>FR990018.1:5000000-10000000 GCA_905404135.1 Hesperia comma
TGTCTAGTAGGTATATAAGGCCCTGGACCAGGACCTAGAGCGTGATTTCCTAGAAAATGACCTAGACGGCAAAGGGTAGGTATATCGCAATCGCCACGGTACATGGGCTAGTATACAATGTGATAGTTTTCGCTATCCACAACAGCATCCACCAGATGATCATTTACTATAAAAAGGCAGGTAGGTATATATGTATAATTATGATACGCAGTATAATCCATTATACTAGACATTCACTTAATAAGTAATGTCACTAATTATAAAAAAATCAAATACTTACTTACATTAACACTGTAATTTAAATGAATAATTGTGAACTTAATTGCAACTATGCTAGCAATAGCTCGCTGGAACTTAGTTTGCGGTTAGCAAGAGGTATGCACCAATGTCGTGTTAGTTATGTAACTGTGCTCAACTCCTGTTTATTACAATAATAAATGACAGTTGGCTGTTTAACGTAGAAACTTTAACATCCATTACATCATGAGTTACCGTCCATTCTGCGGTCAAATACCCATGCAGTAAATTAGAGTGTGGGGACTTAGCCGATGAGGAAAATAAGGTTTTGGCAGATCAAAGATTTTGCAGAAAATTTCGGGTCTGACCTAAAATCTGATCTTGTGGAATACAGAGCTCGTAAAACACAGAAATAGAAGTAAAACGGAATAGTAACATAATTAGAGGAAATAAAGCCCACCGTCGCCTCAGATTCGGCCATGCAGAAACGTGCTCGCAAAGGTGTGTGAAGTCTGTCAGTTTACATATTTTGACCTAAGCCACTTTTTATGTTAGTTTATTGGTCTGAGGTTATACAGTTGAGAACTATGATCTTTAACTGCCCTTCATCCCAATATGTTATCTCCCGTAATATCCACTAGTCAGCAATGAAACCATTTAGGGCTAAGACAGATTTTAGTAATAACTACCAGAGGCATATAAGTATGCTTTATACAACATGTTAATTACATTAAAGTGATATATTATTATTCGACCTCTATTAATAGATATCTTACCATTCAAGGTTTTATTTGAATTTTAGTAATCACCTTAACACATTCGAATAATTCGTCAACTTTCGACATACAAAATTAATAGTCTACTTCCTGTTGAGATATAAAGCTTGTGAACCTACCTAAACACTTTTACGTAAGTATAGGTCAAGCGTTCAAGGATAAGTTCTTTAAATTAAATTATCGTTACGGTTTAAAGAATTCTGGCTTACTACACTTTGTTAAGTTCTTTAAAGTATGTAGGTATTGATGTTATCTAAAAGGTGGAATAGCAGAAATACTTTAGCAGCGGGAGATTCGCATATTATTAGTGTCTGTCATAGCAACCGAAATTAACTCGGTTGGAACGGAATCTATTGTTGCACTTAAACTCTGACACTTGAACTGACATACCTAACCTGACAGCTGACTTCATGACCATGACCGTCACTAAGAGATCTTTGATTCAAGGGGATTCTCTTACCTTTATTATTAACGCGTTAATTATCGCACAAAATGGTGGATTAAGAAAAAATAGACATGTCAATTACACTTATTTTGATGTACCTACAAGGTATGTACAGTGCGCCCAACTTATCTCTGAAATGGCAAAAATTGGAACTAACGAAAAGTCATTCATAAGTACGTTTGTGGTCATTCATCTGTCAGTTACTAGTGTGCAATGATTGGTCAAATGAATGTCAAATGAGTCCGACAGCGCCTCTTTCGTTTCAGTCTTAAGTTGGGTTTACTATATGTTGAATAAAGCTGCAATAACAGGTTTTGAAAATGAGAGAATTTGACAACTGTGACAAGTTTTATTTATTTTCTTCTTATTTCACCACTTTAGCGCGTTAACAAGCAGATGTAGCATATTATAATGCCACCAACTTATCTGTTCAGTAGAAAAAAATGGAACAAAAAAGACAACGTCAATTTTGAAATGTCATGTCCGCTGTCAATTCTTTGAAGTGCGAGTGCTCTATGTGTTTTAATTCGATTTTAATTGCAAAAAGTGATTAAAAATGCCTGAGCATCTAAGAATTGATGCACGATTAGTTATTTTAAAAGTTTTATATTGTATGCGGGAAGAAAATCGCCGGCTAACTCCGAAAATAACATTTGAAAAAGTAGCAGAATGCGTGGCAGTTGCTACAGGTTAGTGTTGCTATTGCAAGTTAATTAATAGTCCCGCTTAAATATTTCAGTTATTTTATTTTCCTCACTTATCTTTGCATAATCGATTAAAGTATCACTGAATATATTTGGCATCTAATTTTTTTTATACTTCATATAATATTATATATCTTTGTTACAGGATTTAGTGAACGATTTGTTAACAAGCTAATGAGTGAAAAGAAATAAGCTGAAGAAATTTCTCTGGCGCATCGCATCATTTTCCACAGGGATTTCTCGTGTAAAACCCCTCAAACTTAGAGATCACGATGATAATTATTTTTATGAAATATATAAAAATATAAATAATTATAGTCAATAACAATGGATTTTTAATTTTTACATGAAAAAGTAAAATTTGACTGTGTTGGCCTACGTAATTCTTTTATTTTTGGATGTTTACGAATTTTTTTTTAATAGACAAGTACACTTGAGAATTATTCATTGCCATTATAATATCTTATTTTTGCGAGGTGATAACTGATTGATTAAAAATGCACCCTCCTATTCGGATGGTCCGTGTTCGAATCCCAGGGCACCTACCTCTGACTTGTTATGTGCGTTTTAAGCATTTAAATGTCACTTGCTATAACGGTAAAGGAAAACATTGCCAAACCGCAATTGTTCAGCATGGTGAACTATGGTCTTAACCTTCTCATTATGACCTATGTTTAATAAATTGTCCCTGATGGATTGAGATAATGATAACATCCTATGTTACTGCAATCATTGCATGGTAGTTTAAGTTAGTAGCCACAGCCCAAGTTGTGTATCTATATTAGTCGGAAAGACTTTGTCATCATTTAGCATCGAATTATGTGCAACATACCTACTTTATCTGGTAGAAATCATAGGTGTCAAAGTTGTTGAGCTCCCTTTACAGTCGGCAAATTTTATTATATGGTATCATTGAACGCTGCACTAGCGACACCGTTTACTGAACAGATAAGTTGGTGGCACCGCGAAACATTATCACAGATTGCATGTATTTCGAAAAATTATTTAGGTTAAATTAAATATGTAGGTATATACATATAATAGGCGGTGACTGGTAGGTAGGTACCTATATTTTTTGTTCACATGTATAGGTTCTTTTATCATATTAAACTATTATTAAAGGAGAAAGTCAGTTTTGAATCTAGTTCGTGCGAGAAAAACACGATTGTCGATATAATCTCACAATCTAAGACAAATTACGGAACTAACCAGGTACGTCATCTATGTAGCTACTTTAGCTACATACCGACAGATAAACATTATTTATTGTTATTCTATAGTAAATGGTTGTCGATAACCAATCTAAATGTTTCCTGTTACAATTAGCCCAAGGACAGTCCTTACTGAGGTTAAAATGACTCGCGGGTATAAAATAAATTCACGATCACTGTCGCGCTTGCGAAAGGCGATCTATAACTTTGAATGGTTACAATAAGTGAAACTTAAAGTACTTACACTTTAAATTTTTAAACTATCTGTTACCCGCGTCTTCGTTCGTACTTACATTGGAGTTTTTCCTACATGAATGCCAATTCCACGGGAACTCCGGGATAAAAAGGAGATGTTGCTCCACTGCCTCATCTATCTTCCAGTGAAAGTCCCATGAAAATCCTTTCAGTTATTCTGAGATTAGCATGCACAAACAACGATCAGGTACAGTTTTATTATAATATATGTACCCAAAACCTTTAGATTTGTTCGACGCTAAGTAATGGCTGGCTTCAAACCATAAAGGGGGTCTGAGCACGGGTGTCCCCTCATCATAGAGGATGTCTAGAGTACACGCCACCACGTTGCTCCATTGAGGATTGATAGATGGGTTAGTGGTCAACCCCAAGTATCAGACGTTTTCATGCCGCCCGAAGGCTTCAAACATGGCTTAGTGACTGCTATCTATTAACAAACTTGGCGATCCACATGTTGCAATGGTAACACGTATCGCTGTTCCAAGGATCCTGGGTTCGATTCCCAGCGAAGCGGAAATTTGAACGACCTTGCAGATCCTTAACGAAAAATACTTTGTCTTCTAAAGAATTTTAGAATCTTCCCGGGATAAACACAAGGGGGGAAATATTATTATATTACTTCATGTATGGTCGACAAACTAAAAGTATATTTTATGCAAATACCTGCTAATCGTAAATATTCAACTCTTAGGGCGCATTCGAAAAGAACGCTGGTTACCAGCGCCGATCTGCCAGTAGGTTTGGGCCGTTTGGGTAAAAAATATCGATATTTTTTCAGATTTAATATTTATTTATTTAAAGCTCTGCTGTCTGCTCATGGATCGCATCATGTACCTATTTGACCAATCCGATTTCTTAAATTTAGAAAAAGAGTAGGTATGCAGTAGGCTATATGGGTTTAGTTTCTTTGCTTCAAACACAAACAAAAATTACAGTCTATGACCTACTTGTCTATGACAATGACACTGCTTGTTGGTTTGGTTGGTAAAGTGCCACAAACTAATCTGACCCGGTAAGAGGGGCATAATAATTGCATATTGGGAAAAAATATCGATATATATTATCGAAATATCATATACATTTAATGTATGTAATTTCAGATACATTTGGAAAATATCGATACGATAAAATATATTTTTCCCTTTTGCCCATCCCTGTCCCTATCTGTCAGCACTTATCGGTATAGTCTATGATCCGAATCTAAATCGACATTCATCGGGTTGATAAGAGAATCAAAATAATTTTATAATAAATTTAAAAAAAATCCTGGATAGAATATAAGTAGGTATTAGTTTATACCACTCTTTAGTATTGAACAAATATTTCTTAGTATTTTAAATGATTTCTTTGTGTTTAATAAATCTGATATTCATTTATTACGTATTAATAAATCTATATAAATACTAAGAAATATTTATTAAGCACTAAAAAGTGGTTTCTAATAAATTATTTGTTAAATATTAACAAATATTTTTAACTATCAAAAAAGTTTCTATCAGTGTGTTTGATTTTTTTATAAACCCAATGAATGTCGATTTAGATTCGGATCTTAGACTATACCGATAAGCGCTGGCAGATCAGCGCCGGTAACCAGCGTTCTACATGAATGCGCCCTTAGACCGCCATCATAAAGAACCGAACATCAGCCTCAGCCGGGTATCAATGAGGCTAATAATATCTACCTAAACTAAACATGAAAGCGTTTTAATGGATAAACACACACAAACCAGTCCTTCAGTGATAGCTTTCTGACTAAGATTCGGCCTTCTACTTGGGGGGTCTGGGTTCGAATCTCACAGCACACATCTGTCTTTTCATTTTCAAAACTCACAGGTGTTTAGTCTGCCAACCTACACTTGACGTGGTGGACAACAGCCTTACTCAATAGTGGGCCATGATGGGTTGAGATGGGTTGAGATGATGTAAACTCGTGGTTGATAGTGACGTTTAGCGTATATGTACTTACGACCTGTTACATCTACACAATGAATCAAAAAATTGAATAGTATAAGGATGTAAGTGCGTAAGCGTTTAATTATTATTTTTATTTAAAGATCTTTGACCAATCAACGTAGTCATTATTCACAGTATAACAAGGTTATTTCTAACGCAATAAATATTTTTCAAAGAGGTTTATTGATAGAGGCATGCAGTGTGTAAATGGTCGCTTTAATAACTAATGACAGTTATAAATTTAACTGTCTTTCAAGTTGTCAACAAATTATATGCTACAGTCCGCCCAACTTAACTCTGAAATGGCAAAAATTGGAACTAACGAAAAGTCATTCATAAGTACGTTGTGTTCATTCATCTGTCAGTTACTAGTGTGCAATGATTGGTCAAATGAATGTCAAATGCGTCCGACAGCGCCTCTTTCGTTTCAGTCTTAAGTTGGGTTTACTATACAGTTGGTTTTAAAGCATGGGTATATGGTTTCAAAGATACAGTTTCAAAATATTTTTAACTACTCGTATATTATTTTGTAACACAATTAATCCAAGTCTCAAATTTGGGCTAGGTAGAAGTTATAGTCTATAATTTAGTCGAAACATACCATTTTTGCTTCTTTATTCATCACTGGTTTCATATATAGCCCGTTGGCTATTCTTTATTTGGTAACTTTTTTAGATACAGCTTATTAATCCCCGGTTCAAAACTACCAATCTCTTTTGGTGTATAAAAGTACCTATTTCATTACTATTTTTACACGTATTTTTACTTCATTTTCCATTGGAATGTACTAACACTCAGAACAATGGGGAAAAAATAGATATTTCTTTGTAACTGTGAATAAATCTTAACCAAATACCAACTTCATTTAATACCAGATACTTGAAACAAATATCTTTAAAAATGATTTTACTAGAAGTAATGATGATTTTTTTATCATGTTTACCCAATAATTTCGTTGGATAAGTCGTTCTAAATCAAACTAAGATAGACTCTGTATTTAGATTTTAAAATCTTTTGCGAGTTTTAAAATTTAGAGTTTTGGTGTCTTTATTGGCAAGGAAATGATTGATTTTGGAAATGTGGAAAATAATTTTAAACGATTTTCTTTATTTTATATTTTTTGGGTCTTAGTTATCAAAATTAGACACAATTTGACGTGCCCCACGATTTTTTAAATCAAACGAATTGCCTAGATTGTTGGGTAGTGTGATGCCTAGTACCTGACCTACCTGTTATATTTAAGCTTCTAGTACATTTATCATCATTTATCACGATTATTTGTTTTTGCAATCAAACCGCTATCGCGATAGTTTAAATATTTTTACTTATTTTGTTACCAAACTAAAAAGAAAAAAAATACATATAAATACTTCTCACAAATTAAACTTAAAGTAACTAAGAAATTCTACTTTGATGACGATGGCGGCCTGACGCGCACTTGACCGATTTTCATAGATCTACCTATCACTTACAGTCAAATGAACAAATTAAAAATATTCCGTCTTAGAAATTAAAATCTTAAAAAATGTGCTCAGTTTATTCAAACCTATAATGATCCTTAATTAATCATAGCTGGAGTACATAAGGTGTTATTACTATTGCATTAGTAGGAAGAAACGCAAGTAATGAGCGCAAAACTGTGTTTTAATGTGTAATAAATAATACTATATTATTATGAATTATTATATGTTGCGTAATGAGACTAATCATATTGAATTATATTGTTAGTAGCTCAAATAGTAGTTCAGTAGGTGACTATGTAAGCGTACGACCGCTACATTCATCAATTCTACGGTCACTTAGTTTTTTAGTTACTTCATACTACTACACATTGACTACAATATAATGGTCTTCCTCGAATTATGTTAAGATATTGAGTGTGACATTCGTGAAATCTAAGTTGTTTACTCTCAAAAGTACTACCCATCCCACAAGAATTACTAACTTTTTACATAAAAATAACAGACTACAGCATCGAAAAGTAGGAAAATTCACAAACGACACGTCAGATAAGGGATTAGACAACAAGAAAAATAAAAAAGTTACGAGGTAATGACCATAAATTAAATACGCATTATTGGGTATATCTCAAAAACTTCCCGTCACATGTCACTCAAATTTAAAAGAGACCAGATGTGAAACCACTACTTTTAATATAAAAATAAAATTATCAAAATCAGTTTACTTAAAATTATAGCAACTTAATGTAAATGAAACGACGAGCCACCTAATGTTAAGCCATCTGAGTGATCTGTCATCCGAGGACATCACTAATGCTTAGTTAAATGTTAAATGATGGATTATGATGATGATGAAATGTTAAATGTTAGGCAAGTTAAATTTTGGTTCGGCGAGAATCGAAAAAATAAAACTGCAACACTAAGAGTCCAAGAAAAGAAATAAAAGAATAAAAGTACAACAAGCAGAATACGTAACAAAAGTCTATTCGTACATAATCATAATAATATAATATTATTGGGCTTATTCGAATTTGAATGGTGACCAAATTAAATTTAAGTAGATTTGAAATAAATTCAATTTGTTTCACTTACAACTTCAAAAAGATACGTCGAACAAAGGAGAGTATAATATAACCAGCTCACCTTTCTACGAGTACAAAATGACATAATTTTCTCTTTCGTAATGCTTATCGTGAGACAGGTATCAGCGGAAATTGAATCGGATTAAACACTATTTTTCCCAATAGTAGTCACGATAACGACAAAATTATTCGTTGTTCGAGTAATTTAGAGATTGCTTTAAATTTTGTTTAGTTCTGGGACTGTTGTATACCGACAGATGTTTTGTAGATGTTTAAAGATTAAATTTCACATAATCTTTTCACGGTTCATCTAAGCTAGTGAATTTATCTGTCATGTTGTCATGATTCACAATTTCCTGGACAGACTGCTGTTTGTTTTTTTCGCCGACAAATGGTGATTAGTCAGCGTCGTTCATTGACAAAAGTTTTACCGACGGAGATACCGATCCATTTTCAGATAAGAAAGAAAAAGAGGAAAGAAAAAAATGGCCCTTAAGCCCGCAGCCGGAATACGATCAAGAGGAGGACAAGGGCTCAGGAGAACAAGGAGGCAATTATATACTTGGGTCGTCGAGGTTATGGAATTAACATTCCCCGCTTAAAACAATATTATTACGTGCGATCACAGTTCAATTTATTTTGCAAGCACAATTTACTTAAGACATTTTAAATTCTCGCCGTCAATCTATAATAAAACTTAATCACAGGAAAGGAAAGCTTGCATTAGTGTGGTTGCCATTAAAACGATTTCCGAACGCGAACGAAGTACAGGATTAATCAAGTTATTCAGTCGGAATTAATCAAGAGTTAACCACTACATCAACAGGCAGTTATAACTGTCAATTACCTAAGATAATTGGAACTATAAAAAATTATTACTTTATCATTATATTCGTACTCAAACTCAATAAAAATAGCCCATGAATAAATACTAGCATATAAACACTTTAAAAACTGTTCATAGTTAATGTATTCGAATAGTATCAGGGGAAGGGCATAAAGTAAACTGTACAATAATTGCATGTTATTAAATATAATTTGAGCACAAAAGAATATTTTATTAGCATGTAGGATTTTATTAGCATAAATAAAGAGCAATATTGATAATAATTTAATTGAGTTTTAAAGAGATTAGTTTAATCCCGGTAATGTTATTTTTGATGTGTGCGTGTAACACA
This sequence comes from Hesperia comma, assembly GCA_905404135.1. Taxonomy (NCBI): domain Eukaryota; kingdom Metazoa; phylum Arthropoda; class Insecta; order Lepidoptera; family Hesperiidae; genus Hesperia; species Hesperia comma. The sequence continues at coordinate 5,009,302 of FR990018.1, forward strand.
ATGTAAGTGTAAGAATATCTAAGCCTGTTTTATGACATTTTTGTCTGCTTTTTAATGTACCTATTACTTTCTTTATCAAAAAGTATTTTATTGTGTACAATGACAATAAACAAAGAACAGAATAAGAATACCATTCAGTGTTGATGCTATGACTAATCCGTAGACATAGTGACGTGTTCCTAAAGATGGTGGCATTAGGTAATAGTCCATTCGGTAGGTATATTTCATAGACTTTGCATTTCCAGGGCACTCACGTTCTTGATATAGGAAGATTAGTTTTAAGTCATTGTGTAGGTATGTGTCAGATGTGGTCATTGCACTAAAACTTTAATGTAGTTCTCCTACTTCAAATTGTTAAATCATAATTGTTAAACGCATTTGTAAATTTTTATAATACCTTCATTTTCCGGTAAACGTCAAAACGAAAATATTAAGGGCCCACTGATATCTAACTTTATCAGAAATTCCCGAATTCATCATCAGCCTATCAAATGAAGAGATCATCAAAGTGATCGAAGTCGATTTACACATTATTAAGGTAACTCAGAAGCTACTCATCGGATTTTGCACCCTAAATTAGATCATAATACATAAATAACGAGCAACACGTTTCAAATAGATACAAAAAGCGTTATCAAAATCGGTGCACACGGTAAAAAGTATGATGTAACACACATAAAATTAAAAAATAAAAATGTAAAATAAATAGTTGACATGAAAGTTGAATTCAGAACCTGCTATTTTTTTTTTTGAAGTCGGTTAAAATAATAACCCGATTACCTGCAATTAAATAAAAGTATCCCGGTACTATTTTAAATAGTCTAAATATACTCATCAAATGGAATATGAATTTGTAAGTCTTTTTTCATTAATATTTTCATATTACTAAAATGCTCTTTATCTTCTATATATATAAAAGCGAAAGGTCACTCACTGACTCATCACGAAATCTCAGAAACTACAAGTGCTAGGAGTGTGAAATTTTGCATGCGGGTTCTTTTAAGGATGTAAGTGCTCACTAAGACGGGATTTTATGAAATTCAACCTCTAAGGGGGTGAAATAGGGGTTGAAAGTTTGTATGGAAGACTGTCATTTTTTAAGTTAGAAACATGAAACTTTATTTTTGGGCTACTGATTAAAAATTAATAGATACGTATTTAAGCGTTTCTGGAAATTCTACCCCTAAGGGGGTAAAATAGGGGTTGAAAGTTTGTATGGAAGTCCGTCATTTTCTAAGTTAGAAACATGAAATTTGCCATGTATTGTATGTTCCTTGGGGAGTGTAGGGGACCAAGAGAGGATTTTTGGAAATTCCACTCCGAAGGGGATGAAAGGGGTGAAAACTATTATATGAAAATTCTACAACATTGAAGTTAGTGACTTGGAAATTTGAATTTTGGTTGCTTACTTCAAATTAATGAATACGTGTATCAGATTTTTTTGATAATTAACCCTCAACCCCTTTAAAAGGGGGGTGAAAGATTGTATGGGACTTAACAAAATTTTCAAGATAGAAAGCTGAAAATAGGTAAATACTCTTTGTTGTAAATAAAAAATCAAGTGTTTTTTCGAATTAACCCTCCAACCCCTAAAAACACGGGGTGAAAATTTGTGTTTTTTTCGTTAGATTCCAAGTTAGGGACTTGAAAATGAATGTCCAGTCTCTTTGTTAAAATTAAAAAATGTGCTTCAGTATTTTTTCAATATCACCTTAAAAATATATAGGTAGGTGTAAAATTAAATAGAGATTTAGTACTCCAAATATTTATACGAGACGGGAAATTTACTTAGGACATTTCCACGGGATCGTAAAATGCAAATTCCTGAAAAACTGATTAAAAATTAATAGATACGTATTTAAGCGTTTCTGGAAATTCTACCCCTAAGGGGGTAAAATAGGGGTTGAAAGTTTGTATGGAAGTCCGTCATTTTCTAAGTTAGAAACATGAAATTTGCCATGTATTGTATGTTCCTTGGGGAGTGTAGGGGACCAAGACAGGATTTTTGGAAATTCCACTCTGAAGGGGATGAAAGGGGTGAAAACTATTATATGAAAATTCTACAACATTGAAGTTAGTGACTTGGAAATTTGAATTTTGGTTGCTTACTTCAAATTAATGAATACGTGTATCAGATTTTTTTGATAATTAACCCTCAACCCCTTTAAAAGGGGGGTGAAAGATTATATGGGACTTAATAAAATTTTCAAGATAGAAAGCTGAAAATAGGTAAATACTCTTTGTTGTAAATAAAAAATCAAGTGTTTTTTCGAATTAACCCTCCAACCCCTAAAAATACGGGGTGAAAATTTGTGTTTTTTTCGTTAGTTTCCAAGGGGACTTGAAAATGAATGTCCAGTCTCTTTGTTAAAATTAAAAAATGTGCTTCAGTATTTTTTCAATATCACCTTAAAAATATATAGGTAGGTGTAAAATTAAATAGAGATTTAGTACTCCAAATATTTATACGAGACGGGAAATTTACTTAGGACATTTCCACGGGATCGTAAAATGCAAATTCCTGAAAAATAACTTCCAAGCCAAGAGCGAGTTGGACTTTCTTATGAAGGGAAAGCAGCAAATATTAAACTACATGGGCGATTTTGTTCAATATTAAATTGAAGTTGTAATAAGATTTCAGCCTGAAAATCTTTTTTTCTAAAATAAGTCTAAAGAAAAGCACTGTCGAGTTCAGTAAAAATACGCTATATACCTAACAAAATTCCACGCGGGCGGAGCCGCGGGCGGAAAGCTAGTATTTCTATAAATGCGAATAAATTTAATAATAACGAACTTTAAGTTATGGTTTAGGATAATAACTAAATTTTATTATTGGAATTATTAACTGATTGTATGTGAACTCAAGAAATAAAAGGCTTTTTATTTTATTTTATTATTATTATTATCCCGGTACTTAACCCGCCCTCACTTAACGTCGGTGAACCTATTCTTATACCTACTCATTGCTACTCATTTAATGTCACATAAATCTGCCCCACCGGAAATCGAACCCGGAACCCTCGATCCAACTAGACTACGGAGTTTTTATTTGCCGTAAGACATAAAAATGGCAAAACCTCGGAATCCAAGGACTATGAATGAATCTTCATAAAAACTGTTTACGCAACACGAAGTTATGGGGTCACAAACTTAACAACAAAGATAAAAAAAAGATCGGTGAATTAGTTGTTTTTAACTTTTCCATTTGTGCATTTTGAAATACAGTCCAACAGTTTTTATGAAGATTCATTCATAGTCCCTGGATTCCGAGGTTTTAAGCTTACGGCACTCCACTAACATAAAATTTAGGCACCAAAAAGTATTTCGAAAGTTTCATACTAAAAATATTGGGAATAACAAAAATAAATCTAAAATATGATATAAACAATCCTGGTAAAATCTCAATTTAGTAGGTACTGTATGTCAGTTTAGACTCACATATTAATGGACAGAGTACTGCTATCCATGTTATGCAAATGACGACCTTTCAGTACATAACTTAGAGGTGCTACAATAGTACTGATCTCTTCATTGAAGCTCAAAGTTGATCATTAATCAACAACTACGACGCTCGTCAACGATGTCGCTTACAAATTGCAAATTTGACGACAGTGGATCCTTTGAGCAATATTCGAAACGAACATACATAGATAGATATAGGTTAAATTTCGCTTTCGCTTTGCTACTGATTTGGAAATCTTACAAACGTACCTTACTATCAGCTTTTGAAGTCCACTGCTGGACATAGGCTTCTCCTAACGCACTTCTGTTTTTTCGGAGTTATGTGCGTTTTAAACATTTTGTCACTTGCTATAGTTGCTATAACGGGGAATGAATACATAGTGAGGAGTGTGTGAAGTTTGCTAATCCGCACTTGACCAGCATAGTGGACTTAGCTTTAACGGCAATTAACTTTCTCATTCTGAGCAGTAACCCGTGCTCAATAGTGGGCCATGATGTATTGTGTTGAGATGAAGATAAACTGACTTGGAAAAGGTTTTCAATGAACTAAAGTTGAGATAGATTTAAAATAGTATTTATGATGACAAATTATTCAATAGTGCAGGTCAATCAACATTCCTTTTGCAATTACAAGACAGTGGTAGTCTGCAATCTGTCTTCGTTGAGAGAATTCAATTGAAAGGTGCCATACCGACCATATAGACGACCCGAATGGCGCAATGGTTAACACGCCGGATCGCTGTTCCGAGGGTCCTGGGTTCGATTCCCAGCGAGGCGGCGATTTGAATGACGAATTTGAATTTCCGTTCTCGGTCTGGTTGTATGGCCTTGTCTTGTGTGTTGTCCAATGCACCCACGACACAGGGAATCCTAGTGTGAGGCTTTGAGTGTGTAGCGTAATTTATTTATTAAACTATTGCATAGCTTCTATCGCGGGCCTTGGGCGCGGGGACCGAATGCAAAAATTTCGTAACGAAAAAAACCTAACACCCCCTACTCGTGACATCTATCGATAAATACCAGAACTTTTAACTGAGTTAACTAACTTTTACTTTATAACGGCTAAATCGATTTGGCTAATTTTAGTCTTGAAATATTCGTGGAAGTTCAGGGAAGGTTGCAGCGATGAGAAAATATGGAAAAATTGCGAGGAAAATACTAAAAATGAAAATTTTAATTTCCCATACAAATCTTACCTGTCAAACATTTGATTTTCGCCCCGTCGCCGTCGGTTCGGTATTTTAAGAATAATTACATGTAGATCTGGATTAAATAAGGCGTTGGAATCGACAACATGTATTCATAATAGTCGAATTATCGCGTATTTAGATTTAAAACATGCAAAATAACATAGACATACATCATACATGACATAAAATAATGACACTATAAATAATGACATTTGGTTGTTGTATTGCGTGCGGTCAGAAATATATTTTGTATAGTTTGCTTTACTCTTCATCATATTATGTCAAATCGCCCCGTGAGATGTCCGCCCATTAGGGGAACGAGGGGCTTATTGTAACAGAGGTAAGTAGTAACAGACCTTTTTCAATAGGAATTCAAAATCTTTTAACGATTTTTTTTCACTTAATATTACAATTATAACGCGCCACGTCACTTTACCACAGCCAGTATCCCGCCAAGCGACGCAGTGAGTGGGTGTGTGAAAACGCTTAGTTGTTGACAGGTAACCTATAATTTCATTCACGAAATTTTTTGGTTAGCATTACTTTTTTTGACTAATTGGAGCTTTAAATATTTTATTTCATGCTAAAATATACCTATATATGATGTTGTGTTAAAGTTTTAGTTCATCATAAGATCATTAAGTTGATTTTATAGTTATCTTGATAAATATTAAAAACTATACCTAGGGGCTTGTTGTAACAAAATCTCGGGGTTTGTTGTAACATGTTACAACTTGCCCCCAGATTGCTGTAAATTACTGTTATTATTTATAATGTAAAATATCTTATTTGTTTTCTTTTACAATGAGAGTGTATAAGAGAAAGACAGAGCGGGCAAAACAGAGTCAGGAGGTATACAAGTTAACTGCAGCTGAAGTATTACAAAACAAATGTAGCATTCGGAAGAAAAGTAAGAATTTTGATCTATGTCATAGATATATCTCTGTCCAGATAGATGCATTAAGAAGAAAAAGAACCACCTCGGAAAACAAATATCAATTGCAGACGGAAAAGGAAGTTTGCTGTTCTGACAGATACTCCTGAAAAAGAAGCCTTAAGAATGGAATATGAAGAAAAAATTAAGAAAAAGCAATAAAAGATGATTAAGATAAGGGAAAGGAAAAGGGAAAAGAAAAGGTTAAAAAATTGTGAAAAATAAATATGCTACAAAAAGAATAAAAAAAAGATGAATCTGAAGATTGGCATTGTCTTATTTGCAATGAAGTGTATAGTCATTCAAAAGGTGATTGGGTAGAATGTATTGTATGTAGGTAAGATGTGGGCATATGTAGGGTGTGTCACAGGGGCACTATTTCTTTTGTTTGTATGAACTGTGATTCAGATGAAGACTAAATTCTTTGATGAAATCATTGCAAGGCTGATTATTGTAAGATTTAAATTAAAAAAAATAATTTACTGTGCTTGTAAAGTGCCATATTGAAGTACCTATAATAGTAGGTACATTAGTGTAAAAGAAGATAGATAGTTAATAAAAACTAAAATGTCTAATTTGTTGATTATATTAAAAGTATGTTTCAGTTGATTATTAAATAAGGAATACATATTATTATAGAAATACCTAGTTCACTATTGTGGAAAACAAATAAAAATTATTTAAGTTGTGGAAAAATAAATGATTGAAGGTGTCACATTCTTGTTTTTATTGTTGTTAATACTTGCCCCAGCAGTTGTTACAACAAACCCCAAGCCCAGGGTAAATTGTAACACTTCCCATTTTTAAAAAAAACATTAATTGTAAAATAGTTTACTGCAGATTTGGTATTTTTTCGATCTAAATTAATAGAAGAATAGTTACAGTATCAATCAAATTTTAGTTAGTAGTAGTTTTGCCAAAACATTACGAGATATAAAATCATTTGTTAAAATTGTTACAACTAGCCCCTCGCTCCCCTATGACGTAACAATTTTATTATTATCACAAATGCAGTATTATTTTTTGTTTTGTTAATTTATATATAATGCTATTGCAATAGCTTTACCGCGGCAGTCTCCGAGTGCCACACGTCTTTTTTATTTATACCACACACCACAGAGGTACAATACCACAGTATTGTAGTATAGGCAGGTTATTGTAACTTGTAATGTAATTCGTAAGTGAATGAGATCCGCTGAACGAGTTCCGTTAGCGCTTTCCTTGTCAATTCCGATGTGGCTCACGAGTCGCGATCGATTGATTAGAAATTGCCACCTGCTACGTGAGCTGATGTCATGCTCACTTCTATTATGTTCACAGATTACATATTAAATGAGTTTATTTACATATCACTCTCGAATTGCTCTACATTACATCACTTGATTATGGGTACTTAGATGGAGACCATGTGAATGAACAAATCGGTTAGTGGGCAAGCCTTGCTTAAGCGTTTCGCCCACGATTCAACACGTCATCTAGGTAAAGCCTTCGTAGTATCCTTGCGAAATATATTGATTTCTAGTTAGAATAGCCAATGTCGAACAAACACGACTGTCCGAGAGATTGTTTTAGTATTGTCATAAATATTACGACCGCCCTTAGTTCGCTTCGGAAAACCTGTGCTTTATGTACCGATACTTGAAAAACCTTAGACGGTGATTTTTAAATTAACATGCTTAATTTACCTATAATTTATTTTAAAATCGATTAAAACAAAGCATTCACTAAATATAACCAAACTTTTAACAATACATCAGTGAAACCGTTACATCATCCAAATCGCTAGAGCTGTTGGTTAAATCCATAACACCGATAAATCGACAAAGAGATAAAAACATTTGTTTCCTATAAAATGCGCATAATGTGTTAACGAACTACCGTCAAAATATTTGATCACAAATCTTTACCGCTCATTTCCAGTTTAATTATACGCACCGATGGAAAGTTGAATAAAATCAAATGGTGATCAAATAGCAATCGAGTTTAGAGTCCTACCACCACGCATAATTGTCAATCAACTACAACAATATACACAACGAATAGAAAAATCTAAATTAACTTTCAAGACTGAAATTGACTATCAAAAATTAAACTATCACCAACACGTGTTCGAAAGTAGCCTATGATGTAAGTATAGAAATATTATCTATGTCATACGACGCAGTGTAACTCGTACTTTAATTTAAAGACAGCCTAATACTTATGTAATTGTAATAATAACTTATAACTCCTGGACTTTGATGATCTAATGTCTAGATGGAACCTCGAATCCGCGCAAACGTGTCAAAAAATTGTGGCTAACTGTTAGCCACACACACATAAAAATTATCTACACAGCTGTAATAGAACCTACAATCCTGTATGCTGCAAGCGTTTGGGCAGAGAGATGCAGCAAGAAGTTTCTGCAAAAACGGCTGGATAGAACCACACGCCTATTTGCAATAATGATCTCCAAATCACACAGGACGGTCTCTTTGGCATCAGCATGTTAGATCTAGACATTAGATCATCAAAACTCCTGGATGACAATTCAATTTTATGACAACCATGGCCAAATAGCATGCTCAGGATTGGCACCAGACAAAACTCATCAACGCTTAACAGCACAGCGACTATTTATAATTTCATTAGCTTTACACAAAATGTAGATATTTTAGGTTTTAAACTCTACATTTCACCGTATTTATGATCCAATTTTGATGATTCATTTAGACCGCTTCTAAAGTTTATCATGTTAGGGCCCGATTTACATTTAAGCGAGATCTAAAGATTGGGTTTTGAGTTAGGCCTATTAATGCTAATTTATATTATGTAAAATGATCCATTTTGAAGACGGTTTGTATTTCAAACATTATCGCCTGCCCCAAAGCCCCAATGGTATTATTGGTTTCCAAGATTGAGTAGAGCTGTTTTAAGGATTCTGCGCCATATCTCCTTATGGGCTGCTGACTAATGCAAGTCAATCATTAGTAAACAGTCACACACTTGTCCGTCAACCGCACTAGGATTTCCTGCCGCCAGTGTTACAGACATAATATGCAAATCAGTAAGACATTACACACAACCAAAACATGAGAATATTAAACATTAGCCGGGACAGAAATATCTACTCCGGAAATGAAACCCAGAAACCTATTAGTGCTAGAGGTAATATAAGGTCATTAAAATGCACGTATTGATATGCACCTACTGATACGAACAAACCCTATCAAAAACAATTTCATAAATTAACTGTCAGTAGGTATGTATAAGAATTACTTTTTTATTGAATTAACGAAGACAACGATAATATTAAAAAAGAAAAAGAAGAACAAAAAGTTTTCCATGCGTAACTATTTTTACATCCAGAATGCCATCGAAGTAGATCAAAAATTGCAATTAGAGTTGTTGAACTTGACGCATTTATAGTCTAAATATCTTTGAATAAAACTACATTTATTTTTTATGTTCCTGCTAACATTTTTTCAAATTTTATCGATATTGTAATCATTTTATTTTTGTTGTGGTAAATAAATCTTTGTCCACTGCACTGGTAGCTTAACTACACTAGGTACAATTACATCGTGGTTATACAATACATATATTATTATAATTATAATTTTGTGATCAAGAAATTTAAATACTACGAATACTACCTACGTTAACTTTAAAAAGTCATTGACCATTTTATGTAATTTTTATGTAATTTATGTATTAAACATTTAAGTACATACAAATTAACAAACTGCTTTTTAATCACGCCAAATAAATATATCTAATATTACGTAGATATTACTATCTAGTTCGTATAAGTACAAGTACAACAGACTACTTTTAATTACCGTTTTAAATTGTATCGATAGGGCCATGTTACCTATCTTTCAAAACACGTATCTATAATTTTGCAGGTAACACTTTCCAAATTTTGAGCTTGAGTAACTGTAATTTCATATTCAAAACTACAGTTCGTTTTTTTAGTCATGGGTTAACTACAAAACAAATCACTGGGTTTCCGAAGCATCACATTTCCACAATGTTACACGCGTTAAACAACTTACAAACAGTCCAATCGGTTCAGTCGGAATATTATCGCACATTGTTTTACACCAAAAAATGGTTTGAATTTACAATATAAAGCATAAATTTTATACATTATGTAAATCCATGACAACTTCACTTTTCACAGATGAATCATTTCGACAAGAACTTGACATGTTTGACAATTTTTTCATGATTTTTTCGATACAAGTACCATAGAGATAGGAATATGACAAGTATCTACCACCAACTTGTCTCTGAAATGGCAAAAATTGGAACTAACGCCGCCATGTTAAAAAGTCATTCATAAAAGTACGTTGTGGTCATTCATCTGTCAGTTGTACCTCTCGAATTGCGTGCAATGATTGGTTTATTGCATCCGACAGCGCCTCTCTTCATTTCAAGGTTAAGTTGGTTTTACAGTGCGCCCAACTTATCTCTGAAATGGCAAAAATTGGAACTAACGAAAAGTCATTCATAAGTCTGTTATGGTCATTCATCTGTCAGTTACTAGTGTGCAATGATTGGTCAAATGAATGTCAAATGCGTCCGACAGCGCCACTTTCGTTTCATTCTTAAGTTGGGTTTACTATACTGTACATGTGTAATGTCAGTGTCTTAGACAATTATTGGCCATATTTGTTTTGTAGTTAACCCAAGTCTGAAAAAACGGACTATACGTAAGCCCGCCCTCGCTTTACTTCAAGAAACACACTACCTTAAGCTAGCAACATTCACAAATTATTATAATAAGTTTGATTGTTTAAGTTTCTCATTTATGAACCCATGCAAATAGAATACACGCTATTAAGTAAAGCTTAACAAAATATACCGGAATAATATAATATATGTATGTATTGGTTAAACCGTTTCTGAAATTAACGCGAATAACATCACAGACAAACAGTAAAAAAATCTAAAAATCATTGTTAAGGGTTCTAAATATGAGAAGGTTAAGGGCCATAGTCCACCACGCTAGCCAAGTGCGGCGGACTTCACACACCTTTCGAGTTTTGCGAACTCTCCGGCATGCAGGTTTCCTCACGATGTTTTCCTTCACCGTTTATAGCAAGTGACATGTAAATGCTTAAAACGCACATAACTTCGAAAAGTCAGAGGTCCGTGCCCTGGGATTTGAACCCGGAACGTCCGAATAGGATTCCGAATTCTTAACTACTAGGCTATCACCGCTAAGGGTTCTAATGCGCAAATAAAACTAAGACCCCCTGTAATAGTATTTCTCATACTCGTATATCTTCCATGTAAAGACAGCGAACAGTCACAAATATTATTAGACTCATGAATATATTTAAATAAACTATAGATTGTTCAATGAAATTACGAGTATGAATTGCACACTTTGAGTTTGTAAGGAGTTTCATCTTTGAGTCCAAGCTGACCTCCAATACTCGCTAGTTAACAACAGATGATGTAACATTTTCATCAATGCACTTTGTGCCAAGCAGGTTCCATCTCGAAAACCTTTCTTCTAGTAAGGCTAAGTCCGGTTGGTTTGCTACCACTTTCCCGACATTTTAGTTCCGGATAGAGGCTTGAGGTCCAGTAGGTACTTTCTATCTTTCTTCTTCCTTTGTTTATTCCTTTTTTTCTACCCTTTGGTTCTTCCTTCCTTATTTCTTGGTCAATAACATATCAGTAATGTCTTTGGTGCAATACTGATGATCCGCCCATGGAAGGTGACAGAGAGATATTAGCATTTAGTGGATCGTTCAATAACTGCTTATTTAACGTTAAAACAAAATAACGGTATTATTATATTTTCAAAGACAACACTTTACTTGAGTATTGTGTTACATTCAACTTAAATATGTTAAACACTTCACAGCTTATCTCACACATTCCTCAATGATTTTTTATGGTCCGAAGTTTAAATTTTCTCGGGTCATGGGTATTATGGTATTATGGGTCGGGTGATGCCGTGTGAGATAGATGATGAAACATTTTATTATGAAACGGGTACTCACGATTTTTATGTTCGTTGTTTCTATGTTACATGCAACTGGATTGAAATATCGACGTACAAAACACATATCGTACGGTCCCAAATTATAAGTATTAAAATGTTCACAGCTTTCTTACAATTTTATAACTCCAAGTTGCAATTTTTGAATCGGAAAATTTATTCAGTGTCGATTTGGTACAGTTAAAATCTAAACACGATTGTAACAACTACATAGATTATGCAAATACGTTTATTTCAAGTGCCACGGTGATATGATTGACTTGTATTTGCGCAAGTCATTTGTGGTAACATAAAATTTGAAAGTATAGGAAGCGGGTTATTTTAAGGTCGCCTTTGACTTAACACAGTTCAGTCCGGTTACAACCATACGCCCACAGTTTTGTCCACGCTCTTAACATTTCATGCTCCTTTAAACAGATACATAGTAGCATATTATACTGCTTATCTCCACCAATCCGCACAGGAGCAGCAGCGTGGTGACGTGCCTATGCCTATGCCTATGAATCATGTCCAAGAAAGGTTTTAATTTGATAAACCTTCCCTCGGGATCTCTTAAGAGTTAAGTAGTTTATTGTTTTCTAATTTTATATTAACACTACTGAACGCCCTAAATTTACTTCGGGAAATTTGAATTTTTCCCCTATTTCAGCCTTTTAGGACTTAGTTGGTTTTGGCTATCTTCCTGAAAATAATCATCAAAATAACTTGTGGTTTAGATTTTTCATACAAACTATCGACCCTAATTTAAACCGTTTGGGATTATCCCAAATTCCATTCAAATCGGGCTTGTGGTTTCGCCGTGAAAGCGTCAGGACACAGACAGACAAACTTTCGCATTTTTAATATTAGCTAGTAGGTATGGATGCAATCATTTTATTTATTTACAAATTATCAATTTTAATTGAACTAAATTTGAACGAAAATTGAGTTATTACCGTGATGTTGCAACTAAAAAGGGTCGCAGTATTCGATTTTAATCAAGTTTGAATATTTTTTGTCCTCGAGTGATTGTATGCTTTATCCAGACGGTTTTATAAAAAATAAACCGGTAAGTCCAAAGCGCAATATAGTAGAGTTCCGTACTATGTAGGTACGTATAAAATATTAAGTAGGTAGGCATTAGGTACATTTTATTCTAAGTATAAAAGTAATAAGCTATTAACCTTCTCAGTCCGAGAAGAGAACCGTGCCCAGCTGTGGGACAATTATGGGTTGAGATGATGATTATGTTAGTAATTTATTACGGACCAAATCAAATAGGTCATTGAGTAGGTATATTTCAGCCTGTGGACTCAGAAGATATTGGACGTTGAAGCTGTTGCCCGCGACTTCGTTTATACAAAGGAGATTTTCTTCTAATAATTCTCTGGGATAAAAAGGAGCCTATATGTTTCTCCACGGCCTCCTCTATCTCCCAATGAAAGTCCCATAAAAATCCGTTCGGCCGTTCTGAAGTTAGCGTGCACAAACAGCGATTAGATACAGTTTTATTATGTGTATAGATAGATAGATTCCATTTTGTCATCAGATACACGGAATCCTAAAAAGAATGAGATTCTAATAAAAAATAATATAACCTAAAGTGTTTTACCTGTGTGTCACGTGTAGTCAAGTCAGCATATTTCCTAGTAGATATTAATCTATTCGGCCTAAAAAGTTTGAACCAAGGCTGCTGGTGCTTTCGTAACAATATCCGTATAACACACAAAACTAGCTTGATAGTAGTGGATTATGTCAGTTCTGATGCCCTAAATATGATTTTGATGCCTAAGGCACTCCTCACACAACGCTATTTATGAGGTACGCGACTGCAAAGCAATCCAAAATTTGTATGTATCTGACACTTTTCACTGACAGGAGACGCGTCTACGATGCGACTCCTGTCAGTCAAAAGTGTCAGATCCACTAAATTTTGGGATTGCGTTGCAGTCGCGTAGCTAATGAATAGCGTAATGTGAGAAGTGCCTTAAAGTCACCTTTATGATACCAAAATATGAGACCACTTATCAAAAAAACACTTTAACATCGACAAGTTATAAAGTAACTAGCGAACCGCCCTCGCTTCGCTTCGGGACCCGTAAGTATCAACCGCGTAGGTCCCGCTCCCGTAGGAATTTCGGGTAGATAATAAACTATCACCAAAATTAATTCAGGTTAAATTAAATTAAACTTAGAAATAAAGCTTACGACAAAATAATAGCAAAGTAGCAAAGGATCACAGCAAGATTAATTCATATTAAACTTGGAAACGCGGCAAGTTTGGTATGGCAGTGGGTTCGACCAAATTTGATTACCATAAAAACGGTTCTAGTGTGTTAATCTTAAAAGATAGACATATACTGTCGTGGACATTTTTTTAGATCATTTCAAGAGGAATAATTCTTTCATACATATATTTTTGGTATCTTGAATCGTTTTCGCAACGCATGCAACGAAAGCCCTCGAGAATGAATAATTTTCCCCGTTTTTTCCACATTTTCCATTATTTCTTCGCTCCTAATTGTTGCAGCGTGATGTTATATAGCCTATAGCCTTCCTCGATAAAAGGTCTATTCAACACAAAAAAAAATTTCAATTCGAACCAGTAGTTCCTGAGATTAGCGCGTTCAACCAAACAAACAAACAAACAAACAAACTCTTCAGCTTTATAATATTAGTATAGATTTATATATCATCAACGTAGTTGAAGTAGATTAAATTTAATACACATTATTAAAAATAACTCAAAAATTCTCATCTAATATTGCTCAAATTTGAATGGAACTTTTGAGATGATGATGATGACACGACAAGTGCCAGCTTTTAAATGTGATAAGAATTACCAAAATCGGTTCACCCACTACAAAAATATGAGGTAACATACAAAAAAATACAGTCGAACTAGAACCTCCGTCTTTTTGTTAAGTCGGTTAAAATTGAATTCAACGTGAATGGCATATTATAAGTATGTTTACTATGGAACTGTCAAATCACGGGTCATACTACATCACGTAGATACCTTCAACAAGGCCAGTAATCGTTGAAGCAATCGTTAAGTCATATAAGAGGCGTTCCGGCGTCATCACGATTCACGAACTTCGTTAGGTCATCAACCTCTTCAATACACTATATTATCAGACAAAAGGAGAAATTAATTTCAATTATTAAGTATATTGTAAATTATATGTTGACAATAAGGATGAAATTAAAGAATCCCTAATAAAATTTTGCGATTACAAGATTCACTTGCACTCTACAAGGTCATTTTAAAACTTATCGAAGATATACATACATAGGTACCTACCCGATGATGCTAACGCACGTAAAATACATGCAAGCCAATAAATAAATAAAAAATTTGATAATCTTCTTGGTATCTAAGGCATATTTTTAAGAGTACAACCAAAAATAATAGTGTAATGTTTAAGTAATGACCGAATTGATCATAAAATAAATAAATATATAACGGTACACACTCATAGCCCCACACTAGGATCGTCTGTGTTGAAGGTGCTATACACACACAAGATAAGGACACACACCCAGACTGAGGACGAAGATAAACTCACTATTCAAATTTCCACCTCGCTGGGAAATAACACAAAACCATTGCGGCATTCGGGTCGTCAAAGAACACATTATTTAATTTACATATTGAAATATTAATATGTTACGCATTTTTTGTTATACCTACCTGATTTATTTCTTATAATTAGAACGTAAATTTATGTATCCAGATTCTTCGCTTCGACTTCACAACTACTCGTTGCGAAGTGTATATAATATGTAATTAGAATACATTTAAATTAGAAGCAATTACCAAATAATCTCTTGATTTTATAGTATGTTCATCACATGAGCTTCAGGTTATCTCGCATGGGATTTTCCATGTAGTACAAGTGTCCCACCGCCGGCGAGTAGCGATTATAGCTTGGCTATTTTCTCGCTCAAAAAACGTATAAAGACATGACTTTCCGTGTGATGATTTTTTTATCTGAAAGCTGATGCTTGTCGCATCGCATGGCCTCATTTAAATGTGGACGACATCTGCCGAGTAGTTTTTGAGTTATCTGTTATTGTCGATCTTGAAGTCTGTTTTTTGTAAAAAAAAATATAGCCATTAGGTACCATTGAAGCACAAGACAGTAAGGAGGCTATCGAATAGAATCGATAGAATATAGAATCGATTTTACTTTACCGATTGCTATGGGTTTTTCCAGGCGCGATTCAACCTTACCGATTGTAACCATACCCCAGGGGGTAATCATAGACATACTTGATCGATCGCGTATAGTGACGCCCGATCGACCTTATCGATCGGACTTGATCAAATATTGATCCAACGTACATATTATATATCGATCAGAGCATATGCGATCGGCATATGCAATGGCAATAAAATTCCACTTAATTCAACGTGACACCTCATAACGTAACGAGACCCTTACAAATGATTATGATTTTAAATGTTACTTTTTTATTTTTGTAAATAATACCTATCTACAAAAAAAAGTATGAAACATAGTTATTACCATTACTTACAACATTAATGTGAAACATAGGATAATACCTAGGTACTTAAACTTTTACCTTTATTTATTTATTTATTTATTTTAAACTTATTGCAATACCTACTAATCTAGGTTTACAAAGGGCGGACTTAATGCCTATAGGCATTCTCTCCCAGTCAACCCTGGGCGACGGTGAGAATATGTGGCAGGTGTTAACAATAAATAACACATTAAATAAATACAACATATAAAATTTTTACCTATTACATACTATAATTATAATAAAAAATATACATATAAAATACCTAAATATACATACATATATATATACATATAATATATAAAATTACATACATGTTGTACACAGAAAATTGTATAAAATTCTCAAAAAATTGGTGATTTTAAGTAATGTTCTCGGACAAGTCTCTTGAAAATACATTTGGACTGGGCTTTTCTTATTTCGATCGGTAGGGCGTTCCAAAGTAGAATTGCCTGAACGGTAAAGGAATATTGATAGAAACAGCTACTGAATCGAGGAATATCCAATTTGAGATTTTCAGAAGATCGGAGTACTTTATCATGAGTAGCACAGCGATAATGAAAATTTTCCTTGAGATAAGTGGGCGTCGCTGGCTCATATAGGATAGAGTACAGAAGAAGGAGAATTCTAGAACATCGCCTGTGCCGAATAGGAAGCCAATTAAGCTGTCGGCGGTACTGAGATATATGGTCAAACTTACGAAGCCCAAAGATGTAACGTATACAATTATTGAGGAGGCGTTCTAGTTTATTGAGAAGTTCTTCTGAAACGTCTGGATAGCACACATCTCCATAATCAATAATTATGCTGCAATCTGCAATAAGCCAATCTTTATTTATTTGAATTGGAATGTGCGTTGAGCTGATATAATAAGGTCTATATGTAATTTAGTTTTTTAACATATTATAATCTCTAAAGTATATTCCTTCTCCTCTAAATCATTTCTTTACATTACACCCATCGAAACCTAACTTGTAACACAACAAAGTATAAGTACATCTTGTTGCGTGTATAACTTCATTTCATTTAAGTACATTTTGTAATACTTCACAACTGTAGGTATACATACTTTCGTTTTACGAGTTATAATTTTAAAATTAAACGCATTACTTTAATGCATAGTTTACGCTCTGTTATTATGTGTGACGAAGCGTTTGAGATAAAAATAACTCAGTAATTAGTTTGCAACACTCTAGTTATAAACAATTTGAGTAAGACTTTATTATCATTTTAAATAGATATTACACGTGGACTAATATAGCTGTAGGTATATTATTATGTATTAAAATTAAATATTACATCAAATAGGTATGATATCATCTTCCCTCGTAAAATCTCAGTAAACTCGGGTATCCTTTGACAATGAAAAATATGTATAGGCCATAGTAGTGCTACATGCTGGCCGATTGCTGGTTAGACTTCAAATGGGAATAATCGTATCTCAGATTAACTTTTTGGGTACGATATTGCCACTGCGCAGTTGTTAGTGGTAGTTACTCTTTTTAGATGTTGTTACTAATAGTCCAGATGTCAATTTTTACTAAGAGTCTCGTTCTAAATTGGTCACAGATGCGACGCGACGCTATCCTAAATTGGATATATCTAGTTATGCAAAATGGATGGTCCATTATACAAATTACTATGACACATGATCCTTTTTAACTCTATAAATTACTTAATTTTTTGTTGATATAGCCGATATTTGTTGAAATATACAGATAGGAAAAGGAAAAATGTATGTACCTACCAAATGTATATACCAACTATGACTATGTATTTATCCATCTATTTACATATCTAATTATACCAGTTGACGACCCGGATGGAGCCAATGGTTAACTCGCCAGATCGCTGTTCCGAGGGTCCTGGGTTCGATTCCCAGCGAGGTGGAAATTTTAATGATGAGTTTAAATTTCCGTTCTCGGTCTGGGTGTGTGTCCTTGTCTTATGTGTTGTCCATGACACCCACGACACAGGGAATCCTAATGTGGGATCTATGAGTGTGAAGCGTTATTTGTTTATTACTTATTTAGTATTTAGAAATGCACTCCAACTGGTCCTATCGTAGGGCTACTTATCATTCCTATTGAAAGCGCGGATTTCTTTGAAGGACTGAATGACATCGAAGGACTATTATATTTATTTTGGCAAACCTGGATCAAATTTGATTCATTGTCATTGCACATTACAACTTTTAACTTGTTTTTTAACATTTCAATACATATATTACACCATAAACTATTCCCTCTATTTAATTTGACTATATCGATACATCAACGTCACTAGATTTTTTATCAACGGCGATAAATTATTGATCTTTATCCATTACACCCTAAGGTTAAGACATTAAATTTGATTTATTAGATACAAGCAGTAGAATGTGTTAAGATTTTGACCTGGGGAAATATAACACATTTAGGCACTTACTTTTATACTTTTTTTTCCTAATCCGGCCGAAATCTTACGCTGATTCTAAATCTATATCAAGTTCTATACTATCTATATCAAGTTCGATACTAGAAAAACCTCAACCCATTTCGCCACGTCATTTTCGCTCTTAATACCATGGACAGAGCTATTACTAATCTTTTAAACCGATCTTAGTACGGGAGCCGACGATGCTAAATGTGGATTTACTCGAGCGTCATAGAGACCTATTGGGTAGCAAACCTTAGACTTAGATGATAAGAAGAAAAAAATGTTATATAATGTATACCTTTTCATCGGTGGGAGAAGCGGCTATAGACTTTTAAATATGTCAAAAAATAATGTCCATGTGGACATACTCGAGCGCTTCAGATATTGATAGCATCAATGTTCTACGTATTTTTAATAATGTACTATGTTAATCTGCTCGTTTGTTTGATGGGGGTGACCGTACGTAAGGGTTGAAAATGAGAGAGAAAAATCTAATCGAGCACGTCAGATTTTCTAAGGGGGTGTGAAGTGAACCTAAAAAAACTCTCATTCAATAATCTGACGATTTCGATGTGACGCAAACTCGCTACCATTATTATACCTAATGTGCAAAAAAAATTCGAACTTATGTATATAATGTGGCTAATATTTGGTGGAGGTACTTAACTTGGTACAAGATATCCCCTGTACCTTAATCTGCCGCGCTCGAGTAAATCCCAGATTCCCCTCTTCGGTTCCCCAGCTATCTGTTCCTGTTGACCGGAACCTAACGTCATTAATTCTCCGTCTTCCTTCGTTTATTTTCTTTCCTTTTTTATTTTGAAGATTTGAAGTTATTTAGATTATGTATTTCAAAGCGTATTGACGGCTTTCCGTTCATCTATAAACCTACTTGTATGTCAATCGTTCAGAACAAATTGTTGCACATTCACACACAATTATGTATTAAGTACTTGTACTAATGTACAGTTCTAGGTCTGGTCTGACATACCGTAATACTGCTTCTATTATCTTCAAATTGGTAGACGTGACCTGCAGTGGCTACAGTATCAGTGTGAGGTCACTATTTAGGTCATATGAAATTGCTATGTCTACATAGTAGCTAATCGGTGCACGGTAACCTTGCAATTACCTAATTTTATAGACAAGTTGGTAATTTGAATGTAATCGAAATGAATAACGGGACTGTAATAGGTCTGTCAATATTACATTACAGCTATGTAGCTGTAAGCTAAGTATCTACTTAGCTTGTTAAGTTCGCAAAAATCTAAATAGTCATGCAGCTACTTTTATATAGACCGTAACCCAAGTGATAACGACCTTGCCTACCAAATGAAAGGATTTTGAAGAGAAAAATCTTGGTGGACTTAGGAAAAGGTTGCGTTAAATATTTAACACAACTGAGGTGGGAAGGAAGTGTTTCACGACTTGTGCTTATTAGTAGCCAATTTATGTTATATTCAACCCAACATAGCCCACTATTCAGCACGGGTTTCTTCTCAGAATTAAAAGGTAAAGGCCGATGCAAGACAAATTTACTTTAACACTATTGTGGGTAACGCAATACTGGAAATGGTTTGGTAACTTTCATGAATTTAGGAAGTATTTGTAACTTTATATCGTTGCAAGTCCGAGGGCGTTTCCACATTTGAACACAAAGACATAGAACACGGCGTGTCCGTTCAAATCATTCCAGATAACATCGTATGTTCGCATTTCTTTACTATTTACACACAATACAGCACAAGTGTCTGATGTGCAAATAAAGAGAGCAGAATGCGTTTTGACATTCCGTGGGAATAAATGACAATGTTCCTACAATTTGTCTCATAGATTAACGTGTATCTAGATGGAGCCTAGAATAAAAGTAATGTATATGGGTTTTAGAAGTTACTGTATGTTATTGTATGGCATTATTGATTTCCTCATCCACCCAGGATTTACTAATGGACGATATCATACGCCTAATTTTTCTCATTCATAACTACCAAAAATGAGAAATAGTAATCTCGATTTTATAATACAAAGTGCATTAATAGTGTGTAATGTGTGTAATACAATACTTAATACAATGTGTTTTTCCATGATTATGATGTGTTGCGTGTAGAATGGATATGCAAAAATACTATAGATATATGTAATATTAAATACTAAAATGTCAGTTTATAACAAACTAGCTTCCGCCCACGGCTTTGCCCGTGTGGAATTGGCTTAAATCCCCCTATTTCATCCCCCTATTTCACCCTCTTCGGGGATGAATTTTGAATTTTTTTAGCGGGTACCTACATTATAGTGACTAGCTGCATTTCAAATTTCAGCCCGATCGGTCCAGTAGCGGTCAGTCAGTCACTTTTGCTTTTTACATATTAATAAATATTGTTCACTAGAATACATAATTATCTTCGTCAACAGAGCAACGGGCTATGGCTTTCTTACAGAAATGCTCTCATTAACGATTATGTTTCCGCAAGGACAAGTCTTTTTCTACGCCTCATCTGTGTTACCTGTTAATCTATGGCATGGCCTATGTCACGTAAGACACGATTACATTTTAGGGTAATACCAACCTCACGAAGTGACATTCCATGAGGTAATAAACAATTTAGTCGAGCGTTGAGTCAATGACATGCAACTTTGAAAGGTAAGTGGCTATTGCGAGTGTCGTTGGAAAGACAAGTGTATCTTGCTATAGTGTACAAATTCATATTAATAGGGTTAATTAAATATGACCTCTTTATAATTTATAATAAACCCACCTGTACCTAATGCCTCTTTAATTTTTTAATTATGTACTACTAGTTTTTGACCGGGGTTCGCCCGAGGACCTTTTCGCCATAGCCTTAGCCGGTGGTCAGCACGGTGCACCACAATCACAATCTACTTTAGATTGAGTTGGATTCGAAAATGATTAGGTATAGCATCCATAACCCTTTAACGATAAAGTTTTTTTTCGCTACTGCCTATGACAACTGTGATCGACACAAAACAAGCAAGTCTCAAATCGGAACTATGATGATAAGTCCAGTTAGTAAGTACCTACCTGCTGAGGTAAGGAATATTGGTCATTTCGTTGTAGGAATAAGGACAGGCAGGGGCTCTTAGTCTTAGGTTTGATAAGACGCGTTTTTGAGTAAAGAAAAGATACCCACCTAAATTATGTTAAAAACATTTCGTAGTTAATTATAGAACAAAAATACTCAACTAGTAATAGGTACTGGCCAAGATCCTGAGTAATACTTTTAACCATTTGTTAATTAATATAGATCAGGATTAAACAAAAATGTTAATAAATAAAAAATATGTTACCGGATACGAAAGAACGCCAATGCGTGTGTTAAGAATAAAATACATAACAATTACTTTAATTATAAATAATGACTTCACTATGCTCACACTATTATTTATGTTTCGTTTAAGGAACCATAGAGTGCATAGCATTTATTGAAATAAAACGGAAACGCAGGCGTTGATTGATGGTGGCGTGATAAATTACCATCTGGTTCTACTTACGCCCATAGAACGATTTTGTGTGGGCACTATGGAAAATGTACTTTAGTTTAGTTATAAATTAAGTTATCCGGAAAAGATTGATAAATTGAAAATAAATGTTAAACATTCCGGGGCAAGGCCGCTTACAAAGTTTTTTTGTTTATAAATGAGTTACATATTTTGCTTCGCTTGGGATTCGGGGAATGACAAAATACCGTAAATATTCCAAGGAAACGATTAAGTATCATTCGGATAGAAATGAGATTTTTAGACATCCTCAAATTTCATCGAAATCAGTTCTGCAGATCACCTAAGTGTTAAAAAGCAACAGACTATCAGAACTACTTTCGCATTTATAATATTAGTGTGGACGGTATGAATAGGTAGACTGGCGCTTTTTATCCAATAAGAGCCGGAGATATAATGAAATACTAACGTTTTGAAAGATATTATGTACACAGTAGGTATGTATGCTTACATTGTAGATACATAGGCATGATAGATAATAATATGTACTTCATAACAAGGTATAATTTTCTAAAATAAATAATCTGGGTTGCCTTTTTAAGCCTCAACTATTTGGTGACTTGTTTTATTTCATGTGCATTTTTATAATCATTTACTTTTAATTATCATTATAAAAATATGATGTTATATCCTGTCTGTCTGTCTGTCGTGGTCTGTCTAGCTATTCAAGCGTTAAATTGAAGGCCGCAAGTTCGGAGAAAAATAGTTAGGTACCTACCTAAGGCCCAGCCAACACGACTAGATAAAAAATATCGTGTACTCTACTCTAGTAACCTACGACAACATTTTAAAAATAACAATTTGACGTCGTCAGTCGTAGTCAAATTAAATAGAGAACTTGAGATTTTTAGCAGAAGTGAACGGGTTAAAAACAATTGGCTGAATAAGGCGCCATCTTGTGAATTTAATTTTAGTGCTTGGTTATTTTTATTCAATCAATAAATTGTGGTATCTGTGTTTGTTGATAACTGCTAGTATTTTCTAAAATAGAACGAATAAAAAGGCCATGGACACCTTAGTGGCCAAAAAGTGATTGTACTACTATTCAATAGAGAGCAGCATAAATTATGCACCTATTTACAACGATTGATGTATATGTTACACATAGTATCTCAATGTTTACAACAATCATCCGCGATCGATTGATCATCGGTCAACAATCCGCTAAGTATAAATTATATAGGTATAGCGGATTGTTGAATACCCGAATAAAATACCGGCTATTTACAATATATGCTACTATGATTGTCATAAAAGTAAAACAAAAATATTTTATAATTTGCATTAAACTATATCATATCATTTTGTTTAGATTTTAAAATTTGGGCAGGTGGTTAATTTTTTCTATTTATTAAATGTAACATAAATAACTTAATGATGATGGAATATTAAGTATTGATTTATCATTATAGAGGTCAATTTTTATCTCATAATCTGTGTCAATTTAAATTTTGAATATGTAAGTAGGGGTCAACTTGCTTAAAATTTAAAGAAACTTTTAATGTGATTAATTATATTTGTTAAATTAGAGTTCGCCCGGGGTAGTACCACCGCCCGCCAAGGTACTCAGTACCATTCCTACCGTCATAATAATTGTTTTTAAGAGCAATTGTGTTCCGGATAGGAAGATTTGTGGAGCCGGTTTCACTTTTTTAGAGGCGACCATCTCAGACCTCAGGGGTAGCAACGGATCTGTGACCGAATTGGAACAAGACTCATACTAACAATAACTAACTGGACTATTACTAACATTAACTAACAGGACTAATTATCACTAACATACCCTGTCCTCGCACTTATTAACAAACTAACCAACTAATATTCTAACACCATCTACTAACTGGACTAACCATCCTAGTCCCCTTGAGTCTAGTTCTAGGTCGGTCACAGTTGTTATGGGCGGCAGGGGAAGGGTAGTACTGCATGCTCGTTTGCTATCTTAATTCCATAAAAAAAAAGTACACACCGATTAGATTAACACATTTAACGCTTAGGTCTGCATAGTTATTTCCTCATGACAACACTGCGACGTCAAAACAAACCTTAAAGTTCTCCGCAAACTGACGGCTGTCGGCCGGACCGCGCTTCTAAAAAGAAGCGCCATAGCCAGCGCAGCGCCACAGCCGCCGCGCCGGTGGCTGCAGTCAGTCTGCGGGGACCCTTATAGATTCTTTATGTATTATCCCCGTTCTATGGTCCGTTCGCATTCGTTATTGAGTTCGTTTTAATCGCAACCCACACAAATGGCAGCTATGCACGGTGCACCCCTGTGATCAAGGTTTATTATAGATCGACGGCGAAAATTTAAACTGCCTTAAGTAAATTTTGCTTTAATTGAACTGTGAGTACACGAAATAAAGTCACTTTAATTGGGAAGTGGTAGTTCCATATCCTCCTCCTCGACCTCAAGTATAGAGTTTCATGGGCCGCGAGTGACATTAACAACGCATAATTATTATACTGACTCCCATGGCGTGAGAACAAACTTTTATCTCTTTCAGTGTTGAAATTTATTTATTATCTATTTTATAATTCATGTACACGGAAAAACAGATACAATAGGGTCAAAGAAGTTATTTTGTACACAGGTACCTATATACTGCTTATTTCTGAACAAAATCTCTTCCAGCAGACCTAGGAATGGAAAAGTGATGTAGAATGGAATTTAGCGTGCACTTGTCTTAAATAATATACATAGTATAACGAAACTACCTATTATAATACTGTACCAATAATAAATACTTACATACAATAATGCAATTTAGTCGCGAATCCAAGTATCAAAATATTTCTTGCTATCCTAACAAGAGTCAATAGGCATTAGAATGGTTAGGTTAGTCCCGTTAGTAGGTAGGATGTTATTTAAAATATTTGATACCTACGCACACTGCCAACCCTTACGAAAATTCCAAAGTTCAATCCTCAGCGAAACATAAATTTGAATGAAGAGTTCAAAGGGTTGTGTTCTAGAAATTTTGTATTGTCTAGCCTAGTCTATAGGTACCAACCACGTTTCCTATGTGGGTCTAAGAGTACGTACATTTATTTATTTATTACACGGTTTTCCTGTAATAATCAAAACCTCAGAATTCGATTTAGAGTAATAAATCAACACTAACTTATTGTTCAATAATCACCGCGTCAACGCATAATTGATTGATATTGTACTCCATCAGAACGTATGTAGCTGTTAATCTTATTAGTACACGGTTCCCACGATATATTATTTCTTTTGTTACGTGGAATGCCTAGGCAATAAACATGTGATTAGGAATAGTTAAAAAAACGCTCGTGTATTCACACCATTATACCAGGAAACCTTGCCCGCAGGTGGTAAAGGCAATTGGATTGTTATTTCATTTCTTTTTCTTGATTATATGCGATTCTAAATCTTATGGCTTGTGTACTAAGGTCTATTTTAGTTGCTTACGACGTTTTAGTAGCTTGCGTCCTAAAATATTTTACGAGTATTACCTATTTTAAAATTCTACAAAATCTTTTAGTACCATTAGATCAGATTCCAAAATAATGGTTTAAGATTTTTTTTCTATTCATCTGTATGTTTCTCAAGCTAATTGAAAAAAAGGTTTATTTCATTTGAAGTACATATTATTTGTCGATTTAAGTATTTTTTATTTACATAATTATTCCCAATATCTGTCCTAGCGTAGGTCAGTAAAGTCCGTGTGGTACTTAGGTATATCATTAACATGAGGTATGTACATCAGTACAAAATACAAAGATCGTGAGTACCCATAACTTCAAATAAAACATAACTTTGAATCATTGCAACAGACTGTGAGAAAACATGTCATACTATCGTAAACACAATTAGCGGTTCAAAACACTGCACCGAATATGGTGCGAATGTACATGATAGTAGCTATATGAATGCAGTATTTGCATACAAACAAATTACATTTAAAACTTATTTCCAACAGAAAACCTTGTCTTTGCTTTTATTGCAAAAAAAAACGGATGCGTTAGAAGCAGTCACCTTTTATGTTGACATCTGTATAAGAAAAGCTTTACCAATAATATTTAGCAACTGTGTCCCGGTTAGAAAGGCGTATATCCGGTTACATTTGTTTAGTGACGCACATTTTACTGCTAAGGCGAGTAGGTATGGTATAGGATCCCAATATACAACGACCTTCACCGAGCTAAGTGATAAGTATTAGACTAATTAAAAATTCACAATAGTAGTATTTTATAACGTAGGTAGTTTAGAGGAAACATTTCAGAACTTAGTAGCCTTTACTAGTAAACGAGTAAGTATTGGTCGTTGAATATAAAATTATGGAACCCTTCACAGCGCATGGCCAGATAGCATTCTATTGGTTTTATTTTAAAAAATAATGATTTCAGATCTGTAGTCAAAAAAATTAAATTCGATCGTAATTAATTTTGCAGTAGGTGAAAATTCATACTAATACTTCGTTTAACCCTACTTATATTGACATTAATTAATTTCATTTTGTACACTGAATTTATTTTTAACGTATATTTCTTCATTACCCTAAAAATACCATTAACACCTGTATGATATTAAGTCACACCCTAATATCGAACTCATTCATTTAATCACCCTATAAATGAATACCATGAATAACAGATAGGTATTAACTGATATTTACCAGGTATGTAACAGGAATGACTGTGCAACGAGCCCGGTATTCTAATTTTAAAATATCAGTTCGTTATTGAATTCAACACATAGATAATCTCGATAACATTATTTGGACTTTAAAAATAACACATAATTTCCGTATTTTTCAAAGAACATTTGCGGACGTAAATACGGTCCCTACCCTACTCAAATTGCGTCACAAGCCACTAACACAAATTGTGTTAATTAGAAACGGATAATTATAATTATCAGTGTTAATTAACTGTACGTTTAAATATTGTATAATTAGTTTGTACGTATGTCGTCGAGGTATGTGGTAAGGATTGATTGGAATCGGCAATCGTAAATAAAAGCTCGGAGATACGAAATGTGTGTTTTATTACTGAAGTAAAAGACATATTTTTCTAAGGACGTCAAAAAGTGGCCTTCTAGTTAATTTCTTAACCGAAATAATTAAATTAAATATTATCAATGAAAAACTTAAAAAAATTACAGGAATTTTTCCAAAACAAATATCACCAACATTCGTTTACATATTTTCTTAAGTTTAGGTATACATATAAGTGTAATTTATAAACCACTTTCAGCTTATTTAATCGTGTTTCGTAATGAATTTTTAGACAGGCTTGGTTTTACTGACAGTAAGTATAGCCCTACTGTACAGCACCACGCTGCTCCAGTACGAGGGATTAGTTGCCAATTTAAATATTGTCGTTTTCATGCTGCCTGAAGGCCTCCAACACGGGTTTAAGTTTAAGCTATCTATCGATAACAGCCGGTACTGACGGCTTCACGTGACCTCCGAAGCATGGAAGCACTCAAGAATATACCTATTCCACTAGCGGTCACACATCGAGATAACGACCGCGCCCCCTGTTGCTTAACTTTGTCGATCAGTTATTACCGACGAAAGCCGCCGGCCTATGACCGCTTCAATTTGTCCCGTATCGGAACAAAATCACTGCCGCCGGGTAATAGCGTAATATTAGGGTAAAATTAAACACCACTATTAATATTCTGGTCGATTAAAATATACTGTCCTTAAAGAGAGCACAAATGCACGACCATAAGAGATATACTTTAAAATACACAACTATAATATAATGTTCAAATATTGGAAATTTTATCTATGAAGTAGACACCGCTCAATTTTTGATTGTAAAATAATATTGTTGACAGCTCATATTATATTTGTAAAACTTAGATTATTTGCAACTTATTTTTCTTATGAGACACAAGTTTTGCCAGCTAATTGAGAATTAGATGATTAGTTTATGTAGGCAACCCAAGTAAGAAATGAAAAATAGAAAATACTGTGCATTTAAAGATAAAATGACATAAATATATTTGCGGCTTGCTTGATTTAAATGCATAACAATTGTTGTGTCAAGCCTACCTACTATTGCCTTTCTTCCAACGTTTTCAAATTATGTGACACCTGACGGTAGGTACCTACTTTTACTGTAGAAATAAAAATTAAGATAAACATAAAGAAAACATAACTTACCTAAATAGGTATGATTTAATATTTACAGTTTCAGTGAAAATTATGTTTGCAGCACATAAACGCTTAGCTTCACATTGTTCGCTTCGGAATCTTAGTGAAGCAAGGCCCTCTATTCATAATCCTACGCGAGAAAATATCCGGGTGACCTTCGGCCAGCCTTGTCACGTACACTTTCTATCAGTCAAACTTATATAGCATTAATCGACAACAAATTAAAACAAAGGTTACACAGTCAAAACGAGAACTGATTACGTTGCGTTGACGAAATATTACAACCAAATAATTTATTATGACGAAATAAAGCAAAAAGTCGTTACAATAAAATTGTCAGGTCTCAAAATTGACATAAAATTGTTACTTACAATTTGCATAATGCTGACTTAAAAATATTGATTTGTTCAATTTGAGGACAGCTGCAAAGAGCGATCAATTAATCACTAACTAGTGTACCTACGATTTCACAGTACACTAATTTGTTTGTTAGGTACATTTAACTATTGATCGAGTCGATTTTTTTATTTTAATTCTATTAAGACTTTTTTTCATTTGCGTTGCATAAGTAGGTAATAATAATGGCAGTCATACGCAAGTAAATTAAATGTTAATATTAAATCTGTGTGTTATACTTCGGTAAAAGTTAGAGGTAAACGTTCTTCAAGACTGCAAATAAGCGTTTGTTAAACTGTTTGCTGATAACGTTAAATAAATAATCTCTTTTAACTTTTAATGACTAAGTCTAAAATGCGCGTGGTATCTACGACACTGCAAAAAAGTGAGTTCCTGGCTTCTTGCTTATCTTACGGGCTAATAAACTCGCCTTTAATACAGTTTGGCTTAAAAATTAAGTAGCAGTTACTCACGTAAATTGCATGGAAAACTTACCATAGTGGATAGCCGAAGGACTATCTTTCGGCTATCCACTATTGACAGATATACCTAATCTTAATATACTAAGCTGTTTGTCCTGACTGAAAGATAAACATAGAAACGACATTGCTATCCACCGGGACTCATAAAATTACGGCAGTGGTTTCAAAGATTGTAAATCATTGATTAAGCCCGAAACCCCAAAATACACAAGGCTTATACAGTTAAAATGTAGCAAGGCCGTATTTTATGAGTAAGGAACGTCAGCTATGAAATAATTTTGCTAGATTCCGCCCTCAGAAGGGCAAACTATTGATGAAATTTTGATTAAAAATCGGTTAAAATACTTCCGCGCGGGGCAAACCGCCAGCGATAGTATTTAGATTACATGCTAGATCAATCAATTTTTAAGCGGTTTAGCGGTTTAATAGTTTACATAATTTATTGTAACTCAATAGACAAAGCACAGAACACTTGGGTTACAGGAACGCGACAAAATCTATCTACGGTTAAATTGGATAGGGCTCTGTCAGCAATATTGTTACACATCGACCAAATGTGGTTTCGACCAGTCAGCGTGTACTGTTACTCCTTTCCTGTTGATCTTACGACATCCACCACAATAGAAATTTGACAGGGAATTATTATTGCTGTACGCTTGTTCGTCGAATGATACGCGAAAAAATTACTGTAAAAACGCGAATATTTTCTGCTGTTTTGAGACTTAACAGACCGGATACAACAGGTTTTTTTATGAACCAGATATAAGCGGAAATGTTGTATGAAATTTCAAAATAACCGCATTGTAATGTAATTTACTTTTACTGGTTCGCCGGGTAGACGTTGTTCTGAAATTTATATAATTTCAATTTATACATACCAGAGTTTTTTTTATAGAAGCCAACTAGGGTAGAGTTTCCATTAAATTATTTAACAAACACCTTATATATATTATACAATGTACTATATCAAAGTAGTTTTTGAAGTTGGTCAGTTCTCGTAATGCCTATTAATTGTACTTACATATTAATTACATTCTCCTGATATATGGACGCTTTCTTAATTTTCTTTCTTAATTAAACTGTTTATTTTTGTAAGTAGCCAATGAACAAGCAAAAGACTGCCTGAAGCGCAGATGAGCTACCTCATGTGGTCGCCGTCTTTGGATATTTACAACAGATGAGGACACGTCAATTCTCCAGCTTAACAGGAGAGCCCTTTTCACACTTTTTATTCAAAACCCTCATGTTCTAGCACACCTTTAAGACCCCATAAAAAAGCTGAGGCCACAGTTTGCAAGTGCGCGTCAGAATTGTTAAAGAAACGGTGTTGACTTCATGCTATCATAGAGATGAATCATCGTCATCACCATTTTTAAATACTTAATAATAACGGCTTATCATGAAACCATCGATTCCGAAGTTTATTTCTGCATCACTATGCGCATTTGCAGCGAAATAAAAACGTAAACCTAAAGATATTATAATGAAAAATACGACGTCATCAGCCTATGCTTATCTAATATCTTTAAACGAGCAATTCTTGTATATTTATTTATATGTATATATATAATCACGATCTCGGAAACGGCTGCAAAGATTTTCATGAAAGTTACAGATTAGGGGGTTTTCGGCTCAAGGAATCGATTTATCAAGGTCCCAGGTTCGAGAAAAGCTCGGTTCCGGAGATAAAGAGATTTTAAAAACATCATACTGACGCCATCTATGAAACATTAGGATAACTTCTTTGAGGTACTGTTTGTAAACATCATACTGACGCCATCTATGAAACATTAGGATAACTTCTATGAGGTACTGTTTGTAACGTGTTGAAATTTCAGTAGTATGAAACTAGATGGCGCTGTAATCTCTATGTGGGCAAATGGATATTTATCGTATCGATATTTTTCAAATGTATCGATATATATCACCCAAGAAATATCGATATTTTTTAATGTATCATTTCGATTTGGGAAAGTTGTAGGTCTCGTCAAGACCTACATTTCCAATGACAGCTGTCAAACTTCGAACCGAGATATCCCGGCAACGGCTGCTCCTGGAGCACTGGTGTCTTTGGGAAAGTTGTAGGTCTCGTCAAGATCTACATTTCCAATGACAGCTGTCAAACTTCGAACCGAGATATCCCGGCAACGGCTGCTCCTGGAGCACTGGTGTCTTTGGGAAAGTTGTAGGTCTCGTCAAGACCTACATTTCCAATGACAGCTGTCAAACTTCGAACCGAGATATCCCGGCAACGGCTGCTCCTGGAGCACTGGTGTCTTTGGGAAAGTTGTAGGTCTGGTTGAGACCTACATTTCCAATGACAGCTGTCAAACTTCGAACCGAGATATCCCGGCAACGGCTGCTCCTGGAGCACTGGTGTCTTTGGGAAAGTTGTAGGTCTGGTTGAGACCTACATTTCGGATGACAGCTGTCAAACTTCGAACCGAGATATCCCGGCAACGGCTGCTCCTGGAGCACTGGTGTCTTTGGGAAAGTTGTAGGTCTCGTCAAGACCTACATTTCCAATGACAGCTGTCAAACTTCGAACCGAGATATCCCGGCAACGGCTGCTCCTGGAGCACTGGTGTCTTTGGGAAAGTTGTAGGTCTGGTTGAGACCTACATTTCCAATGACAGCTGTCAAACTTCGAACCGAGATATCCCGGCAACGGCTGCTCCTGGAGCACTGGTGTCTTTGGGAAAGTTGTAGGTCTCGTCAAGACCTACATTTCCAATGACAGCTGTCAAACTTCGAACCGAGATATCCCGGCAACGGCTGCTCCTGGAGCACTGGTGTCTTTGGGAAAGTTGTAGGTCTGGTTGAGACCTACATTTCCAATGACAGCTGTCAAACTTCGAACCGAGATATCCCGGCAACGGCTGCTCCTGGAGCACTGGTGTCTTTGGGAAAGTTGTAGGTCTCGTCAAGACCTACATTTCCAATGACAGCTGTCAAACTTCGAACCGAGATATCCCGGCAACGGCTGCTCCTGGAGCACTGGTGTCTTTGGGAAAGTTGTAGGTCTCGTCAAGACCTACATTTCCAATGACAGCTGTCAAACTTCGAACCGAGATATCCCGGCAACGGCTGCTCCTGGAGCACTGGTGTCTTTGGGAAAGTTGTAGGTCTCGTCAAGACCTACATTTCCAATGACAGCTGTCAAACTTCGAACCGAGATATCCCGGCAATGGCTGCTCCTGGAGCACTGGTGTCTTTGGGAAAGTTGTAGGTCTGGTTGAGACCTACATTTCCAATGACAGCTGTCAAACTTCGAACCGAGATATCCCGGCAACGGCTGCTCCTGGAGCACTGGTGTCTTTGGGAAAGTTGTAGGTCTGGTTGAGACCTACATTTCCAATGACAGCTGTCAAACTTCGAACCGAGATATCCCGGCAACGGCTGCTCCTGGAGCACTGGTGTCTTTGGGAAAGTTGTAGGTCTCGTCAAGACCTACATTTCCAATGACAGCTGTCAAACTTCAAACCGAGATATCCCGGCAATGGCTGCTCCTGGAGCACTGGTGTCTTTGGGAAAGTTGTAGGTCTGGTTGAGACCTACATTTCCAATGACAGCTGTCAAACTTCGAACCGAGATATCCCGGCAACGGCTGCTCCTGGAGCACTGGTGTCTTTGGGAAAGTTGTAGGTCTGGTTGAGACCTACATTTCGGATGACAGCTGTCAAAATTATTAACGTTGAATATTTATTATTAATGATGCCAAAGAAGTATAACTTCTTACGTGCGTACATAAGTACACGCAATTCTTTTTAAACTCATATTATGTCGGAAAGATCGAAGAACATTATTCATATTTTATCAGTATGCGATTCATACTAAATATAATTTTCAACCGAGCAAAGCTCGGTCAACCAGGTACTACTTGTTATTTAACGTCGTGAAAGAACACAATTTATGTTAATTCAATTATAATGCGGCGATGAAGTGACAATGTGCTATAAATCTCCGCTTCATGAAATCATAGACTAATTTACCGTCAGAACTTAGCGGTAAATTTCACCATAATGTTGCCAGTTACATCATTATATTTCCATTGTTAGAATAAGAAACAATCATCATCATCATCATCTCAACCCATCATGGTCCACTATTGAGCACGGGTCTTCTCAGAATGAGAAGGTTAAGGTCATAGTCCACCAGGCTGGGTAAGTGCGGATTTGCGGGCTTAAAATAACTTTGAGTTTTGTGAACTCTCCTGCATGCAGGTTTTCTCACGATGTTTCCTTCACTCTATAATCAACTTGGAAATGACCTGTTGAGTGAGGCGTATCTTATCATAACATCAATTTCCACTGCTGGGCGG
Source organism: Hesperia comma (assembly GCA_905404135.1). Taxonomy (NCBI): domain Eukaryota; kingdom Metazoa; phylum Arthropoda; class Insecta; order Lepidoptera; family Hesperiidae; genus Hesperia; species Hesperia comma. The sequence continues at coordinate 5,042,680 of FR990018.1, forward strand.
GTCTCATCTCTCAATTTCATTGGTATTGGTTTCATCCACCATGTTGGTCAAATTACTGTGACAACCAATCGCTTTGTTAATGCGGTATTTATCTATGTCGTTAGTAACAATTAAAACACGCGGACTTGAGCTACGGTTTCAATCTCGAAGATAAACTATGAAATTAATATAACATTATATTATATTTTAATACATAATTTTTTTATTTTTAGATATTCAACGCTTGATGACTATCAGAATTTTTTTTATTCAATTATATTTTAAAAAATATTTTTTATACTTCCTCGTACCACTTATAGTTAAAACCCATTCTTATTTACGCGCTTACCTGGTAAAAAGTAATTTTCACTGCCTTGCCCCACTCCACTTTCAATCCTCCTCCCGCTCTTTCAATGCCTTGGTTAAGGCGCTTTGTCCACGGAGCAACTCAAGTTGTGGCAACTATCCACTTTTTAAAAGTTTCCTATAAAAGTTGATAGTTGCTACAACGTTTACGGTTGCGGCAATTTTATAGCAATTTGTGAGCAACTTGATTGATTTATTTGCGAAGGACAGTTGCGGAAACCGGCAACTTTAAACACCGGTTATTATACCGTTGCTAGTTGCGGCAACTGGAAACTATTGACGATTGCCGGAATTCGAAACTCAAGTGCTGTGTGTGCGCAGTCCAATTGAAATGTATGTAAATAGCTAGTTGCCAATTAGTTTCCAGTTGCCATTTGCTGCAATAGTTGCTCCGTGGACAAAGCGCCTACAAAATTTGAATACCTATAATAACCTACCTTTTCATGTGATCAATGTAAGTACAAATACAATCCCTACAATATTATTGTGCATTCTAATTTGCGATAGTATTACGTTCATAGATTATCACCCACTCGTAAACAGTGTGACAAGTTAGTAAGATACGTACTTATCTGTTAAATTTATTCGCTGAAACGGACTCGCCACCTGCAATGGTCTGTGCAGTTCCTGTAGTGACTAAAATGGGAGTTAGGTCTGACTAACCTCATGACAAATTTATATTTATATCCAGGTCAACAATTTTTTTATGTTATTGAGTAATCAGATGAGGATATCAATAATAGGAACCTGCCATTTCTCATGTAACTCCGAAGACAATTACGTAAATCTTAGTTTTTTTTGGTTTCCATTCCTAGGGGATTGTAAAGGGAACCTCATTAATGTGCCTTTTCTGGCTCTATCTCCTAAATGGATTTCCATTCATTTAACAGAAACAGGATTATTACGACAGCAGCCACAGTAACACGCATTCTGTGAGTACTTCAGGAATTTAAAGGAGTCTATAGGAGTATCTAATGAGTAAGGAATGTTTAAAAAAGAAATAAAAATTTAAAGATGTCCCCCCAAAATAATTAAAAATAATGAGATTACTCTATATTCTGAGAAGAGACCCGTGCTCAATAGTGGGCCATGATGGGTTGAGATGATGATGATGATGACTCTACATTTTATACTAAACAGCAGCAAAAGTCTAAAATTAAACCTCATCAGCGTGTGTAGCCGGGCAAGAAAAAAAAAGAAAAACTAAGATCTAAGTTGTGCAAAGCTATAGTTTATGCGTTGTCTAAAGCCTAAGAAATACTTTTGAAATCCTACTTTATTACAAGTGCGTTGCATTACTTATTTAGTTTCATTGCTAGAAATTTTCAACACCGACAAAGAGTTTTTTTTTCTGAATTGCATGCTTATTGTAATGATAACTTAAAATGACAATATTCAAGGTTCCAATGCATTTATAGATTACGGTTAGCAACGATATCGTTACAAATTGTAAACTTGAACTTCTCGACAATTACGTATAGCTTTCTTTCCCGTTTATTAGTGTTGCATTGCAACAGGGTTAAGGTTGATCTGTGAAAACAGAAGTGATCTCAGGGGTAGCAACATGTGACCGAATTATATCGAGATTCATAGCAGCAATTACTAATAGTTTAGCTACTTAATAATTTCAATAAGATTATCTTTCTTATTAGGTATATTGAAGTAAGCAACTAATCTTCTTCTATAATATCATAGGACGCAAACCTGACTCACTACCTTATACTAAATCAATGCACACCTAAACTGTACCTATAAAACGTTCTGTACCTAGAAAATGCAGGTATGTACAAGAGCTCCTTTCATGATGTAAGTCAGCACTAAGAGATGATTTTTTAGAATTTCAACCCCTAACAATGGGGTGAAACAGGGGGTGAAGTTAAAACGAATTCCACGCAGGGGAAGCCGCGGGCGGATACTAGTATTGAATATACTTAGTAACACCCTAGGTTTATTGAACTAACTAGACGTCCTAGTTGTCCTAGTCTCGATATACGTCTTTTTCTGGGTCGGTCATAGCTGTCATGGACGGTGCAAGGGAAATAGCTACTGCTTGCTCGTTTACTATCTTAAATCCATAAAAAGAAATTGCCATTATCAAATCATTATCAAATTTGCCAATATGAAATGGATGTATTAAAATATGCAAGATTATTTGAGGGTATTGGGTCTTTTTGTTTGTAGTTATAATTTATTCTTGTTTAGTTCTGCTGCATTGTTGTTAACAGCGAATAAAATACTTTTTCTTTCTTTCTTTATTTCTTTCTATTGAATAAGCTGTTCGCTCCAGGCCCAAATCTGATGTTCTCCTTTGAAGTCACCATACAGAATTTAATCTCGCTGGCCAACATCCAATTTTATGTCAAAAACCCATCAACATACTCACTAACTAATCCTCTGCTAACAGAACTAACAGATCCTTGTCCAAGTTTGAGTCCTGTTCTGGGTCGGTCAAAGTTGTCATGGGCGGTAACTTAAAAGTGGTAATGCTTAAGAGCTTTTGGACTTTGGTATAAGAGCTTTTGACATAAAAGTTACAATCATAATTAGGTACTATAAGAGTCCCCATCCTCTCTGCTCCGCGCTATTACATTAATAATCTATAATGATAACATTTCAGCACAAAATAGGTAAAATCGCCTGTTTGCGAAACCAATTAAATATAAATAAGATCATTTTATTATGATTTATTGCTGTGAGCATTAAACAGTTCAACAGTAAGTGGACGACTTTATCTCGCGGACCGACAGCCGCGGCGAGGTATTCAATCACGAGTATCATGGTAAATATGAATAATATTCACTAACCATTTGAATTACGAGATAAATTGCATCAATTGAATTATAGGGTTTTACTTCGCTGTTCTGTAAACTCGGATTTTTCGATCGCTTGTCAAACAAACACTGATTGCACGTTTTTCAATTTCATTTCATTGCAATTTGTTTTTAATCGGCTTCAAAAAAGAGGAGGTTCTTGATTCGCCGGTAGGTTTTCTTATATTCTTATGTATTCTTAGGTTTACGTCATAACTTAGCACTGGGTGAACCGATTTTGATAATTCAAATGCCATAATTATATTACCTACATCCGACGATAAATTTTGATTTATCCGTACTTATCCATTTAGAAGTCGGTTATTTTTTGTAAAAAGTTATGAATTATTACGTCAGAGGTTCAATCAAGTTGAATAGTACTTAATGTCATGTCATAATTTAACCCGTGATCTGATTAGTTATGGAAAAATATAACGTTAACAGTAACAATTCATTTTAATCTCTAGTGCGTTAGTTCCGCATTAATGCGAACGTTTCATACATCCGGTTTGACAAAAGCATCCGGTTTTGACAGCTCACGATTCTACCGGTTTATTACGTCAGTTATCCGGTTTCCGAAACTCACGTGTGATTTTCTTACTATTCTTACGTAACGGATTTTTATCCGTTTTATTGTACCGGCCTTGGTACGCTTTGCATAGGCGCGACACGAAAGTGTATGACACTTAAATCGCGAAATCGTATTTGACGAAAGAGCAATATAGAGCTCTGTGAGAAAAATTGTAAAATGTAAAAATTTTGTGAAACTATTCCCTTTTAGTCATGCTGGAGTAGAGTAACCTCACGAATAGTTTCTATTTAAATAGGTGAAGGCATTCCTAGGATTGGGCATTTGTTAAATTTTTTCATCCAATGATTTATAATTATTTCAATTCGAATCTGCATACCGTTCGTTATCTCAGTTGGATAACAATGATTAAACTTTCAATATCTGCTATTTACAGTAGAGTGCCAGATTGCCTGTGCAAATTATTTTCTAACTTCAATGCCACGTTTTTTTCTTGAGTAGTCTTTGTTCAGTGGATATTTTACAGAATTTAAATACAATTTAACGGAGTAAGCGATTTTTTCGTTAAATACATAACAAATAAGAACGTAACACTTTTTTACTTTAACATAACATGATGATTTAAGTTTAAATTTAGGTACCTACTTGCAAAACTCTACATAAGAACTTTTAACATTTTTGATTTAGGTACACCAAAACGCAAAATTCAAGCCGCACCCGTTCCTTATGAACAAGCAATTTATCCTGCCAGAAGTAAGACCTGCTTCATATTGTTCGAGATACACGAGGCTAGGTTTTCAATTTAAGATAGCAATCTGAAAAGTTATCCTGGCTTAAGAAGCTGGCTTACTAGCTTTCTCACTACTTTTACTAACTTAAAAAAAGCTAGTCCTGTATAAATTAGCCAGAGTTACTAGCTTGCTAGCTAGCTAACACTAATTTGCTATCCTAACTTGAAAAGTAGCCTCGTGTATCGACAAAGCGGAAAATTAAGACAGTGTTGAATTTTGCAGATGGTCTTCGCCGTCGCTTCCATGCGTCCTGCTGCTGGGCTCAGAACTCCTCTCACATACATCGATGCCTCGATCGGATTTTAGACCTGGAATATAAAACACCGTCAACGTAGTCGAAGTCAATTAAATTAGCATTATTAGAGATAGCTCAAAAATGAAATGTCGCTCAAATTTAAATGGGGCCATACGATATGCTCCAGCTCTCGAACATAAAAAGGGTTATCAAAATTGGTTTAATCGTAACTAAACTAAGAGATTAAACACATAAAAAGTCAAATTGAAACATGCAAATTGAGAACCTTCTCCGTTCTTGGATATAAAGGCGTCAATAGAACGTTTATTAACTAATGGTGCAATTAATATACATTGCTGCGATACAATTATAGGTAAATGTCTCCCATTAGTTCGACCTCGCACGACCCAGTTAAATTTTGGCAGTTGAAGGACTGCGGACACAACCGCATCCGGTCTCGCTACTTATTACATTTTAATAGTTAATAAGGTTAGTGGTGAAATTTAAGATCACTTTTTCGCTGTGGTTATAAGCCTCACTTTCTCACTTGAATCAATCATGTTTCCGGTGGTACCATATCTAACTTTAAAGCAATCATTCGTGACTTCGAGATTATTTTAGGCGCTCATAACCCGGCGACTTGCGGTGATACGTGTGATCGACCGGGTGCGGTCGGTAAATTGATGGGTGACGGCTAGTGCAAAAAATTCTTGAGCACTTTCTAGCTTCAGACTTCGTACATAGGCCTCAGTCTTTAAGCCATATCTGAGACATTGGGGATGCAGGAAAGCTTCCGACACCTGGATCGGTAACCAACCCCTCCAATCTGAAAAGCAGATTATTTTTATTATGGAGTGGGCTTTAGGCCTCCACAATTATCAGGAAGAATCTGTGCCTTGTAGTGGGTCATTCGCAGTCACTCGCAGACTTTGCCAGTAAAGATGGCATACGAGACCCCGCTTGTTACGGAGTACTTACGGACTCATTTCAACGAAAAATTCCTTTCATAAATGTATTTGTCTTAAGTGGGGAGAACTCATATTTTTGTCTTTTGTATTGTATTTAATTGCATGATATCTTTTTTCGTTGCATCGTCACTTATGTCATTGTATTCTTTCTTACAGCAAATATAGCACACGTCGGGATTTGGGATGTGAATTTGTTAATGTTAGGCTTAAATTAGTAATACAGTTAGTCTTATCTAAATTGTATTGAGATCCAAAAAAAGTAAATTATGAATACAAAATAACAAATTTATTCGCTGTGCTGTTAATCGTGGAAAAGTTCCCTTGTCTGAAGCCAATCCTGAGCGAAGTATCCTTTTATACTTCGTCATCGGAATTCGGAACTAAATGAACACGTAAAGTTCAAATCTATTCTAGTTTTAACTTAATTTAATTAATCTTGGAAGATTATTATAATTTTATCTCTGAGTATGAGAACCCACTCTTTCTTGTATTTTTATTGTTATATCCGTCCTCGGTTTCTAGATATATTTCAATTATTTCTGATGCGCGCATAGACAGTGCTTTCATTTGATTACGTTCATTTAAACACAACGTGAAAGCATTCTCACGTGGTACAATGAATCTTTGTTTAATAAAAGCATGTGGTTACTTACCATTAAAGTCAGATTTATTTGGGCATTAATAACTCTTTCCTTGTATTGTGATTTTAATATAACATTGTTTTGTGTGCAATGGAATATTTCATCTGTAGCAATTAAGTCTAGCTTTTAATTAGCGTTAATAGCTATGAGCAGTCATCAAATACAGATAGGATATGACATAAGCAGGATCTGTGTCAATCCAAATTTTTTATATGGACGTGTGAAATTACACCCTTCCGCTGCTGCCTGTGACAACTGTGACCGACACAAAACCGGACTTATCTGGGCTGACATTTTAGTGGATCTGTTCATTAGAAGGTACGTCCCTACTTATGAGGACTGAGACGGATTTTTCGTGACAGCAGAGCACATAAGAAGTTAACTTAACCAGTAATCCACTTCTTTACTACCTAAACTCTGGTGATATACGTAGTTAGGTAGCCCTTTTAGTTGTTATTATTAAAAGTTATGTTTGCTTCTGTCCATTGGAGAGGACGTGAAACATAATCTTGAATGACTAGGATGACCATACTTTTTATGCTTTGACCAGGCAAACAAGAAGACGGACGACCTGAGGGTGAGCGGCCACCGTCGCCCATAGACACTTGTAAATATATTAGCAGTGGATCACATTGAAATAAATCCTTGTAATACTAAGATCGTCACTAATGCGCTTCCGACCGAGAATGGACCTGAAGACCCCTATCTCATAGCACTCTCTAATTAAATTAGGGACTATTCTGATTTGAAGTTTCTTATGTCGAACTGAAAAATATCATGATATAACAGAAGTTACCAAAATTACTTTAGGTACTAATATCTATAGGTACACGTTTGAAATTTGAAATATTTTTACGTCCGAAAACGGGTTAAACCCAAATCTCACTAGTTAAATCTTAATGGAACATTCCATTAAAATTACAGACAATTATAATATCTACTATAACACGTAATAAAAATAATAAAATGGATTAAAAGTTTTATTACAAAACTAGATTCTTAACTTAATTCAACCCACTTCTGTAAACTAGGCCATAGGTATTATTATGCAAATTATCGTCACACATTACGATAATTATATCAGGTTTATTTAATACTTATAATTCATTAAAATCCTTTGTGTGCGACTCTCATAATAACAATCTTAATAATATGTGAACTAATTTTGAATGGGTATGGCCTTGACTATGAATGTTTAATTGGTCAGAAAATGTAAACAAACCAAGTACGACGTGTACCTTAGTATCTTGCTGTATCTTATCCATTGTCTATTATTATAAGGTTCATTCACACCGTGTGATTGTTGCCAACAACCGACTACAAGCAAAGTACCACTTGATGGTAGTTTGGCAAAGGGAGATCTCCCGCCAGGCGAGACGACATGCCTGGGGGGCGGCCGGGCCCCGAGTGAATGTACTCGAGGCGTGGTATATATGCCAGCGATGTAGAAATCTTCGATAGCGCGTTTCAGGCTTCGGTGACGTCACCGTGTGACGTGTGAGCGGCGTCGCCACAGTAGTATCAACTCCACAAATCGACATCATTAATATTTAAGGGGCAAATTGACTGTGGTTAATCGTTTTATGATACAGACTGAAGGTAAGTCCTCGTATTTAATATTGTTCCGACTCTTGCCAACGTAAGCAGGCGTGCAAGAGGCGCACTGCACACAGGCGTTGGGTGCCGGGGAGGAGGGGGCTGCAAATGGACTAGGGAGGTGTGCCACTAGAATAAACCGATATCAGCTTGGTAGTTGAAGTGCTGACAGGGACTGCAGGTGCAAAACGGTATTACATGTGGGATCTCTAGTAAATAGGTACGGATCGACTTTCGAAACGATTAGTGGACAGCTATTTTAATTCGTTTAAGCACTTTTGTTTCGTTAAATACGTTCCCTACCGCCAGCAATTAATAATACTTATTATTATTATACTTTAGTTCTCACATGGTTACAATGGTTACAATAATAATAACAAAAGTAATACAGTGATTCAGTATATAATCCAGAATTTTTGGTGAGCTCTAGTCCCCACACTAGGATACCCTGTGTCGTGGGTGTCTAGTCACTCCCCTTACACCCAGAATCAGTTAATTACTAGATACTACCAGTGTATTTTAGATCACAATACATTAGTATCACAATACAACTTGAGTCAACAACTTTTCAGTATCCTCGTAATTCATTTGCTGCCCATTATTGGACCTTGATCCTGCAGATGTGCTTCGATGTTCGAAATTAACGATTAGCGAGTAGATCTAGCAGCCAGTGTGTATGTATTTCCGATAATTTTGTCCCGGCCTATCATCGTGTGACAGTGTTGGGATAGGCGATTACTCGTCTAGGCAAAAAAAATCTTATAATCTTTATGCTGTATACTGTGTAGGTACTATTGAAGCCTACTTATCCTCTCTATTTAAAAGAACGATGCAAATATCTGCACTTCATCCATTAGTTCTACATGAAATCCTTCTCTGTAACTTCCGACCATCTTTGGATTTCCCCTACTGTGTTATTATGGCAAACTGTGTATTACAAAGTCATTTGTGCATTTATAAAAATTTTGTATTTACTGTAAAACAAATACCTTCAGTTTACGCTACAGTATTTAAAATCAATTAATTTTAACTGTCATTGTTTTAACTATCATTCAAGGCAATAATCCTTGAACTCAATCAGATACTAACGAAGTTACAGCTTTATGACATTATGACAGTATTCAACGCAATAGAAACACCAAATATTACCGTCGGACATTACCAAATTCGCTGATGTAGCAAAAGGTCTTCTATAAAATATCACAAAAACATGGCGTCATCGATAAAATTGAAGCAATAAATGGAGCGTCAAACTTGTAAGGGCGTTGTGGTATTAAAAACTTTGAACATAATAACTGAAGATGCTGAACGATTGGTGATATAACCTGTGTTACTCAGTCGCGCGGATCGTGATTTTATCCGATGCTTTGACCACGACTGCATTATGACCGGAGATTAAGAAAAGATAAGACACGCATCTAAACGTAAAAGTTAAGATACCAATATGTTAATGATGACATTTCACGCAGAATTTCTTTTCGAAAGAAGACTCATTTGCTTAAACTTTGATGTAACTAAACGGTGCAATATTTTCGTATCGATAAAGTATGTTGAATCTTTGATACGAACTCTGATTTAAACTGTGCTGTTGTCCAAAAAATATAAATTATGCAGCTCTTAACTTAATGTTTTGACTTAAAAAGTGGCAGAAACTCGTAGGTCATTGTTCTATTAAACTGTCAATTATGGACGTAAATATGTTTTCGTAATAGTACCTACTGACAAACTGTCACTTAATGTCAGTATGCCTTTTAGAAATATCTGATTAAATATTTCCGTTTATTCGGCACATGGTTAATCATGACGAAAGCCTTGAGTAAGCCGTTAATGCGGCTACGAAGTTAAAAACGTAGAATTGCTTTAGCAGCAAATATTATAATAGACATTACTAAGGTTCTTGGACCACGAAGAAATGACAATGACAGGAAGGGAGGACAGAGATATTACATATTGAGACATATTGTTCTATTAGCAGACCAGCGATAGTAAGTCTTTGGCAAAAGACAGCCTTTGTAATAATATCTATTTTCTTGTAGTACATAGTAGTTGTCTTATATAATGAAGGTACCTAGTATAATTTCCTTTACACAAAATAATAATATTAGATAATAATGTTTAACAATTGTGCAAAGATGCGAATATCAAATATCTTAGAACACTCAGAAACCACTAATATTTTGTTCAACATTTTTTTAGAATTAAATTATTTTTTTAATTAATTTCTTTTCAGGCAAACGAGCACTTTGGTTACCAGACGATGATCACCGTCGCTCATGGACATTGGCAGCACTAGGGGCGTCATCAATGCGTTGCCGGTCAAGAAGGAAGCAATGGACCCGCGTTTTTAAGGACGTAGCACTGTGGGAATCCCGAAGGAGGAAATTCGATCCACAGTTTAAACAAACACAGCAAGAAATGCCGTGAAAACCGAACTGTAGACAAATACCAGGGATCAGTGGAAATCAAACCTAGGGCCTTTCGAGCAGCGGTGGTTGCTATTACGTTATGCAGTGCGTCAGAATAACTAGTAGGTATTTATCGTATTGCTAATTAGTTAAATTGTTATTAAGTTTGTATATTAAGTGAATTGTACTTTTTTCTGTCTTTTCCAGCTGTCAAAATAATCTGACCAACGGGAAATAAAAGATCAGTCTAAGTCTGACCTGATTTATTATTCCCACTGGTCACAGTGGGAATAATAAATGTTTCTTCCTTTCTGTCTTCTTTTATTTTTCTCTTGTGTCATTTTAGTCTTGGGGCGCTGGTTGATCACTTACCACTAGCTGTCTGATTATAAATTATCGTCATTTACCAAATGGATCGCTGAGTCTCGCACATAGTTCAATCACCAACTTAAACATCACAATTTATCTCATTGGTGTATTTGTGTTAAAAGTGTCCAATCACACAAGAGTAGGTAGGTACGTGTAGGTATTTATGTTAAATGTAATAGTGGTTTACCATTTACAAATTCATACATGTAACTTCCTATATCCAGCTTGCCGACATCAAACAACCGAGTCGAATAAAATCGCGAACGAACCATTTTTCTTTTTCGCATTCTGTCTACAATCAGCTAAAATCAGCAATAAATTTTTTGTTTGTTATCTTTATGCAACGCTCGAGAGCCAGTTATCAAGCAATTTATCGCTTCCTTCTTTACATGCAACGCATCGGTGACGCTTCTTATGTTGCAAATTTGCATTTTCAGTAACCACGTACCATCCTAGACTGACTACAAGATTTATTTACGTTTTTACATTAAAATCCATGAAAACATGGAAATAAGATAGCAAACGAGCATGCAACACAACCCTTACGCTTTCGTCCATGACTAATAATAATAAGGTTCAAATCGGTACTAAGATAGTTTCCAAACGGTAGGTACTAGAACGTTAGTTAATTAGTTTGTTAGTAGGTATGAAGACTGGGTAAGGCACTATTAGTAATAGGTAGTTTTTTAAATCTGTCAGTAACAGTGCAGTTAGTAGTCATAAGTAAGAATTGTCCTGCTGGAACCGAACCCGAACCGCTTCACTCTTACAGGGTCGTCAACTTAGACACAAATCTAGTACCTAAAACCATTGCAGTAATAAATGCAATTGGGGCTCGTTCAGAATACATAAGTGGCTTAATAGCGCACTTTTCTACCCCGCCGTGTCCAATAACATCATAAATTGTTAATGCAGTTTTATTGCCTTAAACGCAACGCCCATGTAATGCCGCCTCATTGCAAAGCGATACCATTCTAGCACGGCTGTGACGTAATACCCTGCATTCCACGATTACTGCGGGCTCGCATATAATAGTTTAATTTCAGGGCTAAGGCCACTCAGTAGTTTTCTTTCTTTATAAACTTTATAACTTAAAAGGTACCAGTAATAATAAGTATTTAACATGGAAGTAGAACTGGAAAGGAAAGGAAGGAAAGGAATTGGAACTGTTCATAGGTACTTTTAATTCGTCGAAGATAGCAAATCAACAATCAGCACTAACCAACTAACCACTAACCAGACAAGAGGAAATCTTTGGAAGAAGTAAAGAAAGAAGAGAAAAGAGGAAGAAGGATAGAAGAAGTAATGAGTGTCATGAAGAATTTAAGTCATTAGTTGGTAGCATTTAAAAAAGAGTAACTGTCTAAAAACCTATTAATTCAGAGTAATGTAATAGTAATTGACTGGAGCATAAAACAAGATCATACACCACCTTATTGTTTCTATACGGATTGGTGGAAAGGTTTAATGGTCAACCCTAGCGTAAGAAGACCTTAAGGCACCTTAAGGCCATTAACGTAACGATTGTTATCTCGATAACGAGACATACTTAACGTGCGAAGCGTCAAGAAATTTCGTCACGAGGGTTACCCATCCAACTACCGACCGCGCCCGCAATTGTTTACCGTGGATAATTACTTCACAATACAAACATCGGACTCTTTTGTGTAAGTAGCCGACAAACAGGTAGATAGGCCATTTGTCACTTTTGTAAGTCATCATAGAATCTTGGCATCAATAAAACCAAAAACATGCATGTTTTACCAAGTCTTATAAAACATATTTTACGGTTGATTTAAGAAAACAAGATTCTAGGAAGGTTTTAGGGGCAGTTTTTTAATAGACTGGGAGAACCAGAATTTGACCTCAAAGAAGGATGGAACTCCTTATAAGGAGGTACCTATAAGAAACAGGTAAGTTACGTTTGATTTAATGTACTCTCTAGATGAGCGTAACACTGTCAACGATAAAAAGAAGTCCTAATTAAGTGCAAGTGTGTGTAACCTCACGCTGTTAATGGTAGCTCTGTCCTACCATCTACATACGTAATTTACATTAACATGTAACCATTTTTCCGCACGCCATTACATATCTATGTCAAACTAAATTATATCGAAAGTGATAACAGTATTCAAATTCACAGGATAGATACACGAAGTCGTTAAAGACAATGTGGTTCAGTTGAAGGCGTGTTGGCGCACGCAACCTCGCGTGCGGAGTGTTCCGGCGGGCGAGGGTTGTTAGGCAACCAGGAGGAAGCGCTGCTCCAACGTGTTGTGCAGTGATTGTAGAACGACATAGACGTCAGATTGCTCAGAGGTGTAATTAACTACAATTTGTCCTTACAAATTGTCTCTTACCCGCCGCTAGTGGATGTGGAAGGTGTGCATCGCGGAAGGCACGCACGGGGGACCAAATGGCCTGATTTCGTAGATGTTGTTTTAATAAAATTAAACTGATATCAGCTTGGGTTCAAGCGAAACTAATTAACGTGAAGTCAGAAGTGAATGTCCTCGCCTTATTATAGTTAGGTTCCAAGATTTCTTGGCTGACTGTAATCTAAATTAGTAAATGGTAAGGAAAGCTAATATCGTTTATCAATGCAATCCTTTTAACTGTCCCACTTCTGGGCTCAGGTTAGACAATAAGGTCAGTATTTCTTAAGTCGGGTAAAAAGTAAACTTTGTCGATTAAATTCTACCGAACTCAACTGCTGCTTAGCTGTACCTACTTTGCCTGCGATGCCGTGGATGTGATTGAATAATATTGCACAATGTATCGAAGGTGACAAAACACTACGTTACTTTGAACTTACGTTTGTTACGTGGAGTGTGAGAAATTATCTTTCTTCCGTGAAGTCCCCCCGACTACCTAACACCCTAATGCTTGCGTCAGGCGCCAAATTACTCGCCGTGTTTCAAATAGAGCATGAGTTTCTTTCTTTCTTTTCTCTCTGGAAATAGGTACCATTATAATGACTTGATTTTCTATTACTTTCTTGGGAATAAATAAGTTAACTAGCATGCAGCATCAACCTTCCGCTGCCACCCATGTCAACTGCGACCGACCTAGAATAAAACTCAAGTACCTACAAGTATAGTTACTCTAGTTGGCAGCCGGTGTTAGTAACTTTGTTAGTTAGTATGAAGATTGGGGCAGGGAATGTTAGTGATAGCTAGGTCTCATTCCAGAACTTAAACGATTGCCTGTAAAAAATGTAACCGGTGCCACTCCTTCATAACCGAAGCGCAATTTCAGTTGACATACATACTAGGTACAGTAGCGGGTGGTGGAACAACCCTGGGCGAACTTTAGGCTTTTCCACCAAATTTCTCCTTATACCTACCTGTGAAGGCCTAGGGCTTACTCCACCAGGCAGGTGCCCCAATGCATTTATTTAAAAAAATAAGTGTCATAGAACTCTCAGTTGGAACAAAATTAAATTGTTTCACTTTAACTTTCTAAGTTAGTGCGCTCATCACTATGACTTCATCACCACTTACCATCAGGTGGGATCGTTGTCAAGCACTACCTTATAAGAAATAAAATAAAAAATAAAAAAAACACTAGAACAACAGCTGACAGCTGACCTACCTGACTTTACGTCTGGCACCTGATTGGTTGCAATTAATAAAAATTACTGACGAATAAGCGCGGATCTATGATTGGACTTAGCCATTATATACATTTATATACATTAGATACATTCCCATTTCTGTCAATAAAAATCTTACACTTTTCTTTTTCTAGCCTCTATCCGTAGCTTGTGATAAGGAATTTCGTTCTCAAAAAACTTGCAAAGTAACACTTTTACTCTGAAACTCTTCTGACAAATCTCTGTCATCATAATTAATTGCGCGAAGCAATTGGAAATAATTTCCTCATTTCAATACATTCGCGTGGTCTTTTACGTCATTCACTTGTTAATGGAATGTACTAATTAAAGAATATTTGTAATACAAAAAGGAAACGGGGCCGAATGAGTAGGAGTTAAATAATATATGAAAAACGAAAGTTTACCTAGATAGAGGCTAAAATATTTATGGTCAAAATTTGTTTTTATTAACAGATTAATATTATGCTAGAGTTCTAGATATAATAAATTCTAATAAGAATTAATATGTATTATTCAGATTCTGTTATGTTCATGATCGGAGCAGAAGATAAAAGTTATGGAAGATCCTGTTTCGACTTCGGCATAGCTGTTGTTTGTTGATATCAGTATTCATGGGGTCGCCATTCCATGAATACTGATTTCAATTTCATTTACCATTAAGTGAACAGTCTCCTTGTTTGACGGGTAAAGCCAATGCAACCTTTCCTTCAACCCAATTATCGCCCACAATTTATTGATCATAGTTCATCATCGAGGAGGCCTAGGTCCTCCACCATGCTACACCAGTGTGGTTTACTATCAGATTTACTAAACTTCAAATCGCATCAAAACATTATATGTATTATGCTGAATAGGTTACCAATACTCACAAGCTCATAACAATATCACTAGGCATGATAGGGACGAATACTACCCAGGCCTAGTTCACGTTTGGGGAGGTTTTTTGGCCGTTTCACAAATATCCCATGTCGTGGTTATGTTACAAAGTTCTCTGAGAGGCAATATAGTTCTATGAAACGGCTAAATCATACTTTTACCCAGGAGGTAAGATTTGGACAGTTGTTGTATTGCGTTGTAAACCGCCAAACTATTCTCCTTACTTCAGCTGGAGGCTGGAGGCTGGCGTACCAGAACCATCTCTCTTCGCCTTTCTCTTTCTTTCTCTTCCTTCCTTTTTTCTAGACGATAGCACATCGGTGATACATTTTGTATTACAAAAATATAGTCGAATTGAGAACCATTTTTTTTTAATCGGTTAATTATAAACTAGTATACTTGATCCCAAGTGGCTCGTCAGGTACTTTTGTTAATAACTAGAAAAAAATATTCGTTAATAGCCAAATGCCGTCGAAACTGAAATAAATTAACATGCAATTTCCAGTTAAACCTGCTTAATTACAAAGTAAAGGACTAAAATGATTGATAAGCAATTTAAATTCTAAACTTCAGTTATACTTGGGTCGCCGAGCATAAGGAATTCCACTCTCCCCCAAAACCAGACATATTACCTGTGTTAACAGTACATTTTAGCTTGTGAGCAAAATTTATTTAGGGCATTTTTAGATCCCGCCGTCAATCTTAAATGTACCTTAATCGAATAGGTGTAAAGCTGGCATTTGTGTGTCATGCAATTGTAACGAATTCCAGAACGCGAACGGAGTATAGTAATTAGATGCCCACTAACCGTACACGGCAGTAGCTCATTGACTTTTTGTTACCTTGTAATTCTCTGTTATCAGTACATTTTCAGTTACATCACTCGTTAGTAATTCTTGCATTATAAACCGGATGCATTTGAATATTACACCACACCTATAAACTCATTAAGTCTATCGGTATCGAATAGCTCGTCTATTGAAAATTGTTTTGTGTTTATATTTTTAAATGATTCACAACAATAATACGAAAAAGAAGTTCGACTCGCATGACGACAATAATTTGTTATTGTATCGATAACCTACTATAGAAATTAAACTGCATGTTTCAGACAATAATATAATCTTTTTATTGATAAGATAAAAATACACTGAAGAAAATTCCATTCAACTTGTTGTTTTGTTGCGAAAACGTATGTAGATAACATCACGTTATACATAATAAAACTGGTTAGTAGTGTTAGTACACAGTATTCGCTGAACGATTTGTCACGTGTAACACTGAACAAGAGTTGAATAGAACATGTTTGCGCGAAAGTGGTGGCATACGATTATCGTGGTAACAAGCGATCGAAGCTGCGAAGTTGTGAATGATTCTAAGGAGTACCAAACTGCGGCCCGCAAATTCTTTTTTGAAGTTATCCGGTGAAATAAGGAAAATAATAAATCTAAACTAATTATTATTGTTATTTATTATTAATATTATAAATGCGAAAGTTTGTAAGGATGTATGTGAGTGAGTGTGTGTGTGTGTGTTTGTTGCTCTTTCGCGCAAAAACTACTGAATGGATTTTCATGAAACTTTGCAGTAATATAGCTTAGACATCGGAATAACATAATTTGTTAAAATTTATAGAGATTTTTGAAGGGACTGGTTACCCGAAGCGAAGCGAGGGCGGGTTTACTAAACTATAAATGTAAAAAAATTAACAAACAAAAAGCGACTATCTCGACAGGTACTGAAATGACAACATAAAAACTTAATAAAAGTCAATAAAACACGTGTTACTTCGGATAACTAAAAAACTCGTCAAATATGGCTCAAATTACTTGTTGCAAAAAGGAAAAGCAAAATCAACTTTTTTACAAAGCATTGGTTCAGCCAGCAAAAATTTATGAGGTGACACACCTTAGAAAAATATAGTTGAACTAGAGAACCGCCCGCGCTTCGCTTCGGGACCCGTAGGTAACAGCCGCGTAGGTCTCGCTCCCGTAGGAATTTAGGCTAAAAAGTAGCCTACTACTCGCTCTCTTCACTCCACCCTGTCTGAGGTGTGTGGAGTGTCTTTGGGGGTGTCTCTCGCGGCCCGATAAAACGGGCCGGTCCTTGGGTTGGGCCCTAAGGCCCTTGGTTGTCCATCTGTGGTTAACCAATAGGTCAAGTCCGGTGAGTGGTGGCCTTTTTACAGGCCACAGAGTCTTAAACGGGATGGGGTTCATCTTCGCGCCGCCCAGGCGATCGAGGCCCTACCGGGTGAATCCCGCTGGTGGGAAGCCCAGCAGGAGCCGATCAGCGCCGGGCGACGACTTACGAAGCCCCAGTATCAGTCAGTGCTAGCCCCGTCCCGCGCAACCAGCAAGTCGCGCGGGAAGGCCCAGCGGTCCGGTGGACGGGTGTGGAGCGGCACCAGGTCCTGCAGATGCGGGAACCGCGACGCGTCGACACGCCCGAACATGTTGCGTGCCAATCTCTCGATGAAGTCGTCCAGGCTCTCGACTCGAAGGTCCCTCTGGATGCGGGCGTTCCTGACGTACCTCGGCACACCAGTCAGCCGGCGGAGCGCAATCGCCTGAACCGCGCGCATCCTCTTGCGCTGCGGTTCGCTGGCGAGCGCGTACCACGCCGGTGCCGCGTACGTGAGGCGGGATCTAATGTAGGTCTTGTAGACCCCGAGCTTCAGTCCAAGAGGGAGGCTCGAGGAGAGCACTGGTTTCTGCCATCGCGCTTCTGGAATTCGCGACGGCTTTCGTAACCTGTGGCTTCATCGAAAGTCTTCCGTCGATTTTGCCCCCAGGTATTTGGCCTGTGGGGCCCATTGGATATCTTGTCCGTGAAGCTCCAGAGTAGGGTCCCGCCTGTTGAGGTATCCTCCTATGTTCACGGCCTGCGTCTTCCCGACATTCACCGACAGTCTCCACGCGGCGAGCCATTCGGGGAGGGCATCAAGCGCACGCTGCATCTTGACGATGGCGTGGGTTCTATTCAGCGACGTGGTGATGTACGCCACGTCATCGGCATATAGGGCAAGCGACGCCCCCCTGCCGCCGGGATGTCGTCGGTGTATCAGGCGTAGCAGACCGGGGACAGGCAACTCCCTTGCGGGATGCCGGCTGTGATCGGACGCTCGGTGGATTCGGCGTCTTCAACTACTCTGAAGCTTCTATTTTCGAGGAAACTGGAGATCACCTTAACGGCACCCCGGGGTGCCGACGACTGCGAGATCTTGTAGAGAAAGCCGTCGTGCCAAACACGGTCGAACGCCTTTTCCATGTCGAGGAATACTGCACACACGCAACACCCTCGACAGTGTAGCCGTGCTGTTCAGCGACATCAAAAAGTAGCCTTCCAATTCTGTTGGCAGCTAGGCTATTCCACCCCGGATGCTTGCAGTTCCAGTCGCCCGCGCCCACCACCGGTGTCGGCGAGTCCAGCAACTTGCGGACATCAGCCAACAGGATAGTGCCAGCGGGCGGGCGGTACACTGAATACTGCCGAAGCGGGGAGTTCTCGAGGCAGAGCTAAAGTAGCCTATTAAATTTGACTTAAGTAAATTACATGTAGTATTTGATAGCGTAATTCAGAACTTGCAAATGAATTTTATTAACGCCATCTGTTAACAACTCCGAAAATAAATGTCTAGCAACTAACAAAACATCGATCTTCCCATGGGAATGGGATGTTTTTCCGCGGTAAAAAGTAGCCTACGTCACTCTCCACCCTCCTAACTATCCCCACACACATAAACCTTACCATATAATAGCTTTGTTGTGACGTGAAAGCGTCACAAACAAACAAACAAACAAACAAACAAACAAACAAACACACTTTCACATTTATAATATTAGTAAGGATTGAGAACATCCTCCTGTTTTTATTAAGTCGGATGAAGGATATTATAGTACTTAGGTACAGTGAACAACAACAAGTTATAATTGCTTTTTACATAAAAAAATAACCAACTTCAACATGGACAAGCAGAGATAACTCAACTACTCAAGATGGCTCTCAATTCAACCCATCTAGGTAAAGTTCTACTACTCGTACAAATTAAGCCCAAACACAAGGTAACTGCTGTAAGTCGTTGAAGAGTTCCCATGACTGTCTTTCAGATTCATAAAATCGTCCCCAGACCTTCAAAGGCACTAGTCGCCCCTACAGTTTTTGAAAGTTCCCCTCGATTTCTCTGGGATGCCATCATTTGATCCTGGTGTCCTTACATGGGACCACACTTGGAATATTTACTTTCTAGTCGCTCATAAACGAAGAAATGATCCCTGAAACATAAACAAAGAACACAAATAAAAAACATATTTACGGTCCAATTGAGAACCTCCTTCTTTTTTGAAATCGGTTAAAAAAACAATAAATAGGTACTATTTCTAAGAAATGCGTAAATAAATCGTCATGTGTACATACTTAATGTGTATTTTAGTTGTAATAGATATGAATTCAATCAACATTATTAGCGTTTGATAACTTATACCGTAATATTCATCACAGTAACGAGTATACATGCCTCGTTATAACAATCCCTCACAGCGGGCAGCGCTTTGTGATAGGATCGAACCAGGAACTGAACCCGGATCGCCTACCGCTGTGCGCGGCAAATTGATTCTTGTAGGAAGGCGATTTACTACGGTATCGGTGACGGCATAGACGGACAAACTGTGCCTAGACTTGAATTATATGTACATAGATATCAGTCCATCAAATTAAACTGTAACTGACCGATGTCTGTATGAAGATTCCACAATAATATCACTTTGTCGGTTTGTCTATTTATATATATATATATATTTATCTATGCGTTTATTGTCGCTACTCTCAGAAATAGCTCAACCAATTTTTATGCAGTTTTTATTAATGTTTTGTAATGGATAGGGATATGATTAGTTATCAAAGGTTTAGTTATCACAGGTTATGAACGCTGTCGAGAGGTGGTTGGTCACTACTGTTGAAATCCTAGGGACAGCTAGGACATCAGCAGTAATATTCAAATTAAATATCACTCTGACTGGTACGGGCAACGCTTTCATTCATTTATTACGTGTGCCACAAAGGATTGGAATAAATTTCTCGCGTCAGCTTAGTCCCGTTCTAATGCCTGTCTTCATGTCTAGAGTGTCTTCTTATCAAGAGATCTAAATAATTGTGCTTTACCAAGACAACATCGACACCTGCCATGAGGTGACATCGGGTGGAAGTTTTTATAAAAAAAGACTAGATTTCCATCGGTAGCTTCGACCGCGATTTTACTTCTTAAAGGGGACGGGAATTGTAATTTTCAAAAATCCTTTACTAGTGTCTAGTGTAGCGTCACTTAAATAGTCTACTTACACTCACACGAAGTTTCAAGATTAAATATTATATAAAAGAAAAAAATGTTAATAAAGTGAATTTTTCCCTTTTCAGCCCCTTATTGGGAATTTTTCCTAATAATTTGCACTTCTTTGTAATAATTCACTTTATTCCCTGAGGAGATTCCTCATTCCACCAACTCCAATTCCTAAGGGAACATAAATAACAGCTTCTTACGTTCAGTAGTTTCGGCTGTGTGTCGTTTGTCAGTCAGTCAGTCAGTCACTCCGTAATGGAAAAGTTTTACATAATATATCGGGATTATGTGGAAGAAATCTATATCAGACATAACAATCAACTGTGTTGTATATTTGTTTATAGGTATAGACCATGAAGCAAATATAGAGAGGAGACGGCCGTATTTGGTAAGAAATGGGCGGGATCTTGTTAGATCCCGCCCATTTCTTTATCCCCCTCGCCCCTCAAAGCGTCACGCGATCTTTAATAGGGAAATCTACATACACCGTCTCCTCTCTATATTTGCTTCATAGTATAGACTATGTGACGTCACACTTAATACAATGGCTGGCTGGCTACAACCTATTAATGGCCCACTACTGAGCACGGGTCTCTCCTTATTATTGAGAAGGCCTAGACCATACTCCACCACGCTGCTCCAATGCGGATTGGTGGACTGAATACAATATGAAAGGTCATTAAACTACAAACAGAACAAAAATAAGGTGGCGTATTGGATATCAAATGAAAGATCTAATGAACACTATTTATATGTAATGTATCTTATTTTCTCGCTTTTAGAGAGTTATTTTACGACGTCGAGTATTCGTTTGCAAGCCTTCATCTTGGATGACTAGAAATCTAAAATTTATAGTGTCTGTTGCTAATGGATTGTAGCTAGGTATTACATTTTCATAATTTTGTTAACGTCTTAATAAAAGTGACGTAATAATTATAATTATTTGTTATAAGATACGGGTTTTGTTATTAAATTAACAATGCATTGAACTTATTAATACCAAAAGTGTAATTTTGTTTCACACATTGACTTGACAACAGGAAGTGACACATTTAAAATAGCCAAGTGCGAGTCGGACTCGCCGATGAAGGGTTCCGTAGCAGCAAGTTACATAAAATATTAAAAAAAAATTATTTAAGTGGATTGAATGAAAAGATAGGTTTTAATTAACGTAGGTATTAATAAAAACCTACATGCTTGATCTCATTCAAACCAATTTTCGGTGGAAGTTTACATAGTAATGTACATCATATACCTACTTTTCTTTAGTTTTTATCATTCTCTTAGTTTAGAAGTTACAGGGGAGGACACACATTTTACCACTTTGAAAGGGTTTTTCCCGTTGGCTCCCATTTATCTCTCGCGCAAACTTTTCAGTTTAGAAAAAAAATATATTAGAAACTTCAATATCATTTTTGAAGACCTATGTATGTATCCATAGATACCACATTATGTGTTTGGTGAAAAAAAATTGAGTTTTAATTGAATAAATAATAATAATAAATAGGTATAGACATTTCATTTTTTTCTAAAATAAAAATAAAGTAGATAAAGCAGAATGATACTTAAGTTCTGAGATGATAAATTCAAAATGGTAAGTCGACGTTTATTGTACCTACGCAGTGTGAACTTTCAAACGTTCTTACGAACATGATATTTATACCTAAATGTCAAAGCTATGGCCCTGAGTGACCCGTGACTAGGGATACAGTGACATAGACAAGCGGATAATTGAAGTGAAATCTTTTTAACAAAATAAAAGTTGTATAACAGTTACATTGCCGCTAGTTATCGTTTTTTAAACCGATTCTGTGTAAGTCTTCATAACAACGGGGACTCTTTAAAAATGTGAGGTTAAACAAGCTTGTTTACCTCTAAAATAGAATTGAGTAATTTACCTTCTAAAGTAGGTACGCTTACCTTTTTTGAATGTACTGTCACATGTTTTGTCCTCTGTCAATCACAGTTGCCATGGGCAGCAGTGGAAAATCGGAACAGCATGATGGGTTGCTACCTTAATTCTATAAAAAATATTAAAGACTTATTTTAGATATCGTAAAAGCTTTTTAATGTAATAGGCGGCTAATTAGCAGATGAGACACACGATACCCATCAATTAATCCAGAACTCTCTTAACTTGTCGAATATATTTACAAATATTTATCAACATCTGGATCAAAGGTGAGCTTACGTTTTTTAAATCGACCGAGTTACGTTTTTCAAATCTTTTTATTGACTTTCAAATAAATTTCAAGGAAAAAATGCGAATTATTGAAGTCTCCATGTTTATAACTAAAAATACACATAAGATAGAGTGCTTAAAAATAACTCAAAATATCGCGCCACCTATTGGAGGGAATAGAAAACAAAATATGACCAATCTATATCTATATCACTACATAGTATAAAACAAAGTCGCTATTTTTGTCCGTCTGTTTGTTTGTCTGTTTGTCTGTATGCTTAAATCTTTAAAATTACGCAACGGATTTTGATGCGGTTTTTTGTAATAGGTAGAGTGATTCAAGAGGAAGGTTTTCTTGTATAATACATGCATATATTCCCACGAGAACGGGATCCACGCGGGTGAAACCGCGGGTGGGCCGCTAGCTTCTAATAAATCTGTAGAGGTCAATTCTGTACATTAAATATATTTCCAAAATAACTATCAGGGGGTGATTAGGGATCGATACTGATGCCAAAAATGCAATCAGTAAAATTTTTGTCTGTCTGTCTGTCTGTCTGTCTGATGTATAACCGTTATAGAAACAAAAACTACTCGACGGATTTTAACGAAACTTGGTACAATTATTTTTCATACTCCCGCGCTGGTTATAGTATACTTTTCATCACGCTACAATCAATAGGAGCAGAGCAGTGAAGGGAAATGTTGGGGAAACGGGAGAAGTTACTCCATTTTTTAAGCTTCCGTCGCGTGTGCAACCTTAATGGTTAAAGCTACACAGAAATCATGTATGACGGAAATGTTCTAAAATTATATAAAAAATATTCCACGACAGCATATGTCTATCTTTTATGGTTGACTCACAATAACACGTGTAAATCCCGATAGCTTAGCAGTTCGAAGCTTTCTGATTAAGTATACCTATATTTTATCTACTCTTACGTTTATGACACTTAAGTGGGTGAAATAAAGGGGTGAAGTTTAAACGAAATTCACGCGGGCGAAGCCGCTGGCAAAAGCTAGTCTTAAGTAATATTATAATGTACTTTAGCCGGTCGATACTTTTTGCGTTGAATTCAATTTACTAACTTTTTGTGGCTCCCGGTTCAATAATCATCATTGATCGAAATACTTTCACGAATCACAAATACCTAATGCCTAATACAGTATCAGTAGATATTTGACAGGTTACTTTCTAAGTCATTGTCAAATTTTTTATTAAAAGTAAAAACAAAACATTTTTTGACTAAGAGAGACGTTTGAGCTGAGTATAATAACATTGGTTTGTATATTAGTTACATCGCTTAAATGTCCACTTAAAAGTTTATAACAAGCCTTTATTCAGCTTGCAATGTTATTATGTTCGGGTCAAATCTTGTATGCTAAATTAAAACTACTTCCTATTTCTCTACAGACTGTCTACAGACAAGAAATTTGGCATATTGTATTAGTTCAGATGACGAAGCAGTTTTCTAACAAGTATAACGGGATACTTACTGTTTATTTATTTATTTACATTTTGACGTTAGATAAAATAAAGGATTTTAGGGTTCATATTCTACATCCTATATCCTATCCTATATCCTATCCTATATCCTATCCTATCCTATCCTATCCTATCCTATCCTATCCTATCCTATCCTATAATATTATAAATGCGAAAGTTTTTTAAGGATGTGATTGAGTGAGTGTGTGTGTGTGTGTGGGTGTGTCTTTTGCGCAAAAACTACTAAACGGATTTTCATGAAATTAGCAGTAATATAGCTTAGACATCGGAATAACATAATTTGTTAAAATTTATAGATATTTTTGAAGGGACTGGTTCCCCGAAGAGAAGCGAGGGCGGGTTTACTAGTGTTTTATAAAAAAACAATGAGTAGGTACATATATTTTGCGCGATGAAGGTATTATGTTTATTAAAACGAAGTTGCAAGGATTTTCTAGCGTCTAGAAAATGTAACCCCAGTCACAGATGCGCGCTTATTGGTCATTCAGTTTTTTTAATTGTCGCCATAAAGTGACCGCTGTCAGGTCAGGTAAGTCAGCTGTCAGATATAGTATATCCTTTGATGATCTAATGTCTAGATGGAACATCGAATCCGCGCAAACGTGTCAAAAAATTGTGGCTGTTAACTGTTAGCCACAATTTTTATATCATTACGCACACATTCCGCACACATAGACAATAGACGAACGTGAAAAACATCGCCTGCACGCACACATACTTGATATTGTTGCCTTGTTTTTCTTTTGTTTTTATTGTAGGGCGACACTCAATCTAGATATTAGATCATCAAAGGGTATATCAGGTGTTCAAATGTCGGAGTTACGGTTGAACAACATTACTTCGTTCCAATCGAGTGTTCTACGTGTACGACACTCACGCATTTTTTATATCTTTTTTCCTCTTACCTACCCCAAGTTGATGTGAAAATTGCTGTAGTATGTAGGTATGTATGTAGTATCAGGAAAAAAGCAACTAATTGTCCAAAAGCAGTATTTACTTCAATAATCATATCATTTCAAATCATATCCACTAGAGAGGAACAGCCGACACGCCTCCATTTTTCCGTAACGCAATTCACTGCATCTGCTATTTTCTCTGTAATATAATTATTTTTGCCATATCTGCTATTTTCCCCGTGACGCAATTTGCTACATGTCTCGTAGCCCGTAACGTATTTTTATCGTGAGTAGGGTGTGGTTTTGCTGATATGAGTATATTACTGTGGATTATTAGGTATATTTTTAACGCAAGATACTACACAACACGAAGAAATAAGAACTCAAGCACCCAGAACGTAACCTTAGTGTCCCCGCAAACTGACCGCAGCCACAGGCGGCTGTGGCGCTGTGGAGCTTCTTTTTAGAAGCGCGGTCGGCCGACAGCCGCTTCGGGCTGAATCCTGCTCACTGTTATTGGAGCTTTTGGTTGTTGGCCGGATCGCTTTTCTAAAAAGAAGCTTTTCTAAAGCTCATGATTTAAGAGAAATTGGCTACAACCCATTAATGACCCACTACTGAGCACGGGTCTCTCCTCATTGTTGAGGAGGCTTAGAGCATACGTACTCCACCACGCTGCTCCAATGCGGATTGGTGGAGGGATTAGTGGCCAACCCAGTATCGGAAGTTCTCAAGCCGCCCGAAGGCCTTCCGACATGGTCTTAACGACTGCTATCTATCGATAACAACCGGGACCGACGGATTTACGTGCCCTCCGAAGCACGGAAGCGCTCAAAACATTATGCCACTAGCGGTCACCCATCCGACTACCGACCGTGCCCGCAGTTGTTTAACTTTGTCGATCACTTGGGATCGACGCAAGCCGCCGGGCTATGAGCGCTAAAGAGAAATTACCAACATTTATTTTAATACTCGGCCTAAACTCATGAACGACTACCGAGCATGGGTCTCTCCTCTTCATTGAGGAGGCGTAGGGCATACTCCACCACGGTGGTCCAACGGGGATTGGTAGAGGCGTTAGTAGTCAATCCAAGCATCGGAAGTTCTCTGTTATAGCCTTACGTTTGCTATCTATCGATAACAACTGGGATCAATAATGCTCTACCTGCGCTCTGACCCTCGGAAGTTCTTAATATTTTTTTGCCACTAGAGGTCACTCATCCAACTACGGACCGCGCTCGCAATTTGCTTAACTTTATGAACCACTTAGGATGACGACAAGCCTCCGGTTTTATAGCCACTACTAGATTTCAGTCGCAACACAAAAAAACTAGACTAATAAAACACATACCATTGACAACAAATCACGCATTCCTACGATCGTTAACGGATTTCATCAACACAATTAGGTATTTAATTAAGCACTTAGTTCCGATATAATTAATGGTGGCTGCGCGCGAACGTGGCCTTTGTCCCAGCATTGTTCTACATCGCGCAACGCACAGCAAATCGCTCACTTTGAGCGTAACCTTACCGAAATTACGAGCACGACAGCGCGCTCCGTGTCGACCGGAAACCGTGTCCTTTGTCGCACGACGCACGACTGTCGTCGATAGATAGTCGTAAGATTTGTATCGTTAGATGAATATACAGTTTCCTATCGTTAGATTCATATTAAGCTTCATATATTATGTATGTTTTATTTTCTTTGAAGTTTAAGTAAAACAATGGAAGATACAAAATATAACACTTATAAGTGTATTTAAAAAACAACACGAAAAAAATATTTTGTGAGTGAGGTATTTTTCTTTTAAAGTGAGACAACTCTACAATCTAGGTATAATAGACAAACACAATACAATTCAGTACATATTTCTTATCGACTTTTTTTGTAAATATTTCCAAGCTTTAGTGCTATCGATATCTCTCGGGCAGGCAATTGCAAACAGTTCATTATAATTTGACTCAGTTGTCACATTTGCTATCGTAAAACCACCTCTTGGTCAACTTCGACGCATATTTTTTGTATTCGTTAATATCAATCGTCAAATTGACTATTAAATAAATTTATATTGAGTGATACTTTAGTAAATACATCTCAAATCGCATATGAATTGTGCAATAAGATTGCTTTAATAGATTAAACAGATCTAAGTTCAATTATAACGTGGGTGTCTTCAAGGCAAGAATGGATATAACCTATCTCTTAAAGTTCTAGTGCATTCCCACGTATTGTCTTTTAGGATTATAATTATTAACTTGTGACCCTTGAGACAGTTTAGACTTAGCTAGAGTCACAGGTTTGATTCCGGTGAAGCTGTAGAAGTGTGCTGTTTCAATTGTGTACTATATCATATTATTATCACTCGCAACACAGGTTTATACTCGACGTATGAAAGTATAAAACTTAATACATACATATCTACTAATAATAAATCTGTAATGCCGTAAAGTTCGATATTGTTGACAGGTAAATATGGCAGGTTTTATTATTAATGGTGGTCGATAAAAAGATACGTGTGTCTGTTTGTCTGTCTACGCGTAAATCGAAAATCACGGATTGGGATAATATTTGACACATTTAGAACTTATATCACGAGTAAATAGCTCGGATGCTAATAGTAATCGTATGTTTGTGCACGCTAATCTCAGAAACGGCTGAACGAATTTTTAAGGGACTTTCACTGGGAGATAGGACTTTGTGGAGATAGGTGTGTGGTTTTTAACCCGAATAAGCGCGAATAGGATTTACGTGAAAAAAAACTCCTATGCACGAAAGAAGTCGCGGGCACAACAAGTACCTAATAAGAAAAATTGTAGAAAACCGCTTACTTATAAAAACCGGTCACTTTAGTGATAAATAACGATACCATAGAAATACAAGTGCTTAAAATTAATCTAATTAAGAAGTGGAAATGGAAACACACTCTCAGATCCGCGGTCAGCTATCTACAGCGTGAGATCAAATACTGAGCTATTTGCCTTGAAACCGTAATAGCTACCCATGCGGTGGACACGCCATGTCACTACCAGATAAATCTATATTAATTGCCCTTACATACCCATAAGATTTTTTTTTTACCGCTGCCGCCCATGGCAATTGTGACCGACTTAGAACAGGACCCAATTTAGGGACTAGGGTGGTTAGTCCAATTAGTAGATGGTGTTAGAATGTTAGTTGGTTAGTTTGTTAATAAGTGTGAGGACAGGGACTGTTAGTGATAGTTAGTCCTGTTAGTTAATATTAGTATTGTCCAGTTAGTAATGATTAGTGTGAGTCTTGTTCCAATTCGGTCACAAATGCGTTGCTACCCCTGAGGACTGAGATGGTCGCCTCTAAAAAAGTGAACCGGCACCTTCCTATCCGGAACACAATTGCTCTTAAAAACAATTATTATGACGGTAGGAATGGCACTGAGTACCTTGGCGGGCGGTGGTACTTCCCCGGGTGAGCTCTAGGCCCTACAACTTAAATTGAACTGTGAGCACACGTAATATTTAGAGGAGGATGACAATTGTATATTCTCGGCTACCTACCTTACCTTTAATTAAATAAAATAAAATAACATTTATTTGCATTCTTATAGTAATAGCTATTACAATTATGCAGCAAAATTTCATTCAAGTTGGGTATTTAACACCGTTTCATTGGATTGACTGATATAAATAAATACATTATGCATTAAGTACGTATAAAGTATAATAACAGCATTCTATCTATCGTTTGTATTCGTTAAAACCTTATATACATGCTCACTGCTGGGCACGGATCTCCCTTCACAAGGTGAGGGATGCTTTCAGGTCATAGTCCACTGCGCTGGCCGAGTCCGAATTGGTGAACTTCACACACATTTGTAAACATTAAGATTTCTCATGCGCGAGGCGAACCTACCTACATACATCGAGATTGTCGCGCGAGTCCATACGCCCGGTGTGAACACGCCCATTGTCGCTTACTACGCTAAACAAATTATAACTCAGAAGATAGTTTGAGACCAAGGAAAGGACGAAGGATAGTTTTTATATTACGTTCTTTTGGGACAATCTCAACGGTATCTAGCCGTTTTCCGACTGCACCGGGAGGAAAACTAATATCCAATAGAATATCTTACGCCCAACGAATCATTCCGCATAGTTTAATAGCCGGGCATCCACTACAAAATGATAATGAGTAGGAAATAGTCGAGCGGAACGGAGTTCAACTAGTTAAATAGGTTTCACCTTCCATTAAGAAACAGTTCTGATGATTTTCATTATTTGCCTTCCAATGCCAGAAATCAGTGAGCTCATTTTGAGGCTTCTTGACCAGTCAGGCATTTACACTAGATTCTTGTTGCGGTTCTTGTTAATCGACTTTTCAATGAGAACTAAGCGGAGCACGCATATTAGGTAGGTATATTCAAAAAAGTAGGTTATGTACAACTACCTACTAGGTTAATTTGTTTGCAGCCCTTAACGAACATAATGATATTCATTGAAGACCTTAGGATGATACGCTGTGTTTGTGTGCATTTCACGGTGCGCACACACATCATCACAACACACACATCATCAACACAACACATCACAACTACCGTGTGTCGAGGTGACCTACTGATACGCACGTTGGTTTGAAAACTGCTCTACTTACATGCTCTTATGTGAAATTTATCACCAGGAAAAGCATTTTTCAAATGTCCAAAACTCATAACGAAAGGTAACACTATCAACGGTATATACTCGTAGTAGGTACTGTGTGTGGCCTATGGCCTTGGGTAATGGGTTTCATTATGAACCTCCCACGCACTTCACTGCGTACCGTTTAATTCACGTTTTTGTGCGTTGAAACAATGATTAAAATCACAAGTGGCACAGATTTATGTTGGCGGCATTAGGCTTGATCTTTCTGTCTCTGTCTCTTTATGTTTATGAGAATGAAAGTCATCTTTAAGCGGTGATAAAGAGGAGAAAATGAAACAAATGTATTTTAAAAGGCGATGGCGATTGTTGATCCTTAGGCCCTAGTCCAACGTAGATGGTCAAAATAAAACGAATCAACATACTTAGGTACAGATTTATTCACCTTGATTGGGTGGAATAAATTAAAATTAACTGAAACAGAATGTATTCTAATTGAATTACACAAACTAAAAATAAACGCGTAATATGAATACAAAAATAACCTGAGTAAAGTGTTTTAATATTAGGGTATGTAGGTTCAGGCTTAAGTAAAGTTTAATTTCAGTCATCAATATCAAAAATAATACGGTAAAAGTAAAACTTTTTAATCTCTGAAACAAAAGTCTGAAGGCCAGGAGCAAGGCCTATAAAATCTGCTTCAAATGCTATTATCATCCCCGCAAATCTATAACACGACGTTATCAAGAATCTTAAGAACTGACATACAGATTATTGGTAAGTTTAATTAATTACGAAACAGTTATATTTCAATCGAATATTATAAATAATTAAAAGTAAACAACGTTTAATCTTGGTTTATAGACTTGTTTGATGCTCTGAAGGTTATATTGTGACCCTTAGGCGCTTTCACCGTCTATGCATATTACTGACCATTACCGTCCCAGCTCTTCGCTTATTGTTAATATTATATTTGCCAATTACGTATCAAATGCATATTTACAAGGGTATAAAAAAATGGATTATCTTTTTAAAGATTACATTGCAACGCTATATTAATATAATAATACTTATTATGGCCATAAGATATGTACATAGTAGTACATAAGCCGCATTATCCTTAACGTCTTAATCTTAATATCTTCATAAGTCCTTAACGATTGCCCTGCAGGGCAACGACTTCCTGCATTTGATGAAAGTCCTAATGTCACACTGACACACACACAATGACAGTCAAAAGTCAATATTATAGTCATCAATGCACCACATTACTTTCATCGGTCGCTTTGCAGTATTATCTTAATCTGCGATAAAATATGAATTATTTGTTTATTACTTCATTGCTGTTTATTACTGTTTAAGTCACTACACTCGAATGCGATAGGATCCGATGGGTTATCTCTGGAAATGATTCGACTCACTTTATCTTGTACTCTTGACGTAATTAAAACATCAATAAATACATCTTTTGCCACTAACACGTTCCCTGATACCTGGAAGAAAGCACTGGTGAAACCAATACCCAAGAGTGACAACCCGGTTGATTTGTCTGGCCTCCGACCTATTAGTATACTTCCAAACGTATCCAAGATATTAGAGAAAATTGCGTGTAGCCAACTGACAAAATATTTAGAAGAAAATAATATCTTACCTTCTACTCAGTCAGGTTTCAGGCGAAAAAGGAGCACTACTACAGCCTTGATGAACGTAGTTGATGATGTCCTAACGGCTCAGGATATGGGGGAGGGAACCATTCTTGTTTTACTCGATTATAGCCGCGCATTTGATTGCATTAACATAAATTTACTCCTTTCTAAATTGACATACTATGGGCTAACTCGAGAGGCTGTACAGTGGTTCCATAGCTATTTTTTGAATCGATCTCAGTCGGTTGTTTTGGAACAGAAGAAGGACTATTCAGCTGACAGGCCAATAAAAAGGGGAGTTGCGCAGGGATCCATACTAGGCCCTTTGCTATTCATTCTTTACAGCGCAGATGTTGTAAATAACATACAACACTGTAAATTTCATATCTATGCTGACGATCTTCAAATTTATATTTCTTTTAAGCCTGATGAGACACAAGCGGCGGTGGCAAATTTAAATTCGGACTTAGAGCGTGTATTCAATTGGTCAAACAATAACACTTTAGTTCTTAATCCACAAAAATCAAAATTTTTAATTATTGGTAGTAAAAAACAGGTCAAAAAAATTATAACTAAGGATCCAAAAATTATAATAGACGGTAAACAGATAGAAAGAGTTTCTGAAGCGCGTAATCTAGGCGTGCTGATGGATGAGAATTTACGTTTTGAAAAACATATAATTAATGTGGCCCGAAATTGTTTCTATCGACTCAAAGTTATGTACAGAATTCGTCAGTTTATTGGCTTAGATCTGCGTTTAAAGCTATGCGAGAGTTTAGTTCTTTCCAAATTAAATTATGCTGACGCCGTAATTGGACCTAGACTTTTGTCCCGCTCGCAAAACCTAATTCAGCGAGTTCAAAACGCTTGCGCCCGATATTGTTACAATATCCCGCCACGCTGTCACGTAACACCCTACATAAATAGCGGTAACGTTTTAAAGATGAAGTACCGTAGACAGTTGCACTTTGCTTCGTTATTATTCGACATCGTCATGCATAAATCACCATCGTACCTATTCGACAAGTTAATTTGGTCCAAGGATATAAATGCTCTTCATCTAACTAGGGCTTCAAGCTACAGCCTCAAGATACCATCGCATAGGACTGCAGCATTTCGTGGTAGTTTTAAATATAACGCCACGAAGTGTTGGAATAATCTCCCGCCACCGTTACGAAACCTGAAAACAGTTAATTCATTTAAAATTAAATATAAAATGTACCTATTAAATGTTCAGAAATCTCTTTAGTTATAAATTATTGTTAACACACACACACACACACGCGCACATACACACTAACATACAAACACACACACTCACACACACACAGACACACACACACACACACACACACACACACACACACACACACACACACACACACACACACACACCTCACACACACTCACTCGCACCTCACGCACGCACACACAAACACGCACACACGTGCTCAATCCAATTACATTTAAAATGCCGAATATTTATTTAAAACATCTTAATTTTGAGTACTTGCCTTAATTGTCATGGCCCGAGTTCTCAGCGGATAAAAATTCCATTGGTTCATTTGTTTTTGACCCAGCCATATTGCACGTTTTATTCTAAGTATATGATTTTGTCTTCCTTGCGTAGGTAGCATTAATTTCAGTTATAGATAAACTGGTATAAGTGCTGTTCTTGTTTTCATGTGTCCACTATAATTGTTGTTACTATTGCTAGTGTACTGTTAGTTATTAGGATTCAACATCAACTACTATGTAATTATGTATTAGGCAACGACTTCCTGCATTTGATGAAAGTCCTAATGTCACACTGACACACACACAATGACAGTCAAAAGTCAATATTATAGTCATCAATGCACCACATTACTTTCATCGGTCGCTTTGCAGTATTATCTTAATCTGCGATAAAATATGAATTATTTGTTTATTACTTCATTGCTGTTTATTACTGTTTAAGTCACTACACTCGAATGCGATAGGATCCGATGGGTTATCTCTGGAAATGATTCGACTCACTTTATCTTGTACTCTTGACGTAATTAAAACATCAATAAATACATCTTTTGCCACTAACACGTTCCCTGATACCTGGAAGAAAGCACTGGTGAAACCAATACCCAAGAGTGACAACCCGGTTGATTTGTCTGGCCTCCGACCTATTAGTATACTTCCAAACGTATCCAAGATATTAGAGAAAATTGCGTGTAGCCAACTGACAAAATATTTAGAAGAAAATAATATCTTACCTTCTACTCAGTCAGGTTTCAGGCGAAAAAGGAGCACTACTACAGCCTTGATGAACGTAGTTGATGATGTCCTAACGGCTCAGGATATGGGGGAGGGAACCATTCTTGTTTTACTCGATTATAGCCGCGCATTTGATTGCATTAACATAAATTTACTCCTTTCTAAATTGACATACTATGGGCTAACTCGAGAGGCTGTACAGTGGTTCCATAGCTATTTTTTGAATCGATCTCAGTCGGTTGTTTTGGAACAGAAGAAGGACTATTCAGCTGACAGGCCAATAAAAAGGGGAGTTGCGCAGGGATCCATACTAGGCCCTTTGCTATTCATTCTTTACAGCGCAGATGTTGTAAATAACATACAACACTGTAAATTTCATATCTATGCTGACGATCTTCAAATTTATATTTCTTTTAAGCCTGATGAGACACAAGCGGCGGTGGCAAATTTAAATTCGGACTTAGAGCGTGTATTCAATTGGTCAAACAATAACACTTTAGTTCTTAATCCACAAAAATCAAAATTTTTAATTATTGGTAGTAAAAAACAGGTCAAAAAAATTATAACTAAGGATCCAAAAATTATAATAGACGGTAAACAGATAGAAAGAGTTTCTGAAGCGCGTAATCTAGGCGTGCTGATGGATGAGAATTTACGTTTTGAAAAACATATAATTAATGTGGCCCGAAATTGTTTCTATCGACTCAAAGTTATGTACAGAATTCGTCAGTTTATTGGCTTAGATCTGCGTTTAAAGCTATGCGAGAGTTTAGTTCTTTCCAAATTAAATTATGCTGACGCCGTAATTGGACCTAGACTTTTGTCCCGCTCGCAAAACCTAATTCAGCGAGTTCAAAACGCTTGCGCCCGATATTGTTACAATATCCCGCCACGCTGTCACGTAACACCCTACATAAATAGCGGTAACGTTTTAAAGATGAAGTACCGTAGACAGTTGCACTTTGCTTCGTTATTATTCGACATCGTCATGCATAAATCACCATCGTACCTATTCGACAAGTTAATTTGGTCCAAGGATATAAATGCTCTTCATCTAACTAGGGCTTCAAGCTACAGCCTCAAGATACCATCGCATAGGACTGCAGCATTTCGTGGTAGTTTTAAATATAACGCCACGAAGTGTTGGAATAATCTCCCGCCACCGTTACGAAACCTGAAAACAGTTAATTCATTTAAAATTAAATATAAAATGTACCTATTAAATGTTCAGAAATCTCTTTAGTTATAAATTATTGTTAACACACACACACACACACGCGCACATACACACTAACATACAAACACACACACTCACACACACACAGACACACACACACACACACACACACACACACTCACACACACACACACACACACACACACACACACCTCACACACACTCACTCGCACCTCACGCACGCACACACAAACACGCACACACGTGCTCAATCCAATTACATTTAAAATGCCGAATATTTATTTAAAACATCTTAATTTTGAGTACTTGCCTTAATTGTCATGGCCCGAGTTCTCAGCGGATAAAAATTCCATTGGTTCATTTGTTTTTGACCCAGCCATATTGCACGTTTTATTCTAAGTATATGATTTTGTCTTCCTTGCGTAGGTAGCATTAATTTCAGTTATAGATAAACTGGTATAAGTGCTGTTCTTGTTTTCATGTGTCCACTATAATTGTTGTTACTATTGCTAGTGTACTGTTACGGCTCATTCACACGAGGACGAATCGTCTTTTTTCACGAATCGTCTTTTTTCACGATTCGTTATTTTTTTTGACGGCGGCAATGCTTTTTAAATACTCATGTTCACACGCTTGACGAATCGTGAAAAAAGACGAATACGGATACGTCTTTTACAAATCACGAATCGTGAATGTTTTATGATTATGACGGATACGTCTTTTAGAAATCACGAATCGTGAATGTTTCTGAACCAATTTGAAATGAGCTAAATCACGAAATAAATGTGAACTTCAATGCGGATATTTTGACGAATCGTGAAAAAACACGATTCCGTATTCAATGTGAACGTCCATCCGTCAAGACGTATCGTGTTTTTTGACGAATCGTCAAAGACGTATGCCGTGGGAATGAGCCCTTAGTTATTAGGATTCAACATCAACTACTATGTAATTATTATAATTTTTTGTTTTTTTATTACTATTTATTTTGTTATGCAAGTTCGCCACGTTCCACACCTACGTGCGCACCGCACGGCGCCGTAGGTCACATTGAAAAACAGCGAGCCTCGCTGAATGTGACCTTTTTCACGTAACACCTGCACGGCACTGCGTTGTTTTTTTTTTCTTTCTTTTGTTAGTATGTAATATAGATTTAAGAAACATTATTGTAGCAGTGCTTTGTGTTATGAAATAAATGATTTTCTTTCTTTCTTTCTTTCTACTGGTTTATTGGCCTGCATGAATGCAAATCCTTAATTCAAATAAAAAAATATATCCATATCCAGGCAGTTCCTATGGTATAGGTTACAAAAATATGTTGCTCCTGGCTTGCGAGTCCTGTCTTATACGGTTCGAGCATGAGGACCCAAGTTAGTAGGAAAAGTCTTTCTCATCACGCTTGTGGACATGGGCAGAACTACTTAGGGGAAGGGGTGAGGTAAACCCTGAGGGTCTCCCTGGATTTGGTGCTTCCACTTCCTGTAAGCTCCTCTGCACACTCCGTAAAATTACTTTGCCCTTCTTGTAAGATTCTGATTCAGGAAAAGGCATACTGTTAATATTTCGTGCATGGTCCAGGGAGTCAACACTAATAGAAACCCGCATGTTGCTTGCGAGCCCTATCGACCGATTAAAATAGTGCATTCAGCCATCGAAATTAAATGACTTAAAAGCGGAGAAAAAGGTCATTGGAGGCTTTTGAGCCATTTTTCTAAGACAAACAAATGCGTCGAGGCGATGAAGTTGTCAGGCCTTAAAGTAATTGTTAAACCAACTTCATCTTCAATTTCATTTCATCACAAAGCGAACCAAATATTTAAACTACAGTATACTTAATGTCTTGTAACATGAATTCATGTCGTTGGAGTTTAATGAAATTCCCTCAAAAATCATTAGCTTGCTACAAACCTCCATTGATTACCCCACAAAATTGCATGTAAGTAGGTAGGTATAAATGCCTCGAGCATCAGAAATTGCTTCTAAAATAGGCTTTATTTAAAATGATTAGCTGATAATCCAATCAATGAATCATTTAACAATTCAATTAATAATAGTTAAGTTAAGGTTTATCTGATAAAAGGTTATGATTACGTTGCTATAAAAAATTCACAGATTGATTTTGAAACCGGAGGCTTTGTTACCTCTGAACCGGTTGTGAACAATGTTCTGAACAAAAGTCTTAATTTTTAACGCTTGACTGAAATAGGAATTGTCAAAGCAATATCTATCACGATTATTTTGATAGGTCAAAAAATTGCTAAATATAGCCTGTTCAGATATAAGCATCTGTGACCGAATTGGAACGAGAGTCAAGGTAACAATAACTAACTAGACCATTACTAACAAGAATCATCTCACACTTATTAACAGTCTAATCAATCAATATTGTGACACCATCTGCTAACTGGACCAACCATCCAAGTCCCTAAATTGAGTCTTGTCACAGTCTCACGGATCGGTCACAGTTTCACGGGCGGCAGGCAAGGGTGATGCTGCATGCTCTTCTACCTTAATTCCATTAAAAAAGTATCCGCTACCTCTACCCGAGGATACCGCGACTGTTGCGAAATATCCGAACTACCTACCTCCTAACTGGATAGGCGAGATTGTTTTTCACCGGTAGCACGAGACAAAGGTTCGTCGCAGTTTCACGTGGTAAAGAATTGACATATTGTATAGGTACCCTTTTGTCTACAGTGTACCTACAATAATAAATCAACAAAGTACATTACCCACTGCGGCATCGGATACCGCACATATTTGAACAGGCATTACAGACCACGCCTGGGAAATATGTTAAAGTAGCCAAGAATATACAATTGTCATCCCCCTCTAAATATACCTAAATTTATTACGTGTGCTGATAGTTCAATTTAAGTTGTAAGCACCGTAGGACATTTTAAATTATCGCCGTCAACCGTAAACCTTAATCTCACTTGTGAAAAATGGCATTGGTATGGGTTACCGTCAAAACGAAGTCCATATAGAGCACTAAAGGAGTAAGCAATAATTTTCAAAATAATTTATAGTTATGATCATAGATTTAGCATAATTATCTGCACTGTAATTTGTGACGTTCGACCTGCTATTTTGTTATGAGTAAGTACTTTTCCTTCCATAAAGATAGGTAAGCTTTCTTTATTACTGTCTTTATTGTTTTGTTTTTCTCACCAGAAATTAAAATTTTATTAGCTTTCATTCAATGTGTCGCTTAATAATAAAAAAACTTACGAGTCATCTAAAGATAAGTGTAGATATTTATTTGTTCTTGCTCTGCCTATGACGTTGCAAGAGGATTGAAGATTACACGTGACTCTAAAAATACTTAGACTTTATTGTAGAATTTGTAGCAAAGTATTTTCGGAACCAATGCTACACTTTTATTACAAACATTTAAGTTAAAGGAAAAAAATAATTTGAATATGTTATATCGATTCAATTCGATAACACGGGTCTTTGTTCTAAAACCCGACGTTCATACCACTAAACTAAACTATCACTGCTGTGACACTTAGAAAGAGTAATTAACCACAATATTTTCACCAAATTGAAACAAATGCTACATTGTATTAATGCGTACTTGATTCGTGTTAACTAAAATTTCACCTTTTCATAAAGCCGTGGAATGTTTATCATTGTGAAATATCTAAAAAAGTATTGTTTGAACTTTATGCTGTTAACAAAATCACAATGGAGAGACAACATAACTCTCTTTAATTATGCCGCCTAATGCTTTGTATTTTACATTGCAATTATATTCAATTTTCAACCTTAATGAGTAAGGCACAAAGCTCACGAAGTCATTGTTTGTTTGGTAATGAAATAATAGGTTAGTAAATTCAAGAGCAACGGAACAACGCACATTTTGTGATTTTGATGAGAGATTAATGTGAGAAAATGTAACAAGATTTCGTCTCGGTTACACTTTAATGAAAAGTGAATGTCAATTAGGGAACTTAGAAAGAAAAAAGACATTTATTCCATCAGTTGCACTTCGATGAAGCTTACATTTCGTATCATACAATTTAAGTTGATTTGAACTAACATGCGATATATGGTAAAATTCAAGATGGTGAGCATTTTAACGTTTTGCACAAGTCTATCCACGCTCATAAATTAATTTATTGGTTATCAGAACCAGGACAAACATGATATATCTATAAGAATAATCCAAACCAGTGCATTACGGCAGAAACTCAAATTTCGCAATACATCCTGCATTCAGTCCCCTGTACTAAAGGCTGCAAAATGAAACCGATAACATTTACTTTAAAATTGAACGTGCGTAGGTATCAGATCACTTTATATAAATGAGTATAAATTATTAACGCAATTAAATCGTAATTAAGTACCCTTATCCACCGGATCCAACATGGCATAATAATAGTACAATTTTTGACATTGACAAAGTTAAAGATGTAGGAAAGGGCCAGAATATCAAGTTAGAGTACCAACTTAGTTAAATTTTTTCTTGTACGAACTTATTTTCCGCCCTTTAGTAATTTGAAAAAAAAAATGTTTTATAGACTAAATTACCTGATGGTAATAGGTCGTCCTCGTAGACGGACACGAGCAATACCAGGGGTCACTTGTGCGACGCCCG
Organism: Hesperia comma; assembly: GCA_905404135.1. NCBI lineage: Eukaryota > Metazoa > Arthropoda > Insecta > Lepidoptera > Hesperiidae > Hesperia > Hesperia comma. Next base: position 5,082,095 of record FR990018.1, read on the forward strand.
CCGGCCCTAAAAGGGAACTCTTTTATCAACTTGTTGGAAGAACCCCATGTAATAATAGCGCTCCGAGAATCCCTCAGAAGGAAGTTCATTCCACATTTGCAAGTTCATGGCAAAAGCAATCGTGAGAATCGAACCATTAACAAATTATTACCATAATTATTATATATTTTTAAAGACCTTACCGTATTTTGTTAAGACCTTAAACACCTTCAATCACCGTCGCATATAGACAGGTACACCAAAGGCATCACCGATGCACCGTTGGTCAAGAAAGGCGGAACCACGACTAGACGAAAAACATCAGATTTCGGACATCTAAAGAATTATCAAAATCAATTCACCCAGTTAAAAGTTATGAGGTAACATACAAAATAAAATGAATGAATTGAGAACCTCCTCCTCGGTTCGGCTGGATAAAAAAATTTTGGTGTACCTACTCAATAAAATAAAAAATAAAATCACATAAATACCTAACTCTGTAAAATAAAATTCTGCGTACTTGTTTCTTCTGAAATCGATTTTCGATTACCTTTCAAGTAGGAGTTGAAGCGGCTTAATGACTTTTAATGAGGATATTTATTATAAATAGTTCACAACAAGCCGATTATAGTTATATTTTCTTACTAAACTTCCCTCGTTTGAAACCTGTGCCTTAGTGCTCAGCTTTAAAAATACTTAGATGGGTTTTTTTAATCGATATCGATAAATCTTTTTGTAATTCAATTGAAATAAAAAATACTTTGAGTAATATTGCTAACTGCAATATATCAGTGATAACTGCGTTCAAATTGCTGTTTTAAAAATAATTGATTCCAAAAACACAGAAAAACATACGAAAATTCTAAATTCGAAATTGTTGCATCGATGAAACAATAGCATTCCATCCAAAATTTCGAATTTCATGGAGTAGTAATTAAAATTACTTTTATAAAACACTCAATTAAAACGTAAAGTGACGTAAGTATAAAGATATTACACAACACCGACAAAACCTCGCGAAATAAAAACACCTACATGCGATCAACATTTTTAACGGACTTCAAAAAAAGGAGGAAGTTCGAAAGGTTTTGTCGTGTGTTCTGTTATAAATGAGCGACGTCTGGCGAGTGATTTTTGAGTTATCTCGACCTTGAATTCGGTTATTATTTGTAAAAACTTAGTTACGTAAAGACAATTTCATTTTTCAATTTAAATTATAAAAATGCCATTAGTGGCCACTTACCAAGGACAAGGTAAATAACGACGGACATAAAACATTAGACTAATAAATTGATCTAACAATAAAATAAATTAAGTTTACGGTGATGAAACTAAGATCTACTGAAATTTCATAACTTGGTGTAATTTTGTTTTATTTACTACGGCCAAGTACGGCAAAAAAACGTTGCTCTTGACCTAACGCCTCGGCCAAGTTTTCTATCCGAATCAAATTAATCTTACATTTAAATTAGATAATTCGGATTAGTACAACAATTGAGCCTTATGGCGCAATGGTCACCATGCCGAACCGTTTTTCAAAGGGATTCAATTCAAAAGTTGTCCTTGGCTGTCACGCAAGGGAATCCTAATGTGGATGTAGAGCGATAAAGTCAATCAACTTCAAAAAAGGAGGAGGTTCGCAATTCAACTGCATTTTATTTGTATACGTAAATTTTTACTGGATGTACTGATTTTGATAATACTTTTTTGTCATTTGCATAGTTTTAAATGTTACAGAAGTGAATGTAATCAGGATTTTTTTTATTATTTTAACTTTGGCTACTCTCTTTTCGTAATCATTGTAATCTGTAGCGCTGGTCAAGTGCGAGCTTGGCCGACTTTTATACACTTTCGGATTCTTATGGAATGCCATTTTATTCTAAGGGAATTCACTCATTCGCGCGAATACGTGAATCCACAAGTGTAGGACGGACCTTCGCAAATTATTATGTCAAGTTTTTGACACATTCATGGTATAGCTGTCAAAGCTGCGACAATTCGTCCTGAGTACAAAAATTTATGTGCATGTGAGTGAATGCGTTGAGACTACTTAAGTTACTAACAGAATGTCTTTTTTGGAACTTTTTAATACATAGACGCTTAGATCCGATTTTAAAACTAGTATCACCACATTATGCACAAATTAACTAACTAATAGCCTATAGCCTGCTTCAATAAATAGACTATTCAACATAAAAAGATTTAGAAAGATTAGCGCGTTCAAACAAACAAACAAACTCTTCTGCTTTTTATTATTAGTAGGTATAGATTATTTCATTAGTACCTACGCCCAACAATAATTTCCAAATATCTAAAATGTACAGACACCTTAAATGGACAGAAATGTCCTTTACAGTTTTTCTCTTATCACACATAACATTTAAAGATTTTCTTATTAAAAATTTACATACAAGAGAAAAACCTTTAGAAACGCTGTATCCGCTCTATATTCTTGCCTTTGAAGATTTAGGTATAAGTATCAAAAACTAGACTTCTATAAAAACCCTTACCCGCTAGCCGAGATACTGTAAAATACGCATGATTAGGCAAATGAATGTTATTTATGACATGTCAATATGGTATTGATTGGTAGTAATCCTACCTGACTGAGAGAAATAAGTGTTAGGTTGCAACACACGTCTATAACCGACTTCAAAAGAAGGAGGAGGTTTTCAATTCGACTGTATCAATACGGCCTGGAATCAAAAACAAAATTAGTTAGTTAAAGACGTCTTTATAACCCTTTTTTTAAGAGGGGAAAATGCATTGACGCATGTCTCGTGGCCGTGCCTTGCCACGGGAGTATGTGGGACTCCGCGGGTTTCCAGATTCTACACCTGGCACTTCCGCTTCCTCCACTCGTGCTACACTATAGGTTTTACGTCTTTATAACCCTTGATTAGGGAAAAAAATATACAAAATATTGTGTCAGCATATTTGAAGCCATATGCAGTAGAGGATTAAAAGTGAAGTTTTTTTTGTTCGTTTTTCTCTGCAATACTAAATGAATGGTAAAGCACCTTTGAAAAATGGTGGTAAATACAAAAAATGTATTGTACCCAGATTGTACCCACATTATTAAATTATATTGAACTACGAGTAGCTTCCGCCCGCAGGCTTCGCCCGCGTGGAATTCGTTTAAACTTCACCCCCCTATTTCACCCCCTTCGGGGTGGAATTTCCATAAATTCTCCCTTTGTGCTCCCCTACACTCCCCAAGGAACATACATGCCAAAATTCAGCTTCTTCCGTTCAGTAGTTTCGGCTGTGCGTTGTCTGTCAGTCACCAGTAACGCAAGAGTTTTATATAATAAGATTTGGAAGTTATACCTAAAAACTTAAAAAAGCACATAAATGGCTGAGTTCTTTATTGAACTTTAGCTTTAACAGCATTAGCTTTCTCTATCCTATTGAATGTATGTTAAAGAAAAAAAAGATATTGTGAAAAATACGAATCCGTCCTTAGGTATGTAGTAGAGGCATACTTTTATTTAACAATTAATTATACTACAGCACTACTGAACATAAAACAATTTGAAACAACCAATAAGTTAAATGAGCGAAAAAATATCACGGTTTCTTCGGAACGTAACCCTAAATTGGAATATCAGTTGCTTTTACTGGAAGTAATCTCTAATGGCTGCAAATGCCTAACATTTACCGCGTGATTGCCTTAAGCATCGCAGCTATGCGATTCCATTAAAAAGCCCTTAGTTAGATTTTCACTGCGGTGCACTTAAGACTGGATAATTCGTCTGTTATTTCCTACCATACAAAATGGTGAATCGTATTGAAATTAACGAACCGCAAGCGAAATTTAAATCCTTCAACGAAACTTATCCCCATTGTGCGTTCGCCTTAGCATGTAGCCTGTTATATCCAAATAAATTCAATTCTCGTAGGAATTGTATTGTCTTCTCGATCATTTGTCTCCTCAACTCCGCCATCATGTTTTGGTTCTATATGTACCTATACAAATGCATGTACACTTCAGACATTGTCAATCTATCCCGTAACTTGACTATTGGTATTCTTGCCACATTCTTCTTTTTTAAATTTCCTTACGTCCAGTATAAAACAGAGATATTTTCTGAGCTACTACAAACTATCACTGACGATTTATTAGATGGCAATAATATGGAAGAAGACTATCAAGAAATTTACAAACATTACATAAAGTTGGGAGAATTGGGACAACGTTGCTGGATCATCATCCCGATATTATTGAGTTCGCAGTTTCCAATTTACGCTGGCAGCTGTATGATATATGACAGCCTCGTCAGTGATGTCTGGACACGACGCATGGTCCATGAAATGGAGTTGAAATTTATAGAAGACATACAATATGACACGCCATACTTTGAAATCATGTTCGCTTACAATTTAATGCAGTGCATTTGTTTGTCTCCAAACTTTGCTGGTTTCGACGGATCGTTCTGCATTGCGACGACCCATTTACGCCTCAAACTGAAGTTGATGACGCATAAGATTCTCAGAGCATTCAAGGACTCGAAAGATCAATTTCAACTAGTAAAGAAACTGAAAGAAACAATTAAAGATCATCAAGCTGCGCTTAAATTCTACAACGATTTGCAAGATGTGTATGGTGGATGGCTGTTTGTGGTATTTCTTTTCTCTTCGCTGTTAATTTCAATGAATGTCTATCAAATGTACCTGAGCGACACGTTCGAACCTAAATACACGATATTTGCCATCAGCGGTGTAATACACATGTTCACACCGTGTTATTTTGCCAGCAATGTGATTAAGGTAACGTAACTCTCATTATAGCGGAATAGAAACTAATAATTAAAAACAACGCCTCTACTTACGTTGGGTAATAATAGTGAATTAATTAAATAATAATAAAGCATCATGATACGATGTTTTACATTGATTCTGCAAAAAACTTGGCTTACATGTACGAGTATATTTAAAATTCGTGTGGTAATTTCTCAGGTGGCTGGCTTTTCCTGTAACAGAACATAATAATTATAACAACTACGTTTAGTTTTGATATGTTAATAAAGAATTATGCAATGAATGTAACTTGCACTATTACAATCCTGTTACATCTGCAACATTTCATAGTATATTATACGTTGTATCTAACATTTGTGTAGTTGCACTAATTATAGTTTAAAAACTAATAACACTCTTTTTCGAAGCCAGCCTCGAGCTCCATCATCAGACCAGTTCCATGACATCATAATATTGCATTGTCAGCGAAGTTACAAATGTACACAAAATTTCAACTCAATTGAACGCCGCCGCTCCCAGCAGTGACCATATTTAACTTGCAAAATGTAACTGCAAGGACAGCGGAATACAAACTAAAAGCTATTAAAAATGCGGTTGACCTATAGCCTAACTCTAAAACTAGCCACTTATATAATGATAAACTAATAAAATCTTTGGTGTTTTTGGTGTTTTTTCTCTTAACAATGATAGTTTATAATTTGACTGTTTTGTCATTCCTTGCATCAATTATTTCAGCTTTTAGCTGAACTCATTTGGGGGTAATCGGTGCATTTTTAGTAAAAAAAACTAAAGTGTAACTTAATCAATAAATAATCTGTAGAGAAGTCAACAAAGAAATAGAAATTACCCAGATCTTACATCAGTATTTCATTGGGATCCTGATCCTTTTCTCTGGCATATATGTGCATTTTGATGGCCACAGTAATTTTATTTGTAGATGATTCTGAGAAATAAACCGTAGGTAGTTAGGGTTTTTACTGAGCCGACATCTACTTAGTTGGTACTGTTGATCGAATGCAAAATCTGTAAGTTTCGTACAGTGGAAAGTTGGAAATTGATATAAATTTTGTTGTATTTCTATTTTCCAGTCTAGTGAAGAAATGTGTAATGACATATACAGTGCTCCTTGGGAAGATTGGGCAGATCCCACGGTGACAAAACTCCTCATCTTTATGATTGCCAAATCTCAGCAGACTCTGATACTGACCGGCAAAGGAATGGTTATGTTCAACATGCAACTCTTCATTTCTGTGTTACAAACATCGTATTCATTTTTCACCTTAATTTCTACATAATTTTAATAACATTGCCATCTGTCGAATACTTTTTGAGTTATCTCTGCTTGTCAATATTTTTTTGTTGTAAAAAATCATTATTATGATAAACGTTTTAATGTACCACCTTACACGATTATTTGATACCTACGTGTAACTTTGTCCTCTGCCTAATTGCATATTACAGAAGTAATCACTACCTCAGCCTCCGCGGTCATACAAACAGAATTACTACCATCGCTATAATCATTTGCAATTTCACTTTGATCTCCAGCATGTGTAATTAAAATTTTTAGTTACTTACACACCACTACAAACAAGTATGTTTAGAGCAAAGGTTTAGACGCTAACTAATATGTCAGGGAATTTTGACTGTCAATGTGTAAGCCCAGAATAAATTAATTGCAACCTGCTATGCTGTATCTTTGACATCTCGATTGCTGAAGCCGCGGTGACATTTTGATTTTGACATAACTCGCATACAGTGAAGTAACGGAACTCACCTGAGTGAGCTTCGATATCGAATTAGTTTCTTACAGAATAGCCTTGCTGCTAGCTGATTGCAACGTCTTTTCAAGGGTGAATGTTCATGAAAATATTTTAGTGCACATATACTTCAGATTAATACCTTTTTTAAATCTTAATACAATAGGCAAGCCAGTTTATGTAAAAGTTTAAAGGAACCAATAAATGAAACTTAGGCCCGTAAGCGCTCGAATCAAGAATTTAGCCTTAAATATCGAACGCATAAATCAGTCCCAAGATGAGTACTTATATACCTGTCATAATATTGATACATTAGCAGGCAAACAGCCACACACCTACGAGCCTGTTACACAATCCGACCGCAACACACGACCTACACGAGAAGCTCGACAGAAACTATTTTGATGTAACACAGTCTTACCGAATGGCTACTGATTGTAATCAACCACTCATTCATTCAACGTTATTACATATTATAATAGACTACTACGCTAAAGAAATTTATTTCAATGTAAAGATTTGTTTTATTTTTGATCGACGTGCCCCGAAGCGTTAACTAGGAAAAGGTGAGTGTGAAATCTACAGTTAAGCGCGCGTGGCTCAGTGAATATCATCTCGCTTTCGTTATAACTGAACGCTTGATCGCCATTATGTTCAATAATACGGCGATTGGACACGACAGTGTCAATGGAGTCAAAGAATATCTATGAAAAGTAACAATCACACAATGCAAGAAAGTTTTATTAAGCGTTCATAATCTGACAGCTTGTGTCAGTTATAGGTAAGTGAATACCAGACGTTCGGTTTAAATACCTAATCTGTCTATTCATAATCTTTGAATAAGTTAATTTAGTAGGTAAAGTACCTAATAGAAGCAACTTAGACCACGATAGTATGTTGTGACTTTTTATTTGTTGCCAGGCAACTGACATGCCGAGCTCTTTCATGCCCCTGGAAGCACGTGACAACTGTGACAACAACCGGGACAACTGTGACCGACTTAGAACTAAACTCAATTTAGGAAGTAGGAATATTGTCTACTTATCAGACGGCGTCACAGGAGTAGTTGGTTAGTTTGTTAATAACAAAATAGTAGAGTTTAAAGCAGTCAAGCCCAGCCATCAGATGTCATCGGCACATTGAGCAACAATAAAATTTAACAATAAATTGAACTCTTGCATTCACACCATTGTCACTTCACACAATTGTGTTTGAAGAGAATGGACAATACTTTTAAAATATTATAGAAATTTTAGTCTTTGTCGATAACCCAGAAAACGTTATACTTAATGTTGAGAATTGGTTAAATTATTTGCACATTATTAAATAACAAACATCAACTCGGTTTATGGAAGATGGTTGAACGTTTAGGTATTATGCGCAAACTTTTAATTTTTTGAGTGCAGTTCAGCCTTCGGTGGACTTAATAGTCTTAACACATTAACGTTCTACTTTCCAACGTACCATTTATATAAGCTAGCAACGTATAGTTGATGTCTCTGGATTGAAGATGCATATGACTGAAAACTTTTTGTCAGTTGACCTATAATTTATTTTTATATTAAAAACCGATCCAAAAGCAGTCTAGCCAGACCAAACTGGTCTCACCCGGAACACAACCAACTTCTTGGTTAGGTACACTTTGGTTCAATCGAGTGGGTAAAACAAGAGAGTTTAAAGATTTAAAACCAAATTAACATTTTTTATTCAATGAACTTTATATGCCCTGTGTCCTTTTCCGGAAACGACTAATTGTTCCATAAATACCTACACATCCTTTTACTTTCATATTATAAAATTCCTCATTGCGAAAAATTCATATCCATTTAATTACTGGGTCTTTCCTTTACACAAACGTGTCACTTTGTACGTCCTTTTATCGAGGTCACCAATAAATTATTGTTATTTATTACTTGATTGATTAGTAATCGTGTGTTTAAAATTGTTAATTGACTCTGAAAGGTATTTTAATTTCTTACCTATAGCCCGTTTGCGATCGATGTGGAATTCGTCCCAATAGCAACCCACACAAGGGCTAGCGTACTAGTAGATTGACAGCGAGAATTTGAAATGCCTTAAGTAAATTTTGCTTACTGGCTAAATTGAACCGTGAGCACACGTAATTAAAATGTTTTTAGTGGGGAGTGGCAATTCTATATCCTCGGCAACTTAAGTATACTTACAAATGCTATTAAGTAGAGAATACACGTACAGAAGTATAACAAAAATAATATTTTATATCCTTTTTGTTATACTTCTTATTCACGGTGGAAGCGCATCGGGGTAAACTTAAATAATAAAATAATGTAGTGCTTTACGTATCCAAAAAATATTTGTAAAATAACAGAAACAAAACAAACGCTAAATGTTTAGCTTACATTAGTTAAAATCGGGTCTAAAACAATGAGGAAATTATTAGGGCAATAAAAGCACGGATCTGCAGCCAAGTTTTTTTTTACTTCAGAGATTTATACTTGAATTGTTGATAAAACGTTAATATTCATTTATTTTACTAATTCATTAGGGGACCCAATATCCAATGTAAACCGTTTCCACGTGCGAACCCTGTTATATTCGTTATCTCTCCTGCACTTTGCTTTTGCGCCCAATGACATGCGTTAGCGGAGATTTCCCGCACCTCGCTTGTGAGCCCTGTGGTATGCGTTAGCAGAACTCTCCCACACTTCACTTTGATCCCTGTGGCATGCATTAGTAGAAATCACCACACCTAATTTATGAGCCGCCTTATCGACTTAGTTCCGCATGCGGACCCCGTATCATACATTAGCAACAAATGTACCACACCCTACTTCGCTGCCCTAGTGCTTGAATGGCCAATCGACCATTATTAAAATTTTACAGGAGACGTTTTTTTTAATTAGTAAAGGTTAATATTAAAAATTTTACTAAAACCTTTTATGAATTAGATACATGAATCATTTATTTACGTATATTAAAATAGTAATTTAAAATAATAATAATAGTAATGACTATTTTTCATTTTATTGTTGGAGATTGGCTAAAACGTCTCTAACAAAATTATGTTCATGGAGATTGAGCACAGTGACATGGAGATAGAGCCCTAAGAATAACATGCACGTTTTGTGCTTATTTGTCCAAACTACCATCATTGGTGCAATACAGTATGTTCAATTTTATACCACATTTTTCTGTACATGACTTGTTACAAATATGAATACAAGACTTGATTCCGACAACACTTGGTTTAGTGTCATGAATTTAGGCTATTTTTTATACTATAAAATCGTATATAAAATTGTATAAATAGTAACTACAGGTCGGGGGGCCCCGAGTCCCGCGGCCCTAAGACCTTTCATATTATGTTGTTTTATAAATTGAATCAAAATGTGTACTACGAAATAAAGTCCTATTTCGTTTTTTAAGCTTTTGTGGGGGTATAGTAGAAGAGGGGAGGGGGGGTTATAAGAGGAATTCTAGTGAGGTCTAGAGTAATAGATTCAAATGTGTAGGTATACTTGCACGTAGATAAATGAAAAAACACATAGTAATTAAAGAATTTATTACCCGACTGCGTCAGAAGGAGGGTTATGTTTTTCGAGTGTATGTATGTTTGTATGTATGTCCATTTATTTGTGACGCCAAACAGCCCAAACGGTTGAACGGATTTCGACATAATAAGAATCGCTGAATTCGTCAGAACTGTGAAAGTGTCATAGGCTATATGAATTTTCAAAATGGCGCCCGAAAGTGGAAGAAAGAGGGGATAATCTTGAGTTTTTTGTTATATTAGCAATATGGGTATCAAATGAAAGATATTTTCAAAAATATATATATCATATAACGTTTAGGCACACATTTCAACACAAATTGTCAAAAACCATCCCAAAAAGTAGAATTTTTCGGTGAAAACACTAAAAAGTCTGAAATAAAATTATTATTATAAAAACAAAAAACCCGACTGCTTACAAAAGAACTCAGAAGAAAAAACAAGTGTCACAATATCAACATAAAATACTTCATGGTGCTGCAGGCGGGGACAAACAATACTGTTACCTACGGGTAAAAAAAGATTTATCACAAGTATACTACTCTTGTGCCCCCGACTCCCAACACTCCGACATAAATCCAAGTCCTAGTTTTTATTATTACTTCACATACTACATATTAAAATCATCCTGTGTACAACACCTAAGTAAATACAATAAATATGAACGAATTAAAACAACAGAAAATCGATAAAATCTCCACGTATCTATCAAAATCCACTTTACTTAGTTTAATATACTTTGTCCCGTTTTTTTTCTGACATTTTGAAACAAAAAACTGTGTTTAAACAATATAAATGCTTAATTTTGTTAAAGTAATGCTGCTAACTCTAAAACTAAGCAAAAAATAACAAATCAAAATTGCGTCACGTGATTTCGGAATGCTTCGCCGTGATTGGTCAATCGATGGAGATTGGACAAACAAGCACGTAAATTGATATTTGGATGCGTTCATTTGAGCAAAATAAGGACATACACCACTCAAGCACTTAAAACAAATTTTATATGGGAGATTGGATATTTTGTTTTTGCTAAATAATAGAAGTTAGGTCAATAATAATAACAAAATATATATATTGTAAGGCGCGTAATCAAAATTGCTATAGTTTGAAATAAAAAAACGATTTTGACAAAATTGGTCGATTGGCCATTCAAGTACTAGGGCAGCGACTTGTGTGCAATTTTAAGTATTTATATTGCCCTCATTTATTTAACAATGCTGAACTGCACTTGAGCCTCAGCTAAACATAATTTTTTAAATAAATTAATAAAGGAGTAGGTAAATGTGAAATAGCAAGTGTCTTTACAAACTGATACCTTTTAAATCTGTATAATCCGATGTATGACACATAATTAGTGTCAGTGTCAAGTAAAACAAATATCCTACGTCAAATCCTAAACAAATAGCTGTCCAACTGTCACACCAAGCCATGTATCAATCTGAAGCGCAAGTTAATAGACAACACGATCACGACATCAGCAGTCAGCAGGTTATCTATAAAATTAATACGTGAAGATAAAACCTCTATACTTACTAAACTTACACTATTTAAGGATAATGCAAATACGGCAAAGTTTTCACTGATTTTTATTTCAATTTATCCACCCTTTTTCCCTTTAGGAGAGACAGAAATGCTCTCCTAGTGATCTCCTTAACTTCCTAAGGAATATGTATGCCCAATTTCAGCTTTTTGCCTTTCTTTCTTCGTGCATTGTCTGAGTTTTATACATAAATTGATTGATAAGTAAGCCATTGACTGCGAAGTCTACGAACCCATCTGATGCTAAAAGGCAAGCCTTAAAAAATTATGTTTCAGTATTGTAAATATGTGTCCTAGACCTTAGTGTTCTAGCTTGAAATTATTGAAAACTTATTCGGCATGTTAAAAATACACTACACAAATACAAACTATAGACAACTAGCTTCTGCCCTCGGCTTCGCCCGCGTGGAATTCTTCCCAAATAACATACATGCTAAATTTCAGCTTCTTGCGGTCAGTAGTTCCGGCGATGCGTTGTTTTAAATAGGTAATACAAATTTTCATCCCCTAATTCAAGCCTTTAGGGGTTGATTTTAAAAAAAAGTAGCCTATGTGTGACCCTGGGTCATGAATTATATTTTTGGCAAAATTCATTACTACCAGTTAAGTGGCTTTGATTGTTAACTTTCATCCCCTATTTCAGCTCTTTAGGGGTTGATTTTTGAAAATAGAATAGCTTATGTGTGTCCCTAGGTTATGAAATATTTTTATGCCAAAATTCATAACAATCAGTTGAGTGGTTTAGATTTTTTATACAAACTTTCATCCCCTATTTCAAGCCTTTAGGGGTTGATTTTTGAAAAAAAAAGTAGACTGTGTGTGACTCTGCGTCTTCAACTATTTTCATTCCGAATATTATCACACACAATTAAGACTTACATTATAACTAATCCATGATAAAGTATGTCAATGGCAATTGCACTAAATTACACATTACTACACTATGATGATGGTCGTTCATTACGTATAGAAAGAATAACCTACCCCTTTTAATAAAAAAAATTGGGGAGGAGTATGAAAATTTACATAGTTTTGAAGACGGATTACAGAAAGCTAGTATTTTATTGTAGTAGGTATAATAAATTAAATAGTACTCACACTAATGTATCTACATAAGTTAGACACTTTATGCACATTACCACGTCGCGTCAATACCTACTGAAACTTATAAGTTCGTAATGTGTGAATTAATCCATTCGAAGGGTTAGCGAAAACATTAATTTGCATTAAAAATTATACCAACTGCAACGTTTTACTGCAGGAAGTGTGCCTACGTACATTTACAAAGTTTCTTTCATTCTTTTCTGTTAAAAAGTTACGAATAGTATTTAAATTACGACTATGTAGATAGTACAATAACGCCTTATTTGTATAGAGCTAAACATTACGCAAACAATACTCGAATGCCCTCCGGAGAGGGCAAAGAGATGATAAATTGAACATAGAGGTCATATCTTACGTCGTTGAAGGTTTATTTCTATCTTATTTCATTACTTAATGCAATAATTAACATGGGTTCACAGAGGGCGGATAGAGATTATTCCAGCTAAGGTATTGTGTCGCCACAATATCATAGGCTCAGACCAATAAACTTCAGCTTATGCACACATCGAAACCAATAGAATGCCCTATGTTGACAGTTTGAACTAGAACAAATTTAAACTTTATTTTTTGGAATACAAAGCTTCATTTATTTTTTATTACTTAGAACACAAAAGTCGTTTTGTTGTGAGTGCCGCCGTGTGTATTACAAGGCTGACTTTTTGCCGGCTTCACGCTTTTGTACACGGCGCGCAATCTATAGTTTATTGGTCTGAGATTATAGGTACTATATTCCTTACAGCTGTCACTTACATGTCTATCTATCTATCAGCCTATGGAAGTCCACTACTGTCTTCTTCAGGTCATCAGTCCACCTTGTCGGGGGGCGTCCTATGCTCCTTTTACTAAGACGTGGTCGTTATTCGAGGACCTTTCTGCCCCATCGGCCATCCATCCTTCGAACGATGTGGCCTGCCCATTGCCACTTCAGCCGGCTAACTCTGAGAGCTATGTCGGTAGCCTTCGTTCGACTACGAATTTCATCGTTGCGAATCCTATCTCGTAGCGAAATACCTAACATAGCCCTCTCCATAGCGCGCTGTGTGACTTTGAGCCTTTTAATGAGGCCAACTGTAAAAGACCACGTCTCAGATCCGTATGTTAACACTGGCAACACACATTGCTCGAACACTTTCGACTTCAGGCACTGAGGAAGATTGGATGACATGATATGCCGGAGTTTCCCGAACGCCGCCCAACCGAGTTGGATTCTTCGAGTGACCTCTTTCTCGAAGTTGGACTTACCCATCTGGATCGTTTGTCCCAGGTAAATGTATTCGTCGACAACTTCGAGAGCAGCGCCATCCACAACAACTGGCACGGGTGTGACATGGACATTCGACATGATTTTTGTCTTGTCCATGTTCATCTTAAGACCCACCCGTTGTGAGACGCTGTTCAGGTCCCCTAGCATGGTACTGAGGTCCCCCAGCGTTTCCGCCAAGATGACTATATCGTCGGCAAATCGAAGGTGTGTGAGGTGTTCGCCATTGATGTTAATGCCGAGCCCTTTCCACTCCATTAGCTTGAACACATCTTCCAATGCAGCAGTGAACAGTTTCGGGGAGATAACGTCCCCTTGCCTGACACCCCGCTGCAATTGGATTGGGTTCGTGCTTCTGTCGTGTAATCGGACTGACATGGTGGCCGATTTGTATAAACACTTTGTTCAACACCTCGATGTACCGACAGTCGATCTGGCACCGCTGAAGAGACTCCAGCACCGCCCAGGTCTCGACAGAATCAAAGGCTTTCTCATAGTCCACATACGCAACACATAACGGCCGGTTGTACTCTTCGGTCTTCTGTATAACCTGCCTGAGTGTATGTATGTGGTCCATGGTACTATAGCCCTTTCGGAAACCGGCTTGTTCGGGTGGCTGGAAGTCGTCAAGTCTGCGAGCGATCCGATTAGTGAGTACCCTTGAAAACAGCTTATAAACGTGGCTCAGAAGTGCAATGGGCCTATAGTTCTTCAAAATGGTTTTGTCTCCCTTTTTGAAGAACAGTGTCACCAGACTTCTGCTCCACGCTTCCGGGGTTGTTCCACTGCTGATAACGGAATCAAACAACTTCTGCACCACGACCAAGAGAGGCTTCCCTCCAGCTCGTAACAGTTCCGTTGTGATTCCGTCATCTCCCGGTGCCTTGTTGTTCTTTAGCTGTTTCAATGCCTCCCTAATCTCGTACAGACTGACGTCCGGGATATCTTCGGTATAGTGTCGGGTTAGCTTGGCGCGTTTGTCGCTTCCCTCTATGGGAGCAGGAGCGCATGAGGAGGTATACAATCGTCCGTAGTACGTCTCGACCTCTCTCAGAACTTCGGGTTTTGACGAGACTATTGTGCCAGACTCGGTCTTCAGCCTTGTCAGTTGGCTTTGCCCAATACCCAGATCTTTGGCGAACACTTTTGAGCCGCGATTTCGCTCTATAAAGTGTTTTACACGACTCGCGTTATGAGAACGCAAGTCGTGTCGCCTTCCCTATGAGATCTGCTTATTGAGCCGCCTGTATTCTGACAAAGAGGCTGGAGACTGCACACATAGTTCTCGTCTCTCCCTCATAAGACTGAGTGTGCGTTCTGAGAGAACTCGAGACCCACCACTGGGGCGGGTTTTGTAGAACTTTAACCCGACCTCGTGGACTGTTGCAACCATCCTGTTGTTATAATCGTCCACTGTGGCGCAAGAATCTAAGCACGCAAAACGATTCTGCAACTCTAATTGAAAGCCTTCGGAGCCTTGAATTTGGACAGATGTTGGGCGGAGTATAGATTTCATCAGGCGAGACCTTTCGAGCTTTATGTTGATATTCAATGTGGCTCTTACCATTCGGTGATCGCTTCCGGTTTTGACCCTACTGATCACAGAGACATCATTGAATATGTGCCGTTTGTCTGCCAAGATGAAATCTATCTCACTTTTTGTGGAACCGTTTGGACTAATCCAAGTCCACTTGCGTTGTGGCTTCTTCTTGAAGAAGAAGTTCATCATGTAGAGGTTCTCCTTCTCCAAAAAGTTAGCCAGCAAGTGGCCTCGGTGGTTCCGACGTCCAATCCCAAAAGGCCCCACTTTCTCTTCGTCGCCGTTTCGCGTGCCTAGTCTCGCATTGAAGTCCCCCATTACAACGGTGAAATGAGTCTTTGAGGTATGTATGGCTTCACTGATATCCTCATACATCACCTCAATCTCATCTTCAGGATGTGTCGCTGTCGGCGCATATACCTGTATAACCTTCAGCGAATATCGTTGAGATATTCTGAGTATAAGGTACGCTACCCTATTCGACACACTTACATGTACGAGTACATTATGCAATTGTCATAGTTGACAACAGGGAAAACCATGAATGTGTCAAAAATTTCGCATAATAACTTGACACGCTGATAGAACCATTAAAATTCACTGTGTCGTAGATGCCATGGACAACATACAAAACAATGACACACATTCAGACCAAAAACGGAAATTTCAAATCATTGTTCAAATTTCCGCCTCGCTGGGGATCAAACCCAGGACTCTTGGATAGCGCTCCGCAGTGTTAACTTTTGCGCCATTAGGGTCGTCGATCATTTGCGAATTTGGTCCTACACTTGTGGAGTCGCGTATTCGCGTTAATATGAGTGAGCGGCATTATATAGACTAATTCTCTGGCTTCCACCCATTAATGGCCCAATACTGAGCACAGGTTGCCCCTCATCGTTGAGGATACCTAGAGCATAGAGGTACTGCACTCTAATTCAATGTGAATTGATGGATGGGTATGTGGCCAACCGAAATATCGGTAGCTATTATACCGCTTCTAAGCCCCAAAATATAGTTTTGAGGACATATATTATAGATTACTATCTAACTTTGGCAAAGGGAGATCTCCCGCTAGGCGAGACGACATGCCTGGGGGGCGGCCGAGGCCCCGAGTGAATGTACTCGAGGCGTGGTATACCTATATGCCAGCGATGTAGAAATCTTCGATAGCGCGTTTCAGGCTTCGGTGACGTCACCGTGTGACGTTGTGCGATGCCGCCACATAACAATAAAAATCAGGAAAGACGATTTTACGTGCTTTCTGAAACACGGAGAGGCTCAAGAAATTGCCACTAAGAGTCATCTAACCACCTTCCGACCTCTTCAGTCGCCGAGCTATGAGCAATAGGGTACTTTCCATAATGAAAAATAAATTATGAAATTTGATAAAAATTAAAATTTATGCCGAAATATACCTTAATATTCTGATTTTGAATCATTAGAGCATATAATTATTTTAATATTTAATATTAAAATTCGAAATTTTTAATCGGTATGTCACGTGACCTAAACCACGAGAGGCATTGGTGTGACGTCATATTGGCAAACCTATTCCTCCAAGAACCAAACTGTCAGTTCAGTTTCGTGCTTATCAACTTGAATGAATGCCGGTGTGCCGGTCTTACATAGAGTGCCACAAACATATTTGACCCGGTAAGGGTGGCGCTACTGTCTTGGTATTTTTCTGACAACAGTATAACATTTGCATTAGTTCCAATTTTGGCCACCGGGTGATATAAGTTTGTGGCACTGTACAATTTGCCATTATTACGTCATCAAAATGGCTGACAAGTTCTGACAGCGTTTTTCCGGAAATAAAAAAAGAATTAATATTTTATTTTATTTTATTTTAAGGCGAGAAAGCGTGTTTATTTTGCCGAAATATATTTTTTGTTGCTTTTTATTAGGAAAATCAAGTTTATTTTTCACTACCGAAAGTACCCTATTGATATTATTATGATTTTAATTCGTCATAGCTAGGTGGTCAAAAACTAGAACCATGTTACCGCTCTGCTTACGCCTACTAACCAACCTAGTTCTGATTTGAGTAGGTAGTATTCTAGGCCGGCAGCAAATGGGTAACGCAGCATACTTTGCTCTCTTTAATATGTACAAAATATTTGGGATTTAATGGATATTAAGTTAAGATTTTATGGATATTAGGTTTTGACATTTATTTAGAATTTTATTATTGTACTTATTTAATGTTATATTTTAATAAGTTATATTTAGTTTTATTATAATTGTAATTTTGACCTTATATTTGCATGCCACACTGTGGCTAAAGTTGATTGACCTATTATGTAAGAAAATGAAGACCCAATATGAAAATACTCAACTTTAGGCAAATAAATGATTTGATTTGATTTGATTTGATTTAATCCTAATACCTAAGTTCTACTTCGATTCTTACTTACTACTTACCACACCGTACCTAGGTAATAGACTATTACTACTATGATTACAACACTGCTATTTTTTCATATGAAGAGCTACTCTTCTGTGCATAATATGTTTATATTCATCGTAATCGTCTCAGTATGAATAGAGATAATTTACAGTAAGTATTTCGAACTGAAGTTGCTTAGATTGTGAACTTAATAGTTAGGCGTCGTTGTAATTATAATTTATTTATTGTCGTTGATTGAATGGACGTTAATGATCGTTAAATAAAACATAAACATATTAAAAGCATTTAAATGTTCTTTATTCAAATTGAAATTTGGTTAATGAGGTAACAATTACGCTCGTAGTTTTATTGGTTTCTGAGACCGTTTCGAAAAGGTTTCCACGATTATAGTGGAAGAAAGAATCGGCGAATGAATCTCACAACACATCTTTAAAATATATACAATATAAAACTTTCAACCTAGACGTAGCAGAATGCGTCAACACTTTCAGGAAAGTTTTTTTTATATTATTAGCCACTGAACGAGGTGTGCTGATATTTTAACAGAAAAATTCGTTGTTGTTGTCGAAAAGCATTCGTTGTTCTCTGCACATCCCGAAGGTTGGCTGGTAGAGAATGCTACATAGCATTAAGTCCGCCTTTTGTTCCACTTATTATAAGGGTCAATAAAGTTTAAATAAATAAATAAATAACACACGCCACTTCTTCAAATAAAAGGTTTATATGTCACTCGATTTTTTTCGAGGAGAGAAACGACGGAAGAAACTCCTTGGCACATTTTTTGAAAACAGAATTTACTTCTCATTACAAGCTTTGTACATATTAACTTGAGGGGAATGGGTTGAAGATGTCTATATCCAAGCATCCTCGTCATTAATATCGACGGTACACTTTGGCTATATTTGTATAGTCAAATCAATTCTCGACTTTGGTGCATTGTTGTAAAAGCGTACACTGGGCCCCATAAAACATCGCTGAACCCTATGCAGTTGGAAGGATATCTAGCTAAATGGTGCATATTTATTGTTTTTTTATTAGTAACCTCGCATTTTTGTTTATAAAATTTATATTTTCTTAAATAAACATCAAATTGCTATGGATATAAATTATGAGCCGCACAGGTAAATTGATAACTTTTGTTTGTTGTATTTTACAATTATTATATTGTTTGTCTGTCTTAAATAAAGAGGAACAATCAGAAAAAATAGATAATTTTTAATGTCATTGTACGTATGACTTAGAACAATTATTATGCATTGTATTATATTGTCAGTCATGACCTTGTTGCTCTACTTGAAGTAAAAGTGAGAAGTAGAGTCTCTGGTTCGATTCCATTCTGATCCTACATTAAGTGTTATTATGATTAATTAGTTATCGAATGTAGTAATTAGTTATTGTGAGTATACCACACACATTGCACAATGTCAGTGCCTGTGACCATTTCTATTTGACATACATTCAACGTCACAAAAAAATCAAAAAGTTGCAAGGGACAGTTATTAGTAATGAATTCCAAAGCGGCCAGCTGACGAGTGACGTAAGAATCGTAGCAAAACGGTACTAGCCGTGCAGCGATAGCTATCGCGTTCCGACCGACGATAGCAAAAGTGTCTGCCGACCCTGGCGTGCCCCGCTCCCCGCTGCGACCACCTGGAGGGAGAGGGGGGGTGCCTCTACCAGCTCCCTTCACCTTCGCGAGCTGCACAACGCAACCAATGACCGCCCGCCCCGAGCCGGCGAAAGGTTTTATATACAAGTGGAATTCGCACTGCCAAATTGCTATAAGTCAAAATATAGGGTAGTCGGGCGGTTCACTCGTAGCTTGCACTCTCGCCTTGTGCTGTGAGTGCGTACGCGTTTATACGCGACTCGGATTATATTATTGGCGATTCCAAACACGTGTGGAGCAAATGCGCGGTATAGTGTCTTAAATTCGATATAACGGCAGACTTTATGTGTTACAAGATGCGGTGCAGTGCAAGATACTGTTTTCTTATTCTCTCCTTGTGCCTAGTGACTGACCATGTAATCGGTGTAAGAGTGATGCCGAAAAGGAAAAAAGGTAAATTTTATTCAATTATACATAATAATTATGTAAGAATAATTTTAATTAAATATTTACAAATATAATAGGCTATCTATCTAACCGCAGTTAGTCTGCGGCTATCGTTATTAATCGTTTTAACTTTAGCAACAAACGCAAGGCCGTTTGAGGAAAATTTAATTTTTCTTTATAATTAAGGAAGTATTTGAAGTATTAAACGATTTAACCTGAAGATATAAATACTAAACTAATTTTATTATAACTGAAGGATACATAGATATAGGTGTATCAATTAATACATACTGCAAAACACACTATTTTCCGATCATTAGGTCCCAAAAGCTATCAAATGAATGACATTTAATACTAGAAATATACTTACAATACGTACGCATATGATATGGAATTATTTTAATTGCACCCTACACAAATATCAGCTTTCCGCCCCTACGATTTAGGTACATTGCAGTTTGACAGTAAAATTTAAAACGCCGGCCGTAAGTTAATTTGCTTACAAGCAAAATTGAACTTTGAGCACCAGTAATTAATTTGTTTTTAGTGGGGAGTGACAATTCTATATAGGCAAAAATCGGTAAACTGGTAGATTGAAATGAATATCGCTAACCTGCCGTTATTAAGTAGGCACCTATTCTAAATGTGGTTTATGTCACTCGTTTTGCAAATCGTATTCGACTTGTACTAAGAAATGATCTCGATTCATTCCCAAAACACACGCGCTCCATTTTTATATTTGCTATATAAACTATTTATTTATGTACCTAATTAATTATTTAATGACATAATATACGCGCAATACAGTTATACACAGTTATACAGCACAAACAACCATAGAAATTAAATGTAACTAACGTAGTCATTACTTATATTCAAATCTCATTCAGCCTGTAAAGAAAGTGTATTCTAGGATTCCTAGAATAATTTTATACACACATTAAAAATAATATTTTGTTTAATATAAACTATATGAAAGAGAAATTTCTAAAAGTTAGAATAATATAGCGTTAATTCATAATTACTTTAATTATATATTTATTCATAATGTTGCTTATTAAACAAGAATGTTAAAAATGTTGAAAAAATATCTATGAAAATAAATAAATATTTTTATTTCAATTTAATTTTCGTAGCATGTTCATATTCATATCAATTTACCATTCCGGTTTTTTGAATATTATTAATATTTTTAAATATTTTTAAAACAACATGAAAGTTTTTTCGCACCATTGGATTTTTTTTCTCCTGAACACTTTATAAAGTTATGCATTAATTTGTTATCAATCTGGACATTTTAATTATAATGTGTATTATTTACAGAACAGACACATCATTATCGCTGTTTTACCTCTTTTCTTTTTTGAAATGAAATCTACCCTCTCAATCACGTCTATATGTATACGCGGAAATTACTTTTTGTATCACGGTTACAAACTTTAGTATCATGATGACGAATTTATTCATGATATAAAAGTGTTTTATTTATATTGATACTTACCTCACGACTCAAGAAAAACTCAATGCTAAACAAACGCAAGTAGCCACTCCATTTGGTTTGCGGTTGAACCCAATTTTTTATGTACGACCTCGGTTACTGTCTATTAGATGCCTACTGGATTTATAGTAATAATAAATTAATAAGTATTAGAAAAAAATCTGAAGTATTTGCATTATTTTATTACTGCAAAACCAGTTGAGTTTTAGTAATTATAACTCTTTGGCTTCATCGGTATCTTAATAAACATTTAACTAGAATAAAGATACTTCCAATAATGATGTTAATGCACACTAACTTACCATCCACTAAAAATGAGATATTTATTACCAAAATTTACCATGTTTTTCTATCAATTATGCATAGCTTTATATTTCTTACCACCTAAGCGAAAAGAAAGTCAAATGAGTGCAGTATTAACTATAGAGCCGCGGTTGAGTCGTAAGCAGTTTTTATGGAATTTCAACCGAAATTTCGGAATTTTAATTAATTGGAATTCTTGATTTGAAATTTCTTCCAAATCTGATCCGCCAGTCAGCGTGACTTGGCCACAATATGAACATGTTTCTTTAGTGTGTGGACCAAAAATAAACTTGCAAACGACGTGCACTCTCTGTTTAACCGTTAGACTGCTCCAAAAACTTTTTTCTCTGCCTATGCGATTACATTCTTTACATCTGTACAAGTTATATAATAACAGCTCAATATTGTCTCGCAAAGAAAAATGTAATAAAGACAGGAAATAAGGTGTAATTGGCCCCTCAAAACAACCTTGCCTGACAAATTAGACATGATAAAAAACAACAATCATTGCGTTAGATTATACAAGTCAAGGAAGGCTGTTATTTAAATGAGATTTTCATATTTAGTTAAGAATTTTAATTATTTACATTATGGTTTAGAAATTATGATAATTTCTATGCAAGTGACAGAATATCTGGCTGGCTTTAACCCATTTATGGCCATCTACTGAGGCTGTCCTTAAGGACACATTGAGGAGGTCTTGAGCTTACTCCAACGCCCTGCTTCAGTGGCCAACACAAGCATCGGAAATTTTTAAGCCACTCAAAGGCCTCACATGTAGCCAAAGATGTATTAAATTTATCTAGATGGAACATCGAATCCGCGAAAACGTGTCA
Organism: Hesperia comma; assembly: GCA_905404135.1. NCBI lineage: Eukaryota > Metazoa > Arthropoda > Insecta > Lepidoptera > Hesperiidae > Hesperia > Hesperia comma. Next base: position 5,104,671 of record FR990018.1, read on the forward strand.
AAAAGTTGTGGCCAACAGTTGGCCACAACTTTTATATCATTACGCACAGATAACGCACACATAGACAATAAATGAACGCGACAAACATCGCCTACACGCACACATGCTTGATAATGTTGCCTTGTTTTTTTTGCTTTCATTGTAGGGCGACGCTCAATCTAGATATTTAAAACATCATTGCATGTAGCATATAAACAACTATTTAACCATAACAACCGAAATTAATGCCATAGCAACACGGTTACATTTAAGAAATTCTTTGTAGAAGACTATATTTTGTGATCAGCCTGTAACTCAAAGTTAGCAACAACAAAATTTCCAATCCTACCAATAAAGAGTAATTTCATTGATTTGTCATTTACCGCATTTACAATGATGTTGTCTAATATCATAACTAACAAAAAGTTTATTGTCTAGTCCCCGGGATTAGCAAATTCCGTTATGAACACAAAAAGTGATATATCATGACCGCTAGAAGACAGCACGAGCCATTGACATACATACATATCTACGAGTATTAGCCGTCTGGCGAATGAAACTACAAAAAATAATCACGCGGTCTAAGGCTATCCACACGATGGCTACTGTAGTTTGAGCAAGGAACACTTGGTGAACACTTGGTGATTATGAACTACATCCCTCACATTGTTAGAGGATCAAGCCTATATCAGCCTATCAGTGGGACAGATCTGATACGAGTTTACATTATTATGAATTTGACCACGTAATGAGGTGGAAAAGTGAATCGGCAACGGAGACCATGTGTCTTTCATTAAGATGACTTAGCAGTTTATGCTTTCATATAAACGCATTAATGGACCGTATAGGGTTGGCAACAGATATTTCCAAAGAAAAAAATCGTGTCGCTTACATCTTAACTTAACGATAAGTAAAACGCTCGAATGGTAAGATTGGATCGGAATAGGTCAGATAAACAGTGAATTAGACAACCGCTCAACCGATTTAAGCGACAAGATACACAACGCAATTATCGTGCATGTGTAGCACATGTGCAGTCGGACTAACCGCGTTTTACTTCGCAAGCTACTTAAAAATTACTCTTTACTCACCTACTTACAAAAATAAGTGCTTGATACTTAACTTAAATATACCTCGGTGTTTCGTGATTTCAAGTACATTAAAGAATATTTTATTGATTAGAGTAAAAAAACTGCTCTGATAGCGCAGTTACCTGAAAAAATATTTTAAAGTTTTGTAATGTTCAATGTTTCAATGTTGTCATGTTTTTTACCCCCGCCGCAAGAAGAGGGTTGTAATAAGTTTAACCTCTCTGTATCTGTGTATGCTGTGACACCGTAGGCTCAAAGGAATGGACCAATTTCGATACGGTTTTTTTTTCATTCAAAACCCAGTTTCGTTTTCATTTTCATCTGTTTTAGCTATGTCTGGTTTTGGCAAAAACTTAATTATTAGCTGTAATAGTGTTTAATGATCAGTGAGTGCGTTTTTTAGTTGGGAGGTTTCAAATTTTAAACTTATAGTTATTCACTAAATGAATGGCAAAATAAAATGTACTTTCGATAGTTTTTGCAAAAAAGTTAGGCGGATTTTAATTTAATCAGTGAGTCCGTAGGAGCGAGCGTATAAGTAAAAAATAAAAAAATAATTTGTAAAACATAAATATTCAATTAATTGAATAACGCCGTCTGCGGGTCAAGAGCCTCATCGTTGAGAACGTCACTGTGTATTAGTGGATAGGTCAGTGACCATCCTAAAGAAAGATCGAAACCTGTTCAGTTGCGCTCGTAGATTATTCATAGAACTCCGACAAGGCTTAACGAATTCTGTCTAACGATAACAACCGACACTGATGACGTTATGGTCTCATCCTACATGAGACCATTACGAGCTTAAAAGACTACCCAATATGAACATAAATATATCTATTGACTGGGTTCAAAATCAGTTGCTAACAACTGTCAAAACTTCAGAAATCACAAATCAATGTTCATTGTTATTACTAAAAATCCTTAAATTAAGGACAGATATAGAGAATGTCTACGTGAAATATCAATCGTACCTATAGAAAAAGTAACCCGTTTGCAAAATAAATCCAGTTTTTCTAATAATTTCCGATCACACATCCTCTGGGAGTTACCTTGTGCCTATAAGGTCTCATGACGGCGACGTCCGGACACTAATCAACTGCAGGCTCCTTACTTAAACATTGAATGGCCAGCGAGAGTCCCACCGAACCAGTTCAACCGTTTCTACCATGTTTTCCAAATAATTACGTAGTTCCAATGCATCTTCGTAATAAAAACTGGCGATTCCAGTTCAAATATAAATCCTCACATCCTGTTTCATCGTCAATTTATGTAATGAAAGTTAGATTGATTAAATACGTTCTTAAAATTCGCAAAGACATGACACGTTTTAAATAGATTTTATGTTCGGTTTATGTTCGGTAGATATAATTAGGTAGGTGGATGTTTCTAATATCCCATTTATCGCGTCAAGTAACAAGTGTTGGAGTAGGCTTTAGGCCTCATGGGATAAAAGGAGAGACCCTTGCCCTCAACGCCATTAATGGGTTGAGGCCATATCGGGGAGCAATGAACTTACGCTTCGAATTCATTACTAGTTTTTTTGTGAATCTGAATACAAATTACATTTTCCTGTGTTTCAGCGCTGATTATAATCTCTCACATGCCCAAACAAATATATACGTCTCGTTATAATTTTTACAACGAACATCCGTACAGAACGGACATTTCGTAAGCAATACCTTTTGCGTTAATTATGTATCTGTGTTATCATCAAAGGGAAAGTGTCAACGACTCCTAAATTATGTGTTACGTGCGTATCAAAGTATTTACATACAGCCCATTTAGCTACAAACAAATAAAAATGTAGTTTCTGATACATAATTTTAACATAGATAAAGCCGAGAAATTATAAGAAAAAAATACCTACTAATGTACGTATAATGTATGTATCTATGTACATGACTATCAAATTTGAGGGGTCTCTCGATCTTCCATAGGTTTCCTTCATCAGATCCTACCATGGTGGCAATGGAACCCCCTCAAAAGTACACGCTTTCAAAAAATAATGTAAACATTATATGGAACACACATAAAAAATCCAGTCATTGAACTTAGAACCACCTCCTTTTTTGAAGCAGATTAAAAAACGAATTAAAAACTTGAGTCACTAGAAAAAGGTGAATGACTTACAGTGATAGTAGCATAATGAAACACGTTAAGTATGCATACTACATAGAAAATGATAAAAAGTAATAGTACTATTTAGTGTATAGCACATTTTAATGAATTCGTAATGATTATTACAAATGTATTTATTCAATGTATCAATTATACATAAATGAAATGAATTAGTTCAATTTTTTGTAGGTATTGCATAATCTTTTATCTAAAATGTTTTAAGGCGACGTTTGCATAATACCTTTCAATAATACATAATATATGTTTTGTATACATAATTATACAGTACTAATACTAAGTATAAATTAATATACTTACACTAGAGTAAAATATATTTGTAACGACAGGTGATTAGTGAAATTCAGAAGTAGTTGAACGCTAGTCACGTATCAAAAATTTTAGAATTTTAGCTGAATGTCCGTTTTGTGTCGAGGTTTAAAGCGAATAAATAATGCATTAGGCGTTTACCCGAACCGGCATAGTCCGTTGTGACTAGCATTAAACATGCTCTAATGTTACGGACTTTAAAATAAACTTGATAATTTTTACGCGCTTTAAGTAGACACTTGTAGCCTTTGGGTATCAGTATTAACGTCAATTAATAAATAGATCCTTATTTAAATAATATATAAAAAAATGAAATAGATATCTTTAAGTTAAAAAGTAAAGCATCTTCTGAGTTAATTAGTTTTGCCTCCCAAGACATCGCCAATTACCGGTATAAGGAGGTAAGCAAACAAATAGGTAGGTATAATTTTTTGCAATTAACACAAAAAATCCAACGTATACCTACGCATTAGTGGTTTAAAAACTATAATAATAACAGTGGCTTAAATCAAATTCTTCTGACAAGGTCTTGGGATACCTATTTCATAAAGAAATTCCCCGTGATGGTTTGGTTTTTCCGCTTGCGGAATTGTATGGGTTAACAAAATAAATTGTGAAAGTTTTATAAAAATTGCCTTAATTAGGAGGATTTTACTACCATACTTTCAGCACGCTTATAACATAATACCATCACTTAATATAACGTTGTCTAAAGTGTCAGCAAGTGTCAACATAATATTTAGGTGTTGTTTGAAAAAAATAGTTAAAAATGTTTAATTTTTAACTGAAAATGCAATCACAACAGTAACTTTAGTTTACATAATTTTGTTGTAATAAGCTGTTAGACGTTATTGATTACCGGAGGCTCAGCGCCCGCTCATGTATGTAATTAACTTTGCACATGGCTGTTGAGAAACATCGAAAGTGGTCGTTATGTTTTGTCATCAGCTTCACTTCTGCTGGCAGTTTCTTATACGAGTATTATGGTTCTTGCAGTCATTACCGGAGTACTAATATTTTATACATCACATATAACATAGTAGGTACTTGGTAAAATATAAAACGCACTTATATATCTACCTACTAATATATTTTTAGATATAAAAATTGTAAGTAATAATAATATTGTAAGATAATAATGTAAAATAATCATGATTAATGTGGTGTCAGTAAAATTTTTGTAACCTATATATCCAATACTCAGTATTTACAGTAGTTATTTATTCGATTTAGTGATGAAAAAATCTTTAACTTCAGAAAAAATTAAAGTTTTTTATACCCATATAAATAACTTTCCAATATAACAGAAAACAGCTAACTCGTAAATACAAATCTATCTGTAATTTTCTGACGACAGATTCTTACGGCTCTGATCTACGACATCGGTTGGAATTTCACTTTTTAAGAAAATAAATAAGTATTCTAATCACACGGATATGGTCTTATTCTCTCTTTACTTTTTATCCAAAATATACGAGATAAGCTTTCTAGAATTGTGCGTGATTGGCATAATAGAAAATCCGTTAATTTTGTACATACAGTTTTATTACGTGATCCGTTTTACACCGCTTAAATAAGCAGGTACTTAATTTTAATTGTATGCGCTTAGCCACGAAGTAGGGTACTTTCGTGTGTGGCGCGATACATATGAAATGGTCATTACTTTCCATTTCTTCTCCCAAAGACACTGGCAAGTAAGGTGCGGGTAACGTGGCCATGTATCCGGGAAAAGTGGGACGCTGTCAGACTTATTGATCCCTTTTTCCGTCGTATTGAATCTGCTTAGTGTTGTTCTGTATTGGGATCCCTCACTGGATCTATTCTTCAAAGGCTGCTGTATTTCGCAGAACGATCAGGAGATATACAGACATTGTTACCGCATTAGATTAGGAAATCTGTTAAGTTTAGGTACATACATTGAGTTCTAATTCATTCATCAAATCAAATCAATCAATTCGTTCATTAAATCAAAATACAATATAATGTATAATATGGTGTAACATAATTATAAAATAACGATTAATAACAGTTTATATGATTGCAGGTAAAGAAAGCTATTAGTTCATTATATAAAAAATATTTTTTGACCTTGGACGGAGACATCCGTATTTTTTTATATGTATAATGAGATAACCTATCTTTTTACTGCAATACAAATATGTAAGTAATTGCGTAATATATTGTAAATGCATTATAAGATACAGGACATCTTTATCTCTTTATTAGGAGCTGGATTGTAGATATGTTATTGATTAATTAAACCGGTTTTCTGATTATAAGATATAATATTGTACTTGTACCAAGATTAATTATATTACTTTATATAACGTTGTTTTGGTCTACTTAAATACTGATGAAAATCTAATCTTAGATACTTAAGTAAAATTCTCTGGTTCTGTATCGGCTACAAAATAGTTTCGGTGAAATACCTACTATCTAGTATAGTCTCTATTCCGTCGTACTAATACTAGCACTAGCAATATAGCACTAGCAATCGTAATAGTACTAGCATCTATATAAAATTCTCGTGTCACAATGTTAGTTACCTTACTCCTCCGAAACGGCTTTACCGATTTTTACCAAATTTTATATCCTTAATTTTTATTTATTTATTTATTTATTTATTAATACATAACCAGAATCAATACATCACAATTTTAAAGATGTAAACATAAACTCTTTTGAGTTTTACCGTACATCCTACGCCGTCGGCTTGATACAAACTTGAAATATAACAAATAAAATACAATTAGATCATGTGCTAACGCTTGAAAAGTTTACTACAAATCTTACGACAAACACATTTTTTATTGACATATTGAGGGTAGAATTAAAAACCCGGTGAGCAAAAATCCTTTTGTTAACTTCCTATTTATTAATCCGTTATCTGACTTACAACAACTTGTTCGATATACAGCGTGATTTTAATTTGAAATGAATCTGTGTGAAATAATTTGTTTATGTAAATACTAGCAGTATTTTATTTACTGTATTTGTATTTATTTATAGTCATTTGTAAATAGTATTGTTTTAAAACAAATTTAATATTTTTGTGTGTGATTTTTTGTTTAATATCCTTAGGTGTATTGTTAATTAGGTAAGGTATTATATATTTTAATTGTCTTTTGCCATATAGGTTATTGTATACAGGTAGTTGAAGTTTTTGGTTATCCTGTCTGCGGGCTGAATATATTATATGTGGTTTTTGTAATTTTTCGTTAAAATAATGTTGAGTTAACAAAGCAAGTTCAATTTTTTCGTGAATAGGTATGATTTTACAAAGTGAAAAAAGCTGTCGGTAATCATCATTGCATTTGGCCTTCTCTTTTTTTGGAACAATTTCTTTTAGTATGCGCAATTGTAAAGTAAAAATTTTATTTATGTGTGTTTTAGATGTTCTTCCGTAACTTGATAATCCATAAGATATTGTAGACTCCGCCAATGATTTATAGAGTAGTAGAAGTGTTGTATACGGTATTTTAAATTTTATTAAGGAAAATTTGGCTAATATATGCCTTAATTTACCACAAACATAATTAATATGCTCCTTCCAATTTAAGCGATCGTCGATAACTAGCCCGAGATACGTGTGCTTTTTAACCACATCAATGGTTCCGCAGTTACAGGACACGGGATTGTTAGATATGTTGAGATGGAAGCACTGATGGCTGTGTGCTATTAGTTGTGGACTGCAGGAACTCCTGTTCTGGCTTGAGCTAATATACATTAATTTTGTTTTATTAGGATTAAGTGCGAGACCAACGTCATGGGACCATTTTGCTAAAGTGTCAAAATCCTTTTGCAGTCGCTTAAGAGCATCCTCTACGTTGTATCCTGTAGCCACTAAACAAGTATCATCTGCAAACTGATATAACTCACACTGTGTGATTGCGTTTGAAAGGCTGTTTACATAGGTGAGGTAGTGCAAGGGACCTAACACGGAACCCTGAGCTGTGCCTTCAGTCGCAGAAACTGTGAAACTTTCAGCATTACAGACTTTCACTCGATAGGTTCTATCCTGTAAATAGTTTTCGCACCAATCTAATAGTTTTCCTCTCACTCCACTATCACTGAGGCTTTGTAATAATTTGTTGTGCCTAAGAGTGTCAAAAGCCCTACTGTAGTCTATAAATACAACCAATATGTGTTTTTTCAGATCTAAGTGATTATAAATACTGTCAGTAAATGAACATAGGAGTTGGGTAGTGTTTTTATTCGGTTGGAATCCGTATTGGTTGGCTGCTAAGATTTTGTTTTTATCATAAAAATGTTGTATTTGTGTGCAAATATATTTTTCAACTATTTTATCAATAGTAGGCAGAATAGTTATAGGTCTGTAGTTATAGAAATCAATCTTGCTACCTTTTATGCATACTCATTACTCTCATTAGGTCTGAGAATCGGCCACTTTCTGTTTTTCTTATCCCTAAGTGATAAGGGTTGTTCACCCTTAACATTTTTTTGGCAAAACAACGTTTGCCAGGTCAGTTAGTACTACTATAAACGTATACACCCCATTCGTTGCAAACAAGCCAACGAAATCCAATCGATCACAAACAATGCGTGCGACCTCAGACACGAATTGCGTACCGAAATAATTCGGAGCCCATTCAAGCTCAAAACTTAATCATAACTCGACCATCGTGGCTATCAATCAAATGATTATGTGAATTATTTCACACACAGTTATTGGATTGTACTGGTTAAATCCCGAATACAAAGTGGATGCTTTTATATTACTCGCGAGCTGTTTTGTTCGAGACTATAAGAACCCACGACTTAGTTTGCGTGAGAGATTTCCCCGCGTAAATTCCAATCCAGTGGGAATTCTGAAAAAATTCTATAAAAATATGTTGCCTCCTCTTCAGTCCGGATAAACCCCATAAAAGTAACCTGTTCAAGATACTAGTCAGACAGACATACAGAATAACCAACTTTTTACAAAAACATAACCGACTTCAAAACGCTGAGTAAAAATAACTCAAAAATTACTCTACAAAAGTATTTTATTAGGTATATTTATTAGGTGATTATTATGTATCAAAATCGGTTTACATACATACGAAAACACAATTTTATTGAAATCGATTAAACACAGATCATTGCTTTTAATATAGAAGGACAAGGGTCGCGACATTTCCGTTGAAAAATTCCGTTGAATTTCTTAACAATTTTTGTAGTGGGTACCTCCAATTATACGAAGATGCTGCTCAAAGACAAGTCTGATCGTACCTTTATTCCACGGCCGTTCATTGAATGCAATCACAGCTTTGAATAACTACTACGCAACAACATAAAGCAAGCAACATACTTATCGGATCAAAGATCGTCTTGACACTGTTTTCTAAGTGTCTGCGACAAGAATCTTTGCCAATAAGTTAAAGTTTCAGTTACTAATAATGCATCGATGTAATCGCAAATACCCAATAGCTGTGTTAATGGAATCGATATTCGTAGTCGAAGTTGGCATTTAAAGAACACATGTGATTTTGAAAATGCGTATTCAGTGCTCAAGTATTTATTCATGTTTAGTGGTGTGTTTGTGTGTATTTGTTTGTGTTTACAAGTGTAGCATAGCAATATAGTCTTAGCATATCATACCTTCGGTTAACTTAGTACTTAATCATATCATATTATCGATTTTTATATCTCGGTACAAATTATCACTTCTCACAACACAACGGAACAAGTGTGAATTCCTATCTACTACAACTATGATAGGGTAAGATATTGGATCGAATGTATGGTTTACAATTTGAGCTAACAATGGTCTTGCCTGAGTTGTAACAGACAATATTTGTACTAAATACACAGTTATCTCGTATCGATTGCAATTGAATGAACGAGTAACTATACTGCGGTCAGACTTCACATGAACAGTGCTACCTTGTGGTTGCTTCTCGCACATAATTCTTACTAGTTTAGCGTTTGAAAACGACAAATACCCTTAAAAGTATTTAAATGTAACTGTTAATTTAAAATTTGAAAACTAAGAAAAGACTCTACAGAGCTACTGCTCATCAACAAACGCCCGAACACATAGCCAGCAGATAATATAACTAAAAATTCAATTTTACGCCAATAAAACAATTTTATATGTACCAAAAGAAGAAAAAGGAGCGGATCTCTTGAAACTGCTGGGGCGATTTCTACCAAATATAGATAAAAATCAAAACAAATAAATTGGCTTTTGATTGAAAAATACCGCACTCAAATTAGTTCATTCACTCAGGAACTACATTTCAGGAGCTTCATTTGGGTGTCACAGACAGACACACAAGCAGACATGTCAAAAATCTATAACACCCCTCTAATTGAATGAATGAATCTAATTATCACCTTGAAGGGTAACAACACCAAAATATGTCCGTCCCTTTTTTGAAGTCGGTTAAAAAATTAAATAAGTTTTTAAAAAATATCTTCGTCTAAGCGAAAGTAAACATTGCGTTAGTAATATTATATCTGTTCTCGGTCACGTGAGTCTTATGAAAGCAACCTGGTTTCCAGGAATGCATATAATTTATTCGTAATATACATTTTATTCCACCGCTTTATTGTGTACAGTCAAACGTAGGTACAATATTTTTCACGCCAGTCTTATGTTGTATATCTAGAGAACGGAACATATCTACGATTGGATTGGACATTAGTGAATTGTCAGTGTTTTTTCTTTAAAACTATAGTAGGGCCATTTTAATAGGCCACATTTGACAGTTCGTCAAAATTTTACAAAGTAACCTTGTAAGGGAGGCAATCTATATTATTTAATACTAGAGGACCACCCTCGCTTCGCTTCGGGACCCGTAGATATCAGCCACGTAGGTCCCGCTCCCGTCTGAATCTCGGGATAAAAAGTAACCTACGTGTTACACATAAAAATATTGTCCAATAGCTGAACCCGCTACTTCGTACGCGCAGGAGTTTATTCCGCGTAACTCCAGATCCCGCGGGATTTCCGGGAAGACAGACTTGTTAGTTTTATATTAATGTTTGTTTAGAAGCTATTTATACCCCATACGCGAAGAAGGTTTTCCCGCGTAAATTCCGATCCCGCGGGATTTCTGGGATAAAAAATATCCTATATGTTAATCTAAGTTGCCTTCTATGTGTGTGCCAAATTTCATGAAAATCGGTTCTGTAGTTTTTGCGTGAAGGAGTAACAAACAAACAAACAAACAAATACACAAACTTTCACATTTATAATATTAGTAGGATTCCCTACTAGATATTGTTAAAGTTTTTACACTTTTAAGTAAAGAACTGACGTCGTTACAAAGTTACGTCAGTGAACTCTTTTTCTTTTTAAACATGAGGGATGGTACCAAAAGAAACAGATCAGTAGATAAGTTGAATTCGAGAAGTCGAACTAATCGTCAAAAAGTATTTCACGATTACAAAATAAAATATATTTTAATGGGAACAGAATTAATTTTCTTACATTTTAGGCCAAAAAATATGTAATCATTCATTTAAATATATAACGTCTGGCTCAAAAGCCAATATCCAGAAACGTGAAATGTTACAAAAAAGTCATGATTTCATTTCGCGCCATTATTAGACGCATTATTTTTGTCGTTTTTTTAGTCATTGTTTGAACTGTGCGGTCATTAAAATAGTTTTTATAACAATCACATTCAATTTACAGATGTTTGAAGTCCTCATCGATTAATTAAATTAATCGATGTTTTTCAGCAGGTTACCCTCACTATAAAGCAAAGACAAACAGTTGTCAAATGTGGCCTATTAAAATGGCCTTACTTTAGTATTATGAACTTTTAATATTATTTTAATCAGAGGCATTAAACCTAAAAAAGTTTCTTAGAATTTTTGGTTTATCTGTGGTACGCTAATCTCAGAAACGGCTTAACCGATTTGGTCCGGTTTCCACTAATTTAATGTGTAATGTAATGTAGATAGATAGATAGATAGATAAACTCTTTATTGTTTGTACACCGAGAGTAAAAAAGAAAGAAACAAAAAGGTATAACAAACAGCACAAAACAATAGGCGGCCTTATCGCTAAGTAGCGATTTCTTCCAGGCAACCCACCAAAATATAGGAACTACAGAAAATACTTAGGGGTAGCGGCGTACTTAAACTTAACAAAGAAGAAAGATACAGAACTTATTAAATATACACATAATAAAAAAAAACACAGAAAAATAAAAATAATCATCATACTTTTACACCAGTAGTGAAAGACAAACAAAAAAGGCAAAAGCAGGAAGCAAGATAAAGAAAGGAAAGAAATGAAAAGAGGTTGAGGGGAAAAACAACGATGTAACAGGATTGAACGGACCAGGGTTAGGTTAGGTTTAGGTAATGCTCTTTAACTAAAGATTTAAATTTAATTATATTTTGAGCTTTACGTATGTGGGAAGGTAACGAGTTCCACAAACGTACCGCCGAGACCGTAAAAGATTTATGGTAAAAGGAAGAAAAATGACAGGGAGTTTGAAGGACAAGGTTGTGTGAGGAGCGAAGGATATGGTTATGACTAAGGCAACGATACTCAAAGTTATTTCTCAAATAACTAGGGGAAGATGGATTAAATAGCGTACAGTACAGAGCAGAAAGAACATGACTATTCCGGCGAAGTCGGATTGGGAGCCACTTGAGTTTAGCACGAAATTCAGAATAATAATGTACTCAATTTTTTGTGTTTGTTTCACTGAGTTCACAAACAAAAATGTCTAACAATTTGCGAGTGGAACAGGTTGCACGATGCGAAGCATTTGCCATTAAAATAATGAAATAATGTTGCTATTGAACTAGTTACAAGTTTGCATACGGCCTGGTATGTGCAAACTGTATCAGTGAATAAAATTGTTTAACATGTTATTGACTATCAAACAAGTAATTTAGATTGTTATCAACAATGGTGACCATGAAACTAACTAGTTTTGTAGAAAGGAAATTGTTCCTTGTACGCTATGTGGTGTCTTGTAAGTGACAAGAACGTGGCACATACTATTAAATGTTTTACAAAATCTATACTTGTAATAAAAACACAACTGGTTTATATTTGTTCATAGAAGAGTTTAAAAAAAATGTATGAAGTCTCCTTATAAAATCAATTGAACTCAAAAATATTCGTTTTAGCATTTTTTAGTTTGTCTGTCGAAATGTAGTGAGTGAATGATTGTTACGAATGTTTCTTTGTGTTGATTATAACTAGCTTTGGACCGCAGCTTTGCTCGCGAGAGAATCAGAACATCACAAAGCACCGTTAAAATTATCTCAAAGTTTTTATTTTCAAGATAAAGCTATGCCATATCCGTTCCAGGTTTCTCAAATTACTTAGATACCAAATACCATCGAAATCAGTTTAGCTCTATCTCTTTACAACTCTACCTATCTCTTTATCACAGTGCATTTAAGTTGTTTCAGCTGTTTATGGCGTAAAATATTTTTTTTAGACTCATCAGTCTATAAGGTACATTGAAGACTTGTTAACAAAAATCAGAACGTTGTCGGTTCAAACAGGGACGCCTGATAACTTTGTACCTGAAACTAAGAACAATGTAATACATAATAAGAAGAATCAATATTAATGATCGAATACACCGATAGACAATATTAGTTCGGATCATTTTACGAGTAAAAAAGCACAGAACCTCATTCTATTATGAAAGCCAAGGTTGATCTAATTGCAACACTGAATGTTCATCATGCGCAGGGACAAAAAAGATTTTATTTAAGATTATTCAGAACAAGATTTAATCGAAATGTCCATGTTTTACAAATTTTAAAATATAACAGAATAGCAGAGCGAGATAGATATAGAAGGTTAAGATAGTTACAGAAAAAATATAATAATGCATGCTGCATATTATAATCTATTATATAAAAATAAGTCGGGTTTTCCTTCCTGATCCTATAACTCCAGAACGCACAAACCAATTTCCACGGTTTTGCATTCGTTGGAAAGGTCTCGAGCTCCGTGAGGTTTGTAGCAAACAAAATTCGGGAAATTTTCAACAGAAAAGGAGGAAAACAGGGAAAATCATTGTAAACCAAACAATTTAAGTAGGTGTTGTACATATGTAATTTGGTAGGATTGTCATACGGTTGCCTTGGATATCACGTTGTTACCTTCTACTGTCTAATAAAATATTTTTCCTATGCTATGTAAATCTCTGTTTTTCTATCAGGTTATGGGCCCAGATACCCCAGGAGGTATTCCACACTTCCCAGTTATTAACCAAGATTAATAGAAAGAATTGTGCGTATTAAATTTTGTCTATAAAACGAGATGCAGAACAAAAGGAATGTTCGATCGCCATCGGCGATGCCGGCATCATTGTTGTCTACAGCTTCGAGTTCTGGAATAACTGCCAATTTTGAGAAGCTTAGTGGTATATCCAATTACGGCAATTGGAAGTTTTTGATGCGGATGTATTTGATACGTGAGGAATGCATGAGGATTTATGGGACTGCATCGTTGGGGTATCGTACTCTAGTTCGAATGACGTTACCTCGACGGTCGATACCTCGATGTCCCTACCTCGATGGTATGTTTTGTCGATGGGTCATTACCTCGAAAGATCACTACCTCGAAAGGTTTCTACCTCGACGGGTTTCTATCTCGACGGTACGTTTCATCGATGGCTTACTGTCTCGAAAGTTAATCAAGTCAAGTTAAGTTAAGTCAAAAAAGAAAATCAAAAAATTGCAAACTGCAATTACTGTAAGAACAGAGACCAAATGGAACTAAAAGAGTTTTTGCGTTCTATTGCACATTGCACATCATTATAATATTATGTTACCGTGGATCAAAGATGAATAACTACGAATAATATATTTAAAATTACTATATTTAATTAAATAATTGCTTTTTACAAAAAAATTACCGACTCCAACCTTGATAAGCAGAGATAACTCAAAAACTACTCGCCAGATTGCGCTCAATTCAACATGTAAGTGTAAAGTTCTCGTCACTACAAATTAATCAAGCCCAAACACTAGATAACTGCAGTAAATCGTTGAGGAGTTCCCTCGACTCTCTTTTGGCTTCATCAGATCGACTCCAGATCTTCATGAAATGGTAGCGCTTTAATGTATTTATGAGAACATGAATAAACACACTAGTTGTCCATACAATTTTCGAAAGTTCCCCTCGACTTCTCTGAGATGCCATCATCAGATCCTGGTGTCCTTATCAGGGGACTCCACTGCGCATATCTACTTTACAAGAAAAAAAGAATTATCAAAATCGGCCCATAAACGACGAAATAATCGCTGAACGTACATAAAAAAAGCATATATACGGTCGAATTGAGAACCTCCTTCTTTTTTGAAGTCGGTTAAAAAGACCTGAGTAGGAAACCAAAAATTAAATTTAATTTTTTTGTAACCGAAGGATTAGATATTACGTTTACATTCATAATGTCTATAAGATTAATAAATAATGTTATAAAAATAATAAAGATTGTTGATTAACACTATTTTTATCACGCCTTTATGTTATAATTTAAATTGATTAACTTTCGAGACAGTAAGCCATCGATGAAACGTACCGTCGAGATAGAAACCCGTCGAGGTAGAAACCTTTCGAGGTAGTGATCTTTCGAGGTAATGACCCATCGACAAAACATACCATCGAGGTAGGGACATCGAGGTATCGACCGTCGAGGTAACGTCATTCGAACTAGAGTACGATACCCGCATCGTTGAGGCTGAGTCGGGTGTCCCTAGGGACAATGACGAATGCAAGCAACGACGGGCTCTTGCCAAAATATGTTTGATGGTGCAGCCATCGTCGTTTTCGCATGTACGAAATGCTACCGCTGGCTTTGAGGCTTGGAATAATTTAAAAATGGCCTATGAAGACAAAGGACTGTGTAGACGTCTTGGACTTTTACGTACAATGTTCGGATTGAAGTTAGAACAATTTAATGATATGGAAGCGTATCTCTTAAGGATCATGGAGTTGGATCAACAACCACGAGATATTAATGCTCCATTAGATGATGATTTCCTGTCAGTGTTGATACTGAGCGGTCTATCATCAGATTATGACCCGCTTATCCTGACATTGGAAAATCCTAATATTAAATTATGCAGCGAGACAGTAAAGAGCAAACTATTACAAGAAGAATTGCGTAGAGGCTTTGATAAGAGCGAAGAAGGCGCAATGTGGCGAATAAACCTTTTATGAAAGGCAAATGCTTCATATGTAAGAAACAGGATCAATATGCAAAGAACTGTCCGACAAAAACCAACAAAAATGGAAAAGGAGGAGAAACATGTGAAAATGCGTGAAGAGGAACATTATTATCGGCATTAGCTATAGATGTAAATTCGAATGCCTGGTATGTGGATTCCGGCGCAACTTGCCACATGACGAACAACAAAGCTTTATTGCAAAATTATGTTGTGGATACTCCGCGGTTGGTGACAGTGGATAATAGAGAAAAGATGCATAGCGAAGAACATGGTGAAGAAGATCTGTTGTTAAAAGGGCACACTAAGACTACAAAATTAACAGAAGTTATTTACGTGCCGGGTTTGTCAACGAATTTGTTATCGGTTGAAAAGATGACTTCAAAAAGGCTTGAGGTACATTATAATGAAACTAAATGTAATATTTGTTGGGGAAAAGTTCCAAAGTAAATTCAAATGTAAATGGGTACATAAGAAGAAACTGGGTGCAGAGGGTCAGTTACTTCGATATAAAGAACCAATATGTAAGACGGGTTGTAGAAGATACTGATTAATTATATAAGAGTATCTGTCTGGTTTGGTTTACAAATTGTTTAGTTTAAGGGCAGGTGTTAGAAATATTGTCCCTGTAGCTCGGGACCAGAATACGAGCTTCGGTATCCCCTGCCTGTCGTAAGAGGCGACTAAAAGGGGACTTTCGGGGTTGCGGGCGGCTAGAGTGGGAGCTCGAACCGTCCATCAGCAACCCCGGGAAGGACGACGGTATGTGTGGCCGCATACCGTTGTAAGGCGCTGGCAAGCGATGGGGCCTTAGTCCCTCGCGGGAAGAGCCCGAATATATGGGCGCCGCGCTTGGAGGGCTCCGGTTGTGTTCCTTTTGGAGATCCCGGAGTTCCCCACAAGCGCTGAGGAAGGCCACCGGGGGGGTTTTTAGTGGGTAAAAATCCCACATCACCCTGTGTCGCTCCCACGGCACCGGGTACCTTTTGAAGGTTTCCCCCTCGTCAAAAAAAAAAAAAAAAAAAAAAAAGGTGTTAGAAATATATAAACCGAACAATTTGTAAGTGTATTGTACATACGTAATTTGGTTGCATTGGCGTATTGGTTACCTAGGATATTATGTTGTTATGTTACGTTTTACTGTCTATTAAATTATTTTTCCTATGCTGTTTTGATCTCTGTTTTTTCTATCACCTTTTCAAATATAAAACAAAAAAAAAAATCTTTAATCCCCAAACGAAATGTTACAAAAAACGAAGCCATCTGGTGGCGAAACGGAGTTCGCCGGGTTTGCTAGTTATGTATAATATTATCTTTGTCATTTAGTACAAAGTGAATTACCTACTTTGTTTCTAGTCAAATGAAGAGAGCATGAATATGTCATGTCAAATGTGAAAAGTAAGAGCAAAGTAATTACTAAGTACAGAGATTTTGTTTTACGCTTTACATGCTAAACAAATGGTAAACACCTAAAATTCATAAAACATACCTACATGACGATATATACACACCTACATACATAGTACTACATACGTTTACTTTAACATTATAGCACCAGTAACGCATATAGCGCATATTTGATTATAACGTGTTTTTCCGGTAAAATGTTTCCGAAAAAAGTAGTCTATGTCACTTTCCAGCCCTTCAAATATCTCCATAACAAAAAATGAAATCTATGCGTTGCTTTGTTTTGAATTAAAAATGAAACAAACATACACTTTCGCATTTTTAATTAGTATGGAAACGTCTTACGAATGCATTTATTAAAGAAAAAAGCAGCCTTTAGTAAAATATATTACGGTCTAAAATCAACCACAAAATGGAAGTCATTAGTCTAAATAAACAAACTCAATCCCATTTGAATTTTATATTACTTATAGACATTTTATTAGTCGCATAAATAACTTGCGGAGAAGAACATAGGAGACCACAAGCGATTTCTCAAATTTTAGAGTATGAAATTGCTTTTTCTCGAGTCGTTTAGATTCATATACGACATCATAGTTCATTACATATTGTAAAATGTTATATTCTGGAAGATAGTGACTTAATTCATCAGCTAACACAGCTGGAAGTAACAACAATGCATTTTTTTACATAATGTAAGTTAGCTTGACTACAGTCCCGCCTGATGGAAAGCATATGTATGTAATCGTAGGTGGTAGAGCGCACTAACTTAGAAGCCTATGCCTATTCTATATTCGCTTTCTTTGTAATTGACTTAGGTATATTTGTCAATGTTGAAGTAAATTTTTCTTGTTCAATTTACTAAGTAAATAAAACTATCTTTTGCAAACAATATTTAGCCTCTTAATTGACGACACGATTGGTAAAAGTTGAATATTTTTTATTCATTTTTATTTTATTTATTTTGCTAGGGGCAAAAACTTAATGGCTGATGGCATTCTCTACCAGTCAGCCCTGGGTAGATGCAGAAAAGGCAGATATTATACATAACAGCCTGAATCCCTGTAAATCTGCCGTCTTATTTGTTAAAAGACCGTACAAAGATAATGGTAATTAAAAAGACCACGAAGGCTAAGCGTCCACAGGTAGGTATCGTACGCATCGGACGCATCGCATTAAACGGATCGTAGTATTCTTTGTATAGAAAATCATACAAGTGCGTCCACTGATCCGCATCGTACGGATCGTACTTTCTATACAAACTGCGATACTGCGATGCGTCCGATGCGTACGATACCGATCTGTGGACGCTTAGCTTTAAGTATACATAATAATAAGACCGGACGCAAACCACATAATAAACATTAATCTCTCGTTAATGCATCCATGATAAATCCAATTACAAATATCACTATCTGTAATAACACTTCAATATCAGCAAATAATTGATCAATTACAAAATTGATTATGATTATGCAATTTTCAAAAGACAACTTTCCTGTCCAATTGTGTTATTTGTCCGTCGGACCGTCGTGTTGTCTATGACCGTGTTGTCGCATGTTTACTACTTTACTTACGATGTATAATTTAAAACTTTCTCTCAAGCTGCCATCGGATAAACTGATTTCCCCTTAACGCCTTAAACGCTTCACTGAACTTATTGTTACACTTTAAGTCAATAATAGTATTTAGAACATGATTGTGATTTATGATTACAATATAGGCTTTGCACGCCGGGTATGAAGTACCGCAAATTCACTGTAATTTTGTCTTACTAGTTCGTTATTTAACAGGTTTCTCGTAACAAGTTCTGTTTAAGATTGTATAATTTGGATTTACTCACTAAACTCAATGAAATGATTTAAAAACAGCGTATTTTTTTAAACTTACCATTTTAATATCTAACTCACTACCCTACCTACTAGAAGTTATACCTACGTAAATAAAGCAAAATGAATGTCCTATTACATAACTTATACCTACGCAAAATGTCACTTTGTTAAGTTATGATAATTTATAAAATATTTTTTCGCGTATTCGTATGACTGATGTACTAACCCGTTAACTGAAAGAATACTAATACTTATAATTCAAAATTATACCTTACTAAACTCTAGATACCTTAAAAGAAGCTTAATATATAAAATCAATTTTTACAAACTGTCTATAATTCTCGACATTCAATTTCATTTTTCATTTCAGTTTAACATAATTATTATCACAATCAATTTTGTCGACCATACAAAAATTACCTTGAAAGTATGTACTTTGGGTACATTTGACCCTTTATTAAATTATATCGTAACTTACTTTCAAAGTACAATCGTAATTTTTTGATAATCGCGGAACGAAAATTTTTTGAACCACAAAAACATAATTTACATTCCAAAAAGTTTTTACGACGAGTAAGTATTTCCTTCCATGATCTCAAAAACTGTTTCGGCGGTGAATTTCGAAAATACGTGGAATTAGTCACACGCGTTTCGAGATATCATGACGCAAGACGAGTTCCAATTAGAAAGTTATGCGAAATTTCGAGTTCCGCGACTGATCGAGTAATTGATTCGTCGGATCAAAATCGATTTATATTTATCAAACTATTCTTTCTCTTAAAGGTACGCATCGGTGCACCGCCTAGGTCAAGAGCGATATTTGGCCGTGGCATCTAATTTATCACCTCACCTGTCAACGCACTCCGCCTTTATAGCTTAAACATATTTCAAAACATAATTATATAACATCTTTGATCTTCAAACCATTTAGATGACGCATTTGTTGGTTGTCTATCTGTTTGTACATAGTTCATCGTATCTGAATATTTAATTACTTAAGAAAAAAATATTTTAGGCGGATAAAGGCTCCATCCATCCACCCTGCTGAAAGTCATATCAATAACCGTAACGGCAGTTCCCTCCTTTTAGAACTTGTTTACGAACGAATAAGATTCCGTTTGTACTTGTTGATTGATAAGGTATTTTTCCTATTAGGGTAGCTACAATATTTCATATTAAATAGGAATAATCATAAATATTTAATAGGTACATTTATTGTGTAGATGTGTCGGAGAACCCATAAATAAAGGAACCTCTCCTTTTCCGTTGGAAACCATCGGTAATGGCTTTGATGTTACTGATGTCGTTAAACTATTAACAAAAAAAATCTATTCATTAATAAGGCAGCCATTAATTCATTTATCAATTTGAACTATCACTAGCGACCCGCCTTGCACTCGAAATTTGACCGAAATTAATTCTGTCTAAGGTTATTTAACATTGATGCTGAATATACCCAATCTCTACTACATTTATTTGTAACTCATATTATTATATACCTAAATTTAGTTTTCAGCACTAAATTAACATTTTCATTTAAACTTACGTATACCAAACCTCACTCCTACACGCGTGCATTCTTAAAAAGGGGCGCAAAGATTCTATATTCATGTACCTATTTAGGTATCACTACATAGTATAAAACAAAGTCGCTATTTTTGTCCGTCTGTTTGTTTGTTTGTCTGTTTATCTGTTTGTCTGTATGCTTAAATCTTTAAAATTACGCAACGGATTTTGATGCGGTTTTTTGTAATAGGTAGAGTGATTCAAGAGGAAGGTTTTTATGTATAATACATGCATGTATTCCCACGAGAACGGGATCCACGCGGGTGAAACCGCGGGCGGTCCGCTAGTTCCATACTAAGGCGGTTTCTTAATAAAATCTTTATAAGTAATCTTATAATTACCCAGCCATAGCTCAGATCAGTTTGCAGAGTACATAATTATGAGCTGCGAGAACAGAACTAGTTTCAACATTTCGCTACTAATTTTCACACTGGTGCTTACAGTGTTGTGGTAAAAGTAATGCTGTGGTAATACTAGACAGTATTGTATGACGCTATTCGTATATCAAATGTTAATTTTATTTTTGTGTTACTATTCTTATTGGTGTTCGTGAAGCTTCTTTAAATTTAAGTCGAAGCAAAAATATTTTGTGGAGCTTATATTTTGTGTTGCAGACGTGTGTTTGCTTCGTTTCAGAACAACTTTTTCATACGTTTATGTAATATATCCGACGGAAGTGTTACTTATTCTTTCCTAGAGATAAAAATAATTCACGCTGCGAAACGAAATAATTAAAAACCAGTCAAGTGCAAATCGAACTCGCTCACATTTTGTAATCAATAAGAATTCAATTTTCTGTGGTCAATAAAAAGATAGAATCGAGAAAAACATATTTTATAAGTTAACTTGTATCCAGAGCCTCCATTTAATTTTTCCATTATTTTTTATAGCAGTTACAGTAACAGGCATACTGGAAAAAGTTTCGGTGACCACCTAAATATTTCACTTCGTTGGTGATTCTATCACCAACGCAAATAAAAATCACTTCACCACCGATTTTAAAAGAGGTATAAACATAACCCTAAAACTACGTAAATCCACGCTCAACTTTTATTTCTACCCTCTATAAACTTCATACCCATCAATTTCATTGGCTGTTAAATCCCACTCAATTCAGTTGATCCCTAACTTGATGCCATAATCTCTCTACTTCTGAGAAATTGTGATCACAATCTATGTCTCAACATCATTCACATAAGGAGCAATAATTCAATACAAGAATGCAATTGCTATTTATTGGCCGGACTAGTTCCCCGCAAGCACAGCTGTTGCCCACGAGCGTTCCCATGGCAACCGTCGCATTAGCAAAAGATATTTATTGCATTTCTGTTACTAAGACCGTGTCGCTGTAGTACGTAGACAATGTCCTTTTGTAGTTCCGCTATCGAATTGTTAGGCTTTTTGATATTGCAGTGTTTTTGAAGGTATCCAGATATCAGCCTTTCGCAGTATACCTATTGCTGGATTTGACCTTCTCATTGGCACCACTAAAATTGGTTTTAAATGTTTTGGAATATACGATGTTTAATGTGATAAGCAGATACATATTACAAACACTTTGAATAGCATAATTTGAGTACTAGACTTTCATACCCTTCAGGGGTGAAGTATCTGTAAAAGTTAATGCTTGTTCCCATTACATCAGCAAACCTAGCCTCTTTCCCTAACAGACTGGAAGTGTGTCTTTTTATCTACCGAATAAACTTAGGATAGGTATGCGTAACATATAAAATAGTATAATAGCTAATTGTGCCCGCGACTTTGTTCCGTCCCAAACCCGAGTGAACTCTGTCATAAAAAGTAGCCTATATGTTCCTGCACAATCTCCTCTATCTCCCAGTGAAAGTCCCATAAAAATCCGTTCAGTCGTTTCTGAGATTAGCGTGCATAAATGCGAGCATACGATCAGTTACAATTTTATTATATGTACAAATAAAAAGCCTCTAAAACCATAAAACTCAAGAACATCCGGTACAACATTATTATTACG
Source organism: Hesperia comma (assembly GCA_905404135.1). Lineage (NCBI taxonomy): Eukaryota > Metazoa > Arthropoda > Insecta > Lepidoptera > Hesperiidae > Hesperia > Hesperia comma. The sequence continues at coordinate 5,127,146 of FR990018.1, forward strand.
ACCAAGTTACTTAAAGAAGCTTACTTTTGACCAAGTTACGTAACAAACCTGTTCAGTGATAACCATGGCAAAGCTCACGTAAAGGCTTGCACGTGACTAACCGCGGTATGCTGCCGCATTATGCATTATTAATAAGCCCATCCCACTCAGTATGGAGGAAGATACAAGCTAAGCAGAGTAACTGCAGTGTGCATATGTAATATGCAATATGCTGCATTCCGGCATTATGATCACTTTCACTGATCGTCTTATTCAATGTACACTGTACATTGCTTGTTTGTTTCACATATTATTATTTTTAACGTAGTACTTATCGCGGATTGTAGGTAGTTAGTGTAGGTACACATTTGAAATTTAGCCGTGAACATGATAAATGCAACTGCGTTGAAATATCGCCGTACAAAATATGTGATTTATAAGACAACATTCGTAATCAAAATAAAATTGATTTAACAGCATGTGCATTGTGTTTCAGATATTTAAGGATTCACATACAGTGCACATAATAAAATCAACATTATCAAAATTAAATAATCAAAAATACGGTTCAAATTCAAATTATTTAAATTTTGTTATGATTCGTCATGCGCCCCTGAATTTCAGCCGTGACTACGATCCATCCAACTGCGTCAAATACCGACGTACAAAATACGTACATTATTTATTATCGTCAACGCCAGTTTCATAACAAAATTATTTGTACAGCATGTGCATTGTATTTCAGATACCTATATTATTAGATTCAAATACAGTGTAGGTACATAATAAAATCAACATTATCAAAATTACTTAAAGAAAAATACGGTTCATAATTCATATGCAAATAATTGAAACATGACACATGCCCGACATACCTACCTTTACGAGACTAGTTTTACAAGCTAGCAAGGCTATTCTAGCTTAACGCTAGCTTTTTAGCTTTCTCACTAGTGTATCTACTAGCCTAGAATAGAAGTAAGCGAAGCGAGAATAACTAGCTTGCTAGCTTACTAACAATAGGTACATAGTTTGCTATCTTAGCTTAAAAAGCTAGCTTAGTAGGTATAGATATCTCGGACATGAGCAACAAAATAAATCAATCTAAAATAAAAAATAACCGCTATTGTTTTCAATTTTCAACGGTTTATTTATTAATTAAAACATTAAATAATAGTACATGTTACATAATAAAGTTACAATCCGATGAAACATTTATGTAATCTTAATATTACCTTAGAATATAATAGGTACTTAGAATAATAATTAAAGGCTATAATTTTACTTATAACTAAAATTAAGGAATGAAGCCAAAAGTAAAAGTAAGACATCTTAGTGAAATATAATCCCTACGATATTATAAAACGAACAATTTCAATCAGATTAGCAATACTTGCGACAAACGTCAGTAACCCAAGTTACTACCAAATACATTATCCATACTAATATTATAAATTCGAAAGTCTGCCTGTCTGTCTGTCTGTGACGTTTTAACGCCTAAACCACTGGTCCGATTTGGATGAAATTCGGAATGAAAATTGTTGAAGACCCAGAGTCACATATAGGCTACTTTTTTTTCAAAAATCAACCCCTAAAGGCTTGAAATAGGGGATGAAAGTTTGTACAAAAAAAATCCTGTTTCGCGATATAAATGAATTCCACGCGGGCGAAGCCGCGGGCAGAAGCTAGTTGATAAATAAATCTATGTATTATCTCTTCCTAGATTTACAGTAGTTCCGTACAATATAATTCAAATTAGAATTAATATTAACTCGATATCGTTAAGTTCCCACGCACAAGAGAGAGCCAGTCATCCTTTAAGCTCGTATGGTAAAATGTTGCAATATTCATATTGCAAGTGCCAGCAAACTAGTAAATCAGTTTGTTATCAGCTTTCTTGACTTGTTCTCGCACCTGTTAAATGTTTTTATCGCATATGCAGGGCTACTCAAAGTTTGGTTCGCTAGTATAAAGGGGTTCAAATAAAACCGTAGGGATTTGACATTTAAATCATAGAAGTTCGCCAAAGAAATTGTTTCGATTCCCTAATAAATTGGGGTCCTCTAGGGGTTCTCCAATAAAATCGTAAGGATATGTTTAATTTATCGTCAGGGATCATGAATTCCGTAGGGATTCACAATAAAATTAACGTAAAACTAAAATTTGCAGCCAAACATACCACATACTTTAAAATATCTCGTTTTTGTGTGTAAAAACTCACATACCTATTTTGCAACTGCTGCCATTTTACATAATACTTTTTATAAGTAAGATGTAGTTTAAATATATTTCATTCTTATGTAAAACTTTTTTTTGAAGTGAAAAGCTTGCGTAATTATTATGTATGTACTAACCTAATTAGCATGCGTAGTAACGCAGGAAATTTCAGCCGGCAAAACGATCCTAAAAGTTACATAGCCCAGGCATAAAACAAACATAATTCTGTATAGTAACATAACAAGATCTTTGACTCGTATTTTTTTAAATGCCTACTTTGTAACACGGTGTCTTTGTAATAATGCGGCGAAGCGGAAAACTTACATCCTTGATATCCATACTTCACTTGTATAGTACGAGTATGTAAATACAATACTTTTCTGAAATGTATACCTATAGTAACTAAAGTAACGATTAATATTTTAATCAATTGTATTCTTTATTTAATTAAACTCTTGAAGTTTCACGCAACTGTCAAAATTAATGCAACTGACTATATAATTAGCTAGTAAAGAGTCTAACGAAATACTTTTGATTAGACCTTCATCGATCAAAATAAAATGATCGATGGAGACCTTGTATAAAATTGTCCTACATTTTTTAATTTATCAATCCACTTACCTATGTACTTACTAAAATAGCTGCTACTACTAACATACCTTCTACCTACTCAATAAAATTATGATTATTCTTGCTGAGAGTTGTGAGTTGTGAGTTAGATGAAAAGATTATGCTTTGGTTATAGAACATTTACAAGTAGGTATAAAAAGTCCCAAGTCTCCAAGTTGAATACCTATACCTACCTATACCTACCTCAGGTGACCAAATCTGCGAGTTACCTATAACGATATATTTTCTATGCTAAGAATTTTTTTATAGGACAAATTAGTTTAAGAAGTATTGCTCTTATAGTAAGTGATGCCTTAGTTATTATTATTAGTGCTTCAGTTAGTAACACTATAGTCAACAATGTTGTAGTTAGATAGATAATAGCTGTTCTATAAAGATATAAATAGACTTTTACATAGTATTGCATGCATTAACCACATCCAATTTGCTTATAAAAAAAATTTTTAGTCCTTGTGATCCGGTTACATAATATGCACTAAATATTATAATTGCCACCAATGACTTTCAGTTACGTAATAATTATATATGCAGTTAATGAATGAAAAAAACCTGTAACTGTATACTGAATTTACTTACGTAATTAGGTAACTTGTTGAACTTGATAGTGTGAAAGGTGTCTCAATGTTTACAGCCCCCGTCGCCTTGTACAAAATTATGATTACAGTATGATTTATTAATTATGCAAAATTAAAATTACATATTCAGATATAAATCAAATATTTTTCATCTGCATACTAACAAGGCGCAAGTCATTGCTATGTACCGAAACTACTTTCAAATGTAAATGTTTTAATTTTAACCACACAAATTATTTCAGTAGCGCAAGTAGCATATTAGAAGGATAACAAGAATCTCTCGCTAACGGTAGTTAAATCTAATATCGTAACGATTTCTTAACACTATTTCGCAAGTCAAGTTTAACAATTTAAGCTAATAAAAATTTATTTATTAATACTATAGGAACACAATCTTATCAACGCCATCTAGTAGCGGATCTTTGAAACAAGTTTACCAACAATTACTAATTTAAGGAGGTTATTTATTTACATAAAAATACAATTACGGCGAATCGTCTACCGTTCCCAAGCCGCAACTTTTACTTTCGCCGAACTGGTGCAAGTGACTTCGTGTAATGAGCGTTTTGTAACGGGTTTCTGACTGGAGCACCGATGACAAGGTTGAGAAATAACTCGAAACTAGTCTTACGCACTTGTTACGATATCGTACTTATGGGTTTGTGAATAGCAACAAATAAGGGCAGTCGCGAATGTAACCATAACCAATTGCTTTTACTTTTTTTTTTATTCCCACTTTTTGATTTTTCTAATGTGATAAAATCAAGATTTTTAGTTACTTAGTTGAAGTAGGCATTCGAAAAATCTCTTTAAATTTTGACAGAAAATATTACTTGAATTGAATAAAAAAAGTGTTGTATCATCAGAGCTTCAGAAGTCACGACGTAGAAGACAAAATCTTTTCTGTCAAAAATCATTAAAAAGCATCTCATATGGCAACTCTCAAATTCGCTCATTTTAATTATTCTTCTTGTCTTGTATTTAATTCTGTTCTCACGGTACCTACTCAATTTAATTTTAACTCAAAAATTCTATACCTACCTAATAGGTATACTTATAAATATGAAAATGCAAAACAGAATAGTCAAATGCAAAGCATGAATCGCTACACCCACACGCTGAGATCCTAAGAGTCTTTTAAAACTCACAAACAACTACAAAATTCAAGAAATTAAGATTTCAACGGCCACGTACCTACCGAGACCAAATATGCACAATATCCGGCGGGGCATCGAACCCGGGACCCTTCGCTCAGCAGGAAAGACACTATCGACATGGCTTCAAGGTCATCGTATTGCGTATATAAAAATAGTAACAGATCGGCGTCTGTACGTAAAAAAAATTGGGGGAAAAATAATTAAGGATTGTCGATAATTAATTGTATATTTTTTCTGTGTTTATCTTTTCGTTCTTTCCCGCTTATGTCAAAAACAGTTTTACGAATTTGTATGCAGTTTACGTTCATAAAAGTACCTATTGTATGTAGCGTTGGAGTATTTTTATCTGAATCTGATTAAAAACGAGATAATAATCTAGTCTTATCATTTAATACGACAAAAATGTACTCTGAAGCAAAGGGACAATTGCATTGAAGTTAAGTTATAAACTATCAAAGTCACAAAATTGTAAAACTGTAAAACTTGTGGAGTAAACCTTACCGTTAGTATAAATCTCGGTCCACTTACGCAACTGCTAAGTGTAACTGTATGGACGCATTTACAATACACGTTTTAATCGGAGTTACTTTGAAATTAATATTGTAAAATTGTGTTACGCGGAACAGTAGAAATAAAACGAGATTATAATGAGAAAAAAGTTCAACGCGTACTCTTAAAACAAAAATTATTGTGAAACAATTCGCTGTACATTTAACCACTACAACTTCGCTTTAATTACGTTCCGAATGTGCGCAAGCGCATGACTAAACCTTATAATTTCCGGACCATTAAAGGCACTTCACATATGTGAGCAGTGCAGATAAGGCCGTGTAGTGATTGGGTCAGACAAATTTGACGACAATGCGTTCCATATTTCTGCGTTTCCAGTACAAGAATTGTGGGCACATTCTGTATATGATTTTGAGCAATTAAGTTCACAGCAAAGTCTATATATGTAGATATGAATAAAAGCGAAAGGAACTCATTCACGTAACATAAGAAATGTCGATAACTACTTTTATGAACATAAAAATGGATAGTTTGGACATTGGACAGATGGTAGTTTGTAAATCGGAGACGTAATGTATTTTGACGAATTTAACAGCTAAATCAAAGATTGTTCAAAAACCAGACAAAAAACGGGGGTGATTTTCGTTTTTGAAAATTATTTGTAAATGATAAATATTTTTACACGAAAAATATTTGGGAGACTTGGGAATACCTATTATATAATCAAGTAAATAATATGCAAAGTACAAGATTAGAGCTATTCGTAAATGAAGGATTATTTCCCGAATAGAAGCAAGGTCGAATCGTTAGCACGACAATACTTTTTAATTTAAAGCGGATCTAATTGACTGAGAATGACACGGGCGAGAGACGGATGTAGACAACGCCCTTGTAGACAGCAGCGTGCAGATAAATAAATACATTATCGTTACGTTTACTGTAAGTTCTGATATAAAATAATGGACACTTTAATCGATTCATTCTATTTAATCGATTTATCGATGTCTTAAAATCGCAATTTAGCGTTTCAATTTCACCATGTTGCGCGTTTTTTATGTTGGCAATTTGAAAAAGAACGTACAAATTAAGTACAAAAAAACTTACAAAAAAAGGTTTGATGGTAAGTTTTTTCTACTTATAATGTATATGTAAGCATTATCAACTAGTAATGTCATGAACTACTTGATGGTAAAAGGTCGCGGTTATCCTTCGACATCAACAATACGAAACATATTATAATGTTTTGCCTATGCAAGAAATAATGTAGTAAAAAGAAATAAATAAGCTGACTCACAAGTCATTTGGCGGGTGACTCAAGCGAAAGGGTTAGTAGTTTACCAGTCGGGCTCAAAAGTCTACCACCTTCTTCCTTGTTAAAAAAAGAGTATCTATGTTTTCGAAACTATGATGGAAATCATACGAATTCAAATATATTACTTATATCAGTTCCATCTATACCTGACGAGTGGTTACCTTATTTGTGGACACGCTCACACCGTACTACAAATATTATTGGCACTAAATTTTACATTATATTGATAATGTTACAAAACTAGACCCAGTTACGTGGAAAAGCTGTAAATATTTTATCCAATGATTTCATAAGCGATACAGTTTATTCAAAAACGAAAGTAGATCATAATAAACAGTTAAAGAAACACACTTCACTGCGGTCAATATCCGTTTCATACGAGTAAGTCTCAGATTAACTTGTTAAATAGATAGAAAAACTAAAAACACCCTGTATAAAGCTAACTGAAGTATGAATGCGAAGCAATAAAATGTAGCCATTAACCGTTGAGCAGTCCTCTTGTGAGGAGTCAACTCAGCGTTACATTCGGCCATGTTTATCAATAACACTGCATTGTCATCGACCCTTGACCTCAAATCAAGTTATTCAGACTTCTCGAAGTTCGTGAAAATTAAGCTGAAAGTTACCGTTACATGCATACAGGTAACGCTAATAAATTGGTACTAAAAGAACGTTTATAAGCTAATGCTAACATAAAATTGTGGTGGTTAATTAAGGGACTTGAAATGGTCCAATTCAAAGTTTCGAAGTCTGTAACCTTAATTCACGCCTATAAAAGACAGCTTTATTAATGGTTCGAAAATGAATTGGGATAAATGATATCAATTAATTATGAAGCAATTATAAACTAGTCGAGCTTTGATTAAAACCTCGGCTTTTACTCGAAGGATATGATTTCTGAATATGAATCCTGTTCATAAATTATCAGCGGATTTTAAATTAATACAGTTGTCGCAATGAAGGAAATATCGTAACGTAATCAACATATCTCCAAGTTTTCCGTAATATATCTTAGATCAGGCACTGTAAAGCCTGAACTGAATAATTATTGAGCAGTGTGGCATAATGCAAATTTAAAATTATCACGGAAAAAGAGAATACAAAAGGCGAATTTTGATAAATAATAACAATATTAATAATAATATAAGTTAGAAAAGTATTAAAGAAAATAAAGCATTCAGCACTCTCTTCACAGCGTTCAATGTGAAGGAATGTTTTAACAAAAAAACATTAAAGATTAATTCCGACTCTCGAGTCTTCTACAAATTCGAGCACAGCCGCTGCCGTGAAACACATAGTGCTCATTCATACTGACTCGCGGGCGCGGTGGCGGGCGCGGTGACGAATAATCAAACATATGTGCGAGGCCGCATTACGGTTTTTTTCACGCGGTTGTAAACCGCGGAACCGCGTAACCGCGCAAAGCGCACACACTACGAATAAAAACCGCGACCATAGAGATAAAAAGTATATAGACATGCTCCATTCCTAAACTTTATACGAACTTTGCCAAAACATGTAGCCATTTGACCTTACCAAAAAATTGCTTGTTATGTTACAGTTCTTGACAGTTATTGAAATTAACAATGAATGACAGTCATGGGGAATCAGATGAAAATTTTCATATCCATAATTATCATAGGCACACTTTCTTTGCATCTTTTATTTAGAAAACTATAAATTTTATGCATTAACTTATTTTTGTAAATTAATCAGCTAGGTATAAGTATTTGGATGCTTTAGCGACCATAATACTAAGAGTTGTTTAATAAATACAAAACAGTGACAACTACAAACAATGACTCAACATCATAGAAGACAGTTTATGTACGTAGGTACTCTATGGTTTCTGTCTTCTCGCTGACGCGACGTCAGAAGATTGACCCTAAAGTGCTCGCGCTATGAACATTTTGCCGTCCACGGCTGTGTGTATATATTAAACATGTATAGGAAAGGATGTCCATCCAAAAAATAGAAGGACCAAAAAAGGTTGCAATAGACACAAAGTTACTATGCAACGAACATTGTATGTTTATGTGGCAGGCAGGACTATTATGCTCAAGTACATAATATTATATCGTAGATATTGAAAATGTTTCATTTTGTTATTAAGTTATATAATTTAATTTTTAACGTAGTTTAAGGTAAACATTATGCTGAAAGTAAAAAAAGTGAAAGTAAAATAACTTATATTATATCCCACTAAGTACAAAACTATGTCATCTTATATATCCCAGTCCCACAGCTTATACATATATCCCACTAAGTACAAAACTATATCAGAAAGTACTAATGTAACTAATTACTTTCTGATAGTTTACATTATAGTTTCTTCTTTTTGTAAAGTTATTTAATTATAATTAGCAAAAAAATTATGTTTGAACATGGGCGACAAAATGCTCCCCACGCCATCATTCACGTTTCATGGAAAGGCGCGACTATTCTGGGGTTAATATTGTCATTGTCATGTCTGTTTTCTGTAAGCCAAAGATATAAAAATAATAAATATGACTACCATATTTTAGGCGCACGAGAAAGGGACATAGTTGGAATGCATAAACCACATACATGAAGTCGTAGTATTTTGTAGGCAGCAGCGAATGGTGCGCGTTACTTACATTTCAATTGTTTTTAGTAATTACGTCCTCAAAAATATAGAATATGGATTTCTGTGCCTTCAAAAAGTGTTTTAATAAATGAATAAACACAAATAAGTCCAAAGGAATCACATTTCCTAAGTAAATAAGTGAGTCATCAATTATTTTCACTATTTTTAAAACAGTACTTCTGTTAAAATGGTTAATGTGACAGAATTACGGTACGCAAAAGCGAGATACCAATATGTATTTTTTTTCTTTTTCTAATATAACAACCAAATTCAACTGCGCGCCAAGTTCATGCACATAGGAATAACGCGCAAATATTTATCGGGAGTGCAGGGCCTATTTAGTATTTTTAAATCCTTGACAGAAACCGCTCGCGGTTTCCGCGTCAATTTGTGTGCTCCAATATAGGGTAGAAGACCCAGTAGTCAGTCTTTAGAGGATTTCTTAATTTGGATCGCGTGTACTATTTTGGTAACCAATGTATTAATAAATCAGTTAACAGTTAGCAATAATTCTCAACGTTTTAAGTGAAAATAAGAAAAATATTTAAACCAAAAAAAAGTAATTTTTCTCCAGTCATCAACCTGCAACATCCAGAACTCGGCCGCCTTATACCCACTGCTCAGCTTCTTACACGACAATCAGTCTCAAAGTGTAAACCAACCAAGATAATATAATACTAACGATTAATTAAAAATCATCATCAACATCCATTCGCCTTTCTGCGTCTACTGCTGGACATAGGCTTCCCATAAGTTGCGCCATTCTGACAGTTTTTAGGTCGTCATACCCTTCCTACGAGACCACTGTAGGTCCTTTGTCCAAGACATTATTATTCGACATAAAAGGCAGAAAAGGCCGACTACTGGTACAAGTACCTAGGCAAACCGCGAACAAATCTGTAAAAAATCACGGTTTTAAAATCAGTCGCGGGAGGAAACCGCATATGCGGCCGCTTGCTTATGTTCCCTTGAGTTACAAAATTAGCGGTTAACTGTCAAACCGCAAAACCGCCCGAATCGCATACACTATCAGTCGCGGGAGAGCACCGCAAGTGCGGCCGCTTGTATGGCTTTCCTTGAATCACAGAATTACGCGGTTAGAAACCGCGGCGGTTTAGCCGTAATGCGGCCTCGGCCTATGGCGTAATATCCAAGTGTTCACACAGGAATCGCACGTGCGGTCTAAGTAGCGGGCAAGCTCGCGACGACGCGCGCGGCGCGCTCGCGACAATATCTACTGGGGGCTTACTACGAAAAACGAACACAAAATCACTATTGTGGTACGAAATTCAAAGTCCGAACGTCGAAGTAACGTATGTCAACGTTCAATTTTCGTAGTAGGCCTCCTGATTCTCGCGCAAACGCCTGGCGGTCAATGTGAACACGAGCTCGCCACGTCCATCGCGCGCTCGCCCGCCACCGCGCCCGCGTGTTCAGTATGAACAAGCACTTACAGGTAAATAATGATATCAAAAAATCGAAATCATCAGACGAAATTTGTCAAAAATCTTTTGTTTTATGCGGAGCAAAGATGCTATTGAAGTTCCAGTGATAAATAGTAAAAAAGAATAGAAGGCGAGATTTCACGTCAGAGATATAAATGGCGTAATTCTAGTGAAACGTCAATTTGTAAATAGTGTTTTATCAATAACCAAATTCGTACTAATCTTACGCTATTATAAACTACAAACTCATATTTTAGTTTTCTTTTATTTGTTTTTAAAATTGGTTGGTTTAGTTTGATTGTACTTTATAAATGGTAATTCGATTTCAAATGCAAAATTAAGAACGTTACAGTGCGCCCAGCTTATCTCTGAAATGGCAAAAATTGGAACTAACGCCGCCATATTAAAAAGTCATTCATAAGTACGTTGTGGTCATTCATCTGTCAGTTACTAGTGTGCAATGATTGGTCAAATGCATCCGACAGCGCCTCTCTTCATTTCAATCTTAAGTTGGGTTTGCTATAAAAGTATTTATGTCAAAGCTGTCATGTCCGGTGTCAATTTTAAATACTATTGAACTATCAAATGCTTACTGGAGTTCCGAGGAAGGTAGGCTTAAGAACATGAGCTTACAGCTAACAGGGCATTTCATTGTAATCAGCTACGGGTAAGGCTTGACAGCTTATCTTATAATAAAATCTTTGTTTTCTTTTTTCTCTCTTCTTTCTTGGTTTCTGTGGTCACTTATCACATGGCTCATCAATTCGTTTGGCAATTTACATGGCCTCATTATCCTTAGATATTAGATTAGTGATAATTAACACTGCAACAGCATAAAATGTGATGAATGATCAAGGCAAGTGATAACACATTTAATGGGTTATTGAAATAGAAATGAATAATAGGATTCATTAAAACAAATCAGTGTCTATAACAATTCTAACATTATTATATTCAGTAATATGTACCTATGTCTACTATACGTTGAACACAGTATTATTAATATTCAAATTTTGAACGTTATCATTTAAATAACATTCTAAATTTGAATTGTATAAATCAAACGAAGTGACAAAATCTGTTATCGATGAAAAATTCTCGGTGTAATTTATACAGCGGATTCAATGTAAGAATTAATTAGTGGCAAAGTCAATGTAATCTGCGATTATGGTATTGATTATGGAAACGGAACGGTTAAAACGTGACTCCAGCCCACTGACAACGCGGATTTATTGGAACACATTCCAACACTTATTGCTTTCGAATTCGACATTTTGTAGTGGTAGGTCACAAGCGAGAGGTTGTCGATAGTCGTCAGTGAATGAACAAATTCGGTCACCGATCATTTTGTTACGTAACGGGTATTGCGTTAATGAATGTCAATAACCAGATCAGATAAATGATTCATGTTTTTCAATTATATCGTGATATATCTAATTAAAGACTCACTTAAGTTGTCGAGTTGATGATAATTTTTGTTTCATTGCAATGTTGGTATTAACAATTATTTTAGTGTTAAACATGACAATCAAAGGACAATAATTTTTAAGCGACTTCAAAAGAGGAGATGTATCGATTTTGACAATAATTTTTATAATCGAAAAGTGGTGCTTATCATGTCCCATTTAATTTTAAACGATAACAGATGAGTTGTTTTTGAGTTACCCCATGAATGCGTATTTAATTGACTTTGATCACTATATTATTATTATTACTTATTCATTGGTCAAATTTGAAATTGCTTTTTGGTTTATTTAAGTGATTTTCTATCATCATCGCTGCCTAATAATACCTATATTATGTTTGTTTTAAAGTATTATATTCTCAAATACCTAGGTCCTTGATACTGCATTATTAGCTGTAATTAATAAAACTTATTAACCAATAAGTGCGCATCTACCAATTACTGAACTCGGCCAATAGCATACATTCCCATCCCAAAATCTTACACTTTTAATTCTCTAGCTTCCTTCTGTACCGTGCGATAAGGAATAAAGGAACTTCGTTCCAAAAAGTTAAAGATGATTAAAGATATATGGATTTTTTGCGCTTGAATTGCTTTGTAATATATTAACCCGTATATAGTACCTACACGTCATCTTAGGAAAATATGATTACTCTATTGTTCGTTACGTAAATCTGACATATCGTTAACCATAATATGTAGTTCCAAACTGACATGTGATATTAAGTAGGTAAACATGGATCGCAAGTCCCTCCGAATGAAAATTTTGCGAGTACATTGTTAGCCCGTCATACAAACAATGTGACAGGCTGAACTTTCTAACGAGCAATCTAAATGAAATCATATTTGAACTGAGATGACATTGTAACAATGTTCCAATCAGTGACCTAAATAATCTTAAAAAGAAAATGTTCTATTTCATTAACATGTCACTTTATTTTTTGCGTAACCTAATAACACTAGGAAAATTAAAGGTACACACAATCCTTCCTTCCTACTTCCTACTATAATCCTACTTCCTATCCTTCCTACTAATCCTACTAATATTAGATATAAATGCGAAAGTTTGTAAGGATGTATGTGAGTGAGTGAGTGTGTGTGTGGGTTTGTTACTCTTTCACGCAAAAACTACTGAACGGATTTTCATGAAACTTTGCAGTAACATAGCTTAGACATTGGAATAACATAATTTGTTAAAATTTATAGAGATATTTGAAGGGTCTGGTTCCCAGAAGCGAAGCGAGGGCGGGTTTACTAGTATAACAATAAGACATAATATTATGAGATAAAAAACCGGCCAAGTGCGAGTCGGACCCGCGCACGAAGGGTTCCGTACTATTATGTATAAAAACGCCAAAAAATCTGGTCCGTTGTATGAAAGCCTCACTTAAATATTTAATTGTTTTATTGTAGCCACATATTACGCACAACGCCATCTCTTGGAACGAAAGGTAAATAATATCGCTGAGGCGTCGAAAATATTATTTATTTACTTAAATATTTATTTTATTCTGTTTTTTAGTATTTGTTTTTGTAGTGGCAACAGAAATACATACATCATCTGTGAAAATTTCAGCTGTGTAACTATTACGGTTCATAAGATACAGCCTGGTGACAGACGGTCGGACGGACGGACGGACAGCGAATTTTATTGCCTGAATATTTTGTTGGTCTTGCGATTTTCAAAATTGAACAGTAAAATAAAAAAAAGTGAATAGGTTACGTAACGTACATAAAGTTCTTATAGATTTGAATTCAAACAACAAATTTATCCTTTGTTGCTCGACTAGACTCAGATTTTAATGCATGGCTAATTAAAACCGACTTCTCTGTTGCTAATTGGAATTCCTTTACCGTAACAGACCACAATCTGTCCGAGTTCTGTATAAAATAATATATTATTTGAAGTCAAGCTGTCGTGCCGGCGTCTAGCTACTTGGGAACTTGTAGTTTGGTCATTAACCCATTTTAGAGTTTGGCACTATCAAACTATAGTTTAAATTAGTATATTTTGACTCCAACATCATTAATTTTAAGCCAAAATCTTGGTAAAGTATTTGAAGGGTCTCTTATGCTTATTTTCCGGTTAATTCAGAAATGTGCATTATATTGTACAAAATTTATTTATCAATTTGTACTAGTACATTTTTGGAAATAATTAATTTTGCCCTTAACGATGTTGTAAAACTTTATTAGTTATTTTTAAAAGCTCAAAAAGACATTTCGCCGTAATCATAATGTTAACGATTTCCTTTAGACGTTTTGTAGGTTAAAGACGTGTTGAAATCCATTCAAAATTACGTAAATTATATCCGTTTTAATGCTCTCCCTTTGCAATTACGCAGGCTAAAAAATTCTTAAAATATCCAAAGACGAAATTCCGTCTCCTGTTATTATGATAATCATGTTTGTCATTTTCAATGATCTTTTGATTTGAGACACAATGCGACGGTTGATTGTTATTTCATACGCTATTGTTTCGGAGAAGTTATTTTATAATTATGTCTCAGTAACTCAAAATAAATTAATGAACACGCAAACTAAATCTCCTAAGGTTTTATAGACGCAGTTATGATGAATTGGACGACTTTTTTAATCAATTTAATCATGATACTTAATCATGTATTTCATCAGTAATACATAAAAAATACTAATAATAATAATAAGGTGGTAGAGCCTAGAGTTCGCCCGGGGTAGTACCACCGCCCGCCAAGGTACTCAGTACCATTCCTACCGTCATAATAATTGTTTTTAATAGCAATTGTGTTCCGGATAGGAAGGTTTGTGGAGCCGGTTTCACTTTTTTAGAGGCGACCATCTCAGACCTCAGGGGTAGCAACGCATCTGTGACCGAATTGGAACAAGACTCATACTAACAATAACTAACTGGACTATTACTAACATTAACTAACAGGACTAATTATCACTAACATACCCTGTCCTCGCACTTATTAACAAACTAACCAACTAATATTCTAACACCATCTACTAACTGGACTAACCATCCTAGTCCCTTTGAGTCTAGTTCTAGGTCGGTCGCAGCTGTTATGGGCGGCAGGGGAAGGGTGGTACTGCATGCTCGTTTGCTATCTTAATTCCATAAAAAAAATAAAAAAAAAAAAACATTTGAAAATTTCTATCGATTACTTATTAAGATTCTTATAGACGTATTTTCATGAAATATTGACGTCACAGTGAATTTTTGAGCGCATGTTGCAAAAAAGTGAAATTTATGTAACATTATTGTCTAAAACAAATTGTAATTGTTTCAGGTACTGCTATTAATAGTGATCGTGAGGACCTTCATTAACGAAGCGAAGTGAAACGAAGCAAAGCGTCATCAAGTAGGTCGAAGTTACAGAAACCTGTAACCTTATGATGTCTTATGAAACAAACCAATATTGGTATTAGACTTTTTTGTCCCTAACAATGATCTGAGCAGCGGAAAAAACATTTTTTATAATAAGTTATTGTTATTTTCGGTTAAAATGGTCTAATTGTCGTGTCAGGTTCTGATTTTCTCACGCTCCGGCGCACTTTAAATATCACTGCTCAACCAACCACTGTCTCAGAGCTGCCTTTGTTTGCTGTTAAGATATAACCTTTTATGATATCTTGAATATTATTCATGTGATTATCATCAACATCTCGAGTTTAATCTGTATTAATTTAATCTACATCATTAAAATGAGACGCAAAGATAAATTCGGCAGTAGAGACTTATTGTTTAGTAAACTCTGAATTAAACCGGTAGAGGTAGAATTGTTTTTAATACCTTGTTTGTTTAACAAGAGCATCATTGTTATAGTAGAGTAGTTTGAAAGTTGGGCTCTCGAACAAGAGAATCTAGGTTTGAAACCCGCACATAATTGAAATTGAATTCTTCTTTTGAGGAGAAGTATGACCATAATTCATGCTTTTACCACATAATATACCCGTAATTACGTGAGTTCTACATAATTTTCTCAAAGGTGTAGTGTGTTTGTGTGTGGCCCTTATCGTGGTAAAGGAGACCCGTGCCCAGCTGTGGGAGACTCGTGGATTGTGATGTTTATTAACGCAGCAATTGTTATATCTATATAAAGACCTTTTTTATTATTTGCAACATCATTTGTTATTTGCAACAGCTAATACACAAACTACGTACAATATAAGTGTTATAGGTATTGGCAATACAGATTTCACACGATCTTATTAGACTTTTTATTACTCACGTTGTTACATTATCCGCATAACTTGAAAAGATGGGGAAACGCTTACGTGAGTGAATTTCTCTCGGAAGATAATTTTTCTATTAAGTACCTATTTACAGACGAGATTTACGGTTTACGTTTTGTAATAAATTTCAAATATTTTAATTAAGTTACGTAATGTTTAATTAAGCTATGAGCGGAATCAAGCAATATTTTATTTAATTGTTCCAACGGTATACATTTTTCAATTTTATGTATATTACGAGCACTGTGTTCGCGTAATACAGGTAGATATAAAAAAAGTTACCGCATTGTACTCATAACGAACTTCTTGCGAAGATTATTACGTGCATATTATTCGTTACTAGCTTATTTATGTTGATAATAAAATCAATAGGTATAAAATCGTGAAACGTCTAAAAACAAACGTTAAATAACATTAGGTATTACGCTATGATTATGGTAACTAGTAGTTTGAAATTAGCTAATAATGATAGCTATCATGTCCACTTCGGTTCTAAATCCGATCAAAACTCAAGCGCATCCTAAAATATATTTAACATTTCTTAAAATTTGTATACATGGATTTTATATAAGCTTATTGATTTCTTCACAATGTGCTGGCCACCTATTGTTTCTTCTTCGTCCCAATATCATATTACCTATTTTCTGTTACTTCGCAAAAAATAAATGAATTAAATAAATTTAATATTTTCCTAGCACAAAACAAACCAACGCTGTTGTAGCAGAACCAACCAAAATTATAAATAAGTGTAATTGACAAAATAGATACGTATACAACACAAAATTTAAATGTGAATTTAATTTATCAAATAAATATAAGTTAAATCGACCGAGATGTTGAGATACTCGTACATAGTAAACGAATAGAAGCGCAAACTATAATTAAGTATGAAGATATCAGATTACAAGTAACTGAGAGGCCAGCATATAGTGGCGACGGTTAAGAATGTACAACACATTTGTATCAAGATTTTCGAGTTAGATTAGATCGCGAAACTCTCACAGAAGACACGTTAGACTAAGCCAGTAAAAGTTGCTCATGTCATGTGTCAAGACAAGTCAACTGTTCATAAACAGCTTTTTAAAACCGAAACAAATCAATCTAAATCATGTTTGAAATAATATTTAAATACAACTTGGTTTTGTTACGTATGCAAAATTGATTTTTGAAAATGCTGCTGTCATTAGGCTTATTGAATTCTTATTTCTTAGACATGACACAAGCGTATAACCGAGTAGCAAAATGATTTTGGTTTCAGCTCATACGTTCAAAGGTACATATGTATTATGATGATAGATTAATTATAATTACAAATACAACTTACTTATCTGAATAAATTTTAACGACGATATTTTTTATTGAGCTTCGTCTTAATAACCTTTTCATCATGTCTTTTTATAGTAAACACAAGATTACGCGGTATATTTAATTTTTGAATAAAAACTTACAATTTTAGAGAGAGTGAAAAGTTTCCACACTTACAAATATAATTATGAATGTATCTTTTAGAATGTAGAGCTATAAGCAACGTAATAAACGTAAGCGAAATAAGCATTTAAATAAAATCGTTTTAAAAAGGAAAATTAGGCCACTGCGTCAAATAAATTTTAGAAGTTGACAAAATAACTAAATATTTAAATAACAATAATATGCTTCAGTGTTTCCTGTAAGTGACTATAGATTTACTGATTTCACAGCATGCATACTTGTCGCTTTTGTTGTTAAAAATACAAATGAATAAATACAATAACGAGTTATGGACTACTCTGTTTCCAGTCTAATAGCATAACAATATATCAATTTCTTTAAGCTATAAAATACAGGATCGACGTTAAATAATGCAATCGCTAAGAGAGATGACAACATCCGTCCGCCGTCAAACAACTAATTTGCATTAAGCCCACCGTCGCAACGTCCGCTACTCCTTCCTATTTTCTAATAATGCATTAAATGAAGTCGTATTTCATGTTTTACACAACACACTCGTAAACTAAAACATTTATCGTTTTTGTCTCTGTAGAAAGTCGTAACCGAAGATTTTTCCCAGGTAAAAACATTTAACGTCCCTGTTACTATGTGGTTTTTAGTTTTGTGCTGCGTGAATGTCTTAGTTTCTCCTTCCTTTTTTTACTAAAATTAAAACAAGCAATTATTTTCTTATAAAATAAATATTTAACTTTAATTTACTCAGTTTTTCAGATTAACTCACAAAATTATATGTAATTGTACTGTATAAAACATTGAAAATTTTCGGCAACCTCCCACGTTAAGAAATACGTGTATTTATAGATAAACATGTTTCATATAATAATGTAACCGTCATGTAACAATTTCAACCATTCGTATAAAAACTCATACATAAGTTTATGGAGCATACGATAAAAATATATAATTTCAAATGATTCTACAAGCGTGCGCAAGCGAGCACGTTACTAAATACCAACGGAAATGGAAATCGCAGCCAACGAACTATATTTCACACCAACATGTTCTTTAATTTAAAATAACGATAATCTTTATTACATGTAAGTCTTGACGTGATAAGAATAGACCTTGTTTTGTCGAAGCTTAACAGTCGTATTATAGCGTAAGAGTTAACAATTAACACTGATACCTTGAGCTCTTGTACATGGCACGTTTTCTTGACCGTACGGCGTGTTTGCCGTGCCGTAAAAAAAACGTGCTAGCGTGTACATGACACGGCAAAGCTAACGAGCAAGACAACGGCCAGGTGCCGCTCACTTGGGATCTTTCATGAACTAATGTAATTAACAATATTCGTTATTTATGTTCATTTTACTAAGACAGAAATCAATTCAGTCAAAAATCATTACCTTAACTACTAGTTGCATCTATTTCTTTCTTATTTATGTAACTTGTCTTTCAAGCTCATAATAGTATGTTTAAGTTTTAGTTGATTTCCAAATTTTTTTTTGGTGTGTATACTGTATACCTCTACCCCTTCTATTTGTATTTCTTTCCTAAATCTTACGTTGCCTGGAAGAAATCGCTATATAGCGATAAGGCCGCCTTTTGTGTTGTGTTGTTTGTAGGTACCCATGTATTCTGGTATACAAACAATAAAGTGTATAAATAAATTAAAAATAAATAGAAGTCAGTTAAAAACAGTGTAGCCAGCCGGTCACTAAACCGTGAAAATGTCCGGCGTCGTCGACACACTCACGAAGACTGCCATACAACACTGATGAAAATCACGCCGTGCGTAGACGCGGCACGCCGAGGGGGACGCACGGTGCATACGGCGGCGGCGCCGTGCCGTAACGCAGCCGCGACTGTCAACAAGCTCTCATAGTAATCCATACAACACTGACAACCGTGCCTACACACGGCGAATTTACCGTAGATTTTTACGCCGAAAAAACGTGTGTCTACAAGAGGCCAGCGTCGTAACAAAAGCTGACACCATCTAGACATTTGACGAAGTCAATAGTGATGCACCTAAACGATTAACCTGCTTCAATGTTATTGTTGGTTGACTTTAAACCATTTCATCGGATCATAGTCGTATGTCATTTGAAGTGCAAAGCAGTTATTATTTCGAGATAAGTAATATTAATTGCGATCCAGTACTATAAAGACAAGTGTTGCCAGCAAATAACCCATTTATTATACTGATGCAACTACAAAGTTACGAAAAACTAAATTAGTGACTATTTAAAAATAGGACGATTTAATTCGACAGTGGCGTACTGATTTGATTGATAGCTGCCGGTCTGGTCATGAGACCGGACGTACCTATTGATAGTATTTTAATTAAAAATGATTAGACTGTTCATTCAGATATGTTACAAACACCAACGATTTTGACTTGCGTGTGCAGTTGAAGTAAATATAAGACTACCTAAAAATCACAGTATACAAGACCTGTTTATACTTATGACAATGACAACAGGAATAAACTAACGTTTCACATTTGAAATAAGCAAAAAATAATTTCACTAAACAAACCCAGGGCAATTTTCTAATATAAAATATTAATAATGATATTTGTGACGAAGTAGATAACCCCGTTCACTGCTCAGCAACGTAACGACTTGAGACTAGAATCAATCATCATTACAAACATGTTGCAAGACGGAGTTCATGAACGAATTTGCATGTGAATAAAAACTATTTGATTAGATCGCTCATATCCTACGTATGTGCAATGCTTAACTCTCAGAAAAACACAATTTGTCCGTAATAACAAGTTAATATAGTTTGGTTGAAGCAAAAAGAAGCGAAATTTGGCATGGTGTTGACGTTGTCCTATGTAAGTTACCTAATAGGAGTAAAATTGATAATTATAACGATATGATGATAAATATCAATAACATTTAAAGCGTAAAACGTGAAATATGTTCAGATGATAAAGCGATTACAGGTTTTGACCGCAACTTCTATACAATAAAGATGATTAAAAAAAACTGGTCAAGTGCAAATGCATCTCGCACTTCAGATTCTGTATCTTATTGCATTTTTAATCGAGTCGCAGAAACTGCTTCGTCCGATATTCCGTTCGTGGTAAGAATTTTATCAAAAGATGATGAAGAGTGTACCCAGCATTGCAAAATGCTTCAGAGTCGTGCAACCGTGGCCAGTTTGTGAGATGTCGATGTTATCTAGTAGAGATCTTGCTGAACACGATTTAGCCTAATTTTTTGCTGATTTCATTCAGACATGCGCCAAAATGAGGGTAATGTCCATAGATGTTTAACTGAGGAATTCGATGCAACGTGTGGACAGCTTAAATAGAGCTTTTAATAATATCTTATACTTAGAAATTTCTTTTACCATGTCCAGGTATTTTATTTTTATTTTGCGCTTTTTGGGAAACATACAGTGATACCCATAATACTTATACGCATTTAAACATTTAGTATTTATACACCACAACTTTCCGCAATGAATTCGGTTAAATTAAGTAGGACATAAAGTACGAGTATGAGTCACTTATGTAATACTAAATTTAACCAAATCAAATTTTCCTAAGTTTGATGCGTACACGCGGGATACAATAGACACACACATATTGAAAGCCACGGAATGTGAAATACGAAACTTTACTAAACTTAGGCAATATAAAAAAATATTTTGACAAAATTTTCTCGTTATAAATGATTGAAAATGAAAATGAAAATGATTTATTGCACAAATATGGTTCATACAGGTGTTTAATTGTTGTCATACAATTTGTTGCCGACATATTTGGCTGATTCCAGCATGCAATAGTTATTTAGTTTTGAGCTTAATTAAATTAGGTACATTAAAGTTCCAAAAAATTCATGCAATTATAATGACAAAAAAACAATGACACCATGTTATACATTTGTATTATTTCACATTATTATATTAACTTAAAACTATTGTATAAATAATAATTATTATACAGTTTATTAGGTAATGTTAACGTTCATTTAAAAAAAATTATAATTATAGAAATCCTGAATGTTATAAAAATTATGTTGTAACAGAAAAAAATTTAACTTCGTTTTGAATACTTTTTCACTTGCGTCTTTAATGTAACTAGGCAATTTATTATAAATTTTTATGCACGTAAATAATATGCACTGTTTTGAAGTAGTGTTGTTCTCGGTATTTGGTTATAGACTAGTCTACGCGGGTTTCTTGTTTTTCGCGGGTAAATTTTATCGGCAGTTTTAAACAAAGAGTGTTGTTTTTTTTGCAAAGTTACATATCTCTTCAGTATATATCGACGTTGATGTCAGAATTTTTAATTTATTAAAAAATGGCTTACAACTTTCTTGTGGAGATGCGCCACAAATTGCTCTTATACATTTCTTTTGTAAAACAAAAGCCCTTTTAGCTACATATATCGAGAGTAAAGTCCTCAAATCGACGAATCAGTTTCTAAGATCATTGGGACGTACTGCTAGCGACAAATCAACAGACATTCTTTCCTCATCAACCGGAATGCGATAATGTTTGAAGAACCCCCGGCATTCAATACACAGTTCCCATCATCTATGAAATGATTTATTTGATATTGTAGGTTACAAAAACTGTCAGCTATTTGTGAATTGAGATAATTTTTGTAATTAGCTGTTATTTTGGGAATTATTACAACACAAAGAACTGTCATTAAATCAGTTACATAGTTTTGATGATAAAATTGTTTACCTTGCTCCAAATACTACATGCCAGTAAAATTTCGTCTTTCAACATAGGCAACCTACATATTTATGAACAAATACATTAGTTGTTACTTGCAGTTAAAAACGCATTAGATTTATTAATGTTGCTTTAGTTAAAAGCTTCCCTATTGTTATAATAAGAATGTTTAGCTACCTTACATTTAGTCAATTTTGTTGGTTCTTAAATAAAATTTGTAGATCATTTCTGTTCTGAAATACAAAAGAAATCAATAAGAAATATTAAACCTGATGTTGGCGATCACGAGACTATAAAGACAAGATACATAGTACATGTCGCAACAGTACGTATAAATTCACCAACTACAATAGCAAATGATAACAAGTAACTTGAACAATGAAATTACACTAACGGAATAATTTCGGTTATTTTAATAAATTGACCTCCGCGGGTTGACCTTCTTTCTCAACATATTGTTTTGGTTGCTATTAATTACATACAATAAACTACCCGTATTCAATGTCGCAATGTTAATGTGTTACCTTCACGAATAGATAGAAATATTTTTAAAACGTCATAATTATGGGAATTGTCTCAAATTATAGCATGCGTTAAAAGCTGTCCAGGAGTTGTGATTTACACGCGATTTGAGAGGCGAATATGTGATTGCGCAATTATTTTTATTGATGTTATGAAAGTTACAAGGTCTCAAAAGGTACAAGAACCTGTACAACAATCGTGAGTCATATTATTCTTTTCAACGTGATTGAGTTGCCGAAAAAATAAAATTTATTGTTAAACATGCTAAAGAACATTAGGTCAACAACTTGACTCTTTATCTTAAAGCACTTTCCGTTTTTATTGCTGAGTATACTTTTTTGTCCTAATATCCTTTTAGTATTATGCTCTTGTCTCGAAAAGATCGATATTTAAGATACTTCATGCTTTTGGAGTCAACTTCCTTAGTTGACGTTTATCATGTTATTGGTTCCCAGGCGATCAAAATAAAGTGCTGTATTTGTAGGGTCGCTTGCTTGCTGGCGCATATTAAATTGACACATAATATTTCTTCAAACTACCA
Source organism: Hesperia comma (assembly GCA_905404135.1). Lineage (NCBI taxonomy): Eukaryota > Metazoa > Arthropoda > Insecta > Lepidoptera > Hesperiidae > Hesperia > Hesperia comma. The sequence goes on from FR990018.1 coordinate 5,150,454, forward strand.
CTTATACGATGAACTATCAACTTTAGCTACGTCTCTGATGAACCGTACGCTTACCACCTACGTTACCTCAACATAAAGCATTATGACTGAGATTAACGGCATCCTCTAACCATTGTAACAAACAGTCTGACATTGCTTCACTAACCCATTGTCTGAGAGTAATTATATCGGGTAGGTTAATTCTGTAAATGTCATCATCGGTTTAACCGTTCTGACGAGCAAAGAAGACCGTGGTCTCCGTCACGCGTGGTGATTGTTCATGTCAACGCGCTTGCTTTATATCCGGCGTTAATGTCAATCTTGTTCAACACTTCATCATCATTAACGATCATTGGTTCCACTCGACTTGGTGGCTTATTTGGGTCAAAGCCAGATATTTCATAAACTGCACACTGTATTGGAACTTATAGGTATTCATTCTCACGGTGATGTGGTCTAGATTCATATCCTGCACGTGTTTTCAACTTTTTTTAAAGATCGATTTATCGCTTCGTTCAATGACAAATGCACCAATCTAAAAGTGAAAATCATTGGTTCTTACTACTCGACCAAGGGTAATGAAGTTTTCGACTTAGCAACTCACATTGGTAGTAAAGACTCCGGGCCAAGCATTTGAATACTATAATTAATATGGCTGGTCAAATACAATGCCCAAAAATAAAATCGAATTTCTTTAGTTGAACTACAGCAAGCACGACTCTTCATTTATAAACTGATTGCACTCATAAATTATCATTAAATCTTTTATTTTTATTTCAGAATCTAGACTCACAACTCACAAGCCACTTATTCTGAATTCAATATCTACAAAAGTCCAAACTTCTATTAATTCTGGTTTTGACTGGTTGAAGCCTCTTCGCCCCATATTTCACTTCTGGAGATATAAATTGTAGATAGTGAGAGCAGTTCAAAAAGTAATGACTATAAAAAATATAAAACTATGACACAAATAACTTTTACCGTTACTAATTCTGTTAACTATTTTGTACACTCTCTTCGACTTCAATCACTTATGGTTTACCTGAAAATATATTTAGCTCAACATTAAAACCTAATTTAATGTTTATTTAACATGTAATAAATTCGCGGGAAATTATTTCATAACTTCATCTAAAATGTAGAGCAACCTAAAAATAAACAATATAAAAAGAAGGGTAAACTCGACATCAAGAACATCGCTTAAAAAGTAAACAGCAAATATTTATAAAGTTATCTTAATCAAGTAGATAAATTTAACGATAATGTCAATGTAATTTCATAACCAATTGTAGGTTCAAATCATGACAATGAAATATGACAAAATTATGGATCTCTCATATCAGTTTTTGCCTACGATTGAAGTAGTCCAAGAGCTGATGACCCAATTGAAGGATTCCTTTAATACAATCTAAAAGAAGATCTAATAAGTACTTACGTGTGAACGTCACAAGTAAGTTAAACAAAGCGTATTAAATTAATTCTCTAATCATTATCAGATATATTGACCTATTATAATATTACGTTCCAGTAGTAAAACAAGTAACGTATTGTTAAATACCTTTCGGATTTATCAAGGACTTCGTCAAATTGTTCGCTGGTCTTCCGGCTATAATACTCGCCCAAATTTTATGACTCATGGCGAGATTTTAGATCTAGTCATTGCTCCTTCAAGACGTAACCGTGTGAACCTAAAATTGTGATAAATTAAAGGGCTTTATTGTCACGCAAAAAATTTAAATTATAACCAATGCCAAGCCAACATAATTTCTATTACCTATTATCTGGAAGGAATTAAAATTTCAAAAAGGAGCACGGAATGTTTCTGAACCGAAAGAATTAACCTAAAGGAAACAATAAAAAACGAAAATAAGGGAAGTACCTACTTTCTAAAGGCGATGGACCAATGCATTTCAAGCTATCTGGAAACTCTAAAATTGGAAAAAGAGTTTTAATGGTAATAAAATATTTTCAAGAAACGATAGAAATAACAAGCGAGTTTCAAACTCAAAACAACCTCACCCAAAAACAATCTTAGTGTAAAATAAATGAACATTGCAAATTGCCATTGTTTGAGCAAATTCTGTCGTTGTTTAGGTATTGATACCTGTAAGACTAATAAGATAGAATTGTGGACATGATTTGAGCTGATTACTACCATTACCAGTTACGTGCAAACCTTAACATTAAAATAACCAATAATGTAATGCAACAATTTATGCGCCGCTTTTTACAAACAAACTTACACAGTTATGGCCATCGGGCGCTTACGTGAATGCTTGATTGGTGCTTATTTTAAGCAAGAGCTAATTTACTGATCGAACGCGATTACATTATTCATTAGAATAAACTGACTGATACATATACCCATGTAAGTCTGACAAGTTAATACGTATGGTGTAATTATGTAAGCAGCAGTCGCAAAATGGTTCAAGTCGACGAAGAGTGGCCGTGAGACATGAAAGCGCAAGTAATAGGTGATGTCAAGGTCGAACACAATCGACAAGGAACAACGCATAATGGTCTCGTTGCCATCAAGCTGTTTAGGGTTCCATGTCGTTTATTGTTCTTCTTTCGATAAACTAATTTCTCTATTGTGAGGGTCTTGTCCCTTTTGTTGTTCTATTCTCTACAATTTCAACACAGGCTAACCCTACCTTTTATGTTTTGCAATAGGTTATCGTTAAATTCGACTTACCACGATGCTTATCAATGTAGTTCGCTGTACAGGTTTGATACATTACGATAAAAAGTTGTTCGGACAACTGTCACTTATAAATCATACAAACCTGTTCAGTTTAAAACTGGCAAAGAAAGCAAAAGCTTTTTGTGTTGAGGCAATTGCAATACGTGCCAAAACCTCAAACATACTACTAGAGATACATAAAGAATAAAATCAATTTTACTCATTATTTATTGATTTACCACAAAATATCAAGGTACAAAACTTGCTTGTTACTTAATGCATTCTCCACCTAATAATCAGGGCAAACAAATATGCCCAAAGAACAGTTTTTTTTCACTTCATTAAGCGCTCATATCTCGGTGCCTTGTGTCGATCTTCATGGAAAGGAATGAGTGATAGCAATCGCCTGTTAAGGTGTGTCTTCGGTTTCTTGTCAGTTATTTGCTTTAAAACCAACACATTCTTAACTCCCAAATATCAAAGTCAAAAACTGAGAGTTTGTCAGTTCAAAGCCAGTATTGCGTGCACAGCTTCTGCAATCGAAAAGTGCTCATAACGCACCAATTTGTTCATGCAATTGTTTGCTCTGGGAGCGCGTAGACAAAGGCGCCCTGCAAACGAGCGTGAACGAATTAAGGCTAAGGACGACAAAACTGTTGCAAAACTAAACAGTTTTTTTATCTTTTTATCTAGAAAAAGCATTAACAACCTCAAATAAGAAACATAATCGGATAATTATTGATATAACAGTGTTGTTTGCTTTGCGACATACAGACACGTTAATTTTTAAGGCTAAGGATAAAACTGATGCCAAAGAACAATCACTACATAGTATAAAACAAAGTCGCTATTTTTGTCCGTCTGTTTGTTTGTTTGTCTGTTTGTCTGTTTGTCTGTTTGTCTGTATGCTTAAATCTTTAAAATTACGCAACGGATTTTGATGCGGTTTTTTGTAATAGGTAGAGTGATTCAAGAGGAAGGTTTTTATGTATAATACATGCATATATTCCCACGAGAACGGGATCCACGCGGGTGAAACCGCGGGCGGTCCGCTAGTAGAGAATATTTCGAGAACCAGTTTTGAATACTTTGTAAGAATTAAACATATTCGAGTAAAATACATCAGGAATAAATTGCTTTGATTATGTCTACGAGTATGTATATTTTGTGCACCGCTTCACATTGCAAAATTTGTGTTATTTTAATGCATTATGTTGAAGTATAATATTTAGCAACTACTTATGCTAAGTACATTTACAGCACTAAATTGTTTTTTCTTCTGCAATTTCCTTTTATCGTGAATATTAAGTGCTAGGATTTCAGTTAGGTTACTTTACAAAATTTTATATATCTTTGCCGTACATTATAGATTGTCTAGTTTGATAATTGGAGCAAACTACCAAAATAAAAGCATCAATAACCAAATTATAACCAACTAGCTTTTGCCCGCGGCTTCGCCCGCGTTGAATTCGTTTATAACGCGATCCGGGGAAGGGGGTAGGTACGTCATCAACTATCGTCCTGGGAAAATTCATCGTAATCATTCATGCGGTGTAGATTTTTCATACAAATTTTCATCCGCTATTTCAAGCCTTTAGGGGTTGATTTTTGAAAAAAAAAGTAGCCTATGTGTGACTCTGGGTCTTCAACTATTTTCATTCCGAATTTCATCTAAATCGGACCGGTGGTTTAGCCGTGAAAACGTCACAGACAGACAGACAGATAGACAGACAGACAGACAGACTTTCGCATTTATAATATTAGTATGGATAAAGTGAACCAACGGATGATAAGTGGTCGTCATCACAAAATGATCCATCAGTAAGTCAGTAACTTGGCTGTTTTGGTTCTCTCTTGTTTGATCTCGACCCCTAGGAATTTGACGGCCGATTTTAAAAAGAAAACTGATAACTATCTTAGTGAAACATGCGTGGTCCATTCATGAGTCCTAACGGTATTAAAGTTTAGTTGATTGTCAAGCAGAACCTATAGACCGTCCATTCAGTGAGATAGTGATCTAGGGCAGACCTCAGGCCAAAAAGTTAATTGTTCAGTTAGGTACACCAAGAAAAGAAATGTTGGAATAGAGACACTAAAACCTATGTACTATATTTAGTTGATATCACTTATCGTATCTAAAATGTATGTATCAGGTACCTAAGCTTTAAATACTCAAGAATCAAAGTTGGGTAACATTTTAAAACTGAATCTTGGCCGTTTTGAAACTGCATGATCTCTCAAGATTTAGTACAGTTTTATTGATAACGTTGTCAATATAATTTCTAGGTTACTTTACTTTTAATGTTTTTTGACTAAGTCTAGTCCATTTGAACTTTTTATGTATGATAACAAACACAGACGAGACTATTTTTTGTTAATCTCCTGTTTTTCACGATTAGCAACAATATTTACGAAATGACAATCACAGTTTCAATTAGATATTAATAAACGCTCTTTTACTTTTATCATACTTTTCAAATATAAGTAATAATGCACAATATTTTATAGTTCTGCTTAGCATCGATAACGTTATTCGTAATTTTTAGGTGATTAAATTACACTTCAAAGTATGGATTTTCTACAATCTAATCGTGTGAGGTCGGTGTGGGTCGTATCCTGAAACTCTTATCTTAAAATAACAAGTGTTTAGACTAATACATTACCCAGCTAGAGCTAATATTAAATTCTAAACAAAAATTGCATCCATTCATTCTTAATGTATTATACTTTTAAATGTACCTAATGGCCTGTAATCTCTATTCCTAAAATGTAAGCTTAAAATGATCTATTCATAACGGCTGGCATGACTAGTCATATTGCGTTAATTACAACCGACTTGCTTAGTTACGTTACCTTCTAGCACCGTGGGAAAATACCTTGCAGTACAAAGAAAGTCATTCTTATTGGTTCAGCAATAAGATAAAAACTTACTACCACTTTGCAGCTACAATACCCTCACGTTACATTCATGTACACTACAGTTCACTTCCGCTATGGCAAATTATATGGGCGTGAATTCAAAGGGCCTACAAAAAATAAAAATACCTACTATATTGCACTGATTGCACATAATCTTGAACCGGAAGCCATCAACGTAAACATGACTGACAAATTGACATTGCGTAATATTGATCAATGTTTCTGATAACAGAACTGATTTAATTAATCTATGTCAATGTGTCCGCCCTTGTAGTATTACCACATATTACTCTATGGTATTATTAAAAAGGAGAGCAGTGACTACGCATATTTAGAAAGTGGTGACCACAAGGATCTTAGATTGTTTGCTGACCACGCTGCATTAAAAAGATCTTAATGACGAACGCCGTAGCACAGTTCGTAGCTTCCCTGCCTGAGAAGCAAGGGGGACCTAGGTTCGATTCCTGGCTACTACAGATGTGTTTTTGATAGATTTTTGTATTAAATGCTACAAAGCATGCCACACCTAAAATTCAAAATCAAGAAGAAATAATGCGAGTACCCCGCTGTTGTTTTTATAGGCAAAACAACAGAGCAGTTGTTGTGATGTCATAACGCTGCTTACTTGCCATAAGGTGGTTCGACGGATCATTTGTCAGTTATTTCATTAAAAAATTATTAAGCGTTAGAATGGTAATAAATGTGACCATGACACGTGGAATGTTTAATACATAAGGACGTTAGTGCGTTACCGGTAATTTATTTTTTGGTTAAGTTCTTAAAAGCCACAGAAATTGGTCTACTCTAGGTAATAAATTACTGATAGAAAAAATGAGTACTTTTAGGCTATTAAATAGCGTAAAATATAACATTGTCGTTGTCTGTCGTTTGAAGCCAGGTTCAACGATCATACCTATGTTATTACCTATTAGAGCGTATAAAAGGATTTTTGTTCGCTGTAACCGAGTTTTTGCAGCGACTTCTAGTCCTATATAATTTTTATTTCATTCATTGAGGATCCGGTTGCAACCGCAGGTTACACAGGTACATCAATTAATGAATGTAGATAATGAATTGAATTACATACGCTGCCTTATTGTGTCACGGCAACACGGCCTTTTCAAAACTGATACGTATCACGTAACTTTAAGTAGCTGAAAGATTTGACCACTTTACTTTGAATAATATTTATTTGCTTCGGTTGTAATGATATGCTAGGTAGTCGTATCAACTATTCATATACATTCTACCACGAAGAAATACTGCCAAAATTTTGGAAACTATGGTCCAAGTTACAAGTGCATACTGAATATCTATTAACTTTTAATTTTTTGATTTTACTTCTTAGTAGCAATTAATGTCATAATATAACCTTAAAAAACACAATTGACTTAAGCAACTAAGTTTTAAAACATGTTGTAGATACAAAATATTCAGCATCTGTTTTTAAGATAACATAAATCGTAATGATGTATAGGTACAACTATACATTCTACCGATCTACATCTACACTTGTCCAGCTATGTGAACTTTGGTCTGTACGCCTGATGTTGTGAGAAAAAACCAAACCCAACCAATGGAACACTTATGAGTTGCGAAGAAAAAGAAGAACGTGTTATTGTTAATATAAACTGTTAATAAGCATTTTAGAGCCATTTTCTGGTGCAGTATTCTTGAACTAATAAGGAAATTGAGTAATCAGTGGAGTACACAACGAAGTGCGAAGAATGCGCGGAATAAAGACACTTGTTGGCATGCAAACATGAAAATTAGCAAGCACGCCGCGATTACTCTCGATTTCTACGATTTCAAAGCAGAACTATTGCGTGCACTTATTATTAAGGAAACGTTTGAGTGCTATCGTGCTGGTATTGATTAGGTACGTTTTGAGTGGCGGAGAAAAAGTCACAATTCATTATTGCTTTCAGAAAACGGACTACATTAAAAATTAAATACTGTTGCTGTAGAAGCAGTATGCTCTCTCATGGACGTCTACGTTTTCGGAATAAAGTAGCATTAGGGATATTTTATCAATGTCGGCACTTTTGGTTAATTCTGTGAAATACACTAATAGATCTTTAGTTTATGTAGAATTCACTAAAACCACCACGGCTGCCATAAGAAGTATACGACTATAACTAACCCATAAAGTTAAATTAATCAGCTAAACACAAATGCCCATTAACATGAATAGTCCTATAAACATTGACTTGTACTCACTTAATTTACTTAACAGGGTCATTCTTGTCGTTAGAAATCAGTTGTAATGATGGGAAAATCAAGAACAGGAACAAAAGGTTCAGATACGTCACAACAGTATTGTCTGTTGTGTTTGTTGTACTTGTATTGTATGTGTACCGCGCAATACCAAAACCTACAGTATATATTTTATGCTAATATGATACGGAAACAGAGAAACTTGTTATACATTTTTTCGACGGCCCTGTAGCCTAGTTGGTAGCGACCCTGCCTGCGACGCGACTCGCGAGGAGTCCCGGGCTCGATTCCCGGCCGGGGCAGATATTTATGTGGCAGATAAATATTTGTACTCGGGTCATGGGTGTAATTGTAATGTGTTATATGTGTAGTCCATGCCACCCGCGACACAGGTACCTAGTAACCTACTGCGGGGGTATGAGTGTGTTAGCGTTTATTATTATTATTATTTTTCTCCCAGCAAGCTTGGGAAATATTTGTGTAATTCAATCTTTATTTACTTAATACCATTTAACTTTTTCCTTACTTCACCTTAGATAAACTGTACCTTTACCTTTGTTACCTATCTTAAATCATACTTTTACTAACCTTAAGGTTTCATTCGTGTTCTTGCTACTAATAATAATTATGTATCCTCAGCGTTTCCTTCACTTTCCGAGGAATACAATCTTGGCAAAGTTACTTCGACAGATTCGTTTCTCAATTCTTGAATTCGATATTCTAGATAAAGGATAGATGTATCGCAGGAACTGACCGTGAGAGACCCGTGCTGTAAGTCGCTAATGGGTTGTGGCAAGCCAATGGTTTCACAACTGAGAGCATGTCCTGTGTTGCGTGTTGCCGGACAGTTCCGATCGTATCGAACATGTAGGAGCTGTTATGTTGCACTACTATTCTGTTAATCCTGATCCAATGTAAAATCAAGATTGAGCTACTTAAGTTTAAGTTGTTGACAGTTTTAGCGTTTAGTTTAGTAAGTTTGTATCGTTCGTAAATCGTAATTTAGATTTTGTACTGTAGTTCCAGTAACTGTAAAGCAAATTTAAACTTAATACCAAAGAGATGGAGAACGAATATAATTTAAGAGAGACATACAAAATATCCTACTTATAACCGTGAAAAAATAAAACGTCCTAACAAATTGATTAATTCCTCGGTTGATGATTAAGATAAACAAACCATGTATTAAGATGTGAATGAAAAGTAACAAACAGATTATAACAAACAAGTTACATAACAGACAACAGATTACAAGTAACAAGTTACTTCGGGACCCTAATTGATTCGTAAACTTCACTCGGTTCACGTAGACAGTAGCAATGTACTCGTATTGTATAATTATTATCTCGGTATTATCTAAGACTGTCTTACACTAAACAACTTATTTCCTATGGTAATACAGCTGTTTATCCTTATGCAATTAAGGAACAATGCTGCAAACTAGAAGCTCAGTGAAAGTGCTCTCGTTTGAACGTATACTAAGTACGTACATTTAGCGTAATCGAGCACAGTTGCTGTAAGCATTCTTGCGAATTAGATCATTCGTGTTCTACTGTCAAATAAATCTTACCTGGACCAGAATGTATAAGGACCTGCAATCGACAGGGATTGAAGTAATTGACGCAATAATTGCTTTATGTGTTTTATTTTCGATACTGGTACGTATTCCCGATAGATAGGTATTGTACGGTGATGTTTCAACAGTTACATAAATTGTAGATAGAGAATGAATGAAGGTATAAATTTTTAAAATGAAACGATTGACCACTCTGAAAATAATGGCACTTGTGGTTTCATTAACATCTTATTTTTTTTATACTAACCATATATCAAAAACCAATCAAAATCGTATTAACGCTTGAAGATTTCTTAAAACCTTTAAGCTTAAGTCGCTTATATAAACCAAAAGTAAATTATACCAAGATAAGCAGCGGTTTCTCATGCTTTCATGGCAACAAATAAAAGATATTACATTTCATTTTTGTACGTAACAATGTTCGAAAAATTAATTAAATTTGATCATTTCGTTTAAATCTGTAGTTTCTATAGATCAAGCACAATGGAATTGTCGTTTCGAGTTACGCTCAAAGCAAGTGTTTTTCTTTCTTTACTACGTTACAAATGAAAAACTTTCACAATTTCTTGGGCATAATACCTATAGTTGCTTAACGCTATTATCGTACGAGATTGCATCAACTATTACCGTTGTTGGTTTATTTGCATTTATTCTGCTTTTAATTGAATGTCGGTATACGGCGATGCCTATTCTATCTATCACCTGTACTTTCTAGATAGGTACCTTGTGATTACGAAACCTATTTATAGTGACTACTTATTAAAAAAATAAAAGTTATAAAACTTTCCCGAGCAATTATCTTCGTTAATAAGCGTTATTGAGTACTAAAATGAAAATAAAACTGTTGTTTAAGGTGGAGCTACCTATTTTATTGTTTGTTCAATCCAATGCTTTGACTGCTTGTCTGAATTGTCTACCATTTTCTTGCCAGAGTATAGTTCGACTACTTTCTTATTTTTAAAAAATGTACCTTCTGTAATAAACGATTTTTAACTGAATAATATCTTTGTAGACATCGATACCAACAGTGGGTATAAAATAAATGTAATGCAAGATTATTAATATTTTTTACTTAGGCAGCATTTATCAAAGGATATAAAAATAAATGAGAGGGGTTTTAAGGATTCGTTTGTGATAGTATAATAATTTGTACACACCCAATTTCATTGAGTATAATAATAATTCATAACAACGTTAATGACTATTGACACATGAAAAGTCACAGTCGTTTGCCCTTTAATATTTAATTTCATACTCAGTTAGCGTTCGATATGTCATTCATTGTAATGCCAACTCACACAAATGCTAGCTTTCCGCCCCTGTTATTAAGGTCCATAGTAGATTGACGGCGAGAATTTAAAATGCCTTAAGTAAATTTTGCTAACAAGCTAAATTGAACTGCAAGCACGCGTAATACCTAAATTTGTTTTTAGCGGGGAGTGACAATTCCGTATCCTAAGCAACTCAATAATCACTAAGTAAGTAAATCCAAGTAGAATTCGAACTCGTTCACTATTTCCACATCAATAAAAAAAACTAAAACAGTGCAGTCAAACTTTTAACATTAATTAGGTACGTATCTTAGAACTTTCAATTGCTCACACCCTGCATTGATAGTGTCTCTAACTTAATAGCGCACTTAGTTATGCACTATTATTAATCTTAGCACTCGTAAAGTTCCAAGGTGTGGACACATATTCAAAGAATGCTTCCGTAAAAGGTTATTACTGTTCCTTCATATGTGTAACACTTTTTATATGATACCGAATCCATCTAAATGGTAATGCGCTATTTGCGCATTTTCGCTTAATCCAATATTCTGCATAACTTTTCCAGTTTTTTTAGGTGCAGCATTTCTAGGTTCTTACACATGAGCTTGAAATATTTAGACTTTTTGTCAGATACATCAGCAATAACACTAGCGATTTGATTTGATTGACTGAAATAAGTTAATCACAATAATATCGAGACGATAATGGGACGGAATCAAGACGTCCCTACTATCTATTAATAAAATTAGTTGCTTTTTTAGCAGTTCCGTTAAATAATATATCTAAGTATTGCAATGAAACTCTTCAAGTCACCATTACAATATCGGTGAAGTTTCTTTCATATTCATTTTTTAGTTTTCATAATCTGAAAGCTATGATAAGTACGACTTAATATTTGTGGCGTTAAACCCAGAATGTATGCAATGAAACCAGTCCAGCAGACCTCCAAACGGCCTAGCAAGATATTAAGTCATCCAAATGTATGTATAATTCATCAACGTCAGAATACTTGTACTAATACCAATAGCTTGTTACGAAGACAAATCGAACATAAATCGTTAATATCAAATATCGATCAGAATATTGAATGCATTGGTTCCAGTTCATTAAAGACGCAGCAGTGGCGATTAACTTTGTACTAAGGTTAATAAATATGATGCAGAAAAGTGCACTGAACAGAACGACAGAGAACCGCTACTTCATTAATAGTAATTATAAAACCTTCTATCCTAAATACCGTGTAAAATTTGAGCAGTCAGACAAGTCTTATAAAATGCCTCTAGTAAATTGTCTTGATAGTAATACCAAGTTAGTAAGAATTTATCTTGATACACTCGTATTTGTGCAGGGAAAAGTCCTCTTGATGTCACCTGTCCATATCTGACACTGCCTTCATTTTCCATCTCTTGTTTACCCATCTGTCTTTCCATGCCATATTTCCATGGGTCTTCACAGTTCTTTATTAAATGTTCTCATAGTAAAGGAATGCTTAAATCAATGTCATTTAAATACAGTAGATTTTAAGGCTTTCTACTATCAAATTTAAAAATGTTAATTATGAGTATAATAATACCATTTCTAGATATTTTGCTTTTTGATTCTGATCATAATAATTATATTTATTCATACATTTAATAATATCAATTCTAGCAATAATATAACTTAGAGAGAGTAATATATACGCTAATTAGTTATTGAGTTTGCTAATTAGATTTATTTAATTATATTACCACAGAGACGACACAGTTAAGCGTACTTGCTAATTAGTTTTGTATATATCAAGAGTCGAAGCTTGAGGTACTGCTAAGACATCGGCCTAAGGCTTAAAGGGCATTACGAGGAGAGTGGTGACCTGGTGACACGTAGGACCTTGGAGCGAACCTTAGACTTCTTTATCAGTTGTCCTTTCTAACTAGCGTAACAATATAAAGTAGCATGTACTGGCTAGTGGAAATATCGAATGGCTATTAATAGACAGCGTAGTACAGGTGATAAAAACGGTGATAATAAATCAATTATGTCAGTAAGACGATCAATGCGCGGCAGATTTTAATGTCTTGGACTATATAAATAAAATAAATTGAAATTACCTTAAATTAGGGTGGAGTTGTAGATACTTACTATCAAGCGCAAGCGCTAACATTTTGGAAAAAATGTTACATTTAATTAAAAATAAGAAGAGTTACAGGAGATCTGTAAAAATATTCGTTAATAATTTGAATTACAACATTGAAAAGATAAGAACAAATTTAATAAAATATAATGAAGCGTACTATTTTGCCTGGTTATAAGTGACCTTGTAAAGCATTCGAATGTCGCAAGTTTTAGGCCGCCAAAGGGCAACAAGACTTAGCAACAGATTTACCGGTCCGAAGAAATAGTTGGTCGACGAGGAAGCTGTAATAAAATATGCAACGGACGCTGAATCATCGAAAGTTTGGACGGATGTTGCGTTTTGCGAAGCGTAAAATCACTTGATACGGCGAGGAAAGAATGAAGACTTCTTTTAACCACTTTCTTGTGTTCTTTTATTCATTCAAACTATAGTATGTATCTAGGGCAGATTTGTTTTGTTAATTTATCTATTCACTTTATTGTTTTCATACTTCTTACACAAAAATATTGTTTACTAGTTGTATCCGCAACTTCGCTCGTGCATAGGAGTTTTTTACGCGTGAATCCCGATCCCGTGGAAATTCCGAGATTAAAGGTAACGTATAGGTATGTTGCTCTACAATGACCTTTAAAGTGAAAGTCCTGTATTTTATTTATTATTTTACTATATGTACAGATAGATAGGACAAGGTGTACCATATAAATGTATGTTCTCGGGTCCTCAGCGATTTATATTTTGAGATTCGCGGGGAAAGAGACAAAGTAGGTACCTACCTACATTGATAAACGATAATGTCAGAAATAAAAGCAATTAGCCACAAAATTATTATAAGAGCAAAATCGCGTGTTACATTTAGATTGACTGCTTGAAAGTAGGAAACACTAGAATATGATCTAACAATTAAACGGATTTTAGTTTCTGAACGCGCTAGTCTAAGATTTCCTGAAAAATAATTGATCTAGACATGAACATCTATTGTTCTAGACATAAAAATCTGTTGTCTGTTCATTGAGAGTGAAGTCGCCTGCTTTGCACTTTGCAGTTGTCATATTATAGGTACTCGTATGCATATGTTTAATAATATGGGTTGTCGCACTAATGAAACAATTCATTGAAAGGTTTTTATGCATTCACTTATTTAAATACTTACTTTCTTTTTAGTTACAATTATATATTTTTGCTTCAAAATCTATAAGCCATTGCTAATTTTTAGCCGATCCTATATCTATAGTTGACTTCTCAATCTTCTCATATACTCATTTATTCAAAATTTTAAACTATCGAAATTATTATTCGCAAAAAGACCTCTAATAGTTCCGAATTTCCGATCTATATTACGACAGTTACGCTATTTTTTACGATAATTGCGATCTACGTTCGACAGTTACGACCTATGTTACGATGAACCATAAGACGAGTAGCTCTCGTTATACAAACCCTGTCATTGCATTAATCAATCAAGCTACGTGTAACATCGAATAGGTACATTACTCGCGTATCCAAACCAATCATTGTTCCATCCGCCAAAACGTTCACTTTCACTATTCACGCTTGACCGCTCCCGACGTTCGTCTGAGAGTTTACAACAATATCTTGTAAACGTAAAGTTCATTACTTAAGGATGTATGGACAGATGAACAGGTCAACTGGATAAGGTTACATGGCGGCCATTGACGTATTATCAAAACAGACCTGACAAGGAAACATCAAGTTTCATGAGGTCTCTTGTCCGAGTGTAACATAGGCTAGTCAGGTGTGAGCCCGCCTTAGTTTCACTTCGGGAGTTCTTTTCAATCACGTGTTTTTTAATAACTCGTAACTATTTTATTTATCAATCGCTTGAATTAAAACAAACACTGTTGGTAAGTTAGACTTACATTAAAATATAATTGAAAATTGCCTCCAAATCGATTGCCCATTTTTGGAGATTAGCGCGAAAAAACTAAAGACTCAGTTATAAGGTGAGGCCCGAGCTTAAAAATGGATCATTAACGGGTTGAAGTCGTGTAACCTATTTGTTAGAATTCATGCATGAATGCTTTAAAATTCTTCTGCTTGACTATTATTCTTCCATTTAACTTTTAAAGGTGATTTAGATGCTTTTAGATACTAAGTAACTAATCTTTTCTGCAACCTAACCTAACCTAAGATAACCTAATGTTACTTAAGCTGTTCAGCTAATAAAAGATTTTATGTCACACATCAATTAAATTCGTGACCAACGCGAGCTAGCTTTGTAATTCATGTAACGTTTATTTATTAATTAATAATTATTCAATCAAAAATATTTAACAACCAATCAACATTGTTAGAAATATCATTCCACGAATAATAACTACGGGCGACTAAATGCAGTTATATTACCTAATGCCGTGTCAGTTACGCCAATCTTTGTTAATTTAATATCTAATAGTTAACAGCTGATTTGATCTGACACTTAAATCTAATTTACTGGTAGGTACTTATGTAAGATTATAATTTGTGCCTACAAGATTACATTTGTAATGACGGTTTGATTGTACATATGTATATAATTGAAAGAAACTATAATTAAAAACAATAATAACTGTGTATCAATAAGCTTGATGTTTCCTGGCGTCAAATCGCCGCTCAAAGAGGCAAGCAAGGAAACAACGATAATAATTATGGCTAATGGCCCTCTAACTTTATAAAGGAGGACGGGCGAAAATGTATGGAAGCTGGTCTACCTTGGTCTTGGTTGGTCTACCTTACCATCAACACGACCATCCACACCCACACAAGCACTCATAGATACCCAGAAACACACGCATAAGATTGAGTAGTAATTACATTAAACCTGGCTTAAGCGCAAGTAATAAATATAATATGTTGTATAATGTATGGGTTTAAAGCTGTAAATGTAACTTAATAAATAAATAAATAGTCAAAATATTATAATTATGTTAATAAACATCATTATCATCGAGGATAACATCGTTAAGGAACAATGCAGGTGCATTAAACCCTTCATGACGGGCACACCCTAAGTACCAGATTATCGATAGCACATGAGCACAAGTACCTATAATATATAAGTCGTCCTGTTAAGCAAGTACAATAATATTGTATAAAAGTGATGGTAATATAATTAATTAAAATATAACAATAATATTTCCTGGCTCGATCATACTCATGTTCGCATGGCTGTATCTTCAAACGCACAAAGATTTGAGGAAACTTCCAATAGTAAAATTTGATGTACTATTCTATCCCAAATTGAAAATGTGCTACTTATTATTATTGGACTGTAGACCAAAATGCCCATTCTCCTTTAATAACAATAGCTAACCTATAGCCCCAATCTTTGATGTTTTAAATATCTCGATTGAGCGTCGCCCTACAATGAAAACAAAAAAAACAAGGCAACATTATCAGTGTGCGTGCAAGCGATGATTTTCACGTTCGTCTATTGTCTATGTGTGCGTAATGTGTGCATAATGATATAAAAATTATGGCTAACAGTTAGCCACAATTTTTTGACACGTTTGGCGGCTTCTATGTTCCATCTAGACGTTTAAAACATCAAAGAGCCCCAATATACAAGGACGGACAAGACAGGACCCAGACTGAGAACGGTTTTAACCAGACATTCAAACTTCCGCCTTACTGGGAGTCTAACCCAGACTCCTTTGCGGCGATCCGGTATAGCAACCAATTTAACCATTGCGCCTCACGGACACGCACACAATTTGGCATTGTTACTACGAGTAGTAAACCTAGACAGAGAACGATATGTGTGATATCGACTTTACACACATACACAGTCACACAGACAATTAATGATGAGCGTGGCTAACATGAGATAGCTCGAGGAGCAACGATTGTATGTATCACATGAAAAATTCGACACGCAAGTATCGATGTTTTTCTTAAAAAAAAGAGCATGCATTGCGAAACAGAAAAATGTATTATCCTATCCCATTTGATGTTTTGTGTCATTGGCCTCAATTATTTCTTGTGTGAATGCGATAGAAAGCATTTGTCTATACTCTTCTCCTTCTGTAGGTACCTACTCTAGTTAACGACTGCACTTTATGAAACGAAACTAATGATTCCGAAGTAAATAGCCAGTTTTGTAATAATATTAGAATAAATATATAATAATAGTCATTGTCCTGCCGAAAGCGAAATCTCTTATGCCGACCTCCAATCAAATTATTTTTATCGAAGCTAATCGAATAGCAACTAATTGTAAAACGGACGATGTGACCTTCTACTGCATTTCATAATCGTGATCCCACCCACAGCGTATGCATCGTGTTAAAGACTCTACCAACTGACTCAACGTTGTTTTCTATTACAAAATTATTGGACATAATAATAATTATGTTTTAGCGACTATTATTTATTCTACTTTTACCTAGTTTCTAGAGATTTTCACAAATAAATAGCGAACATGAGTTTATATATATTATGAATAGCAAATATGAAAACTGCATTTCAAATAGCACGACAGAGAGGAAGATATTTTTTAATAAAATAAAATAATAGTTTAAAAAAACTAAAAAACACGCTTTTTATAGAATACTGAACTAAAAAAATAGAAAATAAGTTTCAATAAATTTAAATTAAGAATAGTGTTAAAAATTTCAACAAACATGAATTAATAATAGTGTAAATAAAGAAAATATTTTATTTAAAAAAAGCGTGGGGTGCTTTTTAAGATATTATCAAAATGACACCATGCACCCCACGCTTTTTTTTAAATAAAATATTTTCTTTATTTACACTATTATTAATTCATGTTTGTTGAAATTTTTAACACTATTCTTAATTTAAATTTATTGAAACTTATTTTCTATTTTTTTAGTTCAGTATTCTATAAAAAGCGTGTTTTTTAGTTTTTTTAAACTATTATTTATTTTCGACTTTTTAGTTTTGTTTATTTATAATAGCTTGTTTTTATAATTTTAAACTATTATTTGGTCTCTATCGATCTATCTACTGTGATAACTTAGAATTCAAATAAACAGAAGAACAACGCCATCTAGTAAAACGTAATGTACGCAGTCAAACTGAATACGCAGTTACAGCTAGTTGCCCGTAAATATGGGTAGATGGCAGTAGCAAATGGATAGATGGCAGTAGTGTGAGAGTAAAAAAATTAAAATCTTATTTTGCATATTGAAAATTGGAATAATTTTATCAAAATAGTGTAATGTCATCGGAACTCGATAAATCTACAAAGTTTGAACGAAATCTGGCCATTTAAAGTGGGTCAAAATCGCGTCCAAAGAAGTCGGTTACAAACAAATATACAAACATACAAACATACAAGTGAAGCTAATATAAAGCGTGTAATAATATCATTATGGTAGTCTCTTTATGCGAAGGAGAGTTACATACAAACATACATACAAACATACAGGTGAAGTTATAGGCTAGAGAAGGTGGAAATTAAAGAAGTTAGGAAAAACGCCTATTTTTAGGAAAATCCGCGATAGATTTGCGTGGAAAGGGTCTAGAAAATTAGGGATCAACTGTTTATAGGTGCGTTATGAATTTGAAGCAAAACGCCTGAGGGGCACGGAAGATATTAACAGAAATGTAGGTTTAAAATGAACGAATTTAGTATAAATCAAGGAAAAACAGTTGTAATTCGGAAAATTCGCGATGGATTTTCGTGGAAAAGGTATAGGAAGTTAGGGATCAGTTAGCTTTAAGTTAGTTATGAGTTTGAAGCACAACGGTTGAGGGGCACGGAAGATATTAAAGGAAGTAATGAGAAGTATTAAAGGAAGAAAAAAATGAGGAAAAACAGCTATTTCTCGGAAAATTGTGGTCGGATTTTCGTGAAAATGGTATAGAAAGTTAGGGAATAATTAGTTGCAGATGCTATATAAGTTTGAAGCAAGAAGACCTTTGGGCACCGGAGATATTAAAGAAAATGGAGTAAAGTTACATACAAACATACAAATATACAGGTGAAGTTAATAAAAGCGTGTTAAAATCAATGTTAGAAATTCAAATTTTTTCAGAACAAAAGAACGGAGTACCTACTCTGAGAATAACCCAAATAACCTCTACAATGAACAAACAAACAGAAGCTTTGGTTCATCTATGAAAGAGTCAATGGCATTGAAAGTTATCTGTGGTTTTATGTAAGCAAATCGTAGTCCTTCTGTTGAAATTAACACCGCGCTACCTTTAATATGGGTACACAAACATAAAGACGCTTTCACCTTATTTATATTACTTGGTTTAAGTCGTAAAATAAATTGTAGGAAAATTGTAATAAATACATAATATAATAAAGACATTATACTCGTAATTGTACCTTGATTAGTTACAGTTGCGTATTTATAGAAAAGTGTAATTATCCAATTACCCACTCATTTCCATAAAAAAGTAAACCTTGACACTGACTGACGTTTCATTAAATTTCAACATATTGGCATTGAGTTACTATGTAAACTAGAGAAGCTACGTCAAACAAAAGTCATGTTCCTTTTCTCGGTTTAAAGCTATCCGTCGCTGCAGCGCTACAAAAAAACATTCTGTCTAATCTATCATTTTAAACCGTAGCGCTTAATACGCTTAATAAGATACATAATAGTCCTACAAGCATCTTTTGGCGCGTGGGTGACAAAGACAGCGCCTTACAGTTTGCCTTACTTGTATGACGCTGTCTCTGTCACGCACGCGCCAAAAGATGCTTGTTGGACTGTAGGTCGTTTCATTCATTACTCGGTCACTATGACGACGGAATATAGATTAATGACATTTATGACACAGAACGGTCAGTGTGAGGTTTTTACATGTTTTTTACCTATCTGGTTCATCAGGTTGAATGAAACAAAAAATTAAAATTGAGTATTATTGTGAATATTTTATCCCCCAAAACTCAGTTCTACTGTAAAGTGTTCACGTTCTACATTTATTAAGTACAAACATCAATAAATTGTAACATTGAAATAACCACTTTTTACTAAATGCATGGATAAACATTAGTATAGACCGTCTATTCGTGTACAAAAAAAAAACATTTTTTGCAATAACAATAATTATTTAGGACCCGTCAAACTAATTTTGGAGATAACCAATATTAATAATAACGAATTGAAAAAGGGCTCACTTACAAGAGAGGATACAAGAATTAATTAAAACAAAATATTATAAAAGGGCAAAATAATACGACTCGTGTTACAACTTCAGTTACAATTTATTGAATGATGAAAGTATTGACAACAACAAATGTTCCTTTGCTGTCGTCGTTCTATTTACAAATAGGTACCGGCCAGAAACCCTGAAAAGAAAGCTCTGACTCCTCTCCTCTCCTCTCCTCTCCTCTCAAGTCCACTAAAACACTACTCTGCTCAAAAGCACCGCTCCTCTCAATAGCACCTCTCCACTCCACATCTGGCAACACCAGTATGCCAAAACTGCCCTCGCTTCAGCACATCTCATATCGCCACCTCCTGCAGTCGCTGCTCCTCACAGTTGTTATAGCACAGGCATAAAAATCCTCCGTTACAATATATTTTTATAAATTGTATTGTTTTATTTTCACCTTACAACCTGATGATCGGAGCATTGTACCACTATCCTGACTAGTGTCTCCGACATGTATTAATTTAATTATTTGTTTTGTAATGTTGCTCATGCTGCTTTAATTTTTATATTTGTAACACCTTAAATAAAGCATGACGCAATATAGATTATGATTATGCTAGGCAGACGGAACCGCGGACAAAGTATAGTCTTTTAAGAATTAAAACATTACAGAGACATGAATGTCAGCGTGTAAAACTGATAATATTGTGTTTAATGTGATGTCAACAAATTGTACCTACTATCACTACTGGACGTTGTTAGTCTATGAGAAGGACACAATATGGCAGACGTTAAATAATTTTTCGTATTTATTTGAAAATAGTGAAATATGGTTACCAACCGATGAAAAGTTACTCCTGTGCATTTATTTGAGTTCCTGTAGTTATTGCGGCAATTACGTAATACGCAATTAGGCATTGTTCACGCTAGTTTTAAAGATTCACTGACAGGTCTCAGACGTTTTACGCGCATGCGAGCTGGCAAGCGAATGAGAGAGTTGAGGTGCATTCACCGCAACTAACTGGCGAATAAAATTTCTTTGCGGTGTCTTCTCTAGTACTTTAGTACATAATATCTCAATGCATATTGGTGTACAAACTACAGTGAGTACCTGCTCCAAATTATGCTTTAATATAAAAGTGGTCTTATCATTAGATTTCCGAGCAAGACAAGTGGAGGAGGGGGTTTTAACCTAGTACATTATTTTCAAGAATCATTTGTGTATTACAATTTAATTACCACTTACTTAAGTGAGGAAAACATCGTAAGGATACCTGCACGTCACAGAGTTATCCATAATCCATAATGTTCTCAAAGATATGAATTCCGCCAAACCTCAGTTGCCTAGCGTGATGGGTTTATGGGTTATGTCCCTCACATTGTGAGACGAGACCCTTATTATTTGTGTCTGAGTATGAGGAACTAGTATCCCCATGAAGCCACTGCGACCATCTCTGACCTATTGTGGCTGTCCTAGTAAGATTGTGGGAGACCTTTACCACCTAACCCTTATTATTGACGAGTGAACTCACAGATACCAATAAAATTGCACAGTTGAACTTAAAATTGTTAAGTGCACAGTTATCATCATCGAGATTTATTTATCACGATTAAACACCTAGAATGCAATTTATTCTGACATTTGGACACGTGTCAATATCAAAGTCTAGATCTAGCGCGCTGTACCTAGGTACTATCAAGATGCAATTGAATTTAAAAGCTCAATGTTTTATTTCATTCGCTTATTAATTTTAATTTAGGTTATTGATTAAGATATTGCAGTTTATTTGACAGCTTTTTAAGCTACTATGTTTTTGTAAACCAATCGTGTTCTGTAGTGAGTCTAAGTTAAAACATAGAGCCGTACGAAGCAATAGGGTTTCATTTTTCTATTGGGTTTTTTAGATGTGAAACTGCTAAGACAACTTCGAAGACAGTTGCTTTTACCAAATTACCAGGCCGCTAAACCTAAAAGCCTGAGATTTAGGTAAAGAAGCCGAACAACCTATAAAATCATTAATCCATCAGTGAAAAGAAATTTCATTCTACAACCTATGTATATTTTGGCTGGACATGCAGTCAAAGAGCTTAACAATATCTGGTTTTTTCCGGACGCCTGGCAACACTTGCTATCACCAAGGATTTGGAATAGCCACATTATTACATAATTATGCTCACAGTTCAAATTAGCTTGTACGCAAAACGGTATTGCACGCGTGTCACGCATTAATGGTCCTGATTACTTCAGAATCTTTAGATCATAAGCGCCTGCAGCATATATCATCGCACAATTCGTTAACCACGACACATACGCCCTTAGGCCTTTAATCAATTTAATTACCGACAGGCCCGACAGCCAATAACCGACAACCGACACCACTCACGCATAAGGATAACGTACGATGGTTCAATTAAATAACCATTCTCACCGATGTCTGGTGTTTAGAATACTGTTGATTTCGTTTCCGGTGATTTCCATATTTTGCTGGTAGCCGGCAAGTACCTAGTGTAAAGATGATTTATAGTTTTCAATTCTTAACAAGATCGCCTTAATAATTTTGTAATTTAGACCTGTTTATTGATTCAAAAATAATATATTTATTTATTTATTTATTTAAAACTTTATTGTTTGTACATCAACAAATAAAATACACAAACAAAAGTACAAGAAAGTAATACAAACAATGGGCGGCATTATCGCTTTAAAGCGATTTCTTCCAGGCAAACCAAATGAAGATAAGGACATCACTCAAAGTCCTACACGGATATAAGCAAATAATAGTTATGTCCTTATTCACTCATACTTCCGTAGAATGTGATTGTGGTGCGGATGGCACGACTAACGTATCAAACATCAGAAACACCCTTGACCCGGAAACAAACTCCTATTAAGTTAAATATCTGCCACAGCCGGGTACCATCGTGACACGGAATGTCAAATAGTCGTTAAACAAATTAATAACAGTTTCTAAATCTACTACCTACATTGATTACAATTCCTCACTAAGATGCCCTGCATTGTAGGTGACAGAGGTACACATAAATCAGACATCACTTTCATATCAATAAATTAACGGTCCCGAAAACTAAATTTTTAAACTGTAATCATGCCTTTACATTTTAAAGAAAAAATAAAACTGTCCTATAAAATTCGTTTCTAATTTTTCCGAAGCTCAGTAAACGTAAATCTGAAAATAACAAATGAGTAATCAAAGAATAACATAAAAAACTTTAAACGTAAACTTCGCCTTTATCTCATTGTGTAAACTGTGAATTTGAGCTAGGTAATAAAACTAGCATTTGTTTGCTTCACACTGCCGTGCTTATTACGTAAACTCAATTAATTTGTCAACAAACACGGTAATACACTGTACTCAGAGTTACACCGCGAAAGCTGTCAATGCTTAATACTAGGAAGAGAGAAATTGTCTCATCGATTACAAAAACACCGCAATCGAGTAAACGTGTCATCAGCGAGTCGCGATAAGCGAAGATGTTCATAATTTTATAAGTTATTGGAGCAGCGCCAGCGGCTCTAATAAGGTAACATTAATGTATAAAGTTTTTATTGTTTCAACAAGATTTAAATATCTTTACAGAGATTAGCGCAAAGCACTGAAAATATTTAAAATAATACTTAGCACCTATGTCACTCAAGTCACGAGGTTTTATCTACCCTATCTCTAAGAAACTTGTTTCCAAGATCGGTAAAAGGCTGGTAAAAGGAGTTTTTAAACGTTTAAATTATACAACGCTTGAAATACATTATTAGCAATTGGTGATTTAGTACAATAGTGAGTACACAAGCATATCTTGTAATCTGCTGTAGTGACCTCGAGGTGAAAAAATTTATTCAGGATCGATTTCCGGCTGCGGTAGATATTACGTGAGAGATAAACGTTTGTTCTCGGGTCGTGAGTGCTTGTATAATTTATTTATATTCGAGTGCCGATCCAAAATGAGGCAAAAGGTGAAGTATGCTTTAGATTTTCTCAAATATGGGGAGAATCGTGAAGTATATTAATGTAGATGTACTTTGTACAGAGTAAACAGACCCGTTATCCTTAGTAGACCATTAACACATTAAGGGGACGACCTTACACAAAATTTGACTTGACTCATGGGAATGAGAATATCGAGTATTTTTAAGATAATATTATGATGTTACCGAATTTATGGTGCTAGTGAATGTTAGCTATTCGATATTAACAAAAGATAGATAAAAGATATTTTCGTTCATCGCCGGC
Source organism: Hesperia comma (assembly GCA_905404135.1). Lineage (NCBI taxonomy): Eukaryota > Metazoa > Arthropoda > Insecta > Lepidoptera > Hesperiidae > Hesperia > Hesperia comma. The sequence goes on from FR990018.1 coordinate 5,174,536, forward strand.
ACTCAGCCAAGTGTCGCACCGGATTCTAATTGATTAACCTGCAATTTATAACATAGCTGCTCTGATAAATTCCTAATAAACCCGCCTGAAGGCACAAGCGGTAACTGATGTATTTATGTTCGTAATAGCAGCCTTTATGTAGTCAGACTAATAAATCACAACTTTTAATTACAATACAACCGGGGCGCTTTTGAGCAAGCGTGTTCCAAGTGTTGCACTACTTTATATTATCTAATGAATTCTGAGAAAGATTAGGATCTGCTCAATATCTAGGTCTGGTAATTATATGTAAGGGTACCTAATAATAGTGCGTAGATAGGTACGACAAATTTCAAATGTCCTTTTATGTAGGTATCTAAGTTGATTAGAAATGGTCAGTAATTGATTATCCCTGGTTTACTGCACGACCTGTTTATCGATGATATAACGAACAAGATTCTGTTGTTTCATCTTACATCTGAGTTTTTTGCGGAATTGTACAAAAACATGATTCATAAGAAATAAATCAATGGTCATTTGGTGTTTAAAGACCTTTTTGTAGTTAAGAAGATATAAATTGAACATCGTCTGATTTAATTTCGCTTACGACATTTCAGTTTGTTTTTTGTCAATATAATATTACGGAAGTTACGAATAACAAGTATCTAGATAGATAGTAGAGCAAGATCCCAGGGCCACCAGACGTCACGTATTTTCTGACGAAGGAAATGTGGACGATTGAGTAGTGTTAGTATGTACTAAGAACGCATGCCTACCTGCTAGCTTGCTCAGACGGCCAATTTTCAGGTATCAGGTAATCAAGGTACATAAAAACATTACTTACCTCACGTAAATTCTCCAAGCTGATTTTTACGTATATTTTAGGCAATATCCTTAAAAATAAGTCGCCAATACTCCCAGACACTTTCCGTCGGCCGTATTGCTTTGCAGACGCTTTAAAGCTCCCAAAATAATTACTTAACTTCACGTAAATTCTGATGCTCCATTTTTATATATGTCTACCAGACAACTATTTTAAAATCTTTTACAAGAAGACAGACCGATCCAAGGGGCCAATCACCCCCTAAGCTCAATTTTAATGCCTCTGTGGGTAGGAGCGCGAGGGCATGAGGGCATGAATAGGGACGAAACTGAAAACGTAATTCAATGCGTGATATTCAAACGGAAACGTTACTAAAGGGTATATTTTGTTTTTTAATTTGTAGTAGAATATCTACTTTTGTAAATGGCACCACCAAACGAAAATGAAGTTAGCAACAAATGGTCATAATTACGCATAAGACAGGTATTCAAACAGTGGCGGTTTTTAACCGACTTCAAAAAAGAAGGAGGTTCTCAATTCGACCGTATATATGCTTTTTTTATGTACGTTCAGCGATTATTTCGTCGTTTATGGGCCGATTTTGATAATTCTTTTTTTTTGTAAAGTAGATATGCGCAGTGGGGTCCCCTGATAAGGAAACCAGGATCTGATTATGGCATTTCAGAGAAATCGAGGGGAACTTTCGAAAATTGTATCGACAACTAGTGTGTTTGTTCATGTTATCATAAGTACATTAAAGCGCTACCATTTCATGAAGATCTGGAGTCGATCTGATGAAGCCGAAAGACAGTCAATTTACTGCAGTTATCTAGTGTTTGGGCTTCATTAATTTGTAGTGACGAGAACTTTACACTTACATGTTGAATTGAGCGCCATCTGGCGAGTAGTTTTTGAGTTATCTCTACTTATCAAGATTGAAGTCGGTTATTTTTTTTTGTAAAAAACAATTATTTGGTCTCAAAACTTGTACGATATTTCAAAAAGTTTCAGTGTTTACGTGATAAAAGTTTATTAAATACATAAAGTAACTCATATTAGACGTGGTAATTACAAAGGTAAGTCAAAATACTTAGCATTTTTTAAAAACAATAAACTTTTCCGAGTCGAAGTATTTTGTATTATCTTTTGGGGTTAAAAGGAACGGATTGTGGGCGAATAGGAAAGTCCTAGGTATGAATAAAAACTCCGACCGTTTCAATAGGGAATAATAAGGTTTTAAAAGAAACGGTGAAGTTTGAATGAGGACAGGGTTGGCACTTTATGTAAATATTTAAATTTAATATGAACAAAAATGAATCTTCATTTACCTACATTAAAAGTTAGTTGATTACGTTCTTTTTAACCCCAGTTTGCTGTACCTTCGTACTTCCTAAACGAATGGACTGATTTTGATGCAGTTTTGTTTTAAAAGTGAGCTTTGGCAACAGTTCCGACGGGCTAACTATATTGCTAGTCTTTGGAACAATGCAACTATGAAGATGATAAATATTTTCAAACCCGAAAATAATGGCTGGACATTAAAAGATGGAACATATGATTTTCATTGGTTCGACGGAGATCAATTACCGGGTTTTGTCAGTGAGTCGCTAGTCGCTGTCTTTTGGTGGTGCCATTTACAAAAGTAGATATTCTACTACAAATTAAAAAACAAAATATACCCTTTAGTAACGTTTCCGTTTGAATATCACGCATTGAATTACGTTTTCAGTTTCGTCCCCATTCATGCCCTCATGCCCTCGCGCTCCTACCCACAGAGGCATTAAAATTGAGCTTAGGGGGTGATTGGCCCCTTGGATCGGTCTGTCTTCTTGTGAAAGATTTTAAAATAGTTGTCTGGTAGACATATATAAAAATGGAGCATCAGAATTTACGTGAAGTTAAGTAATTATTTTGGGAGCTTTAAAGCGTCTGCAAAGCAATACGGCCGACGGAAAGTGTCTGGGAGTATTGGCGACTTATTTTTAAGGATATTGCCTAAAATATACGTAAAAATCAGCTTGGAGAATTTACGTGAAGTAAGTAATGTTTTTATATACCTTGATTACCTGATACTTGAAAATTGGCCGTCTGAGCAAGCTAGCAGGTAGGCATGCGTTCTTAGTACATACTAACACTACTCAATCGTCCACATTTCCTTCGTCAGAAAATACGTGACGTCTGGTGGCCCTGGGATCTTGGACTATAGGTACTTGTTATTCGTAACATAGATATATTTAACATGTACATATTTATTATATTTAAGATATATTTAACATATTTAACATAGATATGTTTAATGGAAAGCATTTTCAATTTTGGAATGAAATCCTCACTACAAAATGTTCTATTTTAAGGAGGATGCTAAATATCCTTAATATTATAAATGTATAAATTCGTAAGCAATTTACAGTCTACCAACAAGGAAGTAAAAGTTGGGCCGGATCAAGGCCGGGTATCCTAAGTTAGTGTCGATAAATAAAAAGGCCACAACAATGGTAGACGATGCAAACATTGCAACAGATGATGTTGAAAGATAATAGAATCGATCGTATCGCAGAATGTTCATTTAAGTGTAACGTTCGACAAAATGTAGATCGAATCGGTCAGAAACTGTAACACGGCTAACGAGGAAGTAAAAGTCCTTGTTTAAGGATAGAGTACCTACAAGGGCCCCCTCCAATCATTGCAACATTCGTGACAACGCTCTGGTCACCAATGCTTCTACTGAATTTGCATCAGCACCTGCGCCCGCGCAATTTTTATCTAATAGACATATCTCGCGAATACACTAACAGCTGTAACTGCTTGTGAAATGACTAGATCAAAGATTTTGTGTCACTTGTAAAATATTTATAAGGTTTACAGTATCGTAATTCAAACCCTGTTAGCTGCAGCAATTTACCGTTACCACAAAAAATTCGCGTTACATAAAACTTTAGTAGTTCAGAGTAATTTTATTATTATTTAATGAATTTATTGTCGATCTAAAGGAATTCAGATATTAAACAGCCTGTATTTCATGCTCTAGTTAATGCCCTAGTAACAATAAAGCGTACTGCCATGTAATTATAACTGATAAAGTGCATGAAATTGAATTTAAATTTACCAATACACTTGTTTCTACTTTATCAATAACGAGTTGGTAATAGATCGTAGTTTCTATTATTTGAAAAGGAAAAATATCTTTATCATGATCTTTGTGGTGTTTGATTGGTTATACTATTGTTAATTGTTTTTATAGAAAAAAATATTAATTACACCTTCCAATGAGTAAAACTGTACACTATTTTACATCATACTAGTAGCTTACACGGCTGACATTGTTCATATCTGTATCCATATACATATATGTAGCTTCTGTTAATAATTTGGATGCAACACCAGTCTCAAATATTGTTATGCTAAGATAACCTTAATCTGTCGACTAGTTCCAAAAACAATTAATTACTGACGCAGCAACCGCATAGTTACATAATGCTATGAAAATTATAATAATCATACTGTAATATGCAACCGTTAATTTTGAAAACATGAGAGATATTTGAAAAATCCTATATTCATAAATGCAGAACAGAATTGCTAAAAATTGTTTTGAAGCATTATCTTTAACATTCTTTTTTATTACAGATACCATCAACGCAGCTGATGACCAATCCACGTCAGCATCCTGGTGGCAAGCCGGTACAGCAACGCCCTTCCGCGAGAACTCGGCCAGTGGAAGCGTATTTTCTTCAACCCATGGCATAGTTCAGACCCATCCAACCGGCAACGACCCCTACGGATCCTTCGCAGGCATAGGCAGCACAGTGGAACCAGCTGCAAATCCCTTCGTCCAGACAAGCGGCAGCGGTCCGCTCAGTGGCAGCTTCCGAAGCAGCAATCCTCTGCCACCCTTGGCAAGGAACGCTAATGGAAGGCCTTTCATGAAGCATCTGGACTTTACCAGTAGCGCCACTGCTGAGCTGAGAAGAAACCCCGCGCTGTCCGCCCCCGATGAGTGCGCGCGAGCTTGCAGAGAGAATGAACCGCCGAGAATCTGTTACTACCATTTCACACTTGAACTTTACACCGTATTGGGAGCGTGAGTACCTACTTTCTTAACTTCTATTCTTTTATTTTTGACATTCAACAATATTTTTAAAATCTTTTAAAGTTTTATTTATTGTTTCTTTTCTGCAACAATATTTTAAAAGTATTTTGGTATTGTTTGGATGCGATTAAATACAGACTGTACGAGTATATTATAAAGATGGGTGCTATTTTTATGAGATTATTTTTCGAAAACGAATAGAAAGAAAAATTTCATTGCTAAATCGAGTTACTAAAGTTCATTATGTACCAAAACGTACATTAAACCCTGTCCTTTAAGTTTTACAGACCACATGGAATCCTAAATTTGTTGGCACGCTTTTTCATTTCGCACGTTAATTTAACGGTTTATTTCACACAGATAAGTTGCTTTTAACACCGTTTCTATACGTGAATTGGTACGAATTCCGTTGCTACTGCGTGTAATTGATAGGTGACGACAGACCTTATGCAAACATGGTTTCGTGATCATTTGCGTTAGTTATTCATCCAGGGAGGGGAAATTGTGGTGTAATAAGCAAATAGACGCGAAAATTGACACTTAATTCGAGTTACTGGTTCACTTAGTTAGATTCAACCCGTTCATTGTGCATTGGGCGCGATGTAGATACATTTTCTCGTAATTGAGGACACCTGGGGCATATTCCGTCACGCTGTTCCATTGGATAGGTTAGTTAGTTAGAAATCATTAAACGGTTCGTGTACAAATGATGCCTTTAGAAACTAAGCAGGTCATAAGCATGAATGAATTAGTATTTTTTTGCATATGGTGGTATTTCCAACAAAAGATGGCCCAGAACTAGCTGACATGATGAAGTCTTCATTTGTATGTAATTTGCTTATTTATTTAGTTATTTTGTGATTACAGAGCATGCCAGGTGTGCACACCAAACGCAACTAATGTCGTATGGTCTCACTGCCAATGTGTCCTCGCCGATGGAGTAGAAAGAGGAATCCTATCAGCTAACAGAATGTTACCAGGCCCATCCATCCAGGTTTGCGAAAACGACAAAGTGGTTGTTGATGTAGAAAACCACATGGAAGGTATGGAGGTTACTCTTCACTGGCACGGTATCTGGCAACGTGGATCTCAATACTACGACGGTGTGCCATTCGTCACTCAATGTCCCATCCAACAAGGAAATACCTTCAGGTAAATAATTGCTTGAAATTCAAGAAAATTCTGGTTTTTCAAATCACTTCATGGCAATTGTAATTAATATAAAATCTTGTTTATTATTACAGATACCAATGGCAAGGCAACGCTGGTACTCATTTCTGGCATGCACACACTGGTCTTCAAAAACTGGACGGGTTATACGGCAGCATCATAGTTAGACAGCCACCGTCGAAGGACCCCAACAGTCACCTTTACGACTATGATTTGACCACGCACGTAATGCTTATCAGCGATTGGTTGCACGAGGATGCCGCAGAGAGGTACCCCGGTCGTCTTGCAGTGAACACCGGCCAGGATCCCGAATCACTCCTGATCAACGGAAAAGGACAGTTCAGAGACCCGAACACCGGATTCATGACCAACACTCCTCTGGAAGTTTTCACAATCACACCAGGAAGACGGTATAGGTTCAGAATGATAAACGCATTTGCATCCGTGTGCCCAGCCCAGGTCACCTTCGAGGGACACAATTTGACAGTTATTGCCACTGACGGAGAGGCTGTTCAACCCGTTCAAGTGAACACTATCATCTCATTTTCAGGTAAAACGTCAAAATTACATCATTTCGTTACCATTAATGGAGAAATTGATAATGATAGCTCAAAACCACAAAAGTGATTTAAACAACGTCTAAGTAAAACAAAATGAGAGTTATTCAACTAGGGAATGCCAGTTATCGCACATAATTTGAAGAAAAACCACGCCTTTGTATGATGTAATCTAGTTAATTGGTGCATCAACTCAAGCGAAGAAAATTGGATAATATTATTGCACGCAGCCTACTTCCTATTTTACAACACCTAATACTTAATCATCTGCAATCCGACGTGCTAAAATTTTAACTGTCTGTCCATCCTTGAGGCCAAACTTACCGTACTTCTTGGTACGCCTTGGTGAACAACGAGTTTATGAGGACAGGTTCCACCAGTTAGAGTTCGCTGCAATATATACCAGCCAGTTGTTTCATAACAGTATTTAGGCATGGTATTAGTATTCCGTATTTAACTGAGTATGTATCGAACTTCTTTTAAACTTAATCGTAAAATATTTTGATAGAGGCATGTAAGAAATCAATACCTTTTTAGCTGGAAATATGCTAGTAATAGAAATTAGGGATCTCTTTGTATGACGATTCAGTAGCCCGACTGCACGTCTGCTTTCTTGCCGGCATCTGTCTTAAAAACATCTTTACTGATTTACAGGCGAACGATACGACTTCATAATCACAGCAGACAATGTTGCTAGTGCTTACTGGATCCAAGTACGAGGTCTTGGAGAGTGCGGCATTAAGAGGACCCAACAATTGGGTATTCTGCGTTACGCTAGGGGACCTTACCAGCCATCTTCTCCTCCACCGACCTACGACATTGGCATCCCACAAGGAGTCGTAAGTGACCCAACCAAAAAATATCTATTATGCAACGATTTGATAAAATTAAAATCAAATATAAAAACATCATTTTTCACTGCATTGGGTTAGCTTTCCAATACACCCACGAATTCTGTATATATGCAAATGGATTTTGCAGCTATTTTAAAATGCAAATGTATTTAATTAGTACTTCTATGAATAGCTTCCGTTCTCGCAAACATAGATCTCATGTCACGAGCCAACTTGTCGCACTTATTAATTGGCGGATATTGCAAACTGGATTCTTAAAGCAGGTACTGCAACCTCGATTAGACTTGGTCCATACTGCCGTCGATTACTTAAACTTGAACACTAATATCCTGTGCAATCCATTCAATATTTTACCACCAATTATACATACTGTTATATATTATAATATTAGATATTACATAGTAGTAAAACATCTTCAACAATTTGTATATACCATTATAACTGAACATAACTGAACATGTCTAATAGTCTGATTTGTAGTTAGATATATTATAGCACTACTGTACTCAACATTTGTAAATTTATCTCGTGTTTAAAAGTTTTTTATCAACTTTTCTTTATAAAATAATCAAACATTTTTAAATGTTATGTGTCAATATTTAATTCAATTAAATGCTGTGTTTTAAAACCGAAAAAGAAAATTTGATAAAGCGAAAGTATGCCACGGTATGCATTTAGTATTTTCAGTAGAAGAATGAGTTTGTTGCCAAATAACTTCCATTTGGTTATAAGTAGTGAGTGCAAAATAAAGTAGTTGAAAGTAGTAGATTAGATTATGCACGTATATACGTAGTAATTGCACGATCCTTTCTCCCCACTAACTATTCAGGTTATGAATCCCTTGGATGCAAGATGTAATATACAGCGAGATGATGCCATTTGCGTGAGCCAACTGAAGAACGCCAGGCACATCGACCCAGCCATCTTACAAGAACGTCCCGATGTCAAGATCTTCTTGCCCTTCCGTTTCTACGTTTACAGACCTGAGATGCTGTTCCAGCCTAACACCTACAACAGATACTTGGGTAATAATTGGCTTCATAATCCTATTCCTTAATGTTGGTCATGCAAAGGTTGTGAATACGACATCTCTTTTCACAGTGGCTCCGGGAGGAACTCATGTGATGAGTTTGATAGATGAAATCTCCTACATGTCTCCACCAGCTCCCATGCTAAGTCAGTACGATCATATTAACCCTGAACAATTCTGTAACGGAGACAACCGGCCTGCTGATTGTGGACAAAACTGCATGTGTACACACAAAGTCGACATACCTCTTAATGCCATCGTAGAAATCGTTCTAGTAGATGAAGGTAACGTAACATAAATGCATAAAATTATACGCCTGGCCGAGTCACAGTGAACGCAAATCTTTACTAATCATCGTTTTCACTTTCAGTTCAAATCACAAACTTATCTCACCCGTTCCACTTGCACGGATACTCGTACAATGTCATCGGTATCGGTAGATCGCCCGACCAGAACGTGAAGAAAATTAACTTGAAACACGCCCTTGACCTGGACAGGAGAGGTTTGCTCCAGCGTCACCTCAAACAAGGAGACCTTCCCCCGGCAAAGGACACCATCGCCGTTCCCAACAATGGATACGTCATCTTCCGTTTCAGAGCCAATAACCCTGGTTTCTGGCTCCTTCACTGTCACTTCTTATTCCACATCGTTATCGGAATGAACGTAGTGCTCCAAGTAGGCACCCAAGCCGACCTTCCCCCCATTCCTCCCAACTTCCCGACGTGCGGAGATCACTTGCCACCCATCGTTTAGACCTGTTCCTAAAAATTTCAGTTTACCTTCGTACAAAAATTGGTAGCAGTTGATTTATTAATGTTGACTAAGTATAATTTTGTGTTTGTTTTGTGTGATGTGTTCGGTAGATTCGAAGTGCTCGAATCTACCATTTGTGTTTATTTTGTATTCGAACGTTTAGAGTTCATGATGGTTTGTGATGACTTTATTTAATGGTGATACGTGTTTCTTTGAGCTGATTTTAGAATAAACATGCCATATTTGGTGATATCTTCGGTTATACGTGTCGCCTACGAGTTAAATATTTTGTATTTTGAGGCTTCTAAATATACAACGTAATATGTGTTTTTTCACCTAATTGTATTTTATGAATTGTAATGTGAAAGCGTTCGTTCTGTATGTAACTAACTACTTGCCATTGTTTTTTTCGCCAAGGATATTTATTTCGTGTATATATATTAATATGTTATGTATTATAAATCATACTTAGGAATGTAAGATATACGTGTATTACCCTGTTACTAACCCTCTATTGCATGCAAACCAACAAAATCGTAGGAACTGTAAATAATCCGCAATATTTGTAAATTACACTGTACACAAGGCTAACTCTAACAAACGAGTTGAACATTGCACATTCCGTAACAAGACTGTTTATAGTCGTAATGTTAATGTAGAAAATATTTTATACCCACAATCATGTTACCATTCCCAGTTACCATTATGTGATACCTAAGATATATTACTCCTAATAAATATAAAGCTTACTAAGGCAACTCCTTACACTTCCATTGGCAGTTCCTAGTCGACCGATATAGGTAATACATATATATTTGTATTAAATAAACGTGTGGTTTTATGCTGCATACGCGAAATCGTATTTATCATATCATTGTAAGAAAATTGTAAATTTTTTTACGGATTAATATAATGTATTAAAATATGACATTATTTTATTTCTTCCCGAACTTTATTTAGCTGCACATACACTAGAATTATTCCACTTGTGTTCACTTTTCACTATGTACTTGAATACCTTGATACTTTTGGTTTCTCTTCTGTAAATATTTACATTTCTTACACCAGTAAGTAGTAAAAGCACTAGTAGTGATTGCAGCAAATTTTACAGTAGATCAACTAGTTGATACTATTAAGTCGAGAGTGTAATTCGACATGGCGTATAGCAGTTGCACGATGGAGACATACAGGTTGTTCATTTGTAATTTGTAATTATTGCTTGTACATAATCTTTGATGCTACTAAATGTATATTATTACATCAGATAATATGTATTTTAATGACGTCATTTATTTTTATTCAGATTCTTAACCCGCTGGATGCTATTTGCGATGTACAAAGGAACGATGCAGTTTGTGTCAGCAATTTAAAGTCCGGGAAACCAATCGACAAAGCGATACTTCAGGAGCGACCAGATGTGAAAATATTCCTTCCGTTCAGATTTCATTTCTACAAGCCACATGACCTGTTCAAGGAGAACACCTACAAGAATTACTTAGGTTAGTTTGTATTTTAAAGCCTAATTGTGTCAACTTTAATGATCAAATGAAATAACGATACAGTTGTTGTAACGTTATGCGTGCCTAAATTAAGTGATCGCTAGTGCCACCCATAGTAATTCCTAGCTTTACATTTTTTAAGAGTGAAATTATTAAAAACCATTTCTGACTATACCGCCCGAATTTCTCATACATTCAGATTTTAACGCCCCAAATTCTCACCTTAAATTCTTACGCTCCAACTTTTCCATCCGCAGTGGCACCAGGAGCAGACCATCTGATCAGCCTGGTGGATGAAATCTCGTACCGAGCCCCGCCAGCGCCGCCGCTGTCTCAGATGCACGAGCTAAACCCTGACCTCTTCTGCAACGGGGACAACCGCCCCGAAGACTGCCCCGTGGACTGCCGCTGTACCCACATGATCGATGTTCCGCTCAACTCTATCGTGGAGATAGTTCTTGTGGATGAAGGTAGGTTCTTGGCCTATAATTTTGGTGATAGAATATAATGTATTCGTATTCGTGTTAACTGTAAGTTAATGCTTGACTACAGTTGCATCTGATAGTAAGTGGTGATTTAGTCTTAGATGGTAACTGCTGCGAGCAAGTTTGAAAGGTGGATTTATTTTATTTTCTAACTAGCTGACCCGCTTGCTGATAAATTATTTACTTAAACCTGCCTAAAGAACCACTCTTTCTATTATTGAAAACCGTATAAAATCTGTTTCGTAGTTTTCGAGTTTATCGCGTCCAGATAGACAGACAGAAAGACAGAAAACAGGACTTCCTTTTATAATATGTATAGATTGCGTTGCATATTAAAAAGCCAACATTTGTTTCTTTTTCAGTCCAATCGCCGAATCTATCTCATCCTTTCCACCTTCACGGGGCGTCCTACAACGTGATCGGTATGGGCCGGTCGCCAGACAAGAATATAAAGAAGATCAACCTAAAACACGCCCTGGATCTAGACCGAAAAGGACTCCTCCACAGACAGTACAACCTTCCTCCCTTGAAAGACACTCTCGCCGTACCAAACAACGGATATGTCGTGTTAAGGCTAAAAGCTGATAATCCAGGTAATTTGTCGTCCCACTGGCTTAGTTAAGTATGAGAAAGTCTGAAAAGTCCATTATTTTAAAGCACTTTGTAGATTTTCTTTTACATGTTAATTCTTGGCAATAATCCCACCTGATGGTAAATGCCATTAAAGAAAACCTAAGAAGCTTTAAGATGTTAGATTATGCCTGTAACGAAATGCACCATATACTTGAGTGTACATTGGTAACAATTTAAAAATGTTGTTAGACAACGCTTAAGAATATTAATTTATAACGTAGGTCCAGAAAATACAAATTACTCATGATGCCGTATTGAGTTTTAATATGGAAGAATATTATGACATTATACCTTTCTCTTTCTTTCAGGATACTGGCTCTTTCACTGTCACTTTATTTACCACATAGTGATCGGGATGAACCTAATACTTCACATAGGGACGCAACGAGATCTACCGCCCGTTCCGACGAACTTCCCGCGATGTGGTAACCATCTGCCGACGATCACACCACCAAGTTACTCCAGTGTGCCGTACTCACTGTACTAAGATTACAATCGATTCGCATTCGATCACGTGATCTGTTTAAACTGTCGCTAATTCCGAAACGGATATGCGAATTAAGGTGTCTCTATATCAACCGACGGTTTTCGACCGAATAATGTCGTTTCCGCACCCAATGCCATAAATTATAAGACATTGCACGTCGGATGATATGGATAAACCCTTAAAAAGGTCAAGGAATCGCACAAGTTTGAACGAAACTTATCGTCACTACGGTAGGTATACGTTTAAGACCTAACAATATGAGTGATAATTCAAACGTAACGCGTACTGCCATATTTTATCATGTTGTTGAAATATGAACAACGTGCGAACGAAATAATTTAATGTAAATAAGTATAAATTAATGGTGCTTTTGGACCAAATTAGCTAATGAACTCAAAGTTTGCAATTAAACGAAACCAAAGTTCTAATTAACCGTTATTCTACCATAAACTCAGCAATTCCATCACAGTTGATATGAAATTCCGAGGCATAATGAACTGATCTATTTTAAATCATATTATATTATACTTTTACTTACTTTTCTACTTGTTTTTGTTACTTATTTTTTAGTTTTGTACATAAATTTGTTAAGTAATCGTGTTTAAGAAAATAGTGATTATTGTATAGAAATATGTTATATTCTGCGTACAACTAACAATAATGTAAAAGCTGAAATATTGTGCATGAGAAAATGTAATAATCTTTGATATATACCTAATATATTATGTACAATGCATTTTAGTGAGCGATGGTAGCATGATCCAAAAAATAAATAGCTCAATGGTGGGTATTCGAATTTGAAACTCACATTTTTAAGTTCCAAAATAATGTTCGATGTTAAATTTATTAGCCAAGTAATAGCGAAAAAATATTAATCAACACCCGTTGCGGCAGCCGATAGGCGTTGATCGGCTCTATCCGACTATTGTGGTGATACACACTCGGTTTTAGCCGATTTCGCTTTGACAGATATGGGAAGACCCTCGGAGACCTAAAAGATATATTAGTTATTATATCAATTTTCAAATGACTAGCCTTTTGCCTGGTCTTCTTTCTGTCTCGTGTTAGGGTAAAAGTTGTGCCAAGCAGTGGGACAAAAAAATTTATGGCTGTAAATATAAATTTTATGTAATTTTACGGTGTCCCTGCCTATCGCTATTTACCTCAAGTACCTAACTCCCGGGCCTTGAGGCCGTAATCATGTTACGGTGCTGACTTCTAGTTTCAATCACGGTCACTTATTATAGTAATTAGGTACATTAGAGCACCATATTTTTAAGCATCTGTGAAGCATTCTTACTCATCGCACAGATGGAGGTAAGAGCCTGCTACGCACATGACATTGATTTATGCTTGACTGGTCATAAAAGGAATCTCAAATCCTCACTGAGCATAACTTTAACAAAATCGGGTATTGAATATAGTGTAACATGGAATATCCGCACACCCGTGTTATTTTATTAAAAAATCTCACATTTTGTTTGTTATTTTGTCATAGATGGCGTGTTATGAACGTTCAATTCAACTTATCTTTATTGTTCATGAACCAATTTTAATATTAACCTTCTTTGTGTTCTATATCATCTTGGTGGTCCGCTCCTAAATTCATTGTCATTTAATACCGACTTAACTTACAAGTACGTACCATAGGTACCTTTGTTTAAATACCATCCTAAAATAAATTAATTGTCTTGAACAAAAGTTCCCTAATTCTTCTAATTTCCTACGACTTCAACTAACCACCATCTCTATCTCAGTGGGGATCAGATCATTATAAGTTAATTTATAGGGAATAGTGCAATCCTTCGATTCCTTAAGACTATAGTTTTATAACACTGACAACTAAATAGTACTAATCGCTTCTTTAATAGTAGTATAAATACAATACTATTAATAATACAAACTAACGAACTACATAATTATATTATGTATATTAAATTAAAAACAAACTACTAATTGCATTGTTTAGACGCAAAAATTGACTAGCTAGTTAGGTTTAGGCTGTTAGAGTTTACAAATAAGCCTGCTTAAGGTAACTTCTAAAGGGGGAATTTCTACCTAAACGCATTCTATACCAGTCAACCCATGGTGTAGGAGACAATTCGTGACTGGGGTCAAAAACATTTTTACAAACTAAACATAACTAAATTAACCCTGAACAAGTTCTAAACTTGTCCATGATTAAGCCTAAACCAATGTCCTGTCGCAGTAGAACAATGATATTATCGACACAGAGTACTATTTTATTAAAAAATATACTGCTGTGGAAGGGTTGCCACGCGGAATGTCAAATCAAATTTTATGACTCTACTCTACGTCTTTGTTATTTGTTCTTTAAGTATTTTAAGCTTTATTGTAACTGTATTTTAATTTATCTCTTATCTATTTTATTAGGTACGTGTTCAGATTTTACATCGTCATATTATTTTATATTCACTTTTACGCGTGTTAATTTAAATAAAATAGATTTGTTCTGGAGTTCGATATAACTATTCGAGTTACTGGTAGGTAGCTATTATTTATAATTAAAAATTAGGCGAAAATTTATAACTTATTGATAAAGGTACTGATGTGCCTATATTTTCTATTTATTTCATAATCTAATTATTAAATTATTAGTTTCGTAATTTACTTATATTGTATCCTGAACATGTTGTGTATCAACTAGTTTGTATTTTGTTGTTTCCTATTTAATTTAATTGTCATTTCTACACCGAAATATATAAAAGACAATAGCGAATATAGTCATTAATGAATGAAATAAAAAATTTCATGAAAACGTTTCTTTTATTAACACTTCCTAACCCAATGATGTTTTAAATATCTAGATAGAGCGTCGCCCTACAATGAAAAAAAACAAGGCAACATTATCAAGCATGTGTGCGTGCAGGCGATGTTTTTCACGTTCGTCTATTGTCTATGTGCGTAATGTGTGCGTAATGATATAAAAATTGTGGCTAACAGTTAGCCACAATTTTTTGACACGTTTTCGCGCAAAGCAAATAAATACTCAAGTCCCGTAATTTCTAGTGATCAGCAATTCCATAGTAATAATGATAGGTGATGGTTTTTCGGCTAATCAAGCTCATATCTAAATATTTAAAAAAAAAATTGCCCAAAAAAGAATCGAACCCAACACGGTTCTCTTATCTTTCAAGGTCACTACCAACTGGTCTACAGAGAACTCTGCCACTAATTATAACTGTTTCTTTACTGAGATTATGATTTTACTAATAAATCCTTATTACGCTGAATACATGACCGACTTCCATATTATAATCACCCGTATGTTGAGTTTTGCTAAAGTATCAACACTGCGCCGTGGCGTGCAAATTATTCAATAATTGATTTTTATATTTTTTTTGTAAATTTTATGTATTTATTTAACGATAATTTATTTGGCAAATTAAACGAAAATATAGTAGCAAATATAGTAGAAAATTTAGTAAAAAAAGTAGCTATACGAAAATATATAATATGATGTTACTTTTACCATTTATACTCCTTAAACTAATAACCGTCACTTTGTTTCAGTGCTTTTACCATTTATAACACTTGCGTCGTACTTTAATATCTGCTATCGGAAAATACTTTTCTTCCTTTATTTAATTAGGTTTTTTATAGTTTGCATGCCTTTTATTTATTTTGTTTGTATAGTTTTGCAGTTATTATATTGGTAACTTCCTTAAAAAGTATGCCATAATTTATTTATTATGTCCAACGTTTTCTTGAAATTAATCCGCAGGCATTATAAATTTTATAAATCATTATTCCACATCCTTATCCATAACCTTAATAGCTGGTCCCTCAGAATACAATTAAGGCTTAAGTTTAATTTAAGTTAGGCACTCATAGCCCACAATAGGATTCCCTATAACTATAGACAGGCCGAAAACATAAATTTCTTGTCATTAAAATTCTGCCACAAATTAAATCAAACCTTCGAAGGGTAGTCCGGCATCATAAGTATTACACCATCATTGTACCATAACTATTGCATCAACATCAAGAACAACATCAAAGATGTAATTTTTCTTTAAAAAATAAAATATTTATAAAGTTACTTTCAAAACAATTACCAAATGTTTTTCATCGCTGCAAGCCAAACCTAAGTGCACTGATAACGGTCATGTCTCGATTCTTGTTATATAACTCTTGCATCTCCAACGAAGAGTAACTGATTGTGTCATCATGAACTTTGTTGTGAATTTGTTTGTTTGTTTAGCGATATTTTTCAAAAACACTTCAGGTACTTTTTTAATATCTCTTGTTGAAAAATTAATTGAAATGAGTTTAAGCGTTATCATCAGTATTTTAAACAAAACTTTTTAAAATATTTATTCAACTATTTTATTATTAATATAGGTAACTTAGAAGAAAATACGGGCACATTATTACTTATAACAAGTTTAACTAGAGCGTAAAAAATCGTCTTAATAAAAAAAACATTTATTTTCTAGTCATAATTTAAATAAACATTTTCATGCAAAGTAATTTATTTCCTAATCACTACATAGTATAAAACAAAGTCGCTATTTTTGTCCGTCTGTTTGTTTGTCTGTTTGTCTGTATGCTTAAATCTTTAAAATTACGCAACGGATTTTGATGCGGTTTTTTGTAATAGGTAGAGTGATTCAAGAGGAAGGTTTTTATGTATAATACATGCATATATTCCCACGAGAACGGGATCCACGCGGGTGAAACCGCGGGCGGTCCGCTAGTATAACAATAAACCATAATAATTGAATTAACTTGCATCAAAGGTGGATATATAGAGGTGCCGGAAGCCAGAATCGTCGGAGGACATGAGGCTAAACCTTACAGTCACCCTTACCTGGTGTCTCTCCAACTGAGGTTCTTGTGGCTGCGAATGCATATTTGTGGAGGATCCATTCTAAAAGAGAGATGGGTAAGTAGGTTTCCGATTTTCCGATTTCCGAAGAGTTCTCCATAGCATGTACTCAAAGGTGTGTCAAGTCTGGCAATCCACACTTGTGCAGCATGGTGGACTACGGCCTTCATCCCGAGTCATGAGCCAAGACCTGTGCTCAACAGTGGGAAAATTATAGGCTGTGATGATAACGATGATAATGATGATGACTCCGCAGTAACTTACTGAACTGAGAGCATAACTATAAAAACCTATGACCTGAAAAACAAGTCAGTAATTTGTAGAATTGAAAAAACGTTACCTTCAGAACATGAAAACGCAAATAATGAAATAAGAATTTCTCGCAGAATATGTAATACAAAGTAGAATCATTAGATATAATTATACGCGTTATTACTATAATCGACAGCCTATTAATCTAAGGTATCACAATAACAGCCGCTAGTCGTAATGATAAATGATGCATAAAACAATATTCTCGAATGTTTGGCTTATTTCTGCTAAATTGGTTTGGCAAATTATAGAAAAGCTACAGGAATATTAATCACTGAAATCTTTCTTTCCGAGCAAACGTTATATTATCCTTTTGATTAGACACTTCCTTTGAAATAAATAAGTGACATAATTCTTCTGCCAGTTGTTGCAATTAAAATAATTTTGTCTATTTTTCTTAACTATAAATTAAGTTTGTAATTGAATAAGAATTCATTTAGATCCCAAAAGATCCCGGTACAACAAAGTTCAATTCTAATACTATCTAATAATTACTTTCTTCCCTGCCTTCCATCCTTTAATAGAAAAATACTTCGCATAAAAATCACACGAGAAATATTTTCAAACTGTTTCGCTTACATTATTGTAGAGCCAATTATTGGTTAAGCCGTTTGTGGCATAAAAAATTCTGATACCTACTTGGATTGACCACTGATCCACTTATAGGTTGTACCGACTGAAAGTTTCTTTTTTGGTTTCGCCAAGTTTCGGCCAAAATTCTAATTCAGGCCTTAATTTCGGTTTCTTCTGTTTCAGTCGGGCACTACTTATAAGTTTTACTAGTCGGTGCTGAAGCAGCGTGGAGTAGTACCTACGCTCAAGCTATCGTCTAATGACGAGAGAACCCTGTTCACAAGTGAGCCCTTAATAGGTCCAAGCCACTGGGGATGACTGCTTACCATCAGATGTCCTATCGTCTTAATGGCTGCTAAGAGCATTTAAAAAATGAAATTCTCAAATCTGCTGTTCAAAGTTTTCATATTATTTTTGTTTAACCTTTTTAAAAGTTTTCATATCCACTAAAACAATACTAAGAAATCCGTTGTTGAAGATTTTAATCCTACCTTTGGTTTTAGGTATTAACAGCAGCACATTGCATAAAGGAGTCATTTTTAGTGACATGGTTGCCAATGGACGCTGTCGCAGGTGCTCATGATGTCGACAATTTCGAATGGCACACACAAATTGTTTCAATCTCGAGACGTATACCTCATCCAAATTATGCAGGGTACGTAGTTTATAATGCTGGCCTTAATGAAAACATTTTTTGTTTAAGTATTAGATTGGTCTTGAGTTTGGGTTACCTTAGTCCTCAAGCCTAGGACCACGTCTGGGACCGTAATAGAACGAGACTTACTAAAAACTTATTAAACTAGTACTATCACTAACGAACTAACCAACCAACATTCCAACACTGTCTGCTAACTGGGTTAACCATCCTAGTCCGGATTTGAGTCTTATTCTGACTCTATCACACTTGTCATGTCAAGGGTGATCTTGCACCCTTTTTCGCTTTCATAATTCCATAAAAGAGTGTGTCCGTTGCACAAACTCTACCATTCTGTCTAACATACGACACTCTACCACTGTCTTTTTTTCTTATATTCTTTTGCATTATTTATACAGAGAAAAGAATAGTGGTAAACTTACAATCATTTTTGCGTAATTTAGTTTGCTGTCGTAATTTACTCTGCGTATTTTAGTCTGCTTCTGTACCAATAACAAACTTTCTGACGTATATCAGAGTATCTCTTTTTTTTATTTTTCAGGAACATTGGTCCAAACGACCTCGCTGTTCTTCAAACAAGAACACCATTTATATTTACAAAGCATGTGCAGCCCATCCGTCTACCACAGAAATCAGAAGATGGACGACTGAGTAATTCCCTTTCTTTACCTGGTTGGGGAGCATTGAGAACTACCATCTTCCTACCAGATCTTCCAAGTAGACTGCAAGAAGTAAAAGTTGAATATGTACCATATGAAGGTAATCTTTTGAAAATAATCGTTTATATAATATAAGAAGACATTAATTATTGCATAATAGCAATCTTGAATGTCACTTAATGTTTCTATATTATTTCTAGTCTCTTTTCAAATGGCATGAATTATATTTGTTAACCATAGTACCTACACAAATTCTTACCCAAGCGCACTTAATTTTCAATAGAAAGTTATCGTTAAAATTATCGTTAGAATATCAGATAACGTTTAGATTGTTATAACAGTATCAAACAATTAACAAAAGAACAGCTTACCTACTAACAATTTGGCAACCTTCATTTCAAATCATTGGATAAGTCATTAAGCCACCGTTAAATAAGCCGCAAATATACTTATTTGCGGCTTATTTATATTTAATGACTTACAACATCAGATAAAAGGGCTTTTATTTCTTATTATAATCATTCGGTCATTATAAATTGTTGCATTTCACAAAACACTTCAAAGCCATCTCTAAAAATGTGATGAAAGAAGCTACACGATTGTTAATTATGTCTTCCTAATTACAGAATGCTTTAAAGCCGTTGATGATCTAAAGGGCGACGATGAAAGCAATCCGCTTGACAAAGATGCCAACATTTGCACCGGTCCGCTCTCTGGCGGAATAGCTGCCTGTAATGGAGACTCTGGAGGTCCTCTTGTCCAGTTTCCAGTCAAAAATGACGAGAACAACATAGAAGAAGTAAATCAAGAATATGATGAATACACCGATCCCCAGTCTGATGAACATAATGATAGTAAACCAGTTATTCTAGGTATAGTTTCTTGGGGAATTTCACCATGCGGAGAAAAAGGGGCTCCCACTGTATACACTAAGGTGTCTCATTACATTGACTTTATTAATAAATATGTGCGGTAACATAATGTATCAAGAAAGAAAAACTACATATTAAATAAAATGTTTTAATAAATATTAAACTTAAAAATTATTTACATTTCTATCACGAAGTCTTATAAATTATGAATATTACTTTCTTGATAGTGTCTATTTGTAAATTGGCTACAATTTCAACATTAAATAATTAACAATTAATTCACGTTGGAGAAAGATATGAGAGTACTCGTTTGCAAAAAGTTCCTTAATTTATTTTAAATACTTTACCTACAATAATGTTTTATGTTTATTGTGCTGTGCAGATTAAATCGACAACAAAAGTAAACTCTTATCATTCTTCTGCATTAAAAGACCTTCCTGTTATCTCTTATCAATAGCTAATTCTTCGTAAAAACCCCATTTATTTCGATTTATTTACTAGTAGTACTTTTGAGCATTTTCTTATTTAACGTTGAACAACGACGAAAATTCTTACAGCACAGTTCAGCCAAGTTCATCTTTCGTATTTATCTATAAATAGTATACTTAAGAATGTAAGATTTACTTGCTGGGTTTTATCACAGTTTTGGTTTACTCCCAAAAATGATCGCAAATCAGTCTCGGTTCTTCTGAGATTCTAGCATTCATCATTTTCTTTAAGAACAATTTCGTTATCTTTTAAATGTTCCAAATATTTTCGTTGATATACAATAGTATATTTTGATTTTTTTTATTTAGTTTTACCATTCATAATTAGGATTCCTTGTCGAGTAGGTACCTACGCTCAACAACCCATTTCATGTATAACAATCAATCAATCAATTTCACAGTGTTAATTCAGTTTGCATTTGTGTCAATTTGGATTCAATTTACATGTCCATTTTGTCGGGAGCAAGCCTACGGTTTAAGTATTCAAGTTAGAAGCACATCAGCTGGTTTATAATTTCCGCATTTGGGCAGTGTATCGACCACCAACTTGGGTATTGCTAGAGGCACATCTATAAGAACTGTCACTGGTAAAGAAGAAAATCCACAAGACCGACATTCTAGCATCCAGGTTCCGCCACGATCGAATTTTAGCCGCAGTATTGTAAAGCCTTTATTGGGTACTGTAAATGTGTCTTTCAACGGTGGATTCTTGTAATTCCTGAAAATTACAAACTGATTCTTAGTACATCTTACAACACAACTGTAATATAAAACAACACAACATGTGATATCAAAGAACACAAATTATTAACATTCAGTAAAACTTTTTAAAATAAAGTCGTCATTAAACTAGTTTGACTGCAATCTATTTACGGCTCACTACCGTCTTCTCAACTCGGATATAGCTTTAAAGATAATGGAGATGTTTTAATTTGACAGACTGGAGGAAATAATAGTCAACTGAACCATCCAAAAGCCTTCGACTTGGCGTATGAATTGCTATTTAACGATGAAAGTCTAGAGTGAGCCAGACCTAAAGTGCGTTCAATGTTTTGTCATTATTGTGCGCTCGTAATGGATATGGTAATGGTCTTAAAAACTAAACATTTTAGATGTAAACGGTCAATTAAGTTAAGTGGCAAAAGAAACAAACTTATCTGTAAACGTTGCTGTCAACACCTTTTATAGTACCTACTCGTAAATATTTGCGATACTTTAATATTACTTTTCTTCAGTATCATATTTAACACTTCTAGGTATATTACTTATTATTATTTACTTCTAGGTATGTACTACTCAGTTGAACTAGTGGGAATCGCCCATTTATTACACCATAGTATTCTGTTTTCAGAATTCATATAATATACACCTGGGTATTTTTCCTTGTTCATCAAGTCTATAAAAATCTTCTTTGTAGATAGGAGTATTGTTCGGATTTTGCCACGTAGCAATAACTTCGGCGCTGTAGCCATGTAAATGGAATGTATAGGACTCGTTACTGCCAACACCTAAAACATTCAAGAATACACTTTACAATATCCAAAAATACACCCTACATTAAGCTGTCCGAAGAGTAAAAATGTATCTTTTACAATATTTGTAGCTGGATGTAGGTAGGGAATATTAGAAGAAAATGTCAAAGATCACCGATATTTCAACAGTATTTTGATATTTACAGAGTTGATTCGTTCTGGTACTTTAGCATGAAACAAACATAAAAAAGTAGTCAAAAATAGCAAAATCACTGCTGAGACATCTAAATACTTATGGTTACTACTAGGTTTTCTCTTCTTAATTACATTAATTACCAGTTACTCGGTGAAGAAAAACAAACACCGTGCGGAAAATGGGCATTTAAAATTTTCTCATAATGTCCTTAAAGATATTTTAAGTCTACCTATCTACACTTGGCAAGCGTGGTCGTCTATGAACTGACCCTTAACTGACTAAATTATCGACTCGATCCTAGCCCTGGTTCGGCTATGAGTTATGACGAAGAAGAGTCTTGAATTACAATTTTTCTTCGCATTTATCAGCCTTTATATAAAATATGTATTAAAGCTCAAAACTATTCTTACCTTCATTAACCAAAATGATCTCGTACGTCCGTTTGTCTTCAACTTTCAAAACTTGTAAGCACTGTGTTTGTTTCTGTTTGTTTTCCTCACCGACAAAACACACGTTATCCTCTTTTATATCCTTGGGTTTTAACAGCATCACTGTGTCCGGATATAGGTAGTTTTTACCGTTTATTTGAACCACACTGTTGTGTGTCGCTGTAAATGAGAATTAGGTATGGTTAGCCTAGGTTAGGTAACAAACTAAATCATCCACAATATGATTTATATAGCTGTTTTGAATGAATCCTTGCTATCAATATTTAGCTGATAGATATTTGTGGGTATTTATGATGTATCTTATAATTTTTTTAGCAATTACAACCCAACTAAGATGCGTTGGGAGTATGAAAATGTTATTTAAGTTTGATGTAGATGTTCTGTAAAACGCCTGATGAACATTGGAAACAATTGTTTCAGCTGTTGACACTATCTGTCTACTCTTCTCTGCATGCATTCATAAGAAAATATGTTCAGCACATCTTGACTAGTCTTTCAGTGTTCCTCGGGTTATTTAAACAAAATCTAAAAAATAAACTTACCCAGTTCTGCAGGATAGAAAGGTTTCTTCGGTACCACATCACTGAGGTATCGATAATCGTTGTCACTGTCATTAAACTGCACAATATTTCGGTCGATTCCCAAATAAACTGGTATGACGTCTTTATTATTCGAAGAATCTTTTAGACTTTGTAATTTTTGTCCAAAGATTATGGAATCTGGTATAGGTTCTTCATTGGCTAAAATTTCTTTCTGGAAAATAAATGGTTTTTCATGTTAACGTGCAATTTATCTTGTACTGCATTCAAAATATTTTGTAAATAGGCCATTCGTGTTAATTCGTTGTTATTCGCTACGCATACACGGTTGTTTACGACTGGGTGTCTTTTTTCAAAGCATTTTTCGTTTGTTTTCTTGCCCATTGTTGCCATGTTAGATTTCAGATTTAAACAGTTGGAGGGTAATCTCACCTGTTCCTGCAACATGGAAGTATAGTTAAATCCAGAATATATCAACATAGCGCTCGCTGATAACCCTTCGCACCTGTCCCGCCCCCGGACTCGAACCCAGTACCCCCCGGCCTCTTGGTCCGCTCGTACCACCACGTCCATACGCTCTCCTGGAAAGAGACAACAAACAATTTAATCTAAGATTAAAATTTATTTTACTTTGCAATTATTCGTAACAAATGAAGTTCCGCCAAGTAACGCTTGATACAATGAATTATCATAATTCACTTAATATAATATTACATAATTAAAATGAGAATTTGAAGTTTAAGGGGCTCCAACCATCTTGGAGCCCGAGCCGACCTTCCTTGCCGAAAAGGGTCGAAGTTACGGCACACGATTCTACTTTTGAGACGTGTCTCAACCCAGTTCTTTAGGTAGGTATTTCAGGCTAGAATTTGTAATACTTACTAGGTTAGGCCAGAGAATACTTATTCTATCTGAAAAGTTTGCTTGTTTATTTGAACGGGCTAATTTCCGGAACTACTGATTCGATTTGAACGATTCTTTTCGTGTTGGATAGTCGATTTATCGAGGAAGGCTTTAGGACATCATGCATTGACCACAAGGTGCGGGGTAACAAGTTTTCCGAAGCGAAGCGAGGGCGACTACTATTTTGTCAATATGGAAACAAAGTTTCCATGAAAAAAAAGTCACTTTCATTTGTTTCTTGTTGATTGCATATCGAACGGGTCGTATTGTATGTGCGAAAGAAATAATATGAAACAAACTAGACTCAAACATGGACATCAGAATCAGAATATATAGCGTGACGACATGCATTATGCATTCCAATAATAACAATCACCGTCTACTTATTACCTATATTAAAAATAACGTTAATTATAAGGTACTAATAACAAGACATTATGAGATAGTATAAAACAAAGTCGCTATTTTTGTCCGTCTGTTTGTTTGTTTGTCTGTTTGTCTGTATGCTTAAATCTTTAAAATTACGCAACGGATTTTGATGCGGTTTTTTGTAATAGGTAGAGTGATTCAAGAGGAAGGTTTTTATGTATAATACATGCATATATTCCCACGAGAACGGGATCCACGCGGGTGAAACCGCGGGCGGTCCGCTAGTTATGAGATAAGCGTGGTGAATTTAGAAAGAGTAAAATACAAAACATCGCGTTAACTAGCGTTAATCTTCACGTTTGTAATACGATGACTTTCACGCAGCAGATGGTGATTCTAATCATCCTTAATACCTGACGGTACACTATTAGTAAGAGTGACTGACAACTTATTACCTATTAACCACATAACCATAGTACTCGCATTTGATAAATTATTATACGGCTTTTTATGGTTATTAATATCTGAAGTTACTTTGAACCGACCTCAAAAAAGGAGGAGGTTATAAGTTCATTATTTTTTTGTTAATATATTAAACAATATCTCCGTCGTCATTTGCATTAGGTAGCGTTGTCGACATAATATAGGTCAAAGATTTTTTTTTCTGCCAAAATTTTTTAATCCAAACAATCTAGTCTAAAAACGCCTTAAGATTAATGGGAAACAGACATTATCAATCTACAACATTATTCAAAATTGTTCACCAAAGTATTTATTTGTGCAGTGACCTTAAAGAATAACCGCTGTGTTCACTTTGTATCAGGGACAGCGAAACCGCACTAAACCGCTCGCACCTTGAACAAACACTCAAAGGAATGGGTTTTACACGTATATGTAGGTAGATAACTAATTTGTAAATACATTTCTATGTCAGTGTCGACAAATATTGGCTTGAACTCACTAATGGCCCACAATTCGGCACGGATCTCTCCTCATGAGCCAATACCCGAGGAGGCCTGCGCTACTCCAGTGTGGATTGGTGGAGGGTTTGTAAATAATTATGCTCACAAGTTCTATGTCAACCCCAAGAACAAGTCGACATAATATTGGTAACTAGTGAAATTACAAAGGGAATCGTAGACGTATTTGCAACTAAAAAGGTAACAGGAGACACTCATATCAATAGGTTTTGTAAATTGCCCTGGCGGAAGAAGTTGGTTTATGGATACAATTGTAGAGTAACCTTTACCCTACTACAAGCTTAAAAGAAAGTTTAATTTTCAAAGACTGATGCTTCTTTTCAAACGATGATTTCTAGTAAAGCTTCTAAACATTGAGTAAAAGCATTCACGACCGTCACTTACTGGATGTAACACCGCAACGGTTGTAGTGAAATTACTTTTGTAATAATCGCATAGAAAGTGAATTGAAGACAAGTGAAACCGGTCGCGAGTCCGACCTTAAACTGTGAATTGGAACAAGCGTGTACGGCCTTTCTCCTTCACTTGACGGAGAAATGTGAAATTGTACATTTAAGATACAACTTTTGAACGGCTAAACGCTTAGGTTTAAAGTCATCAAAAAGGTAGGTACCTAGGTACTTACCGCGCATTTGAACTTGCGCAGCATTAGAGAAAACTCGTATTTCTTTACATATTTATTGCCAATGTTTCGGATATCGTTCGTATTGTCACACTACACCTACTGCAGCTTTACATATCGCCCGACCATTGTGATCAAATTTTTAAGGTTCAATAAAGAGTGAATAAATAAATAAAAACTAGATATTGCTGTCAACCTTTGATATAAGACTAAACAACTTGTTTGCTTTATTCCTTGGGAGGTGTTTCGAAACATCAAAATTTGAATGTTTTTGGTACAACCATGTTTTTGGTAACAATGCATTCTACTCTTACAAATAACAACGCTACAAGAAGGTCTTTAAATAGTAATTTTGTTTTATACTATGTAAATAAAAGAAGATACGAACACTGACGAAACGAAAACTGTATGTATTAGTAGTACTAGTACTACACTTAGTACTTTACTAAGTGCTGTGTAATAAGAAATCACCCGCATTACCGCAAATTATTAAACATTGCAAACGTTTGATCAAGACACGCGTGTTCGAAATCCGCATCACATAGGACCTTTTTCACTCGACGCCAAGCGCAAGCGTAGCTACCGGGGCATTTATTGCTGTGCATTTTGGACTGCTAATATTATTTTATTTCCTTGAGACAGTTAAGGGGTATTTGTTGCTGTGCACTAACATTATTGCTGAATTTCCTAAATACTTTCCTAGACTTAAATAAAAATTTAAGAGAAAAATCAAGAAAACCTACATAAAATTGAGCACTTCGTTCCTACCTGGTGTCCCACGACACCACATCTTTTTTTATACAATATTTCCATAAGACTGAGTCTTTGCGTAGACTGATATTTTTTATGAAAGGAACTGACAAGTTGAAATAGGTAGTATAACTTTCTATTCTTTCACCTTTCTTCTTCTCAATATAAAAAGCCTTTCTGAAACTGGGGTCAAAGTAGTAAAATTACATTCATATTATGTGTAGGTACCTACCATTGATGTATAAGTATCTAGATGGATAATCGAATCCGCGAAGACCTGTCAAAAAAGCTGCGCCAACTATTGGCGCAGAAGTACTTTCCCGCCAATTAGTGCCGATCGCGCCGCTTTCGTGTCACTACGTATTACGCGCGCAATTTAAATAAACAAATAAGAGGGATAACATGACGAAATGTGCTATTAAACTGTGCCGGAATTATATAGGAAGGGTAAAAAGCTCAAAAAACATCACATATCATAGGCAAGTAACCAATAAACATATTTTTAATTAAATTTCAATTTTGATTTTTATTGTAACCAAATTACGTCATTTTTTTGTCAGTGTTGCTAGTTTCTATTTTTATGCTCCCGACTTAACATCATTTTTGTGGGTATATAAATTGGTTTATGGTTATGTGTATATTATTTAGTTCATGTACTTTTATAAATCGATTAAAGAAAGGTGGTGTTTACCAATACGTTTGTGTTTATTTATAATAATATAACATTAATATTCGTATGTTTATGAGCCCATTTTAATGATTATTTTTGCATTGGGTCGAATAAACCACTTTTAAAGGTACAAGAGTAATGTGAAAAGGAGACGATCCAAAATTGTATGTAGTCTGGGCCTGGTTTTGTACCAGTGATAAAATAAGATAAAAAAGAAAAATAAACCATTTTTGACTAATCAAATCCACGAACTCATCTTTATTTCATTGCAAAAAATATTTATTAACTCCACGTGACGAAATTATTCTACATAATGGCGGGCAGCAGACCAGAGGATTCATAATTTTTGACGTATGACGTTAGCTGTCAATATGCCTTCTCTATGCTTGAACAATGGCTCGAACTCAGAGTGAAGGACGCCATCTTGCAAGTGTTGCAAGTAGTACCTACCGAATAACTCGAAATTAATTTTATTTTAGCAAGTCATTTATTGCGATTTGTGAATTTATTATATTTTTAATGAACTTTCTGTATTTTTTGGTTTTTCATGGTTTAGTGTACAAGATCAGGCCCAAAATGGACCATCTCCTTTTCTAAAATTGTAAAGTTACCGTCTCAGATTAAGGTGAAAATTTGAAGGGAGGACGGGTTCTACACTCTCATTCGTCCCCCCAAACTAAATATTGCTCTCATAAAGTACTTACTTTTTTAATACAGAAAGTTCATTAAAAATATAATAAATTCACAAATCGCAATAAATGACTTGCTAAAATAAAATTAATTTCGAGTTATTCGGTAGGTACTACTTGCAACACTTGCAAGATGGCGTCCTTCACTCTGAGTTCGAGCCATTGTTCAAGCATAGAGAAGGCATATTGACAGCTAACGTCATACGTCAAAAATTATGAATCCTCTGGTCTGCTGCCCGCCATTATGTAGAATAATTGCGTCACGTGGAGTTAATAAATAATTTTTGCACTGAAATATAGATGAGTTCGTGGATTTGATTAGTCAAAAATGGTTTATTTTTCTTTTTTATTTTATTTTATCACTGGTACAAAACCAGGCCCAGACTCCATACAATTTTGGACCGTCTCCTTTCCAACTACAAACTGCGTAAAAAATATTAATTTAATTAACTTAGCTGGTTTATTACAACATTAACATAAACAACTGTAATTAAATTAAGTAGGGTTTTTTATTTATTCATGAAAATAACCACTCCATAAATTAAGTTTAATGTGTGATTTATGGGAAAATTTTAGTAACTGGTATCATTGATCACGCAACATAGACACTAGACGAACGTGAAAAACATCGCCTGCACGCACACATGCTTGATATTGTTGCCGTGTTTTTTTTGTCTTCATTGTAGGGCGACGCTCAATCTACCTATTTATTGCATCATTGGTACCTACCTACTATAAAAAAACCTTTTCGTTTACCTAAATGTTTTTTTTTTATTTGAACTTTTCATTTATTATTTATTTATTTTGTCTGTTTTAAAAACAAAATGCACAAGTTTTGCTTTAACAATACATTGAATACAATAACAAATTTATTCACATGTCTTGGTCCTCCAATTTACTCCATTAGGATATTATAACTATTCGTATTATTGTTGGGAACCATGGAGCAATTGGGAACCACATCTACACGTAACTGAAAAATAATGAGTTATATTTGACACAATTTTCAAAATTACGTAACTTAGGTACAGTTTAGTCGCAGTATGTAATTTTTAGTCCGTATTTTACAGTAATTTTAAAAATTACTCACGCAAATATCATGTTACATCAAGAAGCACAACTGTTACCGCCTCATACATGTGATGTGTTAGGTAACAAAATTTGGTACCTAGTCGCTTTCTTTGTGCTGCTATTACCATGTCAAAATACTACCAAAAGCAAAACCACACATTACCAAATCGTGGAAACCATTGTGTCATAACACAGTTATTTTAAAGTTTCCATTACAATAATAAAAGTCGAATGACGAAGACAGAGAAGTCGGATAAAAAGGTATTATACTTATAAATGGCAATATTTTTTTGCACACAGACACAAATCCTCTCACCCCAAACGCTTATACCGTCTCAATTCCGTTTCCGTCGCGGATAAAAAATAGTAAGAATTTACATACATATACTTAATGTAGGTATGCAAATTCTTATATTATAATATTATTATAATATATATACACTACATACATGTTATTATAATATATATAATTATATACCTATACTTAATGTGTAGGTATGCAAAGATAATGCAACTAGGTAGGTACATACCTACATGAATTTCTTTGCTTGTCACTTAGTATGTTACAGTTAAAAAATATCAGACTTAGAAAACCTTGATCTTTTATAAATTACAGATTTGAGACTTCATAAATAAATATTTGTAAATATAAATTAAAACGCGTTTTACTCTTACGTGTAATTTCTGAGAAAATAAACTTTAATGAGCTGATCTAATTAGCTGATGATCAAAATTCAGAACATACTTCATACTATACAGCTAACAATTCAATTTTACGCCAATAATTCAATTTCATGATAAAAAATGCCTTACTCAAACTGCTGGACCGATTTCTACCAAACATAACTAAAGTAAACCGCCGCAAGTAAACTGGCTTTCGATTAAAAAAAAACGGACTCAAATCGGTTCTTTCAGGAGCTATGGTGCCACAAATACATAGACACACAAACTTATAGCACCCCTCTTTTAACCGGAGTTACAAATAATTTACATATAATTAAAATGAATACTCGTACACTGTATAAATGTACTATATCAGTACTAATTAAGATAGTAAGTACTTAGTTATACTTCTAGGACGTTATAGATACTTAAAATTTTACTGAAACGTTCACTTTTTATTCACGGAAGTGCAGAATCCAATGATTTAGCAAGTTGAAGAATGTTGAAGATTGTTGAGGGCGGAGGTGCTAATTTGACAAATAATTTCACAGCTTTCACTTCATAAATCTCATAATTGTGTGTATATTCGATGCCGATATAACGTGTTGACTGTCAATAATGACATGTGCAATATTAGGATTGAAAGTATGAAACGGGTAAGGAAAAGTCCCAAATTAAAGTAATTGCCTCAATGGAGTAATTTCCCAGATGTAACAGTATAGGTATTTAAAGCACCGGTAATGCAGGATTTTTTAATGACAAGGGTAACCCTAAAACCCTTATGGCATGTTACATTTAACTTCGGTTTAGGTATTTTATTTGAATAGCGAACTCTTTTGGGAAAATACCTCATACTCGTAAACTCATAATAGGTATATCAAATTAGCATTCATTATAATCAATATAACATTTTTATGCAACACTCCGACCTTTATCCTATTTATATACTTATCCAAGTGTCAAGGTTTAAATAAGCTAGATCATAATAACACAGCAGGTTATTTTTCTACTCGTTGAGACAATATTTTATAAACATCTCTTACCATAGATTAAGCTTACACTGAAATATGAATGAAATGAAATATGAAAATGCTAAAATAAATTATCCAGCTTAATTATTTTCCAATTTCAGTTAGTAAGTAGCACGGTTACCTTTTAAATAATTTAGAAAATAAGACGAAATAATATCATATGCACATGTAATGGCAAATCGCTCGTAATTCTACAAACATTTGAGTGCCGGCTGACTGACTACACACAGATTAAAATAACATTGAAAGTTTTTGTCGTGTGTGAATAAAACTGGTTTTATTACGAATTCCTTAATATTTATTGTGTCTTGATTGTGTTATAACAAGGTCGTATTATATGTGAAGTGCTTAAGGCCGCTCATTCACATTCGCGCGAATACGTGAACCCAAAAGTGTAGGACAGACCTTCGCAAATGATTGTGCGAAATTTTTGAAACATGCGCGGTATTTCAAGCTGACAAAGCTGTGACAATTCGGGCAATGTACAAAGCCCAGTTTTGAAGAATGCACAGTTGAAGTGGTTGAAGTGTGTGTAAACAATCAAATAAAGCAAATTCACGACGCTAATTATACTCAGTGACTCAGTTGTTATGATAACAGTGATCGTTAAGCCACTAGGGGTTAAGAGAGTTAAGTCCTCTTTAAGGCAATTAAGAAGCTTAAGGGCTACAATAGACGTCCCATTTTTCTGTCCGATAGTCGGTTCCGATAGTCTGATTAGACAAATTCAGACAATAGAATCCGACGACACTCGAATCGGACGTGTATTGTAAACAAAATGTATGGCACGAGTGCCTTCGGATTATCTGATCAGACTATCGGAACCGACTATCGGAGAGAAAAATCGGACGTCTATTGTAGCCCTAAGAAGTTCCGACACTTGTTAGGTCCGCTCAATGAAATCCCACTGGAGTAAAGCTGGCCATACAGAGGAGCCGCTGCGGTCGTCACACTTTTCTGGGAAGGACCGTAGAAGGTTCTTTTATTTCTATTTTATGTAGGGACCAAAAATAATTCATGTAAATTCTTTGTTTGACAGAATGGACGGCAGCCGAATTTCAATGAGCAGAAAACTAGTTATTATTATTGTCTGTAACTTCAACCCTAGCTACACTGTAATATAACAAAAAGTGCAACAGAACAGCCTAAAAACAAAATACGAAATATTTTAAAACCTACTTAAATGTATTGAAATCTTTAATTGAATCTTGCCTGCAATACGTCCTGAGAAAAAATGAACAAAACCTATTCGTGTATAAGTGTATCGCAACATCCACTTGCGTGTTTTCTATACCTACTTAAGTCGCCATGCATTATGGCATAGCCATTCCCCGCCAAAACAAACCTAATTTGTGCTCACAGTTCAATTTAGCTTGTAAGCAAAACTAAGGACATTTTTAGATCCCCCAGTCAATCTTAAATCTACCGTAATCGCATAGGCGGACAGCTGACATTTATGTTCCGTTCAATTATAACGAACTAGACTATCACCCTCGCTTCTCTTCGGGACCCGTAGGTATCAGCTGCGTAGGTCCCGCTCCCGTAGAAACCTCGGGATAAAAAATAGCCTATGTGTAATTCTGGAATATAAACTATAACGCTGCAAGTTGCAATGTTTAACGCAAATCCGTCTAGTAGTTTTTTCGCGAAAGAGTAGCAAACATCCATTCTCACAAATTTTCGGATTTCTAATACTAGTAGGATTCCAGATCGAACGCGAAAGGATTATAACATTGTATACACATTGTATAATATTGCACTAACCTGGATACAACAACACGTGTCGGGTGGTAACCGCCCTCACTGGTTTGCCGTCGGTCGCAATAACCATCAAATCGTGACGGTCTACATTTAAAAGCAGAGGACACTCGATAGCTGCCGCGTTGATTAATCGCAGCCGATAAGCGTAGCCCTGTATGACGAACAGCCTGCAAGACGTTAGGATCGATTGCTTGTGTGGAAACCTTCAGTAGAAAACGAGTATCCGCCTTCGTAAACACCGGTTCATTATATTCTGAGGTTGAGGAGCCTTACTTTAGGTTAGAGATAGGTATAAAGGTTATATTAGTTAACAAATTATGAAATTGAACTGTTTCATGAAAGAAAATGTGGAAATCGTAGACACACTTAAATTTAAATAGCACTAGCTTTAAATTAAAATCGGTTCACACTTTAAAAATCTAGGTAAGTTATGACAAAAAAGTCAGCCGAATAGAAATTTCCTTTTTTGAAGTCGGTTAAAAATAAAGGTTGTGTTGAAGTACTTACTTGGAACTATCTTCTTTTCCATTTATAATGAGCGTGGATGGTTGAACTGGTTCCACATTCTCCACGTTCCCAGTCAACAAGGAAGGGAACTTGGGAGCCATGATCAAGGTATTCTCTTCAGGCCTGTTAAAGTCGTACAAGGAATTGTGTGGCTCCAACGGCTGAGGCTGGTCTACGATAAGGGAGCCGTATACTCCATCACTTTGGTGAGCCACTGAAATAAAGTCACAGTCAAAATTGTTCAGTACGAAGCAACTCACAAACTGTTATGTTTTGCACTAGGAACTATTGTGTTGCAATATATGTAAACGAAGCTTAATTGGGCGTAATAGTAATATTGTAAAGAAGTGTTTTTTGTTTGTTTTAACGAGCTAATATCATGAACTGCTACTGCCAGTTATAACTGAAAAAATCTTTTTGTATCCGATAGTCCATTTATCGAGTAAGGCCATTATGAGATTATGGGAAAATATTTAGATATTATTAGTAAATGGAAAGACTAGATACCTACCTCGAGGTGGTAGGACCCACACTGTTAGATAACATAATATGATGATAAAATAACGCTACACATTCAAAGTCCCACTCTAGGATTCCCTATTCAATTGGCGCTAAGAACAACACACAGGATGACACACACAGAAACCAAGAACAGAAATTTAAATTCGCTGGGAATCGTACCCAGTCAAGCTTTGTAAACATTGGGCCAGACAGATTGACAAAACTATTTCAAGACCATTCTTGGACATAATTAAATTCATTGCTAACTAGATTAAAATAAAAATAATGCAATATTATTACTTTAGTTGTATCAACAATTCGTTTATAAGTAACAATAATTCGTTTATAAGTAAGTAGGTAAGTATGTGAATATTGTGTTAGGTACGTGGATTAAGAATAATAGCTTATTAGGGCAAGGCCGTCACCATATTAGTTAATTCTGTAAGTGGACGTTGGTTTAGGCAATTCGATGAGAAGTTTGTTTGGAGCAACAATGATTGTGAAAGGAAGATCTACTGTCATGTCTGGAGAGCGATGTCGCATATACAATTGTTAGTAATATTATGCATTACTGACAAGCTATATAGGTACTAACTAAATACTTTTCGTACCCCTATTGTACTCGAAATTAAGTCGTACATAACATACGGGCTGAAAGCATAAAATTCTCCCACGGGAAGGACACGGGAAGGAAAGAAGGAGCCCGAAAAGATTATTTAAATAACACACATGTACGAGAAAATAACCAAAATTAAGACTCACCAGAATACGAATGGTAGAAAAACGTGCCTGGTGAGGAAGCAATGAAAGCATATTCATAAGTCGACCCATAAGATATGGGGCATTGCGTCACCATAGGAACCCCGTCCATGTGAGGTGTTCCCTTATGCTCCACGCCATGCCAATGTATCGTCACATCCTGGTCTTGTATCTTATTCCTCACTTTGACAACTATGACGTCATGTACGCACACATGTATCGGAGGTCCAGGTGTCATTCCATTGACAACGAGGGCAGGCCTCCCGTCTTCCTGAATGGCTGGTTCTACATCGAAGTTGTAGACGCAACGCCGCGGTTTCACGCTGAGCTTGCAAGGTCGTTGACATGGTTGGTCTGTAAACCGGGCTGGTTGAGTAACACACTTAGTTTAATTGCTTACTTGGTAATGATACCTATGTCAAATAAGGCTAAGGTACGACAATATTTTGAAATCGGAATATTCCAGTCACTAATTTTAAATTTCGAACTAAAGTGAAGTATTTTAAATCGATTTTTTGTTCTATCTTGCACAGTTTAGTTATCAGTTAAGCATTCAATTCTCTATGGAAAAAGTACCTACGATTTGGATGGTTAATTTGTTGTGATTGCTGAGTGCCCTAAATGGTAAATGGAGACAAGTAGAATTCTGTAACTCTTGGGAATGCCTAAGGAGCATAAAATCCTTGAATTTTTCTATATGCTAAATCTTCTCAATAATATCTGAGTCAATAATATCTTTTAATAAGTATATCTCTAGTTTAGTCACAGAATAGAAAATAGTTACTTGTTTAGTACTAATAGTTTTGTAGTAGGTATGTACATAATTATGTAGGTAGTAACCTAATTAAACATGCGACATCCAAAAACTATTATTATTTATCAAAAAAACAATCTTAACTTTCAAATCCGGCTCTTTGTCTACAGCATACTGAAAAGTGAAACCTCAATGAAAGTGAAAGCCTAATCAAGTCATTACTTACAAATGCATACATTCAGATGAATAGTAGAATTTATTTTTTTATAAAAAAAACAATATCATAAAACATGATAATAAACACAAAATAATTACTCGTATTCTTCGTAGTATCTGCTAGAAGAACATTCCCGGCAGGCATGAAACTTTCAAGCGATGCTTTTCCATTATAACTTAAATTGGCTACAATTATAACACACAAAACTAATAACTTCATGCCGAAAACGGAACGCAAATGTTTATTAATTTGAATTTGGAACGGGTTTTACTCGAACGCGGGCGAACGAAAGTAAACTCGCGCACTGCTTTAGCAGTGCGCTCTTGATGGTGTTTCGACCAAAACTGGTCTAGCCTCAACTTCTCAACCGGCCCGAGGTTCGGACATTCTGTTCTGACAACTTCGTTCCGCTGTGATTATGCCTTTTAGCACAAGTCAGCCTCATTAGCAAACTTGAGATGTCCAATATTGGTCATATTTCTAACACTGGAAAACTCAGCATAGACGTAAATACTTACCACTACAAAATACCTTCCGACGTATGCGACTGTAGTAAAATTTTACGTTAACGTTATACTTAATTCGTAGGGACTCCCCAAATTAACGTCCTACGCTTAGATGAGGGAGGGTGAGCAAAGGACACACAGGTACAGGGTTCCCAAATGCCTTGTGTTTCATACTTGTCATCGTTGTTTTCGCCAAAACACTAAATTAAAATTACGACTTCACAAAATTACTAAATAAAATTATACAAGAGGTATCTCATTAAAAGTATACCTAATAAAGTCAAATACATAATAAAACAACGTTAGAAAAATAAAACAAAAGTACTTATTCCAATATGAGGTCATATCTGAAAATTCTAGAAATATCATGGAATATTCGTGCAATACCTATTGCGAAATATGATGTTATACAGAAATAAACGTATGCATAATTATGACTACTTACATAAGTGAGTCAAGAACAATATGTACGGTTTAAAAGTATTGATTTTGTATCTAAAAACCACAAGCCAGTCGTCGAGTTGGCATGACTTCGATTCTGCGCATCTTACCATCTAGACTAGACATCGCCTTTGCTGCACATCAGAAAACCTATGCTACACAAACTTTTATAAGGCACTAATAAACTTAGGACAGGTTTGTATATCGCCTAGCTTCGGAAAAAAGATTCCCTACTTATTTAGCCACACTTGTTAGGCGTGATTCTTTAAAATGATGTTGTTTTTTTATTTATGCACCGATTGACATTAACCAACTCTAACACGGCGTTCCGTAACTCGACCAAAACGCCCAAAATTACACTTTTCCTATAGAAATTTGAACGTTTTGGGCGTTTTGGTCAAGTTACGGAACCCAGCCTTAAATGTTACGTGAAGCTTCAAATTTGGAAATATATGTATAGATGTCCAACATAGAATCTCCATTTTTAAATATCGCTCAATAATACCAATGGTCAATTGATTTCTTAAAATTGTAAATGGATTATTATAATTAATTGGAGACTTAAATAACAATTAGAACAGACTTATTTAACACTTAAGAGTATGATGTGAATATTGATGGATTCTAAATGAATTCCTAATGAACGCATAATCTTACGATTTGTAAACTTCAATTCATTGGATTCAATTCAATTCAATTCATTATTTATAGGTCCAGAAACCATAAATAATGTTAGCCTAATATCTCTTAACTATTCATCAAATAGCTAACTGAACTGATCATTCTAGACTCCATTTAATTCTGCATCGGTCACGGTACTCATGGGCGGCAGCTGAAGAATGCTGCTTTGTGCTCGTTTGCTACTTTCATTCCATAAAAAAATACATTCCTTAAAAGTTAACAATGTAATAATTCCACATATTTTAACTTGTTCAAAAAATTTGGATATTTTTACAGATTCCAAAAAAAAAGGAATTTTGCCATAAATAACAAAAGTCGATTGAAATTGTGTAACTTTTTATAATTATAACTTTTGCATAATTATAGTTTCCTCGTAAGTACCTATATTCCTACAAAGTATTGCAAACAGAATAACTTCCTCATTGCGACGTGCAAAATTAGCCCAGTGATGAATCTGACACAGTTGCTTTTCAAACATATTACTTTTTATATCTAATGCATCACTTAATGATTATATAACGTGTGTGACAAGTGTGCTATTTTCATTATTGGTCAACTCTGCTTTATGGAGTAACAGCATGGTTGCAATCTGTTCTTTTTTTTTTTCAAATAAAATCAAACAGTTAAGTGATAATTTCCATTCCAATTGCAATACTTCATTTTTGATTATTGCAATTCCAGTACAAAAATTTTATAGAACCAACTTTACAATAAAAAAAAATATTTACCTTATTGAAATTCCATGCTCAAAAACATTTGTGTTTTTGTTGTGAACAATCCAACTCATGGATTACTTATTTTGTGCCCACTTGAACAGGTAGATGTAAAAATGTAAGAAACCTTTGACCTGTTTAAACTTTTATTCACAAATGATATTGATGATTCTCGTTGGGAATTTATAGAATAAAAAAAAAAATATGTAACTCCTAAAAATTAAGTACTTCCAACAATTTGAAATCGAAGATATACCAACCCCTACAATCTTCTTATAATATGTTTTTAATAAACCAAAACATTTGAAAAATACAATTCAATGCATCTTCATGAAGAGAGTGCACACTATAGTGATGTGAAAGCGAACAAGATACAAAGACTATTTATATACCTATGTTAACAAATATAACGTTACCTTCTAAATAAACTCGTGCAGGTAACCTTTGCATCTTTATAACTTCTATCGAATAATTAATTATAAAAGGGTGTTTTGTGAATATATAACTATTGTACTATCATCCTAATCAAGAATACAGTGTCATATTACACTTTAACTACGGTAACAAACCGGTACATCGCTTGCAGTGTAGTTGCAAAGGTAGAAATTTTAACCGGTATTATATCAGCTGCAAGTAACAGTATCGGCTTTTGAGCTTGCATCAACATTACATATATTAGCTTCTGTTCTTTCAATTTAAACCTCTCCCACCCGCAATTGTACACAGCCCTCTCAAACAACTCTGCTGCATTTATCAACTTCTGACATAAAAAACAGTATAAAAAGAATACTAAAAAGGAAAAAATCAAAACTGGACTGTATTTCACCCACTCTTGCAGTGGAATGTAGAAAAAGAACAAAATGCAGACGGCGTTTGTACCGAAATTGACTCCTAAAGGCATACTATACAAGGCTTTAAGTCTATCGATAGTTGCCAAAATCGCAGCGTGACGTCTTATCAACACCGGTAACTTTTCTGCCACGAAGTCAATGTTATGCAAATCTTCTTCAGGGTCAAATACCATGTCTTCAGAGAGTAGATGGTACATAGCTGTGGTGTGCGCGATGAGGAAAAGAAGAATGCTTTGGAAACTGAGGACTACAATCACCATGGTAATATGTTGCGCGATCAATATAGCTAGGCATATCTGGTATTGAGGAAATGCAGTTAGTGGTTGTATTCCTGAAAACATGTTTACATCACTATCTCGGTTATCCAATTAAACACCTAATTAACATTCTATCTGACTTTCAAAACCATACACATTAAAATTTCAACTTACCAACACAAGGTATCATACAATAATGATTATTTGTGGGATTAATCTGGTTAGGCATGTAAATGAAAAAAGCATCCACAGCATTTAGTGCATAGAAAATAAATACTATTTTCTTCACAACTGCAATACACTTTCGATGTTTGTCTCGCAAGAACACAGATTCTCTGGATAACTTATCGTTTTCTTGCACCATCGACATGACGACTCTCAGCAATGGTCTGACGAAGAGAAGTATATGATTTTTATGTTATTTTATCGCAAATATTAACTCCACCTGCATGCTAGGTTTAGAATACCAGTGTACCAGAAAAAGAGGTTTCCAAAATGTCAATAAAATATATACTTAATATACAAAGTCAGGTGGACATCAAAATTAAACACATAAATGTTCCTTACCGCTTCCTAACAAACCAATAACTATTATTCAGTGTTAGGACCACTAGGGAGACGTTAACGTAGCCTTTGATGAAGTCCCCTGCGTGTTCTGCATGTTTCATCTGATATTGCACGCTGCCCGCCACGTATACATACACCAACAATATCACGTGGAGAATCCAGAATGGTACTAACAACATAAATTGGTATTAACCGTCATTGCCTTCTTAAATATGCTAATTGCTGACTGATCATCTAGATTTTTTATCCAAATAACGTTCATTTTATACTGGTCAAACATGGATGTCACTAACACCTAAGACATCGCCGATGTGTCGACAACTAAGGTAGGAAAGACAATTAGAAAATCGGGCTCCAGCTTCAACGGCTTCAATGGCTCATTGCTGACCACGGGTCTCTTCTCGTCATTGCAGCCCTGATGTGCTCAGAGTCATAGACAAAGTTATACAACTGCAGGCGCGGTTGGTGTCCCCAATGGTAGGTAGTTGGGGTTGATAGTTGGATGGCTGACTACTAGTCGCTGTCCTAGTGCTTGAATGGCCAACCGACCAATCCTATCCAAATCGTTTTTCTTATTTCAAACTATAGCAATTTTGATTACGCGCCCCACAACACACATTTTTTATTATTATTATTGACTTTCAGACCTTAGGTCAATAATAATAATAAAAAATACATATTGCAAGGCGCGTTATCAAAATTGCAATAGTTTGAAATAAAAAAAACGACTCAGACAAAATTGGTCGGTTGGCCATTCAAGCACTAGGACAGCGTAGTGGCAAAAATTGTCATCAGTGCTTCGGAGCGCTCATAAAGCTGGGTTAAGTAAAATGGGTTAAAAGGTTTCGCTTTAAGGGGCCATGATACGCTGACAAAAATGGTGGGGCTTGTTCATTGGTGACTGTGACCAATTACCGACATATTCAGTGCCAGTATAAAATAGGAGGCAAGACAAAGGAGCAGACGGATCACCTTATGGTCCCCTTACCGTCGCCCTTGGATATTGGCAACTTCAGGGGCGTCAATGCATAGCCGGCCAATAAGGATGGAATTATATTTCAATTTAGGTACCTATCTATAAGTAGTTTGTAACCATCGTTTGTAACCTTATGATCACTACTAGGTGTGGCGACATCACACATACGCCAAATACATCACATACGATGATGTCACGCCAAGCCTGAATCACGCAATTGAATTTTTATAATTTTACCTTTTCCACTTACCATAAATGTTTTCTTTGAGAATAGAAAACCCACCACTAGCGGGAACTGTGTCTACAAGCCATATCAAGCTGTCCAAGCTATTTTCTTTTAGATTTAGAACAATTTCTTTTGCCCAAGTTCTAATATTCATGTAATTGCAACCAAGTAACATTTTGAAAGCCAATGTATACGACTGATTGTTTCCAGAAAATTTAAAGAATAGAAAGGTACCTTGGAATTATATGAAATCTAAACCTATCAAACCTATGGCTTAAGCTTGACTTTGCTCCAAGGCCTGCCTGTTTTATTCGGTCACATTAAATATTTTACACTTAGTATTTTGTAGCATGCAATAAATAATTTAATGTAATGATGAGTAGGTACCTATTCCATTCCTAGGTATTTTTTGGGCACTGCAATTTACAATCGATATAATATTATTAAGACGTTTTTCCTTTATGTAGGCATTAACAGACATGGCTATAAATAGGTACTACTCTTATAATATGTTCTTAAAATAAATACCAAACGACGTTGAAATGAATGATTAATTCAGGATTACATATTATGGATAGGTATGTACTTATGTTTAATAAAAAAAATATTTCATTATTTTGCTTGAAATAAAATGAAATTGTTAACCTGTTAAACTCAAATATTAACTTGGTATAACATGTGCGATCCGTTATAAGTGCATTTTATGTATTTGAAATTGGAGATGACATATTGGGTCTTTGTTACCTGAATTAAATAAAGAAATAAATACGTCTACTTAATGCAAAATCACTCCACACGTAGGTAATTTACCTACACAGTCAATAAACAAACATACAAATAACAAACAAACCTAGCTTAGTCTGAAATACAAAAATGGACGTGTAATTAAAAAAAATATCACCTACCACCTACCATCTAATTATTTTATAATACGCTGTAATTATAAAGCGTCCAGTGTACTGCACACAGAGTTTGATTCGTGTGATAATTACATACATTACAAAAGAAAATGCAAATAAGACGACGGAAAGTGTCAGTTAATCTTTAGAAGTTTTTATTCAAATTCAAACGAGAATAATTTATTTAAATTATTTCAGATTGAATTGGAATAAAATATTTTAAAAATATTAAAAAATATATTTTAGCGTACTATTACAGTTATGATCATCAAATATTTTGATTGTACTGCCTTTACAAAGTTTGCATTTTAAAAGGATAACAACACATCGAAAGAAACTCTTCAGTGCTTCAGAGGTGTATTTTCAATCATCTTCTTCTTCATCTTCTTTACAGTCATGATAATAAAAGTCGTGGCCATTGATTTTAACTTCTGCTACCAGGTTTCTATAGGCTTTTTGCTGTCTGAAAATCTAACAAACCATACATAATTGTGGGCATAGAGCTATAGACATTACAATTAACCAGATAACTGAAGCTATATTGCTACCTAAATAGCAAAAACATAACCTAAGGCTTCTAAAACATCGATAGTATTCGTCATGCTATTAATTAAAATTTAAAAATTGCAACAAATTTATAAATCGACTGCATTGTAGTAGCAAATGTATGAATACGTAACGGCACTATATGCGCCGCTAGCAAAACCACTGGTTTCTGTGATTGCTTCAACATAATAAGCACCATTTTCTTATTTTTACCACAAAACTTCTCCCATCCACAGCAATACACCGCTATTTCCAGTCTCTCCGTGGCCGTTGTCAATCTCTGCCCTTGCAAGCAGTATAAGAAAAACACCAATAGACTGTAGTACACGATTGGTGCAAACTCGAGCCAAAGTTCTAATGGTAAGAACAGGAATAGACAAAGAGACATGGCGTTCACACCGAAACCAGCGCCTATTGCAGAACTATATATCTCTTGTAATTTGTAAACAGTTTGAAGAAGATACGAGTGACGGACTACGTAATTCTTCAATCGCGTGGAAACTTCTTCATTGTTAAGAGGATTGTCATCAATGTCATTCAAGCTCATAATGTCTTCATATAGGACGTTATACATAGCGGTAGTATGAGCTAATAGAAATATAAGTGTCACGTCATAGCTAGCTACGGCAACCATCGAGGTAATCTCTTGAAATGCAACTATTAATACACAGATTTCCCGATTTGGTGTTGCATTCATTGGTTCTAATCCTGGAAACAAAACAATGAAACGTAAAAAATCCTCATTTCAAGAAGCCATTTAATTTTATTTCTGCCCAAAAAATTTATAAGCAATAGCCAGAAGCTATAAATTCTATGCTAATTTCCTAAGTTTCTTCCAAAGGCATGTTAATGGCTTCTTACGTTTGGATTTAAAATTGCAATAAAAACATTACATAATTATCATGAATCATTTAAAATTTTATTGAAAATAGCTTCATGTAAAATGCAAAGTAAAGCAACAAAGTAGGTATACAGAAAAAAATAAGTATAAAATGATAAGTACCAAAACAAGTCCCAATTGTGCCATCAGCCAAGTTGAGTGACCTGGTCGGTATGAAGATGCAAAAGTCATTGATGAAATGGAACACATAGTAGAGGATCAAAATAAGCTTGATCTGTCGCAGGAACTTTCGCTGTTTCTTTAGAAATAAGCTACTTTCTTGGACCAGGTCATCATTTTTTGTAATCAGTTTCAAAATAACTTTAAGATGGGACCTGCATGACATAATAATGAATAAATTTTGATGAATAAATAATATATTTGTGATGTACAAAGTAAATTGAATTATTATCAATAATAGCTCCATTAACATCCAAGCCCGGATTCTGCTAATAATAATTTA
Organism: Hesperia comma; assembly: GCA_905404135.1. Lineage (NCBI taxonomy): Eukaryota > Metazoa > Arthropoda > Insecta > Lepidoptera > Hesperiidae > Hesperia > Hesperia comma. The sequence continues at coordinate 5,218,216 of FR990018.1, forward strand.
TAAATGAATAAATTGGGTCGCGATAGTTGATACATTTTGTATACGGAATGTGTCAAAAATAATAATTACCTTTTAGAAAGAGTCCAGACGCTGCTATTGACGATAAGGATGAAGATGGAGATATTGAGATAACTATTGACGCTTTCAATAAACGTATCCGCGTAATACATTTCATAGACGGCGGTGACGTAAACGTACACGTAAAATGAAAGGACGGCGTGAAATATCCAGAACGAAGCTGAAATTAGTTATAACAATTATTCTTTTTATAAAGAATAAATATTTTTCTTGTTTCGTCCATAGAAGATTAAATTGTAAAAACTATAAATCGTTTATTTTCTATGTGTCCCACTAAATGACTAAGACACTCAAAACGAACGTAGAAAAAGTTTCATTTCGAGCATTTTGGAACTTGAAATTTTGGCTTATTCCACAAATCCCCTTTGATGGTCACTGCGCAGAAGATTTGTGGAAATTTTGCCCACAAATCCCCTTCGCATAGCCGCAAGTGGATTTCTGGACTAGAGGTCTACAAATCCCCTCCAATATCATACCATGAACTGGCTTTCCACCCGCGTGGAATTTGGTTAGGTATACGTTTTTTTTTCAGGCTGAAATCTTATAACAACTTCAATCTAATATCCATAGCATAAGTTATTTTGAACAAAATCGGCCTGTATTTTATATTTGCTACTTGCCCTTCATAAGAAAGTCCGGCTCGCTCTTGGCTAAGAAGTTATTTTATATGAATTTGCATTTTACGATCCCGTGGAAACGTCCTAATCAAATTTCCCGTCCCGTATGTATGTGGAGTAATAATGTATGTGGAGTACTAAATCTCTATTTAATTTTTTAATCATAACAAAGAGACTGGACATTCGTTTTCAAGTCCCTAACTTGGAAACTACCATAAATACCATACAAATTTTCACCCCATAGTTTTAGAGATTGGAGGGTACTTTCGAAAAACAAGAGGATCTAAGGGGATTTGTGGAATAAGCCGAAATTTTTTCGCTTACCTACTGGAACGCGTCCTATATCAATTGTAACATAAATAACAAATGATTTTAGGGTGTACGGTACCAGTACTAGCATAAAGTCAGTCACTACCAAAACATACTGAATAACAACATTTCTGTTTAGGTACTTAAAAAAATAACAATATCGGATTTAAAGCCAAAAGCACTCAAACGCTAGAACATCAGCTACCTAGCTGATGTTACAATTGAACATTTTTAATTTTTAGGAACATAGCAGGCAAACAAATTAAGTAACCACCCGATGGTAAATGGTCACAGCCTATGAGCATCGTTAACACGAAGAATTGCCGATTAAAAAAGAGAAAAAAAAAGGAAGAAATGATGACTATCCCATAATCCTTGTTTAGAATTTGCAGGGCTTTCTAAGTGTGTTGTACATTAATAACGTACTTACTACAAACATTTAAATAAATCACAAGATTCATTTCTTTTATATTATTATTTTTATATTATACCACAATTAGGTATAAATTGTGTACAAACCAAATATTTTGTCCTTGTTGAATGAAAATCCCGCCAACGTTGGCAATATATTGATAAACCATATTAAATCACGACAGGAGTTATGTATCAATTTATTCTTCAAATAAATAACGCTTTCCGAAAACGACTTCATCTTGGTTCTTCTGGAAGCTAAATCGTTTAAACTAAGAAATGATTACAAGCACATCCATGAACAAATTAAAAGCTTGTTAGAGAAATTTGTACAATCACTTAATTAGTTTAAGGTCCATTATGCAATCAATTTAATTACGATAATTGCGAAGGTTTGCATAGTACTACCAAATGGACAATATGATGTTAATATCATTTGTGAAATAGTAGAATATTAGAGTCTTAAATCAAATCTGTATCTATGTTTATAAGGGTGTAAAAAAGTTATGTACATTTAATATACTTATTTATAAAAAAATGTTGTGGAGGGCTCGAGAAATAGTAATAGAACACGAATCTACAAAGTCTTTTTTGTACACTGGAAGATAGAGGAGGTTGTGGAGTAACATGGAGGTTACTTTTAATCCCGGAAATCCTGCGGGTTCGGGATTTAAATGGGAAAACTCTCACGCGTACGAAATCGTGGGGTCAACCAGTAAAACATAAAACAAGGCACATCGTAATTTATTTCAATTTATTAAATCTTTAATTCTTCATTGTTACGATGCTGTTGCAATTGTTTCGCCTTCACCAAAATAAATATGTTATCATATAAAACTAAATTGAACCACAAAACTAACTTTTTGTTTTTGTTTAAATAGCCAACAGAACAGCAGGTAATCTCTTTATGGTAAATTGTCACATTCATAGCTATGTATGATGTGCGATACACTATTATTGTACATTGTACGTTGCCCTATGTTAAACACTTAATTTGGAACTGCTTTTTGCAAACCCTCCCCCCTCTCCCCCTTTCGATGACCCACATACAAAAAATTACTCCATTTTATGACAATTTTTAATACATGTACGATAATGATAATTTCACGACAGTTGTATGATACTCGTAGCTCGATTTGTCACCGTCGTCAACAAAAATCCATAAAAACGCACCATTGACGTGTTCCCGGCTAATAAAACAAAAGTTAGCCTACGCTAGCCACTTAGGTAATCTTGAATAACTTTTTACAAAAAAAATACCAACTTCAAAATTTTAACTACCCGTCAGATGTCGCTCTTTATAAAGGATCACACGACAACGACACGACCCTAGCTGTCAATTATAAAAAGATTTATACAAATCTTTTAAATCAATTAAATACCCATTATTAAGAATAACTCAATCAGTCAGACGTCGCAAAATGTGGGACTAGACGTGAAATAGGTACTACCTTTTCAATACAAAAAATATCAAAAGGTTTCACGGAATGCAAAGTTATGAAGTGGCACGGATAAGTAAATAAAATAAAACATACAGACAATATGAGAGACTTCCCTTTTCATTAAAATTAAAATTAGATAAAAAAAGAAAACGGAGCTTTAAACACTTATCTCCTCGAGTATATAATTTCCCTACAATTTATCAATATTCCACAAAGATAGCATGTGCTATTATTCGCATGATCGATGTTTTAATTTCAGCAATAACTACAACGACTACTACTACATATAATAACAATAAGTTAATTTACATACAAAACCATTTAAACCAAATACATCCTATTAGATTAATACGTATTTTCATGACATCAAATAATAACTTGTCTTGAAATTTTTTAATCAATGAATTGTATAGGAATAAAAATAAAACTATTCCACAAATTAAATAGTTTGCACCAATTATTACTGTACATAATAATAGTACAATTTTCTAACTACCCTCAACAATTTTGAAATAACAAATGATGAAAAATGCTGAATAACTAATTGCATAATATCATAAAAATCTAAAACTACTCAACTAAGTAGTTAGCAAATACCTAGGTTCCTAACATTTTCTACAAACATCAGATTTTAAAAATCGTAAAAAACTTGTAAATCGAGTGCATAGTATTAGCAAACGTACGAATACGTATCGGCACTATATTCGCCGCCAACAAAACGACCGGACGTTGTGATTGTTTTAACATAAAAAGTAACAATCTCCTATTTTTACAACTAAACTTTTCCCATCCACAACAATAAACAGCCATTTCTAGTCTTTCCGTAGCTGTCGTCAATCTCTGTCCTTGAAAGCAGCACAAGAAAAATAGAGACAAAGTGTAATACATAAAAGGTGCAAAATCCACCCACAGTTTTAGAGGTAGAAACAGAAATAAGGACACAGATATGGCATTGATACTAAAACCAACACCTATTGTAACACTATAAAGCTGTTGTACTTTATCAACAGTTTTTAGAAGAAATGAGTGACGGACTATATAGTTTTTAAGACGCTTGAAGGTTTCATCTGGATTCCTGCAATCAGTATCATTCAAGCTCAATAAGTCTTCATAGAGAACGTTGTACATAGCGGTGGTATGAGCCAACAGGAATACGAGTGACACATCATAACTGACCACTGCTACTATGGCTACTGTTTCTTGAATCGTCACTATTACTGCGCAAGCCATTCGATTTTGTATAGCTTTTATTGGTTCTAACCCTGTAAATTTGGACAAATCATTAAGTTTGCTCTGAAAGTCAATTTCAAACTACATCGAATCTGCACAATTAGGCTGTGCAAAAAATGGAAAAGACAGTGAAAATAATATTTCTATGGGATCAATGATTGAACTGTAATTGCAAATAAGAAGTTCCTATTGTTCTTGAAAAAATATTTAATAATGAAGTAACTAAAAAGTGTGCTTTTTGCTATGTACATTCATACCAAAAAGTAACTTCCCATAAGTGCTATATGAGCTGAACATACCGAAACAAGTCCCAATAGTGCCATCGGCGAATTTCATTATCCTGATTGGTATAAAGACGCATAGGTCATTTATGAAATGTAGCGTGTAGAAAATTATCAGAACTAATTTAATCCGTTTTAAGGATAGCCGCAATTTGTTAACAAATGCGCTCTGTTTTCCTGCTAAGTCATCATTTTTCATGATAAGTTCAAGTATAGTTTTGTATTGAGACCTGTGTAAGAACAAGATTGACCTGTGTAATACCAATAAGTTACGTTTGTAAGGGGAGTAGAGAAAATATCTCTTTTATTAAGACTAGTATCTTGCTGCTTCGTCTTCGTAGCATCGACAGTGTAGTTAGACTTTCGAAAAGAGTGTATTAAAACCAATTTAGAATAAAGTAATTTCATTTCGTGTACAGTCCTGGCAACTTTAAGCAAAACAATAAGTTTCCATTTGTTTGGTAATTATTTGTAATTTACAGTTTACTTTACAAAGTATGATCATGTTATATCACAATTTCCTATGCACCAAATTGGGCCGCTATAACACTGAAAAAATCATCTTGTAAATTTAACTAATTTGAAGCAACTGATGCATTTTGATGATGCATTATGAAGACTATTTTCCCCGCAGCAAGTATAAACAAATTAAAATTAAGTATAAATAATGAACAGTCTTCCAAATTAGGTAGGTAGGTATTTATGTAAAGAGATATGTAAAACCCACCTTTTGGAAAATGTCCACATACTGCCATTAACAGTGAGGATGAAAATGGCAAAATTGAGGAAGCAGTTTATCCCGTCTACGATATCCCTGGCATAATACATCTGGTAGACGACAGTGGTATACACGTACACGTACAGTGAAAGAATCGTATGCAATATCCAGAATGAAGCTGAAATTATTTGTGGTGTTAATTATTGTCATTATTGAGCATTTTATTAGCAGATTAATCAACTGATTGTAAAGTGCTAAGAGACCAAAACATGAAAACCAAAGTTATCATCAACTACTGCCTAGGTAAATGCCAAGAATACCGGTTAATGGTAGGTAACGTGTTGCCGCCAAGAAATAGACAAGCAGCTTCTTTAACTTTTTTACGGTTTTTTCATCACTATTAACCATAATTAAAATTAGTTTAGTCATGAATAAGATAATAAGAAAATTTAATTAGGTTTGTCTACAAAATAAAACTACGTCTACAAACCGGTTATTTTGTCATTGTTTAACGAGAATCCTCCAATCGACGGCAATATATTGATAAGCCATATTAAATCACGACAGGATGAATTACGTAGCAGTAATTTCTTCTTTAAATATTGTACTTTGTTCTTAAAATCTGCCATCTTGATCTGTAACACGATGAAGTTACTTATTACCTGATCGAAACCTGAATTCAAATAATAAGATTTATGAAGACACAACGGGCCATCGTTTATTTGTTTGCTGTATTACGGAAGAAAGAGATTGAGGAGGAGTAGGTATGTTCCTTCTTTGTCCTTCTTTGCTTCCTTACTTTTTGGATGCCTTTGGTATTATTACCTGGGCATCGTTATATCGTTAATCATGGACAGAGGTATCTCTGTTTGGTGTATTACGCCAAAAAACATAAAATGATGATGAAAAATTATGAGGAATGAAAAGTTTATTAATGAGTAGATACCTACATATTCATAATAGTGCTAGTGTGCTAGTGATTTATCAAATACTTAGTAAAACTGAGAAAATCGCTATATCAGTTATACTTAACTTCTAAGATAAATTCTTGCAGTGTCTCATTAAAAGTTTATGATTTTAATTTAAAATAAATATTAGCTGTTACCCGCGACCCGCGACTTCGTCTGTGCATAAGTAGAAGTTTATCCTGCGTGAATCCCGATACCGCGGGAACTCAGAGATAAAAAGTGTCCTATATGTTGCTTCATAGCCTCTATCTCCCAGTGAAAGTCCTATCTATAAAAATCCGGTCAGCTGGTTCTGAGATTAACGTGCACAAAAAGCGATCAATAACAGTTTTACTATATTATGTATCTATATGTATAGACATAGATAGATAGATTAACGGCGGGATCCAAACTACCCGTAGTAAATTTTGCTTACAAGGTGTATTGTTGGAACTATGAGCACAGCCCGCGTATTACGAGCTCTTAATTCCAGACAGTTCACCTGTGCCTTATTACATGTAAGGCGCTGTCTCTGTCACTGTCGCTGTCGCTGTCTGTTTTGGCGCGTAGACGCAATTCCATACACGCTAAGGCACTCGGGTATAAATGGAACCAGATGCCAAACACTAAGTTTCAAATACAAAAAATAAATTTAACATTTAATTTTTAAGCATCTCAGTAGGTTCAAGTCGATTATTGTATCCATTGCAGTGCCCTGTGTTCGAAATAACGAATTTTTCTTTCTTTCTTTCAAATTAATTAATTAATTATCAATATCGGTCAACCCATTAAAAAGTTATGAGGTACAGTGCCACAGACTTATCTGACCCGGTAAGAGGGGCGCTACTGTCTTTGACTTTGTCTGAATACAGTATGTACAACATTTGCATTAGTTCCAATTGTGGTCACCGGGTCAGGTAAGTTTGTGGCACTGTTGACTGTACCAAAAACTGATGTGACCACGAGTCAGGCATCATACAAAGAAAGGCTGGGTTGAACCTCCTCCTCCTTTGTTTCAAGTCTGAAAAAAACGTTTTAATCTCAACATAGTAAATAACGGCATCTATTTATCGTTTAGTACACTACTTCAAATTAATATTTCGTTGAGAATATTGTAGCTGCTAACAGATGTCGCTGCTACAGCACTGTTAGTTTATCACTAGCATAAGTAGATGTCGCTGTATTAGCAATTTCATACAAGTCGTCAGTCAAGAAAGTTGTTTTATTAGGGTTCCGTACCCAAAGGGTAAAACGGGACCCTATTACTGAGACTTCGCTGTCCGTCCGTCCGTCCGTCCGTCCGTCCGTCCGTCCGTCTGTCACCGGGCTGTATGTCATGAACCGTAATAGTTACACAGTTGAAATTTTCACAGATGATGTATTTCTGTTGCCGCTACAACAACAAATACTAAAAAACAGAATAAAATAAATATTTAAGTCGAAATATGGCTTCGACGCTATAGCGATAATCTTCCGCTCCAAGAGATGGCGTTGCTTGTGGCTAATATGTATTCCGATGCATTTAGTTACCTGCCGGTCCAAAAGATGGCGTTGCTTGTGGCTAATATGTAGTTCATGCTTTTAGTTACTTGTCGGTCCAAGAGATGGCGTTGCTTGTGGCTAATATGTGGCTACTGATGTAAATGTAAATATTTAAGAAGTGAGGCTTTCATACAAAAGGCCAGATTTTTGACGACCAGATTTTTGACGACCTGAATGGCGCAATGGTTAACATGCCGATCGCTGTTCCGAGGGTCCTGGGTTCGATTCCCAGCGAGGCGGGAATTTGAATGATGAGTTTAAATTTCCGTTCTCGGTCTGGGTGTGTGTCCTTGTCTTGTGTGTTGTCCAAGGCACCCACGACACAGGGAATCCTAGTGTGGGGCTTTGAGTGTGAAGCGTTATTTATTATTTATTTTATTTATTTTTATGGCGTTTTATACATAATGGTACGGAACCCTTCGTGCGCGAGTCCAACTCGCACTTGGCCGGTTTTTTTATCCGCTGGCGTCAGAAGAAGGATAATGTTTGAATGGTAAACTGTTTGTATGTATGTTCACTTCTTTGCCGGGCCCTACAGCCCAGCAAAACGATTGAACGAATTTTGACATACCTAATATGAGGTGTCGTCAAGTTCGTCAGAAATTCTCACTGGCCATACCAGTAGGACAACCCAGTATGACCACCGAGAATCACCGGAAAATTTAAATTTTCGAAACGCGCCCGAAAATATATGAAAAAGAGGGGATGTTCTTGTTGTTTTTTTCTAACTTTGGCAACATAGGATCAAAGGAAACTTCGTGAAAAGACTTACTTACTTAGGTAGGTACTTGTGTTATGTTTTGTCACTACTTTTCAATTAATTGGTAGCTGGTAGTTATTAAAATATATAATTTGATTACGTAAGTAGGTACTCAGAAGGTAATTCGCATTGTTTACGATAATTTTTACGCAGCTCGTTAAAAACACCAAACTACAGTCTTGCATGTTTTTTTCTTATATTAGTAGGTATCTACTTATCGTTTGGTTTTATGACTACTATACTATGTGTACATAATATGTGTAGAAGTATTGAGAATACTATGTTATTGCCAGACTATGAGCACTGAGCAGCCATTAACGTCTATGTTTACTTACATTGTTGTGTGCCAGCAGCTGTTTTATATTTACTTTTTTATTTAACAGTTTACTCAATGAGTTATTTAGTTATCTATTCAATGACACCTACGTACAAATACTCACTCATTTTTCAAGCTACGATACCGGGCAAAAATTTGTGTTGTTAATGTTAAAATAAAAAATCCCCGACTAAAAAATCCTATAGTACCTACTCATTATATGGTAGGGTAGGACCAACACATTTCAACTGCGTTGTTAGGACACTCTAGTCCCATAAAGTCCAAAATCAATAAAAAAAAACTATCGGCCGAGGGTTCGATCACAGAACAGATGAAAGAGGTGAGGAGAGACCTCTTTTATCTGTTCTGTGGGTTCGATAAGTGCATGCGCTATACTCCGACCGGTGTTGACATTCCGGTTACAAATTCCTGCCAAACGGATGTAGTACTACACATTAGCCAGTAGGTGGCAGCGGAAGCGCTTGCTACAGCAGCAGAACTAACTCGGAGGGCTTTCGCGAGCGCGAAACGCTACGTCAGGAACGACGTGGTGGTGTACATCCTCAAAGTGCCGACAATTTGGTCCGGTGGGCAAGGGCGATGTTCGACTGAGCCGACAACGGGCCACATGAGCCGCTTAGAGGAATCACGCCACACCCCGCTCGTCCTCCTGAGGGCCTCCCGCTTCCGCGGGGGAGCACTTAAGTAGTTGGAGTCATGCGAGTCCCTCGACCATCTGGGGGCGACGCTTAACAGGATAAGATAGATGCTCAATGGCAAGGCCCACCAGCACACCGGGAGGCAGTAAGCCGAATGAGTTCAAGCCCGTATAAAAAGGAGACCCTTGAGACCCGCAGACCCCTTTGCTACGGATAACAAGTGCATCTGCGAACGGAAGACCGATAGCTAGTAGAAGGCTCAGACTCGATCGAGCGGCGCTAGTTAGAGGAGGCATATGCTCACCAGTGCATGCACAAATGACAAAGGCCAACAACTGGATGGATGGATTTAGTCGTTAACAAGATAAAATTGACTGGGAAATAATTATAGCGTCAGGCACGCGCGGACGCAAACTGCAATTTTGGGGAGGTCACAAACCGATTTTGCGAGGATTATCAAAACTACGTCGTTCTTTGTTGCGTATCTCCATGTCGCATTTCGGTTTTTATGGACATTGTAGTTCATAAGAGTACCGTTGGATGTCAGTAGACCATAAAATGCTTTGTAACATTGTAACTATACCTACTCGGATTTTTAATTAAACGGAGTAAAATGACACATCGAAATGTCATTTCTATGAATATTATTGCCAACTTTCAAATCATAGTGATTGTCTTTAGTTCTTAAAAACGATTTATCTGTTAATTATACCGGTATTAAACGATACTACAAAATGAAATTTAAAATAATCTCTTGTGTCACTAATAGTATCTATTTATAGTCATTCGACTTCTTACTTCCGATAGATTTTTAATTTATTTAGCGGATAGTGAAGATGATTTTACCAATCAAGAACATAATTATTTCCACTAAAATATATTGTTTGTTTATAATATAAATCTTACAATATATTTACCGAATAGTAATATTATGCTTAGAGGTGTAACTACGAGTTTTTTGAAAATTTGAAATTAAAGTAAGGCCATTTTAATAGGCCACATTTGACAACTGTTTGTCTTTGCTTTATAGTGAGGTTAACCTGCTGAAAAACATCGATTAATTTAATTAATCGATGAGGACTTCAAACATCTGTAAATTGAATGTGATTGTTATAAAAACTATTTTAATGACCGCACAGTTCAAACAATGACAAAAAAAAACAACAAAAATAATGCGTCTAATAATGGCGCGAAATGAAATCATGACTTTTGACGTGACAACGTCTTATAAATTGGTTTGCCGGGTGACACTTCAAGAAACTGCGTTACGCTCCGCTCACGTTATGCGCTCACAATGAGAGCGAGTGAGAGGCACGCGTCCCTTCCACTCGGGCATGGTTAGCCCGCCTAAGAGCGAGAGAGACAGACATAAAAAGCACAATCGGCCTTTGCGTTCGGCAGCTTGATTACTTTGGAGGTAGATATTTTGGTAATGTATCCAATTATTACTTTGTTATTGACTTCTGGGACTATTTATAAATTTTAAATGTTACCTTTTTATAAATGTTTCCTGTATTCCTTCTTTATTTTTATTGATAAATTTCTGTAACTTTAAATACGATTTCATGACGTTTGTTTACTTTGATGATATTATTTGTCAATCATTCCATCAGTATTTTCTTAAGACGTTGTCACGTTCAACTATCGTCAGTAAACCGACTTTACAGACAACCAGTTTTTTTGTAACATTTCACGTTTCTGGATACTGGCTTTTGAGCCAGACGTTATATATTTAAATGATTGATTACATATTTTTTGGCCTAAAATGTAAGAAAACTAATTCTGTTCCCATTAAAATATATTTATTTTATAATCGTGAAATACTTTTTGACGATTACTTCGACTTCTCGAATTCAACTTATCTACTGATCTGTTTCTTTTGGTACCATCCCTCATGTTTAAAAAGAAAAAGAGTTCACAGACGTAACTTTGTAACGACGTCAGTTCTTTACTTAAAAGTGTAAAAATTTTAACAATATCTAGTAGGGAATATTAAATAATATGGAGTGCCTACCCTACAAGGTTACTTTGTAAAATTTTGACGAACTGTCAAATGTGGCCTATTAAAATGGCCCAACTATAACATAATAATTAATTATTTAACTGAATTAAATAAGTTGAATAACGAGATATTTTTGCCCCAGCACTATTTTTATTTCATTAAAATGTGGCAACACTCGAAATGTCATTTTACTCCGTTTAATTAAAAATCCGAGTATAGAGGCAGATAAATTGCTTCTTTTTATGTTTTCGAAGGTTTTTTTTTAATTTAACGTGATTGATTTTCGAGGGGGTCATATCCCCGTGACCCGCCCCGCACCGCACTGGATCCGCGCCTGTGTAGCATTAGATCCGCCTTTATTTTTGTACCTATTTTGTATGGTGAAAAATAGATATCTAGATTGTAGCCTTCGTCGTACACATGCCGACAAATTAAGGTTCAAGGCCTCGTTGAAAACACAAATAAACTCAACGATTCAAACTGCGGTCTGCGTAGGTATTGTAGGTACATGCTCTATGATATAGAGAAACATTTGAAGTGACTATCATTGAATCATACTTATTTTTAAACAATCCATACCACTGTGTTGTGGTGTCTTGTTAGGTTTGTCCATCCATTCTAGATCCATTCCAGGTTTATTCATTGTCATAAGCCTCTAGTTACGAGTAATGTAATAGCATAGGTAATAAGATAATATCAATGGAAAATTAATTATCTTATGGGTATCCGTAAAATAGTTAGGTAAGTAGATAGATACTTACCTATTACAATATTAATATCGCAATACAATAAAAGGCAAAAAAATATTACCTACTTATACTTATATTATTATGTTACTAAGGGCGCATTCAAATTCAAAATTTTTGAACACTCAACCGTACCAAAATGAGAATATATTATTTTAAATTTCTCAACATAACTAGAAATATTTAATTTATAAAATTTGCGATAAAATTTTACACCACCCTGTATTGGACAACTGCATCGACAAACAACAAAACCAAACCAGTTTTTTATGCAGTTCGTATCGGTGATCCTCACTCTGTATTATTGTGGAATTAAGTTGTACGAATCATAACCTACCGTAATAATTAATAGTTTTAGATGTTATACTTGCCTACCTACCTTTCTAGTTTATTTTTAAATAGTTTTTATAAGTAAGTACAGTACTTACTGCACAGCTCGTGCATGTCTCATCATATCCAAGACAAACCTAGCTGGGTTTTTTGGAGTTTGTGCATGAAATGTATATTTTAATATTGTTTATAAATAAATTAAAAAAAAAAAAAAAGTAGAACGCTGGTTACCGGCGCTGATCTGCCAGCGCTTATCGGTACTGGTCCGTCGAGATAACCTCTACATAAAGCAAGCTTGTATAAGCAGGAGCTGGCTGACAGTCGCTCTGAATCATTGATCTATAGGATTATGGATTAGACACTAGAGCAAAAATAGCGTGCCTGACAAAATTTTAGTGAAAAAAAAATCATGGCCGCTTTTGCTAGTGTTGTGCGCACTACGTGGACAGAAACAGTATCGATATTTAGTTTAATGACTTACGATACAACAGCAATAATACCTACATGTCGTTCGTCTTTTTTGTCATTAATTTAAAAACCGACTCTGAATTTTGGATATAACAATTTAGGTTTTGTAGGGATGTCTTTAGGAAGACACTGACAGGTCTCAGACGTAATACGCGCATGCGAGCTGGCAAGCGCATGGAACATAAGATTTCTTTGCGGTGTCTTCTCTAGTACTTTAGTACATAGTATCAATGGCCTACCCGCGCTTATAGGAGCAGGTCGGAACTTGTCGGCGCTTATCGGCGCTGGTTCGGCACAAAGTATAGAGACTACCTGCGCCGACTACCTGCGCGGATAAGCGCCGATAAGCGCTGGCAGATCGGCGCCGGTAACCAGCGTTCTACTTGAATGCGCCCTTAGGTCCTATCTTTGTACTTGTCTTTACTGGGTGTTCCCTCATGACTTCACCGGCGTGGAAGTTTTGTTTTAATTAATCCCTTTAATATCCCTTTTGGGATAGAATTTTCAAAAATCTACTCTTAATGCTACCCTACACGCCCCGAGGAACATACACGCCAGATTTCAGCTTTTTGCGTTTGGTAATTTCGGCTGTGATGTGAGATGTGAGTTGTCTGTCAGTCAGTCACTAACGGAAGAGTTTTATTTGTAGATATAAATTGATTGATACAAATAGGTAGGTATGCCACTTATATGTACGTTTGCCTGGGCCTGAATCACTTGCAGTTTATTGCCAATTGTCACCGATCACCGACCTAAACCAGAGTGTAGGTATAATTATCGGAACTGTACGTTGGCAACCCAATTAGAAAATTATAGGACGTAATCTATTTAGGTAGGAAGCATGGATACCTACCGACCTACCAAATTCGATTTGTTATTAGTCTTTCGTAAGTTTTGTGGCCGACACACTCATTAATTGATGCATTTTTAATTGCTATAATATTTTTGAGTATAACTAGTTACATGTCACGTAAAAATATCTATGCTTGCTGGTCTCCAATAATACCTACAAGTTGTTTGAGGTTAATGACAAATGCCTGTGAATTGCAATGACGTAAACTTTGCCGTAACTTTTGATTATTTAAGGCTGACAGATATGGGCGTACGCAGGTACGGTCGTGGGAGAGAAAGAGGGGGAGAAGCAGCTGACTTAAAGGTGACCGGTAGACGATTTAAGTATGAGAACCTCAGATTTATATTGCCAAGTTGCCTAACATGTACCTAATTATAGATAGATACTCCATTAAATTTTTATAAATTTTTACTTACCCAAAATTATTAAAAACATTTTACACTAACATCGAAATTCCTATTGAAAGTTTAATTGACAACTCTTTCTACTTTCATGAGACAAATCAATGTTCATTTCAAAGGTAAAGTTTCGTATGCAGTCATTGTTAACATACCTACACGTACCTACTCAACAAAACATTTTTCCTCAAAATCGGTAATTAAAGTGTTATTAGGTAGCACGAATCGCGATAGAAATCAATAAATGATAAGGTACCTTTATAATTACAGCCATCCTGACAGGGTAACCACCGGACCGTAATTCAGTCGGATAGTCTATTATTACGGCTAGACGTGACTTACATAAAGTTATATTGTACAACATTAACAAAATATTATTTTTTTTAATTTCAAATTGCATTTTTATAAAAGGAAATATGGTGAAATCGTCTAACTCTGTTAATTAACAATAATAATTCTCTTTAATAGGCAATTCGTATTGATCGGCTGTAACAATTAAGGAAACTGACATTATTTGGACTATAATTTATTTAAGTAGGTGTTGAAATAACGTGGTAGGAAGACTGTAAGCAATATTTGCTTGGTACATATCTTTGTATCTTTCGTTTTAAGCCATCACCGTATTAGCAACAACGCGATTATTTATCTGCACTTATAAGTTCAAAAATTACCGGACTGATTTCAAATATTCTATCACCATTAGAATACTAACTACTTTATCTTTGAGTCACATACATTTATTATTGTATACTTATATATATGTTAACGGAAATGTGTTAAATCCGTCATTGTATACAATTCCTAGGAAATGTATACAATTCCTAAAATCGCCAGGAAATGTGCGAAATAAATTATATTGTACACATTTCCTAGGAAATTTATACATTTCCTAAATAGCAATCGGAAATGTAGTACATTATGATTATAGATCAAGATTTTAATGGGTACGCGGGATAGATAATATGAAGATATTATATTTTACGTTATGATTTTTACCAGATTGTCTCACCGAGTGCCTTAATCAAAAATATTATTGTGTAAAACAATGAATACTCATTTTCATTACTACTCAGTCAAATTCTTCAAGGTGTAGGTAGGTCGAATTGGTTACAGAACCGAATTAGCCTACCCCTACTCCACGTAGTCTTGTATGCCCTACCCCTAGAGATTTTTTAGAACCCGGAGGCGCGGAGGGAGGGCAGCCCCCGCCCGCTGTAACAAAACGCAGACACCCGGGCGAGCCGGAGCGGCTGAGGCTGGTCGCCGAAGGCGACCAGCAAGCCGAAGCTGCGCAGGCGAGCGTGGGTGTCTGTGCTTTGTTACGCAAAGGCGAAGGGGCTGCACCTTCCGCAGCACCGGAGACGTCACGGTTCGAAATTATGCCCTATATTCTGCGTTTTTACGATTTGGCCAAACGGTCTGGACAAACTGAGTTGCCCATTTCATGAAATGCGAACATTTGAAGTTAACAAATCTACGATGTGGCCACGACATACACATTTCCTAATACGATATCGGATTTGTATACAATTCCTAGGAAATGTGTACATTTCCTAGGAAATGTATGAATAAAATAATTTTTAAAACAATATTTTACACATTTCCTAAAGAGCTTAGGAATTGTATACATTTCCTAGGAAATGTATACAATTCCTAGATTTCATACATTCCCGGTAACATATATATATATACTTACCGCCGGTGTGAATTCGGGGCGGCGCGGTGCGCTTGTATCATATGAAGTATCACACGAATTTAATGAACAATAGTAGAAAATAATGTCTGACGGTTCTACTAGTTACTTATATTTATTAGTATTTTTTAATTTTATTAACTCTTGTTTTAATAATAATACCAAGGCCATACATGCTTTCCAGGTTAACTGATAAAGAGAATAATAAAAAACCAGTTATTGTGCTATACCTGCATGTTTTTATTTTCAAAGCAATAATTGACTATCCTTTTGAACAAGCACAATAATAATTTAACCACATAAACATCAACATAGAACATACTATTGATGTAACGTCCACCCTGACAGTCTCCTTTCAAAAGGTATGTAAAAATATAAGTTAATAAGTTCCTACAAATATTTATCTATTATACAATGTCACTATACTAAATCGTTATCAAATGCATTCATTAAATCGATTTGATCGTAAATCTCCATCTTAAATTATTAAAGCTTTTTAATTAGGTAACACTATAAGCCAGGCCTCCCCGGCTAGCTTCATGTCAGCTATGGTCAGAGTTTAGACTGCGCACCCTACGGATGAAGTCCTCCACCCTCTTATATGGACTTTGGCATCTCTCTTGGCCAGACTCTATAAGGTATGGCCCATTGTTAGTCTCTCGAATTTCTGGTGTATGACGCCCGCTGGAGCCGTCTGCCGCAACTCTGCTTAAAAACGGCTCCATATCCGGAACAGATGTAGACGCTGCCATTTTCCGCTCTTCCTTTGCAGCCATCTCCGCCTCTCTTTGACGCAACCATACTGGAGAATTCACGTAAACTTTAGGTCGCTCTCGTAAGGCATTGCATCTCTCAAGCGCTGGCCTTCTCACAGGTACCGGAGGCCTGTAAGCGGCCGGGATCGGAACACCTCTACCGAAGACTGCACAGATCAACCTTTTCAGAGCCGCTCGGAAGTCTTTTAAGTGATATGCATATAGTAACGGGTTGATTGCAGAGTTTAGGTGTGAAAATATAATACAGAAGTAAGTGAGCGTGTTCGGAATGTCAAGTTCTGGCATAAATGCTTTGATAGCATTAATGGTGTAGAGTGGGATCCAACAGATTATGAAGAAGAAAACGATGATGGCGAGGTTTTGCGTGGCTTTAACCTCACGCTTCTGGGCTGCTCCTAGCACACGCAGCATGGTCCCTCCCCGTCCTTGACTGCCTTCCACTGTTACCACCGCGCTCATCTGTAATTAGATACATCAGATTTGTAATAATGAATTCAAACTTCTACTCCACTTTTCCTCCTTTAATGGATGATTTCTGAGCTAAATCCTTTCTCGGGTCTCAAACTATCTTCATACATGTCTCCTAAATCGATCCATTGGATAGTAGTCAAAGGGTAGGAGACAGAAAGATATCGACAGTTACTTTCGCATTTAAAACATCAGTAGGTATTAGTTGCGATCATGGTTATGATTGAAAAGAACAGATATTTTCGTATAGGTAGGTATTGCATACAGCAACTACGCATCACCACTATAAAGGCATTGTCAGAATCCATAATATTTTATTTTCTATTGTTCACATTAGGACAATACAGTTAAACGTCATATTATGTGAATCATTTTGAGTCATATGGAAATGAATTCTTCAGTTCTAGTCTGCGTATGTACCTACACATTTGCTATTACGTATAGATATGATATAACGGTAAAGTATTTCATATTCTGACGGTGAATCCACAATCAACATCCATTCACGTAAATAATTTCATAGGTGTCTAGCTACTAGCTACCTAGTATCTGACGGCATTGCATTGTGTGTTTTATTATGATAAGAGCTTCAGAAAAGAACAAACACATTTTCACTTTTATTTTAACGTATTCTGCAATATTTATACTTATTTGATGAAATTATTTTTATGTAGAAAACCACAAAACCATAACAATAGACGATTCATCTGATGATCATGGACGTAAAAAAAATTTAACCACCACAAATGCTGATAATACTGCAACGGATTTACCTAAAAATATCTACTTTACGGTTGAATCTACAAGGATAATGGAAAGGCAAGTAAAAAACTACGGTGATTAACCTAACGCATCTCATTAATTTGGTTAGATTGTTATATAAAATTAAATCCTATTTCTATAGCAACGTATATTATATTATACAATGTGTTTTTTTTACACTTGATCAAACGAAGTGTGCGGATACTAGACAAAAAATTACCGACAAAAACATTTTTTTTTAATTTTTTTATACACTTTCTCGAAAATAAGAGCAATTTAATTTTTTTTTATTAAAAATGTTTCTTTTTGAATTTCTTTGTCTGGGAACGGTGTATTTTCGTCAAAGTAGTCTCTTTTGAAAGCTAAAAAGTGTACCTACGTAAGAAAATAAAGTGAATAACAATATCGAACATAAGCTTCGAGAAAAAAAATAAACTATTTGAAATAATAGAAATAAAACTTGATTTTTATTGATTTTTGACCTCTAACTTTAAAATGAGGCCGTTAACATAGTCGTTTTTGCTCATTTTATTAAAGTTCATGATCTAATGAACAAATTCTCTAAAGTAACTATTGCTCTATCTATTTTCGTTGTTATGATATTCACCGGCAAACTAGGGTCTCTTTGATCTCCAAATAAATTAAATAAATTAATTTAATTAAAAAAATTAATTAACAATAGAAGTCATTCAAATAGTTGTTTTATTTCATAATTTCTAAGTCTAATCGGCATACATATGCACATGAATAAAAGGATTAAACTTAAATAATAAATGCCATGATAATGGAGATCAAAGAGACCCTAGTTTGCCGGTGAATATCATAACAACGAAAATAGATAGAGCAATAGTTACTTTAGAGAATTTGTTCATTAGATCATGAACTTTAATAAAATGAGCAAAAACGACTATGTTAACGGCCTCATTTTAAAGTTAGAGGTCAAAAATCAATAAAAATCAAGTTTTATTTCTATTATTTCAAATAGTTTATTTTTTTTCTCGAAGCTTATGTTCGATATTGTTATTCACTTTATTTTCTTACGTAGGTACACTTTTTAGCTTTCAAAAGAGACTACTTTGACGAAAATACACCGTTCCCAGACAAAGAAATTCAAAAAGAAAGATTTTTAATAAAAAAAAATTAAATTGCTCTTATTTTCGAGAAAGTGTATAAAAAAAATTAAAAAAAAATGTTTTTGCCGGTAATTTTTTGTCTAGTATCCGCACACTTCGTTTGATCAAGTGTAAAAAAAACACATTGTATAATGTATAGTTGCATATTATATATTATATATCTCGGAGCCAGGGTCAGAGCGGTTGTTATACTTTGAGTTATACGTGACTGGGGATAAGAAATAATAGTCTGTATACTGAGTTTAAACGTCTATTCCAACACTTCAATACAGTTATCACCAAAATTAATTTAGATTACATTAAATTAAACTTAGAAATAAAGCTGACGACAAAATAATAGCAAAGTGGCAAAGGATCAGCACGATTAATTCAAATTTAACTTGGAAACGCGGCAAGTTTGGTATGGCAGTGGGTTCGACACGTCCGCTCGGTCTAAGCGCTCAATTCAGAATGATCATGACAGCTATGGTTCTCTACGACGCCATCTCTACCCCCACTCCATACCAACCATGCCCAAACAATAACTGTTTCGTTTCCAGAAGTAGCTCCGGCCATCATTCATAGATGGCGGTAGGTTCCTAAAACTAGTTCCATCGATTACTCATAGGTGGCGTTACTAGATCAGCGTAGGACTTTGGTCTCGCTCCTACACGGCCAATCTGACGTGCACACGTCCTCGTGTGATTCCTTTTTAATTAAGTTACAACAAAGCTCTAAAGTTTCTTTTATTCAGCAAAAGTTTTTCGTTACTAATGAGACTACCTTTTAATTAAGGTCACACAATAGTTATGGTCAAACGGAATAGTAATGGTCACACAGAATAGTAATGGTCACACAGAATAGTTATTGCGTCAAAAGATAGTCATTGCGTCACAGGATAGTCATTGCGTCACAGGAGAGTCATTGCCACACAGGCTAGTCTTTGTGTCACAGGAGAGTCATTGCCACACAGGCTAGTCAGCTAGTCATTGCCACACAGGCTAGGCTTTGCCACACAGGCTAGTTAGCTGGTGTCAGTTAGGGCCACACAGGCAAGTCAGGGCCACACAGGTCAGTCAGGGCCACACAGGTCAGTCAGGGCCACACAGGTCAGTCAGGGCCACACAGGTCAGTCAGGGCCACACAGGTCAATCAGGGCCACACAGGTCAATCAGGGCCACACAGGTCAGTCAGTGTCAAATTCGTCAATGTTGATAAAATGTGTCAGTCTCAAGTTGGTTAGTGACCCCTACTACAATTTACTTTAAATTTCTTTTACTCAACAAGTTTCTAATTTTTCAAGTTTCTAACATTACAACACTAGTTTAGAGGAGCAAAATTACAAATTAATAATTTGTGTTTGTTTTAACTTTTACACTATGACTACGCTATCGCTATCGCAGATTAATCCGTACAGCATCTTCACGTAATCTGGGGATGGATTCCATCTGCAAGCACGCTCTACCGGCACCAATCCGCATTCGTCATTGAAGATTACCTGTAACAATCAAACACACACGCGAGTATCTTTCTACGCTCAGCCCTTCCTGATAAACAGAAGCACTTCTTACAAAATTAATCTGCATCAGTACAGGGGCTTATTCCAATTTGAATTTGAATTTGAATTGATTGATTTAAAGTGTATTAATATTGACACACGGATATCTGAAGAAACATGCCATGAGGGCCTTATTACTTTGTCTGCTATGAGGATAGGGGATACAACATAAGACTTCAGAATTTATTTGCCACATAGGTTGTATGCTACTCAGGCTGTTGATCAGGTGTGCCACGCAGGCGTTTGAACAGGTTTGCCACATAGGTGTTTGATACTAGTAC
Source organism: Hesperia comma (assembly GCA_905404135.1). Taxonomy (NCBI): domain Eukaryota; kingdom Metazoa; phylum Arthropoda; class Insecta; order Lepidoptera; family Hesperiidae; genus Hesperia; species Hesperia comma. The sequence continues at coordinate 5,238,973 of FR990018.1, forward strand.
CAATACACACAAATAAAAAGAATTATAACTTTCCATTTTAATAACTTTAAAACTAGTCTAGACCAGGTGGACTGATGACCTGAAGAAGGCGGTGGGCATCCGCTGGATTCAGAGAGCTCAGGACCGGTTAGGGTGGCGCCAGTTAGGAGAGGCCTACGCCCAACAGTGGACCTCGAAAGGCTGATTGATGGATGGATGGATGGATGAAAACTAGTCTTTAAACTACTGAACAAACTTTCAAATGATTCCCACCAATCGAAGTAGGATTCCGCATGGTTACGGCGTATAATTCATTAAGGTTTTGTTTTAATTAATTGAAAGGTGACGATAGCGATTCGATAGTACTATGCAAAGCCGGGGTGGGTCGCTAGTTATTAATAATTTTGTTTCATTCTGATATCCCACCCACCATCAACTCAAAAACTAATTAAACCATTATAACCGGTAATAGTGAACAGATTACCCAATTATTAAATTGAACGGTTTTGAATTGGATGATTCAATAACAAAGTAATTCTATAAAAAACTAATCCACTTAAATCTTTTTCCGAAGACATTATATTGAGAAGTTTCTTTCTCTTAATTATTCTCTCTTAACCGTTCCTCCTAATTATTCAGATCAATAAGCAACATCATTAATGTTTCTCAAATACCCAATTAATTTAACCAAGAAAAATACAGGGATCGCCTAATATCCAGTAATGTCTCAAAAATGGAAGAGTTTAATTCACTTTTACTATAAGCCATAAGAAAACCAGTTAAACAAAACAGATCACCTGTAACGTTGTGCCCGTTCCGCGGCAATAACCGATGATGCTTCATCATCACACCACGAAGCCAGCGCCAGCGCACGCACACAGCCATCAATGCAGTTCCAATTAACACGAGTACAACCTTCGTGTGCTGCTCTTGCTCCCGATCGCCACAGAAACAACCCGTGCCATCTTCGAAAACCAAGCTGGAACACAGAACACGAATAACGTTAAAAACTCATTGGTTTCACGAGGTAAATTAAATCCAATCAAAGTTTGCTGCACTTGTTAAAAAAATAATAATTAGGGAACCGACTGTATCCAACTATTATTTTATCGATCACTAATTACAAGACAACAGAAGGTTGTATTTTCACAACGCACGAAATAAAATTTAAGTTATGAAACTCCAACACACCGGATGTCATAAAATAAAAGTTTGTCATACCAAAAACGCCGTTTCACTTTTACCTCGTTTCATGTTACCACAACTAGGTGATGTCACCCTTGGTTCCAGACAGGTACCAGACAAGGTCTTGGTCTCCAGCTTCTTAAAACCTAGAATCGCTTCCTAAATGCAGCGAAAATCGACTTTATTTATTTCAAAAATATAGTGGGTAGAATCTGAATCGGGTAAGAATTCAATAAATTCGTCTAAAATACCTCTGAAGACAATATTTAAAACATTAGGTAACCCCTTTCTCAATATTTAAACGTAACAGTAACTTACCCGCGTATTTAGAATACGAAACAAAACAATTAATTAATCACTTTTAAAACGACAACCAAATAAGCTGTAACGGGTTTTTTTTTAATTAATTCGACAAACGTCACCTCATTAAACCTACTCAGTCTTTTCAAAGCGCAAGCCTCTCGCTTTATAAATTTACTTGGTGAAATTGAGTACCAATAAAGCAAACTTATTTTGTGTGTGTATTTTTATTTTTTCAATTAATCCTTTTCAACTAAAAGCGGCGCACCAAATCACTAAACACCAAGATAATTAAAAGAATACTTTCGTTATTCACCCGCTACCTGACCAGTACTTTCAGTATCACTGCTGTCAGTCACTGCATACCAATATAAAGTAATCAAGAAATAATTTTAAGAATTCAATCGCATGTGACAAAAGAAAACAACACTTGTGGTAAAGGACACTGCACTGTAACACCTTATCACGTTATCAATTGAAAATGTACCTACACGGAATACGTAACAAAATTCCAGAGATCAAACGCGTATTTTTCTTTTTCGACCAGGCTACAAAATCTAATCTATCCCCATGATCTTTAACAATAGGAACAAAGAACGAATCCTAGTTCAACATCAAATATCGAAACGCTTAAATAATGCTTAAGCAACCGCGCACCAATATTATGAAAACATCTCACTCATTAGTGAACAGTATCGTAGTAGTAGCAAGTAATATTACAGACGTTAATCAGCGAAAAGTGTCGTTGCTATCATCTATATCGATCGACAGCAACTAGAGTCACCTCCATCAAGCAACGATACTTATAGACTTCATTGAATAATGCAAGGGACACATCACCTCAACTAAGCGATATGTTTAGCAGCTGAGTAATGACACCAATTACTGTTCGCTAATCAGAAATAATGTAACAACTTAATCAGATTACACCTTGCACCATACTAGAACGAGAAATATTATTGCCACTACTCAACTCAAATTCACTTCTTATAACAACACTTGAAGTGGTACTTGGCCCTCGGGTGTCCTAGTAATTTAACCCCAAATCTACCTTCATTAAATTTTGAACAAATTGAACGCAAGTTACTAGCGTCTTCCGAAGTATGTATGACACTTCGGTTAAATTACAGTAAAATCAAAGACTTGCAACTTTGGCTTTGACCAAGGTAACCACTGAATGATATTTTTTTTCAGGGAAAGAAAACAAAGAAAATAATATTACTACCGGTGCTGACATAAACGATAATGACGGAAAATCTACGACTGTATTAATCACTCATGATTGTTTAACAAACTATTTGACACACACACTATCTAGTTTACGCAAGAATTAAAATTTAAGCTGCGAAATTTTGTCACCACAGATGTAATGAAATAAAAAAATTATACCATACCAATACTCGCCGTCTTACTTGAAAATCCTTCATATCGATACTTGCCGTTTTATTGAAAATCTAGTCACATCATTTCACTGCACTTTGCACTTTCACTTGCATCCACGCCTCATGATATCACCTGAAAACGTGGACAGAGTTCTTTATCCCAGCTTCTGATCTCGGAGCCAGGGTCAGAGCGGTTGTTATACTTTGAGTTATACGTGACTGGGGATAAGAAATAATAGTCTGTATACTGAGTTTAAACGTCTATTCCAACACTTCAATACAGTTATCACCAAAATTAATTTAGATTACATTAAATTAAACTTAGAAATAAAGCTGACGACAAAATAATAGCAAAGTGGCAAAGGATCAGCACGATTAATTCAAATTTAACTTGGAAACGCGGCAAGTTTGGTATGGCAGTGGGTTCGACACGTCCGCTCGGTCTAAGCGCTCAATTCAGAATGATCATGACAGCTATGGTTCTCTACGACGCCATCTCTACCCCCACTCCATACCAACCATGCCCAAACAATAACTGTTTCGTTTCCAGAAGTAGCTCCGGCCATCATTCATAGATGGCGGTAGGTTCCTAAAACTAGTTCCATCGATTACTCATAGGTGGCGTTACTAGATCAGCGTAGGACTTTGGTCTCGCTCCTACATATATTAATATGTTTTCAGATCATTAATACTGTACTATTTATTTTGTATATCATATGAAGAGTTATTCTGAATCTCAACATCTTAGTTTGAAGGAGGACATGGTATTACTTCCTCTTCAATGTGTTAAGGAAGCGCATTGTCTGATGGCCATTTGGAACTTACTATGCATATAAAATACATAGATACAAGCAGGTTTTAATGTTTCCGTATACAAAGCTGTTTCGATTCGAGTATCTCTACCGGTTTTACCTTTAGTAGGTATTTGAATTTTAGCAAGGAATGATTGGAAAGACGTATAATTTTTGTTTTTTTTTTTTGTTAAAAATAATGATAAAAATTAAACCTACTTCAAAGCGGAATCTGCCACAAACGCTGTTTTCCCTGTTTCCCTGCCCTGTTTTCCCTGTTTCCCTTCTATGCCAAAAACTACTGAATCGATTTTGATAAATCTTGCACTGATTCCTTAGTTGAAGCATACCCAGCACAACTAAAAATAAATAATTTCAATCCAACTTATAGCTTTTGAGTTTTCCGGGGACAAACATACATATGTATACATATGCATGTTTACATACACTTAAGAAATTTAGCACACTTTCTTAGAAGCTGTATAAACTAAAATATACAAAAACTGACAGTTTTACATTCATACACATCGAATTCATACCCTTTTTTGAAGTCGGTTAAAAATCATCCCAAGAGAACGTATTATCGAAATAAAAACCATTATTATGACCTTTCCGGGGTCTTAAACATCCTCATACCAAATTTCATCTAAATTCAGCGGATTAAACGTGAAAATATCGCAGACAGACACACAAACAGAATTTTTCTGGCATGTACTATACGTATTAGTAAGGATAGGATGACTATAATTGTTTAATGGACATTCAAACTACCAAAACGTTGCTTAAACACTTATGACTTGTTTCTAAAGACTTACGCATCCACCTACTTACACCAATCGTACAAACAATAGAATCAAACAATGCAAAAACAAACGACCAACCACTACTCGATTGCGTTCAATGCATAATATTTTTACACAAAAAACAACACCTTGGGTATTGGAATTGTTTGTCACAATATAATTTCTTGGAATAAAATTATGGTGTCCCATAAAAACTTCGAGTGAGCAGTGACACCTTAGGTTGCAAAAGGTATTTTTATAGCCGGCGACTAGAGTAAATATAGAACGAATTCCTGAATGTTGGAATATTCACGATTCAATGGAGCGTATTATTTATGAATCTATTTTTCCTAGTTGCGAGCTTGCGAGGGTCATTTTCATAATAATGTAAGTATTTGTAACTCTACACAGGCATGTAATGATCACAAATAGTGTCATAATCAACAGCATGTATCATATTATCATGAAATTACATATTCAGAGGTACCACGACTGTTAGAACTACCCACACGGAGGTATTTATCAGGTAATATAAACGACCACCCACATGAATTAGGTAGGTATATTACCTTTATAATATTATAATCTTTAACATGTCAACCCACTACTTAACTTTTGAACCCACTTCAAGGAGGTAATTCAGTGATTCTGAATTCGACTGTATGTTTTTATACTGTGACAGCCCTGGCGTATCACCTCGCAAAACAATAAACAATAGGGGCCATAAACATGTCGAGTCAACAATAGAACAATAGCGCGCTTGCCCGTACGCACGACGCTTCGACCATTACGGCAATAGTCATACGGGCGAAAGTCGGTTGCAAGGAACGTTCTCGAATCTTTATTTCGACGCGGGTCCGGACTTCGCGGGAATATTCTCGATTGCCATGAATGGTGCGTGAGTGGTATAAAAGGGGGCGATCGGTCAAGTGCGGACATTCTAGTTTCGGAAGCGAAACCAGGAAGATACCAGCGATACCTACGAGCGATACCAGTGAGAAGTGAAGTGATTTCTACGGACGATACAGTGTTCGACGAGTGTGTTTACGAGTACCTACGTGCAGAGTGTTTAAGTGTGTACTGTGTACGTCGTGTAATTTGTGTATCTACGAGTACAATAAAAGTCTTTGTGGTACATTTTGGCATTTTCTCGAACCCAGTACTCCTGACACGTAACAATTGGTGACAGAAGCGGAATGCCTGTAGTACCGCAAAGTGAAGAAGGGATTCGTACGCGACGGCAGACAGCATTGGATGCCGCGCGGATGGAGTCACCCGGGCGTGACCGCACGGAAACGGAGGCCACCACCGGACCTTCAACTACATCACCTGCATCAGCGCCGACACCGAGTGCGTTTGATATGGCCGCCCTATTAGCAGCGATGGAAGCCATGCAGCGGAGCCAGCGCGAAGCAATGGAGAGCCAGCGCGAAGCCATGAAGAGCCTGGAAAGTAAACTGGGGACAATCGATGCAAAGCTGGATGGTTTCCAGGGAGAACTGAACGTCGTAAAGGAAGACCTGGAACTGGTAAAATCGCGTACATCCGAGCACGACCAAGCCCTCAAAAACCATGACGCGTTACTAAACTCCCACGAAACTAGGCTCGTGGATTTGGACCACAAGCTGCAAAAAATAAAGGTTGTGGGCACGGCAGCAACTAGTTCATGCCCTGGGGCCCCGAAGTTTAAGGTCCCAAGTTTCGACGGCACGACCTCGTGGACGGCGTTCAAGCACCAGTTCGAGGTAGTTGCAAGTGGAAATGGCTGGGAGGACGAGCACTCGTTGGCGGCACTCACACTAGCTCTACGAGGAGAGGCACTGCTGGTGCTTGAGAACCTGCCCGCCGAGCGACGCACCTTGGAGTCGCTATTTAAGGCCTTGGAAGCTCGATACGGGGAAAAGCACCTGGAGCACGTGTACCGCGCGCAACTTAAAGACCGAGTACAGAAGTCGAGCGAAGGACTGCAGCAATGGGCTACGGAGATCGAGCGCCTCGTACGTCGAGCCTATGCTTCGAGTTCCACACCGGTAGAAGACAAAGTATTAGAGGCGTTCGTCAGCGGAATACGGGATCCCGAAGTGAGAGCAACGGTGCGCTTGGGTCATCACGCCACATTGGAAGCAGCTTTAGCGCATGCCCTTGAAGTTGAAGCGGTACGAAGCGACTGTAAAGGTTATAAGGTGCGCGAATTCGTAGCGACGATTCAACCTTATACTGGGCCTATCTGCTACGGATGCGGTGAACGAGGTCATATTAGGCTTAGCTGCCGGACAAGGAAACAACCGAAATCGGTGTGGAGGGCTACGCAAGTGCAAGAGCTAGAAGCCGCCGCCGCCGCTAAGAAGACTGCCAAGCCTCCTACGAAGACCTCGACGGCTACCCAAGTTGACACCCAGGAGCTGCTAAAATTAAAAGGCGTCAGCGCCACGGGACGGGCAGCGGTTGGACTTCGAGCCCCTACTGTTATAGTGTCACAAGCTTGTGACGGGAACAGCCTGGTAGCTACTGGTGAGATAAATGGCATACCTTGTCGATTTACGATTGACACAGGAGCATCGAAGTCCATCGTTCGACCGGAACTACTCAAGAGGACTATCATGTGGGAAAATGGACGACCATCATGCAATCTTCAGACAGCGACAGGCCAGCCAGTGACCGTCCTAGGAGTTACGGAAGCAAGACTGAAACTCGGAAGTGACATTTACACGCAGTCTGTTTTAGTGGCGAATATAACTGACGACTGCATTATCGGACTGGACTTTCTACGGACACATCACTGTATAGTTGATATAGCCAGAGGAGTGTTAAGCTACAAGGATCAAGAAGTCTTCTTGGACGGTTCATGTTCAGGAGCAGTGTACTGTTTGAGGACAGTGAAGCTAGCACCCAGATCGGAAACCTTGGTCAAGATTAGGTTTCCCGAAAAGATACAGCTGGATCGATGTGTCGTAGTGGAAGACTATGGAGATCACCCCAGTTGGATCACGGCAAGGACACTGCTCATGACCAAACGTGACGCTAAGTTAAAGGTCATCAATCTTAGTAGCACGCCGATACATCTTGCGAAGGATACCGTTATTGGCCGATGTGAAGCCGTGGACAGTTTGAGGAAGGTCCAAGAATACTCGGACAAACCTGGATCAACGGATCACATGAAACCTGTGTTAGAGGCGACCAGGAGGAATTTGAGCTCTGAGGAATATACTCAGGCAGCAAAGTTGTTGACGGACTACAAAGACATCTTTACCAGAGGAGATAGCGACCTTGGAAGAACAAATCTTGTCACTCACCCAATAGATACCGGCAATACTTCACCGATCAAGCAAAGACCGAGACGAGTACCATTGGCAAAGGAGCACGAAGTTGCAGAAATGATCGAGGACATGGTGCGCAGCAAGGTGATCGAGCCGTCAACTAGCCCTTGGTGTTCACCTGTGGTGCTCGTGAAGAAGAAGGATGGCAGTACTAGATTCTGTGTCGACTACAGAATGCTCAACAACGTTACCAAGAAGGACAGCTACCCTCTGCCTCGGATTGACGACACATTGGATATGCTTGGTGGCATGAAGTGGTTTTCGACGGTCGACCTGAAGAGTGGTTACTGGCAAGTAGAAGTCCGGCCAGAAGACAAAGAGAAGACCGCCTTTACCACCGGAACCGGAAATGGCTTGTGGCAGTTTCGCGTAATGCCTTTTGGGTTATGTAACGCTCCTGCCACTTTTGAGCGTCTCATGGAGCGAGTGTTGGTGGGACTTTTGGGCGACGCTTGTCTGGTGTACCTCGATGACGTCATAGTCATGGGACGAAACTTCGTGGAACACAAACGAAATCTGGAGAAGGTATTCAGACGATTCCGTGAGTCCAACCTAAAGCTCAATCCGAAGAAATGTGACTTCTTCAAGAAGGAAGTATCATTCTTGGGACACATCATATCGGACGAAGGCGTTCAAACTGATCCGGACAAGATAAAAGCGGTTCAAGAATGGCCGACGCCAAAGAACAAGACCGATGTAAGAGCGTTCTTGGGACTATGCGCCTATTACCGCCGGTTTGTGAAGAACTTCTCCGAGATAGCCAAGCCGTTACACCGTCTCACGGAGGACAAGAGAATCTTCAGTTGGGATTCCGATTGCGAAGATGCGTTTGTTCGCTTAAAGGAACGTCTGTGCTCGGCTCCGATTCTTGGCTATCCCAGAAGGGAAGGGAGATTCATAGTGGACACGGACGCTAGCAATACTGGCATCGGAGGAGTATTATCCCAAGACCAGGACGGCCAGCAGGTGGTCATTGCGTACTTCAGCAAGACCCTTTCGAAACCTGAAAGGAATTATTGTGTGACTCGGCGTGAATTACTGGCTGTGGTGAAGACCCTTCAGCACTTCAGCAAATATTTGCTGGGACGCGAGTTCACGATAAGAACGGACCACGCCGCTCTTAGGTGGCTTCTGCAATTCAAGAACCCGGAAGGCCAGGTTGCGAGGTGGATCGAACAGCTACAAGAGTTCAACTTCGTAATAGAGCATCGTAACGGAAGAGCTCATTCGAATGCCGACGCCCTATCACGACGCCCATGCTCCGAAGAATGTCGACATTGCGTCAAGCATGAGGCTAAAGAAGAGGTCAGGGTGATAAGGATGCAGGACCTAGACGAGTCTTGGGGAAGGGAGCAAATCAGCCAAGCTCAGAAGGAAGACAAAGACCTCAGCCCGATCATGGAGTGGAAAGCCAAAGGACAGAGGCCACTGTGGAGTGATGTGTCAGCCTCAAGCACAACTACTAAGGCATACTGGGCTCAGTGGGACAGCCTTGTATTAGAGAATGGCGTGCTTTACCGGAGCTGGGAATCACTCAACGGAAAGGAAAGAACCCTGCAAATGGTTATCCCCAGGAGTAAAGTGGCTGATTTGCTGAAGCTCGTACACGACGGCACTTCCGGCGGGCACCTCGGCATCAAGAAAACCCTCGTTAAGATACGAGAACGTTTTTATTGGGTGCGGTGTCGAGAGGACGTGGAAGACTGGTGCAGGAAGTGTACAGTGTGCGCTTCAGTGAAAGGACCCCGCACTAGATCCAAGGGGAAACTACAGCTGTATAACGTCGGAGCCCCTTGGGAAAGAATCGCCATAGACGTCGCTGGGCCATTCCCACAGTCTGAAGACGGGAATAGATTCATCATCGTGGTTCAAGACTACTTCAGCAAATGGCCGGAAGCATTTGCAACCCCGAACCAAGAGGCAAAGACCGTGGCCAAGAAACTTGTCCAGGAGGTAGTATGCCGCTTTGGTGTACCATTGGAGTTACACAGCGACCAAGGCAGGAACTTCGAGTCGACGTTATTCCAGGAGATGTGTGATCTTTTGGGAATAAATAAGACACGTACCACACCGGCGCATCCTCAATCTGACGGCATGGTGGAGAGATTCAACCAAACGTTGGAAAATCACTTGGCCAAGGTCGTCGAGGAACATCAGCGAGACTGGGATCGGCACATTCCTCTGTTCCTGATGTCATATCGGTCTGCCATACACGAGTCCACGGGATTTACACCCGCTAAAGTTAACTTCGGAAGAGAAATGCGCCTGCCGTTGGATTTGCTTACCGGAACACCGCCAGATGCCCCGAAACCAACAGTTGAATACATCGCGGACTTACGGAAACAATTGAACGAGACACATGATCTTGTAAGGGAGCAATGTTTGAAGACCAGTGAAAAGATGAAAACCCGCTACGATCGCGATGCTCGGAAACATGGTTTCAAGGAGGGAGATTCTGTATGGTTGCACAATCCACTGCGGAAGAAAGGGAAGTCTCCGAAGCTACAAGCACGATGGGAAGGCCCTTACACCGTTGTCACGAGGATTAACGACGTGACCTACCGAATCAGACAGGGGGACAGAAGAAAGCCGAAGATCGTGCACGTGGACAGATTGGCACCATTTCATGGATCGAATAATGCTCGGGACGAGCATGACTAAGAGGGGGGCAATGTGACAGCCCTGGCGTATCACCTCGCAAAACAATAAACAATAGGGGCCATAAACATGTCGAGTCAACAATAGAACAATAGCGCGCTTGCCCGTACGCACGACGCTTCGACCATTACGGCAATAGTCATACGGGCGAAAGTCGGTTGCAAGGAACGTTCTCGAATCTTTATTTCGACGCGGGTCCGGACTTCGCGGGAATATTCTCGATTGCCATGAATGGTGCGTGAGTGGTATAAAAGGGGGCGATCGGTCAAGTGCGGACATTCTAGTTTCGGAAGCGAAACCAGGAAGATACCAGCGATACCTACGAGCGATACCAGTGAGAAGTGAAGTGATTTCTACGGACGATACAGTGTTCGACGAGTGTGTTTACGAGTACCTACGTGCAGAGTGTTTAAGTGTGTACTGTGTACGTCGTGTAATTTGTGTATCTACGAGTACAATAAAAGTCTTTGTGGTACATTTTGGCATTTTCTCGAACCCAGTACTCCTGACACGTAACAATACGGATGTAATCTCATACATTCTTACTGAGTGAATCGATATTGATAGGTATTTTTATATTCGAAAGCGGGTACTTGTCGCGTGTTCACATTTAAAAATTAGCGGCACCTAACTATAGTCCGTTTTTTTATAATAGAGTTAACTACAAAACAAATATGGACGATAATTGTCAAAGTCACAGTAATCAATAAGACACTGACATTACACATGTACAGTAAAACCGACTTAACCTTGAAATGAAGAGAGGCGCTGTCGGAAGCATTGGACCAATCATCGAGAGGTAGTAACTGACTGATGAATGGCCACAACGTACTTAAGAATGACTTTTTAACATGGCGGCGTTAGTTCCAACATATATTAATCTATGAGTTCCAATTTTTGCCATTTCAGAGATAATGAAATTTTAGTTTTTCCTTTTACTTTAGCAAAATGATAATAATTTCCTTCGCTTCACTGTCTGGCTTCGACCCCTGCACATAATTATATAATTACAACTTTTAAAATATTACTGCGACACTAATCAATCTAATCACGGGATAGGTACAATTTGTCGAATGTCGTATCGCTACGCTCGTGTGAGAAACAACCGAATCATGAATGATATTATCTACCTTTTGGTATAAGGGGGGAGCTATAAGGAAAACGATAGAATATTCTCTTCACGTTTAGTTTTTCGGAATGAGGTTTCCTCAAGATAAAGCGCAGTTGCGATAATTATAATTCAATACAATGAATGGTACACAAATGAAATGCTCAGAGTTCAGACTTCATGGGCTCGACCATATTATGGAATCTTGCCACACTTATTGAGTGCTTCAAAATCGTCACCGAAGCGTACAGGGGGCATACAAACACTACCTATGTTGGCCGAATCAATTAGGTTAGTCAGTCTCCGTGGTGAAATAGAGGTTAGACGGATCTTCAACAAATTGTATAGATCCCCGATCTGCACTACGCACGGGCGTAATTGACACCCATTAGGCCATCAGGTACTTAACCCTTAAGACTTATAGTGGGACTTGCGCACCCCAGACAATTTTTTATTGTGACATTATTGCTGATTCCAGTACGACTCCGAAAGCAATTTTATAACCATTACTAAAACGATGAATCCTGTTCAATATTCTCTTTGTTAAAACCAGCATGTGCCCTAGATATTTTTTGAAATAAGTACCTACCTATTACATACGAACTTGTTTTTTTTTGTAACACTATGAACTTTTCGTAAATTACAAATCTTTGAGTGAATAAAAAGAATTGTTTTAATACTTTGAAGTTTGAAGAAGCTCTTTAAAATGTAGGTAGGTATATTGTAATCATTATTCTTAATCTAGTTTTTTATTTATTCATTTTGAAGAGTAAGAAGAGTTTTCAAAAGCCCGTAGGTAGAATAACAATGTGGATTATTGAACATCAAAAGTTGGAGGGTTAAGAATGCCGCAGGCACATTAGGTCATTAAACTCGCTTCTGAACAAATTACGACCTCGAAATACCTACCTACCGTAACCAATTAAAGGTCGGTAAAACCCTAACTACATTTTAACCTCTCATGGGGAAAATTTGAGGGAAGGTAAACGATCTTCGAATATTTGATTGAGGTACAGGTGCATTGAATAGGTAACAATGATAATAAAAATATTATATTTTAATTTTTTATATAACCTTTTTTTTTAAATAACGGGCGCGGCGGTAGCACTCACCGCCCATGCTCCCAAAAGTATCTTCCATTTTGACTACTTACATTCAATTTAAGTTATCGTCAGAGTACCTAAGCTAAATCGATGATTTCAGCAGAACTGACTGCGAGAAAATCTTGACCAGAGGAGGCAGTTTTATCCTGAATAATGTGTTTAAATTGTAGTTTTAAGAAACAAAATAAAAGTAGTATTACTAAGTAATTAAAATAATCAAATGTAGGTATACCAACCTGTTTGATGACAACTCGATAAATATGAGTGTAAAATGCGGCGAGGAGGACGCTGGGAGTGACGATGGTGGCGAAGTAGAGGAACAGCAGGTAATTGTAGTCCATCACCTCGACGAAGTAGCAGCCGGGGGCGGAGTCCTCGCCCTTGTGCCACCCGAACAGCGGCAAGAAGCCCACGCCGGCTCCAGCCACCCAGCATACAGAGATTATCACTGTAATCCAGAAAAAAGTCCTTAAAAGAAACCAATCGTTTGAATTCGATCTGGAATTCGTTATAATTGCATGGCACACAAATGCCAGCGTTCCGCCAATGCGATTAAGGTACATTTAAGATTGACGGTGTTATCTAAAAATGTCCTTAGTGTATTTTCTGACAAGCTAAATTGAACTGTGAGCACAAGTAATAAGTTTGGTTTTGGCGGAGCGTGGTAATTCCATATTATGCTCGATGACTCAACTATAGGTCGTGATCAATGTGGAATTCGTATTTGCATACCTCACAAATGCCAGCTTTCTATCCAGTGATTACGGTACATTGCAGATTGACAGCGAATCTAAAGTGCCGTAAGTAAATTACATAGTACAAGCTAAATTGAACTGTGGGTGCAGGTGATAAATTTATTTTTAGCCTGGAGTGGCAATGCATAATTCATAGCGATTCAGGTACCTATAGACAAGTTTTACACAACGTTTCATCATCAAAAAACTGATATTGGCAGGCACGGGTCTCTACCTACAGGCCATCGTCCCCCACGCTAGACAATCGCGGATTATCGGACTTCACACACCTTTGAGAACATTTTCGTGACTTCTTAAGTTGGCAGGTTTCTTTATGATATTTTCCTTCACCGAAACTGGTGATCTAAAATTTAATGCACTTTATCGAGAGTTGCGTTGAATTTGAACCCTGGTCCCGCAGTCACTACGATTGCAGGCATTGCAGCGCTTGCATTGTAAGTTCTAAATAAATAATTACCGATCATTATAAAATTCATAAATAATGATCATCAAAATGAATTGCATAAAGCAGCTAAGTACCTAGGTATTGTACCTACTACTTAGTAAGTAGGTAGTATTTTACATTATATTCACTACATTTACATAAGTAGAAAAACTCGCCGCTAACCATGTTTCCTCACAGCTTCGCTCAAATATCGCAACAAATACTCGTAATTGTTGGGTAATTTAAAGACATTTTGTCCGAGAATCAGACCACCTAGCTATCACTCCTCTTTTTCCTACCATCGGATTATTCTACTTAAATGATATGCATTTTGCTGGTGCCTGTGAAGAGGTCCTGGGTTCAATTGATTAGAGCTCTTATGGAGCAGATATTATGTGATAGATAATTAATGTTTGTTGTCATTGCACTGAGTGTTCATGATGTGTCTTCTGCGTAGTCCAAGCCACCCGCTACACAGGAAATCCTGGTTCGGGATTGTTTCAGTAATTTTTTTTTGTTTACTATTTCCGTTTATTTGTCGTGTACTACAATAGGTAAGCTTCCCTCTATATTACATCTATGACTCATTATAATGTTAAGTAAAAAAGAGGCGCATGACGTACCTAGTATGACGACGATGAAGTGTGATTACGTAGAACGTGACGCAAGGTTTTTGCAAATGAAAGTACTTACTAATGACGAAACGCTAACGTCAAAACACTTGCAACAGCAACACCTACTTAGTCCTATTATAGGACTAAGTATAGATCAATGGCAACACCCATGATATCAATTGAATATAGGTGTTAATACTGTATTGATCATGGGTATTGATGTAAAAATAAAAGAAATATCATGCAGGCATGCTGTAGGTAAATAATTTACTCAATGACATTATTGACAAACTGGAACAGGAAACCGATGCGGAAACAGGAAACACCAACGTTGCGGTAATTTCGAAAGCAGAAAGCGGTCTGCTACATTAATTTACATTGTGTCAAGTGTTTGAAAAAAATGGACGAAATAGAGTGTAAAGATGATACCCATGGCTGCTGAAGTGCTGAACCTTAATTGTTTGTTTATTACAATTATGATTGTTTGGGGTCAGTATTTTTAAGGCGCCCGAATACGACCGAACAGTTTATTTTAAATTAACTGACCCGGCAGATGTCGTCCTGCAACATAATAATATCCATTAAGTAAGTAGGTATTAATTAGTAGACCATTCAACACAAAAATTATTTTTCGATTCGAACCAGTAGTTCCTGAGATGAGCGCGTTGAAACAAACAAACTCTTCAGTTTATTATTATTATAATATGTAATTAAATATACATATGTAAAGTTAATTGCAATGTGTAATAAGTAACTTCATGTAAGTCATCCAAAGAATGCCAAAGATTATGTAAATAAACATTAATTTATGTATATTTTGTATTGAATTATCGCATTTATAATATTGGCAGAATCTATTCACAAGTTAGTATCTACCTAATAAAGCTCAGCTACATTCAAATTATCATAAAAAAATCTTGTTATTTGTATCATGGGGTAGACCCAATAAAGCATTTGAAGACTTATGTTTTGATAACTAGCCCTTTATGTAAATACTTTATGTTTGTGATATTGAAATGATATTACAGTGTGGTGTAGGTACATATAATTTTATAAATTGAGTCATTAATAACACTAACATTTTATTTGTTTTTACATTTTTAAATGGACCTTGTACTGAAATAATTGTATAACATTATTACACAAATAGGTATAATAGATACACATATTAAATTGTTGTGGCATGTACATATTTGATATCTGAAAATATTTTCAATGAAAAGTTAGAAACACTGTTTAACAAACTTTAATAAACAATTTATTTATACAAAATATATCACATACACACATCAGACTTAAGCATAATGGTGCACACAGTTAAGTATAGATTGAATCAGATCTTAATAGCACAACAATAATGTTATGTGTAGAAAATCTATTTATTCAATGTTATGGTTGTAAGTACACACTTGGAAGATTAAATTTTTCATGTGCTTTATTCATGGTACTTAGAATTGATAAGGTGGTATTTCATTGACATTAAATTTTAACTTGGATTAAGTTTATGCTTGCAAGATTAATATTAATGTGATTCACATTAAATTTATCTTAACTTCAATAATAATAAAAAAATACTTGGAAGATTAAATTTCATGTGCATTTTTTTGATAACTTGAATTACAATAACACTTGGACGATAAATGTCACATGCATATTGACATACTTACATGTTAACTAGAATCAATTATGTAAACACTTGCAAGATTTAAGTAAACATTAATATAACTTGCATCAATTAAGTTCCTCCAAAAAGAATAAACTGGATATTATCAAAATTTTCTACCTTCATATAATATATGTAAATGGTTTTTATACTAACATTAATAGTTACAATTTTAATTTGTTAATTATTCCGTCAGACTTTACTAAAAGTTTCAAAAATAACTTAACTTTTGCTATTTATTTTCTGCCCCCGTATTATGAGCTCTTAATTCCAGACAGTTTACGTTCACAGCGTGTGGGTGACAGAGTCAGCGCCTTACATGTAATAAGACGCTGTCTCTGTGACACACACGTTCATAGCTCATAATACGGGGGCTGATCATTATTCTGAATTGAGAGACAAGAAAATAAACTATTTATCAATTAATAAAAAATAGACAACTCAAATGTAGCTACCTATCCTATCACAAACACTTCGAAACATTGATGGAAATGTATGAACATATATAATATCACATAATATCTATAAATAAAAACTTACCTGTCTTCACTGATAAAAATATTAGGTATATAACTGTTGTGTCTCATTATATTAGTTACATTATTGACATTATTACATAATTAAACAATAATATTCATTTTACATGGTGATGTTCTTTTACTTTTTTTTCCTTTTTTAAGCACAATACTGACACCATAAAAGGCACTTTTTTCTGCCAACAAATAAAACTAAAATTTATAAAAATCTAATTTACAATGAATACTGCAAAGATAACAGATAATATTGTAAATGCTGGTATATTACGAGAGGCAGAGTTCTTCTTCAAGGATTTTTCAGCATAAGTTTGCAATAATCCACAAGGCACACTTCTCTTCATGTTTGACGATGGAGCATGTCGTATAACATAGCACTTCATACCAGGAGTAACATCAATCGGCTTGCCCTTAACGTCAAGAGCATTGGTTACTGTGGTGGTATTTGTAGTAGTCATTATCACCGATGAAGTCATCGCGTTACCTGCTGATGTCTCATTTACTGCATTTGTGGCATTTATTGGTGGATTAACAGCAGTCACATTAATGGGCACTAATGTACCGTTAGGCAACATCTCATACACTGGATTTGGCTTGACAGTAGTCGCCACATCAGCACCCTGATTGGTTGTGTTCACCATTGTGACATTTGTCACCACTGTCGTTATGGTGGTTGTATTCGTTGGGCTATGTTGAGTTTTCTCTTGTTCTTGGAAGATGAAACTCGTAATCAACTGGCAATCGATTCTAGTTTCCTCATAATCCCCATTGTCCTTCTTGACTCCAAACTTGCACACTTCGCCCGGCTGAGGCTTGTAATTCGAGTGGCTATGACTGAGAGCGTATGCGCCCGCGGCGACCGTCCCGAGGTTAAGAAGTGCCAATCCAGCTAACAACGTACCATATTTGCTTCCAGAATCCTTATATTTGTACACATAAGTCGGAGGGGTTCCGTGGTAGACTGGATAGCTCATTGGAGGTCCGCCATGTACTGGGGTGTATCTTATCTGTTGTGGTGGATTGTAGTTATAATGATGATGGATATTGGTCGTATGTCCTCCAGTATTGGTGTTTCCTGACAGTCCCTTGCCAGCCGGATAGCCGTGGCTTGAGGAGTGGTGAGTGTTCGAAGGGTAACTGCCGCCCGATGACGGATACCCGTGATTGCTTCCGGAGCCCGGATAACCATGACTATTACCAGACAGGCCCCCAGAAGCAGGATATCCGTGACTACCTCCTGATGAAGGGTATCCGTGGCTACCTCCTGATGAAGGGTATCCGTGACCTCCGCCGGACAATCCACCCGAGGTCGGATACGCGTGACTGCCTCCGCCGCCAGAAAGGCCACCCGATTTCGGATATGAGTGTCTTCCACTCCCGTAATTTCTCTTCGCTGTTATCGGGTTCGTTAACGATAACGTAAGTAATGCGCAAAATATAATACACAACAATCTACCCATACTTAGTTCTACAATGTCACAATTTTCACTTTAAATCACAACACAAGGCACTAAATACTCGTAAAAACTCTTGCGCACTGAACTGAACTGAAGTGAAGTGACTAGAGCTAGACCTAGACTAGAACAACTGATGAATCAACAGTGTTGCCAACTATAATTTCGAAATTCCGTTAAACCTGTTGGTAAATTCCGTCAAAAATCCGTCAAATATTTTTTGTGCCCGTCAAAACGATCCGTTAAATAAAAAATACGTTTTATAAATGCGAAAGTTTGTAAGGATGTATTTGTATATGTGTTTGTTACACTTTCACGCAAAAACTATTGAACGGATTTTCATGAAACTTTGCAGTAAAATAGCTTAGACCTCTGAATAACGTAATAAGTTAAAATTTATTGAGATTTTTTTATCATTTGGTCATACTACAATTATAAATGTAAAGTCGAAACCAGTCAAAACAAAATCCACCTTCTGAGACCTATCTTCTACCAAGTGGCTGGCTCCCTGATGCGAAACGAGAGCGGGTTTACTAGTCAATATGTAAAAAAAGTTTTAAAGAAACAATCCCAATCGTCATCAGACACAGAAAACATAAAAATAACTTTATAACAAAAAATCACAACAATCATCATCATCGCTTCCAGTTGATGTTATTATACTCGCTATGGGAGCAGCTGTTAAGGTGGATGGCTGATTTTAATTTTATGTTTAAAGTAGGGCCATTTTAATAGGCCACATTTGACAACTGTTTGTCTTTGCTTCATAGTGAGGATAACCTGCTGAAAAACATCGATTAAATCGAATAAATCGATAAGGACTTCAAACATCTGTAAATTGAATGCGATTGTTATAAAAATTATTAATAAGCGCACAGTTCACACAACGACTAAAAAAATGACAAAAATAATGCGTCAAATAATGGCGCGAAATGAATTCATGACTTTTTTGTAACATTTCACGTTTCTAGATACTGACTTTTGAGCCAGACGTTATTATATAAATGAATGATTACATATTTTTTGGCCTAAAATGTAATAAAATTAATTTTGTATGTATTAAAATACATTTTATTTTGTAATCGTGAAATACTTTTTGACGATTAGTTTGACTTCTCGAATTCAACTTATCTACTCATCATTTTCTTTCGGTACCATCCCTGATATTTAAAAAGAAAAAGAGTTCACTGACGTAACTTTGTAACGACGTCAGTTCCTTACTTTTAAGTGTAAAAAGTTTAACAATATCTAGTATGGAATGTATTAGATACTATGGGGTGCCTCCCTTACAAGGTTACTTTGGAAAATTTTGACGAACTGTCAAATGTGACCTATTAAAATGGCCCAACTATAGCATTGATCCTAGCATAGCAATAAGAGGTAAATCAAAAGTGTAACATGTCTTGCCATTTTTCTTTTTAATGCAAAACGAATATTGAAAATTGCGTTGATCATTTTTTCATTCATTTTATTTCTCAATTTTGATTTTACTCCATTTAATACACTAAAAACTCTTTCTACCTCCGCGTTTTAACAAGGTAGCAGTAACATTGTAAAAGCAAAATCACAATAAATAAGTGTTGGAATTGGATTAATGTTTGTTGCACCTTCAGATTTCTTACCTCTAACCAAAATTCTACAGTTCGTTACTAGAACTGCACTAGAACTAAATTCTTGATTTTTTTCATGTCAACTATTTTTCCCGTCAAAAAATCCGTTAACCGTCAAAATGTATTTTCTCCCGTTAATACCTGACCCTAATCCGTTAAATCTAACGGGAAATCCGTTAAGTTGGCAACACTGAATTCAAACAAGTCAAACAACTTTACTGACTAACTGATGTGAAGTGAGGAACGAGCGCCGCGCCGATCCGAAACGATGATGGCCCCGACCCGATGAACCTCGTGCCGCGGCGCGGGCCGCGCGGGGAGAAGCACAGTGGAGTGGAGAAGTGTGCGTGTGTATGGCTGTATGCCACTGGCAACCATAGAAAATACGCTGGCAACTATAAACACTCTACAGACGTACAGACAAGTTTACTGCAAAATTGCAAACAGGCTATCCCTGCAGCGCAATCCCGAGTGACGTCATTGGTTATCGTTGGGAATTTCTGAATGAAAGGACGGCGAGGGCATGACTGTCTATGAGTCATGAACTCATGACTGTTACCTGAAGCTATGAGTATTATAAAATGTACACAAAGCATGGAAGTACTATTTTTTAGGTTTAGCTCAGAGTACGTAAAGACACTAAAGACTACGTTTGTATACTAAAGTTAAAGAACGTTTCATTCTGAGTTATGAGCATAAAACTCGTTCCTCGTTCGTGGCGTGCATGAGCCACAGATCTAGTGATCTATTAAAATAATTTTAAAGCTTGATCGTAGTTGTGCAGTTGTGCTCCGATTGACAAAACTATCAGCCAACTGACTGTTATAATCATTGCTATGTGCCAGATTGAAAAGAACATTATCCTTAGTAATGATAACGTTTAAACAGCTACCTAGTTTTTAGAGATGTGGGTAAGTATAATTAATTTCAGGCACCTTATTACATTACAAAAAGTCAGTTTGAGTTTGAGCTTATTACCTACAAATAGCTTGTATAGTTGCAATACTAGGTAAGTTCGTAAAAAAAAACAGTTAAGTTTTCGATGATCTGACGACTCCGTAATCATCCTGCAAAGCATGGGGGTTCCGGATCGATCCCCGGCCGGGGCAGATATTTATATGACAAATATTTTTTTGTTTGAGTACATAAATTAATGTGAAAACCAGCAGGCATTTAACTCTTACATAAATTACTTCCCAGGATCTAGGGTGTCAGTGATATTTATTAAGCTATTGCATAGCTTCTATCGCGGGCCTTGAGCGTGGAGACCGAATCGAGAAATTTCGTAACGAAAACACCTAACACCCCCCACTCGTGACGTCTATCGATAAATACCAGAACTTTTAACTGAGTTAACTAACTTTTACTTTATAACGGCTAAAACGATTTGGCTAATTTTAGTCTTGAAATATTCGTGGAAGTTCAGGGAAGGTTGCAGCGATGAGAAAATATGGAAAAATTGCGAGGAAAATACTAAAAATGAAAATTTTAATTTCCCATACAAATCTTACCTGTCAAACATTTGATTTTCGCCCCGTCGGTTCGGTATTTTAAGAATAATTACATGTAGATCTGGATTAAATAAGGCGTTGGAATCGACAATACGTAAAATACATGACATAAAATAATGACACTATAATGACATTTGGTTGTTGTATTGCGTGTGTTCAGAAATATATTTTGTATAGTTTGCTTTACAGTTTGCTTTACTCTTCATCATATTATGTCAGTGAGATGTCCGCCCATTATTTCGTAACAATTTTCTGTTATCAAACTGGTTCCTTTTTTAATTTTAAGCTTATAAAATTGTCAAATCCTCAAAATAATCCGTAGAAATATTTTAATGATTATATTAGAAAATCACATTGAAATGAAAAACAAAATACAGCCACAAGAGAAATAACGAAACGAAGATTCATCAAATAGGTTAACAAATAGGTTAAAAACTTATAGCAGTCTTTACACTTATTTTTCGAAATAGATTTTTCTACGGGACGCAGCAATACATTGGAGGGAGCTGAAGATAACTCCATTTGTGTCTGTTTTAATTAATGACCTATTATAAATGGAGGAATTTTATGCCTCTACTAAAACAAGTGTGAGGAGCAAGATCAGCAGGAGGTGGTGATAAGAGATCTGCAGAAGCGAGGTAGTTAGGCCGAAACTGAAAGCTCTTTCCATTAAAAGGAAGATTTCAAATAATATAATGACATTATGTGTCAGAAAAAATTTATAATATGTGGATGTCCGAGCAAGAAGCATATAAATAATGAGAAATAGTTAGTAAGGAACCTTAGACTTGGCTCAACTTGGTCTAGAGATTTCATTACTTTTTAGAGATAACCAAGCAGCTCTATCGGGACTTGGCAATTTTTTTACAGAATGTTTTTGGTGCGATTATACAATACTAAAACCATAAATTCCCAGTGAAGAAGCGCAGTAGGATATGCTCTTGCTTGGCGGCCTTATTCGTGACGACATGGCCCATGCCCTTGGATTGAAGCCAGAAATTTAGAAAAATGTGTCTTTTTTTATAGCCTGAAGGGCTGACGTAAAAGCAGACGAGCCAACGAGGTAAGTGGTCATCGTCGCATATGGACACGAGCAACACCAGGGGAGTCCCCAGTGGAACGCCGGCCCTGAAGGAGAGCTCTTTTTACACCTTTCTTGAAGAACCCCATGTCAAAGCGCTCCGGGAATACCTCAGAGGGAAGCTCATTCCACAGCTTGCAAGTTCGTGGTAGAAACTATCGTGAAAAACGGACCGTTCTCGTTCGCCACGAATCCAAGCGATGTGGATGATACTTCAATCTTTGGCGAGTAGTGCGATGATGGAAGGGTGAAGTTGGCACCAAATCGAACAATTCCTCGGAGCACTCACCGTTGTAAAGTCGGTAGAACACGCAGAGAGATCCTATGTCTATCCTAAAACCTAGGTTTTCTAACCTGTTAGTGACTCGTGGGTCGTTGACAACTCGAACTGCGCGCTTTTGCACGGCGTCAAATGGACTAAGCTGATATTGTGGCGCCCGGGCCCCTGCCTAAAGGTGAGAACAGTACTCCATGTGAGGCCTGACCTGAGCTTTATAAAGCATCAGTAGGTCCCTTGCAGTGAAGTACTGCTTCGCCCGGTTCAGGACGCCAAGCTTTCTGGAGGCCAGTTTGGCCTTAGCTTCCAGATGACACTGATACGGCACGTCGCTCGAAATGTCAACACCCAGAATCCCAACACTTTTACTAACGGTGAGCGCGGTACCCTGGAATTGAGGCGCTATGACAAATGGGGTTTTCTTAGCGGAAAACGCGCAAACTTGTGTCTTCGTGGGGTTGAACTCATCTAAATTGAGTCGTCCCCATTTCGAGACTTGCTCCAGAGAGTTCTCGACTTCAGACACAAGTTTGCTTCTGCTATCCTCCACATCCGCATCTCCCGTGCTGTCATCTGCATAGCAATGAATGCCGTTTGCACGCTCCAGCATATCATTTATATGCAGAATGAACATAGTAGGAGATAGTACAGACCCTTGGGGAACACCAGCGTTTATAGGTTTCATATCTGAGCAACAACCGTCGACTACCGTTCAGTAATTTCGGCTGTGCGTTGTCTGTCAGTCACTCAGTAACGCAAGAGTTTTATATACATATATAAAACTCTTGCGACATGCCTCCTGTGACAAGTGATACAAGTGAAAAATCGTCATTTTACAGGAGAGCGAAAACAACTATAAAAAAAAATCTAGTTCATAAACTAAGTGGGCTACACTACTTAGATGTAATACGATACCTTATTTTGAAAACTGCTAATATGTTGCAAGACGAGGTCTGCCGGGTCAGACTTTGACTTTGACTTTGAAAACCGTATCAAAATCAGACTAAGAGTTTTGGACATGGCAATGGCAACCTCAGAGTGCACACAGTTCCTCTCACCCCAAACGCATATATACCGTTTCCGTTTCGTCACGGGTAAAAACATAATCTTAATCTTATCATGTCCTATATAATTATAGAATACCTACCAATCTATTTAACGAAATCTTGTATCTAGCAACACACATCTACACAGTGTAGCCCATAGAGGTAGTCTATGGTGTAGCCACTTCGAATTACAGATTAGAAAAATGGTGCGAAACTGCGATATTATTAACTGGTCACACTGAGTAGGTAAGTATACACAGCGCGCAAATTCCTTAAATTACGATTAAAAATAGAGCGGCAACAAGTGCGTTAACTCAAGTGAATTATAATTAAACAAAGATGGCGGGTAACCAGGGTAACGTAAACAAACACAAAACAAAATGACCTTGATCATTACGTAGCTAGAGACGTAGAGTGTAGACGAAGCTAACTTCACTTCATTCATATTCAAATTCAAATCTTTATTTCTTCGAAGTAGGTTTTTACAAACTCATTTCGAAAGTCAAGTTACGCCATCGCTTCAACAAATCCCTACGATGAGTGGTCTTGGGAGAAGAAGCGGCAAGAAACTCCCAAGAAGTCTCTTTTTTCTCTTTCACCACTACCAGTACAGGTATCACTTACTACATTATGGCTAAACACAAAAAAAAACTAATTCTAGTCTAAGTGGAACCGGTCGCGGCATTATCACACCCAGGCACCCTTATCATTAACATATTCATCTATAGTATAATATCCTTTACTAACAAGTTGTGATTTTACACGTCGCTTGAACGTTTCAATAGGTAAATCACGTATCTTTTTGGGTATCTTATTGTAAAATTTAACACCAAGCCTCCAAGCATAAAAGATCGCTGCACCTTAAGCAGGCGAAATGAAGACGTAACCAAATTGTGTCTCCTTCTCGTTAGATGATTATGCGTATCACTGTTGACTTTATATGTGCCTAAATTTTCTCTTACGTATAACAAGTTACTATAAATATATACTGTGAGGCTACAGTTAATATGCCTATTTCTTTAAACTTTTCCCGCAGAGAAACGCGCGTTTTCAACCTATAACCCTAACCGCTCGTTTTTGCAGTACAAATATGGAGTCTATGTCAGCTGCTTTGCCCCATTATTTATATTATATTCATACGTATCAATTATTGTTTCAATCATTGATGCATTCAATTTCAATACATTCATTCATCATTACATAAAGTATGTATAAAACAAAGTCGCACTCCGTCTTTAACTTTATCTGTCTGTTTTTCTAAGTTTTCTTCTAAACCACGCAACGGATTTTGATGCGGTTTTGACCATTAGATAGCGTATTTCAGGAAGGTTTATAATATTATGTATAGTTTATGTACATTTCTACGTAATTTGACTGATAAATACGAGACCGGGCATGGGCTATGTAGATTCTCCATTTAACACTCGGGGATGCGAGCCCACTGCTCAGCAGAGACGGTAGATAAATAATTGCGATGAATAAATTGTAAATATAATGCGGGCCTAAAACGAAATAGAAATATTTTATGTCATCAAATTAATTTAATAAGTTGGTACTACCTACATACTTAGTAGGTACTAATTTCCCGGCTCTCATCTCCATACACGAGCATCACACGTAGGTATAGAAATAGAAATATATTATAAAATAGGATCAAATGTAGAATAAGTAGTAGGTAAATAAAACAACATGTAGTAGGTACGTACTGAGTCTTTATTTATTGTTTAAAAATAGCAGGCATACAAATTACAATACAATTAAGGCAAAATAACGAAAACGAATAGACCACAATGCAAAAAAAAACACTTAAATCTATAGGCACATTAAGTTAAGTACCTAGTTAAAGTAGGTAAGGTACCTAACTTGTTGGGCCTTATTAATAAACGTGGCTTACAGTTACTCCAGGTTAAAAAAAATTGTCCCTGTCATGTGTGATTATCTAAAGTCAAAGGTTAAAAAAAGGCAAAAACATTTAAATTCGGAGTAACTTTAAGCCGCGTCCCTACAGTCCAGAATTTTCAAAAACTGACCGTGACCGTGACCGCTTTCCCGTAGATAACTTGTGACGTCTTTTTAAAAATACACAAACAACTTAAACATTATATTGCGAAAGTATTATTATTTTTGTTTGTTTGTGGGTGCCCTTATACAGGCTAATCTCAGAAACGGCATATTTTTTTATTTTTTTATTGTGTAACCAACATAAAAAACAGCTGTACATCCATAGCACAATTCTAAAATTAACATTATTTATTAAATTCTAATCTAACCAATTAAATCAGTGCTATCAAATTAAATTTAGGTTTGTGTAATAATATTCCTTTTACTTTTTTGTGTTTTAACGTTTACTCTGTGTGTGGTTTATTCAATATTAACTTTTTTTTAAAGATAGTTATGCCAATAAAGTGAGTAATAGAAAGGAGACAGGATTTCTGAAGTGAAACGAGGAAAGGTTTAAAAGATCTTAATATAACTCATCAAAAAATCATTTCTACCATCCATTGAGATACCTACTATGTACTAACTACCATCACGTTCTCTTAGACTCGCAACATTTTTGGCTGAACACAAATATTGTATGATAAGTATAATGTCACCCAATATCAGTAGCAATTAAACTTATGTATCTATTTGCTGTCCACGAAGAGATCAGACTGGGTCAAACATTGTAATTTGTAATCAACTGGACGACCCCATAGCCTTTACTTGAGTCACAGCGAAAAACAACCTTATTAAGTGTGCTCGCAGTTCAATTTAGCTTCGCGGAAAAAATTACGTAAGGCGTTTTAAGTTCTCGTCATCAATGTACAATGCACCATAATCCCAGTGACGGAAAGCTGGCATTTATGTGGGTTACCAATAAAACGAATTCTATAGAAAACGCGAATGGTGTGCTATGTATTGCAGCCTGATACTCTGAGTTTGTGTCTGGAAATCCTTGCGTGGGTCTATGGGTGTCTACCATTATTAATTTAAAAATATATTATTTTAAACTTTGTCACATGGCTTTGTGACGTAAGTACGAAGCACGTAAGATTGCATTCACGGTTTCGAATTGTTTTACCTACGACTTGAATTTATCGATTTAAATTTTAACAAAATAGAACCGACTTTTACGCCGAAAAGTAAAAATCGGTTCAGTTAAACGCGGTTAATATTCCTAAATTCTTCTTCTGAGTCTGATAAACACGATGCTGAAAACCGTATCAAAATCGGTTCAGCCAAAAAATATGCCTAAAACCTTCTCCTAAGTCTGACAAATACTATGCTGAAAACCGCATCAAAATCGGTACCTACAACCAAACGCGAGATTATCGCGCACAAATATACCTACATACATACATACATACAGTTAAAAGTGAGAACCTCCTTTTTTGAAGTCGGTTAAAAACAAATCAAAATTGTGAGTACCCGTTTGAATTTAGAACACTAGTACATATACCACAAAACGGTAGTTTTATGGACATTGCAAAGAAAATAAATACAAGTAAATATGGTTAAAATATAAACTTTTAATAATAATAATACACACAATAAAGTTTGCAAATTATTACTGGTAGGTAAACATTATTCATTCGTTCGTTTTATCAATACTAATACCATAGATGGGAAAGTAATTCTGTCTATCTGCAACATTTTGACGGTTAATCCCATGAGACGATTTACCTGACCTTTGGTACACCTAGAGAGGCAGAGGAAAGATATAATTATAGGTGCATAGTTATTTCTTTATTTCTTTATTTATTCACAATAAATGTAAACATTACAGGTCAATTTAAACCTAACGCCGTTTACAATTAGCGCGTTGTAAAAAGTCCATGGCCGTTCTGCGAAATACAGTAGATGTCGAATGAAATAAATCTAGATCTGGGTTCCCAGCCAGGACCCCATTGAGCAAAGTTACTGCACGAACCAAGGGTGATTCTCGCACCAACTGCAAGTTGCAACTTGGCACTGCCAACAACCTTCGTCGGCGCGCGTAAATATAATTGTCCGGTACTTGAAATGAAACTTGTTCCAACACTGATGGGTTGGTGTATTCCTCGTCGTTCCACCAGTAGTGCCACCAGTGGAACTACGAGGAATTTGACATTCCTCCTCGTGCCACCGAATGTTTGCTCTACTTTAAAATAATGTTTGCTCTACTTTAGATAAATGTTGAAGATACTGCCCCTAACCAGTTCAAAAAAGTAGTCCAGTAGAGCCATGTTATTTATAGCGAGCCTACAAAAGGAATAGGATCAGTTTAATCCCTTAAATTAGTTTGTTCGGGAAGGTATAGGTATTATCTATAATCGCAGCAAAAAAATTTTTAATTAAGTATTTGAAATTAATCGGTTTACTTTACAAATAAAAACAATGCTTATTTCAATAAACCTGTCTAAATACTTTTTAAAATGTGTTAGGTAGTTTGAGACACCCCTCGAAGACGAGAAAAGAACCCTCAAAGCAAAGCGAAGTGAGTTACTAAAAAAATAAACATATTAACAAAACCACTACGCTATTTGTGGAGTCTTAAAATAATTAATAAGCCAGTACATTTAAACACTTTAACAATTTTTTATGGAATAAAGGTAGCAAACGAGCATGCAGCACCACCCTTCCGCTGCCGCCCATCACAACTGCGACCAATGTAGACCAAGACTCAATTTAGGGACTAGGATGGTTAGTCCAGTTAACAGATGGTGTTGAATATTAGTTAGTTAGTTTGTTAGTAAGTGGCGTGACAGGGACTGTTAGTGATAGTTCGTACCTTCTGTTAGTTGATGTTATTAAAGTCCAGTTAGTAGCTGTTAGTATGATTGTCGTTTTAATTCGGTCACAGATGCGTTGCTACCCCTGAGGACTGAGATGTTAAATTCACTGTAACATTATTTACACGGCTACGAATAACGCCATCCACCAAGGCGGATTTGAAATCCATGACTTTAACTTACTTTTTGGAGGAAGAATTATATTATTTTTTTCTTTCTCAGAAAGTGTATCTTCCTTTTTAGGTTCCGGTACCTTTGAATATTCTATAAGCTCATTACAATCCACAGTGAGATAAGCACGAGTCTCTTTTGTTTTAATTTCTATTGCACATTCCATGTTAGACGTATTAACTGGGGATCCTGTGACTTTTAGAGGGTCAGTTGCATTCAAGACTTTTAGAGGATCAGTTGCATTCAAAACAGGAGTGCAGTAGGTTGAGTTAGTAATAGCATTGGCTAAAGTTGTAGCATTGGCTGAAGTTGTAGAATTTGCTGAAGTTGTATGATTGGCTGAAATTGTAGAGTTGGCTGAAACTGTTGAATTGGCTGAAATTGTAGAATTTACTGAAGTTGTAGAATTAACTGATGTAGAGTTAGTAAACGCGCTAGGTATGGTATTATTTACTACATTAGTATTTGTTACACAAACTGTGTTATTTAGTCGCTTGATAGAGTCTATTGTGGTTTTATTACTTTCCGTAAACGTAGATACTATTTCACAGGGTATTTTCAATACTTCAATATTGTTATTTTCCTTAATTCTAAAGGTACAAACGGCCTCATTATTATTATTGTTGTTGTTGTTAGGTTTATTGCTTCCCGATGAATAATGTCTTTTCCTGTAATAGTCATCGTAATAATAATGTTCGTCGTAACGACGCGAAGATCGGCCTAAGTTATATAACG
Organism: Hesperia comma; assembly: GCA_905404135.1. Classification (NCBI taxonomy): domain Eukaryota; kingdom Metazoa; phylum Arthropoda; class Insecta; order Lepidoptera; family Hesperiidae; genus Hesperia; species Hesperia comma. Next base: position 5,268,206 of record FR990018.1, read on the forward strand.
CTAGTCCTGTTAAGATATCACTGTAACGACTGCCTGAATTTCTGTACTCATTTATATAAACGTACTGAGGTGTAGAGTAATAAGTCGGGGGATAGGTAAATATCGACGAACTATGAGTATTATGGAAGTAAGTATTCTGCCCATACGGTCTGGAGCCAGAAGAGGATGGATGAACAGAAGAATGTGGAATGTTTGATCCATATACGTCTTGTTTATGTGAGGGATGTATGTTTGATGAAGATGAAGGATACTTGCTTCCTGATCCAAAGTTTTCATACAATCCTGCTGGGTACTTATGACTTCCAGAGCCAGTGCCAGATACCCCACTTGATGATGTAGGATAGTTGCTTCCTGATCCAAAGCTTCCAAACCAATTTGATGAAGATGATGGGTAGTTATGACTTCCAGATCCACTGCCAGATAGTCCACTTGACGATGTAGGATACTTGCTTCCGGATCCATAACTTCCAGATAGTCCGGATGAAGATGATGGGTAGGAATGCTTTCCAGATCCACTACCAGATAGCCCACTTAACGATGGAGGATACTTGCTTCCTGAACCAGAGCTTCCAGACAATCCTGATGAAGATGATGGGTAGGTATGACTTCCAGACCCACTACCAGAAAGCCCACTTAACGATGGAGGATACTTGCTTCCGGATCCAGAGCTTCCCGACAAACCTGACGAAGACGACGGGTAGCTGTGACTAGATCCATATGATCCACTTGAAGATGAAGGGTATTTACTTCCAAATCCCGACAAACTTGACGAAGATGACGGGTAGCTGTGACTAGATCCGTATGATCCACTTGATGATGAAGGGTATTTACTTCCGGATCCTGACAAACCTGACGAAGATGACGGGTAGCTGTGACTAGATCCATATGATCCACTTGACGATGAAGGATATTTACTTCCAAATCCCGACAAACTTGACGAAGATGACGGGTAGCTGTGACTAGATCCGTATGATCCACTTGATGATGAAGGGTATTTACTTCCGGATCCTGACAAACCTGACGAAGATGACGGGTAGCTGTGACTAGATCCATATGATCCACTTGACGATGAAGGATATTTACTTCCAGACCAACCGGATGAAGACGATGGGTAGCTGTGACTTCCCGATGAACCCCATCTACTGCTTGAGCTTGAGCTGCCCCAGCCTCTTGAAGAAGATGATGATGATGAACCTCGGGACGATTTTCCAAAAGAAAATCTGCCACATTCTATAAACTGAACTGTCCAAAATGCGAGCACAACACACAGGAGTAATATTTTTCTCGCCATTACCAGCGACCGCACGGGCGTGTGTACCTAATACGACTGAAGTGCGTCTTATTTAGATCGCATATGTTGTTTATAAAGTTATTCCGAGAATATCCGACGCGATACGCTATCCTGCTCAAACAACAGCTGATATAAACGGGTTAGAGGTTAAGGTGAACAATTAAGTCAGCGTGCACAAAAACTGGCGCATGGGCTTTGATAAACATGTGGGCAATCCCAATGGGTGAGCTACAAATTTTCCTTGTCACTATTACGAGAATCTAAGCCTATCTACTATAAAGTTTGTAATTAATTTATTAGTCACTAAGCATCCTTGCCATAAAAAAAATTATATGATTCATCTTTTCAATAAAGTATCTAAGTAATAACTCTATTTCCTTTTTAATTTATAAATCATTTATGTATCATCATCCTAAAGATAGATTAATCGGTAATGCTTTTACAAATGTTTAGTTTAAAACTTTTCTTTGGCATCGTTTTCAAAAATTTAAAAACATTTTTCGTTTTTAACATTTATAAGATAATTATAAGGTAATAAGATTTTAAAAAATTCTGTAAACCTGTGAACCCCGCAAGCTATCCCTGAACCTTCCTGCTGTTTTGGTCGATAAGTTGATCTAAAAGTGGTTGAAAACATCAAAAAGCTTTGAACGTTTTGATCGGTTTCGTCTTTTGGACGGCATTTAATACATTTTTTTTTTAGTATCAAAATATCGTAAGATGTACAAGATCAAATTGATCAATTTGTGAAAACATTTTTAAGTTATTTAAAAATATATAATGTTTGCAAATAATAAGCGACTTCAACACTGACAAGTAGAAATAACTCAAAAACTACCCACAAAATTTATATTGGACACCATGAAAAATTAAAGCTTTCCAATAAAAACAGAAATATAAAAATTGGAACACTTTAAAGTTCTCTGAAACTCGGAGCGCCTGGATAATAGCGAATAACATTAAATCGATCCACAAATCAACGATAGAGCTGATTTGTAATCGGTAGGTTCCTATTATTATAAAAGCCATAGGTCACACACTCATCACGAAAAACTGAAAACTGCTTGACGTATTGAGATCAAATTTTGCAGGGAGGTCGTTTATTGTTCTAGGACGTCCGCTAAGAACGGGTTCTATCATTATTCATATGAAAGGGGATAAAATGGGGATGAAGAATCTGTTTGAAAGTCAGTCAAAAATAACGCATAAAATAAATGCCTGGAAGATCCTGGCTAAAACTGCTCAGCTGGTTTATTATAAAATACCTGAACCTGAACGCTGAACGCTGAAACTCAAAAAACAACCAAATAAATAGTACAGTTTTCACCAAAGGGGGTTCATTATAATATTCAATAAATATAATCTATATTATATTAAAATATTCATTAGTTTTGTGTAAATTGACTCATATTTTTGAGTTTGCCGGTTGAATTTATGAGATGAAATTAACCCTGAGCAAGAAATTTCAAAATCTGCCTGTTTGGATGCTTCTTCCAATAAAGTATTGCAGTAAGAGTAATCTATTTATTTAAAAAAATAATATCTATTAAAAAAAGAAGGAGGTTCTTAATCCGTCTGTCTATATGTTTTTTATACTTATGTATTTTATTGTTCAGGGATTTTTTCGTCGTTTATGAACCCATTTTGATATTTCTTTTTGGTTGGAAAGTAAATATTCCATTGGTCACCAGGATCTGATGATGCCATCCCAGAGAAATTGAAGGGAACTTTCGAAAATGTTCGGGGCGACTAATGTGTTTCATAATGTTTTCATTAAGTATATTAAATCGCTACGATTTAATGAAGGTCTGGAGTCGATCTGACGAAGTCAAAAGGCAGTTGAAGGAGCTCCTCAACGATTTACTACAGCAGTTATCTTGTGTTTGAGCTTGATTATTTTGTAGTGATCAGAACTGCACCTAGATGGGTTGAACTGAGCGCCATCTGGCGTGTAGTTTTTAAGTTATTAGGTACTGCTTGTCAATGTCAAGGCGTTTATTTTTTTGTGAAAAGCAATTATCGTCTTTATTCTGGAGGGGATTTTATATTTTTTAACAATCCCGAAACTTGCAGTAGGTAAATTTATCTATATAAAAATTAATTGGCAATTGTTTCTGTGCAGAAATGTTCTGGTATTCGAACAGGACACACGCTGCGAAGGTTATTATTAATAAAAACCAACTGACACACACACACACACACATACACACGCACGCACATACGCACACACTCACACACACGCTCACACAATGTATTGAATTGTTAACAAATTCAACTGCTTACTAGCGTAATCCGTTTTTGGCCTTATTAATTTTTCTATTGTTGCATTGATTGTATTTAAGTTATGAATACGAATTCAAATTCAAATTCAAATCTTTATTTCTTCGAAGTAGGTTTTTACAAACTCATTTCGAAAGTCAAGTTACGCCATCGCTTCAACAAATCCCTACGATGAGTGGACTTGGAAGAAGAAGCGGCAAGAAACTCCCAAGGAGTCTCTTTTTTCTCTTTCTCCACTCACAGTACAGGTAGCACTTACTACCAATTATGACTAAACACAAAAAAAACTAATTCTAGTCTAAGTGGAACTGGTCGCGGCATTATCACACCCAGGCACCCTTATCATTAACATATTCATCTAAGTATAGTATTTACGCTGTTGGATTGCCGAATAAAGAAATAAATAAAGAAAAAAATAAATAAATGACTGACAAATACTTACCTACCTTGTATAAAAGTCTATATAATTTGAGAGCATCGAGTTCCCTTTTTCGAGATCCTGGCTAGATGGCAATGGGACCACCTCGAAAGTACCTAAGCTGTGTCAAGTTAAAAAAAAACAAATTAAAAATCGGTTCACGAATAACAGAGAAATCCCTGGACACACATAAAAGCGTCGAACATAGAATATCCTCCTTTTTAAGTGGATTTAATGATAATTGGTCAACAACCAACAATCGGAGTAGATAAATGCAAGAAATGTTTCACAAAATCATTCAATTATCACTATTTAATACATACATACATAGCAAAAACTATTTTTTACAGATAAAACTGAAAAAACATTCGCCTTTTTGCCACATTGTGTAGGATGGAACAATGAGGTTGCATTTTATAATAACACATTTCAGTCTGTAATCACTCTCACGACGTCGAGGCGCGGACAATTCACTCTTCCTCAGTTTTTGCCGTAACGACGCAGTCAACTTACGATCGGTTAGTTACAATAATGCCATCGCCGTAGCAGCATTCTAAAATGTTATTCAGAACTCTGATAACAATCGCCTTCTTATCGCCTTTTGTTGTCGTTTGTGAAAATATTTCAAAAGAAATAAGGCCCTACGCTGTTTTTCCGGTGCCGTTCGAGCTGCCGAACCGGAACGACCGTTCCGAACAGTGTTGGTTTCGAGTGGAAGACGTCGAATTAACGGAAACCGTCGCCGTGTACTGCTACATCGCCCAGTCTTTCCTGAGGAACCACATCCACGATTACAACTCCAGGAAAATGACCCAAGACGACGTAGACGTCAGTCTCTGGAGTGAGGAGCCGAGGCTGCAAGACGACAGCCTGATGCCGAAGCCTGCTGACTCTGTGGACGGTGAAAGAAAAATCAAAGACTGGAAATTCGTGACAGTCTGGGACCCCATTACAAGGATGCGCTTATACGTAACTCAACAGGCTGTATGCAGACTAATTATGTACAGCCGTGAAGGAATGACGAATTATAAGGTTGATTGTGATCGGTTTTTGTACTATTTAAATGATCGGATGAACGGTTGTCCTACAATACAAGTACATATTAAACTATTTGTGGTTAGCTTGATAGCTCTTTACATACTTGGACTATAAGACAGTACGATTAAGAACAGGTTTTAATAGTTTCTGCATTTTCTAAATAAAACAATAAAGATGTTCAGGTTGTGTCATTTGATAACAGTGTCAACAGAATATAATTTTATTAATTGGACGCGACAAAAACATCTGGAAGATGGAGGTCGCTTAGTAGTTGGTATAATTAGTTTCAGTTCAATTGCTCTTCCAATGAAACAAAACTGTGTTATTTCTTCACAATATTCGCTAATGAACGTTGGATTACTAGTAATGTGAGAACTAAAAATACGTCTCAACTGTTGTTAGTGATAAGCGGTGAGTACGATATTTTCTTACATAATGTAACTATAAAGATTCGTTACTAAGTAGATGAATAAAATGAATTTATAAATGGTCATGTGTTTGAATGAAAAGGATAATCTTCAAAACGTGACATTAAGATCCGGTTGCGCGTGATATTATATAGTTAAGTACAAAACTGTAGATGAGTAAATAAACAATAATTTAAAATGCAACTTTAATTGTAAATATCCCCTAAGTTTATCCGATTAAGATGTTTGAATAAGGAAAACTTATTACAATAATAATTACTGACCATTTATCTCGGTACGCTTCGTGATATTAAATAACAGGTATAGATACTTATTTACAAATGGTACCCGCATAAAGATAACACTATTGTTTTCCATTTTCGTCAGAAAATTTGTTTACTGTAGGTATTATTTCCAAGCAAATTCGCAACTTCGCAAACTTCAAAGCATTCGGCAAACACTGCTCAATATAATATGTATGTAGGTACGTATTACAAATTAATTATGAATTAGTATCGTTATTCCGGTGAAAAATATTTTGAGGAAAACTGCACACCAAGGAATTCCCTATTGTGGTCTCAAACTTATGTGAAAAGTATCAGTCTCTCACATTGGAAGAGGAGATCCAACGAGTGCCAGTGGGACAGTAACGAATTGCAAATTAGGTACCTAGAAGAAGAAGATAATAAAGGGTACTATTGCCCATTCATTCTTACATGTATTGGGTATAAAGACCTGAGCAATGGTTGCCAGCTAAAAAGGGATCCAAGCCAAGGATCCGCATTGTATCGAAATTATTATCAAAAATTTATATTCTTCTCATCATTGAGGTTGTCTTTTACAGAATTTGTGTTTTTGGAAAGTATATATAAACGTCTTTACACGCCATGAAAATTTTCCTTATATTCTCTATTTTTTATATTTTTATTGAATTGTGTTCCGGATAGCAAGGTGTGGAGCCGGTTACACTTTTTTAGAGGCGACCATCTCAGTCCTCAGGCTACCCCTGAGCATCTGTGACCGAATTAGAACGAGACTCATACTAACAATAACTAACTGGATTATTACTAACATTAACTAACAGGACTAATTATCACTAACAGTCCCTGTCCTCACACTTACATATTAACAAACTAACCAACTAATATTCACACCATCTACTAACAGGACTAACCATCCTAGTCCCTTTGAGTCCAGTTCTAGGTCGGTCACAGTTGTTATGAGCGGCAGCGGAAGGGTGGTGCTGCATGCTCCTTTGCTATCTTAATTCAATAAAAAAAATGTGTTACCCGCTTTTTTCAGTCAATAAACAATAAACATATTACGTCAATAGAATTAAAACTTTAAAAGTTGTTTTTAACATAGTAGGTATATATATCATTGATGATTTAAAGCACCAAATTACCTGACGGAATAAACGGGTTCGACATCAACTCTCAAGAATTCTAGACAAATCGTCTTTTTTCTATAATATCATAATTATCTAACACAGCGCGTTGATCAATAAAATTAAAGACAAGTTGTTCGTGCAGTCCCATAGACTGCCTCACCGACTGACCTTTGGGTAAAATACATAATTATATTATAGTAAAATGAAATGACTAAAAACGGTCAAGTACACGGTATTTGCACACGACGGGTTCCGTACCAACTCGCAATTAATTTCATGAATATTTTATCAAAATAAAGTAGAGACGGTAATAACCGTTGGGTTCACTACCTACTTTATCGCGCCATTATGCTACTACTAGCGACATCTAGATTCTATTCATTGATCACAGACATCGGGACGCGGACGTAAACCCTAAAAAAGATACTAGTCGCAATCATTTTCATACATTAAAAACTTCATGATATAAGAATTTAAATTAGTTTTGTACAACACAATTTTTTGCACAAATAGTATTAAAATTAATAACACTAATTTTATTACTACATGGAACCAATTTGATTTTAATATTGATTAAAGTTTAATTAATTGATTAAATTAATTGATCATGATCAGTTTTATGTCTGTTATTAATTATAACAATGACAAATTATTACCTTGTTATTACTTCCAATCTAGCATTTGCTCCAGCTTCAACTATGTAGGTTATGATCACTGTAAGTAGGTATTAAATAATAAAACATTTTACCGCGGAGATTGGTTTTCAAAGAGTGTAAAAAGATTTCAGGATTATAGTTATGGTATATTTTATAAACTTAAAGAAATATTTTGTTTTTTACCGAACATCAAAAAAGCAGGAGGTTCTTAATTAGTTCTTAATTAGGTAGTTCTTAATTAGACTGTAGTTTGTTGTTATAGTTATCTTCTAACTTTTAACTTTGTGCATCAATTTTAATATTTTTTTATATTTATAATCTAATTGTCTAGTATTCCTACAGCGAGCGAGAAGTTTTTGAGTAATACCCCAAAGAATGCGTATTTTTATTGAGTTGAGGTAGGAATTTAGCAAGCAGCCACTCTTCCGAAATAGAACAAGACTCAATGAGGGTCGCCGTTTTTGTACTCACCAGTTGGCGTCACCGGCGAGTGAGGTCCTGCTGTCAAAGCCCTCCCATACATAAACAGTGACAAGTGATATTCAGACAAGTGAGAAGTGACAGTGCCACAAACTTATCTGACCCGGTGGCCAAAATTGGAACTAATGCAAATGTTATACTGTTGTCAGACAAATACAAAGACAGTAGCGCCCTTCTTACCGGGTCAGATAAATTTGTGGCACTGACAGCCAGACCTCACTCTACACTAGCGCCTCTAGCGGCGAATTCACACGCCTTTACCCTCATTAGTAAGTCTCGTTCTTATTGGATCAGATCACAGTTGCGTTGCTACCCCTGAGGACTGAGATGGTCGCTTCTAAAAATGTGTAATTAGTTTCAGACCTTTCTATCCAACCACAATGCTTGTAAAACAATAATTATGACGGTAGAAAAAGTACTAAGTACCGTGGGGGGCAGTGGTACTTTGCCGGGTGAAGCTCTTCATGACCTATCTTTAGTTCAGCTATGTTGAGGACGTCTTCATATTATTACTTGTCGATGTTGAAGCCTTCGCTAAGGAAAAGATTAACTTTATTTATTGAGGAAAACATTCAATTTATTTTTCATACTAGACTTTCCCACTAAGACATCATTACAATATTTTATTTATGTCGATAAGTCTCATTAATCATGTTACTAATATACCCAAATCCTCCAGTGTGTTTCATGACAGGCACAAGGCCATTTTGTAACTAGGTAAATACCTACTTGTTTAAATGCGGTGATGAAGTACCTACTTTGTTATTTCACAGTTCATTATTATAATTACCCATGATTGTGTTTGATTGATATGACGTCTCATCATCTATTTTAGCCTTATGTAACAACACCGAAGACATCGCATTTTATGTAAATAAACAAAGAACGCGCATATAGACAGCTGAATTAAAGATGAACAATTAATGACGAGCATTACACAAAGTGTGCATGTGTCTAATCAAATAACATACCTACTTATAATTTATCAAAAACAATTATTCAAAAATTAAACTTTATTTCATTAATGTGTTCTCAATGCTTACGCACGTTTTTTTTGGGTTCCGTACCAAAGGAACTCTGTTAGCGGAAATGTTTTACATCTATATATTTAATGAAGCTTTGTGGTCATTATTACTACTTCATAAAAAAATACATACCTAGAGATATTAAAACGTTAGATGGCTTGGCTATAAATAGAATTAAAACGTGTACAAAGTTGGCTATAAAATTTATAATCTTTGCCGCAAAAATTCGAGTTCGATCATTGCTATTGAATTCATTCCAGGATCCGCAAACCGACGCCCGCCACATAACCAATTACACTTGAGCCCCGAGAATATGGAATTACAATTTCCCGTTAAAAACAAATTTATTACGTGTACTCACGGTTCAATTTAGCTTGTACGCAAATATTACTCAAGGCATTTTAAATTATCGTCGTCAATCTTTAATGAACCTCAATCACAGGGTCGGAAAGCTTGCATTTGTATGTGTTGCCATTAGAACGAGTTACACTTCTTTAGAGGCGACCATCTCAGTCCTCAGGGGTCGCAACGCATCTGTGACCGAATTAGAACGAGACTCATACTAAAAATAACTAACTGGACTATTACTAACATTAACTAACAGGACTATTTATCACTAAGAGTCCCTGTCCTCACACTTATTAACAAACTAACCAACTAATATTCTAACACCATCTACTAACTGGACTAACCATCCTAGTCCCTTTCCTAGTTGTAGGTCGGTCACAGTTGTTATGGGCGGCAGCAGAAGGGTGGTGCTGCATGCGCGTTTGCCATCTTAATTCCATAAAAAAAAGAATTCCAAATCGAACGCGAACGTAATACATATTATAGTTACGTAAACGATCTATACGTAACGACCCATTGTTAAACGTTTAAATTGTTCAAAAATAATTCGTTTCCAACGCGATGTCTTATTCGCGACGTAATATTTCATTTTTGAAATTGGCTTCACTGATCCCACGTTCACAGATGTTCATACATGTGGAATTGAATTGGAAATTGTACCCTACAAATTGAATTTTATTATGCCACTATAATTCGTCGTAATGCTTACCCACACAAAATGTGAGCTTTCTGCCATATTATTAAGGTTTATTATAGATTGACGGAGAAAATTTTAAACGTCCCATATAAATTTTGGTTACAAGCTAAATTAAACTGTGAGCATACGTAATAAAATTCTTTTTAGCGGGGAGTGGCAATTCCGTATTCTCGGCGACAATCTAAACTTGTAAGTTAAATAACTAGGGAAAGATGTTGTCATAAAGGATTGATTTTAGGGTGGAAGTGCCTAGTGATTGCACGCAAGCAGTCAAGATAAACTCCCTTGCTCATGGTGCTCCCTGCTGAACAACGGACGAAGTAACATTAAAAAATATCGGCATACTCGGAATTAGAGTAAGCCGTCATACTTATTTAATGATCAAAATCAACGTAAATTTGGGAAATCGCGTTGGTAACCAGAAACAAAACTTCGCTGCTGTTTATTTTTCATTTTAACAACTGAAAAGTTTGCAACTCAGGAACTTAAACCGCGGTACGATAACAATGGGTTTAACGTCGCACGTGCTCTACGCACGTTTTTTTCTGGAAATTTTTGTTTGTGTCTTAATAATTTTACTTGTTTGGATACCTTATAAAACAAGGAAGTTTTTCATGTAGTTTGTACGCTTAATGTATACTTGATTTTTTAAAATAAATCTAGTTTTCTATCGACCACATTCGTAACAAAAAACATTTGTTTACAAGAATTCACTTGTTATTTTAAAATGTGTAACACTTGTGCCTGCATTAGTATTAATAAATGATTGTTGATGTATTGGTCACTGATAGAAATGCACACAACTCAATTCAAACCACAACTTTTTTATTTATTGATTTTTTTGTAGTGAAATTCGGTGTTCTTTGACCAAAACCAAAAATAAGGAATATCTCGATAACCAGCTGACTTGGTATTAGGGACATTACGGTTAATTTTGTTGGAAATTGGTTGTATTACCACATCCCAAGAGGAATACGTCGAGTTACAAATCACCCTGTATAAAAGCGAAAGGTCACTGACTCACTCATCACGAAATCTCAGAAACCGCTCAACATAATTAAGATGAAATTTGGTAGAGAGGTAGTTTATAGCTAGAAGGTATCCGCTAAGAACGGATTTTTTGATATTCCATCCCTAAGGGGGTCTAATAGGGGTTCAAAGTTTGTATGAAAGTCCGTCAATTGTAAACCAGGTATTATGAAAATTGGTATTTAGAATTATGATAAGAAATAATTAAAACACTTTCAAAGTTTTTTTAAAAAATCAACCCCTAAATAGGTAAAAAAGGGGTTGAAAGGTCATTTATTTTAATTGTCTCTTTGTACACTCTTATCTCAGGATCGGCTCAACGGATGTTAATAGGATTTTCACTGCGAGATAGAGGAGGTTTTGAAGCAACATATAGACAACTTTTTATCCCGAAATTCCTGCGGGATTAGGATTCACACCCCGCCAGCCAGCGAAATATTTGTAATGCAAACATTACTTCACATTTCATGCCAAGAATGTCGTTGCCAGACCGGAATAATTCTAACTATCAGTAAGTACCTTTATGCATTGTGCAGGAGAATCACCAATATATTTTTTCTGAAATTCCAAGGCCTCGCGTATGCCCGTATGCATTGGCGAACGGTACCTAGCTCCTGATCCCTTGCAAGGCCCCTGAATACTAGATCCAGGCACGGGCAAATCAGATTTCGAGGCAGATTTTTAAATAGTTCAACCATAGGTAGTTCATGCGAGATCCAAAAGTGGCAGCTGCTCTCCCTGCCTCTATGTTTCACCTATGCCCCCATGGCTGGTCATGGTTTTTATGGGTATCCCACATCCAGACGTCCTCGAGTAGATACGTGGTAAATTTATGGTATTACGTGCCCAGCATAATGCTTGTCAATCAATGACCACAAATTTAATTTAGAGGTTTTTTAAAAAGGCTTAACCACCAAATTCTCTGAAGTATTTATGTAGGTAAGTGTTTTCTAAACTATTTTACTAGAACAAAGCTAAAACTTAATTGTTAATTGTGTTAGATATACATTGTCAAATACGTGACGAATTTGTCACGAAGTCATAAATTTGTTTTTTGTGTTTTAACTACGATTAGCCATTGTAGTTTTTTCATTAAATAGTTTCAAATGCAGACTTGAGAAAAAGAAATCGACCTTGCTGTAAATCCTTTCCCTAAATATTAGGTAAGAACACATTCAAGACATTTAAAGTCATTTTTTCTTCCAATTACTCTTATCAAGCAAATTATTTTAATCTGTTCTGGAAAAATTCCCATTTTTAGGTGCATTGTGATGTATACAAACACGCATTTCATAATTTATTCGATTAAGATTCCAAATAACTATTCAATGAAAAACTGGTTCTTTATTCTATAAAAATAATTCGTGTCATCTTTTTTATTTTAAGAACATTCTGTGTGTTAAAAATCTTAATACATACCTACCTATTTGTATTTTTATTTATACATGTAGGCATTATCGGTAATAGGTACTCAGGATATCTAATACAATTTATTCTTTTATAGACAAAATAAGTATTAAAATTACATACTCCTACTACTCATAATGTAATCATATGCCATGAGTAATAGAATAGGTACATGCATTGTATAAGTAGTTATAATACACAATAATGAGGAAACACAAAACCCAAGTTCGTAATAAATCTCCCATATTTAGATATGCTTACATCGGACAGGACTCGAGTGCGGGACTCAATTCCGCAGGCAACGTTTCTGACAACTGGACGGTAAAAAGAATTTAAATGGTACCTACTGTCACCCGCAAACTCTTAAGTTACACCAAAGCTAAAGACAGCAGCGATGCGTTTTCGACCAAATAAATTCGCGGGTGTAGGAACACCTTTGTCTCTGACTCTACAATAGTCTACAACCAAAACACGAAAAATATTTTAAGGTCGATTTCAGAATGAGAGGGGTAGTTGATAGCTACTAGGCAGTCAATAGAACCAGAACCATTGAAATTAAACTAGATATAATAAACCTTCAACAGGAGAGACCGGTCACCTGTCAGCGTAGCTTCTTCCTAGGTAGTTTTAGTACCTAGAACTAGAATATTGACGATCATTTTGTGCTAAATATGTACCTAACCTTTATGACTAATTTATCAACTGTGAATAATTAATTACTAATTTTATCAATAATACCATTAAGTGTCTTTACAATGTTTGTTAACCTAAAATAACAATAAATACTAATGAAACAGTGGGAACATAATTCTCTAGCAGTACTTGCAAACCAAATGTTTAATTTTCTTCTAACGCGTTCAAAAAGCTGGAAGTTAAGGTGTTATATACGTGACCACGCAAGTCGTATACTGCCTGGATCAGATCAAAGTAAAACCACTTTAGATATAAGCGCCTTAAAGTTCAAGTTTGCATACCTAATACTTTTTCTCATGTACATTAATTACCAAAGTACAGCGAACATTATTTTTATTTTTATTAACACCCTTACTCCATTTCTTGGCTGCTCTTACCATCTTTACGCGGATGATTTGCAAATTTATACTTGTGCTGACGTTAGCGACATTCAAAATGCCATTGGCAAGATTAATTCCGACCTAAATAATGTCAGCGCATGGTCACAAAATTTTGGTATAAAAGTAAACCCAGTGAAATGTCAAGCAATTGTTGTAGGCAGCCACCGTCAGTTGGCTTTTGTTGACCACAATTCAGTAGCGCCTGTCATGTTTGAAGGTTCGAAAATACCTTTCTCTAACTGCGTCAAAGACCTTGGCATTCACATTGACTGCTCTTTAAGCTGGACTTCGCAGGTTAATGAAACATGTCGCGCTGTAAGGGCCTCTTTAACTTTTCTCAACCGGCTCAGAAATTTCCTTCCTATTGAGACCAAAATTAATCTGGTTCAAGCACTAATTTTCCCAATTATTGATTATGGCGACGTGTGTTACTCAGATCTCAGTGAGGCTCTTCTGGACAAACTGGATCGTCTCATTAATAATGCCGTTCGCTTTGTCTTCTGCTTACGCAAATTCGATCGTATTTCCTCTTATCGTTCTAAGCTTAAATGGCTTCCTATCCGCCAGCGACGGCAAATTAGGTTACTCTGTACACTGTTTTCCATTCTTTTCGAAAGTCACTCTCCCGATTATTTAAAATCAAAATTCTCCTATCTACATTCTTCCCATGATCGACAGCTTCGCTCTGCTGAGTCTCACGTTCTCTCCTTCCCGCTGCATCGATCTAGTTTTATGTCAAATTCTTTTACTGTTCAGGCAATTCGTTCTTGGAATGCTCTACCTGAAGAACTTCGGAAGCCGGGAACTAAGTTCTGCTTTAAGAAAAGGTTACAAGCTTTCCTGATTGACCAATGCTTAAAATAGACGTCACATCATCTGAAATATATATTTATATCATATTTATCAGTGTATTATATATTATGATAGTGAATATATATATATTTATTGTTTATTTATTTATTATATACAAATTATATATTATGTATATTTTGTTATTTATATATATTATTTTTATGTGTGTATACCTATGTATAAACTTATTTATTTTACTTATTATTTTATGAAATAATAGTTACACTATGAATTTAATATTAATAGCATAATACCGCTCTTCGTGTATATCAGTTTGGCCTAATGGTTAGCTGGTAGAGAATGCTTTAAGCATTAAGCTCGCCATATGTACCCTATTTGTTTTTTGTGGTCATTAAAGCTTAAATAAATAAATAAATAAACATTAGTGGTTGTAGCACCTCAGGAAGGTAGTTGTAAATCATCTTTTGATACGAAAACTGGGACAAAAGCAGAAACAATTACCTTGCTCAGCAGCAAATGAAGTTATGCAGGTTAGCGAGTAGGCATTTGGATCTCAAGTATTTATGTTACTCCGGATTTAATCAAAAGCAGAATAAAAGCAGTAGAGCTCATAACTCATATCAGTAGATACGGTCATAAAAAAACCGACACATACGTCGGCTAACCCCTCCACCAAACGTCACTATAGTAACATGATGAAGTACACTCTAGACTAGACCTCTTAAAATATTTGGAGAGACGCGGGTTAAGTAGTGAGCCATTAATGGCTTGAAGCCAAAGAAACAATGAATCTTTTGGAGCTGGTTTCCACCAAATTGTAGACCAGTAAAGCTACTTAGCAGGTAATGACGCATAGTGAAGACACAGGTGAAGATGTGTGCTTTCTAAAAAGGAGCGGAGTTGTCTGATACATTATTACTGCCCAGCCGCATAGGTAAGTACATAACGTAAAAAGCCTATCTATAAATTTAGTGCTACAAATAAATGTAAATTTTTATAGGGTCTGTTGACCACAAATATTGCAGAAGATTCAAACTGCAAATGAAAGTAATTATTACAAAATTATTAGGGTGCAGCACTAAATAACGAAAAGTATTGGTTACGTCTGATTTATTTTGTCACTACAAATGGAAACGTCTTTATGGTCTTAAACCTAGCTATATAAAGCGACTCTCTAGGTATGCACTTTTTTTCTCTCTCCCTCTCTCTTTGTCTACAAACATTGGTGCCGACTGGTAAATCCATAATGGCCCGTTTATTCCCACCCATGGGAGACGGTGGCCACTTACCATCAGGAGATTTGTAAGTTATAGTTACTAACTTTTTACAAAAAAAAATAACTGACTTCAAAGTCGAGATAACTCAAAAACCACTCGACAGATGTCGCTCAAAATAACGAATCATCAAAATCGGAACACCCAGTAGTCACGGGGTAATGAGCATAAATTAAATTCACATTATTTAAATTTACTCAAAAACTGACAATTGTCAAAACTGTCCTGGATTCGATTGATTGATTGAGAGGCGGCAATTTGAATGATGAGTTTAAATTCCCGTTCTCGGTGTGAGTGTGTGACCGTGTCTAGTGTGTGGTCAATGGCACCCACGACACAGGGAATCCTAGTGTTGGGCTATGAGTGTGTAGCGTTATTTATTTATTCATTTATTAGTGTAAGAAGGTACGTTAATAATAAATCCATATAATTATCGAAGGGTAAATATGTCACTTTTTAAATATCCTTCTGCTTCAAATAATTAGCGTCGAAAAATATTTAAAAATCTTAGGATTCATAATCGTGTACTATGCTATGCCATACCAACAGTGTAGGTACCTTTTATATAAATCACATGACTTATATTAAAATAAATGTTACGTGTAAGTTTTAAGTATCTATTCCATTGCCTTACAATTTACAATCTATACCTATAGAAACATCAACGGCATATCACTTCCATTACTTTTCCAATAAATGTCACAAAGTTTCTTGTTTCGTCGATCGCCTAAGGATTGATTCTTCAATTGTTAACTTAGAGATTTGTTCGAAAGTTCTTCAATGTATAAATCTTAGACATAGGATATACATAGATAGCTCATATAGCGGAGCTAATGAACGCAAGTGTGTACAATACTGTTATGTGTGTTACATTATTTTGGAAAACACCCGATACTCTTCAAACTGCTAGACCGATTTCTAAAAACCTTACCTAATAACCGCCGTAAGAAAACTGGCTTTCAAATGAAAAAAATCGCATCAAAATCGGTCCATCCCTTTGAGAGCTACGGTGCCACAGACAGAAATTCGTTCAGGTTCATTCAGTAAAAGGTGACGAGTTAATAACACACGATGTTTCCCTTCACCGTTTGTGGCAAGTGACATTTAAATTCTTAAAACGCTCATAACTCCAAAAAGTCAGAGGTGCGTGCCCTGGGATTCAAACCCGGACCCATCGAATAGGAGGCCGAATTCTTAACCGCTACTGAAAGTACTTTAAGTACTTAGTGATTAATTAGAAGCTCGAGGCGTGTTTCTATTTCCCATTGCATTGTACGGTGGCAAATACCTTCACGAAAAACATATGCCAGTACAGCTCGACATATCGGTACAGCAATCGTTGGACACATCTAATTAATTGGTGCTTATTGGTACTCCGGTATTGTTGAAACACATCCAATGCATATCAATTGGCTACAGTATCATAGTAGATAATGCAATTGCTTTACGAGGGAAAGTCAAGGCGACTGTTACGTGATAGCAATTATTTACTTACTCGAATTAGGTCGGTTAGCAGAATAGTCGTTCGTTTGCTTAATGGCTGTGGGCAGGACGTATTTTTTATGATATGGTCACGATTATGGTACTCCAAACAAGTAAAGTCATCATCGCAACCCATTACCGTCCCATTGCTAGGCGTGGTTCTCCATTCGCCATGTGAAGAGTACGTACATATTTTTCTTATAGTTTGAAAGGCTGACGAAAAAGCGGACGAGCCACCTGATGGTAAGTGGTCATCGTCGCCTATGGACACCTGCAACACCAGGGGAGTCACCTGTGCGACGCCGGCCCGGAAGGAGAGCTCTTTTTACAACTTTCTTGACATATATTATGCACAATTAATTGTCCACCACGCTGGCTAACTGTGGATTGGCGGACTTTAGACATTTTTAAGAACATTACGGGTACCTCTAAATCTACGCCCATTTCGGTACCCTTAGGGAGGTTAAAGATATGGATGATTGGTGACGTTATTTACCACCTCATAAACTGGCAGATTTTACTATGTATTCATTACTCTAATAACGGTAAGAGCTTTACATGGGTCGCTACAAATTTGAATTTGCCACTCCCCGTTTAAATCACCTATGCTCACAGTTCAACTTAGCTTGTAAGCTTTACTTAAGGCATTTAAAATTCTCGCTGGCAATCTAGAATTAACCACAGTGGTGGAAATCTGTAATTTATGTATGTGGGCATCGAACGCGAGGAAGTATACCTAGTCATGTTGCGCTTCTGTGTCGTAGACACTATGTGACCCTATTTTATTCCCGGAAATCTTCAAAACATAATTCCAATTACATTGAGCGTGTAACCGGATTACGTGGGATTTTTAATCCTCTTGGCAAACATTCGACGCAGCCACAGGGAATACTAAATAACTAATTATTTTAATTCCCACTTCGATTGTGTTGGTATATTCTATGGTTAATATACCTAATCATGTGACCTTTACTTCTTTATAATGTAAACTTATGACTTTAAAATCTTGTAAAATAAATGTTTTGAATAAAGATAATATTTACACTATTCGTTGGCCTCAAACCTAATCTAGCACATGGCATCCCGAAAGGAAGGAAAACAAAAACTAAATTAGTTTACGTAGATGCCGTAGAACGGTCGGAACGATGTTATGTTGTTGCACTTTAACCGTGACACCTACCTTCTATTCTTATTATTATTATTATGTTCTATTCTATTCTATATCTCCTATGCCAGCATCACAATGCGTTGAGATTTACACTATCTGACCCTCATCTGCTGCTGCATGCAGCTGGCGCAACTACGCATGCGTGTGACGGTAAAAATTTTAGACAATTTTTCTTGTTGCCTCCATCCGTACCGCGTGACAAGGAACTTCGTTCAAAAATTTGTATTATAACTGTATGGTAGGAAAAGGTAGGAAGGAGATTGGAGAATGTTGCGTTATAACACATTATGATAACTTTTATTCCATTCTCTTACAAATCGATCTGTCTCAAGCCTCAATTGAAGCCCTCCACAGTCCGACTTCCGCGATATTTTTTGTGGAAAGAGAGTTTTTAATGTAATGTAGGAAAAGATTATTTACAAGAACTTTTAATGTTTTTTGTGTTTTCAACAGTCAGAACTATTTCGCATTTCGCATTTGTACCCTATTATTTTAATATTTTACTCATAGGTAGGATGCAATTTGCCTACACTGCATTGCAATACATATCTAACTAAAACGTCGCTTCTACAAATTATGTATATGTTACCGTTAAAATGCATAATACGTTAATGTGCACATTAACTAGGTAATCTGCAGATTCACTGATACCATTCGTTAAAGTGTAAAATTTGCACTTTACCCAGTTAGTTTGCACAATAACGGATGGTACATCGTTAAATTGCGGAAGACTGGCTACCAAAGTACCAATTTGTGTTGATGTCGTGGCCACATCGTAGATTTGCTCACATCATGAAATGATCGACCATATCATGAAATGGTCGCATTTCATGAAATGGTCAACTCAGTTTGGCCAGATCGTAAAATCGTCTACGTTTCACGATGTGGTCATCAACGTTTGGCCGAATCGTAAAAACGCGGAAAATAGGGCATAACTTCGAACCGTGACGTCTCCGGCGCTGCGGAAGGTGCAGTCCCTTCGCCCTTGCGTAACAAAGCACAGACACCCACGCTCACCTGCGCAGCTTCGGCTTGTTACAGCGGGCGGGGGCTGCCCTCCCTCCGCGCCTCCGGGTTCTAAAAAATACTCTAGGGGTAGGGCATACAAGACTACGTGGAGTAGGGGTAGGCTAATTCGGTTATGTAACCAATTCGACCTACCTACACCTGTTATTTTTTTTTATTCAAACAAGAACCTATTTTATAGACTTTACCGTATGCATGGTCGTTAGTCTGCAGATTAACTAGGAAGTCTGCAGATTAACTAGTTAATGTAGGAACTCAATTATTTTTTTTCCACTTTAACTGACTCAGCCAGATAATCTGCAGAATACCTCGTTAATCTGCACTCTATCTGATTTACGCAAATTAACGGTAACATATACATCAATATGTCAATTCCCTAAATGATTTGATGAAGTCACAGAGGATGTTAAAATAACGACATAATTTAATCTTTTCCCTAAACAAATCTAGTGATTTGATTAAATACCTGAACTAGTCTAGAGAAATGATAAAATTGTACCTTAATCACAGGGGGAAAAGTTGACATTTGTGTGCGATGTCATTAAAACGAATATACCTACCATATCGAACGCGAATGCCCACAGTATAGCTTCAGAATTCTGGGTCAAAATAAGATTGAAATTTTTTATACAGAAGACATCTTACTAATTTAGGCGGGCCCCTTCAAATAAGTTACAAAGCTAAAACTTTCCGTTCAAAAAACCTTTAAAGTAATTCCCTAAGTTTGGAAGTTAATTTTCCTCGCTTCTCTCTAAATATCACCTCAATCCCATCTCTGATCTTTTTAATATAAGTATTTTATTTTATTTGTTTCACATTGCCAAAGCCTTTGCCAAATATTAAAGTCTAGTGCCTAGACAGAAGGTTTGTCGGTTGTCTTTCAAGAAACAAGTTTAAAATGAAAGAAAGTACCTACTCACTGATTCATATTTTAATTTTGCAATGTACGATCTTTTCCACAGTAAACTTTTTGTTTAGTACAATTTACGGAAAGCTTAATTTCAGTTTCTTTTTCTTATGATAAGATCAAATAAATGGACCTGTGATTTTGTAACACAAAAAGTTTTATAACGCTACTACTACTATTACTGTTGTTAACAACAACAGCATAATTTAAAATAAGTGGGATGTGGTAAGATGAGGGCCAATTATTATTAAGTATTTTAACTTGTTTCCCATTGCCAAAGCCTTTGCCAAATATTAAAGTCTAGTGCCTAGACAGAAGGTTTGTCGGTTTTCTTTGAGGTAATTATTAATTATTATATTACCGATAGGCATCAACTGGTTTCACACAGTTCAGATCCGTCAAAGTGGCGCAAGATAGGCGAAGCAGTGGATCCAGAAAAGCTTATGGATAGATAGTGAGATAAGGTCTACGACATTTTTGAAATACACATGTCATAATAACACATGTATAAATACAAAGGTACCTAGATCACATTTAGCAAGACCGACTTACGTACTTTGAAGTACATTCACACTACGTAGCCACGTAACTGATTGTTTTTGCTAAATCCATTGTAGTTTTAACTAATAACCCTGATTGTTTCGCTACAGGAAACATTGTCTAAAAACACTGTCGTGTACCTACTGTCGCAAAATAAGTTAACGTCGGTAAGCAGTTAAAAAAAGAACCAATGATTTTATCGTAAAAATAATTTTAATAACATAGTGATAGGTACTTAATTACTCGCATTTACTGGTAGTATATGCTTGGAACTCAAGCGATTGTCTTATAAAATTAAATAATTATGTACCTATTACTTATATTAAATATGCCAGTATCTTCTATAAAACTAGTGCTTAATGAAATAATTAACAAATAACGTATTTTCTGACCTCATCTTTTTCTGCTCGCTGTCATATACCTACATATGGATCAGAAACGAGACAACTCTTTCATTTGTGTATATCGTAGCATGAATTTTCATTAAATCCCCGAAAATCAAAATGTCAATGTCAATGAAGTCAAAAATCCTCCGTAGTCAATCAGTTCATCTTGTTACAATGATCACTCATAAAGCTCATAAAGAATAATTACATCAATACCAAATCCGATTCACGTGGTATTCGCTAACTGGATATCTTGTAATGTTTTAAATATAGCATAAAAATTCCCCTATCTGCCTGTTTATGCATAGTTGGTCAAAAAAATTTTTATGAATGTCCAGCAACTTCTCAGTTTGCGAACAATTGCGAATTCAATTTGCAAACAGTTTTTGATGATTCATTTTACCTATATTTGAAAGCTGATGCAAGCGTGCCTGAGGTCCCATTTAAAAGGTAAGATCTAACGACTAGTTTTTGAGGTATCCCTAATAATGCGTAGACAGGTGTTTAATTGATTCTGACCCACTTGATGTAGGTACTTTCTCATTTTATTACATGTCGATGTAAATGAAACAAGAAAGGCCTTCTGAATGTAAAAAATGGGATCGCTATGAAAATTCTCATAAGGTTTCACGAATCGTAAGGGCAGTTAATTCATAAAATAAATGGCTTCAGCTAATTACGTAATGGCCACCTACAAGAGACACGGGTGTAATTAATCCATAAAATAGTGTGTGCCAAATCCACTACAAATATTTTCAGCCGCTTTTGCGTTATTGAATTACAAACTCTTAAACTTTCATAATTATAAAGTAAAATTAAAATATTATTAATTAGATAAGGGCTTGTCTTAAATTTCAAACTTAACGGGAGGTGTTATTGCACGGTTTATTGTTAATATCTATTTTGTACCAATATTATAAAGATGAAGAGTTTATTTGTTTGAAAGAGTTAATTAATCTCAAGAGATACTGGTTCGATTTGAAAAATTCTTTTGTGTAAGATAAGTAGTCTGTTCATCGAGGATAAAACATCAATCTTCGACCAAGGCGAGCCGAGTATCAGTGAAAAACGTTGCAAAAACTGGAAAATATTTAATGTTCGTAAAAGTAACGAACAAACCCAAAGCGAAGCGAGAACATCCACTATTATTTAATAAATTACTGTAAATTTAAAATAAAAAGCCCCACAACTAACAAAATCCTCTAATGCGCGGCACTCAAATCCGTCCATTCATTCAGGTGCTACAGTGCCGCAGACATGCATACAAACAGACAGGTCAAACTTACAACACCTATATTTTTCGTCAGGGGTAAAACAGGGTTTCTTTGGTATTGGTCCGTCAAGTGACGTCCAAGGTTCAATTACCGGCCTGGGCAGATTTGATGTAAGAGATAAATGTTTATTCTTGTGTCAAGAGTGTATTGATGGTGTGTTATTTGCGTTGTCCATGCCACCCATCATACGGTGAATCTTCTTACCTCGGGAATATGAATGTGTAACGTTTATTAATAGTTTTTTATTCTTGTATTTATATAAAAGCTACCTACACTGAGAACAAAATTATGCAGATTTCTGGTGTTGGATCAAAGTATCTTCAGGCTTTGTAAACCATCTGCGGACCCCTTTGAGAATTCCCTTCGAAATACGACCGGCATTTTTTACAAATAACAAGGGTATTGGTGTGTCCTTATTACAGATTTACATTGATGCGTAGTATCGTTACGACCTATTGGTATTCCATCTGGTACAGACCTCCTCTCACCTAATGAACTTTCATAGCCTTAACCCACGCTGGTTGAGTATAGACTTCTCATGCCTCAAAAGTATTACAGACGACTTAAAGGAAGCATAGTTCACGAAGTTTTCCTTTCTAAAGAAAATTCATATAGATTTCTAACAGGGTCGAGAGCGCCCTAGGCAATCACAACCTTGCGCCCTTGGCGACCTTTTATTTATATTTAGTTCTTCCTCTGGGTGTAAGTTTTGTTTTATCCATCTATGACACAGGGAATCCTAGTGTGGCCCTGTGAGTTATTGGCGAGATAAGCCTTTTTTGGTCGGTGGCAAAGTATTTCCACGTACGCTCTCACTTATTACCTCACGTGCCCCCTTAAAACCTCGCATTCCTATGCACGTGTCTACTTTGCCTTAGGGATAATCTGCCACTTAATATTTGTAGTGTCCTTTATATTTTTTGCAGTAGTTATAGTTACCGAAACGGCCTAGAGTACTGACTATATTCCCAAGCTGACAGACCAGTGTGTCATGATCTCATGATAGAAAAGATAAGAACCCAAAGGATGCTAAGAAATAATTTCATACTACCCTGATAAAGAACTAACCCCACCCTGGCTACACAACCACATTTAAGAAATAAGTCAAAGTACACAGCGTTATTATACCAAATGTTTGTTTGTATAGCAATTAGAAATACGAGCGCACGCAAAGTGCTAATTACGTAAAAGTTTACGACGGCAGGTACCTACCATATAAGATAAAATTGTGCGCCTCTTAAGATTTTGGGAGTTAAATAGGTGTGTACTTTGTATAATGAAAATAGCCAAGGGATACACTTACCTTAAAGGTAGCAAGATCGTAGTTAGTAAACTTTACCTACCGTAATATCGTATAGGTATTTATTTTACATAGGCGGCTATTTCACTACTCAGGGGTAGTAACACATCTGTGACCAAAATAGAAGGAGACTTTAACTAACAATAACATAAACTAATTGCCAGTCTTCATAGTTACCTACTAACCAACCGACTACCTAAAATAATTGTTAAATGGAGTAACCACCTTAGTATCGATTTGAGTCTTATGCCATTTTGGTGACAGCTGTCATGGGCGTGCTACATGACCGTTTGCAGTCTTAAGTCCAATAAAAAAATTTAAAGCGTCCATATCAGTTCTCATCTGTGACCGAATTAAAAAGAGACTTTCTTACTAACAATTACAAACTGGACAACCAATAACTGCAACTAACAGGACTAACGTCATTAACAAATCCCTGTCCCTATTTAGGTAAGTCTTGTTCTGGGTCGGTCATGTTGTCATAATTTTAATTGCACAAAAATTTAACTAATAATCCATGATTTGCGAACTCGTTGGTTCTAGTTACGAGAACGACCTAATTAGTGTGGATAGTTCATTCAGTGCTCACATCTTTACATAGGTACATAGTGGTGTGTCTTCTAGTGATTCATCAATAGACTTCACTCATTACTAGGTATTATATTCACACTTAATAAACATTCATTCATAACGCGTTAAAACGCTTGAGTCTTTGGCTAGTCTTGGTCAAATTGCTCGATCGAGTTAGCTTTGGGTGCGGTTTCCAACAACCACTTTAGGTGACTGCTAATGACAGAATTTCGTGAGCACTTCCACATTTTGAAGGGCTGTTGAATCCGTGAATCCGCTTACCATTCTTACCTACTATCTAGTTAGCAATCGTTGGACATAAGCATTTTTTATTTTTATCGTTCACTACTACTTAGCACTGTATTGGTCACAACGACGACTCGAATGGTGAAATGGCTCATGTGCCGTCGTTCCATGGGTATTGGTTCAGTTCCCAGCAAGGCGGAAATTTAAATAATGAGTTAAATTAAATACAGGTGATATAATGGGGCCCATACAGCCAGCAAGTAGCATGGATAACACAAGTCAAACATCACAAAACACCCACAAACCGAGGTCAATAAACATTTGCAATAAAACATATGCCCCGGGCTGGGAAAACTGTACCCAAAACACTGCTTCCCTGGCAGATATCTGAAGAAGCATACTTATTTCCTAAAAGGTTGGGATAATTTTAGAGCAGTATATAAAGGGGTTTAGGAATAGATATAGGGCAAAGTCTAGTTTTATTTTATGATGTATGTTTATCATGAGGACACGAAACTTGACTATCTTTACAGCGAGTAACCTTGCCTCAGGTGGCAATTTTCGCCAAGGGCACACAGCTCACGTTTCTTGATGTTACGAGCCCAGGTACCTCACCTTATAATCTGTAAACCTATCCTTTCAAAACTGCTTGTAATAAAATTAAAGATTGTTGTGGGCATTTCATTGAAGAATTTTAACTTATTGTGAGTGACAGCAGAGACTTACCTAATTAAAAATTGCGTTTAAGTTAAGTTTAATTTAATTTTAATTAAATCACCAGACACAGCCAATCCTAGGAAGAGGCTATGAATTTTATACCTCACTGAATATTTCAGTAGCTAAAAAAAAATAATTCATACAATAAAATAAATAACGAGTTTACTGTGTTACATTGTCCACGAAATTCGTTTCAATAATCCTGTGACCTTGCTGCGTTGTCACGGTCACAAAGGTCACGTAGTCACGATCCCTGTGACGTCACACGTATATTTCGTTACTAATTCCTGGAATTACAAACGAATGTGGGCAACAGGATAGTGTGAGGAAACGCGACGATTAATTTCAAAGAACCGACTAGAAAGACTTCCCTGAGTTAATGTTTTATCTATAGATAGGTATTATGTATTTTTAAGACATAGTATTTTTTTTACGAGAATAGTCGATAAACTAGCAGACAGGTTGGCTACTTATGGTAAATGGTTAACGCGTCTCATCAATATCACTTATAGGCATCGCTTATGTGTTGCCAGCAAAAAGCAAGCAGAGGACCCGCTTATTGGATACTGTCTCGCTAAACCGCATCCGAAAATAAAAAAAAAAAACATTTTAAAGAGAATTGACACGCCATATTTTATCGGCGCAGATGATGCACGTTTCCTGTGCCTGTGACTCTATTTTTGAAATGGCGTCAGGCGAGGAGCGTTCGATGAAAGTCGTTTACGACTTCAGTTGCATGACGCTGATTCTGTACACTTTAGAACCAAACATCTCCATAGTTATCACCAAATTGAAGTATATTGAATTTACAACGTTCCTATACGTTCCGGGCGTTCCACTTGGTGACCAAAACACTGAACGTAACATTTTCTAGAGTAAAATGAAAGTGTCGTGTCAAGCGTAATAGTTCGCCTGACTAGCCGATTGGTTATGGGCGTTATGGCGTTGTATCGGCTCGTCGTAGTAAACAAATTATTAAAAAATACCAATGCTTTGTCGTACGCAAATGACTCCAAGCGAATGTTCGTCGCCAGACGCCATTTCAAGAATGCCACTGAATGTTTATACTCCTAGCACCACCGTGTTTCTAACATAAGCGGAGTTTCCTGGCTGTGATTGACTTTTGTTTACAGAGCATTAGGAACCCGTTAGAAGCGCGTCATCTGTGCCGAACAAATACGCCGTGTAAATCCTCCCTTATGGTGCCTTTCCACCTGAGATGTGCTATGCTACGTGGCTAAAGATAAAACCCCGTAAGGGCTGTATATGATTGGTGAATGGCAGACGCATCCAAAGCGACGCGACGTAGCATAGCACATCTCTGGTGGAAAGGCACCCTTAGGGTCGATTTACATTGCCGCGGAATGGAATGGAAGCGAATTTTTGCAACGAAATTCTACATAGCATAATGAACTTTATATCAATTGTGTAAGGTACAAACTAAAGACGAGCCGAAAAAGAGGTCGCGCGTCTTCCGGGGAATCCCCGCGCATTCTCGAGAATTCCCTCTTTTTCGGCTCGTCTTTAGTTTGTACCTTACACAATTGATATAAAGTTCATTATGCTATGTAGAATTTCGTTGCAAAAATTCGCTTCCATTCCATTCCGCGGCAATGTAAATTGAGCCTTAGGGTCGATAGCATAATGAACTTTATATCAATTGTGTAAGGTACAAACTAAAGACGAGCCGAAAAAGAGGTCGCGCGTCTTCCGGGGAATCCCCGCGCATTCTCGAGAATTCCCGTAGCTACCGTCGGTGCCGTCTGTGGAATCCACGGGAAGTGGCGCGAAGGGGGAGTCGGTCGGTAGTGCAGTGTCAAGCGTCTACGAAACAGGTTGTTGTGTACGTACCGTGCAACAAAAACATGGATTCAGAGGAAAAGTTGATCTATTTGGTGCAAACCATTCTGATCAAGTAAAAGATCTAGACTAACAACTGAACGTCCCTCAAGGCGCAAACGCGAGAATTCTCGAGCATTGTCGCGAATTCGCGCGCTTTCTCGCGCAATGAGGCGAAATTGACGCTTCCGTTCCGCAACGAAATTCTACATAGAATAATGAACTTTATATCAATTGTGTAAGGTACAAACTAAAGACGAGCCGAAAAAGAGGTCGCGCGTCTTCCGGGGAATCCCCGCGCATTCTCGAGAATTCCCGTAGCTACCGTCGGTGCCGTCTGTGGAATCCACGGGAAGTGGCGCGAAGGGGGTTTTCGTTTCTTCCATAAATCGTGGACCCAAATATTTCTTTTCCTTTTTCTGATAGTCTTTCTTTCCTCGTCATTTTCTTCTTCTTCTGCCTCACAAATAAGCGATATAAAAATAAGATCCAAGTCAACCATTCTCATCAAGTAAAAGATCTACACTAACAACTGAACGTCCCTCAAAGCGCAAACGCGAGAATTCTCGAGCATTCTCGCGAATTCGCGCGCTTTCTCGCGCAATGAGGCGAAATTGACGCTTCCGTTCCGTTCCATTCCGCGGCAATGTAAATTGAGCCTTACCCAGCCAGGCGGGAACTATACGAGCGCGCATGAGTAGATAGGTACAGTCCAATTTAACTGATACACAACCAAATTCCTACACTTTGTACTTTAGGATCCGCTGCGATGATGTTATTTTGACTATGGATGCAAAAGACAACTACAAATCGGATGAGAGAAAAAAGAGATGGCTACATGAAAATTACGATAATTGCCTGAGTTTGATAGCCTTACATTTCTCGCGCTAGTGCAGCGTGAAAATACCTATTTCTATTTTACTCACAATACATATAATTGGTTATTTAAAAAACTATATTCCTCCTAACACCTACACGTTCAGGGAATAAATAGTGATACATTGTGAATCGAATTGAATAGCTGTAGAATATCGAGTCGCAGTACAGTCGTGTTTTTCGTTATCGCTCTAGTTTTTTGATCATTTTTCACATGCCCCAGTGTGTTTCATGAATGACTGGTTTTATAAAATCCCTAGGTCGCTGTAAACTTTCATTGTACTAAGGTACTGGCTCTCATAACCGATACCGCACCAGTTTCTAACATAATATACTAAAAAAATGATAATTTAGATATCCTAACTGAAGAGTCCTAAAAGCTATCATTAAAACTCCGTTGTCCGTCTGTCCGTCGGTCAAAGCGACTCTCACTTGGCCAATTTTATTTTCACGACTGAACTACAAATTATGTACAATTATACCTATCTACTTATTGAAATTTCTTAAGTTTTATAAAAATATAACCATAAATTGTTTTTTGGTAAACAATAATCACTTTTAGACTCAAATTAAAATTCTTTCGAAGAGTTCATTAGTGAAGTATTTACTCGCTTCACTCCGAAAACAAAATCGTAACGTTTACAAATTTCACGGGCACCAAAACATTAGGTATCTATTTATTTTTCAGACGCTACACGCTTATCCAATTTTAACGTTTTACGTGTAGGTATATAAACATTTTTAATTTTATTTTTATCATGAACATATTCATCGAATGCAGCAAACAGAATATCCTTGATATTTTTAATGACGATTGACAAAACTTCTGTTCTGTACTATCTTTTGCCCCTTTTGCCCATTTTACTTTAAATTGTTTTGTAATGCCCATAACAGGTACAAACACCTTACCTATTCAACATGGAACAAAACAGGCGGTGCGGTGACGACGCGCGACGTGTTAGCCGAGCCGACATCAATCATGTGTCATCGAGAAAATCTTTTGGTTCGACGGTAGCGCGTGACTTAAACGAACTATCATCATCACTCTTTGGTTGAAATATAAAACTTTGGTACTCAACCTTCTGGGAGAAAATAATTTTATCTAAGTACTAGCGACCCGCCCCGGCTTCGCATGGGTGCAATAACTATTAAATGGATGTTATTATACATATAAACCTTCGTCTTGAATCACTATCTATTAAAAAAACCGCATCAAAATCCGTTGCGTAGTTTTAAAGATTTAAAGACACAAAGGGACAGAGAAAGCGACTTTGTTTTATACTATGTAGTGAATATACATAATTATATGAATGACTCTGCATCTTTGATTTGACGCTTGCTTACTCTCTTCTGTTGAAGAATCGAGCCCTATATGCTATTATGAGGATGACCTCATGCCCCTTATTACTTTGTATCTTCACAGAATTCTCAACGTATTTTTACTGTCGTAGACTATTTTGTGAAGATATTTTGAGTTTCAGAAGCAAACTTGCTAAATCGCTGACGCTTGTTAAAGTTTTAAGATTAATTTACTTACTAACAACGACATAAAGGCAGATAAAACGATTTAGTTTTGAACAAAACTGCAAACTTAATTAGCTTCGACCCTCACTCTGTCCAATTTAGGAGCAATCCTTAACGAAAATCTTTGGTAAACATTCTTGTTTATTAAGATAAGGAATGTTAGGAAAACAAGGGGACTGTTAATAGCGAGAAAATTTGAACAAATAAGACCGATAACAAATAATTCAGCCGAATATAACAATAACTGTAATTATGTTTCTGTCATCATTGGAATTGACTAGAATCCTGCGCGTCACTCTATACATACGTGATGGGAGACTGACTTTGAGGAAAACAACATGAAATTATGGGCATACTTATAGGCATATCATCAGCATCACAGTTGAATTGTCCTACTGGAAACGGACTTCATCTGATGATGAAACCCTAGTAGGTATATAGATTGGCAAACATCAGAAAACCTCTGTAAATGTTCTCTGAGTTTCTCTATAACTGACGATCTCTGCATGCCGGATCGCTGTTCCAAGGGTCCTGGGTCGAATATTCGTGCTACAACAAACATATTTATTTATTTAACATAGCTACATGAGAGGCAACATCGTCTTCTAAAAAGTACTAAATCGTCCGAGTCATCTACATGAAAGTTGTTTTATGGTTCCATCTGAAAGCATCTCCTTGTACCTAACATATCACGAAAAACTGTAAAATGTCAGGATTATGCCAGGGCGACCGACGTATATGTGGCATTTTAGTTTTTATTAAGCCCAAAGTATACCCTGTAATAATAGGTAGATACTTACCTATTTATACTGTACTTCACTGTGTTGAGCACCAACATAAGAAAAAATTATATAATTTAAACACAAAGGTACCAAGTTACCTTATTAATATTAATACTAAAGTTAATATTGTATGGTGGTACAGAATCCAATGTATGTGAGTCCAGCTCGCACTTGACTTGTTTTTTCATAATTAATTGTATCAGCGGAACTTCACAAAGATTAATGTATACTTTATAAGAACTCACGAGCTTTCCAATTATAATTGAAAAGCTTTCCAGCTAATAATTAATTAATTTCGCTAAAAATTCATGAATTATCTGAAGAAGTCCCACGTGAGATTTCTGTTGAAACTTGGGGCTTGAAAACAAGAACTTTTTTTCTACTGTCTTCTTTCTTCGTCCATACGGAATCGATGAATTTTTTTTGTGTTATTGACCACTTACAATCAGTGGTAAGGTAGACCACCTACTTGGTATCAACAAATTAGCTAAGCTTCAGGACCATAATGTAAACGCGCCGGTTACTATTCTCCCCAACATCTAATAGACCCGTCCCTGATTCCCGTAAATAGTCGACAAACGAGCAGACAAGCCCTCTGATGGTCGATTACCATCGTAGATGGATATCAATAGAAAGGCATCACAAATTGTCGACCACGAAAGTATAAATAAGTGGCACTTTGCCTTGGCATCCCCGTGACCTACGACTTCCAGGAAAATTATACATAGTTACTCCAATTATACTAATTACAATTAAGTATAATATATCTATGATACCTACCCGGCGATAGTTAGTAGATGCAAACATTTGACGTCACGATGAAGTGTGTCGTGATAACCTTGAAATAAATGTTTTGAGTTCATAGATCAGAACAATACGGTTCGTTGAACTGAATTTTTCGGGTGTTTACCCGTGGTCCCGTTGGTTTGTCCCGTTGACGGGACCACGGGTAATTTTAATTCCCCGTAGTCCCGTTGCACTAGGGGTTACACTTTTATCGACTTTTTCAACTTCTGATATCGATATAATGTTTGAACCTCCTTAGAATAAAATAAAAATCCATGATAACGGCATATTGGAAACGTCAAAAGAGCATTCTTTTGACTATACTAGATAGAAAAAAACAGTTATTTACAGTATATTCTATTCAATCTTAAGCAAACGAAATTAAAATTATTTTATATGATTTTGGTGATTAAAAACATTTTTCGACAGTCAAACTACGCCATCGCTTCAACAAAGCTCTACGGTAAGTGATGTTGGAAGAAGGAGGGATAATAAACTCCCAAGGATTTTTTTACTCTACACACACTACACTTAATCCTACTTAAGGCTATAATATAACAAAGCCATGTCCAAGGTGTTGCAGACTGTTTCGCTCACATAGCCTCATCATTTTCCTTCCTTACTAACTATTCTCTAACACTTATGCTTCCTTTATATGATAGCTGAAAAACTGATTGTTTTAAAACATATCTACAAAATAACTGCCATACATAGGTATTACATATATGGATATTCCTTAAAGAAGGTACATAGATTATTTTAATTACCATATTTTACCGTCAATCAGAATCCGACCTATTTTGTTTAATTACATTAGAACTTAACTGCAACACCTTGGACATGGCTTTGTTATATTATAGCTACCCTTTGGATTCCAGCGAAGTGAACGTACTATGGGTTTCATGTCATGAATTCATGACGTTGGGGATTAATAGATTAATAGACTACGGGCCCATGTCGAAAATGGGGGGGTCATACGAACCACCAGGTGATGTATATAGGACGATATAAGAGCACAAAATAATAAGATTCAGCACTATGCCGTCACTTGTAAGCTGTCCAACTGAGTGCTGGTGAGAATTCAAAAGTGCAGGTAGAGGGAGTACATTTTGGTCATATGATTCTGTACGGCATTTTCACCATCGATAGATCCATGAAAAATAATAAGAAAGCGCGCAGTCCCGTAAAAAAATGGTGAGCCACAAAGTCGGTAATTTTTTTTGATTTTTTGAAAATTTCAGGGTAAATTTGGTCATTTGATCCTGTACGGCATCAGTTTCATACTGTTTCAATACAGCTTCTAATCCATTATTCCGCAACGCCGTACAAAAATCATGCGACAAGGGGAAAAAATCGAGGGTTGCAACCCCCTCTATTTCCGTGGTCTGGGGGGTGATTTGGTCTGGGTACCTGCACTTTTGAATTCTCACCAGCACTCAGTTGGACAGCTTACAAGTGACGGCATAGTGCTGAATCTTATTATTTTGTGCTCTTATATCGTCCTATATACATCACCTGGTGGTTCGTATGACCCCCCCATTTTCGACATGGGCCCGTAGTCTATAAGTAGGAATAAGTGTAGTATGTAACTGTGTGTAGAGTAAAAAAATCCTTGGGAGTTTATTACCCCTCCTTCTTCCAACATCACTTACCGTAGAGCTTTGTTGAAGCGATGGCGTAGTTTGACAGTCGAAAAATGTTTTTAATCACCAAAATCATATAAAATAATTTTAATTTCATTTGCTTAAGATTGAATAAAATATACTGTAAATAACTGTTTTTTTTTCTATCTAGTATAGTCAAAAGAATGCTCTTTTGACGTTTCCAATATGCCGTTATCGTGGATTTTTATTTTATTCTAAGGAGGTTCAAACATTATATCGATATCAGAAGTTGAAAAAGTCGATGAAAGTGTAACCCCTAGTGCAACGGGACTACGGGGAATTAAAATTACCCGTGGTCCCGTCAACGGGACAAACCAACGGGACCACGGGTAAACACCCAATTTTTCATGTCATGACTCAGCTTTCAGCATTAAATTAGTAGATAACGTCCATTTTGTATTGATGAGCATGCAGAAAACGAAATCTAATATTGTTGTTACATTTTATGACTATGGAATAAGAAAACAGTCTGGCAGAGCAGATCAGTGACCCCTAACTATTTTATGATATCCAGCTGCCGATAGAGCTGATAAAGTCAGTAAGTGATCGTACCGAAAACGAGTTCCGTTTGCTGTTTATGGTTATGGTGGAGCAAAACAGTACTCCTTCTTTTGAGCAGAAACGTGAGTACTGAAACTTGGAATTTAGTCTTCTTAACTGAGTTAATATCAGACGCATTTTTTAAATAAAACAATGAATCCCAGGGAAAACTTAGGACAAAGTTGCGGGCACTACCTAGTATTATAGCTAAACCTAATACTTAAACACCGTTTGAACATGCAAACAGTTGTAACATTGTTCTAATGCACATACAGTCGCATTTGCAGTTAAATTTAAAACAATGTTACGACCTCAGTAGGTATAGTTCTAATAGGCCACTCCATTCAACAAACGGATGGACGGCTATTTACAATTCCGCTCACGCGAATGCTTCCTCTAAGGAAGAATAGGAGAAAATGTGCGGTGGGTAAGAAAACAAAGATATGAGTGTTGAGAGCTGGCTACAATGTTTTATGGTTCTAGCTTTTAATAATATATTAACTGCATTCCGAAGTCCGATAAACGATTTATTAAGCACGAGGACCCGGCCTCACTTGGCTTCGAGAAACGTCATCTTACTGTTCAATATCGTACAGTGATTATCCACAAAAATATTTATTCAATTCGAACCAGTACTTTCTGAGATTAGCTCATTCAAACAGACAAACCAAACAAACTCCTTAGCTTTATATTGTTAATTGAGATTTGAGATATCCCTACTTTGTTTATTCTTGACCTCATTAGTTCGTATTAAAGATAGTACTTTGACAAATTGCACAGGGAAGTTCCAAACTTTAGTCAGCGATTCAACCTCACTTACTCGTAACTGCTATCTTACAATAACGAACAGCTCGGAAGTCACACGTCTAACTCGATTCAAGTCCAATTTAATTTGACCTTCGTCAATAGAGATCGCCCGGAAGAAACACCAAACGCACGACATAATTCAATTGCACGGAATATTTGGTATCTCCTCATTCGAACAAGCTTGCAAACAAGCACTGCTTGCTTTCGCTTCAGGGTAGAAACTTCGCCTTATATCCTACTAATTTATAAATAAATGCGAAAGTTTGTAAGGATGTATGTGAGTGAGTGAGTGTGTGTGTGTGTGTTTGTTGCTCTTTCACGCAAAAACTACAGAATGGATTTTCATGAAACTTTGCAGTAATATAGCTAAGACATCGGTATAACATAATTTGTTAAAATTTATAGAGATTTTTGAAGGGACTGGTTACCCGAAGCGAAGCAAGGGCGGGTTTACTAGTTTTATGTATTTTTAACCGACTTCAAAAAAGAAGGAGGTTCTCAATTAGACCGTATATATATGCTTTTTTTATGTACGTTCAGCGATTATTTAGTCGTTTATGGGCCGATTTTGATAATTCTTTTTTTGTTATAAAGTAGATATTATGCGCAGTTGGGTCCCCTGATAAGGACACCAGGATCTGATAATGGCATCTCAGAGAAATCCAGGGGAACTTTCGAAAATTGTATGGACAAATAGTGTGTTTGTTTATGTTATCATAAGTACATTAAAGCGCTACCATTTCATGAAGATCTGGAGTCGATCTGATGAAGCCGAAAGGCAGTCGAGGGAACTCTTCAACGATTTACGGCAGTTATCTACTGTTTGGGCTTGATTAATTTGTAGTGACGAGAACTTTACACTTACATGTTGAATTGAGCGCCATCTGGCGAGTAGTATTTGAGTTATCTCTACTTATCAAGATTGAAGTCGGTTATTATTTTTTATAAAAAGCAATTATTGGTTCAGAAAACCTATGCCTACACTCACAAATATTAAGAGGAGATTAACATAATTATTTCATAAGTAATAGTCTGAAATCTCCAGTTGCTTCAGCGCTCAGTTGTTACTCAATTTTGAAATCAATAAAAACATTTTAGAATATTGATAAAGAAGAATGCCTTTTCATGTACCTCCAGCTCATGTTTTAGATGTATGCAGCGCGGGTAGTTCGAGATTCTGTTCTTGGTAGCTGGTTTGAAGCTTTCATTTTTGCATAATTTTTATTGATAACTTAGTTTGGTAAGAGGCAATCATCTTAGCATTAAGGTCACATCCGATAGATTGCCGAAGTAGATTAGCTTGGCGACTGGCTTACTTATA
Source organism: Hesperia comma (assembly GCA_905404135.1). NCBI lineage: Eukaryota > Metazoa > Arthropoda > Insecta > Lepidoptera > Hesperiidae > Hesperia > Hesperia comma. The sequence goes on from FR990018.1 coordinate 5,303,587, forward strand.
GCAGCTAACCCCCCGCGTGGAGCTGTGAAGGCCACTAAGGCCAACACCAACTATCCATTCGTGAAAAACTTAGTTTGGTACCCGGCTTCAACGCATTAAGGGTGCGGTTCCACTGAGGCGGAGCGGAGCGGAGCTGTGCGCGATTCACCAATCACATGGCTTGAAATCTACACGAGGCGCAATGAGCTGGGATTTCAAGCCATGTGATTGGTGAATCGCGCACAGCTCCGCTCCGCTCCGCCTCAGTGGAACCGCAGCCTTATGCTCCACTACTGAGCACAGGGTCTCCCCATAACTGAGGAGTCGTAGAGAATTATTATAGTCCGCCTTGTTGTTCCAGTGCAGTCTGATAGAGGACTTAATTAATATTGCTTGGCGGAAGTTTTGACTTCAAATCAAATACAATTTTTATTTGATCCCAAATCCCAACAAACAAGTAAATTAGAGCAAGCTAAGTAAAAAACGTGGCCAATCTTTCCCTGAAACAACCCCCGGGCAAACTAATAAATGGGTGTCATTATGAGGCGGTGTACCTACCATTACAAATGGCAACCCTTGTAGTGTAAAAACTCATAATTTGTACATTTTGTGATTTGTTTTTGTTCATTATTATCCATGTTGATTGGTTAAATGAACAGTACAGCTGTAGAAAGTTTATAATTGCTTGTAGCAAAAAAATAACCGATTTCAAAATCAATAATATCATTGAAATTTATATTTATTAGGAGCCAAACCGTAAAAAACAAAAGAATAATCAAAATCGGTTCACCCAGTGCAAAGATAATACACATAAGAAAAAAAATCAGTCGAATTGAAAACCTCCTCCTTTTTTGAAGTCGGATAAAAATCAGTGATAACCAAGAAGTTTCAACGCTATATTTCCGAACCGACGGGAAACAACGTTAGAAAACCTGTAAACCCTGCAAACTTAAAAGTTCTTCTTAATTGTTGTCAGTATTGTATGAAGTCCACTTTAAAATTTATGCAGGTAGGTACTTAAGCCTAAGTATTACATATTGTAACAAATTATTATAATAACTTATTATTATAATAAGATCGCAATTGCTATATTGCCCCCGTCTGCTTGTTTACCACAATAAACTACACAACAGATTTTCATTATTTTCGTCGTTATTTGAAAGCTTTATGCCGGCATTTATTACATTTACATTACAATGAAGGATTATAATATTAGATAAAGATATTTCGTGGGAAGCGGCTGCGACACGGAAACATACCTACAATATTGGAAATGCCTTAATAAATAACAAGTAGTCCTTATTTCCACCAAAAAAAATTAATTTTTTTTAACTAGTAATAAATTATAGAAACAAAAACCCACTAATTAAATTGGTGCTCTTTTTGAAGTAGTCTTTTCATGATCGTTCATTTTATACCCATAGGTATACCTAAGATAAGAAAAAAGCTTATGCTATTACCACAATTCTGAAGAATTCATCGATGTGTCAAAATCCGTCCAGCCGTTTGTGCTATAGCCAAAGGGCATGCCAAAAAAAGGACATACGTATACTCGAAATCATTCCACTTCTTCTGTCGCAGACGGGTAAAAAATCTGATAGAACCTATTTTGGACCCTTCAGGTCCATTAAGTTGAATTCCCATTAAGTTGAATTCTCTGAATGTTGAATTCCCGTTAAGTTGAATTCTCCGAATGTTGGATTCCCATTAAGTTGAATCCCGTAAAGTTGAATTCCCGTTAAGTTGAATTCCCGTTAAGTTGAATTCCCATTAAGTTGAATCCCATTAAGTTGAATTCCCGTTAAGTTGAATTCCCATTAAGTTGAATTCTCTGAATGTTGGATTTCCATTAAGTTGAATTCTCTAAAAGTTAACTAGTACCTACATTATTATAACTCATATATAGGGTTAGCCCGAGGTAGTAGATATGTACCACCGCATCTTCAAATCCCTTCAGGTCCATTAAGTTGAATTCCCATTAAGTTGAATTCTCCGAATGTTGAATTCCCGTTAAGTTGAATTCTCCGAATGTTGGATTCCCATTAAGTTGAATCCCGTTAAGTTGAATTCCCGTTAAGTTGAATTCCCGTTAAGTTGAATTCCCATTAAGTTGAATCCCATTAAGTTGAATTCCCGTTAAGTTGAATTCCCATTAAGTCGAATTCCCCTTAAGTTGAATTCCCATTAAAACTAGTTCTGAAGTCAAGTTTGGGCTCTATAGATTCGTTTTGACGAGTGCTTTTGTGCTATATGGTAACCAGGGTCTGATGATGGAGCTGGAAGGTGGCCAGAGGAACTCAGTTACTAAGCGACCCAACCACGCCAATTTTAGACCCGTTTGATTCGCCTTGACGAGTGCTTTGGTGCTATACGGTAACCAGGGTCTGATGATGGAGCTGGAAGGTGGCCAGAGGAACTTGGTAATTAAGCGACCCAACCACGTCGAGTTTGGGCTCGTTTGATTTGTCTTGACGAGTACTTTGGTGCGAAATAGTACCCAGGGTCTGATGATGGAGCTGGAAGGTGGCCATAGGAACTCGGTAACAGTGTAGTTCTTAACGCGCTTCAGGCGTTTTACATTAACTTGGCATCTATCTTATTATTTTTAGTTTTCAATTTAAAAAAAATTCATGGTAAATAAATGCGAAAGTCTATTTATTTGTTAAAGAAGTTCACATTTAAACGGAACCATGGATCAATTCGACTATAGGTATCTCGTTTTAATTTAACTCTCTCTTAGTGTATCTGTTTTATTATATTTTCTCCAAAAAGAGATTTAAAAGGTGAGGGGTGACAAAGAAAATAGTGTAAGAGTTCCTCTGGCCACCTTCCAGCTCCATCATCAGACCCTGGTTACCGTATAGCACCAAAGCACTCATCAAAGCGAATCAAATAGGTTTAAACTCGACGTTGTTGGGCCGCTTAGTAACTGATTGCCTATGGCCACCTTCCAGCTCCATCATCAGACCCTGGTTACCGTAGAGCACCAAAGCACTCGTCAAGGCGAATCAAACGGGTCTAAAATTGGCGTGGTTGGGTCGCTTAGTAACTGAGTTCCTCTGGCCACCTTCCAGCTCCATCATCAGACCCTGGTTACCATATAGCACAAAAGCACTCGTCAAAACGAATCTATAGAGCCCAAACTTGACTTCAGAACTAGTTTTTTCTGATATTTATTTTGAGCAGCAGTTAATTCTAGTTTTAACTAACGCAGTCAGTTGAAACGCGTATTGACTAGTCAAAACTAATTTTAACTAAGAACGGGTTTTAACTGTAACACCTATATATCGTCTGCATATTTAGAGATTGCAACTTAACGAGAATTCAACTTAATGGGAATTCAACTTATTGGGATTCAACTTAATGGGAATTCAACTTCATGGGAATTCAACTTAATGGGATTCAACTTAACGGGAGTTCAACTTGATGGGATTCAACTTAACAGGAATTCAACTTAATGGGATTCAACTTAATGGGATTCAACTTAATGGGATTCAACTTAACGGGAATTCAACATTCAGAGAATTCAACTTAATGGGAATTCAACTTAATGGACCTGAAGGTTCAAATCAACAGTATTTTTTTGTTTATAATGCATAATGGACTTGAGTTTAATCTGCTATGAATTCCAGTGTATCCAGTATACATATAATCAAGCTATTATTCACAGATTTGATACGACAAATTATATAATAATTTCATATCATTTATCTCGTCACTGAAATATCGTCGGCTGTTCGTGACAAGGTCTTCGGCGTGATATTCTCTCCAATATCGAAAGTCGTAACAAGAACGTAGAAGACGCTTCTTATAGGGCCAAAAAACCTACTTACTTAGGGCGTTTTTAGGGCGCTTTTAGGGCGCTTTTAGTGTCATGCGGATTTGCTCACGCACGCGGGATTGGCCCGCATGCGTAGCACCCGCAAAGAACAATTTCATATAATATGAATTTACTGTAAAGCGTGAAAAACGCACGCTGGACGCGTGACGCTGTGCGGGGCGTCATTAGGGTTGCCAGACGGTCGGGAATTGGCGGGAATTTTTGTATGTCCTCCCGAATCCCGACAAAGCAAATAATCTCCCGAAAAACCAGTTCGATAATTTGAAGTTCACATTTTCGTCAAACGAAACTTGCAACCACTTGGGCGCTTGGTTATAATTTTAAACGTCTAAAATTATTAAATCACTATTTAAAATGTAAAAGTTTTGTTACTGAATTGAAATAGGTAGGTAAATAAATTTTAATTGTAATGCTACTAAAAAAAGTCCTTTAAGGCCAACATTTTCTATGAAAGCCATTGTACTTAGGTATAGTAAAAACTAGCTGTGCCCGAGGCTCCGCCCGCGTGGCACTCAGTTTGTCACAGAGTTTTTCCTGCGTGAATCCCGACCCCGCGAGAATTCTAAGAGAAAAATAGTGGACTATATATTACTCCACACATAAAAGTAGGTGATTTTTTTACTATGTTTTAGTCACACCGAACAAAAATCCTTTCTGTAGGTCTTGAGAAAATCGATAAAAAGGCTTGTAAGATATAAATATAGAGGTTTATTCTAAAGTTCAAGCAGCCTATGAGTTTAACAATGATATTAAAAAAAAATTAACTAAATCGTTTGTTTTTTATTCGAGTGCCAGAACATAAAAACCAGAACCGATACTGACCCTCAAGAAAGCAACATAAAGTTGGTCATGAGAGAAACAGCCGGTTCTTAAGTCAACACCAGAAGTTTTAACTGTCTGTCTTTGTGCTTTGTTTATTGTCGTGTTAAGAAGAAGAAGAAGAAGAAGAAGATACATTTATTCTATCAAGGTGGTTTACAACGCTATGCCTTAAAATAAGAGTAATGCGTAAATTAAAATTTCTTATTCGATGTTGCAGTTGCGTTAAAGCATATAGTCATAGGGAACTATGTGCGTGTAAAGTGAATGGGGAAATTGTTGGGGATGAGTGGTATGCGGCTGCGGTTTCTGCCACGTACGTGTAAACTGTGGAACGAATTTCATCCCTGGGTATTCCTACAGTGCCATGACATGGGGCTATTTAAGAAGAGGGTCCATCGCATCCTTCGTGGCCGGCAACGCGTTGATGAAGCGAAGAAGATGAAGGCGACGGTGATCACTTACCATCAGATGACCTGTCCGTTTGCTACTAAGCTGCTGTTAAGACGTCTACATCGATAGCAATGATTAAAAACAAAATGGCTGCCATTTTATCATGGAGGGGGCAAGAGAAAATTTGGATAGTGATTTGTCGATAAAAAATACCATATTTCATCCCCTTTAAGTCTCCGACACTGGTGACCAGACACATTGTATAAAATAAGTCAAACGAGGTGACCGACCAAATTCTTATTTTAAGACAATAACACATTCTAAACTAGACGTTGAATCTCTTCGATCGCAACGAGAAACCAAGAAAATACAATAATTGAATACACCTACCAACTTCAATCATGTCTTAGATGGTTTCTCGGCGATTCGTTTTATTGTCAATAGTTTTGAAATGGTTATGACGCAGTTGAGCAGTTGAGCACGGTCCACCAAGCCGCAAAATAGTTAAATTCAAAATTATTCAGCACTAACGTTTTATGTTATGAATCGTTTTAGTATTCTGTTCTGTTCGAAACGATTGTTTTCTGAAGATTGTTTATGTGTATTTAAAACGATTTGTATGTTTGTGTATTTGTAAGTAAAGTAAACGCATTGGTTTAAGCTGTAATGCTTACTTTTCATGTAACTTATAAATAAATAAAAAAATAAAATAAAATCCTATCTGTGGTTATGTATACCTACTTAAAAGGTATGGAAATGCTCGATAAATGTTCAGGACCACTTGGTGAAAAGTGGTCACTATTGTCGACGGACATTGGTACAATGGACAATATCAGAGACATAGGCATCGTTGCCAACGAAAGAAAAAAGAAAGAAAGAAAACCCTTTATCAGAATACAGTAAATCTTTTATTGACTGGCGTAATGAAGAGAGTGATAGCTTAGCTAGACGGTTCACAGTTAGGAATATAATATTAGAACGATCCTTACCAAAGCCTGCCTCTAGAGGTGTCTAGACACCTTGGTACCTAATACCAGCATGGGATTGAAGTCAGTATTCTGCATCACCATATGGTTAACCCGCGAGCACTCGCGCTATGAGCATTTCCCTCATGGTGAATTTCAAATTCGCGCCATTTTTGGATTTATTTAACTATGGACGTCATTCGCCCGATAGCTGAGTTTTATACTTCCCCTGTCCCGCCCGTAATATTTTTTTCAGGAAAGTGTGCATCAATCGCTCAGTGGAGGTGGTTTGTTTAGCCGAGTCACGTCGCGCGGCGTTTTGCTCATCGCGCGAGTAACCACGTAAGTATTATTTTATTAGCTGTTCTTTTATTTTCCAATAGTATTATACATAATTTAAAGTCTTTATTGTTAAATAACGTTCGACAATGAGTATATAATACAGTGTACATATAAATATAACAGTATTTTTACAGATAGATAGCATAGAACAACAAATTTTGGCGTGGCTACAAGAAGATGATACCGAAAACATCGAAGAAGAGGTTTTTAGAGCTGATATTATTGAAAATGATGGAGAGTGTGAGTACAGCGATCATCACACTGACACTGAGCAGTCATCAACGAAAGATGATGAAGAGGCTGTAAAATCTGATGGAATCTGCACAATCTGTCCAAGACGTAGCTAAAAATCGCAAGACCAAAATGTCATGAATTCCATGTAAAAAAAAATTATGTACAGAACATGCTTTGACTTTGTGTGATACATGTAAAACTTGTGCATTTGATGAAGAAACATTTTTTGTGTTCATCCTTTTATTGTTTTTGATTGAAGTTATTTTTTTTAAGTTTCTTCCAAAAGTGCACTTAAGAAATGCCAATTTAGTTCCTAAATTTGTAATTAAAATATCATAGTATAACCAATGTTATATATTAAAAATAAATAATTGATTTGATTTTACACAACTGTTTTATTATAAACAAGCAGTAATATAAATAAATATACTATAATATATGTACTTTTTCGCTATTTATAAAACGTGAGAAAAATGCTCTATACGCGAGTGCTCGTGTAAGTTTTAAAAGCGCGAGTGCTCCCGGGTTAAAAAAAAGAAAGCCCCAGTACAAAGATAGCTACTTATAAATGAATACTACCGATAAATACGTAATAGGGTCCCGAAACTTAGTGACCTTGTATATGGAGCCAGGGTTCCTAAGTTGGATTTCCGGCCGGGCAGATAATATTTAGGTGGCAGTGTAATTTTTGTAAGTATTTTTTGAATTGCCCGCTCCGCCTGCCACACAAGGATTCCTAGAGCTGAGATATATGTACGCTTGTAGGTAAGCGTTTATTTATAATATGATGTTCTAAATTACATAAAAGCATGTCTTCTAAATGTGCTCTTCCGTTCACTTAGTTATTAATTATATTGGCCGCCAAAATGATGATAGTCAATTTATTTCGTATGTTTGAAGTGTTGACATTATTAACGATGTTTTCAAGTCATTTGTTCACATCACTTTCGGTGCTATCCAATATCGCTAAAACGCTCAGTGCCTTGTCACGAACCACAAAAAAAGTTTGCCTGCGTCATACCGAAGTTTTGTAGCCTTCTGCCGATATACGAATAGAACATACGTTGTGCCGCCCCAAATACATAGAATATAATTAATATTTTTGAAGTACCTACATAGTTTGCTAATGTGACAATTTGTTAACCATTTTTCGTATTTTATCTATCGTTATCGTTTTGGGCTTTGTAAAGGAAAATACTTTCCATTGTAAGGAAAACTGCACGCTTGAGAATTCATCATAATATTCTCAACGGTATGGGAAGTCCGCCAATCTGCACTTAGCTAACGTATAATTGTATAAAGAAAATTTTTCAAAAACAGGAGTTTAGTGACATATTTAAAATTGTATGTAAGTCTCGTCATAATATTATATTAAACACGCCGCGCCGCCGCGCTAATACGGATAACTTGTCTGAATATACAGTTTCATCTGGAAATGTGAGCTCGTGGCTCGTTGTTAGTAGATTCTTGTTATAGCATTTCGTGCCTGACCCTAGCCAAAACTATGTGACACAATATGAAACTTTCGTTGCCAAGTTCGTAAGAACTGTCGCCTTGTGCGATGGCTCTTTATATTAACACATAAAAAGAAAAGTTTATAACCCTTTCTTAGGCCTGGCACGCATTGCGAAATCTCAGCGCGCGTTTGTTTCTCGCGGTTTCTACATGGAATCTTCTTCACACAGTAATAAAATTCCATGTGATTTGTCAGTGACCGCCCGCCCGCCCGTCTCATAACCGCGCCGAGCAAATCTTTTTACACCATGCGGCCAATCAAAGACATAATATCTATAACTAGCTTATGCCCGCAGCTTCGCCCGCGTGGAATTCGTTTAAGCTTCACCCCCTATTTCACTCCTTTAGTAGATGAATTTTGAAAAATCCTTTCTTAGCGGATGTCTACATCGTAGTGGCTATCTGCATGCCAAATTTCAGCCCGATCGGTCCAGTAGTTTGGGCTGTGCGTTGATAGATCACTATGTCAGTCAGTCACCTTTGAGTTATATATATATATATTTAGATAGCTATCTTTACTGTGTACAAAAGTGGTCGAAACATTTAGATTACTTAGGTATAACTCTACAAAAAGTGCCTGAGCTAATTCTCTAAAGTTACTTCGTTACGCCCGCGTGGAATTCGTTTAAACTTCACCCCCCCTATTTAACCCCTCTAGGAGATGAATTTTGAAAAATTCTTTCTTAGCGAATGTCTACATCATGGTGGCTATCTGCATGCCAAATTTCAGCCCGATCGGTCCAGTGGTTTGGGCTGTGCGTTCAGTTGAATCAGTCGAAAATCATAAACTTTCATCCCCTATTTTATCCCCTTGGGGGTAGAATTGATCAAAATCCTTTCTTAGCGGTTGTCTACGTCATAATATCTACCTGCATGCCAAATTTCAGCCCGATCCATCCAGTGGTTTGGGCTGTGCGTTCAGTTCAATCAGTCGAAAATCACAAACTTTCATCCCTTATTTTATCCCCTTAGGGGTTGAATTTATCAAAATCCTTTCTTAGCGGATGTCTACGTCATAACATCTACCTGCATGCCAAGTTTCAGCTCGATCCGTCCAGTGGTTTGGGCTGTACGTTCAGTTGAATCAGTCGAAAATCATAAACTTTCATCCCCTATTTTATCCCCTTGGGGGTAGAATTGATCAAAATCCTTTCTTAGCGGTTGTCTACGTCATAATATCTACCTGCAAGCCAAATTTCAGCCCGATCCATCCAGTGGTTTGGGCTGTGCGTTCAGTTCAATCAGTCGAAAATCACAAACTTTCATCCCTTATTTTATCCCCTTAGGGGTTGAATTTATCAAAATCCTTTCTTAGCGGATGTCTACGTCATAACATCTACCTGCATGCCAAGTTTCAGCTCGATCCGTCCAGTGGTTTGGGCTGTACGTTCAGTTGAATCAGTCGAAAATCATAAACTTTCATCCCCTATTTTATCCCCTTGGGGGTAGAATTGATCAAAATCCTTTCTTAGCGGTTGTCTACGTCATAATATCTACCTGCATGCCAAATTTCAGCCCGATCCGTTCAGTGGTTTGGGCTGTGCGTTGATAGATCACTATATAAGTCAGTCAGTCAGTCAGTCACCTTTGAGTTTTATAGATATAGATAGAAGAAGAAGATTTAATAGTGCAGTCCCATTCGGTGTGGATTTAAATTTGCGAGTTTGCGAGATTATATTCGTGCGGTGGATTTTGCGGCATACCGCAGTTTTTAATGTGGGATTTTAATCGTGTAATTTATGTAATTTATGACCCCAGTGGGTGTAGGGTTATGCAAATAAAATATGACTCAAATTTCTGCGGAAAAGTTCTCAATAAGATGACGGAATCTTTGATTTTACGGAATTATATGGAAATGTATGCTTTTACTTAAAGGAAAACTATTATTTCTGGTCGTCACTTTTCTCTTGCTTCAATGATATTGAAGATCCATCAATTTTATCTTTTAATTAAATCGTTTAGGTATTAGAATCAGTATTTCTAACAGGGAATTTCGACGTAGATATTGTCACAATATTGGTCATGTTGTTTCCAAATTAGTTAATTATGTTGTGTTAAACGAATTTTGGTTGAGTAAAAGAAACTATTCTGGTATAATTTAAATAACTTAGGACCTCTTTAATCGTTTTATTGATCCAGCAACTGGTTAAGATGTAATTATGAGTATAAATGGAGTATTGAAGATGTCATCAACTACGAGAAGGTATTATGAACTTTAAATATCTTAATATCATACATATTATTTGGACCCGGGTTTCACTTTAAAAAATATTAACATGAGTTTGTAATCAATTAAAAGAAGGAGCTAAAAATAAGTGACATTAATATTCCCACAACCTCTTAATGTGTGGTAGTTACTTATTGTAGGTTCTATTTAGAAAGTTCACGTCCAGTGAAGTAAATTAAGAAAGCGTTTCGGAACAACATTCGTTTTTCATTCATTTCGACTGAAAACATGCAGAACTTTTAGGAAGTTTAAATGAAATAGAAAAGAAATCTGTAACTCAAACATTTGAACTTCATTGGAAACTTCAAAGTGAATAAACTCGACACGAAAAGAAGGCCGAGATGTGAAAATATTTACATTTTTACGTTTATTTATCGCAGCTGACAGTTTTATAAAAAGGCGGCATACGGCATACTTTTAGTAACAAGTTCTTACGAATGTGTATGGGAGACAGTGACAACTTACAAGGAACTTGTTTGAAGAACCCTTTTCAATCTGCTATCCTATTTTTGAACACCGAACTGAGAACAAGTACCCAACCACGCGTTGTGTCTCTTTCTACGTGTTCTAGAGCTCATCTCTTACCGAGACGTCTCTCAGCAAATCAAAGCAAGTGCTTTAAACCTGCAAGATAAAAAGGTAGTAACTGATTTAAAAAGAAACACTCCATTTTACACTTTACGTAACTTGAGGGTGAAGCTCTAACTCTTGTGACCAGTACCTGCTTTGAAAAGATGAGCTAATAATGGCTAAAAGTGACGCCTTTGCCAAAGCGTCGCTGGCCAAAAACGAAGCATGTAATCCGATTTATTTGGTGCTCTCCGATACTGCAAACAAAACAAAAAACATATCACCCTGACCTGGCGCCAATACTTCATTTGTTCAGCACGTTACGCTGCATACATTTTGTATACGTTTTTATAAATTAGCATTTTTTTCAGAATATCATTTTCTTGCATTGTCATTGAATGCAGACTGCAGACTCATCGAATGTATTGTAGTAAGCTTGAGATAAAATCTTTTAGTGATTTTTTATTTCAATCGGTTCGCAATAAAACAAACGAGAATTCGAATAAACAAATGTAAACATTTTTGTTGAAAATAAAAATGCTATGATAGATCTTTTATAGATATGTTATGAATAGTAATAATTGGTATTGAAAGGTTTATGAAGTATGAATTCTCTATAACAGCGGTAGCCAAACTTATGTGGTCAAGGGCCTCACAAGGACCCTATATAGATATAGGCCTTCTATATAGACCCTCTATAATACAAAAAATGACAGACAAACAGAAAAACATTTTAAACATAATTGTTTTGGATTATACTGCGAAAATAAAGGACACATAATACACAAAAACGCAAAATTACTTTGGATATGTTTTTGTTTGTTTTAATATGTTGCTGTGGGACGCGTAGTTACTGGTTACAAGCCACACAGAAATCGGCTGCGGGCCGCAGTTTTATGACCACTGCTCCATGATAGACCAAGGCTATAAGGGTGCAAATTCTAACTCAAGCCGCCCAATTTATTCTCGTTCTTCCATTCGAAACGAAATTGATAGCTGCGATTTACTTAAGTTTTTTATAGAAAACATTTAACGTGAGGTGGTTTATATCCTATGTACAGCTTTTAAACATTATGGCGAGGGTAATACTTACATCCGCAATTTGCTTCTTTTTCATTTTACAAATAAGCTGAGATAAAAAGTACGAGTAGAAAGAAGATACGAGTATGTAGGTCTGTGCGTATTATGTAGTTATCTAAATTGTTACAAGAATGTATGCATGTGTGCTATCCAGTATACATTTTAATCTGAAATGTATCGACAACTATTGGTGATTACAATAACAATAAACTCGACTGTTCTAATTTATACGTTTTTTTACAATTTGCGTAAAAACAGTTTCCAGCAGTGCCATAATATGGGTTGCGACGGTTAAATAAAAACAATGTGAAACCTTTTACGGTCAATTCAAGAAAAGGTTGGTCTAGAAAATTTGCCAGGCATTAAATCCTTACCAACAAGCACGTATACACTCCATATTCCCCAATACACCCCATCCATTCCAGTTTCCCATATTTTCCAAATGCATTTTCAAGAAAACGAACACGACAGAATAGCCTCAACTCAATCGCGGAAAAGCAAAAAGATGAGAAAAACCAGTCAAGTGCGAGGCGGATTTACGCACATTATTGGTTCTATATACGATCATCCAAGGATATAAATCTAATTTATTTGGACAATAACAAAAAAGATGACAAATCTAAATCGTTTAAGAAAAGCTTACCATATTAAAACAACTTTGTTTTTTGCTCTTAAGTACGGAATCCTAAAACCGTAACACGAATCTGTGATCTTATTAAGGGACCGTCACGCTATCTCTGACCTTGCTGTCATGCTAATAACCACACAATACCCCTGGCGCCTGTTAAGGCAGTAAAATTTATGGGCAATTCGAGTTTCGAGATGATCAAATGTTACCGCCCACGATAACACTTTCAGATGATCGATTTAACAGCCAAATTTAACAATATGACGATCGAGATCCTCTTACACTTTAATGGAAGTTTATGGTATTGAAGTTTTGGCAGACGAGCGCCATGCGTTTATAGTACCTACCCTTGCAAGCAACTTAGAGTAAAATACATGCGACTTTCGTCAATTCTATTCTTGAGTCGCCGAGATTATGGAATTGTCGCTCCCCACTAAACTCAAAATTCCCTGTGCTTACCTACAGTTTAATTTAGCTTGTAAGTAAGCAATATTTACTTAAGGGTTATATTCTCGCCGTCAATCTAAATATATATAACTGAAAGGTGACTGACTGACTGACTGACATAGTGATCTATCAACGCATAGCCCAAACCACTGGAGGGATCGGGCTGAAATTTGGCATGCAGGTAGATGTTATGACGTAGGCATTCGCTAAGAAAGGATTTTTCAAAATTCATTCCCTAAGGGAGTTAATAGGGGGGTGAAGTTTAAACAAATTCCACGCGGGTGAAGCTGCGGGCGGAAGCTAGTCTGCAACAAATCCCGCGGAAAGCTGGCATTTGTGTAGAATGCAATCTTAATTAACACAAGAACACAAACGCAGTAGTGATCAAATGAGATAAGCGATGATGTGTAAATGATTGAAGCCACCCAGCTATTTCACAAAAATCAACAGGGACAGTAAAACATCACTGTTTTACTGTATTATGTACAGAATTTTTTTTGGCCTGCAATCCTTTGGTAAAGTCGACCAGAGATAGTATTTTGACTATTCATTAGTGGGCTATTCTCATAAAACAATTCTAGTTTCAGATTTAGGACACACTTTTTAGAGGCGATCATCTCAGTCCTCAGGGGTAGCAACGCATCTGTGACCGAATTAGAACGCGACTCATACTAACAATAATTAAGTGGACTATTACTAACATTAACTAACAAGTCACAGTTGTTATGGGCGGCAGCGGTAGAGTGGTGCTGCATGCAGCTCCTTTGCTATCTTAATTCCATAAAAAAAAAAAAAACATGTCAACAACAAGAATATCTGTTAAGTGATACAGATTACCATCTTAATTGAAGCATTGTATGTGATTTATTTACTCTTACGGCCAATAAATTAATGCAATTTGGACATCGCCCAAATTTGTATAATTACCATGGCAACATGATATATGTATTATGTATAATACCAAGTTACCATGCCACGGGATTAACTTAAGTAATTTATTTGCCCTATAAGTCCGTTGTGGTCCCTTTGGATTCCAGGTATATAAGCGGTACTATGCATTCTCGACATGCATAGATGTCGTTGGAGTTCAACAGTTTAAGTTTAAGGGTTACCGCACAAGATTTTAAGGGATTTGTTGAAACTTTCTTAGTCTATCGACCCTTGGAAATATTAGATAAAACCTAGCAACAAGATTAAACTTTGAAGGTTGGGCTCCCGAACAGGTGGGCCGAGTTCAAACTCTGGAGCCCCTCAAATTTCCAAAAAATATGTTCTTATTGGTATTAGTCTATTTATTATTTATTAGTAGTATTGTCAATACTTCGATGAAAGTAAACGTCGGGCACTCTTAAATTTCATCATAATATTCTTAAAGCTGTGAGTTTTGTCAAGGTGTCATCACCAAGAACTAAACTGACCTGAGCCCAGCAGCTGGGCAGTTATCGGCTGCAATGACGATGAAGATGATGACTGAACATTCCGTGTGATTTTTTTATGGTATTAAACGAGTTAACAGCACCGCCTGTTCGCTGCCGCCCATTTCAACTGATCCGGACATTGAACAAGACTCAGGTGCGGTTCCACTGACGCGGAGCTGTGCGCGATTCACCAATCACATGGCTTGAAATCCACACGAGGCACAATGAGCGGAATTGTTTAACATATCGGGAAAACAGGCAAGAGACGAGCGACGCGGAGCGGAGGTGTGAGGCGGGGCAGTGCGGAGCAGGCCAGAGCGGAGCGGGGCAGTGCGGAGCGAGGCGGCTCACGCACGCGCATATTTATTCACTAGCTTTTCGCCCGTAGCTTCGCTCGCGTAGATTACTACACCATTTTGTTAAAATAACTGTATTCGTTGCAGTCACGGAGATAATGTACTTTATGTACCTAGTTTATGTAGACTACTATATCTCGTCTTTATTTCATAACCCGTGGGAAAATCAATAGGTATCTAAACCCTGAAAATAATTTTGTTAATAATGTTGTAGGTACTTGTGTGCGAAAATTCAAGCATATAGTAGGTATTTATAGCTAAGCACAGTTCCTTTTTTAATTAAAAAAAAACAAACCCATTTTATTCCCTCTTCCGTAGGAATTTCGAAAAATCCTCTCTTAACACTTGCCTACGTTACATACCTACACGGTAATCTATGTGCAAAATTTCAGCTCAGTAGCTCAAAGGGCATAAGTAGGGCGATAATAAGTGAATCAGTCAGGAAGTTCATTTTCATATTATATTTTAATCAGCGTCTTGACGTCATCATAAGTCCGCTCCACTCCGCCTCGTGGAACCGCAGCTCTGCTCCGCCCCCCTCCGCTTCAGTGGAAACACATAATTACCTCTTTTCACAGCTCAACTCCGCTCCGCTCCGCCTCAGTGGAACCGCACCCTAACATCTATTTTAAAATTAAAATTAAAACCTTTAAATAAATTGAGATAACAGAAAGAGAATAAATCGAGATACCTTTCAAAACTTTCAAAACTATTTTGCTCGCCAAATATTGAGTCGAAAGTATAAAAAACTTATTAACCAAAATGTATTATTTTATACAAAGTGTCAATTACTGCAGCGTTGAAAACTACGACACTACACTACATAAATTCTAATAAACTCTCACATGTAAAAAATACAAAATGCGTATTATGTTGTCAACTTGAACACATTATTCGTGTTCTTGTTCGTAATATTTTTGTAATCTGTGTGTGTGCTGATTTATGTGTAGTCTATGGGCTGAATCCTCGAAATTCAAGTTTTTATGAACGTATTTTTAAATGTCTGGATACAGGAGCTAAAGACAGGGTTCAAAATACTTAATCTTACAGAAAAAGCAAATGTCTGGACATATTATCTAATATCTTTAAACGAGCAATTCTTGTATATTTATTTATTTATTTATACCTATATAATCACGATCTCGGAAACGGCTGCAAAGATTTTCATGAAAGTTACAGATTAGGGGGTTTTCGGCTCAAGGAATCGATTTATCAAGGTCCCAGGTTCGAGAAAAGCTCGGTTCCCGAGATAAAGAGATTTTAAAAACATCATACTGACGTCATCTATGAAACATTAGGATAACTTCTATGAGGTACTGTTTGTAACGTGTTGAACTGACGCCATCTATGAAACATTAGGATAACTTCTATGAGATACGGTTTGTTTGTTTCAGTAGTATGAAACTAGATGGCGCTCGAATATATTTTTGTTCGGCTAATACTAATATTAATATTCATTCTTACGTTGAAGCGCTATTTTTGCGTTATACCTACCTATTTTCTGTTTGAATAAAAATCAGTGCGATTATCTCGCTTGACCTCGCAGGACGCGTAGTGATAGTTTAACGTGCGTTTGTGATATTTACGAGAATATTTGTAAATAAATGTTAGTTTTGTTATTATCGATTTAATAATATATTTTAATAAAGTTTTAAATAAATAATGGTCAGATCGATGAAATTACTATTGTTGTAAATAGAATCAATAAAATTTTAAGTACGCCTAACAACTTGCTCATTAAACTAAAAGTATATTTATTTATGTTGTTTAATTATCATAAACATTCAATACATTTTATCGCAAATAAAAATTTCAGTCGGGGACTGCCTAAGCCTGCGAAAAGTACGAAGGAAAGTTCAATGAATTTATCTAATTAAGTATGTACCTATTTAAAATGCAATTAATTCGCTCACACAGTTAACTTCTATGAGGTACTGTTTGTAACGTGTTGAAATTTCAGTAGTATGAAACTAGATGGCGCTGTACAACTTTGTGAAACACGCTGTTGAGATCCTTTGGCCGTAACATAAGTAAAATGAATTTTGTGCTCAGTGAACAGTTGTATGATTTGACTCCTGAATAGATGGCGGAATTCCTCGTATTTCTTGCGATTCATACTAAATATAATTTTCAACCGAGCAAAGCTCGGTCAACCAGGTACTAATACCTAAAGCGAAACAACGCAAGGATTAGAAAATAAAATTTAGCAGAAACTCTTCCATTTATTTTAGTTGTAAAAACTCATTTATATAGTTAGATATATATTCTACCCTTTCGTGTATTACAAAGTTTATTTTATGATTAAAATTGGAATATAAGGGCAATATACGACATATTTGCCTTGGGCGCAGGGATAGACGTGTAGAAGAGAATACATGTACTGTCAACACGTATACCTAATTTCCAAAATATGTTTATAAGTTCACCCAAAACAAAATGCTATTAACACAAACATAAAATAAATTGATTTTTGTTACCTTGTGAGTCTTATGATATGAACAAATCAAATTAACCAGTGTTTATTACTGCAAATTGTACAATAATATTTCATTTAATAAAATAATAATGTCTGTACAACGCAGTGACAAAGGAATGCCCTAATTAGCAAGGTGCCGTAGCACCGCGCTACCATGGCCTCTTCTAGGAGTTATGCTAATTGGAACGTAAATTAAGAAATGCAAAGGACAGCGGTTAGATAGTATCGAACATTACTTTCAGTATAATCATTTGGTACATACAAGTATAGAAATGAGAGAAATTTATAAAAACCCTCCTCATAATTGAGGAAGACTCGAGCATACTGGTCGAAGAGAAATAGAAAAATAAATATCATCTGCAATTTAATAAAATACTTCATAGGCCAAAATAAGAAACACGCAATTTTTACGCCCCTTTTTTATACCTATAGGTTTTCCCTTTGCCTCGCCTGTATGTATGTACCTTCGTATGCACAGAACAGATAAAAGATCTGGGGCCGTATTATGAACTCTTAATACCAGGCGGGAGGGGGGGGGGGGGGTTGACAAAGGTGTCAATTTTTGGTTTGTCGCCAATATCTCAGAAATGATCTGAGGTATGCCCGGGGAGATTTGGAGATTTGGATTTTTGAGATTGCCCATGGGGTTCTTCAAGAAAGGTGTAAAAAGAGCTCTCCTTCAGGGCCGGCGTTCCACTGGTGACTCCCCTGGTGTTGCTCGTGTCCATAGGCGACGATGACCACTTACTGCTTTTACGTCAGTGCTTCAGACTATAAAAACAAAATGATGCGTTGTAAGGGTGTTTTTAGTTTTTCAAACGTTTGATTTATTTATATTTCAACCCGGGAACGGGGGCTATTCTCGGTGACTAACAGTGTAATATATTAAAATAGGGCACTTACCCATGGCCCCCATACGTTAACACATTAACGGATTTATTTGTATAATTTTACGAGCTGACTGCACGGGTCACTTTATAACAAGTGATCGCCGCATAAGGACTTGCGCAACGTCAACAATGTATTGTCATTGGCGTTGCGAACCATTTGGGAACAAACAGCAGTGACAGACCAGCTGTTAGAAATCGTAGCAGCTTCTAGAAAGTTGAATTGACCATTTCATTGGTTTGTATGATCTAAAATTGTTTTAACTGAACTTGTAAAATCCGCAAAGCAGATTAATATCGATTGATTCAGGAGTTATCAATGTGGAATATTTTCAAAATATGTTTTCTCACAATTTCCAGATTTCTCAAGCAATAAATTATGAACTTTTACAATAATTTTGTTAAAATAGGTAGGTACTTAATTCAAAAACTGCGTTAATCGCCGCTCCGTTTGAAAGATCAAAATTGAAAAAACCGTTTTCCGTTTTTATTTTATCAGACATTAAATTTTCATCTACGCCAGTTTCTTCAGTCAGTCGTGTAACGAGCAAGCCCCAACCCAGCTGTGTCACGTTAATGGGTAGTTGTCGTACCTACTAATCCTTGAAACACCTGCGCTTTTCAGTTCGCTTCAATTATCACGAGTACCTACCTATTTAGTCAATGATGTTTTAAATATCTAGATTGAGCGTCGCCCTACAATGAAAACAAAAAAAAAACAAGGCAACATTATCAAGCATGTGTGCGTGTAGGCGATGTTTTTCGCGTTCATTTATTGTCTATGTGTGCGTAATCTGTGCGTAATGATATAAAAGTTGTGGCCAACAGTTGGCCAAAACTTTTTGACACGTTTTCGCGGATTCGATGTTCCATCTAGATATTTAATACATCTTTGCTATTTAGTATACATTTTGTCATGTAAGTAGGTATTTAAAAAAGATCCTGGTTAGAATACTGCTTACACTTGTCAAAGTTATGTGCAAATTTATGTCCAATAAAATGACCACATGCTTCAGTGAAGGAAAATATGATCTTGAATGAACTTATATTGTTATTTTCTGTACCTAAAATATTGTTTGTATCTGAGCGTTTTCTTAGATTTCTTTCCTTAGTAACTGCCGAAAAAGATAACAAATGATGACAAGTTTACAAATAATATCAATAAATGCATAAACAGAGTATCAATGTTAGAGATTCTAATTTTTTCAGAACATAATTGCTTTTTACAAAAAAAAAATAACCGACTTCAATCGACTCAATTGATAAGTAGAGATAACTCAAAAACTACTCGCCAGATGGCGCTCAATTCAACATGTAAGTGTAAAGTTCTCGTCACTACAAATTAATCAAGCCCATACACTAGATAATTGCAGTAAATCGTTGAGGAGTTCCCTCGACTGTCTTTCGGCTTCATCATATCGACTCCAAATCTTCATGAAATGGTAGCGCTTTAATGTACTTATGATAACATGAACAAACACACTAGTTGTCCATACAATTTTCGAAAGTTCCCCTCGATTTCTCTGAGATGCCATCATCAGATCCTGGTGTCCTTATCAGGGGACCCCACTGCGCATATCTACTTTACAACAAAAAAAGAATTATCAAAATCGGCCCATAAACGACGAAATAATCGCTGAACGTACATAAAAAAAAAGCATATATACGGTCGAATTGAGAACCTCCTTCTTTTTTGAAGTCGGTTAAAAAGAACAGAGTACCCTGAGAATAACCCTCAATACGGTACCTACACAAAATCCAATTTACTACTACTACGAGTACTACGATGTATTAAGATGTACCTACACTCATCTGTGGGAAAGTGTTGGACAAAATGGAATGAATATAACAGATTACTCTCGGTCTGGGTGTGACACGTGTGTCCTTGTCTTGTGCATTGTCCATGGCACCCACGACACAGGGAATTCTAGTAAGAGGCTATGAGTGAGTTGCGTTGTTTATTTTGCCCGAAATCGAAAAATGATAAACATTACAATAATTAGGTAAGTACACCAAGAAATGCCGTCAGGCACTCTTATCAAATCGTTGGGCATGACAAAAAATAACGCTAAGTATTTGAATAAAAGAGGCTAAAATAGTAAAACGAAAGTCGTCGTATATTAATATATTTATGTTAGTCAGCTATTTCAATTGCCAATACTGACGAAATAACTGATAATAAATGTGGTTCTGATAAGAAAGATTGCCTATATGCTTTGGGTATTAATACCTACTCATAACCCATACGAGATTTATGAAGGACAATTTTGAAATGATGTAGCATCAAAAGCTAGTTTTAATATTCTAAAAATTTAATGATGTAGGTATAGATAATAACTACAAATATTTAAATTACTTATAAGAAAAAATATCCTTATTTCACTTTAAGGCGTAGGTACTCACGATTTTTTATTTCATTCCGATGCCTCACATATGCTAACGTGAAGTACAATTAAATTAAAATGATTAGTGTCCATGATGATGAAAGGTTAAAATCATATTGTCACTAATATGCTAAAGATCATAATGGTGTCTTACAAAACATTAAAAGAAAATAATGGCTAGTCCACTGACAAGTTAAAAGTTTTTATTGGCACACGTACAAAATCGTTAGGTACGTAAATCATACACAGATCTTAAGCGGCAGTTAAAACTTATTTCTATCGAGACTGTGAAATATATTTTTGGCAAATAAACCACTTTACATTATTTTAATCAATGGCAGTTTTCACAATATTCAATAATCGAGTCAAAATCTCAATGTTAATTAAGTATACGTACAAATTGATAAAGTT
Organism: Hesperia comma; assembly: GCA_905404135.1. NCBI lineage: Eukaryota > Metazoa > Arthropoda > Insecta > Lepidoptera > Hesperiidae > Hesperia > Hesperia comma. Next base: position 5,324,559 of record FR990018.1, read on the forward strand.
CAGTGACATCAAGACATCTGACATTTGTATAATTATTAACGCAGAAAATGACGCATATCAAAGTTACAATGAGCATTTCCAAAGCGAAAAATAATTAAAGCCAGTATAAAGGACAGGGAACAAATTTTAATTAAGTTGATATTTAAATGTAAATACATACTAATAATGACATAACGTATGTACTTATGATTAGTACCTAATATTTAAGCTTAATATATATACGTACCAAACTACCAAAACTTACGACTATTATTTAGACTGACTCACTAAACCATACAATACAATAAGTATGAAAAAGTAACACTGTCAGTGACTCACACGATTAACATACGACAGTGAAAAACACGTGACACGAAACAGTAATAATAAACTTACTAATTACAGTAGTTAATAGTGTAAAACTATTTTGCAATGTCCTACGACGCGACCTTCATGTAGGACAACGCGACCAGACGACATAAAAATATCACACCTTTTCGACTTCATATTTTATTGATATAAACAATGTAGTTTAAACAAGACCTTATCCTATCGATATTCTTATGACTCGTTCTTTAAGTTTCATCCATCATGTTCCATTCATCTATTCACATTTTGACGAAAATAAGTTTATCACTAGTGTATCGCACGAAGCCATGAATTACCGCAAAGTAGGACGCACAAATCTAACATTATAACTATTTAAAATGGTGGCAACTTCAATACTGAGAGCAATAGCCGACAATTGGCGCACTATTAAATGGCACTTCCTCTTTCATAGTTTTCTTTTTCTTACAACAACATTGGCATGAAGCGGAAATTGCTACCACAACGGCCAGCGTGATTGGCAGCCACACGTAGACCGGGATGCCTGAAGGCTTCATAGTTTCCGCGTATTCCTTCAACAACGCACAAGGCACATGCTTATTTTCAGTCTTCACCGTAGTATTATGCCAAAGGACGCACTCTTGGTCTCTCGTGATTCTTATCGCAGGACCAGTATTGTTCACGTAAGGCCTGATATCAATCCGAGAGGAACTGATGTCCAAAGAAGACGGATCCGGGAGGTGACTCTCGGGCGATCGATACATGAAGGTAGACATAATGAAACATGGAAATAGGGTTTCTTCAAAGTGTTTGTGGTCGTAAACTTGCAGGGAACACTTTTCGTCGTCACGGAGCGAATAGTAATGAGTGTACTCCCAGTGATCGATGGACGCTCGTCCCAAGTTGTACAGAGCCAGTCCAGTTAGCAGATCACCGAATCTGCCACCATGTTCGCGATACTTGTAGACGTACGTGGGCGGCACGCCGTGGTACACGGGATACGACACGAAATGAGAGCAATGGCGGCACAGGAAGTTTATTTCACTCGGAGGATGATACGAATAATGTGCGTGGTGAGCGCTCACGTGGTGATTTGTAGTTTTTCTGGTGGCGTTTTTGCTGAATCGTCCGCGGGGGCCTCCACTGATTTTTGCGTGCACAGTAAATAAGGACAGGAAGAGATAAATAAAGGTAAGCTGGAGAGGCTTCATAGTGCGGCGCAAGGGGCGGGCTAAGGCGCGCGACTGCGCTCGGCAGCCATTGCCCAGGACATGAGGCGGCTTGGCGCCGGCCGCTGGCGCCAGTCCGGCGCGACACCCCATGCCACGTTATGAATGGGGAAAACTCGCGACGGGCGGTGTCGTGTCGTCACGTATGGAATATATTGAGGGTTAAATCAAGTCAATTATACCATAGTTATACGCTGCTTCTTTTTTATTACAATTTTTAAGTAGGTGTGTCATGTGGTTGTTAAATGCGAATTAAATGTATTTTTTTAAGTTACGAAGAAAATCTGTAGGTACTTAGGACCTATTTATTTATACTATGTCACCAGATGTGTAATGCTTTCGTAGATCCAATTATTATAAAACGAAACTATTCGATAGGATTAATCAACCCATCTGTCACACACTGTGTGACACTTCACCCGATTTTCCCGAAAGTAACGAACATAGTAAAACTTTGTTTTTTCACGTACAGATCGGTGACCCAAGGTTGAAGGTACTTGTAAAATAATAAATTGATTCAAAGTAAAAACTAAACGAAAACACCTGTCTCATCAGGATATCTGACTGGCTGATTTTTCTTAAAACTCTCTTGATTCACTCGTCGCTTCTAAACAGTTGACATGACAAAAGACAAACTAAACCTAACCCAGTCCCTTCCCAACAAATCCATACAGAACATTGTATAACGAAATTACTGAAAAGTTTTCCATTGCAAGCGGAGTCAAGACATTAATCTGCAAAGTGGTGTAAATTCGGTAATGGATCTCGGAGTTGTATTTGTGTTCGTGCTCAGGGCCGCAGCACAATGCACGCCTCCGCACAAAGCGCTTCCTGCAAGATATCGAGATGGACAATTTCCTGAGCATTTTCCCCGAGACGCCAGCGGGCAACATCTTTGGGCTCGCCGTGGGCTCGACGGATTACATCACACGTGCCACTCCACAATCAATCCTAATGAGCTGACTGCTGACTCCAGTTTATTCATGATGGGGTTTTGATTACTTGTTTGCTTAAGCAAAACTGGCTTTGTCAAACAGTGACGGCAAGGTACTTATGCTTCTTCTTCTTAGTCGTACCCATGGCAAATTGGTCGTGGTTATGGCTTGGTTGATGGTCTTTAGCGGTCTTGTTGTTTGGCGGAGTAACAGAAACAGCGAGTAGTGAACCGCCTGATGGTAAATGATTTCTCAGGCATATTATATAGGTATACCTAAGTTATTTAACAAATTTTATTGCTTCTGTAAAATTCTGACCTACTGTGAAAATTTGATCATTAAAAGTGATTAAGTGTTGCCTGCTAAAGTACTCGATAATAAATTGGCAAAAACACATCTTACACATTTTCGCGAATATTATAGGAGTCTCTTGCATTATAATTTCCGGCACAGCGACGCAAGTGATCATAAATTTTTATAACGCGAGTAATTTTATGAAATTCATCAAGACCCTGTGGTTTAGGTACTTGGTTATTAATGACCTCCGAACACAGGTTATTCCCCTACCGGACAATTTATGGAACTAATAGGTAATAGTTTGTTTTCGGGTCTTGGTATTTTATGATGTCTCATTTTTGTGAGTCTTATTCGCGTCCACACCACATACAATTTATGATGCACGTCACAAATTTTACGATGCAAAACTCAGTAAACAAATGATTGCTCGTTAATTTTAAAAAAGGCCTTAGAAAAATATAATTTTTTATTTCAAATGCTACTGTCATATAAATACCTAAATCTAATTTCATCTTGACAGGAACTTCCTCGTGAGCTCCTGATAATAAATAGTAGATTGTATGACAAGGGTGCAAAGTAATATTTTTTCGGCGAGGGCGTTTTTTGAATCCAGAGCGAAGTGAGGGATTCTAGAGTAGAATCCCGAGCGTAGCGAGGGATTCTTTAGTAGAATCCCGAACGTAGCGAGGGATTCAAAGTACGTCGCCCGAGCCAAAAATATACTTGCACCCGAGTGATACACTCTACTTTTCATCACCCACTATGAGAAAATAATATATATATATATATAATAGAAAATAATACGTAAAAATGCACGAAAACTTAATTTTAATTTGAAAACGAAATCTTAATTTGATTTCTTTTTTTATTATTCAGCTATTTAAAACACTATGGCTATATTTTACTATAATAGTCCACTCCACCATATACATAGTTACTTACTTTTACGGCAAGAAAGATTTCGTCGGGTGCTTCATTAAGAAAAGTCTCCACATTTTTGACTGTGAACACTTTGGATTTTTAGGTTTAAATCCATCAGAAATCCTCTTCAGATATGCTATTAATTTCGAATATGTGTCCAGTTTTATATCGTTATTAGAACTGACTGTTGATTTAAGCATTGAGTAGATACTCCAAAGGGTGGAAGGTTTTTTAGTTTTAGCTAAGTTCTGGAAGTACGCCAAAAACACAGTTTCTGAAAAATTCTTGGCGCCTCTTGCATTTCTCCATTCCAAAAAATTATCATAGGCTTTCAAATATTTTTCCCGGGATTTCGCAGGTAATAAAGTATTCATCACATTACTCGCTTCAGTTTTTATACTATCAGGAGGATACTTTCACTATCGTTGGAAGAACTCATTTTTTCAAAACAAAACAAAATTTCTAACAATACGTAAAAATGCACGAAAACGCGGGAAATAGTTCGAGCGATCTTAATGATTTCTTTTTTTATTATTCAGCTGGCGGGGCCCTCGCGTCGAACCAGACATTCTTTATTCAAACAATATTTGTGTTCGATTTCTTTAGCGCAAAATACTAAAATGTTCTAAATTCAAAATAGGACGGAAAAGATCTAGCCGGCAGGAAAAATTGTATGAAAATTCATTCCGGCCCGCTGAATAGAAAACAGCAACTTTGGAACCCATTATGTCCGAACCAAGTCGTCTTTTTCGAATAGGGGTGATGAAAAAGCGTTTAAATGCCCTGCTAAGATTTATTTTTTCTCATAAATCATTTTCATTTTCCCTGTAGAATTAAATTAAAAAAATCACGATAAATGAACAAATAGGTATCACCTGCAAGCGGATTTTGGAAAGTTAAGATGCTTTACCTATTTTTGTGCCGTATTTGAAAATGAAGAGAAAATTTCGCGCCATTTTTTTTCTTTTTCATACAAATACTAAGTACTGTGAGAGAACTTTAAACTTTTTACATTTAACAAAAAATATTTCTCCCGGAAAAATTAATCCTAATTTGTAATTCGGAGTCTATCATTATAGAATTATCCTTCCATTGAAGGAACGAGCCGTTGGTCATGTCCATTGGAGAGATCCAGTAGGTACTTATATTAAAGAATTGTAAATTACTATCTGTTCTCGTTTTCAAACAAAGTTACAATGGGCTGAATGATCAAAAGTAAGTATTTTGTTCAATAGTTTTGAAAGGAAAGACAACATAATGAGAATAATGGACACGTTAACAGTATTCATGACGCGATGTTTGCGGCCGAGCCTCAACCACTGTACTGATGTAACGAACAACCCTGCGGTTTAGGTATTAAATTGATTGCATGCTTGGATTGATTTTCTATATATTTTTTACTAACCTATTATTCGTTAGTGTTTGACTATCAGCTCAACTTGCGGCGTTCTATATGGAGAGCCTGCGGGCGGCATTAAAACATCCTACGCACGAGATGGCCAATAATCCCTCCACCGAACCATACTAGTGTAGCATACTTGCAGAGTTGTGAAATAGGCTCTTGGCCTCCTCAGTTATGATGAGAAACCCATCTCGCAAGCTGACTTGAAAAACAATCATGAGTGTCAATGAAGTTCAGGGTGGTAGCCAGTTTAGAAAGGTTTTCTTTCAACAGAGATCACGTCGTAAACGGTCGGAACCGATGTCGTAATCAAACCATTTCACTCCTTCGTAGTACGAATAACAAGGCAACGCGCGTCGTCCCTATCGACGGGATGTTTACCTACTCTAAAAGATTAGGTAGGCATTTGCCGGATATTGGGTCCTTCGACGAAAGAAAGAAGATAAAGGTATTCATTTAGATAATACCTGAGTACACACGCCAAAATCCTGTGGAACACAAAAGACTCCAGGTAACATGTATTCCAAGCTTTCATTTTATCTTCACTAGACCCAAATTTCTAAATAACCTTTTTGCCCTCTTGTCTGTTGATATTGCTTTTCTGTCTTTAATTTCAAGTGAAAGGTAGGTTGCTATACATACAACCATTCATCAGCATTTGTGCCACCGCTGCTGGATATAGGCCTCCCTTGCTTGCGACGTCATAAGGCCTAACGTTCTAAGCCATGTGAAAACCTTGAATATTCTTGACAGTTTGCTCTACCTTTCCACATTATGTAAGAAGAAGATAAACCTTTATGCGCCCTACCTTCTTGCGAGGACGAGCTTAATATGAACACCCTATGATACCCATCCATCTTTTATCTTCCCTCTCGTCAAAGAAAGCAATACAGTCACAGGTCTTTTGTGTCTGTTGTCTCTTGACAGTATAATTTAGATGTCGAAGGGCGCTCACCACTCAATACAAACGTCACGATAGTACCACATGAATAAAGTTCTTTACTTATTTATTCATGTGATAGTACGTTACTTAATCAAACCGGGGAGTAACTTAACAAAATCCTTACCCTATTATAACCTAACCGCTTGACGAGTTCTATCGTCCGTTAATTAAAATTCCACGAGGCTTTAACGTTGACGCAATTAGACTCCATCGGCCCTGCTGAAAATTCATTAAAGTGTAATCGTTAACTGAACATCTGAATATATTAGTATAAAAGGGCAAAATAATACGACTCGTGTTACAACTTCAGTTACAATTTATTGAATGATCAAAGTATTGACAACAACAAATCTTCCTTTGCTGTCGTCGTTCCAGTTTCAAATAGGTACCGGCCAGGTCGCTGGCCAGTATCATTTTAATAGAAAACCTGAAAAGAAAGATCTGACTCCTCTCCTCTCCTCACCACTAAAACACTACTCTGCTCAAAAGCACCGCTCCTCTCAATAGCACCTGTCCACTCCACATCTGGCATCACCAGTATGCCAAAACTGCCCTCGCTTCAGCACATCTCATATCACCACCTCCTGCAGTCATTGCTCCTCACAGTTGGTATAGCAGAGGCATAAAAATCCTCCGTTACATTAGTATATAAACATAAACAAGAGCAATCAATATGTTAATTTTGTATTCAAACTTCTCCATAAACAGTAAAGGCATTTATCATATTTACCTACATGGAATACAGACACGTATTCCGTGTTTACCTAATACTCCTTACGTCTCTGTGCCTGACTTTTCTGGAATTTCACGTGCCTGAGTAATTTCTTAATCAGTACTAAGTTCATTACAAACTACACCTTACTGAATTTATTGTTTTAATTAAATACAGCTTCACATATTATTCATGTATTTTGTGTCAGGGATTGATTTAAACTACAGTAGGTTTTAGGGTATAAGGTGCTTCATTTTCAAATCCACCACCACCCCTGGTGGTGAATCCTATGGAACAACGAACTCTTTTCAGAGGTCTTTACCCTGTGTACCAACCATCCAGTTTAACCGAGAAGGTATTCTAAAGCTTGGTGGTAGGGCTGAAGCCCAGATGGCTAACAGTCACCCTCCTACTTAAGTCGGCCACCAAACGCCTCGTTATGTTCAAGATTTTGCTTTGAAAACCTCTAATGAGCGACGGAGACCACTTTTCATCGGGTGGCTTGTCTGCTCGTTCGTTACTACTAACAAACTCAAGTAATAAACGAATAACCGCTAACTGAATTTTTTTATTTAAATAAGGCAATAAGAAAGGTAAAGGAAGAAAAGTAAAGATTTCTTAATTAAAAAGGAGATTTTGTGCGCCTTACTTTCTTTGAACCATTTTTGCTTCTAATGATCTAACTACCTTGACGGTCTTCTATTCCAGAAATGTCGATACGAATATGAAAGTCAATTAAGACAAATGGCCGTAGTTGGAAGTCGTAAAACTAGCTAAACGTCTTAACAATGTCCTATTAAGTAGATACCTATATTAGTAATACTCGGTTCCGATAGCATCATTTTATTCATTTTTCTACGAACTACACCTTCTGTGTTTGTAAACCATTATAAAAATGCCTGAATTGCTATAAATTCGTCATAAACAAATTAACAAATATCCGGAGCCTTGTCAATAACGACTCTACAAAAAATCCAAAGCCCTTTCCCTAAGTTAGATTCCTAACAGAGGATGTACAGGTACACCATTGAGGATATTTATGTTTCCTCACGATAAATTCCTTCACTAAAGCAAGTAATTATAAAATTATTTTGCATATGTACATAAAAATGATAATTGGTGGTGGTGCGTGTTGGATTCGAACGCAGATTGCAATGTTTATACCTTTTCTACATAAGTATATTCAGGAAAGTTCCTTAAAAAAAGAAGGTCCTTCAAAGAATATGCTTTTGCGTTGCTGAAACCGTAGAAAATTTTAATGATTGAATAATAAATAAATAAATAACGCTTCAAACTCATAGCCCCACACTAGGATTCCCTGTGTCGTGGGTGCCATGGACAACACGTAAGACAAGGACACACCCAGACCGAGAACGGAAATTCACACTCATCATCCAAATTTCCGCCTCGCTGGGAATCGAACCCAGGACCCTCGGAACAGCAATCCGGCGTGTTAACCATTGCGCCATTCGGGTCGGCAAAATGAAGAATGAAGAAATAAACATAGACACGTTTAGGTACCTACTTAGTCAATTTCACAATGTTTCTAAACAAGGTTATTCTTGCAATTTTCCCAATGAAAGTCAATTAAGTAAAGGTTTTACATATTTGTGATAGGGACTTTCAGTTTATTAAAAAATTTAGAATTAAGAATAATCTTATCCCTGCATTATTTAAGCTACAATAGCTATCACACAGAGGAAAATAGATTTATACGGTGGATTAATGAAGATATGCTAAACTAGATTTTGGTTTGTCTTAACACAATGATTCCCCTGAATAAATCTCTCTACTTGGCGTAGTATTGGATGGCAGGGTGAGCCTAGTGCTCTGTGATTTATTCCCGACACGTACATACGCTTACTGTCAGGAAAGATTTATACTAGTAATACAATATAGACTAGTAATACGCTCTAGTTACCTTCAACTCTAATCTTCGTGTTAGAAATCCTTAATCTGTTTGGAAATTATGAGAAGTCACTTTATTCTCTATTAAAAACCTTCCGTGGATCGCGTTTAACAGTGACTCCATCTTTTTGGTGTGTTTGAATGTAAAGAGACAAAAAACCGCGAGTGTTCTTGTCAGGGGCATTTCCATCAATGTCTGTATAAAAGCTTCCCCAAAGCAAAGTGAGGATGAGTTAGGCACTAGTCCATACATATTAGACTATATATATATATATATATATATATATATATATATATATATATATATACCATTCCAAGGGGTCTTTCATAGGGCAATACTTACAACCCAAAACAATGATTATTTTTATAATTTTGCTCTGTTTGTCAGTGATCTTGTTTGCGCTAATCTCAGAAACGGCTTTATTTGAATCGGTTCATAAAAAAAGTTATGTCAGTATAAAAAAATCACTACCCACAATTTACGATCTAGCTTCTTAAGGACTGGTGTTCCGAAGAGAAGCGAGGGCGGCTTAACTAGTACCTACTAAGCTTCTGAACAATGACTACCACTGGATATAAAGTACCCGCAAAATCTTTTTGTTTCATAAAACATAAAACCTGTTCCCAATTGTCGGATTATGAATTCCGTTGTTGACTACGCTGGGCCCAGTCGTATCACGTTTCAGAAGTTTTGTCGCCAAAAAATGGAGAAATAAAATACCCGAGGTAATCAAAGATTTTATTTTTTGCTATGACATCTTAATGTCAAAACAACTTTATTTTCAGTTGTAAGGCTTCTGTTTTCTAAAGGTCCTCAAAGGAACTTTCCCCTGTTGTTTACGAGTGGCTACCTAAAAACATTTTAGGCACTTCTCACATTACGCTATTTATTAGCTACGCGACTGTGATGCAATCCCAAAATTCTATGTATCTGACACTTTTGTACTTTTGACTGACAGGAGTCGCATCGTAGACGCGTCTCCTGTCAGTGAAAAGTGTCAAATACATACAAATTTTAGATTTATATATAAAAATTTGTATATGTTTGACACTATGTACTGACAGGCATACGCGACTTCTGTCAGTCAAAAGTGTCAGATATAGTAAACCCAACTTAAGATTGAAATGATAGAGGCGCTGTCGGACGCATTTGACATTCATTTGACCAATCATTGCACACTAGTAACTGACAGATGAATGACCACAACGTACTTATGAATGACTTTTTAACATGGCGGCGTTAGTTCCAATTTTTGCCATTTCAGAGATAAGTTGGGCGTACCTACTGTACATAGAATTTTGGGATTGCGTCGCAGTCGCGTAGCTAATAAATAGCGTAATGTGAGAAGTGCTTTACCGGCTTTTTGGAATAAAAGTAGATACTTATACTTATACCTATTTGAGTCGCCGAGAATATTGAATTTCACTTCCCGCTAAAAAAAATATTAGGTACTTGTGCTCACAGTTCAATTTAACTTGTATGTAAAATATACTCATTTTAAATTCTTGCCGAATGAACCTTAATCATAGAGAAGGAAAGTTACCATTAAAATGAATTGTATACCTATCGAACACGAACAGAGTATAGGCGTCGATATTTATGCCGGCAAGTATTAGCAGTATTAGTGTGCCTTATCAGTTTAATAAACTAACCTAGTTGTTTTAGTAGACTTTTATCTGCACTACAGGGGTGTAATGGGTCTCTTGCCACGTGACTCAATTTGATCGGAATATCGTGATTTGCAGAGGTTGTAGACACGGTAAGTCCGAATGCGATACCTACTCGTATGTCTGACAAAACATTCAGTTTTTAACACATCAAATCTACAATCTCAAATATGTAGATCCAAAGTTCCTCTTAAGTTATTCTGCACAATCCCAATAAAAAATACTTATCTTTTCTTTTACTTTTCTTTTGTTTTAACCTTAGAATTTATTATTCTAAGGTTTTAACCATAATTTTAAAATCACATTTTACTCAGCCTCTTGCACTTTTGAAAATCATGATCTTGACGACACCAAATTGCACCACTCACACCGCAGCAAAAATTAAAAATTCTCTACATGTAGCAATTATATATGTACTTGTATACAAACATCGTCTATCAGCCTCGTGGTACCTACCATTTGTCCATTTCATTCCGCGTCTGCGTTCACATCACGTTACGTTGAGAGGTCGTAAAATTTTACAAATTTAGCTGTCTTACGATATCGCACAACAATAACTGCAACTACAACATAGATACTCACTTGCGTAAGATAGGTACTCTATTTAATTGCTACGCATAATTATGCAAATAAAGAACAGACGAAAGACTGAAATAAATTAATTATTTAAAAAGCCAAAGACATCCATGTACATAAAAAGTTAACTGAAGTATGTTTAATTGCAAAGCGATACCTAAAATGTAATCACTGTGCCGTTGAATGGTTTGGTGGTGCATTTTTGGAGCCAAGTCTGAGCGGCCATGTTGTTGAAAATTAGGCTGAAATACATTGCATATAGTTCAAGCTGATAAAGGGGTGTTAGATAGGGGTGTAGTAGGTAGGTATAAGAAGTAGGTAAAATACACAAATGTAGAATTTTTGTTATATCTACATAATAAAACCACAGGGTAAAAACTTTATCTTATAAGCAGTCATAGAAGTATGTCATAACACAATAAAGAAAAGAATTCCATGTCGGATGCTAACGGAGCAGGTATAGTTGTCCTGAAAAAGATCAAACCTTTCAAAAATTCACCTACAACATTAACACAAAGGTGTTTAGACTTGCGTAGATTGTGTGTTAGTAAAATCTAGCTCCCTAGTAGAAACTGGAACATGACGAAACATTTCATAAGGTTAGATCAGGTTAGGTTAGACAGACCTCATCAGTCTGGCATTAACAAGAGCGATGGCGCATCAGCCAACGGAACCAGCTCCTTGACGCGTCGGGATTTCAAGGTAACGCGAATGGCCAGTGACTAACGACGATTAGATCCTACAACGGACAGGAGCCCTAATCACAGTAATAGAGTAATGAGTGATCGTAACGATCGTTCGCATAGGTATTCTTATAGCCCAGTGTCTGCTAGGGCTAGACGGAAAAAAAAACAAGTTGTTTCATTAGAGCAAGCTTTCCATGTTATTCAGACCTTTCAGGCCTTTCAGGGGTTCTTAACCTTTTTCTTTAGAGGACTTGTGTGAAACTTACGGTCAAAGTGCTAAAGTATCTAGTAGGTATCCACGTGTCCATGAGACTAAACATATGTTTCTACAGTAAATAAATAATTTTATTAGTAGGACCTTTAGGATTGCAGATCGAAGGTGAACGGAATAGATATTTATGTTCAAACAGCTATTTGCAACATTTCCATTTGCAACGCATTTCTTTTACATAGCAAATGAAGTGGTCATCAATGTTAGAAGTCGACCGGAAATCGAAATGAACTTAATCGGCACCAAATCTGATTGTCATGGAAGTGATGAAGATCCTCGTCACATCTATCGTCTGGCCGCGCGCGATCAGAATTACGTAACGACCGAGGACGTGACGCGGTTGACACTGACGATCTACAGACAATAGAGTATTTTACTCTCTAAGTATAAGAAAAATCTAAAAATATACACTTGACATAGCTTAGGCTATAAGCAATCGGAAAATGAGTTTCAGCTACTTTAGTACTGAATGATTCGTGAGTTTTTGAATCCATTTTACGTCTATCACGCAGCTTACCTCACGTATTATTTTGTCGGATTCGCCCGACTAGTTTCGAACCGATTCCGAGGTTCATCATCAGGAGCTATCGGCGACGAGAGCTCGCTTGTGACTCTCTGAGCTCTCGTCGCCGATACTCACCCGTCGCCGGTAATTCTGAAAAGAGACCCGTGCCAGCAGTGGGACAGTTATGGGTTACGATAATGATGATGATGACAAATTTTTGTGCTGGAAACTGGCTGAAACTTTCAACATTCTGCAGATTGACTTGTGAAACAAAATAAAAAGTTAATAAACGATAACATTTTCTTGCTCCGGACGCTAGATCCCATGAATTCCGAGTGACGTGAAAAGCCAGACAACGATTTACCTACGTGTTTGGCGACAAAGAAGTGCCTGGAAGTGAGGATGTGTGACACTTGTCGTCTGTGCGTTTACAGCTATTAATATAAAAATACGGGGAGTTGTAGTTAAGATGTGAGTGAATATTAAAAAGTGAGTCATTAATTACGAAATAGTTTGATAGTTCTGTGCTAATTTAATAAAAACGGTAGGTATCCAAACCCTATTCGAATTAAAAATAGTAGGTATTTATACCTAAAACAAGTGAAATTTCATTAAGTTGAACTGGATTTACTAATAGAAAACACTAGAGCTTTCTGCTCACACAGAAATATACCTTGTTAAACATCTACATAGGTACCATCTCAACGAACTTATGACATTGATAACTTTATTATTTCAATAAGTATAAGTACTGACACACCTAGATTATTCCATTTTATTCAATAATGAAGCGACCACGCAATAATATCGAACAATAACTACACAAATTCACACAATAAACAATGTGTAACAACAATAAATATTGTGTACCCAGCTGGCTCTATGAGATTATTTATTTCAGCATGAAATAAATTAATACGTGATACAAAATCATATGATATATAAACTTGTATTTTACGTATTTAATGACGACACGTGTTTTACCAACATTATTTAAATCTTCTTTCGTCTTTGAAATATGGGGACCAAAAAGATCATAAATAAATCGGCCGAATTGTTTATTTCCTATCGCCTACGGTTCACTCTATACATGACATTTAAATTGCTCTATTTATGTATTTATTTCATGTATTTATCACTTTTCTAAACGATCCCATTTCAATAGCTTCGAAGTGGGTCCATACCGATTTTCAAATGTCTCAATTAAGGGGCTACATCCGAAATATGGTACTTTTAAATCTAAGATTATTTTTAAAGCTTACTGTCTATATCTCCGATATTTAGATATAATGTATCTTCACTATATAATAAACAATCTCATAAGAGCAAAACCAGTAAAATGAGAAGTTTCCTCGATAGAAAAAAAAATGTGTGCGTGTACTAGTGTACACACGTATGAAGTGAAACTTCTTAAATATTTTACCAAAAAGACTAGTCGTTGCATACCGTATAACGAAACATTAATCTTTAGCTAGTCTGTTCATATTATGTCATGTCAATGTCAAGCGAATATTATATTTTGATTGTATTCTAATAAGATTGTAAACTTACAAATAGATAAAAATCACAATCTTATTAGAATCGTAAAAAGAAAATGTAGGTTTTTTCTAATAAGATTGTGAATAGATAGAGGTCTGTGGTTGTCTTGGTTTTGTTATTTTAAACACAATTGTATGGTGTTTGTTTTGTTCGTGTTTATTTCAATGAAACTATCACTTTAGTAATTTTGCTCCGAAATACTTTTTCTAAATAAAAAAGTATTACTTCGTCTGAACCAACCGTAAGAGGGGCAAAATAAAATAAATTGAATTGAATTGAAAATTGAAAATAAATAATATAATAACAATAAAAATAAAAATACACTTAAAAACTAAATACAAACATTACGCCGTTTATTGTCCAATAGTCGCCGTCTTGAGTCCAATAATAAGATCCCAAAATTAGGTACCGTTATAGTGCCACAAACAAGTCAAAACATACCTGGCTGGTTATAAATAATTTGGATAAAAAACAAACTAAAGAGACGTCAGAGTTACATTGACAAATAATGTCATCAAAGTAAACAATCAAAAGAAATCGTATTTAAAGTTACAGAAATGTATCAATAAAAATAAAGAAGGAATACAGGAAACATTAAAAAAGGTAACATTTAAAATTTATAAATAGTCCCAGAAGTCAATAACAAAGTAATAATTGTATACATTACCAAAATATCTACCTCCAAAGTAATCAACATAATCTTGACATGGCGCGCGTCAAAAGCGTAACGCGTCAAAGCGTAACGCGTCAAAGCGTAACGCGTCAAAGCGTAACCTGTCAAAGCGTAACCGAAAAATGTGACGAAAATTATTTTCCAACGCCGATAAAGAAGTTTCACTTCAATTAAAGTTAGGTCCAAATAGTTTTGGTTTTCAAGTTTACTACAAAAGTTTTAATAATTAGCTGATGAAAATATTTTTGAAAAATAATCAAAGCTAATATAAGAATAACACAATACAAGAATAACACATAAGAATGAAAAACTCAAAAACCGGAACAGTTTTCAAAGAAAAAATTAAAATGCAATTGGCACTTACGTCAATAATATTAAAGCTAAAATAAACCATTGCTATCTCACTATTTGCCTATAAATACGTAAAATCATTCCATCTCTGTTTTTGAACTCCGCTCATTCGGTTTTACGTATTATGGTTGTAGCGCCTTAAATTTAATTGAATCTTACGCACTAAATTTTCATTATAGATAGGTACGCACCACTAACAGACCTATGAATTCTAGAAATTGGATCTTTCCTACAGATGTCTTATTTAGCAATATTGTAGAAGATTCTGTAGAAACTATCTAGATTCATCAGAGTTAGGTAAATGTAGTCCACGTAGCACGAATTCTTTGTGAAATATATTTAATGTATGATGTATTCTATATTTTTAACCGATGTAATCCAATTTTATTACTCAATAAAACTATATCTAAAATTAAACATGTCTTGAATTGCGAAGAACGTTTCTGTGGCGACCGTGCAGTAAATTTGAGGACGATATTTCCGCATGTCGTCAGCGACACCTAAATCTCAAAATCAAGACCGTTGAAATGTCCAAAGCTGAATCTCTACGATCTCAAAATAAACTATGATGATGCAAAATATCTTGTAGTTTTACTTATTTCACCAACGATGTTATATACCTACTTATACGAGTACAACTTTTATGTAATGTCATTATTTATACCTATTTCAAACCACGCGTTAAGTTAGTTAAGTTAAAATTAAGTTAATGTTTGATCCCCAGAAAACTTAGACGTTGATTGACTATCCGGTAAGCTCAATTATGTTACGGGGGTCAAAGTCAAGTTTAAACGGACTAATGTGGGAAGAAGTGGTGTCTATGATATATGGGAATATGGAATGATATGGTATTAATAATTACCCCTGCCCCATTAAGTATGTGGTTTAAAACATAAAATAATATGTATGTGGTTTATATAATTTTATTGGTATTTCAGACACGTAGATACCTAAGGGAACTTCAACGAGTAAGATGAATAGTTGTTGCGTGTTGATTTATTACCCACTCAGCCAAATAATAAAGTTTTCTTACAAAGTTATTTAAATCTAATTAAAAGTCTAATGAAATTACTCGGTAAGCCGGACTATAATTAAATGATTAAAAAACGTGGTTTCCAAGTTACCCTATTAGAAATTCTTCTCTGGTCCCTTGTGGCGCGCTTATTTTAAGAGAGAGATTAAAGTATAAGTATATTATACTAGCTGTGCCCGCGGCTTCGCCCGCGTGGAACTCAGTGTGTCATAAATTTTTTCCCGCGTGAATTCCGATCCCGTGGGATGTCCGGAATAAAAAGTAGGCTATATGACGCTCCACAACCTCATCTACCTCCCAGTAAAAATCCCATAAAAATCTGAGCCTGCGACTTCATTCGCGAATAGCTTATATAAGCTTTGCCCGCGTGAATCCTAGTCCCGCAGGAATTCCGGGATAAAAATATATGTTGCTCCATAACCACCTCTGTTTCCCACTGATAGTCCCATACCTAATATTCTAAGCCAGCAACTTCACACGTAGGAGTTTAAATCCTGAAAAACCCGTACAAATCCTGATCTCGCGGGAATTCCGGGATAAAAAGTAGCCTATAGGTATGTTGGTCCACAATTTCCTCTATCTCCCAGTGAGTCCCATAAAAATATAAGCCCGCGGTTTGGTGCATAAGAGTTTTTCCCGCGTGAATCCTGATCCCGTGGGAATTTCAGGATAAAAAGTAACCTATTTGTTGCATCGAAACCTCCTGAATCTTTCAGTGAAAGTCCCATAAAAATCCGGTCAGCCGATCTGGAGATAAGCGTGTACAAAGAGACAAACTTTTTTATAACCTTTCAACCCCTATTTTACCCATTTAGGGGATGATTTTTAAAAAAGTTTGATACAAGTTTTTCATTATTTTTTATCATAATTTCAAACACCAATTTTCATAACACCTGGTTTACAATTGATGGACTTTCATACAAACTTTGAACCCCTATTAGACCATTTACCAAAAAATCCGATCTTAACGAATCCCTTCTAACCATAAACTACTTCCCTGCCAAATTTCATCTTAATACGTTCAGCGGTTTCTGAGATTTCGTGATGAGTGAGTCAGTGACCTTTCGCTTTTATATTATATAGATTTTAGTGATAGTAGATATTTTAGTAAAGTAAAATATGAGATATTTTAGTAACAAACCTAACTAAAATAAAAGATACTTTAATGACGTACAAGTAGCTATATAAAGACTACACACTGCGTACCTAACTAAGTATTTTATTACGCGATTGTAAAACAAGGCGCGTAAAAAATTCAAACTGCGGAGTAATTCCGTAACATCAAAACAATAAATAAACTAAAAGTGACACGTTTGCCCTCTGATGGATTCTTGGAAGGATTTTTCTCGTCAGACACAATCCACAAATTAAAGACCCAAATGTCATTCACCCCCGATCAAAATGCGTTAATTAGGCATAACCTGAGTTTCCGTTAGTTGTAAGTAAATGTAGGCCAAATTTTTATTCCAATCTGGATGTAACTTAAATAGAAAACCTATTACGTAAATAATGGAAGAAATACAACTTTATACTCTCATTTACAAAGTTTAAATTACTTTCCGACGCTATCCTTTCAAGATGTCCTTCTCCTTCTTGTACTTGGCACTTCATTTGAAACCACTACTTTGATTTGAATAAATTCACTACACAGACCTTGAATAACTTTAGGAAACAGAAATACGACTTTTTTATTACATGTATTTTTGCCAACCTCATGGGTTTAATATTTTTCATCACACCTATTCGAAAAAGACGACTTGGTTCGGACTTACGGGGTTCCAAAGTTGCTGTTTTCTATTCAGCGGGCGGGAATGAATTTTCATACAACTTTTCCTGCCGGCTAGATCTTTTCCGTCCTATTTTGAATTTAGAACATTTTAGTATTTTGCGCTAAAGAAATCGAACGCAAATATTGTTTGAATAAAGAATGTCTGGTACGACGCGAGGGCACCGCCAGCTGAATAATAAAAAAAGAAATCAAATTAAGATTTCGTTTTCAAATTAAAATTAAGTTTTCGTGCATTTTTACGTATTATTTTCTATTATATATATGTATATTATTTTCTCATAGTGGGTGATGAAAAGTAGAGTGTATCACTCGGGTGCAAGTATATTTTTGGCTCGGGCGACGTACTTTGAATCCCTCGCTACGTTCGGGATTCTACTAAAGAATCCCTCGCTACGCTCGGGATTCTACTCTAGAATCCCTCACTTCGCTCTGGATTCAAAAAACGCCCTCGCCGAAAAAATATTACTTTGCACCCTTGTCATACAATCTACTATTTATTTAACTTTCCATGTCCATAAGTCAGAGGACTCAGAGATCATTTTGGTGACGATATGATCAAAATAATCTTGACCATTTCATGAAAAAGCCGCGCGTTTAGTTGCCCATATCGAGAAACGATTTCTTATCATTGATCTGCTCAAACCACATCATGATGTGGCCAATAGACAGCATCATTTCATGATGTGAGCAAATCTACGATGTGGCCACGACAGGTATATAAGATAATAGGTACCTAGACGCAACAAAGCGAAGGATATTATAGGTAATATAAGTGTAATAGATTTGTTAAACAAACCTAATGTAGTTTTAAACTTCTACGGCGATTAAAAATTTAAATTAAATAGGTAAGTATTTGCATAATAATTACGGAACTCCATCACAAATCATTTTGATACGTAAAAAACAAAATGAAAATGAAAAAAATGAAAAAATATTTCAAAATGAAAAATGAAAAAATATTTATTTCACTAATGTACCAACCTTTTGGTTCTATAATCTGAGGTACCAACATACAATGCATTACAAACATGGACCTATAAAGGAGATTACAAAGTATCAATTTGTTTTGGGGTGAGGTTGCCGAAACCGCGCAATCACACACGGAATGAGACACTCTAATCAAGGGTTGTATTGGAATGTCAATCAAATTATGTAGTTTCAGGGGTTGAAGGTTTGTGGATAATCTAAGGGCTAATGGGAAAAACATAAGGGCCCGCCAGTAGGTGCCTATTTTCTCTTGATTTTGACGAGTTTAAAGAAAGAAAGAAAGAAAAGATTTATTTCTGGCTTACATACAATCATAACACTATGACAACAACAACAAAGTACTAGAAAGCTAGATAATAAGTGAAACCAGTAAGTAAATATATATTATCATTATTAAACAAGTAGTTAAGAATACTGTTCGCAGTTTCTCTGGTTACAGACCAGATCATTATTTTATTTACAAGTAGGTAGGTATGCTTTTCTCGCGTTCAAAATGTAGCTTTTTCAAATTAAAATAAAGCGTAAATAGGAACCCTTCTAAACATGGTTCAAAGTTAGGCAAGTAACTACACTGATTCAAAGTTATCCAGGTTGACTATGCAAAAACCAAAAATCTCTTGACTTTAAATAAAGTTTGAAGCTCAGGAAATTATGTCACATCTTGTTGTCCAATATATTATGTACTTCAGTGCCTGAAATCGAAGATGTTCGTGCAGTGTGTGTTGTCAGTGATGAGTGTGATGACATACGGCTCCGAGACGTGGTGCTCCACGATTGGCCTGATCCATAAGCTCAAAGTTGTGAAGTGGGCTACGGAAAGGACTACCTATGCTTGGTATTTCTGTATATGATCCAATCAGAAATTATGAGATCCGTAGACGAACGAAGGTAACAGATAGCTCAAAGGATTAGCCGGCTTAAATTGGCAATGGGCTGGTCACATAGGTAGCTCGAAGGACCGTTAGCCCTTGGGGAAGGAAGATCCTCAAGCGGAGGCTCCGTCTCGGAAAAAAGAGCATAGGACGCCCTCCAACCAGGTATTCTGACGACTTGAAGAGGACAGCAGGCTTCGGCTGCATTCAGAGGGCTCAATACTAGTCAGAGCGGCGCAAGATAGGGGAGGCATATGTACAGCAGTGGACGTAAAAAGGCAGATGGATGGATGGTGTGTATTGGAACAGTAGATAGGTAGGTAGTTAGTAGTAGGTAGTAGGTAGTACTCAATTGGTAGTTCTGTTATACATAGATAGTCGACTCTTGGATGTTAGAATTACGAATTACTAGATATAAAAGTGTAATAAATGGGAAAAGGAAATGAATGTTTTTAATATACAGAAGAGCGCGATCGTCTCTTGATATAATTATGTAACTGACCATTTATCATTTTGGCTGTTGTGTAGATAACACGCTAAGCTGCTCACATGATGGTGGTAATACATTATAGGTACTTAGTCGCAATCGTCGAAGATATTGGAAGATTATGAACTTTTTAATTTTAAATGTCTACTGTAGATTCTACACCAACTATGTTTAGGATAAAGGATTTGGGATTTCTCAAGAGAAACATAAATATAAATCACATAACATTGTCTTACCACTAACTACCTACAATAGAAGGTACTTTAGTGAAATTTCCGTCTTTTCCGTATCTTAGTTACTCAGATACAGAAATAATTTAATGGTACTGCTAAAACATATTACTGGCATTAAAAATACAATTTAAACCGAAATACTCACCCAATTGTTTATAGATACTGAAATTTACGCTTGCTTTCCAGATTTTAACTAAACATTTAACCCACGCAGTGAATAACATTGATTTAGACTAAACTGTATTAGGTTTGGAGTAGTGTCATTTAATGTTCGCATAAAAAAGTCGTAGCCATTGTATTCAAATAATATTAGCAATAAAATATAACTATCTATTCGCGCAGAGTGACCTCTGATGAAATTATGTATATCATTCCGCCTACAGAGTAGGAAGGATAATACATGTGTAACAAAAAATATTATCTTTTCTGACGTAAGTAGGTACCTTTGGATGAAATGATATTAAACTTAGTTCTAGATATTTTATACATGCATCATCCAAATCGTATGAGCCTAGACAGATAGAGCTTTATACCTACTTCAGTTACAAGATAAGATAAAATGCCACGTCAGTCGTGAGTAAATCCTAACGGAAGGCAAACTTTCATCAATGCGGAAACAGTACTTAGTTGACTTGGAGTGCTGCCGAAATGTTTGACATCAATCGAAACCAAGCAAAAAGAGTTAGGTATGATATTACTGGATTACTTACCAATTGCAGTTTTGGTGCGCACATTTCTCGAGTAGCACATCGGATGCAGGATCGCCCAGTAGCGGTCCACAGACACGGCCACCAAGCAGAATATGCTGATCGTGCACAGCATGACCAACAGTGACACAGTAAACAGGCAGGCGTGGAGGTTCCTCGGAAGACCCACGGACGCCAATATCGCGAATGGTATCCCCAACAACCCCACCAACAAATCCGCCACAGCCAAGGACACTATGTAGTAATTCGTTCGCCTTCGCAACCGCCGATCCTGGCGGAACACATGGATCACCATCGAGTTTCCTACCACTGCCACTAATGCCACCACAATTTCCAGGGTCGTGTAAGTCGCGTGCAGTTCCGGAGTCGGCGAGCGATGAGGAGCTGGTGCGACCGAAGTCGCTACAGTCATTATTTCCTCCGTCGTCATTGCTAAGACTGATGCTGGACAGCATACAGTTTATACTAATCTAAAATCGTGAACATTTCAAACACCTACGACATTTTCAGTATCATTATTTTCCCTTAATCCAAATTAATTAATTAAATCCCCGAGGAAAATCATTTAATAATGTCATATTTAAAGCAACAGGTAACAAAACTGTTTAAAAGTCGCATCAGGCAGTCACAAGTTCAATGTGTCGTATTCAAGGCGAAAATACGCACCGCCGGATTAAAATTTGAACTATTTTATTATCGGTTATCAGCGGTTGCATCGCGGGTCTGTACGAAGCGAGCGTGTCCCGTCCGCGAGACGCGCTTCCCGCCACTGCCGACTCGAATTGGCGCGAAACCGCTGTACTGCTGGGACGCCCGCCCTACGCAACCCACCGACGCGCACTTGTTGCCACGGCAAACTGCCGCTTGCCCTTGAAAATGAAATTGAGTTTCCAGAACACATCACCTGCAATAATTGTTAACAAGTTAGTGAAGTTAGTGATGTTAAGATTGTAGTCATGGAAGTAAGGGAATATAGAGAAATCATGTATTTTATATGAAATGCTATGCAATAGATGTTAAGAAAAATTATGCTTGTAATTATTTTATTGGATTCAAGTTCAAGATAGCAAGCATGCAGGACAACTGACAACCCTTCCACTATTGCCCATGAAAAATGTGCCCGACACAGAAACAAGATAAGGCTCAAATTGGGACTAGGATGGTAGGTATAAGTAAGGTATACAAAGTGTGAGAACTTTAGTTAATTACTTTAATTAGTAGGAAGTTATTATTAATAAGATGGGGTAGGGATTGTCAGTGATACTGTTGTTATTAATAGTTGTTAGAAATAATCCAGTTGGAAGTTGTTAGTAGGTCATACAATAATATAGTGTAACGGAGGATTTTTATGCCTGTGGTATAACAACTGTAAGGAGCAATGACTGCAGGAGGTGTTGATATGAGATGTGCTGAAGCGAGAGCAGTTGTGGCATACTGGTGATGCCAGATGTGGAGTTGAGAGGTGTTAAGTATTGAGAGGAGCGGTGCTTTTGAGGAGTGTAGTGTTTTAGTGGAGTGGAGAGGAGAGGAGAGGAATCAGATTTCTTACTTTTCAGGTTTTCTATTAAAATGTTACTGGCCAGCGACCTGGCCGGTACCTCTTTGAAAATGGAACGACGACAGCAAAGGAAGATTTGCTGTTGTCAATACTTTGATCATTCAATAAATTGTAACTGAAGTTGTAACACGAGTCGTATTATTTTGCCCTTTTATATTAGTATACTGTAATGTAGGTACTCGAGTCTCACTCTAATTCGATCACAAATATGTTGCTGTCAGCTGTCACCAAGGTCTTATAGTAAGACACGGTAAAAATGGTAGTAAGTGCCTTGGCTGGCAGTGGTACTACCCCGGGCGAACTCTAGGCTCTACTCTACATTTACCTTAATCATCTACGATGAATGCCTGTTCAATACTTATTATGAGTTCACTCAGGGAAGGGCCACCGCTCTTAACCATTACTACCGCGTTACAATTTATTGTTTTAACCATGGTTTTAACAGCATTTGTGTTTCGGTTAGACACGAATGGTGCCGGTCGAATCGACCGATCGGTCCGGGTTCGAATCCAGGGCACGCGCCTCTGACATTTCGGAGTTATGTGCGTTTTAAACGGTGCAGCTACAAACGGTGAAGGAAAACATCGTGAGGAAACCTGCATGCCGGAGAGTTCGCAAAACTCAAAGGTGTGTGAAGTCCGCCAATCCGCACTTGGCCAATGTGGTGGACTACGGCCTTAACATTTTCATCCTGAGAAGAGACCCGTGCTCAATTTATAGTGGGCCATGATGATCAACCCATGTTGAGATGAATTAAGACAGTTCATTTTCTTAGTAACTTCCAAACAGCAATCTAATATAACATGTATGTGAGTTACTTATAAATGAAACTAGAGAACCGCCCGCGCTTCGCTTCGGGACCCGTAGGTAACAGCCGCGTAGGTCCCGCTCCCGTAGGAATCTCGGCCAAAGATAAGCCTATAATATGACATACTGGAACATCAACATCAGAATCCGTCCTGTCTTCACTCACGGCTAACATAGCCGTGGGGATTCAGTTTCGGGGCCGGTGACCCCCTGACTGAGGTGTCTGCCGCGGTCCGTAACAACGGACCGGTCGTTGGGTTGGGACCCTGTATGGGTCCTCGAAGATTGTCCAGATGGTGATGTGGAGTATGGGTGTCTAGTCCGGGGAGTCATGATGATTTTCACTCCGCCCGGGCGATCAGGCCCTACCAGGTGAGACCCGCTGGTGGGAAGCCCAGCAGGAGCCGATCTGCGACCGGACGGCGGCTTGCGGTCTTGTCCGAGGTGGTTCATGTCAGGCTGCTCCCGCGCAGTAGGTCGCGCCGGAGTGCCCAACGGTCCGAGGGACGGGCGTGGAGCAGCGCCAGGTTCCGCAGGTGCAGAAACCGCGCCGCGTCTGCGCGCGCAAACATCCGTTGCGCTAGGTCCTCCACGTGAGCGTCCAGGCTCTCAACGTGGCGTTTCTCATGCACCACGGCGCCCCTGCCAGCTGGCGCAGCGTCTTCGATTGAACCACGCGTAGACGCCTGCGTTGTGGTTCACTCGGGAGCGCGTACCAGGCTGGGGCGGCGTACGTGAGTCTGGGGCGGATGTAGGTCTTCCAGATGGTGGTTTGACCCTCAACGGGAGACTCGAGGAGAGCGCTGGACGTAGCGCTACAGCTGCTGCCTTGGCGTGATTTACGACGTTGGTCACGTGGGGCTTCATGGTCAGGGAACAGTCCAGGGTTACCCCATGGTACTTGGCCTGTCTTGTCCAGGCAATGTCTTGGTTGAGGAGCTTTAGAGTGGGGTCGCGCATCATGGTTCCTCCGAATTGGATGGCCTGCGTCTTCCCTACGTTGATCACCATCCTCCACTCGTGTAGCCACTTGGGGAGGGCGTCGAGGCATCTTTGCAATTTAACGGCGGCGTGACCTGACTTAATCGAGGTGGTCAGGTACGCCGCGTCGTCCGCATAGAGGGCGAGCATGGCGCCCCCCTCCGCTGGAATATCGTTCGTGTAGCACGAGTAGAGGGTAGGCGAGAGGCAGCTTCCTCAACATCAGATATAACATTTGCCTATGATTTAAGTAAATTACATCCACTATTTGATAGGGTGATTCAGAACTTGCAAATGAATTTTACTAACGGCATCTATTAACAACATCCGGAACTAAATATCTAGCAACCAACAAAACATCGATCTTCCCATAGGAATGAGATGTTTTTCCGCGGTAAAAAGTAGCCTACGTCACTCCACCCTCCTAACTATCCCCATACACATAAACCATACCATATAATAGCCATGTTGCGACGTGAAAGAGTCACAAACAAACAAACAAACACACTTTCACATTTATAATATTAGTAAGGATGAAATATAAATGAAATGATGCCTTTTCAAGTCACGGGCGCCCGGATGTCATCATGCCTTTATAAGTGCAACTTGAAGTAAGTAGGTACCTATATACTTTTTTATTTTTTACGTAATCTTGTTAAAAAGTAGGGACGTAATATGTAACTGTAGTCCACATTAAATGTATTAAAGAAAAAGCAGGAACACATTTTATGAAAACTTTCTATTAAATAATGATGTTGGTAAGGGCACAATACATTGATGTAATGTACCTACATACTATATTATGTTCAGTTAACATCTATATGATTTTACTATAAAGTACATACAAAGTGTGTTTATATAGATTCAGCCTAGGCAACTTTGAATTTCCGGGTAACTTTAATCACGATATTTTCTTTTGCGGAAATCTTGGCCACTCAAAAATAATGTAAATTCATATTTAAATAAATTTAATTAAATTAAATAAATTACTATAAAAGAAACAACAACTCCACACAGTGAATTCAAGTTACATTAATTTTCATAGTTACCTAGGTTGCCTGTAACCTGTAATACAGTCATCCTCAACCTTTTTATTCTTGGAGAGCAGTAACTGAAGGCCGTAGTATTAGCTTATAATTCCAAAAGATCACATGTTTATAAAAATAGGTAGGTATATACAATGTACAAGTCCGAAAATATTAACATCTCATGATATTTGTTTAGTATGGAGGTACGTGAAATAAAAGCCAACAACATAAAAATTGTATCTTTGATTGTCATACATAATGAACAACTTGTACAGAAAACAACATAAATAATACCTGTTACCCTTGGCAATCCTGCTTGATACATTAGGACATTTATGTGACAGTTAAATGGTTGTCCTTGGACACGTTTATTTTCTTGCCAGTAAAAATACGGCATCACAATATGGCAACTTCAGATTTCTGCCTGCACATGTTAAGATTACTGGAAATAATTTATTAAAGTTCTTACAAAAGTCAAAATAATTAGGATTAAAGCATTTTTATAATTAATATAAACATAATATTACAAAGATTACAATTTATACTTTAAAAGTCATTAACTTGTTCAGAGTTATTTGATAAGAGATGATGTTTTATAAAAATATTGTGTTTATCTATTGCTCCGCTATGGGTTCAAGACTATATAAAAAATAGGGTGGAGGTTTAAAATAAATATATAAGCAAATGGATTCAAATATTGTAATACAAATAGTGAAAAGTACTTTGTTCCTACCAGGTACACATTACTCACGATATCTCTTTTTATTTTCATTGGCCTCAAAATAGATGTATATATTATTACGTTATTTAATACTACAAGCCTCAATATAGGATTGTATTTATAATTGCATAATATGTGTAATACAATATCTGTTATATTGCTGGCTTCTATTCTATTAAAAAAGGTTGAGTATCACTGTTGTTTATTTCTGATAAAATTATATGAGGAACACAGTATTTATTGCAATGCAAAAACTTAAAAAGTATGCTACAAAAATGGTCACTGAGATTAATATTACATGATTTAGATTGCACACATTCAGTTTTATATGTAACTTGTCACATATAAATTTCAAATAGATATACAAGCTTGGCATTTTGATGAATTGTGATGTGACATTACAAAATTTTGGGTTGATTACATTTAAAATGGATGAACTCTGTCCACATAATGTAAAGGTACTCCAATATTTAAAAGTGTTCTCCTGTCCATTCTGTCTATATTTGGATACAAATGTATAATTGCTTCCCAACAAATCTCACTAAGTTTGGGTATACACAACCAAACTTTATACAAGTTATTTTTCCTACAAATCGTATCATCTTGTGGCTCTATCCCACCGAACACATACATGCAACCATATGATGTAACCGTGGACGAGTGGAAATACAGAGGATGTGGTAATACTGTTTTCTGCATGTGAGTCCACTGCAGATCTGATATATTTAGCCTCCAGAAGTCATCAAACACATATACACCGTCAGACCCACCAGCAACAAACACCTGACTGCCATTTGGGGTGTCTATTTGCACAGCACTGTGACACTTTCTAGCTAAGGGAGCTACTGCCTTGTTGGTACTTTCATCGGCTTTTGGGGTTAAAATACTCCAGGTATTCGTCTGTAGATCATAAGTAGGTATTTCCATGAGTTCAAATGCCCAGTCGCCAGTTCCACCACCAATTATATAAAGTTTATCACCAACTCGTGCAACTTCGTGCCTGTATCTGCCCATTGGTTCACCTTCTTGTCCGGTCCCAACAAACACTGGTTCCCAAGTCAGATTCCGTAGGTCTAATCTGTTGAATAAGCAAAATTATTAATTTAATATGGGTAACTTAATGATTTTGCTTCTGCAAAAAACTACTGATGTGTATAATAAGTTAGTTTCAAACAATTATTACTCAAATGAAAAGCAAAGTCTAAATGCAATATAGCACTAACTCATTGAATAAAACATTTATTAAAATGTTATATGCCCAATTAGATACTATAAAAAAAAAGACAAACCTAAAAATATCACAGTTGTATGCATAGCCGTTAGTTCCTCCAATGGTATAAAAATACCCATCATGGCAAAGTATAGTCTGCCCATATTGACCAGGAGGTCTGTGGCCGTTGACATCTAAAATTTGAAGCTTTGCATCTCCTCGGCATGTTCTCCATGTGATAACGTCATTGCTGCACTTGTTTCCAAAGGGAGCACCTGTACCACCAAAAATCTGCAAAACAATACTATATTAATAAATGGTTAGCTTTGTTGTGAGTGACATTTAAATACAAAATTGACACAGCACAAACATCTAAGACTTTAGAAGACAATCTGCTCAGCCTGAAAATATTAGCTAGAATCTATATTGTTTATAATAATGAAAACTATCAATATTCATAGTATCAATCGAGAAACTGTGAAGAAAAACAAACCATTAAGTATCTTCCATTCATGCAAGCAGCATTTGATGCTAATTCCTCTTCTGGCATATTCTCCACTACATTGTGTTGTGTCCATTTTCGGGTGGCTATAGAAAAGCTCCATAGTTCTTTGAAAAGAGGTTTTGCTGGTGTCCAAGTAGGATTAACTCTTTGGATGTTATTGGGAGGCAGGGTCGGATTATAGCCGCCAAAGCAGTATATGTTGACATCGTCACATGCTATTCTGTGTCCACTCCGAGGTCTGGGACTCTCAATACCCTCAAATTTAACTTCTATCACCTTAAAAGGCTCAAAAACGTAATCTCTATCGGAAGAAGTCATGGCAGTATTAAAAAGAAAATATACATGAAATAACCGTCCTTAAAACCTTCATTAATTATCGCAATAATTCATTATGTTTAAATTAAGTATATTCTGTTGGTAATGTTTCACAAATAGGGAGTTAGGGAGTATGATTATGATATCAGATATCGACAATATTGACAACTGTCAATTCATTGACATGTTGTGTTGTCAGTTGTCACGTTGTCACTGACTCAGACGTCAGAAAGACCATAGAAATAATAATTTAAAAAAGAAAGACACAGAGTATAGTCACAAATTAGATAATACAGATGTTAAGCTTCATACAAAGTGCCCAAAAACAACTCACACATAGACACCGTTTACATACACCAAAAATCGGAACAATCGGACCACTTGGATCGCGGTTGTTATTTCCAGCAATATGACATTTTATAATACACAAATAAGATAATTTTCCTTAAAAATGGATAAGAAATGGAATTATTATAACTATTATCGTAGTGTTTTTTTTATTCGACGTTAAATTGCAAATTAAAATTTTTTAGACATCTAGTTGCTACAGAAAGGTACAATAAGTCCTTACTTGCTTGTAATTCAATGATCCGTTACTAAACACAAGTCAATGTAGGACGTAGGAAGTTCTTTGTAAGTTAGAGTGTATATACCTTAGATTTTTAATAAATACATACATTAAATGAAGGATTATATTATTGGACATGTAAAATTATTTTCGTAGTGTTAATTTATGTAATAGGATTTTTATTTTGTTTCCAGTACCCAATATAGATACAAAAATATTATATAATACAAATAATATGAAATAAACGGATCATATGAGATCCCATAAATAAATATCATTATGATATTATTACATAAGTATTACCGGAACTGCCGCAGAACGCAGAACGCGCTGGGTTTAGTTGCAAATATTGAGTTTACATTCACTATACGCAAAACGAAACAATTTTATTTCTACTATGTCTCCAAGTACCTCCTCTCCACAAGTACGTGCAATCACATTATTGCACGTACTTGTGATTATCATTTCGTATAAAAAACATATTATTACAGATAACCTTGAATTACCTGCTTTATTGAATTTTTCATCTAAGGACTCCCGTAATCTTAATTTACAATGATAGCATTATTATTGTAAATTAATTGTTTAATTAGGTAATATGACTAACGCTTACTAAATTACATTACATTTTAATGATTCTAAACGTATACTTTTATTTTAATTTTCCCGTTTAATCCATACCAATAACTTAAATAACAAATCCAATCCACGACCTTTGCGGAGTCGTTAACCCTTAGGCTAACGCACACATGCATAACCAAAATCGAGGTACATACATGAGCTTAACTTCTGTACTTTTTTTCGTACAAGGATATTTTGGCGCGTGGCTGACGTGAGGGTGACAGAGCCAGCGCCTTACAGTTTGCCTTCCCTGTAATGCGCTGTCTCTGTCACTCACACGTCATCCACGCGCCAAAAGATCGTTTATGTGATATGTCAATGTCATCGTAAAAATATATATACAGTCCGCCCAACTTAACTCTGAAATGGCAAAAATTGGAACTAACGAAAAGTCATTCATACAGTCCGCCCAACTTAACTCTGAAATGGCAAAAATTGGAACTAACGAAAAGTCATTCATAAGTACGTTGTGTTCATTCATCTGTCAGTTACTAGTGTGCAATGATTGGTCAAATGAATGTCAAATGCGTCCGACAGCGCCTCTTTCGTTTCAGTCTTAAGTTGGGTTTACTATAAGTACGTTGTGTTCATTCATCTGTCAGTTACTAGTGTGCAATGATTGGTCAAATGAATGTCAAATGCGTCCGACAGCGCCTCTTTCGTTTCAGTCTTAAGTTGGGTTTACTATAATATATAGTCCTACAACGATCTTTTGGCATCTCTATGCTTTTGGCGCGTGATGACGTGTGGGTGACAGAGACAGCGCCTTACAGGGAAGGCAAACTTTAAGGCGCTGTCTTTGTCACTCTCACGTCAACCACGCGCCAAAAGATCCTTATAGAACTGTAAAGCTAAGCGTCCACAGATCGGTATCGTACGCATCGGACGCATCGCAATATCGCAGTTTGTATAGAAAGTACGATCCGTACGATGCGGATCAGTGGACGCACTTGTATGATTTTCTATACAAATAATACTACGATCCGTTTAATGCGATGCGTCCGATGCGTACGATACCTACCTGTGGACGCTTAGCCTAAGACCGACGTTTCTATGAGCTATGAGTGTGTAACGTTATTATTATAATATTCTCAATAACAAATATCATATTAATATCATTGAAAAAGAAATAATCGAATAATCAAAACTTCGTTTATTAATCATTTTGTCTGATGCCTATTATTGAAAAGCTAATAATATCAAATTATGGTCACCATTCATTCATTTGCATGGCATTCGCGAGTCTTCATTTCGGGTGATTCCTCGTGATCCAACTGACTTGGTTGGACTAAACCAACTGTGACGTCACAGTTGGACCATTTCTTCATACCTACTAAATGTTG
Organism: Hesperia comma; assembly: GCA_905404135.1. NCBI lineage: Eukaryota > Metazoa > Arthropoda > Insecta > Lepidoptera > Hesperiidae > Hesperia > Hesperia comma. The sequence continues at coordinate 5,355,246 of FR990018.1, forward strand.
ATCCTAATAAAATAGTTTTATTTTAAAATAATTTGCTGTCGTCCTTCACGGCCACAGTGTAAGCAGGCATAGGTACAAGACATACACCGCACGCGAGGGACACGCATGTGAGGGCGGCAATAATTAGGCTCGGCAAAAACCCGGCAGCCCTGCCACCGGCATTATGTGTAGGGGCCAATGTTAATCTACAAAAGCACTATCAGATGATGCACCAAATGAAACAAAGGAATTTCCGTGATAAATTTTATTTATTCACCAAAAATGTAGGTGGACTCTAGTTGAATCACATTGGTTAAAATACATACACCCATATATACGAAACTACCGATAGTAATTGGCTTTTAAACAGTCAATAATTATTATATTAAAATACATACTCTACACTTTCCAGATAAAATATTATATAGGTTCAACGAGCACAACGTAATCTATGATAAAACAAAAACAATAATCTTATTCAAGCACAGTGAGAAATAATGAAGCAACTGATTGCAGCCAGTTGTAAACACAGGAGACCTACAAGAGTCGAGTGTCACTTCAATGTTAATGGCTTTTAGGAAGTACAATTTAATTTTTAATAATCTGTTACTTTGCAACTAACTGCAAACAAAATAAGAGTTCAAGCAATGAAGTCAGTTAAGCAGAGTGTTGCATCCCTGTGGCGAACAGAAGTTTTGGTTTTGTCTTCTTATTTTTCTTGGTAGACGGGGAGGGAGCGGTGCGGAGGGCTGCTTCGATGGCGTCGCTAAGGATGAGTGCGCGAGGGCCTCCGCCCTCTTCGTCGTCGGGGGGCGGGGGCGGGGGTGGCGCTGCCTTGCGCACACGCCAGGTGCCGCTAGTACTCGCCATCTGAAAATTAAGATTTGGTGAAATTAGTGTTTTTGTACATAGAGTTTTGCAAAATAGGTCAAGAAAACACCTTTAACTTTGCCAACTCAAGCCAATCTAAACTCGTTTACATAATATTGTAACATTATTACTGTACGGCAGTGTCATAGAATAGAAATTTATACATAAGAACCGAAAGTAAAGTTCGTAAAGTAAGTCTTAATGGTTTTAAGAAGCCAATTTGTATCTCTACAAACTGATGTATATTGAATAACTTTTGTGTTAATATGCTATAGGGATACAGTGGCGAGAGTTGGCAATAATTTTGCTTTATAAAGCATATATATTATATGAATCAAAATTCCTCTCAGTTCCAACTTAATTATGTTCATCATGTGAAAAAGACCTTAAAAAGTTATACCAAACATCTATAAATAGATGTACAAACCTTAGCAAAAGACGGTCCATTGGACGGCGAACTGGCAACAACAGAAACACTAGGCTCAACCGGCGGCGTGGGGACGGCACTGGGCGGGTTAATCTCCTCATAACTCAACACCACGTCATGGTATGGGGGGCTGCCGAAGGTGGTCTGCGCGGGCGGGAACTGCACCTCGGAGAAGAAATCCGGGCGCGGCGGGCCCTCCATGGCGCGCCGGAACGCGCGCTCGCGACGCCTCTCGTCGCGCTCGTGACGCGCTCGCGCGCGCGCGCGGCGTTCTAGCTCCGCTGGAATTAATTAATGATAACTTTTAAAAAACTAAACTTAACTTGAAAAAAATGACTTACTTCAAAACCAATAAGTAGAGACATCCCAAACGCTCCCCGTTAGATGTCGTTCAAATTCATATGGGTTCAACATTGGATTAAATCCCATACTTTAAAAAGCGAGCTAAGTAGAAAATATCAAAATTTTTATACTCTGTAAAAAATTATGAGTGATCTAAGATAAAAAAATATGTGTCGAATTGAGAACCTCCTTCTTGATGTTGGTTGAAAATTAATATCATTAATGTAAAGTCACTTTCCTTCTTCAAATCTGTTTTGTTGTTGTCTGTCTTTTTCATAGCAAAATTAATTGATTGAATTAAAAATGATCTATAAAATTTTCATTACTTGTAGTCTCATACTCTCTAGTATTGTAATTTCTTGTATCATTTCGGTTCTGAACTGACTTAAATTCCGATATTCATAAAAAACACTGAACATACCTCCAAAGCTGTTGATTGCGTCTATGGTGACATACGGAGGCTGTAAGTCCAGTTCCACAATATCGAAGGAGCAGTGCAGTGGCAAGTGAGCAGTATGTGGCATATGTTTTCTGGTCTGAAATAAATAAAATTATATTTTGTACAACTTAACAGAAAGTTCTATATAACGATACATAGTGTCGCAATCTAAAGATTAATAATATAATTGGAGTAATTCATTGTTTTTTTTATGTAAATAGACTAAATAGCCAACAAACAAGCACAAAGCTCCATGAGGGTAAATGGTCACTGATCCCCATGATTATTAGTAACAATAAAACTTTAGTTAACGCAATACTTTCCCTAATACTGCACTAATTTGCTTTGGTAATTTTAATGCTTGAAACTGATTAGCTAGCTAACTTCATTTTTGGTTTGGTATCTGAAATAAATAAAATAAATTCAATCATACTTGGTCAGTCAGGGACAGGGTCTCTCTATGCAGCACGCGGCCGCGAATGACGGGCGGAGCGGCGGCCAGGGCGCCCCAAGACGCGTTCAGAATGCGCACGTTCAGACTGTTCAGGAACACTTGTTGACCATCATCCGCTGTAAATGTATAATTTATATAAGTCAATTCATCGCCAATATGCAATAAATTAAAGGTGGCAAAAGGGAAAATACATCTGAATCAGGTTATAATAATAATCTGTGTAATATTCTACTGTATTGTAAGTATAGATTAATATTGTTTAATCTATAATCTATAATATAAAAATAAGTCGGGTTTTCCTTCCTGACACTATAACTCCAGAACGCACAAACCGATTTCCACGGTTTTGCAACCGTTGGAAAGGTCTCGGACTCCGTGAGGTTTGTAGCAAGCAAAATTCGGGGAAAATTTCAACAGAAAAGGAGGAAAACAGGGAAAATCATTTTTCACATACAGCGCCATCTCTGATACATAGCATGTACTACAAACCAAAATTTTATTCCTTTTCAAATATAAAACAAAAAAAAAATTTTTCTTTAATCCCCAAACGAAATGTTACAGAAAACGAAGCCACTGGTGGCGAAACGGAGTTCGCCGGGTTTGCTATTGCTAGTATATAATATAATGTATAAATCAGTTATCAATTCCTGCTACAATTGAAGTAACACTTGTGTGTACAAGTCTTCTGTGTGATGTGATAATATGTGATGTCATGATTATATAACATACTCTAGTAAACATATACCTACTGCAATATTAAAAAATCTGGTAACATAAATATGGACGTATGCTGACAATTACACACCCTGTATGTTAATTAATAAAACTAATAATATATAATTATATACAGTACAGAAAGCAATAAAAGATTTTGTACCTTGGTAAAAGTAGAAGTACTTTGCTTGATTTTCTTTATCAATATCAGACAATGCATTGTCAAATGATGACACATCTGATGAGCATTCAGTCAATGGAAACTCTTCACACTGGTTATCATTTATATCGCTTACAACAAAGCTCTCAGCATCGGGGTTTAAATCAGACTGGATATCCAAGTCCAACATTTTGTCTTGAACAATCTCAATGCATGCCGCTCCTTCCTCGGACACATCAAACCAATCCAGTTTTGTATTGTTACTCATATCTTGTTTTTGTATAACTATTGGGGACAAGTCCTCAGGTTCACTTTGTACTATAGTTGGTTGTTCGTATTGTGCTTTAATCTTCTCTTCCTTGGCTTTAAGCATTTCCAAAGCTTGCTCCAAGTATACTAATTCGGTTGTGTCAATTTCAGCTAAGATTTGAGCTTCAAGTTCACTCCTTTCCCTGTCCAGGATGTCAAATACCTACAATTGTAACATATAACTGGATAAAATGAAGAAAAATTTGCTATTTATCAAATTAATGTAATATCACAAAGAATGCATTTTCACCTGTTGTTTAGAAGCAGAAAACAACTTGGCATAAGGTGCTTCATTCAGCTTACTTAATGGCAGTATGGTTGTCTCGTCAACGTCAGAAAGCTGTCCACGAGGAGGTGCTATTTCTACAATAGTAGAACCCCTCAGGCGACGCACTAAGCGCATTGTTACCTGTGTAAATAAATAAAAGTTTACATATTCATGTGCCTCGACTGATAAGAGAATGCATTAAGCATTTTCATCCGTGCATCAATATTAAACCAATGTTTCATAATTAAATGTTCCTAGCTTTGCTTTGGTCTAATAGTTATAAAATAACTTAAGAGGGAATTATTCTGATTGGTGGTAACCGTAACACTAAATATTTATGTACCTACTCTGTTTACCTACCCTATTTATTGTCAGAAATAATTTAAGTTACGCACACAATGGTGCTGTAAGTAATTTTACATAATACCTACTGACCTCATCAGCCGGTGCTTCCCACTGCACCATCTTGGTAGGTTTCATGTCCGGCACCTGTATGGGGGTGGCACACACTGGGCAAGGTGGCGGCTGCTTATCATGAGTGGCCGCATAGTGCAGCATACACGCCCAGCAGTACACATGGCCACAGTGACCCACCCTGCCTGCCACCGGGGTGCCCAGGCATATCGGGCATTCTGAACGTCCAGTACTCCTCACCACCTTCGGAATAATGTTTATAAATGCTTTGCACTTTTAAAATATCACACCTATTACATATCAGGCCCAATAAAATAAGCCAGACTGCATACTAAATATGTAAAAATAAATAAGAAAATATATAAGTAAGGTATATAATAGTATCTTTTGCATTGCTGCCAAGTGAACAACATAAAAATAAAAGAGACACAATTAAAAGAAACATTTTGCATAACATGTTTAAGATATGTAAGCCAATTAAACATCTTTGCTTAGAGAACTTACAATTTCCTCCACTTGATCCCATTGTACAGGCAAATCTGGGTCTAGAAGGTTCACCTTGTAGTCTCCGTCTTCCTTCACCACAAACTGACAACTGAAATTGTGAAGTTCTAGATATGCATTGCAATTAAAAACTCATTGTCACATAACCTCTAAACTCTAAATATATTAATCAATGAAAATATTAGGAAATAAATTGGTTTTATATAGACAATATACCTACAGTTGAATAACAGACAATATTACTTAGCTACTTACTATGCCCTGAGGTATAGATCATGCTCATGTTTATACGAGATGCGATGGGCTTGTCGCCGCGGAACTGGCCCATAGTGCTTCCGCTCCAGACCCCCACGGGAGGGATACATGAAGTTCAGCAAATGGTTCAAGTTTTGCTTCTTGCTGCCAGGCACAAATACAGAGCCAATTTCTGGCTCCTCATCTTCATCTATCCTGCAATTTCAAATGTTTTGAGTAATGCAGTTACAAGAATCTTATACAATTTACAATACATTGCTTTTGTTACAGTGTAAATGCTCATAAATATTGCTATGGGTTCAGCCAACTTCTTAGATGTTAGTTGAGCCCTAATGTTAGTAACTTTATCAGTAATTAATTACCCGGTGTTCTGCGTTCCACCCACAAGCGAACTGGAGGCACCACGATTACGTGGGCGTTTGTCAAGTTGACCCCGACTCCTCTGTGATATAACATTTTTGCGATTTGGTTCATTTTTCTGTGGATTGGGTCCTTCGCGCTTTTTGTTGTTCCGTGGCCAAGGTTTATGCGTTAATTCTAAAAAGCATCATCACTCATTACAGTATTATTAATGTACTTATTGAGCACTTGACGCTTTCAAACCAAACTTGAAATAAGTAAAACATTGTTATGAAAAAAAAGTAGTGTGACAACACAAAATGGCATGACCTTCAGATTGATCACCCACCTGTGCTCTTTTTAGAGTCGATGGATGTGGTCCTCGACTGTTGAAGAGACGAACGATTTAAAGATTTCTTGTCCATTCTGGCTTCCTCCAACATCCACACAACCAGCTGAGCGGGATACTCCGCAAGGAGACGACGATAATACGTTCAGGGCCGACATTTTAAAAAGCCATGTTTATAATACAAAAAGAAAGACAAATCAAATCTTCCTCCACAAACAAATTTACCAACTGGTAAATACTCAAGCGATAACTTTAAACACAAAAAAGGGAGTACTATTTACTCCCTTTCGCCGAGAACGACGAAAACCACAAAAGAAAACAGATGAACTCGCCAAAATTAATATGGCGACCAGCCGAGCCGGCAGCCAGCCAGATAAAACAACAAATTGCGTACTTCCTTTCCAAAGACAAGTAAATATTAATAAAATTTCGTTACATAAAATATTCAATAGCAAATTATAAAGAGTGATTGTTATTGTTTTCTTTATAAAAAACACTGACTTAATTTTTTATTTATAAAAAGTACTCAATATGACTATTTCCTGTAAATTGTGATATACCCACAGATATCAGACAAATATAGCGTAATAATGGAATATGTCATTGTCATTGTCTATAAAAATCTTTTTTTTATCGTCGGAATCGGAAGCGCACTATAACCGCGAATATTTGATTTTTTAAATTTTTGGAACAATCATTTTATTCACTTTGCTGAAATGCTGATATTGCTGATAGTGATTGTCACCCGTATCTACCGAATTGCAATTGGCGGGAAAGCATACTATCATCTCATAAATTTGGTGAGATTAATGTAAATTACCTTTCTTTTATTACAATATTTAAACAGTAAATACTTAAAATACTTAGGTACATAATTAAAATGGATGTAGTAAAGTTACCAATTGAAAGTGCTGTTGAACCAGAAGAAGGAGCCCGACAACCAATGGTAAGAATTTTGTTTCACTTTTGATATAAATAACGTTGCAAACCTTTAGTTACCTCGTACCTACACCAAAATAACTATATATGACCTTTTTTCTGTTAATTACAGCTTAATAAAAACGGACGCCTTAATGTGGCATTTGACGAAGAAACTTTGTGTGCAACGCAGAGTACCACGTATGTCTTTCCTTTTACAATTTTACGTCGAAGGTATTCAATGCTCAAATTCTTCTTAAAGCCGAGAGATATACCTATTCAAAATCTTTTATTTAAACTTCGCTGTTAGCTCACGTAGATTTAACGTTTAGCTCATACAAGGAGGTTCTGAGTCAGCCTCCGCAGGGCATAACCCACAAACAGAAGATGTTGTGGCTGCAGCAGCGCCGCACCGAGGGTCTGTGGGCGCAGTGTGACGACTGCGACCGCTGGCGATACTTGCCGCGCGTTCTGGACAGCCACGAGCTACCTGCTAAATGGTACTGCTGGATGAATCCAGGTGACTTCGCTCTACTTATGCTACACTGATTTACTCCACTAAAACAGTGATGTAGGTTAGGGGAAAACTAATAATTATTTAATTAGCTGTTTGACTCTAATCTGGGGTTAAATTTTTTAAAGTTAATTTTGTAAGTAATAGATGGTTCGGTAGTGGACGCTAAGCAGTCACATCTCTCGTTGTTCCGAGTTCCATTCCGCATTCCGTGGAAGTCACGGTAATGGGACAGGTAAAAACAGAGAACGATTAGATTAGATTAGATCTCCAGCGTTTGTATTAGATAATAATGTTGGTGTTTATAAATCAAAACGTTCAAGAGGCCGGTCGTTATGAATTTAGCGCGCTTTACCATCCAAGGCGATATCACTACTTACCATCACGCGGGATTGTAGTCAAACATTCCTAAAATTAATCAAAACATCAAGCTAACTGCCCACAATGAGTATTCATAGTTTAAACGTAACATAACTATGTGCATTATAGACACATCTCTAGCAACTTGTTCAGCGCCGGAAGTCCCAATCTGTCTGTACGACGAGGACGACCTGATCCACGCGGAGTACGCGGCGGGCTCGGTGGTGCTGGCGCGCCTGGCCGGCTTCCCCTGGTGGCCCGCCATGGTGTGCGACTGCCCCGACACCGAGCAGTACTACTGGCTCGACGGCTTCTCCGATATACCTGTATGTCTGCCAATATCGATGGAATACGCGAGATTTGTATTATATTTCACTCTTTTATATTTTTTATTCTACATCAAATATGTATTGCTACATGAGTATTTTTTTTGATGTGTTGTAATGATGTTGAATAAGTTTAATCCTCGTTCCATTAAAAGGAGATGTTTCAAATCCGGCCCACAACATGTACAGTACCTCGAAAAATCGAGAAAAATCCATGGAATTCGGGAAAAATAAAGAAAATTTTCTTGTAAAACTAAGGCAATTTAAAGGAATTGGATGATTGAAAATTGTTTTAAATGTGTTTCTCCATTTTTGAGTATAGTGTACAAAGTGGTGGCCGGGGCTCCATACATTTTGAAACATCTCCTTTTACTAATTAGTTCTGTGATTTAAATTAACACTATGTATTAGTAACCATAGTCGCTTATTTCCAGAAATTTTGTTGCATAGGTCATTAAAATCATCTTATTAATAGTTTTATTAATATAAGCAAACAATTATGATGAGGTCCGACGACCAAGAAGGAATCGTAGTTTGTGGATACGGTATAACAATTATTTTACAACTTTTGTTACCCTTTTCAGACACATTACAATGTAGTATTCTTCGACGCATTTGATGTATCACGTGCATGGATGACCCCCGAACAACTACAGCCATATAAAAATAATGCAAAACTACTAAAGAAGTCTTTGAAGATAAAAAAATATAATAATCGTTTAACGGTAGCTGTAACTCAAGCCAACGACGCCGAGAATCTACCACTATCTGCTCGCTTAGCGAAATACAGTTTCATTACCAGATTCAAAGGCAACATATTAACTCCTAAGAAAATAAAGAAACAGGAAATAACTAAATACAGAAATATTTTAAAGAGAAAATTCAATATTAAAGACTTCAGCGATGAATCAACCTCTTCTGAAGAAATCGAAACTAAGAAAAATAAAAATAATAAAAAGAGTAGAGCTCAAAAAGTATTAAAGAAAACTATCCCAAAAAACAAGAACGATACACTTAGAAATGAGAAGACCAACAACGATACAGAAAATTCTACTGAAAATTTGAACAGCACAAAGGATTTAAATTCCCTAGCAGTGCAAATAGATAAAAATTCTGGATTGATTGAAAGCATTGTTAGTGACGGTATGTTCTTAATCTTAAATCAATATTCTTTTAATTTTAGAGAACGTTCGTGTTTATGATTATAACATTTAGGTATTTTTTTACTATGATACGGGTAAACATATAACACCTATCTGTATGATGATACATATCGTGTGTATAAAAATGTGTACACGGCTTGTACACATTTTATAATGATGAGTTAAGTTTATGATCATATTGACATAGGTCTTTATTGCGATATACATAACTACTATTTTAACTTTTCAACACCGTTTCGTTTTTCACTAAACGACTTCAAAAAAGGAGGAGGTACTCAATTCGTCTATGTTTTTTTTATGTGTTACCTCATAACGTGTCCTGGACCTGCATGAACGATATCCATAATAATTCTACATTCGAAAGCTAACCCATTTTAATTTGAGCGACATAATATTATGACGATCAGTTTTTGAGTTATTCTCAATAATGTGAACTTAATTTATGCTAACTTTTGACTGGGTGTTCCGATTTTGATTTTTTTTTGTTCGAAAGGTAGTGCTTGTCATATAATATAATTATAATTATAAATATAATTATGGTACCTTATAAATTGGAGCGACATTTGGCGAGTGGTTTTTGAGTTATCTCGACTTTTTGATTATCTTTCGAGTTCTATTAATTAATTATGTAATATATTTCGTTTCAGCGTCTAATAATAACAAGGAAACAGAATTACATACGGCTAATGACGACGTAACCGAAAGTTTAATAAGTCTGGAAGCTACAGCTACGGACACTGTCCGGGATTACGAAGCAGACTCAGAAAAAAGTGAAAATTTTGACTTTTAAATTTTTAAACTTTATCTTGTCAACTACGTATATTTTAATAATTGGTCGAAGTTATTAATTCGAATAAATAAATAAATTCTTAAGTTTCGCAATCTTTTATTTATCATTATCCTTACACTGTGTAGTTTTTTATATAATGTATCATTGTGATAGGCTTCGTCTAATTTAAGCCGCATGGTAACCGGTGGTAATGGCCGCAAGTGGCATACTCAGGTGTGTCAAACAGCTCTTGATAAATGGTACACTCTGCTGTATAACGGATAATGGTAACAGATGAGAGGTCCTTATATCGGAAATCACGAGGTTCCGTGTCACGCGGTTTATTGCATAATCATAGTTTGGAAATAATCCATTTACCCTCACGATAGCTACGCCCCTTCTAAAATCGACATAAACTTCATGTACATGTACGTTTTTCGTTGGCAGTGTCATGACCACAAAAATATTATCCTTCATATTGTTAGAGGGAATCGAAAAAAAATAAGCTTTCGATCATAGTGATCTAATACAATATGATATGTTCTCTTTGAGCCCTTGATGTGTTTAAATAACCGAAATAAAAGAAACAGACAAATATTTTCTTCAATCTATAATTTCACAGATAATTTTTTACATAACTACACAACAAATCATATGTATAATAATACTATAATAAATGTGTATGCTTCTTCATAATGCGATTATGTTTTATATAATCCGGTAATTACTGTATCTACATTTTATGTATAAATTTCATGCTGCTAGAAAGAAACAACATTTATTTGGTTAATGGCAACTGACTTAATTGATTTCGATGAAAATTTGCAGTCAAATTTTCTGTTGTATTTTTAAATGCGTAACAGTAAATTATTTCTACATTCATTTTCTTAAATTAATAAGTCATTTTAAAACTTGTTCACTTCTTGGCGGCTGCCTTTTCCCTCGCCTTCTTTCCTTCCATGAGCTTAAGTCTTTCCTCTTCTGTCAAATTCTTATTGATTTTAGTAATCACACCAGTTCCCAGTGTTATGTCTGCTAGTCGCAATGTGAACCTCTGTCCTGCTTCACACACCATAGGTTTAAGAAGTTTTAAATGCAATCTGAAAATGATAAAAATAATGTTACATTCATAGAACACAAGTTGTATTTGTATGATGGTTATGTCGTTTAACTATGGATGAGAAAAATAATAATGGCATGTATGAGACAGAAATAGATAGGACTATTTGCATAACAGTAACTTATCTATTTTTTAGTTAAAAAGTAGTAAGTAGTTCCTGCAATCTATAGACAGCTGCACCACCATGGATTACTAAAATAATCCAAAACACAGTATAAGGCGCCAGGTAATAGCTAAACAAACTCTGAACTGGCTGGGAAATAGGACCAACATGAAATCCTATAGCCCCTATAGGTAAAAGTTATTAATTAAACTTACGTAGCATCTTCACCAGGCATGACCATCTCTTTCTGGGGGACAATAACTTGGGTGGCGCAATCCCATGTCATGGAGAACATCTGTAGTTGAATGAATGAGGTGAACGGTTTCGCACGGCCACCCTCCTCTTTGCTCAGAATGTACACTGCTGCTTCTAGACTGTCATGAGCCTTCACTGTTCCAGGCTTAGCCATCACCATACCACGTCTGATCTGCTCTCTCTTTATGGAGCGTACCAGGGCTCCCAGCTGATCACCAGCTTGAGCTTCTTCCAATGTCTTGTGGAACATTTCTACTCCAGTCACAGTTGTCTTCATTATCTTACCATGGCCAACAATTTCACATTCTGTGCCTTTCTTTAATACACCTGGAAGTATACATAATAACATAAAAACAAAAATTACATTAACATTTTACAATCCACATTTTGTAACAACATTTATATTACCTCTGTGGAGACGTCCGGTGACTACTGTTCCACGACCAGGAATTGAATGCACTGACTCCACAGGCATAAGGAATGGCTTATCTAACTCTCGAACTGGGGTAGGTATAAATGAATCTACTTCATTCAAGAGTTTTGAAATAGCATCAGCACCTATTTCAGGGCTCTTTCCTTCCAATGCACATAGAGCGGAACCTGAAAAAATTATAAATTATGATGATCTCTATTTATCTCTTTTTTGTGTTAGTTTTTAACTGGGATAACCCGGTAAAGCCATTTTGTTTTCGTAAATAGTTAAAGTATGTAACCTAATAGGATGGTCCATAACCATAGAGAATATAACATTTACCTTTTGTCCACATTTAAACAATATTATTACTTGGTGCATATATGAGACATATTTAGAGTCCTTAGATTGCTTTTGATACTTGATACTAGTTCTGATGTCAACATTGTCTTGTATATTACAAAATAATACTATTTATTGGTGAATGGGAATATAAAAAAAACTGAACTTACCTTTAACAACGGGAACACTATCACCATCGTATCCCATCTCAGTCATCAGTTCTCTGATTTCCATTTCCACAAGTTCCACCATCTCTTCATCAGCAGCATCAACTTTGTTAATGAAGACAACAACGTGTTGTATACCTATCTGCTTGGCAAGCAACAAATGCTCCCTCGTCTGGGGCATGACCCCGTCAGTGGCTGCCACCACTAGGATTGCACCATCCATTTGTGCTGTACCAGTGATCATGTTCTGGAAAATATTTATATTTTTGTAAGTAAGAAATTATACAATGATCAATTAATGTCTTAATTTGCAAAGGAGAACATCAGATTTGGGCCTGGAGCAAACAGCTTGTTCAATACCCTTAAATAATCTTGCATATTTTAATATATCCATTTCATATTTAAAAATCTAGTTACATCATATCATTAAAACATTATAATTTCAAGCCTTTAACAGGCACCATCCAATATTTTTGATTAGATATATCGGCGAAGCGTAACGATATATCTAAATGTCGTATGTTTGCATCGAAATAATATAGCGTTGTATCGATAGATATACTACAACAGCGATGGCGATGGCTAAGTCGCGACTCGCGACGACTAAAGTAGATAATACATGTGCGCAGTGCGTAAGACAACTATATTTCATTATTCCCATCATTTTCCGCAAAAACGGAATATGCACAATGTGGTAACAATATCCTTGGTCTCATGCATGTTCATATTCCAGGACCAAGGTCCTTAAGAAAGTTGCTGGTCTCCTTTATAAAATAATAATTATTGCCCACGGCTTCGCTTGCATAATACACAAACAACTAAATTGAATTATTGTAACATTTTCAAGCAAAATAAATGATATCAATCATAGTAGTATAATAAATATTGGTTCTGTTACAATATCTACCTTAATGTAATCAGCATGGCCCGGGCAATCTGTATGCCCATAGTGCCTCTGGTCTGTCTGGTATTCAACATGGGCCACATTAATGGTGATACCACGGGCCTTCTCCTCAGGTGCATTGTCAATGTCTGCATAACCTTTTTTCTGGGCAAGGTTGCGATCAGATAATACTGAAATATAAACAGGTGTTAGTGCATGCTTTCTCCATTAACAATTCATTTTAAGAATTCATACTTATGGAAAATAAAATAGCACTATAACTGACACTTTTTATAAACACTATTAAAAAGAACATTAAATTAAATTTATTTCATCAAATTATTAAGATTAAGAATGTGATTGATGAATTTGTGTTTTATTATTATTGATAATAATAAAACACGAATTGAGTAAAGTGAAGAGTATTGTAACTTTAATGTTACTTGGAAAAAGAGTACTGAATTGGGTAAAGAGTATGGGAACTTAGCATACCAATACTCTTTACCCTTAGTACTTTTATCAATGAGTCAAAACACAAGTAAAAAAAGGAATTTATATCTCCTATAAAATTTATCATTTGATTATGTGCTAGAACTTAAAATTATAAAATTTCTAGCAACTTGAAAGTTAGTGTCTGTAAATAAGAATAGTACCTTTGGTAATGGCAGCGGTCAATGTTGTCTTCCCGTGATCAACATGTCCTATTGTGCCCACATTGCAGTGAGGCTTATTTCTCTCAAATACCACCTTCTCAGCATAATTCCTTCGCAGTACAATATTCAAGGGTGTCAGGACAGGAAGGCTGTTGGTGCTTCGCAAGTAGCATTGATTTTGCTTAAGTATTAGCTTCAATGCTAAAACGAATGTAATAATATATAAAACACTTAAGTTGATAAAGCATCTATACTAATATTATAAAGCTGAAGAGTTTGTTTGTTTGTTTGTTTGTTTGGTTGAACGCGCTAATCTCAGGAACTACTGATTCGAATTGAATTTTTTTTTGTGTTGAATAGACCTTTTATCGAGGAAGGCTTTAGGCTATATAACATCACGCTGCAACAATTAGGAGGGAAGAAATAATGGAAAATGTGGAAAAAACGGGGAAAATTATTCATTCTCGAGGGCTTTCGTTGCATGCGTTGCGAAAACGATTCAAGATACCAAAAATATATGTATGAAAGAATTATTCCTCTTGAAATGACCTAAAAAAATGTCCACGACAGTATATGTCTATCTTTTAAGATTAACACACTAGAACCGTTTTTATGGTAATCAAATTTGGTCGAACCCACTGCCATACCAAACTTGCCGCGTTTCCAAGTTTAATCTGAATTAATCTTGCTGTGATCCTTTGCTACTTTGCTATTATTTTGTCGTAAGCTTTATTTCTAAGTTTAATTTAATTTAACCTGAATTAATTTTGGTGATAGTTTATTATCTTCCCGAAATTCCTACGGGAACGGGACCTACGCGGTTGAAACTTACGGGTCCCGAAGCGAAGCGAGGGCGGTTCGCTAGTAACTTGATAAAATTATAACCTCAAAATTTTAACATTTCTAGTATGCAGATCAATATACCTATATTCTATGCTAGGCTAGATATTATTTTAACAGGACTAACACAAGCTCTATTTAATTAAAATTAAATGGCAATTACAAATTAATGTAATATAATGCAACTGTTCCTAAACACTTTTACATAATACTTTGACCGAAATGTATAGAGGTTAGTCGAATTATAATTATGTATTTACCAAATTATTCTGGTCAAAACTATTGTAAGTAGAAAGTGTATTTTAAATTATACTGAAAATTTGTATCATAAACTTTTAACCTACCTGGATTCACTAAACTTTTAGCGAACGAAATAGTCGCCATACTTCTACCGAGAAAAACAAACGAGGCTTGGTCGAGCGGTAATTCCTAAACAAACGCAATTAAACGTTATTGAATTTACTGATGTTAATAACAGTCTAATACATAAGTTTATAACACAAGTTTGTTAAACTTTAGGTGCTATTTCTGAAAATCCTGTTAAAATTCAGATTATCAAAAAGTGAATTTCTTTGAGACTTGATTTGACTTTTCTACACTTACACTTTATTTAGTCTATGCCAATTGCCATAAACTAACATCACAGATAAGAAAAGTAAAGAATAATTGATAGTTATTCTGTGGTATAGAGTACATCAATATTGTGGGTACTCTATAATTGCCTTATTCACAGACAATACAGACATTATCCTAATATGCGTAGACGAAGGACGAAGAAAAGAACAAGATTTTAAATTATGTATATAGTAACTGACAGATGAATGACCACAACGTACTTATGAATGACTTTTTAACATGGCGGCGTTATAATCTGGCCGTGCTAACTATGCGTTCCTGAAGTCTGTCATTCGACTGGGCGACGTAACCATGTAACTTTGAACTGGCGTACAATTAATTGACAATTTTTAATATCTTTTAATTGCCTTATTAACGAGTGATATTGAAATCAAACATTAAATCGAATAATTATGCCAACTTACAATAATTGTATTAATCTTGGGCTAAAATTATTACAATTACTTAAATAACAAATCGAATATTTTTGTAATCTTAATACAATGTCGGTAAAATATAAAATAAAATGTTATAATTTTATAATATATTTTATAAATAATGTACTAAGTATTCAATAAAGTTAATATTATTGTAATAAAGGTACAACCAAACATAACTTAGGAAAATTTGTGTTATAATATCACTCAGGTGAATCAAATGAAAATAAAATAAATAAATAAAACATTTTAATTTTTTTCTCTTGATGACATTCAGAAATTATGATTCAATTCAATTAATTGATTCCTTAAAATTTTATTTACATAACGAATATTTATTGAATATATTGAAACATAATTCCTTTAAAAATAACAACATATCATCCATCCATCCAATGGAGACCGCGTCATGGAAGAAGGAACATAGGGCGCCCCCCGACCAGGTGGACTGACGACCTGAAGAAGACGGCGGGCATCCGCTGGATTTAACGGGCTCAGGACCGGTTAGAGTGGCGCCAATTAGGGGAGGCCTACGTCCAACAGTGGACATCGAAAGGCTGATGGATGGATGGATGGATGATTGAAACATAATTCCTATAAAAATAACAACATATAAATTGAATAAATATTATGTATCCTAATGAATGCATGTTGTTATTGTTATTTGTTACAACGCATAATGTTATTTATTGTACATCACTAGTCATGACGAATTGACATGTGTCAGGAACGCATAGTTAGCGCGGCCAGATTATAGTTTCAATTTTTGCCATTTCAGAGATGATAAGTTGGGCGCACTGTATAGTACGCGACAGATTGACATGGCACTTTTCTAGTGATGTGGCTTATATCGATATAGTTTATATAGATACTCACCCAACAAAATAAGAGTAACATCAATTAAATAAAGTTTATTATAAGTTAAATGAAAATAAATCAGATTTATTCAGTTTAGGCTATTGTGGTACTAGCACTTAATTATGACTACATTAAAATAATATTGTTAATAGACAGGTAAAGGATATTTAAATAATTTTCATGTAGATAAGGAAGCTAGTAAGGAGATTTACAACTATGTTGTTATTGAATTATAATATTTATTTAATTCATCGCAATCAATATCAATGAGCTCATACTAACATCGCTACAAGCACTTTGTGACTCTTCGTCACTAGTATCTCCGACTTCTATGATAAAATCTAAAGCTACCGAAGTTATTTTAAATCATAACAACAAACAAAAATGTGAGTGAAATTAAAATCGATAAACGCGGTCGATATAGGCTCGCGCATTACTATTACTAAGGCGCGCGCGGGTGACGTGCGGCATGCGGGGTGTCCCTTCTCCCGCGTCTCACCTCATACCCCGAAAGCCATGTCGAACTGTCGTGTACTACTAACATAGAGATAAATACACTAGAGTGGGTGAGCCATACGGCGCGGCGGCTGCCCATACTTTGCAATCGCTCCCGGTTAGAAAGAGAAACAACGATAACGGTAATTACCTCTCTCTCGATGAGCCAGAAAGAGAAAGGTGATTACTAAAGATTTCGTCTCTTTTTATCCGAGGTACGCATATTAAACGCCCTCACTTCGCATCAGGAAACTTGTTGCTCCGCTCCTATCTGCCGTAGCGTAATGTTACATAGCCTTTCTCAATAAATGGAATATTTTATGCTTAAACTTAAATGGGGATAATATATTGAACAATTTTATTTAGGTATGTTTATTGCATGTAACCTAGGACTCCCTGTACGATGAATAGACGCGACGCTTGGGAGGAGGTAAATTACGTGCTTAATCATGTCAGTCAAAAGTGCACTGAAAAGCCAATTGGATCGACAATATCCAAGCATGTTACAACACAAACTTTATACAATTATAAGAATATTAGCAAGTATGTACCTTACTTTGTTAGTAAATAAAACATTACTCAATGTCTTTCACATTTATTCAAAAAGTATCATCACAATTTTACAGTGAAATATTACTAGTTTTTATATGCAACTAAACATTATCAGAAATAAATAGTTTGAAGTTGGTATGGACACACTAAAACTTCTAAGAAATGTTATAGCAATGGCTGGATAATTTAGGACAGTACATTATAAAGTTCAAAGATTAAAGCATTCAGTACAATGTAAGTTAAAGGTTGAAACTATCGCTAGTTTAGATCCCGTAAGATCTATTCTTACAAAGATCTTACCTTAGTAATACTAATACATACTACTTATGTTTTAATGCAAAACAAGTTTCATCACAGTACAAAATTAGATTAAGGGTATTAATACCCAGTTCACATGTTACAAGCTATGATTATTTTAATCTAATAACATGAATTATAAAAGCAAATAAATGGCTGTACAATGAAAAATGGTTACATGGGGAATTTAATTATTACAAATCTTAACATTTGTTGCATTAATTAAATTTTTGGTAAATGCATACTGTTGCTATTAATTTAACATTTAGCTCACAAAACATCTGAAACCTAATGGAATGAAGTTTTAAAGAACAGACTGTATACACTTGTGATTATGTATATTTTTCCGCAAGAATTTAGACCACAATAATGATAGGGCACTGGGATTGTTTTTACAAGTCTTCATCCTCTTCGGGGAGAGCTGTGTCTTGCGCTTCTTTGAGGTCCTTCTCGATCTGGTTCTGCCATTGAGGGTCCATTGTGACCTCTGGAGGAACCAGTGCAGGCATTGCAACAAACTCCAAGTTGCCATCACCAATCAATTTCCTTGCTAACCACAGGAAAGGCTTTTCAAAATTGTAATTTGATTTGGCAGAGATGTCATAGTACTGAAACAATAAAATACAGAGGTCAGAAAGTGAGAATGGAAGATTTAGAATGATTAAGATTCACCTTCAAAGAGTGACTACAAGTTTTTTGTATTTAGTGTGAGCCAATTTATTAACTAACCTGTAAATTCTTTTTTCTGTGGAACACAATAGTTTTTGCTTTAACTTTCCTATCCTTGATGTCTACTTTGTTTCCACATAGAACTATTGGAATCCCTTCACAAACACGCACTAAGTCTCTGTGCCAGTTGGGTACATTTTTGTAGGTGACACGAGAGGTCACGTCGAACATAACGATAGCACATTGTCCTTGAATATAATAGCCATCTCGTAATCCTCCGAACTTCTCTTGTCCTGCTGTGTCCCAGACGTTGAATCTGATGGGTCCACGGTTGGTGTGGAACACCAAGGGATGCACCTCGACACCCAATGTCGCGACGTATCTTTTCTCGAACTCTCCAGTCAAGTGTCGTTTGACGAATGTTGTTTTGCCAGTACCACCATCTCCGACCAGCACGCATTTGAATGTGGGCATATCATCTGCCATTTTTATATGATTATAATTTCTTTACCTGTGCAGAAGACAAAATATTTGTGAGTAATAAATGTAATAATGTCGATAAAACTGACATGACGCACTAGGTATGTAAAAACTGTTGTTTTGTCCGAGGGAAGACAAAAGTATCATTATAAACGTATGAGAAAAGAAACAATAGTAACGTTTTAGTAGATAAATCAAGTAAACAGAAATTGACAAGTTAAAAATTCTTTCAAGTTTTACACCAAATGGCGCTCAACCATCCTCACAGGAATTTAGCTCAATGGTACCGAACACAATTTAGAAATACACGTAAACTACGTTAATGATACCAAAAATAAATTCACCAATACAATCTTATTAACACATAGAATTAAATAACTTTACATTAAAACACTAATTACCGAGATTATCTAAGAATTTTGAGATTTAACTCTGTGCTCCTATAAGTCGTTACGGCCCACAATGGCGTCACTTAACTAAACGGAAGAATTCACTGACAGCGACCGGCGCATTGACACTACTAGTCAGTTGAGTAACATAAATAAGTTTTTTTACACTCTGTTTTTACTTTATTATATCTAAATAATACTATTATTAATCACATAAAGTCAAAAAATACATTAATCAATAACCAATTTTTCTCAATTGTATGTCGAAAATTATATATCTTTGAAAAGTTCTTAAACGACTCAAACCAATCTGACTGTTTTACCGACCTCTTTTTTGACGTCACGATCTTTAAATCTACAGTAGCGCCACCTACAACTTTTTGAAATATCTTCACTTCAGTGGATTGACGGATAGTAGAGAAGTTTCGGTTCGTTCGTTCGTTGTATCGATTTTTTGAGTGAAGTGAACTAGTGTTCGTGTCCTTTAGTTTAGTGACGTTTGTAGAAAAATATCTGTGAATGGGATTGTGTAACAAGATAAAACGATTACTTGGTGTGTGATTTTCTGTAAAGGATGACGAAGGACAGGTTAGCGGCGCTTCAGGCGGTAAGCTGTTATCTCTTTCCTCTCAATTTCTGCTATAACCAATGGGACTTTTATGACCTCGAAATTGCAAAGAAATGGCATTGAAAACACGCGCCTCTAGCCGTCGTTTCATTGAACGAGCAGGGATTTCAAGAATCCCCCTGAATAAGAGTTACTAAAGCAATCTAATTGGATTCGTTTTCTGGTCGCCCCACCCGTAAGGCCGTAACTCCTTCAGTGAAGTTCAGTGAATTATAGGACGGACGATAGATGTCGGTCTGTCATTGAAGCGAGACAAAGTTGAGTTCCGTATTCGAATCCACTGTTATCTATATTTTATCAGCATTTTGGAATGTTTGGCTTGTTACACAAACAATTTTAAATGTATAGTTTATTCCTACTCTACCTGTTAGAAATAAGGTAGGGTAATTCATTTTCTACCCACATAGAATCTCAAGCAGGAAGCTTTAATTATATTTGCAATTTTTATCTGTAGCATATAATATATTCCATCAACTTACTGAAACATTTAATTTTTTCTTGATTCCTAGTAAAGTATGCTATTATTTTAGATGATGAAATATCACTGTGCAAGTTGTACCAAAATTGTATTTCAACAACATTCTTTTTATGTAACAAATTGAAAAGAATCAATGATTTGGTGGAAATTAAGGTCATATTGATAAAAATTATTGTTCCTGGCAGAAAAAGCTTATCTACATTTTTATATTTATAACTTTTATCTACCATTGTAATTGTAAATTTTCACTTTGATGACTAAAACATATCAAATTGGTTATCTCAGAAAATCTATGTGTTTTCATCACAGAAAATACATCTGCGAATGTTATATCAATATCGTTATCACAGTGACAGTCTCTGACAGGTTCCATGATAAGGTATTACTGAAGTGACTGTTCTCATTTTATAAGTTTGCATACTGATGATTAACAAATTGAAGCATACCTAATGTGGATACATAAACCTGATTCACACCACACACTTTAAGATATTTTGTGCATTAAATTCAGTGAAATAAAGAGCTACATATAATATGGCCCAAAATATTTCATTTCTGTAAAACCGAATTTGCATTATATTATGTCATTTAAAATCACTTCACAGCTGATATAATATATTCAATGTGAAAAATCTACCGTGACATATTAAATACATAAATTTTTGCGGATCTTGGTGGTATTTCAAAAATGTGTACCAAAATTTATTTATTATGTAAGAATATAATAATATAACATTTTTTTTCTGCAACTTTAGGACAAAGTTTTGACAAAGTTTAAATATTGTTAATATTTAATTACATGGAGAAGCACCTACTAAAGAAGCCCTCGTCCTTCTTAAACAGTTGAAATGTAATTGGCCGATACCGATGAAAAAGTTATAATTTTGTCATTTTAGTTACCGAATGTGCCATATTTATTCACATTATCTGTGTGGGTGGTTATACAACAAAAATAACCAACATAATATTAAATATCATAAGTTAACAATGTTAGTTGGTAGGGTATAAGTGTAATAATGCCGCATTAGTGACTTTATACTTTACTACTTCTGTACTTTTTTACTTTATTTGTGTCTCCATCGGTTTATATTAATCTAGTCCTCCTCATTTATGAAGAGAGACCTGCGTAGTTACTGGTAGAGTAACTACCAGGCCATTAGAGGGTTAAAGCCAGACAGAACCCAATGCTAAAATCACATTCATTCGTAATAACCTAATGACCATCTGTACTGATGACTTATATCCTATTTAAATTAGATGCTTATGCTTTATGAATTACCATCATAAGGCAAGATCATATTAATTGTTGCAAATGGCTTATAAGACCACTTGATTAAATGGATTATAAGTCATTGTCAAAGTCCATTATAATAATATAATCGAGATCTGTTCTGCTTTCCAGTGAAAAGAGCCTAGGAGATAAATAATCAATAATTAAAACTTTTGTTAAATAATATGTCATGTTTTCATGCACATATTTTTTGGAAATATTATAAGTAAAATGAAAAAAGTCATGCCCTTTTAATAATGTGTTAATATAAAGATGGTCATAAAATAATACTTATATATTATGTATTATTCAAAACTACTTTGCATCCCTTTCTAGCATAAATACCCTACACATTTGCTCCAAATTATGTAAGATTAATAAAAAAAAAATAACTGCCTACTTGCACATTTGGTGAGACACCAGCATTGCATAGAATGCATGTGATGCAATCAAGTATTCGAACCATTATGTTTTAAACCATTTTCTTTTATCTTAATGGTAAAATAAACCTTGGTGTATTTTTGTCGCCAGCGAATACGTAACATCAGATAGAATGCCTGCCTTTGCCATTTAAAAGCAAACAAACCTTCAAGTGACAAACTGATCAGATTAGGGTTTGCTGAATAATCTGTGGTTACGTTTCGCGTGCACTGGTTAGTATGGTTATTCTGTTACTTATCAGCTGACGAAGCCAGCATCCGGCGACGGCCGTGGCGGTGCGGCCTCGCGTGTTGACTCATAAACATCCGTCATACTGACATCATCAATCTTAGGACCAGTCGTACGGTTGAGTAATTAATAAAACTTATAATCGTGTGAACTTTCACTGACTAAACACTTTACCTTAATATAAAGATTTTATTGTGTTTATATAATCGTTAGGGCATGTCATTACTGTCCGCGATGTTTCTGAATGACTAGCAGCGAGACTATTTATTTTGACGAGATGGTGATAAGTATAGAGTCGTTATGCGAAATACCTAATCTATTTTTAACTTTATTATTGTCTGTTGCCGTGTTAGCTGTTAGCATCCTATGTTTTTCCAAGTAGTTCAATGTCTATAGCTAGTTATGTATATTTATAATCGTATTGTTCTTCAACGGAAATAATTACCAACCTTCCCCCCTCATGAGTCACCTAGCAAGATTCACCAGAGCAATATAGTACAGGGGCAATAGTGTTAGATCTCTTTTTTTTTTTTTTTATGGAAATTAAGATAGCAAACGAGCATGCAGTACCACCCTTCCCCTGCCGCCCATAACAACTGTGACCGACCTAGAACTACATAGACTCAAAGGGACTAGGATGGTTAGTCCAGTTAGTAGATGGTGTTAGAATCTCTTTTGTTGGAAATGACTTGTCTTTTTTTCTAGCCTGGAAGGTTTACTTACCGTTTGCCCGACAACGCGTCTGCGATACTGTCTGTTTGTTTAAATAAAATAACAATCCCACAGCAACAGAATGTTATAGGTTGAGAAAGTCTGATGACGATGATCTTCCAATGGTCAGAGGTCAATATTTGGAAAATTAAATAAGTATAACTAATGTTCTATTTATTTGCCTTTTGCTTATATGTATTATCTGGCCTCATATCCTCGACAAACATTGTCGGGTATATTAAATTTGTGTTGTGCATAGTTAATGAAGAGGTGATGTAAGGAGTATTATTCGTCGGCTTTGTACGACAAATGTAATCAAACATTGACAAATGACGTTACGTTACGTACTTACCGTAATTAAAGTACCTACCGAGGAACACAATTGAGTTTTTGATCAATGTGAGTTGCCAGTTGACCTTTGAATATCGGACAGGTTCCTAGCTGTAGGAGTCAATAGAAAGCTATGCTCGGTATTTAGCGTTACGACCGAATATGAAACAATAGAATCCATAGATGTAACAGGTCAGGGACGAAGTTCGCAGAATGAGCTTGTTAAAGCGGTAACGGGAAAATCTATTTTGTTACTTAATAACTGACTTTTTACAAAAAATAACCGACTTCAAAGCCGTGATAACTCAAAAACCACTCGCCAGATGTCGCTCCAATTCATAATGAAGCACACGACAATCACTACCTAACTTTTGAACAAAAAAGAATCATCAAAATCGGAATACCTAGTCAAAAGTAAGCATAAAGTCAATTTACATTATTGAGAATAACTCAAAAACTGACCGTTAGATATAGCTCAAATTAAAATGGGACCAGAGGGCAGTCATAACCTTTCGAATATCGAAGGAATTATTGAAATCGGTTCACCCAGTACAGAGTTATGAGGTAACATAAATAAGGGGAAAAAATACAGACGAATTGAGAACCTATTGAGAACGTCGTCTACATTTCCTACCCGACTGTAAGTGACGATGTTGCCTTGAGTAGCGAAGTACCTACATTAACTGAGTAAAAGCACGGTAATATTATGATAATACCTACTATCGTGGTAAAAGCCTATTCACTCTTGACCTGAAAGACATTGTAAGAGAAAAGACGAATTCGAGAGCCATACATAACCAATGTGAATAGAAACTCCTGGAATTAGATAGTCAGTCGCGATGAAACTGATCTAAAAAATTTGAACGCTGTTATGTTGAAGAAATTAGTTAATGACATAAGTACGTGAACCTGACTCGTCTATTTGAAATTCTTCAGTCGGTTGCTGTTTAAATAATCATAAGTTTTTACAAAAAATAACCGACGTCAATATCGACAAGCAGAGCTAACTCAAAAACCACACGCGAGATGTCGCTTATTTGTATTGTAGTACCACACGACAAACACCAGCTTTTGAATAAAACAAGAATCGTCCAAATCTGTTCACCGAGTCGAAAGTTCTGAGGTAACAAACATAAAAAAATACAGTTGAATAGAGAATGTCCTCCTTTTTTAATTCGGTTAAAAATACATAGGTCTTATATGTCAAGGCTGCAATAGGTAATTATGCACAGAGAAAATGTTTACCGTCTGGCTGGTGATATCTCGCGTAGCATTTAACAATCGCTCGCATAAAACCTGCTATAACATAAATGATTCAACACGCCACCTACTTAAATAATATACCACCATCTACCTATATTTCTAACTAATAAACCCGCCCTCACTTCCATTCGGGAAATCTGTGCCTTAGTACATAATATCTATACATATTTGAAAATTGTTAGGAGTGATTCTTTAAACTGACCTAACTTTTTTTCAATTAAGTACCGGTTTGAAATAAAACATTAAACGTTAAGTGAAGCTTGCCACAATGTACTAGGGAAAACCGCATCCATATCGGTGTAGCTGTTTTTGAATCACTGTACGTACGGCCTCAAATAATAATTGCTTTTTATGTAATATCTTATCATTCATTCTTACAGATTTGTTGTATGTAAAGATAACAAAACATAAATAACTAGACAACGTCGGTTCTGAAAGGCATAGTTTCACGAATTAAAATTAAGGTTAAATACGTAACGCCTGCAGTGGCGAAGGCGACACCTAATCTGAATTTCTAACGAGATACACATATCTACGTGAAGACACTCTGAACAAAAACAAGGCTTGCCTCTTTATCATACCCCTGAAGATAAAGTGATAAGTTACGTTTCTTTCACTCTCTAACTTTCCTGTTTTTCCTGCCCAACTTTTAACTTCTTTCTTAACTTTCTTGATTGCCTGTCTGTTTTATACCCTTAAAACAAAAAGTAGTCTATTTGATGAAGTACACTTGAAGGAAATAAAATTGTTTCGATATAGAAATTAAACCATCGTGGGTCAGTGTTATGGCACTGGTCTCATAGTAGAGAAGGCCTAGAAGCATATGTACATTGCGCTTTTTTTAATTCCTATGATAGTCCATGTGGAAATAACTTGAAGTCTGCATCGACTAGTATGGTAACCTTTTTGATAGAAATAAATATGATAGCTCTTCTTATGCAATCAAAAGGCCCCCAACTGTAGAACAACGGATGCTTTGCATTCCAATTTGTTTTCTTATCGTACCAACCAAGTAAACCAATGCAATATGTTAATTTTTGTGAATTACTATCAGAACACTTTTTAGTTTTTACCTCATTGAATAGATTCTCAGGTAAAATTGCAGGCGCTATAATATTAGCGTTCAGCGTTCAATAACCGATGTTAAATAACTCAAAAGGTAATAAGAAACGTTGGGTCTAGACCTAAAGTTTATTTTTGCTTGGTGCAAAAAGGTGGAAGGTAATAATAAATCACAAGGAAGACTTATGGGGAAGCGGTATGAATAGAGCACTTATTATGATATGACCCCGACGTCACACGCACTCGAAACAGCTGATTCATATCTTGAGGTAAAATTTATTTCATGTAGCAGCTGTGTTACTTATGCAAAATGCTCTTCTTTAACAATGTAGCGTAAGTTTTCTTTGTAAGTTAGTAGGTGAGTTGAGTGGATCTTGTTGTATTATTTTTAACTAGTAAATCCGCCCTCGCTTCGCTTCGGGAAACCCATCCCTTCATAAATCTCTATAAATTTTAACAAATTATGTTATTCCGATGTCTAAGCTATATTACTGCAAAGTTTCATGAAAATCCGTTCAGTAGTTTTTGCGTGAAAGAGCAACAAATACACACACACACACTCACTCACATACATCCTTACAAACTTTCGTATTTATAATATTAGTAGGAAGTAGGATGTAATGTAATGTTTTAGTCGTGGTCCGTAGTCCATGTTACAAATTTCAAATTGCAAATAAATATGTGTACATATGCACATATACGTGTTCATAGGCAGAGATGGGTAAAATGTTATCATGATTACAAGTAAAGTTAGAAATGTGCAAGCAAAGTTGCTGCAGATGTTATCTCGCTTTAGTTACGTTCGTCGACTGTAATTAAAAGTAAAACTTCCTCGTATTGTGTGTTTACTACACGGATAGTGGACTTATCGAACTGTAGGTAAACAATTATCATGTTATCTATTCTGTAGTCGCAATTACAAGCAAGTCTGTTATTTATTTAATTAACGGTTTTTTATAACTAGCTGTTACGCGCGTCTTCGTCCGTACATAGGAGTTAATTATATGTATAGTTAGGTAACCGCGTGAATCCTGATCCCGCGGGAACTCCGGGATAAAAAGTAGCCTATATGTTGCTCCACAGCCTCCTCTATCTTCCAGTGAAAGTCCCAAAAAATTCGTTCAGCCGTTTCTGAGATTAGCGTGCACGTGCACATCAGTTACAGTTTTATTATAATTTAGATTAATTTTAATACCTTAATATGAATTAAAGAAATTGTTTAGTTGGGGGTCAGAAAAATAAGTGCGAAAGTGTATTTCGTAACTAGTTTTAGGGAGGTTCTGAGCAGCCCACGAACATTAATTAAATGTTATCTAATTAAAGCTACAGTTCGTAAACCCGCGTCATGCTGTTTTAATAATAAAGAACTACTTTCGAGGTAATTTTCATTTGGACATCAACTAAAACTCTTGTGACTCTTGTGTCATGTCCTTGTGTTTCTTAATGGATTTAAAGGAGTTATTCCGGTCTGATCCGAACAAACGGATCCTGTGTAGCAAACGAGCAAGCAGCAAACAATCCTTCCCGTGTCGCCCATGACACCTATGCTATGACCGTTCAAGAACAAGACTTAAATCGGGACTACAAAGGTTAAAATAGAAAGTCCAGTATTAAGCAAGTGTTAGAAACGTGAGTTAGTCAATTGTAAAAATTACAGTTAAATCACGTTATGACGTATCATAAGGCGGTAAGAGCCTTGAGTTCACCCTGGGAAGTACCACCACCCGCCACGGCACTTAAGCACCATTTCTACCGTCATAATATTTGGTTTAACATCAATTTTGATCCTAATAGAAAATTGTGGAGTCGGTTACGGTTTTTTGAGAAACGACCATGTCAGTCCTCAAAGGTAGCAACAACTCATCTGTGACAGAATTAGAACGGAACTCTTGAGTCTTGTTCTGGGTCGGTCATAGTTGTCATGGGCGGCAGCGGAAGGGTAGTGCTACCTAAATTAATTACATCCATAAAAAAGTATTTCCACTTTCAATAAACTAGCAGTAGTTACGCTAATCTGTACCTGCAACCTCACCATCAATCTGAACTTCGACGCGAACGTCTATAAGTCGTCTGTCAACTGTCGTTCAACTATTTCCTGTGGGCAAGACAATGCACCGGAGCTGATTCCGCTCGGGATTAGTTGCGGGGTAAACTTTGCTTGGAACTTGGCCGTGTAAGTACGGACGGGACGTTGATTAATTACTTAGAAAATTAACAAACTTCATTATAATGGAGACATTTGAAACTTTATTGAGTACACATAATTAAGATAAAATTGTTTTAGTAAGTTTAGTGATGTTCGCTGTGTGCGTGGTGTTTTGAGGACTTGGGCTACTGGCAAAGTTGAAAATGAATCTCAAAGTTGAGTTTAATGTCCCTTTGGTGCTAAGTGCCATGACTGCCATGGTACATGTTTCCATTTTATCGCTTCAAAAAATTGACCCACTGTTGAGCACGGGCCTCTTATTATTGAGGAGGCCTCGAGCATAATTCCACCACGCACCACGTACGTACGCATCATTGCTGATGGATTAAAATGCATTCCATTTTTAAATTCCATTAATATTACGCTTTAACGGTATAATTCATGCATAGTGTTTTTCTTATTTAGAAATCCACGCGTATCGGTAAATAATAGGTTCATATCTCGCTGTTTATATTTTCAAGTTCCCATGACATTGACAATATCCTTTAATGTAGTGTCAATCAAATCATTCATATAGCTGTTAAAAACTTCCCAATGTAACAATCTTATGATATTAAGATTTTTGTGTTAATATGTTTGGCACTTTTCCAAATTATGTCTGCACTCTGCGAGTTTCCCCGAGGTCACTAGCACGAGCGTGTTATTATATGCCAAACTACTTCAGTAATATATTATTTATTACATCGTTCAGACGCCGTCTTTAACCATTAAGCAAGAGACATCAAGACACAGTTGACTTCAGCCCATTAATGGCCCATGATTAAACACGGGTACGATCTAGGCCTCTTACGTGGCCTAGAGCACACTCCATTACGCTGCTCCAGTAAAGATTCGTGAACATTACAAATTCAATTAAAGGATAGTCTCATGAAAAACGTTTATGATACCACGGCTAATCAAGATCCGGTCACTTAATACATAATTCCAAAATCTTATTTGGTAGGTGGAGTCATTAGGTACTGTGTAATTTTTGATATAGAGTGCGAAGATGCTCCTAGTAATGCTGTTGTATTAATTAAATGTTTATTTAATCCTAAATTATAACGAACGGACGTCGCCATTGCATCTGGATCGTCAATAGACATGCATAAACTGGCATATGTATCTCGTATATGCCAGCTCGTGTACGTATGAGTTACGGATATGTACGTTAGATGTCAAGCTCTAGGTAGCTAAGGCACGGGTGTTTGTTTCCGTCGAGCTCCAATTTCGAGAATTGCGGTTTGACTCGGCACAAATGGAGCCTTATTTGGACAATTCCACGTTTTCAAACGTTTATTTAATTACATTGTCGAAGTTAGCTACAAGTTTGGGGTAGGTAAAATTTCTTTTTTGGGGACACGGATGGATCCTGTTCTGTGAACCTGACCACCAACGCGTTGGCGAGGCAATGTCGGAGGTAGGTTTTTAATTTGCCGACTGGCAATAAAAATCTTTTTATATTAGCAAAATCTGATGAGACTTTGTACCTAAATAAATTGCCTTAATTTACCCAGATGACTGACTGTATTTGCTTGACTGCGATAGTAGGTTGTCGACAGTGGGCGGATAAATCAATTCATGTCTATATTTATAAAGAAATAACCAGCGTAGCTGGGATAAACGAAGTTACGAACACGATACGAATTTATTTCATGTTTTACCATCTATAATTAGGAGTCAAAACTCATAACGTCATAAGTCTAAATGGTTTAGAGAGTTATGTTCATATCATACTTGTTTTTGCAAGAAAAAAAAGGTACCTAAATATGTGCTTGTGTGGTTTGATAAATGTGAGATATGCCTGGATATGGATACTCTTACCGCGCTCACTCACATTCGCGCGAACCTTTGTACATTGCACACGTTGTCACAGCTTTGACATCTATTTATACCACAAATGTGTCAAAATTTCGCATAATCGTTTGCAAAGGTCCGTCCTACACATGTGGATTGGCATAATTATACACGTGAACGTGATGTGTGCGCTTTAGATTGATAGCACATTGAGGCTCCGGTTTAAAATCTGCAACATCGACTTCAAAATCGACAAGTAGTGATTAAGTACTCGTGAAATGTCGCTCTTTAAAAAAGGACCAGAAGCACGAAGAAAGGACGAGAAGCCTTTGACTAAAATCCGTTCACCCAGTACTGCCCAGTAGCAATTATGTAATGAAGTAACAAACTTGAAAAGCATACAGTCAAATACCTTTTTTGGAAGTGGGTTAGTAAAAATTCAATTGTTTCTGCGGAGGAAATATTGGAAACCCTGCTAGCTGCTTTTAGCATTTTGCCACCCTGATGGACTATGGCATATAGTATACCTTCGCATAAGAGATGTGATCCGAGGCCAGCAGATGTTGTTTATGAATAAATAACGTTTGTTCAGAGTTATAGAGGTTTCAAACACTGAAATACCTACCATTATTTATAGTCGTGAATAAATTGTACTTTGGCTGGCTCAACTTTTTTGATAAAAAACTCGAAATATTTATTTGTTATGAAAAACTGCCGTTTATTTGCTTAAAGCACTTATTAACGTGGCAATGTTGCTTGTTTATTGAACCGATCCGTACGTACTTTTTAATCCCTCGTGGGGCAATAAATGGCCATTGATTGCGCCGTTCAACAGATTTGGATTGATTGTTCGATTTGCATACACGATGAAAATTTCCCTATGTATTTTATTGTGGATTACATTGTGTATAATCAGTCAAAGAGAGGCGATTCACGGGTGTAGATTGACTTTTTCGGACTTATAAAAAAGCTAACTTTGTTTAATTAACATCACTGCATAATATAAAACTAGCGGATTATATACACAAACAACAGTAGGATATCTTTGAACAAAGTTATTAAGCAATGTGTGAATGTTGTGCATCCCTGCTCTGCTACGTACGTGTGCAGGTTAGAACGCACACAAAGATTTTTGTCGGGCGCCTAAAAGGTGCACGGAAATTCCAGAAAGCCGCACACAGAGGTAGCTACGTGGTTAGGATGCACGCCTGTTCTTAAATCTGTTAGAACATAAAATACCTCAATAGCTGCATAAATTTTTCTCGTGGCTTTACCAATAGGTAAAGCTATTCACGGGATAACTCATGTATATGAGTAGGGTAAACGTGAATAATTTAGTACACATCGTACGCAACACACGATAGAAAACGCGGTAACATAGTAGCTACCTAAAACTTGGTACGACTATAATTATTTGTATAATAAATTCTTATATTAACTTGTAGACGCTCTAAAATTTCGTCCGAGACTTTTGAGTTAATAATATATTTGAATTGAAAGTCTTGATATATTTTTCACTCAAAACTGTGATATTACTCGTAGTTAGTTTTTCCGAGCTGTGTCATAGTCATAGCATAAGCGCCTAATGGTTTACCTACTTAAAACGCTTTCATAAGGCTTTTCCACGGCCGCGGAACAGCGAGTCGGAAAGTCAAATGGGGCAGCCGTCCTAATCCAACCGCGAACAAAAGCTTTGAAGCGCTTAAATGCAGAATTGCGAATAATTACCGTCGCTGCTTTCTACGACTATTAATTATTTGTTACCTAAATAAATTCGTCTAAACTTGCTTTGCGGCTTATAAGTAATTGAAATCATTTTTCATGAGAAAGGTCTCTATAAATTTAATATATGAAAAGAAAATAATACTTTATTAAGGAGTGGATTAAAAATTAAATAATTAACTTTCACAAAAATAACAGACTTCAAAATCGATAAGTAGGAATAACTCAAAAATTCCCGTCAGATGTCGCCATAAGGGACTAGACGTGAAGTGCTTGCTTTCGAATAAAAAGGGAATTATCTAAATCAGTTCATCCAGGGCACTTTTTGTACTGGATTGTCACGGCTTAGATATGCAACGAAAAGGGTGGCATAAGTCAGTACTTATGCCACTAAACCAGGGTTTAGGCTACGTTGTGCTATAAATAAATATTATTGTTATAATTATGTATTACACAGCCGCACAAGCCATTCATTCATTTTGATTTTGACCAGCTTTGACATGACCAGCCATACGTCTTCCATGCTGCTCCAACTGTCACTCCATATATCAAGCAATCTCTATACGTCTAGCAAGCTATTGGAATTTGTCTCTCTGCTTGATATTCCGAATAGTCTACCAAGCTAGGAGTTATTGCAAATGGCTGAGTAATTAAAATAAGAATTTCATAACATCGTAATTCCGAGTTAGTAGTTGCAAGTAATTTAAATTTCATCGCAATTATAATTAATTATATAATTGAAGTTTATTTGCAGTTTAGTCAAGAGTTTCGCCTATAAAATTTGTATATAACATTTTCCTGCCTCTTAATAGATCTGCAAGGTAAATTTTATAATCAAAGAAAGGCATCTGTGATTAATGACGATACAGAATGTATAAAAAGCTCAGCTGCGATATTATGTGAGATGTTTGTGCAGCACTATAGTTTAAGTAATTCCATTACATTGTGTATGTAGTTATTACAACTTAAGCCATAAGCTGTATGTTTTCCATATTTGTTGAACATGGAAAAACTTATCGAGTGGCCAACTGTTAAAATTATTGAAAATGTAAACCAAGTTTTATCTTATACTTTAGTGTTATAGATGATGAGTGTTCAGTGTATATCAAACTTATAACACCCCCTCCTTTTTCATCGAGGGTTAATAAAAGGGCAGTCAGTGATACGGTCAACCAACGAATCATAAAAAAA
Organism: Hesperia comma; assembly: GCA_905404135.1. Lineage (NCBI taxonomy): Eukaryota > Metazoa > Arthropoda > Insecta > Lepidoptera > Hesperiidae > Hesperia > Hesperia comma. The sequence continues at coordinate 5,387,992 of FR990018.1, forward strand.
TCACAACTAAATAAAAAAAAACAACAGTTACAGCTTACTGTTTTATTTATGTAGGTAATTAGGTATAGACTACACAAAAACTTATAAAGTATAAATGTTAGTGAATCCTTTTGTCACATGAAAAAGGATTTATTCACCGTCATTCGTTGTCTATGACAAACTGACCCGGACTCCTAAGATAAGGTGCCGTTCAGATGGATCTTGCTCTGTAACTTCTGTAATAAATCATTTTATTTTCGCCCTTTTCATTTTTACCTTGACTACGAAGATATCAAAGGGTTTTGCGTCGAGCTTAGGATGATACCTCTTGTATAATGACATCTGTGGGTGATGTAATGCGACGGCATTTGACGGCATCCTTAAAGTTATTACCGATGTTATCAAAACTTTCATTTTCGTTTATTCGTTTCTTTGTACTTACGATATTTTATTTTTCATATGATTATGTGATTATTATTATTATAACAATAATTATGATGCAGATAAACATCACATTCACACCTTCACGATAAGATTATAATTATGTTGCAAGTGTTATAAATAAACGTCATTTCTAGACAAATAGATATCAGAATCACTTAAGATCTGAGAAATAAACCTTACGTATAGTACGCGACAGGTTGAGATGGCTAGGTTATGTTTATATCGATATTTTTTCCACGCAACAAAATAAAAGTAGCATTAATAAAAAAGGTTTAATAAGTAAAATGTAAATTACTCAGATTGATTCAGTTTCGGCTAGTGTGGTACTAGCATTTATGACTACACTACAATTATTAATATTGTTGACGGACAGACAAGTAAATATTTATGGAATTTTGATGTAGATAGGATATGAGCTAGTAAGAAAATTTACAACTTTGTTGTTATAGAATAAGAATGTTTTATTCATCACAATAACAATGTGAGTGAGACTAAAATCGATAAACGCGGTCGATATGGGCTCGGCTCGTACATTACTAAGACTAAGGAGCGCGCGGGTGACGTGCGGTATGCGGGGTGTCTATTCCCCCGCGTCTCACCTCATACCCGGATTGCCATGTTGACCTGTCGCGTACTGTAAAATATCGACTCAGTTTGAAAATCGAACCCAAGATAAGTTACTCGATCGACTAGCTCAATCACTATCTACTGGATTTCATGGCTGCAAGTGTATCAACATTATGATATCAACACACTGCAATGATTAAATTTATTTCACTCGTATTGTGCACTCTATTGTTTCTACAAATAGAATATCGCAACATTTTCTGTATCTGCTGTACTTCGCAACGAAATGAATCTTCTATACGTTTGCCCCACTCGACGCTGTTTGCCCTCATCCGAATGGGCTTTAGAAAAGTTTATTGCGTGTTTTTATTTTCCTAAGCTGTATCTTGCGAGTGGCCCTCTTTCGTTACACACTGATTCGCCGTAAAGTTTATGTTTGACGTAATTCTAATTACAGGTCGCCGACGTCAAATAAATCAAATTGTAAAAGTACAAAAGAGGTAAAAGTATCGATGACTGAATCGCTTCAGATTGATTTTGGACTCTGCATGGAAGGATTGGCCACGTTCTTCATTTCTGCATCAAATTCAAGGACAATTAACATTATTTAAGGTGAATGTTGATACGTTGTTCTGAACTTAAGGTTTCCCGGGTCCTATATGTAAATAGACCAGTCATTTGGAAGACTTGCGTGGGGCGGGGACACGGGTCCAACACGTGGAGGCGCCTTATTATCTTCCTGCGAAACCTGTCTGGTTAGCTACCATCATATTGCTATAGGATCGCACTCATCTGAGTCGCTGGCTGCGATATTGAGATTTGATAGCTAATACTATATGGCTGTCTGCTTTTTTTCGGCTATTTACATAAAACAACAGATTTTCTTGTCGTTTGGTTGCGGGGTTGATGGTTTTTGCCGATCTCCGTCCAAATGTAGGACGACGGGTAAAAATTTCCTAAGGTTCAACGCCATAACTCAGATGTCGGTGCCAGGAGACAGGAGCGTAATAGGCCCTCGGTTCCGCTCTTCCGGGTTTTATATACGTATCTCATTGCCTCCGGCAGCCGCCTCGCAAACCATTTTGGATTTATTTCCCGGTTTGTCGAGGAAGTTCTGCATTGCCGATGTAGAATAAAATTACTGAATGATACACAGTTTAGTACCTCTCGTTTTGCAATTCACTTGTATTGTATAATAATTCAGGTTTGCTGGGTCTTTGGTTTTGTAAGATATTCTTTCGTATCCATGTGATTATATTCCTTTACAATTAACGCAAAGGACTTGCTCGCTACTTGCAGTTTTTGTGTGGTTTAAAGTCTGAAACCGATGTGCTGCTGTACAAAAAACAGAAAAGAGATCGATAAAGATAGTGGTTCTTTGTGTGTTTTTAAGTTATCTGTAGAGTTTACCTTCAATCTATCGACACACAAAAAGTTACTGTTTATAATTTGCACACTATAAAAAATTAGGACAAACATAATAAACGTCGTTACAGAAGGTAATGAATGATAAACATTAAATATAAATTTAATGATGATGTGTAAGAATTAGATATGGTTGATACTTTGTGTCAAGGTCAAAAAATATAGCTTGCCACTGCATATTGTGATATTACACTATTTTAAAAATATAGTACTTAATCTAATTGGACTAACCATTTCTAGTCCCGTTTTAGCCTTATTCTGTGTTAGTCACAGTTGTCATGGGTGGCAGCAGGAAAGTGGTGGTGAATGCTTTTTTGCTATCTTAGGCACATTAAAAAATAATCTATTATTCATCAATATTACAATAGTTCATAAAAATTTGTAAGAACCCTGTTATAATTGTAATAAAATATGACATTAAACTCATAACTCGTATTTATGTTTCAACTCGCGTTAAAGGATTTGGCTAAGCATTAGGGGCATTTAGGCTGTATAGTCAGTGAAGGCAATGCCAAAAAACATAACCGGTGAGCCAATGAAGTGGTCTCTGAAGTGCGAAGGGGCGGAGGGGGGTTACGTAAGGGCTGCGGCAACCACCCTCGCAACACATTCCCGCCCGGCCGAGTCTAGCCGATCATATGCCTGCTTGCCTTGAGTTGGCCTTTTGCTTCTTATCCTTTAACTGTTTCGTATTTTCTTGTTGGAATAAACATAATATATTATTATAAAAATATAAATTGTTTCCAAGAGTGTACCTATTCCTTTTTTAATGTTTTATTTTTTAGATATAGCTACGTGGACGTCAACCACGATAACCACAAAATAAGTGGACAAATTGTAAAGGACCACTAATTATAAAATATAAGCACTAGGTATACTTACCTACGTTTGTATATATTATGCGTAAATATAATTAGAAATGTTTGATTTTTCATGTGAGACATATAAAGAAAAAGTGTGATAACATAATTTCAAAGTAAAGACAACTCGCGCAACAAAACTTTACGATATAACATGGCTTTTCTCCATGTCTGTGATGTTTTAGAGAAACTTGGCAATTGCATTACATTATCAAACAGACATTCTGCTTTGTTTTGCTTATATATAAACAATTTATACTTTAGGTAATGTTGGCCTGAATCTTATCACAAGTGATAATGATAGAAGGTATCAATTAATGATAGATATCTATATGGATTCAATGAAATATATGTATTAACGGATTTATTCAATCGAAGAAAGCGCAATGAATCATTGTTCGATAATATTGATATCGAAACGTTTACGGACTTTTTGTGAAAGTGATTGTTCTTCGTAACTAATGAGTTTTATCGGATTATGTTCAGGTTGTCAGCAATATTGTATATCAGTCTAGCGAGCTCTCATCTTGCTTACACTTACCGGTAATTAATATTCCGGTGTCGGTAATTCGATGAACTGCAAATACTGCAATCTAATGTATAGACCCACCTGTGTAGTATCGCTCTGGAGTCTCGTTCATTATGTATGGAATAGTTTGATAGGGTGGTGCGAATTGCGACTGGGGATTTATCTCTTCGGGGCTGGTTTTAGAGGCTGTAATAAAGCGTGCGACCGACGTCAGCGACTCGGCTATCCCCTATCGGCCAGTAACATAACAAAAATATATGTAAATAGCCGATAAACTATAGGGAGAAGTATGGAAATAGGTACTCTGCAGTGGTTGAGTGATGAATAGTAGCCTAATACGATTCAATTCTTCACGACTTAACTATGTACATCCAATATATGGCAGTAAAAAATAAACAGGGTGAGGGGAGGTTTGGTAGGCAACTTACACGATAAAGGGGATCCAGGCCCAGTAATGTGCCAGATAAGAGTTATAATGAAATGAATAAAAGTAAATTACGCTTTGATATAATATGTGTGTTCTCAGCCATGAGTCGCCGACAATCCAAAATAAACAAATAATCTTATCACCTTCATAAGGCTTCTGATGCACGAATAACAAGGCTTTCACTCGCTGATGTATTCTTTATCACTAAGCGGATCAATTTCTGATCTGTCTGGAGTCGACCTGTTTCTCGGCGACTTGACAAGATCCCCGCAAAAGTATAACAAGTAAATATGTCCTGTTTGCAACGTCATTAACGTCTTATCTATAAACTACTTTCGTACTAAAGTACCTACTTCTTTCACTTCACGTATTCGCTATTAATGTTGTCACGGTCTAACAATTTCCTGTGATGAGGTAATCCCTTCCCTGAACTTGGAACTATTGGATCCGCTTATAAAACTTTGTCACTCCTGCGTTATCAGAATCTGCCCAATCCCATGAAGAACTTTCGTAATGGATTGCATTTGTTGCGAAACATTAGCATCCAATTGGGCTGACAAAACTACAGCCAACCCATTTAACTAAAGTCGGAAGCGACTAACAGCTTGCGTTTTGTTGTAAAGAGCAGAACCGGTGTCGAGAGTCTTGCAAAATACATTCAAAAGGCCACCGATCGGCTACTTAGCGATTTCACTAAGGATTTTATCCGCCTGTTGGCCTTGTTTTCCACTCTGTACCCTTTTTGTTCAGGCAAAGATTTTTATGATGTAAAACGTTAGGGGTATGAATAGGTCCTATTTTTCCGGATATAAGAAAAGAGCTGAATGTAATGGAAGTAAATTAAGCGTTCGATACGCTTTCATCTTTTTATTAAACTGTAAAAATTATAACCAAAGTTCCATCCCAAAAACAATGAAAGAAAAATAGCAAAAAATGTATTTTGTAACAGAAATGTTTGTTTTTTTTTGTACAATGTTCAGCTATTGCAATTTTTTCAGGTAATTATAGTCATGACGCATAGCTTAATGACTAAAAATGATATTTGGTCCAACTTTTTGAATTGACGTAGGTATGACGGTTACAGCCGACTTTGATACAATTTTCCACGTAACATTGAGAGTCAGTTGAACTCCTAACTGATGAGTTCGCGATGTTACGCTGAGTCGCTAGCCGTTCCGCTCTCGTGACAGGCGTGAAGGTGCCGCACAGCTGGTAGTGACCAGTGTCCAAACCCGCCCCCGCCGCTTTATAACTTTGAAATCGTAATTGATTGCGTCTATTGTACTACTTCCACCGTTTCCGAGAGTTAGTGGTGTGATTTATTTTACCATTCAGTGTAATAATATTATTGCTGATATCTATCTATACATTTATCTGTACATGTCTTGCTTACCTCATTTGTTTTGATGAATGAGTTTATCTAGCAACTATTACGAAATATAAAACTGAAACTGGTTTACATTTGCGCCTAAGAGATATTTAGGAAATATGTGGTCTTTGTTGGGCAAATAAAAGGCAATATTATTATTTTAAGAATTTTTGTCTGTCTTTCTATCTGTAGGTAATAGGTTAATGTTTGTACGCGCATCACACAAAAAACTACTGTTGAAATTTGACTCGGTTTTCCCTGTTGTGTTGCTAGACTTCGAAGCTTAAAAAAACTGGTGTATGTTTCATATAAATAGGCCGCTTAGAACTTTATAAAACGCTACAAATTACGGGTCCACTAAGAGCGGTAAACTTCGCTTGGTAGAGCTTAGAAGGACACGAAGTTTCATTGATCTCTGTCCATCGTCATACTTACTAAGCTTTTGTATTTAAAATTTAATTTTCAGTTACTTAGTCGGATAACTATCCCTAAGTTTTTCCGACGCGTAATAAACGTCTTAATAAGTAAATAACTAACTGGGATTAACATGAATTTTGGTGTTTTGTACCTAATGTTGTTGTTAAATAAAAGTTTATAATAACGCTATATTGGTTTCTTAGAAATATTGATACTTTTTACTTATTTTAATAATCAGTGTCATTAAGATCTAATTAAAATAGATACTTCATTATTATTCTTAATAGTTTTTTAGTTATATTGCTCAAGCCTAAAATACTTTTCGAAAAAGAATAAGTAAAATAAACCCAAATATATATAAAATTATAAATGAATTATATAATAAAGTATTTATGACAAACATAGTGAACAATAAAAGGGTTCAATGTCCGAGTTAGTTTTTCGTGCATATCACTCTTATCGAGCCTTAATTTTAATGTGCGTCCTGTATCCAGAGTCCGTTATCGGTTTAACCAGCAATTTGGAGCTATTTATAAAATCATTGATAATGATACGTGGACCGGCGGCTTTATGGAGCAGTTTGGTGCTCTTATCAGAAATAGAGCGTATAACGTACCTACCCTACACTATAAAATGGGTCATCTGATAGTTGTAAATACTTATAGCTACGGATAAAAAATATTTTAATGAAAACGATTTTAAAGAACCAATGTAGAGAATTTAATTCTTGGTATACCTGTGTTCTCCCTGTGTAATGTAAAGTAAATTTCTGTCGAAATATTTCACTTGGTATTCATTTAACGTGAACCAGTTATGTAATGAATAGGCCTTTAATAAGCTTTACAACCCCGCGTTTATGACTTACGGCCGGATGAAATTTAATTCGAGCTTGAATTAACTTAATATCGTACATACGGAAAACTTATTGCTAAGCTTTTAAATACATTACACCTATGAGAAATTAATCATAATATTATGTATCTCAAATAATAAATAATCTCTTGGCTAAATGTTTCAATAAATTATTGTCAACATTGAGACACATACCTATTGCATTAACATTACTTAGCATGTTAATGGAAGGATAGATGAATTTATGGACGAATGTTATTTATTGTTACCGCGGTTACTAAGAATATGTGAAAAATTTCGCAAAATCAATTGCAAAGGTCGTCCTATACTTGTGGGTTGAATTATTGCCATTTATTGTTAGAAGAAGAGTATACCTATAGTTTAAAACATTATTGTAAACGCTTATATACAAACTCGAAGAATAAAAGTCGAATAAAAAGAATTTATGATCAAATTGGCAGCCGCATCTGTCAAATTTACCTTAAATTCTGTCAAAAGTGAGAGGAGAGGAGACTCATCATCTTGCCCTGGTGTCGAAATATCAACCAAAACATATTGGTTATTTACATGCTTGCCATCGTAACATTAATAAAAATTTTGCTACGTTGTAGGTCGACAGATTGTGTTTACTAGACATCTAATGTTATCTAAAATTTTAATGATTATCTCTTCTGAACACTCGGAATACGGGTTTATTGTAGTAGCTACATATTTTAGAGTGTCTTTGAAAAGACAGCTAAGGACCGACTGCATCCGTCTTGCTTTGAGAGCATTTTATAACAGTTATAGAGAACACAGATTTGGTACAGACGACTTAAAATGCGTCTAACGTCACTCTTGCCAGGTATTACGAGATAATTCCGCACAGCGCTTTTCTTAGCGGTTTTTTTTCTTAGCTTTAAGTGTAATTAGTCAAATGTTGTAATAGATATGATAATAATAATCATCATTTTGACTCATGTCAATAAGACATGGTTTAATCAAGCAATCAAAATATTAAACTTTTAACCCTTCCATTTTACCCCTTGTGGGGATTAATAAAAAAGGTTCTTCTTGATCTCCCCAAACTACAAAAGAAATTCCTGTGCAGATTCATGCTTCCAAATCCACTGGCTCAGGATGTCAGTCAGCCATCATTAGCGTTGTTATGTATGATAACATACCATAATAAGTACCAAAAAGTTATATAAATTTGAATGGCTTCCATGGAACCCATTAATTAAAATACTCAAAGATTCCAAGTTCTACCCGAAACCAGAACCCGGGTTTTTCAAATGAGACTAGATTTGAAAACCTTATCTATCACTATTACTTACTACTTTCAAATTGTTAGTCATAATGTCGCCGCGTTGTGTAATAAAAATATAAAGGTGAAAAATATACAAGTAAATTGTTTCAGTAAACTGGCTGCGTTTGTTCATTTACATATATTTTTTAATTCCATCACAGTAGTTCATGAAAGTGTTCACGGTTTCCAGCGCTACAAATAAACACGATATGAAAAATAACGGTCCACTTTATGTTGGTAACATGTTGGTAATATGTTGGTAGCTTTGCGGAATATCACTAGGAGCTTTTACCGAAGCTTAATTATTTCGTGTTTTCGGAGCGCGCCAGGATTTCGCCAACCTTTCATACACGGTAATTAATTATGATTAACTCGATGATGACATATTTCGGTAGATTTTCTTGCCGTCTTCACGTTGTTACGTCCTTAGCGATAATAAGTTCATGTTTAGATGCTGTTTGAGTAAATTGATTGTGAATGTGTGTGATGGAAGAAGCTTCCACAATATTAAACGTGCTCATGGGAACGGGCGTAGAACTGTACCAACTGGTGAAATAAGTAATTAAAAATATATACCTATTGTTGAAGTTAAGCTGTTATTACAATGGCCAATATCTGGTTTAATCGTCAGAAGTCATTGAAGTTACTGAGTACCTGGGCATAGCAAGTCGGCTCAATCGTTTATGTGAAAAATTTACATAAGATTTGACTCATATATACGAGTAATGTAAAGAAAGAAATAACCTTTGAATAATTTATAGGTAGTTATGTATTTATATACCTACCTCTGTAAAGAAATAATAAATAATTTGTATTTTTCCCAACCGGCAAAGAAGGTTCATGCTGTGTAAATCACCTATTCCTAATCTTAAGCGAGAAATACGGCTCCCACGTGGCTATAAATACGCTACGACCTACCGCTATTGGTTGTTTTGTGAGAATAAGGTTTCTTACAAATTCTCCGATGATGAAAATGTGAATGAGTAGTGCATTATTTATGTGTATTCTCTTTAGTTCCTTACTGTTTATATACTTACAAGTGAAACAATTTAACGAAGGATTTCATAAAATACATGTTTTTTTTTAAAAGGAAGTATGTTTCATAACTGGGAGACACTGGACTTTAATAAGTTGGTGAAGAAGTTAGCCTCAATCTGCAAGATTTGTGTATTTTTTCCTGGAAATAGTGTTATTTACAACAGTTTCTGATCAAAAAAATTCTACTTGGAAGTAGTACAAAATCATTAAAAATATACTTAATATTATGACGAGTACGCGAATGGTTAATACCTATGAGAAAATTTCTAAAACATCTGTCATGTGACACGGGCTAACTATAACCATTAGGACCATCGTGCTCTCAGCCATCAAGGAAACACGAAAAATGTGCTAATGGTTACATCTCCAACCACATATGTATATGTAGTCACATTTTTTGAATGACAAGCCGTCCTTAATCCCTTTGGATGCTGCGAGGTAATTTTAATTAATGACGGCATAGCATGGAGAGGTCGCAAATAGGGCGGGTCAAAAAGTTGTCGAGCGTACTATGTAGTTATATTGCAGAGCGGGCAACGGCCCCGTCCGTAGTAATGTGCCGGGATTTAGAGATTCCACCGACAACTGTCTGACCCAAATCTTTGTAATACATTTATACGATATATGGTTATGTTTGCCTTACTTATGTTTCATACCCGCTTCTCGTAGGTACGTAAGTGCGGTATTGCCTGTCTCTTTCAGTACTGTTGTCAGGAACTTTTGTTGGTTCCTTATCCACGAAACCACGGGATGGTAGTGGACTGATTTATGGGCAGTCTTCGGTTCAGTTATCGGAATGCATATAGTTTTTATTGATGTGAAAAAAAAGTATTTGTTTGCGTGACATCACGCAAGCCCCTACAGTTCGGACAGTATTGTTGGCGTTAATGGCCTTTAAAACTTCACACGAATTGTCGTATTATGTTAAGAGTGTTAATGTGATACATCAAAACAAACATGTAATTGAAAATGGATTTAAATCCGGTTATTTCCAGATACCTACTGACTTCGTCTATTTTTACGTAAATAATGGACGAACGAGTTGATGGTAAGTTGTCCACGGCTTTCACTGATACCAAAAGCATCTTTGTACAGTCAAGTACCTAAGAAATAAGGACTCTATCTCTAACACGAACACAAGTCGTTGCGCGACAGACTTAAGCAAGAGGACTGTAGCTAGCTTGCAGGGCTACAGCCCTACCATGGGTGCGGTTCCACTGAGGCGGAGCGGAGCGGAGCTGTGCGCGATCCACACGCGGCACAATGAGCGGGGATTTCAAGCCATGTGATTGGTGAATCGCGCACAGCTCCGCTCCGCTCCGCCTCAGTGGAACCGCACCCTCAAGCAGGAACCAGTTACATTTGTGGAGCCGCCGGTGGCACTCTTTTAGAGGCGTCCATCTCAGCCCTCAAAAGTAGCAACGCATTTGTGACTGAATTAGAACGAGACCCTTGAATATTGTTCGAGGTCAGTACCAGTTGTCATGGGCTGCATCAAAAGGGTGGGGCTACCAACTCCTTTGTTGATACCTTAATTTCATACAAAAGGAACGGGCTTCTGTCACTTCTTACAAAGCCAAGGTCTATCGACATGTTACCTAGGGTCAGTATTTTAAGACGACTTAATGCGACAAAAATCTCTTAAAAAATTGGATGGTATCTTAAGAACTATAATTTATCCAACTTACACCAAAGAATTGAAAAAAGTTTTTCGTAGCATCCACCACACAAACCGTGTTATATTAAATCTTACCGCTTGGAGAGTCCTAACCGATTCATTTTGCCGGTTTGCTTTCAATGCAAATAAATCGCTAGAAAATATTTCCATCGAATTCTCGTGTCGAGAGTCATTCGTACGTTTGAGACTATTGATTTTGATATTATTCCCCTGGTATTAACGAATTAGCGATTCGATCCATGTGATTTTGAAACTACTTTCAATGCATGAGCAACTGTTATGTTTTTTAGAAAGAAAAACGTTAATGTACAAGGGAAAACCGGTACAATCCTAAACGGATACGTTGGTTTTGGGTTACATATCGTTAATGTATCCAGGAAAATCCCGTACCTATTCTTATTTCTTATCCCTCACACAGCTTGTGCAAGTGAACTTTTTACACCCAATCCATTTTCTCATTCACAATGTTTAACTCTGATAAAAGATTGCTTACCTTGAAGAAATTGCTGTTACCGATTGATAACATCGCCTTTTGTTCACGATTCTTGGGACATTTTTTATTCTTAGGTACGGTGTACAATGGTGTTTGTTTCATATTTTATTAACATGTGTAAAATATTTGAAATTATAAAAATACTAGCGACCCGCCCCGGCTTCGCACCGGTGCAATAACTATTTAATGGATGTTATTATACATATAAACCTTCCTCTTGAATCACTCTTATCTATTAAAAAAACCACTTCAGAATCCGTTGCGTACTTTTAAAGATTTAAGGACACAAAGGGACAGAGAAAGCGACTTTGTTTTATAGTATGTAGTGATTGTGGGTTTCTGATCAGTTTGATTCCAGTAAAGTCCACATTTTCTGTAAGATGTCACGCTTTTTCGAAATACTTTAGCAACTAATTCTACTCTTCTGTGATTTATGACATTATGTATAAAACAGATAAGAACAGGACCTGTGACCTGTCCATTTCTAAAACCGTAACGGCTTGCCATCGACCATAAGTAACAAGGTATTATATTTCAACGTATGCTATTCTCTAACACAATAGTTGGTGGAATCATAACAGAGGAAACAGTCAGAAGTTCAAGATTAAAATTTCCATTTGATGTAATCTTGACCCGGCTTACACGGCACGTAATGAAACAGTCGTTCTGCAAGCTAGGTACTAATAAAATTGTTGTAATCCGTCGAAGGCCGCGCCATTAATGTTGTATCGATTCCGCTTTTGTCTTCATGCAACCGTGCACTGGCCTGTTGTTAGCTATTGTTGGATATTTCCTACAATTTATTTTTGTAAATGAAACCGACATTGTTCTACTTAATGTAGGCGGATATGATTGTCTAGCAACAGTTTTTCTTATTGGAAATTAAAATTTTGATATATCGGGAGTATTATATTAGTAAGCTTGAATTTGGTTTAAATAGAACCTTCCCTTCTGTTTGCATCCCTTGTTTGAGCCCCCTAACACTACTACCGATATTCAGAAATAGTTACACCACAGATGTCATGATCACGGTTCGGGGGAAAACTACGTTTATAATTTCTACCGTTTCACTTCTTTCTACATTTCGTTTTTGCAAGTTGCAAAACACGGAACAGTAAAAGCTTAAAATAACGAGAAAAACTTCTAATTGGGCTCCAAAGCTTACACAGTAAGTGTTCTAAAGGGTTTACTGTGACTAATTGCTATAAAACGGCGAGAAAATTTTAAAACAAAACTAGAAGCTCGGTCTGCGACGTACCACAAGGAATCCTTTGTACAATTGGTAATGTAGCCTTCAAGTTTAAATACACTTACGATAGAACTTACAATAATCCATCGCATTAATTAATGACGTAATCCTACTTTAGGCGCATACACGGTGTTAGTTAATAGCACTGAAATCCATTTATTATGTGCACAATACACTTAATCCCGACAAAGATGTACGTATTCATTTACATATCAATTTATTATTGCTTTCTATAAATCTTATTTTATACCTTACAGTTTTCCAAGTTACAAGTTGTATGTAGAACACGTCATTATTTAGGACTATCTTTGTATGTATTCCTTGGAAATAATGTAAGAGTAAAAACGTGGATATAAAAGTGACTTGAGTGTATAAAATACAACAAAGAAAAACTGATTCTCTCGCAATCACATATTTTCTTTGGTCTGTAAAAACATTACTATTTCAGTATTGCACAGTCATTCAGGCGTTAGGTACTATACTGCAATCCATTGTTGAACATTGTAGAGTTCTGATAAAAAATGTTCGTAGCATCTGGTGTAGCAGGAGAACTGCTGTGACAGAAGTCGGACAGCCATGAAACACATTCAAAGCTAAAATAAGTTTAAACAAGACACATAATGTTTTTCTATAAAGCCTAGAGGTAAGCCTATCCGCAATTACGACTGTATTCGAACTCCCCACTAGACCTTACTTGTTAATATTATAAAAATTATTTTCTTAAAGTTCTTACATTTGTGTAATTTGAAAACAGCGTGGACTTATCCATACTTTCCAAAATAATATAATGATAAATTATTCCTAATCTTTGTATATCTCGGGAAGACAAATCTGAATAAATCTGTTACGTAAAGCTTTGTTTGCCGGTATTGTTAAATTGTTCTAGCGCTTTGTGGTAAACGTTGTAAATTAGAAAAAATCTTAACAATCATTGTAAAGGAAGTAATAAACCAAACAGTGATTTGTAACATTTCTAAAAACTTAAGTATTTGTAATCATCACTGCAATTACAGGTAGGTACATAAATACACATACTCGTAGGTATAAAACATCAGTAATAAGTGGTGTGTATACCACCATTAAATTAGTAAACGGTGTGGTTGCATGGGAGCGCGACAGCCACCCTAAACATTAAATATAACAAATGGCCCACATTTGGCCGAGCTCATTCAAATACTGGCACTGAAAGCTTGTTGGGACATAATAAATTGGAAAACTCAGTTCGGCATACACCGCGTGGATTTTGTGAATGCATTTTACACGAATTTAAGTTACAGTTGGACTGCTTTATGCTATTTGTAAAGAAAACTAGAAATTATGTCATAGCCTATTTGGTACTTGCCAAGCGAGCAGCGTGCAAGAGAGGGTTCTCAGGTCAGATTCTGGGCCGGGATAGATAAATGTATGATCTTGGGTCTTGGGTGTTTTTTGTGTTGCCAATGTCAACCACGACAGAGCAAATCTCAGTGCAGGGGTATGATTAGGTTATTGTTTATTACCTACTTTATTTACTACTGCTATGGGTGACTGACATCATAATTAAAGGACCCTTTTAATGAAGTTATTAATGAGAGGTTATCTAATTAGAAATAAGACTTGATTGTCTTAGGTAAAATTGTAAACCATCGTCTGATTATAAGAAACATGTAGTTATGAACAGCTATAATATCATTTTATCCTTGTACATATTTGCCTCACATTTGCTAAATTTCTGTTTCCGCAATTGGATTGAAACACAGTTCCGGCTTCCGCAGTTAATCTGGCTTTTCGAGTGATCGCGACATATTCACCAATGATGTGACGTTACACATTATACTTATTATTTTCGTGTTATTTCTACTTACACCATGTCCAGTAGAAGCAGTCTGCCAAAACATTATTGCAACTTCTGCCGTGTAATTGTTTTAACAGCAATTGTGTTATGAGGCGACCATCTTTCCTCAAGAAAGGCAGCACGTCTTTCACTGAATTAAAACGGGACATTCTAATGATCTGTCCAAGTAATGTTATTAATAAAATCCTCTGCTAAAAACTAACCATCGTCAGTCCCTACACTTACTTTCTAATTAATGGTCTAACATCATCTTCTAACTGCACTAATCCTTGCCCTGTTTTGAGTCTTGTTCTGAGTCGGTCACACTCACTAATTAATGGTCTAACATCATCTTCTAACTGCACTAATCCTTGCCCTGTTTTGAGTCTTGTTCTGAGTCGGTCACACTCACATGTTGTCATGGACAGCAGCGAGAGGGTGGTGCTAAATGCTCGATTTCTGTCTTAAATCTATAATGCAGTTCTTAACCTGTCTGGTTTTGCATTTATCACCTTCTAAAACAAACTGAAATATTTTTAACGCTTCATATTTTCTACTTCTTTTTGTCTATTATATTGTGGTTGTTTTAGGTGTATTCAGGATCTTGGCTTAACGAGCGAGACAAATTTTCACGAACTATTTTGTGTTCCCAAATAGTGAATCCTCTCATATTTTATGTAATGTACGTACAGTAAAAAACCGGGACTTTCTGGAGTTAAAGGACCAAAGATTGATGTAACTGCCGGTTTTAAAATCCTGTCTGATGTTCGGTGCTTTTGCTAGTTAATCACGAAGACTGCCTCTATTTGTTAGTGTCGTTTTCCCATTACAGTGCAATAGTAAACCGCTCTCGCTTCGGAAAACATGATTGTTTATAGATAGTTACTACACCCAAAATTATTTTTAAAATCTTAAATTAGTGTATTTGATTATATACTTGAATTATGACAAAGAATTGCGATCCATTGGTAAAATCCATGTAAAATTCCGTGCACTACGTTTAGTCAGAAGTTAAGATCAGGGATGTTATGGATATCCGTAACCGTAACCGAAACTATCGGATATCCGAAATAAAAATATATCCGTAACCGGAACCGTATCCGTTAAAATAGTTTCGGATAATTTCGGATAAGGGGCGGAGTCTAAATAGAACACGTTATGACAAGTTTTTATTTCACCACTCACTTGCCATGTAAATCTTGCATTGTTAGATTTTTTGGTGTCACTCTGTCTAAAAAGTAGGTAATTCCTGAAGAAAGAACTCGATTAATAAACAACTAAAATCCAAATTTTCAAGTCACTAACTTCAATGGTGTACAACTTTCATATAAAAGTTTTTCTTCCGGTTCGACCCCTACGGGGTAGAATTTCCAAAAATCCTCTCTTAGTTCTCCCTTCACTCCCCAAGGAACATACATGTCGAATTTCAGCTTCTTCTGTTCAGTAGTTTTGGCTGTGCGTTGTTTGTCAGTCAGTCACTCAGTAACGCAAGAGTTTTATATAAAAAAATATATGGAAATAATATGGATTATAAGTAGATTATTACATACATTTTTCCCTTAAATGTAATATCCGTAACCGAAACTATCCGAAACTAACGGATAATCCGAAATAATTAGATATCCGTAACCGAAACCGAAACCGATATAATTTTATTTCTATATCCGTATCCGTATCCAGATCCGAAATTCCATATCCGTAACATCCCTGGTTAAGATAATTAATTTTAGTCTAATTGTTTTAGTTCTTTGTAATGCTATGCTATTTACAGTACCTACTTACAGGTTCCTTGTGTGAAAAAGTTTGTAAAAATCGTACAAAAACTCATGCCATTTAATTTCATTATGCATTGAAAGCTTTTTACGATATTTAAAAAGTGCAGATTTATTATTCCCTAGTTATTTGCAAATACGAGTGGCACTTATGCTACAAACTGCAACAATTTTACTCATTTTTCTTTAAATAACAATTCCATTTTGTGTAGCGCTTTTTAATTTTATAGGACATAATGACAGAATTAAAAATACAAGTGCTGACACATGAAACCCTGAAGTACATTTAATAACACACTTTGACGTACATCGATGCTTGTTTCATCAATTTCTCTTTGCCATATTGATTTTGCGCTGTCGTCATAGCAATTAAGCCGTTGAATTTTTTCACAACTTTTTGAATCGTTACGTTATATCTCAGGAACGATGGTCCGTAAGAAAAAAAGAATTAAGTATACCTTTTTTATGAATAATTTTAAGATCTACACGTTTTGTTAGAGGTAATTTTTATGACGAAACTTACCATTTTGTTGAAAATCACGAAAGACGAAATTTTTATTGTTTGGCCTTAAATAACTTTTTCCACACACCGGGATTATGGGGAGTTTTGAAATTTTGTTTTGAACTATGTGACTATGTGTTGAACAGTTTTATCCATTTTAATTTGGATGGGAATTTTTGTAACTTTGAATGTCTAGTTTCACCGAACTATATTAACTATCACACTAATAAACACAGTATAGATAAAGTTATTCATGTTTTTTTTTGTCTTTTTCTTACCTTTGACTTCCGAGAATCATATGATGGAACAAATAATTTTAAACTTTAAATAACTTTATACCTACTGCGTTTATTAATATGGCATTAATCTTTTGAGTAATCGAAAAGAGTTAAGGCATCTATCGATTAGTGTTGCAACATTTTAACAATCGATTGCGTCGGGCGGGAATAAATCTAATAGTCAGAGCACGGTAAATTAAAATTCGTGTCGAGACTTCCATATAAAGTTAAGTCATGCCCACGACACAAATGGAGTCACTCTGTAGCATAACAAACTTTTGTCCCTTTTAGTTTTGGCTGAGGTTTTTATTGTTTTGTAGTGACTGGTGTCTATTAACAGGTGCGACTGTAGTTAATTATTGACTTATCATATTTAAATACCTGAAGATGTTAAACCTTTTTGGAAATCTTCGGAGGAAATTAAAACCTTTGAATTTAACCTTCCACATATCCTTGATATCATATACTAGAGTTAGAGGACTTGGGAGTTGCGCCGAATATTTTAAAAAATAAGATAGCCCATAATAAACCCCTGTGGTCTTAAACCCATTCTCACTTTTGAAGAATGTGGATTTTAATCCTTATTGCGTTGTAAGAGTTTTAAATTAGGTAAAGCTTCAGCGAAGAAGAACAATGTGAATAGACTTTATACTGTTATTTGCTATTAACATCCCCAACGGTCTGTGAAGACTAATATGGCACAAAGCTCTAAATGAGTTCCTCAATGGAACGATCCGACGATCGGCCTGTATGTACGACGCGATTTCTCTCGTCATTCGTTATGCGTAACATAAATGATTGGAATAAGCCGCGTCAATCGTCATCGTCTATTGCCGCACGTTCTATAGAGGAATAGAGAGCTAGAGGTCTTCCATAAATATGTTGTAGGTAAATTGGCTTTTAATAACAGATTTCAAAAAGACGGAAGGGAGTAAATTTGACTTTGTATATTATGCTTTTTTATGTTTTCGGGGATTTTTTCGTTGTTCATGAGCCGATTTTTATAATTATTTTTTGTTGGAAAGTAAATATTCAAAGGGTGGTCCTTGAAAGAAACTTGGAAGCACTCCAAATGGACGCATCGTATGGATCTTGTAGTGTGGATCATACCGGAATAACCCATCGTCAATGGTTACCTTTCAAGTAAGCAGAGTTAGGTTATTAGTAAGTATAAGGACTTTGGAAGGGACTGTTAGTCTGTTAGTGATACTTCGTCATGTAAGTTTTTGATAGTAATAAAACAGACGCGTTTTATCATCTGTCCATTGATTAAGTGTTAATGAGTGACCGTAATTGCTGGAGGCGCTCTTGACCCATTTTCTGAACACGTAGGTAAAAAAGGTCAGCGTAAGTGATTTAGAGACGTACCATTATAAGAAAACATTTCATTTCGAAATGAAAATTTTAGTAGTGATTTTTATTTCAGTAGTCAAACTATCGTAGCTGAATAAAGAGGGGCGAACAATTGTGTTTTAACCGAGTCGACTGGTGATTTCTTTTTCCTTTGTTCTAATAGGTCAAACCCCGATGTGAGCGAAATTGTTAAAGGTCATCAAAATCTGTAGTTTTAGTTAACTTTGTTTAAACAATTTACGTTTTGGGTACACGGCCAGCTGCGAAAATATCTTTCTTCTCATGATATTATTATTATAACATCGTTGTTTCGTACTGTAATTGAAAGTAATTGAATCATACCACGTATGGTAATGTGGGTTAGGGAAGGTTAGTTTCATTAGATAACTCTAGTCAAAGTAAACTAACTGATCCACTCGTATTTCGGTAGCTAATTAGTAAGCTTACTTCATACGGAAGCGGTAAGTTGTGTAAGTTATGTATGGGTAATACAATGTGTATGAGAAAGAGGGACGTGTTTTTCTCTCTCTCTATGTCTGTGTGTGTATGTTTGTGTGTGTGTGTGTGTGTGCGTGAATACCTCCGCGCTAACATATTTAAGATACAAAATAGTGATGCGGGATAAAATACCAGAACGACCTAAAGTTTACTCTGTGTAAATAAGTAGGTACTTATTTAAGAATTTCCATAAATCATCAACCCGAATCTGTTAAACATTTTATGGCCTAGACGTTGATATTTTTCTCCAAATTATATCGGATATGTAAAACTGAAGTACGAAACATAAACTGATGCCGGTCGGCTCTTTCGCTATTAAAATATATATCCTACCCATCCCCACATCCTTTTGACCCGTACAAAGAGGTCGTCCTTCCTCGATCGTGCGGCTAACGAATGGGTTCTCCTGCCGTCAGCGGTGCGAGGAATTCTCTCTGTTAAAACGTTGAGGTTACCTGTGTTGAATAGTGTGGTAATTGGAGAATGTGCCTCTTTTACTACGTCATCTTTTGCCATTGGTTGGTTTAAAATTAATATGCATCCGTGTCGCTACCGTGGGTTCTAGTCCTGAATAAAAATCATTGTCTTAGTGTACAAGTGTGGATTAAATGCACGTAGTTTTGGAAACTCTTCGGTTGTTATGCCGCCTTCATCGCGATGTTTTCCTTAAGTAAATAATCATAATATCCAAAACACAATTTTCCAGTATTAGGAGTGCGTGTATTATAATGTGAGTGCGTGCACTAATTGTAATGCACGCAGCATTATAAGGAATGCGTATATAATAATTTGAATTATAACTTATTACTTACTAGTTTTTGACCGCCGCTCCGCTGACTTGGGAGTCGGAAAACGAAAAATACCGGTAAAAATCATCTTACGTCCTTTCTAGGCACATAAACTATAAACATAGATACCAAATTTTATATTCAGGTTCAGCGGATTCAAAGCGAAACGTGCAGAAAGAAAGTTACTTTCGCATTATAAATATGTAATGTATTAAGTCTTGTATCGTTTATTAATTTTATTATAAATATTAGGCAAGTACTTCATTATTTTGTTCCTCAAACTCCTTAAGTTGGTTTGTTTACCCTTCATAATAAAACTTTAAAAAACAAAGGGTAAATGTCGTTGTTTATTCTTTGCTTTCGTACTATTAAAATGCGAGGAATCCTTACTATATTAACGGTATGCATGAATACGTACTCAGTGCGGGGTCTCGATTAGATTAGCAGATTAGTAAATAAATGCAATTATATAGCGAAGGTATATTGTTGAACCTTTGTTCGTGGGTTAATAAGCAGTTGAAACATTTTCTACACGTTTAGGAACTTACCGGTTTGTCTTATATCTAAATATAAATTAAATAAAGTACTAAATTATACTTATTCTTCTCATCGTCTCCAAGGGTTGACTGGTAGAGAATGCCATTAGGCATTAAGTCCGCCCATTGTTATACCTAGTTATAGGTTTTTTCAATAAAGAGTAAGTAAAATAAATAAATAATAATAAATACAATAGGTATGTCGCTTGCTTTGGTACAAATAGTTAATGTGTCGCTTGATCGAAAGTTATTCGATGTCGATAAAAAAAGTGCAATAAATGTTAGGTATTAGGTAAAATGCAAAATTATTCATATAACAGTAGGTACCTAACTGCTACTTTTAATTTTTTTCATAATATAATAGGGTATTTAATAGGTATTAGGTATTTGTAATAGGTGGGTAGGTACTTCGGTTTGTAACTACTCCTTGTTTTGTAATGAGGATTGTTCCTTAAGCTCAATAAGGATTTTCGAATGCGTGCGAACGATTTAAAAATTAATTGAATTATCTCTTAAATATATCAAAGTAGACAATCGCATTGAATATTATATCAATAAAAACTAATAAATCATATTGTTGCTACCTCGCTGTATACATACATTTTAAAATCGACTCGAAAAGACGAAATTAGTTTTGTAAGGTAAACATATTCAAAGATCACTTAAACGAGATTAATGATTCATACATGTATCCTACCTAGTACTTAATTTCGAATCAAATCATTCGTATGTAGGTACGCCTTCATTACCCAAAGCTTAGTTTCAGTTAATTACATGTTAATAAATTTTCAGCGCTTTATTATCATATTATTTTAGTGCTTAATTTAATTTAATAGTCAAACTTGATTGATACTTTGTAAATCCAATTTGAAATTTCCCGGTAATTAGCTACTAGCAAATGATATGAAAACAAGGAAGTGACGAGTAATAATAACTGAATATTATTGCATGTGTATATTTAATTCTATATGGCGATAAGCGGTTTTGATGTTACACGCAGAGCCGACCGCAGTAATTGGCGCTCTCATAACGTCCTTGTTAATTCGATTTGAGTTGATTGTCGTCGGCGAGCGGTCATGCTCTGATCTCCGACCCTGCTGAATTATACGACTGGGATTGGCTATTGAAGCGATGGGAGCTTCAATAGCCAATCCCAATAATCATCCCCTAAATGGGTAAAGTAGGGGTTGAAAGGTTACAAAAAAAGTTTGTCTCTATATACACGCTTATCTCCGGATCGGCTGAACGGATTTTTATGAGACTTTCACTGAGAGATTCAGGAGGTTTTGAAGCAATTATACGCTACTTTTTATCCTGAAATTCCCGCGGGATTGGGGTGTCGGGATTCACGCAGGAAAAACTTTGTGACACACTGAGTTCCACGCGGGCGGAGCCGCGGGCACAGCTAGTAATTTATATTAATAAACATTAGTTTATTGGGGTTAAAAAATGACTCCTGCCAAAAGTCATATTGTCCCAAAAATTAAAAATATTGTTTTTGATAGACTTAATTCAAATATTACCACTTTCCTATGTCTATGTACATATAATGAAAATGATTATAAAACGCCACAATTTTCGATGATTAAGCCACCATCAATGGCAATAAGGGCGAAACCACAGACATTTAACATGTCATGAGCTAAACCGATTAGGTTAGATAGCGTAATTATACTGCGGTTTGTTCTGCGTGTTGCCATTTGTTGAAGCTTTAGGGATTATTATATTATTCATGAAAAGCCAGCAGCAGAACTGTCAAGTCCAACAATGATGCAAATGGAATACACAATCATGTTTTTGGTTACGGACTGTGAGGAAAAATTTAAACAAATAATATTTTTAAAGTTATAACATACCTATTATGTTTAAAGTGTACTTAAGTAAATTTATGAGTATATCATTTTAACGTTTCCTTTAATACGTGGGCGTTTCATGTATGGTAATTTTTTACAACTTTACTACGGTCTGACCTTTCAGCACGTAAACGTTCGTAACTGAGAACATGTGCTTACTTAATTATTACACTGACCTTTAGTAAGTCTACTATTACCCCGTTAGGTATCGTAAACTTTCTAACTTTATGTTTCTTTGCAACAAAGTCTCGGAATGAACATCGCGGTATAATAATTCGTGCGTAATTAAAGTGAATCTTCATAAAGTTCTATTACCACTAATTAAAAAAGCGAAAGCTTTTGTAAACAATGTTGTTTATGCAAGTGTTTGTGTCTAAGGTAATGCAGAGTTACTGTAAAATAAACAATTTTACTTTACTTACTCTTTTAAAATCGTCGGCGTCCTTGTTCCTACCCTAACATAAAATGGAATGTAACATCGTTATAAACTCCGTTTGGAATATTTTCTGTAAAGCAGCGTTTTATCTAAATAACAAATTTTCTTTTCACACACAGAGTTTTACTGTACTGTTTTTATTTTGGCTGTGTAGAGCCGGCCTATATTCTAGCTAGGCCAATCTCATTCCGGCCAGTAAGAATGATAACTGTAGTCTACTGAAGCCGGAACATGATCACAAGTTGGTGGTGTTATTTTGTGGGCGGCCAATGTAACTGACCCCATGTCCCCATGAAATTACACAATATTAGCAATTAACATTAAAAATAATACATAAATTGCATTGTGCCGCTACCAAAATATTCGCATTTGCGTTGTGCCGCTACCAAAATTTTCGCATTTTAGAAGGCATTTTATATCACAGATGATACAATATTGTCACAAACGTGTGAAATGTTACCACAGCGTATATAACGCTTGCGGTGTTCTCGTGTAACACGTGTTGCAGATGGTCGATGACAATTTGTGGTGTCGGAGGGTCGACGGGCGGTAGGCCGTTGTCGTTCCGTCCACGCCCAGACCAGCGTTAAGTATTCACGCCGAGGAACGTTGATCCGTATCGTCCCCTTAGTGAATATTCGACTAGTAATATATTTGGTCGAGTAAGGGTTCCTGATTCGATGTCGATATTGCGGTTGTGTCTATTCCATACAACTACGGATCATTCCTGATCATCCGGTTCAATTTGTGTCTATATTGTTCAGTTTTCGGTGAGATTAACTTGGCCTTTGTGTAGGTTAACACTATGCAATATGCATCTATAAAGTCATGCATGCTTTATGAAATGAAATTTTAGGATTGCATAATACATCGTTTTACTACCCGTTTCTACTAAAAACAGGTTTCTTTAGTAAATAATTATGTATGTACAAAGTTTTGAGTAGACTAGGACGCGCGACACTGAGCTTCCTCTTTTTAATTTGTTGCGTCATCTTAACTTTGCGAAAAGTGTTTCAAATACGAGACTAATAAATTAAGTTAGCATGTCGGAGCGCTCCCCCGAGGCTGGAATAATGGTTCGACGCATTATCGCGGCACGGCCGGGCGGCCGGCGTCGTGCCGTCCGTGACCCAGTTTCTATGGAACCCCGAAACAAAGGCTCCTGCTGCAGTGCACGGCTCGTGTGTGCGTTTACGGTATAACAAGCTATTGGCAAGATTCTCACGATCTTTTTGCCGCGTACGCAAATTGTGTTCCGCGTCGACTTAATTATTTTTACACAGTGTTGACAAGGTATGACTGACGTTTCATGTTACGTTTTTGGAGTTATTATGGAAAACAGTATTATATATTTTTTTAGTGGAACGTCAAGACAATTATTGATTATAATTGCAACATAAATAATAGAGCAGATTCTTATGTTATAATAAAAACATGATGGTAACTTTGTTATTGTTGTTTCTACGACTAAAAGTACAAAACACTGGACCTTTGTAGAGAATTAAATTTGCAAAGAAAAATGTTTTTTGTAAATATCTAAGATCAATAGTTTGCGTCAGATATTTTGTGATATCCATCTGCTCCTTTTTTTCACGAAGGCAGTCGCAGGGAAAGGGTTGCGACCCGAAAAACTAAGATTTACTTTAAACTGAAAATCTTGTGTCATTTGGAAAATACAACTCCTTTATCTTTATTCTTTTCAATGGACAAGCAATTACATTGTCTGAATTACATTGACAATTGTGATGTTACTCGTGCCCATAGAAAACAGTAGGTATCACCAGGTGGCCCGACTGTTTCTACTTCAGCTGTTAACCTGTACACATTTACTTGTAAACATGGGGTTAAATAAATATTTCTTACACGTAGCAAGAATGATATTTTAACGAAAACGGAGCGGGAACATAAGCTTGAACGAAAAGTTATCAATTTATTGTAGATTCGTGCTTTAGTTCGTTCCTGATATTTTTATGTGTAACCAAGTCATGCGCACGTAGGATTTTCTATCGGAAACATATCAGAAACAATTCGAATTTTCTCCAAAGTTTTTTGCTCACGTGTGATATAATAAAAAGTCTTTTTGTACAATGTTATGCTAGGCCCTCTGTCTTGCCTGTGACACAAAATACTTAAAAAATCCTATATTTCCTTAGACCCTTGCTATAATAATACCCCTATCGAGGTTTGGGGTGGACAGCCTTACAACTCACAACCCTGTAAGCCAAACACAAGTTACTCAAAGCAACTTGCTTGAGGCGGCGTCCTTTACGGCAGAACTAGTTTGCTGTATTTGCTTAGTCCGCCCAATTTGCGTACTACATAAAGAGCAATTGACTGTGCTATTATTTATTTTACAAACCGCTTCGAATACTCTTGTAGCCCGAAACGGATGTAACATTTTGTTATAAATTATGCATGGGAATCGGAGACGCTATCAATTAGGTAACCCTTTCGGGCCTGTTTCGCTATATCCGTCCTCTAGGATAGGCCTTTGTGGGAACCACCCGCATATATTGAATAATGGGTAGCTCGGTTCATCTAAGTGGATTCAATTTTGCCTTACGTGATCCTTCCGACAGGGAGCCGGCTGTATAACGAGAAACTAAAATAACCGTCTGCCATTTTTGAGGCGTCTCGTTACTTTCCTCTTTTGTTCAGCGCTAGAAGTGCCGTAATGGAAGGAATTGTTAACCGCTTTTTATGGCGTTTCGTTACACACATTTTAAGTAGGGGCGACCAGGAAATTTATTGTGGGAAATGAGACTTTAAGAATTGTATGCGAACAGATGTATTGTTTAAATGCTGCTTCGGACTTTTTTTTGAGACTTATCAACCGTGATGCACGTAAAGTGCGAATAAGCTCTCCTCAAGTAGTAATTGCAACTTTCGGGTCATAAGTTGTTTTTTTTTTAAACGTATACTTAAGTACCTTTAGAAATTTTTATCACTGTCTTAATGTTTTTTTTTATTTATAGGCGCAAAGCGACGATGACGACGTCGGGCCTGACGACGTCAATGTCGCCGTCGAAGGCGGCTTCATGGATGAATTCTTCAGTGAGGTAAGTCCTTGTAGGTATATTCTTATGAGTTTTGATGGGTTCGTTTCGTGGGACCTGAAATTCTTCACATCTTAAGTCTAAAGCTGTATAACAAGCAGGACCATCGGTAAATTTACCGCCATCCATGGACAAATTAGGAACATCTTGGGTATAGTAATCGGCTAAAATGATTTTGTTAACCCTCTCATTAATAGTCGCTAACAACATACGAAATACATAATGTATCGGAAATAATGATTTTTTCCTCTATTCTCAATTACCACAGATCATAACAAAGTACCAATCAACAATTACCTACATGTATAAGGGTACCAATTATGATAAATGATAAATACCTAGGTACCGCATAGAGCTATTAGCAAAGTGCTCTAATTATACTGTCGTTGATATAATATTGCATTGCATTGTATAATGGGTTAAGGTAAATCGTCCGTTAACATGAACCATCGTGTACGTTGTAATCCTGTTCTTCAACTAAGTTTTACACAACTTGGCACGCCTCCCTAACGTGTCGGCTACGTGGAATTAGTTAAACTGACAACCCGCCAACACATAATAAACAGGAGTTTAACGCTGGTTAATTAAATTAGGGCACCCTTAATCATGCCTCGAATTTATATAGCGCGAATTCCAGTGCGTAAATAAATTTTGCTATATTTCTAATTTCTGAAAGTGTAAACAAATTTAGG
This sequence comes from Hesperia comma, assembly GCA_905404135.1. Classification (NCBI taxonomy): domain Eukaryota; kingdom Metazoa; phylum Arthropoda; class Insecta; order Lepidoptera; family Hesperiidae; genus Hesperia; species Hesperia comma. Next base: position 5,414,184 of record FR990018.1, read on the forward strand.
CAGGTGCTTTGGAAATATAATGAGGAAGCTTATGTTTATCCACCTGCTCTTTTTAGCGACTGAGAAATAATCGCCAATAACGTCTATAGGTACTCTCCTTATTAAATATCTATATTCTCCATAGTCCGTCGCCTTACTCTACTTTTAATTAAACTGAGATTTGTAGTGCTTATACTTAAAATTTTATTGTAGGTAAACTTCGCTTATGACTTGTTTTGTTTTTTGGATTCTCTAATTTCTAGGTCTGGGTTTGAATCCTGTACCTATGCACCTCTTTTAAAAAATATTTATTGCAGTATAGAATCTAAATTGTCGCTGGCTTCCGTACCGAAAGACATTATGAAAACCGACTTATAGTTTTTCGTCTGTCCGTCTGTCAATAAATTATGACATTTTTAAACCACAGAACACCAAACTACCCCTATGTAAGATTAAGTTGAAATAAACATCTAATTATATTAAAAGCCAATAAAAATTATAGTTTCGAGTCCGAGTTCAAAAGCAAGATTCCCAAAGCGAAGCAAATGCTTGTTACGAGTGTTAACATAATACAATTAGTTAATAGTGATTGTCGCCTTAAGATGCCGATAAAACTCGAGACAGCAAAAGAACTTCAGATATCAGGGTATGCGACGTGCCCATCGAAGCCCCACTGGATCATCATGGTGAAGAACACTCGAGCCTCCTCAAGTACGAGTCCTGCCCTGCAAGAGGCTGTTGCCGTCCTTTCCATTTTTCGAGTATCCAAAAATCGTTAGTACCTACCAAGGAGATTTTTAATAAGGCGTACCAATTACGAGTAAAAAGTTATAGCTTACTCGCGTCTAATAAGTTTTTGTAGGTATTAAAGCTACGTGTAGTTCAAGGCGCGGCAAAGGAAAAAGAAAAAACGGTCCACTACGAGTTCGCACCACAGAGCTATATTAACTAGTAGTAATTCGGTCAATAAGAAGTTAGAAAGTAGACGATCCCCTTTGGGGTCTTATTTTTTTATTTTATATGTTTTGTGAAAATTTTCATATTTCTGATCAAGACATTGAAAATTAGAGAGTACATAGGTCAAGACTTGCGCATAAAACTTTGTGAGACACTAGTACTCTCTAAGCTAAACTATGCTGATGCTGTGATTGGGCCACGGTTATTTATGCGTTCGCAGAATCTAGTTCAGCGTGTTCAGAACGCTTGCGCCAGGTATTGTTTTAATATACCACCGAGGGCGCACGTCAGCCCGTATCTAAATGGTGCTGGCATCTTAAAAATGGTCAATCGTAGGCAGCTGCATTTTGCGTCCTTATTGTTTGGTGTGATAAAGGACAAATGTCCGCCGTATCTTTTTGAAAAGCTCTCATGGTACAAGAGCACCTTGCAGCAAACAAGGTCACATTGTAGCAATCGGCTTGCATATCCAGTTGCATGTTCCGCAGCATTTCGCGGCAGCTACAAATACAGCGCCACCAAATGCTGGAACAATATCCCGCCCCCTATCCGTAGCCTTAAAAGTATAAAAAGTTTTAAAGCCGCATACAAGTCTTACTTGTTAAAGTTACAAAAGGCATCCTAGACAAATACACACGCAAACACACACGCACACACAAACTCACTCACACACACACACACGCACATACGCACACACACACACACACACACACACACACACACACACACACACACACACACACACAAACACACACACACACAAGCATATAGGTACAAAATCTCGCACAGGCACCTAGACGTTTTAAACACATAAGTACATAGCCAGCTAAATATGTTTCACTTCACTATATTTCTCCCTCTAAATGTATACTATAGTTATAAACATAGTTATTAAGTAACCTTAATCTATTAGTTAAGTAGTATGCCAGACACCACAAGTTCAAACTATTCGAAATTAAGGGTCGCCCTGAAAACCAGCGGTCGTGGTTTTTCTTCATTTCCACGACCTCATGCTGAGTGCGATCCTTTTTCGTCTGCGAAATGACTGTGGCATCCAGTTTTTGGATTATTTATTTTATTATTGTTTTTTTTTTCATTTTTCATTTTGTATAATTTTTTTTTTTTTTCTCTCTTGTAATAATTTTATTTTTCTTGTATTTTGTATTGTCACGGTGTTTTTAAGACGAAATAAATGATTTCTATTCTATTCTATTCTATACATTGAGTCTTATGACATACAGACAGATTGCGAAGTATTTTAATAAGGTTTCGTTTGTCATCCTTTGTGTTTCAACGTTTCAAGTCTTAAAACCCACAATGTCAGTAGGTGCAATGAATACCTTATCACTCTTATCAGTAACGTAACTATAATTGTTCGTATGGTACGCACCGGAGATGCAAGTCTCCAAGTCTTCAACCCTCGCCCAGTATGTAACTTTTTGTTCCGCAGTATTCCATAGTCATACCTATCTCCGCGCAAATCTTATCATTACCTAACGGAAACTTCGCTACAAGTTTTAAATTGCTTTTCCTCTTAAACTGAGTTGTAAGCTTCTGTTTCCTATCTTGTTTTATTGTTATCTTCAGCTTTTAAAGTAAAAGCTTTTAGAGCCAGAACAGAGTAAAGGTAGATGCAGAAGGCGTTTCGATAAAAGAAAATAAACTAGCCACTAGCACATCTAAGATAAACTTAGCTAAATAAGTTAAAGTATAAAGGCAATGTTGCAAAATTGGACAGAAGTCAATATTTGCCAAATACATGGCTACTGGTTTTCAGAACAGTCCATTCTGTTTGCAAAGAAACGCTCGGGATTTTTGTACCATAATATAGATTCTGGGTAAGGATCATTATTCAACGTCAAAAGAATGCAAGTATTGTATCGGTCAAGAGATTTTTGCTAACCGAAGATGTCTTGACATGAATTTACATTTGCATTGTTAAAATAAGACGAGTTTGATAAATTAACGAACTCATCAGCGCAATCGCTGCATTTTTACACTCTCTATCTACCAGAAACAAATCGCGCCTGAAGTTACATGATCGGTCGGCCAGTTTGATATACTATGCCGTTTAATATACGCGCTTCAAATAAAATGTACAGCACAATAAAATGACTCGCGCCACCTGTAGAGGCTTCCGGTTTCCGTGAAGCGCTCTCTCGTAGGCGAGCCGAGGGTAGTTCCATATTTAAAATGCTTGATATTCAAATGTGGAACATACAGGCGTGCACTGACTTGCCTATTTTCCGGGTAAATAAGGATAGTGTAATGACTAAGTATAGCCTTATCGCTATGTTATAGTTACTATTCTTTTTTTAACTCAATAACAGTGCATTTAGATTTTTCAAGGCTGCGTTATCTATCAATGACTAACCTATTATAGTTCGTGCTACGTTTGCGAGAATGAGATACGTTATCGTATTTTTACGGGTTAGAATTTTAATTTAATATGTATTTTAATACCTACATAAAAATATGCAACACAGTTCTAAAAATAAACATGGTCGTAACAATTTAAATAAATAAACTTGGTTACGGAATGAAATACAAACAATGATCCACATTCCATAAAAAGATACAGCTATATATTTTTAACCGATTCAGTTTAGTTTATTTGCTGTTGGCACACGCAAACTTACCAATTGCGCAACAATCGCTTCTCCGTAACAACTTTGACAGATCACTCAATGATAGATTCCATTCAATAACCGCAGACTAAACAAAAATGATCTTGAGTGCTGCTACCGGCGTATGTCTGTACATAATAAGTACATACTACATACTGTATCGTCGAATCTAGCATGCAATATTAAATAAGATTAATTTAATAGCGTATTCAGAAGATAAATTTTGTTATTATTGTCTACTTATGTAATATAGAATTAAAGTAATATAGGAATTCTAAAACCATTTATCGTAAATGCTTAGGTTTGCCCTATGTGTGGTCTATAAAGATAAATAAATTACATCGTCTACAACAGATGATATTACGCGCCAGTAGTGATGCGAAAATCCTGACGTCGTCGTTTATTAGAAACTCATCTTATCCTTTCTATTCACGAACTTAATAATCTTGTCGTGCTGACGAGCCGCTTTTAGATGGCCCCTTATATTAACTGAGTAGGTTAAACCCATAAAGTCCTTTGAAAAAAGTGAATTCAACCCCGGTAATGGTAATGGTTTGAGTACGTTGACATACACTAATTGAGACAGGCTTTGAGTGAGCTTTTTAGAGTATCTAAATGAGATGCTCAAAGGGCCTTTCAAATGAGTGATGTATCAAATAGTAGACGTACCCCAATTCGCTATTGCTACATCTCAACCTGTAAAAGTTTCATTATTGGTTTCCTTTTTCGTCTCCGATAACACCTTGGTCCGCCACGTTGGCCAAATTAATTAGATTTTTGTTTATGGTCTGCAATATTTTAACTTACAGAATCCAATCCGGAATGATCAACTTATTTTCTTGAATGAATATAACCTTTTTTTTCGTTGTGTTAATGTTAGACTATTTGATAAAAATACATTACAACTGATAGTTTCATAACATTATAAAAAAACTACGTCGCCAGTACAAACGCGTCAAACACAAACAAAATACAAAATTTGTCATAGGGTATTAATTGTATTTTGTATTCTTAGTCCGCAAATACAAGGATTCCTTGCGAATAACCTCCAAATGAGTGTTAGAATTGTGTGTGTATTATTAGTTTAAACTAGTTTAATGTTGGACAGAACACACAACTAAACTAAGAACGAAGTCCGGCGACCGGGTGTTGCTTCATTGTTTGTTCGCTACTGGAATACACGTTCCAGCTTCGCAGTACCCTATTGTTGTATAACAACCATTGCGGACACAATATTTTGTATCGGAATTGTCCGAGAGCTCCTGTTAATGAACTTTGTGCAAATAGTTTCCAACAGATAACAATTGTAGTAGTGCCCTCTATTGTACCGTGGCTCTCTGAAAGATTTGAAAAAAGTTCCCTTATTTCTTCATGGTTTCTTTTCGTAGTTAAACATCGTTTATTATGAAATTTTGTTGCGAATGTTTTTACCCTGTAAACAGTTTATTTTCTAATGGTTGTTTATGCTTTTTATGATGTTAACTGCTTTGAAATTCAAATGAAGTCTAAACTAGTAGCATATGTACGTATGAACGTATAAAGTAGGTAAAATGCGGTTAGCTTACTTAATACTTAATACCACAAGAAACTTAAAAGAGCAATTTGAATTTTTCGTTTTTCTTGCACCAGATGACGTCACGTGAGTCGAGATGAAACATTTTCGTTGCATCTATCTCATTATAATTCTTCACCAAATCCGGAATTATCCGGTATCTGGGACCATTCGTATGGCAAGCTTTTGCCAACTCGCTGTTTATTCACTATGAAACATTAGGCTTTTAAAACAATTCTAATTAAGTAAATTGATTAAGAGTTCACAGCCCCGGCGGCTTGTATCGATTCTAAGTAATCGATTGAGTTTAGCAACTGCGGGTCCGGTCGGAACTTGGTGGTTGACCGGTAGTGGCTAAACTTCTTGAGCGCTTTTCTGCTTCGGAGGGCATAGAATGCCGTCCAGATTGTTGTCTTTATATAACAGTCGTTTGCCACTGATAGAGGTTTTGAGATGGCATGAAAACTTTTGCGATGTTGGCCACTAATCCTTTCAAAATCTGTCGTGGAACAGTGTGGTAGAAGAATGCTCCACGACTAGTTAATTAGGAGAAACCCAAGCATAATGGGTTGAGCGTTTATAATATTAATTGCGTATAATTTGCTTATAAGAGGTGCACGTTATGAAATTACCATCAAAGGGATTTAATGAAATTCGCAGTTACCATTTAACATAATCGTCTCAATTATTTGCATCACTTCATATAACTTTTCCAATTAGCTTATCATTGAATTAATGCCCTCGTTCGGACTGACAAATAATAACAGTTATTAAATTTTGTCCAGGCGATAGTGATTGGCATTTGCAGAAAATTGCGATATAGTTTAAAGTAGGTACTTCGAAGGAAAAATATAGTGTATAGGTGACCTAACTTGATCTGACCCTACGATTGCCAGTTTTTCCTATAAAATCGTCTATTCTTCAAAGGAAGTTGCAAAATTGCCAAGTTTAACAATGTTTACTGTCTGTATCAAATGCATGTTCAATCAATATTGGCGATAGATTGTCAGGCAGAATTGCCGAGAAGCTAGAATACTAATTTCGTGAATCATTTTTGTTTCGTATTTCGTGGTGCTATTTTGATAGTGTACCTATGTTTTAAGAAGTCATAAATTGTATCTCAGATTTGCAAGATTTACAAACTAGCAGATAAATTGAGACAGACTACTTAGTTCTAAAAATCATGGTTAATTTTATTGATCTATTTCGTCTATGCGATATTTGAATTACATCTGATCTGATCTGTAATTATTTGTCACGTTATAAATGTATGTACTAGGTACGTTTTAACCGTTTCAGTGTAAGTCAATTTTGTTTATTAATACTCGTCTATGACTAATTGGGAAAACCCAATGTTGCGTTCACCTTTAACAAGAAAGCTTTCGCGTGTAAAAACGATAATCCAGTCATGTTTATCCGAGTGTTAATATAAAATGGAAGCAAGATAACGCAGGGTTCTAACTCTTTTCGTGACTCGCTCACTGGGGCATTTAATTTTTCTCTGTCAATTTCCATTTATGTGTCGTTTATATTCAGAGGGTGTTCATTATTCGCCATAGCTGTGTAATTCATTTCCATGTGATATGTATAGGGGCGTGGTACGTATGAGCGGTTGTGCTTGAATGTAGATGACGTATTTGATGTATTACCACAAATCATACTCTAGGACCACGGAATATTTCGTGTCTAGGACAGATGCTTTGATGTTTTTTAATATCTAGATGGAACATCGAATCCGCGCAAACGTGTCTAAAAAATGTGGCTAACTGTTAGCCACAATTTTTATATCATTACGCACACATAGACAATAGACGAACGGTAAAACATCGCCTGCACGCACACATGCTTGATAATGTTGCCTTGCATTTTTTGTTTTCATTGTAGGGCGACGCTCAATCTAGACATTTAAAACATCAAAGGACGGATGTAAACTTGTAAAGCTCCAAACATAGCGAGCAATGCACACATTGACACCGTTCAGGACACGATATATGGAACCACTTTAAACCACTGTCGATTAATGTTTCGTCCATGTTTTGTCTCCATGAACTGTGTGTACACGTGCGTTGCATGTTACGTGCAATGTTAAGCTTTACATCTGAACTAGTGTATCATATTTAGTGGTTTTTCATGGTGTTATCACAGGGTAAGAACTCACATGTACGATTAAACTCTAACCTTTAAATTGGAATTAAAGCTGACAACGTCTACGTTTAGGGTCAAACACCACTTTCACGCTTATCAGTAGAATCTGCATGCCACAGTCAGATGAGGGGAATCTTTTTAATTTTTCTAATTGTATAGTAGTTAAACTGATGTAGTAGGGTAACTAGTTGTTCCAAACAAATAATTTTGTGTTATTGTGAAGAATTATCTTTTCTGTGGGTAAATATTGTCGAGTCTACATAGCTACGGTAACCACAATACATTTAATCATGATCTCATTCTTTGGAATAGTTTTTTGATGGCTTGCAAAAAAGGCCGTGAGTTTAGTACATTGACTTCATTTTACCATCATAGTGGTTTTACAGGTTTGTCAAGTAAAAAAGAAATATGTAGTTATGTCGTAAAATTTGTTTTCGTTGAAATGTACTTTAAAACGTGGTTTCAGATCACCGTTAGTGACTGGTAGTCTCTGTGTATCTATAACGATTTGGCCCTAGATTCATAAAAGGTAACTGCAGGTGTAAATAGATAATTATATCTACCTTTTAGTCTCTTGGCGCCCTTTACTCTGGATATTACTACTAGTTGATGTAAGTGATCTTTTAAAAGATGCCGAGGAGTTTTTTTTTCGCCATTTTTTTTCTCCTCCATTACAAAAGAATATAAGGCACCTTTGCAAAAATGGCGGTAGAATCAAATAATGACATTCACAAGCGTATTTGTAAATACCTACGTGAAATAAACGAGTTTGAGTTTTGAGTTACGTCTGGACTCAGGATATTACTAACTAACCGGACGAACTGAAGGAACAATGGTAGGAACCACTTCAGAATTAATTCTTATTTGAGACGCTGTTGGAAGTGTACCTACGAGTAAATATAAAGAAATTACAAAAAAAATATTTTACATCTTTAGGAGAAAAAATTCTTCCTTTAAGCTCTCAGGTTTTATAAAAATTGAAAGAATCGAAGGATAAAGGATTGAGGGAAAGTTCGTAAATGTCTTCAGTTCAAAAAACCTTGTGCTGCGTACCTGATCGATTAAGCCGTCTAATTAATAGCAAGTGAATTACTATCAAATTTGTCGTTCCTAAGTGTAAACGTAAACATGAAAGGGGTTGATTGTTTCGTTGATAACCCTTCGAGTTGAATAGCAACCGTCGCGTCGTCGCGTTTCGAACTTCGCGAGTTCCGTGACAACTGACACCCGTGTCACACGTGACGCATTCAGTAATGACGTTACGTGTTATATATTTTGATGCGAACTTTTTATGTCTTGTTTGCGCCCTCTTTAAAGTTAAGTACTGAAAGGTATACCCTATTAGCTCAATCGTGAATGTACATCCATCGAATCTTTAGAATTTAGACAAGTTACAATGAATGGCTTCAACCCAATAATGACTCACTACCGATCACGGGGGTCTCTCATTATTGTGAAGGCCTAGAGCATATTCCATCAAGCTGCCCCAGTGCGGATAGGTGGCTAACCCATTATCGGAAATTTTCATGTCGCTCGAAGGCCTCCGACATAGCTTAACGACTGCTATCTATCGATAACAACCGGGACCGAAGCGTTCAAGAAATTTTGCCACTAACGGTCACCCATCCAACTACTGACACCGCGCCCTCAGTTGCATAACTTAGTAGATCACTTAGGATCGACGCAAGCCACTGGACTATGAACGCTTCAATTACAATTATTAATTAAACAATGAATAATCTATAGATATTTGACGAGGGTTCAATTAAGTAAGGGAATTCACAAGCTGTAAAGCTATTGGATTTATATATAAGATCTTTATTAAATATATGTGTCTGTGTTTATTTGTCAGATAAATATTTATTTTTGGGTCAAGTATGTTAGTGATGGAACATTTAATTTTGTGTTGTACATTTTCACCGCTCAGGGAATTCTAGTGCGGGGGTATAGGCCTATTATCGTTTATTTATATAAGCTCTAGGTAAATGAGTATAAGCACTTAAGCTTTCTGACCGACAATATAATTTTATCTAAGGAAATACCGTTAATACAATAGTGTGCGTCACTGTCACGGCTGATCCGTCACGTTTGATGTCACGATGTGTCTAAATATCATGTGACGCATGACTTGTAGACTTTAGCTTTATAATTTACCTTAGCCCCAGACTGTAGGTACATTTATTATGAATCTTATTTTCCCCGCACTCTTCAGCCACTTTGCCTACTATAATAATAGGCCACCGCGTTTTATGTGGGCGAAGAGTTAATGGAATATCCACATTCAAGTTCCCTAGTGTGTACTTTTGTATAAGTTGTAGACGCGGTACATATGGCTGGGTTAGGTTACTGCTCTAAGTTATGTATACCTAATGAGTAATAATATGATTGTCATCCGTGAATGTCATCATATAAAACATGTAAAAAATCATTGGTTTTTGCAAAACATCAATGGACTTTTTCAATGGGTTTAAGTGAATATTGCGCCATTTACCTGCGGCCTGCTTGCTTACCCGAATATGGATTTTTACTTGTAATAATAATAAGAATCCGAGCATCGTCAAACCATAAATAGTATCGTCGTAACAGCCACCTACATAATAATAGTAAAAGACCTTTATTTTAGTTCTTTATACAAAATGAGGTCATCGACAGTCTCACATCAATATGATTTCATAATAGTATCGGGCAGAAGAGAATAATAATATTTATGTAATATACAAACCGTTACAGGCGATCATTAGTCATGTCATTCCAAGTTCGCGCCAGCGAGCAAATATATTCTGCCAAAGTTAGCCTGTTTATTTAAAACAGCACATGAAGTTGCAAATTTATCGTTGATGTTATTCGGTTAGCTGTTGTCTGGGATTGATATCGCATGAAATGTTGTATAATAATGCTAATGTAGGCTGTATGAGTATTTACGTCAGCGTAAAGTTTGACGATGTCTACTGAATTGACTTTGGCTTCGCTCTCTACCGGCTTATCACAAGGTTAATTAGGGTCTTTTAGAAGCTCATTCTAAGCATTAAGTTACTAATGTACTGAGTTGGATATCATTTCAGTTTATTTCCCTTCTTTATTTGGTATTATTCTGGACGAATATTTCTCTGGGTTTGGTTTATGGGTTTTGGTTTTGTCACACTTAAAACTGTTTCTACTCTGAACATACAGACAGGTCTATTCTGAAGTTTTCCATGATTGTAATTCTACAATTATGCGAGTAAAGTATATAAATAAAACTAGGGTTTGAAAATTCTCCACGTTCTAAACGTGCAAATAGGTGAACGACTCTTACGCAACGTTTCCGTAAATGGTAACCGAAAGGTCACCTCGATCCTGCTTAGTTTCTCCTGCAAGCACAATTCCAAGCAATCACACCAATTTCTGCGGTTAGGTAGAAATATCCCTTCGTACTCGAACCATCAGAGCAATCTGAACAAGCTATTTCTTATCTCGTTTTCCTAAACTGCCCAAGAAACATGTTACTAAGTTATCGCTGGTATATGTCAGAACTCTATTTGTAAATCTTATCGAGCGTTAGAAGCGCCGATAAGGGGTATCGTAATCTGATTAATTGGTGAGTCATAATTGCGGCCCGAAGCACAACCCTCCATATCGACCGGATCGCGTGCTGATCATGAACTTGAATTATATTCGGCCCGGTCTAATAGGTATGTTAATATTGGTCTGGTTGAATATCTTGACGAAACAAAATAATGTAAGTGAATCTTAAGAAAGGAAGAGGCGGAGCTTTTGTCTTGTTACAATACCATTACATATCTAGTGCAGTTTGGATGCAACAGGAAATTAATGGACGATAGATCTAATTAAAGAGGTCTAAGAGACTCTTCTCTCAGTTAAGACTTCTGTCAGAATTAATTTCTTTTTCTGCGGAAACTTATGTATTTAAAAAAAACTATTTTAGTGTCACCTGTTAAGGGATTTTGTTTTTAAGCTAGAATTCTAGGATTATTTTGTTAAGAATATGGTATGCTCCGTACAAAATTTTATAGCTATTCAGCCGGTTCTTCGTGTTGTTAATAATAGCTAACAATTTACTTGTTTATTACAAAGAGTCAATTTATTTTACTCGTCAATTATATCGACTTGTGATAATTACAACAATATTGACGTCAAATGATTGATAATTGATTGTAGATGAAGATCAACTTTAATAACTGCAGTTGCAATAAAACATTGAAAATAAAAATATTGCAAATAACAATATAACCGGTAAGAAAAATTTGGTATTATTTACGACTTTTAAAATTGAACATTTCTTCTTTTTTATTTGGTTCAAGACAACACAGGATGTATTCAAGTAGTACGCTGCTCCACACAGATAACTGTGTCACTTTTGTGAGCGTTTGTTTGCGGTTGGATGGTTGCCAACGGCCCTTAGCCGAATTAAATGTAATGTAAGAATTTAGTCGCCACAAATTAAACTGAATTTAAATCCACGCTACTAAGTAATTTAACTCTGTTCTGGATTTTAAATTTAGTCACTGTTGGAAATAATACAATTCTCTAAATAGAGTTATTCAAATGAGCCACTAAAGCTACGTGCAGTATTTTTGCAGTAGAAAGTAAATTCAGTGATATTTTTCATTAGCGACCACGTCTAGAGAGTTGCTGTTGCAATATCATTTATATTGCTTGCGTTGTTTAGTCTGATTCTTATCTTAAAGGGAAGTATTTTTTGTTTTATTATTGCTGGCTTGTTTCTATCTTTATGATACTAAAACAAAAATATCGTCGTTCCCACGGTGATACTGTACACTTATATAGGTACTTTTGGTATACCTTGTATATTACTGTGTTCAAGTAGGTTCTACTGTACCAAGAAATTGTGATAGAAGTAATGATTTCTTAGGAGACCGGCGTTGCATTGGGGATTTCTCTAATTAAGATCGTGTCTTTAGACAATGGTGACCAATTGCCGTCCATTGCTGACCACTCTGATTTTTCATCAGCCCTTGAGGATATATAAAAAATGTTTCATTTAATGTTTAAAAAATAAAGTACAGTTAAATATCACGGTTGCTTAAATCATTCGCCGATTTTAAGTATTTATTGATCTGCAGTTGAATAAGCAACTTATATATTTTTTTAAATCAATAGGTATCCAGAAAATGCTCACGAATACAATGCGTGTTATATGAAAGTAAACTCTCCCGCTTTCGTCTAAGATTCATCAGAACAACTTAGTGATATCGAGCAATAGTATATTGTACTGTTGTAACTTGCTTGAAGCTCGGCTCGGTCAAGGGTTTGGTAGCTCGCGAGGGTCTCTCAAGATGCCTTAGATTATTCCCGTTACCCCGAATCAGTGACACTTTTCAGTTTTGCGATTGTTTTCCTTGTATAACAACTACATATTATAATAGGCATGATGATAGATTTTCGAAACCTGTTATATTATAGATACACGGAAATGTATTGTAACTGTAACGAATATTACTGACGATTTTTCAGAAAAAAAATGAAGATTTTTATTAAAAAAAACACATTTTAAATTTTAAGTTTAAAATTTTCACCAAAATGCTCCCAAAGTGTCATCATAGCTTCGAATGTGACGTCACGCTAGAGTACACGAAGTGTCAAACGAGAACAAACAATATGCTAAGTTTTACTGGTGCGTGTTGTCATAAACGTCATTCACAGTAGTTCATTCAATGTGGGGTTGTCGTATTTGTTAGTTTTATAAAATAAAAGTATTTATATGACTTTAGTCTTTTTTAATTGATTTCACGGTCATCGTGCCTATTCTTCCTTTCCTCTTTCTTTTGTCTCTGATCAAAAACGTATTGTAAAAGCCTTTGGATTTGCTTGGGCAACGGCGACCACTTATCATTATCACCAAGTAGCTCGTCTGATCGTTTGCCGCCTATGAACATGAAAAAAGTCACGCAAGTCTACTTAGTGAGGCGAGTTTAAATATACCTAAAATCCATTAATGAAAACGAGTTTTCTATGAGCGACATCGTTGAATATTAAAGTACCTTTAATATTTCGTGAATAAACCACGGAAAATCTAGTGAAGAATAAGAATTTATAATCTGGTTTCATAAGAAAATTTACTCTCCCTTTTATGTCATCGGTTAAAATCTGATTATTGTTTCACTTAAAAAATATTCTTCAGTGCGTCTAACCCTCATTTATACGTACCTACCTATTAAAAACCTCTTGTAGTCTTTAATTGTATAGTTATAAAAGATCGTGGTTCTGCGCATTACACCTTTAGTTGTAAACTGCGAATTAGAAGAATTGAAAAAAAAACAATATGCAGATACGAACCCCCTTAAAGTTTTTTTACAGATAGATATAGATGAATTAACCATCAAGTCGCCTGATGTTGAGTGATCACCGCTGCTTATGGGCATTCGTAACTCGAAAGGCATGCCACCAATGCGTTTTTTCGCGAAAAGGAAACAGATGCAAATAATATTGTATGAATGCTGAGACCTTTCTCTATATGAATCATCCAATACTCTAGTAGATCCAACAAAACATAATCTTCTTTTTGTTCAGGTGGAAGAAATACGAGAAATGATAGACAAGATACAAGCAAACGTGGAAGAGGTGAAGAAGAAGCACAGTGCCATACTATCAGCGCCGCAATCAGATGAAAGTAAGTGATGGATAGTAGGGGAGTCCGGGAGAGTATAGCCACCTTGCACTAAAATGCTCATAAATCTTTCTATACTTAAATATTGCTATTGTGTATAAATTGTATTGTCTAAAGCTACATCATTTGTCTTTATTTACTCAAAAGATAGTTTTATATATCATTTATAGTGCAAGAGTTATTAACGATTGTTACAAAAGTGACTTTCGGCTATTATCTCCCGTATGGGCGGGAGACTTGAGCCCCTAAATAGGGAGACTACCCGTTTCAAAATGAAGAAAAAAATCATTACAAATAGTAATTTTATAAAAAAAATATTAAAAATAGTATGGCACATAGTTAACACGAAAAGATACTTTGAATATCTTAGTGAGTAATTAACTAGTATAAGTTGTATATTTCTTAATATAGTGACTTTTCATCACGGCTATCGTCGTACTTGGGTTCTTCATCAAGCTCTGTCTCACTTTCACTCGACTGTGAAACTTGTCTTTTCACTGTCTTTTTGCTTAGCTTTTTTTTCGTCATTTTATTTTTTTTATTTTCGATGCACTATCATCAATTGGGTCTGATTTTTCTGGCGTTTTTGTCAAAATTTTAATTTTTCTAGGCTGTCTACCACGACGGAGACGTTTTCTAGGAGCAGGTTTTGGAAATGGACGAATCATTTGTGGCAAAACTATTTGTCTATCTACCGTTGTCATATCCTGGTCTTGAGATGTAGAAGCGACCTCTGCTGAAGGTCTTAATATTGCAATTGCTTGCTCAGATCCATCTTCAGCCAAAATTGATGGTGAATTGGCTCTAGACACCACAGTTTCGTTCATGAATACTGATGCTGACGTTGAAGGATTTGACTGATTGCAGGAGAGAATAGCCTGGGTAAAGTCTCCCTTCCGACGTTTGGCTAATGTCTCCCACCCCATGCCAAGCTGTCTGTTTTTACATTTTTATAAAAACCTATTACGCTCATGTCAAGACTGTTTGCCGTTATTGTTAGAAAGTTAGTTACACAAACCATACTTATACATGACATGCTAGAATCAATTCACAGTAAGCAATAGAAATCAAATATGGAAAATTGAAAAAATTTGCTTATCGAGCACAAAAACGCGTTGTCACTTCTTACTACTAAACGAAACTGCCGATTGCTGCGACGTCACGTGAATGAGGTGGGGGGCCCCTATGGAGTCTAAGAAGTGTAGCAATGTCGCAATATCTAGTTGTACAAACATTCTATGAGCAGTGGCTAATGTCTCCTACCTGCTAAACTCTCCCGGACTCCCTATATTATGGTAGTTTTATGTTACCTCAAAATGCGATAGTTGGTTGACTAGCATTTGGTTAAAGCTGTTTAACGGAAGAAGTTCTTTAACTCGTCTTTTCCCTCATTCTTTAAAGTGGTGCTGTAGTCGGTTAAAAATAGTAGAGCTTTGTCGCCCACCGCATAGGTCTTTAGCTAGGTGTTTTTAAGTGAGTGCGTTTGTCATCCTAAATTTTATCGAGAATTTAATAAGCTAACCTCTTATACTAAAATTAAATATCAAGGTTCAGAAATCTTCAATCCCATAAGAATTAAATCCACATAAGCGTTATTAAAGTTCTGTTAAAAATAACCTATAAAGTGTACTATACAAAATACAAGTAATCACAGAAACAAAAAATATATAACAATAATATACTTACAATATTGAGGGTATATAATGCAGACGGTTCTTTGAAATTATTTTTATCGCTAATGTTGTTGGAATGGAAAATGTAATACAGCTGAAGTAAGTGAGAGAAAATACCAATATAATATGTTATGTCATGCGCGTGTGTGCTATAAAAGCGACATACAATTACAAGCACAATACTATAATGCAACGAACACGTGTATGATAGGGTATGTTAATGAGTTGGACAACTTCAGCCTTTCATTGGCTCGTTTTGAATCGCCATTGTTCAATCTATGCTCTATCTTAATTAGTCCATGGAAGCAAATCTCTATCCACTTACAGAAACCGTACAATAACGAGATGGATTGAAGCACACAAAAATATTAAAGATGAATGTCAAAAGTCAATAGATCAATATTCCCATCTGTTGTTTCTACTATCAGTCAATAGTGAGAGAGGTGGAATGTATTCATATGAATTCATTTTCACTTGTTACTAAGCAATAATGCCGCAAAAGTATAGACAGTAGGGACGACCACTCAAATTCGCGCTAATACGCGAATCCTAGTGTAGGACGATGATGATAATGATTATGTGAATTTTTTGACACATTCTTGGGTTTCGTAATCGTCTAATACGTTTACGATATGTAACCAGTTAAATCTAATATCTTTAAACGAGCAATTCTTGTATATTTATTTATTTATTTTCACGATCTCGGAAACGGCTGCAAAGATTTTCATGAAAGTTACAGATTAGGGGGTTTTCGGCTCAAGGAATCGATTTATCAAGGTCCCAGGTTCGAGAAAAGCTCGGTTCCCGAGATAAAGAGATTTTAAAAACATCATACTGACGCCATATATGAAACATTAGGATAACTTCTTTGAGGTACTGTTTGTAAACATCATACTGACGCCATCTATGAAACATTAGGATAACTTCTATGAGGTACTGTTTGTAACGTGTTGAAATTTCAGTAGTATGAAACTAGATGGCGCTGTAATCTCTATGTGGGCAAATGGATATTTATCGTATCGATATTTTTCAAATGTATCTATATATATATGGGAAAGTTGTAGGTCTCGTCAAGATCTACATTTCCAATGACAGCTGTCAAACTTCGAACCGAGATATCCCGGCAACGGCTGCTCCTGGAGCACTGGTGTCTTTGGGAAAGTTGTAGGTCTCGTCAAGACCTACATTTCCAATGACAGCTGTCAAACTTCGAACCGAGATATCCCGGCAACGGCTGCTCCTGGAGCACTGGTGTCTTTGGGAAAGTTGTAGGTCTCGTCAAGACCTACATTTCCAATGACAGCTGTCAAACTTCGAACCGAGATATCCCGGCAACGGCTGCTCCTGGAGCACTGGTGTCTTTGGGAAAGTTGTAGGTCTGGTTGAGACCTACATTTCCAATGACAGCTGTCAAACTTCGAACCGAGATATCCCGGCAACGGCTGCTTCTGGAGCACTGGTGTCTTTGGGAAAGTTGTAGGTCTGGTTGAGATCTACATTTCGGATGACAGCTGTCAAACTTCGAACCGAGATATCCCGGCAACGGCTGCTCCTGGAGCACTGGTGTCTTTGGGAAAGTTGTAGGTCTCGTCAAGACCTACATTTCCAATGACAGCTGTCAAACTTCGAACCGAGATATCCCGGCAACGGCTGCTCCTGGAGCACTGGTGTCTTTGGGAAAGTTGTAGGTCTGGTTGAGACCTACATTTCCAATGACAGCTGTCAAACTTCGAACCGAGATATCCCGGCAACGGCTGCTCCTGGAGCACTGGTGTCTTTGGGAAAGTTGTAGGTCTCGTCAAGACCTACATTTCCAATGACAGCTGTCAAACTTCGAACCGAGATATCCCGGCAACGGCTGCTCCTGGAGCACTGGTGTCTTTGGGAAAGTTGTAGGTCTGGTTGAGACCTACATTTCCAATGACAGCTGTCAAACTTCGAACCGAGATATCCCGGCAACGGCTGCTCCCGGAGCACTGGTGTCTTTGGGAAAGTTGTAGGTCTCGTCAAGACCTACATTTCCAAAGACAGCTGTCAAACTTCGAACCGAGATATCCCGGCAACGGCTGCTCCTGGAGCACTGGTGTCTTTGGGAAAGTTGTAGGTCTCGTCAAGACCTACATTTCCAATGACAGCTGTCAAACTTCGAACGGAGATATCCCGGCAACGGCTGCTCCTGGAGCACTGGTGTCTTTGGGAAAGTTGTAGGTCTGGTTGAGACCTACATTTCGGATGACAGCTGTCAAAATTATTAACGTTGAATATTTATTATTAATGATGCCAAAGAAGTATAACTTCTTACGTGCGTACATAAGTACACGCAATTCTTTTTAAACTCATATTATGTCGGAAAGATCGAAGAACATTATTCATATTTTATCAGTATGCGATTCATACTAAATATAATTTTCAACCGAGCAAAGCTCGGTCAACCAGGTACTTTTAACATGAAAAGGGTTGTTCTCGCTTTTTGTTTTATTAAAAGCAATAAATAAACACACTGACGGATATGTTTTGCCTAGAGTTCCGGTTTTGTAATTGATTGACCGTCGCTGTAGCTATTCTAGCCGGCGATTTAAAGTTGTTAAGCTGTCGACTGATAAATATTGTGTTGTTTATTCTGATATATAACAGAAACATTAGTGAAATGTAATAGATACGCATAAATAGTGCCTCCTTTAAGACAGGGCTTGAGTTAAGCACTTAAGCGTCAAAACGCCACACAAAAACTGTAAAATGCCTCAGTTAAATTTGGGTTTCCTCTAAGAATGAAAGCGATTAAGGTCGCAGTTTTAAATCACTAGCCAACGCTGCTTGGCAAACTTCATATGCGGAATTCTCATCGTACATGTTTCCTACTGGAAAAACTCTAAGTGTGCTTTAGACGTTCGTATTATTGGTAGTATTGGTTGGCATCCAACTATACATAACTCTGCCTCTGAATTCAATTCAACGCATATGAAGCACATAGTGTACGAGAGTATACGAGAGCTCTCAATTTGAGATCGGTGTTCGAACGAGTTACCTACAGCGTAACTAGGTAACTACGTTCCTGCATACTAGTTTGACTTGCTTAAACTTACGGATAATTTATTTTCCTTTTTAATTTTCCTCATAGTTTTTCGTTGTATTTTGTATTTAGGAAAATGTAAGCAAGCAAAGCAACAAGCTGTAAAACTTCTTCAGTGATTTCGTTTTTCAGAGAGCATGTTTTAAGTTCTTGGTCTTGATAATTCATGCGAGTGCTATAGTGCTTACCATTTTACTGTAGGAGCCACTATACGTAAAAATAGGTACTTAGTTATGGTATACGAGTAGATATAATTTTATGGAATGAAGGTAGCAAACGAGTAGGCAAGAACCACCTTCCGCTTCCGCCCATAACAAGACTCAAACAGGGATAGGGATGATTAGTCCAGTTAGCAGTAGGTGTTAAAATAGTTAGTTGTAAGTTGGTTAATAAGTGTGAGGACTGTTAGTGATAGTTCAGTAAGTGATATTTTTAGTAAGAGTCTCGCTCTAATTCGGCCCCAGGTGCATTGCTACCTTTGAGGATTGAGATGATCGACTCAAAAAAAGTGTAACCAACTCCATACCTTTCTATCCGGAACACAATTGCTGTTAAAGCAATTATTATCATGGTAGAAATGGTACTGGTCGTACTTCCCCGGGTGAACTCTAGGCTCTAATCACTTAGGTATTAGGTATAAAATAATTTATTCAGCACATTCATTTGTGCCAAAACATATTTATTGATGAATTCAATTCAAATAATAAATTCCAATAATCCCTTATTGCGTAGGAAATATAAACCTTAAATAGCTCGCGAAAATATACGTTTAAATAGGTGATTGTGATAAAATAAAATAGACTTCAGAGTTGAGTTGAGTCAGAGAGGAGTTTATCAGAATTTTACTATAAATACGTTTGCGTTGGCGCCGTTCTATAAACGCCACAGGATTATTGCAAGGTGTGTGGGAGGATAGGTTCGATGTCTGTGGGGGTAAATTAATTGGCTGGTGGCATTTGCGGTGATGCGGGGGCGGGTCCTCGTCTGTCACTGTAAACGCTTCAGTTTGTGTACTCTGGATATCGTAAAAGAGAAAAATGTAATGCCCCTATTGAAATAAGAATAACCTTGTAATCTTATGTTTCATGAAAGAAAACAGTCTGATTTCGATTTCAAAAAATAGGTACGTATACCTACGCATTTTCATGATACCACATGGTACTTCTGTAAATCGTTATTGAAGTATTGGATATATTTACATTAACATACCCAGGGTCCTCCTCCAGGGTAAGCTCAGGAGCTTAGGATCTAGGGAGATCAGGATCTAGGGAGGTGGGATCGGATTATAATTTACGACAAACATAGGTATTTCATCCCAGCTTCAGCGGTTTTCCCCTCCCTTATAAACGTCTTAAGAACATAATTATTCTAGTGTATTTGTATTTCGAATTCTGCAAAACGCTTACCTTTTCGTATAATCTCCATACTTATCCGTCTCAGAGATACACCTTGTATCTCTTAGGAATTCACAGAAAGAAAAATCTTCCCGTTAAATTGACATATTGTCTCGATATCTCGAAGCTATATTAAAAATACAGTCTGTTCAAAAATTTTCGTCAATTTTCTTAGCAGGAAGTTAAAATACCCTGCATAGATTTGACTTGGGAACAATAGTTTTATTATTATTATGTTAAGTAAGTCTATCATAACAATATCGCAGAGTAGTAATCGGTTCATTGTTTTTTATGTCGCACGAAAAACCGACTTCGTCTAGACGTAGTGCCATTTGGGCAGGGTTATTATATTATCACATGATACAGTAGGTAGTTATACATATAATTCATCTGACGCCTACATCACAGTAACGCCTTGTTTTTATATCATTCTACTACACATAAGTACCTACGTCTACAAATATTTTTGATCGATCCTTAGGGGTATTTCTCTCTAATTTCTCTACATCTCTACGCAAAGTGTGACGCCATTTTTGTCAGACTGGCATTTTTGGTGACATGACATCTCCAATTTTTGTCAGCTCCATGATTGATACTTAGAAACTATGGTCCATCTGATTTATAATAAGTGGAAACTAGCCAATTCCATAATTCGTTCCGAAGTGATCTGACAAGCAAGCAGTCGTACCACCAGATGGTGAGAGAGAGTGTTTAAGAGATCACCGTTACCCTGTCGGCCAAGGAAGTACTAACACTCAAGCCCCCAAAACAGGAATCTGTTATCTGCTGAAGTCAGGTAAAGTCTGGTAGCTAGCCAGCTAGCCACGCACTAGCAGGCTTTGAGGAAAGAGAGTTATCTAAGTTACATAATATTTAGCTGTTAGGTATTTGTTTGGGTTTTATAGTACCTAAATAAAGATGTCCGAAACATTTAACCTAAGTATATAATTACTTTTTTGATTTCATTTTCGTTTCTTACCACGATATCAATTTTAATTAGTCTTACGTTAGAACTTGAATGAAACAGAGTGAAGTCCGAGAAGGCCAAACTCTATTAGCAGTAAATAGCCGGGCAAATTTCGTTATAATCTATTTATTTAGGCGCATGCAAAGGTTCGAGGGAATAAAAATGGTGCCGTTTGTAAAGTACCTACTTTGGTGTAGGTAAATAAAAATATAATAATAATAACAGCAAAAAGTAACACAATAAATGCTAATACACTCATGCCTCCGCATTAGGATTTCCTGTGTTGCCATAGATATGGAAAACACAACTAGAACGCGTGAACGTCATAAAACGATTATCACCTGCCATGGCCAGGAATTGAACCCAGGATTCTTCGCTTCGCAAGTTGAACTAGGCTCCGAGTTCTGTACAAAATCTTTTTGTACATACATAATGTTAATTATTTAATAAAATTTGCGTAACTTATACCAGTGTTTAGGAAGGCATTTTATTTTCCAAACAAGAAAATTATGTAGTAGCTATAATAAGAAGCGCTTTACTTATAAAAACTTGGCGCTGTCGGAGTGGATTGTAGCTTAAGCTCGAACCTATTCAATGAGACCTCGAGGCGTTTTACTGTTATTTCTCGTTGTGAAGTTTTATTCTGTAGGAGAATAAATCGTGCTTTGCATTAAAAGTTTCACGACCATTCTTAGTTCAATTTTATTTTAGAGGGGATTTTTTAGTAGGAAATATCTCCACAAACAAAACCTTTCAGTGTCAGACGTAAATTACTAAAAAGTCTTAAATTACTTAAAAGTATTAATGAATAATATCATTCTTAACTGCACAATATTATAATTCACGAAATGCCTAACTTATAAATACGAACTTTTTAAACACATCAACTTAGAGACAGCATTAAAGGTTAATACAATTCCCATAGTTGTTTTGAAGTGCATACATAGATGGATAATATTAAAATAATATTCTATTTGAATATAAAAATATTACAAGTAGGTATGTACGCTTACCACACCTCAGCGTTATGTTTGATATAGTCAACCAACGAATACATGAAGTGGATACATCGTGTGAGGCATGAAGGGTAGCACGTGTTCCCGGAACTGTTAACAAACTTCGAGGAACAACGTCGAAGGTTGGCGAATAACAAAATTATACACAACATGTATGATTTTGTTCTATTTAACAACTCTTTCGGTGTCAGCTTTTGCCATGACACACGTGGTATCACAGATTCGCAGTAGGTTCCTAAGTTACATTGTGGTATTATTGTTACTGGTTTTTTTAAAAGTAAATGTCATGACGAGTAGACGATAGTTTTGAAACAAAATTTATATGTATAGGTACGCCTAAAATCCTCGGATCGTAAATCCTTGTTGGTAAGCATTATGTACGTCAATATCTGTGTTGTAATTTTTATGCTTTTCGGGTTCTGTACCCCTATTATAAGTTGTTGTAGTAAACGCAAAAAACGTTACTATTGATGCTATCGTGAAAACGCTGCTTTAATAGTAAATGCGCATAACTCTATTAAATACAGTACTTGCGGTCATGTTTTACTTACAATTTGGTATTACGAGTCACAAATTTGACAGATGCTATAGTAAATTACGTTACCCGTAGTAGTTACGGCACTCACGCTATTTTCTAAGGTGAAAAGTCACTATCGAAATTAAATGTCATTAAATATTGCTGTATATTTAAACAAAATCATGGCTAGGCACTATTTTGCTTGGCAAATGATTCACGCAACCGAACGCAGAGATGAAAATAATGAAATTTTGAACTTGCGAGATCAACAAAATATTTAGCAACCTTTGATGTTTTAAATGTCTAGATTGAGCGTCGCCCTACAATGAAAACAAAAAAAAAACAAGGCAACATTATCAAGCATGTGTGCGTGCAGACGATGTTTTACCCGTTCGTCTATTGTCTATGTGTGCGTAATGTGTGCGTAATGATATTGTTAGGAGAAGAGTGACGTATTTCCTGTCAGTATGAAGCTATGAAGTCTATATAAGCGTTGGCGAGCTCAGTCTGCGGGCAATTCACGTCGAGTTCACTTGGCAAGGGGAACCACTGCTCGTTTGAATGGTTAAACTAAATATCCTGTCATTTAAATTTGCGTGTAATTAATTGTTAAATGTGATTTTTATTTTGCGTTCACTTCTAGTTGCTAAAAATATAAAAATTGTGGCTAACAGTTAGCCACAATTTTTTGACACGTTTTCGCGGATTCGATGTCCCATCTAGATATTTAAAACATCAAAGTTAGCAACACTTTGACACCACAGTTTGACACTGAATGCGACTGACGCAGAACGCTAATGTAATTAAATTGAAAAGGTACCAAACCGCCATTAATTCCACTCTTCTTTCACATTTCCTAATTTAGTCGGGTTATAGAGCATCCATAGACTTGTTTTTTTAATTTCACAAATGTTGGCTCGCTGGCCAGGGTCTCGTTCTATCCTTGTTGACATCATAATAAAAGAATGAGAGAGGTATTACTCATGGATGCCAACATAACGTAACGGAAACTGTACCGTCTCACGTCTTTACGATACCCGCTGTAGTTTCATTTCCAAAACTCATAATAGCTCATAATGTAACTACAGTATTAGACTATTCGATCGTAACCGCTAGAGGCGCTGTACGGATTCTCATACAAATTCTAAACGTTAACTGCAATAGTAACAGTTTTGACGTTTACTACAACAACTCATAATAGGGGTACTGACTTCCAGAGAGATTTACGTTACACTAAACAGTAAGAAAATATATGTATTTTGCTTATTTATAAAATTTTACCCGATTTATTGCTCTTTCTTAATCAATTAGAAAAACGCTGGCAGTAGAATCGCTATGAATGATCTTGATTATAATAATTGACCCGACCCTAATTGTCTCGTAACCCAATCGCCGCGGCTGTTGCCGCATTTAATCTGTGACTTTATTACCAACGTGACAATAATACCATTAATAACGTTATAAATTTACTCCTCAGTGTCCTCCTATCGATGTTCCGATCGCATTTTGTAAAGCTGATTGTGTATGTCATAAAACATGTTATAACAATGCGAAAATGTTTTCGTTACCCCAGAGCTTTACCAAATTATATACCTACCTACGTGGTACATAGGTCAAAGAAAATCGTTTCGTTTTTCCTTCTAATATGACTCCTGAAAGTATAGGGGAGACCCTACCATTAGACGTGGAATTAGCTACGGGCTACGGACGATAAACGACATGGCTCACATGACCGATCGATATGATGGCTTCGCTCAAAGATTTTTCTTATCGCTTGAGCATCTGGATTGCCTGTGATGGTGAGGCGTAAGGGTTTCTATAGATAGAGGATATTCAGCGCAACGACAAACGACCGCCGGACTCTTCCGCTCGTTACACAGTATTGTCCGGGCTACCTCTGTCCGTCGGAGGGCTTAATAGACGCTCCCTCAACTGAGGCTTCACACTGCTCTGATATACGTTAAAATAAATTTATTACATAGTAGGTATCATATGTATGTACTTAATGTATATTAAATTCATGTTTCCACTGAATAACATATCCCATGTCTCTAATACGAAGATTATACCAACAGCAAACATAATATCGTGGCCCATAACAATGTTTTACTGTGAAACTTGTTATTTAATTTTATGCTTTACGGAAAACCAGTGTGGGGTGGCTCTAGTTTTGGCTGTGGGCGGCCCCATGCCCATTGTGCTCGCCGGCCTGCCTTAGTTCATCGTCGTACATTCTTAGCGGTGTTCCGATGCTAAGAACTCGTTGCAACTATTTTTCCTGAAAGAAACTGTGTTTGTAGAATTCACAGTCAAGAAAGCGTCTTGATATTCTAGCACTTCGTTCAATGACAGAAGTGACGTCTTTACGTTCCACGATAATACATGAAGACGGTCTAATCTAATGACACTTCAATTTTTTGTATTTACCCACAGAAATATGAAAGGGATTGAAACATGGTTTCCTAAAAAACATAGGTACTATGGAATTAAAACTTTAAATTATTTGCGTAGTTTTTGGTGTGGATTTCTTTAACTCAGGACAGGACGCGTTCCTACGTTCGTTCTTCTAGAGTCTAGACTGTCTAGAGCGGTAGTGAGATTGCCATAAAATACTTACATTATATACTGTAGTATCCAAATTACATCAAGGAAAAATCCTTCAGTTTAGGATTCTACTGGTTTTCAATGGCTAATTGATATTTGTATGTACTTATGGATAGAATTACGATTAGTTAATTCGTATCTCTTAAAATTATTAGGGTTATAAATAAAGATAGTTATATGTATAAAACAAATTGTTCACTCCCAAGTAATAAATAATGTTGAATATAACCATATTAACGAACAGTGACTGTAAATGGATCGTTGTCTTTATTATAAGAGGGATCGGCAAGAAATTGGATCTCATTAACGAAGCTCTTAAAAATAGGCCACGGTAATGGGATGGCATTTGCATTAATAGATGATATAATTAAATTTTCGATATTCATACCAGTTCCCCTTGTACAGTTGTAGATGAAGCTTTAATAAAAAGACGATGATAAATCTTAATCTTATCTTATTCCTACTTTTTAACCGACAAACTTAATTATAATTAAGATAAATGTAACTGGCATATGTCTGGCATAAACCAATTACATATTATCATAGTCATAGAAGAATAATAAACAAATTTAATGCATGGCGAGGGAAATGCATAGGATCCAAAAAAAAATATTTTCTCTGGCCCTATGATTGTCCGGGCATCACGCAAAAACTACTGAATGTTTGATGTGGTTATCGCAGCTGTGTTGCTGAAAGGTCTAACTAAAAAAATACTGCTTTTGGTTACTTACGTTATTAATTTAACAAAAACCTTGATTCGTATTGCTTAAATTCGTTGTATGAATTGAAATTGATTTTATTGAAATGGAAAATAATAAGCGAAAACTATCGTACCTACTAGTAGTACTAGATTACAAACTACAGGTATTAAGAACGATAAGTATCTACACCCCAATTAAAAGGAAATTAAAACGAAGGTATCATTTTTTATTAATCACGATAACGTCACACAAAGCTTTTGTTAATGAGAACGGCTTCAAAACCCTTGGTTAGTTTTTACATTTGGAAGTGGCACTATTTGGAATTTTAGATTGTCACTACTTGAAACTAGTGGTGCCCTCGGGCGGTGAGCTTATAACGCAAACTATAATTATGATTTTACACTTTACCCCATTGAGATACTATGTACTAATAGTACCTCAATGCTTTACCCAAGATAAATTCTGCACATTTCATTGTGATATTTGTGATTCGGGTACCCAGAATCTTGTTTGTGGTACGATCAGTAATCGTTTGAGGATTTTTGAAAATATCCCTATGGATTTAGGCTTCTGCTGCTGATAATTAAACAAAAAGGACTGTTACAAAGTTTTGTACGTGCAATTGTGCAGAGTTACCTCATCGGAGTTGACTCACATAAAACGTGTGAAAACACGCAAACACTGAATACAACACAATGTAAGCAATACCAAGGGGATTTGATTGCAAGCATTCCGAGTGTTGCGCCTCGAACGTACTCGTAATATTTTAGTAAATGGAACGACTTCTCTTTGTATGCTTAAATAAAATTGCACGCGGAAAATCGGAGCGGGGTTTATTCAGAATTATGTATGTATTGGTGTCGGTTAAAATTTGACTACTGGGTCTACGTCATAATTATGTAAGTACGGTAAGTAATTAGACCGCATGAACCATATGACTACATTATGACTTTATGAGTTAGTGTTTCTATTTTGCGTAACCTTGTGAGTATCGGTATCGTCTTAAACATGGGTGGTTCACAGAACCCAACGTTCTATCTTCCTTCCTTCTCAAGGTTCTTGTACGTAACCGCTTTGTCGTTGGTCAGTAGGGCGCACCATGATCAGGCGAAGTCTTTGGGGTGAAAGTTTTTTTTTTACTTTTATAAATTAGCCCTTGACAATGATCCAGTATGTCCTTTCCATATGAACTACTTGTATTAAAATTATATACAACCTAAGCTCAGTTCAATTCCGCCTATATTGTATCAAAATATAAGTGAGGATGAGAAACCGTGTATGCTCAACAAAACGTATTTAAAATTATTTCCTGCAGCTTAATTTAATAATGACGATTTCCACAAAAACGTAGCAATTGACGAGGTTGTTTTTGAATCGCCGTAATTTGATTGCCTGATTTACGTGTATTTGTTAACGAACCGTGTTATAATAATTGAATGAGTCATCCGTTTTCATTCTCATTAAATAAATCGTCCTTTTAGGAAGGATTCACATGACCATGAACAAACAGCTAGAAACTGTTAACGTGTTTTGGATTAAGCGTGGTCCAAATTGGAGTACAGGACAGCCGCTAGCTATGTGCCGCCCCTCCGTGGTACATTTGCCAACCCTCCACCCTCGGACGTGCCGCCCGTGTGCAGTGCTCGTCTTGGACGCCTGCTTACGGCGGCCATAATGTGGAATGCCTGTCATTCTATTTGGATAAATGCTATTACCTCCAACTAAGGCTCGTAAGGACGAATTTATGTAAGGTTTAACTAAACATTTGTCTTACTAAACATTTGATTTCTAGCAGCCCTTAAATCACGTGCCATCTCGAATAAGACGAGGGAAATTCCTACAAAGGCAATATTTCTAACCTTTACGTCTGTGTCAGTGTTTAGTAAAATAAATAGCTGCTATTATTCAATTTCATTCATATACTATGTTCCAATGAAAAATAAAAAAAGTACGGAGCAGACATAGGTAAACTGCTATTTCAATTACTACGTAGGTATATTTTTTGTTCCTCTTCAAATTTACAATTTTATGAGCTCATATTCAATTTCAATTCAGAAAATTGCAATTCAAGTTCGCAATGAAACGGAGTTCACTCTATTCTAGCTTTGTGTAACATTTTCTGTATGAAATAAAACATTAATTAGTTAAACAGGAAAAGTGTTATCAAATATTTTTTATTATGGATTCTTTTAACTTTTATGTTTGGTGTATTGTCGCTCTACGCAAATGTTGTACGTGTACCTACATATACATACATACATATGCTGTATATTTTTAATTTGAAATATTATATTAATACCAGTAACCTAAACCAGGTAAAATAGTTGCGTTTACATCTAATTCAAGTTATGCAATTTATCAACAAAACGGTCATATAATCTACCTTGTAATTATTGTAACTCTTAGTTTTGTCATATTCGTACCTGTTCAGTTTATATTATATAATATTATTATTATAATGAAGGTTACCAATATAGTGAGATAATAATTTTATTAAATATCGTAGGTATTATTTCCTGTAAAAAGTATTACTAAAATCTACAATAGTGTGTTTGGTCGATTTGATAACTTCGTAAACGGATGATGCATGGGCAGCATGGTTATTGTTTTTGCTCGTCTCTATACGGCTTTAAGCAGGTTATATTTATACAGTATACGAGTATTCGATTATATCCACGCATAATTAATCCCTTAACGTAGTGTGTAATGAAATACATAAAAATATATGAAATAACATACTTTCGTATTCATAGCGGCATTCGAACGAAATTATCCTTTTTGGTAACTTATTTGCTCTCTTTGTCTTAAAAATTGAAAAGTTGTGACATGAAAGTCGTCGACTGTTTACTTGTACGACATTGCGACAAGTCTGCAAGTTACGATAGACATTCTTGTCGTACTATCGGGCGAAGTTCCCGAAGTCATTTCCGACTCTTATTCTCGTCGATTGTTAAAGAACCGAGATTTGCGCGGATCGATCCCAATCGGGACCGCTGCAATGGACAGGCAATTATATCGCCCACACGATGACATTGCGTGAAATATTGCTATGACGGAATTTATTCATAACTATTCCAGTGGCGAAATGTTATGGCATTTCATTATCATTCATTTCATTACTTGATATCTCTAGACGTGACGTCACTGCTCATTTTTTATTTTCTACGAGTCATATTTGTACATAATTATGAATGTTTGCTTCCGATGGAATGCCGTTTTTTATGTAAATGTATC
Source organism: Hesperia comma (assembly GCA_905404135.1). Classification (NCBI taxonomy): domain Eukaryota; kingdom Metazoa; phylum Arthropoda; class Insecta; order Lepidoptera; family Hesperiidae; genus Hesperia; species Hesperia comma. Next base: position 5,443,248 of record FR990018.1, read on the forward strand.
TTCATATTGCATACCTATAATTCTATGTAAATAAATAGATGAGGATCTCCACATTATTTGCATGACTCGCCCATTGTTATTACCTACTTATTGTATCACAACAGCTTAAATTCCTAAATTCCTCTAATTTTGTCGTGTGGGTACCTACATGCGTTGAAATTGAATTCTGAAATGAGTGAATCATTAACTATGTGCATCTCTTTGCATGTCATTGACATTCTTCGTAACAATGATTGCCATACTCCATTCGTAATCCGGTATTATTTGCAGTCAAGCTACCGACGTCTTATATGAATATTTAATTTTCAGCTTATACAATAAACGGAGAAAAATATTTTTCTGTAGTTAGGTGATCCCGACTGCTCCCAGAAGATGATTTTTAGGGTTCCGTACCCAAAGGGTAAAACGGAACCCTATTACTGAGACTTCGCTGTCCGTCCGTCCGTCCGTCCGTCTGTCACCAGGCTTTATCTCATGAACCGTAATAGTTATACAGTTGAAATTTTCACAGATGACGTATTTCTGTTGCCGCTACAACAACAAATACTAAAAAACAGAATAAAATAAATATTTAAGTGGGTGCCCATACGTTCGACGATAGTTTAGTTACCTTTCGTTCCAAGAGATGGCGTTGTGCGTAAAATGTGGCTACAATAAAACAATTAAATATTTAAGTGAGGCTTTTATACAACAGACCACATTTTTTTGGCGTTTTTATACATAATGGCACGGAACCCTTCGTGCGCGAGTCCAACTCGCACTTGGCCGGTTTTTTTGAGTTTTTGTCCATTTGTATGGGGGTTTGTTGTTGCAAACATAGTTTAACCGTGGTTTAACCGCTTTAGTAACGTGTTGGTTACTATTATTCAAAATGTCGCTTTCGTGTTTAATTAATGTTTGACTTCGAAAGCTTTCCTTAATTTGTGCCGTAAGTAAGCCTCACCGGAATTTGCGTTTCGAATAACTCGCGTTCCTACTACGACCACCGTAACTAGTTACAAGCTATTTAACTAAGCGTTTTGGTAAAAGACCGCGGTTTCTGGCAACGGGCCAAACTTCCGCACTGAAGAACACGCGTCGTCTCGCGGCTTATCTCGAGGGGATGTCTACTGTTACCACTAGTTCCGGCGCGGCGGCGCGACCGCCCGACCGGAGCCCTACGATTTAATCTTCCCGCTTGTCAATAACAATACCTCGCTATAGATACCTCGTTGTTTTTGTGTAAAATGTTTTTTTCAATGTGTTTGTGTTAGGTATCACGTTTAAGTTTAACGTAAGTGCATGTTAAATTGGATCTATGTTTTCATTCTTAATTACGATACGAGACTCATTCCATCTCTCCGAAACTCACTCATTCGCTCTCTACAAAATTCACTGATTTTGTTACGTTTCAAAAGACGTAAACACCAAATGACGTAAATTCAAATTTGTGGCATAAAGGAGTTTAATGCCTTTTCTCTGACTTTAAAAACGAACAAAGTACGAAGTTCGGAAACTGCACAAACCGAACGACATATTATTATCATTACGTCATCAGTACATTTATACATAATTATTTTATAATTATTTTGGCTTACTTCGATGGCAATGCCTTACTAATATCTTCCCAGCCGAAACTCGAAACACAATACATGATAATTTGTGGTTAAAGATATTTATTCTCAAAATTGATCCTTGCGGGACACCGTTTCTCAAAGGTTGAGGAGGACTTTTATATTCGCCAATCTTAACAATTTCACTCCTTCCGGTTAAGTAACTTTCATATGTTTTCAATGCGTTTCCGTTGATGCCTATGTGAGAGAGCTTTTGTAGTACCTAATAATGTATGACTAATAACATCGAAGGCTTTTTTGATGTCTATAAATATACTTAACCCGATGTTCCTAGCATCTACGTTTGTTCTTATCTTGGTAATTAAATCTACAATTATATCAATTATTTTTTAATTTTGTTGGTGACATCATAATGAAATGTAAAAAAATAAAAGCGAGATGTGGCGCGTCTGGTTTTTATTACATTGGTACTTACACCAAAACACACATTCGAATCGAATCAATTTAAAAACGATTTCGGGACGCCAACCGCTCTTGATCCCCTATTCGGTAATGTTCATCAAACATAAAGTACTAACACTGAAGGCTTGTCGCAGACCGCGATCGAAATTCAGTGATTCCTGAACTCCTTTTATGTTCGTATCAGAAATTAGACGATGTCGTCGAGCCTACGCTTTGATTTATTATTCAACGAGCGCTTCTTATAAATCAGTTTTATATTCACAGACAATAATACATAATATATTCTACATTTGACGTTCGGTCTGTTTGAGGATAAATATATACAGGTGAATACAGTATACAGGTGAAAGCTTTGGTCTGTGGATTTTGTGTTTATTTTAAGATTTTGTTATTTAAGTCGTGCATGTCAACTGGCCTTTTAGGTCCTCTACGAATATAACGTCTTGAAATAAAGTGGAGTTTTAGTTTTATCAGAAACAAGTACCTACTTAGAAGATAGAAGAATAATGTATGCAACCACACCTGTATCAGAATCCAAAATAAAACGTAACCAACAGGTCACTATGCTATACTATTAATAGACTACTCAACTAACGATAAATAATAAAACACAAACTACTTCAAACTTTACACTCAAACCACAAACCATTAAGAGTTCTTCCCTATTACCTACATACTGAACTACTCGTCTTACTTTGTACAAGTGTGTATTATAGGTACATAATTGAAGAATACATATGTGTGTTTGTCGACGTGAGATGTCTTACACGGCCGTTTTGTTCTGTTTCAGAAACAAAGCATGAACTGGAAGACCTAATGGCTGACATCAAGAAAACTGCCAACAAAGTCAGAGGAAAATTAAAACGTACGTTTTTACCGCGTCGACTTTTGTACTATTTATTCTGTTTTGATATGTTAAAGATTAAGAAATATAATAATAGTGTGGTAGATATATCATTGGTATGAATTTTACAGGTATAATACTTATTTAAAATTTTTAGCCCCACGTTAGACTCTTCGTTTCGCGGGCAGCATTAATAAATTATTATTAATAAGATATTACAAACCTTCCACAAACCGAGAACAGTTGTTATCTGTGGCACAAAATTGTCTGCCCCGTTGGGGAGTCGAACCCGGGAACCTTTGCTTTATTAAAATGTAACTATTTGTTTATCATAGTAATTTTGAACAACAGTATTTTGATATTCCAAAACAAACCAAATTTAAATCACCTGGATAACATCAGTCATACTGTCCGAACTCATCGACACTAAACCCATCCAATCCACAGACATAGAGCAGAACATCGAACAAGAGGAGCATTCGAACAAATCGTCTGCGGACCTGAGGATAAGGAAAACCCAGCACTCGACGCTGTCGCGCAAGTTCGTCGAGGTGATGACGGAGTACAACCGCACGCAGACGGACTACCGGGACCGGTGCAAAAACAGGATACTCCGGCAGCTCGAGATCACCGGCCGCGCCACCACCGACGATGAGTTGGAGGCCATGCTCGAACAGGATAACCCGGCTGTGTTCACTCAGGGGGTGAGTTGATGATTGGTTTCGACTCGTTAATGTCACTGGCTTCAGCCCACTTAGTAGGCACGGATCTCTTATCGTTGTTAAGGAGGCCCTCACATGATAGGCTTCAAAACATTCACAGGTTCCCCACTGAGCACTGGTTTCTCTTAGGAATTGAGGATGCCTTCAGTATAAATCTCCATGTAGCCCAAGTACAGATTGATGGTAGGGTTAGTGATGCTGGTATCGGAAGTTTTAATGCCACCCGAAGGCTTTCGATATGGCTTAACGACTGCTATTTAACGATAACAACTGGGACTGACTGCTTTACTTCCTCTCTCTTAAGTGATAAGAGACACATAATTCTGATCTACATTAAGTAGGACCTATCTGGAAGCCTCGTTGGTTGTTCAGCAAAGTGCACAATGAGCTGGAAACTTCAATAATGGACGGAGTCCCCTCCAGTCTATCCCAACTCCAATCGAAAACATAATAAATGAAAGATTAACGTAATAAAGTGAAGGCAATGCATGTCATTGTGTACAACAGCTTCGTAATGGGCCACCATTACACCCGACTGTTAAGCCAGTACCGATTGTTTAAAATGGTATATTCGACACGAAAACGTTCGTGCTTAACATTCATCTATTCGAAACTCCATAAACGTTTGTTGCATTCATCTAAATGTTCACTAAAGAATGTTGCATACATAAAATTTATTTAAATAGAGAAGACAAACTAGGATTTAATATTATTAATTCATTTAACATCAGTATTAACAGAGATAATGTAATAGCGAATAGGGATACGGTATACGGTTCGTGTAATTACTCAACTGTGGCGAAGGTTAATGCCCGCCGCTGAAAATCGATAGCGTATTACTCTGGAAAAGTTTTTTTAATTACTCTAATATTATACACAGAGGTAGAAAATATAGGCCAGTGTTCGCGGAACATGAAAAACCTTTGAAATGTAAATAAGTAATGATGTAGACGTATGTATGTTCGGTGTAAAGATAAATTTTTCATGCGGTGCCTTAGAAAAATACGGTTTTATTTTCATTTTACTTTGGGTCGAATGGTCCTTTTGAAGAATGATATATTTATTACGAAAAGGTCTTTGTGTCTAGAATGCTTAGTTTCCACGTGACTAACTATATTGATAAAGATTAATAGTCTAATGTGTTATATTTCCTTTCCGTTTATAGACCTTGGCGCAGTGTTCAAAAATAGTTCAAAATCTTCAAACGTATGACCATTTAAATATTTACAAATAAATTAGTTTTAGGTTTATCGTCTCAATGTATTTTTTCAATGTAGGTAGAGAGAGGTACGATCCTATTTTGGTAGGTATAAGCAATCACAAAGGTATCGCCGTATAGGTAGGTATATGGTAATCCCTTTTAACCTTTAACCATCTTGCCTCATCTTGATGGGAAGGGGGGGATTTTGTACCCTATAGATAGCAGATCATTAATTACTTACATTATTATGATGGTTTGCGGAAATACCTACTTTTATTAGCCGAGCGACTTGCGAAGTGAGTATGATTCACATGTTTCCGTCAGACCGTGTGACGACCTACCGTCATCGGTCTCAGTACGATCTGCCAGTCCGAACATGGCACACACTAGCGCCATGACATTGACATCTGACATGACATGCACGTCATGATTACCGGAAACATCACTGTAGACGTCACAGAACGCATTCAAAAAGCGTAACATTGTCCGGCCTTATCCGTACGCCTAATGCTGCCTCTACACATAGGCCAACACGTTGGCAAGTGCGCTGGCTCAGCCACTGGTCCAATGTGTAGAACGGGCGTTGGCGCATTGGCGGTAGGCATTGGAACGTTGGCCGGCGCGCTTGCGAACTTGCCGCGCGGTGTCGGTATCATCAAAGAACACTTGTCGCAAGCTTGGCGCACCATCCACACATTGGCCGCGCGATCAGTTTGCCCGGAGCAGTGATCAAGAGTGCATATTTTCTTCTTGCCGCGTATTAACACCTAACCTAACAAAATGGCGTATAATATGAGTAATGAGGAAACTTTTAAATTTATTGAGCTCTATCAGAGTGAAAATTGCCTATGGAATCCAAAAAATAAGTACCATAAAAATAAAAATGTTGTAAGTATTAAAAATGCTAAATAAATAAGGTTCTTGGACATTCCGTTTTCCTTACGATATTTTACTTCAAAGAGCATCGTACTTTATCCGTCCGCACATTGGCCCGAACCAAAGCATACTGAACGACCTTCCAATTTGTGGATTAACTCACAAGCACGTTGGCAAGCGCACCGCCAGCGCGTTGGCGAATGCGCTGGCCTATGTGTAGAGGCGGCATATTGGATAGAAAAAGTTTGAATTTTGGGGTCCGGACCCGTGCTCCACACGTTGGCACGTTGGCAAGTGCGCTGGCCCAGCCACTGGTCCAATGTGTAGAACGGGCATTGGCGCATTGGCGGTAGGCATTGGAACGTTGGCCGGCGCGCTTGCGAGCTTGCCGCGCGGTGTCGGTATCATCAAAGAACACTTGTCGCAAGCTTGGCGCACCATCCACACATTGGCTGCGCGATCAGTTTGCCCGGAGCAGCGATCAAGAGTGCATATTTTCTTCTTGCGGCGTAATAACACCTAACCTAACAAAATGGCGTATAATATGAGTAATGAGGAAACTTTTAAATTTATTGAGCTCTATCAGAGTGAAAATTGGCTATGGAATCCAAAAAATAAGTACCATAAAAATAAAAATGTTGTAAGTATTAAAAATGCTAAATAAATAAGGTTCTTGGATATTCCGTTTTCCTTACGATATTTTACTTCAAAGTAAGAGCATCGTACTTTATTATTATTTTAATATTATAAATATGAAAGTAAGTGTATTTGTTTGTTTGTTACGTTTTCCCGCCTAAACTACTTTTTTATTTTTATTTCGAGAATTTTCTTGTACCCTTTTCTTGTACACATTTACGTAGTAATTATAAGCTGTGAATAAATATACAGCTGCAGCTGTTACGAACTCAACATCCATTTTTTGAATCCGTCCGCACATTGGCCCGAACCAAAGCATACTGAACGACCTTCCAATTTGTGGATTAACTGACAAGCACGTTGGCAAGCGCACCGCCAGCGCGTTGGCGAATGCGCTGGCCTATGTGTAGAGGCGGCATAACAGACCTACCAGTACTAACATTAACCACGTGACCGGTATCATTCCAGATAATAATGGAGACGCAACAGGCGAAGCAGACGCTGGCGGACATCGAGGCGCGGCACGCGGACATCATCAAGCTGGAGACCTCCATCCGCGAGCTGCACGACATGTTCATGGACATGGCGATGCTCGTCGAGAGTCAGGTCATATACCTTACCTTACCTTACCTTACTCTGATGTCGTTGAGGCCGCGTTCAAATCTACAGACATTGTGCGTGGCAGACACGTTGTGGGGCAGCCAAATCAAATTCACATTCCATACCTATTCACATTTAGAACGCAGCACAGCGCATTGTACCGCAGACACGGCAGCATTTTGATCGTGTCTGCACGTAGATATGAATGAAGCCTAAGGCCGCGTTCCGTAACTCGATCAAAACGCCCAAAACGTTCAAATTTCTATAGAAAAAGTGTCGTTTCGGGCGTTTTGGTCAAGTTACGGAACGCGGCCTAAAAGTAGGTTGTTCCTTCATTTAGGTCGTCTCGGTATAGGCCTATGTCTGGTAGAAGTAGAAGTCATGAGAATCAGGCAAGGTACTTTTTATAGTATTGAGTGTATGAGGGAAAACAGTTAAAAATTCCATGATTTTTCAATAGTGAGCGTCTTAAGAACAGCTGTAGTTTTAATTAATGATCTGTTTTTTTCTTTTATGCTTTCTTGACTTGATTTTAATCTAGATTTTTTACTTAATCAGCCGATTAAAAAGCTGACAAATCACTAAACTTGATGATGAGTGATCACCACTGCCCATTTTAGATCAAGACTAAAAAAAATCCGTTGGTTGCAATTCCGAAAGTCGATTCAAAATCCATTGGTTAAGTTCAACATCACATTAATAAAATCGCTCGATTTAATCAGAATTTAATGTAATAGTTACATAAAGAAGTTCTGAGGTTTGGTTATACAGGATTGTATTGTGACCAAACGACCGTCTGTTGGTTGGTACGAGCAATCTAGGAACTGCTGTCTGTCTACGATTTCCGTCCATCAATCTATTTAGATTGATGTTAGCGTTTGATTACAGATGTCTATAACTGCCGAAGCAAACACCATGAAATGAGTTTCTTTCATCAAGGTGTAGTAATAACAACCTTGAAGGTGTACTAATAAATAACCTTCGTGTTTTCCTCAAACAGACGACACGAACCTCAGTGTTACAACAGAAACGAAGCGTTATCCAAAAATGTATTCATATCACCGCCGGTATTACTGTGTGTAGTAATGGTCCATTGCCGTAGTTACATTTTAAATTTCCCATTTCTTTGAAGAGCAGTTCCGTCACATGACGTCACTAACACATTTCCGTTCTATACACAATTTAATATGGATTTCTTCAGTACTAAAACAACGGTGCCGATGTATAATTGTCGTCATTACGTCACTGAACAGTTTTGATACGTTTAACTTATCAACATACGAAAAGAATCTCTACGGTGAAGAAGAAACCCTAGAAAATAATCTATACGCTAGGTAAACATATTAATTTCACCTATTAAAAGAAGCTTTTCATGTAAAAAAAATAATCAGCCAAGTTCAGTAGCGTTTTGTAACTTTAACATATTTCGTCACCATCATACCTAACTCTTGTCCTTTACGGCCGTTCTGTTACGGCACCGCTCTTCTAGAATACCATAGCCTACGAGCAAAGTAACATGTAGTAGAGTAGTTGTACCGTGTACTAAACCGCCTCCTATGGATACAGGGAGAGATGATCGACCGCATTGAGTATCATGTTGAACATGCCGTGGACTATGTCCAAACCGCCACACAAGATACTAAGAAGGCCCTAAAATATCAGAGCAAAGCTCGACGGGTGAGTTGTCATCATTCCAGTGTCGATTCATTCGTTGCTAATGCGTTTTGTTTTGTTTGTCCCCCGCCACTCCCCCCGCCCCCTCTCCCCTCCCCCTCCATTTATTTACGTTATGAACGGTTCAACTGTCATCCCCGCATTTTGTTTTGTTGATGAATCGGTGATTGGTTCATTGGTTTGTTTTGTTCATTTGTGTAACATCATCTTTGCATTTACACTAATTGGCTTTAACTGTCGTGTTTCTAACTTAACGTGTATCTCTCGAACTCACACTCGGTGGAAATGGGCTTTTTTTACCTTAACCTCTAACAATCTAACTATGTGTCTCACTGATTTGACTTTAATTTTGGTGTGTGCGTTATTTGCCTCTTGTATATGTTGATATTTGTTATATAATAACATTACTTATCTACTAAACGCATGTCAAAATCGCATTTATAACAAACAAACGTTATGTAACAATGTAACGTTATTATATAACGAGTATTAAATCGATGTAACTATATACTTATAATATCTATAAGCTAACATACTGTTTTAATTAAGGCTATCACTTAATGTTATTGTAAATGTAAATCACGTCTATGTCCGTGTGTGTCTACTTAACCATGTTTTTATTTGGGCGTCACATCTTATCGACTTAACTCTTCTTAACGGCTCCATCTACGGTTCGGTGTCTGACGTGGGTGATATGAAATATGAAACTATGAACCAATCGGCCGTAAGTAGGTCCTTTCCTCCCAGCGCCTACGAATTTAGCCGAGCAGGGCGAACTGATAGACCGGATCGAGCACCATGTCGAGCAGAGCACCGACTACGTGGAGACGGGCCGTGGGCAACTCATCCAGGCCCACAAGTGGGCGGTGAAAGCGCGGAAGGTAATCAGAGACCACTTTGGTTCGCTACGGGGCAACGGCCGGTTTGCACGGTGCGAGCTTTGGTCGTTTTTTGAAAGTTCTGCAACAAACTGCAAAATAATGACTTAATATATAAAAAGTCCTATAAATAGTCGAATGATCATTGAGATACATTTACCTATTCGATTCGTTTAAAAATGATGTTATTTAATTTTCAATTTTGTGGCAATTTGTAGAATATCGACTGTTCTATTTCTTATAATTTACAGTTATGATACAGGTTAAAATTGAATTTAAAAATAAAATAAACCATTTTGATTGTACCATGGCAAATATAATAAATACAACAATGTATTTTAGAACATTAGGTATATGTAGGTATATGTCGCAATGTATTTAGGTGGACAAGAAGAATGACGTATTTCTGCAAACTAGATTTAACTGGGGTTTTTAAATTCTAAGAACTTATACAAAAGGACAGACAGACATAGAAATTACACTTTATCAACTTAATCAATCTTCACGAACAAATGTCAAAAGGCTTGATGTAAGGTGTGTAGTTTTGTATTATTGAGTTTTGTTTATTCAGAATTATTCATGCCTTTGTGTATTCAGCATTTTTTCATTGTAATATGTTTCTTGACATATTTGTCAATTTAATTTAGTTGCAGAAATATGACCAATTTAGTGTCTAAATCGAAGGCGTTAGTACCAATGGCTCGCACTATGCAGATCGGTCTAAGTGCCGTTTGTAAATCCATCTGATTCTACGTGAAACCTCACTTCGGTGTTTGATAACCTCCTTCATTTCGATTCTACTGGAATAATTCGGAGCGGGCGGACTTAACAGATGACGGTTTTTTCATTCTTCTACATTTTTATAGAACGCTTTCCTTTAAGTTTATTTTGCATCGTTCTTCGAATTATTGCTCGACTTTGTAGCGTGCATGAAACATGCATGAATATCATCCTGATTTTGAAAATAATATTACATACTAATTTTAGCTTCTCATCTGTTACAAATTATGTTTTGTCTAATTATAAATTTTCTGTAAATTTGTCCTATAGTTCTAAAATGTGCCTTTTACCTAGTTTAATTGTCGTACCTGTTTAGTTACTCTTTCTAAATGCGTCAGAAATTTTAAACATCTTAAGTTACTGCTAATTTTTATAATTTTGTAGTTCCTCTTAATTTATGTCGTCCAATTGTTATTTTATGTGCACGTATACCTTAGCCGCTGAAAGAATGCGTTACTGATTAGATGTCATCATAATGAACTATATAAAATGGTAGTGAGGTAGAATCACTTATTTAACTAATATTAATTAAATTAATTTTCTCTTTATCGAAAATACAGGGTAACAGTGTCGATATCAAACGTTAGGCCAAAAATAATATTTTTCTTTGTAATAATTTTATTTGAGCTGGTGTTTATAAGAAAATATCTAATTGTCATAAAATTGCACGAAACCTGAACGCCAAGAAGTCAATTTGCGCACCCACAATAACTACTTTTATAAATGGATATAAATGGTTATTATTTATTTCCCATCACTAGTGAAGTCCAACAGAAAAACTCAGAAACGCATTTTTAAAATGGCTAAACTGTACCTAGTGTACGTGGCGTCAATAGTTTTGCACTACATATATTATATGCATAGTTTGAGCATGGCAATACATTAAATTTGTTTGTTGTATTGTATTATAAAAGTTACATCAACCCTTGCGCGATTTATTGATGTTGGTATTTTTTTATAAAGAAAATCTATTGGTTTTGGGTAGTTATTTTATGGTAGGTGGTGGGTATTTGATAATTTGTGAAGGTGGTCCATGTCTATTGGTGGCGGAAAATTCTTTTTTCATAACATTTCTCAAGATTACGTAATTGAATATTATAATTCAGTAAAATGAGCATGAAAATTAGTTACCCTCTTTCTATTCATACTACTAGTACAAATATAACTAGATGCAATAGTAAAGTAACAATAAGTAAAACATAGTGTAGTCAATGCGCCGCCGCGCCGTTGATTAAACCCTTTTTTATTAATGACCATAGACAACCAAGTATACCTATCTACAAATTCTGTACATTCTATTAGTGTTACACACTTATGTTTTCTCAAGCGACGATTTTATTTTTGTTTTTGTTTCTCCTTTGTCATTGCAGAAAAAAATCTTCATCATTATATGCCTGTCTGTTACGCTGGTTATATTAATAATAGTGCTTGCGGTCAACCTCCGTTAGCCTGCGGACGAGGACCGGTGCGGTGACGTCACGGGAAAAGGAACGACTGCTATATCTAGTTCATTCGCTAGCGTAATTTCATTTATGTCCATCTGTATACACCCATTGTTTATCATCCTAATCATCTATCCTACTCGGATCGAATCGGGTAGAAGGAGATAGCCATTATATAATTTTTGTTTCTGTTTGGCCAGATTATTGATGGTGAATAGTATGTTGTTGCAGACACGAAACAATATTTCATATCTTGCCTGTTTTGTGAAAATTACTTTTGTGTAAAAATTTATGAATGTCAAAATTTCTGTATGAACCAGTGAGTTTCTGTATAAACATACTATCGTTACAAATAGTATATGGATCATGTGGGTTAGGAAGTACCTATATCGACGATGTATATCGAAGACAATATATGGAAAGTGCAATAAGTAGATTGTGCTTTTAAGATAAATAAGCCCTTTTGTGTATATAGCTTTACTGGTGCTACCAGTCTAGTTAGCTAAATATAAAGATTTTCATTCATTTTGTACATAAAATATTTAACTTTGTTAATCTTAGATTTTATCGTTAATGGTAGTTTATTTAATACTTACTATAATCCATACTGTTGATGACATTTATATTTATTTAAAAATATCAATGCTGAATTATAATTAAATTTGACATATAGGCAAAATATAATATAATAACATTAATTTGCCTAATTTATATTCTAAATATAATTATCTCATTCAAAGCCAACAATTAATAAGACCCAGTTTAGAAAAGCAATACAATATTTCTTTGATGTATAAATAGTTGTTGATTTATTTAAATCTGTTGAGAACAAATTACTTGACGTATATAGTTCTTTAGATATCACTAATAATTGTTTTTATCCTTTAGTACAAGTTTATGTGCATTTTTTTGTAATCAATTATAATACCTACATGCAATTCAATTGGTTGTTGACACATAGGTTTATAAATCATTATGAAGTATAATATAATAGGTGTACTACTAAACTGTTATTATATTAGTGCTGTATTAACCATAGCTTGCCCATTTTATAGCATCATTTTACTGGAAAATATATCGTTAATGTATCTGGCATAATACCCTTAAGTTGTCTTTTGTAATCGGAATTTATCACCTTACTTTGTGGCAATATTGCCAGACCACACTAGTCATTAATATTTATTAATTACAAAATGATGTAGTTGTTGCTAGCAAAATTATAATCGATTTTATTTCAGCCACACATTAAAAATATGGTCCGTTTATAAGCACCATAGATTATTTTAAAATAATTATATTCGTGGTCCTCTCAACATGTCTGATGTGTGGACAACATCAATTGAATTGCATGTATTGATTCATATAGTTTTTGTCTCTTCATACAGTACAATAAAGTAAGGTCTATCTATAAGTAAGCCAATGATAGCTAGCTGTTGAGATGTTGATCAGTATTCGAGCTAAGCTAAGGTTCATCACATATTGTTATTAGTTTAAGATTGTCATTACTGTTGCTATATTTTTTTGTTTCGCCTGTTGGGATCGAATACTCCGTTTAATAATGCCATTCGATGGATTAATAAACACGACCAAGAAAGCCCGATTTTGAAGTATTCTGTTTAGTATTTTTAATTAAAGTCTTGGCCTTAAATTCGATAACAACTATTAGTAAAATACAGTTTTGCTATCGTATAAAGTCGAACATTTTGTGCGCGTATCTAAACTTATTTATGGTAAAACGGAACGCGAGATCAACCTATTAAGATTCTTGTATACTATGGTGATGCTTACTATAACTCAACATACTAATGCACAAATCCTATTTATTATCCTATTTGTAAGGTGTCCTATTGTACTCTAATATACTTGCTTAATATAATTTTATAGATATTGTTATGTTAGATCTGTTCATATAGTACTTACTTTCTTTAAGAGTGCACAATATTTGATATCATTAGCTATACCCGAGTTAGCGGAATGTTATGATGTTAAGTTTCAAATAATATTTAACTATTACACTAGTTAAAGTAAAGGAGGAGGCCAAAATTGCGGGAAATCTTGTATTAATAGTATAAAATGGTAAATGGTAATCCATATAGGACGACCCTTTAGCTATAATTTAGAAGAATTGCTGAGTTCCTTTTAGAATTAAAGGTATAGAGGATAGAATAAAAGTTTATGATATAATACATAAATTGGAACCATCTTTGTAAAAAGTAATAAGCAATTATGCAATAGTTAAAGATCATGTATTGAGCGAATTTGGATACTGTATATTTTAAAACTTTTATTTATTTTTTAACTGTTATGATTTTGGGTTCTTATAATAAAAGAAATGGCCTCCCCCTCTATATTTAACTCGTGCAAATGCATTTACAATGAGCATTTTTATCCGTTTGTTTCGTACCTGTATTCCGTATTAATGGCGGCTGTATTTCATTTCAATGGCGGATTCGATCATAAAAAAATAAGAATTTATAATTTCCATCATACTTATAGTACTTCGCATGCATATCTTAAGTTGGTTCCTAATGCATAAAGAACGTAATTTGAGATATTTTGGTAATGACCCTCGGATCCGCCTTGATTGACGCACATTTCTTACTATGTAATTTATATGTCTTATTTTTGTTGAGGAGCCCTGTGATTGAATTATTTACCGATAGGCGATGTAAATAATCAATCAATTAGTGATGTGTGAACAACGCATTTGTAATATTAAAGTTAACCACGACTCGCACATTAATATATTTAATCTAAAGACTGTGAGATATTAATTTAATGCCATTTTCAAAAACGATTACTTAATGAACGTTATATGAGTTTGTTTTTATTCTTTCATAGAATATTATTAAGTTAAGTGTCACGGTCCCGCTAAGCGACGGGATTTACAAATATTATGTTATTGTAAACACGATGATCACTCGAAGGTGTAAATATGTTTATAACGTGAAGAAATTACATTTATTTATTTTATTTCCATTTATTTCTTTTTTTTTCAATTCCTTTTTTAAACGATGGAGGCAAATGACGCACAGTTTGAGTTTGGAACGGGCGAGAGTCCCGAAGTCGAGTCATCGTGTGTGCGAGAGACGTTAGTGCGCGGACGAGTTTAAAGCGTACTGTTGCATGGCACACGTCAACAGAAGAAGATCATGATCCTAGTGTGTCTGCTCATACTGGGCCTGGTCGTCGTGGGCTACGTCTCCTCGACCTTCATGTGAGCGCGGGCCCCGCACTGCTCAAAGGTAATGCTCTGTTTGCGGGCCGGCGGACTCCAGGAATTATCGTGTCTTTCGACGGCACTTCTAACGTTGACGTATCGCGCCCCGGTAAAACCATGTAGCACCCAGTTATGATTAAATGGATTTTTAGTCTTGTTACATCCAATGCCCGGCATGGTAGCGACAACTGGACAGATGGATACAATTTTATGCCGCTGACTCCGGGGGTAGGCGAATCAGGTTCCATTAAATTTGTTTCGGTTTTTTGATACAATCTCTCATGTATTAATGTAGAAATCTAAAGTTTTAATTTCATTAACGATGAGTATTAAGGAGCCTGGTTGTTTGTTGTGGTATTATTTTCCCACATGCCCGTTGCCGGAATTATGCCTTCGGTTTAGGTGTAACATTAAGAACTTCGTCATCGATAATAGAACTGATTAACTGTAAATTTGTGCATTTTCTCGTAAGTGGGTTCTACATGGACCGAAGGGAGCCCGGTGGCCGGGGCGCGGCGCGGAGTCCGGGGCCCGCCGGCCATCACTAGATACTAATGTGTGTCGTGTTTGTCCATTGTGCAGAAGAAGATAATGATTATGCTGTGCCTGCTCGTGCTCGGCCTGATTGCGACTGGCTACGTCTATAACACGTTCTTCTAAACGGGTGAAGGGGGCAGGTTTGACGCGCAACTCTATGGCCTTTGATAGACCGCATCCATAGCTAGAACTTTTGTATCAAATATCGTGTAGATGAACTTTGATCGATTCAAATGTAATGTACCATAACGCTTGCTGCTCGGTCGCCGACAGACGTTAACGCCTGCCAAACTACAATTGCAATCTAAATTAATGATTGGCCGTAGTCGTGGCATGGAATTCTAATTGGGGGTCGGTATTTGCATGCGGCAACATCATGAGCGTACGACGAGTCGTATTAACATCTTAGAAACACGAGCATAATCATTCTTTACATAATTGTAGTTAGCTAATTGTAAGTAACATGTACCTAATGTATATTATGTCGATAATAAGACTACATATAGAAATATCTGGATTTAGAATAGAAAGTATTGCAAGTCAGAGCGCTAATAGTACGTAATCCGGGTGCGGTTCCACTGAGGCGGAGCGGAGCGGAGCAGTGCGCGATTCACCAATCACATGGCTTGAAATCCAAGCTCATTGCGCCTTGTGCGGATTTCAAGCCATGTGATTGGTGCATCGCGCACTGCTCCGCTCCGCTCCGCCTCAGTGGAACCGCACCCTTAGTGTTTATAGAATTAATGATTTTGGTCTAGAGTAGGAATTTAAAAAGTAAAATCTTTACTTAGAGATAAGAGAGCTAGATTTATAAAACGTTAGAATTAATGATAAAAATAAATAATTTCAAATTATCTTATATATTTTTCTTAACTTTACATACCTAATTAATTCGCGTTTCAAAATTTTCAACATGAGTATCCAAGTAAATTGATTAATCAAAAGATTAATTTATTAATGCAAAATCAATCACTTTTAAAACAGTTTACATTTCACATTAAAACGCAGAAGGACTTATAGATATGAGGGCACACAAAACGAGTATTATTATAATCATATTCCATGTAGTGTAGGTACCGCATTATCATTATAATCAAATACAAAACTCATGAATTCATAGCACAATTGCATTTTGAATGATTCGAAATTATTACACCATCTATTTAATTCGTGCACAGTATTTTTGAACACAATATCTGATCGAATATGCGTATTGCACCGGCATGCATAACAGAAAGCTTAATAAGTTTTTGTTCAACATTTTTGTAAAATGACATTTAAGTATTTTCACTTGAATAGATTGTTAAGTTTTAGTCTGAAAAATAGTTACATATAAGTATGAATTATTACGTAACTTTGCTCCAATGAAACCACTTATTTGGTTTGACTAAATTTACCTACGCTTAGTGTAAGTGAATTTATTGGCCTTGAAGGTCGAAATTTTTAAACTAAATCTAAAGTAGGTAACTTAAACTTAGCATGAATTTGATTAATCTGGCGCGCAATATACTTACCTAAATGTGTGAATTAATTACATTAAAGATTGACAAATAGGACGAACCAAATAAAAATCATACCAATCACATTTAAATAAGGAAAAAATTATGACTGAAAAATATTATTAATTTTGAAAGTGGATTTATCTGTTGAATAAATTACCCTACCTATGTAATTATAATTTCAAAAATTACATTTTATATCAAAACAATGTATAATTTATAATTTTTTTCACACTAATGCACGCACTAACGCACAAAAACAAACTAGTTAGATTTTACAACCCTTTTACTACAGCTATATCTTACTTTTCTGCATCAAGTATTCACTGATACAAATACAGTAGGTATCATGTGTAGGTATAGCCAAGCCAACATGATTCTAAATGCCTGTTTATTGATTAACTAGCTGTCCCGGCGAACTTCATTCCGCCAAACAGTCAATGACAGCAAATTTACAATTTTTAAAATTAATACAAACTGAACTTTAGATTCTTCACTATGAAAAAGTAAAAAGGGCAAAAAAAATACTCATGTTATGCGTTTTGATCCGTTTTACTTGACAACATCAAACCCTCTTATTTTAAAATTAATTGCAACTACACATATTGTTGGAGAATTAAATGTGCATTCGTGTGTTCCAGCTGGTCGTCTCTGATGACGACTTTGTAGCCATCATTTGGCATGCACTCCAAAGCAGTCTTGAATGTTCCAACCAATGCATGATGTTCATGTAGTAGTCAGTGTAGGTCTTTGATTTATCACTCGATCAAGTTGTTTCTCCATGTTGCCCATGAAGTATATTTGTAAAAATATATGTTTTGCATTTTCGAAAGGAAGCAGTGACCCAATTCGATGATGAATCTGTCCATGTATCTACAGATGAAAAAGCAAAGTCAGTATTAGATATTTATAAACACATTTTTGAATTAACATACTACAAATGCCAAACATTTTAATCCCATTAACTTACAACGTTTCAGGAAATTTATTTATTTAAGTATTAAATTTATGCTTTATTGCAACCTTGCCTGATGTCATTTTTTACAAATATTTAAGTACCTAGCACTATATTAATTCTTAACTTCCTTCAGGAATAAGTAGGTAGTAGTGTGTTACTTCTACTGAGTTATGCGTATAAAACAAAAATATATAAATAAATACCTTGAAAGTTGGATTAAATCCTGGTTCTTCAATAATTTCTGACGCAAATGTAGTGATTCGAAAACAACCATTGTATTTTTGGATGTTGGCTAGAAAATGTGATTCGGGTGTTTCGCCACGAAGCAATGAATGCAATGGTTCAGGTGGCGGTGTCAATAATGGTAATTTCACTTTGCCACTAAGGCAGCACATACCTGGCATTTCTGGGAAACTTCAACGCACCACAATGCTCGCACACCGTCAATTGGCAATCGAAAATTGTCTTGTTGTTGATGTATGAGGTTTGATCGACGGTTTCACATTGCCGATCGAGCCGTTACACGGGCTACCTCACGTTGCTCTTGAGGGCCATCCAACGCGCTGCTCTTCACGTACTATTTATTGTACTTGTTCTTTCATTGCTTCATTAGCCATTAATGATGCCGCTCGATAGGCTACTATCGATAGTCTATCGATAGTCTATCGATAGTGTGGCAATAGTGAGACTATCGATAGTATTAAAAAAATCAATACTATCGATAGTATAAATTATGGTAATACTATTGGTTATCTGCAATAGTATCGATACTATCGATAGTTTTGGACTATCAATACTATCGATACTATTATATGTCAATAGTATAATACTAATAATATTATACTATCGATAGTATCGATACTATTGCAGATCATCAATAGTATTACCATATTATATACTATCGATACTATCGATATCCTAACTGATTTTCAAGGTCAACAATCGATAGTGTAACTATCGATAGTTCAGCATCACTATTAGCCATGTTTCGAACCCTAACTGCATTTCGTCTTCGTCGCAAAATATTAGATCTTCTTGGTAACGGCATTTTTAGTAATAATATCAATGCAAAATGACTTATTAGAACACTATTCGTAGACAAAGAAATCAACGTTTTTCGTAATTTTCAAACAAAACAAACCATAGTTGACTTGACATATATTATTAGACAAAGTTTTGATAAACAATCTTGGTTGCCATGACAATTTTGTAAACAGTGTTGGTTGCCATGCCGACGCTGTCACTGTATGTCAAAAATGTCGTGGATTTAATATCTAATAATCTTTATTTTTTTGCGATTAATTGTATATTTTAATACCTATTATCACCTTCCTGACTAAGAGGATTCCAAAAAATCAAATATCAAAAAGATTGGTCCAGCCGTTCTCGAGTTATAAATGGTGTAACTAACACGACTTTCTTTTATTTAAATAGATGTAACATTAGTTTCCTTCCTTTTTCTACAATGTATAGTCCGTTTTTTTTCGCTACGGACTAAATTGACACATGCAAATATCAAATTTCGAAATAATGTTACCAGCTTTTTAGATATAGTGTTGTACTACGATACAGGTTTCATGAATCGTAACTTTTTACTCTTACCATATAATTTTATTATTATTTGACAATAGACGAATCTTTTAAAAGTCTTGGTGAATATATGGAGCATCACAGATAAAAAATATATTTATTTATTTTAAAAAATTATTTCACTAAGTAAATACAACAATTATTTATTTATAATTGAAGAATGCGCAATAATATACATTTAACAACAATAACAATACATTACGGTCGTCGCCACATTGTTAAAATTCTAAAGACACATTTTTGTAATTATTACTGAAAAACGATACTAGATTGTAAATTACGTAAGGTTACGGTCGTGGCACATCACTATGAATGATTTGCAAAAAAGTAGCAACACAGCTTATGTCAATTTAGTCCGTAGCGAAAAAAAAACAGACTGTACGTACAGCTATACCTATCCAAAAAATCACGCTTCATGTGAGTTCAATTTTGGCGCCTTAAATTTAAGATACCTCTGCACCTGATAAACACATTTCAACTGAAACTTAACAATAAAATACCATAAACTTAAAAGCAGTACGATTATTTTTCGACGGCGTAAAATTAAAGATTAAAAATAAAGAAAGATAATTAAAACCTAAGTTAAAACCAATAAACCATCGACCGTAATCGACCTGCGTATGTATTCTGTTTGTTGCGGAAAATATTAGGCGGAAAATGCGGAAAATATGTTTAAAAATTTGTGCGGTGTAAGTCCAACATGATTACCAAAACATACTTTGATTTCTAGCTAGAAACAATAGAAGAATACAACAATTGAACGAATGGTTCTGACAGTAATTAAAAGTAGTTTTCAAAAAATTTGGTGAAATAAATTCAAAATCTACATATATTTTATCTATATTTATGCAGTTGAGGGACTCAATACTTGAGAAGGAATATTTATTTATAAATAAATGACTTATTACTTCTCTTAGGGACTGATAACGTCAATGTATGTAGATTAAGTTGCAATTATTTCAAATAAGTATTTACTTCTAATTCGATGCGTACTTAGAATAATGATACGGGAATTATGGTTTCATCGTAGAAGTACTGCTGTGTGATCTGATGTATAACACACTACATTAGTAAATCCGTTCACGTAGTCTTTCTAACGATTTGAACATACTTAACTGATTTAGAAATTACAAATAAGATACATGATTATTCGAAGTTGGTTATATGGTTAGTTTTAACAATTATGTTTGCTCTACAATAAATTTATATTTGAAGTAAATCGTAAGTAATAGTAATTTTATATTAACATTGCCTAATAATGCTTCCATTGGTGCTGCGAACTACACCTTATATTGTAACTTTACAGGACTGTCAAAGAAGAAAACAAAGTTGCGTTTATTTGGTGCCTGCATCCTGCCTGGCAACGACCACCCACCGGCCGAGCCAACCGCCGCAAACATACACCTGTTACCGTTTTAAACATTTCGATACTAGATTAACAGTATCGTTCGATATAGTAATTTATTTGAATGTTTATCGTTCCAATCGGGTTTAGCTGAATTATAAGTCTATCTTGTTGAATTTGATTGACGTATCAAACTGTCAAATTTATGAAATGTATCGTTTATTCCAATTTTAAAATGGAGTTATTAGTAGGTTACTTGTTTATTGCTGGTGGCCTCACAGGTGTTCGTCACGCTTTGTGCAACATTTTTGAACATGAAACACCGTTTTAACCGCGAGAATCACGACAACAAGATTATATATAGTAGAATAGTGTTAAGCTGCAGTGCAAGTCATTAATATTATTTTCTTAGTATTTTTAAATTACGATATTTTTATTCCCATTTGTTATTATTAAAGGAAAAAGTTGCACAAAGATGATGACGCCTATTAAACAAAAGGTTTTTAGATAACAGTTATCCACAACTATAGCTAGTTCATATTTAAGGTAGTTGATGCATACAAATATCTATATAATCGATCTCTTCTGACCTTTCAAGTATCCGCTGCGGGCAGTCTGTTTTCTGTATTAAGGATAACATCATAAAAGTAAACCAGTGGGCTTAGACATGTATTCGTATGAAATTTTTCAATAATGTTGGCTAAGCAAATGAATAGCTTCTGTTGTATCGTCGTCCAGAAATAAGATGTTATGTATCCTCAATCTCCAATACTCGTATAAAATAATGTCGTTTCAACGTTGTCGCAGGGTTGGCGATGAACGTTATTAAATAGATAGTAGGACGTACCGGAAAATAATAAATCTACACGTATCTATAGGGCGTTTTTCCATTAGCCGGCCCGGCACCGGCACAGCACCGGCACCGGCGGCGCCGGGTCTTCGTTTTTCCACTGTGCCGGTGTCTATGCCGGTTTACGCCCAGTGAGTGGTACAGTACTGACATGGACTTCAGCACGTTGACACGTATAGTACATACAACGCGTAAATATAACAATGGTATCTTCAAGCCGTCGACTATATTTTTTATACATATCTATGTACGACGCCAATACCAACGCAGAGACATCGAATTATGGATTTATCCAATACTTAAAGTCAGATACCTAGAAGGAACATAATATACTGTTTTGAAAAGTTGAAAATGGGCCCCAGAAAATTCTTAAACTATTTTATATATCTATACTACGACCGAGGAAACATTTAAGTACTTGTTGGATACAAATTATCAATCTGAAAATTCTCTCTGTTTTCCCTCCTAATCGCCCCGCGCACTCACACACGCACACGATTACAATTCATATATAATACACATGCAGTTTTGCCGGGCCGGCACCGAGTGGGAAGCTTGCTACCCCGGCGACGGCGACGGCGCCGGTGGGATCCAACGCCGGGCCGGCGCCGGCGCCGGTAAGTGAAAAAGCGAGCGATACATTTTCATACATTTTTGCTTTTCCGGCACCGGCACGGCGCCGACTTCGGCGCCGGTGCCAGTGCCGGGCCGGCTAGTGAAAAAACGCCCATACTGTGAGTCTAATATCAGTATTCTGCGTTTCGAATTAGAGTTTTGAACGCATCATGTTATATTGGCTAAGTGGTGATCCATATAGAGATTTTGGTCTTGGGCTACGTATGGTAGTCGCAGTGGGCCAGTGTGGCCGCAGCCCGGGGCACGCGTCTAGCCTCCGGGAGTATATCGCGCCGTGTGCCGTCGCCGTAGCAATAACGATATTTGATTACAATTTGTAAAATTGTTTTAAAATTTCGAATGTGTGATAGTAGTTGCAGTTGTTGTTTAGTTAACTTTAACATTATTATATATTATAATAAATTAATTGTTATTGTGTGTAACGTTAATAATCTGTGAGAGTTTACGATGTAATAGTGATGCAGTCTTACTTACGATTTTGTCGCTTTCGATCCAGTCCGTCGTCGGATGGCTGAAAATTATATACTTGTTATAATTTAGTTTTCATAACTTTTAAGACGCCCTTCGTTGTACAGTAAAATATAGTAGCCGTTTTAGCTAGGGTAAATTTTTTAATAAATTAAAATACCTACTCACCGGAGTCTTCGGCGATAGAATGGTTAGATGTCTATCGTGATTATTTTGTGTTCGTATTACATAATAGCATAATACGTCGTAGACTTATATCGCTCGACAATTGAAGCACCAACATATTAATATTAATTAGAATTTCCTTATAATATAATAATAATTAATACTTGCAAAGGGGTTCAAATTGTAGAGATGGCATGTTGTTAAATTGTACGTTTACGAGCCGAAAGGAGATACCGGTGCGGTCGCGAGACTAGCTGTGCTCATGAGCGATCCCGTATGTAAGGACATAAAGCAATGTTAATTTTAACATTTATAGCGTAATTAGATTATTATCCTTAAGAGTAGGTTTTCATCTAGTTGCCTTCGTAAAGGTAGAGGAATTAGGTGATACCTTTTTCTCCGTAGCTTCATTATAAAGTGAGATCGGCCGCATGTTCCACTCGCCAGTCAATTGTCTAGCTTGATTCGGCACGCCCTCATCGCGCCTCCTGTCTCTTGTTTACTATACGAAGCGCTGACACTCGCTAGATGCATAATGAATCGTCTTATTTCTAGTGTAAGTATATTGTAAGTCTCGAAGCGAGGCTGCGTACCTGACACCAAGTAACATTAATGGTAGTTATTCGCAACGCGGCACCCGCCGGGATCACATTCGCACAACTCAAGAGCGGCGCGCGTACTCGCTGTAAAATGTTAGTGTAGGCATTACCGACTTCTAGTCAGCTTTCGATGATCTCTTGATATTCCGATAACATTAATATAATATTGCAGTTATATTCTTCTGTTATTAGTATACCTATAATATAAGTGACGTTCTCGTGTTCAAATTGAATATTCGTGGAGGGCGCAGTTTCGGGTTGCCAGCGGCGCGCGAAGCGCTCGCCGCGATTTTGGCACCACGCGCGTTTCCGAGTTTCAATCTTTGTCGTAACATAGATATTTTCATAATCAAAATAGCATGCATACTGTTAATGGATTGCTAATTTTGTATAAGTACACGATTAGTATAGTTTATATACTTATGTGTCAATTCTCATAGCGTTTTATTACATTAACAGTTAATAGATAGTAAGTGTTAAAGTAAACCGAAATAATAGTGGAATTTATTATGCTTATTATAATGCTTTAGTTTTTATTCTTCTTTGTTTATTACTAATATTTAATGACCAAATATTTATTAACCTTTTTTATTTTCATACATATGTATGTAATTTATTTTGAAGCCAGTTGTAAAAGGGAGAAACTCTTGAATTTCCTAGTGCATGCGACTACATCAAGCTTAATGAATTTATAGGACAACGAACCTACAAATATAAGTCTTGTCTACATGACAAAAATTTGGATATAAACATCTTCCCTTGACACTGGTTAAAATTAGAATGGTACTTGACAAAAGTAATACTATTTTTTGCAATGTTCAGTCACCCGTCGATTTATCTCCTCTTAGTGTAATCTATATTGTAAAACTAATTTACGCAACATCGGAGCACCGTTAACACGGTGAAGTCAAAATGTGATATTTGCAGTTGCATAGGTACTTACCGCAACTTTATAGGAAACGTTACGACGCTTAACGTTTTCCGTGTGTGAACGCCCTTAGGGCACGCCGACCGTCCGCTAGTTTGGGGACGTGTCACCGCGATTTGGTGCCGAGTAGCTTTGATATCGAATAACTCGGGCTAATATTTATGGTTTTTCAGTAGAGTCGCTAGACTTTCGATTCGTAGATTAATCTTCATAAATTATAACAAACAAATTGTGCTTTGTTCTCTCAAAATATTTGATGTTGCTTGGCATTGGATGATGTGAAACATTGAAATTATAGTCTGTAAATTAATTTGTAAAGTTGCGTTACTTTACACAGATTAAAAGAATGGATGGTATTAATAGCGAAAATCGCGAGTTAAGCCAATATTAAATTAATGTACCTACTTATGTTTAAAAAATAAAATTAGGAAGGATGAGGATTTTTGTATTTTGATTTCATATTTTTATCGCTCATTCATGTGTTCTCATACTTGTTATTAATAAATTATTGCGTACTGTACCTAATGTTAAATACTGAATCGAATTGTGTTCATTATAAGTATAATTTTGTAGCTTTGTTGGCTTACTCGTTGAAAGGGACTTCCTTCTGCCTCTTTTCTTTTAAAATCTGTGTTGTTTTATACATATTTAGTTAAAAGTGTTATTGAAATAGAATAACTAGTATGGTTCTACAAATAATTTCATTGTACCTACGTATAATTATGGATAAGTATTACAAAACATGTATTTAAAATCGTAATCCATTTTAATGTCAAAATTCTTGTAATCTTCTTGTAAAGGAACACTGATTAAAAATATCATAAATTGTGGTTAAATATTACATTACGAATTAACAGTGAGTTTCTGGACAACTTGTAAAATTCGACATAGATTGGTTTTATAGTCATATTCTGTATTGTAGGTTATCAATCTGAAATTCTCTCATAATTATAAAATAAACGGTGTTTTCTGCTGTAATTTTTGTTTTTTATTGCATGTTTGTATAATACTTACTCGATAAAATTCTATCCTTTCGTCAGGGCCTGATTAAGAGTTCTGACCGCCCTAGGCTAATTATCAGGACGCGCCCCCCCGGGCCCCACAGGGGCGCTGTAAGGTGTGTTGGCCCCCGCGTGCAAAACCGATTTGCCCCCCCCCCCCCGGGTTCAATACGAATTTCATACAGATTAATGTCCATAATATAAGCGTGTTATAGTCGCGCGTTCGGGCTAAAAAGTAGTATATTAATGTTTATAACATGATTCATGGTTGGACCTGGATGGCGCAATGGTTAACATGCCGGACCGCTAAGCCGAGGGTCCTGGGTTCGATTCCCAGTGAGACGGAAATTTAAATGATGAGTTTAAGTTTCCGTTCTTGGTTTGGGTGTGTCCTTGTCGTGTGCGTTGTCCATGGCACCCACGACACGGGGAATCCTAGTGTGTAGCGTTATTTATTATATACTATAAAAAAGTTAAAAACTAACATTGTTTTATAATTTGCACGACATTCAACATTAGGCTGGCAACATTTTTTTAGCTGACCTGCCGTTACCAAATCGTCCCAAAATCATAACAATTGACTGCAGGCTACGTACCTAGTAGAGAACCAAATCCATATCGGATTTGACCGCAAGTCTTGTATTGGCTTAGTCTCAATAGACAACTTAGTTATTGCGACCATTGCACATGAACGTGGTCAGAACATGAAAGTTGCTTTGATTTTGAGTATTTTTTAAATATTTTACCTTTTTGTTAAACAGACGAGAGACATCATATAAGTGAAACATTTTTGTAACTGATTAATTATTTATTTAAAAATTATATTAATAATGTACTTATTATTAATAAGCTTATACAAAAGTCCTTTTTCGGGCCTTAGCGCTTGCAAATCTTTCCACAATTTTTTCAAACTCAATAGTTTGCAAAAAATCACTTTCTATGTAGATAAGTGAGAGCGCTGCAAGTTTTTCTTGGCGGAGCGTGGAGCGCAAGTAATTTTTTACTCTTTTCAGTGCTGAAAAAGATCTTTCGCCGCTGCAGTTGGTAACACTCATTGTCAAAAATATTCTCAATATTATCTCCACATTCGGGAACATAGATGAAATATTGAAACTTTTGATTAACTGCAACAAACCTTTTGGAGTTCTGGCAGAAATAGAATGGTCGACCTCGGTGTCAGATTTTAAAAACTGCGCCAAATGGACGCATTCTTCTGCAAAGGTTTCGTCTAAGTCAGTGGCATATAGTTGTTTAAGCTCTTTTGCTTTGCTTCTAATAATTTTTGTATTTTGGTCTCGATCTAGTTGAAATATGTAGGGTGCATTGATGCTAGTAGATTAGTAGTGCAAGCGAAGACTCGATTTCGGCGCCCCCCCCGATCCTCGCGCCCTAGGCTGCAGCCTAATTAGCCTATAGGGTAAATCAGGCCCTGCCTTTCGTTACACATACCTACGTGCAAAATTATTGCTGTACAACAAAGATGTTTTAAAAACATCAAAGCTGTACACATATTACCTAAGTACTGCAAACAATGCAGTTTAATTATTCTGTAATAAAACCACTATTTCATGTCCAACACAGGTTATATTTCGAATTCTCAGGTACACACGTATTAGGGTAAAACGACCACACACTTTTATTTTCCGTCAAAACAGAATTTTAATTTACATTGACCGCGCGGGGTCCACTGGTTGACCGCGAGGGGTCCACTGGTTGACCGCGAGGGGTCCACTGGTTGACCGCGGGACGTTTATTGGTGATAACGCGACATCCACCCGAGGACGACCTGTCGACAACGGGTGGACCATGAAGCAATTTATTCATGGGGTGGACGCCGGGCGACGAGGCGGTGCGGGGTGGATGCTCTAAGAATTGTGACCCTAAAAGTTTTGCACTTCTATATAACTAATGGAAGCTATTTGAATTTCGAATGTTATATTTTTTAAAACGTTGCATCCCTCTTTCTTAATAAAAATAAAAAAAATGGCGGGAAATCATTTGTCAATTGTTTTTATCACACATCAAAGTTCTACGCAGGGCCCGATCTAGGGGGGGGGGGGGGCAAACCGGGCAATTGCCCGGAGCGGCGAAATTGAGGGGCGGCAAAATTGGGGGAGGCGCGGCGCGTCGGCGGCGAAAATTTGAAAGATGATAATAATAATAATAACGCTTCACACTCAAAGCCCCACACTAGGATTCCCTGTGTCATGGGTGCCTTGGACAACACACAAGACAGGGACACACACCCAGACCGAGAACGGAAATTTAAACTAACCCTCGGAACAGCGTGCCGGCGTGTTAACCATTGCGCCATCCGGGTCGTTAAACAAAAAAAACCATACCCCTACAGTGCCACAAACTTATCTGACCCGGTCAAGAGGAGCGCTACTGTCTTGGTCTTTGTCTGACAACAGTAGGTATAACATTTGCATTAGTTCCTATTTTGGCCACCGGGTCAGATAAGTTTGTGGCACTGTACATAAAAGTTGTTAGAACATAACACTAGGCAACATTTTTTTTTATTTCCCAGAGATCTGATTATGTGATTCGGACTCACCATGCTAGAGAGAATTGAGGCGTCTAGTTTCAAAACCCGCTTAAATGGAATTCTATAAAAATTAAGCTAATGCTTGCAAAATAATTCTTATGTAGGTACCTACTTGTTATCTATGTCGTGGCCATATCGTAGATTTGCTCACATCATGAAATGATCGACCATATCATGAAATGGTCCCATTTCATGAAATGGTCAACTCAGTTTGGCCAAATCGTAAAATCGTCTACGTTTCACGATTTGGTCATCAACGTTTGGCCGGATCGTAAAAACGCGGAATATAGGGCATAATTTCGAACCGTGACGTCTCCGGCGCTGCGGAAGGTGCAGCCCCTTCGCCCTTGCGTAAAAAAGCACAGACACCCACGCTCGCCTGCGCAGCTTCGGCTTGCTGGTCGCCTTCGGCGACCACCCTCAGCCGCTCCGACTCGCCCGGGTGTCTGCGTTTTGTTACAGCGGGCGGGGGCTGCCCTCCCTCTGCGCCTCCGGGTTCTAAAAAACACTAGGGGTAGGGCATACAAGACCACGTGGAGTAGGGGTAGGCTAATTCGGTTCTGTAACCAATTCGACCTACCTACACCTTGAAGAATTTGACTGAGTAGTAATTGAAATGAGTATTCTTTGTTTTATATCCAAAATCAACTCAATTTTTATGCTTCCGTTCAATGTTACTCGTTTTTAACGATTGACGTGAATTGTATTCTGCAATTAGCAATTTTTGTTGCTACTCTTTTACTCTAGGCCGAATTGACAAGAGAAACAACATTTACGCCAACGGCCGCCATCTTTACACATAAACAAAGCGCTTGCAGCGCCTTTACCGGTAATTAATGTAACTAGTTTACGATATGATCAAAATAATCTTGACCATTTCATGAAAAATCGAGAAACGATTTCTTATTATTGATCTGCTCAAATCACATCATGATGTGGCCAATAGACAGTTGACCATATCATGAAAATATGGTCGATCATTTGATGATGTGAGCAAATCTACGATGTGGCCACGACGCACGACATCTACATAAACAAAACAGTTCACAGTAAAACTTGCTTAAACCTTTCAAAAAACGTATTTCAAAATAGACATTCCTTGCAAACTCCGCTAAAATAGCATTGATTCGTTTATATTCTGAAAATAATTTTATAACTTTGCCAAACCTCTGAATCCAGGGACTATGAATTAATCTTCATAAAAACTGTTGGACTGTATTTCAAAATGCACAAATAGAAATAAAATAGAGAAGTTAAAAAAATAATTTACCGATCTTTTTTTATATTTTTTTTATCTTTGTTGGTAAGTTTGTGACCCCATTACTTTGTGTTGGGAAAACCGATTTTGATGATTCTTTATTTCCTCGAAAGCTGGTACTTTTGGAATAGTCCCATATAAATTTGAGCAACATCTGACGAGTAGTTTCGAATTAACTTAAATAATGTGTAAGGATGATTTGTAGTGTGTATTTATGGTTTTTAACTTTTTTACTTTTTACTGAGTGTTTAGATTTTTATGATTCTCTTTATATTTGAAAGCTGGTACTTGCTTTGTGGTCTCATATAAGTTTAGGCGGCATCTGACTAGTAGTTTTTGAATTATGCTTAATCATTTTATGTATGTATGTTACCTCATATCTTACTACTTAGAGTTCCGATTTTGATCATTCTTTTTTAATCGAAAGCTGCTGCTTTAGGCTGTCCCGTAAAAATAACTCATAAACTACTCGTCTGACGAAATGTGACAGACCTGATTTTTACGGGGCATAATTTAAAGCCCCAGCTTTCGAGGAAATAAAGAATCATCAAAATCGGTTTATCCAACACCAAGTTATGGGGTCACAAACTTACCAACAAAGATAAAAAAGATCGGTAAGTTAATTTTTTTTAACTTTTCTATTTGTGCATTTTGAAATACAGTCCGACAGTTTTTACGAAAATTTATTCATAGTCATTTCAATGTCAGATGCAATAGGGTCATAAACCGATCAATAAAACAATAAAATTACAGTTTTATCTTCATTTAAACTCTTTTTAATTTCAATTCGAATAACTCTGTTAAACTCATCAGAATTAACTGTGTCTCATTTAGGTATATAATAGCATGTAGTTGCTATTATATACTACAAGATTCCATACATTTAATTTCTGGGAAAATACAGAAATCCCGGGGACCCTTGGATGTTTGACTGACACGAAAATTGGTAAATCGCATACCTACAAAGTCAGGATACATTCACACCGTCAAAGTTACCCAGAATTTGTTCAAAAGGTATTAAGTATTTGTAATTTTAACGGAGATGCAATTGAAAATTAATAAAAATTGTTTATGTATCGAAAGTAGACATGTAAAATATTGTATTATATTATAACACACCTTGATAGCATTAAAGTTTTAAGAGATATCTAAAAAGTTTTACATCGGAAAAAAACACGAATAGCTTTGCACGTTTTTGAAAGAAAGTTTTTTTATATTAGCTTTGTTTAAAAACTTTTTATTTAACTGTCGTTTGATAGGTCTTTTCAAGAGTACAAAAAATTACTATGGCGACAAACCCGTACAAATTGTCCGTTTTGAAATATAGCCTTTAGAAGACGAAATATTTAGTTCGAATTAGAATTTAAGAAATCATATCTTTGGCATAGTTCGACTGATTTTCATGATGTTTGCACAGATTTTGAGCTTATTCAATTAACAAATAAAAATCATCATCATCATCACCATCTCAACCCATCATGGCCCACTATTGAGCACGGATGACTACTGAGAGGAGTCTCAGAATAAGAAGGTTAAGGCCACACGCCACCACGCTGGCCAAGTGCTGATTGGCGGACTTCACACACCTCTGAGTTTTGCGATCTCTCCGGCATGCAGGTTTCCTCACGATGTTTTCCTTTACCGTTTGTAGCAAGTGTCATTTAAATGCTTAAAACGCACATAATTTACAATGCCTAAATGTAAATCCTAAGATTTATCAAATAAATGGTAGTAAAAAAAATATCAACTCGTGTTGGTGAATCTTACGATTGACTGGTAAATCTTAAGAGTCACCATGGTTCGGGCTTTTACAGTAACATATACGAGTATATACCTATAGAATAAACGATAAAACTTATTTCGAATGGCTTTATTTATACTGATAATTAAAAATATTTTCAAGTAAGATTACTACGATCGGACAATGAACCGGGACAAGCGCCATGGTTATTCACAATCTACACAAAAATACCTATCCAACGATGTATCGCTTACTCCGATTGGTGGTGCCGGTACCAGATTCCATACATTTGTGCCCATCCTCCTTTAACTTAACTTACAGACGTTCATAAGTTGCTAAACGCTTTCATTCCAAAAGTCGCTGAACATCATCAATGTCAATCACTTTTATCTCATATGCGACATAGTAAGAGTTTGTTGAGAAAATACAGCGATGCTGTATCAAAGTTCCCCCGATTGACTGTACCGCTCACACAATAGGACGGACTACACTTACACTAATCAGCAACGTTAATAATGATTTTGTAACTATACGCACGCAAAATTTAAAACAAATTAAAATTTAACACGTCATAAGTCGCCGGTAATTTTATCGTAATTTATATAAATGAAATTTATATAAATGAATGAATTTTCGGTAATATTACGTAATTTTGCAACCCTACTGAGACACCCGTTATTTGTAGGCAAAATGAATTGAATGTGGAATTGACTTCGCTGATGTCTGGCAACCCTGCTCTATGCGTATGTCTAATGTCATGTCATAAATATCATTCTGCATACCTACTGTCTGTGAGCTGTCAGTCAGTAGTGTCAGTTTGACACAGTCATTTTGTATTATAGTTGTACTTAGTCCTTATAGATCAATGGTTGTACTAGCCGACCACGATAATTAGGCGCATGTCAGTTAAGACGTCATTGGAACTAGGGATGGGAATACGTAGTACATTCTGCAGTAGTACCAAAAGTACCATGGTGAATGTTTAATGGAGGTACAATTTTTTTTATGGAATTAAGATAGCAAACGAGCATGCAGCACCACCTTCCGCTGCCGCCCATAACAACTGTGACCGACCCAGAACTAGACTCAATGAGTCTCGTTCTAATTCGGTCACACGTGCGTTGCTACCCCTGAGGACTGAGATGGTCGCCTCTAAAAAGTGTAACCGGCACCACACCTTCCTATCCGGAACACAATTGTTCTTAAAACAATTATTACACGGTAGGAATGGTACAAAGTACCGTGGCGGGCGGTGGTACTTCCCCGGGTGAGCTCTAGGCCCTACCACCTGTACTTGGTCAGTTACTGTACCTGCGCAAACATCTCGGAAAACGAAGTTCACATCAGCCTAGTCAAAATGACCTTAATGTACAATATTGTACACGACTGCGCCTCACTAGGGGACGCGCGGGGCTAGAGCGGGGTGGGGGGCCCGCGTGCGTGACTGCTATCTGTCATGCGCCTAATTATTGTGGTCAGGTAGTAGGTGGTACCTACCTATTATGTATTGTAAATTGTAATACGTACTTACCTACTTCTACACAGTTTCAGATTTACTTGATAAACAGGAAAGAAGTTATTTGTTTCTATTTAAATTACTTGAAATACTGAGTTACACAATAAAGATTCCGTGTAAAACATGAATGCGCCACCAACATTCGAATCATTTCTTCTGTACGATGGAGAAAAGAAGTGAGTATTGTTTTTTTTACTTTATTGGCAAAATGTAAGCAAAAAGGGGAGTATCTGATGTATATTTTTCTGTATTTACAGGGTTCAAAAGGAAGACGATACCAAAGTAACAAACGCCGCTATATTTACCGTCAATAGGGAAGATCACACTTTGGGCAACATGATTAGACAGTGAGTTGTTTTGTAAAATATTTAAGCTTTGAAAAACCGAAAAATGTGGTTTTATTTAACTGATTAGAGAAGGTGGAGTTAGGTTAGGTTAACAATAGTAAGCTAGTATGTCACTATATATATATTGTGAATGTCACTATATAATATATTGTGAATAGATTCGTGGTCTTTTTTTACTTCTAATTGTTGTTTACTTGCTCATATCGTAAGTCACTCTCTGGCGCACATTAGATACAGTCAGGTGAAGTAGGTATAGTAGGAATAAATATGCTTTGTGAGCTTGTTACATATAATATGACAAACTGCTCCTTATGTTTATTTTGTAGTTTTTCAGCCTTCTTAAAACTGTACTAATGTGTGAATTTTAACTTTTTGGTCCTATTCTTTTTCTGTTAACTATTAAAACGATGGGTCTCACACAACATGTGTGTTAATTAAACATACTAGCGGCCATTTTTCGATAGGCACACCAGGCAAACCATATTGTTCGTTGCCTAATTGTACATAAAAAAATGATTTTACTCAAATACTTGATGCATGAAACAAAAGTGTAACAGGATCTTAGACCAGTACTGTGAGAGCCATCATTTCAATCATAAAAGATAAGATGTACAAGCCATCTTAAATCTTTATATTTATACCCATTATTCACCTTTTTAGGATATTCAAAAAATTCATGATAAATTTCTAACCTTCTACTATTAATTCTTTAATGTTTGATTACAGTCAGCTCCTGAAGGATCCCAAGGTGTTGTTTGCAGGTTATAAATTGCCACATCCGCTTGAGCACAAGTTTGTACTGCGCATCCAAACAACGTCAGACTACACTCCCCAAGAAGCATTCATGAATGCTATCACGGATCTCACATCAGAGTTATCGCTTTTTGAAGAGAGGTTTAAGGTATGATTGTTTAATGAAATTTAAAATGGTTTTTCTTTAATGCATATCATCACATTGATTTTAGGTCAATTTTTTATAAATGACTTTACTTGACAAGAAGGGATTTGTAAAAAAAAGAAAAGAGGTAGTATCAAAGGTCCAAATCACAATACAATATAGCAAGTAGCAAGTGGGTTGATTCAGGTTCAATAGTGCTTGATGGCCTACAATTTCTTCTCTTTTTTTATCAAACAATACATTATTGTTGCCTTTGGTGTTTAGTGATCATATTACCATCAGTTAGCTTATCAATTTGATGATTATCCACATAAGAGTACACAATTGTTTTCTTGTGCACCTTAATTGTGGCTGGTGAATTTTTATGTCTATTCCTCAGTCGCTGAGGTTATGCTGAAAAACAGATTTATTACCTGCCCCCGTATTATGAACTCTTAATTCCAGATAGTGTATGTGCACGACGTGTGAACGTGAACTGTCTGGAATGAAGAGTTCATAATACGGCCCCTGTCCATCCATCCATCCATCAGCCTTTCGATGTCCACTGTTGGACGTAGGCCTCCCCTAACTGGCGCCACTCTAACCGGTCCTGAGCCCGTTGAATCCAGCGGATGCCCGACGTCTTCTTCAGGTCTTCAGTCCACCTGGTCGGGGGGCGCCCTACGCTCTTTTTTCCAAGACGCGGTCTCCATTCGAGGACCTTTCTTCCCCAACGGTTGTCGGTCCTCTGAACTATATGGCCGGCCCATTGCCACTTCAGCCGGCCCCTATGCTCACAGTTAACTTAGTTTGTAAGCGGCATTTTGAATTCTCGCCATCAATCTATACTGAACCTTTATTTCAATGGCACTTAGGTGCCATTTGTATGGGTTGCCATTATAACAAATTCTACATAATATATTGAATAGTCTAGACCAAGAGGCTGAGACAGTTCCCAAGTAATAGTTGGTACATGCTTTTGTGCGTTATCCCTCGTATGTTTATCAGACAAATTTTTGTTTCAGGAAGCAATAAAGGAGAAAAAGGATGGCTTGGACTAATATTGGATATCTCTAAGTTCTCAAAAACATACCTCAACGATTTTGTTTTCAGTGAAGCAAACAAATCGTAATTGTGAATAAGTACACAAAACGTTGATAATGAACTGCAGTGAATAAATAATAATAAGGTTTAACATTAATATGTAACTATTATGTAATTTTGTCTACATGCAATAAACAAATTATATTATGATTTTATGCTTACTTATTTACTTACTGAAGAAATCAATGAAACAACTAGATTTTTATCATTTTATTATTTAAAAAATACTAATCAATTGGTGTTTAAGAATCCAGTGTATATAAGTGATTAGGCAACATATTGTTAAAACATGATTGTGATGGAAATGTAATAAATTTGTGCCTACAATATTTTCTCAATATGTATTATATCCAGATAATGCATATGAAAAACATACCCGTACCTACCCCTGATTGCTTTAAAATGTAACATGCTATAATCAAAACTTATTGTATAAATAAAAAGGGTTGATCCTTATTTACAAAACATTGTCTAATTCAACATCAATAACTACCAAACAAGTTACCACCATGGTATTGGTAGGCAATAATAAATAATACCCCATTGAAACAAATAACAACAATGGTAACATTATGCTAGGTTTAATAAATAGATATTATTTTAAAATGTTTCCTCTTCATCACAGTTCTCAGTAGAGTGGCCAAATACTGAAACAAGAACAAAAAATAAATTGTTTGCACATCTTAATTAGGTTTACAAAATACGCACCAGGTACAAACTAAAGTATTTTAATGGAATGCGTAAAGTTGGTGTACAACACCAATCATTGGCAATGGTATTTTTTGGAATTTCATTTTTTGCGCCGTTTCACCTCAATGTTAAAACACCTTTCAGTGGTACGTGTTTAGATATAATTTTCAATTGACGATTTGATAGGTAGGTACTAGCCCGGCGGCTTACCTCTCCTAGGTGATCGACAAAGTTAAGCAACTGCGGGCGCGGTCATACTACACTCATAGCCCCACACCCACAGGATTCCCTGTGTCGTAGATTCCATGGACAACACACAAGCCAAGATAACACCCAGACCGAGAACGGAGATTTAAACTCATCATTCAAATTTCCGGCTCGTTGGGTACCGAACCCAGGACCCTCGGAACAGCGATCTGGCGTGTTAGCCATTGCGCCATCCGGGTCGTCGAAGTTTATTCGAGTGTAGTCTACATACCTTCACAGATATCGCAGTAGGGCCGCGGCGGCGGCGGCGCGCGGCGCGGCGCGGGCGGCGCGGCGGCGGCCTGCCGCGGGCACTCGTCCGTGTCGTGCGCGTCGAACACGTCGCAGATGTCGCAGAACAGACGCGGCGCCACCGCGCGCGCCGTGCGACCGTTGCTGAGGGACATATACACAATATTGAAAAAAAAAACAAAACAATTACACCATAAACAATAATAGAAATAACTTTTTACAAAACAATAACGGACTTCAAGCAGCATCGACACGTACGGATAACTCAAAAACTAGTTGCCAGATATCGCTCAACTTTAGGTATATAGGACCACACTACAAGCACAAACTTTAACCATTCTTTATCATCCTGCTCTTTCCCTAGTGCTTGGAAACAAGCTGAGGTTATCCCTCTTCCCAAAATTACATCTCCCACCTCGTTTTCTCATTACCGTCCTATTTCAATCCTTCCCTTTTTATCAAAAGTTCTTGAACACATTGTTCATGGCCAGCTAGCATCTTTCCTCTCTTCAAACAATCTACTGAGCTCATTTCAGTCCGGTTTCCGACCCAACCACAGCACGGTAACTGCTCTGTTAAAGGTTACCGACGACATCCGCTGGGCCATGGAAAGTAAACAAATGACTCTTTTGGTTCTGTTGGACTTTAGTAATGCTTTCTCCTCCGTGGATTTTGACATTCTTGAAAGTATTCTTCGCTCCATCAATGTATCTTCCACTGCCATATCATGGTTCAACTCATATCTTCGGGGCCGCTCGCAATCTATTCGTACCGATAACTCTTTCTCCGACTCTTGCGAACTTATTGCGGGCGTTCCTCAGGGTGGCGTTCTCTCTCCTTTACTTTTCTCCGTTTTTATTAACACGGTCACTCCCTTTATTTCTTCTAATTTCCATCTCTATGCAGACGATTTGCAGATATATCATCATTTTGCTTTGGAAGACATTAATTCGGCTATATCTCGAGTCAATCATGACTTGAGTAGTATAGACAATTGGGCTAAATCATTCGGGCTTAACATTAATGCTAGCAAATCCCAAGCTATTATAATTGGTAGCAGGTATTACCGTAATATACTAAATCTGTCACAGGTACCATCGATTAGCTTGGGCGGTGTAGCCATACCGTACATGGATACTGTCAAAAACCTAGGTCTTATCTTCGACTCTAATCTGTCGTGGAATGCGCAGATTAGTGAGGTTAGGCGCAAGGTTAATCATTCTTTTCACTCATTGAGATGCCTCCAGAGCTTGCTGCCTTTGAAAACTAAAATATCTCTTGCTCAATCGTTAATTCAGCCCATTATAGACTATGCTGACGCCTGCTACTTGGATGCCACAGAGGAGCAATTAAACAAACTTGAGCGCCTGCAAAACCTATGCATTCGTTTCATCTTCGGTATTCGCAAATATGACCATGTCTCTCAGTTTCGCAAAGATCTCAAGTGGCTCCCAATTCGTTTTCACAGAAACTCTAGGATTTTATTCCTGCTGTTTAACATTCTTCGTTGTCCCACCGCTTCTTCCTATATGCGTGAACGTTTTAGTTTCGCTCGCCCCTCCATCGCTCCCTGTAGAACTCACATTAAGTCCCTCCTCAAATTTCCTTCACATAAAAGTTCTTTCTTTTCCCACTCCTTCTCTGTGCAAGCAGTAAGACTATGGAATTCGCTTCCACCTGAAATCCGTGAATCCAAAACGATTTCGATCTTTAAAAAACGGGTCAAAGAGCACTATATTTCTCTAGTAACGTAAAGTATTTGTATATTTATTATATTATATATTGTATATATTTATATAATATATATATTTGTGTTTATATATATTTATTTATTTATTATATGTATGTATGTATTAATTGTATTTATTATTTTAATTGTATGTATATGATTGTTTACCATGTTTATTACTATTATTATTATTA
This sequence comes from Hesperia comma, assembly GCA_905404135.1. Lineage (NCBI taxonomy): Eukaryota > Metazoa > Arthropoda > Insecta > Lepidoptera > Hesperiidae > Hesperia > Hesperia comma. Next base: position 5,481,214 of record FR990018.1, read on the forward strand.
TTTCTGTACACGGTCTTTCTACCGTTAAGTATACCACTCTCCAGTCGCAGGTCTGCTGGAAGAGATTCCATAAGGAATAAGCAGTACCTTTGTACCACCCTTACCTGATCTACATTGTTTAATTTGTATCCATGTGTACATAAACTTTTAAATAAATAAAATAAATAAATAAACTTTCGATTTGGAATAAAAATCGAGATACTAATTAAAAAATATGCAACACATAAAAATCTATTTTTTTAATTAAAATAAAGAGAATGACAGTTAGACCACGTTCATTATCACGTTTACATTCAATTTCGAGGAAAGAGAAGTTATAGTCTTATAGTTGACTTTAGAAACCAGAGTTTACAGGATAAGAAATGATGATTTAATAAAACAAATTAGGTAAACAAACTTGAACGCAATAAAAACCTTGAAGTTAAATGTAGCAAGGAAGGACATTACTCGTAATCCAAATTTAGGATTTCCGGTCGCAATATTCTACCTGTGCATAATGCTCGTGACAGTTGCCAAAGTTTTCTTTAATGTTCTTACAGGAGGGTTAAGTTGTCGTGGTCGATCCGTGTTAAGTTACAACAATACAATCTACCATGGACCATGAATAGGAACTTCGGTTTTCCGCTTACATTTGTGTGGGTTGCAATTTGCAATTAAAAACTAATTCCATATTGAACGCGTAATGAGTATAGCTGCATAGTTTGCCCTAAGGATAATCCGATTCTCAGTGTAAAATTATGGATGATGAAGCCATGAAGGTAGACTCACAAGAGCGGCGGTTCAGGCGAGGATCCGCTCTCGAGCGCCTGCACGCGCGCCATGAGCTGCTCGTTCTTGCGCTGCATGTCCACGATCACGGAGTTCAGGAAGCTCACCTGGCCCTCGATCACCTCTTGCTCTTCTTGCGCCCTGGGCATATACACAATAATAAATTAATACTTAGGATAAACTGAGGGGTAATTGGCCACCGTTTAGTAATTGGTTACTTGAAATAACAAATTTTTATTAAGAATCTTATGACAGTTAGTTACGTTACCTCTTAGAAGTGTACATTTTTCTTGTTATAGGAATTGAAATTTCAAGTGGGCAATTACATATCGGTGGCCTAAATAGCTCAGTTTTCCAAACTTATTATAATGTATGTATTACAATATGAACTATGTATACTATAGCAAAAATATTTGAATACGAGACAGGGTTGTTCAAACTAAGATACCAAGACAAGATCATAAACCCGCCCTGACCGATATAGGTTAAACATTACAATTACAACTCATCACTAATCATCATAATGTTCGTCTTCAAATAAGCTTTACTTACTTATGCGTAGGGTTATCTCCTTGCCCTAATACACCCATAGAGGGGCTGTTGTCGTTTTTATCTTTTATAGTTTGGCCACTGTTTGCTATGTTCTTTTCTAAAATAGCTTTTTCTCTCTCAGCTACCTCTGCTTTCGCTTGATAATTCTGAAAATAGATAATCATAATTTAAAGTAAAGAACAAAATGTCGGACTAAAAACATTTCCAAATATGTTTACGGTACCTTGAGATCTTGTTGTAATCTTCTTATAAATTCGTCTTTCGTTCGAAGATCATTCATTTTGTGTTCAACGTCTGATTTTAAATCATTTATTATCTTTTCACTATTAGCTAACGCTGCCGAATGTGCCTGTCTAGTTGCTTGTAATTCTAATGTTAATTTTTCTAACTTTTCATCCTTAGTAATATTAGTTGTTTGCTGCACAGTCAATAACTCTAACTTTTGAGAGAGATCTAAAACATTATTTTCAGCAGTGTTAAGCTTTTGTTTTAGCTCACTCTGCTTCTCAATTTCAGTCTTTATCTTTTCTCTCGAATCATTTAATTCTTTTTCATACTCTACAACTTTATTTTTAAGGTCATGACGGACCCTCTTACTTTCCTTTTTTAAATCATCAAACTGGGTTTGTAGCTGCTTATTAAGATCTTCGTAGTTTAATTTTTGGCCATCGTTTATATTCGTTAATTGTTTTATGTCATTTTCTGCCTTTTCTAGCAATTGCTGAAGTTCTGTTACTTTAATTTTAGTACTTTCAAGCTCTTCAAGTTGTTTTTCCTGTTCTGATATACGACTTTGTAATGCATTAGTCGTGTTTGTAAAAGATCCCACATCCTTATTATACTTATCCTTAATATCTTTATTTTCATTTTCAAGTAATTTAATGCGTTGTTGTAGTTCGTTATATTCAGAATTCAATGCATCATTTTTAGTATTTATAGTCTGTTCTCTTTCACTGATTTCTTTATTTTTATTTTCTAAGTTTTCCCTGAGCTTTTCTAATTCATTTTCTAAAATACTCAATTTAGTAGAGTCAGCTTCGCATTTATCTTTTTGAAGTTTTATTTGATTTTCTTTCTCTTCTAAAAGTTTCTTATAATTATTATTTTCAGCAATATTAAAATTTAAATTAGTAATTGCATTTTCATATTCAGTTTTAATTTTACTTAACTCATTCGACGTTTCATTAAACTTAGTTTCTAATAGTGACTTTTCATTAACCAATGCCGCCATTTCTATCCTTAGTGACTCTAAATTACTCATATGCTCTTTAAGTAAGGATTCTTCTGTAGAAGAATTACTGATGAGTGTTTCATATTTTTGTTTTAGCTCCGAGGTTTGTAACTGAATGGTATTTAATTGTTCTTCAAATTTATTTTTACTCTCAATTGCTTTGTTCATTTCTTCATTAACTTGCATTAATTGGCGATCTTTTTCTGCTACCATTTCCTCGTGTGACTTTACATCAACTTCTAACATTTCCAGTTTTAAAGTAAGTTTTTTAATATCAGTTTGTTTTTCTTCTATTAAGGAGTTTAGTTTACTTTCTTGAGCTTTCAGATCACCAATTTCATTACCAACTGCAGCCAATTGTGTTTGATATTGCGTTATTTCCTTTTCATGTTGAATTTTCTGATTATTCATCTGAGTATTCATATCATCTAATATTTTTTGTAACGAATCTTCATGTTTCCTAGCTTCTTCTAGTTTATTATTTAAGTCATTTTGGGCTTCGGTTAATTGATCTACCTTTTCCATTAGTTTAACTTCTGACGTTGCGCCCTCCGCCTTCAATACCGATATTTCTTGCTTGTATCTTTCTATATCGACTTCAAGCTTTTTACGTATTGAATCGTATTCACTATTTAATTCTTGCTCTTTTACCTTAAGACTTTCAATTTCGTTTTTTAATATAGAATTTTCATCAAGCAATTTATCATTTTGTGTTTCTAGTTCTCGAATTCGGTTTATAGTTTCTGTAGTTCGCGCTTCAAGATCTTTGATTTTATTTTCACTTGCTTGATGTTTTTCTATATTGTCATTTACTGAACTTACTAACTGCCCACGTTCATTGGAAAATGCTTCTTCTAATTTAAATAACTTTTGTTTCAACTCTTGTTCTATTCTTCCATGGTTATTAGATGCTTCTCTATATTTATCTCTCAGATCTTGAAGTTCCTTCTCTGTTTCTTTTAAATGTTGAGATAATTTATTGAATTGTTCATTAGAATCTGTTGTTTGTCCAGTAAGATTCATATATTCTGATTCAATTTTATCTTTCGAGCTTTGTAATTCTTCACATTTTTCAATAGTGCTTTGCAGCTGACGTTTAAGTTCACCTATATTCAATTCCATCGCAGAGATGTTTTCTTTCAGGGTATTATTGGTTTTAGTAAGTTCAGCAATAGTTTCTTTGAGCTTTTCATTTTCTTGTTTTAATGTATTTAATTCATCTGCGTTAATCGTAAATTGATTATTGAGGGAATCAAGTTCAAATTTGCTTTGTTCTATCGCCTGTTTATGGCTTTCTATTTCTTTCATTAATTGTTCTATTTTAGAATTGCGATCTTCAATTTCTTTCTTGTGTTCTTCAGCAATTTTACTATGTTTAATATTGAAATTGGCTGTTGCCTGCTCAAAGTCATCTTTCAACTTTATGATTTCCTTATCCCTTTCATGGATTGTTTGCTTATACTCATTAACTAATTTCTCGTTTGAATTTGTCGAAGAGCTTGTTTCGTTAAGCAGTCGTTCATATTCCTTCGTCTTTACATTTAGAGCCTGTTGTAATTTTAATATTTCTGATTTGTTTATCTCATCTTGTTGTGAAGCTTCGTTTAGAAAACTTTCATATTCATTTATTTTATTAGTCAACTCCTCTTTAACTTGAGCGATTTCTTCTTGGAGAAGTTTGCAAGTCGCTTCATTTTTCTTTTTAGAATCTTCCAATTGTTCAATGTCTAATAGTTTAGCACTTAATTCCATTTTCAATTTAGTAATTTCCTTATTTAAGTTGACTTCGTGTTCTTTACTTGCTCCCAAGACTGGAAAAATAAAAAAGTATTAGTCATTAAAAAATCTAATATGTATCTTTATGAAATTTACAGTCTATTATTAGTCAATTAACATACCTTTGTTCAATTCTAGAGACTTGTCGTCAAGTGCCGCTTGCAGCTGAGTAACTTTGGTATTGAGATCAATTATTACTTGGCTGTTTTCTTTATTCAGCCTTTCCACGATTTGTTTCTCGGTATCTAGTTTTGATTCGGCCAATTGTAACTTTGCAGTTAAAACAGACATTTGGGTTTCGAATTCAGTTTGGGCTATAGCTAACTTTGTCTTGGCTTCAGTCAGTGCTTTTTCGGACTCCATTTTGACTCGAGATAGTTCATCTGACATGCTTTTGCCCAAAGAATCTTTTTCACATTCCTTTTCTTTAAGGAGCGCATAAGCTTCGTCAAGCAATTTCTGGAGTTCTGAAGATAGAGCTGTAAATAAAAATAATCTTTGGTTTTATAGGATCATAAATAATAAATAACAGTAAATTTTGATGTAGATTTCGTGGTTGATGTTTATTAATTGATGTTTATTATTAAGTGATGTACTCACTCTGCGCGGCGGCGAGCTCGTCCCGGTGGTGCTCGGTCGCGGCGGCCATGTCGGCGGCGCGCTGGTCGGCGAGCGCTTGTAAAGCGCTGGCCGTGGCCGCCGCGCGCGCCTCTTGCAGCGCTGCATCCGTCCCTAGCGACCTGGTTACGACAATATAGTGATGTACTCACTCTGCGCGGCGGCGAGCTCGTCCCGGTGGTGCTCGGTCGCGGCGGCCATGTCGGCGGCGCGCTGGTCGGCGAGCGCTTGTAGAGCGCTGGCCGTGGCCGCCGCGCGCGCCTCTTGCAGCGCTGCCTCTGCCTCTAGCGATCTTATCTGCTGCTCGCGCGATGCTAGCTCTTTCTGTTGGGTACATTCAATGTTATTAATACACCATCTCTGTTAAATTTTGGTTTTTGTTGTTTCGAATTTAATTTTTATTTAAAAAAAAAGTAGCAGTTACCCGACTTGGCCTAATTTGTTTAATAATTAAAAATTATCTCCCTACAAAATGTCATCTTTATAGGCACGTCTAACGATTCTGATATTTCATAATGAGTAAGTGATCTTTCGCTTTTATTTATTACGATAATTAGCCTATTATAGTATCCATTTTCTGTAAATATGACTTATTTGGCAACAAATTGAGCGATATTAATGGAAACTTAACGTAAATGCACTTAATGTTAACTAAGCAAACCTTACCTCCATGGCTTCTTTGTATTTCTGAAATAAAAATACATTAAATTACTTAAATGATTTTTACTGCTTAAAGGTTATTAAATAGCTTTGTTTCAAATTCAACCATTATTCGTTATAAATATATAGAGCTTCAATGACAGATTAAAACGAATATTTATATTACTTAAATCTGAGTTCAGTACACTGAAGTACTAAGTTGATACACTGTCGTATATTATCAAGCCTCTAAGTAACCTACTATAGTTAAGAACAGAGCAACCAATCCTCACATAATAGTCCTCCTTGTTGATATTCTCCTCTTCATTCCGGAACATGAGATCCTCCACCTTCTGTCGTTCGTCTTCCAGCATCTTGTTGAGCCGGTCCAGCTCCGCTTTGAGCTTCGCATTTTCGGTGCTCACCTGGAACAGTTATTGTATTTATTTGTTATCTTGTGGTAAACCTGCCTTTATATGGCGTCGGAAACGTTATAGGTATCTACAGTCGGAAGAATTTTTTTAACTTATAGAAATAAAGATTTTTATGTTTAGGGTACATAACTGAAAATCGCTCCTACTTCGGTAATCATTTTGAGTTTTAATGGGTTAAAAAGTCCTCTAATAGATTTTGTCACACTTTAATTCAATTTTGAAAACAATATATAACCGATAGGTACGTGGTATATGTCAAAAGTCATAACTTAATCATAATACGATAGTTGTAAATCCAACTTCGAACAACAAACCGATAGATGAAATGCATTAACGTGTTTTTTACATAACCACAACTGAAGACACTTTTGAGTTACCATTTGTGTATCTTTACTCTATTATACGAGTACTATAAAACCCAGTTAGCACCCTGACCTGCGTAGCTTCCTTCTTAACCTGCGACAGGGCACTCTCGGCGCGCTCGGCCTGCAGCGACACCTTGGCCACCTCCGCCCGCTCCAGCTCCCTCTCCCGCATCAGCCGCTCCAAGTGCAGTTGTTTGTATCTTTACTCTATTATAAAACGAAACCCAGTTAGCACCCTGACCTGTGTAGCTTCCTTCTTAACCTGCGACAGGGCGCTCTCGGCGCGCTCGGCCTGCAGCGACACCTTGGCCACCTCCGCCCGCTCCAGCTCCCGCTCCCGCATCAGCCGCTCCAAGTGAAGTTGTTTGTATCTTTACTCTATTATAAAACGAAACCCAGTTAGCACCCTGACCTGTGTAGCTTCCTTCTTAACCTGCGACAGGGCACTCTCGGCGCGCTCGGCCTGCAGCGACACCTTGGCCACCTCCGCCCGCTCCAGCTCCCGCTCCCGCATCAGCCGCTCCAAGTGAAGTTGTTTCTCTCGCAACAACTCCTGCGTGTCATCAACATGGCCTTCTAAATACCAACTAAGTATGGGTATAACATAATATATTGCCTTGTCTACCTATGTGTAGATACTCAAATGGAAATGTAAATGGGTGTAGTATCTACTATCCCATTTTGTTGTCTATATCTTTTTCCTCTCTCCCCCGATGATATCATTTGGAGAATTAATTTACCTAAAGCTTTCTTTGTAACGAATCTCTGTACAAAATTATGGTCCGATGAGGTCCACGTTAAGGCTGTGTCAGTCAGTAACCAATAGAATTTTAATGAATACAAGTTAATATATGAAGCGACATAGGATTAACTGAATTTACACGCGGGACTAATTAAATACGAACCAAATTTCGTGTAAAAAGCGCTTACGATTGGGCACATGTCACATGGATTAAGGCTTGACATGACACAGTTATTCAGGAGAGAGGGAAGTTGAAACATAAAGTAATTAAATAACTTTTATAAGCTGCACCGCATGAGTTATGTCGATAAATACTTAGGTACAGGGAATCGTACAACACAATCAACACAGAACACTCAAAGCGATGAAAATAGCTGTTATTTAGCTAAAACACTACATACAGAGAGACGATCTTTGTGGGAATATAAACGGAACATTAAATGTTACCTACCTACTGGTAGTACACGTACCAGTGAAGGCAACATAAAGGGTACACTTCTTTTACATCTGAATTTATAATACGGTTTTAGCTTTGAAGTTGCTTCATACCCTCTCGAGTGTAAGCCAAACTGTCTACTTGAATAACCGACGAAACAAAACCGCTAAGTCTCTCCTTTAGAGAACGGTTCGATTTCGCCAGTTTAATTCCAACTACAGATTGTGCATAGTCGTTATTCCAATCCCTAGGTAATTCCTATCCTCCTAAAATAAAAAAAGAATACGCGCCTGTTCGATCTTATTATGTCACGTTTTGTTAGGTTTTTAAATAAATTGCCCATTACAATGCATATAAATAGAGCAGCCTTGCGACAAATAACAAATGACGACGTTGTTTTGAATTATTTTTCTAAAAATTAAGTCATACGATGAGTAATGCGATCATTAATCATGTTCCACAATACACCTTACATTAGGTACATTCCGTTCCGTTACATCTCGGTAAATTGTGAGGAACTAACTACGCATCAGACTTAACTAAGCTTAAGTGTTACACAGTGTTAAAAAGACAACTATAACTATCAAAAACACTATTACTTAGTTTTTAACAAATAAGTAATAATATAATACAAATAAATAAATAAATATTTTAATATATAAGAATAACAATCTTCTTCAATTCTTCTTCTTTCATTCATCTGTCTTCATGGTGCTATGAGCTTGTATCTTCAGTAGTAGGTACTTAATCTTCTTCGGAGTATTCTTCTTCTACTCAAACAATCATGTTCATGGTATTTTCACACAAATCACACAAATAAATTAAATGATCCGTCGCCTTTAATAGCGATAGAATAAACAATCTCTGCCGTCAAAACATGGCGTCATCTTAGCGTGGCTTTCACATACCTAATAATATTGCAGCATAACAACAACGTGTTATGCTACAGAGCACCACCGAGAAATACGCCAAGTGATATATGGGTCTATGATTTTTGATTACGGTTAGCTACACGTAGCTCATAGCCCGGCGGCTGCTCATAGCCCGGCGGCTGCTCATAGCCCGGCGGCTTGCGTCGATCCTAAGCGATCGACAAAGTTAAGCAACTGCGGGCGCGGTCGGTAGTCGGATGGGTGACCGCTAGTGGCAAAAATTTCTTGAGCGCTTCCGTGCTTCGGAGGGCACGTAAAGCCGTCGGTCCCGGTTGTTATCGATTGATAGCAGTCGTTAAGCCATGTCGGAGGCCTTCGGGCGGCTTGAAAACTTTCGATACTGGGTTGGCCACTAACCCCTCCACCAATCCGCATTGGAGCAGCGTGGTGGAGTATGCTCTAGGCCTCCTCAGTAATGAGGAGAGACCCGTGCTCAGTAGTGGGCCATTAGTGGGTTGTAGCTAGCTACACGTAATTTTATCAGATAACATGTATAGACAAACACAAAGCTGTTAGAAACAACGACACTTCAGCTCGTATGGCTAAGATGTGGAATAAGTGAACGAGTTTAGTGGCGACATCGCACGTCACACGATGACGTCACAAGGCCTGAACCACGCTATCGAAAGTTTCTACTCCGCTCGCATTAACTAGCTACTGACCCTGCTTGCAATGAGGGAAGTGACGCAGATTCAGCAGATTGGGCCCGGCCGACCCCTGGCGTATCATCTTGCCGGGCTGGGAGATCTTCCTTTGCCAAACAATTGATAGCGTTTGGTTTGCCTGTGCATTGCTAATTTATGAACCCTTGGTTGGCCCTTAATGCCCTTAATTGCGATAAAGATGCATCGAATGTGACCTATACGCTGCAGGCTGCAGGCGTGTGAATGTCACCGAAAATTGCAAATCTTGAATTTACATCGTATTGCCAGTACTTTCACAAATACGTGACTCGATTTAAATATCAAAACAAAAGCAAATTTAGTAAAAAAAGCAGTTCAGATAAGTAACATCTACCTACAATCTACATTCATATTCACTACTAAGTACATCACTTTTGCGCTACATAGATAGTAATGAAAAGTAACCTAAAAACCTGGAACAAGTTTTGGACTTACAAAGAAGTTATGAAAGGAAATTTTTCAGTGAAATTAAAAAGTAAAATAATGAATACCTACATGTCTTCTGCCCTGTCTAACCTATGCATGCCAAACATGGAAATTCACATATAAAGCCAGACATAAAGTTAAAACAACTCAAGAGGGCCATGGAAAGAAGCTTGATAAAAATCAGAAAAATACAGAAAATACGACACGCAATTATTAGAGATAAGACAGGAGTAATCGACGCATTGAAATCTGCAATGAAATTAAAATGGAAATGGGTCGGACATATATCTAGACTAACTGACGAAAGATGGACAAAACGAGCAACTGAGTGGACGGGCCCACGAGGTTACAGAAGAGTGGGAAGACCAGTGACGAGATGGGCAGACGACCTAACACACACCGCAGGCCGGGACTGGTTAAATATGGCCAAGGATAGAGACACATGGCATTCTCTGGAGGAGGCCTTTACCTGAGAGGGGTTCTTGCTTCTCAACTTTATATTTTAAATTAATTTATTATTATTTTTTGACTATCTCAATTTATTTTGACTTTTTGAATTACTATATTTTGACCACTTCAATTAATTAATTAATCTATTTTGACTATTTGCACCTATTTAATGTATCTAATAAATTAATCAGAACTAATTCAGTTTAATTGATACTATGTAATTAACTAGTTTTCTTGACAATTACTAAATTTCAATTTTAACACCAGGACAAATATTAATATTACAAATATTATCGTTAGTCAAAAATGTACATAGGCGCAAGAAATAAAAGGCTTTTTTATTTTTAAGTTAATGTCGAAAGCGGTTTGGCTTTTGAAAGGTTAAGGCTCAGGATAAGGCCTAAATAAATTATTATTATTTCCCAAGCCAAGTCTTTCTTGCCACATCAGTGTTCAAAGAACGATAAAGATCGTTGCTTTATTATGGTCTTAAGTGGAGGGCAGGCAGAGGCTAAAATTGCGTAACTCAAATAGATAGGACGTTATGTAAGGACATTTCTTTCCTTTTTTATTCATGCGCAAAAAGGAACAATATTTCCACCGACATCTATGAAAATATTAGATAACCACTTTTGAGGTGTGAAATATAATTCACTTCAAAAATTATTCTGATTTCTTATTGTTCGCTGTTTGAAATACTTCGTTTTATTAGATTAACAGACAATATTATCAGATTTTTCAATATTTTTTTTGGTAAATTATATCATCTTGTTTAAGGGGCTACATCCGTAAAACCGTAAAACCTAATGAGCAGAGCTCAAAAACAGAGATGGAATGATTTCAATTATAGGCAAATAGTGAGATAGCAGTTTTAATTTTAGCTTTAATATTATTGACGTAAGTGCCAATTACATTTTAATTTTTTCTTTGAAAACTGTTTCGGTTTTTGAGTTTTTCATTCTTATGAAAACTTAGCTTTGATTATTTACTATGGTTCAAAAATATTTTCATCAACTAATTATTAAAACTTTTGTAGCAAACTTGAAAACCACAACTAGGTATTTAGACCTAACTTAAAAAAAAAAATTCTATAGAGGAAACTTCTCATTTTATTTTACTGGATTTGCTCTTATGAGATTGTTTATTGTAGTGAAGATACATATTATCTAAATATCGGAGATATAGACAGTAAGCTTTAAAAATAATCTTAGATTTAAAACTACCATATTTCGGATGTATCCTCTTAATAAACTGCCTTAACATCCAGCCAGTTCATTCATTAAAATGTTTTTATTGGACTCATTGAAAGAGTGGTTGAATGGCGCTGTTTACTGTGAAAAGACTAGGCTGTTAACTGAGTCTCATTAAGCTCCCAGGTACATGTAGATAAACACGATTAACTAAACCTGTTTGATTAAATTATGTCAATATTATTTCACTTTATACCATTGTAATAATTTTGATTTACCCACGGAATAAATAAATAATCTTAGAATTAGTGGATGACAAAGCGGTCCGTTGGTTGTGAGGTTAGTTGTATAATCAATAGCGTTTTTAGGGTTCCATACCCAAAGATAGATTACTAAGATTACTGAGACTTCGCTGTCCGTCCGTCCGTCCGTTCGTCTGTCACCAGGCTGTATCTCATGAACCGTAATAGTTACACAGTTGAAATTTTCACAGATGATGTATTTCTGTTGCCGCTACAACAACAAATACTAAAAAACAGAATAAAATAAATATTTTAGTGGGAGCCCATACATTTCACGATAGTTTAGTTACCTTTCGGTCCAAGAGATGGCGTTGTGCGTAATATGTGGCTACAATAAAACAATTAAATATTTAAGTGAGGCTTTCATACAACAGACCAGATTTTTTTGGCGTTTTTATACATAATGGTACGGAACCCTTCGTGCGCGAGTCCGACTCGCACTTGGCCGGTTTTTTTATTTAAGCTGCGTCAACCCTTTTTTAACCTTCGATACGATAATAATCATTCCCACACAAGAACTCGAAAAATATACCTACTCTGATCACTATGATTAATAATTAGCCTTTGGGCCACAAGTGCTTCTTGAATGTTAACCCATTAGGTTAAAATACATAGGCAATGAGCGTTTGCTGAATGTAAAATTTTAACCAATTAGGTCGCACTGCGTATTTTTAGAACATAAGTAGGTACCTACGTAACATTCGTTAATAGACCTGTAATCTGTTTAAACTTTTAAACTAGTAAACTGTTTAAACGAATGAAGACGCAACTAAGTTTAAATCGATAGCTCGGAGGGACGCTCTGTCAATAGGCACGTTACAAATCACTTTCGATGATGTATGCTTATTCAACACCTACGCTGCTCTACTTGTAGGATTTACATGAAATATTAGGAACAAGTCACGACTCATTTTTATGTCATTCGTTACATGTTGAGATAATGAAATTATATCGATGTACGGTACATCGATATAATTTCATTACCTATATATACCTATATATTAGCTACTCGCTTTAGGAAACTTCGCTTCACTATCTCATCGTTGGCAAACGAGCAGGCGGGTCACCTGATGGTAAGTGATCACCGTCGCGCATGGACATTGGCAACACCAGGGGCGTCACCAGTGCGTTGCCGGTCGAGAAGGAAGCGATGGACCCGCTTCTTGAACGAGCCCATGTCATAGTATTTATAGTTATTATACGTCAACTTAGAATGGATTTTTCACTCATATAGTTATAGAACCGGGGTTGAGTGTGTGAAATTTCGTGGATTTCAAAGTTACTATGAAAATTATTCTTTCAGGATCATGGTTAGAAGAAATAGCAAAACACCTACTTCTACGTTTTTGTTAAATCAACCCCTTAGGGCATAAACTTATTGGTGAAAATTTGTTAGAAAATTAGCCAGAGTAGGTACTTACACGCGGGTCAAGCCACGGGCAACAGCCAGCGTATCCATACTCTCTAGACTTTTTCACAGTTGGCAAATTCTGACCTGAAGATTAGGTATAGTAAGATAGAAAATTGAAAACAACCGTTAGATATTTGAAGAAATAGCTTTACCGAAATGCCAGAACATATCGAAATAGCAGCATTTACTCTCTAGGCAGTTACTGGCTGTTATTTAAAGGTTCTTCGATTTAGTGATGACCTGACCCGACAGCAGATCAGACAACAATGGCTCGCTCGGTAACAGAGCTGCTTTTATGCGAAGAATTTAAACATTGATTAAGTACCTAATTCTTGTGTTTTTGGTTCGGTTATTATTAGTGAACTCACAGTGGGTTACGTACTAATATTACATAAAATATTTTTCATTCGTACGCTACTTATTGCCCAAAAACACCATAATTTATCTTTGATAGATGTTAATATCCATGGGGCAGGGATTGTTCAGGAGAATCACCGGTGCGTTCATACGAAACATCTTTGGCTCTCGTATGTCGCGTGGCTATAACCCTCTCCAGTATTAACCCTCTGATAGATATATAGATACCTACCTACCTACTATATTCAGTTTAAGTCGACAAAGGTGCAAACAAGTAGGTATTCAGATAGCTAAAAAAGGCCCTCGAAAATAGCGAAAAAAGGTCCTCGAAAAGGTTTGACGCTGTGAAGAAGACAGCCTACCGCAAGTAAGGGGAGACCTATGCCCAGCAGAAGAAGAAGAGGAAAGAAAAGAAAAATCATTTGGTGGCTCACTCAAGCCAAAGGATGGAAGATATTCCGCCGGGTTCCAGCTTTACTACCATACGATCACCAATTTTGGAGGCGGCGGCGTAAGGGAGAAATGTATGTAAACATTCCTAACTTGCAAACTAAGTAATCGCCAAATGTCGTATTTCATAAGTTCATACTTCAAAGGCCTAGAGTTTCTCAGCGGTAATATGTATAAGAGCGAATAAGGTCTCGCTAAATTAATGTTATTACGACCCTACATTGCGTGTTCACTTAACAACAAGTGGTAGGACTTCAAGAACTTTTAATATGTACAAAAACAATTGTGTATAACTATGCTACTTACATTTGTGTATTGCGCAGTTAGGTAACTAGATACTTTGTCTGGCGCTTGAGATCTTGTTAAGAGTTTTAAAACTAATGAAAATTGCCAAATTCACACATTAAACATATCTCTGTAGGTATCCAGTTTTGTAAAAATTCAATAGTTAGTGGGCAAATTTTAATATTAACACATTTATAAAACTACGAAGAAAATAGTTTAATTATGACGTAGATAATAGAATAGGTATACCTAAATTACATATAAATGTTGCGTCACATTTTATTATTTTTAATTAGCTACTTGATGTGATTATAAGTATTCATTTGCATAAATATCATGAACCAGATTTGTTTATTTACCCGACCTTCGAGTAGTTGGTTCAATAGAAAATAACTTGAATAAAGCAATGCAGGAGTACTGCAGATATATTATGTACCTACTTGTAAGTCGACAGAGCTGTATATTTCTCTACAATTGATATACTTGGCTGTGACGTAGCTACAGTTTGTCTAGATATTGTAGTTTATTCAATGGTTGAGTGGTTTCACCTATACAATTATATAGGTACTAGTCACATAGCATCAACAAAAACGCAGTTTGCTAAGTTGGCTAAGTGATCTATGCGAAGTGGTGTTAATTTTACATAGTCAGTGTGAATTGTTAAATATGGTCTGCATGAATACCTACATCTGTTTTCGTACAAGTTTCATCGTTTCTTTCTAACGCTTAGGTACTCGAATATCTACGCACTAAGTACTTATTTAGATATATAGTTAAGTTTTTAAAATGCCCTGCTATGAATTCGTTTGCAGACTAACTTAAACTTAGTGAAGTTAACTTTAAATGAATTAGGTACCTTATTTTGTTTCTTTCTGTCAGAGTATGAGAAATGAACATAGACACGAAGTTTCAATATTTACCTATACTATACCTACCGAAGTCGCCTCACAGTGTCTTAAAAATACTGATTTGAGTGCTTATGATATTATTTACATTGAATTCGGGAAACTATGGATTTCTATGTAACTTCAAACCCTATGTGGAGTTTCTGTTTTCAAATAATTTTAGTCGTTTTGTCAAGTCCAATTTATATAATATTTTAGTATGAGCAGTGCACACGACATATATTCTTAAAGCCAAGCTCCAATGAAAACAAAGTGGGTCCAAAAATACATTGACATTCAAAGTTACTCAGTTTGATTGTATCCAAATAAATACTTACCTTTTAAGTTCTAACGTTCCGTATGAACGCTAAGTATAACTTCAAAAATTCTATCACGGATTTTCGTGCGGTTTTTAATGTAACTAAAACACCAGGAAGGTTTCCTCGAAAGGGGTAGCGTAGGTACCTTAATATGACTCGAAAGGGGTACCTTAATATGAAAAATCTGAAAACCCTGATACATAACACAAATAGGTAAGAATGGTTTCAAAAATTGCGAGGCAGGGGAGAGACTCCAAATAAAAAAATCATACTCAACCCCCTTCTAAAAGCGAATGACAATATAAAAATTGCAAGGCATCCGCATGAAGCTATCTGCAGTAGGTAGGTAGATATGCTTATGTTTTTGCAGTCCTGTAGGCGTCGTATCGATTTTCTTAGCCGGGCCGGGGTGTGAACTGTGAAGTGAAGAACCCGGTCTTCCTTACGCAATCGTCTATGCACGCTACGGAAAAAACAAGGCTAAAGACTTATGTTTAACCTTTTATCTACTCGTGTTTACCTACTCGGGTTTAAACTTCATGATATAATTTTGCATCTAAATGATTAATTGTGTTTAAAGACATATTGATTGTAATTCCACTGTTTTTTTCATAGGTTAGGGTAAGTTTTGCACATTTGTAGTCTATTTACGTATATTCAAAACAGAAACTAAGGAGTGATGAAGTTAAGGATCGTCTATTCAAATATTTTTTAAAGCCTAAGTATTTCAAAATCCAGAAAGCGGATCTTTCTTGTGACAATTGGAAAACATTATTGCCTTAATTAAGATACGAATATTCATTTGTGGATGGAAAACATGGTAAAGCTCTATTTTTATGGCTCTGTAGAGCTGCAACGAAATATTAGGTAAGTATATATACCTCTACCTACCGATTATGTTGTAACATAGTAGTTCACCAAATACGGAGTATCGGAGCTATTCATAAACGTTTTTGGAATTCAATGGCAAACATCAACTAGGTATATTTTAAAAGGTTTCGGAGTCGCGCGGGCCGCAGATATGGTAATTAAATAGTAGGTGGAAAATAATTATAATAATCTATACTTGGCTGCGCAGGTGGTAGTACACGTTTATTTTATCATAATTATGTCTAAATCTTTAAAAGCTACGATCAATATATTTTACGTCACCACCCATGACACCGAAATGATACCATAGATAAGAAAGTAAAGCATTTAAACCAGAATATTTGACAGTCGGAATTTGTAGTCAGCTGACTGACGCGGACACTGTGTGAATAATAAGCAAAAAACCGAGCAAGTTCGAGTAGGACCCGCATTTAGGGATCAGTATCATTGAGTTATATTATCATCCATCTCAACCCATCGTGGCCCACTATTGAGCTATATAAACTTTTATTATTATTTAACTTATATTATTATTTAATTGAGTTATATAAACTTGGTATTAATTTGGTGAATAACAAAATTCAGGGCAATTGTAAAATTAGGTATCAGGCCTCTACCAGTCTACTATCTACTACTATCTATCCCTTCATGAGATAGAGTCCTGTGAAAGAAAGACAGACGGACAGACAAACAACGGATGCATATTAATATGGTTCCATTTTTTAACTTAGGTACGGAACTCTAAAAAAAAGTACACAAACCGGATATCCGGTTTTAATTATAATAATCCCGAATATCTAATAAGTATGCAAACGTAACTATGAAAACGACTTAATTACTTGTATAAATATTAAGTCGATCATGACAAGTGACAAGTCATTGGTCGTTGTTAATACGTAGAGTAGGTTTGTCAATCGGCTGCTACATATCCTACAACATAAGTGCCTACGTGATTATGACCAGCTACATAAAGTACGGTTCACGTTGTTAGTAAACAGATTTAAAACGTAAAAAGATTATTTCTCTACCCACTCTCTAATAAAGATGTCTTTTACAAGACGCAAGCAGATAATAAGTCGCGATATAGCAATTACTAGGTAGCTAGTCAGTTTACGTTTACGTAAGTGCCTACATTATATTGTAGGCACCCTTCTCCCCAAATTATTATGTTAGAATTGAGAATGATTTCTCAATGGCTACTCGACGTTTTAGCTTTAGGACTAACGACTGCAAATCATAATTTACCTTAAATCCTAACGACCAATTACTACATTTCTTCGTTTAAAATTTTCCCTTTTAGATATCAACAAAGAGGAGAGATGCTGAATTGTAGTACCTACTCGCTAATCTATATATATAAAACTCAAAGGTGACTGACTGACTGACTGACTGACTGACTTATATAGTGATCTATCAACGCACAGCCCAAACCACTGAACGGATCGGGCTGAAATTTGGCATGCAGGTAGATATTATGACGTAGACAACCGCTAAGAAAGGATTTTGATCAATTCTACCCCCAAGGGGATAAAATAGGGGATGAAAGTTTATGATTTTCGACTGATTGAACTGAACGTACAGCCCAAACCACTGGACGGATCGAGCTGAAACTTGGCATGCAGGTAGATGTTATGACGTAGACATCCGCTAAGAAAGGATTTTGATCAATTCAACCCCTAAGGGGATAAAATAAGGGATGAAAGTTTGTGATTTTCTACTGATTGAACTGAACGCACAGCCCAAACCACTGGATGGATCGGGCTGAAATTTGGCATGTAGGTTGATGTTATAACGTAGGCGTCCGCTTTTGATCAAATAACCCCCTTTCGACTGATTTAACTGAAATTAAAGATTGGAGCTACTATGATAAAGACGTCCGCTTAGACGATTTTGATAAATTCAACCCCCCTTGGGATAAAATATGGGATGATGGAGGATGTAAATGTATTAGTTTGAACCTATCAGTACCTAATGGAACGAAACGGGGGTGAAAAATTGAATGGGACTTAATACAATTTTCAAAATAGAAAGCTGAAAATTGGTAAACATAGCTACTCTTCATTTTAAATAAAAAATACACTATTAAGTTTTTGTCGAAAGTACCCTCCAACCAGTAAAAAACCGGGTGAAATTTGTTTGGTATTTTTAGTACTTTCTGAGTTAGAGCACATTCGAAAAGAACGCTGGTTACCGGCGCCGATCTGCCAGTAGGTTTGGGTAAAAAATATCGACATATCAAAATATCGATATTTTTTCAGAAAAATATCTATAAAATAAAAATATATATAAAATAAAAATAAACTAATCTGACCCTGTAAGAGGGGCGCTACTGTCTTGGTCTTTATCTGACAACAGTATAACATTCGCATTAGTTGCAATTTTGGCAATCGGACCAGATAAGTTTGTGGCACTGTATGTTAATTTTTTCTTGGCTACAGGTACATAAACATGTTTTTTAATAATAAAACTGATGTCATAACAGCCAGATGTGTATTTAGCTACTTTAAAATTTCGAATATTTTGGCAATTTTTATAAATAATTGCACATTGGGCAAAACATACCGATATATCGAAATATCAATATTAAATTTCTTGGGTGGTATATATCGATACATTTGGAAAATATCGATACGATAAATGTCGATATGTTTTTCCCATTTGCCCATCCCTGTCCCCATCTGTCAGCACGTATCGGTATAGTCTAAGATCCGAATCTAAATCGACATTCATCGGGTTGAAAAGAGAATCAAAATTATAAAATAATAAATTTCGTATATATTAGAAAATATATTAAAAATGGGTAGACAACAAAAATCCTGGACAGAATATTAAGTATTAGTTTATACCACTCTTTAGTATTAAACAAATATTTCTTAGTATTTAAAATGATTTTTTTGTGTTTAATAAATCTGATATTCATTTATTACATATTAATAAACCTTTTTAAATACTAAGAAATATTTATTAAGCACTAAAAAGTGGTCTCTAATAAATTATTTGTTAAATATTAACAAATATTTTTAACTATCAAAAAAAGTTTCTATTAGTGTGTTTGATTCTCTTATCAACCCGATGAATGTCGATTTAGATTCGGATCTTTGACTATACCGATAAGCGCTGGCAGATCAGCGCATGGATCAGCGCCGGTAACCAGCGTTCTACATGAATGCGCCCTTAGGGACAATAATGTCCAATGAGTAATGTCCAGTCTTTTTGTTAAGCAATATTTTTTAAAATCACCCCTAAACTTCAAAATATATGGGGTTAAAATTAAATAGAGATTTAACCCTCCACATATTTATACGGGATGTGAAATTTGATTAGGACATTTCCACGGGATCGTGAAGTGTAAATTCATGAAAAATAACTTTCCCTGATTAAGTTATGCTAAAGATGTTTAACTGAAGTTGTTACTAAAATTTCAGCCTGAAAAAATAGTATTTGTAAATAAGTCCAAAGAAAAAGCGCTCTCGAGTTCAGTAAAAATGCGCGATATAACCAAATTTCACGCGGGCAAAGCCGCGGGCGGAAAGCTAGTATTAGCATAAATGCAGTCGTTCTGCCACCATGCCATGTTTCTAAACTTAACGCAATCCCTTATAGTTTCATCGATGAACCCCTAGGAGTTCGCAAACCACTTTAGAATACCCTGACCTACTTAGAATATCGAATTGCTCTAATGCGAATTTATGGTAGATGTTTTAGAATATCTAGGTTAGGAAATGGAATAAATAACGTGAAATTAATGACATAATTTGGAGGCTCCGTTTCAACTTTGCGCCAAATGGAATTCAGGTTCTGCTGAATTTTTCCATGAGGTTGTTTATAGGTATTTAGTATCAGATTGCACTCACTCTACCCAACATTAACATTACTTATTTAGTATTATTACATATGTATGTATGTATATTAGGTATAGTTCCTATAGGCATAGGTATACTTCACGACCATTTCACGACCTCGTTATTCACTCAATACCTTTCCAGAGGGGTGCTAAGAGTGCTCCGAAATTGGGGAGAGAAAAGGGCGAACAAAATTTCCGCATGACGCTAAAATATTGATTAAAATGTTCCAAATTTTTCAATACTTCACGGCAACTTCGTTAGCGTCAGGACCCCTGGACCAAGTGCGAAATTCTTTGTTTGGAGACTGTAAGGATTTTGTACCTTTTTTGTACTATTTTGTACCTAAATTAAATTATTTTGTACCTCGACGAGCAGTGAAAAAACATGAAAAGAAAGTGGTCAGACATTCTGACGTCAGGTTGTCTGGACCACATTTTTTTTACATGGTTGGAGACGATATACTTCGTGTCTTTGCTAATGCCAGAATAAATAAACGACGCACGTGTTAGACCAATTTGATTTAGCTATCTAAAGACTACCGTCTCTATTTGCCAAATTTGGCACCGATATCAAAACAAGGCAATGACCGCATTATGAGTTTATTTGTAAGCCTACGACTATTTTTGCGTGTAGTTTTCCTTGTGACAATCTAGGGAGCACGTGTCAGGAATAATTCAACTTTCAGTGTGACGGGCATAAAGCGACACAGGCAATAAGGCGTTATACTTAAGAAAGAAATTAAGTTAACAAAACTTCATTGTGAGCAAACCGACTTTAATTATTAACTTAGAATGCATTGGCTATGTATAAAAAATTGCTTCGTAGCTACTCTACTTAACCAGATAGCTAACTGGTAAAGTTAGTTTCTACAACGAAGCCAAGCAATACTTGCATTGTGCGGATCTTTATATATGTATATTATATCATCTTAGGTTTCCTCAGCCTTCCGATGAAACTGCCTTTTTATTAACATTGGGATGTCTATTAAAAACAAAAAGGCGAATATCACCATCACCACATGACGGTAAAATTTTCAGCACGGGTCTCTTACCAGAATGAGAACATTAAGGCCAAGTCCACTACGCTGGTCAATGGGGATTGGCAGATTACACGCTCCTTTGACTTTGCGAACCTCCCGAGTAGGAAGTCGAATTCTTACCAATAGGCTATCACCGATAGAGGCAAATACACTTATACCATTATGCCATAGTTCCTTGATGCAATAGCAGTCAGAAAGTGAGCAGAACGAAGCGACGCAATACTTGCATTGTGCGATCTCTGATTGCACCGTTGGCTTCCACACCCATCCAATTACACCATCCCGTAATGGGAGTTGTCCCGCTAGATACCCGTTACCTATAATTTGCTACCTTTTACACCCATCTCCCTGTGTTGTCATGTTTGATACAGGTATATACAATTCTTAATTACTTCTATACAACAATGGATTGAGATGTTTTATACAAGAAGTAATTTGACCTAACACATAGGATTCTAGTTAAGACGTATGTTATTTAAAGGGATATTATTGCCAATTAAAACATTTTTCTTTGTTTTACCTATATCGTACTTAGTATAATAGGTACCTACCTAACGAATAATCTTAGATCGTAAATAAATATTATACTTTGTCTTGGCAAACTTCTCGACCACACTTAATCTGGTTTTTAATGACGCATAAAATTTAATATTACTACTAGATACTAAATGTTTACTGTAATAATTAATAATATGCTTTGATTACCTACTATAATAAATTATTATTTACGTTACTCTAGTAAGTAAAATATCTTATATTTTCTAATGATCTTTCTCCAGTATTTATATCTACCTACTAGGTTTACTTTGGCGCAGCTTATAGAAAGCTTAAAGAATCGATCCATTACTGATAGGGAGAGCCCATAAATCTTAATTATCCCATAGATCGGTAAGCCTTATTTTTCGATACTCGTTGTTTTCTAAAATTCCCGTAAATGTACTTACAGGGATTACAAATTACTTATTTTGAAATATCAACTACCACAATTAATACGTCATATTAATGACGTATACTCCGACTTTTAATACTTTTCGAAATAATGTTGCCAGCTTTTCAATAATAGAGGTTACTCACACGATTAACGAACGATGTTTTGATTATTCAATTTTTCTTTTCTCAATATGTCTATTATTTTGTGTCTTAATAAAATATAATTAAAAATCGGAGAACAATACGGAAAAGTTATTCATTTAAAATTATATAGTAAACGAAAAATATTAAACATCAGTGCATGCTTGCTTAATAGTACTTACATGCACGAAAAGCGCCTAACGATTAAAATGTAGTGGAAAATTGATAAAAATTATTTTTTTATGTGTATTTATTGATATTGTAATAACTTCATACAGTATTTTAGCGATTTGCGAAACGATTATAATCCGATTAATATTTTTATAGAATCGAATTAAAAGTCGGAGTATAGAACTTGATACGCTAAAAGATAAGGCAGCATGAATTGGTGCATATAGACCACTCAATTCGTCACATGCGTGCAGATAACAAAACTAGTCTTCTGTAAGAATGCCTTCAGTAGACGATAACGAAGGATTGAGGCAGGATGTATCTTGCCTAAACGTGAACACAATACCTACTGGTCAAAAGTCAAAAAACCTTTCTGCAACAAAATTAGATGCATAAATTATTAAGGAAAATGTTAAAATATTTCTTAAATTTCACCTATTTAATTTGACGCTCTCATCAATTAAGTACTGTGCCGAACAATTAGTATTCTATTATGACCTGTACTTGAATATTATGCGTCACCCTCACATATAGAGGTACCTACCTATTTATATTTTTTTATACATCGTGTTTAATTGGCTCAATTCGTCATTCGTGTTACCTGTGAAAGTACCCATAACTTTTGTCATGAATATAGGTACCTACAACGCTTTCCATTATAAAACATGTACCTATGTTAATATGTATTACATTGTAAACAATTCATTCGAAAACATTACACATACATGCAGTGTCTTAACACTTAAGTTACGGTTACCTCCGCAGGTATTTTAAATTGAGGAAAATTTATACATCCCAACATGCAGTCACGACTTCGCAAGCCAATTTACAGCAGTATTAGTTGAATAAAACACAACAAGTTAGTTTTTATAATCAATTTATTAACCGTAAAATACATTTACAAGGAGTAAAGGATAATAAGACACAATTTTTCAAGTTACATTTTATTAAAACTCGTCATTCATCGGTCCGTTATTCAAATATTATTCTCGTACCTTACTTAAGTTTAATTATTTATTAATAGTATTAAGCCTAAGTTACTCTACGAGCAGTTAATTGATAGAAATAGATATATTTAAAGTACGATTATATTTATTTAACACTAACAAAGGAATGATTGCGTTGGAGTGAGTACTTAAAATTATGAATATCATCAATCTTGCAGGCACTGGTATTTTGTTAATAAATAAAACATTACAAATAAATATCAAATGACATTACACAGATAATTAAAAACACAATAAAATCGCATCGAAATTACAACAAAGTTATAGTACGAAAAATAAATACGTGAAAGTTATAAAAGCGAACAATATCACAGTTTTGCCTCTGACATAAATAAAGTAATGCAATGTCTTCGCTGATCCCTAATTCAATGCTTATTGTTGAACTCGTAAATAATCTACCAGGTGTATTTTGGAACATGATTAAAACAACTGACTTTTGTACTATAATGTGCGCGATGTTGACATAAGTCTCTTAACTAACATAAATTAAGATCATAATCGTAATACAGAGTCTGAAATAAGTCCTTACTTAAAGTAATTAAAATAATTAGAATGTTAAATTTTTAGTCAGTAACAATAAAGACAATTAAAAATCATTTGATGGCAATACAGACAATTTTGAACATTTTGAACTTCAGATGCAATTATTAAATGGAAGTCCCATACAGCCGCTCGGTAGTTAGTTCACATCGGCGTTCAGACGTGTGCCAAACCTCAAAAATTGGCAATGGCAGACTGCAGTTATCGACCCCATTGAAACTGGGGTTTAGCTGCAGCCAGTCATTTCTTATATATGGCTTCGCCTCGGGGAATTTGTAATACATCTCTTATAACCTAACAGGTGTTGTCAAGCTTAAGTAGATTCGGTGTAGGTGGTGAACACGTCATCGATACAATAAAAACAGTCACGTCACTTACGTCACATTTCCTTTTGATTTATTCGCATATGAATGAATTAATAAAATTAGCATTAATATGCAAGATTCCTTTGAAAGGAACAAGGCTAACTAAGTTAAGATCAACATATTTAACATCATCTACAATTCCACCAACTTCGCACATAACATAAGCGTTTGCTTATGTATGGAAAGTCATCTAAGTACTACACGTTCCCAAAAACGAAGTGTTATTTTGACGCGAGACACACGTCAACTCTCGTGAAGTTAGCCTACCGCGCGGCGATGGTGGGATACTGTACCTGGAGGGCGTTCTTCGCTGAGACCGGGGTGGACGAGGCTCGCGGACCGCCGCGCTGCCGTGCCGTTAGTGACAGTGCAGGAAACACGCATGGGGAACACAACACGCGTTAACGCACTCAATTCCCACCGCCGGGTGTACTAACTACTCGGAGATGGGCAAAATTTTGTCATGATTACAGATTTTCATTACATTTGAAAGCATGGAAATTCTCCCGTGAGCATCGTTCCAGACGAGGTAGTTAAAGCTGTTAAAGTGTTCTTAGCAAGGGTATTTCCATGCCTCCAAATGTAACCTGTAGTCATAAAAACATTTTGTCCATCTCTGCTACTACTGGGCTCTAGCTTCGGCGATACGACTTGCGATGATTACCAATTTTAACATGATGTAAATGTTGATGACATCGGCGAAGTTGATGAAGTTATTAAAAACTTAATTTAACCGATGCATTACAAAGGATTCAATTAGCAGTTAATGATATCGCTAATGCTAATAACGATAAAATAAACGATGTACTATCAAAAGCTGTTGCAATTATATATTGTATTATATAGTGTATCTATGTACAGAGCACTACGTGTGCCAAAGTATGGTAATCAGTGAAAGGGAAAACATACAACGTGCTATAAACAATCTGGTAATTAACATGTCTCTGTAATGAGTTAATGTTATATAAATAAATCAAGATAAAGATCCAGTCCATATAAGAATTGATCGAATCGCAAGTCGTGTCATCGATATGATAGAATAACGCTATGTTGAACGAGTCACAATAGACGAAAGAGTAACAAGCATTCAACATAGGTTAGACACATCTAACGTACTTGAAGGATATAATGGTTCTGCCAACAATTTAGTACACCGTGCAGCAGTAATTTATATTATGCAAATTATTATGAAAAACATAGCATGCGCATCGACATGTGATGTATCAATAGAACAGATACATAACCTGTCGAGTATTTATTACTAAAAAGCTCTAATTGTAACCTCATAATGTTGTACTTCTATTACTTAGGCGGTGCTCGTAAGAACTAAAGATGTAATGAAGTAAATGACTGACAAATATGATTCTGGTCTAACTAAAATATCTATAATTATTCTGAAGATAGTAAAATAAGTAAACGTATTTTTTTCGTAATGGCTAATTAATACTGTATCTTTGGCAAATTACTCATAATCTAGCAACAACCAACATTGCGGATTTGCAAACTTAATCTTTAGATAGTGGGATTTATTTGAAATACTTTAACAGTTGAGATCTAACGTCTATTACGGATAATATAGAAATATCTAAAAAATAATATCACAGTCAAAGAAATAAAATAGGTATAAAATAGATACTATAAAAATATTGCAGTCTTACGAAAATTTTGGGATAAGCCTTCTTTCTAAGCGAATACGATTATAAAATGTGATAAATAAATTCTATGCATATGAAGAAAAAGATCAAAAATGTTTAACAAGGAAGTCTCTTCTCCACTCAAGGATTTTCTTCAGTTGCATAGTAATGTAAATCCTACATGTACACTTAAAAACAATTCACCCATAAGCGAACTAAATGGATGATTGAACTAAAAAGTGAATCAGAAAACTAAAATGTATTAAAATAAATATAAATTAATTAACACAAGGGCCAAACCAAAGGGTGCCAGCTACAGACCAAAAAAAATCAAATTGCTCATGCAACGACAAGCGAACACTACACTTACCTACCATCACTTTTGCGTGCACCATTATGTCTTCACTTACTTTTGATTTTTGTTACTTTTTGGAGATGATTTCAAGTGACTATAACAAGACGATAATTGTACGTATTTGTAAAATATAGTGCAATTAATTTGATTGATAACGCTTGTAAATGTATAGGAAATGTATAGTACAGTCTGGTGTAATACATTTTAATGTGGTGCAATTGAAATGCAAATGCTACTATTGATAGATTTCGATAAGAATATCACAGCTCACTAACGGACTCAGTACATTTATAGTATATCGTTTAACAACGTGTACTTTCTTCTATGGACAGGGTAGGAACGCTTAAATTGGACTTTTATACGTAGCCATTAAATATGTATACTCTAAGGCGATTACAAGGAAACTGATAAGATGCGTATAGGAACCGCGGTATTAAATGTACACGACGTACGGGTAAGTGAACTGAAATGGCGACACGCAAGAGAAATGGTAGCTTTTCCCGAAGCCGGAGAAGTGAGTGCGCGACGGCGGCAAGTCAACGAACACGTCCGTAGCCGGGCCCCGGCTGGCCCTCGTCACGGCGCCCGGCCGGCCCCCCCACCGCACCACCTCGCTGCCCACCGAGCGCGGCCGGGACAGCCCGGACACCCCGGACTGCCCCGAATGCCCGCTGCTGCCGCTCGACACGCTGCGCCGCGATCGTTCCGACCGGCACTCGAAACTCAACACACTCTCCGAACATCTCCACGACTTGGGCAGCGTTTCGTTCAGCTGCCGAGGAATCACCGCGTCCTTTTTCGCGTTTCGAAATATTATATCGTAGTACACCTTCGGCGGCGGCAGAGCGATGATGGCGCAACGGTCGTACTCGACGTGCTTCACGAGCAAGGTCTTGTCGAGCAGACTGGGCGCGCTGCGGTGGGGCCGCACAGGTTTCGGGGACCGCGGTGGTCGGGGCTCGGCCGAGCGCGCGCGGGGCTAGCCTACCTGAGCGCCCAGCGACGTCACCCCGAGTCTCACCCCCGCGCGGGACGAAGCGATCGATGTTCCCAGGGACGTGAGCGACTCGCGAGAGTTGGACCGGCGGAGCGGTGTCGCTCGCCCGTTGCTGTGGATCGCGCACGCGCCTGGCTTGCGATTCGACGGGGAGCGAGACACTTTCGAGATCGGGGCGAATAGTCCGAAGCGAGGTGCGCACTCGAAGTATCTGAAAATTTTGTAGTATAGCTAACTTTTAAAAGTTTAACGAGTAACTTAAAAAAATAGCTTTCCTTCATCATAACCTGGACCTCCGAAAGTAGCGAATTTATACCTCTTCCCGTCGACTGAGCCATCATTTTTTCCCAGAGGATCGTCGAGTTCGACGCCTGCCCACACTCCGGATGCGAACTCAGTGACACCAACGTAGCGGAGGGTGCCAGCCTTGCTGCCTCTGCTACTCGAAACAATGACACGGTCTCCCATTTTCAGTTCACCGTTTACGGTCGTTGAAACGGAAGCATCTAAAATTTACACAAAAAAATTATCCATTGATCTTAAATTTGTAATTAGCACAATTTCTACGTAATGCGGTCACTCACTCATTTTACTGCTGACAAAACTTCGAACGCTACCATTTGGAGAAAGAGTACGTCTAGGTCTAGCGCTGCCGGAGGGTGGTCGTTCGAACACGCTCCCGGCATCGGAAACTGGCGAGGCATCGTGCGGGGCGTGGGAGATAATGGGCTCACGGGTCAATCGAGTTAGCCTAGAAAACACGCCTCGCTTTTCCGGACACTGGAAATAGCGCACCCCTGCTACTGAACCATCGTTTTTTCCTGGAAACAATAACCATTTTTCTCCTTACGAGTACTTGTTATAGAAACATATATGTGGGCATTGTTTTGTAGTATGACATTATTTATTTACCGATAGGATCATCAAGAACAATGCCTGCCCAGTCTCCGGGTGCGAATTGTGTTTCTCCGATATAGGCTATCTGCCCTGACTTAGTGCCTCCCACCCAAACTCGTTCACCGATTATAAAGCTGTCCGTGTCTTCCGTCAACACTACACTGTGATCTGCAATACAATACATTCCATTAGAAAAAATGTACAACAAACTATTAAAAAGCCCTACAAATCCAAGTAGAGAAAACTCTGATGAAAGTGACAATCTAAACAAGGACAAAGTTATTGCCGAATGAATATGGATATCCTCGTCCCATTCCCTATTCTCGATGCATATTTCACGATGTACACGACTTGAATACGACGATGTGCAAGTGCAATGGCCATCAAGAGGCCATTTGCATTCCGGTTTGCATATTGTTACGTTACTTTAGAATAAGAACTTTCGCTTTGGTGACAAAGAGACAAACTGCATTTGACTTTTGTATGGACAGGAGAACAACTTGAAGACAGGTATTAGGAATTTGATTCTTATTTAAAGTGCATTGCAATCACCTCAGGAGTCAAGCATAACAGCATGTACACCAAACAGCGCACTACAAATTGCTCTAAAGCAACGTGAGGCAACATACAGTACAGGATGCATGACTTGCAAGCGATCATGATAACAGTGAAACACGTAACGTTTTTGCCCAAGAATTCCACGACAATCACGACCGCGCTTCCCGCTTACATGTTATTTATAACCGCGAAACCAGAAACAGTAATTAAGTGGGTACGTATAACAACTCGATTGATACTGATTTACTTTTTTAATGTTTCTGTTACAATAACAGTTGGTTTAGATGCATTAAAAAGTAACGACTTGTCTTGATAAAATTCTTAGGAAAATGATGACGCCTGTGATGATTGTATGGTTCGTTTTTGGCGATTGTTACATTAGCTACTTTAAGGTAGGCTCGTTTGTCGTGGAATCTTGCGGCATGACATCCATCGCCTGGTGTAATATAATACGGTGCCTTACCTGAGGACCGCCTGAGACCGGCCTCGCTGAGCCGGCGCGCATGCTTCTCCCATAGCGCCTCCATCGACATCCCACTCAACGTGCTGCCGGCTGCCACACACACATTGACACACACACAAGGATTAGCCACTACTCGCACTTGCACTAATGCGCACACGCATGCTCCTTGATGATTTACTTCATGATTGTGGAATTTAACTTCATGTAAACGTATTTGACTATGTGCAACTCGAAATGTAATACGTAAGTCGTATAACAATTAAGTATTGATTGAACTCATTAGCGGAAGTGATAAACAATAAAAACTATTGTTATTCTATTATTGAGAAGACAATAATACTAATTGCAAACAAAATTGTGACGGGCGCTCACTCGCGTGGGCTTCTGCCTCCTCCCATCATCTGGCGAACAAAAACGCCATAAAATTTATTCACTACAATTATGTATTATAAAAAATATTCACGTAAGTAGGTTAGTTGTAAGTTTACTATTTACTTTATAAAATATTATTTGTTTTGAAATTATATGCATTCCGTATCAAATTTATTAAGGTTACTACATGCGTACAGATTTGATGTCAAGTTTTACATAATTAATTTTTTTATTGTTTGTTACAATAATATATTATGTTTAGTCTTTATTGTATTTCAAACGCTTAGTTCTTGTAGTAGGCAGTAGTGGCCAGTTTGGCATGCGAACGCATTTCATTCCATCACCTCAATCCTGCGCATGCAATTTTACATTACAGCTCTAATAAGCTCCTCCACCATTATGTGCTATACAATTAAGATTATATTATTATACAATAATAACATCAAATTCATAACAATTGCATGAATTTTGCATTGGCTGCATAATGTACAATGCATCTTCATTATTAATGACTCGGCAATCTTACATCTTGTTAATGTCTTGTTAGATATCTACGCGACGATCGCCGGTTGACATTAATATTAGATCCATTGTACTAGTGAGTATTGTGTGAGTATTGTTGATGGTGCATGACTTACTAGATGCCTTGCGGTATGACGGACGCCTGTCTGGCAAGCTGCTGCTCACCTCGTCCTCGTCTGCTTCGATCAGATCTGCTCCACGTGCAAAAGCATGATAGGAAGGTGAAAAGGTGATTATCACTTCTTAAGTACAAAATGCTGCTGTGATGGTGTGCGAAAGTACGAACAAGGTAAAAGCACAGTCATGCTCAGTGCTTATTGCTTACGAACATGCAAAATAACAAACAGTTTTAGCTCGTTTCTTGTCGACAAACATGAATCTTACCTGATAAATGTTTTCTTGACGAGTCGTCGCTCAGCTTTCTCAGTGCGTCCGAGGAACTGCCGTCTACGACAACAAAAATAAATACACATAAAGCAAACAAATAAAAAACATGCTTACAAAAAACAAGTATGCATTACGCGAATGTAAAACGAGTGATAATGGGACACATACACAAGAAAAAGTCGAGAAGAATTGAAGGCAAATTGAGCGAGAGAATAATGTTTTGTGACACCGAGAATTGTTTGCAATTTTGAATACGAGTTTTGAGTGGAGTTTCGCAATATAAACGTGTGAACAGTTGCAAGATACGAAAACCACAACAGAGCACGGAGATTTTATTGATGCACACCTTTTTGATTTGGACTGCAGTTGATGCGGTTTCTCACAATATGTATAAGTGTAAAAACAATGTAATACAATGGTCTGATTTGTAATGATTGCGTGTACTCACTGCATTGATAAATAAAATGAGTAATCTGTGTACCTAAGTTGCTTATAATACTTATACCTACTGTGTTAGTGGAACGTGAAGTTATTAATAAATAATTGATTACCGATATCTATGTAGGTTCTTGCGTTTAAACCAATGATAATAAGGTAGGGATAGGAAGAAATAAAATTCAATTTTGCGCGATTCTTGAAATTGTTTAGGTGATTTTATCAAGTTGCAATGAAAGGATGGATTGAAGTATTAGGTAATTTAGTGAATTAATAAATAGTTGGCAAATCATACGAGTATAATACTATTCGACTTATCACTAACTCCTAATGTACAAATGTAACAACTGTTTGATTAGATTCCTGCCGATTATTTTTGTTAAAATTGTAACAATATTATTATTGAGCACACGAAATAATTTTTAATAACTTAGGGACTTCTTAGGGATTACTAAAGAACTACTGTTTTTGTTTTATTATGAGTTGATTATAAGTTTTATTAACAATGCCTCTAGACCATGATAAGTGAATAAAATCTATAAATAATAATTCAAGGACTTCATATTCGTCAATAAATAAAAACACCTTGGTCATAATTACGAAACATTTAGGTATTTGTTTAACATACAACGCAGATCACAGCTGAAATTCGCAAAAACGAAAGAAAATATGAGTTTAATTGAAGATTACTTCACCGTTACGCACTATAATTACCAACTTATCGTTATAAAACACCCAACGTTCTTTATTATTTAATAATGATCGTCGACTAAGTTCAAGTGAAGTGATACATATGTACATATCAATTTGTTTAGTTACCTACATATTAATTTGGAGATCTATCTAATTTGGAAACTATCATTCATTGTAAGTTTAATTTAAATTTTTAATAGACCGAATGTTTTATTAAGTCAGGAAGGTAACAGGATGAATGACTTTAAAAATCAATATAAGTTAGTACATGAATATAAATTTATATTAAGAACATTACAAAGTTCCGTCAGCAATCCTTCGATTATTTTAACCCATTAAATATATTATGAATATGAAACATGTTCATATTTTCAATTTAATACCTAGACAACGAAAATGGGTTGGGGGCAGGATGGGTTAAGTGGGATGAAATTTCAGTAGCACTTACATAAACGGTCGATTTCAACAACGATACAAGTTACGAGGCTCGCGGCCGGCCGTATCGGAGTGTGTTGTGTCGGCGTGTGTCCGGCAGCCGACACTGATCGGGGCCCGATTAATCATGGCACGACAACTGCGCAGTGGCCGGCCTTGCCTCGCCGCGTGGGCTCAGCTATGATGTAAAGGCTCATCGCAAGCCTCTTGCTGCGACGCCGCCCACCACGCTTGCAAGTAACGCGGAAGAAAGTTGGCTTCGTTTAACTGTAATTACTAATTACAGTGCTTGTGCGAAGGTTGATAGGAATGAGAAGTCCTTTACGAGGTCCAAGTAGAATTTATTTGTGATCGAGATATCGTTAAGTCTCTAGGGGAAGCGTGCGTATCTATTCTAATGTACTAAATAAATAAAGGAGCCTAAAATGTCCTTTTAAGCCTTCTTTACCCTGAATGTGTATTAAGTAGGTTTCATAACGGATTAAGTGGGTACATATTTCGTCGTAGAACTGTAAATTAAGGATTTGGTGACAGTCCTTTGAAATATAGATCCCGCCTTCAAACATGGCACAATGCAAACACGTTGTAATGAGATAACGAGAGTAGATACACATGTCATGTTCCCATTTTTAAACCTTCACACAAATAAACTGGATCAACACTCAAGAAATACATTAAAAAGCTCTTTTCTCCGCCGAAACTTAACCTGACAAGTTTTCGTTTCCGCTTTTATTGTAGTCATGTAGCAGTTGATCCGTGTTCATTAGATCGCCCTCACTTGCTTCGTCATGTGCTTGTTTACGCTTTCTCAATACCACTCATATATTGGTCATACAAGAGTTTCGTTACAGTGTATTGTAGCGATACGTAACTAATCTCTTTGTTCCCCTACTTCACGTACAAATGTCTAAAGGTTGAGTCGAGTCTTAAATCTCTTTTCTATGAACATTACATTATAATGGTGCGAGCGTCAATCTTTCACGTTTCTCAGGTATGAATTTCGATGCATAGTGTTATCTCTCTCTACCTATATGAATCGGTAATCCATTCACATTCACAATTAATTTTGAATGACCAGATCGATTGAGGTCATATTGGAAGAAAGATCATTACCGCACGTATGCCAGACAAAAATATTTACTTTAATCCAGTATAAGGAATGGAAGTGACTCCATGTATTTCAATCCACCACTAAACCAACCTCCCCTACTCCTGACGCACCTTGCTTAACATTGTCCAGGTAACGGCGGCCGTTACCTCTTTCCAGATAATAATATACCGCGTGACTGAGTACTATCCAGTTCAGTCCCGAAGGTACTCAAGTCTATGTGGTTGACCTGCAGCTATCCCTAAGTGCTAAGCCGGTACCACTCTTTCTTGAATCAGCCGCCAAACTACTTTTCGTGTTACTACTTGGGGCTTAAGAGCAAAAATTAACTTTCCTTACTTTGGCAATAGGAGATCTCCTGCCAGGCGAGACGACATGCCTGGGGGGCGGCCGGGCCCCGAGTGAATGTACTCGAGGCGTGGTATATATGCCGGCGATCGACAATTCTTCGATAGCGCGATTCAGGCTTCGGTGACGTCACCGTGTGACGTGTGTGCGGTGTCGCCACATCACCCCCCTGCTCAGACCGGAGGTCGATACTCCGATGTTGCAGCGTGCTCTTCGACGTTGGTGACCCGTTGATTGTTTTTGCCCCGAAGATACCCTCTATCCGCGGTGAGTCGGGATGGGAGGGCGAGACGACAGATGCGGAGGGCGAGTGGTACACTCCAGCCGTCCGTGGAGTCGTCGTAGGGGCAGCCGGCACGGGCTCAGGAAGCGGAACACCATACGCTGCGATGAACCCGGCGAGCTTGGCTGAGTGTCGGGGAGACGCGCTGCAGTGTCCGTCGAGCGTGAGCGGTGAGGTGAGGTGGGAGGGGAGGCCTGAATCGCTACCGGTACTCAGAAGGGACGTGTTCTGTCCGGAAGTCACCAGTTTGGCAATAGGAGATCTCCTGCCAGGCGAGACGACATGCCTGGGGGGCGGCCGGGCCCCGAGTGAATGTACTCGAGGCGTGGTATATATGCCGGCGATCGACAATTCTTCGATAGCGCGATTCAGGCTTCGGTGACGTCACCGTGTGACGTGTGTGCGGTGTCGCCACACTTACAGTTCCTTCTTTCTTGGCCGACATCACATTTTTGATTGCTTTGGTGTTCCAGATATCCATGGACGACGGTGACCACTTATTATCAAGTAACCTGTCTGCTCCTTTTTGGGTGTGGCTTGTTTATTTAATATTTTGCAGCATTCATGTCACTATGTCTGATTGCAATTCAATACATAATGTGTAGGGAAAGTATATTCCTTACAACTAGATGAAATGTTCTATAGGATCCATAGGTTAAGCTGTATGCTAGTTTAAACTAACAAGTACAACGTTATCCAGGCCAGCTGGTACATTACAAAATTATAATACATTATAATACTTAGTTCTTCGTCAACGAACTCACGTCATCCTAAATGTGACAACGAACAATATGCTTCAATCGTCATATTTTAATTGAGACAATTTTTGTTAGAAGAGCTAGCCGGGTGCCAAATTATTATTGGTGTGACAAGCAGGTGCAGTTCAAGGCATTCGTTAAGAAACTTTTCGACTAATTAACTCCCTACTTCGTCTTGTATGGACTCTGCTAGGACGGCATAAATAACCATTATAAGAAATTCCACGTCAACAAGCACTCCATAATTTAGTAGGTAATTACATAATTATGGTTTAAGAAAATCCCTTTCATGGCGCTCATTTACATTCCACAAAATTTAAAGACAAAATTGACGCAATTATTACAACAGGGACTACTTTGACAAAACATCTTGCATTTTTTACTCTACATCCATATAACGACACCTATTGTTATGTTAAAGAAGACATTTATCATTGGAAGAATTCGCTTTTGGCAGAGTTTAGTGAATCACACGAAATGGTAGGAAGTCATAAATTATAATGTGACCGGTTGTAACTTAAAACGCCCAACCATCAACTGTTTTGGTGACAAAAACTGGACGTTCAAAAACACAGACAGATAAGCAAGTTGATAATATTGTTATAATATCAGATTAACAAAGGTGGCCGACAGGTAAAATAATATCGTATAATATGACATCAGCATAGGTAATTTAGATCAGCGAGTGGGGGCGGGTAACCTACTCTAGTTCCTGATATTTCTCCTGCTTATGAACAATATCTATATTTGCAATATGTATACCGGTGTGACGGAATGTTTAAGACATTTTAAAACCTGATACATAAAATTTATAAGTACAGATCGTACTACATACATAAGCAATGCGGCATACATTGCTCATGTATGTAGTATTTAGAGGAAGATCAGCGTCAGCGACAAACAATCATCTAAGACCCTATATTCTTTAATTGGGATAGAATTTGATCCCAGATTTTGATCCATCCCTGAAGCTGGCTGAATTACGTCTGGTATTATAAACGACCACTCAAGATAAACTAAGACCCATCAATCTTAGACTCCATGGCAATTTTCCCTGTTTATGTCTCTCAACTCCCGCAGCAATTATGGTTTAATTTACTACAGATGAACGGCTACCTACTCGTACCACCGACATAATAAATACACTTTATTACTACACTATTTATTGTTAATAGATTCTGATGTAAAATCACCAATTATGTTACTTAATTTAACACAGCCAGTAAACGAAGTAAACGTTTATAGAGTTGTCATCATAAGTATCGTTGAATAATGCCTATTTGGCACATCCACGTCTCCGCGTCTTCCTACAATTGTGGACGAGTCGATTTACAAAGATGATGTAATTGCAATACGAGTAAGGCCATTATTTATTCGTGTTATTAACGTGTATGCTTGACGACCAACCGTGACCGCGTCCATTTTAAGTTTGACATTGCTTATTTGGTCAAGTTCAAGTTGATATGTGTTCAGTCATGTCGTAATACCCCAATATTTTGTATTTTTGTAAAATGACTGTTTATTGGACACGAATAATAAAACGAAATGCTTACGTCATAAGAACTTTACAGAAACTGCCTAAGTATGTAGAATAACTTGTATGTAAATTCCCAGTGGGTATCCCGATTTAGGGGTCTCGAGCCTTATTTTATGGCGCTGTAGCAGATTGCCAATCTTTTCCTACAAGGCTTACATAAAAAATTCATGATAAACAGGAATTTGCTATTCGGCGATAATAAGTATCCAGCACAGTAGCATATCTACCCGAGCACAACTCGGGTAATGGTTTAGTATGAGGAACAAAAGTTACATGACTCAGTGACTTGTTAGCTGGTATTGTGAGTTTGCCCTGCCCTGCCTGATCATGCCAGTCATGATCGCTGAGAGCATGCAGTACTATGACTGATCGCTAGTGATGTTTTTATCATAAGTACTTGTAAATATCATATTCGTAAGATGTGTGTTTACTCGCAAAATATTTACGAAAGAATTGTGGTCATATTTCTAAAGTATCGTCTCGTACTAATATATTTACCATAACGAATCTCATCAAGATCTGAAAAATTAATATGTTGGGATGCAAACAGTCCATTTAAGTCTTTTATTGCCTTATTTATCCCATTGAAGTCCAAATTAAACCCAGACCAAAAAGTGTTTTGTTATGATCATTCATGACTTCGTATGTGACAAGAAATACTAATTTATCTATTGGGTTTATGAATGGCCAGCCTGCAGTGATTAATCATGGGTATAGTACGATATTCTACTTTCTTGACCGGTGAATAGACTAATTAGTCAATTGAGGACAATTGCGCGGTTCGTTTTTAAGCCGGCCGGCGACTGGCCGTCAATTGGTGCAATGTTGCAGTCCAGATGCAATTCTCTACGGCAATTACACGGTTAAGTGAATTTGACTTAGTTAAGATACATTAGTAGGTAGTTAATAAGCGAGTGGGATGTAAAAACACAACTCCGGGTTTCATCTGTTTTTACAGCCGACAAATCATTTATGATTCTTTTGATAAAGCAGAAATTAATGGCGGCTATAATTACTTAACACAGTTTGTTCATGCTGTCTAAATGGAATTATCCATATCTTCACAAGTAATTTGTATTCATTTTTTTACCAAACATATACCTAAGTGGTCTTAACTTGATTCCATTTCCAACAGTGTATCGATCGTGTCATATTACACGGAAATGCACGGAAATATTCGTGGAATCTTGCCATAAGGTTCGCTGTCTATTTACCTCTGTTAACGGCTATAGTTCCCACACTACTTCAAACTCGACAAACTTCCTAATTAAAACGATCAGTACCGTCCGATATAATTAGAGTAGGTACAGATGTTTTAGTTACAGGATTAAATCCGTGGTCCAGTAACAGTGAACGAAAATAATTGCTTTGACCGAGTTGGCTCCACACTAACTGCCGCGATCCTCACTAATGTTGGACACCTCTTGGTAAATACTAACCTACAACAGCTGTGCACACAAGGATGACTCAATGGCACACACGTTTAAGGTATGACTTATCAAGCATCAGGTGAAATATTTATTGAGAATGTAACTATTTTGTATTTACGTGAACGATTAAAAGTAAAAATAAGAGACGCATGAGTCATAAGTACATAAAGAGACAATGCTGTTCCCTGCGTAATAATAAAGCATTATCGTATAGTTACCGATAATTTGTGTACGCAGGCAAATGATAATAAGGACTGACCGCGCCATATTTGTGGTATTCTTAACTTAAGATGGTGTAACCGAATTAAAGGGAATCCAAAAGATCAACCTCGCCATAATTGTAACCGATACTTACCAGAATTTGGGGCCTGTTGCACTTGAGGAATTGTTTATTACGCATTCGTTACCTCAAAATTTATTATGTATTGTTTCATACGGTATACGGGTAGTGGTAATGAAATACATTAAATTATTGAAACAAAGTGGCCGCTATTAAATTTCATGTTTTAATTAGCAAACAATGGAACATTTCTCATTAATCAATATTAATGTTATTGATAACCATACCACGTGATGGGAAGTAATAGTTCCTGCACACATATATAAGGAACATCATCACCTAAAATTATTTTACCTCCTATGGAAAATTACACAATTATTTTCAACCTACACAAGAAATCTACGATCATGACCTAATATACAGACACTCCTATAACCATGTGAACTTTATGGGACAATATCATTAAACATGAAATGTGACCTTTTGCACTGAATCGGAAAACCACCAGGCATGTCACCCAACAAAGATACAAACACTGCTTCCAACCAAATTTGAAATTCAAAATACGTAGCGTAGCTATTTGAAATCCTTCCTTTGCATTTGCAATACTAGGATCCGTTGCCACCTACGATGAAAGAGCTGAACCCATTTCTTGAAAAGCCTCATATCATCATGTCTCGTGGGAATGCCGAAGATGGAAGCTCGTTTCACAGTTTAGAAGTCCCTAACTATAAATATCGTGAAAGCTTTGGGTAAACCTACTTTATACTACGAACACAAATGATTCCCAGCTGATCACGTCAAAATCTACTTTTGCGATGCGTTAGCCGCTGATAAATTTTATACTAGCTTCTGCCCTCGGCTTCTCCCGCGTGGAATTCATTTATATCGCGAAACGGGATTTTTCATACAAACTTTCAACCCTTATTTCAAGCCTTTAAGGGTTGATTTAAAAAAAAATAGCCTACGTGTAACTCTGGGTCTTCAACGTCAAAGTCCTTCTAAACTCCGTTTTCTCTGTTTCAGAAAAGCATTTCTTTTCAGAGAAAAACTTTCAGAAAACATTTCATAAGAATGATAAGCCTATGAACGACCAAATTGAATATAGCTCAATGTACAAATTAACGACATTTTAAATCACTCATTAGAGGCATCTAACGGGGTCGGTCGTGCCTTAAATCATCTAAGGATAACAGTAATCGATGGATCACTTGAATAATTCAATTGCCAATCACCGTCGCCCTTAGGGCCCGGTAAGGCACGCTCGACACTCCGACCACGTCGCCGATCCACCGACGGCTGGTAATGAGTGCGCGCGCAACGCATTATGAATGCTAATTGTAATAGACACTTGCATTCAATGCTGATAATTGATCCGAAAGTGATTGCTACGTATATTTAATTATATTTCTGTATTTGCGTACAGCGGAACGGTTTAACAGTACGACGATGATATATTTGTCGGAGATAGTAAATCCATGATACAGTGCGCCCAACTTATCTCTGAAATGGCAAAAATTGGAACTAACGAAAAGTCATTCATAAGTACGTTGTGGTCATTCATCTGTCAGTTACTAGTGTGCAATGATTGGTCAAATGAATGTCAAATGCGTCCGACAGCGCCTCTTTCGTTTCAATCTTAAGTTGGGTTGACTATACTTGTTTGATGCTATTTAATCTGTCGTAGGCGGATCGATGGGTGAATCGATAATCTGTGGCGCGGTGTGGCGCGCAGTTGAGCTGTCATTAGAGAAAATAATGGAAAAAAATGAATATCGTAATCTTGTTATTGTAAAGATTCCTTATTAATTGTAATGGCGTGAATCTCCAAGAGTTGTTGATAAATATCGTGTGACCGCGTGTGCGAGTGAATCGATCAATATCGTAATATCGCAAAGTAAATCCAATCAATACCAAAGCAAATCTAAATACCGAGTATCTATGGAAATGAATAAAGAAGTTGGTTGTGTGTGCCTGGCTCTGAACCCTGTGTTTCATTTGATATCCTGAACTGACTTGGAAGGAAAATACACATTAGACAGAGTAAAATAGTATGAAATCATGCTAAAGAACAACCCGCTCGACCTCCTGTCTCGTCATATTTTATTTTTATTTATTTTATTTAAAAGGATTACCAACGTAAAATGCAGCATCACACACATTGAATTACAAATTAGTTCAGAATACTATCAAACTTTTCTTACAATAACAGGTATTCACAAATAATATTATCCTCACTAAAGAAAAAACTTAGATATAAATTCAAGAGTATTGAGATTGAACTTTTTTACCACTCGCCAATTAAAAATTAATATAATTATGAAAGACACCAGGAGAATATGCAGTATTGAAAAATGGAAGTAAAGGATATCTATAAAACGCTGGAAATAATAACAATTATTCCGAATGTTATTGAAGATTTTCCCTAAAATGAAGCGAGCGAGAGCGATTTTTATCTATTTTCTATTTTTTTGGCTTAACTGAAAAATTTTCAGTATTTTGAAACCATATTTTTCCAAAACTTTAACTCTCGCAAACGAATTGGACATCTATCAAACACCAATACAATCAACGGACTTATTACTGCAATGTATGCGCTATGAATGCTAATGTTAAATTGTCCCGAAGTAAGTATCTACTGTACGTTGCTATCAATCAATTCGTCCGAAAGAGGATGATGCTGATTTATTGAGCTTTTAATTTTTATATGAATACAGTATAATTTCATCAGGGTAATACTCGTACAAATTAAATTTCTAATAAATAAACCGCGTTGTCAAATATTTTTAACGCTATGGATGCTATTTACAATCCAACAGTTACAAAACAAAGTAAGAGAGTTACTACCCAAATAGCATGCTCAAGGGTAATAAAATCAAATTTAATATTACTCGTATAATTATTACGCAACGCTACTAGTGTAGCAATAACAATGCGAATCTGATGCAAGACATGGACAAAAAAGAAAGAGAATTATAAAAAATAAAGAATAAATAAGGTATAGCTTAACATAATACCATCGCCATTGTTGCAGAAAATAATTATGTGAATCTTAACAGCGAATTTGTTTTCTTCTCATGACTTCCACATTATTAATTTAAATAAAGACAAAATTAAATATCGTCTTCATTTAAATGAAAACATGTCTTGAACTATTGCCTAATTGCTATTTTGTATTTTATGTAACCCGACAACCATTTGATTTTACTAGTAGTAGTAGAAGACTGCTAACAAGTTAAGGTAAGGAATTTTACTTAAAACTAGCGAACCGCCCTCGCTTCGCTTCGGGACCCGTAAGTATCAACCGCGTAGGTCCCGCTCCCGTAGGAATTTCGGGAAGATAATAAACTATCACCAAAATTAATTGAGGTTAAATTAAATTAAACTTAGAAATAAAGCTTACGACAAAATAATAGCAAAGTAGCAAAGGATCACAGCAAGATTAATTCAGATTAAACTTGGAAACGCGGCAAATTTGATTACCATAAAAACGGTTCTAGTGTGTTAATCTTAAAAGATAGACATATACTGTCGTGGACATTTTTTTAGATCATTTCAAGAGGAATAATTCTTTCATACATATATTTTTGGTATCTTGAATCGTTTTCGCAACGCATGCAACGAAAGCCCTCGAGAATGAATAATTTTCCCCGTTTTTTCCACATTTTCCATTATTTCTTCGCTCCTAATTGTTGCAGCGTGATGTTATATAGCCTAAAGCCTTCCTCGATAAAAGGTCTATTCAACACAAAAAAAATTTCAATTCGAACCAGTAGTTCCTGAGATTAGCGCGTTCAACCAAACAAACAAACAAACAAACTCTTCAGCTTTATAATATTAGTATAGATATATAGGGTTACAAAAAAAAATTATTATTAATCAAAGTTAAACCAGATTGGTGCAAATAGATTACCTAAATACATACCTTTAAAG
The DNA here is from genome assembly GCA_905404135.1 of Hesperia comma. Lineage (NCBI taxonomy): Eukaryota > Metazoa > Arthropoda > Insecta > Lepidoptera > Hesperiidae > Hesperia > Hesperia comma. The sequence goes on from FR990018.1 coordinate 5,522,798, forward strand.
TTTCTACATTAATCAGGTACTCGTAGATGAGGTAAACGGAAGCAGTTGAGCAAACGATACATTAAAGCGTAAATACCAAGCAACTATTCATTGCAATGGAAAAAAATATAAATCTGTTTTACCCACATACGTCGGACACTACCACAGTTTATTTTCAGTAACAAACGTAAAACAAACAGTATAACAGAGATCAACATAAACCTTCGATCAATAATACCAACATCGATGACATAAACATAAAGGCAATGATATTGTATGCACTTAAACGTGACATTTGCCACGATTGCAATATTTTACAAAAACCTGATGAGCTACGAAATTGCTACAACCACGATCATAATTGGAATGCATGAATAAAGCTCCTGTTCGCTATTTCACGTTATGGACATTATTGAGAGGATAAATGAGACAAGGCAGTAGATGTGAACCGATCAAGAAGAGTAGCGCACTCTAACAGTTGTCTTTGTTTCTCACGCCTGCAGAAATACCGCCCAGATTGTTATCCGAGGCAATGATAAATGTAACCAGTCCGTAAGAAGCTTAAGAAACGACCGAGAACCTTCAGTCGCTGTATAAAATTTACAGTTAGCACGAAATGTCTCATGCCGTAACCACGAACACTTATCACTGTCCGATTATACCTAGTTACTCTTTATCATTAGCATCATATATCGAACATTCAAGAATAATTGCTTGTTGACACAATACTTCGTGTTGCCCTTATTTCTTTTTTGCTAGAAAGCGTAGTTATCGCTCATTGTCGTACTGAAAACGGATTATCTTACTTTAATCTTTCAATCTATTGAGTACTAATTCCAAAATTGCATGCTTACATACCTAGCCGACGTTAGAACGAAAATTTTGAAGCACTCTCAGCAAACACAAAGGACAATACGCAGCATGGAGCGAGGAAAAGCAAAATATGAATAGAGAATAGTCCTTAACGCTTGGAGGGCCGCATTTTTCAGTTAAGAGGGGCTTAAGCAAATCTCTTGTGAAGCCGAAGTGATGTTGCGAGTACGTAAAGGTGAGTCAGGTGCTCTTACGACATACAGGATGGCATGTGTACGTAAATAGACGGAGCGAGGAACCCGCCAACTGTGTATATACGGCAGATAAAAGTGTAAAGCATGACGACAACATTGTTTATACCTGTTTGGCGTATCAACTTTACAGAATCGCTTCTATTACATATAAAAACTAAGTATCTAGTACAAGATAATTCCGTTGCAAAACAGAATTGAACGTTTTGCGTTATGCTGATTATAATGTACATGAATGGGAAAAGTTTACGAAAATAATGATATTGACCGCCGTGAAATCAGCATAATAAATTATTACGAACTATACCATAATAGTTACATGATATAAGGTCAATTAAAGAAAAACTCCGCCAATATAAAGTGATCAGTGACATACATCGATAAGTAGTACAATGAAAGGGAATATTTATGTGTTACAAGGTTAACTGAATCATGATCTGAATGAAATTGTAGAAATAACTCTGGGAATGGTGTATCAAATGTATTCCGTTGACGCGGCTGGGATTCCCAAACGGTAATCACCTTCAATTTGCGAATGTTTTGAAGCGACAATGACGTAAGATAAGTCACCATAGTACAAAGTATACAATATTCAACCAGAATACATCTTATCTTTGGAGTAAAAACGACACTCCGTAGAGTAAACAAGTTGAACAGACTAGCAAAAAAGTCAACAATACCTAGTAGGCGTAGTTAAGATAAAGTAAATTTTCATACAGATAGAGATATATTGCTCAAGAGTGGTAAGATAACATTTACGACAAGGAATGTTTATCGATCTTTTGGTTCGATAGCAATCGTATTCGTTACATTACATTCTATTCACTGTAAGATCATGAATCTGAGACACCAGAGTACTTCTTAGATGAAGTTAAGTTAAGGATTGTGGTACATAATACACAATTGTGATAGTAAAGGAAAATATTTATATACTTTTCGGTTACTTCTTTTACATTTTCTGGACGAACTAATCTAATAACATTTTATACCAAGAAAATGTAATGGGTAGTAAAATAGTTTATTGTCAAATGGCAAACATTTAAATCTACATATTTGTCATATAAATAATAAATTAAAATATGCAGACAAAGTGGCTGATTTATAAATATGAAATGTTCTGAGCTTTTGCCTCAACTCTAATTTGTGTAGCTGGGGTGGATATAAAGTAAAACGATGAGAAATAAGATACTTCTCGCTGTTGAGATGTTTATTACGAGCAATTTATTTCACAAGCTCTCTTGTAAAGTAAAGATAATTGTAAAAGAGAAACATTTTAAAAATTGCGTTGTTTCCTTAAATCTCTGATAATGTGAAGAGAAATCTTGACGCCTCATTATAGCCCTAGTCGTACACACTGTTTATTTGCGGTGCGAATTGTCACAGATTAGATACTAAAATATAGCAACACCAGATAAAAGGAATTGTTACTGAACCGTGGGTTACTGTGTTTCAAAGCCTTGACAATATTCAAATAATTCCATTGAAAAGTGATGTTTTGTGCCGCTGAAAAGCCCAGTTTATCAAAAAATCAGGTTTTCCCAGATAGGTGCGATATTCAACTAGTATACTATTTATATTTTTGTTTTATTATAGTCTTATAATTAAACTGATAACTAATAAATGAGATGAATATATTTCTGACTTACCTATTTTAAACGAGTGGACATCGCGAGAACATCTAGAAGTCAGATAGCCGTTTTTAAGATTTTTCGGAAGCTTTCTAGACGCATAAGACTTTCAAAAGTTGAAGTCACTTTAAAGTATGTGCACATAACATCAATTCTGCTCCAACTCGACTCACATTCAACTCATAGAAAAAAATCGAAACATGAGTTGGTATAAGTAGAGTTGATATAATGTGAGCAGGCCTTTAATCTGCTACCAAAGTGCACGAGAGCAGTAAAATAAGTTCTAAGCCTCTTCAACTATGTAAGAGACTTAGTGCGGAAGAGCTTCGAGCCAAGTACGTACACAACAAATCGGGTGCTGCAAATACCCGTAAGCATTAGCGTCAACTACGCCCTGTCGATATTCGACAAATTAAAATGAATCGCGCAGGCGGACTATTATTCTATAAACGTTTAAATTTATGTTAAGGTGAACCTGTATAAACAGTTGGCAGTATTTGAGTTCACGCCTTTGCATCGAGAAATAAACAAGGAAGTCTTGAGTGTAACAGAATGCACTGTTTGTAAATTCTCCTTAAGTTTATAAGGTAGAAAATCAGCGGTAGATGTAAGAATGCGAAGAAATATCAAAGGTTTATCACCTGGTTAAAGAACGTGTCTTTTGTACCTAATATTATTACAAAACCAGATGATGATGAAGTACCTACATCATAATAATTTTATTTTTAAAGACATATTTTACGCACGCACTAATTATGTATTTTAATAAGCAATAAAAATTCAATTAAAGAAGAAAAACCTTTATAGAGATATATGCTATTTATTGAGACCATTCATATTAGCCAAAAGACAATACTCTTCACCATTCATATTAGCTAAAAGACAATGCTCTTCGCGCATTTCGGCTTGGCCCAATGGTTAGCTGGGAGAGAATGCAATTAGCATTAAGCTCGCCATGTTGTACTATAATATTTTTATATTGTGGTCAATAAAGTTTACATAAATAAATAAATAAATACCTTTCCAGTAAGTTAATGACGAGTCTGATTCCTGATGTTGCCGTAACATAGGGAAAGGCAAAACATAATCATGATTTCAGATTACATTAATTACATCTGGAGGTCCCGAAATGCCCTCACCAAGAACGCTCTTAACTTTGTCTCAAAAAGGTCTCGTAGACAAATTGCCGGGCCTAAGACGCAATTATAATCTGTAATAGATTTTCTTCAACCTTAGCTTCTAACTTAACTTTTCAAACAACGAAAAAACTTAATGAATGGTCGTTCGTTCAGGACCTATAACTTCAATCGTCGAGAGTCTGCCAGAGAGGAATTGTCATTTCCCGCAAAAAAAAAATTAATAAGTGTGCTCACCGTTCAAATTAGCTTGTAAGCAAAATTTACGTAAGGCATTTTAAATTCTCGCCATCACTACAATGCATTTTCACAGGCGCAGAACCGCAGAAAGCTGACATTTGCGTGGATTACCACTGAAACGAATTACATATCGAATGTGAAAGTATAAGGCATTAATGACATAAAACCTCTTTTTTCACACCTTTTTTAAGGCGAAATAAGGTTTCTGTAGTCGGTTAGTCATAATTTGGCAAGTCATATAAAACCAAATACTTACAATAATACTAAAGCATAAGTTTTGTTTAAAAAGAATGCAAAACAATAAGATTTTCCAAACAGAAGTGTGAAATGCAAAACGCATGAGATTTCACATCTCTATTCATCTCGTGCGCATGAATAAATGCGAATTGCGAACTGACACGCAACGCTACATCCGGGTATAATTTATTCGAAGTATTCGATACTATAAGTATAGTTTAAGATTCCATAAATTTCACAACGAAATTACAAAAGAATCTTATAAGCCGCCGTTATGTCACTTGATTTATTGCTTACGATGACGATTGGATAAATCAGTAGATAATTAAGCATTTCATAGAAATATTTATCTACTACGTATCACTTAATCGTCATAGTAATAGTTTAAATTCTTTGGCTTCTCGCTATGAATAAAAGAATGAGGCTAAACACATAAAGCACCACAGTTAATATTATTAGTTAGTGACATTATAAAAATAAATAATTTTTGAAGAAATATTTTTGAACGTTTGTCGGAGCCTAACAATAATGCAATGTTATTTATGACAATAATTTATGTGTATAGCTACTATTGGTAAATTAAGAGAAATAGGTTTTTCGAAGCAAAGCAAAGGAGCGTAATCCATCTTAAACAATAGCCCAGGCATAGGCACTAAGTTGAAGAGCATTAATATTACACGTAAAATGCACATATTATAATATTTACAATTATAACAAAAAAAATTATGTACTCATGTATTTCCAAGACTCGGAGTATGAAGAAATGGAAATTTATTAACAAGAATTATCTATTTCAACATATTTTTACGATATCTGTGATTAGACAAGTCTTTCCTATTATGTACTCATTATCGCCTATGCAAGCACAGATAAGCAATGTGACAGACAATAACATGATTAATATAATCAGTTGAAATATCTGATATATGAAATTTAATTAACTTTAATATTTATCTGTCACATAGATCTATGAGACTCATAGTTCCTACAGTCGTACTTTTACTGGTATACAATTTAAAATTTCATAGTAAGTCACCGATTGACATAAAGCTTAGCACACGGATTAAAAGAACCCCAAGGTTTTAAATCACTAATGCAACAGAAATGCACGTAATATTTTCCATGTTTGCCCTGTCTTTCTCGATGATAAATCTGCTGTTAAAAACTTAATACTTTTAAGCAGACGGAGATTGTTTTTAATATATTCTGTGTCAATATACAATGACAATTTGTTAGAGCAGGAACAACATTGCAATGACGAGCCTAGTAGATACTCTAATCATAAAGCATCTGGCGATAATGGAGCGCACCAATCCAATATCCTGTATAGTCCCTATAGACCTAGATCGGCAAGGCTGCGAAATGGTATAAATCAAAGTGAAACCGTTACGGAGATAAGATTTGCAATTATTACTTACTCGAACCTATTCATCATTTCTTGGAGTGGATTCTTATCGTCGTGAACATATAATTTTATCTATAACAGTCAAACCATCATATCAGTCGCTAAATACTGACTACGTTATGAGTTATGAATGACATACGTACATTATGTAGTGCCTATTTAAAACTGCTGCATGAGCGATAACTATTATTGCAACTATTTAAACGTCATCTATTATAACATTTTGTAGTGCAAGCTATATTTGATTCTGACCTTTTCTATCTTCGTCGTATGAGTACCGACTTGTATTTTGCAGTTTGATAAACATGTACCTAATACTTACTATCACAGAAGTTGCATTTTTACGTCAAAGCGGCACAGAACCCTTCTGCATAACACTTCTTTCAGTATCCAAAAAACTTAACCAGAGTATGCGATGCAGATTATATGACAGTATTAACAGGTGGCCACGTTGTTATGAAGGACTATGTAATCGAAGTAAATAATGGCTTTTTATACATAGATAAATATTGATTTAACGAAGAAAATAACAGTATGTTATTTGAAAAACCACGTAAAGATTAGGCAAATCACCAGAATTATAAAGACTAAAATGATAATCGATACTTGATGACGTGTTAATTATAAAACAACAATGTGATTAAAAAATAATCATAATTTATTAGAGTTTTAGTATTTTGACGATTATAAAGCTAAATAACACTATCACACCTACCCAGAGTTAAATGCATCTACCATTGAAATACTAGTGTATAATTGTTAAAATATATCAACAATTACCTTACTACGTATGTACAATGTGTAGTCTAAGTGGTAGTTACGGAGCTAGCTGCTAGTTTAAGTAATTACAGTTGCATGCACAATATAAGGTGGTATCGGTGACAAAGTACCAGGAATGGGCGGATCACAGGGAATATTCAATAAAGCATGGTCTAGACAAGCCGGCGTCAATGCAGACGTTTATAAATAACATAAAAGTCTATAGCATTGCATGAACCCCGTCCTCCATATTTGGATCCTAGCCAAAATTTCAGTCATAAATCTGAAAATGTAAGGGTATCTAACCCAGCTTTGGTCGGTGGTTTTCGTTTAAAAATCGATAATTACCACACTGATTTATATAACGCTGTGTATTCAAGAACTCTAATTAAACGAAGCATCATTAAAACTGGCTATCTACTCAAGGTATCAGTGATAAAAGTAATTCGTAATAGGAAGTGTTAATTATCAAACTAAACACATCACAAATCACAAATCATTCGCTATGTCATGATTGCTGTGGGTGTTGCAAAAAGCCTTGTTTTTCTGTTAGGACAAGAACTCTTGTATGTAAAATACATGAGATTCTAATACCTAGCCTAGAATTTTCTGGCCCCAATGTTTTAGTATTGAATCAGCTGAATGCCTAAAACGAAAGACAAATATGTAAAGTAGAACTTATCTAACTAGGCGAGAACGTTACTGAAAAACATCCTGTTTTGAGAGCAGTTTTTTATATTCCTGAATCTCACAATGTTCCAATGAATAGATTAGAATAAAATTCATTCCGAATTCAGTACAAGTCGCAGATATCGCACTTACGGCTATAAGTGGCAATTTACTAACAAAAACAAGTTTTTCAAAGGACATAACATGGCGCCGTTAGCAAAAACTACTGGTTTGTGCGCACGTCAACATAAATGATGGCTGTTAAATGTGACGTAAATATGTGTGACTAAACGTGATTTATAGATTTATCTTGCTGGATACTATAAAGTTAATGATAATGAAGATGAATTTGATTATTATATCAATCACCAGTTTTTGAATATCTAGAATCAGAATTTAGTGGACCAAACGAAGTATGTATGCAATATGCAAATGGAACGCTTTTATCTGAAAAAAGTTTCGTTCTTTTCTAACTTGCCCTATCCTCACATATTTCTACTTTGAATGAAAAAAATGATTTTTTCTTTAAAAATAACTTTTCATTGATCGAATAAATTGAGGTTTAGTTACCTACTGCGTAAATCTCTTCCTGCGGTCACTTCGAGTAAACATCCTAGTTTCCTTTAACATCGAATGTAAACCGAGCCACTGATTCACGATTGATCACTGAGACACATTTGGTTCGGTTCGATACGCTTGAAAAGAACTGCTGTCACTACGGCGCATGAAATCGATGCCGGAGTCCAAGGTGCGATGTGATTAATTTATTGTGGCGACAACATCGGTAGAGGTAGAAGCTATAAATATTTTGATCAGGCATTGTTAGACACGAGAACATAATACGGCTTCGATGGGCATCGTGCTTATACCGAGTGTAAGCTACTGCGAATATAATAAGCAGCAATTGAAGTGATTGAAGTGACACTTGACAACGGAACCGCGATTGATAAATAATTAATTATTGCAATTTGATATCTTATACAAAACTATTTCGAAAGTCTATCCACTTGAATAATTTATAATTGCTATTTATTTCTGTCCTCAATAGATACAACAAGAGTTTCTGAGCGTGTAATATGAACCTTAACTATAACGTTAGGATTGTTAAAAACAAACTACATAAGACTTTTTTGTCACCATGTTATTTGAAACTTTGCTCACTTTAAAGTCCGAAATAAAAATTTTGAAAATCCAAACCGTCTACAATACATAATCATAAATCTTCTTAATAAACAAACAAATTATCACTTTTTAATTTGTAATAAGATCACAGGTTGTAGATCTATTTGTCGAGTAGATTTTTGCATGTTGCCGACTCGTAATTGATTGGAACCGACGGTGCATAATTCATCGTGCAAGACAGTCACGTAAATCGCTCGCAGGTTACACCTGTTCTGCAGTTTCGCCACGGCTGACCGACAACAATGCCAAGTCGTGTAATTGAGCAATTCCAAAGCGACGAGCGCATCTCCGATAAGGATAAGAGACGGGAAGTTGTCAGTTCAAACGTAAATATTAAATGCGCGACAGGATCTTTGGTGACACGTTTCGTTTAAATCATCGCGTCCGACCAACCTTGCGCAAGGTGTTAAATCATCTTGCCCTAACCGCACCACCGTAAAATTATTCCTCGCTCGTTAGTTAAGCGATCCGAGGCCGCTGTAGTTCGTATTATGTAAAGTTTGAAGGTTTATCCTTGCTGTAAACTTGGCCTTCCGTCAGCCGTTAAGTTACTACTTATATAACTACGCGTTATAACTTTACCTCATGTGTAGAGAACATAAGGACATAAAAAATATAAAAATACAATAATACGATGTAGAAATACATACTTATATGACGACTGTAAACTTTAGATTTAATATCAGTAGTTTTCTAAGTGTAGCTAACAAAAACAATTTAAAACTTACGCAAGTCGAAAATGAGCTACTCGGTGCGATCTATCACTGTCTACTAGTGGTTACGCGAAATAGCCGTGAAATCTTAGGCCATATACTTTCGAGCCGACATACTAGTTGCCAAAAGAAACGCAGCCTACACAGGAAATCGCCAAGAGTATGTATTTATTTATACTAGCTATATTTGGCACTTTGGCAGTGACAATATTATACGCAGAGAAGTTAAACAATATTTCACTACCCTGATTAATGTAAGTAACTGGTTATGTAATTCTCTTCATAAATCCGCTATGAAGCTATATGGCAGTTCACAGTTATACTTGTGAGCACTAAAAGAAATTAAAATAATAGCATACCCGATACGCTAATATTGTCTAATAACCGGTTACACCCACGCGGAAATTGGTGTTACACAAAGTTAAAAGCTATCATCGTTATAGTGAGTGTTATTACTTTCGATATAAAATGCCAAAGTACCAAATATTTTATTTGGTATCTTTGGTATTAGGCAAAAGATAACGACTGTTACGAAATATAGGTACGTGTCTCAATTAGTATAAAGTTACATTTATTATGATGAGTTATGATTTTGAACTCAACTTATCGTTGATTCAGTACCTACATTATACGGCCAAACGGTGCTTAGATTAGGACCAAAGTATATAAATGAGAAAAGTCTATTTGTCTGTCTTTCACTTCAAAACCGAGCCACGGGTCGATGTCATTTTTCGCATGAAGATAATATTATTAAAGGGCTGGAGAGTGACACAGGCTACGTGTCATGTCCTCGGAAAACATGTTTCAAAGAAATATCTGCTTCAGATGGCAATACAGCTGATGGCAATAACAGTTTGACGATACAGATTTCTGAATAGGTTTGCAATTTGTTTGGTATCTGAATAAATTTGCAAACGTAAGGAATCATTTTCCCGAAGCGAAGCAAGGACGGCATTACGGTAGTAACACGAGCAACTTACACCACAAGTTTTCACGAACAGATTCTAATTTAAACAAGGCTATGCGTTGAGGTTTATTGCATCGACAAAGCCCGCATCTGTACGCTCACTTAACATTTCGCATGCAGCATGCAACTAGCCTCGCGGCGCGGCCTCTTACTTCATGACATACAACAATCGTCGCGAAGACGCATCGTCGCATGCGCATCGGTATTGTTCTTTCTGGTCGAAGTCCCGCAAGGTTAGGATGCAGTTATGGTAACGTGCCAAACAAGGTTAAGTGTGCTGGGTACCGTAGCTTGCTCCGTGCTAGAGACAGTACACCGGCTAAGCATTATAAGTGCACTAGACTAAGGGTCACGGCCGACCGCTCGCAATAATGGCGCTTGGTGAACTGATAGCGATACCCTACCTAAAACTAGAATCGATATGACTAATAGCCACTCTTACGCGTACTTAATAGTACGCGTACTTAGTGTTGCTTAACCTTTAAAATATATGGAACTATGACTTTCAAACATGGGTAAGTAAAATTCATGCTGTGTTATACATATTTGAATTGTGCCAGCTATGTCTTTTAATTTGATACCTTTCCAACACGGCAACTAATAACTTGCTGACCTTTAGAGGGCGTCATATTGACTTTAGCGTGCCGTCACATAATCTGTATCTTTTGCTCGATCAAAACGCTTCTAACGCTACCTCATTTGTTAAAAACTGATAAATAGTTTAGAAGTTATAGAAACAGATTAACATGAACACAGGCTAAAATCAAAATCCTTTTACTCTTCGTCATTGTTGGGTAAACATAACTCACACATTTACAACTTCACAAGTGTAATTTGAGTGCAGTCTGCAGTGTGAGACACATAAATACCTACATAGAGATCATAGATGCAATCATATAAGAAATCATAAACAATCAAGAGTTAACAACAAATACGTATAAGTACATCAAATGTCAGCTTAGACCGGGAATGTAACTTCAAACCCTTTGATTAACAGTGTTATTACTAAGCCACCGACTCATCAAACAGGTATAACGCTAGAAACTACTAATGGTCATAAGCAGAATTACCGCAGGCTGATAATAATGGTAATGTAATGTCACTAATGTACTTCATACGTGGTAAAAACGTCCAAGAAACCCGTCTGTAGGAAAGCGCGCAGAGATTACTTCACACAAATAATTCTTATTAAATTAGCTATTAAGTCGGCGAGAGTGGATTCTATGTCAGTCTTACATTGGACGTTCAAAGGGGGTGGTCTCTAGGGTGGCGCCCCTCCATAATCCCTAGCGATACAGTCTCGGCTTATAAATACTGAAACGTTACGAAACTCTAGTTATTGCGACGTTGATTAATGATTTTTTAAGTAAAAGCCTACAGGCACGCATAGGGCAGATGTAATACAAAGAAAATGAGGTCTAACTCGTTTTAACTCTTTTATTCAGAGGTCATTGTCAAGTTCTTTATACACAAACTAGTAAATCCGCCCTCGCTTCGCTTCGGGAAACCAGTCCCGTCAAAAATCTCTATAAATTTTAACAAATTATGTTATTCCGATGTCTAAGCTATATGACTGCAAAGTTTCATGAAAATCCGTTCAGTAGTTTTTGCGTGAAAGAGCAACAAACACACACACACACACACACACACACACACACACACACACACACACACACACACACACACACACTCACTCACTCACTCACATACATCCTTACAAACTTTCGCATTTATAATATTATAGTAGGATAGTAGGATAGTAGGATAGGAAGTAGGAAGTAGGATGCGTTAATTGTGTAATTTATAAGATTTTTTATCGAAACTACAGATCTTATTTGTTTAATGATAAATATTGCGTTTGTATTAAACAAAACCGTGGATATAGGCGAGAACGAGATAAAATGGGACAATGTGAACTTTACTGACTTTAAAGGGGATGATAAAGTAGAATAAAAAAAAAAGGATAGATCATAAATGCGACGAAATAAAGATACACCATAACCAATCCAATACCATGGTCTTCAGACATTCGAAAGTGTGTTGGCTTGACTTTGATACTGTCATAAATCTCCAAGCCCATATAAGTTTGGCTTAAAGTTAGGAAATGTTTGTTTATTATACTACTCCTTCCGGCTGACTCACTCCAATTTACTTATGGATTTACTCTTTTGCAGTTTTCTTACTTTCACAACTAACTTTTTTACTTCCATGTATAATGTAGTTCGACACTTATAAGAAAGTACTCGTAGGTATAAACTTGGCATTATTTTGTGAACTTCAGCTTAAGATTTTTAGTTTGGTATTTTACTGCAAATTCTACAAATAACCAAGTTATTTTTGTTTGATTGTGTATTTCCGATGTATCAAGTTTGTAATAGAATGATATCTGGACTGTGGTGCTATTTTATGATAGGTACCTACTACTAAAAATTGGAGCCAAGCATCTTCACCTTACATATAAATAATTATAATAAATAATATAATATAAACCGAGGAATAATAAAAAATATTAATAATATCCTTCCGTTATAGTTTTTATCATTAATTTAATTAAAGTAACCACATACACGCTTATCCTTATTATCGGAGCGGCGCGTCGAGAGAGCTCTAGTTTTGAATGCTATAAGTTGTGATAAATATAGTTATTATTTAACCACTAAATTGCGGCAAATTATTTTTTTTGTAATTGTATCATAATCGTTAAAAACCAGAATTATGATTTAATTCTGTTTCATATTAAAGTAAAAGAAAATTTAATAAAGATCTTATCGCCCTCAGATTCACTCATAACCTGTCCTGTCCTCACACCTATACCTTTTTCCTGGTTTTATATTAAAATCACTTCTCACGGATGCCTTCGTAAACCTCTTCTTTTTAATATTCTCCGAGTTCATTCACTTGCAACTTTGAAAAAAAAAAACAGTTCAAAAATTCCAACTTGCGGTGCCTTTTTATAATTCCTTACGTTTAAATCATCCGTTGCGACTTTGGTCAGTTCTCACTGTGATAAATATATAACTTTATCGAGCCTTTATACACGTATATAATGTTAATAATGCACTTTATTTTCTATTTAAGTATTTCGTTGAATATGCCGCAAAGATAAAAAAATTTAGTCTGCATTGAGTTTGTTAAAATCTGCATGTATGTATTGGAAATACCGACTCAAAATAATTATATCTACAAGTCAAATAAAATTTGTCGACAGCATAATTAAGTAGCCAGTAATTGGTAGTAATTAGTCGACTGTTTATACTTAATTAAAGTGCGCTTAATCTGCTACTTACTGTTGTAGAAAAATTATCATAAGTAAGTACATGAATATAAACATTTATCTATCAGCAAGTCGGTAATGCGAGTCTTTTGGAATAAAAGAAAATTGTACATGCTAAGAATTTTTCGTGTGTGATGAGGTTTTCAAATTAACTAAAATTAATTATATCTAGAGGGTAATGAAACATAAACGACTATAGGTATTATTATTGTCATGGTAAAGACTGTACTTGTAGAAGACATGTCCAGCAGTGAAGCGACATATTTCAACGAACTAAACAACCATTGTTATTCAAATTATGGAAAATTCTAGTAATACCGTGGAGTTGCGTAACACGTCACTTACAGATATTTGTGTCCGTAACAGTCACGATAACATAACACGACTCAGAATAAGCGAATGGAATTTAAAGATCCTGCACAATATAAGGCAAAAGTTGAGCGATTGTCGTTCGTCGAGAACTCATTGCTCGCTCGTTACGTGCAAGGGCACGTTGATTAATTAAAAGACGTCCATTAAGTTGACCAAGTAATCTTCAACGAAGGTTTAGGATTAGAAAGGTTGCTTGTTGCTATATGCTACAAATAATAACGATCTAAAAATAAACTCAACTAATCAATTCGTAGTCACAAATCACAAGCCTGAGACCAATACTGACACAAGTATAACATTGTTGACCGCGAATTGTACTCATCTAGCGGTTTGTATTTGTACTTGTTCGCATTACGATCGACATTAAATCATCGATCGGAGCAAACTATGACAAATTTGTTTCGCTGACCATAAACAATCACCATAAACAGAGAAGGCTGCTAGCATGTTATTAGATAAATATCTGTAATTGTGTTAATGAAGTGCAAATGACAGGCTATTTAGTAGTAAGGCACCCAGCGTAGGATTATTCTATGACAATAATCAATAGCTTAGCAAATATCATATAGGTAGGTACGTGGTCTCCGTTTACGATTAGAATAATCACTGACTATTATTTATTCGACGTAATGAATATTTAGCGTGATTTCTCAATTTGTTAGTCGCAGAAGGCTGAACCTAAACATCCCTTTTGGGTGGCATAACTATACTATGGCTAGGCACTGTTTTCAAGCTTGAATACGACTGAATTCAGGATTTTATGATTCAGGTGGCATCTAAACTAGACACTGATTTTATTTCTTTAAAAATCAATGCATATTATATTTTTTAATGAAACGTGGATTTTATACGGTTTCCCTACTAGCATATTTAAACTTATTTTAAAATATTGTTGCATGTTTCACTGCAGCCGTTTGATATTTTGCACATGTAACCTAACATTAGGCTAACTAGTAAAATTATTAAGTAAGTACTTAATGAATATTTCACACACTACCGATAATTTTAATATGTAACAGTTACGTTATCACATCCGCAGAAACAAAAACTTTATCCGGTACGAATAAATACTACTTTAGCAATTTAGTCTACATTTACGATGTTCCTGTCCCAAATGTCCAAATGTTATGAGGATGTGGCGAATTTAACCGTTCATCAACGTTGACTGTATTACTCGGGATCAAAGAAAACAGGTCACACAAAACAAACACTTTACCACTAACTCGAAAAGTTACATAAACTAATTAACCACTATAAAATTAAGAAACCGAAAACACTTACCGGAAAAGCTTATTTTCGTTTCGACCGGCATTTTGAATTTAGAATCCTTTTTTAAATTAAAATCTTATGATCTGTCGTTCCAAATTCAATTCAAATCGTCGTATTAAATGCCGTAATGTTATTGAGATTTGTGAGGGAAGCTTCGAAATGGCAATACGTGAGCCGGTTGAGTACGCGCGTTTCATTCGCTCGTCGAATGTGCACTGCCGCACGTACCGCGGCGTATCGTACTCGGCCGGGCTGCGGCGCGGCACGCCTGATAGGACACTTCTGTTTTTGTTGTACAGCCGCCCGCCGCCGCCCCTGCTCCAGGGCGGAATTTCAATGGAATGCGAAATTAGCTACTTCCCGACAATTTTAACCAAATTGAAATTTTTACCCCGACTACGATATTAATTTAAAAATTAAAATTTAAAATCTTTTTGATTGTTGTCATTTTTCTTCTTAGTTTCAATTAATTGATAGGGTTCCTCTAAGATACTTTCATTTATTACGATTGACTAGAAAATCCATTTTAGTTTTAAAATTATATGCCTTTTTATAAGCCATTATTTTATTTTTCTGCACTGGGAACTAGGTTACACGTGTTACGTATGCATTATCTCATTGAAAATGTTTCGTTTTATTATTCACTAGATCCTACTCCTACTAATATTATAAATGCGAAAGTTTGTAAGGATGTGTGTGTGTGTGTGTTTGTTGCTCTTTCACGCAAAAACTACTGAACGGATTTTCATGAAACTTTGCAGTAATATAGCTTAGACATCGGAATAACATAATTTGTTACAATTTATAGAGATTTTTGAAGGGACTGGTTACCCGAAGCGAAGCGAGGGCGGATTTACTAGTTCACAATAAAGCTTTCATAATAAAATTATTTGAATAAATTGGCTCAATATAATATAGGTAATTAATTAAATATGAATAAAATAAAGTATTACTCAAAACATTATTTTAAAGTCCCAAGCAGGGAATATCAGGTCATCCCTGGCATAAATATGTATAACGAAGCCGCAATTTGTACGCAACCATAAATCGCCCCCGAGCACTGACCCAAGAGTCTATGGATCTATATAAATATTAGCGATAAGATAATATTATCAGCGCGGAGATAACAAAATACCTACACACTTTGTGAATCAAGCAATGCCGCTTATCTGAGACCACATCATCATTGTAAGTATGTAAGTACTTGCCATCTCCTAATCTCCTCTCGTAATCTAATGTTCTCGGATCTCCTCCTACGATATGTGTACAGGTAAGTCCACATTCACGCTGGATAATTGTAGATTAGGGGACTTTATACACTTTGGGCGCATAATGGAGAACTCTATCGTGACAGTTCCCTAAAAATGTTTTTCTTCAACAGGAACTGATAATTACGTATATTATTAGTAGTATTTGTTAATAAATAACCTTACACCCTCATAGCCCTACATTAGGATTCTCTGTGTCGTGGGTACCATTGACAACACACAAGACAAGGACACACACACACTACGAACGGAAACTTAAACTCATCATTCAAATTTCCGCCGCGTTGGGAATCGAACCCAGCACCTTTCAAACAGCGACGATCCGGCATGTTAACCATTGAGCCATTTGGGTTGTCAAAACATTGCCGTTACCCGAACAAGAAAAAAGAAACTAGCGTCATAATGTTGAATGTGGTCTTGAACCAGCTTAGTCATTATTTTTCATTCTATGAAGTCAGTTTTAAACTTATTTTCATATAGATTTACATGTGAACTAAAAAGTAAGATTTGAATACTAATATATTTCAACTATTAATCTTAATATATAAAACTCAAAGGTGACCGACTGTTTGAATGACAGATCTATCAACGCAGAGCCCAAATTACTGAACCGATAGGGCTGAAATCTGGCATGCAGATAGCCACTATGATTTTAGACATTAGAAAGGATTTTTCAAAATTCTTCCTCTAAGGGGGTAAGTAAGTTATGAAAATAAACATCATTGCAAAAGAAAAATATCGTATCACAATATTCACAATTGCGTAACTAGTATATTATTATACAACAATTACAAGATATATTTAAATATGCAACAAAACGTTTTCATCGTTTCGCTTATTGTGCATCTAAATAGGCATGATAATGTACAAGTTTGCGACAATACAGCCGACGAGTGAAGAATAAGTAATGACTTTCGTTTTGTGAAAATGAATTTCAATACATTTCTATTTTGTGCAGTTGACGCTGTTCTTTCTTACGATTTCTACCAGGTCAAAGAAAGTGAAGGAGGTCGAGATATCGAGACTGAATCGCATTGCTGGGCATTCATCTTTGTAAAGACTGAGTGGACTCCGAGATCATTGTGCTATCTGGAAAGACAAATTGACTATCCATAACGACTAACACCAAGAAACCTTTCACCATACTTTGAACTAACTTAAATGACAAAAGCCAATTTACATTCACTAAATTTTGAACTCGGCAGATTGATTCGAAACGATCCAATACATTACGCAACAATGTAATCTGTAACACAATAAGGTTCATAACTCCTTTCACCGTAATGCTGATTATAACTTTAAATTAAGACTTCAAAGAAACCGTTACGTTTTAAATTTTAATTAATTGGAACATGCGGATGCAATGAAACTCCGTTCAGAAATAAGACATCAAACAGTTTATGCTGGGAGTTGAGACAATGGCTTAAAGGCTTCACGAAAGAAAAAAAATCCCTAAGCCTCGCCTATCTTAAGTTTGTTCAGCCGTTCCTTTGAACCGTAGCTATAAGCTGCTTTTTCTAACGATGAAGATTCAGAAATAATATCAGTTTTGAAATGCAGGTTCAAAAAATATTGTAATAGTTTTTGGTATAATTTAGTTATTAACCTCGTAGACATTCTATTTAAGACTGAATCTATAACAGAACATTTGTAGGCTAAAACTTTCGTTTACCATTTTTTTATGTTCAAAGTTAGCATAAAGAAAACATAACATTATGCAAAGAAGTAAACACATTCGATATAATACTACTGTACTGTTAACGTTGACATCATCCTAAATTCTATAACTGTTGCCTATTGGCATGCTTTCTACAATCAGCTTTATTCACATACATATAATATTGACGGCAAACAAGCTCTTTCATTACATTAGGTAACGAACACAATCCTCTTTTCATGATACGTGAGAGCTAGATGATCGTTATTGAATTATTGGAATTATTGGTATAACTTGCGGGCAATGACCGATAAATTGGAATCCAAACAATCTTTGAGTCACGGCTGGAGTTTACAGCGGAAGGCACGTAGCCGTTCGTGGCCAGGCCGGGGCTCAAATATCTTAAAGCACCAATTAGGAAACATAATTAAAAATGGCGACTAATTGCATCAAGAATACTTTATTAGCATGTTCTCATGTTTCGCTCTTTCTCTGAAATGTAATTAGTCATCGTAACGACGATCTGATAACGGTCATTGGGCAAATGGGCCCGGGTTCGCTCTCACAATTATAAATTGTAAAGGAATAGTCCAAGTGTGGTTCTGTACCCCAACAATTTCGATAAAGATTAGTCTTTAGTTACCTACTCCTTTCACTATGTGGAAGAAAATACTTATTTATGTGCTACTAATAGCTGGTACCGATAAGTTCATGTTAGAAGCTTGCATCATAGCAGATTGGGAGGAAATACGTACCGCTTTCGAGAAAGCTGATATATTTTGGATCTTTGATACGAGTATACCTACGCACTTTTTACGTATGCAAAACATAAACAATATTCATACCAAAATAAAAGGCCTGCTTCTTTTTCACTAAAACATTAGAAAAATAATTTTCATTAACGAAACAAAATATTAATTTCATCATATTATTACCTACTTTAATTTAATCACTCGCTATTAAAATATAACAAAAAAAAAACAATTACAGTTGTAACTAAGAAAGAAGTTAAACAATTCCATTCAATTAAGTTGCATCACAGTTACTAAACAATTAAATTGAAGACGCATTTCATCACCGCAAGAGGTACATAAGTTAGTGGTACAAATATAGGCTTAAGTCATAAAATCGGGCAATTTCCTTTGGACAAATATAGAAAACTTGTTTTAATGTGTTACAGTATGTGCTCGGAATTCGTTTGCGAATTTGGTATAGAATTTAACTACCCTTTTGTGTGGTGCGTATGCATAAAACATGAAAGTATTCCATTCTAGTTAGTTCAGCAAATCGTGTAAAGCGAGATTTCTTTTAGTGTCAGTCCGTATAATAAAACATATTGTTCATTATAATGGATGACAATTTACGAATCTAGATCAGTCCTTACGAGCGGGCGCCCGGGCGTCTACATTTTATGCTACTAAGGAATCCCTCTTTGTGTTATACATATAATGCAAATTATATGAACGTTATATTATGATATATAAGTATACTGGGAGCATTGACGCGTGGCGGAGGATAAATAAGAAGGGAAGTAAGTCTGCACCGCGCTGTTGCCTCCCCCAGTCTTTACAACCCCTACCCTATATACATATGAATGGTTTTAGAAAGCCTAAAACGATGTTTGTGGTTATTGATTTTAGTCCCGCCGTACGTAGACATCGCAGATTACAAGTGTTTGCCTTGTCTAAGTGTAAAATGAAACAGGCTTAACACTCATTAGCGGCTTACTATGGTATTCTACTGGAGCTTACTCCATTACGCTACTCCAGGGCGGAATAGAGGGGTTAGTAGCCAACCCAGTATTGAAAACGCTTAAGACTATTTAATGTCATAAACTCACATAACATAACTTAAAGACAGTTATCCATCGATTACACTCATCGACGTTCTTAGATTGCCGATAAAATATCGACGCCCAAAACAAGTTTTGTCATACTCTACAACTGTGCCTGAAATTGCATAACTTAGGCAATCTCTTAGGTACAAACTGAAAGTCAACTGAAGTCGAATCAGTCGTAATCGTAATCGTTTCTGCCGCCGAGCTATAAAGAACATTGAAGTCAATACCCGTAAATAAATACGCTAATAAAGCGGGTTTATCGTTTTCGCGGAAGTTCAGGAACTGAATTACGAGTTACGACGGCGATATTATTGTCCCGTGACACGTAATAATTCAGCGTTTGACAAGCGCAGGTCGAAATTAAGATATCATGTTACCGTGAGACTGTTCGGTTTCGGTATTTGTTTTGACTGTTGTTCACCGGCGTGTGACTGCCGACGATATTGCTTAACCAAAGTCACGTACACTCATCAAGCACTCAGTGTTTGCCCACTGGTGATTGGCAAACAAAACTATGCGCAGTTTTATTATTTTCATGACAGGTAGGTACGTTGAAAACAATAGGTACTGTAAATATTGGAACATATGCGAAACAAATTATTCTTTTAGTTTCATTTTACTATTGGATTAAATACCCATATTGTTATTCAGAAATATGGGTTACTCAATTTTATGTGTGACAGTGACGATGTAGTTTATGTTATGTACTTTAGTAAGTGTTACTTAACGAAAGTACATAACATAGAATACGTCTTGAAAGTAAATAGAAACAGATACAGCAAGTACATTTTCCCCGCATGCGCAGCCGGTGGGCGGCAGTCCGGAACACTTTCCACAAACGATTTCAACACACCTACTCGAGTTGCAGGAATATCGGATCACTTGCGGACGAAATCCGGTGTCTGGTGAAAGAGCAGGATGTTACCAACACGTTACATGGAGCTAGCGAACAATAACCGAGGAAAGGGCACCTTGCGCACGCAATAGAACGGTACACCTTGACGACCGAGTCACATAACTTTAATACTTAGAGGCAATTACTCATACTGCTTGTGGGGACTTCTTAAATTGTTTAAGTTTGCCTTTCCTGCTATGACAGAAACTTTATTTCATTGTCTTAGTTATCGTTTAATGAATAGTTTTCATGGTACAACTTTGATGAAAGTTCCACAATTTTCAAATATCTGAGCCTCGGCGTAGACCGTTATTGGGATGAAGCCAAGGGAGACAAAATACGACATAAATCCATGCAAGGACTCCAATTTGACAAATCGAATAGCCTTTTAACGTAGCATATAGAACACGGCACAACTCTAGTTGCATATATTGCGCAAAAGGAACCGTGCAATGCAACTGTAGGATTAAATATTAAGACTGTAAAATCGATCGCAGTGGACTTATAAATTTAAATATTTTATTTATTTATTTATTTTATTTAACAATTTCATGTACACTATACACAACAGAGGAATCGATATAAGTAATATTGTACATAGGGTCTGCTTATTTCTTAAAGAAATCTCTTCCAGTAGATATAAAGAAAATAGAATATAGTAGAAAGAAAATAGTAGAAAATATATATTAATATAAAATAGATTTAAGTACATATTTACTATAATACAGACTATAATAAATAAATATTTACTAATATATTTATAATATACCTAAATATGTGAATGATATCACTAGCCGAGCATTAATAATGCAGTAACCTTGGATTGAACTGACATCGGAACAATTTTCTTGGCATTTGGAGTTATTCACGCTGTTACTGTTTTTAAAACGTAATAATGGCTATACAATCTCGTCATGACACAATTTGTTTACGTTTCTTAAGTTATTTTTAGGAAAAACTAATGGAAATTTTCACATCACGATGTAGGTATTGTGATGCTTGTTTTGTCGTTTGATATAACCTCTAACTTCTCTTCGCAAGGACTCTAATTTCGAACCCATTGTTAATATTAGGGTACTTCATTTGTTTTGGAGAATGATTAATTCGCTTTGGGTTGTAAAGGGCTCCTCTGGCGACAAGATGACAATTAAGGCCGTCTACTTTTATCCCGACTTCTAATTGTACTGCTTACCTTTGGATTAAAATCTATCGTGACATTTAACAACCCCTTTAATCATTTTTTAGTTTGTTTTGAACCGCTAACTAATAGGGAATTTAACACTCTATTTACTATTACTCAGGTCATTCAGGAGATTCAGAGATCATTCAGGTACTACTCTTCTTTTTCCCATTGCTAAACTGACCATAATGTAGCCTCAAGTGCAGATAGGTAATCTTACACACCTTTGAAAATATGAGGAAATACTCATTGGAGTACAGGATCCTGCAACATCGTGGGATGTTTCCCTTCAATGAAGCACGGAAAAATAAAACTTAAGTATGCACGTTATTTTCAAAAATTTGTGACGTGCATAGGTTGTAATCAGGCCCACTTCGATGGTGAGTTCTAAAGTTCAAACCATTTGGATATCACTGTTTTACATTTACTAATACAATATTACCTACATTATGTGGTCTATTTACTCAATTGTCAGTTATCGTTAGTAATGTTACACTCCCCTTACATTTATAAACTCTCATTCAGTCATTGTAGATATTTCGAGAGGTGTAGAGATTTGCTTCACCCTCCTCGTTTCCCGCATAATCAATTGTCGCATACGAGTACGCGAATGATGCAACAAGCTAAATTTAATTCTATTTCGTTAGGTGAAAGGTTGGTTTTAGCGAATGCAGTTGTGGCTCCTCACTCGTTGTAGTCCTGAATGGCAAGGGAGGACCAGCCGTCTGCCAAATTCGCATCTCTATACCTATCCGTATTTACGTTTCATCTGTAGCATCCCGTTCGCGTATCGTGTAGTAGATACCTATCTATTATTTAAATATGTAATGTTCAGTCTTTGCATTTTCAGTATGTAAGGAGCGCTAGTTTAGTTTCCAACCATTTTATGTTGTGAAAGAATTTTGTAATGAATGAATTTTGTTTGCAAACTGAAACCAGTTTTATGAAAATTTGCCAAGAGTCTTCATTTTTCTTAAATGAAATAACATTTAACTGATTTATTATTTATACTTACTAATTATATCAAAAGATATTTTAGTTCCTACTGGTGGTAGAGATGATAGATTATAATTATATGAATAGGAGAAGGCAATTCATTTCATTTTAAAGTTAGTTCAGAGTTATTAAAATTCATGATATTCTAAAGATATACTAAAAATATACTCCCTGTCTTCCGGGCAACTAAAATTGAACCGCCTTACTTTTATTAACAAAAGGACTTTATTGTAATTTAAACTTAGCTGTCTTTGCCGTCATGTTTCAACCTACTTTATAAGAGTACTAGCAATCTTACATAATAAGATACCAATTAATGAATCTCGATGCACTATTAAATTTTCAAGACCATTCAGGTAACTCAAGGCCCTAAGTTGATATTTAACGTAATCAAATATTTTCTCACCATGTAACCGTTCACTATTATACTACCAGGTTGACACTGTTGGCAAATGTTTGCGTGTTTACTAATAAAACAACATAAACACGGCAGGTATTTGTCTGCGATCGCAAATATCATGCGCACACGTCGATAACGTTCGATGAACGCACTCGATTCCAAGGCTGACTGGTTGCAATTAAATATTAGGCAGGCACCTAAGCCATTTGCATTTTAATGTCATTATTGTGAATTTTGTGCATTTAGCTTAGCTTCGCTGTTATGGAGGTTGTACCATAATTTTAATATTATAATTCTGTTAGTGTTTAATATTATAATTTTATTGAAGCCGCATTTCGTGTACTTCTCTTTAGTGGTTATGACTTTAATTCCATGGGAATAATTCATCACCGCACCCTCCGCAACCGCCCATGACAACTGTGATCAATACAGAATAAGCCTCAGATCTGAACTAGGTTGATTAGTTCAAGTAGGAGACAATGTTAGACGTGGATTAGAACTTTAGATTCTTAGCTCGATAATCCGTATGACGACTGGGGCAGGGATGGATTATCTGTTAGTGTTTAAGTTAGCTCTATAAGTTGTTGTTAGTAAAATTCCAGATTTTTAGTAAGAGATTTGTCCCAATTCGGACACAAATATGATGCTACCCTAATACCCTTGAGGGACTACAATGATCGACTCTAATAGTGTCTAAAAATAACCGGTTCTACACCTTTCTAACCGAAACATAATTATTATACATTAGAAATGATAGACACAAGATATCGTGACGGACCGTGGTACTACCCCGAGCGAACTCTAGGCTCTACCACCAATTAAACTTTATTGTAAACTGACCTTTACAATAAAGTGATGGTTATACCTATTCGTCCCAACCGTTCCTTCTTTATCCCAAAGGTTGCGTGGATGAGATCGCACGTTTGATATACGCAGTGTATCGTTTTAATCTTACGTATTAAGGATTAAATGTCCCTTTTATTGCAAGATGAGACATTCGACTCAGTGACTAGAATATATTAGAGAGTATAACATTATATTCATACTGACCTATAAATGTCATGGATCCTACAGTGCAAATATGCGTTTATTTTAGTTGAAGTTTAGTTTGGGATAGGTAGGTACTCTACAAAATAGTAGATTGCTTTTATATGGTTTTAAAGTTCCAGTTATTTTTGCAACATATGAGAGTTATAGTCTCAATACTTACTTTAACTTTTTTTTAATAATTTAATTTCAAAAATTTCACACAAATTATATTCTAAAATAGAAACTGTTTACGAAGTATGGATGTCGTGGCCATATCGTAGATTTGCTCACATCATGAAATGATCGACCATATCATGAAATGGTCGCATTTCATGAAATGGTCAACTCAGTTTGGCCAGATCGTAAAATCGTCTATGTTTCACGATTTGGTCATCAACGTTTGGCCTGATCGTAAAAACGCGAAATCTTCTTCTCTTCTTCCATCGTTTTATATCCAAAATCAACTCATTATTTTATGCTTTCGTTCAATGTTACTCGTTTTCAACAATTGACGTGAATTGTATTCTGCAGTTAGCAATTTTTGTTACTACTCTTTTACTCTAGGCCGAATTGACAAGAGAAACAACATTTACGCCAACGGCTGCCATCTTTACATATAAACAAAGCGCTTGCAGCGCCTCTACCGGTAATTAATGTAACTACTTTACGATATATGATCAAAATAATCTTGACCATTTCATGAAAAAGCCGCGCGTTTAGTTGCCCATATCGAGAAACGATTTCTTATCATTGATCTGCTCAAACCACATCATGATGTGGCCAATAGACAGTTGACCATATCATGAAATGCGACCATTTCATGATAAATGGTCGATCATTTCATGATGTGAGCAAATCTACGATGTGGCTACGACATGGATATATCGTGAGCTGATAATTACGAAATATAAGGGAAGATGTGTAGTAGGGAAGGATCGGAGTAAAGGACATAATATATCGACGTCCTAAGACTAAATTCGGGCTTGAAGTTGATAAAATTACTTGCTTCAGTACTTGAGTATAGAAAGTCCTCCTGAACAATAGTTTCAATCCTCTACACATCTCACATCTATTAATACTACGAATAAAAACAAATACTTCGCATAATCACTTGTAGGTTAGCGTATTCACGGGAATGTGAATGAGCGGCCTTAGAAAATAACTCAATTAGCAAATAGGTATGTAGTCGAATTCGAATAAACTCTATATCAAACTGCTTGGCTGTAGCGACAATCGTCCTATTATGCATATATTATATAATGTAATATCATTATCATTTAAAGTCATGGATATCGACTTTCCAGGACTGTTAGTGCTGGCGAGCCACAGATCGCGTGCGGGCTCATAGGCCAAGGTTAGACGAGTGAACGATCGCTACATTATTGTCGATTGTGGCTTTGTTTGCTCTTAAATCTAATAATGCAAAATATTTCTGCCATTCTAATTCCAAACATAGTTTCAACCCAATACCGGACTAGGATTATTTTGAGCACACATATCTTTCTGTTCTACATTTTTATTTATTTCACTTTATTGTATACTAGAGAACCGCCCGCGCTTCGTTTCGGGACCCGTAGGTAACAGACGCGTAAGTCCCGCTCCCGTAAGAATCTCGTCTAAAAAGTAACCTATGATTATGATCTGGAACATCAAATATAACGTTTGCCTATGGCTTAAGTAAATTATATGTAGTATTTGATAGCGTGATTAAAAACTTGCAAGTTGCAAATGAACTAACGCCATATATTAACAACATTCGGAACTAAATATCTAGCAACTAACAAAATATCGATCTTCCCATGGGAATGAGATGTTTTTCCGCGGTAAAAAGTAACCTACGTCGCTCTCCACATCCCTAACTATCTCCACACACATATATAAACCATACCATATAACAGCCAAGTTGCGACGTGAAAGCGTCACAAACAAACACACTTTCACATTTATAATATTAGTACGGATACACCATAATTACAGACAGGAATAAAAATACAGAAATTTATTCTAATTGTGCACAAAAGGCGATCTTATCGCTAAACAGCGATTTCTTGCAGATAACCTTTGGGAAGATGACGCAGGGAAAATCAAGAGAGACGTTGGTAAGGTGTATGTATGTATCTAATTTAAAGAAACTAGAACCAAAACCTAATGAATTGAAAAGTTACACCCTACTCCACGTATGTAATTACACGTTCATAAAGGTGGATATTATTTATTTTACATATATTATAAAGCAGAAGTGTTTGTTTAAACGGGGTAATTTCAAGAACTAATTGACTCGAATTGTTTTTTTTGTAACAGACAGTCCATTTATCAAGGAAGGCTTTGGGTTACATATCATCACGCTTCGTTCAATAGGAACTGAGCTAAGATGAAACATTGCAAAAATGGGAAACTAAGTTTCCCGAAGCGAAGCGAGGGCGTTTACTAGTGTTTCTTTTGAATAGTTAAGCAATTCGAAAAGGCGTTAATTGAAATTAATGAATACGAATGTAGCTACATCAATCTTAAACTAATAAAGTAATAAATAGTAGGGCTGTCTAGAAACCCGGAGCAGGTGTTTATCAGGTAAGATAATCAAAACTGTAAATGTTACCGCCGTTAAACGGCAGCCATTAATCTGTATTGCTGACTGATTCGTATCTGGTGCTCTTTGAATAAATCCATAATATTTCTGTCAGGATCTAATAGAAATACTGCATTATAATTTTAATGTCATATTTAAACACTAGCCAGACTAAACAGTATTGTTATAAATTATAATATAAATAAAAACATGAACAAAAATGAAAGTCAAATTCACTTCAAAGGCCTTGCCATTTGCTTCCTAGATGCTTTATTATTTGCTTATTATTGCATAAGTCATAACGAAAATATCAACACTGCAAAGTGACATTATACAATGTTGAAGTCGTGACGTGACTAATTATTTCATCTAATAAAAACCATTTTACAAATACAATACCTATCTCTTAATACATATTGCTATTTCTTTTGCAGGTGTCATTAAACAATGTCATTCCGAGCAAAAACATTTATCGGACAAGTAAAATGTCTGTATTTGATTTGAAGCAGACCTAAGTATAAGATCAATTAATAATAGGGAATTAGAATTACACAACAAGCGCCTACTTAGTTACACTTACAATGTAACACAATGAGAACAATGACCAAGAAAACGTCTCCGTCAGAATGGCGGGTCACTCCAAATTTATTAACTCATTTAACGTTGATGTAGATTTAGACA
This sequence comes from Hesperia comma, assembly GCA_905404135.1. Classification (NCBI taxonomy): domain Eukaryota; kingdom Metazoa; phylum Arthropoda; class Insecta; order Lepidoptera; family Hesperiidae; genus Hesperia; species Hesperia comma. Next base: position 5,550,204 of record FR990018.1, read on the forward strand.
ATTGCTACCTATTTGCTACCATTTGCTACCTAACATTAAATATTTGCTACCTCCGTATTTTTCAAAATAAATCACTTTTAAAGGTGACCCGCCATTCTGACGTCAGCTTGGCGGGTCACTCATCCCGTATGTACAAACTTTTGAGAAGTATCGAAATGTTTTTTCACTATTGATTGCTACCTAATTGCTACCTAAAAACCTAGAAGTCTGGATTCCGTAGCTTTTAAGGATAAATAGTTATTGACAAAAATAGTTTACGAAACCTTGAACGCCTGCTAAATCAAAATTGCAAATGTTGCGTTGGAAAAGTTATATCTGTAGAAACCTGCTAGTGAATGAGTAGTTAAATAATGGTAATATTAGGATAGGATAAAAATAAAGTTTATCTACTTACAAAGTTTATTTACTTACAAAGAAATGTTCTTAAAATAAATGACACAATGTGGTATCACTTTCTTGTTACTTTTTTTAATTATTGCAAACATGTCATCATAGCACTGCCAGACGTTCCAGCGTTTGCAGTGTGCCTTGTAGTGGCCCATTTCACCAACTACAGGCGAAACAAATTCTACAATAGATACTAATTCATATTTATTTTCCTTTAATATCAAATTTGTAGGCACATCGTCTATTGAAACACATTCATCTGACGTTTCAAAGCTAATGATAATTATAAACCTCATTAGAGTTTTTTTCACACATTGACCTGATCAGCTGGCTCTCACACACTCTTTTTTGTTCGTCCAAAGGAACAACAAATTTTCTTCCCTTTTTCATTATTATCGTGAACTTTAATATACAATTAAAATCACTTTAATAATTAAATACTAGAAATACAATATCAGTGTTATGACAGTCAAAGTCAAATAATTTTATTTATGTGGGTATTTTTCAATACACTTATCAATGTCATTTTTTGAGTCTACCGCCGTTTCCAAAGGTGGCAAGTAGGTACATAATATTCATATTCATAATGTTCAATGATACTTATTGATGAAATTATGAAATGTTGTCATTCTACTTGTAATGGCATCAATATAATATATACTTAAGTAATTAATTAATTACTGAATATAAACTTTATTTTTATCCTATCCTAATATTACCATTATTTAACTACTCATTCACTAGCAGGTTTCTACAGATATAACTTTTCCAACGCATCATTTGCAATTTTGATTTAGCAGGCGTTCAAGGTTTCGTAAACTATTTTTGTTAATAACTATTTATCCTTAAAAGCTACGGAATCCAGACTTCTAGGTTTTTAGGTAGCAATTAGGTAGCAATCAATAGTGAATAAACATTTCGATAATTCTCAAAAGTTTGTACATACGGGATGAGTGACCCGCCAAGCTGACGTCAGAATGGCGGGTCACCTTTAAAAGTGATTTATTTTGAAAAATACGGAGGTAGCAAATATTTAATGTTAGGTAGCAAATGGTAGCAAATAGGTAGCAATTGTCTAAATCTACATCAACGTTAAATGAGTTAATAAATTTGGAGTGACCCGCCATTCTGACGGAGACAAGAAAACGACGCCGACGACGTATCGATTATAATGCATCGGGGTAGAGAAAGATAGAATCACTGAACTACTAAGTGCCTTACAAAGTAGCACGGATTGGGTTTACTGCGATGTGAAATAGGATGAGAAGGTAAATTCAACTGGAAATAACTAAATACGATCTCACTTACAGTTGAGTTCAGAGTCCTTTTAATTAGTAAAATGAAAATATACGTAACAATTATACTGTGAAATTTGACATGAAATGTGATGCAAATTAGGAATTTACTGGATTTATCAAAAATACCATCAATCTCAAATAGAATGACTAAGGTCAACGTTTCAAAACAATGTTTCTATTATTAATAGAGATAAAAACACAATAAACAAAATTATTATACACGGAAATAACTTTCATAAAACAACATAAAAGATAAAGGGCCTGAGATATAATCTAGGATCTCGTTGAAACGTGCTTGCGTCGGAATAGTTGTATACTTGTACCTATATTCGTACTCGTATGTGGTATGAAATAACGCCTACACGTCTTTCTTCATTAGGCACTATTGTAAACCGCATTTGTGATGAGCCGACGAGATTGTAAACAACTGTTTATCTTGTATGTGCTTCTATAAGCGGTTGTATTCTCGTATATGTACGTATAAAATGAGTGCCTATATTTTGCGTTATAAAGAGGGTTAATAAAAAAAAATTTCTTTGCTTTTTTCTCTGGCGGCTGGTGTATGTACTGAATATGTTTTGATCGACGGTAACTATTTACATTCTAGGGCACATAATGTACCGTAGGCGTTGTTTCATCCGTGTGTAGTTGAGTGCAAAAATACATTTTTAAATAATAAAATGCCGTTAATCCCATACCGTGTACGGATGGCCAAATGCGGGTTGATAACTTTATACTGTATACGACGATAGGTAACGTATCTCGTCGAATACTCGCGTTTTGGAAGATCCAGGACTGATCACATAGTAGGAACTAGGAACTATTTGGAACGGAAGAAAATTCGATACTCTGATACCCAAGTAGTTGGTACATCGAACCAAAAAAGTATCTTCTTGTTTTTCACTCTTGAGTGGTCACGGTAGAGATTTGCCGAAACGATACTGGCCGGCGGGGCGAGTGACATAGGCCATATACATATGTTTTTCTGTAGTGTATTTAGTATCAGCATTGCACCCGTGCGAAGCCGGGGCGGGTCGCTAGTTCCCAATAAAGCAAAGCAATATTTTCTTTATCTAGCGAATATGCTTTGAGTGCTAACACTGCTAACTACGCAGTAATTTAGCGTGATGTCAAGTTTAATTATCTGTTACCAGATACGAGGGAGTAGCGCTCATTAAAATACAATTTAATGACTGTCAAACTTCGTTAGAGTTGTCAGTCGAACATTTCAATCCAATTTGATCGTTCAGCTGAATAAACTGCAATTTGCAAGCCGTCCGAAAGATAAATGTAGAGTAGAGGATAAATATATTGACAACCCGGTAGTTCAGTTGGTTTGGTTGTGATCATGCTGGCAATACGAAGGGTGCCGGGTTTTTTCGCTGGCTTGGAGCGATATTTGTGTACCAGATTTTGTTAATGTTAGTTCTTATATTTATTAGGTATGATTTACGTATTATTTGGGTTTTATCAGCGACGACCGTGAAGCAAGAGAGTTCTAGAGCACATCAGACAGAGAACATAGAAAATTCTAGGTTCTAAGGTTAAATTTTAAGAGCAAGACGGGTAAATAATCAGAGGATCCGTATGGCGCAATGTCTCCCATGTCAAACTGCAGTTCGAAAGGGTCCCAGGTTCGAGTCCGCAAGAGGAAAAAAATTAATGGGTCCGGGTGTGTACCTCCTCGTCTTTTTAGTGTCCTCTTTATGAGTGCTTCTTATTTACATTATTGAATAACAGAGAACGTTTTTATGAGGATATAGCTAAGTACAAGTAGGTATCGGTTAGTCGGTTAGTTCTACGAATTAAAATGGGTACCTACTTTCAGTATGTATGTACATAAATACATTTTCTATCTCGACAATCTTTAATTCGCAAATGTCGAGCAATGTCTTTCTATCGTGTATCGCCATAGTAGTTAGTCTCTTGTTCCGAGTGCGACCGAGATTTCAAAACCAAATTTGGTTTTGCTAGTAATAACGGAGCCCACACTAGAAAGTATTGCCGGATATAGCAAAAACTGTAAAAAGGACAACAACAAAATAAAGTGAGTATTTTTATAACAACAAGTCGAGACTGTCGAGAGGCGTGAGGTGATCATGGACATTAAATAAGCGTTTTTAATCTTTGGACCGCTCAATAAAAAACAAATTATGTCATATTCGAACTATACTTGAGTCATCGAGAATAGAGAATTGCCACTCCCCGTTAAAAACAAATTTATTACATGTGCTGTAAATACAATTCTTGCCGTCAATCTAAAACGAACTTAATAACAGGGGGTGAAAAACTGGCATTTATGTGGGTTGCCACTAAATCGAATACCATATGGAACACGAACGAAATATAGTGTAGGTAATATTTTTAGGTAGGTTTTTGTACATTAAAAACCTAAAAAAATTAACAGATTGATTGGTGGTGCCTTGGTATCATAAGCGGATACTAAATAATTTTACTGTAACGAATAGTCACGGTATTTATTATAATATACCGATATTTTGACTCAATTTCATGGATCATGGTCACGGCGAGACACGGTAATGGCTGTCTCGGCCGGCAAACTGAATCCTTGAGTTATAGGGAAAGATCACTACCACCTGGTCTACAAGATCGTTAACCATATCAGTCAGTAGACGTTAGCGCCATTTGTTAGGGCACCAACGTTACAAGACCAAAACGTATCCTAGGCCAGCTTCTCAATACCATGTGGGACCGTGTGATGTAAACGCCTTATAACAACCGCACCCAGTAATAAAACAACGTGAGTAGGTATTGCTACATTGTGCATGAATAGGCGCAGTAGGTGTGTTTTAATTACTATTGATTAAAATGCAACGGCTGGGAAAATTCATCGCCCACTCCGGTGGTGCTGGTTCGAATCCGCCTTTAAAACTTCTTTGGTTCATAAATTTATATTTAAATAAAAAATAATTAATTGTAGGTACTTTATCCATGTTATTTTTATGTAATGGAACTTAATTAAATTTAATTTTTTTGTTGGATATTTTCGAGAAATTTATGTACATTATCCTATCCTACTAATATTATAAATGCGAAAGTTTGTAAGGATGTATGTGAGTGAGTGAGTGAGTGTGTGTGTGTGGATTTTCATGAAACTTTGCAGTTATATAGCTTAGACATCGGCATAACATAATTTGTTAAAATTTATAGAGATTTTTAAGGGACTGGTTTCCCGAAGCGAAGCGAGGGCGAACTTACTAGTTTTCATAATAATATAAAATCAAATTGATTATTATTAAAACATTCACATTTGCAAACTGTACACTGAAAAGGTAACTTAATTAACTATTTTTATAACAAATCGTAAACCTATCGAAAACGCAAGCGTTAGAACTAGTGATGTGCCGGATCGTTAAAAATGTATATCCGCGGATACGGATCCGGATACGGATATTTGGTGTCAAGATCCGCGGATACAGATACGGATCTTCATTTCCTTACTCAATCGGTGTCAGCGCGCGAGACCTTGAAACGATAGTTGATGTTACGCCCGTTGGAACAACAGGCAGGACATGTTTCGACTTGCATTGCGCGGGTACAACTTTTGCTTCTTTTATTTAATAAACTAATAAGTAAATAATACCGCGTACCTACTAGGTAGCGCTCATCCCGGCGGCTTGCGTCGATCCTAAGCGATCGACAAAGTTAATCAACAGCGGGCGCGGTCGGTAGTCGGATGGGTGACCGCTAGTGGCAAAAATTTCTTGAGCGCTTCCGTGCTTCGGAGGGCACGTAAAGCCGTCGGTCCCGGTTGTTATCGATTGATAGCAGTCGTTAAGCCATGTCGGAGGCCTTCGGGCGGCTTGAAAACTTTCGACACTGGGTTGGCCACTAACCCCTCCACCAACCCGCATTGGAGCAGCGTGGTGGAGTATGCTCAGGGCCTCCTCAGTAATGAGGAGAGACCCGTGCTCAGTAGTGGGCCATTAGTGGGTTGTAGCTTAGCTTAGCTTAGCTTGGTAGGTAGAACCTATTATGTACGCAGTATTCAAACTCAAACTCAAAATCGTTTATTTCACGTAGGTATTTACAAATACGCTTGTGAATGTCATTATTTGATTCTACCGAAATTTTTGCAAAGGTGCCTTATATTCGTTTGTAATGGAGGAGAAAAAAAATGGCGATAAAAAAACTCCTCGGCATCTTTTAAAAGATCACTTACATCTACCTACAGTTTTATACGTACTAACAGGAGCGGAACTGGTCGCGGATGGCTACTTCCAAGCATCCTTGTCATTTAAATATTCATCGACTGTGTAATACCCTTTCTGTATAAGTCACGTTTTAACATGTTTCTTAAATATTTGTATGGGCGAATCAGTAATGGACTAACTACTACTATTAATTACTGCTATTAATTTACATTATTAGAATAATCGTTCAATTAGAATTTGTTTGGTTTTCTCATCATCAGTCTCCTCTCATAGTTATAAAAGTGATCTTATAACTTTCTATTATATTGATCTTATTATAATTATAAAAAAGATTTAAGTTTTGGTTTTCTCATTTTCTTATATTTATAAAAGTGATTTTATAACTTTCTATAATATTGATCTTATTTAGATAGTTGATTAGTACCTTTGAGTTATGTACTATTGGTATAGTAACTTACTACGATAAATGTTTGCAATATAGAGGTGCCAAATATTTGATTTTATGAAATAAAAATAATTTAATTGAATTTAATATTTTTTTAAATCTACCTAATCACCTATAATATAGCATTTCATCCTATCAATTGAAAATTAATAAGTTATAAGATCCGTAAAAGATCCGCGAGAAAAGTAACGGATACGGATCTTTCTTTTCCGTCGGATATCCGCGGATACGAATACGGTTATCTGGAACATTACTAGTTAGAACAACAAAAGTTTAAAAAAAGGAACCCGCTACTTAAGATCAGGTTTTGTATAATCATCCACTTATAGGGAAAATACTAGACATATACACATATTGACACATATTTTGCATTAATAAGTAGTGTAAGCTGTGTAAGTAAGGTTATCGACTGCCACAATTAGCGTTGCCACCCGTACTTTATATTGAAATCTGTCTTTCAAAACCCGCTAAAACACTTTTTAACAAAACGTAACCAAAGCAACCAAAAAATAGATGTATATCTACTTCATATATTTCTAATCTATACAAAAATAACTATTTTTAGAGTTCCATACCCAAAGGGTAAAACGGGACTCTATTACTGAGACTTCGCTGTCCGTCCGTCCGTCCGTCCATCCGTCTGTCACCAGGCTGTATCTCATGAACCGTAATAGTTACACAGTTGAAATTTTCACAGATGATGTATTTCTGTTGCCGCTACAACAACAACAAATACTAAAAAACAGAATAAAATAAATATTTAAGTGGGCGCCCATACTTTCGACGTCTCAACGATAGTTTATTTCCTTTTGGTCCAAGAGATGGCGTTGTGCGTAATATGTGGCTACAATAAAACAATTAAATATTTAAGTAAGGCTTTCATACATTAAAAGAAATAATGAAATCACAGGACCTGGGCATGTCACTAAAAAGAAAAACGTTTAATACATGCATCCTTCCATGCTTGACTTACGGATGTGAAACATGGGCACTCACAAAATCTCTAAGAGACAAACTTGCCAAGTGCCAAAGAGCAATGGAGCGTAGTATAGTAGGATCAAAACGTCAAGACAGAGTCAAAAGTGCCAACATCAGGACGAAAACCAAACTGACCGATGTCCTGATACGTATTGATCAGCAAAAGTGGAGATGGACTGGCCACATGATGCGAGACAAAAGGGAAAAATGGTGCAAGGCAGTTACTGAGTGGTATCCAAGAGATGGGAAAAGGAACCGCGGTAGACAGTGTCTAAGATGGGAGGACGACTTGAAATTTGCTGCTGGCTAAGGTGGAGACGAGTAGCCCAGGATAGACCACAGTGGAAAATGTTAGAGTACGTCCATGGAGGAGGCCTATGCCAAGAGGCACACTGAGATAAGGGACATTTTATAAGCTGTGTTATTTAATCCAAACTATTGTATTCATACCTAACCACAGAATAAAGGGCTTATTAACTTATTATTATTATTCATACAACAGACCACATTTTTTTGGCGTTTTTATACATAATGGTACGGAACCCTTCGTGCGCGAGTCCGACTCGCACTTGGCCGATTTTTAGTGTCTAATTAGACGTTTACAAATACTTAAAACACTGAATATAATTAAAAACAGCTGAAATGATTAAAAAATAACATGATTTTGTTTTAGTGGGTTTTGCAAAGTAGCTATTGAAATATTGTACGTAATTTCTGATAATTGTACTCTATGCTTTACTTATTTCGCATGATTTGACCTGTTTGTGGTTTTTAAAAGTTTAGTGTTAGTTTCAGTGAACGAAATTTATCAATTGGTGTTGAATCGATGTCTCCACTCGCCAGTGCAGCGCCACATAACTTGTAAATTTTACTTTAATTTGTCACTACGTAATTTTTTTCTTACGTGTAATAACCTATAGTATATGTACCTACTTTAATTGCAAAAAAGAATTGGCAACTCTAGCCAAACGCACTTTTCCACTTATCATATCGTGCGGTAGTTACAAACTACCGTTACTGTTAGGTATGGGGTGCCAATGCTGCCGTGGCAAGCAATGAGACATAAAATTGTATCGTGAATATAACTTAAGGTCTCGCATGAATAAATTAAGAAAGAAAGAAAAATAGAGAGCAGCATTGTGATTTGTGATGGAGGCCGGAGACAGCCAGATCTGGTTTTCCACAGGACCCATGTGACGATGCCCAGGCACAAAAAGTTACATTCTGTTACTGATACATTCTGTTACTTTTTTATTCCAAGATTTCCAAGTGCCGATATACATAAACGCAATCGCAAGACGCAATGTCACCCACGAACATCTGTGATTTCAAAGGCATCCTTGATGCCTTACCAGCAACAAAAACTATTGATTTTTGTCAAAAAGAAAGAAATTAAAGAATCAGAGAAACAAGATTAGAAAGAAAGTACCTACGAGTATGTATCTCCTGGATCTCAAGTCAGTAATATACAGATTACCTATTGCGATACCTTACAAATTTATTAGATTTTAGTGCACTTTGACCGTTGCCTAAACAGGAAACCAGTAGAATTGAAACCAATAGGCCATCGATACATTAACGGGTTACACCTCTGCAATTTCGTGTTTGTTGTTCTTTGTATTTCAGCTATTTTAGTGTTGACACTGCCGACAGAAATACAAAGTCGGCCATGACTTTAAAATAAATCAAACTAAAATATAGTTCGGTCTGTATCATAAGATGAATTAGTGAGTCGCATAGCACACGCGTCTTGCTCATCCACAGAGAAAGTAAATTATCTCCGGACAATAGAAGACGGATCGAAGACCTCCAACGACACACGAATGTTTTTATTTCGGCTCACGACTTGGGCAATTCAACGAAGAAAAATAAATAGAATACACTCTATAATCAATTGGAATGCCTACCAACATTGAATTGCAAATAGGCTACCTTGAAAGCGTTGCCTGGGGATTAGACCCCATTGCGAAACTGACCCGCATCTTTGCACGATTATCTGGGGCCAGACTCGTGACAATGTATTGTAGTGTTGCGCGCGTCAACCGTTCTCGTAAATACTATTGAATGTGTGTCGTGGCCTGATCGTAGATTTGCTCACATCATGAAATGATCGACCATATCATGAAATGGTTGCATTTCATGAAATGGTCAACTCAGTTTGGCCAGATCGTAAAATCGTCTACGTTTCACGATTTGGTCATCAACGTTTGGCCGAATCGTAAAAACGCGGAATATAGGGCATAATTTCGACCTTGCGTAACAAACCTTCGGCGACCAGCCTCAGCCGCTCCGGCTCGCCCGCGTGTCTGCGTTTTGTTACAGCGGGCGGGGGCTGCCCTCCCTCCGCGCCTCCGGGTTCTAAAAAACACTCTAGGGGTAGGGCATACAAGACTACGTGGAGTAGGGGTTGGCTAATTCGGTACCAATATTCGACCTACCTACACCTTGAAGAATTTGACTGAGTAGTAATGGAAATGGGTATTCATTGTTTTATATTCAAAATCAACTCAATTTTTATGCTTCCGTTCAATGTTACTCGTTTTTAACAATTGACGTGAATTGTCTTCTGCAATTTGCAATTTTTATTACTACCCTTTTACTCAAGGCTAAATTGACAAGATAAACAACATTTACGCTAATGGCCGCCATCTTCACATAAACAAAGCGCTTGCAGCGCCTATACCGGTAATTAATGTAACTACTTTACAATATGATCAAATTAATCTTGACCATTTCATGAAAAAGCCGCGCGTTTAGTTGCCCATATCGAGAAACGATTTCTTATCATTGATCTGCTCAAACTACATCATGATGTGGCCAATAGACAGTTGACCATTTCATGAAATGCGACCATATCATGATATGGTCGATCATTTCATGATGTGAGCAAATCTACGATGTGGCCACGACATATGCATGACAATTTTATACAAACCAATACAATTTACCGGTTATAAGTTATTCATGAATTATAAATCATAATTACTAAATAATAATTAAGTACTAACTAATACTAATATTGCATGCTGGGATCAGCCAAATATGTCGGCAACAAATTGTATGACAATAATTAAACACCTGTATGAACCATATTTGTGCAATAAATCATTTTCATCATTTTCATTTTCATAACACATGTCCATGACGATTTTTCCTCAGTGTGTTAATTCACTTCAGCCAAGGGTAATAAATTGATAGGGAATATGGAGATACAATATGCATTCATCTTATATAATGTTGGTGTTGTTATCGTTAGACAGCAGCCGCTAATTTTATTGTGTATCATAAGAATTTTTAACACTTGGACTGGCAATTAACAATTTTACCAATCCACACTGGACATGATTTGATAATTAGTATTCTCTCGTCAACCATAATTACTGGCATTCATACATTTAATTAATCCATGCAAGTTTTAATAAATTGCTGCAATAAAGTCGTTTATCACAATTACTTATTAACTCGCTGCTTTTATAGTTTACTTAAATAATTGAAGCAATTAATAACAATAAAATGTTAATAAATAACGCCTTCCTTGTTAGCTATAACAATTAACTATGAACTAACGGTAACAATAGTTCTACGACTTAACACGAAGGTCGTATCGAAACCGGTACTGTTACAATCATAACAGGTTATCATTTTTTGCCACCATCATATAGGTATGCTTACTAAATAAAAGTGACGTCAGTACGAAAGGAAAGTCAAGCGTGTTAGAGAATACAAAACGTCGTAAAATAATGAGAATGTTGCAAAATGAACGTAAGAGCTAAAATAGGCGACATTATCTCACGAGTTTTTTTTTGTGTAAAATTCTTGGAAAGCCTTGCGATATAAATCATTTTATATTATTGAAGTTATGCAATCCGGATGAAAAACTGGAGTTTTGTAATATAAATGTAGAATTTATAACCTATTGATGGAATTATTCTAATATTTTTTTAGACATAAACAATGTAACAAAATGAGATAAAATGGGACTACTAACGTCATCAAAACTTTTTTATAAAACAAAAAATATTCCGAGGTGCATTATCAGGAGAATCAGGACCGAACCATGTTTTTTAGAGTTTCGTGTCTCTGAGACCCGAGACTTCTTTTTTTATGTGGATAAATCATCAGCCAGAACTCGCGTTTAATTTACCTACACACAATTTTGTCAGCAAAATCTTGAAATAAAAAAGTTCCAACGTCTCTTTTAAAACGCCTCGTGAGGTATAATTAAATCAAATTAAGTATTCAATAAAATCCTTACTCAAGAGTTGATCTTAAACGGGATGACGTTGTTTTAACGAGAATTAAAAACCACGTCATACGTAACCACAGCCAAAATAACCGTAACGAGGTGAAATCGTGGATTTAACCAAGTTGGTGTTGGCTGCGAAAACAAAAAGTAACCATCCGATAGTTTCGGGTGAAACTCGACTGTAACATTTGCTGGGATCATTAATATAAAAGTAATAATTCCACTTTCGCTTTTAGACAAAGTTTTTTAAAGCGTTCAGGTTTTCGTGCCCGATTTTTTACGTAAACCGCAGAACGGCGAAGCCGGAGCTTGTGTTCGTGACATCGTTACCATACTTCGTTCGCGTTCGATCTAGAATTCGTTATTATTGCGTGGCACACTAATGCCAGCTTTCCGCCTATGCGATTAAGGTAGATTTAAGATTGACGGCGAAATCTAAAATGCTCTGAATAAATTTTGCTTACAAGCAGAAACAGAACTTTAGGCACAGGTAATAAGTTTGTTTATGGCGGGGAGTGGCAATTCCATAATTATGCTCGGCGATTTAAGTATAGAAATATTTGGACATTTTTTACTATAAAATTTATACATACATTTAATTACTTGTTTTTATTCGTAATCGCGTTGTTGTTGAACGACTTAACAGATCTGATGAGGTCGTGTTTACTTATAATATACGAGTACCTACATGTGAATTCGCCTTCGTTTCAGGGAACTTATTCTTTACAATTGCACAGGGTTCATTAAAACTTGCTTTAATATGTAGTTTTGTTATTATTATTTTTGTTTCCATACAAAAAAGCGCGTCGATCCTACTCCGTTCATTACGTCATAAACAGTTATAAGTTATAACGTATTTGCATTGTTGCATTTATAACGGATATAATAATATATAATTTCTGTTAAAGCAGGTATTGCAAAATGATTATTAGAGAGACCAGTTACAGCTGTTGATAAAATATATGGCACTAAACTAGTATGTATTTCTAAAGTGGACATTCATCATTACAATTTGTGAGTAGTTTAAAAGGCACAGGTCTCCTTTCACATAGTGGGCCAATGTTTTAATAGTTCATGGTCAAGTCGAATTGATAGTCTTCACATTTATCACCTCACTTACTTGTATTTAACGAGTTTTGTTTCTAATTTTGCAAAATTGGGAGGCGTGCTTAATTCGGAGATCGGAGCTCGATGTCCACATTTCATTTTTATTTCACTTATAATCTATGATCATCTATTGTACATATCTACCATATATTTATTTATTTATTTAAGCTTTAATGACCACAAAAAACAAATAGGGTACATATGGCGAGCTTAATGCTTAAAGCATTCTCTACCAGCTAACCATTAAGCCAAACTGATATACACGAAGAGCGGTATTATGCTATAAATATTAAATTCACAATGTAAGTATTATTTCATAAAATAATAAGTAAAATAAATAAGTTTATACATAGGTACATATACACACATAAGTACAAATAATATATATAAATATCAACATATACATATATAATATGTATATAATATATAAATTAACAATAAATGTATATAAATATTCACTATCATAATATATAATACACTGATAAATATGATATAAATATATATTTCAGATGATGTGACGTCTATTATAAGCATTGGTCAATCAGGAAAGCTTGTAACCTTTTCTTAAAGCAGAACTTAGTTCCCGGCTTCCGAAGTTCTTCAGGTAGAGCATTCCAAGAACGAATTGCCTGAACTGCAAAAGAATTTGACATAAAACTAGATCGATGCAGCGGGAAAGAGAGAACGTGAGACTCAGCAGAGCGAAGCTGTCGATCATGGGAGGAATGTAGATAGTGGAATTTTGATTTTAAATAATCGGGAGAGTGACTTTCGAAAAGAATGGAAAACAGTGTACAGAGTAACCTAGTTTGCCGTCGCTGGCGGATAGGAAGCCATTTAAGCTTAGAACGATAAGAGGAAATACGATCAAACTTGCGTAAGCAGAAGACAAAGCGAACGGCGTTATTAATGAGACGATCCAGTTTGTCCAGAAGAGCCTCACTGAGATCTGAGTAACACACGTCGCCATAATCAATAATTGGGAAAATTAGTGCTTGAACCAGGCTAATTTTGGTCTCGATAGGAAGGAAATTTCTGAGCCGGTTGAGAAAAGTTAAAGAGGCCATTACAGCGCGACATGTTTCATTAACCTGCGAAGTCCAGCTTAAAGAGCAGTCAATGTGAATGCCAAGGTCTTTGACGCAGTTAGAGAAAGGTATTTTCGATTATATTGTACATACTACGCATATAAGTAACATTAAAATAGGTTACTTAAGACCGGAGATACAGGTTTGCATCTGAAAAGCGATACAGTACCTACTTATATACATACAATAGGACCACCTAGACGGGATTACTCATCTCACGAACGATAGCTTGAAAAATCTACCTAATACTGTCAAATTGTTAATGTTTGGGTCATTACAATACTGGTTTTTATTGAACTCCCAAGGCAGCTTCTTCAAGAATCAACTTTTATTTTGATGACAAGCGGCATTAGACAGAGGTCACATCATTTATTACATCATCTTCGTTATAAATAAGCATGGATGATCTAACTTAAGCATAAGCTGTAAGTGGTTACAATCATTTTCTTACCGACTATTATATGTGATTTAATAAATGAATACGTTCTAAGTAGTTATCTAACCACAATCGTATTTTTAAAATGTTCTCAAGATCTCTCGAAGCGTACTGTAATGAATACTAAGTAGAAATTATTAGCCTGATTAATAAGTAGTTGAGCAACTGAACGTGGTAGTCGCTATTGGCAAAATTTTGCGCGCATCTACTCTATGGAGGGTACCTACCTAGCATTATACTGTAAACCCTTTGGAACACAACTTTGGAAGTCACGCTGTGCTTCTGAACTACGAAGTAGTTTACAGAAAAAAGCGGAAAATGTTTAATACATAACTATCTATCGTAAAACGACACTAAAGAGATACTTTTCCATTTTACATTCTTACGAAATGAATATTCATGCATTACGAGCAAAGATACTCAGTGATTAAGAGGAACACGCATGTCCGTCGCACGCTGGCGTGATCGAGGCTAATGGTGCATAGAGATTATTAGAGATGCCTCCTAGATTAGATTGTACTACTTTTTGTCTAACAATTTATCGCTTAAAAAAACATGTTTATGATTAATCTCAATTGCTGAGATTTTTACATCCTCATACATTCCAGCTTGTTTTTGTTGGATTCATTACATTGGTGCAGGTAAAGACAAGTTAGAAAGTAAGATAATTATAAATAGATATATAGGTAATTCACATGAATTATATTCGAAAATAAATAAGCATGTACTTTGGTTTAGGGAATATTTCCCTTAGCACCCGCACTCAGTTACATGAGATTCCTAGTGATATTATTTTTCATTTATAAACAGATATAAATAAAACAAACACTTAAATATAAGTGAAGCTTATTTTGATACAGTAGTGGAAACAGCACCAGAATTGGATAAGCTGTTTCTGTGATAAGGTTGCACCACACGGACTACATAATTGAAATGAGGAGAATATGTACAGAAATATAATTTTCCCAGGCTAAATAAAGTGCTCCATGTATGTTTTGATGCTATCTTAGTCTTAGCAAATGCTGTTTATAAGTGAAGTGAAATCTGTGTACTACAGAGGATTCATAACATTGGATAACTTAATGAAAAAATTGCAATGTGGTATAAGGTGTGCATCAATTGACCTGAAACCTGCTTAGCTGTAGAGTGCATTGCAGCACATCAATGGTGCAACATGGAAATAAATACAAGCTATATGTTGCTCACACTCAGGTCACCGGCTATATTACTGATACTCCAATAAGCCTTAATTATTTATTTATTTATAATGATTTTAATAATTTAATGTTTTTATTTCTTTTTAATTGCGGTTAAAGTTGGGTGGCATTTACCTATAATGAAATTGCTATTTGATATGTTTTTAAAAGGTTTAAAATTTATAACGAAAAATGTTTATTGGACAGTTAACCACTTTGAAATAAAATTAATTAAATGACTTAATAATAAGAGTTTTGATAATAAGCTACTTGTCAATTGCAGTTTGTAATTTTTCAATATATCTAATATCATGCCAATTTAAGAATAAACAAATAGATAACATATGGAAATTAAAATGTAATAATTCATATTCAACTCACCAGTTCTCGGGGAGATGGGCACCGCTGGCTTCGGGGATGAATTGGAGCAGAGTCGGCCAATCTTCGACGGAGGCTTCAGCCCTGATGGTTTTGGAAGGGTTGAAGGTCTTGCATGTTCAGATTTTGTTGGCACAGTCGAAGCTGTAGTGCTGACTGATGCGGCATCCGAAGATGTCGACGACGGAGCCGGTGGAGGGTCCCCAGCCTCAGTTCCTTGTTTATCACTCATTTTAACACACTTCTCACACTTTCGGTTTGCACAATAAGAAACCGACTAAGAACCCATAATTACGACGCTGAAAAACAGCTATTTTAGATTTATACCGTAATAAAGACGAAAACTAGAAACGCGACGCGACTCAAATAATCCCACGACTAATAAACTAAAAATATCGCAAGTTCCCGCGCATTGAGAAAACACGCAATCTGGATCACGGCCACGACGCAAACATACGATGTGTAAATACAATTTTGTTTATAAATATCCTTAATTTAAAAATTATTACACACAACCGTTGCAATAACAATTAAAAGGCACGTGTATCATTCGTTTTGTGGTGTGTAATTATTTTTTATATTACGGTTAGACTGCAAGCCTTCTCCGCCAGAGTAAGCTGAAGAAGAAAAATATAACTGCATACCTTGAGCGAGGAATTAGAGCACAAAAAGTGCTATCCGTGACTTAGAAAAACACGCGAAATTTTACCGCTTCTCGCGTCGGACCCAGCTGGGCTTGACAACGTTATCACTACACGTAAGACGATTACACTAAACTCACTTTATCAACAAATCACAGTGTATTATACACAAAATCTAACTGGTACTTAACATAAAAATTGTCCTGGAAACATCAGCAAAACACTTGGCAAAACACGAAAGAGAATATTACAAATTCATTCTCTCAGACGTTGAACACAACAAGAAAAATGTAACGTAACTGAAGAATACATCAATACATTGAATAGTGAGCGGGCTTGAACGATAAACATTTGACATTACATTGCTGGTTTATTCATTACCTAGGTTAGCTAATAATAGTAAGATGCCTATTATTAGTAAGTCTGTTTGAGACTATAAATACTGAAGGTTATGAATGAATTTCATAGTATTAACTGTTTTATTATTATTTATCCCATTTTAATAAATTTTTATAGTATTTATTTTTCAAAATAAATTTTCATAATGGCAACACCATATTATGCTTTGATTACGTTATCGATAAACAAGGCAAAAAAGATTGTATTTCCTGGTAATACGGTCTTTTATTGTAATACATTTTTTTATCATTTTTAAAAGGTGACAGTAAATCCAACACAAATGTCACACGAATTATTCCTTGAAATTGATAAGGGTGGCCATTGACGATACGTCCATTTGGAATGCTTCTAAATGTATGAAGGCACTCCAAACGGACGCATCGTCAATGGCCACCCTTATCAATTTCAAGGAATAATTCGTGTGACATTTGTGTTGGATTTACTGTCACCTTTTAAAAATGATAAAAAATGGGTTACAATAAAAGACCGTATTACCAGGAATGCTTCTATAGTGCGTTTCACGTAAGAGTTCCCCACGCTAAAATGTTGGTAGCGATGAAATGAGTGTTGCCAAATTAAAACAAAAAAATATTCCCTTTAACTAGGGAGAAAATAAAGATGACATGGTGTTCTTCCGAAGCTATAAATACTGACGTTACAAAATATATTTTTTTTCGGCTGAGTATATATCCACCAACGCAATATTGAAAAAGTGCAGTAGGTACATAATTATACGATATTAATATTATGAAAAGGTCTACTACTCGCTCAAGACATACAAAAGATGATATTCCGTGTAAACAAAAGAGATGCCACCGAGTACCTGCTGACTCTTCACGCTGCCGGCCATCTTACTGTCTTTCGAACGTATCTTGAGCAAGAAAATAGCCGAGTTGCACTCGCTGACTCGGAGGCGGTGGAACACCTGCCTAAGGAACCAAACAAAGGAAAAGAAAACAAGCAGAATATTTATGTGTAATATTTTATTATATTTTTTTACAATAAGAATTATCGTCTAACGGACCCACACCCGAAATATTACTATTATCTGAATAGTCAAAGTCATCCAATTTTACTTCTTTTTCTCGATGACGTTTTTTGCCCGGAGTAGAAATTTTGGTTGACGTACTGGCTGCCACCTCACCTTCACGAGTAATTTTTGAAACCGTCTTTTCCGAAATACCTTAAAAGGAAAATTTATTAATTAGTTTAATATAAAAAAGAAATAACCTCATGTACAAATAAATAGCAGGGTAGGGGGTAGCAGCGCCTTCTTGCAAAATAATAATACCTATTTACTGTGGTTACCATATTATGGTGACTATCTTAATTGTAACAGTGGTATTTTATAATTAAGTTATGCTGAGTAATAAAATAAAATATAGTAATCGTTGTCAACCATTTGGGGAAATTTTCAATAACCAACCTGTCAAGGCGGCAACACGGCGTCGAACACATTCCAGCGGAATTTATTGGTTCCTTGTTGCGTTTTTCACGTTCACAAAAGCTTTTTACTTTTAACACCAACTCTCTTTCACCACTTTCCAGTGTTCTAGGCATGATTAAAACTCGAAAACAACAAATAATGGGAAAAATGAAGCGGAACTCTAAGTTTCGGATCTTGACTGTTTGCGTTTTGACAGACAGGGCTGCCAACAATATAGCGAACTCAGCGAAGGGAACTCTTAGGTGAAACGCACTATAAATGTATGAAGGCACTCCAAACGGACGCATCGTCAATGGCCACCCTAAGATTCACAATCTGTATTTTGTAATTTATTCTGTGAGTTGAAGTGAGCTGTTCTGTTCTGCTTCTGTCACTCATCTCATTTTGTCGTGGGTCAACGGCAAGCCCGTGATGTGTCTGCGAATTCTCAGGTTTTAGCTTTTGTTTAAATAAAAGTACAATATTGTTTCAAATATGGGAACCGCAAAGTAATTCGTATCAAAATGAAACTGGTGCATAAAAACATCGAAAGAGATGGTTGCGGGTGAGTATAGTTTGGAACTTGTGAGGCATTAGCTATATGTGACTTAAAAATATAAGTCTGATTTCTATTTAGGAGTATCGGCCTGGTGCCCGAAGAGCCGGAGGATATGTGGCACGCCTACAATCTCATCGCTGAAGGCGACGCCGTCACCGCATCCACCGTACGCAAGGTTCAAACGGAGTCTTCGACAGGCTCGTCAACCAGTAACCGCGTACGGACAACCCTAACCATCAGAGTGGAGAACATAGACTTTGATACACAAGCTTGTATGCTACGTTTGAAGGGTCGAAACATTGTGGAAAACCAATATGTCAAGGTAAGATAAATTAATTATGTAAACAAATCTGCAGGTTGATGGTTTTTTGCTTAATGCTTACATATAATAACCTCAGTACTAAGACTCTTTGTGTAGTGGGTGTTATATACTCAGACTAGCTGTCACCTCTCTTTTTTACCCCTTAATTAGAGCAAGGGAACTCCCCAAGGAACATACATGCCAAATTTTAGCCTCTTGCATTCAGTAGTTTGGGCTGTGTGTCGACTGTCAGTCACTCAGTAATGGAAAAGTTTTATATCTGTATTGCATAAACACAAATAGTGAATAATGATTATTTCTTACTTCATAAGAATTGGTTATTTTACATATCTGTACCTTTCTCATAAATAACTTTATTGCTTACAAGAAACTGCATGGACATCCATGCATTGATTTGTGGATGAAAGTTTTCAGAAAGGTCAAAAAGCTGGCAACTTAAATTTTATGGTAATTGAAACCCTTTACTTTTAATTTTGGCTCTTGGAAGGATGATTTTACATTTATTAAGAATTTGTGTGTAAAATATCAGGCTGCTCAGTTGATTCATGTTGTATGTTAAGCAGTTATGTAGGTACATATAAGTTTAAACAAATTCTTTCAACATTTTCAGATGGGAGCATACCACACCCTGGATTTGGAGTTAAACAGAAAGTTTGTGTTACAAAAAGTCCTCTGGGACTCTGTCGCATTGGAGCGCGTTGACATGGCCTGTGACCCAGCAGCTACGGCCGATGTCGCTGCTATTGTGATGCAAGAGGGCTTGGCACATGTCTGTCTCATAACTCCATCAATGACATTAGTTAGATCCAAAATTGATGTCACAATCCCGAGAAAACGTAAAGGTTTTGTACAGCAACACGAGAAGGTAATTGTTTTTAATTGTATATAACCACATACTATATTATTGGTAACAAAGGTAATTGATTGTTAGTGATAAATGCTATAGATTTCTAATACTCATAATCACTAGACAGCAGAAATTGTTTCTTGTCATTTTATAAAAAAGTCTATATCCAGTTAGATATTGTGTTTTATAGTGCTGTTATTTAAGGCATTTTGTGTTTTGCATATTGTGTTAATAATGGTAAATTCATAACAATTTCCACTTCATTCCAGGGGCTAAACAAATTCTATGATGCAGTGATGCAAGGAATTTTGAGGCATATAGACTTTAATGTGGTCAAATGCGTAATCATTGCTTCTCCAGGGTTTGTCAAGGACCAATTTTTTGATTACATGATGCAACAAGCTATCAAGACTGATATCAAATTGCTCATTGAAAATAAAGGAAAGTTTTTACTTGTTAAAGCATCATCTGGTTTCAAACATTCTCTAAAAGGTAATATTTTATTTGATATTATTTAGTGGTTTAAAATTATTCCCCTCACATAGTCCAAAAAGTTACTTATTATATATGAATAATCAGATATACTACCTGCTTTCTCTTACACTGTATACTTTTCCTCATAAATTATAATAATTTATTTTTGTGTTATAATTAATTTATTGTTGGCTAACAGCAAAATATTTAGTTGTTGTTTACACATTGTCAGGATCTAATTAATTGAATAATAATATGTAATGTGATCATTACAGAGGTTCTCCAAGAACCATCTGTGATGGCAAAGATTTCAGATACAAAGGCAGCCAGTGAAGTGAAGTTATTGGAAAGTTTCTATACAATGTTGCAACTTGAACCAGCTAAGGCATTTTATGGGAAAAAACATGTTGAAAGAGCCAATGAAGCAATGGCCATTGAAACGCTCATGATATCTGATAAATTATTCAGGTAATCATCCTTTTTTTAAAGTCAATTTACAAAGTACAAAAAATGTGACAGACAAAAAATTAAATCATTAATTGAACAATTAAATAGACCAGGCTTAAATGCCTTAAAGTATTGTAGCTTCCTTTAGATCAAAATACCTAAGAAGGCAAAATGATTATCACATAATCAAATGAAAAATTTCGATTTACAGTGGTTGTGAGTGTCACACTTGCTGTTTTAATTAATAAGGGGAAACAATGGGAATGAGGATAGTATAATCTCTAATTCAGAATTATTAAATATGTCCATAGTACACATCATGTTAGGAAGTTAGTGAATTTATAAACAAATTACTTCCAGATGTCAAGATATCCTCCAGAGGAAAGAATATGTGGCTCTTGTTGATTCTGCAAGGGACAATGGTGCAGATGTCAGAATATTTTCAAGCATGCATGTCTCTGGGGAGCGTGAGTAATTTGATTATTTAATGAATGTGTAAAATATCATTAATCTTATATTATATAATTTCAATTATAAGGTATGTTATTTCTTTTGACTTTAATTTTTGATCTGTGTAGAGAATGTACCATTTACTGATGATGAATGGTGTTACTAAAGTTATTCTTGTATAGTTGCTTATACATAATGTTATTGTCAACAGAGTTGGATCAGCTCACTGGGATAGCTGCAATCCTTCGTTTTCCCATGCCTGAGCTTGAAGAAAGTGATACAGGAGAGGACAGTGATTCTGATTCCAATTAAATGAACCCAATATAGACCTAATTAGTAAGTTACAATTCAACAAAACTTGCAGTTGTTTTTGTTACATTTAGTTATTGAAGTACCTAAATCTGTTATTTATTTGTATTATATTAATTGTTGACTTTGTAGAATAAAATTTCATTTCAAATTTTGGTAATTATGATGTCCGGCTGTTATTTCTCAAGACGCATATTGTAGTTAATTCAAATTTATCTAGAAAAGACTATTGCTTTAGATTGTAAAATATACTATAAATAAATTTAACTTAAGTGAATGACATGTATTTTATGTATTTAATATTTAAGCTGTTGATTTTGTTGAATTCTGAAAAAATACTGCTAAACCCAAATATTGAATGTATGTTTACATGGAAGGATGTTTTACTATAATAGTAATAAATTTCATTTATAGCAAAGATGTTTTTGTGTTCAATGATCCATTGTGAACTAATTATTAAAGAAACACACTTTTTTAAAAAACATGATAAGAATGAATAATCATTACATTATCTTACCGGACATCTTTGAGTGGGGCTATGAGTGTGAAGTGTTATTTATTTATCTATATATATATATATATTAAAAAGGGATCGGATATCTCTATATAAAGAAAAAAATATGAGTAACACTATTATTGTCAGAATCAAAATGCAAACAAACCTAAAGCTGCTGGGCGCTAATGTCAAACTACAGATTTCTGTGTGGTTTTCACTAATGAAAAGTTAAAAATTCGAGTTTGTTTTAATCACACATGCGAAAAAAACTATGTCAGTGTACAGTTAGGTCATTAAATTTATCCTCGGCTGATGTGAACTTCGTTTTCCTTTTCCGGGTTTTCCGCAATGTTTGCGCAGGTACAGTAACTGACCAATCAAAACACGGCGGCCATGAGTGTTTTGTGATGCGAATGGACTTCTAACAGGACTGATAACTCCGAAAATTTGTATTTACGAAAATGAACCAAATTACAAGACAGTAAAGTAGGTTTATTTTCTATTGCGCCTCACACAGAGGCTAATTGAAGCCGAGAGAGATAGCCACAATAGGGGTCCCTGTGTCTCTTTCTTTCATATTGCCAGCTTAAAAATATCTTTGAACAAAAATTTTGTTTTTCAAAACTTGGTTGAAACACTTGTGTATTATTGTTACTTTAATTTAACAAGCAGTCACCGTATTATAATTGCATTAATTTCGCTGTAGGTATATAAATTCCAAAAAGAAAATATAAATATAAAATATCTATCCTATTTTTTTTCTAATGGTAACCCGTTAAAGCACATGAATGTCATCATGACGTCGATGATTTGACATTTTTGTGAATCTAACAACTGTGGTGACCATGAATTATAAATTCTTGGATTGTGTGTTTGAGTAAGGTTCTTACTAAGTATTGTACTATTATTCCAGTTTCCCAATTAATGAAGAAATGCGACAAAAATGGCTCAGCAGTATACACGTGAAGCATAAAATTACAAAAAATTCAGTCGTATGCAGTTTTAATTTAAAAGGTCAATTAATAAAATCGATATCGTGTAGATAGATAGTTTTTGTTTTATTTATTTCTTCATCCATTCTTAATCCTTGAGCCCATTGCTCATGATTATACTTCAACACCTATATGTTTATATTAAACTAGGAGCAGAAAGGGTTGCGCTATATGTAGATCTAAGGTACCTGCGTTTGGGGTTGGAAGTGGGGGGGATGAGTGGAGATAATTTCCGAGTTATGATGTTTTCGAGAAATCATAATACATCATTAAACACCGTGAAATCCATGTTTTCGAGATTCTGAGGGCAAACACACATACAAACACACACACCCACACCCACCCCCCCTCTCTCTCTCACTCACACACACACACACACATATAGATACAGTTGCTTTTTCAGTTTACTATGCGTTTAATTCAATGTTCCTCCATTTTAATTGCTTGATCCTTTTTTATGGCGGGGGGCTTCGCCCTCCGAGCCCCCCCTTATGGGGGGCCTGGGGACCCCTTTTCACCCGCTTCTTTGTAAGACAGCAAACAGCATTTTAATCACATTAACGAAATGAAAACCAACAAAATTATCAATTGTATTGTGACAACCCTGGCGTATCTACCTCGCTAAACCCAGTACTCCTGACTCGTAACAGTATTATATTCCTTCGCCACGAATACTCCACTACCACATCAGCAAAATTTGGTATGGTGTCGTAATTTTGTTTTTTAAAAAACCTCTTAATCACTCTATCACTCATAATCAATCATTCAATCCTCTGCGTATGAGTCCCATCCTCTGCCACAAAAGGATTGACTCGGTCAAAAAAAAACAAGAGAGCACATTCACGTTATAAAGGTATCGGAACGACATTGATAATTTTTGTGCTACCTTCCATGTTTTAGATAATCTACTCTTATTCTAGACCAAATTGACAACAATTATTGTCTACCGTAATACGTTATTTTTGTAGATTCAGGTAGAATTAGTTTTGTGCTACCTTCCATTTTTCTCATTTTTGACAAGTATCCTCTTACTCGACATCACATAGACAAGAAATGTCAATCCTAATACGCAATTTTTGTGGAATTTATTTTCATCGTTATTAATTTAAAACGCGTCACCTGGATTTCAAAATGGTTTCGAACGTTCACACTAAACCCTGGCTACGTCTCCCAACTCATACCAATATCAAATTCAGGTACCTTAGATCTATAGCACACCCGTAGGAAGATTGCAAGATTGAATTTGTCCCACAATAATAAAATCTTATTGTCACCCTGTTAGAAAGGGACACACTCTCCCGGTTGTAACTATCTCGCTCGGCTTTCTTTTCAGCTGCGAGTGCTCAGTCCTGTTATATTAAGTCCATTGTGATGCGCTACTTCGTATTGGCCATGGACGTATTTACGTCCATGGTATTGACTAACTATCCTACCGCCCGCACTCCCCGCCTCCTACTAACATTTTGGCCTTAAAATCGACATCTGCGCAGCCACTCGTAGCTATGTTCATATCAGCCGAGTTAAGGCGTTTTTTAATGCGAAGTGAAGTAAAGGTGGGTATGCTAGTTACTAAAATAAAAAATTTTATAGTGGATAAAATGCTTACAATTTATTACGCATTATTAATTGGAGAATTTATTGTACAAACAAAAATGTGTTATTTGTCTTACAAATTCGTAATTATCCACTTATTAAAGTTTTATTTTATGACAATGCAGATTCTAGTGCCTGCATTTTTTGTTGCTTTTTTGCAGCTTTCTTCTCTTCTTTATTCTTTTCATCAAGCAGTCGTCGCTTCTTCCTAAGTAGCCAGATTTCTTTCTTTCGAGTCTCCTGTCCGGCCTTCATGCTCTTGTATAGATTCCTGTGCTTCTTCCTTACAAGTTTCTCCCGCAGTCGGAATGCTTGCTTATCTTCTATTTGCTTTTGATATGGATGGTCCTTATGAGGCACTCCAGTCGTTACTGCCATTTCCTTTTTCTGTAATTAAATAATTGGACAGTTTAAAATACTATAGAGCCTCCTATTTTTTTGCCAGCCTTTCCCACACTACGCTATTGATTAGCTACGCGACTGCAATGCAATCCAAAATTCGCTGTATCTGACACTGTTCACTGACAGCAGACGTACCATAGACGCGTCGCTTCTTGGTAGCCATTGACGATACGTCGATTTCAATCCGTTTGGATATCCAAAGCTGGAAGGCGTCCATTTGATTGGCATACGTTTATCACATTCACGAAACAATTTTGGAAGACGTCCACTCCATTTGGATTAATGGACGTATGGTCAATGGGTACCTTTACAACATCCTAGTCGCTTACAAATAGCGTTGTGTGAGAAAGGCCTAAGTGCTTGTTCATACTGAACACGCGGGAGCGGTGGCGGGCGCGCGCGCGGTTGACGTGGACGTGGCGAGCTCGTATTCATATTGACGTCGTCGTCGCGAGCTTGCACGCTACTTAGACCGCACGTGCGATTCCTGTGTGAACACTTGGATATTACGCCATATGTTTGATATTTCGTGACCGCGCCCGCCACCGCGCCCGCGAGTCAGTATGAATGAGCACTAAGTAACACCTTTGGGATTACCCATGACTCATGTGCTTTTGTGACAGACATAGTGTTTACTTGGTACAAAATATTTTTTTTGTATTCTATTGCATTATTACATACACATTACTACATATTTATCTTTATAAAAAAAACTAAGTCCATACACATTTGTGTGAAATTAAGCTAGAAACAAAACTAGGTCTATTCTTAGAATAATTATAGTATAGGAACCAAGTCAGCGTGGCCTTTTTGTAGCACCTTCATTGGAGCCTGGCTCCAAACACCGTTCTGCTCTGTGGTATTCAATTTCAATGCATGCCGAGCTTGTCTCTCGAAAAAACATATTTATGACGATTTGTGCTGTTAAATTTTGTCACAACACTTCCGACAAGCAAAAGAAATGTAATAACATCACTTTTCACAGGTTAGCTTCCAATATTTCATAGTATCTTGTATTTAAAAAAAATCGGTTAGTGTTTCATTTTAGACCGAGCGCTTGGATGACTACTGTCATTCTATACTATAATTATTCTAAGTCTATTTCGAAATTGAAGTAAACTGTTCTAAGTTTTTTTTAAATTCACATTTCAACTTACCTTTTCTTTAGCAAGTTTCTTCTTCTCTGGTTCCAAGTCATCTTCTTCATCTGATGTGGAGTCCTCCTCCACTTCCTGTTGGTATTGCTTTGTCAAAGCTTTTTCTGCATCTTCCTCTTCCTCCTCCTTTTCATCATTAGCATCCTCATCACTAGCTTCTTCTATATCTCCATCAGATAGGTCCTCATCGTCATCTGTAGTTATGAGATAATTATTTAAATAATCAAGAAATACATATGAGGAAAATTAAATGATGAATTTGTATAATATAATTATAATTTGAACCAACTAATGCCATGTTTATATGTAGAAAGTAATTATGAATATTCAATGTTTTGAATAGTGTGAACAGAGTTTAGTGAGTTTGGTACCAAAGTGGTTACATGTATTTTCCAAAAATTATGGTGCTTAATTTTAGAATGTATCAGTACTTACTAAGAGGTTTGAAATTAGGATCATTCAAGGCTCTTTCTTCTGGAGGTATGTATACTTGGTCCTTAGTCTTATCACTGAATGGTGATAAGTGGGGTGGCAACACAGCACCCATAAGATAGTTATTAATGGGCAACAAAGCCCTAGCATTGACACTGTCAAATACCCATTGTGGTTGTATATAATAACGGGATAGGTACTGTTTCTCCATGCTTGGCCTGTCAACAATCTGGTAGGCAATAGATTCATCGGATTCATCAAATGTGGCTCCAACAAAATGGTCCCTGTCCCAGGACACTTCACCACCAAAGCAGCGAATTATGAAAACCAATGGCTCTCTTGGCACTTCTCTGTTGATGAAGAATTTAAGGCCTTTGAACATAGTTTTCAATTTCTTCACTTTTTCTGCTTCCAATTTGGCTTCCTCCAATTTTTGGGGATCTTCACCTTCAGTAGGGAAAATGTCAATTTCAGGAGACTCTTCTAATTCATTGGTTCCTGCTATTCTAGCCAAAGAAATGTTCATGGCAGCTATTCTTTCAGCAACATAAGCTTGTTCATCAACAAGATCTTTCTCTGAGTCTGTATTGAAACCGGCTGTTAATTTTGGAGGATAAACCAGATTGAGGGAATGGTATAACTTGAAATTTACAAATCCAAGCATTGTCACATAGAACTCAACAAATGTTGACATTATTTTAAAATCCACTTCATCCTTGCTGTGTGGCTGTAACAGACAAAACAAATATTTTAGGTGAGTCTTACTTAACTTATATTATTAATGATTTATAGTCATCAGGAATAGAAAATAAATAGAAATAACATGATCTAACCTGGAATGAAAAGTGGTGGGGTACTATCCATGTAATGGTCTGCCCTTCAATCTCAGCCTGGTAGTAGTAACCTTTGATTGACACAAACACTTTGCGAAGAGCCTTGGCAGCTATTACTGCATGCATGAATTCTACTGTTAGTCTTCTGCACAGCATCGATTGGTCTCTTGGTACCCTTTTCAATGAAGGGAAGGTACTGAACAGAAAGCAAAGGGTGAGGCAATCGTCGAGATCTCTCAAGGCATCTACAAATGTTGGATATCTTTCTTTGACAATGTGGTCTATGTTCATGTCCGGATAGTCTCTGAAATATTTCCTCATTCGTCCATACTCTCGCATCGCCCGTGCTTTGCGGATTTTTTGTTGATAGACCTGAAATGCAAGAATGTTATGGTAACAATTTATAGTTCTTAAAATAGGTACTTAAGGTTAATAACGTCAAGGGTTAACTGGCCATAGATAAGTTTACTAAAAAATTACTAACTTTTAGGTCTCGAAGTTTCCATATTATTGGTTCGTGGAGCAGATATTTTATATCTTTTGTGTGATAAAGTGTCTTGATACCGCCTGCACCTTTTTGTGCTCTCTTCCTATTGCGCGGTTCTCTTGGGTAAATTCCTTTGAGAATGCATATACGTCTGAAATCTTTTAAGGATAACTGCAACTTTTTCAACGCTGCTTTACGTGTCATAAATTGGGCTCCCTCACCCGATGAATACTGTAAATAAAAATAATTGTGGTTATGACATTACACACGTGTTTTTCATCATGTTACGGTCATAATAATCATTTGTACAAACCTTCTTCTTCTTTTTAGACACCATTGTGTATATATGTTTTTGAATTTAAATATAAGGAAATATTTATACTTAATCTGCTAGAATTACTTTTATTTCCGCATTTTTATTAGATTATAATAGGTTTACTTTACGATCCACGAACTTCACTTTGTTGATTTTTTAGTGAAAGAGACATTTGTCACATTTGTATTGTTAGTAGCGATGGTCGTTTTTATAAAAACGTTTTTGAGCAACGATGCCAGTACACGATGCCGGCATCCGATGCCGATATATTGAAAAACGGATGCCCGCAACAACGATGCCAACACCACCGAATGCGAGCGAGACAGTTGACAACGCAAGGAATAGCGTCGTTGACGATGCGATTCCTCGCACTGTAGGTACACAGTACACACACAACCTACATATTCCATAATTTAAATGGAACAATGTAAATTTTGTTTAAATTATTAAGTTCAAATACGGGTGGAATTGAATAGTTTTTGAAAATGATGTTACGATATTACTTAATCTTCATCAGAATATCACCATTTCTTGTGGGGCTACCTTGAAGCTATAGTATACCAAATATAAATATACATTATTCACGAACAACAAAGAATTTATTTAACTTTAAATGATCAGAAATAATTCTGCTCATCATTTCCTCATCCGGAAGGTTCTCATCCGATCGTCACATTTTATTAGCAGTATACATTATATTTTTATACTGAATCTAATATAAAAAGAATAATAAAATTAAAATCAGTTTATAAACAAAAAAGTTATGCTAAAGCCTAAAACATACATAAAAAAATACAGTAGAATTGATAACTGTCCCCTTTTTAAAGTTGGTTAAAAATTAAAAGTCGTAAACTCGTAACGTTAAATAATATGTGACCAACAAATGGTATCATTTATGTCACCGTTATCGAGCATCTCAACGCCGCAGCGCCGGTGTGTATATCAGCCGGCACCTAAGTCGCATGGGCGCATCGATGCCAGAAAAAACGATGCCGACATCGGATGCGGTTTGCTTATCAACGATGCGCATCGATGACAAAATATAGCGAAAACGCCCATCTCTAATATTGTAGTGTAGGGTCGCAACGATATATCGGAAGAGCCGGAAGACCGATCGATAATATCAATAATATCGAAGGGACACATCGATATTTTTATCGATATTTGCGCTATAACGATACGATAATATCGATATCATATTATCCGAAGAAAAAAATCGATAATTCACGACCTTCGATAAGGCTGTATGGTCTTTGAAAATTAGCCATTTCTTAAAATATAAACAAACTAGTAAATCCGCCCTCGCTTCGCTTCGGGAAACCAGTCCCTTCAAAAATCTCTATAAATTTTAACAAATTATGTTATTCCGATGTCTAAGCTATATTATTGCAAAGTTTCATGAAAATTCGTTCAGTAGTTTTTGCGTGAAAGAGCAACAAACACACACACACACACACACACATACATCCTTACAAACTTTCGCATATTTTATAATATTAGTAGGAAGTAGGATAGTAGGATAGGAAGTAGGATAGTAGGATAAAAAACATCCTCTACTTGTTTTATTTCACTATTGTCTCTGGCTGTATTAGCTTAGACCCTTTGCCTGTCCGTAAGGACTAATGAAATACTTTGTAATAAAACATTTATTCAGTGAACTCCATATTTTTTATTTAAATTTAAATAAATTCGATATGATCGACCAAAATCCTCGATATAATCAACTATCGATAATTTCATTACCTCGATATAATTATCGATATTTTTATCGATATTACAACAACCTTGCATCCCTAGAAAAATACATTTGTGCTATGAGTTGACATTGACGTAATGTTCACGTAGATTTCATAGATAACTAATAGGAATTGCTCCACAGACTGCTCCAACCATGTACCTATGATTTGGTAATTTGGTCCTCTAAATACATTTATATATTTTTTGTGGTTTAGGTCATGGACATAAAATAAACAATCACAGAAGGTAGAATATTTAAAAAAGTATCCAGCTCTAAATCTAAATATAAATACCTAAAAGTTCAAAAATCCTCCACAACAGCGCTGGTGTTGCTATAGGGTATGAAAATAATTTTGTAGTTGCCGAAGGAGTGAAGTGTGTCGTGTTGACACACTAAGAACTCACGGCGCGATTTTTATTAACCGACTTCAAAAAAGAAGGAGGTTCTCAATTCGTATATATGCTTCTTTTATGTTTGTTCAGCGATTTTTTCGTCGTTTATGGGCCGATTTTGATAATTCTTTTTTTGTTGTAAAGTAGATATGCGCAGTGGGGTCCTTCTAAAAGGATCACCAGGATCTGATGATGGCATCTCGGAGAAATCGAGGGCAACTTTCGAAAATTGTACGGACGACTAGTGTGTTTGTTAATGTTTTCATAAGTACATGAAAGCGCTGCAATTTCATGAAGGTCTGGAGTCGATCTGATGAAGTCGAAAGACAGTCAAGGGAACTCCTCAACGATTTACTGTAGTTATCTGTTTGGGCTTGATTAATTTGTAGTGACGAGAACTTTACACCTACATGTTGAATTAAGCGCCATCTGGCGAGTAGTTTTTGAGTTATCTCTGCTTATCGAGGTTGAAGTCGGTTATTTTTTTTTGTAAAAAGCAATAATTATCCGCGCCCACATTCGGTTGCCGGATCGCAAACGGTTATGATTTTATTTCAAAACTCACGAAACCGCAAACTTTCTTTTTCTTTTTCGAGATTTCTAACCACAAAAGTGATCGTATGTCGAATAATGAACACATTTTTGTATTGGAGAATGCTGCTGACGTGAGCAAAGTAAATATGTGTCAAGTGCGTGAGCAATATTTCCTTAAATTACGTTATTCGTCTATTACGTTCGTTTTTCATAGTAAGCCTCCAGAAACGTGTGGGCGACCGCAGCCCGCACGATTCTATTGTGACAATCCTGGTGTATGTACTTCGCTAAGCCGGAAGCAATAAACAACAAGGGCCATAAACATGTCAAGCGAACAATAGAACGCGGCCGTCTCGACAGTACGCGCACGACGCTTCGACCTTACGACAATAGTTATAAGGTCGAAAGTCGATTGCAAGGAACATACCCGAACCGTATTCCAACAACGGCCGGAACATTCTAGAACGGCATGAATGGTGGATGAGTGGTAAAAAAGGGTCACTCGGTCGACTGCGTGGCATTCTAGTTTCGGAAGCGAAACCGGGATACCAACGATACCTACGAACGATACCAGCGAGAAGTGAAGTAATTTCTACGGGCGATACAAGATCGAGGAGTGTGTTTACGAGTGCGTGCATAGTGTTTTGGTGTGTACGTGGTGTAATTGTGTATTGACGATTACAAATAAAGTCTTTGTGGTACATTCTGGCATTTTCTCGAACCCAGTATTCCTGACACGTAACACTATCATCGTCGTAGCCGCGGGAGCCGCAACCAACCGCACCTATTGCAGGCGTAAACCGCGTTGTGCATTGTGCTTTGACTTTTTGCATACCAATCTGCATTCTACAGAAGTTGCGGGCCCACAACCGCACGCGGGCGCGGCTGAAAATCGCGTCGTGAGTTCTTAGCGTTAATGTGTATTTGTATGTGTATTGACGACCCTGTAGTCTAGTTGGTAGAGACCCTGCCTGCGACGCGAGGGGTCCCGGGTTCGATTCCCGGCCGGGGCAGATATTTATGTGGCAGATAAATATTTGTACTCGGGTCATGGGTGTAATTGTAATGTGTTATATGTGTAGTCCATGCCACCCGCGATACAGGTACCTAGTAACCTACTGTGGGGGTATGAGTGTGTTAGCGTTTTATAGTGTATATTGTCTAATCAAATACAGTAAAAAATTTAAAAAATCAATTAAAATTCGAAAATCATTTATTTAAGTAGGTATTTTGTTACTTATGAACGTAATTTTTGAGAGTCTACAGCCATTTCCAAAGGTGCTATATCCTTACGACCCTTAGGTATACAGGGTGCTATTACCCTGTGCATAATGTGGCGCCTCCCTTATTTAAAGTTTTCTACGACCACTATTTAACAGGTACATGTAAACGGTTCTCCTGGTCTCTACGATTTAGGTATTGCTTGGTTTTATCTCGATTGAGTTTTTGATAATATAATCTTAATATATATAAATCTCGTGTCACAATGTTGGTCCGCGATGGACTCCTAAACCACTTAACCGATTATAATAAAATTCGCACACCATGTGCAGTTCGATCCAACTTGAGAGATAGGATAGTTTAAATCTCAAATTATAGTCGCAATTTTAATTTATTGCTAATTATTTGTCTCTTATTATTTGACAGTCACAATTATTCTGTTAACTCCAAATGATTCTAACAGATGTCGATACCTTTCGACTGGGTTGAGTAAGTAATCAATAGATGGCGCTGCTATGGTAAATCTAACTTGCACCCGTGCGAAGCCGGGGCGGGTAGCTAGTATATTATATATTAGAACGTTATTGAGACCGAGTCCCCTACAACACCTCATAATATGTTATATGATTACTTATCCACCAAAAAAGATATTCTAAACTAAACTGATGGACGATGACGGTTTTGAGCTGAGATCTTCTAGAATTTAGATCTAGATCATATAGTTTTATTTTGGTAAATTCGTAACAAGTATAACATCATAATATACTTAATTAATACCTAATATATCTACCTATAAGGATATCTTTCCTGTATTTCGAAGCACGTTTAAAGTGAGTAATAGAGACGATATTAAATGTATTAGTTATTGAATAGTTATATTAAGTATTGAAACGAGGCATTTACAATAATTTAATAATGTACCCACATAACCTAGTAATGCTAATAAGTAGGTATCTATTTTTGATTGGTATTTTAGGTAAGTAGATCGAATAAAAAATGTTGAAAGTAGGTATTTTTATTTGCTGCTAAGTATTTATTTATTCACAAATATTAGATTCCTACCGTTAATAAATTAAAATAAATTACTAAAACATAACATTGGTCTATTTGATCAATAACTACATTCTAAATACATACCTACACATTTTTTTTGTAGATCACATAATATTATTGTTATTTATTATTTATTTATTTATTTACTCGTTCGTAGTTGTTTCAGGTGTAGTTGAGGTGCTCGCTTGTCCCTGAAGCCATGACGCAGGATCCACCATTACATATGAATATGGATAAGTGTAGCCTGGCCAATAAGGCGAAGTCTGGCTTTGGACGGATCCATTTTCCTTACTCGCATCGTTAGTAGCCGTTGCAGCATTAGCCATAGCTGCCATAATTTGCGGGTAAAAGTAATGGTATGGAGAAAATTGGGGGTAGCTCGGGACTATCTGCGTGGTATCTGTAGCGCACGGTGGAGTTGTTTCCTGGGTCGCGGCTACCGGTACTGCTACGTAGGGATATGGCGCGAGAGCGCTTCCTTCGGTCGATGGCAACGCGTAAGTGTATTTGAACTGAGGACTCGTAATGACTGCTCGCTTCTGCGTACTCACAGATTCTCCGTGAGGCGTGGAGCTTGTAGAGAAACTCGAGCTTAAAGACACGGGCAACTTGTTAAGCTTCGTTTCTGAAGCAGCAGCAGTGGGCAGGAAGTTGATTGGCTGGTCGGTGAGCCAATGAGCGTCCACGCCATGGTCTTCTGTTGCCGCCACGTATAAATCTCCAGTGGTACCATCGATGGAAGGCTTCACGTACAGCCCCTGCACAGGATGAAGTCGATTTCCATTCCAAGCCAAATGTCCCCTAATCCTGGAGATCGTTAGTGATAGAAAAAGGAATTTTGAAATTCCTTTCCACATGATGTTAGGCTCCGGTATAAACCTTGGAGCTTGGACTTACAAATCTTACGATAGCATGTTAAGGGGATCATTCTCCTTTTATATAGTATCGCATACGTTTAACGATATTGGACGGTGCCATATCTTGATGGAAGATTGTGAACTTTCCCTTATGACACGTTTCGTAGATAATCAGTAGATCGCTAAACCACGTCAATAGATAGAGTTAGTTTTTATCTTTACCAATATCGAAGCATTTAGGTAATATACAGATAGGCGGAAAATTCTGCTTTAAATTTTCACAACCCTAACATATAAAATGTATGTTTCTCTTGACGATTAGCGTATCAAAAATGATATCATTGGCTTATTCGAGAATTTATAGGTACTTAGATACTCTGAACCAAAGAATATGACATTGCACACTTGTTGAGCAATAAAGTGTAGGTAGGTACGTACTGATTTATAGATCTGTATTCAACTATAAATAAATAATGCTACAAACTCATAGCCCCACACTAAGATTACTTGTGTCGTGGGTACCATGGACAAAACACAAGACAAGGACACACCCAGACCGAGTATGGAAAGGAGGATGGGCACAAATGTATGGAATCTGGTACCGGCACCAATCGGAGTAAGTGATACATCGTTGGATAGGTATTTTTGTGTAGATTGTGAATAACCATAGCGCTTGTCCCGGTTCATTGTCCGATCGTAGTAATCTTACTTGAAAATATTTTTAATTATCAGTATAAATAAAGCTCGAAATAAGTTTTATCGTTTATTCTATACGTGAGTATATACGTATAGAATAAACGATAAAACTTATTTATATGTTACTGTAAAAGCCTGAACCTCGGTGACTCTTAAGATTTACCGGTCAATTTTAAGATTTACCAGTCAATCGTAAGATTCACCAACACGAGTTGATATTTTTTTTTACTACCATTTATTTGATGAATCTTAAGATTTACATTTAGGCATTGTAAATGTTATCGAATTAAGTATGTGCGTTTTAAGCATTTAAATGACACTTGCTACAAACGGTAAAGGAAAACATCGTGAGGAAACCTGCATGCAGGAGAGATCGCAAAACTCAGAAGTGTGTGACTTTCACAATCCGCACTTGGCCAGCGTGGTGGCGTATGGCGTTAACCTTCTTATTCTGAGACTCCTCTCAGTAGTTATCCGTGCTCAATAGTGGGCCATGATGGGTTGAGATGGTGGTGATGATGATGATTTTTATTTGTTAATTGAATAAGCTCAAAATCTGTGCAAACATCATGAAAATCAGTCGAACTATGCCAAGGATATGATTTCTTAAATTCTAATTCGAACTAAATATTTCGTCTTCTAAAGGCTATATTTCAAAACGGACAATTCGTACGGGTTTGTCGCCATAGTAATTTTTTGTACTCTTGAAAAGACCTATCAAACGACAGTAAAGTCATTTTGATTGGACATGGGTACCAAAACGCCCATCCTCCTTTAAATTCATCATTCAAATTGCCGCCTCGCTGGGAATCGAACCCAGCGCCTTCCGAACAGCTATCCGGCGTGTTAACCATTGCGCCATCCGGGTCGTCTGGCGTAAATATCTTGAAGGTTTGTTTGAAAACCGCTAAGCATTATCGGACCGTCTCTACTTTCAAGGTACAGAGGGCCCCAGGACTTCACGGGGGTTTCGAATGCCTGACAAAATTTACTCTCAAGCAAATGCGGACACTTACCTATTTTTGGACTTAAAATGTAAAGTTGATTCTAAAATGCAGTTAACTTTTCAGGAAAGAAAAATCACGTTTATCCTTCAACATGCGATTAACGATAGGTACTATTCGAATATCGTTTTTGTTAGAGGTTTTTGGTAAACCCACTGAATAATATTATTCCTATGCAAATGCCCATAAGATAATGAAAACAATCGTTATTATCTGCTGCTAATTACAGTACTTTCTAAAAGGCCTAAGTTTTTTGTGCCCTAGGGCATCGAAATAGATAGCCTAATACGGCTCTGAGTAGAGAATAGGTACAATATTTATTACGACTTAAGTAAGTGTAAAATTCGAACGTTAAAAAAATCCAAATCGTTGAAAATAGCCAAAGATTGGAAACATGTAGAGCGATTGTTTATTTACTAACATTACTTAAATAACACTTATTTATGCTAGGCATATATTTAAATAGGAAATATTGAAAAGAAATAATAAATCGATAATCGATAACAGTTTTATATCGTACACCTATATATTTCATGCGATGCTTTACATTGTATTTTTGATATCGTTTTTTGGGAATGATGTCGCATTTAGAACGTCGGTTTGTTTGCATGAAAACGAGGAGTTTTCTTTATGCGGATGGAGGTGTCCTATGACCTGTGTAAATATCAACCTTTTGTATAAGAGTAAAAGGGTTTGTGCCTCGAAATGGGAATGTCATGTGGGATGCAGATGTTCGGCAGGATTCATTCGTGACGAGCTCAGCAAAGATTGTATCTTGGTGCAAGACTGTCCGGGTAAGTTCAGTAGAGTTAGATACTTGTATTGTATCAAGTATTATTTTATTTTATATCCGTGCCAGATTGACAAGGAGATAGATTTATGGATGATTATTACCTCTGTTACAATCATGTTCCCTGATGGAAACTTGGATTGGATCTAGAAATCTCCTGCAATGACTGGCTACAACTCATTCATGGCTTATTACTGAGCACGGGTCTCTCACTGAGGAAGCCTAGAACGTGCTTCACCCAGTAGGAACTAACCTCGTTACACCAGTGCAGATTGGTGTAGAATGCAGATTGATGTTTGTGCACGTTAATCCTAGAAACGGCTTATCCGATTTCAATGCAGTTTTAAGAATTATATTGTGATGAGTTTCACGTAACATTTAGTGTTTTTTTTTTTCATTCAAATTGGTAAAAAAGTAAAGAAGTTATGTGGGTGAAGCTTAAACGAAATTCACGCGGGCGAAGCCGTAGGCGGAAGCTTGTTGATCATACAATTCAGATTCATTACAATACGTGATATTTTATGGTTTCTTTATATGAAACGACGATAAACATTTCGAATTTTATATTGTTGACGCATAAACTATGTAGGTACTACTTGGAAGTAAGTCATGATTGCGCTGAATCGGAATAATTCATAACATAACGCTAAACAATTTTGCATGTATGCATTTTTAAAAGCATGTCGTTTTGTTGGCACGTTCAATGAATATTTCCTCGTTGTTATTGTGACGTTAAATGTAAATTAAACTGAATATTACTTAGGTACTAACTGTTACCAGCAGCTTGGCCCGCGAGGGGGTACCTTATTTTTGACCAATTTTCATAAAATATTTCATCGCTAACTTTATCCCCTTTAACGGTGGAATATGACAAAATCTAGTCTAGTTACTGACCCTGCCGATGTTAGCAAGGGTTGCGGGTTCGATTCCCTGTCGAGGCAGATGTTTACATAAAAGTTAAAATATACTACCTACCAATGTTCTCAGTTTTGAATACTAGTAATGTCTTTATGTGTAGTCCATGCCACGCACCGCACCGTTATTGTTTATTTTTATAGTATCAATATATTTATTTTATTAAGCACAGGTTTCCTCTAAGAATTATAATTTATAATTATTCAGGTACACATCCATCCCAATAATGTGAAAGGGTGATTGTTTGTTTGTCCTTCTTTCACATCAAAAGGGAGCGGATATTATGAAAATTTTTGCGTGTGGAGGGTATCATTATGTCGGTCCCAGGGAAGATCCATTATGAATTATGATGCGTACCATCCATTGTAATATTTACGTTATCTCAGGTTCCTCTCATAATCGGAATTGTTATTTGTTTGTCCGTGTACCGGGAATGTGTCCAGTATCATAAGCTCATCTAATAATTCCCACTCACCTCGCTACCTCATAACTTTTTACTGAGTGGTCAGACTTTTGTGATTCTTTTTTAATTGAAAGCTGACAGCGGACACTGGGTGTAACATGACCCCATTATGATAATATGTACTATATGGTATGAATGTTGTTGTGTAGGTATTTTCTTTGTTTCATTGCTTTATATCTTATGTGGGAGGTAGGAAGGTGCTACTTGCTTGAAAGTATGTATATACCACCATGTCCATCATACATACGAGTTTCCCGCGAATTGTTGCAAAAAATATTTATAATGGAGTTCCGAAAAGTACAATTTATTACTTTTCTAATTAAAAAATAAACCTAGGTGTTCATGCATGGTGATAACGTTCTTACTGAGCCTACCACCATTTTTTAAATTCAACTGTATTTTTTATGTTTCTTACCTCAGAAGCTCAGAACTTTTGACTGGGTGAACAGTTTTTGATGATTCTTTTTTATTGGAAACCGCTACGGTTTTCGTCTGGTCACATATAAACTCATCTGACATGTGACGATTAATTATTGAGTTATAGAGTTATGAATGATATGAAGTCGGTTGTTTTTTGGTAAAAAGTCAGTTATAATCATTACCATCATTTATCATTGCGACACATAGTATCTGCCTGCCTGCCTACTGAGCTCGAGACGATGTTAAAGATACGGCCCGTATTTGAGAACATTATCTTATTTCATGCAGGCGTTTTCATGATCTTACTATGCAATGCAAATAAGTATTTTTAGGAAAATATTTTGAGAGTGCAGGATTCGAACCCGATCCCTCTGTTCAGGAGTCCAACGTTTTAACCACTTGGTTACAAGTTACAAGTAACAAGAGCCCATTTTACTATCAACCGAGAAATACCTTATAAATGGATTTACATTACACGGTTGGGTGGTCCGCGATTCGCAATCAACAACTGACCAGTGATGTGTTTGTTGTTACTAATGTCGATCTCGTCTGTTTCCGTCTCAGTATGTTTGTTAAAAATACCTATCGAACCCTGTATCTAAAATACCAATCGTGAAGTTCAGAAGATTTACTGTTAAAATACAAGTTTAGGAGACGAAGAGAACCTTAGAACATAAAACAATAAGTTTTACTTTCGTCGATTAAATATACCGAATTGCATTGTCGCATTCTCTTGTTAATATTCTTAACATGATTCAAAATCTGCAATTAGCAGAAATATTGAGGCCAGTGTCATCACGAACGGCAAATTCTCAGTTGCAAATACCGTTGTTTTTACTTTGACGAATTGAACGTCGATTGCGTAAATATGTATAAATATTAACGTTGGTTCTGTTACATTCCATTTGTCTCGAGAATGGCGATAATTCTTCTCGTGTGCATAGTCGTGACTGCTGCAGCAGCCGCCCCGACGACCAGCGATGGGGCGTACAGAGATTGGCAACAGGAGTTGTGGGATAGGATGGAGTTAAACAAGCTTCAAGAAGGTTATCCTGCGAAGCGGTCCAGCTACAGCAACGTATACGCGACTCCTTGCGCCGCGGCCTCGTCTGCTGCGTACGCACAAGTCCCTGCGCCAATACCGGGCTATGCTGCTCACACACCGTACTACGGCCATGCTGCATACCACGTCCCTACGCATCACGGATATGCGCCGTCACCGTACGCGCACCGTTACTACCGGGCTGAGGAGGAATCAGAAAACGAGCAGGAACAGTTGGCGTTTTCAGACATGAACCAGGTCCAATTCGAACAGGTGCCGATGGCTAGATCTTCGTACGGTGCCGCTCCGGTAATAAATGCTGGATCGGCCGGTGCTTCGGGTCCTGTAGTTGGGGTGTTCTCGAACGCGAACGTCGGAGGCTGCAGTGTGCCTCTCCTAGTGAGCTGCTCGCCATCTATAGCCCATGGACGGATAGTGAAGACCCAACCATACTACAGTAACTACAATACCGGTGTGTACCGTGATGTCGAAGATCATGCCCAACATGAGGAGGTGGAAGAGCACCACGAAAAGGCACACATGACGTCAGAACATTCGCCACCGAGTTCTAAAACAATAAGCGATAAGCACCAGTGATGATAAATGTAACAAATATATTTAAGTAGTAATGATTCGACCTAATTAGTATTTAAAATCATAACGTACCTTAATAAATATGTTATTATTTATTAATAAAATTTAATTGTACATAAGTGTTCTTTTATTAGGTACCTTTATGTAGTTATCTAAAATACCTTGCAACAAATCTAAAGTCAACCAACACCCCTAAACTTACATTATTTTTAATTTGTTAGGTAATTACTTATTGTCATTGACTCATTAGGCAGAACAATTTAACAAAAACATTTGAATTTACTATCTATCATAAAAAAATATAATTAATGGGTGTCTCAGTAAGAGTGCTCATTTTCATTTTAAAATAAAAACACGTATTTTATGAGAGAGTTGTGATTAACTTGTGATTATATTTTATTATTGTATTGTAAAGAAAACATGTTCCGATTAAGTATGGAATAAAAACATTCGGAAAATTGCCCCCATGGCTTTGATGACAGGCCATTTCATGAAATTTTCCATGACTTTTACACATCTGTATCTCACCAATGTCGCGTTAGATATCTGATTTGAGCTCAGGAATCGTTTCTGGTTTATTCGAATAAACCCGAGATTTGACAAAACCCCAAAAAAAAAAATAGCTCGGCGTTAAATCGCACGATCTTGGTGGTTTGCGTGCGGTTTCAGCGTTACTTTTCCCATTTTTAGGGTTCCGTAACCAAAGGGTAAAACGGGACCCTATTACTGAGACTTCGCTGTCCGTCCGTCCGTCCGTCCGTCTGTCACCAGGCTGTATCTCATGAACCGTAATAGTTACACAGTTGAAATTTTCAGAATAAAATAAATATTTAAGTTGGCTCCCATACTATCGACGTCTCTGCGATAGTTTAGTTACCTTTCGGTCCAAGAGATGGCGTTGTGCGTAATATGTGGCTACAATAAAACAATTAAATATTTAAGTGAGGCTTTAATACAACAGACCAGATTTTTTCGCGTTTTTATACATAATGGTACGGAACCCTTCGTGCGCGAGTCCGACTCGCACTTGGCCGGTTTTTTTACCTGTGCTCCCAGTTCAACTGTTCAATATTTAGCTTGTACGCAATATCTGCTTACGTCATTTTCTCAATCCTCATTCTCAATTTCGTCAATTCTTGACGTCAATCTGCAATGCAGCATAATCGCAAAGGAGGAAAGCTAATATTTTTGTGGGATGCAACTAGAACGAATGCCTGCCTTATCGAGCGCAAGCGGAGTATACCTAAAAATAGGAATTCGATAAAGGATAATACCCATAAATGTATGAACCAAAAACCCGGAGTCGATTGAATCGGTTTATGTGTGGCAAGATAGAGTAAACATACTACATCCCAAATCCAATAATTTTTTCGACCAATCAATCGCCAAGTTCAAAAAATTATCGTTACTTAATGACTAAGTATAATTTCAAAAAGGCATGATATTTAGAGCGGTCTTACAAACGTATTGTGACGAATTGTGCGAAATATTGAGAGACATGTCTACTGATATTACCGACCAATATACTAATAATGTAAAGCAAAAGAGTTTATTCGTTTGTTTGTTTTTTGGCAATAGGGAGATCTCCCGCCAGGCGAGACGATATGCCTGGGGGGCGGCCGAGGCCCCGAGTGAATGTTCTCGGAGCGTTGTATATATGCCGGCGATGTAGAAATCTTCTATAGCGCGTTTCAGGCTTCGGTGACGTCACCGTGTGACGTGTGCGCGGTGTCGCCACAGTTTGTTTTTTTAATCGCGCTAATCTCAGGAACTACTGGTTCGAATTGAAAAATAATTTTTGTTTTGAATAGTCCATTTATTGAGGAAGGCTATCTGGACTAACCATCCTAGCCTCTAAATTCAGTCTTGTTCTAAGTCGGTTACAGTTGTAATGTGGCAGCGGAAGTGTTTTGCTGTCTGCTCGTTTGCCACCTTAATTCCAAAAAAGTGCGTGTTCCACGAGTCATAAAAGTTCTTTTCTTTCGCCATTCAGCCACTCACTCATGTACCTACTAGTTTATTTACACATTCTAACAACTGATTTTTACTCTCTCAAAATCGAGAGTTGCGACCCACTTCATTTAGGACACGACACGAATCGTATTTGGAGTTAAATGATTTGAACTTCAAATTTTTAAGAGACAGTAGACAAGCAACTTATAAAGTCACACGTCGTCTATAGAGTCAAAGTTGTAGTGCAACGCCAGAGGGTTCCAATTGCAATTGTTGAAAATTAAATTAATAAAAATGAATTAAATTGAGTCTAAATTCGAAATCGAATCTTGCTCTTGTCAGAACACAGTCGTCACGGGCGCTAGCGTAACTTCATAAAAATCTAGCTATATGAATGTACATACCTCTTAACATTTACACGTGTAGTCATTTATCTTACAATCAGGCACGGAACGTGAGAGCGGTTCTTTGCAATCGCTGATGGTAAGTTTCAATCATCGATAATGACGGATTTTAGTTTCGCTAACAATGTAGTACGTGAGTTCCCTTTCAACATCCATGAATCGTTACTACGTGCTTAAGAGGAAATATTTGAAATGGCTTTAAGCAAACAATACGCTCTTATGGTTTTAGTATTTGACATTTATTTGTCTCTCGGAAAAATTCCTTTTCCTGTATAGTTCTTGTAA
Organism: Hesperia comma; assembly: GCA_905404135.1. NCBI lineage: Eukaryota > Metazoa > Arthropoda > Insecta > Lepidoptera > Hesperiidae > Hesperia > Hesperia comma. The sequence goes on from FR990018.1 coordinate 5,592,881, forward strand.
TACTGCTGGGTATGAATGTCCTGTGGCTGAGGCAGGATATGTCATCATCATCACTGCTCAAGAGCTTACTCATCTACACATTTTATGTTAACGTTCGCGTTGCCTCGGTAAAATTCATTCAAATTCAGGAAGTTCCGTGGACGTCGACGACCACCGGGAGTCACCGAAAGCGCGTCTCACTTCACGTCTAAGTGAATTAGTTTTTAAGTTTTAGTTTTAAGTTTTATATTTGATGTATGTATGTTAGTCTTTAAGGTATATATTTTATGGGTCTTTGTTACCTGATTGAAATAAATAAATAAAAAAACAAATAAATAAAATAGCTTAGTAATTAGGTATGCTAACTAAAATTGCGACAACATCAACATCGACAAGCATGGATAACTCAAAAACTACTCGCCAGATGGCGCGCAATTCAACCCACCTAGGTGTAAAATTCTCGGCCCTACAAATAAATCAAACCCAAACACAAGGTAAATGCTGTAAATCGTTGAGGAGGTCCCTCGACTGTCTTTCGGCTTCATCAGATCGACTCCAGACCGTTAATAAATTGTAGTGCTTATATAAATATAATTAAAATAAACATTAACAAACGCACTATTTTCGAAAGTTCCCCTCGATTTCTCTGGGATGCCATTAACAGATCCTGGTGTCCTTTCATTAGACCACCATTGGAATATCCAATTCCCAAAAAAACATATATCAAAGTCGGTTCATAAACAACGAAAAATTATTCTACAGCCTCCTATCTCCACACACACGTACACAAATTATAGCAAACATTGCTCCGTTGCGACGTGAAGAACAAACAGGTAAGCAAACAAACCTCCATGCACATTTATAATATTAGTAAGGATTTTAACTCATAAGTATCAACATTTCGACCTTCAAAAGAAGGTGCTTTAGTTCTTTCATCTTAAAACAAAATAAAATTCTGTAAAGTAGGTACTAAAAAGTTATTTATGCACAACTTTAGAAGCCAAGGTATTTTGGAAAAAGTATAAAACAGTCATTTTTTTACTTATTAAGCAACAAGACGACCTACTTAATTTAGTTCTACCACAATGATTGTTATCTGCTTCAACAAATAATTATGTGCATTGCTACATTTAAATGCATGAAAGATATTTTTTTAAGGAATTAAGAAAGCAAACGAGTATGCAGAACCACTCTCCCCCTGCCGCCCATGACTACTGTGAACTGTGACCGAACTATATCAAGACCCAATTTAGGACGGTTAGTCCAGTTAGTAAGTAGATGGTGTTAAAATATTAGTTAATTTAAAATATTAGTTAGTTTGTTAACAAGTGTGAGAACAGGGACTGTTAGGCTGCTTTTCCACCAGAGATGTGCTATGCAGCTATGCTGCGAGGATGTAATAGCTAAGCTGTGAAACATTGTGACCGTTTCCACCGATACTAAGCTATGTAGCGGTGCGAGTAAGATGTGCTATGAAGAAGCGCTGCCGCAAAGTAGCTGCGGGAGGAAGATGCGCAGCTCGAGCTATGCGATGTATCGATAGTAGGGAAGCGGCGCAGCGCGGGGAGGGGAGAGCTACACCACTCGCCACCATCCATAGCACGCATCTATAGCACGCATCCATAGCACACATCCACTGCACGCTTCTTTCCATATAAAAACAAACTTAGTTGAATCCGTTTCCACCAGTGCTAAGCTATGTGCATCAATGAATATGATTGGTGGATATCAAACGCATCCACAAAAACGTAGCATAGCACAATATCTCTGGTGGAAAAGCACTCTAAGGCACTTCTCACACAATGCTATTCATGAGCTACGCGACTGCAACGCTACCCAAAATTAGTATGTATTTGACACTATGTACTGACAGGACGATGCGTCTCCTGTCAGTCAAAAGTGCCAAATACATACTAATTTTGGGTAGCGTTGCAGTCGCGTAGCTCATGAATAGCGTTGTGTGAGAAGTGCCTTAGGCTTTTCTCACACAACGCTATTTGCAAGCGACTAGGATGTTGTTCAAGTAAAGAAGCGACGCATCTACGATGAGTCTCCTGTCAGTAAACAGTGTCAGGTACAGCGAATTATGGATTGCATTGCAGTCGCGAAGGCGTAGTTAATATTTATTACAATCACTAGGGCCCTTCACACACTACGCTATTTAGCGTAGTGTGAGAAGGGCCTTAGTGATTGTTATTATGAGTCTCGTTCTAGTTCGGTCACAGATGCGTTGCTACGCCTGAGGTCTGAGATGATTGCCTGTAAAAAATTAATATGCTAATAGAATTTGTATCCCTTATGCAATGTAGGATTTTAAGTTTTGCCATATTTATACTAATTTGTATAATAAGTGCAGAGAGCAAAGTTTTGCGTTCATCATTCCCATAAATACATACAAAATTCTTTATAATAATATTAAGTATATCTTTATTGACGGGCAAAGCATCGGTTACGCTTTGGTGATACTGAAAATTTTGGTGACTAGCTCGTCTAATTGCAAAAGAAAATAGTTACATCAGCCTACATTAGACACGGTACAAAATGCAGTCTTATTGCTAGTCAGCGATTTTCCCAGACGAATACTATTAAAATAAATAGTACATTATGATATAAGTGCGCGAAGTTGGTCATTACAGTCGAGGCGGTATTGCACAGCCCGAGTCGCAAGGCGAGGGCTGTAATAGAGCCAAGACTGTAGTGAACAAAGCGCACGCGTATCATACGACGTTTTTCAACACACTTGCGAGGAAAAAAACAATTAGGTATCGACATTTTTCAGTCACAAATCAGCAAATTATAAACGAACAAATGTTTGCACAAAATGGCGCCTAGGTTTATTTTATTTTTTCGCGCGCCGTATCTTTGGTTGAATAACTATGCGCGCGCAGGCGCGCAGGTTAAGTCCAAAGGCAAAGAACACCGCTATTCAGCCACAATATATTAAACTAAATAATTATGTATTTCTAATAGGAATTTACGGTAATTAATGATTTAAAATATTGTATTTTTTAAATGCTTTAATAGATAATTAGATGAAGTATAATCTTATCTTATCAGATTTTGACTAAGTACAACAAGTTTATTTATTTACAAAATAATAAATCTTTTGGTAACAACCTCTTTACGGATATTAAAAAAAAAGTGGAATAAGAAAAACACTAGTGCGGCAATGAAAAGTAAAACGCACTACTGTGTAATAAACCGCATTCCGGGCGTAAGACTAAAGAAAAAATAGCAACTTTACGAGCAAGTGTGTTGAAAATAATAAATGCTTCTTTCTCCTATTTTATCAATGAAACATTGTAAACAATTACAAATCTACGTCGTAATAATAACTTTTCCTGTACAACTCGTAGAAAACAGCACGTACCTATGAAATTCCACAATAGTATATCGAACGATTGGTATAGATAAATAATGAATGATTTTTACATTTACTGATAAATAATTTCTTGTTATTTTGCAAATATTCCTACATTTTCAAGAACTTCAAAATCTTAGGTAGGTATCTAATAGGCACAGATTGGTAGAGTTCTCAGAAAAAAATATAAACAAATCTTATTTTTATTATTAGCTAGATTATAGGTAGCTACTAAATGATAAGATATGATAGAATTACAGTTCAATAAATAGAATTTCATAATTTTGTGTAATAAACAAAGTTGATTTATTGTGTACTTCTAATACCTACTAATTTAGTTCCTTAGTAGCCACATTCGAATTTTGTTAGGCGTGATCATGGCGTCTTTCATTAATCTGACACAACGTTTAATTTATTTATGACCTGATTGAAATAAAACAAGCGCTAAATCTTACCAATGCTGTTTCTGTAGCGCAAACAACATCGCAGACAAACAGATTGAAACACAAAGATTCTAAAATCGTTATTTTGGGTTCCATTAACGACCCTCTGTAATAGTTCTTTCCATATTATATCTATCATGTACAGCACTTGTTATTAAGGTTCATTCTAAATTGACGGTGAGAATTTAAAATGCCCCAGGTATATTTTGCTCTTAAATTAGTTTTTAGTGGGAAGTGAAATTCCACATTCCCGGCGACTCTGTGTAGTCAATACGTGTCGAAGTGTTTTACCCTGACGGTACTAAGCTATGAGTACCTAGTCGTTCCTTTAGGGGTGATCAGGAATATGAAAATGTCGCCCATTCTGTTTTAAATCTACTTAATGTTATAAATCTATACTAATAAGATCAAGCTGAGTTTGTTTATTTGGGCGGGTTACTGTCATGAGCTGCTTTTTACAAAAAAAATACCGACTTCAACATCGTGAAGCAGAGATAACTCAAAAAATAATTAACAAAATCTCCCCATAAACGACGAAAAAATCCAAGAACACACATAAAAAGCATAATAATTTATCGAATTTAGAACCTCCTTCTTTTTTGAAGTCGGTTAACAAAAACGGAATCTGTTATAATTATGCAACTGAATCTAAGATAGGTACTACAAACGGGCTCTCTAGCAACTTGGCTAAAAGGTTATTTAGTGTTTGTTAATCGGTTTTAATTGTTCATAGATAGTACGAGTATATATGGACAAGCTATGCCCGCGACTTCTTACGCGTGGGAAATTTTGCCGCGTAAATCCCGATATAAAAAGTAAAAAAACCGCTATAAAAAGTAGCTTATATGTTGCTCCACAACCCCCGATATCTTTCAGTGTAAGTGTCATAAAAATCCGTTAAGCGGTTCTAGAGAAAAGCTCGGACAAACAGAAAGACAGACATACAAGCATTTTAAAATCGTTTCTTTGTGTTGAAGTATCCCGTAAATACGTACATCATACATGCACTTGAAAATTTACAGTTATTTTGATATTATCACAGACAGCAATTCAATTTTATTTATATGTGTGAATTACATAAAAATTAAATATTGTAATGACGTCGGTAGCTACTTTACTCGGTTGATCATTATAATAGGATCTATCAGCAGGCGCGGTCTGTTGGTGAATTCATGGGTACCGTGAGTGGCATAATTTTTTTGAAAGTTTCTGTGCTTTGTAAGGCACGTAATGCCATTGCTCCTAGTTAGGTATTAGTTGTTAAAACAATGTCGGAGAGCAACGGTCGATATAAAACATTTCGACGCATGGTTTGGCCACCCCACACCAATTCGCTCTAGAGCAGCGTGGTAGAGTATGGTCTAGGTTTAGGGAGAGCCGGTAGCGGTTCATTCATGAGCTGATGCCAGTTAAATCCTATTATATACAAACCCACAGTTAAACACTTGTTTTACGTTAAGCACGGGGGATTATTTTCTTGGGCTGCATGCCCTTAATAAATTTTATTTCCATAAAATAATGTATGGGTAAACTCGCGGTATAGTACAAGTATTAATTACTTAGAATACTGAGAAGCGGCCGGTCTCCGTTCAGCACGTGTGTAAAAGCATTGTAAGGCACGTTTTATTTTCTCTCCGCATTGTATTACGTTAGAGGATTCATTTAGTATAAATACAGTACGAAGATTGATTTCATTATCAATCAAACACTAATCTACAATGAAGACACTGGCAGTACTATCTGCCTTGGTGACCATCGCCATCGCAGCACCAGCATTTGAAGATCATGCAGATAGTACTCGCCTTTCGCCAAAGGATTTCACAATAACGCAACGAGAGAAGAAATCTGCAACACATGAAACAGATAAAGTACCAGAACATTTAGAAAACCATAACTTGGAGCATGATTTACACAATGCAGGATCAAGTAATTCCGATGCAAGAACATTCAGCGGCTTCAAGAAACCCATTATTGTGAAGAAAAAAATTGGGTATCATGTTTATCGAGATTCAGAAGAAGAACGTGCTCAAACGGATTCCCTGGAGTGCAAAAAACAAATGAAATTCAAATTTTGCGAAGATAATGATTCGAAGGACAAAGTAAAGAGCACTTCAATGGATCATCCCCATGAAATATCCGAAAAGGAAATGGTGCACAGTATTAATATAGCGAAAGAAGCAGTCCACACGTTTGAGAGAGATTTACAGAAAATGGAAGATGAATGTGCAGAGAGTAATAAGCATAGACATTCAATGCTTGGATCTGACACCGAACTGCATCATGAAATTGGTCAGGTCAGACAGGCATTGGAACACATTCATAGGAAGTTTAAAAACTTCGACTCTGTTACGGCTAATACCGACGAAAGTTTTTCAAAAACTCATTTGAAGACACTGAAGTCTGATGAAGAAAGAAGAATTCAATGGAAAGAAGCAAATCTTCAGAACAATGATGAAATAGGCAAGAATTTAGAGGACAACTTTAAAAATACAGAGGATAAAGATGAATCAAAACAGTTCAGTCATTTTAACACTCACGATTTAAATGATGCAAACCAACATTCCAAAACTATAATAGAAGACATTGATACTCCTCTCAGATCCATTAATGAAGTTGAAGATGGCATGACATCAATAGTTCAAGACAAAAATCGAAAATTAGAAATTCATAGTGACAATTTAATAAAGGCTGATACGGTCAGTGAAGGTAACCTTCACCATGCTACTGATCAAAAGGAGATAAAAGAAAAGCATGCTGATCATCATGAAATGCAAAACCATGAAATGCATAACCATGAAGTAGAAGAGACTAGAGATCGAGATGTAGAAAGTAAAAATGAAAAAACAAAACTCGAGGAAACGAAAGGAAACGACTTAAATCTGGCAGATAAACTAAACAGAAAAGATATTGATAATTCAGAATCAGCGAAATCAAGTGATGACCACTCTTCGTCTTCTAAACTCGAAAATGATTTAGAAAAAGAACATTCGCACGTAACGCTATCACACGAAAACACAGAACAGAGAACAAAAGGCTCAGACTTTATCAATCAAGAAGCTGTAAAAACTGATGATAGTAAAAAGGATTTAGAACAAATGGATCTGCAGCGTTCAATGCAAACGCCAACGTCACCATTGAAATCCATGAAAAATGAAGATGAAATTAATGTCGAACACGAGACAGAAGGTGAAAAATCCCACTTTAAAAATCATATTGATAAACATGCTAATAATGACCTAGCTATTCTAAGAGCTACATCGGATTTTCATAAGCAGCTTCTAAATAACATGGATTTTATTGAAGATTCTCATCATACGGCTCTTCACCAACCATCTTTCACGGATAAGAACCACATGATGAAGAACTTAAAACAAGAATTACATGAGCGATTAAATATACCCGAGGTTCACCCAAATTCCGAGCACTTAAAAACCATGATGCATTTCAGTGATAACTCTCATAATGTAACTCCACAGTTGAAGATGGCCTCTATGTTCAACAATGACGAACAGAATTTAAATGTTCAAATTAATTCACCGCAGGATTTTGTAGAACAAACAAATGTTCAAGATTTAATGCCATTTAGAAGAACAGATTCACATGATGCCATGGAACTCACTGAATTGCATGACCCTTTAACAGTACATCGGGCTCAGTCAGATAATATGAGAATGGATGGAAGTTCGCAACACTTCAATATTGAGCCACTTAATCCATTAAGAAGTAACTCAATGCACGATCACCAACATTTGACTCTCAATGACCAATTAAGAGCGCAACAAAAATGGGCACAAGCTAAAAGTATTCATGACCATCAGCTATCTCCAATGCATACCGGTATTGATCACTTGCATACTCAGGACACATTATTATCAAGACATAATGGTCATAACATGATGATGCATGAGAAGTCGAATATAGATAACACGATGCAGCAGAGTTCTCTAATGCAAATGAGAGGCTCACCCAAAATATCTCTGGAGCGCACCGCCCCTAGCCAATGGGCTCATAATCCCGGTGCGTATAGATCTTCTTATGGACATGTTTTGTCTCCTTCTTATGGATCTGTAGGTGGATCTTCATATGGTGGATCTGCAGTGGGAGTGTTTCCGAATGCTAATGTAGGAAATTGTGCTGTTCCTATTCTGCTGAGCTGTTCGCCTTCGGTTGTGTCTGGTAGTCTCGCTAAGACACATTCGAATTCATACAGCACCCCAGCTTACAGATCGGAAGATGTAAATTTTCTCAAGAAGCGAGGCGTAGACATAGATGAGCTAAAGTTACGCCATACGCCTCTGGACCAAGGAGCTAAAGTGATTTTGGAGAAAAAACAATAATGCTGTTTAATAACGTGATCCCTGAACGATAATATTGTAAAAGTAAGTCTGCAATGCGTAAGACATCACAAAAGAGGTATTGAATAATGTTAAATGAAACTTTAATTTTAATATGTTTGTATGCGATAAAATATGTTTGTATGCGATAAAATTAAATAAAAATAATTAGGTATATAATTGTATTGAAATGTATTTTTTCTCCCTCTCCTTTTGTTTACAAGTAATAGCTAGGGAGCCCAAGAGGGGATTCTTGGATTTACTCGAGCGCGGCAGATTAAGGTACAGGGGTACCTTGTACCCAGTTAAGTACCTCCACCGAATATGAGCCCCAAATATAAGGCCGCGCCTCAAGAATAAAGGATCAGATTAGTAAAAAAAAATTGATTATCAGACATTCTCGAGCGCGTCAGATTAAGGTAGGGTGAGTTTAATTACATGCTAAAAAGTGTATATTCCACTAATCTGACAATTTGAGAATGACGCAATGAAAGGGGAGGGCTACAAAGTTGTTAAAAAAAACGCCATCTTGACAGTCTCGAGCGTGGCTAATTTTTTTTTTAATTTTGAAGGAAATGATTCAAGGATAACGAAAAATATATAATCTGACGATTTATAAGAGCCGAAATAACAAAAATTCGTCATTAAAGTTTAATGTTCAATATCGATAAGTAGAGATAAATCAAAAAGTACCCGTCAGATTTCGCTCAAATTTATGCGAAAACATACGACGAGCTTTCGATTAAAAAAAAGGATGGAAGGATGAAAATTTAAATTCTCAGTAAAAAGTTATGAGGTAGCGACCATAAACACACATTATTGAAAATAACTCAAAAACTGCCCATTAGAGGTCGCTCAAATTTATATAGTCTAACAAGCACGAGCTTCCGAATAAAAAAGAATTATAAAAATCGGAATACCCTGTCAAAAGTTATGAGGCAACTACCATAAATCCAATAGGTACTAGCCGACCACGATAATTAGGCGCATGTCAGTTAAGACGTCATTGGAACTAGGGATGGGAATACGTAGTACATTCTGCAGTAGTACCAAAAGTACCATAGTGAATGTTTAATGGAGGTACAATTTTTTTATGGAATTAAATAGCAAACGAGCATGCAGCACCACCTTCCGCTGCCGCCCATAACAACTGTGACCGACCCAGAACTAGACTCAATGAGTCTCGTTCTAATTCGGTCACACATGCGTTGCTACCCCTGAGGACTGAGATGGTCGCCTCTAAAAAGTGTAACCGGCACCACACCTTCCTATCCGGAACACAATTGTTCTTAAAACAATTATTACACGGTAGGAATGGTACAAAGTACCGTGGCGGGCGGTGGTACTTCCCCGGGTGAGCTCTAGGCCCTACCACCTGTACTTGGTCAGTTACTGTACCTGCGCAAACATCTCGGAAAACGAAGTTCACATCAGCCTAGTCAAAATGACTTTAATGTACAATTGTACACGACTGCGCCTCACTAGGGGACGCGCGGGGCTAGAGCGGGGTGGGGGGCCCGCGTGACTGCTATCTGTCATGCGCCTAATTATTGTGGTCAGGTAATACACATTATTATGAATAACTCAAAAACTATCTTGAAGAAACGTCAAATTAAACGAAAGGTTAATCTCACAAGGAGGTTTTTAACCAACCTTCGGGAGAGTTTAAATAGTTTAAACTGGACTTGATCGATTATATACCGTTGATCTTAAGAAATAATTCGTGACTAAACTCTGAAGCATAGTTTAAACTATGATTGATATTACGGCCCTTATATTATGTAAATACAAGTATTCTACTTAAAAACATACTTTTTTTTATTTGCATGCTATTTCCTGAGCTTTTCTTAATGAAGTTCAATGATTTAGGATGTTGATTCCTAAAAATCACTGTTAAAATAATTAAGTATAACTTGAGCACTACCGTAATAAGTATGAAAACTCTTATTGTAAGTAATAGACATAGGTACACTCATTAGATTTGAATGAAAGGTATTATAGTATAGTTACATAATATAATATAGCTACATATTATACCAACATCGACATACATACATACATACTACTTGACGAACTGTGGATCATTGAGGTAGTTCTGTTATACTTATTATCTGGTCATGTGCTTCGCCGAATCATTATAAGTATCATTAAAATGGCACGAAAATGGATATTTTAGACTTTGCTATCGAAAAATATAAAAAAATGATAATTATATAATCCTAGAGGAGCCAATAGTGGCAACTTACTATTACTAACTGACAGACAACGCAGCGCAGCTTGAACTTATAGCTCTAGAAGCATTAAACTTTATTATTCACAGACTTCAAAAAAAGGAGGTCTCGACAGTATTTTTTTGTGCGTTGAGTTACCTCATATCTGATTCTGGATCTGGACTGAATGAACATGTAGCGACCCTACATTTGTACATATATGTAAATATTCAACCCTAGTTATAGGTTGCTATGGGAATTAGAAAATAACATGATTGTCAGGGACTTTTTTTCCTTACATGTTTCTTGCTGTAGATTAAAATTGTAATTAAATACATTCTTTATTCGGAGTATTTCGTCTATGTTACTTGGATTCAGCCTTCCCTACATTGGTGACCTACGACGTGATACGCATTACCTACATATTATAATTCGAGTTTAATAAAATGACGTCTCCAACATCAAGCGATTTCGAGGATTGTGTTGCCGGAACATCTTCTGTTAATCGAATTGCCATCCGACTTCCCCCGTTTTGGCCGGAAGAACCCGACGTATGGTTTGCGCAGGTGGAAGCGCAGTTCAGCCTCGCAGGTATAACCGTTGATGCAACTAAATATAATCTTGTAATTGCAAATTTAGACCACAAGTATGCCAGAGAGGTAAAAGACATCATTATTAATCCTCCTGGTACTAGCAAATACGAGAAATTAAAAACAGAATTGATTAAACGAATAGCCATATCCAGAGATCAACGCATGCGTCAACTATTGACTATTGAGGAGTTGGGTGATCGAAAACCCAGTCAATTTTTACGCCACCTTCGCACGTTAGCAGCCGACAGCATATCTGATGAGTTTCTGCGTAGCATGTGGTCAAGTCGATTACCTACGGCCGTTCAATCTATTATTGCGACGCAGACTTCAACAAGTTTGGATGAAGTAGCTGAGCTTGCTGATAAAATTTTCGAGGTAACACCGTCAATGCAAGTGCAAGCCGTTACTACCTCTTCTGCTGAGCCGATACTCGACAATTTACTCAAGAAGATTGATGAACTAGTCACGTCAAAGGTGGAAACTAAGCTCGCTGAAATAAATAGCCATCAACTACGTGGTCGGTCGCCTTATCATCATTATGAATCGCAGCGTAGTAGGCAGCGGAGTCGAACCAGAAGCTTAAGCTACTGCTGGTACCATAAACGGTTTGGCGCAAACGCTAGCAAATGCGTATATCCGTGCGATTTTGAAATGAAGCCGGAAAACAAACGGGGCAGTCAATAGAGACGACGACTGGCTGCCCTGAGGTTTTCGCAGGTCGTCTGTTTATAACCGACAGAAAGTCCAAAATTCAATATTTAATTGACACTGGTTCGGATCTTTGTGTTTTACCCAAACGTTTTGCTAAAAGGTTTTGTAGTCCAACTGATCACAAGTTAACGGCAGCCAATGACACTGTAATTAAAACCTATGGCTTAATGACAGTTCATCTGGATTTAGGTCTTAGGCGAGACTTCAGTTGGAATTTTATACTAGCTGACGTAGATAAACCAATAATAGGAATAGATCTATTATCACATTATGGTCTCTTAGTTGATTGTAAATGTAAAAAATTGTTAGACAATGTTACACAATTATCAGTAGTATGTTCTGTCACTAACTGTCAGACACTTGGGCTTAAAACAGTATCAGGCAACACTGAATATCATAATTTACTGACAGAATTTCCAGATATAACCAAACCCCCTGGCATTTTTCGCATCATCAAACATTCCACCGTACATTACATCCGTACAACTCCGGGTCCTCCCGTATTTTGCCGACCGCGCAGGCTAGCTCCTGACCGTCTCAAAATCGCTAAACAGCAGTTTGAGGACATGCTCAGAGACGGAATTGCTCGGCGGTCGGATTCTCCTTGGGCATCACCTTTGCATTTGGTTCCCAAAAAAGGCAATGGATGGAGGCCGTGTGGAGATTATCGCGCACTCAATGCACGGACAATACCTGATAGGTATCCCGTCAAACATATTGAAGATTTCGCACACTCTATTACAGGTAGTACAATATTTTCTACAATAGATTTGGTCAAGGCGTACAATCAAATTCCAGTGTTTAAAGATGATATAGCTAAAACCGCAATTACAACTCCATTTGGCATGTTCGAGTTTCCCTATATGTCATTTGGTTTGCGCAACGCCGCACAAAGTTTCCAAAGATTTTTAGATGAGGTATTAAAAGATTTAGATTTTGTTTATTCTTATATTGATGATATTCTTGTTTTCTCTAAAGATAACGAAGAGCACAAGGATCATCTTCGACAAGTTTTTGTCAGGTTGCAAGATTATGGCCTAGTAATTAATGAAGCTAAATGTAACTTTGGACAACGAGAAGTCACATTCCTTGGTTACGTTGTCTCTGCTCAGGGCACACGCCCCTTAGATGATAAAGTTGAAATTATCAAAAATTATCCTATCCCCAAAACTGTAAATGGTTTAAGACGATTTTTAGGTATTTTAAATTTTTATAGGCGTTTTATACCGGATGCTGCAGTCACACAAGCTCCACTTCATGACATGCTAAGTGGGCCCAAAGTAAAAGGTTCACAACCGTTTACTTGGTTGCCCAAGCAAATTGAAGCATTTGAGAAATGCAAATCTAGCATAGCAAACTGTACGTTGCTAGCACATCCTGTTCTCAATGCACCGCTTGCAATCGTAACTGATGCATCGAATACGGCCATTGGAGCAGTCTTACAGCAGTTGGTGGATAAAACATGGCAACCACTTGCATTCTTTTCGAGAAAACTTAATAAGTCTCAACAGTTGTACAGTGCATATGATAGAGAGCTTCTAGCAATTTATGAAAGTATTAAGCATTTCCGTCACATGGTAGAAGGTAGATATTTTGTTGTTTACACCGATCACAAACCCATAACATTTGCATTTCAACAAAACCATCGACAGCGTTCACCACGTCAATTCAATCATCTCGATTTCATTTCACAATTCACTACTGATATTAGACACATTTCTGGTAAGGACAACATTCCTGCAGATGCCTTATCACGTATCGAATCTGTTTCAGCTCCTATTGATTTTGAGACTTTAGCTCGATCGCAATTACAAGACAGCGAGCTTCAACAAATAATTCGTAATTGTGACACTTCTTTAGATTTACAGCAATTACCTATACCAGGGACTAACATCACATTGTGGTGTGATATAACCTTGTCAAAGCCTCGTCCTTTAGTGGCTAAGGTGTTGCGTCGACAAGTTTTCGACTCTCTTCATAGTATGAGTCATCCTGGAGTCAAAGCTACTGTCAAGCTCGTGACGGATCGATTTGTTTGGCCTTCCGTACGGAGAGATTGCCGTACTTGGGCCCAATCTTGTGAGTCTTGCCAACGTTCTAAAGTTTTTAGGCATGTTTCTTCTCCTGTTGGGCAGTTCAGTCTACCAAATGCAAGATTTACCAACGTACATATAGATTTGGTAGGTCCCTTGCCTCCTGCTTCTGGGTATAGATATCTTCTCACTGCGGTTGACAGGTTTACTCGATGGCCAGAAGTTGCCCTGTTACAGGATATATCTGCTGATACTGTCGCTAAAACCTTTTATAACCTTTGGGATATCACGTTTTGGTTGTCCGCAAATGGTTGTCACAGACCAAGGACGACAGTTCACCTCACATTTGTTCAAAAGCCTGTCTGACTTGTGTGGTATTAAATTACAACACACAACAGCCTATCATCCTGCCGCAAATGGTATAGTCGAAAGACTACACCGCACCTTAAAGGCAGCAATAATGGCACATGGTGACAGCAATTGGTCTGAGCTTCTGCCATCTATACTCCTTAGCTTAAGGACAATGTGGAAGCCTGATCTTAAGTGTTCTCCTGCGGAGATGGTATATGGCGAAACCCTGAGAATGCCTGGAGAATTCTTCCAGCCCTCCCAGACAGATGCCGTCCTCCCAAATAATTTTACTGCACAACTGAAAGAGCACATTGCTCGCCTCAAACCCACACAAGTTTCGCATCATGGACATAAGTCTGTATTTATTCATCGAGACTTAAAAAGTACCTCGCATGTATTTCTAAGAAACGATGCTGTTCGAGGTTCTCTACAGCCTCCATATTCTGGACCCTACGAAGTGCTGTGTAGAACTGACAAAACCGTTACTTTAAAGTTGCCAAGGGGCTCTGTTGTGGTCAGCGTTGACAGGGTCAAACCAGCATACATCCTCTCAAACGACACAGATGACACCTACGTCACTCCACCTACTCCGACACCGACAACACACTACACAACTCGATATGGTCGTCAGGTACGGCCGCCAGTTCGTTTTGCGGAGGGAGTTTGATTCTCGCAGAGGGGTGATGTAGCGACCCTACATTTGTACATATGTAAATATTCAACCCTAGTTATAGGTTGCTATGGGAATTAGAAAATAACATGATTGTCAGGGACTTTTTTTCCTTACATGTTTCTTGCTGTAGATATATTTTATAATTGTAATTAAATACATTCTTTATTCGGAGTATTTCGTCTATGTTACTTGGATTCAGCCTTCCCTACAAACAGATTATATTTTTTTTTATTTGAAGGGTAGTACTAGGAGAAGGGTACTTGGAGTCTAGTCCCATTTAAATTTGCGCGACCTTAGATGGATAGTTTCCGAGTTATTCTTAATAATGTGTATATGTTACCGTTAATTTGCGTAAATCAGATAGAGTGCAGATTAACGAGGTATTCTGCAGATTATCTGGCTGAGTCAGTTAAAGTGGAAAAACTATAATTGAGTTCCTACATTAACTAGTTAATCTGCAGACTTTCTAGCTAATCTGCAGACTAACGACCATGCATACGGTAAAGTCTATAAAATAGATTCTTGTTTGAACGTCAATTGTTAAAAACGAGTAACATTGAACGGAAACATACAAATTGAGTTGATTTTGGATATAAAACAATGAATACTCATTTCCATTACTACTCAGTCAAATTCTTCAAGGTAGGTAGGTCGAATTGCTTACAGAACCGAATTAGACTACCCCTACTCCACGTAGTCTTGTATGCCCTACCCCTAGAGTGTTTTTTAGAATCCGGAGGCGCGGAGGGAGGGCAGCCCCCGCCCGCTGTAACAAAACGCAGACACCCGGGCGAGACGGAGCGGCTGAGGCTGGTCGCCGAAAGCGACCAGCAAGCCGAAGCTGCGCAGGCGAGCGTGGGTGTCTGTGCTTTGTTACGCAAGGGCGAAGGGGCTGCACCTTCCGCAGCGCCGAAGACGTCACGGTTCGAAGTTATGCCCTATTTTCCGCGTTTTTACGATTCGACCAAATCTCGACCGATCGGCCAGATCGATCATTTCATGATGTGAGCAAATCTACGAAGTGGGCACGACATCAACACAAATTGGTACTCAGGTAGCCAGTCTTCCGCAATTTAACGATGTACCATCCGTTACTGTGCAGACTAACTGGGTAAAGTGCAAATAAGACCTTTTTTACACTTTAACCTATCGTATCAGTGTATCTGCAGATTACCTAGTTAATGTGCACATTAACTTATTATGCATTTTAACGGTGACATATATACCTATGGTGGTAACCTCATTACTGACTGCGTGTTCCATTTTTTATTTTTTTTGTTCGAAAGAAATGGCTTGTCCCATATTTTGAGCGACATCCGACAGGTAGTTTTTGAGTAATCTCTACTTATCGTTTTTGGAGTCGCTTATTATTATTGTAAAAAGTTATTATTAATTCTCTTCACGTGTACTTTGGTTAGCGTCAAGAATGGATCATGAACATTTATTCCCTGAAGTTATTAAAAATTTAATATTTTTAAAAATTTAATATTTTTAATAACTAACTTTTTACAAAAAATTAACCGATTTCAAAGTGAACATAAATCAAAAACCACTTGCCAAATGTCGCTCCAATTTACAAGGGACCACACGAAAAGCACTACTTTTGAACAAAAAAAGAATCATTAAAATCGGAACCTCCAGTCAAAAGTTAGCATAAATGGCCCGGCGCCGGGCCAAGTCACCGGGCCAGATGGGATACAACCAATTAAATTTACATTATTGAGAATAACTCAAAAAATGACCGCCAGATGTCGCTCAAATTAAAATGGGACCACACGGCAGTCATTATCGAATGTCGGAAGAATTATCGAAATCGGTTCATCCAGAACGAAGTTACGTAACACACATAAGACAAAAAAACATACAGAAGAATTGAGAACCTCCTCCTATTTTTGAAGTCGGTTAAAAATAATATTAACACGGAGTCACGGGCATCAAATAGTAGGACGACGAGGAGTTTGCCCTTATATCTTATTTATACTTACACTCAAATTCAATTCAATCCATTGCGTCGTCGCGTGCTGCAGATAGATGGAACACAAATAAGACATGTAAACTTATGACCTGATACAACATTTCGGCTCCGGCCGAGGGTCGGTTTGTTAGACGCGGCCGGAATTCAAACCCGGTACTCGACCCTTCGCAGGCTCGGTCGCTAGCGAATAAGACTTGGCTGGTTGGCTAAATATAACAAGTAGAAAGGCAATCCAGAATAATAAAAATCTAACCAATATAGAGTGTAACAAGTTTGACCTCTATAATAAAAATATTATCATAAAAACAAAAAACCCGACTGCTTACAAAAGAACTCAAAAGAAAAAAAACAAGTGTCACAATATCAACATAAAATACTTTTCTTTTATTTTCTTTTGAGTTCTTGGTGGTGGTGGTGGTGGTGGTGGGATGGTTTTTTACAATTTGTGTTAAAACGTGTGCCTAAACGTTATATGATATATATATTTTTGAAAAGGTCTTTTCACGATCTTTCATTTGATACCCATATTGCTAAGATAACAAAAAACTCAAGATTATCCCCTCTTTTTCTTCCACTTTCGGGCGCCATTTTGAAAATTCATTTATAGCCTATGCCACTAACACAGTTCTGACGAATTCAACGATACCTCATAATATGTCGAAATCCGTTCAACCGTTTGGGTTGTGGGACCCGACAAATAAATGGACATACATACAAACATACATACATACACTCGAAAAACATAACCCTCCTTCTGACGCAGTCGGGTAAAAAGGTGAATTAGGATTATACAGTAGAAAAAGCTTCTTGTATTTTGAATGACTAAGTCTAACGCATCAATCAAAATTAACTGTCGTAACAAATTATTAAATAGCAAAACGCTGCAAAAACTGTTGAATAATGAATGTAATGTGGTAATGCTGAATGGAAGTTCCTCGCAATACTTAGACGTTAACATTTATAATATTCATTAGTAAACTGTACAAAATGAAACGTGGTGTATTGTTGCTGTTTCTTCTGTTTAAATTAATTGTCAATCAGGCTGTTTGTGAACCAAACGTTGGATCAAACAATGTAGCAATTACTGAAGTGCCCGTGCATCATGAAGATGACTTACAAAAACACTTGATAAACTACGTAGCAGAAGATAGGCAGTTCCACGTGGAAAATCTTGAAGATAACGCAGTCTTACAACCGCCTCCTTACACTGGTCTACCCTTCACATTTGGACAACTAGTGCGACCTTCAAATGGAATTTCTTTTGACGAGAAGAATCTTTTAAATGATGCTGAAATATCTTTTCATAATGTCAACTCGCTTGTAACCTCCCGTAGAAAACAAAGATCAGATGAAGATATTCTTGAGCAATTGGAACACGATGCTATCATGAACAATATGTTGCCGACAATGGACGATCCGTTCTTCCGTGACGCGTCCTTGGTTTCAGATCAAGTGCCTTTACAAAGTACTGAAGGTGTATTGGCATATTTCCCGAGATCTTATGATGTCCCCGTACCCATATATTTACAGTGTACACCCAAAATCACGCAAGGATACCCTCAAACCTTATTGCAAGATTACCAAATGCCTTTACCGTATTATAATCTAGAAACAGAATGGCAAGAACCTATTATAATGAATGAATATAAGAAATAAATAGTTGTACGTTGATGGGAAACTATTGTTTTGTTTTACTTCAAAACAATGTAAAGTGTATCTACATTGTAATTATAATATTCCGTTTGAACTGGTAATTTATTATATTTTTAATACCTGGGCTATATGTACGCTGTTTTCTTAATAAAAATATTTACAAATTGAAAGTTGTTTAGTCTTTCACAGCGAATATAAAAAACACACAAGATACATACCTACATTACCTACTAACATATTATTCATAATACACATTGTAGGAGCTTTTCAAAAACACTAAACACACAACACTAAACGAATCCCACTGGCTTAATTATTAAGGTATTATATTAAAGTGATATAAAAAGAAGCGGCAAAAAAACTCCTAAGTATAATCAGTTACAGACAGCACATTATACTGAGGCTCTACCTACAAAGTTACATACGTACTCGTATAATTATATCAAACTTATACTTGTGTAATTTAATTTTACTGTCATCTTTGAGCAATTTTAACGACCATGATATTGTCAAAAAATTTATTGTGACGCGACAGTTTCCATAAGCCTTGTAATTGTTTGCCTTGTAATGTAATTGTTTCCAATCTCAGGGCATACAATTAAGTGTGTTTTAAGCATTTAAATGTTCCTCGATATAACGGCGAAGTAAAACGTCGTTAGGAAACAATCCGCACTTGGCCAGGGTGATGGACTATGGTCTTAGCCTTCTCATTCAGAGCCTCTTCTCTCATCCATGCTCATCAATAGTAGGACATGATGGGTTGAGATGATGACGATGGTGTACAATAATTGTGTTATTTGTTGCAGTTAACTCAACTTGTCCGGCTGGAGAATTCTTAGGATCTGACCTGCAGTGCACCGTGAGCGTAGACAGCACAACACTAAACGAATCCCACTGGCTTAATTATTAAGGTATTATATTAAAGTGATATAAAATTAAATCAAATTATTATTTTAATAAATTCCGCCACTTAAAGTCTCGCGCTATGATTCTCCTAGTTGCAAAATCGAAGAAACGAGTTATTCCGAACACACGTAAAGATCTGTTAATAATGCTGTAAGAAATAAGTAGACGATTTTGGGCGGAAACTGAACTCAAGGCTAATCGGCAGAAAGTATTATGCCTCAGAGTAAAATAAGCTTGAGAAGATAGAAAAAATAATAGGTAATAACGAGGCAATGTGACGGAGCATATTATTTTCTTTATAGATTATAAACATAAAGATTTTTACAAAATGTATAAAACTCTGACGTAAATCGTGTAGATTACGTGCAAATCACACCACCTATTTCACCTTTGATTGTAAACATATCGTAAGAATGATTGAATCGCTAGAATCAACTCCTTGATTAAATCAAGGAGTTGATAAGATTATTTATTAAACAATCGAAAACAAAATTAGAAAATTTGCCTTTATTCTAATGCATATTAAGTTATAATCAGAAATATAATAATGTTATTAGTCGAAATACAACAATGTTAATAGTGAGTAAGTAGGTACTTATTTCCGTATCAAATTGAGGACTTGAGGACCTCCTTTGTACCTAATTGGATTATCGTTTATTGATTGGATCTTAAAAGAACGGTTAGTTATCAACGTTTTAATAAAATTGTCGAGATTTATTTGTGAAATGGAATGATGTAAAAGGTGATAATGAGGATGTATTTCGTAAACATGTACGTAAATGTTTAACCACACCTAACCAGTCAATATTTAAAAATTAGATCATGAAGCTTGTCACGTAGGCACGCTAGATTTTGATCATCTGAATTACGAGTGGGTATGTAAGATTTCAATCGGCGGAATTAGGACTAGAAAGTTGTCAATAGATGAAACTAGCTTTTAATTTAACAACAACCGGTGTTAAAGAAAAATTTCTATCTTCCTTCCTCTATTTTCCTTAGCCGGACACATCGGCAGTGCCTCTATTACCACCATGTCCGTGGGCGACGGTGACCACGTAAAATTAGTTGGCTTGTTTGTGTGTTTGTCTGCTACTATGAGTACATTAAAATACAAAAACTTTCATTTGAACTATTGACATAATACTACAGATGGAACTTTTATAACTGCAACCTGCAACATGTTTTTATCAATATCGTTACGTTAAGTCTAGCGGGGTACGTATATGTAGGTATAACACGTTACAGTTAACAGTTGTATTATTTTTTAAATGTTACATCCATACATTTAGCATACACTGACGTTTGGATACATCGGAGTACCTACTTAAAATAGGTACACAAACGTTAAGATCCTAAGAGAAATGCAGAGATGGGCGTAATCACGTTTCGGCTAAACCACAGATCTTCAGTTCGCACGAAGATACTCGTAACGCAAACAATATCGTTACGATGACTAAATTTTTCCTCTGATTAATTTTGGTGTTAAAGTTGAGATCAACAAGTTTGGAAAATATCCCTACTAAGCTGAGTTAATTTTATTTTTTTGGCAAAATTTGGGAAAAAGAAACAATCCCCACTGGTAGGATTTTGTCGGTGGGGACTTCCGGAATAAACCCACATGTTGTGTGCCAAGAAAGTTAAATCAATCAATTGTAAGCTCTATCATGTAATCTGTGGCTCTATCAAGCAACTAGTTGAATTTGATTCACAAATTTACTCAACCAACGGAAATAAAAATACTGAAATCTTTTGATACACATTGATGATTGAATACACGTTGAATAATTTGGATTTATAAAATTGTTTTGCTAAGTTGAGCAATATTTTAACACGAAATGAAATAAGTAATTAAAATTCCATGTACCTCATGGTATTAAGTTGTTGCAACGTACTCATAAGTTTATAAGACCAACAAACTATATCCTGACAGCAATTTACTATCACTATCACGTAAAATCTATGGAATTGAAAACGGACACACGTTTACGAGTCGAGTTGATGCGCTCAAACTGCGTCATTAACTGCAAATTTACTTTAGGTATCTACAAAGAACTGACTGTTTTCTAAATAACCGCAATGCAACATATGGGACTTTTGCGTCATAAGAACCTGACTCCCAGCTTGCCTGGCACCGGCTTCACATGAACCCTAGTCGCGTGACGTCCGCGTAATATGATAACAATGTTCAATATTTAAAAGCAAGGCGCGGTGTTGCCGTATCAGTACACATATTGCGGCAACAAGGATCGCTGGATCATTTGGAAATATTCAAGTGCCACGTTTAACCATTATGTTGAAGACAGTGTTGGCTCTAGTCTTCGTGCTTGCTGTTCTGGGCGAGACGAGACACGTACACCCGAAAAAGGAGCAGTGGTCAGAAGCGGGGGAGGATATTACGTCAAACAACGACCATGATCCGACGGAAACTGTGAGTTAAATGTGATCTATTATATCCTGCCAGGTGTAACGTTATAACGTAGTCTATTAGATCTCTGTTATTTGCTAATCATTGACGTTTAGGGAGGTGGCATTTTGAAACTTAGCCGTTTTGTGCTATGAGGTACCCACCTTTTGTTTATAGATCGTTGGGTTTTATACAGTTCAGTACTGAAGGTGGGTATTTGCTATGTGGTAAGGTAGTTTACGTGACTAGCTATTGACTTCCTAAATCTGTGCGTGAAATGTTTTATGAGTGTTTTTCGGGTGTCACCGATATACACAGTTTGTCAGCTAATTACAATCAAAAGAAGTAAATTTGTATGAAGATTAAATGTAGTAAGAAGTTTGTGATCCATCTCAAATAACTGAGTACCACTCAGTGGTGTTATATAATTGTTGTTATTGTTATTGTTATAGTGTAGTCAGTAAGTTCCTTGCCTTCTGTGTTTATGTGCTGCAATCATAAATACTCAGAATAAATGTTTTCTTTCTTTCTTTCTTACCTACTTACTACATTATTTTGTAGGGCTGGGTTGACAGTTTTATAAAGTGAAGTTTTGTTACCACATACCCATGAAAGATTTCTTAATAACCATACGAGACGTTCCTGAATATCAGTTGAACTAAAAATTCGTTAAGTACCTTTACTTTTTCCTGTAGACATACGCGGAAATTACTTAAAAATCACATATTTTAAACTACAGGCACAGTACAGTATAGAAACACAGTACAGTAGTACAGAAATAGATGTTATTATCGAACCCAAAGAATCGACATTCGGCGGTTATCTATTGTCAATATTCGATCTATATAGTAATAAATACATCAGCATAGATACAACGCAAATAATGTGATAACACTCTCAGATTATAGAACCAAAAGGCAGATAGAACATTCGCAAAGAGAAGCGACGAATAATGTGAAGCCGCTTTTTCCCTATGTGTGCATGACAACCTTAATGTCAACTAGCAATTGCACCGTATGGATACGTAATTCTTTGTGTGTGTGAGGTTGCCAAGTGAAAAGTCATAATCTCCCGCAATTTTGTAAACATTGTTCGCCATATTTTCAGCTTAAAACATTATGCACAATTAAATTGGCAAATTATTTATTACTAGTGAACGCCCTTGTTTCGCTTCGGTAAGCCCATAATCGATAAATGAGGGATGGTATTCTTTAAATTGACGTGATTTCTTATTTGTGTACCGATTCTAACTAAATGTTAACCCAAGCTCATTTGAATACGTCAGTGAAATCTGCATCTAAATTTGTTAAGCCGTTCCTGAGATTAGGCGGAACAAATGCACAGAAAAACAGACAAAAAATTAAAGTTTTATTGTATGTAATAATAATAATTGATTTTAATTTCTTCTGATAATAATTTCTTGAGCGCCTCCGAGCTTCGGAAGGCACGTAAAGCCGTCGGTCCCGGTTGATATCGATACATCGATAGATAGCAGTCGTTAAGCCGTGTCGGAAGGCCTTCGGGCGGCTTGAAAACTTTCGACAATGTGTTGGCCACTAACCCCTCCACCAATCCGCACTGGAGCAGCGTGGTGGAGTATGCTCTAGGCCTCCTTAATAATGAGGAGAATTAATAATGGGACATTAATGGGTTGTAGCCATATCACTAGTTATCAAAAAGTATTATATGTCGAGGATAGTTAATCCATGTTATTCGTTTGGTGCTATTTAATCTGTGGTAGGCGCGGATCCATAGCGAATCGATACTCTATGGCGCGGTTGATCGGTCATTAGAAAAAGAATAATGAAAAGAAATGAAGGTCGGGTTCGTGATCGTAAAGATTCCTTATTAATTGTAATGCCGTGAATCTCAAAGAGTTAAATATCGCGTGACCGCGTGTGCGAGTGGTTAAAATCAATATCGTAACATCGCGAAGTAAATCCAATCAATACCAAAGCAAACCAAACCGAGTATTCATATTGAGCCAAAGAGAGATCATTGAATAAAGCAGTTGGTTACGTGATGGCTCAATCCTGTGTTTCATTTGATATCCTGAGTAGACGTCCTGACGAGAGAAGCCCACATTGCATAGTTTAACCAACACTTCCCACGATGCCCACACGAGAAGATCATCTAGAAATCAGTCAGGATGCCGATATATATATAATAATTATGTGTAAATGTTCTTTTAATATACCTATTTAATTTAATATTTTAAATATGTTTAATTGTTTTAATTAACCTATGGATTTTTGTCTCTTTGGGTAGATATTTTTAATCAAAAAAAACATCAAAATATCAATATACTTATTTATTATAACAAAAATTCGGTTTTGATGATTTTTTAATCAACCAATGTCCTTTTTTAGTGAGATAGGTACACGTCATCCTCACTAAAATGTAATGAGCGAACCACGCAAAATTAATTAACCAATTAATATCTTGCCTGCTTTTCCGAATAATATGAACCCACATATTTCTCTTGTTACAGCATCTGTCGGAAATCTGCAAAAATTATAGTTATTAGTTATTAGTAGGCTAAGCAGAAACTAAAATATTATATAATTTATCATACATATTATTGGCACACGTGACATTTTCAGCAGTTAGAATGCTAATTTTATTGGCTGTATTGCCTGACTTTTAGGTTTCAATAAATAAAACTATTTACTTTCAAAATATTTTTTTTCGATATAAATTTATAAATCGACCAATGTCCAAATAGTCCATGCATATTTCCCCAAATTTAGGGTAACCGATTTTCATTTAAACTGGTGTACAAATGAATGATTGTTGAGGTTTTGTGTTCCGAGCGAACCGAAAAAATATTATTACAAATAAATAATAAAATAATGAACCTTTACCTGTGAAAAGATATTCCGTCTTCTTTTCTTTGTTTTTGCGAACAACTTTTAGAGAATTTAATAATGCAAGACGGCATTATAACTGATAAAATTATTTTAAAAAATTTGACACTTGCGACGTTTATGCTATTTGACGCTTTCCGTCTGACACGAGATTGTATTAGCTTTTTATTTTGTATTTGCTTTGGTAGCTTCACTTTATACTAGAACGACTACATCTGCCTTTTGGTTCTATAATCTGAGATAACACTGATAAAAAATATTGATGATACATAAAGGTATACTGAATATAACTACATACCTACAAGAAAATATTGTGCATTTCGTAACCATCACTATTTTATTTTTATAAGCATATATGCGAGCTTTCAATGCATAATTCGACCAATAAATAATAAGCGTCATACGTCAATAAATCTACGTGAAATTATGGTCTACGTGCAATTATGCCTTATCTGCAACAATGGCCAGTATGCAACTGTGGCCTACGTGCAAATCTGGCCTTCATACTACTAGCCGACCACGATAATTAGGCGCATGTCAGTTAAGACGTCATTGGAACTAGGGATGGGAATATGTAGTACATTCTGCAGTAGTACCAAAAGTACCATGGTGAATGTTTAATGGAGGTACAATTTTTTTTATGGAATTAAGATAGCAAACGAGCATGCAGCACCACCTTCCGCTGCCGCCCATAACAACTGTGACCGACCCAGAACTAGACTCAATGAGTCTCGTTCTAATTCGGTCACACATGCGTTCCTACCCCTGAGGACTGAGATGGTCGCCTCTAAAAAGTATAACCGGCACCACACCTTCCTATCCGGAACACAATTGTTCTTAAAACAATTATTACACGGTAGGAATGGTACAAAGTACCGTGGCGGGCAGTGGTACTTCCCCGGGTGAGCTCTAGGCCCTACCACCTGTACTTGGTCAGTTACTGTACCTGCGCAAACATCTCAGAAAACGAAGTTCACATCAGCCTAGTCAAAATGACCTTAATGTACAATTGTACACGACTGCGCCTCACTAGGGGACGCGCGGGGCTAGAGCGGGGTGGGGGGCCCGCGTGACTGCTATCTGTCATGCGCCTAATTATTGTGGTCAGGTAGTACTAATATCTTCGTATTATTGTAACCGATGTACCTACCTACAATAGGGAAACAAGGTAAATTGAAACACTTTCATCTAATTATTGTTGTCAATTCTGTTTCAGAAAATCATAAACATTGCGCCCAAAAGGTTATCACCGCCCCATAGCATCTTATTCTTCAAGTCTTACGACCCGTGCGAGGAGGGCTTCGTGATAGACTACCAGGGCATTTGTCGGGAGGTCTGGTTTTAGGGAAATCTATGAGACTTTGACTTCTTGCGTCAGATTTAAAGCTACGAGTCTTGTAGCAACATCACGCATGAATCAATTCACGCCCAGAAATAAAGTTTTTGGTTCTGAACCTTATTAGTAATGCTGTCTATTTTTCAAGAAAATTTAAGAGGTTTAATTCTTCGGTATTTTAGTAGTACTCGTGGTCTTTAAGTATTATTTGTTAGAAATCAAAATAAATACCTATAGTCTTGCCTTCTTAAGTAGGTAAGTTGTTTTGATAGGGGATATTATGAATTAAGGTGGTGTAGGAATTTGGCGAAATTTTGTGTGCAAACGATACCTACCTATCAGTATAAAAGTCATGTATTGTAATTTAGGAATATATTAATTGTGATATTAGCTTTAAGTATGTCATAATATTTGTTGTGTCATTTATACATTTTTGAATTAAAAAAATCCTTAAAATTATAATTTTGACTTTGATTTTTCCTGGTACAATAAAAAACAATTTGATTTACACAATAATTTATTAACTATGGACAGTAGTTTCAAAACAACAATAATTAAGTTATTTTTATGTTCACACATTTTTGCACTTGTTACGACAACTAAAACACTTACTTTGAACATAATTTATTTAAATTACATACCTACAATATAATCAACAGACAACAAAGTTGCACAAGACGTCACAGTTAATGATTTTTTACTGACGGCTAATTTAAAAATGCATACAAATAAATAATTACACATTAATCCTTCTGAGGTATGGCTTTGTGAGGTGATCGGTGAGCAGCGATGGACAAAGTGCATCTAATCATGATTATAGATTACATCTCGAGGCACAGATTTACTCCCGCAAGCGCTCTTCGAGATAATGTAGTCAGAACAGGTTTAGCGGAAGCTTAATTAGTTAGCAATAAAACGGTAGGTATAAGTATTGCTCGCGGTCGCTCATACAGCTACATTTAACAGGTTAAGTTAATCATGATTACACCGCTCATCTCTGCACTGTATGTAATACGTCGGCTCGGAATTACACTATCTCAGCATGGGATGTATTCGTGAGTCGGTCAGGAGTCTGGCCCACTTGGCCCGGCTACATGAGCGAGGCGGGCGGCAGCGTGACCGCGCTGTGGCCGGCGAGCGGCGCGGGCAGCGTGGCCACGCCCCGGATCCACGCGCCGCGCTCGCAGCACCACGACTCCACGTTGTTGAGTGCGCGCATGTATATCGTTGTTACACCGCCTGGATAAATATGTGTTTTAGTAATTAGTAATAGTTAGTAATAGTTTTGACTGCGCTTAATACAATTTTAAAGAACATTGCATTGTATGTATAATACTCCCACGCTGGAGACTGCTAAACGGCTATCTCTACCAAACAGCAATATTTGTCATCAATTCAGAACGAAATCCTATAGACTATACAATTTTACGACATTCGAAAGCAAAACTGCTAGCGCTCTCCAAAAACCCCTACCATAACCACGCAAAAAAGAAAAACTGCACTAACCAATGATGATGATCTGCGTGCCGAGGTAGGCGAGCGCGTGTCCGTGGCGCGGGATGGACAGCTCCGTCTCCAGCGCCCAGCGCCGCGCGCGCCAGTCCCACACGTCGATCGCGCTCACGCTGCTCGGAGTTTTGTCCTGCCACAATATGGGCATCGTTAGTTACCTCGCTATCTATGTCGTTAGTATCCCTATCACTCCGCTCCGCAACATAGCCATCGTCAGCTCGCTGTTAATCCTGTCACTATCCGCGTCCCAATCTCTCCTGTCATCATTATCTGATTTTTGGTTAATTTGCTCCGATGGTTTCAGATTTACCGATGAAAACATGACCTGGACATCATTCCCTCGTAGTGGATTTTAAGACGTTTAGTATGTCAATTTTTTATTCCTATTCCTAATTGCAAATGCTATAGACTAAGATCCCAGAGCCGTAACACACAACTTATTTTCTAAAGCATGTAACTTTCGGGTTTACTATACATAGGTAGGTACATGCGTTTTAGATCGAGTGAGACATCCATGGTAACTCGATTCCCCTTGTTAAGAAATGTTATTATTATCTTAGAGTTTTTTTATTCGACGTTAAATTGCACATTATAATTTTTTTGAAATTCTGTTGCTATAGAGAGGTATAATAAGTCCTTACTTGCATGCGCATAGTGCTCTCGCGCTCATACTCATGGTTGAGTCATTTTTGTGTTTAGGGGATGTTTGGTCATTGCAATTTGTCTGACTGATTAAATATAACATTGTAATAGTTATTTTAATAAAATATGAAAAAATCAGACATTTAAAAATAAATTAAGTTCATTTATATAGAGCTTTAAAGCGTCTGATAAAAGTTTTGGCCCATGGAAAGCGTCTGATTTTTTTTATATGACTTCAGAGTAATATTCTACAAAGCATTATATAAAAATCAGTCATAAAAAAATAAGTTAAGTTACTCTGATTTTTAGTCACCTTTCTCACCTGGTACCTGCGCAGGTGTCACCGGGCAAGCTCCGAAAACATTCAGGTATTAAAAAGTACACAATAAACTACTGTAAACCGAAAGTTTCATGCTTTAGAAAATAAGTTGTCTTACGGCTCTGGGATCTTGGACTACTAGTGTTTAGAGTTCTTGTTCCACTCACAAATCTCACAATAAAGCCTTCGGACATGGTCAACGACTGCTATCTGACACACCCATAAGTCAGAGGATTAGATGCTAACCTCTGATTTTACTTACTCCATTAATGTACGAAGTTTAGATGCGTTTGTAAAACGCCTGATTCAGACGAATAACAAATTGATTTGCTAGCGTTTAGTGTTCAGGTGCCTAAAAATCATGTTTCCTAATGGTTGGGGCACACATTTATGTGACGGATAATTTTTTTTCCTCGGTCGTGAATGTTGATGACGTCTTATTTATGCTGTCCATGCAACCGCGACACATGAATCCTACTGTGGAGGTTCCACTAACTTTTTCAGAGATCTTCCCAGCGCCGCCAATTATGTACAACTTGTCATTCATAGCGAACAACGTCGCGAAACACCTCGGGAATCGTAGGTTGTGAATTTGCGTCCACCTGGAACAAATTGCGGCTTGACTAACTATTATTTAGGTAATTCAAAATATCGATGAATACCTTCAGTTCAAGAATATTTTTTTCTTTTGGCCGATGAACCAATAAGCCATGTGATGGTTGGTGGTCGCCGCCAACGAATATGTGTATTATGCCGGCTACAGACCTTTAGTTATAACTGCACAGTTTTAACTGTACAGTCGAACTGTACAGTTTTAACTGCGCAGTTTTATCTAATGATATTTCGATTAGATCGTCAGTTCAACTGTACAGTTTTCAGTTTTGCCTACACACGTCAGTTAAAACTGTACAGTTCGACTGTACAGTTAAAACTGTGCAGTTATAACTGAAGGTCTGTAGCCGGCATTAAAGAGGAGTTGCTTGCAGCCAGAGATGTGAAAACCCCAACCATCATGCTAGAATAGTCAGTAGATGATAAATTGGGTGGTACAGTGCCCAGCGACCTCCTTGACAAAACTTGATGCAATCATTACAGTCGTCCGTTGTTGAGCAAGTTGACCTACAGGAACCCTGTTCTACCACAAAAAGTGTGTTAATAAAGACATATATCTGTAATTTGCAAGGAATTCGATACCATAAGTTTGTTTAATGCCTAGGAAACGCTAAAGATTGAGCTTCATAGCTTAACAAGACGCCTAAGAGATTACTTAAGTAGAGATTTGCAAATACTAAAAACAGACGATTACCTAGTTATGTCGTATCGAATTACATAGCAACTGCAAATGCTCCCATAAGAGTAACGTTGGATCACATAATTTAGGCACCTTCATACTCCGCAGGAGGCGGCAAAGCAAACGATATATTTTGCATTACCGTGCAGCACAAAGAGGTCTTTAGTACAAAAGCTACGGCAACCTACCTACCCTGATTAAGGTACAAAGCAGATTGACGACAATATGAAAATGCCGTAAGTAAATTTTGCTTGAACTGTGAGCACAGGTAGATAGTAAATTTGTTGTGGGTAATATGACTCGTTCTAAGCAAACTGGCAATTCCATAATACTCGACTAATCAGGCATAGCTTAGGATGAAAGAGTCTATTCTCATACTCGTTAGTTTCAGAGTTGTAGCACTCGACAGTGTTGCGCACAGGCCGCCGTTTCTCGCCGGTCATCTAGCCGGCCACCAAGATGTACTCGCGGTACTTGACGGGCAATACCACATTCCCGACTACTCAGCTATATCTCGGTATAAAACAGTACAAACTCGTTGGTCTCGGAGTTGTAGCACTCGACAGTGTTACAAACGGGCCGTCGTTTCTCGCCGGTCATCCCGCCGGCCACCCAGATGTACTCGCGGTACTTGACGGCGGCCACGGCGGTGCGCGGGGCGCCCATCGCCCGCACTTCGCTCCAGCTGCTCGTCTTCGGATCGAAGCGCTCCACGGAGCGGAGCACCCTGTAACGTGAACGTGGGGCTTCGGGAATGTTCTAAGGCCGCTCATTCACATTCGCGCGAATACGCCAACCCTCAAGTGCAGGACGGACCTTCGTAAATGATAGTGCGAAGTTATTGACTTCCTGGCTGTCAATGCTGTGAAAATTTGTGCAATGTAAAATAGTTCGCGCGGATGTGAGTGAATACTGTAACGTTACGAATTTGATCATCTACATATATACTGCTTAATTCTTCGTGACGTTAAGAAATAACACTATGACACTGATTTACCAACGTGAAAACGTGTATTGCAACAGTTTTTCTCCCCAATTTCGCCTGAAAAGATAATCCAGTTGATTAAGTAACCCACCTTCCCTTCTTATCCTGACCGCCGATAGCATACAGCGCCTTGCGATGCGCCACCAGGCCGAAGTCCTTCCTGGGCACCGCGAGACCTGCCTCGCTGTACCACGAGCGCTCCACCGGCTCGAAGCTCCACACCGTCGACACCACCACTGACTTACCGCGCAGGTCGTCGTCGCGAGGGTCAGCGCCACCTGTAACCAATTTGGCGATGAATGGTGGTGACGTGGTCACGAGGATCAGCGCCATTTGGCGATTAATGGAGGTCGACGCGTTGGTTAGTTGAATGTAAAATAGTATAATTAAACGTTCAAAAAGACTTCAAAATCGATATGTAGAGATCAAATTAAAAAAAGACGTGTGGCACTCGGAGACTGCCGCGGTAAAGCTATTGCATAGCATTTTTTATTTTAATATCGCTTATTATAATATCAAAAATTTTGGTTATCTTTATAGCAGTATTATATATAAATTAACAAAACAAAAAATAATACTGCATTTGTGATAATAATAATAAAATGAATGTATATAGAGTACAAACTCATTTTCTTTTACTATTTTTTCGTGACTTTCTTCATTAATAAATGCACTTTGTTTACCTATTCATATTTAAAACACTTTGTAAACAAATTATACGAGTACAGATATTCACTGTTGTACATAGAGTAACATAGATGATAAATACCTATACACCTATATACTTTCTCACAAACAGCTGATTACGGTAGTTTTCCAATACAACCAATGCCACCTAAAGGCGGGTTGCTGAACTAAAGAGACAAGCGTGATATTTCAAAAAGTCATTAAAAGTTCTGGTATTTATCGATAGATGTCACCGCTGTGCCGGTCGGAGTGGGGGGTGTTAGGTTTTTTTCGTTACGGAATTTCTGGATTCGGTCTCCACGCTCAAGGCCCGCGATAGAAGCTATGCAATAGCTTAAAAAAACTATCAATTAATTGTGAAGTTAGTAAGTTTAAAGTAAATATGGTGGGTATTTGGCAAAATTTTTGCCTCCTGTTATGAGGAAGTTACGTAGGTACCTGCTTAATATCTAATTTTGGCGTAAAAGTGTAAGTGAGGAAGATTTGTCCCCTTTGGTAATTGGCAAGGCGGTCGACGTAATTGATTTTTACGCTAGGCATAATATAATGATTTATTATAAACAAAGGAAGAATCACCAACAAGATACACTCTTCCTCTAAGAAAGGCCACGGAGTGATGATGGCGTGGTTCCGGCAGACAATGTACGTATTCCCACACGTTGGTTACTGGATCAAACCTGAAATTAAATGAAAAGATGGGTTATAATATATATTTTGAAGGACTACCAAAGTAGGCGTAGAAACCTAACCTTCAGCAATGAAGACACGGCCAAGAAGAAGAGTATCACTGCATATAGCATACCTAATAATTAACTGAACATGTCGTCGCTGAACAAGCAAACGAGCCACCTGATGGTAAATGGTCATTATCGCCTATGGACATGAGCAACACCATAGACATCACCGTTGCAGTACCGGCTAAGAAAATAAATAAATAACAGAGAGGAAGCATTGACCTTTAATTAAGGGTTTTGTTTAACCAAGTAAGAAAATAATACCAATCACACTGAGGTGTTAATAAGTATAGCTGTACCTGTAAATACTATCGCCTTTATTGCCAGCCAGGCCGTAAGGCGTGTGGGGGTCGATACCACCGAACACCAGCACCGTCTCTCGGTCCCAGTTGAACAGGGATTTCTCTGCCATGTACGTCTTGTTCGAGGGGCCCAGGACTGACGCAGATAGCTTGTTCCTGAAGTTTGGTCAGATGTAAATGTGAGAAGATTAGGCAATGAAAACGGTATTAAGCTTTTTCGGATGCGGATGCTATTCGTAAATGTAAGGTGTAAATGGTACCTATTCATAGCGAGGGAGGCCTGCTAATGCAACTGTAAAAACCTTTGCAACTAACTAAATACTTAAAATCATCAACTTTATAATTTCAGATTCTGCCCGAATTTTTCTTTTTACAATGCGTGGAGCTAAAATCATAGATCTGCCACACGGTAGACACTCTACTTCACCAAGTGTGGACGTGAAGTGACGTCATATTAGTCTACATAAATATTCCTTTAAACATAAACTCCTCTGCAAAAAAAACGGGCACTTTAGATTTTTTCGTCTCTTTAATGAAGAATAGCAAGAAAGAGGTTTTGTTGATTTGGCAATGTACTGGCATGTTATTTGAAGCATCCTGGCATGATTTTTTAAATTCCAAATTTAAATTTTTAAATTAATTAAAGAAAAATAAGGATTATTGTTGATCGTCGTGAAACAGTTTTACTAATGGCGAGTATTGCTGAAACGTTTTATTAAGACTATTAAAATTTTAAAACTTTTTGGAGATTTTGGGCAAAATAAACACTCTAATCATTCTTTTAATTTTACATATCTACCTCTTTTTAATGAGTGATAAAGCGATAAGGGCCGGTTAAATTATAGCCCTACTGGAAGAAGGTTGTTCGCAAACTTACGTGTCTCAGCGGCTAAATATGAGTCGTTCAACTGTACAGAGGACGTTGAAACGATATCAATAGACCAGTTCAATCAAAAGAAGACCCGGTTCAAGCAAAAAACGCCGCACAGAACCAGGAGATGATCGCTTTTTGGTGAGTCAGTCGTTGCGGATTCGTAAGGCGTCAAGTGTAGACCTAAAGAAAACCCTTGAAGAAGTAAGAGGAGTAGAAGTTAGCTTATGGACGGTCAATAGGAGGCTTTTGGCTGTCAATATCAAGAGTTACCACCCGGCTCGGAGCCCTAAATTACTCCGTGAGCATCGTTTTGCTTGACTTCAGTTTGCTCGCAACTGAGCTTCGTGGGCTCTGGAGGACTGGAATAAAGTTTTGTTTTTTTGAAGCTAAAATTTCTTTATGTGGAAAGGACCGACGCCGGCGAGTTCTACGAAGACCACGGGAACGCTATGTGGATGTGTGTTTCGAAGAAATCACTCCTTATGGCGGAGGCTTCGTTATGTTTTGGGGAGCAATTAATTCGACGGAGCGTACGGAGTTAGTTCTCATAGAAAATGGAACATTAAATGCACACCGGTACATATTGGAAGTCCTTATTTCATATGTACAACCCACATTAACTGCACTTGGGGAAGATTCCATTTTTATGGACGAGAATGCTCGTCCGCACCGTTCTGGCGACGTGGAAGTGTACATGCAAGAAGTTGGGATCCGTCGTTTAGATTGGCGAGCTCGAAGTCCTGACCGCAATCTGATTGAGCATGTCTGGGATGTTTTAGAGAGATGGGTAAAATCGTTGTAACCAGCTCCATAAATCAGGGACACATCAGGGAGCTGAAAAGAGTCATTGCAGAAGAGTGGGAAAATATTCCTCATAAAGTTACTAAAAACTTCGTGGAAAGTATGCCCAGAACTATTCAACTGTGATTTTGGCAAGAGTAGGTCACACTCGTTGTTAGCTCTTTGATTTGTAACTTTATTCAATTAAAAAAAAATAGAAAAACAGCTTGCAAAATTGTCGACCACTTTTAATTGCTTGACCGTATTGGTACATCGATATTAAAGAATTCATCGAAAATTTGAAAACAAATTGCCAGAATTCACTTCACTCGTACTAATTTGCACGATAATAAGCATACAGACTACATAAGACAATAAAATTTCATATATATATCAACTCCAATTGACCGTAGAACGTAAATTTACTTAGGTGCCCGTTTTTTTGCAAAGGAGTGTATATTCCTATATGAAGTTCGGGGTTATGATTTGGTTAGTATTAAGTAAATTAATTTATATAGGATTTTAGTAGAATAAACAGTTACATGTTGATCCTCGCAAATGACTCTTTAGACTGGTTGAATAATGAAATCTGAGGACTGTTTATCGTGTTCTGTGAAGGTATCGTCGCTTGCTGGGCTTGCTCCGAGCGCCCGGTGGTCGCTGACGGAGCGCTGACGCGTGGAGGACTGGGGGTGTCCCTGGAATAACCACGAAACTATAGGCACTACATTTCATTCCTCATCGTACATTGGTCCAACCGTGGTGCTACCACATATTGCTCTGTTGCTGCGAACATCCATTTCCTAAGCGTGTAATACGGGCATTTTGCGGGCGATTGGCTACAGAAAAAGTGACCAAGTCCGAAAGAGTAATTGTCAGTGGCGAAGGGCACGTTAAATCACAATTCTTGACAATCATTAGATAGCAGGATTCTTAAGCACTATTAAGGGTAGAAATTAAAGTAAAGATATTTCAACATACTTTTTACCCAAGGAGGCCGTGGCAGCGGCCAGGTAGCTCGCCGCTAAACTGGTGCGCCTCTCCCTCGGTCGCCCTACAGACGTATTCTGAAAATAAAATTATTACAGATTGTATTCATTATAAACTCCACCACGCATCATATCCAGGAAACATGCATAAACGACTTCTACGTCCACATGGCAACTGCATCCGATACGATTATCCATTGTCATCATGTTTAAGCATGGTAGCGCCACTTTATCACTAAGTATAGTACGCGACAGATTGACATGGCAGTCGGGGTATGAGGTGAGACGCAGGGGAAGGGACACCCCGCATACCGCACGTCATCCGCGCACTCCTTAGTAATAGTAATGCGCGAGCCTATATCGACCGCGTTAATCGATTTTAATATCACTCACATTTTGTTTGTTGTTATGTTTTAAAATGACTTCGGTAGCTTTAGATTTTGTCATAGAAATCGGAGATACTAGTGATAAAGAGTCACTAAGTGCTTGTAGCGATGTTAGTATGAGCTCATTTGGTATTGATTGCGATGAATAAAATATTATAACTCTATAACAACATAGTTGTTAATTATTACTAGCTCATTCCTTATCTACCTGAAAATTATTTAAATATTTCTTTATATGTCTATCAAAAATATTAATTTAATGTAGTCATAAGTGCTAGTGCCACAATGGCCTAAACTGAATAGAACTGATTCATTTTCATATTACCTATGATAAACTTAAAAAAAACTGCCATGTCAACCTGTCGCGTACTATACCTACATAATAAAACAAAGTCGCCCCCGCCTCTGTGTGTCTTACTAAATCTTCGTCTTCTAAACCACGCAACGAATTTTGATGCGATTTTCACCATTGGCTAGAGTATTTTATCACCTGGGCCTTATTGTAGCAGGATTTACAAACAACAAGACAGACTTACATTGTCCGTAGCGCTGGTCGCCATAGTTTCACTGCTAGACCCACTGCTCGTCGAGTTCAATACCTCCACGGATTTCTCTGCCGGCTGAGATCTCAACTCCTGAGAAGGTAAAATCCGTCAGGAAAAAATATACAGTTATTACTTACCTAAACAGACAACAATATTTTAGTCATAAAGTAAAATAATAAAATATATATCATTGCATTGACTCTGGATAGTAAGTTTGCTATGAAACAGAAAAGGCTCAATCATTAAGCACATCTTCCTAAAAGGTACTTGCAACGACAGGGAATACTAGTACATAGTTCCTCTACAAGAAGGACTACTTTCTTGAAAAAAATAAAAACAATAGTAAAACAAAACAAATAATTACGGTTCTGTGATGCAATGTGCAAGTGTGAACTTCTTGAGTTTGTTTCCGATACGAATGTAGAGTTGAAGACGGAGGGGAAAACTTTTTCGACTCCTAAAAGTTAAATTACTGCTAAAATTCTTGGAAAATTTACTAAAAATTCATTCCTATTTGTAGATTACGGACCTAGGTATTAGTTATAAAATACTTTTGCTAGTACCTACGCAGTTATGGAAGATACTCGCATTGCCGGAGAGTTAATAGTATCCGGCATTAATTTGCAAAATTACTTACTTATTTTGCATCAATCTGTAATTAAATATGCTTAATATAAACAGTAGTAGTAGTAGTACATTCGTATGTACTAATAATATTTATTATTAATTATTTATTTATTAATTAAATGCATATTTCCTTTCCGCCATACGTCATTGTCTTAGCGAATGTTGCGTGCAAGAAGTTATTTATGGACTTAACATTATTTATCATACCTTTGAAGTGCTCATGGCCTGGCGACTTGAGTCAAATCTAAAGGGTCGATCGAGTTAAGCTACGACGAATATTGTCAGAAAGTGGATACGTGACCGCTAGTGGTGAAAATAATCTGTACTCTTTCGGGATTCAAAGAGCAAGTAAAGCCGTCAGTTTCGGCACAATAAAAGTCTTAAAACCATGTCGTAAGGCACAAAATCTTCAGACTCTTAGATTGGCCATTACCCTGTCCATGTCCACTGACATGCATTGAACCAGTGCAGCAGGTATTTTAATTCTCGTCAGCGTTGACAAGAGGTACGCACTGTGTACTGCGCCATTCATAGGTGGAAGTAATCATATTTATGCTACACTACGAGTACGAGGATGAAGACGTATCTATGCTAAATTGAACCCAGTAATTGATACACGCGCAATATTTTATTTCTTGCAAGGCAAATATAACTGTAACCTTGATGTCACAACCGTGATTATTTTGATAAGTTGACTGTCATTCGATTAATCAACCTATCTTTAAATTTATTCCTTGGTGATGTATTTCTAAATCTACACAACTATTATAAATTACTTTTCGACGACTTGGTTCGGATATAAGGGGTTCCAAAGTTGCTGTTTTCTATTCAGCGGGCGGGAATGAATTTTCATACAACTTTTCCTGCCGGCTAGATCTTTTCCGTCCTATTTTGAATTTAGAACATTTTAGTATTTTGCGCTATAGAAATCGAACGCAAATATTGTTTGAATAAAGAATGTCTAGTACGACGCGAGGGCCCCGCCAGCTGAATAATAAAAAAAGAAATCAAATTAAGATTTCGTTTTCAAATTAAAATTAAGTTTTCGTGCATTTTTACGTATTATTTTCTATTATATATATATTGTTTTCTCATAGTGGGTGATGAAAAGTAGAGTGTATCACTCGGGTGCAAGTATATTTTTGGCTCGGGCGACGTACTTTGAATCCCTCGCTACGTTCGGGAAAAAATATTACTTTGCACCCTTGTCATACAATCTACTATTGTTACCTTGTTATTATTTATTACTTAATTACCTTGTTATTGTTTACTCTGTATTTATTTCAAAATCTACCCATCTGTAATTATCTTTGATAAAAGATTGTTCTTTAAAGCTATTCTTAGTTAATGTCTAAGATTGTTCGTTAAAATGCAAAAATATGATAACAGCCACGATTCTTAATGGCAATATGGGATCAATAAGTACGTAGACGGAGAAGAGTACAGACCCATGTATGTCATCTATCGCACTGGCAAGAAAAGAAATAATACCAATGATGAGACCAATGACATGAAAAAAATGTAGACAAAATATTATTATGTTTTGTTTTGATTTGTGTCGGGTTTTTCAAAGACATCATTTAATCAACATTAATAAAAGTTAGTTGTCTGTCAAATGTTTTGTGCCACATACCTACAAATTGTACTTTCTCGTGCTATCTCATGATGGCCACTCTCACCATAGACTTCTTAGTTTATGGATAAACAAGTAATAAAAATCGATTAGTTACAACAAGAGGGCTTCGTAGCGTTGGTGCCTCCTAAAT
This sequence comes from Hesperia comma, assembly GCA_905404135.1. Taxonomy (NCBI): domain Eukaryota; kingdom Metazoa; phylum Arthropoda; class Insecta; order Lepidoptera; family Hesperiidae; genus Hesperia; species Hesperia comma. The sequence goes on from FR990018.1 coordinate 5,631,149, forward strand.
TGCTTATAATCATGCTATAAAAAAGTTCCGCAAGAACATAATACAGATGAGTAACAGTACAGTAGAGATGAGTAACCTCGGCATGTTTATGTTTTTGTTCCAGTTCGGGGCTCTTTTTTCGCTCCTGTATAGTCTCGTGGACCGGAGAGGAACGGCTGGGTGAATGACACTGACTCCCTTCTTTTACCTAAAAAAATGTATGTATTACACAAGCAGTAGAATTAAATTAAAAACATTATTAACACGTTCGCTGCGTTACGGGCAGAGTTTTGCCGTATTTGACTTCCGAACTGTGCGGCGGTCAATTGTCTGTGTCTTACGCCCGGTGCGGGGGTGGGTTTTATATGTTCCCGTGCACGCAGAAAAGAGATAAATATATATCCAAGTTTCTTTCTTCAAATGTATTCCATTTTTCGAAAAAATAAGTACGGCATATAATGGTGCCGTAACGCACCAGAACTTAATTATTTATCTATGGTGCGATGCGGCATGTATGTTGCCGTAACTTAGACGCCGTACCGCACTGTAGGGAACTCGCGCGCAGCTTCAGTGTGCCATAGTGATGTTCGCAAGGATCATCGTTTGCACGTATCGACACTGGATTGCGCTTTATCAGCGCTCGAAAATTAATATGAAGCGTTCTCGTAAGAAACTTGATATAAATAAAGTAATTAAGACGGAAGGTGGTGAGGTATAAATGTTATTAAAATAATAGTCTTTATCTATTTTACATTTTTTCCCAATCAAAACTTAACCAGACGATTAAGAATTGATCCCATTTCTTTGATCTCAAATTGCAATGATTATGTTTCTTGTTACTTATATATATGTCGGAGATAGGATACTTGTTTGATGCTATTTTATCTGTGGTAGACGAGGTGGTCGATGGTGAATTGATACTCTGTGGCGCGCGGGAGAATTGTCATTAATGGAGAAATATGAAAAGAAATTAATGTCGCGTGCGATCGGAATATTGTTCTTGTAAAAAGTCCTTATTAATTTTAATGCCGTGAATCTCTAATAATAATAAATAAAGTGTATCCGCGAGTGCGAGTGGTTCAATCAATAAATCAATATCGTAATATCGCAAAGCAAATCCAATCAATACCAAAGTAAACCCAAACCGAATATTCATAATGAGCCATACATGAGCATTGAATAAAGTAACTGGTTGTGTGTTGTTGCGTGGCTCTGAACTCTTGTTTTATTTGTGTGTATCAGAATGGCGGGTGTACCTCACGGATTTTAAGATTTCTTTCGGAATACAAACGTACCTGATGTGTACCTCAGTGTACCTGTCCTAAAAATCTGTGTACCTCCTTCTACGCAAAGATTTTAAATAAAATAGGTACACCCGCCATCCTGACGTCAGGACCGCGGGTGTACTTCTAATCGGCATAAATAGCGAAGTAAATTGTTTATGTAGAATTGGTACCTCTTGTGTACCTGCAGAAACAAATATTAAATAAATAAAAAATCGTAAGATTGCTGAGAAATTTAAAAAATGTTTCATTTATACAGGGTTATTCCAAAAACTGTCCCAATATTTAAACTACACCTTCAGAGAGTACAACTGAGTCATAATTATTAACGTATAATTTTACGAATTTAAAGTGAAAAAAAAGTAAGATTGCTGAGAAATTAAAAAAATAGCTTCATTTCTTTGACTTCATTTTTATTTTATAAAGATAACAAAGTATTAATAACTAAAGTTAAAATTAAATATTAATGGCACCCGTTACAATAACAAAAAATGCGTATGTTTTTTTATGTATATTACAAAAACTATGTTATGTTAGTTGTGGGCATTTATGTCGATAAAGTCGTTACTTTTACGTTCTTTCACTTTAAATTCGTAAAATTATACGTTAATAATTATGACTCAGTTGTACTCTCTGAAGGTGTAGTTTAAATATTGGGACAGTTTTTGGAATAACCCTGTATAAATGAAACATTTTTTAAATTTCTCAGCAATCTTACGATTTTTTATTTATTTAATATTTGTTTCTGCAGGTACACAAGAGGTACCAATTCTACATAAACAGTTTACTTCGCTACTTATGCCGATTAGAAGTACACCAGCGGTCCTGACGTCAGGATGGCGGGTGTACCTATTTTATTTAAAATCTTTGCATAGAAGGAGGTACACAAATTTTTAGGACAGGTACACTGAGGTACACATCAGGTACGTTTGTATTCCGAAAGAAATATTAAAATCCGTGAGGTACACCCGCCATTCTGATACACACTTTTATTTGACATCCTGACAAGTGCTCCCGTCATCAGAATTTGGGATAAAAGAACTCAGTCCACGTTTTCAGAACATTTTAGGTTATTTCAGGTTTCTAGATTGTGAGGCGTTGATGGAAAGTGAAGAGATGTGATCACCATGCCATAGTAAAACTAACTAACTAGATTTTGAAATAAAATGGCAAGTATCGTTATGAAGGATTTTTGAGTGAGTCGGCGAGTATTGGTATGACATTTTAATTTCATTACATGTGGTAACAGAATTTCATTGCTTAAATTTTATTTCTCACTTTATGCGAGACAATAAAGGGCCGCGTGGCCTACTCGATTTGACAAACAAATGAAGTTCGTCTCAGTGCGAATCTAGTGGGCCACGACTTCGGTCTTCGAAAATCGAGTTGGCCACGCCCGCTGAGGGCGCATTCTGTTTACCAAAATTAGACTTTATGCACATAGCAATAAGAGTTATGAAAGTGAAAATCACATTATTGACCAGCGGGTTATGATGAAATTCAATAGAACATTATAACCCGGCTAAAGCCAAGAGGTATAATGTCTTGCTTTCGGTAAGGTTTACATGACATATAATTCGGCATTGTCGAGCATGTAGTGTGAAAATTTTATTTTTTTGTGTAAAGTATTTTGTGTGTGTGTGTGTAATAGTTTGTTTTATAATCGTGAGTGGAAAAAAATCCGGTAATAAAATCAATTGAGACAGATACGTAATTAAAACGAATTGATACTCATTGTAATCTTATCCCTGATAAAGAGAAGTTGCTTTAATTATGAACGTTTGTAACATCGGAAGACATTATTAACTTGCGTTCACTTTGTTGAAATTTTATGTGGGTAGATTTGGGGTTAGGCTTAGTAAAAAGCCACAGGCCACGAATAAGATTCATGCTTTGTTTTCTGATGCCAATGGCGCAATGGTTAACACGCCGATCGCTGTTCCGAGGGTCCTGGGTTCGATTCCCGGCGAGGCGGCAATTTGAATGATGAGTTTAAATTTTCGTTCCCGGTCTGGGTAAGGGCGAGGTGGCCATATAAGGGCGAGGTGGCCATATAAGGGCGAGGTGGCCGTATAAGGGCGAGGTGGCCGTATAGGGGCGAGGTGGCCGTATAGGGGCGAGGTGGCCGTATAGGGGCGAGGTGGCCGTATAGGGGCGAGGTGGCCGTATAGGGGCGAGGTGGCCGTATAGGGGCGAGGTGGCCGTATAGGGGCGAGGTGGCCGTATAGGGGCGAGGTGGCCGTATAGGGGCGAGGTGGCCGTATAGGGGCGAGGTGGCCATATAGGGGCGAGGTGGCCATATAAGGCGAGGTGTCTGTATAAAAGCGAGGTGGCCAATGTAACACCGTTCATAATAATTAGCGGCAGTGTCTCCGATACTGGTCAGGTAGCTGGTCAATAACAAAGGTACTCTTTTAGTTGATTTGGTTTTTTGTAATTTGGTGCACCGCTTATCGCTGAAGAGGATTAATTGAAAAAAAATAAACACACACAAAATACATAGTTTGCTTTATTGGTACTCAACTTGAAGAAGAATATAGCGAGTATATAGCATTAGAGTTATATAACGAATTTCGCTTGCGCTTTGAAAAAAAAAAACAATAGCAGTTTGTGGAAGTTCAGTGAAATTTTTAATTAAAGTAGCAGTTGGATACAATCAGTTCCCTAACACACTTCGATTGGTTTTAATTTACCTTGTGAAACCAATGTGTTTTGAAGTTATCTCACAACTGGCGATGCAATGTGCATCGATTTCTGGTTTTCCAGTTAAGTTTTGAAGATGCACAGGACATTACTTTGGCGATCGGGAACAAAGGCAGCACAGGCTGGTTACACGCATGTTATCTGGAACCGCATCGACAGCTGCGTGCTTGCACTCGCGCGCTCTATGGAGTTCATTCGTGTGACATTGAAGGAGGAAGCTCTGGCAAACCATAATTCTTCGCACCTCTTCTGAGGGTTACTGCCTCGGATCGGACGCAACGTAACAGGTGATCTGTATCAACGTATCAGGTTGTTCAGTCTATTTTGTGATAGCTTGAAGAAGTAGTAAATTAAAACTTTTCTTTTCGAGACGTAGTTCATTTAATAAGATTCTGTATCTTTGAGAGATATAGTTTTCGGTCAACTTATCGAATGGAGCTTTTAAAATTGCATTTGAACGGTTTTGTTGCTTTGAAAAATGTATAGTCCTTATATGAGCACTGGAGATAGGTGTTCTCTGCTTTACTGGAGGGTGCCAATGGACAGTTTTGCGTCGGGATGGACCTTGCAATGCAGATCAGAGCTATGTATACGGTTTGAATTTTATTTCTGGACAGAAGTACTGATTGTACTTGAGTACCGTTCGATAAGTCAATTTATTTGAGAAATGATAACTTTTTAAGAAATGTAGCTTTTATGAGAAATGTAGAGTTTGTTATGGATTAATCTTTGGTGACCAGTTAATTTATTTTAAGCTATTATGTTTTGAGCTGACGAAAATTAAAAGTTATGATAATTTGATATAGGAGATATTGTTTAACCAGTATGTTTGACATTTTTTATTACCAGGTAGAGTTTAATGGTGGCTTTTGATAACCGTGACATTGCGATGGTTAGTGCCTGAAGGTCAATTTGTTAAATGTGATGTGACGATCAGTAATGACGAAGTTTAGGTCAGGAAGGGCCGAGCGTGGAGAGATACTCGCGTATGTATTTGGTTGTTGCAGGTAATCTTCAATGCCTTATACGTGTTGCCGATGGTAGAGCGTGCTTGAGGATGGATCACGGGAAGATGCTGAACGCATACGGTTTTATGACGATGACGTATCGAGTAAAAGTTAAAACTAATCGCGCAAATAATGAATTGGTAATTTTGTTCTAAACAAGTGTTATGTTATGGAGTTTCTTCCGCTTGCTTCTTCTCCATAGCGAAGACACTTAGCGAAGCAGCGGTAAAAACGGTAGTTAGGATTAAAAAATGCAAACAAAGTTTTTGAAATCCACTCGCAGTAACAGCAGTAGTCATTTTTGATGTTAAAGATTTTGAGTTTTGTTTTGGTTTGAAGAAATTGAAAATTGTGGATCGAGCAATTGAGACGGTGATAATAACGGAATGGAGCATCACCCAGGGACGGGTGACATGTCAGCGATGGCCGTGTCGGAGATAGGATACTTGTTTGATGCTATTTTATCTGTGGTAGACGAGGTGGTCGATGGTGAATTGATACTCTGTGGCGCGCGGGAGAATTGTCATTAATGGAGAAATATGAAAAGAAATTAATGTCGCGTGCGATCGGAATATTGTTCTTGTAAAAAGTCCTTATTAATTTTAATGCCGTGAATCTCTAATAATAATAAATAAAGTGTATCCGCGAGTGCGAGTGGTTCAATCAATAAATCAATATCGTAATATCGCAAAGCAAATCCAATCAATACCAAAGTAAACCCAAACCGAATATTCATAATGAGCCATACATGAGCATTGAATAAAGTAACTGGTTGTGTGTTGTTGCGTGGCTCTGAACTCTTGTTTTATTTGACATCCTGACAAGTGCCCCCGTCATATATATATATATAATTTTATATATATATAATTTTGCATGACAAATCAATGATAATAAAATAGCAGTTTTCAACCTATTTTGCAATTTTTTCACAATTAAATCTTAACTATACGATAAGAAATTGATGCGATACATTTGTTCTCAAATAATTTTAATGCTTATGTTCCTAATTACTTATATTTTTGTTTAATTTTGCATGACTTTAATAAATGTAAATAAAATAACAATCTTCAACTATCTTACAAATGTTTCCCAACACTAGTTTTAAATTCGGTCTATCGATCTACATGCGGCACGGCATGTATATTGCCGTGAAATCGTTGATTTTCAAAATTATGCATAACTTCTAAAATATCAGGTCGAGACCCTGGCGACGTTAGCCATGTGTCAATAGATAAACAATCTATCGATTCGTTTATTTTTTTAAAGTAAAACATGGGTTTCCATGTCAGTAAGAGCCTTCAAAGTCAGGTCCTGGTACAGCAAAATACAAGCCGTAACGCACAGCAGGCAATACTGATACGGCAAGATTATGACTCGTAACGCATGGGCAGTAAGTTTCATTTTTGTGCAGACGCAGTGAACGTGTTAACCCATGCCCTTAAAACAGCCGAGGACAGAACATAGTGGAGAAACATAGTGCATCGAGTGATCAACACGATCTTCAGCAATGAAGACAACGACTATGAAGATATGATAAATGAAAAACATTATAAATAAAAGAAATAGGAAATAATTACCATTAAAATATACATCTTTAATACATTTTTAAATTACTTTGCATACCTGTATGAACAATACGAGTTTAAACAATAAAATGAATAATTACTGGATGAATACAAGCAACGATGTTCTTGGAAGTTTCCTGCTTGAAGATGAAGCAGGAACTCATCGGTCTGCCAATTATATCGTCCAGGATGAGTTAATAAATGTACGGTGGGATCGCTATTCGTAATAATGTTAGGAATGGATGTAACGCAAATACTTATCAAGAGGTCTTCCATACAATATAGGTACATACATGGATATACAAACTCACGCTCTTAGTAGTGTTTTGGTAGTTTTATCACAGTACATAAATTCTATCGTAAAATAATAACCAGTCGGGAATTTGATAACAATATAAGAAAAAGTTTCAAGTTCAAGTACAAGTTATCTGAAGTATACAAATAACTCCCTGGGGATAATAAGGCCCATATTTTTATTTTTGAGAGCTCTATATAAACATAGAAAATCATACCTTGTGTCTATTTTCAAAAAATTCACTCATAGTCGGCAATTTTTCCTTGTCGCCGTTCAAGCCTTTCAGGGTGGCGGGCAAGGGAAAGTCCATTTTGGGTCTTCTCATTTTATCACTATCCATACCACGCATACTACCTGAGGAATAGTTAAAAAAATATAAACATTCAATGAATGTGGGGAGAAAAGGGTTCCGTCCACCTTCAGGGCCATCAAAGCCCCTTGCTCCCACTAAAACAATGAACGCAACTGTAGCGAATATCGCCTCTATACTTTAGTCGCTGAGAATATGGAATTGCCTCTACCGGCTAAAACGACTTTATCACGTGTACTTACAGTTAAATTTATCTTGTAAGCAAAATTAATTTAGGAATTTTAAATTTTCGCCGTCATTTTACAATGAACCTTAGAAACCTAGCATTTATGTGGGTTGCCATTAAAACGAATTCCATATCGAACGCAAATGTAGTTGGATATTGCTTGATCCTATACAACTTTGTTTAATTTTATCCCGATGATACTACTCGGGTATGCTAGTAGAGTTTTTAACCATCCTAATCAGCTACCACCTTCCATTTTAATCAACCGTGAAATGTTCTTTAGAAGTCTCGGTTACAGTGTCGGAAAGCAAATAATTAGCATTTACCGGTTCACTAACTCCATTCATACACTCGTCTTCCGGATTCTTTATAAATTGGCTATACGGTAACTAGCATACTTTAATTTTTAAACCTTGATTTCGATTCCACATTTAGCTATGGGATTTCCTATGGAACAAAATTTTAAAGTTTGTCCTTGCTGATGTCACCAACTTTTTCTGAGTATCAATATATAATATAAGATAACATATTTCTTAGGAGTAACTTGTATTAGGGGCATACTATTCATTTACCGCGTATGTGCTACGCAGTATCGACGTTTGACGTGTATCCGTATGACGTCATTTAGTGGATTTGGGGCTTTTGATATCCGTGTCATAAAGTATGTCCGTCTCTAGCTCTATGTTGAATTTGTCCAAAACGTGACTTCCGTTGGACAATCCATCGAAGACATACTTGTCTTTTGTGTACTAATCAATAATTTTCTTAGTAATGTTGCATACAATTATGTCGCAAGTCATGGATGACTTAGTAAAAATTAGTAATCTGGAAAGGTGTAACACCGTTTATTACTACATCATTGACAATACTATATCTTATATCTTGGACTAAAGTTTAATTCAAGGTATACTTAAATTAGGTTTAATCTTTAAACTGATTATCATTTTCATTTTAATCCCGAAACGGTTATTATTTAAAGGAAACTTGGATTCGAGGACGGATGGATGATGAATGTCATCACCCTCACTCACCACCTTCCATCGGGTGACAAGACAAGTGACAGAAATGTAAGAAATTAGTGAAATTAGTGATGGGGTCTTAATCATAAAAAAATTTAAAATTTTAAAACTAATCATGTGATGCGTAACCATTGCGTCTAACAAAGGGAGTGCATTTCCTTCAAACACAAGCAGGAAGAAAAGCAGCAATGAATGTAAAAGATGTACAAAGTACCGGGCATATTGTCGTCGTTCCGTCGCGGCGACAGCATCATAGCCATCTGTTGGAACATCTGATCCTTCGGCACCGTGAACTGCTCCAGATACTTAAGGAACTCTTCATACGTCACGTGGTTCTGAAATTACATGGGATGATTACTGAACTTTACTCGTTTCAGTTCATCCGATCCGGACGGTTGGAAACTTTTTTAGCTCTAACAAAATACATGGTAGTATACTGTTCTAATTCATATTCAGAATGCACCCTTCATAAGGGCAATCTTTATTATGTCTGTATTCATTGTCTACAAGTTGGATTGTTTTCATACTCCGACTGCTTAGAGCGTGTCTTAGAGTCACTGTCTGGCACTAAATGATCACCACTTGCCTGAAGAATCCGAAAGATATCATCAGCGTGGTTCTAGATGTCAGTATATAAATACAGTCCGCTTACTATCCCTAACAATGGTTTTCAGGGCTCCTTATCCATTTTTACTGAACACTCGACCTTTTCCACCTCTCTAACCTTTTCCTCTCCGATCCAGTTCCTCTCGGCGGGTTCGGTGAGACCAAGCACGTCGATCCAGTGATAATAGTTGTTAGAGTTGTTGCCGTACCAGTACTTTATGATGACATATCTGAAATGCAAAAATCATACGTCACAGTAATACGATAAAAAACCCGTTAAAAGATTTGTATTTAAATTTTTGGCGATTTACGGACTTATAGGTATGTATCCTTATTCTTTTAAGATTTAATCAACCCATGATCGTTCTGCACCTTGCTGAACATCGGAAGAGACTGTGGTACTAAGTCCCTTCTGTTAGAGGTTATAGGTCTGTACCACAGTTTAATCCCAAAGGTTCTGATGCATCGTGGTAGTGATTTTTCCCGCCCGGTGAAGGGTGATCGACTCCCCTCCTATTATAATCAACTACTCATACGTGCAATATTTTTTATTGTGTTCTGATGGCATCTTGGCGATGGTTACCACTACATCGGGTGACTCAACTGCTCGTTTTTCAGCTATTTACAAAACATTTAAACAAAAAAATAATAGCGTAGCGATGGCCTCATGTCATCATAAAGAAGTTATGCCTGATTTAGGTAAATCATGATTTTTAAAAAAGCAAGTAAAGTTAAAAAAATATGTAATTATGGAACAATGACGGTGAGTAATCTATGCCTTTGCTATTTAATTGTCTTACTAAATTGTGGTGTTTATCATTCGGGAAAACATCATCTAAGCTGAAACTATAATTTTGTTAGATTTGCATGTTAAACTTCGTAACGGTCAGCTGTACTAAAATTACTCAGTTACTTTTGTCTCATACTCTGGTCGGTATTGTGATAAATTATTCTTAGAGACCAGCGATCGAAAAAAGAAGCGGTTCCTTCATAATCCATCAAATAACAGGCTGCGATAAAAACTCGTGTCGAACGGGACAAAAAATATGTGCGAGTGCGGCGACGTTTTGTGGCTCAGTCTGTCTAATGGTATAATTTATCTATATTACAAAACTATTACAGATGAATGTCTGTACATCCCGTCGCTTTCATTTTTGAAAAACTTAGGACACCATTTCCGAACTTATTCTTATACGTAAATAAATAACCCATTATGGCTTCTATGATTTTTCTACAACAAAACAATTGTTATGGAATATCATTAAAGTTATTTGATTACTTGACACAACCATAATAAATCTAAATGTTCAACACTTAAATTATTTTGATTAAAATAATGAATTGTTTTGCCAATACAAAAAGTGCCTACCGCCTGCCTCTGTGCCGGCAGTAGCCCTCTACATATTTGTCCCTACATTTCTGTCTCTCGTTGTTCTTGCTCAAACCTGCCATTTTAAAAAAATGACGTCGACCCGTCGTCCCTCATTTTGCTGTTCACAACTGCGGTCACTCACATGCGCAAACGTAAACACTCTTGGTACATTTTACGAATGTTTGCACAAATGTGTACAAAATACCCTATGAATAGAGGTTCGCGCGCTTTGATGTGCGACATAAACCGTCACATCTTTGTCAAAAATATATAAAAAACGTTGTATAATTTTAAGCCAAGTTCGTCTAAGAACACTTACACTTACTTAGAAACCTTATACTTAGAATGGGTTCGACTAATCGCACGAATGTGAGTCAGCGACCTAAACATATATTAGTAGGTATACGAATAATCGTAGGTATACCTATTTATATTTGAAACATCCCTGTCCTTGCATAATACATGCGACGTCACGAAGCTTATGACCCGACCCTTGTCAAAGATGACACTTTGTTAACCCTTTGATTGACATCCTTCGTGCGCCCAAATTATCTAATGTATATTGACCCTTACCGGTTACTGAGAGCTGAACATCCGGAATAATCCGAATAATCATGGCTTTCTTCCTTTTCTCTTTTTGCTTTCCAGGTCGGCAACAAATTGTTGATGCCAAATGTTGCTGATGTTCATAGGCGGCGATGACCATTTACCAACAGGTGGCTGCTTGTTTGTCAGGTGGTTATAAAATAAATGAAGAGTACCTATTTACTTTGAATCTTCAAGAGCAAATTGCAGAGATAAATCTTAATTTCGGTCTGACGCCACTTTGCATGTTTATTTCTGTAATTTGTTTTAACCCTTACAAAATTTGGGTAAGTTAATAACTTACTTAAACTAGCGGCACGCTATGATGGCCGGTTTGACGTTTGTCCGCTCATGAAGTTCCGTATTAATTGATAACGACTTTGAAGGAAATAATTGTATTACTTTATTGACGATAGTGATGTGCAGAGATTCATAAATTTTATCGAATGTAGTTTTAGGTTTAGGACTCAAAATTTATTTATTAAATTGATTTCTAAAATGTATACAAGTGTAGAAAAATCAGTTTGCACCATTTAACAACATTTTATTATTGGATAACACAATCTTTAACACAACATGTTTGTGTTATTGGATATGTATGTTATGTTAAACATCGTCGCATGGCTTCGTAAAAATGGCGTAGATGCAAACATGAATATGTTAAAAGCGGAATTAGTACGTCTTTTAAAAGAAAACAAACCAACCAAGATCCGATACGTCATTGACGAAATAGCATTAGAACATGGGCACAGAGTTATACGGTTACCGCCTTACCATTGTGAGTATAATGCGATTGAGTTGGTGTGGGCTCAAATTAAGGGATATGCTGCAAGACACAATACAGAACCCCCATTTACCACAAAAAAAATGCTAAAATTATTAGAAGAAGCTTGTGAACATGTGACTAAAGGAGACTGGGAAAAGGTTGTGAATAGAACTGTTAAATTAATAAGGGAAGATTATGAAAGAGATGTGAAAATAGATAATATTATAGAAAACGAACATATAATTATTAATGTAGGTGATGATAGCAGTGACGACAGTGAAAATAGTAGTATGGACGAATCTGATTAATTATGGCCTTTTGTGGCACCTTTTTTGGTATCTTTTGTATTCATATGTTTCTTGTGTGCATATAAAGTATGTATATTCATTTTCATTCAAATATTCAGTTCGTTCAAATAAATTAAATAAACATTTACATTTTTGTTTTATTAAACCTATTTAATCAGGTACAAAAACAAAACTTAATTGTTTTTTGTTCGAGAATAAATTGACATTCCACATCACTGTTGTAATGTGTCAAACCGGCCATCATAGCGTGCCGCTAGTATAGTTCTGAATTTGGTGTAAGTACCACAATCAGAATTATGCAGAATCCCGAATTTGTGTGCTCTAATACAACGAGATTGTTACAAAATTAGATGCAACATTAACATATGGAGGCAATTTGGCAAGAGAATTTGTTTATATTCTAGATTCTTAGATGCTTAGCTCAGAGTATTAAGCATTTGGATTGTTAGCACTAAAAATATTGCGCTGTAGGATAATTTCCATTGAAGCAATAAGCCAGATGGCCTTTTCTTCGAAAATAACGATGAAATAAGGCCGCCACCGTCCATAATTAGACAAAGTAAGACAGAATATCGACGAATGAATTGCATGAATAGAAAAATCATCTGTGATGACTCTGTGTTACTGATTTTAATGTGTGGCAGTGATCGCATGACGTCCGGTGAATGTGTGTCCGTGTGGTCTTTTAATGATTAATGTATTATTTTAATTATTAGGTATATTATATGAGAAGACTCGAGTGGTTCATCGCGGGTGCGGACCCGTGCTCCACCTAGGTTCTTCACCTGGGTGGAGCACGGGACCTTATAAGGTCCCGTGCTCCAACTGATGGCGTTAGTACAGTGAAACAGTAAATTGTTTTCCTTAAATGATTCAAAAGATCTAAACAATTATAATAGGCTAGCTATGGCTAAATGTAACCTCTGTGTGTCTCTTTTTGTCAGCGATTTAAAGAAATAAAAGTTGAAAAGCAGAAAGCAGACGCGTTGAATTTATTTTTAATTAAAAATTGTGCACCAAGAAGGTTTGTAAATAATACTTAAACTCCGTTCTGTGCACCACATTAGCTAGCCTATTATAATTGTTTAGATCTTTTGAATCATTTAAGGAAAACAATTTACTGTTTCACTGTACTAACGCCATCAGTTGGAGCACGGGACCTTATAAGGTCCCGTGCTCCACCCAGGTGGAGAACCTAGGTGGAGCACGGGTCCGCACCCTTCATCGCCACTAAGTTCTTTGGAGATGAAGATTAGCAAAAAAGTTTCTTTCGTATTGTCGAAAAATGTTAAAGCATAAGAGATCGAAATTACAAATGAATTTATATTTATGGTTGTCCTATTTTTGTAATTCTAAATTTAGGACCAAATAAGGCACATAAGAAACTTCCTAACCATAATAAGTAATAGAGTAAGAGCCCGCGACGCGCAGACCTTCGTTATATTATAAAAGCTGAAAATTCTTCTATATACGTCCCATATACAGGTATAAGCAAACCCAGCCTATGCAACCTGGGTCGCGGTGGCTTTGGCAGGTAACAGGTAGTAAAGGTGGGTAAAATTGTGTTTCAAATTTGTGATAGCATAAAACTTATTTTTCATATATTTTAACTTACAATCATATTAGAAACCGCCTCGTCTATTGGCGGACACTTAGGACGGTGGCAACCCCTTGCCAGACACCCTCACAGTCTAATTATTTATAAATCTACTTTCGTCATAGTATAAAATCTGACTTTTATATATGTTATTCAGAAAATTATACGAATAATGTTTCCACAGTCCGCAGTCACTTTCGATGGTTCCCCTATCTTCCCAGACACATTGAAGTCTACTCCGGGCGTGCGCGCGATGAATATACATGTAGGTTGGTGCGAGTGAAATAGCATGGTCGGTCCACGGTGATCTCTTTCTGCGCATCAGCTGTCTCGTACTCCGTATAGTAAACCAATCTTAAGATTGAAATGAAAGAGGCGCTGCTAGAGTTCAGATGTTTATAGACTCGTATAAAGTATCTGATATTAATGAGGCTTTCAATCGAAAAAAATTGAGAAATTTTGATACTAGCAGTTTACCACCTTGTAAAAATGAGCTACTGCAGCATTTTTTACGAGCTAATTATATTCGTGCGATTTGGAACAATGCTCACTTAAGTAAACCTACTTCACGTAAACCTGAAAATAATGGCTGGGTACTGGAAAGTGGTCAAACCATTTTAAATGGTTTGAAGGAGATCAGCTACCTCATTATGTCAGTGACTGTCTACAAACTTTGTCAGGTATGTTATAATGTTCAATGTTCATAAACAAATCATCGGCTATTCATAATTGTTCTAACTTGCTTTGATTATTACAGAAGCTGTTGAAGATAGTGTCATTGATGAGGACAAATCCACAGAATGGAGTAGCAGTGATGAAGATAATGGAAATTCCGACGATAACGATGGAAATAATTGATTTTTTTTAATTTAACAATAACAATGTTTGAAACTTTATTTTTTGCTTTGTTTTGTAATGGCTATAATTAAATGTATAATTTAATTCTTTTTCCACTGATTTCATTACGATCTAAATTATTTTCTCTCCTTATAGTAAAACCAACATACATACAAATTTATCTCCTTAACTTTAAACTTCTAGAATTTTATCATCAACTGCCGATTTTTCTTATTATTTTCTGCACAATACTTAAAAAAAAATATCGATAGATATTTTTTACAACTTTCTTAAATCATAACTTGATTCCATAAAATTCACTTGAATTCATTCTTGATGATGATTTAGTTGAATAAAAAATTTAATGATAATTTGCAAAATTGAATGATTTCATAATTTGTTTTAAGAAATTTTTTTTACATCATTTTTTTAAATTTACTTTTTTAATCCGTTATAAATCTACATAATTAATTTTCTTGATAAGTTTAGAGTATAGATCGTGCTATTTCACTCGCACCAACCTACATGTATATTCATCGCGCGCACGCCCGGAGTAGACTTCAATGTGTCTGGGAAGATAGGGGAACCATCGAAAGTGACTGCGGACTGTGGAAACATTATTCGTATAATTTTCTGAATAACATATATAAAAGTCAGATTTTATACTATGACGAAAGTAGATTTATAAATAATTAGACTGTGAGGGTGTCTGGCAAGGGGTTGCCACCGTCCTAAGTGTCCGCCAATAGACGAGGCGGTTTCTAATATGATTGTAAGTTAAAATATATGAAAAATAAGTTTTATGCTATCACAAATTTGAAACACAATTTTACCCACCTTTACTACCTGTTACCTGCCAAAGCCACCGCGACCCAGGTTGCATAGGCTGGGTTTGCTTATACCTGTATAATGGGACGTATAATAGAAGAATTTTCAGCTTTTATAATATAACGAAGGTCTGCGCGTCGCGGGCTCTTAGACCATAAAGTATTTTCAAAATGTTCAAAATTCGTTTTGGAAAGGAAATCAAGAGGACTTGTAAATTGTAAATAGCCTAATAGTAGAAGATCCGAATCTATATCGACATTCACCGGGTTGATAATAGAATCAAACTTATTTTATAATAAATTTCGTATCTTAGAAAATATATTAAAAATGGGTTGACAACAAAAATCCTGGACAGAATATTTTTAATTATTTTTTAAAAAATGATTTTCATAAAATGTTGTACTTATGATGAAGATAATAATAAAATTTTATACTGGACTTAAAGTATAGAACATATAGAATGTGCAGACGTAGGGTAGACTATTAGACGAACTACTGGGTAGACAGGTATAAACAGGTATGTCAATACTAGTTACTTTTCACTCGATTTGATAATAATCTGCACATTCTATATGTTCTATACTTTAAGTCCAGTATAAAATTTTATTATTATCTTCATCATGCAATATTTTTGAAAAATTATTTAAAAAAAATAATAAAAAATATTCTGTCCAGGAGTTTTGTTGTCAACCCATTTTTAATATATTTTCTAAGATACGAAATTTATTATAAAATAAGTTTGATTCTATTATCAACCCGGTGAATGTCGACTTAGATTCGGATCTTAGACTATAATACCTTCACATTGTAATCCAGCAGCTACTTACGCTAATCCATCGTCGACCATCTGCTGCACCTCTGGGTCGTTGACGATCTCCAGTATCTCAGCATTGTCGGGGTTCCGCTTGATGTCTACCAGCTGCCAGGGCGAGATCAGTCCAAACCGAACGCATCGCATCACGTCTATGGTGTACCGACTGCGCGACGGCCAGTCGCCGTGCAGCCATCTCACTCCTGCCATCAATACCTCGATCTCGCTGGTGAAAGAAGGGTACATGAGCTTAAGGACGAAGAATAAGTTACTACACTTAGAATAGTACGCATATCATTCATTGTTATTGTTTGTGTCACTTTTCTCTACATTGAAGTGAGAGTATCTTCGTGAAGCGCTTATCACGGCACTTAGTATCTTTAGATGTTTTAGTTGCCCAGTATTTAAAACATTGGCGACTAAGTCTGATGTTCTCAATTTTATCTGCGAGTTATTAGTATTATTTTGTAGATATAGTATTTTTATCTCATGAAGCGACATGCGCTTTCCTAACGTGGTAATCATTTGTAAAAACACGCTAAGAATGGGTGCCTATAGACGAGTTAGGTCAGAACATAAATCTAAACTGATGGAATATTGTATTATTAAATTTGAATTAATTTTTGTAACTATATTTTTATTTGTCTCGGACGGTACTGACAGCTCCTACGCTTACACACACATTCACAGGGTTTATGTGAACTTGGAACCACAAGTAAAGCGCGCGTCGCTTCGTGAGATAATAGTACTATACTATGACGTATCACAAGTAGTTTTTCTGAAGATCACCTACACAGGTCTTGTTTAAATATGTAATAACATATTGTGGGACTGTAATAGGAAAGTTAAGAAACTAAGTATTTTGTATGAGTTAATTAATTTGAAGAAAAATTTAAAAAGTTTTCTTCATAGTTTACCACTTACCACAATAATGTTGGGTTGTTCTCTATTTTAAAAATATCTAACAGAATTCAGCTGATACATAAAGTAAACCTTAAAAACATAGTGCATTGACTCAACTAATCTCTAACAACGAATTTTAAATGTATCTGTTCGAGTTATTTATTACAATAGCATATCGATTTACGATAACATCCGAGTACATTGATAAATTACGATTATCACAGTATAAACATAAAAATATTATTGTGGTTAGATATCGCCAAACCCTCCTGGCATTATGATTACACGTTTCTTGAAACGCAGGAAGTTAAATATGAACACTACTTTAACCAAATAGCCATCGATGTAGTGTTTATTGCACGCTTTTTACCTTGTAACGCAAATATAGTTCGACTTCAGAAATGTCATGAGTTCTCCTAAATCCAATTCGAGGAAGTCTTTGGACGCGACTAGAGGCAAGAAGAATCTCATGATTCGGGGAACCTGAAAATGGAGTTAAGTTGTAAACAATTTTCGCACACAACTATGCTTCTGTTTGTAACACGGTACGTCACTGTTTCATCAACTAAGGCCATCTCAAGTATCCACCTGAATAATGCCATAGGTATACGATATATTGTGCTAGCGGTCGAGACACTTTTCTAGCCAATGACTGCACAGGGTAACTTTATCTGTATGACCGTACCCTTTCACACCTTTCCCACCACCCTTCACGGCGTCACTTTAAAGATACACGATGACTTGACAAGTCCATTTATTTATTTAAACTTTATTGACCACAATATATAGATACTAGAGAACCGCCCGCGCTTCGCTTCGGGACCCGTAGGTAACAGCCGCGTAGGTCCCGCTCCCGTAGGAATCTCGGCCAAAGATAAGCGGTGTCTGCCGCGGTCCGTAACAACGGACCGGTCGTTGGGTTGGGACCCTGTATGGGTCCTCGAAAATTGTCCAGATGGTGATGTGGAGTATGGGTGTCTAGTCCGGGGAGTCATGATGATTTTCACGCCGCCCGGGCGATCAGGCCCTACCAGGTGAGACCCGCTGGTGGGAAGCCCAGCAGGAGCCGATCTGCGACCGGACGGCGGCTTGCGGTCTTGTCCGAGGTGGTTCATGTCGGGCTGCTCCCGCGCAGTAGGTCGCGCGGGAGTGCCCAACGGCCCGGGGGGCGGGCGTGGAGCGGCGCCAGGTTCCGCAGGTGCAGAAACTGCGGCGCGTCGGCGCGCGCAAACATCCGTTGCGCTAGGTCCTCCACGTGGGCGTCCAGGCTCTCAACTCTGAGTTCCCGCTGGATGGTGGCGTTCCTCACGCACCACGGCGCCCCTGCCAGCCGGCGCAGCGTCTTCGATTGAACCACGCGTAGACGCCTGCGTTGTGGTTCACTCGGGAGCGCGTACCAGGCTGGGGCTGCGTTCGTGAGTCTGGGGCGGATGTAGGTCTTCCAGATGGTGGTTTGACCCTCAACGGGAGACTCGAGGAGAGCGCTGGACATAGCGCTACAGCTGCTGCCTTGGCGTGATTTACGACGTTGGTCACGTGGGGCTTCATAGTCAGGGAACAGTCCAGGGTTACCCCATGGTACTTGGCCTGTCTTGTCCAGGCAATGTCTTGGTTGAGGAGCTTTAGAGTGGGGTCGCGCATCGTGGTTCCTCCGAATTGGATGGCACTTGGATGGATCTTCCCTACGTTGATCGCCATCCTCCACTCGTGTAGCCACTTGGGGAGGGCGTCGAGGCATCTTTACATTTTAACGGCGGCGTGACCTGACTTAATCGAGGTGGTCAGGTACGCCGCTTCGTCCGCGTAGAGGGCGAGCATGGTGCCCCCCTCCGCTGGAATATCGTTCGTGTAGCACGAGTAGAGGGTAGGCAAGAGGCAGCTTCCTCAACATCAGATATAACATTTGCCTATGATTTAAGTAAATTACATCTACTATTTGATAGCGTGAGAACTTGCAAATGAATTTTACTAACGGCATCTATTAACAACATCCGGAACTAAATATCTAGCAACTAACAAAACATCGATCTTCCCATAGGAATGAGATGTTTTTCCGCGGTAAAAAGAAGCCTACGTCACTCTCCACCCTCCTAACTATCCCCATACACATAAACCATACCATATAATAGCCATGTTGCGACGTGAAAGAGTCACAAACAAACAAACAAACACACTTTCACATTTATAATATTAGTAAGGATATTAGTAAGGATATATTAAGGTACAAATGGCGAGCTTAATGCAATTTGCATTCTCTACCAGCTAACCATTGGGCTAAACAGAGAAACACGAAATAGCGGTTTTAAAATATGTAGATGTAGCAGATAATATTAATAAATCTCCATACATTACAAAAAAATGTACGTAATTATATAACATATACTCGTAATACATACCTACATATATAAATATAAATACATATATTTATAAACATACAACCTACATTCGGTCACGCGATCAATTAGGCACGTTCTGCGCAATAGTACCTACAATGTTTGTACTCCACATTTTTATAATTTTTGGACCTAATTACCCTGCAGTAAAATCTCTATACTTATACAATTTTCATTTCGTCTTACCATCAAATCCATAACCACAGAGATTCCCTTAGATCGTGCTTCTCTATACAGAGCAAAAGCTGTATCTTCAGTAAACAGACTTTCATTAGCGATAAATGCCCAGCATTGATCTTCCAAATCTGTCTTGAAAGAAATTACTCTAATGAATTAGAAACGTCAATAGGAGCCACATGGCTT
Source organism: Hesperia comma (assembly GCA_905404135.1). Classification (NCBI taxonomy): domain Eukaryota; kingdom Metazoa; phylum Arthropoda; class Insecta; order Lepidoptera; family Hesperiidae; genus Hesperia; species Hesperia comma. Next base: position 5,650,905 of record FR990018.1, read on the forward strand.
TTGGATCCAGAACCATTCCATTACATCACCGATTATGGCGGTTTACGAGTTTAAAACGCAATTTAACTGATGAATTAACTATTACTTTTATTAGGTAACTGATGAAGCCACTTAGATATTAATTACTCTTACACTTATTAGATCTCTAATATAGCAACCGATAAAGTTAAATACCTACATATTTCACGGTTGATTCTAAAATGTGGGTAGGTGCTATTTAATTATCAAACAGGTATGAAATATTTAAGCATTATTTAAAATACCGGAGACTAATATAATTTTATTTTGACTTTACCAAAAAATCAGAACATAGCAGATGGTGTGTAAGTCAACTGGAAAAATACGATTTTCCTGATGTATTAATAAACGTAACGTAACGTTATTAATTAATTGACTAATTCTCTTAAACATTAGTAAGATGTGTTATAAATAACTAAGTTTCATGAACTTAGTTTAATGAACTTGAACTTCTTAATAATCCTAGAATTTACATAAATATGTATTATGATACACGGTTACCTTTGACAGCGAGATATTGTGCGGCGCAAAACAAGTCTAATACATTGTCGCGTCTCAAAATTTTATTGCTCTCTTGGCCGCTGAGTATCATCCATTCATAGATTGTCTGAAATGCATCGGGTTTCACGTTGTCCTAAAATTTAAAAGAATGCGTTCATGTGTTATATCTGTGTTTATGTAAATTATGTTAGATATAATATGTTAGATATAATTTGATTGGAGTCTGAACAAACCACATTACTTACTGTAGGCAACTCTATCTCTCTTTTAGTATTGCGTTCAAAGAATGACGAATAAACTTGAAGTACCATACGATGACAGTGGAATTTTTCATGGCCAATATTAATTATGGTATCGGTGTTGCTAAAAGGTAAACATTAATAAATTAAAACTTCAGTCTATGTTGGGCAGTTTAGATTGACTCTATATTTACCCCAAAGGCATGCCGGCAGATCAGTGTCGTAAGAGACAAGTAGAACCGGCCTTCTTACCTGGTAGTAGGGCCTAATAATATTAAGTACTATCAAATCATTCACATTATTAGTACCTACTTAATATGCTTTCGTAAAGGCTTTTCATAATTCCAATTGATTACTGTCGCATTCCCGGGCTCGGTTATCCTTTCACGAAGTGTGCAGACGGTTTAAATTATTGGACATGTTTTAATTTTCAGATTTCATCTTTGGGAAAATTACAGAGAACTTTACGGTGGTTTTCGGCACCAAAACAAGTGATAAAATTAAGTGTTTTAAATTACGTTTTACGATACCCGTGATGATTAATGAACAAAATTATCATCACTGATATATTTCAGTATGACTACTAAAACATATACAACTACTTTGAAGTGCGTAATCTTTACATATAATTGTGTACTCGGCGATAAAATTCTTGAAACAAATCTTGTTTTTTCGGCAACTGCACCCTCGTCCAATCAACAGGTTCTGCAGTAGTGTAGCCCAGGCTGACAAGGTTTGGTTGCTCTTCACCTTTAGACCCGATTTTAGAATTAGCGCTTTTGTGATGAGAATGCATGTTCCTTCCTTGTGTTGGGCAATTTACAGTTTCTCGTCGTTCGTATTGTACCTGTGATTCGGAATCACATCCGATATCCTGAAATAATTCGAACGTGATTTAAACCTGTATTGATATCATATCGTTACACGGAATACTTTAACTGAAATGGATATGGAATAAATATCTACCTACGGAGCAACAATGAAATGACCTAAAAAATTCTAAAAGTACAAATGCCACATAACTTTTATCATTAGTAAACCCGAACTCTATTTCATCGTCGTTAACTTATGATTTTATTATAAAGATATTCTTTCCTGTTCTGCACTGTATATTTCAATAGCTTATTTCATATAAAAGTGGTTTATAAAAATAGTCATTAACTAAAACGCTATCATAATGTAGTCTGAGGAGATCTTTCTATAACAAAGTACAAATATGTTACCAACAATGAAATTTAAGTCTGGACCATTTTCTGCTTCGCCAGTATTTCCTTTGATTTTGACCTTAACTTTAGCTTGAGTGGGATCAGCTAGAAGCACACCAACTGTTGCAGATTGAAAAACCACCTGAATGAAATTTAAATCCAGTAACCAGTCGTTTTTATTATAGCTTTGGCATATGCTGTTTTTAACAAGTAACATCTGGCTCTTTCAAATCCACTTTCTTAAGAATATAGCAATCCGAAAAAATCTTAGGTATGCGTACCAATACCAACCATGTACGAGTACCAATACGAAACCAATATTAGGTACCTTAAACCTCTGAGTGTCTGATACTCCAAAATTATAAGTGTAACGGAGGATTTTTATGCCTGTGCTATACCAACTGTGAGGAGCAATGACCGAAGGAGGTGGTGATATGAGATGTGCTGAAGCGAGGGCAGTTTTGGCATACTGGTGTTGCCAGATGTGGAGTGGAGAGGTGCTATTGAGAGGAGCGGTGCTTTTGAGCAGAGTAGTGTTTTAGTGGAGAGGAGAGGAGTGAGGAGAGGAGAGGAGTCAGATCTTTCTTTTCAGGTTTTCTATTAAAATGTTACTGGCCAGCGACCTGGCCGGTACCTATTTGAAAATGGAACGACGACAGCAAAGGAAGATTTGTTGTTGTCAATACTTTCATCATTCAATAAATTGTAACTGAAGTTGTAACACGAGTCGTATTATTTTGCCCTTTTATATAAGCTTTATAGTAAATAATAATTTATTTGTATATTTTGAATTTATTTATAAACACATCTTCATAATTAACAAGAATTTTAAACAAATTGCATGTGTACCTGATTGGACTGTACTTTCAAGTTTCCACTGGGAGTTGATTTGAATGGAAATGAGATTTTTTCGTTGCTGTTATCGTCACCGCTGCAGACGCTAAAATTATAATTATATTTGGTTTCGTTGTTATTAACTTAATAAACAACTTAAATAAAAATGCCTCGCGGAACACTAAATTGAAACAAAGCATTGTTTGCACATAGGGTGCCTTTCCACCAGAGATGTGCTATGCTACGTTGCTAAAGATGCGTTTGAGATCTACCAATCACCTAAATTGGCCCGCCTAGAAACCCCGTAAGGGCTGAATATGATTGGTGGATGGCAGACGCATCCATAGCGACGTAACATAGCATATCCAAAGGCACCCTTAATCTCTGGTACCTTCCTGATGTCATTCTTATTATCTTCAAAGCCATTATCACAAGACAATATAGATGCAATTTCCATTACATTTTGACAGCTGAAATACCTAATTTGAAAGTTGACACAACTGCGTATGCAAGTGACGTTGAAAATCTTACAGAATGTTTCTCCTAGCCTAATTTCTTATAAGTATGGCTAAAGTATCCATTATCAAATTTCGTTATAATAATACAAGAACAACGTACCTCGTGTCTTCTACATACGTCGATGTGTTGTCTATTTCATGTGGCTGGATAAAGTCTGCCATGTAATTTGGCCTGATAGTATTTTTCTTCGCTTTTCTGTCATTATAAAAATGAATAGGCACAATTATTACATAGGTAGATTATAGCTTAGTGGCTTGTATCGATCGTTAGTAGTTGACCGATTTGAGCGATTGCGAGCGCTAATGGTGGCCCGATGGGTGGATGCTAGTGGCAAAACTTCTTCAACTTATGCTTTGGATAATAAAACCGCCATTTCTGAAGTACATATGACGAGATTGCCGTATCTCACAGAATGTTTTTCTTGCTTTTTTTATGATTTATATATCTAAGATTAAGACCAGGTCGAATTTTTCTTATATACTTACTTTCCTTTAAAGTTCCAAGACATGTATGGGGCTTGAAGTAACAGTTCTCCGTAGTATCTCTCAATATTATCTCCTGAACTTTCATAAAATGATTTGAAATTTATGTTATTTACTAAACTGTTTCTGTTATCTAAACAATCGAAATCTGAAAGATGAATTAAATCAATTGCGATATTTCAATGATGCGAAATATAATTCGAATTCAGTGATCAAAATAAATAACGGTTCAAAAATCTTCTACATGTCGCATCGCTTAGGTTTATAGAAATAACACTACGTCGTTAACATGTTCAGAGGAGTTCTCAATGGAGAAATGAAAAGAATATTATAGGGCAAAAAAGGATATGAATTAGATACGTATAAAAAACAAACGTACTATCGATCGGCACTCACTAGAGTCACTGATATTGGTCAGATCAGAGAGAGAGCTGCTCTTCAGGAGTTTAGGTTTAATGGTGATGTGGTACCGCTCGAGAATATTACTGCACCGCGAGCGGCGGCGCCTTTTTAGCTTTGATATGTTTCTGAAACCAAAAACGCTGTGAGACGAAGTAGTAGGCAATTTTTTGTTAACCAAGCAATAGAGCTCGAGTCAGTCGCAAGGGTGCCTTTCCACACAAGCCAAGCTAAGCTATATTCCTAAGGGCGAGTTTGGCTTAAGCTAAAGAGCGGTTTGTTGTGTTTCGGCTGAGAGTTTGGGAACATTTACCTTGTTTTTTTCTTCCTTCATTGATGATGCCTTAGGTCTTAGCTGTTATTAATTTACATGGACAACCGTGACTGTTGACCATGTATTGTGGTGAGTCAGTCGGTTATTAAAATAAAATTAGTAATAAAATACTGCAGGTTTATTCTAGTAGCTGGCATCTGGACAGTTGTTGGTTTTGCTTAGCTATCAACGAATTTTTGGACATAATTAACACTAAATGAGAACTGTCACCGATATACCACGAAGAAAGCTGGTTCCCCCACCTTGCACTAAATGCCTTTGCACTTTACCTTAATTTTATATATGCAACAGTGTGAAGCATTACATAGTATCTCAATGTGTGAAGCTTATTGGAAGCTGCATTGACGTCACATGTAGCGTATTTTTTTACTAATAACCTACCTACTCACTACCTAATTGGAAAGTTGATGTTACTTTTATAGAATATTGAAGTAAAAAACAGCTTCTTATTCGTATTCATGACATGTCGAAATGGTAATGCTCTACAAAGTTATTTACGTGTTTACGCTATTTATCTAAGCTATATGAAGTTGAAATCAAAATCAAAATCCGCTCTTGCTGAGAAGACACCCGTGCTCAATAGTGGGCCATGATGGGTTGAGATAATGATGATGATATGAAGTTGAAATAATTTATAACTTCAAGCTTACTCAGGTGGATTCCTAACGAACGAAGTTTTGGCCGCATTTGAAACTAACTCCGGAGCATTTATCTGTGTAATACATTTAAATTATTTTTAGCACATTAATTGAAACAGTTCTGATAAATGTAGGTTAACTAATGGGTACCTTTTCCAAACTTACGCTCCTAAGCATTTCAAACTCACTAAAGGAATTATACAAATATATGAACCATATTGCGCAAAGTATCGACTTTATATTTAATATGATCACCCAAAATTCTTTTAAAATTTTTGACAACGTAAGCTTGTGCCTTTCGATAAAATTTGTTGCGATTAAAAATATTCCAAATAATGACATAACAGTGCGCAGATTTATAAACGTCTGGTTTGACAACAATCATATCAAAAATTTGTTTCCTGCCATTCATTTTAGATGTTGAATAATTTTAAGCCGTATCAGCAGATTTGAGCTCTACCTATTGCTTGACCAGAAAAATAGAAAACCTGTCATGAGGGTGATAAAGTTTCCTTTTATATGGCAACAGCACTGACAACCAACTGACAACAGTAACTATAGTAACGCTCATGTTATCAATGTCATTTTGACAACTATGTCCGAAATGTTATTTAAGGAAATAAATGGTATTTTACACGAAATGTTATTTTAGCACATAGAAAGCCACTTTTCTTTCACGAATATGAACAGTTTTTGTAATTTTAACACATAGAGATAGGAATATACTCAAAAAATACACTCAAAGTAAAAAGACAAACGAGACAAACTGTGACATTCAAACCCACTGACAAGTAATTCACGATTGACGTTTAGAAACTAAGCGTTGCCAGTAAAACAAATTAGTTCCATGAGTTTACCGCAATATGGCGAGGTTTTTTTATATTTCTGGTCAACCTATACATGTTTCAAATCTACGACAACTATTATTCAATGAAATTATGGTTATTTCTACTAAGTCATTATTATTATTAATGGTTTGACTTGAAGATTACAAATGTTAATCTTCACCGATCCAACAGATTTTCGAAAATTGTTCTACAACAAGCAATCTACATACACAGTCTACATATTATGTTTCCACCAATTCAAATATCGCGCTATTTCCTCTGTTCATCTCAAACAAGGCAACAACGCTTCTTTCTGTTCCCCAATAAGCGCTGGTGTATTATCCTGTGTACCTACGGATCGTAGCACCATAAATGTAGCAGGAAATATAGCGCAATATAAATTTAACCAGAGGAAGGATATAAAATTATGACATACCTACTTGCGGGTGCCGTAATTATAATTATGGGGGCCGAAAATAGATATTTTCAAATATTCCGTTTAAAATAAACACCTACGAGTACAATTTGCAAGAAATTATTAAGTAATTCGTGAATACAAACTTTGATAATATAAAGTCTTCAAAATTTTATAATTATCTACCTATTTAACATGCTTTTAAGTAAATATCTAACGTGCTTTTAAGTAAAACAGAAGCAAAGCTCTTACATTTAAGTTCACGCCCAAACAAAAATATCCTCAATGCTTCCTGCTCTTAATTCCAGACAGTTCGGGTTCACAACAACAACGTAAACTGTCTGGAATTAAGAGCTCATAATACGGGGGCAGGTCAACTATACGAATGTTTACCATTTCCAGAACATTACATAGAAGGAGGAATTTATCACAAACCTGCATTTTATTTACTTCGGTATGCTGATAATGGAATATTCGGAGAATAGGGTCAATAAGTGACCTGGCCTTCCCCCGATAGTAATTAGTCACATGTGTTTATCTCAATCGTTAAATGTGATAACTGTATCCTCGGATTATTTTGCATTATTATTACTTAATTTTATAAAATAATTAGAAATTTCATGATATTCTTTTGTATTTAGGACCTTGTCTAGGTCAAATACAACTAGGGCCTAAGTTCGCTAATTTTTTAAATGATTCAATTGGGTCCTCTTGAATAGTTTGTAACATTTCGTAAACCGATTGTCTCAACATATCCTCAATGCCTCCTGCATTGAGGATATGTTGGATATCGGCGTCATAGAATTTCAGGAAACTCAATTATTTATGTTTGCGAGGGAGTTTCAGTTGATTCAGTGATTCATTGTGACGTGGGCCGGAATCGTCTCCAATACTTCACGATAAGAGGCCGATACTCGAACTAATTCGTTGTTCAATATATAAGCTGTTCGGTCCGAGAGCTAGTCAGTCTGTCCAGTTGCTCTGTGGCTCTGACATTGTGGTGTGCAGGTGTATCTCTGTTTTAATAACCGGTGTTTTGTGTAAAAAAATTAAGGTATTTTTATTATTATTCCAAATATTTTTCACTATTTTTCACCTTAACTGATATCGATTATATAATTTGATTTTATGTATTTCAATAAATGTATAATAAATGAAGATATCTACCTGTAGGTATGTTGTGGTATTTTCAATAGAGTAGAAATATCTCAAGATATCTTTATCTTCTAATTTTAAATAAAAATATTAAGGAATGTTAACATATACAGCTACCTAAATCATATATCTACTATATTCGTAAAGTAAACACATAAGTATCAATATCAATACTTATCACTGTTTCATCGTAAAACCACCGATAGCAAATTTTATGTTTTGTTTTTTTGTAAATGTGCCTAGTACCTACCTACTACTATGCAAGACAGAAATCTATTACTTAATAATATAATAAAAGCATTATTTCACCTTGATATAAGTTATTATTAAACTTTAAAAAGGATTATGCAGGCATTGGCTCGTTTTTTTATTACGAAACTAGGCTAAGAGGTAAAACAGGTTTTGATAAAAACTCGTATAGGATCGTGTTCGAAACAGGATATACCTATACAGTAACAGTCCCGAAATTATAGGCAGTTCGGTTATTTAGATTCAATGTTATAAGTTGAAAACTTAACTTCAGCGTGTTATGTTTTAAACCAACAAAAAACCGTACATACCTGGGGACAGGCATAGTATTCGTTGTAGGACTTAAATTAAATTCTATGGATTAAATCCCATTTTTCATTATTGGCAATGTTATGTTATATGGCTGAAACAAAACTAAATGAACAATTGTTTATTTCAGAAAGATGGCAGACGAGAACCGGGTGGTATTTCCTGATGAGGTTGAGGAAGTAAAGGCGAAAGCTTTGGAAGATCAATCGAAGGTTGAAGAGAAGAGTGATGAGCCTGCCAGTGCTGAAGAAGGCTCAAGCATTCAGGTCAGGAACATGATCACTGCACCAGCCAATTGTCCTCCCGGTTACCAGAGGGGAGAGGATGGTGTTTGCCGCGAAGTCTTTTAACATCATCAAATGGTGTCATTTTCTTCTGTATTAACTCACTCCGTCTTTACTAACTGTTGAATTACTAACCTTCATCTCAATTTTTAACACGATTCTGTTTTAGAAGTGTTTGTTGATTTTATATTGTTAGTTGGTATTAGACGTTCTTGTTTTGTCGTAATATCAGTAATACTGGCAGCTTTAAATAACCCGTAAATAGTAAATTGTACCGCGAAGTATTATATTATACAATTTTAAAAATTGTTTCAAATGTATTTTCTATTTGCTTAGTAGGTATGCTAATTGCGTAGATCTAATAAATAATAATTTATTATAAAAGTTAGGTACCTAACCTAAAACGATTGAGCGGTGATAGCCTAGTGGTTAAGAATTCCGCCTCCCATTCAGAGGGTTCCGGGTTCGAATCTCAGGGCACGCACCTCTGACTTTTCGGAGTTATGTGCGTTTTAAGCACTTGCTACAAACGGTGAAGGAAAACATCGTGAGGAAACTTGCATGCCGGAGAGTTCGCAAAAACTCAAAGGTGTGTGAAGTCCGCCAAACCGCACTTGGCCAGCGTGGTGGACTATGGCCTTAACCTTCTCATTCTGAGAGGAAACCCGTGCTCAATAGTGGGCCGTGATGGGTTGAGATGATGATGATGATGAACCTAAAACTAAGGAGATATCGAATTAAATAAGTATTGTCAACTCTATCAGATTCATACATATATCCTACGCCTTAAGTATTAGATAAGATAATATGTAGCATAATAATGTAAGATTTAGGCCTCTTTAGATATAAAATCGAGAATAAAAATTTCTACCTTTGTTGTAATTTGAATAGATTTATAATTTTTTGATTTGAATATGTGTGATTAGAACTACTTATTTGTCTAAATTATAAACGCTTTATTAAATAAGTACTTACGGAAATATTGCATTTTTGTTTGCTAACACCAACCCTATGACTTTACACTTAGTTGATTAGTTGCCCAAATTTTCTACAGGAAAGACAACAATTCTGTAACGAATCATGAAGCGAAAAAAACATCCTTTCTTATCACTTTCTTCAATGATAATAGTGACAACATGAAGCCTTCTAAACCTTCTTCATGATAATAATGGGAAAGATGGTCTGCTCACTGGATTCTGGTCCTTTGGAAGACTACCTCCTGATCATATCTCTTCCCTTCCACACCTCGTTTCGCCAGCTCGCCACATCTCATCTCACCACTTCCTCCTGATCCTGTACGTCTCGCTTATTTTAGTAGAGTAATAAAATTTTAGGAGAGTTACAGAATTAACTAAACATATAGGTATTTTATACTAATAAAAATGGGCGTAGGTACTTCATGCGAAAATCCTCGTTGCTCCCTGCCCCCTGGATCAAGATATTTGCCCCACTAGATCATAGGTAACGCCCACATCAATAACTCACACTCGCTTAGGTATACCGGTAAACATGAGCCTACACTATGCTAACTACTCATACCAGACATTATACCTATTATATTTCATTTTGATCTCATTTTATCAACTTAGGGGTAAATTTTTTGGTGCTCTCCAAATTAATTTAATACAATAGTCGCATGTATACTTATCATAAATAATTAGGCACTAAAATTATTACAAAACCTCTACAGTACCTTTTACTTGTAATCACATGGGAATTCAGTCGTTTCCCGATCTTTAGTCTGCAATCATGCTACAAGTAATAAGTCTGCCAAGTAACATCATGCTGAGTAGGTAGTTTCCGCGTGATACGCATACAGATATCAGAAAATAATTCTAAGTAAATAATACACAAAATAAGCAATATCATTTATTCTAGAAAGAATGCAGACGAGAATCGTATGGTGTTCCCTGACGAGGCTGAGGAGATAAAGGCGAGGAAAAAAGGAGAAGAGCCTGGCAATGATGAAGAATCCCAAACCATGCAGTCTAGGAATATGATCGTCGCACCACCCAATCCCCCATCCCCTGGGATGGAAAGAGGAGAGGACGGCGTATGGCGTGAAGTCTTTTAATAATACTATCAGAAGGATTTACATTTATCTCTTTCTCTCTCTGAACCGTTACTTCAATTAAATAGCCTCAATTTTTACTGATTATATTCCACAAGGATTTCTGTTTTCATGGAATTAAGATACTAAACGAGTATGTTGATAGTTAGTCGTGTTAGTTACCTATTGTTAGTTGTTAGTAATAGTCCAGTTCGTAGTTGTTAGTAAGAACCTCCTCTTAATATGGTCACAGTCTTTTACCTGGTAAGTTTTCAATATCCGTTAGGTAATCAATAAAACACATTATTTTCTAATAATTAACGATCATTTACTTCAAAATATTCATATAATTACACAATAATGCCCTAACTCTGCAATAATCGAAACACGGGGTCTAAGTTAAAAAATCATTTTAATGTTCTTATGAACATTATTTAATTATTGATATAATTGCCTACAAAATTATAAGTATCCGAGCGTTGCATAAGTTTTAACAAATGGAGTGTCACTCTCACAGGAATTCCTGAAAAGAAACAAAAATAGTTTACAATAGAGGATTGTGCGTCTTCCGATACTGTATCACACTTAAATTGGTACAAAAACTGTGCGTTTACTCCCAGCACTAGCGAGTTGTTGATTAAATAATTATGTTAAGAATTAATTCCATTAACCGATACCCCTACTGTACCTACTAGGTATCTCTCTAAAATGATTTAAATAGGTACTCTCAAATATTTCCGAAAGAACAGGAACTAATATAATAGTTTCAGAAGTAAGTTTTTTAAAGTTCGAATCAGAAATGGAATGGGATCTAATATTAAATCAAATTATTGTAATAGTTTTCGGGAGTAAACTACAAGCACTAATTTATAGGGATAAGTCTACTCTTCGGATACTTTGTTAATGAATAGTTTGGCATCGTGGATTTTAAGTATGTTAATCAATAATATACACCTAGTTGCCACAAAATAGTTATTGGTTGTGCGATTTATAAGTAGTTAATTATCAATTTAGTAGTAATTTGGTGGATCTTCGAATATTAGTAATTAATTTGATTGTTTCTTACTTATTATTCTTATTTTTTTTGAGTGTACCTTTTTGTAAAACTGTATGTAAAGTTCTCAGTAAATGGAAATATGTATATCTCAATTCTATGTAGGTATTATTATTTAGATTAGGTGTCTTACTTCAAAATAATTATATATTTTTAATTACTTCGGAAACTTTTTTATTTCTAATTATTTCCAATTACTATTTAGTTATTCTAAGAACTACTTGTAGCAGTTAGTAATACTGTGCTTTAAGGAAAACCATGCTTAGGTATTCATTATGTAACATAAAATGACATAAATATATTGATTCTACATAAGGACGGACACAACGCCAAGTACAGAAGACAATAGTCAATATTTTTTTATGGCTACTGTTCATAAGTAGGTATATACTGTGTGGTGAAATTTAAACGATAATTTTGCAGGCATTAGAAATAAATGAACCGAATAAAAAGGCACACAGAAGTAGGTATTTTAAGAAATTAGATTGGATATCACAATTTCTCAAAAATAATCATGCAATTATCGGTAGTTATGATGTCAATAATTTAGCCATTATTAGGTAGAATCTTTCATAAAATACAAATTAAGCCTTTAGCCATGGAAAAAGTTTTTATTAATAAGCTATTAAGAAGATACTTTTGTAAAAAAATATTTTTAATATAAATAATCGTTCACAATAAGCCCAAAAGAAAATTATAGCAATCACAATTTTAGAAAATATTTTTTTTGGCTAAACTATTATCAAATCAATGATCAAAAATAAATTATTTAATTAGAAGATATAATAAGTTATAATAGGTATTATTATAATAATAGCTATTGAAGCAGTAAAAAGGGTTAAAATTATCCGAAGCAGCAAATAAATTCAATCTTTCATAAAATACAAATTAAGCCTTTAGCCATGGAAAAAGTTTTTATTAATAAGCTACTAAGAAAATACTTTTGTAAAAAAATATTTTTAATATAAATAATCGTTCACAATAAGCCCAAAAGAAAATTATAGCAATCACAATTTTAGAAAATATTTTTTTGGCTAAACTATTATCAAATCAATGATCAAAAATAAATTATTTAATTAGAAGATATAATAAGTTATAATAGGTATTTTAAGTACATAATTAAAATAGAACTCAATAAAAGTCAACATCTACAATCAATGCGTGTATTTATTAACATTTTAAGTACAAAATAAATTAAGAAAAGAATAAAACAATAGAGTTAAAGATCTTGCGTTCAGGATTTTATTGGATCTTTGAGAGGACGTTGTTGATAGATAATATAATTAATGAATGATTAATGACACAGTGAATAAAACACAGTTCGAGCAATGTTTCGTGCAATGATTATGCGATTAGTAACTTAAGATCTTAAAATAATAACATAAAAGATGCATATCTAGATAATACATTTTGGAAATCTAATGCTACTTAGTGATAATACTTAATGTAAATAAAGTAAGTCAAATTTAGTCTAATTATAATCTAAATTCACAATCTACACGTAAGCGTAAGTTTTTAAATCTATAAGAGCATTCGGTAGACATAGTAAAACTGTTTCATTAAATTGAGCGAATGTAATTGGAAAAACAATATGGTATCATATTTCATAATTTGCCTTTTTTGTAACCCTATTTTCATTAGGTAATGTTCGTTCTATGATTAAAATAATTCATTGTAACGACGCGACGGAAAAATGGTAACGATGTAACTTTTGACTTAAATCTAACTTTTGAGGGCTAAAAAATTAAAGTAGTTATAAGAATACGAGTAAGTACAGGAAAACAACCAAAAGTACATTCAATACAAACAACCAAAAATACATAAAAATTAAATGAAAGGTAGTATCCTAAAATCGTTATTTGTCGTGGAGCTATAGAACCCATACAATGCGACGCAGGAAAAAATCACAGATTTTAATAACCCTAAAAATCTTTTATCCAAATATGTCAGTTACGGCGTTTTTGGATTCTTCAGTCGATATTATAATGTCACTAAATGTAGCAAAATAATATTTTTCATCGTCTACCGAAAGCTCGTCGGACGTGCGGGCTACGCGAGGCCTTACCAAATCTACATAGTGCTCGATAAACTTTTGAGCCTCTCCAAACTACGCTTTTAAGACAATTTTAGATGGTGCAAAGAAATAATTATAAGGAAGATTTTATGGAATTCCTACATGGATGATAGATTCTAGGAATAAATTAAAATCTTTGAATGAGAACTAATACTAAGAATCACAAGGTTACGCCGTTTTTGGCTCTTTTATTTCATATTGATTCATTTACATATATTTGGTTTTGCTCTAGGTTTTTTGTGTTTTAGTGGGTACCTACATTGAACTTTCAAATGTTTTGTGAGCCTCATTCACCTAAGTTTTGGTATTTAATTATTTCACTTGCTTTCTTTAAGAAAATCACACCACTGTGTTGCCATTTTACAATCTTTGTTCGATTGAAAATCCCATTAAATCAGCATCAAATCAAATTATTAAATCCCTAGTTTCATAACTTCTTTGCGATGAAGATATTACTTAAACTTAAAAGTGAACCTACCTATTATAGTATAATTATGTGAATTACAGCGGTATCTCTATCGCTTCTGTGTTTCCAAAATTGAATATTGAGCGTAGATTGGAGCGGTCATAAAGTTCGGCGAGAAGTGTACGAAAGTTGCCTCGGATGCAGTAGTACTTACTCGTCCTCCCAAGGACAAATGTCGTTCCGCGGCTTCCGCTCGCCGGCTTCGGCGACACGCTTAACAATATTGGATTCGGAGGCCGGCGCCGGCTCGGGCCCGCGCGGCGGCCGCGGCGTCGCATCCGACTCGGACGCCGACTTCGAGTCTAGCGTGACTCGCGGCGGGGGCCCCGAAGGCACTTTCTCTACGTCGTCGTCCACCCCGACGTCCTCGCCGACCGCGAGCGGCGCCACCGCCGGCGGCTCCGATGCGGACGACTTGCGGACCGACACCGGGCTGCCCGTCGAGTCGGTCGCGTCCTCCGCCCCCGGCTCCTCCCGGGAGGGCGTTCGGCGGGCCGGCGTGCCCTCCTCGGACGTCGACTTCGACTCGCTCAGCGCAGGCGCCTCCTCCGCCGGGGCCTCCTCTGCCGCGGTCTCCTCCGCCGGCTCGAGCGTCACTCTTACTTCGACGCGCGGCTCTTCCGTGGTGGGGGTCGCGTCTGCGGACGCGAATACTGACGAGGGCTCCTCGGACTGTGGCAGGGAGCGACGGTCCTCGGGAGAGTCGACGGAGTCGTCGTCGGGCGCGGAGCTGACGCTTATGGTGGGGGTGGGGTGCGGCGCGGCGGGGGGAGGCGGCGGGGCGCGCGGCGAGCGCGGCGGAGAGGCGAGGGGGGCGAGGTGGCGCGGCTCGACGGCGGACAGCCGGCGGAGCGGGGGCGGCGCCCCGCGGAGACCCCCGTCGAGCGTGCTCTGCTGCGGCAGGCGGCGCCGCTCGCCGACGACGGTCGTGCTCACGTCGGAGGAGGAGCTGCCGGAGTCGGCGGCCGAGTCCTGCCGGCGCCGCGCGCCGTACCCGCTCTCCCGGGACGAGCACTCCCACGGGAGGACGTCGGCCGTGTCATCCTCCGTATCCCTTGGAACGAAACATGAATACAACTCAACCGACGATTCCTATGTCAACGGAAGCAGAACGCAACTTGAATACAAGCATACCAAAAGCGAAAAATTGGCAACTGAAACAATGGTATGAACCGCGTATGACTCGAGCTTACCGGAAGGGTATATCAGCGAGGTTGGACTGCGAGTGCGAGTGCGGCGGCGGGTCGGGCGCGCGCGGCGGCTGCGCGGCGCACACGGCGAGCTCGTGCGCGGAGCCGGTGAGCGAGCGGTCGGAGCCGCGCCGCCGCGCCAGCGCGCCGCCCGCGCTCGCCGCCCCGCTCGCACCGCCCGCCGCGCCGCTCGCGCCCGGCTTCTTCTTCACCTGCCCGCCGAAGTTGAAGAACCTGCCCGATAGCGCGTTAGTGTTTTTAAGTACTCTATAGCATTGAATGACATGCCGCCTGCCTGACAGCTTGAGAGCCAGTAGGTACGGCTCCTTCGATAGATTAAATCGACCATGATCAAATTTGGGCGAAGTTGAATGCTGAGCCATTAACTTTCTTATTCATCGAAAAGTAGTACAGAATATTTTCATAATGTACTCGTACTTAAACCCATCTGATACCTTTGGAAGTCCAATGTACCCAGCATAGCTATGGGGAACCAATAAGCATTCCATCATTATGCACTGGAGCAACATTGTGGACCTTGCTTTTTATTTATGAGGAGAGATTATTTAATTAATGGTTGAAGTCAGACATAGCCCTAGCTACTTCTTTTCACGTCAATATTCGGCAAAAGTGCGGGCTACCTTAAAATAAGCAGTCACTATAGTTCTACTTGTTAAAACCAATCTAACTTTTTCACTGCACTTCTACCAAAGAGTCACATAGTTTGTCACATAAACCAAAATTAACTTGGCCTCCTTCTGCGACACGCTTCTCCCCTCAGCGAGCAGCCGCTGTCGGAGTGTAAGTGGTCGGAGCGTAATATGAACGGCGGGTAGCAGTCTTTCTTGAGCAGCAGTCCGTATACGTGGTCAAACTAACTTGGACTTTTCCCTACACTTCTACCAAAGAGTCACATAGTCTGCATAAACCAAACTAACTTGGCCTTCTTCTGCGACACGCTCCTGCCCTCGGCCAACAACCTCTGGAAGTGGTCGGAGCGTATGAACCGCGGGTAGCAGTCCTTCTTGAGCAGCAGCCCGTACACGTGGTCGAACTAACTTGGTCTCCTGCGCTACCTTTCTACCAAACATTCACATAGTCAGCATAAACCAAACTAACTTAGCCTTCTTCTGCGACACGCTTCTCCCCTCAGCCACAACCGCTGGAAGTGGTCGGAGCGTATGAACCGCGGGTAGCAGCCCTTCTTGAGCAGCAGCCCGTACACGTGGTCGAACTAACTTGGTCTCCTGCGTTACCTTTCTACCAAACAGTCACATACTCAGCATAAACCAAACTAACTTGGCCTTCTTCTGCGACACGCTCCTGCCTTCGGCCAGCAGCCGCTGGAAGTGGTCGGAGCGTATGAACCGCGGGTAGCAGTCCTTCTTGAGCAGCAGCCCGTACACGTGGTCGGCGGCGTGGTCGAGCGCGTACCGCGAGCCGCTGCGCATGCCCTCCGCCACGCGCTCCGCGGTCGCGCCGTCGATGTTGATCTCGCACGGCGCGCCCGGCTTTAGGAACTCCCTTTAATGAGAAATGGATTATTTGCAGAAGATCTAAGGGTGCATCCCGGTTTGAGGACCTTCCGACCTTGTTTACTTGCAGAAGATCTAAAGGTACAGCGCAGTTTTAGAACCGTCCGACCTTCTTTACTTGCAGAAGATCTAAAGGCGCATCCCGGTTTTACGACCTTCCGACCTTGCGAACTGTCATTTTAAAATCCTATCAGTGTGAAATGGTTTCATTCGAGGTGCACCATGACAAGTGTGATCGATATTGAACAAGACTCAAATGGGGACTAGACTACATAGTTGTTCCAATTTAGAATATTAGTTGTTTAGTTTGTCAGTAAGTACATTTCCGTAAATGCGTTTGCGAACGGAATCCAATGCGTTTCGGTGTTAACATGCAATTTTAGTGTCAAAAGAGTCATTATTTTAATTGTGGGGTTTGTGGGTAAAATGTCAAGCATCGAAAAATAAAGTCATTTTTAAACTCACTCGTAAATTTCTTCAAGCTTCTTTGATATCTGTTTCGAACTGCTTCTTCTGAGGTCCATGACCGCAAGCCAAAAGCGAATGTTCTCATGCGAATACTCTTTGCGGAGGAAACTGGTGAACTCCTGCAAACCCGTGGGATCCGACACCAGCTCTTCGATGGACAGAGCCCAGCGCTGGACTCGCTTTTCACTCGGCGTCTCCACGCTGAAGATATCAAGAGCTAAAGGTAATTTTATTTGAAAATTCTAGGAGCTATATGGCTAAATGTTGTGCAGTAAGTATAGATTTTAGATCACAGATTTATACTAAGGTGTCTAAAAAAGATTGGAATGGAATGTTCATATTTTTACGTAAAATAGAGGTAACGTTCGTCTATGACACCAATAAATGTCAAGAATTTTCAACGAGGGCGGGTCACTAACAAGAAGAAAATGAAAAGAAGCGTATCGAGCGTAATTTAGTTTTTATCTTTTCTAAAACTCACATAGGGCTGTTGATCTGCCAGAAGAGCGTATCGTCGCTGATCCAAGGGTTGGAGGGTTGAGGCGGCGTGAAGAAATTGTCGTACGCGTAGAAAGTCTCCGAGTACGCCACGAGGGCGTCTAGGGCAATCGAAGTCTTCACTCGCGTACGGTCCAAACTCGCTTTTAGATGTTCGATCTACAGAGTTAACAACAATAATAACAATTTATTATTCTTTCCCATTAAACATTATACTTTTTGACCTATAAAATCAGGCTTTTTGCGGTATGGCTTATTTTGCTGTGATTTTACTAATTCACGTTTCAGGAAATGGCAGGTTCGGTTTTGTGTGGAAGGCTAAAATTCAGACCATTGTGTAGTTATTATTCATTGGTAAGTTAACATGATAGCTCTTCACCTCCCTCACCAGCTGCAGATTCTTCTCTAGGAGTAGCCAAACTTAAGTTATTAGTCAACTTATTAGTCAATCAATGCTCTCTCCTCTTGCTGTCTACAGGCTCTTCTGTGCGGAAATCCATTTTTTACTACACCAAGTTACCATCCGACATGTCTTGTTAGTTGCACTCTTTTGTGCAAGAAGCCAACCTTCATAATTATCATTAATCACTATGCTATTGCATCTCAAAATACATTCTTACCTCCCTCGCAAGTTGGTGCACAGTCCGCCTCTTCGGCCGCGGATGCCTGGCCCGCACTGGCACGGGGCAGTGGTCCAGTGCGCTGGGTACACCCGGCGGCGGCCGCGCCACCCGCCAGTATGCGCGCTCCTGGCTGTCGCTCACTATCTTGTCGCCTTTCTTACGCTCCTTCGCCAGCCGCACCTGAGGGGCATGTGACGCTAACACAGATCATTACGGTCTGAAATTGTTTGGGGGCGTAGTTAGGCTGTCGCTTTTGAATCAAGTGTAAAAGAAAAATCAATAATAGTACAGTATCTTTTAAATCCGTAAAGAAAGTTAAGGTAAATACGAGATATCGGGACCATTGCTTTGTTCGCAACAAATTCGCATTAGGTATATGTTAGGGGTATTAAATTTTCGTAAAATTTATATTTGTACTCAATTGTTCATGGCAAAGACAACTGATTCGGATGTGTTTAATTTCCATTGTGAAACTTTTGCAGCGTCTGCGATCGACCTTTAGGGTTAGAATTTTCAAAACGTACCTATTTCTTAGTGCTTCCTTACACTATAATAGGAACTTTAGTAGGCACAAAGTATTGTCACCTACATCCACTGGTTCAGTCTTTTAGTCTAACACCCCTTACTATCTTAAAGGAATTTTAATAAGCTATCATAATTAGAAATAAGACGACCAATTCTGTATTTATGTCAGACCTTATTAAACAGTAAATTCATTACGATAAAAAATAATAACTGAATATAATCACGCCCAAATAATCCCACTGGTACGACGATAAGAGGAAATCTAAGAAGGTAAACAGTAAAACTTTATCAAGGATCCGTGATCTAAGCGGTCTAGAATATCGGAAGGTATCTCTAAAATTAGTTACTCAATCTCACCTGTTCCTCCGCTTGCATCGTGATGAAATCCCATTTAGCGGCCAAGGTTTTCTTTAGATTAGCCAGCGCTTCCTGCTCATAGTCTTCGAGGCCATGTCGCTGTTTGTTCCTCAGAGTGCGTTTGACGAGGTAGATGGCGTACTCCACGTTGTCCGGCCCCAGCGAGGGCGCGCTCGACCCACTACCACCCACTCGCGGCCCCTGCCATGGCCAGTAATACGGACTCTGGAAGAAGTAAGAGATTGTCTCAAGCTTGGAGTCGGATACCTAATAACGCATAGATGTTCCGTTGGTAGACGCTTTTTGCTAGCCGATAAATGACGTACGAGCCACTTGATGGTTAATAATCTTGCAACCTAAAATTGCAACCCTAAAATATTACCCAAGTGACCAAAAAAAAACGGGACTGCCACATCATTTCAAGCTCCAAAATTGTTACCAAAACACGTAAACATATTTCAATAAGAGTTAAGTTTAGAAGGGTGGTAGATGACGGTTGACGGCGGGTACAAAATCCTATCATATTATATTCAGTGTCAAATTAGTAAATTGTTTAATTTGTGATAAATATGATTAGGTAGATAGTTGTAGGTAAATGATCTTTAGTATATTTACCTGGATACTTTTAATCAACAGATATAAACACAACACATAGGTCTGTAGGAACACATAGGATACATAGGTACCTAATATTAACGTAGGTAGGCACTACAAAGAAAGATCTCGATAAAAACTACTTTTGGTAAAGATGATCTGACCCTTACTTGAAATCTATATAGAGAAGAATCATCCTTTAACACAAGGTTTTTCGAATCGTTGACAGGAAAGAAGTAACCATATGCACAGAGTTGATTTGCTAAATGTAATGCTTCATCTGAAACAGAAAATATTCATTGAAGGGTTATTAAACATTCAAAATATGTGCTATCTCTAAAGATACAGACAAAGATAAATCTAAAAGTTTATACATTTTTTAAATAAAAATATGAAAACTATATGAAAAAAATATGATAATAAGCGTGCAAGCTATACAAGTAAATAAATTCACCCTGTTTGTCGTAAATGCCTAGAAAACATACTATCACATCCTTACTAATATTATAAATGTGAAAGTGTGTTTGTTTGTTTGTTTGTGACTCTTTCACGTCGCAACATGGCTATTATATGGTATGGTTTATGTGTGTGGGGATAGTTAGGAGGGTGGAGAGTGACGTAGGCTACTTTTTACCGCGGAAAAACATCTCATTCCCATGGGAAGATCAATGTTTTGTTAGTTGCTACATATTAAGTTCTGGAGTTGTTAATAGATGGCGTTAGTAAAGTTCATTTGCAAGTTCTGAATCACACTATCAAATACTACATGTAATTTACTTAAGTCATAGGCAAATGTTATAGACTACTTTTTAGCTGAGATTCTTACGGGAGCGGGACCTACGCGGCTGTTACCTACGGGCCCCGAAGCGATGCGCGGGCGGTTCTCTAGTTATAATATTGTTGTAATTGTTGAAGCCGGAAAAATTAAGTCATTTAATTAAATTCTTATATTAACAAGTCACTCTGTATGATACATAAGTATAATATTATGAATGAAGAAGTGTTTGACTTGAAAAGACACTGTGCAATAAACTCATAGCCAATCATAGGGACTTGCGGGATCAACGTGTTTTCCAAATTCTAAGCGAGTTTGGGGAAATATTTTATAGCAACACCTATAGATAGGGTAACTGTTTTTGCCGAAAATCGAAACCATCAGGGAAAAAGAAAAATTCAGGAAACGTTTTAAAAAATATGGCAATCCCCTCGACAAAATAACGTTTAACACTTTGAAAAAGAGATGCGTCGATATGACTAAAGTTTGTTACAGGGACTACATGTCCAAATTAGAAGAATCACTTCAATCTAATACTAAAATATTTTGGTCATTCGTAAAACATCAGAGAAAAATACTAGCACTGTGCCATCCATCATGAAATATAATAACTCATCATCTTCAAATGGCACTGAAATCTGCAACATGCTTGCAACTTGTTTCTCTTCAGTTTATAATACTCCTACTCAGACTTTTAGTAAAGACATCGATTTTTCGACAGAGATATGCACAGGCTATTATACAACCAATTTAGTTCAATTCTCTGAAGAACAAGTTTTTAAAGCGCTTCATTAAACTCCAACGACATGCATGCATGTCAAGAATGCATAGTATCTCTTATATACCTGGAATCCAAAGGGTTGAGCCTAAATTTGTATAAAGGCGCCGGCCATGACGGTATACCTCCAATATTTATTTCTAAATGCGCCGATGGCTTAACGATACCACTTACCAGACTTTTCAATACATCTCTTAAAACTGGAGTATTTCCCAAATATTGGAAGGAAGCTATTATAGTTCCAATTTATAAAGCAGGTGACATTTCTTCAGTTACCAATTATCGCCCAATATCAATTCTCTGTGTGTTCGCAAAGGTATTCGAGTCTCTTTTGGTTCCTATAATCTCTTGCCAAGTATGCTTTACTTGATTCCTTGACGGAATATCAACACGGTTTTATAAGATCGCGATCTACGCTAACTAATCTGACGTCTTTTCTGTCTGTTGTCACAGACAATATTGACTCAAAAATCTGCACAGACGTCATTTACACAGATTTCAGTAAAGCTTTCGACAAAGTTGATCACCAAATACTCATTCATAAGTTGTCTCGTTATGGCGTTGCAGGAAAACTCATCAACTGGTGCTCTTCCTACCTTAACAATAGATCTTCTAAAGTAGTACTTAATGGTTTTGAATCTTCAAAATTTCCAGCACTATCCGGTGTACCTCAAGGTTCCCACTTAGGACCTTTATTTTTCAATATTTATATTAACGACGTAGTCTCGTGTTTCCATAATTCCAAAGTATTTCTTTTTGCAGACGATCTTAAAATCATGAAAGCGATAGACAAGCCTCAGAGTAATATTTTACTCCAAGAAGATCTAAATCGTTTCACTGCATGGTGTGATAGCAATTTCATGGCCTTAAATGTTGAGAAGTGTCTGCATATTCGTTTTACCAGGAAAAAGAAAAACGTCTCTCAAACATATTATTTAAATAATAAAATCGTACAAAACACTAACACCATAAGGGACCTAGGTGTTTTACTAGATCATAAATTGCAGTTCAATTACCACATTGAAAATTTAGTATCTAAAAGTTTAAGAATGATGGGTTTCGTTATTAGAAATTCAAAATCTTTTAAACATCCATTTACTAAAATTAGATTATTCAACTCATTAATTAGAAGTCGCTTAGAATACTGCAGTCCAGTATGGAACCCTCATTACGATATTTATATAAAGAGAAGAGAATAGAGCAAGTTAAAAAACGGTTTCTCTGGCATCTAAGTTTTCAATGTAACCTGAGCAATCGCTTAACATCATACGATGATCGACTTAAATACTTCAAATTAGTTAGCCTAAAAGAACGTCGAGATTTTGTGGATATGGTATTTCTGTACAAGTTAGTGAATGGAGTGATTGATTGTCCCGACCTCATCAAAAAAATTAAATTCTATGCACCACCAAAAAATCCAAGATCATCAAAATATTCCCTGTTTGCGCTTGGTGCAACAAAAAGCAATCTAGGTCATCACTCAACTTTGTATAGAATACAACGACGATTTAATTTAATTTAAAAAAAATCAAACATAGACATTTTCGACAATTCTGTTTCCTCCTTTAAATCATTATTACGTAAATTGTCATAGATTAACATTAGCTTTATTTTTTAACAATAGAAACATGTTTTAATATTTTATAATTTAAATATAAGAATAGAAAGTTTGTCCACGATGCATGCCGTGATAATCTGTAGTTAAGACTTCATTTTAGTTCTAATATTTTTATAATGACTATTTTATTACTGTATTGTTAATTGTAAGTCTTGTTGATTATCCAATAAAAATAAAATAAAATAAAATTTGTCTAAACAGTATCTTTCAATATTACGTTAAGGTGTAAAAGTTTAATATCGAAACGTAAGCGGAAAAATTAAACAGTGATGTAAAATTTAAAAATTATATTAAAAATGTTTTTACTTACTATTACCTCCTAATTCGTCTAGTGAAAACCGTTCCTGAAGCCATTCAATAAGATCAAAACCTGAAAGAAAATCATAAAAGTCAATATATGTACATCATCGAAGATTAAAAATGATGCATAGCCCATTGTAAAGAATTATCTCTTTTGCCATCTTTTCTTTTTTCGTAAAACTTTGGTGAATAATTATGAAAATTGTGTCTATCAGACTTTTGAAGTCCATTGTCAGACATAGTTAACGGATTTAATGCCAGATAATGAGCAATGAATTAAAATTTAATGCAAAGTGCGACACTGCAATTAAAATAAGTCCATCTGTAGAAATGCAAAGTTATTGCCAAGTCGACATTCCACAATTATTATTTATGCAAGTCAAGCGTTTAGTTACAAAACAAAAGTACTTAGGTAATTTTAACTTAAAAGATTCTTTAATAGTTAACTAGTATAACTAAAGTTAGTGGTTTAATTTAACATCTGATCATTTGTGTTTGTAAGTACCTACTGGGTGAACCAATTTTGAGCATTTTTTTATTCCTAAATTAGTCGTCTTAATTTGAGTGTCCCATATTTTGAGTGACATCTGACATATAGACCTATAAGTTATTCCTACTCGAAGTCGATTATTTTTTGTAAAAGTATACCTACATAGTTATTTTGCGTTGTACCTAAGTAGGTACTGCGTTGTTCCACTTGTATTATAATACGAATACTTTATGTTTTTGATGGTAGGTATAGATACACTCGCGTAAGTGAGAATAGTGAATTATAACGTGAATTAAAAACTTAACTTTATGAATAAAGTGATCAGTTAATTTCACACAAGATCTGGCCGCAATTGCAATAATTGGTTCCTAAAATAAATTGAAGTTTAAATCCCTTAGATTAACAAGGTTTAATTAAACACTGCCGCTGGAGAGTAACAATTGAATAAATTGGTTGATTGATTGGATAAATTATCGTGCAGTATGTACTGTCAGAATACTCAGGGCCGCCGTAAGCGGACGTGCAAGGCTTCCACCGCACACGGGCGGCACGCAGAGGGGAGGCGGGCAAATGGACCACGGCGCCGCGGCGGGGTGGTTTAAAAGTAAACCTGTGTGAGGTTGGTTGGTTATGACGGGCCTGAGTCTATTTGCTGCTTAATGACTTTACCTACATTGTACATTGAAAGAGTCAGTAGTGTCTGTCAGAGAACTTTAAAATGGCATGCGATGTATTAAATCAAACACAGTTACTGAATTGTTTATCACATAAACAAAAAATTTGCTGCTCCAAAAAAGGAGCACGTTCTCAAATCGACTATATTTTTTATGTTTATTATCTACCTCATAACTTTGTACTGGAAGAACGGACAAAACTAAGCGACATCTGGCGAGTCATTTTGAGGCATCTGTAGTTTTTGATGTTGAAGTCAGTTAGTTTTTATTTTAATAAATAACGTGACACACAAAGCTAGAATGCTATAATTTATATATATATGCTAGAATTTCCTTTGTCGTGAGCTGAGCACTATGGAGAATGGTCAGGACAATAAAGACAAGAACACACCCAGAACAAGAATGTGTTACATAGTAACGAAACTTTAGAAAATAATACTTAATAAAAATCTTACCCATAAAAGCTGAAGGAATAACACTAAGAAAAAGTTTTTGACTTCGTACTGGCACCCCCGTTTCTGGATCTTGCATTTCTTTTATTAAGTTTTCCATCTGAAAATAGAAAAAAAAACTTTATTGGTATGCAAACATTTTTCAGTCCTGTGGTAAATAGATTAATTTCGAATTATAGATAACGAAATTTTCATATGTGCAATTTTTGAGAACCCTATAGGTAAAGACTTCGTGTCTTAAGATCAATAACAATAAAAACATTTGGTTTGACGTGGGTACTTAAGTTAAGATAATGTATTTTCTTTCCCTACAAAACAATGAAAAACTTTTAGTGTCTAAAAACTTAAACACGGTATATATCAGTCGGCTAGCAAAAAGTGAGATATTTCTTGTAAATAGCCGTCCAATTAGAAAATAAATAATCCATTAATTGGCTTTCTCTACTAATTACCGAGCAAAAACCTAGCTGCTTATGCAATGCATTCGTTTACCTCACCAATTACGTACTGATATAATTACTAGGGAAATTACAACATCTTCAACGTAATTATTGCTTTCGTAAAGTCGATAAGGTGTTTAAAATAGATGAACACTATAATTATATGAGTAATGCCAAAGATACACTTTCCGGGGATTCATTAATTACTCGTAATATCATTTGTGGTCTTAGGTAGGTACCTACATCATAAACTATAAAGTTGTCCGTTAACACTTGAAATAAAAGTAAGTATAAAAAATTTTGCTATCTACCTACTTACTAGGTAAATACGAGTATTTCCGGAAAGTTCGCACCAATGCTCATTTCGACGTGAAGCATTTTCAATTTGAAGTTGCTTCGGAAAATAACAAATTGAAAGTAGCTAGGTGGATTGTAATATTGTATTCCATTCTAAAATAAAAATATTGATATATTATTGCATTTATAAACCTAACTATAGAATCTACTATTATACTATATCAAGTAAGTATTAGGTAAATGCTAAATTTTAACATTGCATCTCTTCAACTTTGATATCATAACACCGTTTTGTGATCTCTAGATTCTATAGGTATACCTACTAATAATTTTATAAAATTTTTGTGAGTGGTAGTTTCAATAACAAAGTTTTAAAGGTTATAAAATCTATTACAGTACACGGAGTAGGTATCTAGTATCTACCCTTTAAAGATATCTTTGGGTATCATAATAAACATTATCAATGACGTTAGTCAACATAATTATGAGGTCTGCACACGTGCAATGTCAATGGTATAATTATACCAAAATAGCTGCCATGGACCCGAAGACATAATGATCGGATTGCTGCTTAGATATTTATTTCATACATCTACTGGGTGGAATGCCAATTCCGAAACTATGATACAAATAAATAAAAATGTATTGTAAAGAGGGAGAGAACACGAGACTGGCCGATTTGATAAAGAAATCTGATTAAGTAGAGAGATATACGGAAAAATAAAATACGTGTAAAAAATGTTTAACAATTATAGATACCTACTACTAACAAACTAATAATATTTCATAATTAACACCCCAATAAAACTTTCAAAAATAATGTACCGAATTAAAAAGATACGAAATTGTTCCCGATAGATTAAATGAACCAAATGTATACAAAGCTATAGATATGTTTGTAGAAGCAGTACGGCCGACCCAATGCCTCTACCACCCTCTGGGAGGACAAAGACGGTGCACCGTCACGCCCGATCAATAAAGGCGGCGAGGGCTCCGAGCTCTCTGGTTTTAAAATCTAATAAACGTAGAAGATTGTGTTCCGGCGCCGATCGACGCCAAGGTACGCTCGAGTATGCGGTTCACTCGGAATTTCCATTAAGCACAAAGGCCTCTCGTTATAATATCGTTTATACGAAATACACGTGTATTTTTGCTATATTCAATGCTTATACCTCATACCGGTAATACCCGTGTGCACTAAAGAAATTTCAAAACGTGTCGTTTAGGAAATGCTGTTTAAAATCTCAGAAAATTACCTACTCTATAGAAAATATTTAAAGCAAGGTTTTTGTGAGGCCAATGAGCCAGATGGATACTTTATATTATACCAATAGGCAGGTGTTCTTAAAATATTACATCTACAGCACACATTTTGGAGTAAAAAAAACGTATCATCGTAAAGCATATAATTATTGTCTTTTTACATAAGAACTCTTTCTACATAGAGATTGACCGGAGATTAAATCTGTTAAGAATATCAACAAAGTACCATAGATAAATTAATTAGTAAAGTTTTTATTAATTATTAAACAGCAGTTAATTGTAAATAAAATAAATGTAATAAATTCGTTGATATGTAACTAAGGTTTGATTAGGTAAAGTGTACACAAAGTTAGGCCACTATAAAACATAATTTCAATGTCATGTAATATTTCTTTATATCGCTATTATTTACTTCTATCCTAGATATCATAAAGCTAGGTAAAAATTTTACAAGAGTTTACAGCTATTCCGTGTAAAGGTCACATTGGGAAGGTGAAGAGGTCGTCAAAATGAACGCTAGTTATTTCTTAAGTCACACCGTCGCCGCGTCGTGACTCTACTACTCCCTATAACTTTTACGTCTCACACACAACCAAAATGAAAAAACAAGATATTATTTTAATAATGTCTGACCAAGAAATCGAAGCTGGAACTGACACAACTAAATTTATAAAATAATAATAAGAAATATGTGAGTATATCCAACAATTTAAATGAGATGATTCAGAATAGATCTCTTCTAATATATCATGTGTAAAGTAAAAAAAAGAATAATAAAATATGCGCGTGCAATACTCAATAGTATAATATAATATTTATAAATTATGTATAATATACCTAATAATGTATGAGTTATATTCATACCGCAGCAACTACACTTGACACAATTCTCTCTTTTCAACGACACGCACTGAAACGAGAGCGAGTATTTTACTG
The DNA here is from genome assembly GCA_905404135.1 of Hesperia comma. Lineage (NCBI taxonomy): Eukaryota > Metazoa > Arthropoda > Insecta > Lepidoptera > Hesperiidae > Hesperia > Hesperia comma. The sequence continues at coordinate 5,678,770 of FR990018.1, forward strand.
AACATGTTTCGAGTTTACTGTGTCAAGTAGATTTGAATTTCCATACAGTATATAATAAACTAGGTATTTTAGAAATTCGTCCCCAGCCTTGCGTTAAGAGAATTTTTTCTTAGAATTACCTGGTAAAAAACAACCGCAGCCTACATAAATATCAAGTATTTATTTAAATTTATACATCTGTTAATTCTGTAACTTCGCGATCTATACTCGTACATAGAAGAATTGTAGATTTTCATATTAAAAGGTATGAAATACTTATCAGTATCGACACCTTCAGTATCGATCGGATATCCAGTATAAATCCTTCTAATAAAAGCTGTCGAAACAAAATTGTCCCCTTTTTATGCGCTTTTATTAGTATGACCTCTATTTGTCTACAAATTTATTTGAAACTAGAAAAGAATTTCGAAATAATGTAAAAATCTTGAAATGTTTCACATCCAGTCTTGCAATTAATTATAGTTGTTAGCTTTTGCTGTTTTACTCTAAAAAGTCTCATGTTTTTACCAAAAGTGTATTTTTTCCAATTTCAAGTTTGTATTACAAATAAGACTGTTTTTCTTTAGTTTTTTTTTCTTTTACTGATTTTAGCATTTATATTCCATTCGCATGTATGAATAAATAAAATTTTGTAACGGTAAATTTTGTTACTCAGTAACATTTACATTCACAAAGTCATTACGTGATCACATTAGGGCATTGATTATTTACCTACATATAGGCATTGACTTGGCGGCATGGGCATATTCGTATCGATTTTCCATTTGTGAACCGTCAGATATGTACGATTACTTCTTGGGGTGCCTATGTATGTTAGGGCGATCGCACATCGGACAGACAGAAGATATATAACATACATAATATGTATAAACCGGCCAATGTTTATACGTAGACTGTGAGCATGATTAAATTTGGAGCAAAATAATAATAATTATAATAATACATACTCATAGTCAGACAGAAAACAGAACTAACGAATAACGAATACGAACTAACAGAACGAAACTAGTCGGGCGAATCCGACAAAACAGTGCGTGAGGTAAGCCGCGTTATATACGTAAAATGAATTCAAACACTCACGAATCATTCAGTACTAAAACAGAAAACAGAAATTGAAACTGATCATTCAAATTACTACCTCGCTGGGAAACGAACCCAGGACTCTTAGAACTTAGAACGGCGTGTTAAACATTCAGGTCATCGAAGATGGAGTTTCCTTATTATGATTGTATTTTGCTAGTCTCTGATTAGATCGATAAGCAAGGCCGATAATATTAGAATTGGACAATAATATAACCAACAAATCAACTTAGTTAGAAATAACATTTGTAAAATAAAACAATTACAGGAAGTTATAATTTTAAATTATTGAGTAAAATTTTGAAATTGCTATATACTTATTATCTTACATAATTTTATTTTACAAAAATTAATAATAACAACCCTACTGCTTGCATGCCGTTGTAGGTAGATACTTATTTAAAAAATAAGGCCGAGTTACCTTACTGCTCCGTCCCTATACTGTGAATTAATGTGTTTATAGGTCCTGTCGATATCGTGTTTTCGTTGCATTAGGTACTCATTTCAGAAATAATCTTTATTGTAAACAAAGAAAATAATAGATGTATGTATTGTTTTGCTATTATTGTTCGCTCGATAAATTACGTCACGCATCTTAAAGTGGCATATCGGATCGCATCCGCAGCATTTAAAATTATCTAGGTACATATAAAAATAAAATATAATTTTCGATAAGTCAGTAAATGTTTGTTAAATTAAAATGATAAATTTTATGATTATTTTAAACAATTTTTGAAAAATTTTCCGACCCCTATTGTAGAGTCGTAACGTCAGATGTGCGTCAAGGCATAACTGCGTTGTTTTGAGATTGAGCGGCGCGTCGCCGCGCTGATTTGTCCCCGAAGGCGAAACTCGAAGGCTAAGACGGTGACGTCACGGGCTCGATCGATAGAGGCTGGGCGGGTCACATCTTACAATCTCGCTTCCTCCCAGGGGCATACCGCCCGCGTAGCACTCCCTACGGTTTTAATCACGGCGGTTTTTAGCTACGGATTCGGACAAGTTTTCTGTTACAATCACGTTGTGATTTACCATCAGTTATGGTTGTTGTACAGTGTAAAAATTACGTATGTTCGAAGTTTTGGTGTGTTCGATTTGATATTAAATATTTATAATTCGTCACTTAACTTTTACTGATAAAAAGCTTTAACATTACCAGTACCTTATTGATGAATAATAAATGAACGTTCAAACGTGATCAATATTTCAGATAAAATTTAAAATTGTCATAAATATAAAAAAGAGAAAATATATTCATAAGAAATTATTCCTGTATAGTAAAAAAAATGTGAGCCGTCATGGGACGCCTGGCAGATATGAAACACACACACACACACACACATATCGTGCACCAAGTATTATAAGAAATAGGAAACGAAAAAATAATTTTAATGAACAAAACAAAAGGGTTATTTTTTGTGGAACTTGGCGAGGTGCACTGCCGTGCACCAAGTAAGTATTATAAGAAATAGGAAACGAAAAAATAATTTTAATGAACAAAACAAAAGGGGTATTTTTGTGGAACTTGGCTTAGACACTACCGTGTCTCTAATGAAGCTAATATTCGAATTTGAAATATGTATATAAAAACCAAACCATACCAAACGGAGGTCGACCGATCGAGTGAGTGAGATAAAAGATGAGGCATTGTGAGATAGAATGAGAAATTCAGTTTACAAGTGATCCATAAGATGTTTCACATCAATATAATGAGTTATAATGATCATCATAATGAGTTAAAATAGCGTTTTTTATAACTGTCTATAGGTATATAAAGTATGAAACTGTTTAAACATCTGGACAATTTTATCATGCTGACCGTACGTCGTCATCATAATTCAAAATTTTTGCTACGGATACCTAATGGGAAAGTTTCGAAATACCGGGCGGTTAATGTACATCCATTAAGGAACCTCTGCCAAAGTGGATAAAGACCGAACATCTGGCAACCCTGGATATAAATGAACAAGGGTCGGGCTGGATCGCGGGTGAGTGCATAGCAGTGTAGACACGGTGGCTGAGCGTTGCGGGGAGCGAAAATCGAGTTGGTGTTTTATACAAACTCTTTGTATGGAATCGAGTGGAATGAACAAGAATTAAAAAAAATAATAATTGTTACAAGTTCTACTGTGTTAATTAATACCCGTAAAAACTGTTTTGCTTAAATAGAAATGGTGCTAAAATATTTTGTGGAAGCAATATAGCTAAATACATATATTGCTGGTTGTGGAGTATAATCATTGGTTCAGTACTATCTTTTTCTCCCCTGAGTTTCTGTAATAGACTTTTTTATGGAATTAAAGTAGTACTTCAACGAGCACACAATACCACCATGTCGCTGCCACCCAGGGCAATTGTGGCCAACCTATAACAACTCCTTTGTCTATGAACATAGAGTCAGCGAATGGGCTTCGCAGTATCCATCGCAGGTTCGTATAGGCTTCGCGTAAAACGGAGCAGGAGGGATTTCTGCTTTTTGTATTTACTCGAAAAAAGGTTTGTACCCACGATTTCCGGCTTTACGCGAGTCCCATGTAGTTCGTATATCTAACCAAAAGCCTCATGTATGATACTCTACAGACAATCTAAATAAAGCCGTTCAAGTAACACGCTTTTTCACATTTAAAGGCAAAATATGCTTGAATAATCTCAACCTAATCCGCTCTCGCTTCAGTTCCCGCTTTCCCTTGTACACCAACATTAGGGTGGCGTGACGAAGGCGCGTGGCATTATGTGGGCGATCCGGCCCGGCGGCACAACGAACGCCCTACTTTAGCCCTTTAGCTTCTCTTCATTCCGTTTTGCTTTTCGACTTTCAAATTGAGAAAATACTTATAGTTATTTGGAACAGGTGCAATTAGTATTTTGGCGATTATACTTAACAGTAAATTATTGCTCTACCGTCTTGAAATTCGCAAAGTTCCCCAAAATATGTACTTATATTAAAATTACCTATTTATAATATTCTACTTTTAGTAGCATGTTGAAAATCAGAGCGCTATTTTTAATATCGTAGACTACATAAATGAAAATATTTTTGGAGACGATAGTTACAGCCTTGCCTTCTTTGATAAGACTCCAATCTTAGTAGGGTACCTATTCCGTACCCAAATGCGGAACCACTGGAAAAACGGAACCCTGTAAGCCCGTAACTAATGCCCATACAAGAAGCATATTTGTTGCGACGACAATATTGCACAGTTGTATCGAACCTCTGAAGCGTGATCGTCTCGTAGTTAGCCGGTATTATTTGTATAAAAATGTTAATGGAACTTACGATAAATAATTTAGGCTAACAATATTTAATAAGCAATAGCTCTAGCGAAAAAAAGCGCAACAGATTATAATACCGGTAGGTAATAGGTATTTCTTTAGTCGAGACATAATTTTACGACCTATGTAAATATAATCTTAATCAAGATTGTACATAATTACACATACTGCAGTATGTAAACAAGTAATGCAACCACTAGAAATAGAAATCGTGTACAAATAAATAAAGATGAATCCTATATTTATGTACGTAATCCATTTGATACTGGTTCTCGCGGAAAATATTAATCACGATTGTAGAGATATTGTTAGGCCCCATTGTGCATTGTTCACCGTCTGCAACAAAGCTTGTTTCGAGCTGCTACAGATTACACTAATGAAAGTGGAAAAGCGTATGAAAATAACAGGTATATTTACTACCTACAACATAGTACCTACGTGTACAGTAGGTACAAGGTACTAGGTACAATAAGTATAGCACCTATAGAAGAGTTCACAATCTTACTAGATATTATTTACTAAAAGTATACAATAAAGTACCTACTTATTTACTTACGTAAATGCTATGGGTGTGTAGCGTTAATATAAATATATGTATGTATTAAGTAGTAAGTGCCGAAAACATTTCTCTACGGGATTACAAAAGTCTTTACTTTGAATACTTTGTCAAAACTATATAGGCTACACTATTCTTAGATCACAGGTTCTGCTACTTATTTAACTCGCCGCCCACTCCAAGTTTTCTAGCGCCCCCGTAATCTCTAAATGGAGCGAAAAATGCTATGTATTAAATGACTTTTTATGTTATACTAGCTTCTGCCCGCGGCTTCGCCCGCGTGGAATACATTTATATCGCGAAACGAGATTTTTAATACAAACTTTCATCCCCTATTTCAAGCCTTTAGTGGTTGATTTTTGAAAAAAAGTAGCCTATGTGTGACTCTGGGTCTTCAACTACATACATATTTTCATTCCGAATTTCATCCAAATCGAACCAGTGGTTTAGTCATGAAAACGTCAAAGACAGACAGACAGACTTTCGCATTTATAATATTAGTATGGATGTATAACGTGAGATACTTTTAGTATTATCTACATTAAAACATTTTCATGAGTATAAATTTTATTTGTAGACAATCATTGATTGAGATTTAGGGCTGAATTTTAACAAGCCGATATTTTTTTTTCATTTCGGTGAATATTTTTATTTATTAGTTTTTGTGAATTTATTTTGCACATTATTGTTCATCGTGAACTTATATAATATAGAAGAGTAATGGAAACAAAATAATTTTAAAAACAAATGAATGACAAGAGTTTCAATTTTCGATGTCACCGAAATGAAACCGCCGTTCACCGAAATGAAAAAGATATTCACTGAAATGAACTTTCTATAAAAAATAAATATAAAATCCGACATGACAACTGGCAAATAAAAATAGTGTAATAAAACAAGGTAAGTACTTAATTTTTTAAAAGTTTAAAGTCAATAACAATGGCCGGTAGCAGTAGAAAAACTTTATAAAAAACAGTATTTTAAATTTATTATTAATAATTCACAGGTAGATTTTGAGTCTTGGAAGATGGACTTACAAGTTTTTGTTACACTTATTATGACAAAAATATTATTTTATCAAGGAGTTACCTATAATTTTTTAAATTTAATATTTCAAAATTTGAAATTACTGACAGAGTACAAGTATATTGAAATAGTAAACTATAGTAGAAAAATACTTGTACTTTCAAAGTAATTGTCAGTTTTGGAATCTTTAATACAAAAAAATAATTCCGCGATAACAGAAGCATTTGTGGAGCAAGTAATAATAGTAACATCTATACCAAAATGGTAAATTCGATCATATTACTTACCTAAATTATTAAATGAAATGATTTGTAGTTATAAATCTACTTATGATCGGTATCAATATTCAATTTATGTACGGACGATTTTTGACAGATTTAATTATAAATTTTGATAATCGTAAATTGAACACTTGCAATAGATAATGTTCATTATCACACAATCATCCTGTATCAAAACACCGTTACTATCACCGAAATGAAATGAGTGTCCACCGAGCGCCGCGCCGCGTAAAAACACGCCAGAGAAATTCACCCTTAGGTGGACTGACTGTCTGTCTGTTCATCTATCGTACCACTTTCTCAAATCTGCTGAACAGATTTACTGAAGAGTTTAAACGTGTTACGTTAAGTTATAGACGCATCATATTTAACATTATAAAATTCAGAAGACTAGTTTTGGCCCACAGCTCCACCCGGGTAAGATTTGCGACACGATACTATAATTATCAATAACATTATCTGGAGGCTTAGAATAAATTATAGTATAGAATGACAGTAGTCATACAAGCGCTCGGTCTGAAATGAAGCACTAACCGATTTTTTTTTAATTAAAAGATACTATGATACTGAAGAAGTATCTACTATTGGAAGCTAACCTGTGAAAAGTGGTGTTATTACATTTCTTTTACTTTTCGGAAGTTTTGTGACAAAATTTAACAGCACAAATCGTCATAATTATTTTTTTTGGCGTGCATTGACATTCAATACTACGGAGCGGAACGGTGTTTGGAGCCAATTTGGCTCCAATGAAGGTGCTACAAAATGGCCGCGCTGACTTGGTTTCTATACTATAATTATTCTAAGTCTGGAGGTAATAATACCATGGATAAAAACTATCGTTCCTATTTCATTTCCAAGTATCTCACTTCGTACCAAATTTCATACAAATCGGTTTAGCGGACTCAGCATGAACATAGCACATGGGCAGACACAATTCTGTCCCATTTATAATCTTATTAATTTGGATACTTACTTATTTTATATAACAGTTTAATGGTTTTAATAACTTAATAGTTTAATGTTCGACAACAATCCTACCTAATGCTAAGAGACGATGAAGTTAATTGATCGCTCAACTAAAACCTATTCACTCTTATAGTTATAGCTCCTGTTATAATAAAAAACAGTGATGACGTACCGCACCATATGATGGCTATGTGAAGGCTTCTAAGAAGCGTCATACTGGATAAACCGTACAAGGTCGTAGGATATCAGAGCCACATTAAACTGGCAGTGTTCTATATGATAATGTCTGCCACATTGAGGTCATCGCTTCACTTGCGCCATGGACAGGCAAAAAAGGCAATGTTTGGTCGTAAACGTCTGCATCGTCATGGTTGGTTAACGACCCAATGGCGATTCATGTTCCTGGATGTAGCATTGTGTAACATTTACATGTTATCCGTTATGTTAGGTTTAATTTGTAGACAAATTTCTACCGCATTAGTCCCTTTGTATTTTTTCTGTTTGCACTTTAGTGTTAATGCCTATGTTAAAAAAAGCCCTTTTCGCTTCGCGTCAGTTAAAGGGTTATAAAAACTCTCATAAGTTTATCAGAATGTATTCGAACACATAATTTATACCTAATCTAAATTGAGCTTTACTCAGCTGAAGATTTTCGTGTTATTTGCCCTAGTCGAATAAAGTGACCATAGCACTCTATGACGTACATAGGTAGGTACCTATAAAATAAAACAAATACTGTCAAATTAGTTCATGGGAGTTGATTTTATGACAAAGTATTAATGTTGCCCTATTATTGAGAATTTATTTGGCAAAATCAAGCTTAGTATTAAAAATTCAATGCCCAAACAATTATTTATAAAATAAATTACTATTTAGGCATATCTAGTTATTCATCAATCGAGCAATATTATTTTATTCTGACAGTGACCTAATTTGGAAAAAACGATGGAAAGTCTTAATTCCACTACCATTTAGTGAGAAAATTGTTTGGAACTCATTGAAGGGATTATGTACTTACTAAACATTTAAAAACGAGAACTTTTTTCCATTGTCGGGGAAAGTTTAAATATTGAGACTTAAAAGATACGTCATTGCAGTTAACTCAAAATTATTATTTGGATACATTTACAGAACATTACTATATCGTAGGCTATCGATTAACTGGCCCGTTTGTTTCTTATTATGTGTTTACCCATATATTAAAATTTACTTTAGTTAAAAAATGACTAGCTAAATTTTATAAATGAAAATGAACGTAACCTCAAAGCCTACAAATTAGTTAAACAGCGGGGTCTGTCTCGCCTTCCATCATAAAAATCACATAAAAAGCTAGCTGCACTCTAATAAATTTCATGTCATAATTTCATAGCTTTTACGTTAATAAAACAATGTAAAGGTACCAATAATTCTATTCATGAAACCTCAGGTCATTCTTAAGTTTTTTTAATAAAAAACTTAAGAATGATTATTTGAACCTATACACCGAACCTCATATTGGTTCATATTGGACTTCATGGGTATTCAAATTTACTATAGTTTAAATTCACGCTTGTATGATATTCCTAGTCTAGAGATCAGTGACAAGCAAAATGTATTTTAACTTTACGCTTTACTGCTTTAGAAAAAAATCAATTTTTAACTACACTTACTCATATTAAAAAAAATTGAGATAAAATTAAAATATAATGCAAATATGTAGCTTATTTAACAGAATATGTAAGCAAAATATCTAAGCAGAATTATCTAATAAATTTCAAATTAAAATGAAAAAAAAAAACAAAAGTACAGGTTAGTATTACTATCACCCAAATCATTGATACATTTACACACCTAAATTAATTCTACAATCATTAAACAAATAATTAAAAAATCACGATAAACCGTCGAAAAAAGCTTCTAAATTCAGAACTTCGAAAGCAAGAAAGATTTGTTTACCTTATCGAATGCCATAGGTCGGTGGCGCGGCACATCCGCAAGTTCCATGGCGTCGGCGGGGCGGGGCGCGGCGAGCGGGCGCGGGGGGTGCGCGCGCGCCGCTAGCCGACCTCCATGGGCGTCTGCCGCAGGGGCCGCATGTCGCTCGCGCCCGCGCTGCGCCCCCGACACCTGCGACCATCACCCTGTCAGTTTGCCCATTTGCCCACACCTCTACTCGACAAGTTCGTTGAAGTATGCGGAGAGGTAACGCTAACGTCTTCGTTGAAGGTAGTTAGCTTTCAAAGACAAGTCGTACAACTATGTATAATCTTACAATAATTATGTTATCAAGCAATGCAACAATGTACTACACATGGGTTATACTAGTGTCAGATTCAGATTTTGGTCAAAAATAATGACAATATTCAGAATTTTCTCTGTAATATTGTCAATAACAATGTTGGCGTGCAACTAATCTGTCAGTATTAGCTTTTCGGCAGGAATTAAGTCCTAAGCTTCGCACAACTTTGTCCCTTTGATTCACGTAAATTATAACCTACTAAGTATAATCGGAAGTAGCACGAACGTAATAGCCTTATTACACCATCCTAAATTTAGTCACCTAAATCTGGAGGGCTACTACGAAATCCGAACTACTAACAACGTACGAAGTTCTATTTCGACACGTCAGTTTCATACAATACAATTTTCTTAAACGAAACGACTGACGTGTGATGTTTCGTATTCGGTTGTTCGTAGTTCGGATTTCGTAGTAGCCTCCTGATTTAGATGACTAAATTTAGGAAGGTGTAATAAGCCTATTAGGAGCACGAAGTTCTTCGAGGGGACGCACCACACTTGTCTGCGTCCAATTTAGATCAAATTCACGTAAAATGTAGATACCGTGGTACACTTCACACCAAACATTGCTACTCTGTTTTACGTTATTTTTCATTACGTTATTTTATTGGCCATTATTTTATCGAACACTATACGCGAGTTTACTACGCAATGGTTACGATTGATGTTCACACAAAATGCATAACAATACAACGCAATCTTCGTGTGAGTCGGCTGAGTGGCCAGTCAGTCAAGCGGATTGCATTGATTATTTATCAACATCGAAAGTCATCAGTTCTCCTGTGAGCAAGTGCTTGAGGTAATGTTTCCGTAATGGCGTAGGGCTCAACGACGCTTTATAGATGGCATCTGGGAATTGACTTAATTTGGGGGCAGTGGGTACCGTTTGCCGTGAACTGCCGAACTGTTTAAGTAACTGCCCTCAGACCAATTAGTTTATTGGTGTGAGTAACTGCCCATTTCCTCGATTTATTGCCCCATTATTTTTATTCCGTTTGAGTATCATTTGTACTAGGATTACAGAATAAAAAAACTGATCAATTTAATTTTGTCCAAAGACTAATAAGATACAAGACGTACTTACATAATATGCATGTCACGTATGGGATAAAGCACACTAATGACCTTAAAAACAGAGACATGATTATACTGTGTTCTGTGTCGCTTTGCGTAGTGATTTTTTATTTGAAAGCAAAGAATTTTGCTGGACAAATTGATCTTGGTACCTTCTTGTGCTAGCTCAGGTTGGCCACGCTCACTAAAGGTCTACACTTTTTTCTCTACGTCTTGAAAAATATTGCCCTTTTATTTTTCGTCTGATCTAAGGGAGATTCTTATACAGCAAAAGCAATGATGTAAAAATGTATACCTACTGCATAATATTTATGGTGGTCGGAAGGTGTATGAAATATACGTGAAAAATTAGGTACTTTTCACTTCAGGTAAATTATGAACATTTTCAATCCGCTTCAAAGATTTTTTGGAACAAAATTTATTTTCCTTTGTCAAAATTAGATCATATAGGTATACATAAATTACTTGATATTTTTTTGCTCGAAAATAAGAGTACTCATTTTTTCTCAGACGGTGATGATCCTCAGCAAATGTACAGATTTTTGGCAATAACTATTGATTTTTTAGAAATTTTTTAGGAATTTTTTATAGCATAACTTAGATTAATGACTTTTTCAATTCAATGAGGATTCATCCGCGAAAACTGTACCTAACTATTAGTAATTTGCAAATGAGCTCCAATGGTTGTTGAAGAAGGATATTAGACGTGCTCGAAAATAATTAAATACACAAGAAATATGTGTTGAAAATGAATGCAAATAGTTAAATTAATAAGCCATCAATATAAAAACCGCTACGATCTATTTATTGGAGATAGCAATTTAGAACCACATGAAATACTGAAAAGTAATCTTATTCCTAGAGATAAAAGTGAATGTTTTACCTTATCGGTGGATTACATAGATTCAAGCATAATCATGCATGAGTTTTTAATTTAGAAATATTCCCAGTATGATAGTATTTTAAAGAGCAGCGAATTCCTTCGTATTTCAGATCGATAAACTATTAATATTTCATGAGTACAGTGCACACTGGAACTTTCTAGTGGTGCACGTCAATACCTCTTGTAATAGATAGCTCACCTGTATGGTTGATGAGCTGGACCCATTAAAATTTATAAATCAACCGATGCATGCCAGTTACTGCTTCCCGCTGTTGTGTTTCAATAATGTGTACGCTTTTTGTATACGCTATGAATATATAAAACATAGTATGAATGATTAACTAAATAACAATGTTTAATAATGTATCTTGTAATTTTAATGTTATGTTTTTTTCCTGATAAACGAAAAATAATCTGGGGTTCCTCAAATTTTCTCCCTAACGTGTTTAGTGCCTATATGATTTTCTACATTTTTATTAGCTAAGAAACTTTTATGTAGGTATATTACAGTTCGTTTTTTATTTTCGCACGTAATGCCCCTCGTCACGAAAGTGTTGCTGAAACAGCAATAAACCTATTTGTTTAATTATAATTATCACTCAACACTGAAATCTAAACTCATAACAGACCTTTCACAATTTTATTCATTTTAGCTTTGATTATATACACGCATTTTAGATTATGTTTACTGTCGCATCAGCAACAAATACAAATTGATGACTCTTTTATAAAAAACCTTGAACTAATAATAAGTAATATACTTAATATTACTTGTACCTACCTTCTTATATATGTCGGAGACGGAAATAAAATTAGATTAAAATCAAACTAAATAAATTATTAAACTTTGAATAAAACGTAAATCCGGAACTGTAATTTAAATGGCAACACTATACAAATTGTAAACGTGTATAAACTTAAATACAGACATGTCGGAGATAGGATACTTGTTTGATGCTATTTAATCTGTGGTAGATGAGGTGGTCGATGGTGAATTGATACTCTGTGGCGCGCGGGAGAATTGTCATTTTAATGAAAAAATATGAAAAGAAATTGATGTCGCGTGCGATCGGAATATTGTTCTTGTAAAAAGTCCTTATTAATTTTAATGCCGTGAATCTCTAATAATAATAAATAAAGTGTATCCGCGAGTGCGAGTGGTTCGATCAATAAATCAATATCGTAATATCGCAAAGCAAATCCAATCAATACCAAAGTAAACCCAAACCGAATATTCATAATGAGCCATACATGAGCATTGAATAAAGTAGCTGGTTGTGTGTTGTTGCGTGGCTCTGAACTCTTGTTTTATTTGACATCCTGACAAGTGCCCCCGTCATCAGAAACTGGGATAAAAGAACTCAGTCCACGTTTTCAGAACATTTTAGGTTATTTCAGGTTTTCAGATTTCTGGATTGTGAGGCGTTGATGGAAAGTGAAGAGATGTGATCACCATGCCATAGTAAAACTAACTAACTAGATTTTGAAATAAAATGGCAAGTATCGTTATGAAGGATTTTTGAGTGAGTCGGCGAGTATTGGTATGACATTTTAATTTCATTACATGTGGTAACAGAATTTCATTGCTTAAATTTTATTTCTCACTTTATGCGAGACAATAAAAAAACCGCGTGGCCTACTCGATTTGACAACAAATGAAGTTCGTCTCAGTGCGAATCTAGTGGGCCACGGCTTCGGTCTTCGAAAATCGAGTTGGCCGCGCCCGCTGAGGGCCCATTCTGTTTAGCAAAATTAGACTTTATGCACATAGCAATAAGAGTTATGAAAGTGAAAATCACATTATTGACCAGCGGGTTATGATGAAATTCAATAGAACATTCTAAAGCCAAGAGGTATAATGTCTTGCTTTCGGTAAGGTTAACATGACATATAATTCGGCATTGTCGAGCATGTAGTGTGAAAATTTTATTTTTTTTGTGTAAAGTATTTTGTGTGTGTTGTGTGTAATAGTTTGTTTTATAATCGTGAGTGGAAAAAAAATCCGGTAATAAAATCAATTGAGACAGATACGTAATTAAAACGAATCGATACTCATTGTAATCTTATCCCTGATAAAGAGAAGTTGCTTTAATTATGAACGTTTGTAACATCGGAAGACATTATTAACTTGCGTTCACTTTGTTGAAATTTTATGTGGGTAGATTTGGGGTTAGGCTTAGTAAAAAGCCACAGGCCACGAATAAGATTCATGCTTTGTTTTCTGATGCAAATGGCGCAATGGTTAACACGCCGATCGCTGTTCCCAGGGTCCTGGGTTCGATTCCCGGCGAGGTGGCCATATAAAGGCGAGGTGGCCATATAAAGGCGAGGTGGCCATATAAGGGCGAGGTGGCCATATAAAGGCGAGGTGGCCGTATAGGGGCGAGGTGGCCGTATAGGGGCGAGGTGGCCGTATAGGGGCGAGGTGGCCGTATAGGGGCGAGGTGGCCGTATAGGGGCGAGGTGGCCGTATAGGGGCGAGGTGGCCATATAAGGCGAGGTGTCTGTATAAAAGCGAGGTGGCCAATGTAACACCGTTCAAAATAATTAGCGGCAGTGTCTCCGATACTGGTCAGGTAGCTGGTCAATAACAAAGGTACTCTTTTAGTTGATTTGGTTTTTTGTAATTTGGTGCACCGCTTATCGATGAAGAGGATTAATTGAAAAAAAAAATAAACACACACAAAATACATAGTTTGCCTTATTGGTACTCAACTTGAAGAAGAATATAGCGAGTATATAGCATTAGTTATATAACGAATTTCGCTTGCGCTTTGAAAAAAAAACAATAGCAGTTTGTGGAAGTTCAGTGAAATTTTTAATTAAAGTAGCAGTTGGATACAATCAGTTCCCTAATTATTTTATTTACAAGTACAGCACACTTCGATTGGTTTTAATTTACCTTGTGAAACCAATGTGTTTTGAAGTTATCTCACAACTGGCGATGCAATGTGCATCGATTTCTGGTTTTCCAGTTAAGTTTTGAAGATGCACAGGACATTACTTTGGCGATCGGGAACAAAGGCAGCACAGGCTGGTTACACGCATGTTATCTGGAACCGCATCGACAGATGCGTGCTTGCACTCGCGCGCTCTATGGAGTTCATTCGTGTGACATTGAAGGAGGAAGCTCTGCAAACCATAATTCTTCGCACCTCTTCTGAGGGTTACTGCCTCGGATCGGACGCAACGTAACAGGTGATCTGTATCAACGTATCAGGTTGTTCAGTCTATTTTGTAATAGCTTAAAGAAGTAGTATATTAACTTTTCTTTTCGAGACGTAGTTCACTTGGTAAAAGACTATTTTTGTGAGATTTAGTTTTCGGTCAACTTGTCGAACGGAATTTTTGAAATTGTAATTGAATGGTGTTGTTACTTTGAAAAAATGCATGGCCCTTATACGAGCACTGGAAAGAAGTGTTCGGTGCTGTTATTGGTGGATGGACGTTGCATGCAGATGAGAGCTATGTATACGGTTGTTATTTTTGAGAGAAGTGCATGATTGTGCTTGAGTACCGTTTGATAAGTCAACCTGTTCGAGAAATTATAACCTTTTAAGAAAAGTAGCTTTAAAGAGAAATGTAGAGTTTGTTTTGGATTAATCTGTAATGTGATAGGATAAATAAAGCGACATGTTGAACAAACCTTTTTAAGATTATTTTTGATAAAAGCTCGAAATGATTATCTGGGTGGTGTAGTGTTTGTAACCGGATGGAGGTTACATGCGGAGGTGACTGGATAGAGGTTGCCTATTGGGTTGATACTCATGACTGGATGGAGGTTATAAGTGTGATGATCAGGAGGTCAGGGTACGAGCACTGCAATATTTAAATGAGTTTCCTATTATTTGAATGAGTATGGGTGTTGATCGACATGTCAGCTTTGGCCTTTGAGAGAAATAATCTGTTATGATTTTCAAAATTTCTAATGATTTCATAAAGTTGTTTTTTTATTTCCTGCCCACTTACGTCAGGAAGGGCCGAGCTTTAAGAGATACTTCCGTTTGTGTTTATTGTTACAGGTAAATTCCGACACCACAGGCGATCGAGCCATCCGGTTTTACGACGATTGTACGACAACGTATTGCGTTAAAAAGTTAAAAACAAATCCGCGTTAATAATAAATTTGGTAATTTTGCTCTAAACAAGTGTGGTTATGGAGTTTGTTTAGCCGTCTTCTTCTCCATAGCGACGACACCGGAAATGGCGCTGCGGGAGTGTAGGTAGTTAGGGCTAAAAATAAATGCAAAAAAAAACTTTAAACAAAAACTTGGCGTTCAATCAAAGAAATTTTAAGTAATCTAAAAACTTGTTGCTCAAATTAAATTTGTAGTCTCGATTAAAATTAGTAGCTTTTGCTGAATAAAATAAAATTAGAGCTTTGTTGTAACCTAAAGTAAAAGGCATCACACGAGGACGTGTGCTAGTCAGAATGGCCGTGTCGGAGACGGAAATAAAATTAGATTAAAATCAAACTAAATAAATTATTAAACTTTGAATAAAACGTAAATCCGGAACTGTAATTTAAATGGCAACACTATACGAATTGTAAACGTGTATAAACTTAAATACAGACATGTCGGAGATAGGATACTTGTTTGATGCTATTTAATCTGTGGTAGATGAGGTGGTCGATGGTGAATTGATACTCTGTGGCGCGCGGGAGAATTGTCATTTTAATGAAAAAATATGAAAAGAAATTGATGTCGCGTGCGATCGGAATATTGTTCTTGTAAAAAGTCCTTATTAATTTTAATGCCGTGAATCTCTAATAATAATAAATAAAGTGTATCCGCGAGTGCGAGTGGTTCGATCAATAAATCAATATCGTAATATCGCAAAGCAAATCCAATCAATACCAAAGTAAACCCAAACCGAATATTCATAATGAGCCATACATGAGCATTGAATAAAGTAGCTGGTTGTGTGTTGTTGCGTGGCTCTCAACTCTTGTTTTATTTGACATCCTGACAAGTGCCCCCGTCATATATAATATTACTTTTAATAAATATTTGCTTATAAGTGTACTGTGTTAAACAAAATTATTTTCCCCAAATCGTATTGAGTCTCCTTCTTGTAATTGTCAGTTTTATTTGCTGTCCATCAAAGGACGTCTATTCTGAATCGTAATGTTTAAAAAAGTACTCTTACAGAGTAAACACTACGTTTAAGTACTCTATGTTCAGAATGAAAGGGCATCTATCTATCGAGTAAGGAGTAGAATACGAGATACGAGTAGATTCGTTGATAAAATTTGTTTACTTATTTATAGCTTGCGGAGTGCAGTGACCAGCTAAAGAAGTCATGGCCCTCGGGGCTATTATCTAAAACAATTTTTTGTCAATGGCTGTACAAGAATTTTACTACGATAAAAATAGGGTGCTCACAATACGTATTTTGTACCTACCCGATATCTACTGAATTCTAGTTCAGTAAATCTATCCATTGCCATCCAAAGTTAATAATGTGTATAGATACTAGATAGTTACTAACAAATAATGTTGACAAGAGTTAGGTACGTGTGTAATTTTACTGAACCAACCGAATGACTTTTTACTTTAACGCCATTCAAAAGCTAACAGCTTGCTAACAGCTAGAAAGTAAAAATGTTGTACACAATTAAAAGATTGTGAATTAAAAGATTTTTTTTTAAAAGCCTTGTTTCTGCGACTATATAAAGTCACTAAATTACAACAAACTATTTTCAGGATTTTGTTAATACTCTCCAGGGGCAGGAATAAAAAAAAGGTAGCACATTTTCGTTTTAAAATTCACATAAGTGGTAAATCATTATAATTACTTTTACACCATAGGTATTTTAAATTCTCAAGGGATAGACCACTTTTAAGTTGCTTAATTTCCGTAATAAATTATCATTAGTTTATTGTTTATATTTGAGGTTGGTTTATTTCATATACTCATATAGCTATAAGTCATAATCATAACTCATAATGACAATGCCTGAAATGCCTGTTTCTTCTACCCGTTTCAGAAAGATGAGAGAGACGATTACCGAAGTCAAGAAACTTTAAAAGAAATTCCTGTGAAACACGAAATGAAAAAAGCATGGAAGGAAAAATATAGATACAATAGGTAGGAACATTTAACCACGTTAACGTTTGATAAGATTCGCAGTTTAAAAATCGAATTCGAAATATATCTGCAGAATGTAAGGTATGCTGCGGTTGAATTAGGAGTTAAGGTCGTAAACATTCTAAATTCGTATTTATGCGTGTTTACCTCGCGATAGTAAAATGTTACGCTCACTTCGTATCTTTCGTTGGCTAGCACAACGTATATGTATGTACGAATATGTTCACGCTATTAGGTACCGTGGATTAATTGGTACTGATATTACAAATGCGAAAGTCTGTCTGTTTGTCTGTGACGCTTTCACGTCTAAACTACCGGCCGGATTTGCTATTTTTTTTTAAATTAACCCTCAAGAGGTTGAAATGAGCGATGAAAGTTTGCAGGGAAATTTAAACCACTTGAACGATTTCGATTAATTTTCTCAGGAAGGCAGTTGATGACGCAAAATCAAACATAGGCTAGGTACCTATTTTTTCAAAAACCAATTACTAAGAAGCTGAAATAGAGGATGAAAATGAAAAATCTACACCGCTTGACGCAAGAAGCTGTAACTCGGATTGCATATTATTTGTAGACTCTACAATGTAGAGTGTATGGGATGACCATCCCCGCCTTCCCCAATTCGAGATATAAACGAATTTCATGCAGGCGAATCCGCGGGTGAAAGCTAATATTAATATAATATTATAATCTCCTCGAAGCTATTACAGCTATAATGTAGCCTAGGCTTGCCCTTGAATGCGTGCGTGATATTACTATTGTAGGTGATAATTTTATTATTATGGTATATTCTACTTTACTACAGATTTACGGTTATCGAAGCCGTTTATACCCTTACTAACAGACACACAAATACTAATACTAATTAATTATGCTCATGAAAAAGTCCACGGAACTGTAGCTCAGAACTAATTACTGAGAACTAAAAAATAAGATTGGAAAGATAGGTTTCTATTGATGGGTTTTTGTTTTATTTTTATGTTTTATACTATTTGTAGCGGCGCCATACCTACAGTAATATGAGCGCGCGCCGTACATAATGCTGACCACGCAACCACAAGAAACGAGTGCAGTAAAACAATAGACTACGTCATACGCGTCATACTGAACTGGCCAATCAGAAGACGCATCCTCAACCGCGCTATCAAGATTTCAAGATATACATACAAACTATATATACAAATGGTCCGAAGTTAACATTCGGACCGCGGTCCCCAGGCAGTGACATCGCCTGGCGGGAGATCTCCCCTTTTCCTCCACAATTGGTGACCCCGACGTGATTTGTCGACGTGATCGACCGACGTGATTCAAGCAACGTGATTGACCGACGTGATTTGGTAATCCTCTCGAAGTATCTGACGTCCTTCAGCAAATACAAGGAGTCATGCAGTTCCAGCCAGCAGCAACGAGCATAATGACCAGGTTCCACGAGCAGCCGTAAAGATAAGCGCCTTGGTTCCTTCATCCGGCTCAAGTTCAGCGATCCGCAGCACGCAGCAGAGGTTTGACGGTTTCCCTCCCGTGACAGCGCACATCGCATCGTTCCGGCACACATGGCCGATGGAAGACACTGGCACACGAGAGTGACGACATCTCCCAACAGTGGAGGGGGAGTGATGTAGCGGCGCCATACCTACAGTAATATGAGCGCGCGCCGTACATAATGCTGACCACGCAACCACAAGAAACGAGTGCAGTAAAACAATAGACTACGTCATACGCGTCATACTGAACTGGCCAATCAGAAGACGCATCCTCAACCGCGCTATCAAGATTTCAAGATATACAAACTATATATACAAATGGTCCGAAGTTAACATTCGGACCGCGGTCCCCAGGCAGTGACATCGCCTGGCGGGAGATCTCCCCTTTTCCTCCACACTATTTTTTGCCAGCGGCTTCGCACGTACGGTCAACAAAATATTTTCCGGAGAAAGTTAAACGCACCATTGTGAAAAATTATCGAATGGTCGACTGAATTGTGAATAGTTGGTCGTGTATATAATCAAAGGTCGGTGCCCAACAAATACCCTTATCATTTAAATAATAACCAAAAGTATAATTAATGTTGAGGATACCGACATTTTACGAAAATATTAATTTCCCGCCCCCTTTTCATCCCATTAAGGGATAATTTCCGGGGAAAAAATCCTATGTTCTTTCACAAGATTAACTTTTAATCTGTATCAAATTTCATTAAAATTATTCAAGTGATTTGCTTCACAGACAGACAGAATTATTTTTACATTCAATTTATAATATTAGTAGTGAAATATTAAAAGACCCTTGCTTCATAGACAGAAACACAGAATTAATTTTACATTTATACCTAATATTGGTAGGGAAATATAAATAGACCCGACTGAGAAAACCCTCAAATCAGCTGATGATTTTTTATCAAACATCCGAAATTTTATGCCAAAAATGCCTTACTTAATTTTGTTAAAGAGCAGTTGAAATTTTTACAGATGATGTATTTCTGTTGCCGCTACAACAACAAATACTAAAAAACAGAACAAAATAAATATTTATGTGGGCGCCCATACTTTCGACGCCTTAGCGATAGTTTAGTTACCTTTCGGTCCAAGAGATGGCGTTGTGGGTAATATGTGGCTACAATAAAACAATTAAATATTTAAGTGAGGCTTTCATACAACAGACCAGATTTTGTTCGCCTTTTTATACATAATGGCACAGAACCCTTCGTGCGCGAGTCCGACTCGCACTTTGCCCGTTTTTTATAACGTAGGTATTTTTTAATCAGCTATAAAAATAAGACAAAAATATGATAAAAATAAAAAATAACATCATACGTCACTAACTTGCGAAAGAAGACGCAGTCTATACCCATTTCAACTACTTTTAATCAGAATTTTTTCTGTCTCATTACGTTTCGCAAATCTTTCGCAATCATAAATAATGTCATCGATGCAGATCAAAAGTGCAACTCACGTTATTTGAACGTAACGCATCTGCTGTTGCAGTTCTGTTATAATAATGTTCCACTAGAGCGCCATTATTTATTTATCAAGTAACATGGGACGTGTAAACAACCATGTCGGGCTTTTAACATTGACCGTGATAAATGGAAGATAATTTGGTACGTTCGGTCAATGTACCTACTATCAATAATTCTACACCTACCTAATCGTCATACCTTTATTGTTACTCGTATCTACATAATTTATAAAGAAACCAAAGTGCTAATAACTTTATCAAGAAAGCCGACATTTTATCTTTGTAAAAATCGCTATCACAATCAGCCTTGCACTATGATTCCCTGTGCTGCGCGAGGAATCGACAAGACAAATACTTAACTAACCTTTTACAAAAAATAACTGCCTTCAAAATCGATAAATAGAGATAACTCTTTTTTTATAGCCTGAAGGGATGACGAAAAAGCGGACGAGCCACCTGACGGTAAGTGGTGATTGTCGTCTATGAACACTAGCAACTCAAAAATTATCCGTCCGATGCCGCTCAAATTGGACCAGATTTGTAGTCCTGGCGCCAAAAAATAGCGAAGAGTGGAAGAATTTTAAAATTTCGAAAATGTCGAATATCTCGGAGACGGACGGACTTTTACTGAAAATAACATCTATTTATCTGATCCGGCATAATACCCTCTACACGTAGGTACCGTATTATCAATTCATTATTCCACACCCTGTATAATTTTGTACGTTAAGTAAATAAAATAGTTACCTAAACATTTTTTACACTAAAGATGTAGAGACGTGTACATTAAAATAGAACAATTCATGATACCTTGATAAGCCATGCGGATGAGTTCACAAATTCATCGACCGATGTCATTTCTTATCAGTTCGATCTGAAAAATTAATGTTTTTAAACTTTATCAGGTTCCTATACTGTACTAATAAATAGATTTTGGAATTTAGCTTACTTAGAACGTATGTATTTTGGATTTTGTACAAGTACTTATCTATTAATATAATAAAACTGAAAAAAAAATATTAAACAGTTGACTGACATTATGTGTTTGTAAATATAATTTATGAAAAATCAACAATACAATATCATCACGTATAGGCAATGCATTGAGATACTATGTATTCAATGGGCCAATGCTTATTTATAATACATGGCTTGTAACAAACTTCATAGCAAAAATCAATGATTGTTATTTGTTTGTAAACAAATTGTACATTGTAGAGCTCATTACAGTTTCTATACAAAGCTAAGTACTTTCGTTAAACTATGCAGTTAAAGAAATTTTAAACTAGAAAGTATCAGACAGAAAAAAATAAACTAACCTTAACGAATCAGAATAAATCGCGTGTTGTGCGTCATCGTAATAGAGCCCATTGATTCGGGCGCGCAGTCGGGCGGTCGGCGGTCGGAGCGCACAGTGGCCGCATTCAGGCGAGCACTAGACGATTATCCTAGTCTGCGTTCGACATCAATACTGTCCTAGGAAACGCGCGCCACGGGATACAAATGTGTTCGACAAATTGCCGTATTGTGTAACGAACGGGCACGAACGACCTCTCGTTGCGACTAGCAATATCTTCTGATAACAGATAACGACCCGCCCGCCAAAATCTCTTATAAGTCGTAAATTTTACAGACACGGAGAATTTTGGGGGCTTAAACACCTTAAGATAATTGAGATAAGTGGGTTACGACACTCGAGGGGCATCAAATGGATAATGCGCGGCCGTTTAACCTCGCTCCTCTCGTTCATACGTAATTAATTGAGAAGACAGCTGGGTGTGCTGCTAGTGGCATGAGTATGTTTAGTAAATATAGCTGACAGTTTGCTTCCTTGTTTGTCGAAGTCGTTTCGATTGTATTAGGTACATATTTTTAACAAACGACATAATTACATCGATAAAATCTATACATGTTATAAAACTGTAACTGCATAGTACGTAAAATTTATTTAAGACCACTGTCTTTATAAGGCCTATAGAAACCAAAATGATTGTTTCTTTTCTCTTTTACCAGGCAGAAGTATAATGCGAATTTCCTAGTTGTATTGTAAGGGGTCTAGATTTAAAACTGAGGTATTTTGCATCTTAAAAAGCTGCTAACAACCTGAGATATTATGTATATTAACAAAAGCAATAATTTTCTATGGGTAGATATAGATACCTAGGTACATAAAATAAAACTTTAAAAACAAAGAAGCAATTGAGAGACGTGTTAACACACAGTACCATAGAACACGAATCTAAAAAAAATTGTCTGTTTGTCGGTTTGTGCACGTTAGTCACCGAAACTAATGGACGGATTGCATGCAACTTTTTTGTTATCTTATATAGCAACATTATAGGCCTTAATTGATTTTGGAAACTGGAACGCCTAAAGTAGAACCACGACGGACCAGCTCAAATATAAAGTTATAAAAATGGCACCACAGCAAAATTGAAGTGCCTGATGAGAGTTTTCTGTTTAAATAATAAATTAAGAACTAAAATAATAATTATTTTAACTCCTCGCCATTGAAGCCACGGGTATCAGCTACAAGAAAATATTTTTTCCAAAGTTAAAATATAAGCTTTACTAGTTATTAAATTATATCTATCTTGCTCTTTGTGCTAACTAAACTTCGAAAAGGCTAAACCGACTTTAGTGGGACTTTCACTGAAAGATAGAGGTAGATGTGGAGCGACATATAGGGTACTTCTTATCCCGGAATTTCCTCGGGATTGGGATTGACGCGGAAAAATATCCCCCGCGTACGAAGTAGTCGCCACAGCTCGTTCATAAATAAAATAGGTACAACTAGACCAGTCATCTACGACGAGTTAAACCTTCGATTAACAATATCGCTGATTATAAAACTTAACGTGTAATATAATCTATTGATGTTATGCCTATATAAAATCCTATGAAGTCATGGCCTAATTGCTGGAACAGTGCGTCATAGATAAATGAAATAATGGTTCCAGTGAGGGTCCGAATCCCAGTTAGCATTTAGTATTTAGTTACTTAGTGCATGCTAGTTATTAGTGCGTCCTGTTTGTATAGTGCCCACAGTGTATTTGGTAGCTCTTTTTTTTCGATGGTATATTTTGTCATAGGATAAAAGTTATAAACAATAAACAATTAATAATAAAGCCGTAAGGTTAAATTAATATTTTTTTAACAAAGTACAATTTAATTTTGAAATTATATTTTTATACGTAGGTAGCAAGGTAGGTTGATACATAACTTATATTTTATTTTAACGAAATGCCCTTTTGGTTATACCTACGGCAACACGTTTCATTTCATTAAGTAGGTACCTACTTAGTGTTTGAATTTGTGGGTGGAAAAGGTCAATTGGCTTTTAGCACCATGTGATTATCATTTCAACCCATTACGGCCCACTATTAAACACGGGTGTCTTCTCAGAATGAGACGGTTAAGGCTCTATACCACGCTCTGGCCAAGTGCGTATTGGTGGACTTCACACACCTTTGAGTTTAGCGAACTCTATGGCATGCAGGTTTCCTCATGATGTTTTTTTTTTCAGCATTATAATGAGTGATATTTACATGTTTGAAACGGACGTAATGAAAAGTCAGAAATACGTGCCCTGGGATTGAACCTGGGCTCCCAAATGAAACCACTTACTGAAAGCAAATATTTAGGCCTATGCAAATAAAATAAACTAAACACTACCGGTCTTACTAATAAAACGCAGTATTAAGTTATTCCATGTTTAATTTATTTTGCCTTCTTCTTACTTTCTTTGACTTCAGACAATCATAATGACGGGGACAAACCATTTTAAACATGGAATAACGTAACTTTATACCTACTGCTTTTTATAAGACCGTTAGTAAGTATATCCTAAAACACATAAAATATTCAAACTCATAGTGGACAAGTCAATAACTTTGAACCATGGGAATCGTGTAATACACAAAATATGTTGTTTATTGTTTACCCCTTGTTTACCCCATTATGGGAATAGAAACCCGTAATGTCCCGATACAAATAAATAAACTCGTACCTCGGTTTTAGCCCCGCCGCATAGCGAGAAACTCCTTACAAGAAATGCGTCTCTGCCCATGGAAGATTATAAATATCTACGTCTTTCGTGCTACATAAGTCGATATGAATCAATTAGCACCTTCCCCGCTAACTCGGCCCCTACGACTCTTCAACGACAAATCTAAATAAAGGAGACTTGAATATCTTCGCGCTGGACTTCAAGTCTGATAGGTAAAGATTGAACAATCTATATGTTTAATCGACTACTTACACTACAAAAAAAACTACAAAAAAGAGGAGATTCTCAATTCATCTGTAGGTTTGATTTTTCTTATGTGTGTTAGGTACCTCAATAATTTATGCTCATGTTTATTTATGCTGATTACCTAATCATTTTTGAATGGGTGTTCCGATTTTGATGACTATTTTATTGTTCGAAAGGTAGTGCTTGTCGTGTGGTCCCTTATAAAATGAGCGACATCTGGCGAGTGGTTTAGGAGTTATCACGTCTTTGAAATCTGTTATTTTTGGAAAAAGTTATTTTGTAAATTAAGCAGAGAGACCGTTTTATAGTTGTCATCATCTCTCATCAGTAATTCAGAGTGAGTCCTTACTGATAGACTACAGGCCCATGTCAAAAAATGGATGGGTCAAATGAACCACCATTTTTTTTTTTTGTTATCGAGGGGGAAACCTTCAAAAGGTACCCGGTGCCGTGGGAGCGACACAGGGTTATGTGGGATTTTTACCCACTAAAACCCCCCCGGTGGCCTACCTCAGCGCTTGTGGAGGACTCCGGGATCTCCAGAGGAACACGACCGGTGCCATATGAACCACCAGGTGATGTATATAGGACAATATAAGAGCACAAAATAATAAGATTCAGCACTATGACGTCACTTGTAAGCTGTCCAACTGAGTGCTGGTGAGAATTCAAAAGTGCAGGTAGAGTGAGTACATTTTGGTCATATATTTTTGTACGGCATTTTCACCATCGATAGATCCATGAAAAATACCTAATAAGAAAGCGCGCAGTCCCGTAAAAAAATGGTGCACCACAAAGTCGGTAAATTTTTTTGATTTTTTGACAATTCCAGGGTAAATTTGGTCATTCCATTCTGTACGGCCGGCATCAGTTTCATACTGAATGGTGCATCCAAACTATTAGAAATATCGATAAGCCGCAATAGTAAAAAATATTGAAGGTGGCAAGCATTTAATTAAGCTACATAAAAATTTGAGGTCCGAAGTTACTCATAATATGACGCCCTAAATTATAATTAGACATACGAAGTGCCCTTAGTAGGTAAGCAATCAGTAGGAAGTCTCGGTATGCTCTGATTTATCATACTTAACATTATTTATTAGTACGGCGGATAGAATAAATGATGCAGAACGTCTGCCGGGTCAGCTAGTATGTAAACATGTTGAAAATTTCAGAATTTAATTGTTGAAACCAGAATAAAATTAAAATAAATATAATGTTCAAAAACAAAAAAATAAAAAAAAAACAACGACAAGTAATGAATGAAAACATCATGAAAGCAATCGAAGCCAATTTAAAAACAACATTCTTTGGGAAAACTCAATAATTACTCGTCAGATGTGGCTCTTTAAATGGGACCACGCGACAAGCAACAGCCATCGATTATAAAAGGAATTATTAAAATCTGCTAACTCAGTGAAACATCCATACAAAAAAACATAGAGTCGTATAAAACCTGCTCCTTTTTTGGAGTCATATAACAATGAATCCGTTTTCATAGCATTCTTTGCGGAGCGTATCTACCTACAGCCAAACCTTCTTAAATCAATACCTTGCCACTTCGGTTGTACGAGCGAGGGCAGTGACCAAATCAATGTAATACAATGTGTGTTTAATCATTCTGTGATCCATCAGCGTATATAATAGCCAGATAATAGCCTATTGATCAGTCTAGGTCACAAACCGACGCGAATGCGAGGGATCTTCCCAAGGTCATAAGTGTCATTATTTTATTTGATTAAGTCTTTAGGTGCATAGAGTACAAAAAGCCTATGTTATATATTATACATTTCAAGTCCTATATAATATGAGAAAAACTGTTTTTTGTTATACCTAAGAAAGGTTTAGCTACGAATTTTAATGATAGGTCCTCCCCAATTTTACCAGGTATTTTACCAGGTTTACGTAGGTACTCAAAGAAGAAACAGCTACACACAAGAGTTCCTCTCTTAGTAAGGAAATTAGGTAGATGTATGAAATTTTCAGCTAATACGTGTAACAGTGCTCTATAATAACAAAAGAAAGTTGATCACAAAATTGATCTTCATAAATCTATCACTAAACCTAAAAAAATATTTTTTTCTTTGATTGATTTTTGAATTACATAATTATTATGTAGAGTTCATAACGCTCGAGAGTAAGGAACCCAACGTGTATAGCCCGACTCGCACTTTACCTGTTTTATGTCTATTCCTACACCCAGTTGGTAGACAATACAGTTATATTATACATATATAACATGTATGGTACAGTATTAAAGTTTTTTATAAATCACAGTTAAAAAATATTTTGCCAGCATTTTAACAACTGGATTCGCATTAAATCAACTTTTTTCTTTATTGATACCTACTAGTTATACAAAATATTCACTTTTAAAATTTTAAATGAGAGGAATATGAAATTATATATAATGCCTGTAAAAAATGAGTAGCAATGTTTCAGATGCAAGTACATATAGGTAGGTAATTAGGTACCTACCTATACATTTAATGAAGCGAAGCCGAGGGCGAATTATTAGTATTTACGTAAATGATTAGTAAACTAGTTTGAAAAAAGAAATAAATATTGTAACAACTTCTACAACGTTTGATCAAATCTAAAAACGTGCGTTTTATTTACTACGACTAAAATACACAAATACGTATTGACGTATCGCGTACAACATCATTTATGAAGAAACAATAGTGAAAATTACTCGGCATTAGCTCGAGATTTACTCGAAGCAAGGTAGGTGACTCGAAAAGCTGAACGCCTATTATGTAATCACTCGTCTCGAACGCCTTGTGCTTAAGAATGATATACCCACCTACCGTAAATTACATAGCGTCTACAACGGAGATTTAAATATTTTAAATCACAAATATCAAGCAAAATATACTCACCAATAGAGCATGAGAACAGTCGAGTGCCGAACACACGTTCGGTGTTGTTGTCACTGGTGATGAGAAACCAACGACGCAGGGTCCAGCTACTTAGACGGGGAATGTTGGCGGCGGGCTTTATGTACCTAGAAATATCGAATGCAGAGAACGCGAGATAGCGCGACTCGCGGTGGTCGCGTGGGCGTGGGACGTGGGCTAGGTGCGGTCGCGGCGCGGCGCGGCCATGGCGCGGCAGGGGCGGCGGCTCGCGCACTGGCGGCCGCGGCGCCGGCTCGCCGCTCCCGGGCCCGCGCACGCGCCCTCAGCCCTGCCACCATTGATCAGCCGGATCCTCGATTGCCATGAAATTTATGATAGGACCCCGATCTATAATCGACGAAACGCCGCGGCCGATAATTCGCGCCCGGTTCGATAGACTCTGCGATTTCGCCGTAGAAATGAATTCTGCCCCGTTACCGTTTAGTAGGTCAAGATAAGAGGTGGTGATTTATTGGACGATCGATGATTAGAACGTTCCGGTCTGCTTTCAGGTCACTTATTACCGTCATTAACGGGTTTTTTATTCTATGCAGATTATCTAGTTAATTTTCACAACAAAACAGCAAGGGGAGCGGTCCGGCGAGGCGTGCAGCAGAATCTGAAAGCTTCGCTAAGTCGTATTGATTTCTTTGTTGTCTTATCTACCTACATTAAGATATCTACGTAGGCCGATACGTTGTTCCCTGGATAAAACTAAAGAAGGTGAAAGTATTATATCCTACGCGTACCTAAGTAAAACTGAAGGTTTATTTTGGATCACCGATATTTTTATAATAATATTAGCAATTCAAAATCGTATTAGCGATCGTTTGGCTACGGCTGGAGCTACGCCGTGCTACGACGGCGGGTGGTGATCATTTAACTTACGTATTTACACGTGAAATTTAAAAATATATTAACATGATTTTTGTATGTTCGGTATGTATCTACTGTTGTTTTTATGACGGAAAAACCTTAGGGGTATCCGACAATAGTAATAAAAAGTAGCGTGTTGTAAGGATATATTCTACACTAGCTGTGCCCGCGGCTCCGCCCGCGTGGAACTCAGTGTGTCACATAGTTTTTCCTACGTGAATTCCGACCCTGTAAGAATTCTAAGATAAAAAGAGTAGTTGATTTTTTACTATGTTTTAGTCGCACTGTACAAAAATCCGTTCTGTAGGTCTTGAGAAAATCGATAAAAAGACTAAGATATAAATGTAGACGTTTTTTATTCTTAAGTCAAGCAGGAGAGCCCATGAGTTTAACTATTATATAAAAAATGTATATATATTTTAAAATTATATTGGTAGTTTTTCATTCGGGTGCCAAAACATAAAAACCAGAAGCGATGCTAACCCTCGAGAAAGCAACATAAAGTATTCTCTATTGTATGTTCTATGTAATTTCTTCCTATGTTTCTCTATGTATTTTATGTAATCGTTTTGTTATTTCTTCCTATGATTCTTTTCTTTTTCGTATTTTCGTTCTTTGTTGTACCGCCTTCATAGTTCTCTG
This sequence comes from Hesperia comma, assembly GCA_905404135.1. NCBI lineage: Eukaryota > Metazoa > Arthropoda > Insecta > Lepidoptera > Hesperiidae > Hesperia > Hesperia comma. The sequence goes on from FR990018.1 coordinate 5,707,910, forward strand.
CACCTTCTCAAGGTTGACTGTCAGAGAATGCTGTTTAGCATTAAGTCCGCCTTTTGTAACACTTTGTGTTGGAACAATAAAGAATAAATAAATAAATAAAGTTGGTCATGAGAAAAACTGCCGATTCTCAAGTCAACATCAGAAGCTTTAAATGTCTGTCTTTGTGCTTTGTTTATTGTCGTGGCAAAGCGCGTAGTCACAGGGAACTGTGTCCGTTTAACCCCCATATATAATTTGTTTTGTCAATTTCGTAAAAAAACAGACACGACTTTTCTACGCTCTTATTATATAGATAGATTTATTTTAAAAACTTAAAACTGAAGCAGGATAATATATGATTTCTTTAGGTATGTATTTGTATATGTATACAGATCTCCTGTAAGAATGTACTTTGCAAAGCAACAATTGACACACCTATACCTAGCATGTTTATAAAACGAATATCAATATCGTGTTGTAAGTCTAAACAATGTTATTTTACATCGTAGATAATATTTTATTAGTTTTCAATTAACAAATTGCATATTCACGCTGATACATCATTGTCTTGGCTTCTTTTATTCACTTTTTTTTTTTAATTCAGTCATTACGATGAGTGCGCCTACTGTGTAACTTTTCCGAAGCGATGCCAAGAATGAACACATCCCATTATTATTAATGGAACTAGCTTGCCCGCGACTTCGTTCGCGTGGAGTTTCAATAATGCCAAAGTATGTAGATGTTTCAGATTTTCGATTTTCTTATCTCGGCAGAAAATGCTCATGAATCAGGTATAATATTTTTTTCGGGACCATTTTTATAACACAGGTATAGTTTAGCGGGTCTGTTGTTTCCAAAATAATAAAAGCCTAAGGGTGCGGTTCCACTGAGGCGGAGCGGAGCGGAGCTGTGCGCGATTCACCAATCACATGCCTTGAAAATCACGCGAGGCACAATGACATGTGGATTTCAAGCCATGTGATTGGTGAATCGCGCACAGCTCCGCTCCGCTCCGCCTCAGTGGAACCGCACCCTAAATGTTGCCCAGACCTAATAACTCTATAACAAATAAAAAACATTCAAATCCACTCAGCAGTTCTGGAGATTAGCTTGTACAAACAGACAAGCAGCTGATAAAGAGTCTCAAAAATAGGGACTAGGATCATAGGATGGTTAGTCAATTTATGAAACGGTAGAACTTTCGTTACTTTATTTGTTAAATGAGGACTAGAAATGAGACGGTTAGTGATAGTTGTAAGTAGGTACAACCCATTCAATACCTAATAGATATCTATTTTTAATGCGTCTTGTTGTAACTCGGTCACCCAATGCGATTCTACACCGGGTGAATTCTAAGTTCTTACCACTTACTTGTTGAAATTAGTGTGAAAATATTGAATTCTTAGCCGCCGCTAGTAGCATGAGCGCCCCAGTGCAACACCGTTTTACCCCCACCCCACCCTCCCCCCTCCGAGTCGTCGCTGCCACCACCACATCATGCTGATTTACTTTTATTTAAATAATGTTTCGTGTCGCCGCGCCCCTTCGTGGTCCATTTGCCACCCTATCCCCCTCTGGACGTGCCGCCCGTGTGCAGTGTACTCCTTGCTCGTCGGCTTATGGCGGCGTCCTTAGCTTTACCTTGTTCTAACGAACTGAACAATTAAGATTCTCTATAACACCCTCTGCTATAGATTTACTTTCCTAGTCCCTGACTGAGCCTTATTACGAGTAGGTATACGCAGCCTAAGTTACTTGTTTTAGTTCAATATAAACTCATTTCAGGGTTTCACCCAAATATGGAATTTTCTAAATACACTAGTATTAATACATACCTACATACGAAGTAAATATTAATACATACTCTACTGCCTATGGCGTGACTTTGCCCACTGTATTTCGTAAATAATTCTTTCCTTATTGCGTAGATATAGCCTACCTAACGTTATTGATTTTTATAAGGTCAAAAGACTCAGGTTGCTAATGGTTAAGACCCAAAGATATTTTTTTATCGATAAAAAGTACCTAGTTCTTTCCCTTCATAGACCTTTTCCTTTTTATATCTAATACCTACTTATTTGAAAGCACGATTTGTGAAACTTAAAAGGAGAGTAATTTTTCACAGCAATGTCATGTAAATAGATCGTTTATACGAACTCAGTGAATGAAACACAAAAACAGTTATACCTACATAATAAGAAGCTTTAAAATTTGGTATTCAAGTTACCATAATATGTAGGTAACTACGATTCAAATAGTTCTACTTAAATGGCAAGTGCTTAACCTAGTAGATTCTACAACATTTCTTGGCCTTGTGAAAATATTCTCGGTAAGTAACGATGGAGTCCTTATATTGAAACATTAAACTATTATAGATTAAGTAGGTATCTAAGTACCTAACTGTTTTCATTATTATGTTGTGTAGGTAACTTGTGTATTAACTGAGTATATCACTTCTATGCTTTCTTCTCCATTAAAACTCCCTAATACCGCACGAGTAATTTTTATTTAACAGACATAATTAAAGGCTTTTTCAACCGTAAAACCATTGTTACTAAACTCTGGGCAGAACTTCTGAGGCAAATGAAACGTTTACGGTAGCAGTTGGTTTATGTCTCAACAAAAACTTAGGCGATAACACGCGACGCCGCACTTTGCAGTTCACCACACTATTTGATCAATATCAATGAGTCGTTTGTTTCCGCACTACAATTCCTAGTTGTCTACGATTTTTAAAGGCTTAGTAGTACCTAAGTAGGACTAATGAAACATAAAACATAAATATACCGGATCGCTTCCTTATTTGAGTGGCTTTTTTTATGGAATTAAGATAGCAAACGAGCATGCAGCACCACCCTTCCGCTGCCACCCATAACAACTGTGACCGACTTAGAACTAGACTCAAAGGGACTAAGGATGGTTAGTCCAGTTAGTATATGGTGTTAGAATATTAGTTGGTTAGTTTGTTAATAAGTGTGAGGACAGGGACTGTTAGTGATAATTAGTCCTGTTAGTTAATGTTAGTAAAAGTCCAGTTAGTTATTGTTAGTATGATTCTCGTTCTAATTCGGTCACACATGCGTTGCTACCCCTGAGTACTAAGATGGTCGCCTCTAAAAAAGTGTAACCGGCTCCACACCTTCCTATCCGGAACACAATTGTTCTTAAAACAATTATTACACGGTAGGAATGGTACTAAGTACCGTGGCGGGCGCTGGTACTTCCCCGGGTGAGCTCTAGGCCCTACGACCTAGAAAAACAAACGTGAGTGTATCTACATTTATGTGAAATCTATCGGCCGTAGTTATTAATATGTTATTCTCTGAATAAAGAGAAAAATAATTGTAAGGAAAGGTATTTACCTACTAATTTTTTCTTACTACTTACTAAATTCTCTTTATTCAACAAAAAGGTTTTGATGAATTATAAGCGTTGAAGCACTCACAGCTCACAGACAGGCGGCATGCATCTTGCATCGAGCATATTTACATATTTTCATTTATATTCGATAGCTATCTTCGTTTAGATTCATTATTAACTGTACCTAACTATTTTTAAGGTGTACCTACAACCGGAACTGACAACATGACTCCGACTCGGGCTTGACCAATTTTACTATATTCTTTTATTCGGTGGTAGGTCACGCGAGCCCAGTTAAACAGTTGCGTGTCGACCCTCAGCACCCTTTATGTTGGCCGACATGATTCCTTTGCCACAGAATACAGATTTAGAACACGCTTATTTAAACCCCTCGGTAGAAATAAAATATAGTCGTGGAAATTATTGAGCCCACTACCGAAAGTAGCTCACGGAACAAATTAAGTAAGTTTAACTCATTACTTAGAGTACCCAATGTAGTTTGTTTTGTGAATAGACCATAGACAATAAAATTGACTCGGGATTTTTGCGCCATTAGCTCTTCTAATTTTTATCCTTTACCTTCTTAACCTCATTTATAAATAAGCGTTATTAGCCTGAGGGCTTGCGACAAAGTCAAGCAAGCAGCGAGCGCGGTCGGTAGTTGGAAGGGTGACCGCTAGTGGCAGTATCTCTTGTGTGCTTCGTAGATAAATTTCAGAGCCATGTCGGATATCTACGGTTAGCATGAAAACTTTCCATACTGGGTTGTCCACTAACCCCACCACCAATCCGCACTGGAGCAGCGTGATGGAGTATGCTCGATGCCTCTAATTTACATCAATATTAATTCCCAATTCCAAGACAGAAATAGATTGTGTTTTATTCTAAGGCAAATCACATGATACGTAGTTTAATTAAAGATTTTACAGCCTACTTATAAATTTTAAAAACTTTAGTACATAACGTAATACTAGCGTAGGTTAAATAATTAACAATATTGTATAAATAATATCTTTTATTTATTTTAAGTATAATATCTGAAAATACAACAGCTGTTATTTCTATGTGACATACCTACACACATGTTAATGTTGATATCTTAATTGAAAAAAGTGCTTTACAAGCGGCTAGTTTAGGTGTTAGTGAGAACAAAAAAGATTAAAATCACTGATAAACAATTAGGAATGGACATTGATATAATTCGTAATATCACATTGGACATAACTTAAAACTAGGCTAAAATATAGAGACGATAATAAAATAATACAACAAAAAATACTTAATGGTAAGTAGACACAATATCGTTGTAGTAGTTGTTTAAATTTTAAATACCTTCTTTTATCAGTAATTCAGCAAATTTAAATGGGCAATATTTTAAATCAAATAATAAAAATATATAGATAATTATTATCTGTTATCATATTATTTATCTAATAGAATTTTGAACTTTGTCATCTAATCAGTGTATCTACAGTAAACCCAACTTATCTCTGAAACGAAGAGAGGCGCTGTCGGACGCATTGGACCAATCATTGCACACAAGTAACTGACAGATGAATGACCACAACGTACTTATGAATGACTTTTTAACATGGCGGCATTAGTTCCAATTTTTGCCATTTCAGAGATAAGTTGGGCGCACTATCAGTTTGACGTCTAGGTCTTTAGCCAATGTAATTGGAGCAATATAAAATTTTTGAAAAGTATGAGGACAAATAAATGAAAAATCTTACATAACCTTGTAAAAATTTTCATGTTTGCAGATTTCGGTATCCGTCATTGGAACATTGGTACCTAATCACATAATTTTTACGCAACACCACACTACTTTCTACTTTTCAGCTTTTTTGCTTTTATTAGCTTTAGGCAGCTAAGCCAAAAATATTACATTTTACAAGCAATGGTTAATATTAGTGAATGAAGGCATACACGGTAGGTATAAATATTTGAGATAAAATCTTACGTTTCGTGTATTGGTACCAAATGCTGACTAATTTTGATTACAAATCAAAATTACAATTACACTGCCAATGGGTTCAAGAGTGTTGCCAGGATAGAAATTCCTTTAACAATATTATGCTTACTTCTATTCTTATAGGCTTAGCCATTCTCAATATTCTATCCATCCGTAATGCGTTAGGTGTTTTATTTATGTGATCAAGATAACAATCGAGAATTTATCACCATCCGTCCACACTAGTAACTGACAGATGAATGACTACAACGTACTTATGAATGACTTTTCGTTAGTTCCAATTTTTGCCATTTCAGAGATAAGTTGGGCGCACTGTACTCCGTAACGGTAAAGAGCAGTATAAAAATTGCGCTTTTTTTCTCAGTAATGAATACAAAAGCGTGATTTTACTTTTCAAATTTCTACAACTTATCCAGAGTGTATCTATAGATTGATAGATTATTGAGAACTTAATAAAACATATTTAAAAAACGTAATTAAATTAAGCACGAGACTTGTCCGCCTTGATGAACTTGTCCAGATCAGCGTCGCTGGCGGGGTCCACTTGCGAGAGCTGGCGGAAGCTTTCGTCATCCACGAAGCATATCTCGTGGTCATCAGGGTCCGCCAGGATGATCACCCTGACTGTGGCCTTGCCCGGCGTGTCCAGCGATATCAGGGGGGTTAGGATCTTCTCCTTGGCTTCCTGCACCTTCTGATCGATGACCGGCTGCTCGTCGAACGGACACGAGAACGCGATGCGGCCGTACGCTTTCGCGTGGTTCACTGGCTCACCTGAAAAATAGATTTTTGGAGTATAGATAGGATGGCGCCGTACTTACACTCCTAGCCTTACACTAAGATTCGTTGTATTGTGGGAACAACACACAAGGACACAACCAGAAAGGGAAAAGAAATTCAAACGATGAGTTTTTTCCGTCTCGGTAGGAATTAAACTCAGGGCCCTTTGCACGGTAGTCGGACATAGTAACCATTGCAACTTTTGGGTTCAACGAGGCATATTTAAGTAAGACCAGAATCAGTTGCTGTTACTTTACAAACTCAGGCAACTAAGTCCTTAACATCGGGTGGGATTGTAGTCAAGGATCAAATTATGTTAAGAAAAAGAATACAACATAATTATTTAGAAATGTCTTCATTCGCACTGGTCACCACCACCAATATGCTCTAGTATGCCTCCTCAATAATGAGAGAGAGAGACCTATGCTCAGTAGTAGACTATTAAATTGCCGACACTGTAGGTCGTCCGCACCCTTTTTGACTGGCAACTCATCTTCTCATTGGTTTCGTATTAACGTCACTCCTCTGAATTTCTATGATGGACTATAAATTGTGCCCGCGGTAATAAGGTATTTAGTTCAACCATGTCGTTACTTCGATTAACTTAAGTAGGTCAAAGTTAGATTACTCGATTTTTAAGCGAACTAACAAGCGCCCCATCTTGTTAGGTAGCATCTAATCATTTCCGCTACTTACGTAAGGAGGGTGATTACGAAATGTTGCTGCATGCAATTCTGACAACAGTCACGAAAACTCGAAGGAATCTAGTTTTTGTTAGTCACAAACAGCGAGCAGAAAAAGCATTTTTAGTTCGCTGGTCACAAACCATTGCCATCAACGTAACTAAGATTTATACTTATTTCGCAAAAAAAATCTGTTAAGTAACGCTAGTTTTGTAATAAATGGCAACAGTTTGTTTTCTATTGTCGCAATGTAGCTGTAACCTATCCAAGAATATAAAAATAACGACTAGTATTTTTAGCTACAATTGAATAATGTGTAGTTAAATTGTAACGGTACCTATCTATAACAGGTACCTACCTAGACAAAATTTACTCAAATATCACGTTCGTAGTATTTACGTAACGCGGAGTGATATGGAAAATATGATGACTATTTAAAATTTTCCGCATGAAATATTGCAGAATCGCCACAATTGGGATGACTAGGCGGTATTTCTCGCCTACGTTTATAACATTGTCTTTAGTAGGTAGTACCTATACTATGAATGGTACCTACTAGGTACCATTCATAGTACCTATAGAGTAGTATAGAGCGATAGATTTGTATAAGTGGCTAATCATGGTGATGTGGCTGGCGTGATATCATTATTATTGCTTTAGGAGGAAATATAATAATTAAGGCCTAGGACACTTACCTTCATATTGAACTTGCTAATAGTACCTATATAATAGTATAAATTCTAAGAAACAGTTGGAGTGGAACTAATAATTTATCCGTAATCACAACTTGGGCTTCAGAATCGAAAAAATTTAGTTCCTATAATTTTATCAATTGATTACCCGTAGGTAATCAGAATTACTTCGCAACACTAATTTTAAACCCTTTGAATCAGGGGGGTTATGTTTTGTGTATGTAACTTCAATTGATAGATTTACCATTCCTAAATAATTTATGATGAGTTGACTGAAGTCTCGATTATGGAAGTGACATTGATTTTATTATAGTTAGTATTATAAATATAAAAAAGACAAATTATATTTTGTTGTCAAATAAAAATATTGGTACTAATCGAAATGGATGTTAAATTCACGGTCTTCACGAGACAATGAAAAACACTGTTTTTAGTAATTTTCCAGATTCATTGTTGTTTTTAGAGTTCCGTACCCAAAGGGTAAAACGGGACCCTATTACTGAGACTTCGCTGTCCGTCCGTCCGTCTGTCTGTCACCAGGCTGTATGTCATGAACAGTAATAGTTACACAGCTGAAATTTTCATAGATGATGTATTTCTGTTGCCGCTACAACAACAAATACTAAAAACAGAATAAAATAAACATTTAAGTTAATAAATAGTATTTTCGACGCCTCAGCGATATTAGTTACCTTACGGTCGAAGAGATGGCGTTACTTGTGGCTAATATGTAGTCCATGCTTTTAGTTACCAGTCGGTCCACGAGATGACATTGCTTGTGGCTAATATGTAGTCCATGCTTTTAGTTACCAGTCGGTCCACGAGATGGCATTGCTTGTGGCTAATATGTAGTCCATGCTTTTAGTTACCAGTCGGTCCAAGAGATGGCGTAGCTTGTGGCTAATATGTGGTTACAAAAACTCAGTAAATATTTAAGAGAGGTTCTCATACAAAAGGCCAGATTTTTTTGGCGTTTTATACTAATGGTACGGAACCCTTCGTGCGCGAGTCCAACTCGCACTTGGCCGGTTTTTTTAAAACATTCTATATTTTCCTCCTGTGAAAAATAACTATATGTATAGAATTGGGACCATTACGCGTTCCTGTTGTGTGATCTATTACTGTACTACCATAATTATGCATATAATATTCTGATGCTATATTATATCATAATTGTATATAGGTAAAATAAGTTTGTGAATACTCAATTCTTTGCAATCTTTAATCTTGAAAGACTAAAGACACAAATCATTTTTTTAAGTTTGGTTTGTTAACCTTGCAGTATCTGATGTGTCTAAAGATATTTATTTAGAGACAATGCATTCAGAAAAATCTGTTTACTCGAAAAGGGATTGTAAATCTTGATTTATCAGTTGCACGATGGCAATGGCAGATAAAAAACCGCGGATATACAAGGTCCTTTTGATCAACGGTTGCACATTCGAGGGGTACTGCTTGTGACGATACTCAAGATGTAGGTATCTAATCTCTTGTCATGTTGAGTATGGATTGTGACAGTGAACGTGTATTCGATAACAAGATCACATTACTGATGTGTAATGCGATATGTTTATGTTAATTGCGCGTCCAGTATGAGTAAGCTACACTTAAATACTTTGTTGTTGGTATAACGGTATTGAAGTAACATAAAACGTAAATTAGTCGTAATATACATATACATACGTGTGGAATTGGCAAACTTTTTCATGTAGTACGTACTTATAAAATCTCGCGACCTAATCATAAAAATCGAACCCTGACCTCCCGAATAGGAGGCCGGATTCTTAACCTTTAGACTCTAAAGTACTATCCCACAGAAAGTATATTTTATATTTTGATTTGAAAAATTTTGATTACTCATACCTATGCAGTATGTGTAAAAATTCTAAACCTTCATTATTTCTGTCGAAAACTTCATCACTAATAGAACAGGATTGCAAATTTACTTATATCCATTTCAGTGGACTTCAATTGCCTAGTACTATGTACCTACAAAAAAAGTTGTGTAATGTCCATGTCAATGACATTACAAAGTGAAAGTAGAAAACAGATTACATCCATTTGATCTACATAAAAAATACTAAATGTTACACAAGCCATTTTTAACCAACAATTACTTTAAAAAAAGTATTGTTGATTTTTGTACCTGAAATATACTAATTTGTGCTTATATAGTTATCATGTGTTAAGTTATATGTCTTAAATTTCTTATGTATTAAAAACATGTAAAATAAAGAGGTATAATCACTTACCAATATCAACCAGTTCAAGTTTTGCCTGGTCTTCACTGAATCCTAGGACGACTGACTTGTCAGTCTTCTCAAAGATCTTCAAGGAGAGGAGACCATTCCAGTAAGCTATTGATCTGGCCAAGTTTGAGCTCGCCAGGGATACCTTTACTACTGGATCTGTAATTAAAATAAATAATGGAATTTAATAGAAACCATTGCGAAATCAACTTTATTTTATAAGATTTTCTGTGTAGTTTCTGTCTCTGTTTCTCAAACTCCTTTATAAAAAAATTAAAGTACCTTTGCAAAATGGTGGTGTTCAAAAAAGGGACTTTGCATTAGTGTAACGTGATATTTATATGAAAAATATATTTTGAATTTCAAATTCGACATTCGACGTTTCACGTTACATTATGCTAAGTAATAAAATAGTTCACAACTCCAGATACAATCAAAACTCAATAAATGAATTTTGTGATAAAAATAGTTTATCTCTACAGACAGTAATAAAATATAAAGTAATTTTAATATATTGTGTCATTTAACATTCATGTGACATGCACTAGGGTAGTGATCCTAGATTATAATGATCAGATAACTTGAGATCTTATCATTTGGTACACAAACACGCAAATTGTTGTCTAAGACAAATAATTTACGTATAATAGTTGAGAAAATAGATGTCTGTACTCAAACTAAATAGTATGAAATTGTAGCAGTAAAACAAAAAATAATTTGTGCATTAAATTTAAGTACTCAGCTATGTTGGATACATGTTTTTGATAAGGAGTATAATAATTTGTAAATCTGAATAATTCAAATTTGATTTGTCATTCAAATTTGTAAGCCTCATAAATTTTTTGTCCTGATTACATTTCATAAAATATATTCAGTTGAATAAGCCTCACATGGAATTTTTTATCGAACTACTGGTAATAAAAATAAATAATGAAAACCTACCAATTAAAGTTCTCATTACAATGTCAATATCATATTAAAATCCCTAACAAAGCAAAGACAATTAATTAGCCCTATCATAAGCCAAGATCTAAATCAAAAAGGAAAAATATATATCTACAGATTCTGAAAAGAATAAAAAATTGAAGAAAATCTCATTCTTCATTTAATGGAAGTAGTACATTGGCTTAATATGTCTCAAAATCATATCTATAGAATCCATACTAATATTATAAATGCGAAAGTCTGTCTGTCTGTCTGTCTGTCTGTCTGTCTGTCTGTGACGTTTTCACGGCTAAACCACCGGTGCGATTTGGATGAAATTCGGAATGAAAATAGTTGAAGACCCAGAGTCACATATAGGCTACTTTTTTTCAAAAATCAACCCCTAAATGCTTGAAATAGGGGATGAAAGTTTGTATGAAAAATCTAAACCGCCTGACCGATTTCGATGAATTTTCCCAGGAAGATAGTTGATGACGTATCTTCTTCCCCACTTCCCCGGTTCGCGATATAAACGAATTCCACGCGGGCGAAGCCGCGGGCAAAAGCTAGTAATTTACTATAATATCATCAAGTGATAGCACAACAGTATTATATCAATATCTAATAAAATCAAAATTTATCTTGCAATTAGAATACATAATTTATCATTGAGAGTGACATATTTATTTCACCTAATATTGCAAATGAATATGTGGTAACTAAAGAGGTTTATTCCGGAAATCCCCACCGACAAGTCCCTACCAGTGGGGATTGTTATTATTTTTTCCAAAAATCCCCACTAATAAAACTAACTTAGCTTAGTGGGGATTTCTGGAAAAATAACTAACAATCCCCACCAGATTTTATAGATCAGATTACTTAGATACAGATACAGATTAATTATTTTTTTATTGGTTTCAAAGAATATAGGTTTGTATTTATTCTTTTGGGCCTAAGACACCAGTAAAAAGATGAAAGTGTAGATGTAGTCCTAAGAGACAGGCACACTAACATAGTAAAAGCCTATTCATTAAATACTGAAGATATCTATGTAATAATTATGTATAGATATAGAGATACATATTTGCACACCTTTGTCAACAGGTTGGGGTTTATCAATAATGTAGAACTTGTAGCCACCAGGTGCCTCAAGATATTTCTTTCCATCCTGTTCCTTTACTGGCCAGTTTGTAGCTGCAGCTCTCTTCAAGCTTTCACTTGACTGAACCGTGAGACCGAGGAAGTCATTCCCCTGCTCGTAATGTGTGATTCCATAGTTGTATGTGAGTTCCACAACAAAATGGGTGTTTTCAGGACCATACCCAATCATAGTCTTGCTCCATCTGTTTGCATATGGCCTATAAAATGAAATTAAATAATAATTGGTGGTCATTTTGAATAACAGTTCTCTAAAGTACTGATAATTTTCTTCTATAAAGAATTTCATGGAGAATCATTAGATATTTTATGTAACAGAGAGTTTTGTTAACAAAAACAGTTTATTATACCGACAGAATTGCGAATAAACTATTTTTTTAATCAGTAACACTTACCCATTACAGGCGGCCTCACATCCTTCGCTGAATTCTTCATGTCTGAGAACCTGAAAAAAAATTGTTTTATGTGGAAATTATAAGACGCAAGTAGGTAAACTTAAACGAATAGATGAATGATGTAGTACATACATGCAGTTTGATTATTCTCGAATACAAAACCGGCTAAATGACCTTGGTCGCTTTGACACTAATTACCTACTCGTTGAAGTGGTTACTGAGAATACTGAGATGATTAACTCTTAGATTTATAGCACCTCCAACGAATTTTTTTTTTTCAAATAAATATAATAGCATTATACTACGTACTTTAGAACTTAGTAAAATCTTTGATGCATTTACTTACCTTCATACCCAAGACTTCTCGGTAAAACTTTGCTGTTAGTGTCCTATCGGCCACTTTGAATACAAAATGTAGTGCCCTACCGTTAATCATTTTGTTACTTATAATATAATAAACAAGAGAGACAATTTAAGGCAACTGTTAATTAGCAAAATGTACTGAATTACACAAACAATAAAATCACACTTATTCATACACAAGTTCACACAACTAGGACACTTCAATTCAAGGAAAATGAATCAATGAAAATGAAATGAATGAATCAGAATGAAATGAAGCAAACGACTTCAAACGAAAAAAGATGGAAATTTACGACAGTGACAATAGAATGACAGATCGAAGTAACGTCAAATGTCAATTTATGACGCAGCTGTTGGGATTGCCATGTAAAAATGTTTTACAACTTAGACAGCACTCTTTCGGCAACTTTTTTTTAGGCAGATATGACTTTTACAAAATAGTTCGAAAAATTAAAAACACCGTTTATTGTGCTTAGTTCAAATCAATTATTAGGCATTCCCTGGTCTGGATGTGGAACCAAACCTGGACCTGGACGCAGTAGTCATCTAGCTTATTAATTTATTGTATAAGCAAAAAATCTGTTTACCTAGGGTGCGTTCCAATAAGCTACTAAATCGCCCAAAAAGACACTTTTTATAGGAAATTGAACGTTTCAAGTGTTATGATCAAGTTACGAAACACGAAACTAAAGGTCATCCCGGAATCTGCACTCATATTATTTACGATATCTCGAAGTTTGTAAAGTCTTAAATTATTCTCGTCTTTACTGATATGTACTTTAAGTAGGTACCTTCATTTATTACATTCAAACGACAATGTGTGCTAAATTTATGATATAGCTACCGAAGATATAAACTACCTACCCAGTAAAAAACATTTTAAGACATTTGACGCCGTTTTTAGGCAGTAAACCGACTCTACCTTCACTTCGGGAAAACGATCCATTAGTAAGAACCGATACTCGGAAATAGTTAGATTTTATTGACATAGCTCATAGGATTATTATTTTTTTATAAAGAGAATCCAACCTATTTGGCATAGTGATCACCCATGAGAGCCCCACTATGGAGATATGAAATGTTGGCGGCCACTGATGATACTTGCGGCAATCGACAGAGAAAAATATTACAAAACGAAAGTTTCATATGATGAAATGTCGAAAGTGATAATACCTTCGGAGATAAAGAGCTTTGAAAATGAAAAAAAATATATCCATAATGCTTCTGTATGAAATGTATGAATGAAGAAGCATTTTTTTACTATTATTTATTAGATAGACAGGTACAGTAGAACCAAAATGATAATGCGCATAGCGATCTTCGCCATTGTTCGGCATCGGTCGTATTTCCGAAGCGTTGGGAGATGATATCTATATAGAGTGGAAAGTACATTTACTTCATGCATAATTTAATATATATTTTTTTTGTGGTAAAAGAGATAAATTAATATTGATTTATCAGTAACGAGATTTCACGCATGACCCACATAGGAAAGCGACGACGACGATTTAACGATGGAAAAAAGAAGGTTTAAATGAAAAGAAGATTTAGGTATAAGTATTAGGAAAAAAAAGTTTTATTTAATCAGAATCGTATAACAGAACATAGTTTAATATTTAATCAGAATCAGGGAGATTCTCTATTCCTGACATCATAGAGTCATCGGAACTTTCATCAAGGTCTCCAATTTCACTTATATCACTGCTATCTCCTGTGTAAATAATCATTTCATCTGAATAACTATCGATTCTTGACTCATATTTCCTATACTCATCTTCGCATTTAAGGGCATGATCACGAACTTTTTTCCAGTCTTCCGAACCTATATTGTTGATTTTTTCTAAAATAGCTTCTTTAACTGACGTAACGTTCATTGCAATATTTAACGTTCATTGCAATATTTCTTTTGGCAACGTGTTGTTTTATTTGCGCCCAAATGTTTTCGATGGGGTTGAAATCTGGATGATATGGTGGAAATCGTACAATTTTATGCCCATGCTCCTCCATTATACGGTCAATGGCAAATTCTGTGTATTGTTCTTTGTGTCTTTTTATAATTTCGTACAATTCAGGTTTAAGTTTATTTGGGTCATGAGGAACATTGTGTTGTTGTAACCACGCAATCATTTGTGGTTTGGGTGTATTTGAGTTTGGTGGTTTTACAGACAACTTATTATGATATGGGGCGTTATCAATTACCAACACACTATTAGGAGGCAAGTTGGGAATCAACTGATTGCGTAGCCAAGTTTGATAACGTTCGGCGTTTATTTCTTTATGATAGTCACCTTCTGAGTCGACACATTTATGTAACATTAAAGCCCCTGAGACGAAGCCTTTTTCATTGCCTGCATGTACAATAATAATTCGCTCTCCTTTAGAAATGGGTTGTTTAATACCTTTTTTGCTGCTGTCTTGCCAAGTTTTACCTTTAGTATGCGATGTATGCTATGCACGTATGACTCGTCCATAAATACTATGTTTCTACCAGCATTTCTCAGCTGTTGTATTTCTCGGAGATATTTGATCCTTTTTAAACGTATATCTGGCTTTTCCATAAGTAACCGTCGGTTGGTATCAGTTTTCAGAAACCTAAACCCCATGTCTTTCAAGATGAGCCTTAAAGTCTCTACACAGCCTTTGAAATTAATAGCTTCGATTAACTTTTTTCTCAAATTATTTACAGTTGGGAGTTCTTTGAGCGTCAACTGAAAATTGTATATCATATTTCGAATTACACAATAGTCGAAATCATCAAGTCCCATCCGAAACCTACTTTTAGGTTTTCCTTTTTTCGGTGTGGAAAATTTCATTGATTAATTTTGCCTTTTTTCGTTCAATATATTAGTCAAAGTTCGGCGTGAAATTCCTGTAGATTTTGTCACACGCTCCTGAACTTTTTTAAAATAACCGTCATGGTCGTTTTTGAATACATTAGCTTCATTTAAGAAATAAAGGTACACATTAAATACCATTAAATTTGCCGTGCTTGTGAGTTAAGCGGCTTCCCACGTTTAAATTTATCCATTCTGGAAGGATTCGATCTGAAAGAAGATGAAATGGGCGGAGTTGTAACATTCTATCAAATTTATGTAAGCTTTTTATGTGTTTTATTTTTTATGTGTATTCTATTTGAATTTTATTAAAATGACGAGTTAAAAATATATTATATGTACCCTGTATGTATGTATGTTTAAACTTACCTCTGAAAACAAAACCAATAAGGGTGTGTAATATCAGCTCTATATATTCTCTATATATGACAACTGACTGACGTTCAACTCGCCGGCGGCGCCCGTAGACCGCCGCCGACCGTTCGAACTTGTTATCGATTGATATTGACTCCTATTTCTATCGCACAAGATGCTAAATGCAAGAGCATTGGTTAGGGCTCTTACGATTCAATAATTCGGTTGTTTCCGGAAACGCGACCACTGGCGAAGATTTGTATGCGCATTATTACTTTGGTTCTACTGTACGGTTGGCTACTCGTGAGTGTAATTATAAAATTAAATTACTAGGTATCTACCTACATTATGATAAATACCTATGTAAATAAAGTAGAAACTTTATTTATTTGAATTAGTTGTGCTATAAACTATACTAGCAATTTATAGTACGGACTGTTTTCTGAGTCTACATGACTTTCATATTGGGCTATATTATTTATTCTAAGAGCCACATTTATGTTATAATTTACTTTAAAGTTATTATCGTATACCTAATTAGCCTGTTTGTGAGTGCAAAACCTAGCTTATAGGGGAATTCAAATAAATATTTTTTTATAACTATATAATTACCTAGTATCATTTCATTACAATACATACTTACATTTTTTATACATATATGTAGGTATACGATATTCCTAATAATTATTAGCATTATAATATTACTGGGACAGGGCGTAATTACACCTATTAATAAATCTAATAAACATAATTATGCTTTAAAAATGTTTTTTTATTCATAAACAAGTAGTATGGATAATTTTATTTTATTTTTTTCAAAGCTCTATATCTCCGAAAGTATATCACTTTCGACATTTCATCACATGACATTTTCGTTTTGTAATATTTTTCTCTGTCGATTGCCGCAAGAATCATTAGCGGCCGCCAACATTTCATGTCTCCATAGTGGGGCCCTTATGGGTGATAACGTTAAAGTCTAGGTATGCCAGGCTCCATACAAATAGGTTCGATGCTCTTTACTGAAAACCGAATTCGAATCGGTTAAGCCGTTTCTGAGACCAGCGTCTACATGAGAGGTGTTACTGCTTATAATGCGTCATAATTATTGTTTTAAATGTGCTGAATTAACAGCCTGTAGAAACTAGAATAGGCAGCAGGTATTAAATATCAAAACATGTGGATACGCTCTGGAATATTGAGCAAAGATCTATTATTGTATCTTCGTTATATTTATTGAAAATTAATAAAGGTTACTGAGGTCGGAAAGGATTAAGGAATTGGATATTAAACTGTTTCTCTTTCCCTAAAACAGTTTAATAATAATAATCAAAATCCATATTCAATTCATCCACATAAAAACTACATATAATTTCATACAGAAATACGGTTAAATATATTTCTCTTAAATACTAAACTACAATCATAATTTCGTGGGTAGGTCATATTTTTTTTACATTTTCGATAGTATGCAATAAATATTAATAATCTTATACAAATCTCGTTACAGTTAGACGTAAGTAGATACGTTAGACGAACTCTATTGTTTTGTCTACAGTCTGTAAATATTCTTATGATCTTTTTGATTTGATTATTTTTATCAGGTATTCCGTTCATTCGGGATATGATTCGGCCAACAATTTTCATATAATTTATTTTAGGTCTTTATGATAGTCGATAGGTACATGCAATATTATAATCATTATAATGAAATAATTTTGTAATATTTACTCATAAAGTAGTCAATTAACGGGTATCATTTTTGTGTAGATTTATTTTACACAAAATCAACAATATTGTTGCACATAAATCGCAAAAAAAATAATATTATTTAAAATCGAAGCTAAATAACATTGCATAATAATTTACCATTATAATAATTAACACAGTTACAACATTCGTGGCACATACATTTAAACGTAATGACTATTAATAACATAGGTGCTTGATTTTAACAATATTAGTAAATAATTTTAATATTTGTAGCTTTACCGACTAGACCGATAGATTACATAATTAAAATAAGCATTTAATGCGTAGATTATTTAAAATTACTATAAGTATAATTAGGTAATTGATATCTCAATATAACGCTGATAATGTCAAGTTGTACATTAAAAATGGATTTTAAAAATGTATACATAGTTGGTCGTGAATTCATGATATCTAATTTAAACAATACTCGTATAAAACAGCAGAACTTAGACGAAAAGAAGTTCCGAAATATAAATTAAGTAAAAAAAAAACTATTCAAATAAAAATGGATTTGATATTATCACAATTTGCAGGGTAAAAAGCCTTCATATAAAAATAAAAGCTAGCCAGCGGCCACTTAGCGCAGTTTACTTCTGTAAAATAAAACCTAAAGTTTATTTATACCTATCTCCTCAAATGCAGTCTAACAGTAAAACAATAAAATTTGTACGTAAATATTGTAAAAGACATCGTAGCGACAAGCCGAGAAGCACAACTACGAAAAACATCCAAATTAAGAATTTCGCTCTGTGTAATTTTACGAGTAAATTACAAGAAACCTCTATTTTATGGTGATCTCTACACATCTGGCAATGCATCTCTAGACAACTAACTAAACGCTAGATTAGCGCCTGGAAGTTAAGTGTAAAGCGAAATTCTTAACACACAACAAAGAAATATACATCTACGTGAAAAGTACGTTTAATATGACTTCCGTTTTAACCATTTTAACATAAATATTAGGTCTATAACAAAGTCGTGTCAGCGTATTCGGAGCGTAGTTCAGTTAGGTTTGTCTCTGTCGGACTCTTCTTCTTTTCCTTTCTCTTTCTCCTTTTCCTTTTTCTCCTGCATCTGTTGCAAATGAGCTGGTAGAGCTTTCAGTATCGCGTGGACCTAAAATATGTATAAGTTAAATAAATTTTACCTAAACAATTATCATTATAATTATTCATCATCATGGCAACCTTCACCTGTCCCACTGCTGGACACGAGTCTCTTTTCTTAATTGTGAGGGGTAGAGGCCATAGTCCACCACGTTGGCCAATTGGAGATTCGGGAAGTTTCCATACTTTTGATAGTTACTAGCCCAGGTTAATTCTAGGCTCTACAACTATTAGTTACATTACAAGAAACGTACAAAAGACGTAGTTCGTCGAACTTTTAAATTAATTTTCACAATAATAAATTATGGAGTACGTTTGACGACACGGTAAATGATTATTGTCACGTCATTTAGTGATATCCGCGAAGTTTATTCGAATCGATTGAGGTAAGAATCATCAAAAGCGGCAAAAACATTTGGTCTCTAGAACACATAGACTGATAAACACCCTCAGTAAACTAACCTCGAGCCGGTAATACCTTACGTCTAGTGGTTAAGAATTCTGCCTCCTACTCTGGGGTGCGGGTTCGAATATCAGGGCACACATTTTTCACTTTTCGGAGTTATGTTCGATTTATGCATTTAAATGTCACTGGATATCACAGTGATGGAAAACATTGTGAAGAAACCTGGATATCCGAGAGTTCGCACAACTCAAAGGTGAATGAAGTCCGCCAATCCGCACTTCACCAGCGTGGTGGACTGTGACCTTAACCTTCTCATTCTGAGAAGAGAGCAGTGGGACAGTTATGGGTTGCGGCACGGGGCGCTGTAAGCTGTATTGGCATTCACACACACGCCCGCTTATGGCGCCCCTGGGTTGCGGAGATGTAACTTACCTCCTCAGCAACAGCCATGAGCACAAACTCGAACTGCTGTTTAGTAGCCACGGTGCGCGGGCGCTGGTCACGAATATGTTCCAAGGTCGCAGCGATGTCGATCTCCTTCGCGCCCTTGGCCATGCGGTTCAGCACCATATCGATCAGACAGTACGTTCCGGTACGGCCGGCGCCGTCGCTGAGGGGAAGAACGTTTTTGTTTTTTAAATGGTTACACATAAAAAAGTAGTTTAACACTGATTTGATTTGCAGAAGTGAGTTCAAATGGCCACGTAAGTTTTGAAAGAAAGAAATGACAAATAACTAACTTTTCCAAAAAAAATAATTATCAAAATAGGTTCACCGAGTAAAAAATTTATGAGGTCACACAGCAAAAATATAAATGACTTAGGCCTTTATCTGAAATCTGTTCAAAATAGAAAAAAAACTGTAGCATTTTTATTTACCTGCAATGCACTACTATTGGGCAAGATCTTCCTCTATATGACTTGTTGACTTTCCTGTAATTCAAGAAAAAATAATTACCTAAATCATCAAAAATCACTCGCATATGAAGACAAAACTACGAAAGAATACTACGGCTACGTCACAAACAAGAGAGACGGCGACTGAATTCTTTGGTGAAGTGATCTGCTCATTAGTCATATATTTATAAATATAAAAAATCAAGCCACAAACAAATTTAATATCTCCTTGGAACATGAGTAGGTACTTTTTGTGCAGCGGAAGTAATAGGTGGTTATTATTACCTGCGGAACTCCAAGAGAGCCTTGGTAGATGACGGGACTCCATTTTCGGGCCAAGACAAGAAGTGGAACTGGGTAACGGTTCGTGTTTCGCCGGTACGTTGGTTCTTCAGGTAGAAGCTTCGGACCAGGTAGTCGTCGCACCAGATATGTTCACTTACAAGGTGCACCTAGACATAATGATGGGCACTGCGTGAATTCGATGTTGTGTGTAGATAATAATTATTATGATCATTGCTTTGACCAATGAAAACCGAATATTCACCCATTGTTATCTATCAAATATCCATTAAGCAAAAACTAGCATTACCTAATTAAATATAATTAATTAGGTATGTTAACTAAATTCAATTCCGTAGATTTAATTCCGTAGTTACTCCACACAGAATAAAAACTATTCCACGGTTTGAACTATGATGCCGTTCTTTATCTACTTATTAACTGATAGGATTCGCCGTCGATCTTGGAATTCAAAAAAATCTTGTAATTTTTTTGTAAACAGCACAAGCTTCCACTGACGCTTTTACTATTCATTCTTCTTAAAGTAACATTCGTATAAGGATCTCTGATAACACATCTTCTCTAACTTTTTTTGATCCACCCCAAACTCCTCCCTTATAGATATGATAGAGCTCAGATCCCTCCTCAGGCCAGTACCGATGGCAAAAGCATTTTCATCCCACCTATTCGAAAAAGACGACTTGGTTCGGACTTAAGGGGGCCCAAAGTTGGTGTTTTCTATTTAGCGGGCGGGAATGAATTTTCATATTACTAAATTCAGTTCGGATTGTTAGAAATTCATGGTTTTGTTTTGAAAAATGAGTTCTTTAGTTAGTTTAATTAGTTTAGTTGGTTTAGTCGGGTTAGTCGGGTTAGTAGGGTTAGTCGGGTTAGTCGGGTTAGTCGGGTTAGTCGGGTAAGTCGGGTTAGTCGGGTTAGTCGGGTTAGTCGGGTTAGTCGGGTTAGTAGGGTTAGTAGGGTTAGTAGGGTTAGTAGGGTTAGTAGGGTTAGTAGGGTTAGTAGGGTTAGTAGGGTTAGTAGGGTTAGTAGGGTTAGTAGGGTTAGTAGGGTTAGTAGGGTTAGTAGGGTTAGTAGGGTTAGTAGGGTTAGTAGGGTTAGTAGGGTTAGTAGGGTTAGTAGGGTTAGTAGGGTTAGTAGGGTTAGTAGGGTTAGTAGGGTTAGTAGGGTTAGTAGGGTTAGTAGGGTTAGTCGGGTTAGTCGGTTTAGTCACTTTAGTTAGTTTAGTGACTGTGACAGTATTATTCCTGAATTTGAGGCGCCTTTTATTTTCTCATGGGGGGGATGAAAAGTAGAGTGTATCACTCGGGAGCAAATATTTTTGGCTCGGGCGACATACTTTGAATCCCTCGCTACGTTCAGGATTCTACTCTAGAATCCCTCACTTCGCTCTGGATTCAAAAAAGCGCCCTCGCCGTAAAAATATTACTTTGCTCCCTTGTTATACAATCTACTATTCCCTATCTATTTCATGCCAAACTCCTCACCTCATAGATATGATAGAGCTCGGATCCCTCCTCGGGCCAGTACCGGTGGCAGAGCTGCTGTCCGTTCTCGGTGAGGCGGGTGAGCATGACCGTGACGACGCTGCCCTGCTCCCATACCATCTGCCAGAAGTCCGGCGCGGTGTGCGCGAGGGGACCCGCCGCTGCGATGTACGCCGGGTTGCGGGGGTCGTGGTCCGTCTGTAGGAAGAAGGAAGAAGATTTTAGCAGTAATAAATGTTCGGACTAGATAGAAAACTTCATTAAGTATATACGCAGGGTTGCGAGGGTCGCGGTCATTTTACTAGAAGAAGAAGATATTTTTAGCAGTCTTATGTATGGTCGGGCCTGAAAAAATACTTATTAAAGTACTATAAATATAAAGTACTGTAAATAGGTATATTCATTGTTGTCCATAGCTCCCACGAGCACGAAATCCTGGGGTAGGACTATAAGTGTGTAAAATTATTTATTTAGCTATGTAATGATCCAATGGCACTTCTATTTAAAGTAAAAGGACTTACGATAGTAGAAGCATTGATGTAATCAGATCCGAGATGGTTGGAGAGCGTATTCAAGGTGACCCTCGAATGGTCGTAGGGAAGGACGTCGGCGTAGCGGTTCTTGCCGGTGTTGTCTGGTTTGAGCGCAGCCGTGGTCGCACACGGTTCCGCCTCGTAAGCGCACAGCGCTCGCCATTCCTGTTCCAAGCGATCCTTGTTGCGCAGGTGGTCTTCCATGTACGCCTGTAAAATATTATTATGTTAGATTTTTGATTCTGTAATTTAAAGAGTTTAACGTAACATATATTTATTTGGTTCTGATAAAATTTTTGCATCAATTTTTGGAGATTTTGCTTACCAAAACCATATGTCCAGTTGAGATGTCCATGTTTGTTAATGCCGGTTCCTCACTCCTATAAAAAACGTGGATTAGTGCAATAAGGTGCTTTACACTTTGAGTAACATATTATTGTCCAATTTATAATACAACTTTTATCAAGAAAAGAACCAGTTTAAAAATCGCCAAGTAAAGATACTCAGCAATGTCGCTCTAAACTAGACTAGAAGACTAGGACCAGCCATCGAATAAAGAAATAATAATCTAGATCAGCTCACCCTGTAAAAAGTAATGACTTATGAATTATGAAAAGTACAGTCGAATATGAGAACCTCTTCATTTATTTGAAACTTACCAGGACGAAGTACTAGACCGCGTAGACGGAGAGTTACCGTCAGGTTCTTTGGACAGCGAGGTGATCCGTTGCGGCGCTTCGGTTGAATGCTGCGGGGCTGTTGCAGTGGTTGTCTGCTGCCCCGACCACTTGCCGGACATACGGGCGCGACACAGCTCCTACAATATTTTGGATTGTTTAAAAATTAAGAAGGAAAATTCTGCGTTTAATTGACCGATTTTTTATGTGGAGCGGTAACTTTTACGTTTTCGATCTTAATAACATTAAAAATGTTAATTTTGCATATAAATCACCAAAATTTCCGTGCTACACCATCGTAGGTACTCGTAAGGCTATGTCCATTATGAGACATAACAATAGCTTCCAATAACCAGTATTTCTAAGAATAAAATTACTCATTAGGTATATCTGCAAATAAAATATCCTTATCATTATTTACCTGGTAATCCCTAGTAGCTTCAGCATCGATTTCAGCAGCCGAAGAAAGTCCTTGCATTTTCTTCTTCGAATTCATGTCGCGTTTCAAAAGGATAGCAAATACTACGACTCCGACCACGAGGACAGACAGGCAGCCTATCAGAGCCAACAACACTGGCAGATCGAGTCCGAAAAATTGGGTCTCTGGAGCCTCCGTGTGACGATAAATGGAATGCTTGCTCTGTAATGTTGCGAAAATATTAGTATTTTGTGTACCTTTTGCTTATTAATGTATAGTTTTAAAAGTATTGCTATTAAGTTTAGGACTAATAGATTTTTTATTTTATACGCACCTGATCGCCTACACCAATTTCTCTTATACGAGCTCCTGTCTCTGTCTCCAGTTTTTCCTTAATGCCAACTGTAAATGTGAAGGATATAGATAATAAGAATAACATATTAATGTGTTTTACACTAAGAACTAATTTCATTCGATTGCGACTTACTCATTTGATTCGCAACTTCATGAGCGTCATAATTTTTTTGGTTCTTCTCCACTTTAAACGTTACCTCGGTTTGTTCAACACTGAAATAAGATTTTTCATGAAATTATAAAATATGCTAAGGTAAAAAAACCGAGGCATCTATTTAATAAGCATGAGACATTACCGAGGATTGGTCAAAGTTTTATTCTCTAGACCCAACATTTTTTGGATAGTAAATATAAAATCTTCTCCTTTTCTCCAAGATGTTAGGAACCTGAAAATTATTTTAATTGTGATAAATTATACAAAAAGAGACCGTAAAGATAAATAAGCGAAAGCACAATAATTATATTCGAGATGAAAATCTGAGAGATGCATTACATTATGAGTGAGTGTGAGATAATATTATGACGAAAGATAATTTAAAGTATTCACCTGTTCTGAAACTGCACGTATGCAAAGTTAGGATCGTAATCGTAATCATTATGATTATGTCCATCTTTAGATGCATCACTTCTAACGGCATGACCATGACCTAGAATATAAAGACAATGAATTACCTTAATTTTTACAAACGTACGCAGTTCCACGACACATAAGACATGCATTGTTCAGCGTACAAAATATAAATATTTCAGTTGTACCTTTTACAAATATGTGTTTTTAAATGAAATTTCATTCATAGAATTATTTTGCTGTTTTTTGTTATAATTTTGAAAAAAAGCAATTTAGGTAATATATTAAACACGAACAAATACAAAATCAAAACGTAAAAAGCTTGAGCAGGAAATATAAAGTAACAAAATAAAAAAATTTGAATAAACAAAAATAAGAAAAGGAACACGACACTCATTATACGCATAAACAAATTATAGGTACACATAAAGGATTGCTTTTAGGTTGGTTGGAAGACGAAGAAAGAGCTTCATGCCTCGTGTTAGTAAAAACAAAATGTGCTGACTGTGGGAAACACTCAGTGCAGTAAAACTTCTAGGGAAACGTGCCGGTGCAAGATAAAACCCATGTGAAGAATTTTGATCATCGTATCGCTCGCAATTTAGCGTAATGACTAAAATGGTCAAGGGCACATCGAGATTCTAAAACAGCCACCTCCGGCCAAAGTGACACTAACCTGTCACTAAATTATTGCTGTAAATCTTTAACGCTTTTGCGTCCAGGCGCGGACCTGGCTTTTTAACATCATCTCTTTCCCTACGCTTAAAGCCCCATTCTTTATTTAACAAATCTTGCAATTCTTCTGAGAGATAAAATTTTGAATTTTCACCTGAAAAATTGTCGGCATTTATTTGTCCGGTTTCAAATACCGCTCACGTCACGAATACAGCGAATCATTCGAAAGAAGGAAATGTAGTATGTACCATATCTATAACATCGAAGGCTGTTCCAAAAGAAATACCACAGAAAAAAAGTATTTATGAAACAAAATGTAGGTATTCATATTGTGCAAAGTTATATTAATTATAATATCAGGTTAGAAAATAATAGGTGAAAATTATTTATATTGCACCTAAATATAAAGAAAATTAAAGCAACAAAGAATTTCTTAAAGACCTGGACATTTTGACTTGACATTAAATGGTTCCTACCTTGTATTTCAGCTGGTTTTAAAGGTCCTCCTTCAGCATAAAGGGCTTCTTGAGGTTTAGGCCCTGAACCTATTATATGTTGCCAAGTATTCATCACATATTCCATGTTTTTGCTGTGTTTTTCTTGAGACGACGGAGAGTCGAAGTCTGGAAAGTAATTACTTCGTTGAATATTTCATTCCAAAACATGACACTTTATTGCGGGCACACAGAGTTCAATATACGACCTCAATACCTTTTGTCAAAGAGTTATTTCACATTGAGTGTTCACCAAGGACGTAAGGAATAAACGTAAATATTTAACGGAATGTAAACATTAAGAAACAGAAAAGAAAAGCTATTTTATTTTACCCTTTTAATAACAAAGATATTTTTATTACCTTTTGAATTATATGGATCTAATTCACCACTTCCAGAATCAATTGGAAATTCTTCTAACCCGTCTTCATCTATATAAATCCTGGGCTCTGGAATTTCTCCCGGATTTTCATACTCGAATGGAAAATTTTTCTGTACAAAGCTTTGCCTGTACTTTTCTAATGCGTTCGATCGCACTTCTTTATCCAATGGCGACAAACGATTGCTAGTTATATATTCAGCAGTAAATGGTTGAGTTTTTGTTTTAAATTTACGAAAATGAGCACCTAGTCGCTCTTGTTCTTCGTCCATAATTCTTTCGCTTAAATCCTCTTCGTTGCTTGTATCAACAGATTGCCTATTAACAGTTTGAATTGGCAAAGATTTCTTTGCATTTTCAATGAGATCATTTTGGATTTCATGTTTAATGTTATTTCTGGAGCTTTGCTCAGCCTTAAGTCTTTCACGAAATCCTTCAAAGGGTACAATTGCCGGTGAATCGTCAAGACCCATAAGCATCAAATCCCGAATTTTTTCATTTGGTGTCTCTTCATTTTGGACTACTTGCTGGTCATTTCCTGTGGAAATTAATTATGACTTAAACCAGTTGACTAAACTACAGCGTTTATTTGTGGCCATGAGTAGTTCTCTAATCAATTATTATTAAAAACCAGAGTTGAAAACGAATCTCAAATAACTAAATTATAGGATTTGAAGTATTTTCATACTTCAAGTCTACATTATTGTTTTTTTTAAATTCTAGGATTTCAATACCTTTGGGCGGCATGATGCCTATGTACGGTGTGGATTCTTCGTCATCAGTAAGAGGTGGATTATATACTTCATTAGCGAAGTCTGAATCGGTCAACACGGAATTTGGAGTGAAACGTACGTATGCGGTCTCATCAGGTTCCGTCTGGAAAAGATAATTATCTTCAGTAACTCAAAAGCTTACTATAAAAATTTACATCCAGTAGCAGCACTTACTTCTAAGTTTTCTGTAGTGTCACCAGACGCGGCAGCTTCTAATTTTGGATCAATAAATTGTTCACACAGTTTTGCATTCTCATTTACTGGGTTTCTGCGGAAAATATGTGAAATATTTCATTACAACGAATGACACGATAATTCCTTAACTGTGGTTTATGTTCTAAGATACTTATCTTAGAACATACTGCCCCCCGCATTGGCTACTTAGCCAATGCGGGGGGTAGAAGACAGGTAAAATAGCAGTAGATAGGTTACGTCGGAGAACTTATAATAATTTGTGACGCATAATATGCTACATCCAGGGTCCTTATATCTGGTACAGAGATAGGCATGATATCATCATCATCAAGTAGGTATTACGATTACATCTGGAACCCCAAAAATTCCCCTACCAAGAACACTTTACACTTTCGCGTGGCTCCAGCCTAATTTTACTCGACAATCATAGTAAATTTCTCACAACCCTGGCAAAGGTACCAAGTATACTACCAGATGCCGCCACAACGCGTACAGCATGGCCTGCAGCACGCACTGCGTGTAGGCGTGCTCCCAGCGGTACCCGCGGCCGGCCAGCCGCTGCAGCTCCCCCTCGAACCACACAGTAGGTATAATTGCCCAATCCTGGTAGAAGAGACGAAGTAAGTGAGGAGATACTAACAGATGCCGGCGCAGCGCGTACAGCATGGCCTGCAGCACGCACTGCGTGTAGGCGTGCTCCCAGCGGTACCCGCGGCCGGCCAGCCGCTGCAGCTCCCCCTCGAACCACTGCAGCTGCTGCGAGCTCATGTCGTATCTGGAAATGTGGCGCTGGTCGATTACCAGGTACGGATTTAATAGAAACAGTTATAAACTTTAGATAAACGTCTGCTGTGAATCGAATCTAGGTGAACATGTACAATGTACATGTACATGTTAACGTTTCACCAAGATAACTGAAAGTAAAGCGTTTGTCAAAATTTTTATTTGATTTAAGTACTTTACTTTTTTATCAGATTTTCTAAGGTACCTTTTGTAGCAATATTTTAAATCGTTATTAGGTAGACCTGCGTCACATAATAAGTGACTAACTACTTAGTTATTTGTCAACAAATTCTTACTGATATAGGGAGCCATCCTCGAGCTCGGCTTCGTAGACTGGTATGCACTTGCCGAATGCAAAGTCTAGAAATAGAAATCCAATTTTAAGTAAACGTGCATGATAGCTGCTTGCGTGAGAGGTAGGTAAGTGAATAAATTTGAGGTGAATCAATGATATGGTTTTAGCGAAATCTTACCATCGTAGCACCACTCGACCCCTTCCACGCAGAGTGAGGAGCTGAACAAGCAGCCTGGAAATAAATAGATGTTTTTATTGATCTAGATGTATGTATTTAGTTGAATCACCTGACCAAAATTACAATATGTTTACCTTGCAGAATTATGCAAGTTGCAGATTATATGAAACTAGTAAATCCGCCCTCGCTTCGCTTCGGGAAACCAGTCCCTTCAAAAAATCTCTATAAATTTTGACAAATTATGTTATTCCGAATATTCCGATGTCTAAGCTATACAACTGCACAGTTTTATGACAATCCGTTCAGTAGTTTTTGTGTGAAAGAGTAACAAACACACACACTCATTCACTCACTCACTCACATACATCCATACAAACTTTCGCATTTATAATATTAGTAGGATAGGAAGGATAGTAGGGTTCACTTCACTTGGTTTTAAAATAGGAATTAGCATTGAGATTCTGAAATTAACTTTGAGGTTCAATCCAAATGTCATGGTCGTCTGAAAGTGTCGGCCATCGACCTGCCGTGGGAGCAAAAATGGGTCCTCTCACCGTGGGTGTACCGCCACCTCAATTGGAAAAACTATACCGAAGGTATCTCCCTGTTGTTCTTATGAAAGTACTTACCTATATTCCCGTCAGCATGCGATGGCGCCAGCGTACTCAGCAGCGCCAGCGCCCACACAGCCGCCCATCGCGGGTAGCGACTCATCACATCTGCAGAACAAACTTCATCATCACAGTCTCACTACACTTGTGTCGCCGAGGAATTGCTTTCCCCACTAAAAACAATCTTATAATGTGTGCTCATAATTCAAGTTAGCTTGTAAGCAAAATGTACTTAAGGAATTTTAAATTCTCGCCGTCAATCTATACCTAATGAACCCTTATCATGGGCTCGGAAAACTGGCATTTGTGCGGGTTGTAAATAAAACGAATTGCATATCGAACACACACGGTGTGCTCCACATTCAGTTCAGGACATTCCAAAGGAGTGGGTTACCCTACTTAAAAATATGTTTTGGGGGATTCTTTAAATTGGTATCCTACATTTCTAGGTTGAAATAAAACAAGGACGACGATAAACGGTTCTCAATCCTACCTACTAAAAAATACACTCGAATTGAAAACCTCCTCCTTTGTAAATGAAAAATGGCATTCAAATACATGGATTAAACTATTTTAGGGTTAGCGGGAACCAACACGTCGACAACCAGATAAAAATTCAGAAAATAATCTTTCAGTTAATAGTAATAAAATATGAATTTAATTCATTGGCATTAGTTATTAGTTATTTTCAAATACATCTA
This sequence comes from Hesperia comma, assembly GCA_905404135.1. Classification (NCBI taxonomy): domain Eukaryota; kingdom Metazoa; phylum Arthropoda; class Insecta; order Lepidoptera; family Hesperiidae; genus Hesperia; species Hesperia comma. The sequence continues at coordinate 5,737,237 of FR990018.1, forward strand.
GGTACATACCCATATCATAGCAGGTAGATATCTATTTGTGGTATGAAAACGTTCGGTCAAAGCTATTTGTGGGGCAACGCCTACGAAGTGGTTTTATTGCGGGAGGTGTAACCTAATATTGCCTATTTACTCTACCGACACTAAACCTCCCGGAATACGAGCGCGCCCTACCTTCCCTCAGATTAAGGTTAACAGATTGTTTCTGTTCCAGTATTTGAATAATAAAATCAACAGTTGGTCGAGACTAAGCTGAATAAATAATAAATGCTATTTTTAAGGAATTTTAAATATAAGAAAACTCTGCCCAGGTTAAGATGTTGTAAATTGGACTGTTTAATTTAAACAATATTGTTTATTAACATCAGATTAATTGATACAACTTTATAAAAGTAACCCGATGTCATCTATAAAATTTTAACGTAGTCAAAATCAATTTAGAACGCATTCTAAAAGGTAACTGCAAAACTACTCGACAGATCTTTAATTTTAAATGGGACTACACCATAAGCACCAACTTTTGAATATAAACAATTCAACCGGTGAAAAGCCATAAGGTAGATATTTACATAATACACAAATTAATACATTCGAATAGGAAATTTTTGAAGGGAGAGAATTTTTTTCCCAATAGATTCACTGAATGATTCAATCGTTGAACTAGTAGGACTTCTTCGTCCTAGTTATTTAACTACTTCTGACAATTGAATTAATCGGACAAGACTTAGTTTAACTACCTAAATTTTACCGACGAGAAGTGCCGATGAATAAGAATGGATTAAATAATCCAGAAGAATAATAAGTAATTATAATAAAATTAAGAAGGTGATTTACTTCCATTAAAGCTCCTTCATCTCTACAAGAACACTAAAGCTGGCTCCAATGGAGAATTTAACACTCACTTTACCTACTTTTTAAAAAGTCTTCAATAAGTTAGCTTTATATAATACTGGCCCCATACGTAAATCCTGGGGACACAACTCAACTGTGCGATAGCCAAGGCTATGGTGATAGCTTCCTCAGATTACGGTCATTGAACTAAGTATAACTCCCAGTATTTAGTATTTGGTCCCAACTATAGGAAGGTACTTACTTAGGCCACAAACCCCCCTTACTAGCCTACGAAAATCATCGAAATTATGTTATCATCAGATAATTATTATTAGTTAGTACGTAGATAGGTAATATACATACTACATAATATATTGTGTTTAATTATTTAGTAGGTATAGGTACTAACATTATAGTATTAGGTAAATGCAACTTATTGCTACTTTACCTACTACATTTTATAATAAAGTATACATTGGGTTTAAATTAATACTTATTTACATAGAATTAAGAGTTACTTTAGATATAATGAAGAGTCTCTATAATTAACTAAGTCTCCTGTAATTAACTAAGAAGGTACGTATCTCACTATGTGCTATAAGAAAAAGCGTAAAGGTTAAAATTGTCGGAAAATAAATATGTATACTTATGACTTAAGTATGTGCCTATGTAAATAGTCATTTGGTGAAGTTGATCATACTATTACAGAACTTAGAATGGGACCAACGGGTGTACCGGACTATCTGGAAATGGAAACATCGAATACTTATAGCTTGTTATGTAGAGCTTAGTGACGTAGGTATCCATGCCCTTTAGTACCTACATCCCACGCATTGCTCGGGAAATCCTTTTAGACATCGATAAAACCGATACTAAGCTTTTTATTTAAACCTAATGCACAAATAATCAATATTTAATCATTAATTTGTGATTAACATTAATTTTACGGCTAACAAACTTGTACCTAAATACTGTATTGATTTATAAAATATTCGATATCTTGGGATATTTATGCACATTTGCGTGAGATGGAAAAATTCCTATTACACCTTAATCTAATCGTAGACCAATCTCATAATCGTGGTAAACAAACAAGCTCATAACATTTCATGAGTTATTCCGGTCTGATACTTGAAAATAGATCCCGAGAGTGGATCGATATACTTTTAATTATTTTTTATTCCGGTTTGATACCTAACGAGTAATACCTACGTGGATCGTAATATTTTAAATTATTTTCTATTCCGGTCTGGTCCATTGACTATCTGTTATCACATTTTAGTACAGTCAGCAAGAAATATGCATACAGGTTTTATTAGTTGTTTGCAAAATATATATTATTTATCGTAAGTTCGTTTGTTAGTATTTATAAAGAACATTTCAAGATTTAATATTTATTTGTAAATACTGAAAAAATTGTGCGTTTGGCAAGCAATGAACAAAACAATTGTTATCGGTTCGGCAAGGGTTTGGAAGAAATTCGAAGTTTTTGTAATATTTTTACCTGTAAAAAATGGGTCGAGATGGGTGGGTCTTCTTAACCACGGTAACCTCATTGATGAGTTTAGTTTGTGATGTTGTGTTCTTACATGATAAATGGGTTTTAACGACAATGACACGGTCTTAGTCTCTATCTTAATTCTGTACTGAGTTGACGAAGTGAAGTAAAGTCAAGGTGAAGTGTTGGTTCTTGATATACTTTTACAATAAATAGATGATCAAAATGAAGTGAAAACTGTTTATAAAAGTAAGTGTTTATAGATAAGCTATATTAAACTATATACCTATATGTAATGCGATCTTAAACGTTTTGTAATGATTATCTTGGAATTATAAATGTTGTTGGAAATTGAAATATTACAGGTATTCATTTTGTCAAAAACAATGTAAATGTAATTTGTTTCATTTTTATGGTTTTCATTTCGCAAAACTTTACAGAAAAGGTGCAATAAATTGTACTTTAAAAGAGGTATAAATATGTATAAAGATTTTGTGCTGTAAATTTACATACGATATTACGAATATTCACCATTTATTTCCTTTTTTTTAGAATGTCTGAAGATCACAGTCTGCCGTCAACTTCTTCTAGCCATCCTAATGAGTTAATATACATATATAAATAGAAACGGTGGTGTTGTTTTACTAAAAGCTGGTTATCAGTACACCAAGAAGGTAGAATATAAAAACGGATGGAGTCAGTGGAGATGTGTCAACTGGCGAAAGAAGTGTTTGGGGTCTCTTAACCGTATGATTATTTTTACTGTGATAATTTGACTTTGATTTTGTTATTTGAATAATTATCTTCAGCCACTTATTTACAAATTGTTTTTTTATACTTAATTAAGATTTTTCCAAATCCAAGGAGCAAATATAACTTAATGTGATGTGATTGTGAATACTATGACAATTTTAAATTGTATTTTAAATTTTATTTTCATAATTTGATTAATCTTTAGTCTCTTACAAATTGTTATTTTTATTATTTAGATTTATCCAAATCCAAGGACTAAATATAATTTAACATAACTATGAAAAGATGATTTCAAATGACTTAGGTAGCGTAACATAAGTATGTGATGATTCTTATACGAATAAAAAGTACATATTTTTATTTCATCAACTGTTTTTTGTTTGACTGTACTTACCCATTATAAACAGGAAATGGATCGATCCGGAATGGTCAAATTACAATGGATCTAACCGGAAAAAATACCTATCATGGATCTCGTAGTGTGGATCATACCGGAATAACTCCATTTCATTAATGCGACGTTATTAAAACGTGTAACAGGTTTTGCGGCGGGCGACCATGTTTGGGGGAGTATCAAAAATTTCGACTGTAAAAAGTGTGCCTGAAAGCGAGAATGCAATTACGTTTACTTACCGTTTAGAGTCCTCGATTAATCCGAAACATATCCGTGGCAAGTGGAGCACTAAGTCCTTCACAGTAGGCACTGTAACACAGGTAGATACCGTCGGATAGATGCGAGCACCAGCTGTATGCCGGCGAGCCTGCGCACTCCGCTGTATCGATCCCTCGCCCGTCCATTCAGTCGCTAGCTACCGCTTCTCCGCCTACGTAACGAACCGATTCGACTTGATGTTATATTTCAATCATCATTTGCTATTGTGATATTAGTATAATACCACTCACTGAAAGCTTCCACTCTGAGCACTTATCCGGACAACTTCCCAAATGTACTACAACTTATCGACTTTACTTGTCTTTTTCTTATAGTTATTGATAAAAGTTCCCAGTTCTATTTATAGCACGAGGAGGGTTACGTAATTAGAAATGTTGGATAGGCATTTCTATTAAAACGTTTTATTGTTAGTTGTTTAACTATGTAAAGCAGTAAATGGGACTGCGATGGCGCCCACACACTCGTTTATCGCCTGAACAACACCCCGCATGCTAATCACGTTGTCCGATAACGTGGTCTCTAACGACAACTACATACAACCTCCCTACTTTAAATGCGTAATTATTAGACACTTACGTATATTTTTCGTAACGTAGCAATTTTGAAGATTTCCTTAATCATTTCGCAGTAAGTTTTGGCATTAAGGTTGGGTAGGCAATTTATCTTGTTGGTACCGGTCGTTTTACATTTTCAGAATTGCTAACAACTCGACGACTAGGGAGGCTGTACATAAGAGTATAGTACATACCTATAGGTACCTACATGTAAGTGCAGAGAAGGAATTCAACCTACGTCAAACCCCTTTCACGTCATCCAGACTTCCCACGCCTTTTGATATAAGTGAGTAGGTAGATCAATTGAATATTTAGTACAGAAAAGACCTGTTTCTGTAGTGTGGTTAGATAGAATAATTAAAAAGTTTTTAGTTTTAGAGATTCCGTTTCGCTGTATTCATTGTACATTTGCCCCAAAGTTTCACGCATCTGAATAACTCATTTAAATGTCTCGTAAGTAACCCGAATTAATAAAATATATCTTCTCTAGTTTACTAAACGTTGGCATTTGGTCTGTTACGCCGGTAAGATCGTCATCACTTGTGCCACACGGTTTCAAGCTTGCTTTAAGCAAGCTGCTTTAAGCTTTAAGCATGTGCCACACGGTTTTAAACGGTGGTTTGAAACAGAAACAGCACGAGTTGTCGGTTTGAAACCATCAGTGTGTAATCCTACTTACATAACGGGACATAAATTACTCGTGTCCCTAACATCTTAATGATTTAACATAAAGAAATCAAACTTTCTTCCCTTATTTTCTTAAATCATCTGTCTATTTGAAGAAATATTTTGAAGACTTAAATATTGTTGCCAATCCTTGACCAGTAGCGTCATACTTCCTGTGTTTTATCTACCCACCCTTATTCCTGTGTTTTATGTCCTGTAATATAAACAAAATCATGAATATTATTTTATCCTCACATTAATATTTTTTCTGATAAATTTAAGTTAACCTTACCGTTGCTGTATAACAAAACATAATTGCCCAATTTGTTACATGCTATTCAGCGATCCCAAAGCCGCCCGCTAGTTGCATGAGCAACCGTGTGCAATATACGTTTACATCCCCCCCCCCCTCGTTGTCGCTTCAAGTATCAATCTGATATCGGTTTACTTTGATTAAAATAATATCGCATGCAGTACTTCCGTGGTCCATTTGCCCGCGTACACTTCACGCCTGTTTACGGCGGGGGGCCATGGCGGATCTATTACTATTTATAAGGATTAAACATAATAATAAGCTACAATTATGTCTTGTAGGTACTTACTTCAGTTTGATGCCCTATGGAAATACTGTACACTCGTCACACCGAGACGCAATGAACCCTGAATCACGCTAATTATGTTTTCTATACAGTGCACATGTACAAGTTCCGACTGGGAGCAGTTGGGACTCGGCCACTCCTCGGGCATGTCATCTCACCTAGCGGGAGATCTTCCTTCGCTTAAGGCCTTTATTGTAATGCGATTATACTTTTTGCTTTGTAGAACTTTAGACAAAGCCAACCCAGACCGAGAACTAAAATTTACTCTTGATTTAAATTTATGGCTCGTCGGGATTCGAACTCATAAGCCTTTGAATGGCAGTCCGACACTGTAAGCATGGCATTGTATAAGTCGCCAAATATAGTTCTGTTATCATAATATATTTGATCATGGAACCACAAAAAACTGCCTAGCTACCATGTGAGGGTGGATCAAAATCTGAGTAATAAAATCACATAATTATACATCTATATCATTCTTTATTAAGACGTTGAACAGGTACAACTTATTAATAGGACACCTGTACACACTATACACAAAAACATTCCAATATAAAAAGCTGTCGAAAATGGTTTTCAAAAAAAAATCGAGTCACATTAAAATCAAAAACAACCTGTGCTCTTGAAGGTACTTATTCATCTTTGCGCGTTATATTCACTATACACACGTGAGTATCAATCAACGGTTAAAATATTAAAACCATAAGGTACTTTATTTGTAACATAAATTGGGTTAACATAACGTAATTACAATTTTTTATATAAATAAACAAAAATATTTTCCATATACTATAAGCTGCCGCAATTTGAGTTAAGATATTGTATTATTTATACATAATATATTATGAGTCATAGATATGTTTAAAAACATTTATTTAAACGTATGTACAAACATCTATATTTTTAAAGTTATTAATTTTCGATTTATGTTAAGTATAGTAAACGTCGATATTAATTACATATTATGTTGCCTAATAGTGACAGAGTATTTTATAATTATGTAGTAAGTATTATTCGTTGCAAGTAAATACATGCAGTTCTTATTAACCTAATAGGCAATAATATCAGAAAATATCGTCTTTCCTATATTATGATTATTTATCAAATATACTTGGGTTATGGGGTATACTCATAAATTCAAAGTTCAATCATAATATACCTACAGTAATCAGTTTGTCAAGAGATCACTCTAAAACACCACACAAATGTTCAAAGTTAACTTTACTTCCTAATATAAATATTTACAAACTTAATGCCTACTACAAAGGAGAATTTCAGTATTTTTTATTTATTCGAAACTACTTAACACACTAATAATGTCGAAAACAATATTATTTGCACCATATATATTCGTTTCAAAAAATAACATTCCTTAGGCAAGTTAAAAATACTTTTTTTTATATACACATACAATATATTCGTAAAAACGGATATTTAAGCTAAGCGTCCACAGGTCGGTATCGTACGCATCGGACTGGTCGCATCAACTGCATTATTTTTCCATACTGCGTCCACTGTATCGGCAGCGATCTGATTGTCGACGCAAGTACCAGCAATCGGATTGCCGACACCAGTTTCATATCAGCGCGCGGAGCGCGTCCACTGATCGGCATTCCGTATAACGTTATCGGCACGCATGGCAAATCGCAAAAGTTGCCTCTTGGAGGATCGGTGTCGGCATTGCCGATGTGCGATCCGTACAATGCGGATCAGTGGACGCACTTGTATGACTTTCTATACAAAGAATACTACGATCCGATTAATGCGATACGTCCGATGCGTACGATGCCGACCTGTGGAAGCTTAGCCTTAAGCTTTATTAAACCATCAAATTATAATTCACTTATCATATTTCAGTCATAAAACACACATGCATGATCTCTCAAAAGCCTTTATATTATAACGTAGAAGTATATTTTCATAATTCAATAAGAATAACAAAAAAACTAACATGCATGTATGTGGATGGCATTACGAGTATATTAATATTGTTTGTGATATTTATTTGCAATACTAGGCGAAGTTTAATAAGGGTGCAATTGTAATGATATAAATAACAGAAAGCTCTATTGCTTGACTCCAATCTTTTTACGCTCATTGAAATGTCCCAAGATGGATTTTAGGTAGATATAGAGAAGTACCTAGTATACGATTTTTATATTTTTTTTCTCGGGTCGAGTGTGCTGTGATGTCTCATTTTATGGCCAATGCGGGAGGAGGGTGAGCTTCTTATAAAACGAAGAACAAATCATTTAAGGACTATCAGTTTACGAACTATAATAAAGTGTGCATACTTAAATTATGTATTTTTGACTTAGGTCCAGGTTAGGTCTAATTCTAGCACCATAAGTAAAATTCGCCCAGAATGCCGTAGACGTTATGTTACGCATTTATTTATAACTAATTATTCGTCGCAATTAATATCTAGCAGGTACATTGTGGTGAGGCACCATGTGATGTATTTCAAATAAACAATTACATTTACTAAACATAAAGGTATAGAAGCAATGTTAGGTGAATATGAAATGTTAATCATTTTACAAAGCCTACAATACTTTAAAATTTAAAATATGGCGGACTATCACTATGTAGATCATACAAAACTGTCATAATTATGTATTCTCAGTGACGACACTGTTATCGACAAACAAAATAATATTAATGTTGTTGGTTTATACTTATTTGTGGAATAAATAAAAATATAGGGCTCGTAATAGACAAACTGTAGCAACAACCAATATTTTGGAGTTTATTCATATAATTATTTTATGCCAATTTTTTTACCTGTGTTGGCTGCTATGTTTTTATTGACGCCAAAACGTATTTTGACTCTATGTCTGTCTGTCTGTGCATGCATCACGTGGAAATCATTACATTTTTAGACAATACTTCGCACATTTACATCATTTGTCTCATTCTCCCGGATGTGGATCTGTTCCCGCAAAATAAATTGCTATGTCAAAACTGTCAAAATGTTAATATTGTCTTACAATGCTGTCTTACTTGGCGTGTGGGTGACAGAGACAGCGCCTTATACGTAAGGCAAACTGTAAGGCACTGTCTCTGTCATCCACGCGCCAAAAGATCCTTGTACGACTGTAATTATGTATTGACAATCTTTGTGCAAATATTGTAAAAAATGATAAATGTCTAATTTCTAAAATGACAAAAATTGCCCACAAGTCGATAAAATGAGGTAAACATGAAGTTCGTTATAAGCAGAAAAATATAATCTGCCGCGCGGACACAAATTTGTTCGTTATTATCCCTTCGATATTTAAATCGTTCATCTTCGTTATGCAAACCCAAAGTAAATCATTCTTGCTTAACCTCTTTTACTATGGAACTGGTACTAAAGTAAAGGCATTATGTTCAGGTCTTAATCAGCATACAAAGTGCATATTGTGAGTACCCAGAGAGTATCGTGAGTACGCAGATATTAGTAAAATGTGCAAAATCCAGGAAAGTTTCATGGTTAATTTTGCAATTATAAATAACACCTTAATGATATTATCATATTGCAAATTACTATAATCGAAAATCTATAAGTTGGCAAGTATATTCTTCCTGAGAAATGCCCTTTAGAATTATAAAATCGCAACACTCACACACAGGTCTATTACCAACTATTATTGGTAAGCATGTAATTTACATCATAATAATTAAAATATGTATTGAGACATTCATGATACAATAAGTCCTAAAACGACAAAATTAAATGTCATTCATTCACACTCAACATTTCGTTTATTATAATACAATAAATAGTTTAAATAATGTCATATTATGTAGTTAATTTCTTTTGGTTACTTAACACCCAATTACTTTTAAACAGATCTTAATATAACAGACATCAATTTACTATATTAAAATGTGAAATGGATGTTTTGGACTATCACTTAACTGTTAATGGCCTCGTAACATATCACGTTACTAAGCACAATACAGTCATATTTATAATATTGACACATTGGCTGTTAGATTAACATTTAAGCTTATGAAAATCGGAAATAATCACACTTCTGATTTCAATCAAAGAAAAATGCTCATTAAAGTAAGAGCCAGGGCCTAAAAAGACATCAGAGATACATTTTGAAAACAATGTACGTCTACTCGCAGTATATGACTTCATTCATCATTATGAACATTCTCCTATACATTGTGCATACCAAAATGTAACTTCTTTGATTTTGGAACCTTTTACAAGTGTTAACTCTATGTCCAACTTTTTTACTCGAATTTACTAACTTTACGTAACTATTGATAGGAAATTCTTCACTTGGGTAACGCGTGAATAAAGCCTCATTATATTAAAAATATCGTCCGTCCACTTATTACTGGAAATATGACGTTTTCATATTTCGCTATAGTTATGCCGTGACGGTATTAGGAATTTTCTTCGCAAAATTCAATAACTTTTGCAACTACATTTTCATACCGGGTATGCAACATAAACATACAAATCCTCGTAATGATAACGCGTGCAACGCTTTCTAATTTAAAATCAACCAAGATTAAAGATCAAGTATCGTATTTTCGTGGATAAGTGCTAAAGGGTTCAAATTCAAATTCAAATTCAAATATTTATTTCTTCGAAGTAGGTTTTTACAAACACTTATCGAATGTCAAGTTACGCCATCGCTTCAGCAAATCCCTACGGCGAGTGGTCTTGGAAGAAGAAGCGGCAAGAAACTCCCAAGGAGTCTTTTTTTTCTCTTTCTCCACTCACAGTTACAGATGCACTTACTACTAATTACGGCTAAAATACGAAACTCATGTCCAAGCTGATTTATCATTAAAATATTCATCAAGTTTGTAATAACCTTTCGTCATAAGAATGCTTTTGACATAGGTTTTAAGTTTACAGTACGGCATTTCTGTTAATTGTATCGGAACTTTATTATAAATTTTAATGCAGTTACCCATGAAAGAGCCACCAGTTTTGCTAAGTCTGAATTTTGGTACAATCAGTTTAGCCTTATTTCTAGTATTTATATTGTGTACATCACTCTTTTTAGGAAAACAGTCATGATATTTTTTTACATACATAATATTATCTAAAATATATTGTGATATTACAGTTAATATATTTATGTCTTTAAACAAATGTCTAAGCGAATCTCTCGGCCTGAGGTTGTAAATGGCACGTACTGCTCTTTTTTGTAATATAAATATTGACTGTATATCTGCAGCTGAGCCCCACAACAGCAGACCATAAGACATTATACTGTGGAAATAACTAAAATAGACTAATCTTGCTGTTTCTACGTCAGTCAAAAGCCTTACTTTTTTGACAGCGTAGGCAGCAGAACTAAGTCTCCCTGACAAGGCTTTGATATGAGGACTCCATTGCAAATGAGAATCTATAGTAAGGCCCAAAAACTTTGTTGAATCAACTAGTTCTAATACTTCCTTATTCAAAACAATACGAGTTGGAACTTCTTTAACATTTGGTAAAGTAAATTTAATACATTTAGTCTTCTTCGCGTTTAACATTAAATTATTAAGTGTGAACCAATGCAATACTTGTGAAATAGCATTATTTACATCGTCAAAACAATGTTTCCGCCTATCTACCTTAAAAATTAAGGAGGTGTCATCAGCAAATAATACAGTTTCGCACAAGTTACTAGTAAAATAAGGAAGATCATTTATATAGATTAGAAAAAGCAATGGTCCTAATATCGAACCTTGGGGCACACCCATTGTCATGAGTGCTCCAGGAGATTCTATTCCATTAACAACTACTTTTTGAATGCGTTCCGATAAGTACGATTTGATAAGACTAACTGATTGTGTTGAGACACCATAATGACTTAGTTTATTTAATAATATATTATGGTCAACGCAGTCAAAAGCCTTTGATAGGTCACAGAATATACCAATAGCATCCTGCTTACGCTCCCAAGCATCAAAGATGTGTTTAAGAAGTGCGATGCCTGCATCAGTGGTACTTTTCCCCTTCGAAAAACCGAACTGATTAACATGTAATAATTTATTTATGGTAAAGTGAGAGAGCAGTTGATTGTAAATAATTTTTTCAAATATTTTACTAAGTGCTGGTAAGATTGATATGGGCCTAAAATTTGTAGGATCGCTTTTATATCCATCCTTGAACAATGGTACTATTTTCCCATGTTTCATAAGATTGGGAAAGCTACCGTCATCAACACATTTATTAAAGATGAAAGTTAAATGGGGTGCAATAAAAGTGATAATCGATTTAAGTACTAACGTAGAAAGGCCCCACAGATCACTTGACTTTTTAATATTTAGAGAGAGGAAGCTTTTAATAATAGCTTCGCAAGTGACATGTTTAAAAGTAAATGAATTGGCGCACCTGTCAACACAGGACTCCATAATAGTCATGGCAAGCTGAGGACATGTATTTAAATCTTTTGTTATCAATTGCGGTACTTTCGAGAAGAAATCTTCAAAGGCGCCGGCAACTCCACTATCAGAGGTGATACTCTTGTTATTGACCTTCAAATTAAATTTATGGTCATTGAATCTTATTTTACCCGTTTCTTTATTAATAACGTTCCATGTAGCTTTAATTTTGTTTTCAGAATTCTTTATTTTATTGGAAATGTAGATTGATTTAGCTTGAGCGCAAACTGATTTAAAAGTTTTGGAGTACAATCTAACATGATTCAAAAATTTCGGGTCTGTGGATGTAGATTTTTGTTCATATAATTCAAACAATGTTATTCTACTTTTATAAATTCCAGTTGTTGCCCAATCACTAAATTTAGTTTTAAAATTATCACATGTGACAACTTTTTCTTTAAAATTCATATTAAATTCATATTTAATTAAATCAAAAATAGTAGAATATGCTTTGTCAGGTGTGTCGTTATAGCATATTTCTAATGATGGCACTTTACTTTTAATATTATTTTTGAAGCTACTTATCCTTTTTAGTGTGATTGGTCTACTAATTATATTCTGTTTAGTAACGTCATGATGGTACTCAACTGTGGCAAGTTGTCCGCTATGGTCTGAACTGATACAATTTAATATTGTCTTATTTAATACAGTACAATCACAGAACATATTATCTAAGCAAGAAGCTGATGTAGGAGTTACTCTTGTGGGTTCAAAAAACACATAGTCTAAATTAAAAGATTTAAATAAATTAATGAACCTTATCGAACTAGAACTTGCAACTATAATATCAATATTAAAGTCTCCACACACCAGTACTTGTTTATTTTTTTTACACAATATTTTTAAAACATCTTCCATAGCAGACTCAAACAATGGGTAGCTGCCTGTAGGCGGTCTATATACACATACAATGACCACCCTCTTAAGTTCAATACATGAAAGTTCTATAACATGTTCAATAGAGAGGGAGACTATGTCTTTACGTTCCTTAAAAATCAAATTATTACGAATCATTATCAACGACCCTCCTCTTAGTATATTCGATCTACAAAAATAACTGCCTATACAGTAGTTATCTATTGATGTGATTAGTTCAGTATATTATTCATGTTTACAATATAAACAAAAGCGAAACTACTAGAAATATCCAGATATCTGTAAAAGCCCTCATTTGGGTTTGGAAGGTAGTGGAGGCGCGGGGCGATGCGGTCTAGGACCGGCCTCGTATACCTCATCGTACAAACACGCATTCGTATACGTCCTCGAATACAACTCTGGCGGGGGTTCCCCGATCTCACTATATATATTACCCGACGCATTCACTTCGTCGTACGCTCGAGACGTCGACGCCCCGTTCCGAGTATCCGAGTATCCGTATCCGTAATCGATATTCTGGTACTTCATTGCCGAATAATTCTTTGAATTCTCCAGAGATTCGCTGAAATTCCGCAACTTTTCGCCCTCGTCTTCGAACTTTGGCACGTAGATATTCTTCTCGTAATCGCTCGCCCGATTGCTTGTCGGCGTCGACTTCGTATAATAATCCTTAGTTTCTAATATAAACTGCTGTTGCGCGGAGTTTACGTCAAAATTGCTGTATATAGGAAAGTCGTTGTATCTTCCCCCAGAAGTGGGATTGGAGGTCGTAGCTTCGGTGTTGAGATTCGCGTAAATATTCTCACTATTTGTGTTTTTAGATCTTAGGTTGAGAGATTCAGAGATCATGTCGTCTAAAGATATCTCAGCGAGCGATCTCGTCACTTCACTCGTCGGATTCGATTCCGATCGCGAGTCACTATTCGAGTAGACACTCGAGAAGCTTCCGTACCAGGAATTATTCGTATTACTGCTATTATTTAACCTAGGTGCGGCAAGATTATTTGCCGTTTCGTTAGTTTTACTACTACTGGCGTAAATTTGAGATTCTGGTTGCGGTGTTACTGAGTGTGATATAGAGTTGTTTCCTTGTGTTTCGTAGTTAGATCTAGGTCTTGTATCGTTCTCGGTGGGTCCCCACAGTTGGGAAGTGTCGAAGGGGTCGGCTTGCGCGTGGACTTGGAGATTATTAGGAGATACGTCTAAGCTATCTAGTGATTTAGCACCGTAGAGATTCGTAAGGCTACGTACGTTTGGAGACGTAGGGTAGGGCGTCGTGAAGTTGTCTAAACTTGCCTGCCCCCAATCTGCTTCTTGAGCTAAAATCATAACAAATAAGAAAGTTATTTTATAACTTGTTTTAATTGTATTTGATGTACATACATTGCTCAAAAGACGGTCTAGAGGTACGGTCAGAAACGTGTTCAGAGTTTTTAGCGTGAAAACATGCTAAAAGTCCTGACGTCTAGGCGGTGAGCCGACGGAAGGGGGGGGGGGGGGGGGTAATGAAGGTACCAATTTTTGGTTTTTCACCAATATCTGAGGAATGATGCCTTATAGCGAAAAATGTTTTATGGGGAAATCAAAACTTATACAATTCTCTACAACTTTGGTTCTATATATATGTTCGATATTCCCAACTGTTTTTGAAGTACATGAGCATGTTTCTAAAGAATTTGCTTCGAACTCTACGCACTCTAGAAACAAATATTGACGGGACAATAATGAGTTAGTCTTACCAATTTCAGGCACGTCGATAGGCTGGTCCAGTAGGGATACATTGGGGTTGGCGGGCTTCTTGCCGGCCGCGGCGCCCGTAGACGGCGGCAGGTCCAAGTCGATCAGCAAATCTTCTTTAACTGCCAATTAAAAAAATATTATATAAAAATCTGTTATGTAATTTTTTTTTATATTTCAATTCCCTGCGTGAATGATAGCATTCACAATCAATTCCAGTTGATATCCATTATGAGTGCAATTAAACATATTTTACTATATAATATAAAGCTGAAGAGTTTGTTGGTTGTTTGAACGCGCTAATCTCAGGAACCACTCGAATTAAAAAAAAAAAATTTGTATTGAATAGTCCATTCATTGATGAAGGTAATACGCTATGACCGATAGGACCATAGCAACAGTTTCCCAAAGCGAGGGCGTCTACAAGTATACAGTAAACTTACCCTGGTTCAAACTCTTCGAGTACTGATCCCGGGTCCCGCGGGGCAGTTTATCCCGGGCCTGCAGCGTGCGGTCGTTGATCAGCTTGTTGTAGCTGAAGTGTTTGCTCGCCCCGTTGCCCGCGCGCGTCGAGCTCGGTTGGGTGGACTCGATGGTGCGCCGCTTGCGGAGGACTACCGCTGAGTCGTCTTGGGCTGTCGGGGATGACGGTTGGGTACCTGGGTTTGGAAAGTATATGCTTGTATTTTTAACCGACTTCGAAAAAGGAGGTTCTCAGTTTGGCCTGTATGTATGTACTATGTATGTATGTATGTATATTTGTGCGCGATTATCTCGCGTTTGGTTGAACCGATTTTCATGCGGTTTTCAGCATAGTATTTGTCAGACTTAGGAGAAGGTTTTAGGCATATTTTTGGCTGAACCGATTTTGATATGATTTTCAGCATCGTGTTTGTCAGACATAGGAGAAGGATTTAGGAATATTAACCGCGTTTTACTGAACCGATTTTTCTTTTCGACGTTAAAGTCAGTTCTATTTTGTTAAAAGTTAGCCTAAAGTTTGTTAAAATGAGCCTAACAAGTCAACTATGCTTATATTTTTATATTAGTCAGCAAACGCTCAAAGCCGTTTGATTGAGTGAGCCTAACAGATCAATTAAGCAACAGCGGTCGCAGTCAATAGTTAGTTGGGTGGATAACCCTTAGTGGCAATTTGTAGAGCGTTTCCGTTTGCTGTAGGGCACGTTATTCATGCCAAGTCGAAGACCTTCAGCTAGGAATACCACGGACGTGTTAAACAACTTCGCTTAATCATTTGCGAAGGTCCGTCCTACACTAACTTGTCGGTTCGCATATTCGTGTGAATGTCAATGAGTGGCCTTAGTGACATGTTATTTGTGTTGTCTGTCTCACGACCGAAACAGGAAAATATAGAGCGGAGATATATCGCACAGATTTTTCTTCTGCAACGATGAAGTTTGAACAAGGATAATTTTACAAATAGGATAACAGGAAGCGTGGTGTATGAAACTGCCTTGCGCAGTTCGACCTTGTGTTATCAACATTGATATTCATACATGGTGTACATTAGGCTAATTAATCAATGTATTTCTGATAACTTAATAAGGTTGTAATAAGGTTTTTTGATGCTATTAATTATATTTGTGAAATATCCATCTAAAATATAACGATACATGTATATTCTATATGAAATGTTTTTTTCTGTTACAACAACCTGCTATGATCTATGATAAATTTGTGATATTTAAAAAATATATATTATAGTAGAAACGCGCTCGGTATGCGTTCCTGAAGTCTGTCATTCGACTGGGCGATGTAACTTTGAACTGGCGTACAATTAATTGTCAATTTTTTAATATCTTTTAATTGCCTTATTAACGAGTGATAACATTAAAATCAAACATTAAATCGAATAATTATGCCAACTTACAATAGTTGTATTAATCTTGGGCTAAAAGTATTACAATTACTTAAATAACAAATATAAAAACAATACCTTTTAAAAGAAAACCACGTCAAACGGCGCTCGTTCAAGGTTATATCCATGTCATATCAACTTTTTGTTTTTGTAGTGAAGTGACATAATGAGGCTTTGGGCAAAACGTCCCACTCGGAAAACGTCCCACAGGACGTTTTTGTCCTTTGATTTAATTTAATTTTTTTCTTTGGGCTAAACGGACCACTTATAAGTATATACAGAAATTCTATTGTTCGCTGTAAAATATTGTACAGTCTGCAAGAAAACAACTAAATACATAGTATAAAATTAAACAGAATATTCTTGAATAGAAAAAATATCTATTATTACTTAATATAGACATATATGTATATAATTATAGTATTTATTTTTTTTACCGTATACATATTATATCAACATTTGATTTTAAAAAAATCACAACAGAATAATTTTCCTCAAGATCAAAGATTGCTTGGACATACTCAAACTGAAATGGTCGATAGCTTGGAGAGAGACCTACCAGATGTCAAAAAATCGTTTTAGTAAAAGTGTCACCGTTTTCGAGATTTTGACCTTTGTTTGATTTTTCAGAAATCAAGCTCTCTTACCCTACTTTTACTTGCTGGCTACACAAATGAGCACATGTTTTAATTTTTTTTTCACGTACTTTCAGATAGTTGGTCTACAATCCCAAGCTATGACTGAGTTCAAATTATTACGTGATTCCTAGAAATTCGTGTCTATTTAGGTCTTTTTATGTTTTCGATTGTTTCTTTGATTCAAGTTTGACGGTGGCTGGTGGAAAAAAATATCCAGTTAACTAATTATAGTGCAGATAATTTCAAAATGTTGCTTGGTAAATGGAGATTTTAAAACTATAAAACACTGACTACTTTAAAAGGAAAGGAGATGGTCCATTTTGGGCCTGATCTTGTACACTAAACCATGAAAAACCAAAAAATACAGAAAGTTCATTAAAAATATAATAAATTCACAAATCGCAATAAATGACTTGCTAAAATAAAATTAATTTCGACTTATTCGGTAGGTACTACTTGCAACACTTGCAAGATGGCGTCCTTCACTCTGAGTTCAAGCCATTGTTCAAGCATAGAGAAGGCATATTGACAGCTAACGTCATACGTCAAAAATTATGAATCCTCTGGTCTATAGTAAACCCAACTTAAGACTGAAACGAAAGAGGCGCTGTCGGACGCATTTGACATTCATTTGACCAATCATTGCACACTAGTAACTGACAGATGAATGAACACAACGTACTTATGAATGACTTTTCGTTAGTTCCAATTTTTGCCATTTCAGAGTTAAGTTGGGCGGACTGTACTGCCCGCCATTATGTAGAATAATTGCGTCACGTGGATTTGATTAGTCAAAAATGGTTCATTTTTCTTTTTTATTTTATTTTATCACTGATACAAAAACCAGACCCAGACTCCATACAATTGTGGACCGTCTCCTTTACAAGTTATTGGCATTTTAGTGTCGAGGGATGTTAATTTGAAGCTAAAGTGGTACTATGTATTAATGTGTTTGTAAGCATAAAAATGACCAAAATCATTTATTACGTCATACTTAAAAGGTGTTCAAGTAGTGCCAAAATACTTGGATGGTGGTTGAATACACAAATTATATATTAAAAAAAGGATTTTAAAGATATTATGTTCATTTCCTTAGATTGCCTGTGTTAATTATGGCATTCGCTTTAATCACAGGTAGTTTAAGTCATGGTGCCAGGTAACAATTTTTGTATTATTAACGAATATTAAATAAAAAATAAAGATTTAAGGCTTGTCTCATCATTTTTACATAAAGCTAAATTCTAATTAAAAACAGATATTATGGCATTTGTATTAGTCATTGTATAATTATTTAAAAATAATTTATATTAAGTACTGTATTTCAATTTCTTTTTATTATCAAATAGAAGCTAACCTTAATATTTATAGTGAAAATATCTCACACACGTATGTAGACTTTTCTGCCGACTATATAATTTCATTTTGGATTTCTGAGACCAATCGACCCAGTCAAAAAATGATGGGGCGAAACGTCCCATGGGACGTTTTCCGAGTGTGACGTTTTGCCCAAAGCCTCTTTATTGTACATCACTAGTCATGACGAATTGACATGTGTCAGGAACGCATACCTAGCGCGTTTTTACTATAATTATTATTTGACTGTACACCATACAACACACCTCTTTCATGGAATGCTATCGATAACATCGTTTGTCGATTCTTATCACACCTATGTGCATAGAATTATTTACACTTCGAACACACCGTTGATATAGATATGTTATTAGCATAATTATCTACGGCATGACGCATACCAAAGGTATTAAATAACTTGCGAATTACCGCATACTGTAACTCATGTGAAACTATCAAAATTACTGAATTAAAAGTACATAATTTAACAACACTTTCATCTTACTATAAAGTCTCAGTTTCGTACATAAAATAATAAATTATTATACTAATTTGGGTGTGTTTAAGTTATGGCCATCCAGTAAAATCTAAGGAGGTGACACAAGACATAAAGTAAAAAAATACAGTTGAATTGAGAACCTCTTCCTTTTTTAAAGTCTGTTATATAAACATGCTTACGAGATGGGAAAACCACGTCCTATCATCTATTCATGCAATACCTACAACATACTTTGTTAATACATAACTTCATAGTATTTATATATTGTTAGAGTAGAGTTAGTCACGTGTAAACACAGATGCTAGATCGCCCACTTAGCCATAGATTAGCGATTTTAATGCTAAATAGCACACGTACGGGAAATTACGTCGCTTTACCTTTAGATGCATTAAGTACTATGTTAGAACTCTCCTCTTGGTTTTTAGATATTATACACGAATATAAATTATAAATCAAACGGACAAATATAAATTATTACTCATCACTTTACAATTTCATGTATGTCATATTTTAAACACAACTGTTTTAGTAGAAGATCCGAATCTATATCGACATTCACCGGGTTGATAATAGAATCAAACTTATTTTATAACTAGCGAACCGCCCTCGCTTCGCTTCGGGACCCGTAAGTATCAGCCGCGTAGGTCTCGCTCCCGTAGGAATTTCGGGATAAGCTCCCGATCCCGCGGGATTTTCGGAAAGACAGCCTTGTTACTTTTATATTAATATGTTTGTTATGAAGCTATACCCATACTCGTCGAAGTTTTTCCCGCGTAAAATCGGATCCCGCGGGATTTCCGGGATAAAAAGTGTCCTGTGTTATTCTGGGTTATAAACTATCCGTGTACCAAATTTCATCCAAAGCCATTCATCCGTTTTTTCATGATTGAGGACCAAACATACAAATCTTCACATTTATAATATTAGTAGGATGCCACAGAATTCGCATTGTGCGAGTATTTTTGGCGCGCGAAAATGTTTAATGAATTTTTTCACAACTTCTACAGAGCAGTTGAGTGGAGGGAGTTTTTCCCGTGTAAATCTCGATCTCGCGGGAAGTCCGGAACAAAAAGTAGCCTATATACTGCTCCATAACCTTCTCTACCTTCCACTGAAAGTCCCATAAATATCTGAACCCGCGACCTATTTCCCGAATATGAGTTTTTCCCGCGTGAATAAGGATTCCACGGAATTCCGGGATAAAATTATCCTGCATATTGCTCCAAAACTGCCTCTATCTCCCAGTGAAAGTCCTATAAAAATGAAACTCGCACCTTCGCGCATAGTAGTTTTTCCAGCGTGAATCCTGATTCCGCTGGAATTCCAGGATAATAAGTGGCCTATGTTTTGCTCCAGAACCTTCTCTATCTCTCAGTGAAAGTCTCACAAAAATCTAAGCCCGCAACAAAAATGACAAAACTTAAGTCAACTCGAATAAACACTGCACCTCTAATTGTACCAACTTTATCCCCATTTTTGCATCCTTTGCTGGCTATTTTTTAAATACTGATTTTACATTGAAAATTACTTATTTCACTGTAATAATTTTTAAACATGGGGTTAAAATCATTTTCAGTTTAGTCAGAAAGTTACCTTAAAAATTTACAAATTCCCGCATTCTTTTGTGTTTTTTTTCTTTTCCTTACAAAATATCGAAAAACTGAGAAACACGTATTCTATTAATTTAAGTGATAACCCTTTGTTGCAAATTTGAAGTAAATCGGACGACGTTATAAAAAAATTCCATACAAACTTTAGTCACCTATCCCTAGGGAACCTAAATATTATTCGAAAAAAAAAGTAGCCTATAATAGACACCAGTATATAGGTAATAACTTTACCAAGTTTCAATGAAATCCATCCAGTGGTTTAAGCGTGATGATCGGTCAGACAGACAGACAGACAGACAGACAATAAATAAAAAAAATATAATTTTGAGTTCTATCTCGATATGTAAGTGCCCCTTAGTCGAAATTTCAAAAAAATATTCAATGTACAGAACACGTGCTCCTACAGTTTTATTATAGTATAGATAAATTTCGTATATTAGAAAATATATTAAAAATGGGTTGACAACAAAAATCCTGGACAGAATATTTTTAATTATTTTTTGAAAAATGATTTTCATAAAATGTTGTACTTATGATGAAGATAATAATAAAAAAATTTACTGGACTTAAAGTATAGAACATATAGAATGTGCAGACGTAGGGTAGACTATTATTTACCTGGACGAACTACTGGGTAGACAGGTATAAACAGGTATGTCAATACTAGTTACTTTTCACTCGATTTGATAATAATCTGCACATTCTATATGTTCTAAACTTTAAGTCCAGTATAAAATTTTATTATTATCTTCATCATGCAATATTTTTGAAAAATTATTTAAAAAAAAATAATAAAAAATATTCTGTCCAGGATTTTTGTTGTCAACCCATTTTTAATATATTTTCTAAGATACGAAATTTATTATGAAATAAGTTTGATTCTATTATCAACCCGGTGAATGTCGACTTAGATTCGGATCTTAGACTATTTAACAGAAGTAAAAAACGTACTCCCAATATGTTAATTAAACATGTTTTAAACCTTGAGAATCCATTCAATGTTGCAAATAAATATAAATGCATAATACATATAAATAAAAATAGCGTGTAATGTGGGTACAATATAATTTATATTTATATAATTTATAAAACACACATAATCCTCTCTCTTACACACATACACACACACGCACACACGCGAGCCCACGCACAGAAAAAATAACATCTGTTACTACATCACTCCCATAATTACAGGTCAATATTAAGTCGATGTAATGTGACATCGAGCATAATTATTATGGTGGGACTGCCATAACAGTCGCCCATGTAGTGAATCACGTCTGCAAGAATGTGTCTTGCATAAAGAATGCACGAACATGTCCAATGTAGTATAATCTATACCTATAATAAAACGTAAGTATTCCTTGTCTGATCAAGGAAGATATATGAGGAATACTATTTTTGGGGGTCTTTATTAATTAAACCATAAATCAATGACGGCTTGAAACTACATCTGTTTTCCTGTTGCCCTTGTATATGCCTATCTACTAATTTGAGTTTATTATTCACTAATGAATTGTGGGAAGTTTGGAATATAATTGTTTTATATCAATTACTTCATAAAAATATATCAGTTTAAAAATGTCGTCGTTCGATGTAGGTAGTAAGAGACAAGTTTCCAGAATCCGAAGCCAGCGCGGGTTTACTATTTCTTTTATTAAAGTAACGCTAGTAAAATCGTAATGTTTTAGCCACACATCGAAAGAAAACAAGAGTTCTTTTAATACAAAATTGTCAAGTATGTATTCGAATTGTATAACAATTTATCAATGAAATATTTATCGATTATGGTCCAGTAACAAATAACTTTGATAAAAACTGCACTCACCTCTCTGACCCGGCGATAAAGTCTGAGATTTCTTCGCTGACTGCACATGTTTAGTCTTCAGTGTAGTAACTAAGGTGCTGAAATTAGAGACGATATTATCATTACCACAATTGGTATTAACTTTTCGAGTCGCATCGTATCAAAAACCGTATATGATTTCTCTCGGTCTGCCTCTCTGGAATGTTTAGAAACATTTATAATATGAAATTTTAGGGTTCACAATTATTGTTATTAACTAGCGACCCGCCCCGGCTTCGCACGGGTGCAATAACTATTTAATGGATGTTATTATACATAAATAAACCTTCCTCTTGAATCACTCTATCTATTAAAAAAAACCGCATCAAAATCCGTTGCGTAGTTTTAAAGATTTAAGGACACAAAGGGACAGAGAAAGCGACTTTGTTTTATACTATGTAGTGATAAAGAATTAAACATAAAAAATAATGTTGATTATTAAAACATTACCACTATGACTGTTTAGTGTTAGTAAAGAGATTTTTTTGTGCAATTTTCACACACAACGAATATTAAGTAACTATGACAGCGTTAAGTACATGACGTGTCAGAAGCTCGAGCTGGTTGTTCTTTATCATGATTTCGTACTATTTTACTCTGTGTAATGTGTAACTTCCTTCCAAGTAGGTACTCTTGTCAAACTTGCAATGTGGGCTTCTTTCGTCAGGACGTCAACTCAGGATATCAAATGAAACACAGGATTGAGCCTCACACCATCACATAACCAACTGCTTTATTCAATGATCTATTGGCTCAATATGAATACTCGGTTTGGGTTTGTTTTCGTATTGACTGTATTTACTTTGCGATATTACGATATTGATTTATCGATCGAATCCACTCGCACTCGCGGTCACACATTATTAATCCACAACTTTCGAGATTCACGGTATTACAATTAAGAAGGAATCTTTACAATAACAAGATACCGGCGCGATATCAATATTCCATTATTTCTCTCATGACAGCTCCACCGCGCCACAGTGTATTGACTCACCACCGACCCGCGCGTACCACAGACTAAATAACATCAACCAAGCATTACGGATTTACTATTCCCCGACACGGCCATCGCTGACATGTCACCCGTCCCTGGGTGATGCTCCATTCCGTTATCATCGCCATCACAATTGCTCGATCCGCAATTTTCAATTACTTCAAACCAGAACAAAACTCAAAATCTTTAACATCAAAAATGACTACTGCTGCTACTGCTGCGAGTGGATTTCAAAACTTTGTGTTGCATTTTTTAACCCTAACTACCGTTTTTACCACTGCTTCCTAAGTGTCTTCGCTATGGAGAAGAAGCAAGCGGAACAAACTCCATAACATAACACTTGTTTAGAATAAAATTACCAATTCATTATTTGCGCGATTTGTTTTAGCTTTTTCTCGGTACGTCGTTACCGTATAACTCTAATCGGTACGTCACCGCTATAAAACCGTATTCGTTTCGGCATCCTCCCGTGATCCATCCTCAAGCACGCTCTACCAGCGGCAACACGTAAGATTACCTGTAACAACCAAATACACACGCGAGTATCTCTTCACGCTCGGCCCTTCCTGACCTACTATAAAGTCATTCTCAAAAATTCCGAATTTCGTCTTTATCTAACTTCATCAATGTCAATTTCCAAAAACACTAATCGCATTCCTAAAAATTTCGTCTCTGTCAGACTTGGTTCGTAGTTAGTTTCCAACCCTGTCAACATGTCCATCTCATGTGACTAACCAGTATTCCAAAACAATGAGATATCGTCAAACCAGTATTTACACCACTTTACAGCTTTAATCCAACCAGTGTTACACAAATTGTCAGTTCACCCATGAACTCAAATGGCTGAAGGTCATTAACTCAACATCATCATCAGGTAACTTTTCAAGTCTCAAATGTCATCACTTTGCTTGGTACACTCTGTTATTAACGCCTATGTCGAGCGTGGACGTCAAACCTGTGCCTATGTCGAGCATGGACGTCAAACCTGTGCCTATGTCGAGCACGGACGTCAAACCTGTGCCTATGTCGAGCACGAACGTCAAACCTGTGCCTATGTCGAGCACGGACGTCAAACCTGTGCCTATGTCGAGCACGGACGTCAAACCTGTGCCTATGTCGAGCACGTGTCTCCAACGCCTAAATCGAGCGTGGACATCAGAACCTGTGCCTATGTCGAGCACGTGTCTCCAACGCTTAAATCGAGCGTGGACATCAGAATCCTGTGCCTATGTCGAGCACATACCTTCAACGCCTAAATCGAGCGTATACACCACAAGCTGTGCCTATGTCGAGCACATCGCTTCAACGCCTAAATCGAGCGTACACACTACAAGCTGTGCCTATGTCGAGCACAACGCTTCAACGCCTAAATCGAGCGTACACACTACAAGCTGTGCCTATGTCGAGCACAACACCAAGCAACGTGTTGACCAAAACTAGGCCAGATGGGCCTAAACTTCCTCATTACTGATTGTCACTTCAAATTCAACAACTTGACCTTCAGGCACTTTCATCGCAATGTCATGGTTATCAAAAACCACCATTAAACCGTACCAGGTTATGAACAATGATAATGTCAAACAAACATACTGGTTAAACAATATCTCCCATATCAAATTAACTAGTGGACTTTCTCATGACTTAACCTCATAGCTTTTACTTTTCAGTAACTCAAAACATAACAGCTTGTACTCAAAATAAATTAACTGGTCACTTTATTTATATTCCCCAAAAACAAATTTACGTTCCTTACAAAATTTAGTTTTTATCAAGTTAATCAGTTTTTCTCAAAGCAATTGAATTTTTCTCAAAGAGTTGCCATTTCTCAAACAAGTTGACTTATCGAACGGTACTCAAGTACAATCATGTACTTCTCCCAAAATAACAACCCGTATACATAGCTCTCATGCAAAACCGTTCATTGGCACCCACCAACAACCGGACAGAACACTTCTCTCCAGTGCTCATATAAGAGCTATGCATTTTTCAAAGTAACAAAACCGTTCCAATACAATTTCAAAAGTTCCGTTCGACAAGTTGACTGAAATTTAATAAAACTCTAAAAAAAATAAAGAAGTCCTATTAGTTGACTACTATGTCACTATAATGCTGTTTATACTGTCAGCTGACATCAATTATCCAGTGCATAAAAGTAAACCAGTCATTAAAGCCATTAATCAAGAATTCAAAAGTGAATACTTAATACGGAGTCAATTTCTACTGAAAACTTATTACATGAAGTTTCTCTCAAATCTATTTCAATTAGTCATTATCAAAGAGTCCAAATAACTGCCTAGCCCATATCATGACTACTGCAATCCATTTTTTTTGCAAATTGTATTAACTAAGAAATTTATTCTGTGGCCGTCTCACTGTAACTTAAATCTGCAAAATATATCATGAAATACCTCATGAGATAATACCACAGGTAGTTAAATGTTACATACCTAGTAACTTATTACTTTAAAAACTACTTTGATGATAATCAAAACAAATAATAACCTTCTCATTTTCATACTTAGAACTCAATATTGATAATTTAGTATCATTCTGACATACCTAATTCTCATTAGATTAAGATTAAATTAGATTTTGTTATTATCTCAAAATCAATACCACAAATAACTTGTAAACTGATAGGGAACACTATCACCGTTCAACAAAATAATAGTAAACAGATTATCTCATTATTAAATTAAGGGAAATTCACTACTTTGTTTAATAACACAAAAATTCTTTTATGTTCCATTAATGTGTCTTTTACCTTAAAAACCATTAGATAACTCTAGTAATAACTAATGAAGTACTTTTAGTTGTAATTCTATCATGTGTTATTAACAAACTTTTAAAAACTTTAATTCAATTAATTTGTTGTCCCGGAGACTTTAATTATTGAGATATTCCTTCTGTTAAATAATCTGTCATAACCAGTGTTCTGGCAACCAACTATCACCAATAACCAAAGCTCATTTATGACTCCAACTGACTCATTAAGATAAGAACGATACAGATCACCTGACATCCAGCGGCACCCTTCAGCAGCGAGCACCCTTGCAGATCAGCAATGCAGGCCCATGATGAAGATCCTTTAGCCTCATATAGCATGCATACACTCAACAATGGCATTGCACAATATTCAAAGAATTTGTTGATTGTTGTTGTTGATACTTCCCCGTTCCACTTTGATACCTTCACAATAATATGACACAGACTTCTTGGGTTGTCATTTATTCTCTTAAAACACGTTCACCAGCATGGGTCGTTACTTATAAAGGCTTTGAATGATTTCATATCATTTATCATCGAAATATTTCTCGCCAATATTTCGTAAACTTAGGTTATGTTTCCATGAATCTGCTAATTGTCATTCATGACTTATTAACATCTAGTTCTTCGGGATTCTTTATCTCACTTCTGATGACGTGTCAGAAGCTCGAGCTGGTTGTTCTTTATCATGATTTCGTACTATTTTACTCTGTGTAATGTGTAACTTCCTTCCAAGTAGGTACTCTTGTCAAACTTGCAATGTGGGCTTCTTTCGTCAGGACGTCAACTCAGGATATCAAATGAAACACAGGATTGAGCCTCACACCATCACATAACCAACTGCTTTATTCAATGATCTATTGGCTCAATATGAATACTCGGTTTGGGTTTGTTTTCGTATTGACTGTATTTACTTTGCGATATTACGATATTGATTTATCGATCGAATCCACTCGCACTCGCGGTCACACATTATTAATCCACAACTTTCGAGATTCACGGTATTACAATTAAGAAGGAATCTTTACAATAACAAGATACCGGCGCGATATCAATATTCCATTATTTAGGTGTTCGAGCCTTAGCTTGAACCACATTTGAGATTACCTTCCAATATTCGTCATTAAAATAGGCTATCTCACTCGCACAATGCATCAAAATATAGTGTTGTCTCTGTCTATGCCTTCTCCCCCCTCCTCACACGCAGCGGCCGGTGGCCATTTTGCTTCAGTACGCTTTCAATATTCGTCGGGGCAACACGTAAACCGTACAAGCAAGTACTTACTCTGAAACTTGCCTCACATTCCGCTCGACGCTCATAAGCTCAGCGACGATTCCCGCTCGGCGCCTGTCGGCCCAGCGACGATATTATTCCCGCTCGGCGCCTGTCGGCCCAGCGACGAAGCGTGGCGCGTCGGCTCGTTGAGATCACGCGCCACACTGCTCGGGACGACGCGATGGCTCAAATGGAGCAGCGTCGTCTCGATTGAGGCGACACGTCGTCTCGATTGAGGCGACACGTCGTCTCGATTGAGTCGACACGTCGTCTCGATTGGGGTGGCACGTCGTCTCGGTTGAGGCGGCACGTCGTCTCGATTGAGGCAGCATGTCGTCTCGATTGAGGCGACACGTGGTCTAGATTGATTCGACACGTCATCTCGAATGAAACGACGGCTCAAATGAGGCGACCGTTCAGATGAGACGACATGGTCTCTAATGAGGCAACTTGTCGTTTAGGGTAACGAGAGAGCACATAATGTATATACATATTGCTCTGATTTCAATAAAGTTAAGCAGCCACTTGTTTACTTGCAGAAAATGGCCGAATTATCTACTTTGGGTGAACTGGCCTTGGAGACGTATCAAACTGATACAAGAGCATTCTCGGTAATCGTTGCTGCTGTCGACCAACATTTTCCGAACGGTTGGCACGAATGGAACAACTACACCTTTCAAGAGTTGTTTGGGAGTTGTGGGGATCAGATATCCCCCTCCGTAGAAATAAAGCTAAGATTCGCCATCCCTATTGTGGATATGGCTGGTGCCTTCAACCTATCAGCATCATCCTTGTCGAAGTGCGAATACAGTGCTCACTCTTATATGCCCCCCACAGTGTAATGGGAAAAATACATGCACCATCTTACAATATATTCAGGGACACCGTGTCCAGACTCAAATCAAAATTAAAAAGACGCTTGGATGCCTCCTCCGAGCTAGGAAGTGACGACCCACGGTCAAACACCGATGAAGCATCAAAAGCAATCCACTCACGCTCAATTTGAGAAGCAGACCAGGGCAGTAATGAGCACTTATTAGCTACTATCCTTAGCCAACAAATGGCCCTGTTTCATAAAATGATTAATATGCAATCGGAACAGAATGAAAATGGTAAGTTGTTGCTGCAAGAAAAATCAACGACAAGACTTAGATCAAGACTTAGATGGATCCTTTGAATCCCTCCCAGATAGCACTGGGGATGATGTAGGAATTGCCCCTCGGTACGTTCACGAGAAGTTGAACTTAGGGGCACAATGCATGCATCATGCCGAAGCATCTGATAGTGAACCTACTCTCGATTTCACCATGAAGACCACAGGTCAGGAATCGAAGGGGGCTTTTGCGACTCAGAGTGGCGCAATATCCTTATGTTACGGCATACCTTTATGCCAATAACACAAAAACAATTTCAGGCTACTCCTGCCTTCTGTGCTTAAACCCGAATAACCTCCTCGCGGGTATTACCCCAGAGTGGAAATCTGTCGCTGTCCTCGAACGATTTGACCATACTTTAAGAGTGATCACAGATGGGTTAATTTAATTTAACAATGGATGGTTTTCCAACAACTGTTAGATTGTTTACCTAAATGAAAGGGAAAGTATGGCAGGACTTCGTTACAGCAGACTCAAAATTTAGGAAGACTTCAGACTCTTTACTGCAATATGTTTGTGGTCGGAGGACAGAAGTAGTACAGAACCGCAGAGATCTTTTTACATGAAGGGAATTATCTTTTTACATGAAATACCCCCTTCGGAGACTCATCTCTTTGAAGAGAAAGCTTTCACTGAGGTAGTTCAGGAACACGGGGAATTCATAATTTTTTTTTTTTTCCTGACAAAAGGAAGCAAAATAAATCTTCTAGATACGGAACAACATTGTGACATATGTTATGCATATAATAAATGAAATGAAATAAATTTCAGCGCAAATCAAACCTGCATAATAACCAGGGATCTACAAGAAGAATTGATTCCCAAAATAAAGGAAAGGGTGGAATGGCACCCCACTCAAAGCACAAAGCAATCGAACCCTACACACCAACCAGGCAAATTCAAAAAAAAGGGGGGGAGGCACACGCAACTCCACTGACTCCATCCGAGCGGGATACCTCGCATTTCACACAAGCCAACGGAGGGAGGCACTCGAAAGTATATTAAAAATTATAAAAGGCTACAGAATCCCCTTTCGGACAACCCCACCTATAAAGCAGTTTACAAGGAGAAACAGACTCTGGCTTCAAACGAAACATTCCCTCGAATTGCCACGGCAAAACTAGATTGCAACGCCTTACAAAAATCCATTCATCAAACGGGTTTTTTGGTGAACGATGATCTTGAGGAAAAAAATCCAACAGGGAGAATCGCCCTATATTCAACCTTAAGAATTTAAACAATTATGTTCATGCCCCGTCTTTTCGTCTTATAAATCAATTTCAAATACCTCTACATCTAGAGAGGGGAGATTATAATTATGATGTATATAGATACCTCGCAGGCATATTTTCATATCCCCATTCATCAGAGTCATTGCCGGTTCCTGTCCCTCGCGTATCAAGGAACCGTTTACGAAATTACTTGCCTCCCATTTGGTCCGGCAAGCAGTCCGGCCGCGTTTGCCAAAATAACGAACTGGGTTGCGCAACGACTAAGGCTAGAACACTTGCGAGTCCTATTATTTTTGGAGGATTTCCTAACAATTCACCTAGACCCCCTAATCCTGGAAAGTCAAAGCAAGTTTGCAATGACATACTTAGAGGATTTAGGGTGGCATCCCAATCGGAAGAAGTCGTCTCTAACCACATCAACCAGATTGGAGCACCTGGGGATCATTTGGACACAGTAAAAAATACCAAGAGCCTGTGCCCCAACGGTTCTAAAATAAAGCACATCATATCGAAGTTTCTGCGGTTGAAACGATAGAGTTGGCGGACGTTCCTAAATATTACTGGGTAAACTAAACTTTGCATCACTGACGGTACCGTTGAGCAGGCTTCAGTGCCGAGCACTTCAGAGAGCCTCAAATCGGTTACCAGACAAGATCCCTTACAAGAAGTTTCCCTTACGGGACTCAGCGCAAAAGGACTTATTATGGTGGATGGAGAATATTCAGAAATGCATGCCAATACATTTCGAAGATCCCTCGATCTTCATCACAACGGACGCAGCCGATCTAGGTTGGGGAACCATAGCGAACAATCGCTATTTATGGCAACAATGGTCAACGACTCAGAGGGAATGGTAGAGCGACATCAAAGAATTATGGACGGTGCTAGAAGTGCTTCGGAGACTGAATCTCGAACTGACATTGAAAACCGTTGTTCTCCAATCGGACAATCGCACGAACGTAGCTTACATAAACAAGCAAGGGGGAACGAGATCGTTAAAATTGCTGCGAGCGGCACGACAAATCCTCTTATACTGCGAACACCAACAATCTCACCTCATTGCGCGACATATTCCGGGTGTATACAATGGAATAGCGGACGGCCTGTCGAGGAACAAATCCATGCTTTTCTAGAAGTTTCGGACGCCGGAAATATATTTGTTTGCGTCGAGGCGATCAGCTGTGGCAACTTACATATGTGAGCGAGAATGTCGAAGACAAAGACGGTTGTTTCAACGACGCGTTCAGCAAGAAGTGGAAGTACAAGTTAGCATGGACATTCCCACCTCCGGCATTAATACCTCGTGTGTAACAGCACCTCCAGTCGGACAAAGGATTATATATTCTCATCGCTCCAATTTGGGAGAACGCTTTCTGGAAACCAGAATTCCGCCTCAGGGCAATGGGTTCCCCTCTGCTTATCCCGAACATCCACAAGAATTAGATCGATCTACAAACAAACCGAGCACCCCCACAGGCAGAGCACCTTAAATTGAGGGCCAGGATGGTTCGGGCTGGTCACATCAAGTAAAAGAATGGACTGAATCAGAAATTGCTTTATTAGAGTCATCCTGGAGAAAATCATTGTTAAAAAGTTTCAAACCAGTATGGAGAAAGTGGTATACTTGGGCCATAAATAAAAGTATCCCGACACACAATCCAAACCCACAAGATTTAGCAAGGTACCTTTGCTACCTTCATGATGAAGTCAAGTAAGCTCCCAGAACAAAAGCAATGCATAAGTCGGTCGTTGCAAAATTTGGAGGAGGTTTCGCTATACGCCCTCCTACTAACTAACTACTACTAACTACTAACAATTGTCTTAGAAAATGGAGGACTTAATAGACTTTTTAGTATCGTATAGCTTCAACGAAAAGGATCTCTTTGCAGTCTCCAGACATGCTAGCGTTCTACTGTTGTTGTTACTGGGGGAAGGGTCCACGACATCACCTTATTATCCCTAGAAAGAGGACCATTTGAAGATATGGACGTAGAATTACTATTTTGGTCAAACTTCGGTTCCAAAACAAATTCAATCTCCTACAGA
The DNA here is from genome assembly GCA_905404135.1 of Hesperia comma. Lineage (NCBI taxonomy): Eukaryota > Metazoa > Arthropoda > Insecta > Lepidoptera > Hesperiidae > Hesperia > Hesperia comma. The sequence continues at coordinate 5,769,107 of FR990018.1, forward strand.
CAGTCGAGCTGTCTAGATGACTATTGAAAAATGGACGCAAGGACAACAACAATAGATTTGACATAGTTTTTGGATGAGGATATACGTCATATCAATTTCTCATAAACGTCGAGCGTCAAAGGGTATTAGCAGCATATTTATTACCACACGCGGAATCGCCAAACCTGCCTCACTAACGGTTTTTGTGGGTCGGATCAGAACTTATTTAAAGAGGCTCAAATCTGTGCTTCGGCGGGAAGTTTCCGTGCTGCCGTGGCGACACATGCCTGGACTAGCAACCGGTTTACGGGGAATTATTGGCAGTCAAAGAACACCTTCTTTAAACATTACTTTAAAGATGTCCGCAATGTTCCAAGACCTAACGTGAATGCTCTCTCTGGATCCTTCACTGTTACATAAATTAATCTTGGTAAACATTAGCCGATGTGTTTGATTAATCATCTAATTACATCAAATTGTCTTACTACGTAGTATTTAATTAATTACTTTATTAAACTCCCTCATACTATTCTGCCAAAATAATGTATTGATTGAATACTTGTCATTATTATTACAATAAATAGCTAAAAATCATTATAATATACTTATGCCTTGGACTTTAAATCTCCCTATTTATCTCTATTACATCTGTCACAGTACGCACACGCAGCGCCGGCAGATAATAAACACGTCTCAAATGTGGTTCAAGCTAAGGCTCGAACACCTAAATAGAACCGTTTTTCCCCCGAAGGGTATAAAACGGATATTTAGGTTTCAGCCGCAGCTTGAACCACACCTTCAGGTCCTTGCCGGCCTGAAAAGTACTGAAGCAAAATGGCCACCGGCCGCTGCGTGTGAGGAGGGGGGAGAAGGCATAGACAGAGACAACACTATATTTTGATGCATTGTGCGAGTGAGATAGCCTATTTTAATGACGAATATTGGAAGGTAATCTCAAATGTGGTTCAAGCTGCGGCTGAAACCTAAATATCCGTTTTATACCCTTCGGGGGAAAAACGGTTCTATTTCTCTCATGACAGCTCCACCGCGCCACAGTGTATTGACTCACCACCGACCCGCGCGTAACACAGACTAAATAACATCAACCAAGCATTACGGATTTACTATTCCCCGACATACATATAAATAATAATATTTAATTTAATTTAAAAAACCCTTAATGTAAGTAGTTTTTAAACAAAGTATCACAACCAATCAAACCAATTACCTGGGAAACAATCCAACCTCCAGAGTACGTTGGTTCTGCCCCTTCCACCAGTGCAGCTCCGGCCGCCGGTCTATCAGGATGATGGTGTCGCCCGCCTCGATCGTCATCTGGCCTTGCTTGTGGTAGCTGCGGACAACACAATGGTACACACTAGTGTCGACTACCAGAAGGTTGTCTGGAAGAGATCGCTTTTTTCGTAATTTTTTTTATATTATTACTAGTTTATAATGTGATATAGGTACACATTATAATGTGGTAATAGTAATGGAACACAGTCAGAGCCCCTCTAAAATTCCTTGTGCTGTGGGCGGCATAGACAAAATATAAGACTTTCATTCAAATTTCTACCTCGCTGGAAATCGAACCCAGCACCTTCGGACGGCTATACGGTATGGTAACCACAGTGTCATACGGGTCGTCAATTCATCATACTACATTCTTAAACTGCACAAGATACAAGGACCCAAAATAAAAATTAACCCAAAACAGTAATCTTATTAGATCTTTCATGTAACCAACTGAGCCGTGCTTTTTGTTTGTCTATTACACGCGACTATACCCGAATTTGCTGGACATAAAGTAGAGATCTGATGAAAAGTCGCTTTTCAAAAAACGGAGTAAATCCAATAATCCATGTTTTTTTTTAAATTTAAAATACAATATACAAACTACAACCCCTACCTCAATCCGGCAACAGCAGTGTCAAACTTGTTGGTGTCAAGGTATCTCTGGATGCCGGCGAAGGTGGGCCGCTCCTTGGGGCTGATGTCCCAGCACTGCATCATAAGCATGTATACGTCCGGCGGGCAGGCCGGCGGCGCCGCCAGCCGCTGGCCTTCGCGCATTATCAGCCGCAGGATCTCTGAGCCGTTCAGACCTGGACAGAGTACACTATATTTGAGTCGCCGAGGATATGGAATTGCCTCCTTATTACCTGTGCTCATAGTTTTATTAAGCTTGTAGGTAAGCCAGTAAATTATTTAGGGAATTTTAAATTTTCGCGGTCAATCTACAATGAATCTTAAACACAGGGGCCGAAAGCTGTCATTTGTGTAGATTGCAATTGAAACAAATTCCAGATTGAACGCAAAGGGAGGGTAGCTTGGTTATAGCTATACTGGTTGCGCGATCGATATGGAATTTGTTTTAATTGCATCCGACAAATGACAGCTTTCGGCCCCTGTAGTTTAGGTACAGATTGACGGCAAGAATTTATAATACTGTTGGTAAAATTTGCTTATAAGCTAAATTGGTTCTGCATTCCTGATGGCTCAGGTATACATGCATCACCGACTTATATCCTTGACTTATATCATTGAGCAGTAATTGACAATGTCCACTTTTGCCTTAGTCAATCACTTAGAATCAAGACGAAAGTGCTGGACTAAGAACTAAGAGCTACTAGATGGATGTTAAATCGCCTACCTATCCAAGGCTCCTCCCCAAACGTATACATCTCCCAGAGCGCCACAGCGAACATCCAGACGTCGGAGGCGTGCGAGAACTGCCTGGTGCGCAGCGACTCGGGCGCGCACCACGGGAACGGCACGCGCCGCCGCTCGCTCATCACGTAGCAGTCGTCCGCGTCTGGCAGCGCGCGCATTAGACCGAAGTCGCCGATCTTTACCTGTTGACAAATGTGTTGGTTCAGTGATGTAGAAAAAAGTTGCTTGATATAAAGAATGCTATTTACTCATTTGCTAGCTAACCAAGTAGTATTTTAAGGTATAACAAAACAAGTACTAGAACCTTCAAGAAGAGATCTGCTCATGATAGTCTTGCTGAAAATTTTTCATGTTACAACCTTTCTTCTGTTTATTGATTATAAAAAAATTAAGTTGTTAAATTCCAATGAAGCACAATATGACGTGCTGGCTAAATGTAAAAGTCCCAAAAACTGTAAATATGAAATACTCACCAATTCAAGACTAGAGAGTAAAATATTCCGACATGCTAAATCTCTATGTAAAAATCTATTTTTCTCCAAGTATGCCATGCCAGCCGCAACTTGCCCTGACCACTTTGATATGTAATTCAGTGAAACTTTTCCATTTTGTGCCCTAATGTAGTCTAGTAATGCTCCCATGTTGGCTAGCTCACACACCATCATCAGTGGGTGGAACACCACACCATGAAGTTTGATCAGATTTGGATGTTTGAGGCTATGCATAGCCTCCATTTCTCTTCGGAAGTCATCATAAACACCGGGCTGTGAGAATGCATCTGCTTTCAGAACCTTAACTGCTACTGGCACCATCTGATTAGGGCTGTCTGAAACCCTCCATTCTCCCCTCCTCACTACTCCAAAAGATCCATTTCCTAATTCATTATGTAACCTGGAAAATAAAGTGGTTAAATTTAATTTGCTATGTTTTTTTTTTTACTTTTAGTAAGGGACAAACACTCATTAAAATAAAAAGTGTATGTCTAAGATTTCTATATACTGTTCTAATAGATGTGTTGATGTTGAAGTGATAGCATCATTGAATCTCTTTTTGAATGGATATTTATAACATTAATATGTCGGTGTTCTAAAAAAGACCATATAAATAGGAATTGCCCTAGTAAAGCACAGTGACTACTTAACAACAAGTCTTTTGTCTATTAATAGAATATAAGAAAATATAAGAAAAAATCAGAAGCCATATAAAATGCTCACACAATATCTTTCTCTAATATAATACAGGTAGTCCTGCTCTCTGTCTGTGCTGGTCTCAGAGCTACATCAGTCTTCTCCCTGGACAGTGAACTTGATGAACCAAAGAGTTTATTCCAGAATTTTCTATTCCATAACTGCAGCTTCTTTTTTCTTACAGCATCAAACAACCTGCGCACTCCAGGCTTACTGATGCCAATTCTCTCCAAGTCTTCAGCATGCACATAATCAAAATGTGCTAGCCTTGTTATCTAAAATATTTTATAATATTATGTATGGTTAAAGTTTAGTATCCGGTAGCAGGGGGGGAGGGGGGAGAGTGGGGGTGGGGGGTAGGGGCTTCGATGCTGATTACAACGATACCACTCGCAGCTCTCGGCGACACACCGTTTTCGAGAAAATTGAGAAAAACTATTCTAACCTCAAAGTACCAAATACGCCATATTAACCCGAAAAAATTCGCTTGAACTGTCAAAAACCTTACGAGCTGCCTGCACTAATACCGCTAATTCGTCAGTTGTTTGACATATTAGGTCTATGTCACTGTTTTCGACGGAACCGCGCTTCATGGGGTTCCTCTTTTCCGCGTAAATAATTACAGCTAACCTTAACCTAACCCATCTGTGTATTTTCTTTGCATCTGTCCACCAGTTTGTTTGTCATATTGGGCCTCTGTCACTATTGTCGACTGAACCCCGCTTCGCGGGGTTCCTTTTTTCCGCGTAAATAATTACAGCTAACCTTAACCTAACCCATCTGTGTATTTTCTATGCATCTGTCCACCAGTTTGTTTGTCATATTAGGCCTCTGTCACCATTGTCGACGGAACCCCGCTTCGCGGGGTTCCTTTTTTTCGCGTAAATAATTACAGCTAACCTTAACCTAACCCATCTGTCCACCAGTTTAGATGTATGTTATTTTTTACTGGCGGGGGGCTACGCCCCCCGAGCCCCCCTTTCGGGGGGCCTGCGGCCCCCCCGTCCCCCCGCTTCTCCGTCCCTATCCACCCGCTTTTTGAAGTTGGGTTCTTAAAATGAAATAACAATAATTATTGTCACTTTTATACAAACATAACCCAGCTACAATGGGTGTTTGACATATCAATGTCACATATATTATGACTTATTATGGTTTATATTGACAGTTCATAAGGTTTTTGACAGTTCAAGCAAATTTTTTCGGGTTAATATGGCGTATTTGGTACTTTAAGGTTAGAATAGTTTTTCTCAATTTTCTCGAAAACGGTGCGTCGCCGAGAGCTGCGAGTGGTATCGTTGTAATCAGCATCGAAGCCCCTACCCCCCACCCCCACTCTCCTCCCTCCCCCCCTGCTACCGGATACTAAACCCAAGCCTTATGTATATTAAAAATATGATACAATTAGTTCTACCGGGTGATTATATGTTTAAATGGTGCATGCAATGTATAACTATTAATGTAAATTGATATCGAACTGCAGCGCAATATATTAACATAGAATAATATAGTATTACATTCTAAGTCTCACTATATTTTTATTCAGAGGCACACAAGCAAAAACCACAAGTACTACATAACAACAGCAATGTTGCAATGTTTACGTTTTTTCGTTACAAAGCACTCATTACAATAACGAAATTAATAATTAATTTTACCTGCAGCTGGTCTCTTATTGGTAAATAAAACTGCTCGAGTTGAACATTCTGTAAGATTTCAGACAACCAGTCCGTTCCAGAATCCATCGTGTACGCAATAATCCCGTCCAATAATTAAAGCAACAGATTTATTAGAAATCTTCACGAAGGTAACATCTCAAGCAGGAAGTGCGAATTATAACTTGTGAGAGTAAAGAAAACCTCATTTCTTGAAGAGTAATAACTTGTGAATTATTAAAAAATAACAATTTGAGATTTTGCAAAAACTGCAACAAATATTTTCTGTTTACAATAATTTTCTATTTAACCGTTTTCTATACGCTACGACACAACCACGATTCTTTTATAAATTATTGAATGAAAATAGCGGTGCGCGACTTTGAATGATTCCATTCGAATTATTCGATTTAGTAAATCATTCGAATCAGTCGAATGATCTATACAAATTAGTGTAACTAATTTGTTTTTTTTTTTTGGATTTTATGACCTGGTATTTACAACCTTTAGGTCAATAACTAATTTGACTTGAGTCGACACAGAGTACTAATCGACGATATACGACGCGACGCGAGTTGAGTCTCAACTCGCGTCGCGAGTCGAAACGCTGCTTATTAGATTAATTACTAACAGGGCTCCAAATAACGTTAAAAATGTGGTATCGTTACTTTCGTCCTTCGATTGAAACGTTAAAAATAAAGGTAATAAAGGTAACGTTAAGCATGGTATCGATACTTTTTACCGTTAAATCGAACGGTAAATGATAACGAAACCAATGTTTATGTAAGCTGGGGGGAGGGGTAAGAGCTTTTTTTTTGCTTACTTAATTTGCTTACTTTTGCTGACGAGAGGGACGGGGGGGTTAAAGATTGTTAAAAATCTGCTTACGTTATACAGTAATACTTGAACGGTCCCTTTCTTCAGGGCGAACAACGCATGCATTAAGTAGCGATAAAATTACCGATACTTTTAACGTTAAAGTAAAGAAAGATAAATTAAATTTTTAACTTTACCAATGTAACGTTAAATGTGTTTACCATTAAAATTTTAACACTATGAAAATAACGTTACTTAACGATACTTACGACGATATTTACGATATAAAAGTCCGCGACAGCATATTTACAAGTACATTTTACGTGGGAGCCACTATATCAAAAATAGTGAGGTTTAAATACAACTAGCTGTGCCCGCGACTTCGCCCGCGTGGAATTTAACAAAAAGTTATTACATTTGTAATATAACATTAGCCTAAGTTACTCGTTATTACATCAGCTGTCTGCCAGTGAAAGTCCCGGCAAAATCGGTCCAGTCGTTCCAGAGATTTGCCGGAACAAACAGACAGACAGACAAAAATCGTAAATAATGTTATTTTGATATATGTACACCGTGTACACATCCTATTATGCATTTAGTAAAAAGCGGTTATTTTAATATTACAAACAGACCCTCCAATTTTGTTTATTTAAATTGGGTGCTTTTTACGATGCACATTTTACAAAATTTATCACATTCTTATCAAAATTGATTCATTTGTCGCTTTCAGTATTTAACGTAAATAAACTGTACGAATACAAATTCCACGCGGGCGAAGCCGCGGGCAAACGCTAGTATCCCAATAAGGATAAGCAGTGAACGATCCATGGCTACATAATTATTATTCATTCCAAACTGAGTAAGCGTCGAATGAAATGAAGTCAAATGCGCGACTCTCGTTGCGAGTCGAAAGCGAAACGCTGAGATTAGTTACTAATTTAGTAGTCGTCATTCGTATTATTCATTCGAACCTGACAACAGAACCGACTGAGTGAGCGTCGAATGAAATGAACTCGAACGCGCGACTCGCGTCGCAAGTCGAAACGCTGTTAGATTAGTAATTACTAATTAGTAGTTGTCATTCGAATATGAACATTAGTATATTATTAATATTCAATTCGAATGCGCACATTAGTAGTTGTAGATTATTCGAATAGTGAGATCATTCGCAGTCGCGCACCTCTAAATGAAAACAGGCTAACAGGCGAAACAGCCAAACAGCAAGCAAACTTCAATCTGACAGTTACTCTTACTGCCATTGCGTGCGTTTGGCTTTGCCTGTCACAGCCACAGATGAAAATAATAAAAATTGTCACCACTCACACAGAGTAAGAACACTTTTAACATGGCCACACATGGCGGCATTATAGGTATATACTCATATTAAGTCCATTGTATACTCACTCCGACTTTTGATTCGATTCAGTAAATTGACGTTTACTATACTCCGACTTTTAATTCGATTCAGTAAAATGACATTTCCAGTGTTACCGCTTTTTATTATCACAAAAATAGTGATGTACCTGGACGCAAATTATTCGATTCGATAAAAAATTTAATCGGATTATAATCGTTTCGCAAATCGCGACAAATCTGTGTGAAGTTATTACGAGATCAATAAATACACATAAAAAAATATTTTTTATTAAATTTCCCCTAGACATTTAGACTAGACACTTTTCGAAATAATGTTGCCAGCTTTTCAATAATAGTGATTTCTCACAAGATTAACGAACGATGTTTTGATTATTCGATTCTTCTTTTCTCAATATGTCTATTATGATGTGTGTTAATCAAATATAATTAAAAATCACAGAACAATCCGGAAAGGTTATTAATTAAAAATAATATAGTAAACATAAATATTAAACACCGATGCATGAATGCTTTTAGGACAAAATTCACTAAAAGCGCTTAGCAATAAAAAATCTTGGGGAAATTGATAATTATTAATTTTTTATGTGTAGTTATTGATCCTGTAATAACTTCATACAGTAAGTATTTTAGCGATTTACTAAATTATAACAAACGATTAAAATCCGATTAATATTTTTATCAAATCGAATCATTACGACCCAGATGGCGCAATGGTTAACATGCCGGATCGCCGTTCCGAGGGTCCTGGGTTCGATTCCCAGCGAGGCGGCAATTTGAATGATGAGTTTGAATTTCCGTTCTCGGTCTGGGTGTATGTCCTTGTCTTGTGTGTTGTCCATGGTACCCACGACACAGGGAATCCTAGTGTGGGGCTATGAGTGTGAAGCGTTATTTATTTATTTATTTATTTGCGTCCAGGTTACATCACTATTTTTGTGATTATAAAAAACCGTAACACTGGAAATGTCATTTTACTGAATCGAATTAAAAGTCGGAGTATAGTAGGGCCATTTTAATAGGTCACATTTGACAGTTCGTTAAAATTTTACAAAGTAACCTTTTAATGGAGGCACCCCATATTATTTAATATTCCCTAGATATTGTTAAACTTTTTACACTTAAAAGTACCAAAAGAAACAGATCAGTAGATAAGTTGAATTCGAGAAGTCGAACTAATCGTCAAACAGTTTTTCACCATTATAAAATAAAATATATTTTAATACGAACAAAATTAATTTTGTTTTATTTTAGGGCAAAAAATATGTAATTATTCATTTATATATAGGTACGTCTGGCTCAAAAGCCAGTATCGAGAAACGTGAATTGTTACAAAAAAGTCATGATTTCATTTCGCGCCATTATTTGACGCATTATTTTTGTCGTTTTTTTAGTCGTTGTGCGAACTGTGCACTTATTAATACTTTTATAACAATCGCATTCGATTTACAGATGTTTGAAGTCCTTATCGATTAATTAAACTTAATCGATGTTTTTCAGCAGGTTACCCTCACTATGAAGCAAAGACAAACAGTTGTCAAATGTGGCCTATAATTATGTGAACCACACATGAACTTTGAATGAAATCTGTCTGTCAAAGCTGTGGCTTAAAACACGAAAAACAAAATGAAAATTGCGAAAATATACTGGCGAATGGAATACGAACATCCAAAGAATTGTTAAAATGTATAAGCCATCAGATGATAGTATATCTGAAACCAGAATCGTTGATTTCGGGAGTGTTCCTGTAGATACTCTAATTGAAAAATGTCTTTACATTAAAAATACTTCGAACGTAAGTTCGGTTAATTTTGAAATTCATTACAGAAATCGAGGTTATGTTTTTGAGTTTTATTTTTTATTAGAAGGAATAGAATATACCTACTTACGCATAATAAATTTTCAGAGCTTTCTAACCTATCGAGTTTCCTTGATGTACATCTTAAATAGCGTGGATCAAGTATTTAAAATATCCGTCACGGAAACTCCCGTGAAGCCACTTGATAATGCCGAAGTAAAGATAACATTCAAACCAAATTTACCGCGCCAATCTTTTACCGAATATTTTATTGTTGACGATACAGCCGGAAATACCTACAGATTGACGGTTACCGGAAAATGCTTTGGTATTGTATATTGTTTTTGACTTATTACCGTTTTAATTGTAGTGCTAAAGTATGAGGTGAGGATTTTATTTTAAATAATACCTATTAAATACATAATATTAACTTCACACCAAGATTACCTAACTGCATCGCGAGTGCACACACTATATTACAGTCAAATCAAATGTCTACCTCACCTACTACCTACCTACGCTTTGACGAATCCTCTACAATGAAACTCCATCGATCAAATCAGGCGGTCATCAAATGCACAAATACCTAAAGCAGCAATGTGGCTGCCAACGGTGTCCCTATAAGGAACAGGTTACTTGTAGGTACTATATATTTTTGATGACGAATTTATCTCAAATCACAGGACCGAATGTATCATTAAATAAACGTAAGCTGTTGTTTAGAATATGCAGAAACGTATCGGAATATAGGAAAGAAACCATCAATATAATTAACAATTCTGCTATTGACGTGACCTATCAGTGGTTACTGCCGTTGTCTGGCCAGGGGTTTTTTCAGGTAGGTTCTTAAATCATCTGACAATTTCAATTTTAAAGTTTTCATAAGAAGTTGTAAGCTTACGTGCGTAACTTTTTATTAATAGATCACGAAGGGCGTGCTCCAGGTAGCGATTAAATTGTTCAGAATTCCTATACTTTTTCTATAGAAAAAGGATTTTGATTTTTGAGTGACTAGTGGAACGCGTCTGAAGAGTAATGTTAGCTATTTATCTAGTTAACCTATGTTCATACGCCGTATATGTATGTCTTCAGGAAAAAAATGTCAGACTTAACACTATTCATATTTTGTTATTGAATTTAAATTTCAGATTTCGATAGGCAATTGCGGTGTCATTCGTGCATTTGAAACGATCACCGCTACGATACATTTTACGGGCACTGCGCTCGGTATTTACACCGGGGAATTGGTTTGCCTCGTTCTGAATCAGGTAAAATACCTATATCAGTGTGCTTAGTACGAGTTTTATTTGACATAACGTGCTCACTACGTAAACTAAAATTTGTATGGGATCGAAGCAGAGACATCTAGCGGAAACGTGAAGGAATCAAAATAGCGAGTACGAGTTCACGCGATCACGTTTACGAAAGTAAAGTCAACTGTCAGTGGTAAACGTCACGTTTACGTATGGTTTCTCGAACATTGCGCGAGTACAAGTGGCATATTTGACAGTTCGTATACTTAACTTGCGAAAACTCAGGGAACGTGTTATCGAAAAGTTTTCACGTGTAATTTACTAGTGAAATCATAAAAAAGATGGTCTATTATTTTAATTACACTTTTGTTTTGTTTGTTGAAAATTCTGTCTGGATATTTGTATTTGCTGGGAGCATAATTACGGCCACAAATCTCAAAGTGAATGAAATTATAGAAAAGTGGTATTTGTGTTGTTCGCGTTCCGGTGAATACTTTTTATGATAGACAATATATTTTTTTCTGGATATGGCGTTGGTGTATTTACACTCAGCCAAAAACAAGTGAAATATGGGATAAAATAAATATTTACATTTACTAACCTACAAAAAACATCGAATCAAGAAATACTTAAAACAAAGACAATAATGTACATATTACGATATTTATGAATTATTTTTTCTATATCATCATAGATATAGGTACATTATAATGTGAGATTGACTTAAAATAGTTAAAATTATTGTGCATTAATGGCTGAAATTGTTGGAATGTTGTATTAAAAGTCTAGTTTATAATTATAACGTGGTTTTATTATTCCGTTTTACACAATGTAATATAAACGACATAGAACAAAATCACCATTTTTTCAGACAGTTTAATACAAAAACTTATTCTTTTTTTATCCTACCAGTTGACAGTCTCACTATTTAAAACTTTACATACGTAAGTATTTATTATTTATTATTATTAATAAAGTATGTATTTCATTGAATTTGGACAGAAATGATTCATTTTCCTTAGAAATTGTTTATGGCTGTTGCTCAAGATGAGCGGGATTATAATCTGGCGATATCGCTATAATTAAAGAAATAAATAGTCATCTTAAGAGATTTTTAATTTTTGTGCAAAGAATTGCACCGGCGCGGCAATCAAATGAAGCCGGGCTCCTTATTTTATTTAATGAAATTTTTATGAATTCACTAATCACATTTATCTATGTTCCTATTAAAATTAAAACATTAGCTTTTCTCTATGGCATTATTATAACAAACGTTTATCTATTAAAAATGGCGATATAAGCATTACAGTTTGAATAGTAACTTTTCATTAATACTTTATTAAGAAAAGAAATACCTTCTTTATTTGGTAGGATTCTCTCACGACGTTTTGTTGCCAACATAACAATAAATGGTTTCTGCGAATGAACGTGTGAATAAACGTGCCGATACGCGATCGACTTGGTTATGACGTTTGACACTCGTACTCGCAACTTTTCGATAGTCACCGTCACTCACGTTTTGACGGATGACGTGTAGGTGAAGTTTTCGAAGCAACTCGCACTAAGCACACAGTTCTCATATAGCATCACTGAAAACAATTCATGGTTACTACGGCATATGCTGAGTGAGCTCCATTTTCTGGGCCACTCGACACATGCGACACATCGTTGCAGGACATAGTGAAAATAAATTTGCTTCTTTTTTTATATTTTTTTTTAGTTTAAAATTATTATCTTAGGTTATTTGTCTTTGTTTGTGTAATGTCCTACCATAAATTTAGATTTCATGTACTGTACATGATGTACATGTACCAGTGTGCCAGGAATAAACAATTTTCTATTCTATTCTAATTTCTAACTGTGATAATAATGGGACAGTTATGTACCTACATGAATTCAGGTCATGGTGAGACAGCGATAGGTAGCAGGTACCTACCCGTTGTATAAGGTATTCGCGATAACTTACAGACTTCACTGGCTGTAACCCATTACTGGCTCACAAATGGATTACAAGCTGCCTAGTCCAGGTATGGGTTTCTGCTCCGGACATACTTAACGTCCGGAACAGACGCATTGACATGCCCTGCGAAGGTCGGAAACGCTCAAGAAATTAGTCACTAGTGGTCACCTACCATCCAACTACCGACCGCGCCCGCTTTTATTTTACTCGGTCGATCACTTAGACTTAGGATCAATGCAAGTCCTGATAGGTACCTGTATAAGTGATTTAACCTTTTTAATAGTTGGCTAAAAATTGATCTTTTAGGAGCCATGTTTCCTAAATGCTATAGCGACGGTAGTCCTACCAGGGAATCCTATGTTCAGTGTTCAGAATCATGTATTCGAGAAGAATTGGAAGCGCAAATGCCGCTATGCTCATTTGATGGAAAATAGCCTAAAAAGATTATCTTATATACCTCCTGCATCGGTATACGAACGATATCTCGACTTTGGCGTTGGAAGTGTATCTGATGTCACTCGTAATATCTCGCAGACTCTTAGTGTTACCAATCATGAGTTGGAAGAAGGATATATCAACTGGTTACCAGGTTAATATTTAAATGAGTAGTGTGTCTATAGTCTTAGGATCCTTAGGAGTTTTTTGCCATTTCTTCCATGGCTATAGATACTCATGTCATGTCATCGCGATTGCATATTAACGTGATGTAGGTACCTACCTTATATGGCATTAAGGTAGCAAGAAACTAATAAGCCCACCCTTCCACTGTCTCCCATTTATTATTCTAGGGACTAGAATCGAGATAGGACTAGTTACTCCAGTTAGTAGATGATGTTAGAACGTTAGCTGTTTAGTTTGTAAGTAGTGAAGATTGAGGCAGGTACCTACTTTTAGTGATAGTCTGTCCCTTGTTCTTGCTGTTTGTAATAACATGTTAATACCTAAGTCTCGTTTTAATTCGGTCACTTATCTGTTGTTATATGAGTACCCAGATGTTCCCCTCTAAAAAAAGTACCTAATGGGTAATTCTCATAGTTATTTAGTATTCATTTTACGTCTATCACGCGGCTTACCTCACGTATTGTTTTGTCGGATTCGCCCGACTAGTTTGGAACCGATTCCGAGGTTCGTCATCAGGAGCCACCGGCGACGAGACCTCGCTTGCGACAAAAGTCACACGAGAGCTCGCTTGTGACACAAGTGACACAAGTGTGACAAAACAATACGTGAGGTACAGTGCGCCCAGGTTATCTCTGAAATGGCAAAAATTGGAACTAACGCCGCCATGTTAATAAGTCATTCATAAGTACGTTGTGGTCATTCATCTGTCAGTTACTAGTGTGCAATGATTGGTTCAATGCATCCGACAGCGCCTCCCTTCGTTTCAATCTTATGTTGGGTTTACTATAGGTAAGCCGTGTGATAGACGTAAAATGGATTCAAAAACTCACGAATCAATAAGTTATTTAGTATTCAATTTAATTACATTTCTTATTTAGCCTGAATCCCGCATGGTTGTCATATTAAGTGTAATTATAAAATTAATTTCCAGATGCAGACAATATTTTCATAATAGATCCGGTTGCAGCGGTTATTCCTCCAAACGAGTCAATCTTATTCACTATTAGGTTCAGGTACGATATAAACACATGGTTATCTCCTATTTAAAAAATTTCGACGACGACCCTAATTTAACGATATCGTTAGCTCTGGAGAAGAACTTTCGGCAAATGGTAGATTTCTTGGTGACATGACCTTCGCAATAAATTACTAACGGCACTGAAAGATAGGTACTACGAATTCTTAATGGAAGAAGTTGTGTAAAAAATCCCGACCACAAAGCAAAATACGGGTAACAGACTTGACTCAAGCCCATATAGCCAAGTACACTGCACTTTTGCAAGGGTTTCCTCATGACTGAAGAGCATACTCCACCACGTTGCTGCTCCCGTACAGATTGGTGGAAACCTACAAAACTTCTTAACCATAGCTCGATTAACTTCAGTAAATTCAGTAAGTAATGGGTTGTAAGAATAATCTTATAATATTTAATTTATTATTTTATATAACGTAGGCCTAAAATACACAATGAAGTTTACGGGTTTTTGATGTGTGGTGAATACCAATACAAGAAGTACGATGATGATAAATCGGAAAGCCCGAAGATCAAACACGTCTGGTTCCGAATACCATGCATTGGCAACACGTTGGATCCCTGTGCCGAATGGGCTACGGACTGGAGTTGTGCTACTGAGGTGAGTCTTCTAGGACCAATAGACAATTTCTAGTCAATGATTATAAGTAAGTAAGTCTCCCAATCTCTAAAATATTAATCATAACAGCATCTAATGTTAGGGTTTTTAAAAACTCGAATCAGTTGCTGAACTATTTGGTGATGCCTTTAGTGTTACTGCAATATGTGCGATGGTGATCACTAAGCTATCTACCATCAGTTAGTCCGCCTGCAGATATGTTCGCTATTTGCTAAATTGGACTGTTTTACAGAAGCTTTCAACTTGCTTCTCAGGTTCAACCAAAGTTACAACCACTGTAATCAACTCACAAATACAAAATAGTCTACACACGGACCCCCAACTCAATTAGTAGTATTCTTGACGAAGTAGTCCCAGCGTAATGGATAATAGCTCCTGGCTAGATAATAGCCACGATGTATCACGTAATGCCGGACATACCTAGTCAAGACAAGCACCTGGGAACTGTTCTCGAGTTTGAAATTATATACATACCTACGACTTATGTCCACACCTCCAAGTATCTATACTATGATACGAATACGAGTAGGTACTAAATAATATACGAATTTTGAGCTCCATGTCAGGCCAGTTGCATGAATTGTGATTATAGTTGCAATTTTTTTGAGCTGTGTTACAGAGTTTTCTCAATCAACAACCACCTCACAGCCCAATAAAATGTTACAGGAGCTGTAGCGTAGCTAGCTCGTGTAGTAGCTGTTTGAGTATCTGTTTTAAACCCTCACGTCACACCGTATTTACGAGTAAGTAGTAGGCTCGTAGTAGGCGGACTTACAACCTCCCTAAGAGGAGACGCAAATCTGTTATATTTTGCCATTTCTCGGTTTGGTGTCACCCTCCAATTGGTGTCACCCAGGTTTTATGTTTTTACATAACTGTTTCTTTGTCTTCATTTCAGATTGTCCTGCCGCCAACGGTCCCTACGAGAACAACTTTTACCAACTTTATGATATCTAACAAATTAGAGTGCTCGATGCTATTCAAATTTGAAGCCCCGCAAAAAACGTACGTTGTGACATCTATATTTATCTTAGCTGCCAATTTACTAAAATTGGCAAATTATTTATCCTTATCTTTAAAGGGATTAAGTATACAACAAAGATGGATGAACATTTCTCTGAAATTGGTGTAGTTTCCAATACCTGTTACGAATATAAATTAATTATTGGAGGTAAAACAAATTACTAACTTTTTTTACTCACTTAGCACCTACTTTTCATCTTTCTTCCCTTTAAAGTACGACGTATTTACGTAGTTAGGTATTTATTTGGCAATTGTTTTATTCTTAGAAATTTTGTAATAATGCCGATGTGCGGGATCGTACAAGGCCGTGGATGGCAGATCATTTCCGTCGCTTTGGAACCCAAGTATTTTGGAGATTATTGCGAGTCATGGGACCTAGTTATTAACAGGGTTCAAAAGGTAAGTTATAATCCTTAATTTGATATTAAGTGATTGATTAACCGAAGCGAAGCGAGGGCGTGATTACCAGTTATAAATAAAATCAACACAGTTTACGGAATTATTTAATATTCCCTAGATATTGTTAAACTTTTTACACTTAAAAGTACCAAAAGAAACAGATCAGTAGATAAGTTGAATTCGAGAAGTCGAACTAATCGTCAAACAGTTTTTCACCATTATAAAATAAAATATATTTTAATACGAACAAAATTAATTTTGTTTTATTTTAGGGCAAAAAATATGTAATTATTCATTTATATATAGGTACGTCTGGCTCAAAAGCCAGTATCGAGAAACGTGAATTGTTACAAAAAAGTCATGATTTCATTTCGCGCCATTATTTGACGCATTATTTTTGTCGTTTTTTTAGTCGTTGTGCGAACTGTGCACTTATTAATACTTTTATAACAATCGCATTCGATTTACAGATGTTTGAAGTCCTTATCGATTAATTAAACTTAATCGATGTTTTTCAGCAGGTTACCCTCACTATGAAGCAAAGACAAACAGTTGTCAAATGTGGCCTATAATTATGTGAACCACACATGAACTTTGAATGAAATCTGTCTGTCAAAGCTGTGGCTTAAAACACGAAAAACAAAATGAAAATTGCGAAAATATACTGGCGAATGGAATACGAACATCCAAAGAATTGTTAAAATGTATAAGCCATCAGATGATAGTATATCTGAAACCAGAATCGTTGATTTCGGGAGTGTTCCTGTAGATACTCTAATTGAAAAATGTCTTTACATTAAAAATACTTCGAACGTAAGTTCGGTTAATTTTGAAATTCATTACAGAAATCGAGGTTATGTTTTTGAGTTTTATTTTTTATTAGAAGGAATAGAATATACCTACTTACGCATAATAAATTTTCAGAGCTTTCTAACCTATCGAGTTTCCTTGATGTACATCTTAAATAGCGTGGATCAAGTATTTAAAATATCCGTCACGGAAACTCCCGTGAAGCCACTTGATAATGCCGAAGTAAAGATAACATTCAAACCAAATTTACCGCGCCAATCTTTTACCGAATATTTTATTGTTGACGATACAGCCGGAAATACCTACAGATTGACGGTTACCGGAAAATGCTTTGGTATTGTATATTGTTTTTGACTTATTACCGTTTTAATTGTAGTGCTAAAGTATGAGGTGAGATTTTATTTTAAATAATACCTATTAAATACATAATATTAACTTCACACCAAGATTACCTAACTGCATCGCGAGTGCACACACTATATTACAGTCAAATCAAATGTCTACCTCACCTACTACCTACCTACGCTTTGACGAATCCTCTACAATGAAACTCCATCGATCAAATCAGGCGGTCATCAAATGCACAAATACCTAAAGCAGCAATGTGGCTGCCAACGGTGTCCCTATAAGGAACAGGTTACTTGTAGGTACTATATATTTTTGATGACGAATTTATCTCAAATCACAGGACCGAATGTATCATTAAATAAACGTAAGCTGTTGTTTAGAATATGCAGAAACGTATCGGAATATAGGAAAGAAACCATCAATATAATTAACAATTCTGCTATTGACGTGACCTATCAGTGGTTACTGCCGTTGTCTGGCCAGGGGTTTTTTCAGGTAGGTTCTTAAATCATCTGACAATTTCAATTTTAAAGTTTTCATAAGAAGTTGTAAGCTTACGTGCGTAACTTTTTATTAATAGATCACGAAGGGCGTGCTCCAGGTAGCGATTAAATTGTTCAGAATTCCCTATACTTTTTCTATAGAAAAAGGATTTTGATTTTTGAGTGACTAGTGGAACGCGTCTGAAGAGTAATGTTAGCTATTTATCTAGTTAACCTATGTTCATACGCCGTATATGTATGTCTTCAGGAAAAAAATGTCAGACTTAACACTATTCATATTTTGTTATTGAATTTAAATTTCAGATTTCGATAGGCAATTGCGGTGTCATTCGTGCATTTGAAACGATCACCGCTACGATACATTTTACGGGCACTGCGCTCGGTATTTACACCGGGGAATTGGTTTGCCTCGTTCTGAATCAGGTAAAATACCTATATCAGTGTGCTTAGTACGAGTTTTATTTGACATAACGTGCTCACTACGTAAACTAAAATTTGTATGGGATCGAAGCAGAGACATCTAGCGGAAACGTGAAGGAATCAAAATAGCGAGTACGAGTTCACGCGATCACGTTTACGAAAGTAAAGTCAACTGTCAGTGGTAAACGTCACGTTTACGTATGGTTTCTCGAACATTGCGCGAGTACAAGTGGCATATTTGACAGTTCGTATACTTAACTTGCGAAAACTCAGGGAACGTGTTATCGAAAAGTTTTCACGTGTAATTTACTAGTGAAATCATAAAAAAGATGGTCTATTATTTTAATTACACTTTTGTTTTGTTTGTTGAAAATTCTGTCTGGATATTTGTATTTGCTGGGAGCATAATTACGGCCACAAATCTCAAAGTGAATGAAATTATAGAAAAGTGGTATTTGTGTTGTTCGCGTTCCGGTGAATACTTTTTATGATAGACAATATATTTTTTTCTGGATATGGCGTTGGTGTATTTACACTCAGCCAAAAACAAGTGAAATATGGGATAAAATAAATATTTACATTTACTAACCTACAAAAAACATCGAATCAAGAAATACTTAAAACAAAGACAATAATGTACATATTACGATATTTATGAATTATTTTTTCTATATCATCATAGATATAGGTACATTATAATGTGAGATTGACTTAAAATAGTTAAAATTATTGTGCATTAATGGCTGAAATTGTTGGAATGTTGTATTAAAAGTCTAGTTTATAATTATAACGTGGTTTTATTATTCCGTTTTACACAATGTAATATAAACGACATAGAACAAAATCACCATTTTTTCAGACAGTTTAATACAAAAACTTATTCTTTTTTTATCCTACCAGTTGACAGTCTCACTATTTAAAACTTTACATACGTAAGTATTTATTATTTATTATTATTAATAAAGTATGTATTTCATTGAATTTGGACAGAAATGATTCATTTTCCTTAGAAATTGTTTATGGCTGTTGCTCAAGATGAGCGGGATTATAATCTGGCGATATCGCTATAATTAAAGAAATAAATAGTCATCTTAAGAGATTTTTAATTTTTGTGCAAAGAATTGCACCGGCGCGGCAATCAAATGAAGCCGGGCTCCTTATTTTATTTAATGAAATTTTTATGAATTCACTAATCACATTTATCTATGTTCCTATTAAAATTAAAACATTAGCTTTTCTCTATGGCATTATTATAACAAACGTTTATCTATTAAAAATGGCGATATAAGCATTACAGTTTGAATAGTAACTTTTCATTAATACTTTATTAAGAAAAGAAATACCTTCTTTATTTGGTAGGATTCTCTCACGACGTTTTGTTGCCAACATAACAATAAATGGTTTCTGCGAATGAACGTGTGAATAAACGTGCCGATACGCGATCGACTTGGTTATGACGTTTGACACTCGTACTCGCAACTTTTCGATAGTCACCGTCACTCACGTTTTGACGGATGACGTGTAGGTGAAGTTTTCGAAGCAACTCGCACTAAGCACACAGTTCTCATATAGCATCACTGAAAACAATTCATGGTTACTACGGCATATGCTGAGTGAGCTCCATTTTCTGGGCCACTCGACACATGCGACACATCGTTGCAGGACATAGTGAAAATAAATTTGCTTCTTTTTTTATATTTTTTTTTAGTTTAAAATTATTATCTTAGGTTATTTGTCTTTGTTTGTGTAATGTCCTACCATAAATTTAGATTTCATGTACTGTACATGATGTACATGTACCAGTGTGCCAGGAATAAACAATTTTCTATTCTATTCTAATTTCTAACTGTGATAATAATGGGACAGTTATGTACCTACATGAATTCAGGTCATGGTGAGACAGCGATAGGTAGCAGGTACCTACCCGTTGTATAAGGTATTCGCGATAACTTACAGACTTCACTGGCTGTAACCCATTACTGGCTCACAAATGGATTACAAGCTGCCTAGTCCAGGTATGGGTTTCTGCTCCGGACATACTTAACGTCCGGAACAGACGCATTGACATGCCCTGCGAAGGTCGGAAACGCTCAAGAAATTAGTCACTAGTGGTCACCTACCATCCAACTACCGACCGCGCCCGCTTTTATTTTACTCGGTCGATCACTTAGACTTAGGATCAATGCAAGTCCTGATAGGTACCTGTATAAGTGATTTAACCTTTTTAATAGTTGGCTAAAAATTGATCTTTTAGGAGCCATGTTTCCTAAATGCTATAGCGACGGTAGTCCTACCAGGGAATCCTATGTTCAGTGTTCAGAATCATGTATTCGAGAAGAATTGGAAGCGCAAATGCCGCTATGCTCATTTGATGGAAAATAGCCTAAAAAGATTATCTTATATACCTCCTGCATCGGTATACGAACGATATCTCGACTTTGGCGTTGGAAGTGTATCTGATGTCACTCGTAATATCTCGCAGACTCTTAGTGTTACCAATCATGAGTTGGAAGAAGGATATATCAACTGGTTACCAGGTTAATATTTAAATGAGTAGTGTGTCTATAGTCTTAGGATCCTTAGGAGTTTTTTGCCATTTCTTCCATGGCTATAGATACTCATGTCATGTCATCGCGATTGCATATTAACGTGATGTAGGTACCTACCTTATATGGCATTAAGGTAGCAAGAAACTAATAAGCCCACCCTTCCACTGTCTCCCATTTATTATTCTAGGGACTAGAATCGAGATAGGACTAGTTACTCCAGTTAGTAGATGATGTTAGAACGTTAGCTGTTTAGTTTGTAAGTAGTGAAGATTGAGGCAGGTACCTACTTTTAGTGATAGTCTGTCCCTTGTTCTTGCTGTTTGTAATAACATGTTAATACCTAAGTCTCGTTTTAATTCGGTCACTTATCTGTTGTTATATGAGTACCCAGATGTTCCCCTCTAAAAAAAGTACCTAATGGGTAATTCTCATAGTTATTTAGTATTCATTTTACGTCTATCACGCGGCTTACCTCACGTATTGTTTTGTCGGATTCGCCCGACTAGTTTGGAACCGATTCCGAGGTTCGTCATCAGGAGCCACCGGCGACGAGACCTCGCTTGCGACAAAAGTCACACGAGAGCTCGCTTGTGACACAAGTGACACAAGTGTGACAAAACAATACGTGAGGTACAGTGCGCCCAGGTTATCTCTGAAATGGCAAAAATTGGAACTAACGCCGCCATGTTAATAAGTCATTCATAAGTACGTTGTGGTCATTCATCTGTCAGTTACTAGTGTGCAATGATTGGTTCAATGCATCCGACAGCGCCTCCCTTCGTTTCAATCTTATGTTGGGTTTACTATAGGTAAGCCGTGTGATAGACGTAAAATGGATTCAAAAACTCACGAATCAATAAGTTATTTAGTATTCAATTTAATTACATTTCTTATTTAGCCTGAATCCCGCATGGTTGTCATATTAAGTGTAATTATAAAATTAATTTCCAGATGCAGACAATATTTTCATAATAGATCCGGTTGCAGCGGTTATTCCTCCAAACGAGTCAATCTTATTCACTATTAGGTTCAGGTACGATATAAACACATGGTTATCTCCTATTTAAAAAATTTCGACGACGACCCTAATTTAACGATATCGTTAGCTCTGGAGAAGAACTTTCGGCAAATGGTAGATTTCTTGGTGACATGACCTTCGCAATAAATTACTAACGGCACTGAAAGATAGGTACTACGAATTCTTAATGGAAGAAGTTGTGTAAAAAATCCCGACCACAAAGCAAAATACGGGTAACAGACTTGACTCAAGCCCATATAGCCAAGTACACTGCACTTTTGCAAGGGTTTCCTCATGACTGAAGAGCATACTCCACCACGTTGCTGCTCCCGTACAGATTGGTGGAAACCTACAAAACTTCTTAACCATAGCTCGATTAACTTCAGTAAATTCAGTAAGTAATGGGTTGTAAGAATAATCTTATAATATTTAATTTATTATTTTATATAACGTAGGCCTAAAATACACAATGAAGTTTACGGGTTTTTGATGTGTGGTGAATACCAATACAAGAAGTACGATGATGATAAATCGGAAAGCCCGAAGATCAAACACGTCTGGTTCCGAATACCATGCATTGGCAACACGTTGGATCCCTGTGCCGAATGGGCTACGGACTGGAGTTGTGCTACTGAGGTGAGTCTTCTAGGACCAATAGACAATTTCTAGTCAATGATTATAAGTAAGTAAGTCTCCCAATCTCTAAAATATTAATCATAACAGCATCTAATGTTAGGGTTTTTAAAAACTCGAATCAGTTGCTGAACTATTTGGTGATGCCTTTAGTGTTACTGCAATATGTGCGATGGTGATCACTAAGCTATCTACCATCAGTTAGTCCGCCTGCAGATATGTTCGCTATTTGCTAAATTGGACTGTTTTACAGAAGCTTTCAACTTGCTTCTCAGGTTCAACCAAAGTTACAACCACTGTAATCAACTCACAAATACAAAATAGTCTACACACGGACCCCCAACTCAATTAGTAGTATTCTTGACGAAGTAGTCCCAGCGTAATGGATAATAGCTCCTGGCTAGATAATAGCCACGATGTATCACGTAATGCCGGACATACCTAGTCAAGACAAGCACCTGGGAACTGTTCTCGAGTTTGAAATTATATACATACCTACGACTTATGTCCACACCTCCAAGTATCTATACTATGATACGAATACGAGTAGGTACTAAATAATATACGAATTTTGAGCTCCATGTCAGGCCAGTTGCATGAATTGTGATTATAGTTGCAATTTTTTTGAGCTGTGTTACAGAGTTTTCTCAATCAACAACCACCTCACAGCCCAATAAAATGTTACAGGAGCTGTAGCGTAGCTAGCTCGTGTAGTAGCTGTTTGAGTATCTGTTTTAAACCCTCACGTCACACCGTATTTACGAGTAAGTAGTAGGCTCGTAGTAGGCGGACTTACAACCTCCCTAAGAGGAGACGCAAATCTGTTATATTTTGCCATTTCTCGGTTTGGTGTCACCCTCCAATTGGTGTCACCCAGGTTTTATGTTTTTACATAACTGTTTCTTTGTCTTCATTTCAGATTGTCCTGCCGCCAACGGTCCCTACGAGAACAACTTTTACCAACTTTATGATATCTAACAAATTAGAGTGCTCGATGCTATTCAAATTTGAAGCCCCGCAAAAAACGTACGTTGTGACATCTATATTTATCTTAGCTGCCAATTTACTAAAATTGGCAAATTATTTATCCTTATCTTTAAAGGGATTAAGTATACAACAAAGATGGATGAACATTTCTCTGAAATTGGTGTAGTTTCCAATACCTGTTACGAATATAAATTAATTATTGGAGGTAAAACAAATTACTAACTTTTTTTACTCACTTAGCACCTACTTTTCATCTTTCTTCCCTTTAAAGTACGACGTATTTACGTAGTTAGGTATTTATTTGGCAATTGTTTTATTCTTAGAAATTTTGTAATAATGCCGATGTGCGGGATCGTACAAGGCCGTGGATGGCAGATCATTTCCGTCGCTTTGGAACCCAAGTATTTTGGAGATTATTGCGAGTCATGGGACCTAGTTATTAACAGGGTTCAAAAGGTAAGTTATAATCCTTAATTTGATATTAAGTGATTGATTAACCGAAGCGAAGCGAGGGCGTGATTACCAGTTATAAATAAAATCAACACAGTTTACGGAATTGCCACAATATGGGCTAGCAATGTCACCCGGTGCAGTGGCACCCCACTGCTTATCACTAAACATGGATCTCTTCCAGAGTCCCTTAACTTTCAAATTAAATATAGGTTAGGAGGTGTGATAAAACACAAACAATGTAACTCTATACTACATACTATACTCCGTTTGAATTCGATCTGGAATTCGTTATAATTGCATGGCACACAAATGCCAGCGTTCCGCCAATGCGATTAAGGTACATTTAGGCTTTATCTAAAGATGTCCTTAATAAATTTTTTTGACAAGCTATAATGAATTGAAATGTGAACATAGGTAATAACTTTCTTTGGTTTTGGCGGAGAGTGGTAATTCTATATACTCGATGACTCAACTATATATCCTACTACACTAGACGTCCTCGTTTTGCTTCAGGAAAGTTATTGCTCTGCTCCTATTGGTCGTAGTATCATGTTTTATAGCATTCCTCAATAAATGGCCTATTCATTCACCCGATTCGACGCAAAAAGAATTTTTCAATTCGAACTAGCTTCACTACTTACTTCTGGTTCGAATTGAAAAAATATTTTATATAGAGAACCGCCCGCGCTTCGCTTCGGGACCCGTAGGTCACAGCCGCGTAGGTCACGCTCCCGTAGGAATTTAGGCTAAAAAGTAGCCTACTACTCGCTCTAGGGGTGTCTCTCGCGGCCCGTTAAAACGGGCCGGTCCTTGGGTTGGGCCCTAAGGCCCTTGGTTGTCCATCCGTGGTTAACCAATAGGTCAAGTCCGGTGAGTGGCGGCCTTTTTACAGGTCACAGAGTCTTAAACGGGATGGGGTTTATCTTCGCGCCGCCCAGGCGATCGAGGCCCTACCGGGTGAATCCCGCTGGTTGAAAGCCCAGCAGGAGCCGATCAGCGCCGGGCGATAACTTACGAAGCCCCAGTATCAGTCAGTGCTAGGCCCGTCCCGCGCAACCAGCAAGTCGCGCGGAAAGGCCCAGCCGTCCGATGGACGGGCGTGGAGCGGCGCCAGGTCCTGCAGATGCGGGAACCGCGACGCGTCGACACGCCCGAACATGTTGCGTGCCAATCTCTCGATGAAGTCGTCCAGGCTCTCGACTCGAAGGTCCTCTGGATGACTGTGTTCCTCACGTACCTCGGCGCACCAGTCAGCCGGCGGAGCGCAATCGCCTGAACCACGCGCATCCTCTTGCGCTGCGGTTCGCTGGCGAGCGCGTACCACGCTGGTGCCGCGTACGTGAGGCGGGATCTGATGTAGGTCTTGTAGACCCCGAGCTTCAGTCCGAGAGGGAGGCTCAAGGAGAGCACTGGTTTCTGCCATTGCGCTCCTGGAATTCGCGACGGCTTTCGTAACCTGTGGCTTCATCGAGTCTTCCGTCGATTTTGCCCGCAGGTATTTGACCTGTGGGGCCCATTGGATATCTTGTCCGTGAAGCTCCAGAGTAGGGTCCCACTTGTTGAGGTATCCTATGTTCACGGCCTGCGTCTTCCCGACATTCACTGACAGTCTCCACGCGGCGAGCCATTCGGGGAGAGCATCAAGCGCACGCTGCATCTTGACGATGGCGTGGGTTCTATTCAGCGACGTGGTGATGTACGCCACGTCATCGGCATACAGGGCAAGCGACGCCCCCCCCTGCCGCCGAAATGTCGTCGGTGTAGCAGGCGTAGCAGACCGGGGACAGGCAACTCCCTTGCGGGACGCCGGCTACGATCGGACGCTCGGTGGATTCGGCGTCTTCAACCACTACTCTGAAGCCTCTATTTTCGAGGAAACTGGAGATCACCTTAACGGCACGCCGGGGCGCCGACGACTGCGAGATCTTGTAGAGCAAGCTGTCGTGCCAAACACTTTCGAACACCTTTTTTATGTCGAGGAATACTGCACACATGTGTTCTTCAGAGCCGCGCGTAACGGTGTAACAGCACCCTCGACAACTGAAGAGTCGTATTGTGTTCCGGCCGGAACCCGAAATGCTCCGGTCTGGGGACAATATGCGGCGCTAGGTGTCGCAGCAGGAGCTTTTCGAACACCTTGGATAGGGTGGGAAGCAGGGTGATTGGCCTATAGCTCTCCGGCTTCAGCCTGTTCTTCCCCTGCTTGGGCAGCATTATGACCCTCCCCGACTTCCAGGCCTGCGGGAAGGTCCCGGTGCGAAGGATCCCGTTAAACAGGCGCGTGGCTGCTCCGATCGTCCTCTGAGGGAGGTGCCGCAGCGCTCTGTTCGTGATCCCGTTAGCACCGTTCTTGATGGTGCGCTGCACCAAGCCGGGAGAGATGACGATTGGGTCTTCTTCGGGAGCTATAGGCAGTGCAAAGTACCCTTCCAGGTGTTCCTCCCAGCTCTCAGTCGCGTGTGCATCTAACTCGGCCTTGAGTCGGGCTGCGGTCCGGTTGACTCCTGCCAGCGTTTCTGCAGGCTGCTGAGGTGATAGGGGAGAGGTGGAAGTTTCCCCGGAGCTTTCTGCTCTCTGCTTGCAGCTTGCAGTGCATTCTGCTCGCTGACAGTGAGCTCAACCGCTAACTGGTCAACGTCCGCATCCGTGAGGACAGGCTGAGTTGGCGTGGTGATCTCCAGTTGCTTCTCGAAGGTTGTCCAGTCCATAAGGCGACGGGGCCTTGGCAAGACTCTGCTGGGTTCCTTCGCCAGGACTAACAGGACAGGAACTTGGTCGGACCCCATACTGTCCTGTAGCGTCTCCAATCGTGGCTGGCAATGGAGGCCTTGGTACACCGCTATGTCCAGAACGTCCGATGAGTGTCCCGCGTAATCTGGGAAGTGCGTCGGGGAATCCAGACCACAGACGGTATAGCCGTGCTGTTCAGCGGCATCAAAAAGTAGCCTTCCACTTCTGTTGGCAGCTAGGCTATTCCACCCTGGATGCTTGTAGTTCCAGTCGCCCGCGCCCACCACCGGTGTCGGCGAGTCCAGCAACTTGCGGACATCAGCCAACGGGCGGGCGGTACACTGAATACAGCCGGAGCGGGGAGTTCTCGAGGCAGAGCTAAAGTAGCCTATTACATTTGCCTATGACTTAAGTAAATTACATGTAGTATTTGATAGCGTGATTCAGAACTTGCAAATGAATTTTACTAATGCCATCTATTAACAACTCCGAAAATAAATATCTAGCAACTAACAAAACATCGATCTTCCCATGGGAGTGGGATGTTTTTCCGCGGTAAAAAGTAGCCTACGTCACTCTCCACCCTCCTAACTATCGCCACACACATAAACCTTACCATATAATAGCTTTGTTGCGACGTGAAAGCGTCATAAACAAACAAACAAACACACTTTCACATTTATAATATTAGTAAGGATAGTAAGGATTATTTGTATAGTGTAGGACTGTCGTTCCTACACATATTATAAACGACTCAGATCCGCATCTGCGTGAGCGGCAGCGCGGAGACGAGCCGCGTGGAGGTGGTGTCGCCCGGGTACAACCCGGCCACGCACGCCATGTTCGAGTTCCAGCCCACGATCACTGGTTGCGCTAATTACTGCACCGCGTACCTGCATAACCAGACGCGGATGGAGATACAGTTAGATATTGTTTTATTATTTATGTTTTTCATTAAAAAAAACTGTAATAATCGCAATGTAGTAATGATAGCCAGGTGGTTGGAACGTTAGCCTCACGGTCAGGGGACTAAGTTCGAATCCTAATTTTTTTTTTAATGGAATTAAGATAGCAAACGAGCATGCAGCACCACCCTTCCGCTGCCGCCCATAACAACTGTGACCGACCTAGAACTAGACTCAAAGGGTCTAGGATGGTTAGTGTAGTTAGAAGTTTGGTGTTAAAATATTAGTTGGTTAGTTTGTTAATAAATGTGTGGACAGGGACTGTTAGTAATAATTAGTCCTATTAGTAAAAATTAGTAATAGTCCAGTTAGTTATTGTTAGTATGAGTCTCGTTCTAATTCGATCACAGATGCGTTGCTACCCCTGAGGACTGAGATGGTCGCCTCTAAAAAAGTGTAACCGGCTCCACACCTTCCTATCCAATAGGATAGGAAGGTGTGGAGCCGGTTATTCCTAATAGGAATGGTACTAGGTACCGTGGCGGGCGGTGGTACTTCCCCGGGTGAGCTCTAGGCCCTTACGACCTGTAATGCACTTCTAATTTAAAAAAATTGGAGGAGACCCGGCCCAGCAGTGGGAACAACTATGGGTTGAAATGATGATGATGATCAAGGCGAGATTCCTAAGAATGCGGCAGACGAAGCTGCGGTGATATAATGTAACCTTTATTGTGCCCGCTCTATATTGTAACAAATACCGGACAAAACGAATTGTAGTAAAGTCTCATCCTGCTATATTGGTAGTACAAAGTCAGTAGATTTAATGTGAAGGGATTAATTTAACAGCAATTTCCTTCCTAGCATACGAGTTCTGAACAGCGTCCCGTGGTTGGGCGCCGATAACGCGGGGTGCATCATATTGCCGCCCAGAGAGCTCGTTCGGTTCCACTGGTGGTTCTTCCCGAAGAGCCCTGACATGGTGTATGAGACCACAGTCACTTGCTCTTGCATCTGCCTCATTGACGGCAAGTGAGTTACACTTTTTAATAAGTTCGTTTACAATAACCGTAGTCAAATTAGGGCACTTTCTATTTAGCTATCTACATATTTTTGTCTGATAGATACGTTCCGTAATTATCTTTCGCATTCTTATGTAGGTATATAATTTTTTTTTTACTTTCAGAGCGGTCGGTGAACCAACTGAAGTTTTTATCAGCATACTAGGATTTTCTGAGTTACCGGATTTGAGGGTAATACTTTAATTTAATTTTTATGTTTATATGCATCGGCGAAAACATTACATCCATAGCAAAATAAGGTGGCAAAATAGATATTTAAGCAATAGGGTACACAGGTATGAGACAACGACATCGACACCTAGGTGCTCAGATACCTCGAGTTCCTCTATTATTTTTCAACTACTGCGAGTATTACAAATTATTTTTTAGCTTTTTCTATACTATAAATGAAACCTGTACACCTAAAAGTTATCTAAATGAAAAGTTATCTAAATGCAAATGAAACTTGTACACCTAAAAGTTATCTAAAATGGTCTCAAAGTTAAGTAATGTATGCCTGCTACGTAGCTCGTTAAGTATGCCTGCTACGTAGCTGGCAGAATAGAATTCGACTTTAGTTTCTTCTTTGTTGTAAAAGACCTACTCTCAGCAGTGGGATATTTTGATACAAACTCTTGTAACAAACAAAACTTTATTTTTTTAATAGGTTTTGCCCAAAACAACAAACCTCCACGACGCAGTGGTCGGTAACAGTCTGACATTCTATATCACTCTATACAATTACGGCTCCTGTTTCTTCACATCTAAGTTGTATCACATTGTCCAAGGCATGGGTGACGATCACAGCAGCGAACAGTTCGATATCGATTCGTCTGTGGTGAGTTCAGTCATTTAACTTTTATAAATAATGAAATGATATACCTACTTATTTATTATACTCAAGGCTTCACACTAACATTATAAACAATACTACATATTATAATCAACAGAACAGTCTAAAGCCATCCAACCACTGCGAGGTGAAGATGACAGTGGTCCCGGGCGGCGCGGGCCCGCGGCAAGTGGACCTCAAGTATTCGGTGCTGTATCGTACTGAATTCGACGAAATCGAAGAGATACAGCCCGTCAAGAAGACGATAGGGATTGTGTGGTACGATGGAATATATCCTACGCTACAGGTATGTATACCTACCTATACTTCTAGGCCTAGTGACGTAGCTAACTTGGGTGTCACCCGGTGCGGATGTTGTGGTGTCACCCCAATCCCCTCAGTTAACTTTTGTATCAAACGGTCGTTTTTGACAATTATAGTTGTTGCCCGCGGCCTGACCCACGTGAAGGAACTTTTAACAAATTTTCAAACAAAGGAATATGACAAATTACGTTCTTAGCGGACGTCTACTCGCTATAAACTACCTTCCTCCCAAATTTTTTTTTGAGGCGCCAAGTGGTTTTCGATAATTTAAATCCTAAGTGAAATCCTAATTTTTACCGGTAAAATCTTAGATAAACCAAGAAACGGGCTTTTACAGTAACTTTTTTAAATAAAATAGACCAACCTGCACCTTTTTAACCGGAGTAACCAGTCCTATGCCTTCTAAATCTAGCAGAGGCCCGTTGACTTCTTCAAGTCGTCAGTCCACCTGATATTCCTTATTCCTACATAATATCTGAGCAGAGATGGGCAAAAACTTAAATGTAATCATGATTACTAAAAATAAAAAAAAATGTGATATTTAACGTATCCATCACTGTTAGTGTAAGTGTGTAAGGTTCTTCATCTATTTCGAGACCAAGCTAGTCCGCTTCACACTAATTAGGCTACGAGGTCGATTTATAGCAGAATCATTAAAGTTATTAAAAAAAATTGGTTGTCTGTAAAGTCGGTTTACTGACGATAGTTGAACGTGACAACGTCTTACGAAAATACTGATGGAATGGTAGCATAATCACTAATAGTCATCCTAAACTATCTTTGAATACTTAGTTATAATTTATTTACTGTTATATTGCAGTTAGAAACCTTTATTAAATATTTTACCAAAAAGACTAGTCGTTGCATACCGTATAACGAAACATTAATCTTTAGCTAGTCTATGCATATTATGTCATGTCAATGTGCCACAAACAAGTCAAAACAAACCTGGCTGGTTATAAATAATTTCGATAAAAAGCAAAACTAAAGAGACGTCAGAGTTACATTGACAAAGGCCGATTGTGCTTCTTTGTCGCTCGTTCCGCGCTCTCGCTTGCACTTCAAGCTTTACATGGGACGCCTCAGAGCGAGCATGACGTCAGATAACGACGCATAGACGTCATGCTTTTCGTGCGTGCAGCCGGGTATATCGATTTATAAAACGTAACGTTGTCACGTCAAAATGTTTCGTTTTCTATTCTAATTATTAGGTTAATTAAATTATACGCGACCTAAATACCTACCTTTTAAACAAATTTGTTCAAGGTGTTCAAAGCTTAGCTCATCAATTTCAATTTGCAGGTGAAACGTACGATATCGGTGAAGTGTCCAGTCATCTTGAGCAATCACTGCCTATGGAACATGGTGAACGTGGACGAGTTTGTATTCACATTTTTTAGATAATCATATCGAAGTAGATCGCCTCTTCATAAATCTTCACCAGAGATGGGCAAAATATTAAGTCATACTTGAGATAATTGATGATTAAGGCACGTGAGTAATTCAAATGCTGGCGTGAGGGATTTTCGAGAAAGGGTGTTCAAAAACTCATTTTGCCGGTTTCTGTTATGCACATTATAGTTTTACTAAGATTCAGGCAAGTGATCATGTTCATCTCCTCTAAAGCTTTCCTTTAATAAAGGTAGGTACTTTTGTTTGGAATAGATTGAATTCACAATTTGAAGACGAGCGATTCAAAAATGTACAAAATCAGCATCATGCAACTTAGAATGGAAAAAATTATGTATTGTCACATAAATTTTTATTTCAGGCTGAATAAAGCACTAATGGACTGCCGACCTAACAAACCTTTGAAAGTAAATCTGTACGCTCCGGAGTTATGCATTCGGCTTGGTCATGTGAAATTGATATTCGTGTTGGGTTGTGTTTACGCGGTGCCAGTTCCTTGGAGTATACGTAGGGAAAAAATATGCGATTGTGAAATGGTAGAAGTTCAAGTTGGTATATCAACGTATGAGATGAGGCACACTTGTATACACAGGCCGTTGGTGGAGTTAACGCCGCAAAATGGGATCGTGTCTGTGAGTTCACAAACATATAATAACGTAGAGTTACATTCTTTATGGTTTTAAGATAAGTAGGAAAGTAGTAGAACTAACACAGAAAGAACTCACTAAACATAGTCGAGACTCGAGAATAAATACAATGTGCTTTTAATTGATGAAGAGATCCATTGTTTGGAGCCAATCCTGCGTGTATTATCTAACATGTTATGATATTATGTGTTAGTCTGTGTCAACTGTCAATGCTAATAAGTAATATTTTGTATCTGTCTTCGGCATCCTTCCGTCTGTCACTTTGTCTAATGTCAGGTCTTGCTCTCGATAATATAACCAATGTCTGTGTCAAAAAGTAAAATAAATAAATCCTCAATTATTTCAATAATCACGCCTTTTTATGAAGCCCCTAACCAATACATGGTGTCAGAAGAAAAAGTAAAAGAAAAATCGTCGAGGATTCAAGTCATTCAAGTAAAATATGTCGAAATCTACGAAAACACATGCTACCATGATGGCTGGCAATGGACCGCCTCCAATGAAAATGACGCCAGGGAATCTCGCGCAGGAATGGAAACGATGGTTTCAGTCTTTTACAATATATTTACGTGCGTCAAAACTTGAAGAAGAATCGAACAGTCGGAAAGTGGCAATATTTCTTCACACAATCGGAGAAAAAGGTATTGAAATTTTTAATTCATTCGGCGAGGATGATGAAACTATAAAATATGAAGACCTTGTAAAGCGGTTCAAGCAATATTTCCTCCCGAAAGATAACTTAACCTTTAATTGCCATAACTTTTTTACGTACAAACAGTCTGAAGACGAAACATTAGAAGACTTTGCCTGTACACTCAAGCTCAAAGCAATGTCATGTCAGTTCGAGCACCTTCAAGATAGACTCATCATAGTCACGTTCATATGCAACATGCACAGAAAATATAATTACATAAAAGAAAAACTATTGATGGAGGACAGTCAGGATCTTCAAAGAACAATCGATACAGCTAAGGCTATGCTGATATCTAAAAAGCAGGTCGATGAATTACAACAGGAGTTTTCTACAGTAATGTATAGTCAAAAAATAGGTTCGA
Source organism: Hesperia comma (assembly GCA_905404135.1). NCBI lineage: Eukaryota > Metazoa > Arthropoda > Insecta > Lepidoptera > Hesperiidae > Hesperia > Hesperia comma. The sequence continues at coordinate 5,802,179 of FR990018.1, forward strand.
ATCCGAACAGGTCGAGGTCAAGATCACATTCTTACAACAGAAATAGTCATAAAAACACTAAATTCAGTCATGGATCTACTTCAAAATGTACCAGATGTGCGCAAGTCCATAGATTTAAATGTCCAGCAATTTCTGCTAAATGTAGAAAATGTCAACGGGTTGGACATTATGAGGTCTGTTGCAAAACCAAGTCAGTCAGGTATGTTCAGTCTATGTCTCAAAGTCAGAATAATAAGTCATTGTCGGAGCAGTCACAAGATCATTTGTTCGTTGGTCATTTACAAAAAGAGTCTTGTAATAATGAGTGGTCTATAAATATAGTAATTAACTTTTGTCAGGTACAATGTGTGATTGACACTGGAAGTGATGTTAATATTATGCCAAGTCATGTTTTTAATACATTAAATATTCCAGGTTCTTTGTCAAAAAGTAATGTAAAAATTAAGTCCTATACTGGTAATAATTTAATGATATTGGGTCAAATAAACTTGTATTGTCAATTAAACATAAATCAGTGTCAAGAATCAACATTAATTAACTTCATTATAGCAGATGTAAATTCGCCAACTGTGCTTGGTAAAGTAACTTGTTCTGAGCTGGGTCTTATTAAAAGAGTATATTTAACAGAAAATAGTCATAATGATAATTATTCTAATCAGTCAAAATTAAATAATAATAAAAGTCAAGTCAAGTCAAGCACTACAACTCAGAACATGTCAAGTTCCAATAGTCAAAACTGTAATCCATTAAATAAGTCAATATTATGTAGTCAGTCACAATCAAATTTAAGTGATATATTAATGTCAAACAATTCTGTTTTTACCGGTTTGGGTTGTCTTCCTGGTGAGTGTCATATAAGCACAAATTCAAATGTCACACCAAAAGTCGATGCACCAAGAAAAATTCCATTTGCTTTATATGATAAGCTTAAAGAAGAGCTTCATAACATGGAAAAGTCAGATGTCATTACCAAAGTAACGGAGCCTACTGCTTGGGTAAGTTCTCTTATTATTGTACAAAAGAAAAATGGTCAGTTAAGAATATGTCTAGATCCACGAAATTTAAACAAAGCGATTAATAGGTCACATTATCCAATACCTACTGTAGACATGGTCAGAGCCAAGGTGGCTGGAGCTAAATACTACTCCACCCTTGATGCTAGTAGTGGTTTTTGGATGTGCCGTTTAGATAAAGAAAGTTCTTTTTTGACAACTTTTAATACTCCTTTTGGTCGTTATCGCTTCCTTCGCCTACCATATGGTATTTCATGTGCACCGGAATACTTCAATCGTGTCATGACTGAAATATTTGCTGATATTCCTGGAGTAGCTGTGTATAGCGATGATATTCTTGTCTGTGGTAAAGATCTACAAGAGCATAATTACCGTCTGAATATAGTCTTCAATCGAGCCAAAGAGTACAATGTCAAGTTTAACCGTGAAAAGTGTTCATTTGCTAACAATCATGTCAAATATCTTGGTCATATTTTTACAGCTGAGGGTGTAACAGCTGATCCGGATAAGGTTAGGGCTATAAAAGATATGCCATCACCAACTTGTCTAAAGGACTTACAAAGGTTCTTAGGAATGTTAAATTATTTAAGTAGTTTTATTAATAACTTGGCTAAGGAAACTGAACATTTACGGAATTTATTAAAAAAGTCTACCGATTGGCAATGGAATTCTACTCATGAAAAAATATTTTGTCATTTAAAGCAATTAATTTGTCAAGTACCAGTCTTGTCACATTTTGATATTACACAAAAAATTGTTCTTCAAGTGGATGCTAGTAGTATGGCTGTAGGAGCTGTTTTGTTACAGAATGGACACCCAGTCTATTATGCTTCAAAAACATTAACTAACACACAACAGAGAATGGCACAAATAGAAAAAGAATTGTATGCCATTGTCTTTGCTTGTCTACGTTTCCATCAGTTTATATATGGCCAATCAATTACTGTGGAAACAGATCATAGTCCATTAATAACATTATTTAAAAAGTCATTAGTTGAGGTTCCTACACGTTTACAAAGAATGATGTTAAAAATACAGTCATATAATTTAAATGTCATATATAAAAAAGGGTCACAAATGTATATTGCTGATACCTTATCTAGAGCTGCATTGTCTGAGACTAGTGTTGATGATCTAGATGATGAAATAGTGGTACATGTAAATTTACTATTGAAGTCATTACCTGTTTCACCAGAACGTCTAGAGTGGCTGAAAAATGCTACTCAGTCAGATGAGAGTATGCAATTATTAAAAAAATATTGTAAAGAAGGCTGGCCAACTTGTAAAAATTTTGTTCCCAATCAAATTAAAGAATTTTGGCAATATAGAAGTGAGTTACATGCTGAACATGGTTTATTATTCAGAAATAACAGTATAGTCATTCCAGAAAAAATAAGGTCAGATATTTTAAAAATTATTCATAGTGGTCATTTGGGCATTGAGAGATCAAAATCATTTGCGAGAGGGCATGTATTTTGGCCATTTATGTCATCAGATATTAAAAATACAGTCGAGTCATGTAATATTTGTGTCAAGTACAGAAAAGCAAATTCAGCTGAACCTCTTCAACCGCATAAGATACCATTGTTGCCATGGGAAAAAGTCGGTGTTGATTTCATGGATTATAAAAACAAAAAATACATTGTCTTACAAGATTATTATTCTAATTTCATTGAGTTAATGTTAGTGTCAAGTACAAATGCTAAATGTGTAATTATTGCTTTAAAATCTATTTTTAGTCGTCATGGCATACCTATTGAACTAATTTCTGATAATGGGCCTCCCTTTTCTTCAGTTGAGTTTAAAAATTTTATTTATGAGTGGGGAATTCAACATAATACTTCTAGTCCATACTTACCTCGTTCTAATGGTCTAGTAGAGTCAGCAGTCAAAATATGTAAAAATATACTTACTAAGTGTGATGAGTCAGGAACAGATCCATACCTTGCCTTGTTACAATATCGTAATACTCCTAGAGATAATCTACCATCACCTGCACAACTATTAATGTCACGTTCATTAAGAACTCAGTTACCATCAGTCATAACTAATTTAAAGCCTAAAGTTGTAAAATTTCAAGATTTTAAGAAAGCTAAACAGAGTAATATTGTAAAAATGAAGAAATATTATGATAGAAATGCTAAGTCTTTGTCTCAATTGCAAGAAGGAGAAAAGGTATATTTTAAAAAGATACCAAATGGTCTTTGGGTTCCAGGTACCATTCAATCTGTCTGTGATGAACCTAGGTCTTATATAATAGAGGGTTCTGATGGTTTCATAGGTAGAAGAAATAGGCAACATATTATTAAAACGTCTAAAGAGTGGTCACCTACCTCTACAAGTAGTCAAATGCCTAATAACCTAAATAATATGTCATCTCAATATAATTATGATAATACATCTCTACATACTGTGTCTCCTAATTCTAAGTCTATTAAAATGTCACCTAGTAAAGATGATACTAACTTTTATAAAAGAACACGGTCAGGAAGAATTTACAATAATTAAGATTTCATATAAGTCTAGTAAAATGTTATTTGTAATTTAATGTTAATTTGATTGTGAAAGACTGACTAATATTATGTTATATATTAACTAAATATAGTAAAAAGTTTAATTGAAATAAGACATTAAAGTGTAAAATGTAAAAGTCTCAGTAGTACATTAGTAGATTTAGTAGTAGTAGTTCATAATAAAATGTGTAAAAGCTTAAGTTATAAAGTCATGAAAAATTGTTAAATAGCTATAAGTCGTAATATATATAAGTCATATACTTAAGTCATAAGTCAACATGTCATTGTGTCTTGTAGAGTCAAGTTTGGTTTCAGTTCAGTCATAGTATAAAATAATGTATACATACATAAAATAGTATATAAATGTATTGTAGTCTTAAAGTATTTAATAAGGGGGATGTTATGATATTATGTGTTAGTCTGTGTCAACTGTCAATGCTAATAAGTAATATTTTGTATCTGTCTTCGGCATCCTTCCGTCTGTCACTTTGTCTAATGTCAGGTCTTGCTCTCGATAATATAACCAATGTCTGTGTCAAAAAGTAAAATAAATAAATCCTCAATTATTTCAATAATCACGCCTTTTTATGAAGCCCCTAACCAATACAGACCAGAGATGAGTCATGAAATTAAATTGTTATCGAAATTAAAGTAATATTTAAAAAAAAAACAGATCCGTAAGTAGTTCTAATTCAGCTAGCAAGGTTTGAGCCCAATATTTAGGTACCTATGAACATTTTGTAATTATGTAAAATGTAAATCACTATTGCAGCCCGAACATCCGAGGATGCTTCATATAAAACTGAGTTACGCATACGAAGGTCTAAACACATTATGTTATGTAATGACGATGCCCAACCAGCGCTCGTTGTATATCTACATTCACATCAACGCTAACATCATATCTAAGGGTATTCTCCTACCATTGAGACGCCATAAGGACAGGGAGCAGTATTTAGCTGAATTGGACTGCGGTCGAGTGCCGATCAATAATTTGGATCCAGTTATTCGGGTACGCTTTTCGATGTTTTATATTTAAATGTTAGCCTTCTTACATGAGCTTTATGGCATAGTTTTAACTGCTTCTCCTTAGTCGGTAGTGTGATGTGGTTTACAAAACGAAGGTTCTGGGTTCGTGTTTTCCCTGGTTCTTGGATGGTGTTTGATTTTTACATAAACCCAAAACGTGGATCAACAAAAGACATCTGTAACGGTATTAGTTTACTATTTATAACATTTTCTAGATCCTATGGTTATATAACCCAACGGACGTTTACACGACGTGGCGGCTACTGAGAGGCAACACTATAAGCCCCGACACAGTGATCCGGTGCCTGATATATTTTGCGGAAGTACCGCCCTCCGATAAGTTGGCTATACCGTTCGCGTTCATGCCGACTGAGATGATTGATTATGAGGTAAATGTAGTTATTTCATTCAAAGGATAAATGTTTTAGGTCGTTTACCTACAAGTTGAACTGTCTTCCAACAGTGCGTTCCAAAGAAATTTAATAACCTGGCATCTAACGTCGATGCCTATTTACCGATACAGTTGAGCAACAGTGGGCGCTGTCGGTAGTTGCATATTTGAATGGTGAAATATGTTCTAAGTAGGATGACTTGTGTCCCTTAAGTAATGGGTCATATGAGTTGATTCCTAGCCATGTGAAAACAGTGCGGATTTTTCGCAGGGGGATAGGTACCTACATAAAACAAAAATTTTGTATAGCCTGCCTTTAGATAATAAAAAATATTTTCCCTATCAAAGTTTTTCGACTTCTATGTTCTGTGCTTTACGCGAGTACCTACATTACGCGACAGGTCGTCATGGCATTCGGGGTTTGAGGTGAGACGCGGGGGAATTGACACCCCCCATACCGCACGTCATCCACGCGCTCCTTAGTATACGAGCCCATATCGACCACGTTTATCGATTTTAATCTCACTCACATTGTGATTGTGATGCATAAAATATTCTTATTCTATACCTAACAACATAGTTGTAAATTTTCTTACTAGCTCATATCTTATCTATGAAAATTACCTACTAACTTAAATATTTACTTGTCTGTCTATCAACAGTATTATAGTTTATATCACAATAGCCGAAACTGAATAAATATGATTAATTTACATTTTACTTATTAAACCTTTTTTTATTAATGCTACTTTTATATTGTTGCGTGGAATTATTATCGATATAAACTTAACCTATGTGATGCCCCATCACTAGAAAAATGCCATCTCAACCTGTCGCGTACTATACCTACGTTTAAATTTCAGGTGGTATTCTACTGTTCGTTCGGCTATGACACGGTTAAGATATTGGTCAAAGGTCAAGGCGGCCTGCCGAACTGTATCGAGACGAGGCTCGATATGCCCAATTACGTTGAGAGAGTCGTGCGGGCGGCATACAAAGATGACGTTGTTCGTATATTATTTATTACTTCTTTGTATAATAATATATGTTGTTGTATTTTGTATTTTAGTTATATATCTATTTAGGTATTATAAGTGCGGAAGTAGATCTTGTGTGATGAAATTTAGTATAATGACATTTTGAAACCCTGTAGAAGATAATGATAGTCTTTATCCCCGAAATCAGGGCGCCTCGGGTGTCACCAATTTGAGGGTGACACTCAGTCGAGACAAAGGTATGGGACATAATGTGAAAAAAACCCCTATCATAAAAATTACAAAGAGTTACTTTGCAAAATGGAATTTCTGCTCAGCTATTTAAGCCAATGTCTACTTAGGGAGAGCTTAGGGGGGTGCAAAACGACCCCGTGGGGTGACGCCCATGCTTCGTACTAATTAGGCATCTTCCGTCGTTATTACGGTTATGTCATCCTAGTGGATCAAAAAGTGCAACTCACGTTGCATAATCATAACGCATCTTTAGTTTTAATATCTTTTATTACATTTACAACATTGCTTATACATTGGTGAGATAAAAAATAATAAGATATACTTTTCATTCAGGTTTATATAACAAGAGAGCATATAACTCTACGGATGATGCCAACGCATTCTCTGTGTCGAGAGATCATAGGTGTCTGCAATAACACTGACCATGTTATAAGATATATTTGGTTACCGTAAGACATTTTGTTAACATTATGTATTTTAAATATTACGTGTCATCAAGGATATACCTACTTATGATGTTTTATGACCATACTATGCATTTTAATATTTTGGAATTTATATCATAACATCAATCCTCCTTTCTCTTGGTCAACCTACTGCTTTAAATACACATACATACCTGCTCTGATTTTATTTCCTCAACGAATCTTTCAGCGAGAGGATCGCGAACATCATCAACATCGTGATGACCCCCTGGTGGGGCGTCGTCCAGCCGCGCTCCTCCGAGTGGATCACTATGACAGTGTATACTCTGCAGGAGCCTGCTACGTTCACGTGAGTTATATGTTTTTGTAAGGAACTTCTAAAAATGACAAGAACACAGATACAAACTAAGAACTGTAATCAACCAACCAATGATTATGATCTCAATCAATGATTGATTGATAGAGATTCATCACAAACATCATTCAAACTGCTTCGCTGGGTATCGAACTCCGGACTCTTTAAATAGCAAACTGGCATGATAACCATTGTGACATGGAAGTTACAAATATTCATTATACGAGAACGGATATTCATGATACGAGAACGGAAGAATTGAAATCGTATACGAAACAATTTTGCAAAATTGTTATTACCCCAAAATGATAGAGCCTAACGTCTTCGTCTCAATCAACGGAGCTAAGTATAGACTATTGTTTATTAATATTGAGTAATTAATGTATTACTTTACTTTACTTTTACTTAATTGAGTAAATTTGTTAACAGAACCGCTGTTACGTGCGAAATATTGGATCTAACGGAGCGCCGACGTTATCAGAAAAATGAATATTTAAGAAAAATTAAAACTGAAAAATGTAATCAGGAATTTGTAATCACTGAAGAAGGAACATCTCATCCGGTTTGTATGGGAACAATATTTGTACAAATTATAATGATGTCTGAATGTTTTTTCGCGCTGTTTTATTTTACCTACGAGTGTTGCCCTGCTTAATCCAATTTAATATATTAATGACTTTTAAATTATTTTATAAAATCATTAATAAGAATGTAAACGAAACATTGATATTTCACAAACATCGAACATTTCAGAATCCATATACCTACATATCGAAGCTTATCCGGCCTATATTATTTTTATACTCATACATGTACTCGTATAATTTAGCCCCACTACTTCCCACACAAACTAATACACAGAAGTTTATAAGCGACTGGGAGAAAGTAAATCCTTCATTTTATAACCACCATGTTTTAGAGTATCAATGACTTCCCGCCGTACGTTCTGGACCTGAAGAAACCTCAGCCGTTTTACCTGGTCTCGTCGATATCGGTATCGTCGAAGGGCCAGCGCGATGGGTATCCCAGAATGCTGCTCAAACAGATGTGGGAACAGGTGCGTTCTTTATAAGGTGTCTTCATTGGTTAGATAACCATACCTAATGAAGTTCTGGTCTAAGATTAAGAGATTTTAAATCAAAATTTCTGATTTACCTACTTTAGTTACCTTAAAATATCACTTAAGCGTTTCCGATCAAATATTTCATACATTGACGTCACATTGAGCCTGAATTACGCTATCAATGTTTTCTATAACGCTCACATATACAAGTTCCGAACGTAAATAGTGGACCCCTCCATCCTCTGCCGGGACATCTAGGCTCCCTTTGATAAATATATAATTATAAGTTTGTACCTGTTTTAAAGTATATGAACTTTATTTAACAGCCCCCGTCATACGATCTGTTATCGTCGGACTCATCTGACTACGTGGGCGGAAAAAATACGACTGGCAACAACATGCCGCTCGTCGACATCATCAGACTTATAGATGGCATATTATGGTAAGTTACCATTATAATATCATCGCTTCTAAATATCGGGTCAATCTGGCTTAAAAGGATGAATTAATATGTATGAAAAAAGGCCGTAACTATGTTGATACTTCGTTTGAAAGGATTTATATGCGTTCTTGTTCTTATTTATTCTTAAATATTTAATCTTATATTAGTTGTCCATGTAATTCGTTACATGTTGATTCAGAAAATTTTGGTCCTTCGAGCCGTGCTTGTAATAGCGACAAAGGGGGGCGGGGCGAATTTAGCAAATTAAAAATAATGGTATTTAAATTAATTTTATATATTATATTATATTAATTTTAAGGGATGCTCTCCATAGCAAGATGTTCAAGCAACAAATCCAATACTATTCTAAAGAAGAGATACCTACTTACCATCAGTTGATCAAGAGAACGGAAAAGGACACGCGCTCCAAGCTTAGCAGGAGGTGAAATTTCTCAAAATTTTGTCTGCCTATAATGCAGTAGAAAATTATTATTATATGTACTAGAGAACCGCCCGCGCTTCGCTTCGGGAACCGTAGGTAACAGCCGCGTAGGTCCCGCTCCCGTAGGATTCTCGGGATAAAAAGTAGCCTATATGTTATACTGGAACATAATTTATAACATTTACCTATGACTTAAGTAAATTAACGATACATGTAGTATTTGATAGCGTGATTTAGAAGTTGCAAATGAATTTTACTAACGCCATCTATTAACAGCATCTGGAACTAAATATCTAGTAAGTGCGAAGGGGCTACTTAAAACACTTGTTTATTATGTGTTTAACATGTTTGTATTGTATGTATTCTTTAACATTTATTCACTGATTTCAGGGTCACTTCAGGGATATGTGATGCCATCGTCAACAAGGCAATATTTCATATTTATAATTTGAAATCCAAACATGAGGTCTCCATTTTGGAAGCTGAGTAGAACGCAAGATGACTCCTACCATGTTTATTGTTATTAAATTATATTTTTAACGTAATTGAAAACTGTTATTTTAATTAAAATTATGATTTATTTTTCTTTAACAAACTACCAAGAAGGTACATGTATTAATTACTTCAATGCTTATTAAAAATTAATAAGGCAAGAAGGTATATTCATTATTCATACATTCAACAGAAGTTGTGTAGAAAATCCATGTATAAAAATACATGCAATTTTCTTGTGTACATTTTAAATTCCTTTTTTTACTAAATCAGTAACACTCTTAAGTCAAATCTATATTTATGAGATTATCAAAAACAATACATAACGAATTAATCACATATAATGTAATCAATCACAGATCAGTCATCTTATTCTCTACGAAAAGTACCTATTCTCGCAATAGATAACGTCATCAGCTATCATCATGTGCGCATATATCCAAACGCTAAACAAGCACAATAGTTTATAATACCGTTGTATACGCCAGTTTCAATTTACCGAAATGTAAATTAAATATTTTATCTTAAAACAAACTATCAAAAGTACACTAACTCAATCAAGTATCCTGTCGAGCCTTAATTGTAGCTTCTTAGGTTTGGGTGAGGCGATAACTGTAACCGCTACCCGATCCCCCAGCTTTGGGGTCTGATTGCCCCCCAGCTTGCTTCGATGGATCAGTCCATTGTCCCCCACTCCGCAGTCTACGAAACATCCGAATGGAACCACGTTTCGAACCACCCCTGCAGTAATAAAAAAATACAATTATAGAATACATTCATAATAATAATTAACCTAATCATACATATTAAATAAGAAATGGAAAATTTATCCGGAAAAGTTTAAAGTATGCCAAACGGCACGGCGAGAATAAGTTACTACAAACTTTAACATGTTTTTATAGCACACCAAAAATATTTTATAGGCCGTCGAATAACGCGTAGACGATTTTAGGTAGTCCCACCGCCAGCGAATAATTAAGTAACTATTTTATCGCTAAAGAAATGTACAATAGATAGGTACACATTTGCTTCTTGAGATTTTTACTTACCAGTTAAAGATGTTCCTACACCAATCTGTTCGCTTCCTTGCACAGCCATAGAATAAACTGGTCGGCAGAAAGTGATCACATTGTCTTCGTATGGCTTCTGTTTAAAAGCACTGATGATAAGGTCTAAAGTCGAAGCGTCCGTTTTCAGTTCTACGCTCAATGCCGGTATATCTATGCCAACTGTCCTCTGTTCCACTTGTTCAGGGAAATTGGACTTTGTCAGATCTTTTATGTTCACCCCAATTTTTTTGGCAAATCTGAAAAATAAAGTAGACCAATCTATTAACATAATTTTTATAAAAGTCCTTTTAACGAAATGAGTTTGGGAATTGGTTAAGATTTTAAAAATTTTCCACCAAAATAAACTAACTAAATATACTAAAAATTACATACGTATGTGCTCGCTTTTACATGAGGATGTGAGGGTGTCATGCATTTCGAGAATAAGCTAACAGTCCTTGCTAGTGAAGCACTCATTGTATGAAAATTAAATATTTACTATACTTACAACTTTGCAATCTTGTAACTTTCCGGATGAATAATAGTGGTGTCCAAGGGCTCTGTGCCACCCAATACTTTTAAGAATCCCGCACATTGTTGGTAGGTAACTTTACCGATACTGGGCACTTTTAAAATTTCCGCCCTACTCGTAAACCTCTCGTTTTCTAAACGATACGCGATGATTTTCTTGGCACGTCCTTCGTTTAATCCAGAAATTCGCCTGTAAATACAAAAATCATATTATTTCCTTAATCAGTTAAGTTACTTTGGATTAGTTTTAACCCTCCAAGCTCAAAAATTTCCTATAACTGGAAGAGGCAATTTAAATGATAAGAATCAAATACTAATCAATTAATTACATAAAAACTCAATTTTAACGGTTTAAGATCATTTATTTCTCAAAAGATTTACAATCACTTGTAGAGAAACACTACATATTCACATTACATAATTATTGCGCGTACTATCTATTAATAAACAAAATTATATCATTAAACGCATGCAAATAACATAACATAATTTATAAACATTGAACCTCATGACCAATAGAAGACATATTGAGGGTAGTTGTAAATTTTTTCGAATTATATGATACAGCGACTTATAAGTGAGGCCCGGTTACACAACTTGAACACTGCATAGCGAAACGTTAAGTTATCATCAGTTAACACAAATTTAGTGTGCTGGCAATAATCATAATATTTATTCAGTCTTACCAGATATACATGCCTGTACTAAAAAGTAGATAATAAAAGTAGATACTAAATAAAGATTTTTTATATATTTATTATTAATCTAGTTTTATTTGTTGTTATTTATTTTTTATTCAGTATTTTGTTGTTTAATTTTAATTAAATAGTGATCATGTTTGTTAAAACCATTACGTATAAAATTTTATTTTATTTCCTTTGCTAAAATAAAAATAAAGTAAAAAAAAGAATATTTTAAAAATATATGTATACCTAAATGCTTATTTCCTGAATAACCATTTTTAATTTATTGTAATATTGAAAATAATCTATTTTTATTATAATAAATATTATTTAAAATTAGAGTAAAATTATAATAAAAATTAAAATTAATTTAATGAAATAAGAAGGTGTATATAGTGTAAATATTATTTAAAATGCGAATAAAATTATAATGAAATTATTAAAATTAATTTAATAAAATTAGAATGTGTATATAGTGTAAATATTATTTAAAATTATTAATTATTTTACATATTTGAAATGTACACTATTAATAAAAAATAAAAATAATAATTATGCTTGATGTCAAAATTGTTAATACATAATGAGCATTGAACAAAGAAGGAAGTCGACATTACAAGAAATCAGCAAGCAGTTAATTAGGTTTAGGTCTGTTGGTTCCCCTTTTCAGTTCCCCTAGTGGGTCTATGATGACTTATAAGTACTAGTGGTTCCTCTTCTGTTATAAATAAATTACCTCAACATCGCCTGGGAAGCGGTGTTGATGTCGACGCCGACCAAGCTGACAACCTTTTCCACGGCGCAGTCCAACGCACTCTCTAACATCTTCGGCGGAATGTCGTGCTGGTATAACCCCACGCCCAAATTCTTCGGGTCTACCTGAAATGTTAATTTAACATAGCAAAACTCATTAACAATAAAAAATACTCGTTTGGTTATTGTGGCAATATGAAAAGAAATGAACTTTTCTTCGAAGGTGGTTTCACAAAACCTTTTCTAACATCAAACTACACAATTCTTTCGAATACCATAATTATAATTTTAAACTTGCCTTTATTAGTTCCCCTAAAGGATCTAACACTCGTCTTGCAATCGACAGCGCCGATATTAAATTTGGGTCCATATTAGGATGTTCCTGTAAAATAAAAAAATACTAAGTATAAACTTACTTAAAAAAAATAAACACTATGTGATAAATAAAATGCTTTATATTATTATTTATGTAATTCAGTAACAAGCATCCAAACTTTTTCAATGAAAGTATAGTGACATTGGTGACCATTCCACATGGTCACAATACATTACAGAACAATAGGCTGACCCAAACTCCGAACTTATATCCATACCTTCTGCGCCTCCTTGCTGACGGAGTATATAGAAGCGCCCTGCTCGGGCACGATGACGACGGGCACGCGGTCCGACAGCCCGTGGCCGCGCAGCCATTGCTCGGTCTCTCTGCAGGCCGTGCCGTTGCCTAGGCCAATTAGCTCCACGCTATGATAATATATAAAACATAATAATAATATAATGTACAGAGGGTACCGTCAACTCAAGTAACCAGTGTAATTTTGAATACCATATTTGATTTAGATGGAATTAGATTGGTCCTGAGAAGAAATATTTGGTTAAAGTCAGTTAAATTAAAATGATTTAAAGTTCATAAAATCTGATAATCAAAGTGATCTCAATTCAAATCGGTCTTGAAACTTGAACAATTTACTCTTTAATTGTCTATTGTACTTTTTTCCTTGTATTGTTATATTATTATTTTTATGTAATATTTAGTGTTTAAAAAACCATATTTGATTTTCACAGAGATGATTTTACCCAAATGTCTCTACCAGCGTTTTTATTCGAGCTGCTGCCGTGTCATTTGGGTTATGTCGGCGCAGGTCCGGGTATATAGTTAATGTTTCTAGCTTCTCACCATTGCAATCTATGATGCCTACCTGAAACATTAATTTTAGACATTTTTACCCCTTATGTAGATCAATGTAGATAAGAGGGCAAAGGGATAGCATTGCACGTTTTTTGATGGTGTAATCAATAACAAAATCATCAAACACACGCCAGGAGTTTGATATTTCTTAATTTACTTTTTATTGCAGTTAAAAGCCTAAATGTTAAATGAGTGCGGGGCAGTGGTCCAACTGCTCTGTCCAACTAGTTGGACCACGGGTCTTTACTAGGGGCAGTTGTCCAACTTTAAAAATAGTTGGACCACAGCACTATTTGAGAGTTCCGTGGTCCAATTCATTTAAAAATAACTTGTCAACACTAAAAACTGCATCTTTATGTGTGTATGGCATACACGTCTGTATATTGAACCTCTGAAGCAAAATACCACAAAAATAAAGCCTTACAACAAAATTTAATATTTATTTTTAACCGACTTCAAAAAAGGAGGTTCTCAGTTTGACCTGTATGAATGTATGTATATTTGTGCGCGATTATCTCGCGTTTGATTGAACCGATTTTGATGCGGTTTTCAGCATCGTGTTTATCAGACTTAGGAGAAGTATTTAGGAATATTAAACGCGTTTAACTGAACCGATTTTTACTTTTCGGCGTTAAAGTCGGTTCTATTTTGTTAAAAGTTATTACTATTTATGATTTACTTTTGAGACACTTAATTTTTTTGCTTTTTTCCAATTACATTGCGACCAATGAAAATAACAGCCTACAATTTTAATTGTCGGACTAAATTCTTGAACGCTGTTCAGAATAAACATTGTCATCAAAGTCACATTGTAATATTTTTGGATCCCAATCTAACTGTGATCTTAGCATTTCCAATAACGGAAAATACGTGGATTGCTTCTTGTCACTTAGTGCTTGTTCATACTGAATACGCGGGCGCGGTGGCGGGCGAGCGCGCGTTGGATGTCGCGAGCTCGTGTTCACATTGGCCGTCAGGCTGCCGTCAGGCGTTTGCGCGAGAATTCAGGAGGCCTACTACGAAAAACGAAGGTTGACATATATTATATTACTTCGACATTCGAACTTTGAATTTCGTACCACAATAGTGATTTTGCATTCGTTTTTCGTAGTAAGCCCCCAGTAGATATTGCCGCGAGCGCGCCGCGCGCGTCGTCGCGAGCTTGCCCGCTACTTAGACCGCACGTGCGATTCCTGTGTGAACACTTGGATATTACTCCATGTTTGATATTTCGTGACCACGCCCGCGAGTCTGTATGAATGAGCACTTAGAAAAGCAAAAACCAAGCGCGCAACATTAATAGACTCATTTGTGCTTCCCATATTGCTAAATAAATATACTTAGTAAATAATTATACGAAAGGTTTGGAGGAACATTTAAAGGTTCCATCCGCAAAATACTCATGTAACTTTTTCATTAAATCTCTTTACAGTATGTGCCATACACACTTAAAGATGCAGTTTTTAAAGTTGACAAGTTATTTTTAAATGAATTGGACACGGAACTCTCAAATGGTGCTGTGGTCCAACTATTTTTAAAGTTGGACAACTGCCCCTAGTAAAGACCCGTGGTCCAACTAGTTGGACAGAGCAGTTGGACCACTGCCCCGCACTCTGTTAAATAGCGAAGAAAAATTGCTAAGCATATGGAAATACTGCAGCCATTGTCTTTGGCAAGAAGGGTACAGAGATAAGAAATTAATGCATGTGTCTTGAAAGAGTAAATAACCGATCTTTATTCGCCGACTCGCCGGCGGTGGGACACCTGCCTTAATAAGAAACAGTATGTGTAAATATCTTTCTCACCTTACAACCTGCTTTAAACCCTGGATCCAGGCCCATAATTCGTCTATTTTTCACTGGTTCCGTCAACAGATACTTCTCCAAATTAGTTATGAATGTTTTTATAGCTTCCTTCTGCGCAGCTGTGGTCAAATCAGACCGAACCTGTCTCGCCAGCCACGGCTTTATCAGACGGTTGTATGCATCGAGAAGACCTTTGCGAACCCAGTGACCACTTTTCCATAACGTTAGGCAGAATCTGCAAAGAAATCAAACACAGTCATTAGTTACTGGTGTTGGAAAGACCAGAATAATAAGATATGCTCATTTGTATAAAAGCATGGTTTTTAGAATCCCTACACACAGACAAAGTAAAACTTCACACTATGAAATTTATAAAGTGGAGGTTGAAGGTCTCCCTTATGTAAACTCAATTTAAAAACACCAATTTACCTCTCGAGTTTATTATAAAACCAATCAGGCACAATGACTTTCACGGAGAGAATTTTTTCATCTTCCCCTCTGTTTACAGCTAATGTTTGATGAGATTTCACAAAATGTACTGGACACTTCCAGTCGAAATAGATCTTGTATGTCTCAGGGTTTGATCTTGCTTCCAATTTCTTCTTGTCATCTTCTTTTTTCTCTTTCATGGACGATTTTGTCTGACTACTCTGTAAAGTGAACCTTGTTTCGTTTTTCCTGAAATTTGTTATAATAGAAAATAAATTAATAATTCATCACATTAACTACATAATTATTACATATTACACAATACTAGCAAAGAAAAAGCCCCTTACAATACAACTCATTCAATGCATGGATATGACCATCACACAAATCCATTATTGTCTCTGCTATAGCACGGTCACTTTACCTTTAAACTAGTATTAATAATAATAATAAATTAAAGTAATAATAATAATAAAAAGTGATTTATTTCTCCAAAAAGGTTTACAAATAGTTTTAGGTGGACACTAGTCCCCACACTAGGATTCCCTGTGTCGTGGGTGACCAGTCTCTCCCCTCACATGTTTTCTTACATTCTTATACATGTACTTTGTATTTATTTATGTAAAATTAATAAAAATTATGGCTTGCTTGACAATAATTTGTGCATACGTGTGTGTGTATTTGTGTGTGTGTGTGTGTGTGTGTGTGTGTGTGTGTGTGTGTGTGTGTGTGTGTGTATGTGTGCGTGCGTGTGTGTGTCTTGGTGCGTGTATGTGTATGTTTGGGCTCGCGACACGTGAGCGCTTGTAAATTTTATTTTTCAATTGTAATTATTTGTTCAGTTTCCATATACGTCATATTGTCTAATAATTTCTTGATTTTTCTTTTGCAGGTGTACGTGTTGTCGTTGACTATTGAAATTTTATTATTTATTCTGGTGTATACGAATGGGCCCATGTAGGAGAATGCTGATTGACCGAATTTTTTATTTCTTTTTGGTATATTCCAGAACAATTTTCTTTGGTTTCTTCTTTCTTTATTTACTAGTTTCAGTTGACTTGCCAAATTCCTAATTGTTTGAATATTTTATTGACATATAAAATATTATTTACTTACAGTTCCCTCATGTGTTGAATGACTCTAGCATCTTTGTATATTATATCAGCTACTATATGTGTTATATGTGACTCCACTTTCTCTAGTGTTTCTAGCTCCTCATTGCTACTGTCACACAGCATTCTCATATCAATATATTCACCATTAAGTGCTCTAACTGCAAAAGGTTCAATACCTAAACCACGGGCTCTTTCTGCTAATGACAGTGCATGTGACTTTAGAGGGGCATACTGGAAATAAAGGAATTAAGAATGGTAATATCTTTTTAAGTATATAACACATGGTTGGTATAAAAAAAGCAAAGACACTGCTTTTATCAAATAACTTACAATTAGATCAAGTTCTGATAAAGACTTTGCATTCAATATACTGTTCTCAACTTCTGGTGTTAATTTCTTTGAGTTCTTCAATGTTTGTAGAACAGATTGGACTTTCTTTTTAAACTGGATTACATTTTGGTAACTTTCGTATAATTCTTGCAACCTGAAACAGTTAAATGCAACTAACTGGAGTTAATTCAATTAAAAATACAATGTAAAAATAGTTTTTTTGCATAAAAGTACAATATATAGATATTTGTATTGATAGAATAATATATCCAGGAGTGAAAGCAAAGTTGTTTAAACATTGAACTCCTGTATGAACTTAGTTTACAACCATCATCTCATGTTTTTAGATTAGGTAAAACTAACTAATAATGAATAGCCTGAAAGTAATTGATAACCACTACTATCAATGACAACCCTCAATCATGAGGAATATAAACATTGTGAGGAACCTTGCACACTTGACAGTTCTTCAATGTTCACAAGGGTGAAGTCCAGTTATCTGCACTTGTCCAGGGTGGTGGACTCACATTGTGAGATGAAATCAGAGGACAGCAGTGGGGCATTTGTTGGTTGGGATGGTGAAGAAAATAATATCTAAATCCATTATTTAACAAAAGCCTTAAATCTATATAAATATAAACCTCTTGTGTTACCGAGTGACTGACTGACAGGATACTACTGAACGGAAGAAGCTGAAATTTTGCATATATTATGTTCCTTGTAGAGTGTAGGGGAGCACTAAGAGAGGATTTTTGGAAATTCCACCCTGAAGGGGCTGAAATAGGGGGTTGAAGTTAAAACGAATTCCACACGGACAAAGACTGCGGGCGGAAGCTAGTTGATTACAATATAATTTACCGATCTGGTGGTAAGAAGTCCACAGCTTCTTTCCGGTATCTTGCAATGAATGGCAACGTGCAGCCTTCAGTCAGCAGTCCGATAAACTTTTGTGATAAACTTGGAGGAATGTTTTCTGAATGGGAAAGCATGTCGACTTCATTCCACACATTGGAAACCTCACTGGGTCCATCATGGAAGTCATCTGCCTCAGGATCATCATTCTCTGATTTCTTAGTTCTTTTGCTCGGTTGCTTTTTTATCACTGCTTTCTTGGATATTTTAACTTCGGTAACATCTGGTACATCACTAAGATCCGGATTATCATCATTAAGGTCGTCGATTTTTTCTTTTTTAACTCTTCTACTGGGTGCCTTCTTTTCCGCATTTTTCCTTGGTTTCTCAACGGTATCATTTTCGCTGTTAATCGCTTTTCCTGTTACTCTTTTTTTGGTCACAGGTTTCTCAGTCTCATCCTTTGACTCCGGTATTTTTCTCTTTCTAGTCGGTGCTTTTGTCTCCATTTTAAGAATTCGATTGAAAGAAAATTACGAAACGTAGTTTAACAAACGCAAATATTTCCGAATCATACCTGCTACAGAAAAATATTATGATTAACGTTGAACCGTCTCAGAAAATCACAAACGTTTTCATCAGTTCATCACAGACAGACGAGTTTTCATTATTTCATTCATAAAAATAAAAATACGTTAGTTTCGCTTGACAAATGATGCGTCAACCGTCAACTGTCACTATCAAAGTCAAAGTGATGTCAATTCAATTTGAAAGAAGAAAAGCACAGTTTATCAATGGCAAAATACTTTATGGTTTAGGTATGGTTTCGTTTTGAGGTTTTGAGCTTTTGAGCACATTTTGAGACTGTTACCACAACAAGAGACATTATGAAATAAACGTTCCGTTTTACTAGACTATGGCAACGCCAAGTCAATAAAACCCGACTATAGTCGGCACAATCATAAGATTCCGATATGACGTCTGTCATGTATGAACACAAACTAACCTTGTATGGACGTCTTCAATTTACTTATTACGGAAATATATTTTTTTAATTTGAACCGCTGGTAATGATACTATGAAGTGAAGATATTTCGTAGTGAATGATAGGTCACTTTGGTTAAATTATGCAATGCACTATTTACTGTGCATATACAGTACACAGTTTATATTTATTATCAATGCAGCTTTATAAGTAGGTACATAATGTACTTGTGAATCCACCTCCTCTTCGCTTTGGAAAATTGTTTTTATGTTTACAAATAATAAACACTTCTTCCCATTTTTGCAACATATTTTATTGGTACATCGCTTCTATTGCTCGTAGCATGATGTTATAAAATTGCCCACAGTTTGTTAAATATTTTAATTAGGCATTAGTCCGTAATATTAAACGCAAGTAACTAGCGGGTTAAACGAATTGGAGTAATATTGTTTACTTACTACGAGTATTTAGATAGGTACTTACTTACTTATACGAACTTACATAGGTAAATACTAGAAATTCTGGCGAAATATGTAAACCATCCCTGCTTGTTTTTTATTTGTGTTATTTATATAACGAATAGGGAAGCTCTGTTGGACTTTCAACTACCGTTTCACAGTCACTCTCATTCAGATACCCTGTGTTTACGAAACAGGTAAATTGGACCGAACCCGGCGCGGCACATTTCGCATCATCGCCCCGCTGCTCGCACTAGACTGACGTTTCGTCCCGTCATCTGTCATCGCCGGTTCTGTCAAACTTACCCAAGCTCATACCTACTGCCTGACGTTTCGTCACAGATTATCAATTCACTTTCGATCCGCGTCCACGCATACCACAGACTAAATAGCAACAAACAAGTATCATAGATTTACTGTCTTCGACATATAAATTGTTTAAATAATTTTATTTTATTTTAATCAGTTTACATCATAAATTGTGTAAAATTGAACAAATATTTAAGACGTCACTACAATGTTTTATAAGGAGGCTGGATTTATAGTTATGTGACCTCTTGAAACAATTTATGAATCGACCATAATCGGTACATTACTATAATCGAAAGTATGTGCTACCTTGTCAAACCCAAAATACAAATAGTTATAGATTCCTTAATATGTCTAAAGCATTGCGATTTTTCGTAGCTATTATAAATTCCCGATACATACGTTTTTAAGCCTTTTCCACTCAAATCGGATAATTATTAACCGTTTAATAGTTTCTTCGTTTTCACTAGATTAATGAAATTTCCATTTTAATAACTAATATAATTTCCTCACCATAACTTACTAGTCAAATTGTCTTATTATCCCTTTCGGTGTTAATCTCAACGCTACATCTGTTTTTACCTGATTTTAAGAAAACAATCAGAGGTCGGTTTATAAATTATCGTTCCGAAATTAATTAACGAAACGATTAGAAAGTCTTATTACTTATAATCGGTTAAATTTATAAATCGGTTTATTTAATGCATCGATTTTTGTTGTACTTCACTATTGTCACTGTGATGACAGCCTTCATATCGGAATCTTATGATTGTGCCGACTATAGATGTAAATAAAGGTTGTACCTATATTACTCAAATCATACAAAAGCATAAAAAATCACTATAATAGTCATCCTAAACTATCTTCGAAGAGTTATAATTTATTTACTGTTATATTGCAGTTAAAACCCATTATTAAAAAAGCCTAGTCGTCGCATACCGTATAATCACAATTAATGAGATAATTAATACCTACCTATAGTCGGCACAATCATAAGATTCCGATATGAAGGCTGTCATCACAGTGACAATAGTGAAGTACAACAAAAATCGATGCATTAAATAAACCGATTTATAAATTTAACCGATTATAAGTAATAAGACTTTCTAATCGTTTCGTTAATTAATTTCGGAACGATAATTTATAAACCGACCTCTGATTGTTTTCTTAAAATCAGGTAAAAACAGATGTAGCGTTGAGATTAACACCGAAAGGGATAATAAGACAATTTGACTAGTAAGTTATGGTGAGGAAATTATATTAGTTATTAAAATGGAAATTTCATTAATCTAGTGAAAACGAAGAAACTATTAAACGGTTAATAATTATCCGATTTGAGTGGAAAAGGCTTAAAAACGTATGTATCGGGAATTTATAATAGCTACGAAAAATCGCAATGCTTTAGACATATTAAGGAATCTATAGCTATTTGTATTTTGAGTGTGACATGGTAGCACATACTTTCGATTATAGTAATGTATCGATTATGGTCGATTCATAAATTGTTTCAAGAGGTCACATAACTATAAATCCAGCCTCCTTATAAAACATTGTAGTGACGTCTTAAATATTTGTTCAATTTTACACAATTTATGAAGTAAACTGATTAAAATAAAATAAAATTATTTAAACAATTTATAAATAACACAAATAAAAAACAAGCAGGGATGGTTTACATATTTCGCCAGAATTTCTAGTATTTACCTATGTAAGTACGTATAAGTAAGTAAGTAGGTACCTATCTAAATACTCGTAGTAAGTAAACAATATTACTCCAATTCGTTTAACCCGCTAGTTACTTGCGTTTAATATTACGGACTAATGCCTAATTAAAATATTTAACAAACTGTGGGCAATTTTATAACATCATGCTACGAGCAATAGAAGCGATGTACCAATAAAATATGTTGCAAAAATGGGAAGAAGTGTTTATTATCGGTAAACATAAAAACAATTTTCCAAAGCGAAGAGGAGGTGGATTCACAAGTACATTATGTACCTACTTATAAAGCTGCATTGATAATAAATATAAACTGTGTACTGTATATGCACAGTAAATATTGCATTGCATAATTTAACCAAAGTGACCTATCATTCACTACGAAATATCTTCACTTCATAGTATCATTACCAGGCAGCGGTTCAAATTAAAAAAAATTATTTCCGTAATAAGTAAATTGAAGACGTCCATACAAGGTTAGTTTGTGTTCATACATGACAGACGTCATATCGGAATCTTATGATTGTGCCGACTATAACAGATGTTAAGCTTCATACAAAGAGCGAAGAGCGCTAAACCAACGCACACATAGACAACGTTCACAATTCACATACACCAAAAATCGGAACATATCGGACCACTCTGACCGCGGTTGTTATTCAGTATTCAGTATTTATTGCAATATATGTGGTACAAATTTAGATGTTACATTTATATTATATACATATTGGTGTCACATATAACCCTGACATTAGGGTGTAGCAATGATAGCGGGAGCGAACCGATTTATTGTTACGTAAGTATATCTAAATATCTTTGTTTTATTTATTCTGATTATATTGTTAAAAAATTCATTTAAATTATAATAACATTTTTTTATCAAGAAGTTTTTGAGAGTTGCAGAGAATTCCTTGTCATTATTTATTGATCTTATGTCAACCATTGAGTTACTATGTATAGATTATGATTATGCTAGGCAGACGGAACCGCGGACAAAGTATAGTCTTTTAAGAATTAAAACATTACAGAGACATGAATGTTAATTTGAACTGATAATATTGTGTTTAATGTGATGTCAACAAATTGTACCTACTATCACTACTGGACGTTGTTAGTCTATGAGAAGGACACAATATGGCAGACGTTAAATAATTTTTCGTATTTATTTGAAAATATTGAAATATGGTTACTAACCGATGAAAAGTTACTCCTGTGCATTTATTTGAGTTCCTGGAGTTATTACGGCAATTACGTAATACACAATTGGGCATTGTTCACGCTAGTTTTAAAGATTCACTGACAGGTCTCAGACGTTTTACGAACGCGCATGCGAGCTGGCAAGCGAATGAGAGAGTTGAGGTGCATTCACCGCAACTGACTGGCGAATAAAATTTCTTTGCGGTGTCTTCTCTAGTACTTTATAGTAAAAACGCGCTAGGTATGCGTTCCTGACACATGTCAATTCGTCATGACTAGTGATGTACAATAAAGAGGCTTTGGGCAAAACGTCACACTCGGAAAACGTCCCATGGGACGTTTCGCCCCATCATTTTTTGACTGGGTCGATTGGTCCCAGAAATCCAAAATGAAATTATATAGTCGGCAGAAAAATCTACATACGTGTGTGAGATATTTTCACTATAAATATTAAGGTTAGCTTCTATTTGATAATAAAAAGAAATTGAAATACAGTACTTAATATAAATTATTTTTAAATAATTATACAATGACTAATACAAATGCCATAATATCTGTTTTTAATTAGAATTTAGCTTTATGTAAAAATGATGAGACAAGCCTTAAATCTTTATTTTTTATTTAATATTCGTTAATAATACAAAAATTGTTACCTGGCACCATGACTTAAACTACCTGTGATTAAAGCGAATGCCATAATTAACACAGGCAATCTAAGGAAATGAACATAATATCTTTAAAATCCTTTTTTTAATATATAATTTGTGTATTCAACTAGATTGGCACTACTTGAACACCTTTTAAGTATGACGTAATAAATGATTTTGGTCATTTTTATGCTTACAAACACATTAATACATAGTACCACTTTAGCTTCAAATTAACATCTCTCGACACTAAAATGCCAATAACTTGTAAAGGAGACGGTCCACAATTGTATGGAGTCTGGGTCTGGTTTTTGTACCAGTGATAAAATAAAATAAAAAAGAAAAATAAACAATTTTTGACTAATCAAATCCACGTGACGCAATTATTCTACATAATGGCGGGCAGTAGACCAGAGGATTCATAATTTTTGACGTATGACGTTAGCTGTCAATATGCCTTCTCTATGCTTGAACAATGGCTTGAACTCAGAGTGAAGGACGCCATCTTGCAAGTGTTGCAAGTAGTACCTACCGAATAAGTCGAAATTAATTTTATTTTAGCAAGTCATTTATTGCGATTTGTGAATTTATTATATTTTTAATGAACTTTCTGTATTTTTTGGTTTTTCATGGTTTAGTGTACAAGATCAGGCCCAAAATGGACCATCTCCTTTCCTTTTAAAGTAGTCAGTGTTTTATGGTTTTAAAATCTCCATTTACCAAGCAACATTTTGAAATTATCTGCACTATAATTAGTTAACTGGATATTTTTTTCCACCAGCCATCAAACTTGAATCAAAGAAACAATCGAAAACATAAAAAGACCTAAATAGACACGAATTTAAAGGAATCACGTAATAATTTGAACTCAGTCATAGCTTGGGATTGTAGACCAACTATCTGAAAGTACGTCAAAAAAAAATTAAAACATGTGCTCATTTGTGTAGCCAGCAAGTAAAAGTAGGGTAAGAGAGCTTGATTTCTGAAAAATCAAACAAAGGTCAAAATCTCGAAAACGGTGACACTTTTACTAAAACGATTTTTTGACATCTGGTAGGTCTCTCTCCAAGCTATCGACCATTTCAGTTTGAGTATGTCCAAGCAATCTTTGATCTTGAGGAAAATTATTCTGTTGTGATTTTTTTAAAATCAAATGTTGATATAATATGTATACGGTAAAAAAATAAATACTATAATTATATACATATATGTCTATATTAAGTAATAATAGATATTTTTTCTATTCAAGAATATTCTGTTTAATTTTATACTTATGTATTTAGTTGTTTTCTTGCAGACTGTACAATATTTTACAGCGAACAATAGAATTTCTGTATATACTTATAAGTGGTCCGTTTAGCCCAAAGAAAAAAATTAAATTAAATCAAAGGACAAAAACGTCCCGTGGGACGTTTTCCGAGTGGGACGTTTTGCCCAAAGCCTCATTATGTCACTTCACTACAAAAACAAAAAGTTGATATGACATGGATATAACCTTGAACGAGCGCCGTTTGACGTGGTTTTCTTTTAAAAGGTATTGTTTTTATATTTGTTATTTAAGTAATTGTAATACTTTTAGCCCAAGATTAATACAACTATTGTAAGTTGGCATAATTATTCGATTTAATGTTTGATTTTAATGTTATCACTCGTTAATAAGGCAATTAAAAGATATTAAAAAATTGACAATTAATTGTACGCCAGTTCAAAGTTACATCGCCCAATCGAATGACAGACTTCAGGAACGCATACCGAGCGCGTTTCTACTATAGTACATAATATCTCAATGATGTCAACTGGTAATTTATTATATATTTTAACGCACATAAAATTTGGCCCGGAGCTAAACATTTTAAGTTTGCACTGTGGTATTATTAATTTATTTTTATTATTATTACGGCTTTTATAACGTTCTACTATGTCAGATCTTGTTTTAAAATATTTATTTAAATATTTATTGTTATTATTATATTATGCATTATAATTTTTTTGACCTCCAGTTGCTACAGAAAGGTACAAGAAGTCCTTACTTGCTTGTAATTCAATGATTCATTACTAAACACAAGTCAATGTAGGACGTTGGGAGTTCTTTGTATGTTTAAAGTGTATGTATGTATGTGTTTGTATGTTTACCTTCGATTTTTAATAAATATTACATGAAAGGATTGTTGGACAATTTGTAAAATTATTTATTTAGTGAGTTAGAAAGTGCATTATACATTATGAATGTTAATTTTTTATATAACAGGATTATTGTTTTGTTTCAAGTAGGTATCTAATAGAGATACAAAAACATTATAGAATCCACATAAATTGAAATAAATGTTAAGTTTGTTAAATGAGTTAATATTCATTATACGCAAAACTGAACAATTTTATTTTTTATCAATAATTTTACCTATCTCTTCAAGTCCCATCGTACAATCAAAGTGATAGCACGTAATTGCCATGATTTCGTATAAAAATTATATTACTACAGATAACCTGAATTACCTGTGTTATTGAATTTGTCATCTAAGGACTCCCGTGATCTTAGTTTACAATGATAATACAAATATGAATAATGGTTACTAAATTACATTAAATTTTAATGATTCTAATCATACACTTTTATTGTATTTTCCCATTTAATCCATATCAATAAATTAAATAACAAGATCCAATCCAAGACCATTGCGGAGTCGTTAACCCTAAGGCTTACGCACACATGCGTAACCTAAATCGAGGTATGTACATACATGAGCTTCCGGTGATTCTCGGTGGTCATACTGGGTTGTCCTACTGGTTTGGCCAGTGAGAATTTGTGTGTTGAGATTTTCTCACTGGTCATACTACCTATTAACACCAGAAAGGAGATGTTTCAAAATGTATGGAGCCCCGGCCACCTCTTTGTACACCATACTCAAAAATGGAGAAACACAATTAAAACAGTTTTCAATCATCCAATTCCTTTAAATTGCTTTAGTTTTGTGGTATAACACAAAAATGTACACTTAAAATTTCAACACAAAAACAAAAGTCTGTCATGGCGGTAAGCTGTCATCACACGTCATGTTGGTTAATTTGATAGAAGAAGTTTGACATATGTACCTACAATTCTGTCATTTAAAGTGACAGTAGAGGTAGACATTCGCGATCTATGATCAACATAGATAAAAGAAGTAAAAGGATATGCCCTAAGGTCACGTGACGTGAAGCCAAGTATTACCCTAATATGGCGCCGACTCCGCCCACAAAACAGGGATGTTATTTTATAGTACAAAATATCGACATCGATTTAACGTTCAAAGATAAAATCCATACTACCTTTCTAATTTTTAGTGACCAACCGTAGGTTCCGATTTGTTTTTTTCCGATCCGTTTTGTTTTTTTCCGTAGTATATTTTGTATCTTATGTCTAAGTAAAACAAAATTACTGATTTGACCAATAGTAATTTGTGTGAACTCTCATGTTCGCTGTTGCCACTACAAAAAACTCAATAAACTTAAAAATTTACGCGCAAATAAAAGATAATTACAACTAACCTGAAGAATGATAATGCTTCGTCTTTTTTCAGAGAACTTGAAGTCTCTCCCTCTAATACAACACTTCACCATGTTAGTTTTTGATAAATATGTTAATTAATAATAAAACAGAAAGTTTTTTAAGTCACAAGTCTCACTGTTTTTTGAATATATTTGTTTACGTTACAGATGAAAGATCATCACTGTATCTGTATGGTCATTGTCAAAACTGTCAACCTAAGCGACCCTAAAATGGCGTCCCTTGCTTCAAGGCGGGGCTTCGGAGATATTTCTAAAAATGTTACCAGTTGAATGAAACGTGCGACATATATTGTACTTTTTCTTCAAACGCAAATTGTAATGTGTAAGAACGAGACAAATATATATTTGGTATTGTGGACCATATTTACATGATATTTGTATAACGTAAAATTATATAGGTAAATAAGGGCTTATCCTCTTTTTTTCTTTAATCATTGATGATCAATGACAACTTGACAAGACGCCATGTTGAAAATTGATAAAAATGAATTATAAATACAAAATTTGTACCAGAAAAGTATGCATTTAAGCAATTTATCTTTATTTTTCCCAAATTCCATGAATTTTTCTCGATTTTTCGAGGTACTGTACATA
The DNA here is from genome assembly GCA_905404135.1 of Hesperia comma. Classification (NCBI taxonomy): domain Eukaryota; kingdom Metazoa; phylum Arthropoda; class Insecta; order Lepidoptera; family Hesperiidae; genus Hesperia; species Hesperia comma. The sequence continues at coordinate 5,829,762 of FR990018.1, forward strand.
TTGTGGGCCGGATTTGAAACATCTTCTTTAGCATTTTCTTTCATCCTGTATATATCTGCAGTCGATCTTTGTCATTATTAGCCAATTTCAATAACCGGTAAAAAGGTAGTTGAAAATTCAGTCAAACTATGTTTTGGGTCATATACCATAAAAAATGTGGTAGAAGTTGCAGAGGCAATCTCTAATTATCCAAATAAAACAAAAAATTATATTTTCGTAATAATTAAGCAAACAAAATGTCTCCAAATGGTCAAAATGTATACTTAAAATTTTTACTATCCGGATAGTATTTTCGGGCGGGTATCCAGATATGAATTATGATGCCCTACTTACATTACTCAACTATATTTGTGCTAATTTAAGCGGCGTTCGCGTGGAAAACTCCCAGTTGGCGAAACCTCTTCCACATATTATATCGCAGAATTTCTACTAATTTACATAAAAGTATAATAAATTATATATGTACATATGTACCTAAACCTTCCTAAATAAGCACTCTATTGTTGGAAATCGTATAAAAACCTGTTTCGTAGGTTTCGAGTTTATCGCGTCCAGACAGACACACAGAAGAACAGAAAACAGGACTTCTTTTTATAATAATTATGTATATAGATTACCTTTACTCGGTATTTCAACTTAAGGGATGCCCATGTTTGATTTGTGTCCAGGGTAGGTACATTTTAATTTGACACAAACATAATATACCTACTTATGTTATACTTAAATAATTATGTATACTGCATAAAAAATGTCTTATTCAGTCTCCCAATTCCTCAAGTCTTACCATTAGGGAAGGATTATGAGGCTGTATAGGCTTTTGTTCCATAACTTAAATTCAATGAAGAATATATAAATAAATAAACATTTGTCCTTATGCCACTGGTGTCTGTGAAGTATTATCTGAGTTGACAAGTCCATGCTACCCCCGTGACACTAGAGATCTGGTGCAAGCTTTGCTAATTAGATGGAAGTTGGATATGAGGATGTAGATACATAAAGAAAATTAATTTTATATCTTTTACTTATTTCTAATTTTTATAAACTTTCTTTTTATTTCATCATTCCATCCTACATAGATAGGTCGCAGTTGAATTTCTTTATATGTTAAGTCCAATTTATCTGAAATGAAACATACAAAATATTAGATAATATATAAAAATATTGAATATAAATTGTGAACAAGGAAAATATTAAAATTCAAACAATATTAAGTCATATTCAAGGAGTTTATCACATACCCAGTGAATCTAAAAACTGTTTAAATGTGTCCTCATTTCTTATCACACTTGCAACATAGACATCAAGATCATCATTCCTTCTAAAAAATGTCTGCAGAACATTGCATAGAGCTGGTAATATCGATGGGTCATAAACTATATCAGCTGCTATTAGGATATCCGGTACCATGTCTTCTGGTATGTCTTCAAGATAATTCCAATCTAGCTTCATTACACCTGTGAACATTTTTTATTACAGTAACATGATATAGAATATACATAGTTAACAAGCAAAAATGCAGTGGTTATAGAAAAAACAAGCTTACATGCAATATTGTACCTAACAATTTTTGTTTGTCTTTGAATTTTAATACATCAGCTGTATCTTCTTCTTCAAAGTGAGGAAGATTTATCCTTACATTATCTTTTATGGTGCTTAGAACTTCTTCATGGCAATCCGTTAATATTATTGATTGAATGTTACAGTGTTTAGCAATTGCTACACCAGTGAAACCAACTCCAGAGCCAAGTTCTAACAACTTCTTATTTCTGTTTATTTCCTCATTGCATAGAGCCCAATCTGTTAGCATAAATGCAGCCTAAAAAATGGAATGTTTTTTAAAATACTCAAACTGTAAAGGGTACAGATTACATTTATTAACAGAATACCAATATTACAAATTGCATGGAACATGGTCATGGCAAGTCCACCATTGAACAAAACTTGTGATTACCCATCACAGATAAAATGTTTAGTATCTGCAATGCTATAAATTTGGAATTATATTTTGTTTTATGACTACTTTTATTCTGTATAAAATTGGAACGGCAATCCGGCGTGTTAACCATTGGGCCATTTGTGTCATCTTTATATTGCCTTGCAGATAAAAAATTATGGTGATTGGATAGATGTGTCAATTACCTCCCATGTCTTCATTCCTGTAGTTCCATGAACAACCATATTCTTAGTTTCTTTTATTGTGACTAAATTGTTGATGTTGTTCTTGAGAATATAATGTCTATAACAAAATTCTTCATCTTCTAGAGGCTTCTCCATTTCAGAGCAAAGAAAAAGGTACATTTCATCATGGATGTCTTGTTCACTTTCCAAATAAGCAATAAGTTTTTTAAAAAATAGCCTACAAAAGTTGTTGTTTAATGGATATTTCTTGAATTGTGTAAGATGTATGGTGGAGTTAAAAAATTTCTTCTGTATATCTGGCGTGAAACTACTTATTTCATCCAACTGGAAAATTAAATAGAAAAACATAAATTATATAATGAAGTTTTCAAATTCTTCAAAGATGATTAAAAAAATACTTACATTCAATGAAAATTTTGTGGATCCTCTGAGAAAATGATGTGTTAGTTTATTTATAACACCTTGAATTTCATGGTTTTCATTTGGAAACATGATAACTGAAGTTGCAAACTTAGGTTACCTACCTATTTACTGATAAAAAGATTTGATAACTGTTATAAGCGGTTACAATGATATGAAATAAAAAAATCTGCTTGAGTTCCTGAGAATTTAACTCCTAAAATTATTCACTCAAACCCATGCAATCCATGCCATAGAAAAAATTTACTATCCAACTATCCATGCATATTGCATGCTCAAACAAAACATTTCAAACCCAACTATTACCCAACCCAAGTTGGTTTCAAACAGTGTTTCCACTATAATGATTTCGTTTCCCCATGCCTCAATTCCGATTTCCCCTTCTCAGGACTTTTTTCCCCTCAAAAATTATTTTGCTGTAGTTTTGGCACTAGTGTAGTAACTAAAACAAAAAAAAAAGTTTATATAATTTTTCTTCTATAACCTGCCTTCGTGCCTTCTACTATAATAATATTATTATTTAGCTAATATTATAATATGCGAAACAGTGTTGCCAACTATATTTTGAAGAAGATCGTATCATGAGGGTTAAAAAGATCGTATTTTAGCCGAAATTGTAGGGAAAAAATCGTACACTACAATTTTTCAACAAAATGATAATATTTAGTTGAGCATAGTGTTATTATTTAATATATTAACATTAATATCACAAAAACAACATGAAAAATAAGGGAACATAATATATTTAGTTACTACCTTATTTGGTACTCATTGCCGAAGTATTAATTCTTTCATACAACATTAACATCACAGAATCCTCACAAAGAAGAAGCAGAAAAAATTCCAACTTCCACCACTTTTTTAACACGTAAAAAAAGTTCAGACACTTTTATAACTGTAGGCTACATTCTGTAGCAATATTCCTTACTATTATTTAGTGTGTTCCAGTTTAGCATGCAAAACGCTTAAAACATGCAATTTTCCATAGAAAAAGGTTGCGTTTTGAATATGGTCGCTCATTGGAACGCACCCATTATACAGATTAAGGATATGTTCATGAAAAAAATGTTGCAATGACGCTATTTAACTTTAAAATCGATAAAATTACATGAAGCATGTATGACTAAAAAGATCGTATATAGGGCGTACGATTTCAGGTCATGATCGTACACAGCATTTGTGGCAAAAAAGTCGTACAAATACGATTTAAATCGTACGGTTGGCAACACTGATGCGAAAGTTTATAAGGATGTATGTGAGTGAGTGAGTGTGTATGTGTGTGTGTTTGTTGCTCTTTCACGCAAAAACTACTGAACGGATTTTCATGAAACTTTGCAGTAATATAGCTTAGACATCGGATCAGACTAACATAATTTGTTAAAAGGAGATGTTTCAAAATGTATGGAGCCCCGGCCACCTCTTTGTACACCATACTCAAAAATGGAGAAACACAATTAAAACAGTTTTCAATCATCCAATTCCTTTAAATTGCTTTAGTTTTGTGGTATAACACAAAAATGTACACTTAAAATTGCAACACAAAAACAAAAGTCTGTCATGGCGGTAAGCTGTCATCACACGTCATGTTGGTTAATTTGATAGAAGTTTGACATATTATGTACCTACAATTCTGTCACTTAAAGTGACAGTAGACAGTTCGTGATCTATGATCAATACATGGAGGATAGAACTAAGGAGGGTCATCTGTGTATATGAAAAGTGTCCAGTTGTATGCGCTAAATAACAGTTCCAAAATCCTCCACTGGTGGCGCTGGTGGATTCACAGGGTATGGTATGAATGTAGCAATCGTAGAGCTTTACATGGAGGATATCCTCCATGCTACTTTAGTCGATAATGACATTAAATTTTTTAACTCGGCATACTTCAATTCAATCAATTCATCTACGATTGCTACATTCATACCATACCCTGTGAATCCACCAGCGCCACCAGTGGAGGATTTTGGAACTGTTATTTAGCGCATACAACTGGACACTTTTTCAACTTTTCTCCCATATAAGATGACTCTCCTTAGTTCTATCCTCCATGGATCAATAACAACTTGGCAAGACGCCATGTTGAAAATTAATAAAAATGAATTATAAATACAAAATTTGTACCAGAAAAGTATGCATTTAAGCAATTTATCTTTATTATTCCCAAATTCTATGAATTTTTCTCGATTTTTCGAGGTACTGTACATATTGTAGGCCGGATTTGAAACATCTCCTTTATAGAGATTTTTGAAGGGACTGGTTTCCCGAAGCGAAGCGAGGGCGGATTTACTAGTTTACACTAAAATTCACTACATACAATACGTCAACCAAATCATCGACAAGATTTGTCGACTTTGTACATCATTACCACAAATTAGATAATACAGATCTTAAGCTTCATACAAAGTGCCCAAAACCAACGCACACATAGACACGGTTCACATACACCAAAAATCACATAACAACATATCGGACCACTCGGACCGCGATTGTTATTTCCAACAATATGATATTTATAATACACAAATAAGATACTTTTACTAAGAAATGGATAAGAAATGGAGTTATTATAATTATTGTCTTAGTAGTTGTTTTTATTCGACGTTAAATTGCCAACCAACAGCAGTATATTTACCTTTTATTCCAAGTCAGTATACAGTATGCTACAGCCATTGATGTATAAGTATCTAGATGGATAATCGAATCCGCGAAGACCTGTCAAAAAAGCTGCGCCAACTATTGGCGCAGAAGTACTTTCCCGCCAATTAGTGCCGATCGCGCCGCTTTCGTGTCACTACGTATTACGCGCGCAATTTAAATAAACAAATAAGAGGGATAACATGACGAAATGTGCTATTAAACTGTGCCGGAATTATAAAGGAAGGGTAAAAAGCTCAAAAAACATCACATATCATAGGCAAGTAACCAATAAACATATTTTTAATTAAATTTCAATTTTGATTTTTATTGTAACCAAATTACGTCATTTTTTTGTCAGTGTTGCTAGTTTCTATTTTTATGCTCCCGACTTAACATCATTTTTGTGGGTATATAAATTGGTTTATGGTTACGTGTATATTATTTAGTTCATGTACTTTTATAAATCGATTAAAGAAAGGTGGTGTTTACCAATACGTTTGTGTTTATTTATAATAATATAACATTAATATTCGTATGTTTATGAGCCCATTTTAATGATTATTTTTGCATTGGGTCGAATAAACCACTTTTAAAGGTACAAGAGTAATGTGAAAAGGAGACGATCCAAAATTGTATGTAGTCTGGGCCTGGTTTTGTACCAGTGATAAAATAAGATAAAAAAGAAAAATAAACCATTTTTGACTAATCAAATCCACGAACTCATCTTTATTTCATTGCAAAAAATATTTATTAACTCCACGTGACGAAATTATTCTACATAATGGCGGGCAGCAGACCAGTGTGCTTAGTACGAGTTGCATCGAAAAGTTCACCTACACGTCATCCGTCAAAACGTGAGTGACGGTGACTATCGAAAAGTTGCGAGTACGAGTGTCAAACGTCATAACCAATTCGATCGCGTATCAGCACGTTTATTCACACGTTCATTCGCAGAAACCATTTATTGTTATGTTGGCAACAAAACGTCGTGACAGAATCCTACCAAATAAAGAAGGTTATTCCTTTCTTACTAAGGTATTAATGAAAAGTTACTATTCAAACTGTAATGCTTATATCGCCATTTTTAATAGATAAACGTTTGTGATATTGCCATAGAGAAAAGCTAATGTTTTAATTTTAATAGGAACATAGATAAATGTGATTAGTGAATAAAAATTTTGTTAAATAAAATAAGGAGCCCGGCTTCATTTGTTTGCCGCGCCGCAATTCTTTTCACCAAAATTAAAAAACTCTTAAGATGTTTTCTTTAATTATGGCGATATCGCCAGATTATAATCCCGCTCATCTTGAGCAGCAGTCATAAACAATTTCTAAGGAAAAAGATTAAAACATTTCTGTCCAAATACAATGCAATACTTACTTTATTAATAATAATAAATACCTCTTACTTATGCATGTAAAGTTTTAAATAGTGAGGCTGGCAACTGGTAGGATAAAAAAAGAATAAGTTTTTGTATTAAACTGTCCGCAAAATTGTGATTTTGTTCTATGTCGTTTATATTGCATTGTGTAAAACGGAATAATAAAACCACGTTATAGCTATAAACTAGACTTTTAATACAACATTCCAACAATTTCAGCCATTAAAGCACAATAATTTTAACTATTTTAAGTCAATAATGTACCTATATATTCTATGATGATATAGAAAAAATAATTCATAAATATTGTAATATGTACATTATTGTCTTTGTTTTAAGTATTTCTTGATTAGATGTTTTTGTAGGTTAGAAAATGTAAATATTCATTTTAACCCATATTTCACTTGTTTTTGGCTGAGTGTAAATACACCAACGCCATATCCAGAAAAAAATATATTGTCTATCATAAAAAGTATTCACCGGAACGCGAACAACACAAATACCACTTTTCTATAATTTCATTCACTTTGAGATTTGTGGCCGTAATTATGCTCCCAGCAAATATAAATATCCAGACATAATTTTCAACAAACAAAACAAAAGTGTAATTAAAATAATAGACCATCTTTTTTATGATTTCACTAGTAAATTACACGTGATAACTTTTCGACAACGTGTTCCCTGAGTTTTCGCAAGTTAAGTATACGAACTGTCAAATACGCCACTCGTGCTCGCGCAATGTTCGAGAAACCATACGTAAACGTGACGTTTATCACTGACAGTTGACTTTACTTTCGTAAACGTGATCGCGTAAACTCGTACTCGCTATTTTGATTCCTTCACGTTTCCGCTAGATGTCTCTGCTTCGATCCCATACAAATTTTAGTTTACGTAGCGAGCACGTTATGTCAAATAAAACTCGTACTAAGCACACAGAGGATTCATAATTTTTGACGTATGACGTTAGCTGTCAATATGCCTTCTCTATGCTTGAACAATGGCTCGAACTCAGAGTGAAGGACGCCATCTTGCAAGTGTTGCAAGTAGTACCTACCGAATAACTCGAAATTAATTTTATTTTAGCAAGTCATTTATTGCGATTTGTGAATTTATTAAGTATATTTTTAATGAACTTTCTGTATTTTTTGGTTTTTCATGGTTTAGTGTACAAGATCAGGCCCAAAATGGACCATCTCCTTTATTTATTGAAGTTTTTTTTAATGATATGCATGTAATTAACTTTCCAAGTAATTTTTTTATTAAATTAGATAGGTAACGTAAATAATTGGCTTTTCTTTAATTAAGTTACCACCTCAAATTAAGCTAAAAATTTGAGGGGGGGAGGGGGCTGACGCTCACATCTTCCCCCCACCATTTTTAAATCTAGGAAATGCATACTTTTTTTATTATAAAAAAATCAAGTTTCCAAAAATTATAAAGTGACTACCTCAAATTAAGCTGAAATTTTTTGGAGGAGAGGTTGGTGACTCCCCCAACTTTCCCCCCAAATTACTTTTTCGCTATTGTTAGTCCTGTTTGCCTGTTTGGCTGCATCTTCCGCAGCGCCGGAGATGTCACGATTCAAAATTAGGCCCAAAAATCAAATTAGATCTACTTAAGTTATTTATTTTTTATAATGTAGTTTAAAACACACACACACACACACACACACACACACACACACACGTCCACACACACATATACATACACTTAAGACTTCGAGCGCTTACACATTAACCAATGAGACCACATAACCTTAAAATTTTTAGAGATTTAGAAAAATAATTTTAAAAAAGTAAGTACTTTATGAGAGCAATATTTAGTTTGGGGGGACGAATGAGAGTGTAGAACCCGTCCTCCCTTCAAATTTTCACCTTAATCTGAGACGGTAACTTTACAATTTTAGAAAAGGAGATGGTCCATTTTGGGCCTGATCTTGTACACTAAACCATGAAAAACAAAAAAATACAGAAAGTTCATTAAAAATATAATAAATTCACAAATCGCAATAAATGACTTGCTAAAATAAAATTAATTTCGAGTTATTCGGTAGGTACTACTTGCAACACTTGCAAGATGGCGTCCTTCACTCTGAGTTCGAGCAATTGTTCAAGCATAGAGAAGGCATATTGACAGCTAACGTCATACGTCAAAAATTATGAATCCTCTGGTCTGCTGCCCGCCATTATGTAGAATAATTGCGTCACGTGGAGTTAATAAATAATTTTTGCACTGAAATATAGATGAGTTCGTGGATTTGATTAGTCAAAAATGGTTTATTTTTCTTTTTTATTTTATTTTATCACTGGTACAAAACCAGGCCCAGACTCCATACAATTTTGGACCGTCTCCTTTCCAACTACAAACTGCGTAAAAAATATTAATTTAATTAACTTAGCTGGTTTATTACAACATTAACATAAACAACTGTAATTAAATTAAGTAGGGTTTTTTATTTATTCATGAAAATAACCACTCCATAAATTAAGTTTAATGTGTGATTTATGGGAAAATTTTAGTAACTGGTATCATTGATCACGCAACATAGACACTAGACGAACGTGAAAAACATCGCCTGCACGCACACATGCTTGATATTGTTGCCGTGTTTTTTTTGTCTTCATTGTAGGGCGACGCTCAATCTACCTATTTATTGCATCATCATTGGCTACAGCACAGAATAATATTTTAAGGTTTAAACAGAATGGGAACAAGGGTAAGTATGCGCCATTATGCATGTGTTGTCACTGTTTCTTTTATACGGTAGTCCATGCTAGTCCACGCTAGTCCATAAACAATGAGGGGTTTCCCTTATGAAGAATCCGGGTATTGCTTGACACTTTTCTTTCACGAATATAAACAGTTTTTGTCATTTTAGCACAAAAAAGACACTGAAAGTGAAAAGACAAACATGAGACAAACTGTGACATTCAAACCCACTGACAAGTAATTTACGATTGACGTTTAGAACATAGACATACATACATAGACCGGCCTTGCACGTTCGAATGTGCGTCAAGTTGGAATCGAATCGGTTTGTGCGTGAAGTTGGCGCGATGGAATTTTGTTACTATATTTGAAAACGAACAGATTACATAGTGATATCTCGCTTCCGCGTTTCGAAGTTTTAGTCGTGCTGTCTTTGTTACTCTTACATATGTCACGCGCCATTTTACTAAAGTTATTATTTTAGAAATAGTGAACTTAATTTACAATTCAATGTTTAAGTACATAATGAAATGTGATTCCTTTGGACTTTATTTGTGTTTCTTGAATTGTTAGAATATTTTTGAAGGCACAGGAAGCCATATTTTCTACATTTGCGGACGTAATTACTGAAATCAATTTTGCGTAAGGAAGATGTGTACCTCGCTGCTGTCTACAACAGACTGACTTGATCAATCACTCAATCACACAACCTAATGTTGACCACTCGTCGTGCGCCTTATGTATGTTACGGGCGCATCTTTACTTTCTACATCCATGGTTTAGAAACTAAGCGTTGCCAGTAAAACAAATTAGTTCCATGAGTTTACCGCAATATGGCGAGGTTTTTTATATTTCTGGTCAACCTATACAACACTTTGACGTAAAAACCTAATGGAACTCAAAATACAGACGTTGAGGACGGGATTTTTATGAGCTAGTAACGGAACGTAGCCATGATTGTCAAAGTCAAATGTCATTTTTCTGTCATCTCAGATACGGACGTCATTCACTTTTTTTTTATTTTAATTTCAATTTCAAATCTTGAATTAAATTGTGATAACAAAGTTGAATAAATTACTATATTATGACACTGAAAACGTCTTAAATATTTCGTTTATTTAATGCGATTTGGATTTGAAATATCTAAGAAAATGTTCAAAGTAACCGCGCAAGAGCCTACTACAACCAATACCAATGAAAGTGGGGTTAAAGTTGATACGAGCAAGAAAAGTCCTGAAGGAAAACAGGAATCTTGGGGCTTCGACTTGTATCCCGAGAGACGAGGAACGTTTAAGCCCCAAATTGGTAATGTACTCATAGGCAAGGAAGGCAAGGAGGGACTTGAAAAAATTAAATGTGAGAAAAATGTTTATGCGTGTGTCAAGGAAAGTAAGTAAAATATAATAATTGAAATGGTCTTTTTACAGTAATGGTTTTGTGATACCTGTGGTATTGCAAATAAGTGTTAATAAACAATGAAAAATTATGTGTTGTGTTTAATATTTTCAGGTCCAATTGTGAAAATCATGATGTCAGCACTCAAGAATTCTGGTTGGTCAGTTGAGTTACAATTTGTTTTGTTGTAAATCTTAGTTGAATTTATGAAAATGTTACCTTATTTTTTCAGCCCTATTGATATCCGAAGACATATATCATGTGAAGTGTGTGATTATTCAGTTAGTGGGGGATATGATCCAGAGCTAAATCAAGTAAGTTTTGTAAGATATACATAGAAGGTACCACAGAATATAACTTTTGTAATATGGCCCTTTGTACTTTGTAGTTTTGTAAGATATACATTTAGAAGGTACTACAGAATAGCTTTTGTAATATGGCCCTTTGTACTGTATACAATAAGTGATTACCTGTGAGGATAATTATAACACTTACGATGGTCCACAGTACTGACAGAAAGATTATTTCGAAAAGAAAATGTGAATGAAATAATTTAAAGTAATCCCCTGCTAATTATCTTTTATCTATCTTCTTTTTGTTGAAATCTTTAATTCTTTCATTAATAATCTATTGAAAAAATAAGTTTGTTTGTATCCAAAAAGATACCATTTACATAGACATCAATGTAATTTATTTAAATATTGTTAATACAGATTGTGGTGTGCCAGAATGTGTCAACACGAAAAGGCATGGTGCAAGGTGTGTTAGCGCATGAAATGATTCACATGTTTGATTACTGCCGCAATGAGCTGGACTTCAGGAACATGGAACACCTGGCCTGCTCCGAAATCCGTGCTGCCAACCTCACACACTGCTCTTTTGTCAGTGCTTGGTCCCAGGGAGATGCTACATGGGGCAAAATCAAGCAGACTCATCAGGTTTTATTATAAAAGATTGTTTATCATATTTTAGCTGTAATGGTACATAATGTGTTTGTTTTTTTTATGAATTAAAAATTTAATGCATTACAGTCACAGTGAGACCATGATTGGATCACCTGTCACATAATAATCCAAGACTGTAATGATATAAACTTAGTGAGAATAAAAAAAGCTCTTAATGAGTTTGCAAAATTTTAATCAATTTAGTTATCTGAATTTGCTTGAAAAAATACATTTTTATATTGGGGTTAGTATTTTAGATTGCTGTTTTAATTGACTAGTATGATAAATATAATCCTCTACCGTAAACAGAATTTAGTTTAATTTTACGTTAAAATAATCTTTGAGCTATGTTCAGGAAACTAATTGATTATTATAGATAGTTAAGAGGTAGGCCTTTTAACAAAGATGTTTTTCTTGTTTCAGGACTGTGTTAAAACCAAAGCTCTTTATTCAGTAATGGCTGTGCGACAAATAAGTAAAGCTGAAGCTGTAGAAGTTATCGAGAAAGTATTTCCAAAATGCTACAATGACATGGAACCAATAGGAAGAAGAATTCGAAGAAATTCCGATGACATGGAGAGAGCATTCAAAGAAGCGGCGTATTATGGATATACATGAAGTTTAGTGTAAATAGATTGCACAAATAATAAAATAATGAATTGTAGATACTTATAGTATGAAATAACTAGGAATAACATAAGGAGTAAATTAAAAACCTTCAATGATTTAAAATAATGTCTTTTATTTTTATTATTTTAATCTCAGTTATATGTACATTTTATAAATAGTATATTGCTAGAAAATCTTTATTTAATACTGTCCCTTAATTTTGAAATGAAAACATTATATTATTATCTCAGGGTAGCAAAGCAGACAGTTTTAAAGGCACATTTGTTTTTAATTGACAGAATTTCGATTAGATATATGCAGACAATCCGTTTGCCGATTATACATTATTAGTAAAGTCTTGTCCAACGTTGTTTAAATTTTGTAGTTCCAGTAAAAAAATAGTTTGTGCTTAGAAATATAATTCATTGTAACAAGGGTACAGATAGATCAATTTGTATTAAGGCCGTACGCTACAATTTTCTCGTGAGTACGCACGAGTGTACAAAGTCGTATTGGATCAAGGTTAAATTCGCGCGGGTTCGGACGTCACGCGTAGGTACCGCGTACGTACGCACGCTATGAGTTGGGCGTTATCAGCTCAAGCCGGCGTAAGTAACGTAATCTACGACACGTAGTGGCAGCTTGTAATTTAATTTAAAAATCTGCGTTAAAGTGCTCTCTCCGAGCACCCGCATGAGTTTAAAGTATGCTATTAAGTTCTAAATTAAAAATAAGATACTCTATGAGGGGTATGATGAATATTAAACACAGTAAATTAATGAATAATGACAACATTAATATCACTGTCCAATATAAAATTTCTGGAGAAAAGAATTAGTGGAGACAAAGAATTACCTATCCTTATAGGATTTGATATAGCGTTAAAACTTTTTGGTTCCAAAACTAAGCCTACCTATATTAATAGATATTATTTAAATGACTAGACGTAAAATGTAAACTTCATTGCCGTACTTTGTTTTAACCACAGACATAGTAACTATGTCTGTGGTTTTAACCTCAAAATTATAGGTACCTACTCAGGTAAACCATGGCACGCGAGACGCGGGCGCCGGGGCGATTATGTCCATCATAACATTTCGAATGTTTTTTTCGATTGGCTGTTACAAAATCTGTGCAGTTACAATATTGCAATATTGTGTTACGGTATAAAAATATTTTTTTTTATATATAAAAAATCACGTTTACAAATATTAAATTTTATCCCATTTTTGGAACACTGCAATATGTTGATTCCGTTATTTTCGGCTCGATAAATGGATATAGGTATGTACATCCCAAATACCTATACTTTTTCAATTCGAGCCAGCGAAGTTCTTGAGATTAATGTGTTCAAACGACCAAACTCTTCAGTATTACCAAATAGGTAGTACTCACCATTATGTGTGGTACATTTTTATTCAATAGAAATTTTGATCTAAAAAATTACCTATTAAAAATATTTTTCGCCCACATCATCCTCCCGCATCCCGTAAACCGGATAGGTAGGTATATCAGTCATAACATAATTATGTCACGAGTTAGGTAAGCGCTATATTATAATTACAGTAACTTAGTGTAGGGGTGATTTATATTATTTAAATGTATATTTGATTACATTTTCTTGCACGGGAGATGTACCTATTTATAAAAAGTTACACGAAAGTTAATTGGGAAAAACCTTTCTTGAACATTTTTGATACTAAGTCAGGTTTTAGTAAGATTCGTTTCTATCCAATGAATTTGCACAGTACAAAACTAAGGCTACTAAATTAAATATTTTATACTCATACTTGAAATATTACCTAATTTGTTTTATTGAAACAATTAGGTAATATTATAGGTTTCATTTTCTAGTAGAATTTCAGTAGTTCCTCTAGTAGAATTTTACCATTCTACTTACATTATTCTACGTCATTAAAGTAAGTAAAATTATATTTCCTTGTTTTGCGTCCAAATTAAAAGTAAACGCTTTTTTCTTAAAAAGTAGGTAACAATAAATATCTTTGATACACTTTATTCACCGCACTGCATATTAGGACGGCATAATGTTTTTAATAAAAATATTTTAATTGTATTTATTACATACTTAACTAAATATTAATTAATTATACTTTGAGATTTTATCTATAATAACAATAAAAATAATGTAATGTTCTTAATTGGTAACTTTAAAGCAATATCACTCGAAGCAGATATATTATGAACAATCATAAAAAAATAGTATGAAAAACAATATGATATCTATTGATTGAAAATAGATATATATTATAACAGAAACGTCTACGTAACTATTTCATATTTAGACGAAATATTAAAAATGTTTTAAAATACAACGTGGGGTAATAAGTATATCTTCGCAATGAAGGTGCATAAATGATATTGTAATCGTTTTGTAGGTAGTTGTTAAATTTTACTATATACAGATCATTGGTAGTAGGCTAGTTATACTTAACAGCTAAGTATAATAAATTAGGCCCAATAAATAGAAAAGTTGGTTACTGCATGGTTGCATTTATTATATTAGGTAGATATTTAAGTATACTTAACAAAATACTCACAAAGTGGGTAGTTACAGATTGTTAAAAATTTTGCTGAGATCCAAGGGTAACTTCAGAAAATTTAATTAATTATATAATATAATGTTAAGTTGTTGCAAAGTTGCAGATTTAAAATATGTTCATTAGACCAATTAACATAATTAATACACTGGTAATATAATATTACAAAGTGTTGAGATAATACCTGAACACTTAAGATAATTTAATTCTTCTTTAAAGCAAGTTGTTTCAAGAATAAAGATAGGTTTATTTAACACTAGGTGTATTTTGCTTTGTAAAGTTAATATTATGTATTATAATAATAGATATCTCGAATGTAATAATAAGCAGTTACAGATTATAATCACTTACAATATTGTATTAACGTTGAAGGGGCATTAAGTATATATTTTTTACAATATAATAATAATATAAGTGATATAATATTATGTTAAAATCCAAATATGGGCAACATGAACAGAAATATTTTAAGGCACCTTTATCAGATAATATAAGGAATATAAGTTTTACAGCAAGCGTAGCAAGCGTATTTAATGTACAGTGGTCCCAACATTGCCATTAACATTAAAACATTTTATGAAAATTATTCGAGATTAACATATTTGAAATATTTATGCGCTTCGGCGCAAAATGTACAAAACGCAAAATGAATACAACTCGCAAAATGTACAAAACGCAAAATGTAAAAATCGCAAAATGTGCAACAAAGCCCACGTTCACAACGATCAGGTATAAAAAGACAAAAAAAATGGAGCAAAGCTATTTAACAAATTTATATTTCTGCTAAGTAGTATTTATTATTGTAAGCTGCTCATAGAAAACTGCTTTTCCAGCCATTTCCAATAAATCTGGCTACCGCATACTGTTGACTACAATCAATCTAACCACTAGGGAAAGCTGATGTAGGGATAAAATTATTCTTATTTATTCCACAAAAACAATCTTTTATGCACATTAATTGTAACAAGTCCAGTTCTATAAATAATTATTCTAATCGAAATATCATGAAATAAAAAGGCTCAACTCTATATCTATTTAACTAAAATAAAAACATCAAGTCATAGGAAGAGTACATTGTATCAATTGTATGCAGGAGGGAAATGATATATGAAAAAAAAAGTTTTGAACTCCTCAACTAAAATTATTTTATGTAAAAACCAAATACTATGTTAGTTTAATAACGACCGAATTCAACATCGACACGCAGAGATAACTCAAAAACTGTTCGTCAGATGGCAGTCATATCAACCCATTTAAGTAAGTGTAGGTAAAGTTTTCGTCACTATAATTGAATCAAGCCCAAACATAAGATAGCTGCTTTAAATTGTTGAGTAATTCCCTCAACTGTCTTTCGGCTTCATCAGATCGACTCCAGAACTTCATGAAATTGTAGAGATTTAATATACTTGTGGAGGAAAAGGGGAGATCTTCCGCCAGGCGATGTGCCTGGGGACCGCGGTCCGAATGGTATCTTCGGATCATTTGTATATGTATATAGTTTAATAGTTTAGAATCTTTGTTAGTGCGGTTGATGATACGTCTTCTGATTGACCAGTTCAGTATGACACGTGTGACGTAGCAAAACAAGCGTGCAGGACAATGCCGTGTGAACTCAGCCCTAGTGTTTGTTGCACATTTTAGATTTGTACATTTTGCGAGTTGTGTTAATTTTACGTTTTGTACATTTTGCGCCGAAGCGTATTTATGTATACCAGCACACCGAAAAGTATCTTTTCCTTATGGATATTAGGTATCTATATATAAGTATACTTTTGTATATTTTTCTATGTAATAAAATGACAAAAATATTATTATTTTTTGTAAAATTGATAAAAGAATTCTAGCACAAGCGTGAGTACGGATAACTGTTGTAAATGTGAAATTGCGTCTACATCATTAGTGTACTAAGTATTATTATTCAAACTTAAAACAAACAAAAATGTCTGCAATATTACAATTATCTACTAATTACAAAATATTACATAAGTACAGTAAACACTTCATTACTATGCAACAACTGCACAAACTTTTGGATATGTAGGTACTTATTACTTAGACATAATTCGAAGGCACCTTGTACCTATAACACGAGTCACACTGTATTACAATAAATAGACTAGCACTCGTCTAATATGTACAATAGTCTTTTATACGCACAGTATTTAATAATCTGTGTAATAGTCTTAATAAGCTCACTTCACTTTTGCATCGCTCTATGCGCTTCACTCAGGTATGTGGTCCAGTATATAACAGTAAAGAGGATGAAACACATTGGAAACACCATGAGGGCGTATCTGTCGAGAGCCCCATGTTGGGCGCCACAAAACATAACGCCACTGTCGATTAGTCCTCCGACCCGTGAAAAAAAACTGCTGGACATCCTGCTAGGTTGTAGTGTCTCCAGGATGGGAGAGTCCTGTAGATAAACATGTGAAATGAAATTTATATTCAATTGAAAAAAAAATACAATTCAATATAATAGGTACAATGCGTTTACTTTTTTATTTAGGTAGGTAAATATTAGTGATTCGACTTGTCACGTGCTTATATTTTGTTGTATAAGCATATTTTGGATTTTTACTTCTTTCTTGGTGTCTTTTTACCTATTTAATATATTTTCTTAGAGAACAATTAATTTTTATTTTGGGTAATAACGTCTTGTGACGACATAAATCATCACTGTCTCCAAATTTTAACGACCACCTTGGATTTAAAATTTTAGCCCACATGACTTTTTTTATTATCAAGTATCATATACCAACATACGTCTATTAAGTAGAAGCAGAATACAAAAACAAGGTCTATGTTTGTATTTATTTAAAAAATTACATGTTCGTACAAAATGTACAGATTTGCCCCGTTAGTTTTATTATTAGTATAGAATGCGAAGAACGTAGAGAGGCATTAATAAAAATAAGCGCATTGTACATTGCTGTATTACTATAGAATACATTCTGGGATGTATCTATAGGTGAGGCGATGAAAGCTTCAGTGCGCAGTAGGTATACAGGGCGTCTAATGTAGGTACCTAAAAAGATACAAGCAGTACTTCCTGCACATCAAGAACAACCTAGAATAGTTTTAGGTTCAAACGGGTAAACTAGCACAACTAACAAGGGATGAGGGTATCTGTGAAAGTGTAAACACAGTTTCTTGTACCACCAATTCTACGAGGTCGGATTTCTGTTTTAACTACAACAAATTTCCTTACACCGGTGTTTCTATTTACCAATATTACTGCATCTAGCGTTAGCCACACAGTGCAGTGTTCTTTAATTCAATTTTTACCTTTTTAAGCGATCTTGATTCACATCCAACCTTATTATCTCTCCATTTCCTCCTATCCTTGCCGGTTAACTAAAAATTGGTGGCCTAAGTTTAAAATCAATGTACTGTACAGTGCCTACGTGTTTAAGAGCCATTTTAACCTCGATCTGTGTGCATTAAGCACAAAACATACATAATCTAATTGGAAATTTGGTAAAAACACTGTGAATTGCGCACTGCAAACGATTACTAACCTATCATGCATAGGGCGTTATTGGTGCGAGAGCTCCATTTCGTATTAAAATTAGTTAAGTCTATTTTACCACGAGGGCGGTTCAAGATCATCTCACTAGAACGTTTGAGTAACACTAAGTAAATTGGTGTTTTTGACTACGTATAAAAATATTTACCCTCTGAATAGTCTGATGTGAGAATTGTTGTTTTAGACCTTCATCTTCGACACTTAATTGTGGCGTGAATACACCGCCTTGCGGTGTTCCCGTCACTGGAGTGCTCAGCCTCTGTAAGACGGCAATATGGCAATCATGGTTATAATACGCTTCATGAAACTCATTTATTAATGTACGTATCTATACATATGTATCGTTACGTTACTGCACGGACAATTATAGCTATCGAGTCCTTAGATTTCCTAGGTTAGCAAACTATGAAATGTGTTGCCAATGTGTATGTTATGTAGGTACATACTAACTCTTACATAACGAGTAGGTATGAAGAGTTCTCTAAACATGACATGTTTTACCTAATGATTGTGCTTGAGCCCAAAGCTGAAGTGAAGGTATTAGCTTAATGGTGATTGGCATGCCAGAAGTCGGAAAATGATATTATATGAAATGTATATTCGTTGTTGGTTCATCTAGCATAGGTATCTATTCTGTTTGAAATATTTTAGGTACTACCTCAAAAGAACTTTAGATAAATGGGAATTTCCTTCTTATTGTATGGAATTTGATAAGTACACAGCACACACTTTCGGGACTTGATATCTCGAGTGATGTTAACCATCGGGGCCATGTGGAAGCTAAAGACAAGCTCAAGATAGGCCTCATATGTGGCAGGTATTGTTTTTTATTTTTGGGCAGGGCTAGCAAACAAGAGTTTCATGGACTTGTCGTGGAAAATCAGTTTGAATTGTCGAATCACGGTGAGCACAGTCGAACTTTAAAGCCGCAAAGCCGTCGGTCCCGCTTTGGGCGAAATAAAAACTTCCGATACTGGGTTGGCCACTAACCTCTCCTCCAATTCGCCCTAGACTAGCGTAGTGGAGTATGTTGAAGGCCTCGTCAATAATGGGGACAGGCCCATGCTCAGTAGTGGGCTATAAATGGGTTGAAGCCAAAGCATTTTTTAATGCTATTAGTTATCTGAGATGAAAGTTACGGGATCGAAGCAGTATTATCACATATAGAATTGAATATTAAAAGAATTACAATCAAATCATGCAGTAGAATTGTGTATTAATAATAATTGAATGTAAATATTAGCCTTCACAGATCATTAATTTAACTAAAAATTGTAGTGTACTTAATAATTTAAGCGTATCAAATTTTAAATTAATTTACATTAATTTTTTTTTAATTTATATAATTAGAAAATTATTTTGTTAGGTTTGTTTCTATCTTTTGTTTAGTGGTTAACAGCTTGGATCTAAACACTAGTACTTATCATAGAGTTGAATTAAAATGTTAGAGTTAGAGTTGATTCAAAACCTTTAATAGTTCTTGCATCTAATGAAATAATGTTCTTACATTTCCCACAACTACACAGCATTAGGCCAGAGTACCTAACATTAAACTCCGACATGCAAAACTTAGATTAAGTTAAATTAATGATCTTGTGACCTACACGCGGTCACGTTCGATACGGAATTCATTTTAATTGCATCCCGCACAAATGCTAACTTTCCGCCCCTGTGATTAAGGTACATTGCAGATTGACGGCGAAAGTTTAAAACGCCGTAAGTGAATTTTGTTTACAAGCTAAATTATACTGTAAGCACAGGAATTAAATTCATACAAAAACTTGATTTTTTTTTCGAAATTTATTTTTTCTGCATATTCACGCCTGGACCTCTTCAGAATGAGACCATCACGAATATTAACTGATATATCTCGCGTTTTATCTTTTTACAAATTGTGAGATTGCTTTTACAATTGTTTCTATACTTTTACTAAATAACTAGCATAATGTTATTAATTTTATTTAGGGTGCTCACTCAATCCACACACACACAATATTTTATGTGCAGCTATCTTCCCATAAATAATCACTGGGACAAAAATCGGCTTAGGCTATTAACATATTAAGGGGGGAATTGCAAATCCGTGTTCGCGGCAATTCAGGTATAGATACTCTACAAAAGATCTACAACTGTAGTCGTAGGTAGCTCAAACCTGGGTATGGTTTATATGCATGGGCGGAGCGAGCTGGGCGGCGGAGGCGGCCCGGCGCAGGTCTTGCCGGCGCTGGCTCCAGCTCTTGTCGTACCGGATGCCGAACAGCACCACGAAGTACTCCAGTAGTGCGAGGAACACGAAGATAGTGCACGATATCAGCCACACCTCGATGCATTTCAGCTCCAACGCATCGGGTGAGTTTGTACTGGAGATTAATGAAATAAACAGAGTAAGAATTTCAATTTCGTTGTTTGGTATCGGGTGAATTCAATTACAACCGAGTGCCGAGACATTACAAATACTTTTACAAGAATTACATTAACGGCCAGCCATGGGCGCGTGCCAGAATGCGACCAAAAAGCTCAAATTTTTCTAAAGAAAACTGAACGTTTTGAGTGTTTTGGTCGCTTAGTGGAACGCCCGGCAGTGTCTGAGCGGACCTACCTAGGTAAGTACTTATTGACATTATTAATTTATTTATTTAAACTTTATTATACCAGTAACATTGTGGTACAAAAGGCGGACTTAATGCTAAAAGCATTCTTTACAAGTCAACCTTTAGACAAAGCAGATAACATCGAAAGCGGTATTACAATACTAAGTAGAAAACAAATACGATGAAATACAAAAAAAGACGATCAACTCAACTCGACTCAAATGTAAATTCTTAGCATGTTTACATCCTCATTACCTCCTTAACATTACATCCTTAACGTGAAATTTAAGCGAAGTTTTTACTAGGTTACAAAAATAACGCTGATAAAGTTTCCTTTCAAAACTCTTAAAGATAAGGTACCTAAAACATTTATCTTAGAAAAGATACACCAACCTGACTGTATCGAACATGGTGACGAGCGACAGTAGCGTGGTGACCAGCAGCACCATGCGGCCCGGCACGATCTCCGGGATGACGCAGAAGCTCCCCCAGGATATGATGACGAACAATGACGAAGGTAGGTAGCTCTCTAGCAGATAACTCCGGAGCTCTCGAGACAACTTGATCTGTAATCTAGCTGCCGAATGCTCACCTGCAACCACGGAATTATATACCTACTGCATTGTTATTTAGGTGCATACTTGTTTGGTCTTCGCTAGAAATATGTACCTATTTTTCTTGTGGATATGTCTGTTTATATCTTAAACATAGTTAGGTATAAAATTCTATATGCACGTACCTGCCTGTTTCACGTTACTATTACTACTTAATTAAAGTGATGTAGGGACTGATTTGTTACCTAGGATTGTAAGTACATTGATTTATTAAAGTAGTTCAAAAGGAGGAGCTATATGTATTTTTAAAATGAAATCATTTATTGTGTATGTTTTAATCTTAATTAATAATTAATCTTAATTAATATCCATTCATCCATCTTAATTAATAATTAATCCATTAATTCATCTTAATTATTAATTAATCGATATTGAGGACGATATTTTATGTATATTTACAAAAAAATGGAACATGTCCGTCTTATAGGATAAATGATGCATAACACAAGGAAAAACTATGAGGCAATACAAACAACGTAAAGCATTTTGCATGCAAGTCATACAACACGTGGATTACCTACTTATTGTAGGAGGACGTACACAGCAACACAATTAGATGTAATTAGTAACTTTTTGTTATAAACATAGTAATGTGCAATACAATTAATTCCGTGAGTTGTAACAGAACAGGTAACATAAATACAAAACGCAATCCTAATCGTAAGTATATTAATTATTTGTATAGGTATGTATAAATTGTAAGTATAGAATTGTATAGAATAATATATGTAATCAGTAGATGTTTGATGATTATTGATACCCTTTTAAGATTTTTTTTACTTATATGATACATTTAAATAAATAAAAAGTATTTTGGCACCGTTTTTGCCCCATGTTATAGTCGGCACAATCATAAGATTCCGATATGACGGCTGTCATCACAGTGACAATAGTGAAGTACAACAAAAATCGATGCATTAAATAAACCGATTTATAAAATTAACCGATTATAAGTAATAAGACTTTCTAATCGTTTCATTAATTAAGTTCGGAACGATAATTTATAAACCGATCTCTGATTGTTTTCTTAAAATCAGTTAAAAACAGATGTAGCGTTGAGATTAACACCTAAAGGGATAATAAGGCAATTTGACTAGTAAGTTAAGGTGAGGAAATTATATTAGTTATTAAAATGGAAATTTCATTAATCTAGTGAAAACGAAGAAACTATTAAACGGTTAATAATTATCCGATTTGAGTGGAAAAGGCTTAAAAACGTATGTATCAGGAATTTATAATAGCTACGAAAAATCGCAATGCTTTAGACATATTAAGGAATCTATAACTATTTGTATTTTGGGTGTGACATGGTAGCACATACTTTCGATTATAGTAATGTATCGATTATGGTCGATTCATAAATTGTTTCAAGAGGTCACATAACTATTAATCCAGCCTCCTTATAAAACATTGTAGTGACGCCTTAAATATTTGTTCAATTTTACACAATTTATGATGTAAACTGATTAAAATAAAATAAAATTATTTATACAATTTATAAATAACACAAATAAAAAATAAGCAGGGATGGTTTACATATTTCGCCAGAATTTCTAGTATTTACCTATGTAAGTAGGTACGTATAAGTAAGTAAGTACCTATCTAAATACTCGTAGTAAGTAAACAATATTACTCCAATTCGTTTAACCCGCTAGTTACTTGCGTTTAATATTACGGACTAATGCCTAATTAAAATATTTAACAAACTGTGGGCAATTTTATAACATCATGCTACGAGCAATAGAAGCGATGTACCAATAAAATATGTTGCAAAAATGGGAAGAAGTGTTTATTATCTGTAAACATAAAAACAATTTTCCAAAGCGAAGAAGAGGTGGATTCACAAGTATATTACGTACCTACTTACTACTTATAAAGCTGCATTGATAATAAATATAAACTGTATACTGTATATGCACAGTAAATAGTGCATTGCATAATTTAACCAAAGTGACCTATCATTCACTACGAAATATCTTCACTTCATAGTATCATTACCAGCGATTCAAATTAAAAAAATATATTTCCGTAATAAGTAAGTTGAAGACGTCCATACAAGGTTAGTTTGTGTTCATACATGACAGACGTCATATCGGAATCTTATGATTGTGCCGACTATAAATAAGGTACAATCGGGTAATTTTTGAAAGTGCAGCTATTAAATGTATAATAAAATTTTACTTTATATTTTCGTAATTTAAATGAGTGACCGCAAGTGCCAAAGAGTTCTTATGTATTTCCGTGCTTCGAAGGGCACGTAGGTAACGGTCGGTCTCGGCTGATATAATTAGAGAACACCTGACAAGGTACATTATGTATATCGGAGGCCTTCAAAAATCAATGGAAAAGAAAAATAAGCTGACATGCACACCCCGGCAATAGTATTGTTTGCGCTGGGCACGGATGTACGAAGAGTTCCTCTGACTCATTCAAAGAGGAACTCTGATAAAATGGTGAATAAAAAATATATGGATATGACCATCCGCGTCGGGCACAAGCTTTGCGACATGCCTGCGACAGCAACGAGTAGCTCACGACTTGTCCCACTGTATACGACAAACATTTTTACTCATTGTATATAAATTATGTTTGTTTCACTACAATCCCGTCTGATTAGGGAGAGCCTCGAGTTGTAAGAGAAGTGAAATTATGAACATGAGTAAATTCAAATTCAAATTCAAATATTTATTTCTTCGAAGTAGGTTTTTACAAACACTTATCGAACGTCAAGTTACGCCATCGCTTCAACAAATCCCTACGGCGAGTGGACTTGGAAGAAGAAGCGGCAAGAAACTCCCAAGGAGTCTTTTTTTTCTCTTTCTCCACTCACAGTTACAGTTGCACTTACTTCTAATTACGGCTAAATACGAAACTCATGTCCAAGCTGATTTATCATTAAAATATTCATCAAGTTTGTAATAACCTTTCGTCATAAGAATGCTTTTGACATGATATGAGTTTTAAGTTTACAGTACGGCATTTCTGTTAATTGTATCGGAACTTTATTATAAATTTTAATGCAGTTACCCATGAAAGAGCCACCAGTTTTGCTAAGTCTGAATTTTGGTACAATCAGTTTAGCCTTATTTCTAGTATTTATATTATGAACATCACTTTTTTTAAGAAAACAGTCATGATATTTTTTTACATACATAATATTATCCAAAATATATTGTGATATCACAGTTAATATATTTATTTCTTTAAACAAGTGCCTAAGCGAATCCCTTGGCCTGAGGCTGTAGATGGCACGTACTGCTCTTTTCTGTAATATAAATATTGACTCTATATCTGCAGCTGAGCCCCACAACAGCAGACCATAAGACATTATACTGTGGAAATAACTAAAATAGACTAATCTTGCTGTTTCTACGTCAGTCAAAAGCCTTACTTTTTTGACAGCGTAGGCAGCAGAACTAAGTCTCAAAGAAAGTCTAAAGAAATCGAACAGATTGTGTTTTGATTCTTTGTTATTTTACCTCATATTTAGTTATAGTCCTAGGTACCACGCTGATTAGGAGTATTTAAAGTTAGTACTATTAAAAAGTAATGGGTATTCAAATTAGATTAAAATATTTTTTTATAAATGGACATCAGTAGGAGTATGTTATCGTACACTTCTACTTTATGATGCTATAGGTGCTACTGAGTTCCATATTTAAATAATACTGAACGGATTTTTTAGAGAAACTAAAAAAACGTAATAATATGATATGCTACAATGGAAGTGTTATTATTAAGTACAATAAATAAACTTTGAATTGTATCAGCACGTGTGGTCACCGACTTGGACTGATTTATGAAAAGACCTACTAGGTACGTAGCGTTAGAATGGCACTCGATACTCGTATATGCTTGTGTTGGTGCAAATGCATAGATATAGTCACGTAAGTAATGCTGTCGGTGAATATGACCGTTGAACACGCTTCAAACAGGTGCACGCTTATTATGCACGAGAAGCTTTTTACCCTCTGTAAGGTTTCTTCACTCATGTGTTTGATTAGGATCTCGTGTATGATATCGTGTACTGGCTGTTGAATCACGTGTTATGTTTGTATTGTGAATATTATGAGCTAGTGTAATTGCCCTCAATATAAATTTTAGGAACCAGATGTTTGAAAACTTATGAAAATATGATATGTAACAATTCCGTAGCTTTAGTACATTATATTTCAATTCTTCAACTGCGTTTAGCATTTATTTATATGAATGATTTGAATATAAGAAAGACACAGATTTTTTATTTTGTTTTTGTGGTTTGCGATTGGAAAAGTCTTATGATATCATAAATAAGTATTTTTTATGTTATCTCACTTTATGATACTAGTACACAATACAATAATAGTTAATATTCTAGGAAGGTAATATATTAGATATCTAACACGTATACAGTGGAACAGGTCAGTTATTGGGTCGGTAATGGTTAGTGAACGGGGCGCAAACTGAAGCGCAAAGCAATAAATTTACATTTACCTTCACCAAAATTTTGAAT
This sequence comes from Hesperia comma, assembly GCA_905404135.1. Lineage (NCBI taxonomy): Eukaryota > Metazoa > Arthropoda > Insecta > Lepidoptera > Hesperiidae > Hesperia > Hesperia comma. The sequence continues at coordinate 5,855,781 of FR990018.1, forward strand.
ATGATTACTTTTGTCCGTGACGAATTTGACCACGTATTTGGGGAGCCGGAACTGGTCGCGTTGCTCGCCGATCACGCCGAGCCACGTCACTACCTCCCGCCACTCGAACCGCACGTCTTCTGTCGTGTACTTGTCTAAACATAAAAGTAATAGGACAGGTAATAGTTATTGTAATATTATCTCTTGACGAACTATGCATAACAGGGAGATGAAATATTTTATGTTAAACTAGCATTAAATAATTTTAAATATGAATGTTTTTAAAATAATATGCTCTACGTGCTACAAAGTGCTACGAAATATCCTGCTACGCCGCGCTACGCTCAAACTGTCTCACACTGCACTGAGACTAGATTAAGCATAGCGCGTCGTAGCAGGATATTTCGTAGCACTTCGTAGCACATAGAGCATCTTTAGATTCCCAAGATTACCATTAAAACTTTTAATGGTAAAACTATTATTAGGAAAGTATTGTTACGAATATTAGCATGAAACTAACGATTATTTACAAATAATTTAAAATATGTAAATTAGCAAGTAAGTACATAATTACATATGTAGGATTGTAAAATAAGCTGTAGTCTAAATTAGTTATTTCTTAGTATTAGAATGCATCTCTTTACTTTTATGACGTTTTAGTCTAAATTGGTTGTATTGTTAGTGTTTGAATGCAGTTTTGTATCTTTATGACGGTAATGGTTTTAGGGGCCGTAAAAGCTGTAAAATAATAGATTGAAGTAAATATTGTTAAGCAAGCTGTGTGCAGATGTTTTATTGATAGGCAATCATGTTTTGTAAAGTATTTGTAAAGATTGGAAATGCGTGGGAATATTGAGTGGTTGTTTTTGTGCAGTCCGTTATGTAGACAATATGACCGAGTGGGCTTATATCTACCGTAGTACGATACAAATACCACGATACTACACATATGTATTATATGTAATTCAGAGATTAAACACAGATCTAGAATCGAATCGCTTGCAGCTCGCAACGTAATCTGTGGTTTTTGGTGCGGTTTTATAATTTACAGATAGAAGTCATAAAAGATAGAAGACAGAAAGGAGAATTGGAACTAACGCCGCCATGTTAAAAAGTCATTCATAAGTACGTTGTGGTCATTCATCTGTCAGTTACCAGTGTGCTACGATTGGTCAAATGCGTCCGACAGCGCCTCTCTTCATTTCAATCTAAGTTGGGTTTACTGTACCTAGGTCGAGACCTAGGTGTTTAATTTGAAGCATCGATGATTAATTTATAAAACGATGCTATCGAGTCTTACTATATTGTGCTCAATTTACAACACATTATTTACTAAGTGGTTGGAGCTATATAATTAAAATCCTTTACCTGGCGTGATTTTAATTAGTTATTGATTAATAGTGAGGAAATTTTCATTAAAGCTAATGTAACAAACTTTAAGTGGGTATAAAAATAGATTAGGCAATCTATCCATCACCCTTTGTTGAACCCATGCTAAATTTAATCTGTGCTATTTATAGCCTTTTCTAAATTAGCTCCATTCTAACCTAATATCCTAAATGTATCGAGTTTTCGCTAACCTCATTAAGTCTTCAGTCTAAATGGTTTTGTACTCGTCCATTGTTTAACGAGACGCGATTGTCTTTTAAAAAATTGGTTGACCTTGCAGGACATGTCTGAAATTTCCCGCTAAATTGCTTTGTCACAATCTCAAGGTTATGTGAGAAAATCAGTTTTTCAGAAATCAGTGTAGTTAACAGTAAAATCCTTCCACTGACTATGGTTAGCGGTGCTCCGAAATCCGAATTATACGCCCTATTATTATTTTAGTATGTAAAATTACGAGCTATAGCTACTGGAAACCTCAGCTCGTCTAGGTACGTATTTCATGATTATTGTTCGAGAATATTGTGAAACAAGGAGCGTATCTCGATCGATTTTAAGCTTGTGCTTGGAATCGTAAAGCTTTAAGCGCCTATAAAATAATGAATAAAAACAAACTTACAACTACTAAAGTCGATGGCACAGTTTTGAACATCCAGGGGATACAGAACGAAGTCCATCTGGCACTTGATTGTTATTGTGGCACTGTAAAAATATTAAACATTTTACATTTTGGTTATAATAAAACGAGGTTCAAACATGAAATAAACTAAGAAATTGATCTATGCGTTTAACTAGTAGTTTTTCCAAATCATGTACTTTGAATGGACATCGTATTGATTGTTTATCATCATCGCGAACACTTTTGGCTTAGGGTTTCTTTTCACAGTGCGAAGGGTACTGGCCATAGTCTACCACGCTGGGACAGTGCAAATTGGCAAACTTCACATAATTTTAAGAATATTATGGAAAACTCTCGGATCTGCAAGTTTCCCCGATGTTTCCCAGAACCAAAGTGAGTAACAATGAATTTCTAATACGCACATAATTCAAGATTCCTATTTCGCCCTCTGGTCCACATGTTCGGGAGTGCGATATTCAATCCACTTGGCAATCATACACCAATAAACTACAACGATGGATTACAATTACCATTGATATCATAAGACGTCCGTGAAAGATGATTAATAGAATAGACAAAATGGACGAACCCAATACTGACTGAGACGGTGTGGTTCGAGTAGAGTCTGAGGGAGGCCATCTCTTGCAATACGGACAGGATCCGCATGGTCTGCAGCTGCCAGATGTACAGGCCTGGCATCCAGATGAGCTGGCGGTACTCCCACGGCAGGTCGACGAACGGCTTGTCCGCCGGCACCTTCAGACGAGGTTCCAGCCATGACACTTGGAGGAACACGTCCAGGGTTATCTCCTTGAGTAGGAAAAATGTAGATTAGTACCTGGTATTCTTTTTCTTTACTCGTGGTAAGTCGTGATGTAGTCTCGAGTGACAAAAATAACTAATTTAAATGGAAAAATTTAAATGGAATTACGATAACTAACGAGCATGCAATATCCTTTCCGCTACCACTCATGACAATTGTCATCGACGCAGTACATATACCTAAGAGTTTAGTCGGTACTAGGAATCTAGGACTGTTATTCCAGTTCGTAGAGGGTGCTTCTATGAATGTTAATCTGACAGTTCGTTAGTATAATATAATATATGAGATCTACCGTTTTTATTATGATCAATGTTACGATAAAAATAGGCTTCAAAGGTGTTTAAGGAAAGAGCTACGAAATGTTGAGATTTAGGTAAGTATGTTTACGAGTGGTAGTAAAATTAGAATCGGAAGTCGTTAGTATACAACGCCCGTTTGAAGATAAAAATAACTTATTAGGGTTGAAAAACTTATACGAACTTGGTTAGAAAAATGATGAACTTAAAAGCTCGACGTATTCTCTCATTTTTCTTATCTAAGAAAATTAAAACTTTCTCACTTTAACACATAATATGAACTAAAATAACCTTATGAATTTTTTTCCTGTTTGGTGGGGACCATGCACAGACATACACACAGACAGAAAACACAAACTCTTCATTGAAACTTTTCGCCTCGCTGGGAATTGAACCCACAACCCCTTGAAGGGTGGTTTGGCATAGTAGGACCCATTGCACCACATAGGTCCTTTTATATAGGTAGGTACATAAAAAATCTGTGTGTAAATTCCAGATTTCTAGCTCCAAGTCTAACTATGTCTTAATTAATATTGACAGTGGATTTTAGAGGTACCTTGTACTAGTATTCGTATGTACCCGAGTGTGCCTAGAAGTTTATAATATAGAATGTAATTTCATGGAGTACTTCAATATCAATCCTGCTGAAATTCCAATTCATTCATATTATTTTTATGATTATATTTAAGAAAAAAAAAACTAACCTCTTTATTCTCGTCAACTCCCGATACCCTGTTGACATTGACTCCGATAAAGACTGTCGTGTTCTTCCCTGAAACACAAAGAAAACAGTGTGAAACCTTCGTTAAGTAAACATTTAAGCTATGCTCACCGAATTGATTTAAGCTGTTGCATATTAGCAAGAATTATCAGGGGTTACGGTGCTGCCGGAGATATCTCCGATACAGTTAGGTAGGTATACTTGAGTCCTCCCGGCCAAAATCAAATTTATTATCTATGCTCACAGTTCAATTTAGCTTGTAAACAAAATTTACTAAGGGCATATTTAGATCCCACCGTCAAACTTAAATGTACCTTAATCACATAGGCGGAAAGCTTTCATTTGTGTGCCATGTGATTATAATAAATTCCAGATCGAACTTGAATGGAGTATAGATAGCTATTCTATTTGTAAACCTTAGCCCTCAACATAAACCTGACCGAATACTCGTGCTTTGTTTCTTGTGGCCATAATATTGTATGCCTGTTATATGTCTGTCTGTCAAAATGTCAATAAGGTAAAGAAAGCTAAGGTAAAGCAGTACAGGTCAGGATCTGATTTCACTAGCTGCTAAATTATCGGTAAATTGGTCCCTGGTACCCTGTCTGATCACAATCTCCACGACATGTGAATTCTGTTTTAAAGAGATACTTTTATTTGCCAATAAATGTACGGCTTTCTATAGAGTTAACATCATTTTAATGAAAAGAGGAACACAACAATCAAACCAAAGCCCTCATCAACGCTTTGCTCATTATGAAGAGAGAAGGAAGAAAGAAAAGAAGTAATGGCTCACAAGGGTCGTTTGCCTTATATTATAGCCTTATATAACACATTGTAGCGCTCATAGCCCGACGCGACGGCTTGCGTTGATCCTAAGCGATCGACAAAGTTAAGCAACAGCGGGCGCGGTCGGTAGTCGGATGGGTGACCGCTAGTGGCAAAATTTCTTGAGCGCTTCCGTGCTTCGGAGGGCACGTAAAGCCGTCGGTCCCGGTTGTTATCGATTGATAGCAGTCGTTAACTCGTTAAGCCGTGTCGGAGGCCTTCGGGCGGCTTGAAAACATACGACAGTGGGTTGGCCACTAACTCCTCCACCAATCCGCATTGGAGCAGCGTGGTGGAGTATGTTCTAGGCCTCCTCAATAGGAGGAGAGACCCGTGCTCAGTAGTGGGCCATTAATGGCGACGTACATACTGATAGGACTCACTGAAAATCACCGCCGTAGCCTACCCTACGGCATCAAGCTGAGTGGGCTCCTTTTTCTAGGCCACTGAACACAATATGCGAGCATAATGTAGCAATAACAGTGTATTTTAACTTGTGTATTTTTATTTTTTTGTTTCTATTATTATTGTATTTTTACTAGTAAATGTAACTTGCTGTAGTGTTCGTGGCTTATGAAAATAAAGCTTATTATTATTATTATCTTTTACTTTGTTTTTCACAGTACATAAGACTGGTTTAACTACATTTACGGGCCGTAATCAAGTAAAATGTAGCGTGTGGTGAATTTATTTAATTTTCTGGTGTATATTGATGTTGGTGTTCGTTTTCATCAACTTGTAAAAATTTTCTAACGATTCTACAGGTGTTTAGGATCATTAGGATAGCGGCTTTCTGAAGTGCAATGTAGACGTTTTCTTATAAATCTATTTGTTTCAGACTGTGGTGATGTTTTGGTATTACACCGGTAGTGGAGAGAACTATGGGCACTATGTAAACTTTCTTTTGCTTCCAAATTCTTGTGACTTCTTCTTTAAGTTCTGTATATTTGCTTATTTTTTCTGATATAGTCTTCTGTATATTATGCGTATTGGGTACAGCAATGTCTATAAGGTAAGTGATTTTATTGATTTTATCTTGCAGGGTTATGTCCGGTCTATTGCAGTAGATGGTCTTGTCCGTAAGTATGGCGCGGTCATAATAAAGTTTATATGAGGAATTTTCAAGTACAGTCACTGGAGTATATTTATAATATGGAGTTTTTGTGTCTTGCATGAGTTTGTGTTTTATTGCAAGTTTTTGGTGGATAATGTTCACTATTTGATTATGTCGGTGTGTATAGTCTGTTTGTGTGAGAGTGGTGCACGCGCCTGTAATATGTTGGATAGTTTCTGGCTGTGTATGACATCGGCGGCATTTGTCACTTGAAATTGAGGTATCTTTTATTATGAACTTTCTGTAGTTCTTGGTGTTTATTATCTGATCTTGTATGGCGATAATAAATCCTTCTGTTTCTGGAAATATATTTCTTACTTGGAGCCATTTATTCGATGCTGTTGAGTCTATATGCGTTTGTTCTAGGTCATGGGGATGTCGCCCATGAAGTGTTTTCTTTTTCCAATTCTCAATTTTGTGTGTTTGCGAGTCTCTGCTATTAGGGTTAAATGAGTTTTTATATTCGTTCAGGTTTAAAGGTGTATAGTTATTATTATTATTAATGGGTTGTAGCCACATAATTATAACACATTTGTTAAAAAAAAACATTTTTTTATATATTTAAGGTGGCAAACGAGCAACAGTAGGTACCATCCTTAGGCTGACATGGCCCACGACAACCGTGACCGACCTAGAACAAGATTCAGATAGGGACTAGTCTAGTTAGTTGATGGTGTTAGAACATTTGTTGGTTAGTTAGTCAATAAGTGTGAGGACTTGGACAGGGACTGTTAGTGATACTGTTAGTGTTAGTCCTCTTAGTTCTTGTTAGTAATAGTCCAGTTAGTAGGTAAATTGTTAGTAAGAGTCTCATTCTTATTCGGTCGTACATGCGTTGCTACGCCTTGAGGTACGTCTCCTCTATGCAAGTCTAACCGGCTCCACAACTTTCTATCCGGAACAAAATTTCAGATAATACAATTATTATGACGGTACTTATTGACAATATGCAATGTACTATCGGCCAAATTGATTCGTACCCCACCTTCAGCTCATTTTCTTATAACACATCAAGTGCAACTAAGTCGAAATTAGTTTAAATATTCGTTGCCTTGGAAACAAACCTGTTAATACTCTACATGACATTGACAATACATTATTTATATTTCGAGATTTGTGTTTCTGAATACTTTGACATATTATATAATACAATAATCAACATGAACATTAAACACATTGTCTTTCTACATTGAAGTAAAGATATTCAAATCTGCAAAAACTATTTCTAATAAATAAAAATATTAAAAAGTGAAAGTAACTTTGTTCGTCTATTAGCTTTTCACACTTAAACTGCTGAATCTGTTGAAACGACTGAATGCTGAATTTATTGGAAATTATATTGAGGAGGTTTGAGATTATGAAAAAAACAAAGGATAATTTTACTCCTCTAAATAAATACCCATGGAATAATTTTAACGGTATTTTTTTTGCTTAGCTGGTAAGCCGCGGGAAAAACTTGTATATAGTTAATACAAAATACATAAGGATTTCTGTCAAATATATTTTGCAGTTATCAGATACTAGCTTTTGCCCGCGGCTTCGCCCGCGTGGAATTCGATTATATCGCGAACTGGGGAAGTGGGGAAGGGGGTACGTCATCAACTATCTTCCTGGGAAAATTCATCGAAATCGTTCAAGCGGTTCAGATTTTTCATACAAATTTTCATCCCCTAATGTAAGCCTTTAGGGGTTGATTTTTGAAAAAAAAAGTAGCCTATGTGTGTCTCTGGGTCTTCAACTATTTTCATTCCGAATTTCATCCAAATTGGACCGGTGGTTTAGCCGTGAAAACGTGACAGACAGACAGACAGACAGACTTTCGCATTTATAATATTAGTATGGATTGTAAAAAGTAAATCATTGCACTTGACAAAAATTTAGAGCGACGTTTGACGATTTGACGGAATGAGCATAATAATAAGAAAGTGATATGTGCAGCAGACTCGCTTGAAATGAAAACGAATTTGACATCCTCAAAAGTTCAAACGAACTGTTGACGAAGTGGGGTCACGAATCAATTTTGCCGATTGTACATTGTACATACTGAGAAAAAACTCTTCGAAAAAATAAATTACCTACAGTCAAAATTCGGCCGTGGAGCAAGACTCCCTATTAAGGCTAGCAATAAAACACCGCAACGTGTAATATGTGATTAGATACGCATTCGTTATTTCCACCGGGGCGCATTCAAGTAGAAGGGCGCATTCAAGTAGAACGCTGGTTACCGGCGCCGATCTGCCAGCGCTTATCGGCGCTTATCCGCGCAGGTAGTTGGCGCAGGTAGTCTCTATACTTTGTGCCGAACCAGCGCCGATAAGTGTCGACAAGTTCCGACCTGTCACACGACCGAGGTTATGTCAACGGACCAGTACAGATAAGCGCTGGCAGATCGGCGCCGGTAACCAGCGTTCTACTTGAATGCGCCCTAATAAGCAGTGTTGCAGATTACGACTTGAGTAATGATCGGGTAAACGTCATCAGACATTTTGCTGAATAACCTCCGGTCATAAGTGGATAGCCGCTACGATTCCGCCACGTCACCGCTGCGTTGCAAAATCACAGACTAAATATAACGCCTCTTACGAAACAGACACTTATTTTTGGCGTTATTGATTCAAATTTGCGTATGATATAACTGTTCGATTTCAACGTACATATTTCTATCTCACTGTTGAGTGCCAGTCTTATATTTCCTTTGAAGGCAGTTTTAAAACATTTTATAGGCTACCATTTGTTTGGCTAATTATTTACGCACGCGATAGGCGTTGTAACGTAATTAACGTGCGCTTTTAACTAGACTGCTTATTAGGAGGCTATAGGTTCTTACCTATAGGCAAATGATTGAATCCAAGGCAAATGATCAAAATAGATAAGGAACTTAAGGCGCGGTCAATAGGTATCAGTAGTAGTATACCGATAAGGCTAAACTTGTGTATTACAGTAGGCACGTTAGGCTTTTGCCCCCATTATTAACCTGTAATCTACAGAATCTACGTGTACCTAGCATAAGATTTTACAGCGCTTGGGAAGGTTTATTTTTTTTTTCATTTTTGATGCTACATACCTACTCATTGTCCCACACTAGGATTCCCTTTTTTGTGGGTGCCATTGACATACACATCCATATTGAGAATGGAAATTTGAACTTATCATTTAAAATCCAACCCCGCTGGGAATCGTACCCAGGATAATTGGAACAGCGATTTACCATGATTTGATCGCGCCATCCGGGTCGTCCTCCACCAATCTGCACTGGAGCAGCGTGGTGGAGTATGCTCTAGGCCTCCTCAGGAATGAGGAGAGACCCATGCTCAGTAGTGAGCCATTGTAGCCATATTCGGGTCATCGTTAATAATAAACGCTAAACGCTAACACACTCATTCCCCGCAGTAGGTTACTAGGTACCTGTGTCGCGGGTGGCATGCACTACACATATAAAACACATTACAATTACACCCATGACCCAATTACAAATATTTATCTGCCACATAAATATCTGCCCCGGCCGGGAATCGAACCCGGGACCCCTCGCGTCGCAGGCAGGGTCGCTACCAACTATGCTACAGGGTCTAGCTAGGTCTAACTAGGCTACAGGTAATAATATTATTATGAGTGTTTGTGTTCCCATACCCCCCGCAAGAGGATTCCCTGAGTTGCGAATGGCTTTGGCAATACAAATTTAATAATACATCACTAACAACTACATATGTATAACTCCAGAACAGATAATTTTTCGCTTAGCAAGACCACTGACAACTAAAGTACTTAAAACAGGGCTCATCTTCTAGTTCTGTTTTTTTAGCAAAATGAGCTCATTTTAACACGTTTGCTGCTAAGCCAGGTCTTTTTGGCCTGGTTCTGGTCTTTCCCCAGTGCGAAGGCTAAAATCGTGTCCTTTCGCTCTGTGCGGGAGCTGTTACTTTAGTTGTACTCAAGGTACAAAAGAGATAGTTATATACCGTAGCTTCATTTACTTATTAGAACTCAATGGTCTATAAAAAAATGTACCGTGTCTGTTCGGCCTGGTTCGCAAGGAACGAATAGGAACATTCTTTCAGTGCGGTACCAGGCCTTGATATCAAGGCCTGGTACCGCACCGAACAAAGCGCGGCGCCCAGCGTGCCTCGCCCGGTTAGCATAGTGCTGTCACTGCTGTCAATTCTCGATAAACATGTTTTTAGTGCGCACGCGTTTGTATACTGTGTAGTGAATACGTCTTTTTTGTGCAGTGTCTATCTACAGATTGATTTATCAAAATGAATAAAAAACTAAAGTGTAAAAAACAATTAGAACTGGGTTTTCCAAATTCACCAACTCATTAAAATTGATAAAAGAAAAAACTGTGTCAACTGTTACACAAGGCTGTGACAAACACTTACCAGCAAAGAAGCTGATGAAAAAATTAAAAAAATCAAGTCTCAGTGTAATAAATGCAACAAATCATATTGTTTGCCATGTTTTAACGAACTACATGTTATTTAAAAATATTGATACACAAAATATTTTGTTTCCCTACTGATTGAAACATTTGTAATAAAAGTAGTCGTGCGTTTTATTATACATCAAAGTTTGTTTTTTGTAATAAACGAATCGATAAAAATATTTGCGTTTGTTTTCTACACTGTAACATCACTATTAAGTTATATTATCAGTGCGTTACCACATCGAATAGATGTGGTATTTTTTGTTTTCTATGCGGCACTGGGCATGAAAGGCCTTGTATTCGTTTTTCCCAAAATATAACCTTTATCTTTTTTGGATCCCCAGGCTAAGCCAGAGGTAAGTAGGTACATTCCTTAGCTACAACATAGTGCAAAAAAATCTCGTGTATCTTTTAATTTCGCAATTTTATTAGAAGTTTTGACAGAAAGGTGGTACCAGGTCTAATGGACCTGGTTCGCACTAGAAAAGAATCCGCTTCCTGGCCGAATCGACCTGGTATCGCATAGTAATTTTATACACGAAAACAGTCCCGCAGCTAACGTGTTAATTCTCTTTGCTTGTTATTTTTGCTTGATTATTTTTGTTTGTGCTTAAACATTTCATTAGGTATGCTTTTCGATGGTGGATTGTTGTTTGCGGTTTTCCTCTGCAGCTTACAGTTTAGAAAAAGACGCAATAAGGACGAAGTCCATCTGTGCAGTAGATCTTGGCCACTCTTGGCGACTGTTTAACACGATGAGTGCGAAACGAGGCTTAAAACACCTCGTCCGTGTCTCGACGTTATAGCGGTAAGAAAAAACTTAAACTTCTCTGTCGTGCGGGAGGCATAACTTCCATCTGGTTCAGTGTAGGAAAAAGATAGCTAATATATCTGAGATGTGCTATTAATTCCTAGTTCTATGGTATATCCACCTTAATACCGGGTTTCTTAGACCTCGTGCCGCACTGAACTAATAAAATTCTAACGCTGTGCGGAACGAGGTTGCAAACGCCTCGTACCTCCGCGCACCTCGTACCGCACCCTACGCTAGCTTCATGCGGTTAGTGTTGTGCAACGCATTCGAAGCTTTTACAGAGAACGACTTGGATGTGGATACAGGTAATCTTCAAACATTAAAAATCCAGAGTGGTGGTGTAAATTAAGTAGTAAAAAACTCACCGGGTGGAATGTTTCTACTGTAGTTGTGTGGTAGGTCGTATGCATGTTGGTCCATATACAGGATCTGGCTGAAAAAATTTTACATAAGTTACACACTGGACACATAATATCAATATCTTAATATATTAAACGCAAAGGTGACTGACTGACTGATCTATCAACGCATAGCCCAAACTACTGGACCGATTGGGCTGAAATTCCACCCGGGCGAAGCCCCGGGCTGAAGTTAATATATAAAAAACTCTTTATTTACTGAGTGATTGATTAATGACAATGCACAGCCGAGCTAAGGTATATATTTTTGTTGGAGAGTGCCTATAGGCGAGCACGATTTTTGGAAATTTGGATTTATGAAAATTTTGGAATGCTTGTCAAATTGTATACGTAAGTTCTAACTTTTTTAAACACAAAAATATTTCCAATTGGGGATCTCCTTCTGTGCCTTCCAAATAAAAATATGGCCATTGTGTTTTTGTTTTGCTTAACACCAACAGGATTGTGCATCCAAAATAACCCTGTAGATAGACTCATAAGCCTTGACAGAGACACTTGATGGCGGGCCGGATGTTGTCTCTGCTATGACGGCTGGCAGAGACGACCGATGTGCCACCGCAAACAGCCGACACACCCCCGGTCTATAAATACCTACTCGTTTAACTTACTGAGTCCGCGAAATATACCAAGCTTTTATTTTTACACTATGTTTGGAGCCCTACGTAAAGGTTTGTATTATATATAGAGATGTTGCCTAAAGAATCAATGAGATTGAAAGAAATTAGAATTATACCTATTAAGTGGAACTAAGTATATGTACTGTCTCACTTTCAGCGAACTGGTGACATAACTACGTTAATTAGTTTAATTACATTGGTCCAATGGACGATTATATGAGGTAAATATTATTTTGTTGAATTAAGTGACAGCTGAAAGATTCGCCATGATGTAAATTCATTGAATCTATTTAATGTAAAAAAAACGGAGAGTGCCCGTTACTAAACGCTAACAAACGCTAACGCTAACACACTCATACCCCCGCAGTAGGTTACTAGGTTCCACGGTCTCCGGCGTAGTGTGGAACCTCCCTGCCTGTCGGTGCGTGTAGGTGACGCTGTCGTGGGAGTGGGCAAGCACTTGAAGTACCTCGGGCTGGTGCTTGACAGCCGTTGGAACTTCGACGAGCATTTTAACCGTCTCGTCCCCCGGATTCATAAGGTAGCGGGTGCTTTGCACAGACTGCTGCCAAATCTCGGGGGACCGAGGGAGGAAGTCCGCCGCCTCTACGCGGGTATCGTGCACTCTGTTGCGCTCTACGGTTCACCCGTATGGGCGCACAGATTGTCGGGCAGTCGACGCCGCGCGGCGAAATTGAACGCTGCGCAGCGTACAATCGCGATCAGAGTGGCACGAGGATACCGGACGATTTCGTACGAGGCGGCCACAGTCCTGGCGCGGTTTCCGCCCCTGGACATCCTGGCGGATATGAATGCTGAGATCTTCTTTAAGATCCGCATTCTCCGCCAGGGGACTGAGCCTTATACCTATGAGACGGTCAAAATGACTCGAAGAGACGCCAGACTGCGTGCCCTGCGTCGCTGGCGCGAGCGACTGCAGGAGCCGCGGGGCATACGCCAACGCGTTGTAAGTGCAATACTGCCCAGCTTCGGTGCATGGCTGAAGAGGAAGGGACGCGTCACCTACAGGCTGACCCAGGTGCTCACCGGACATGGCTGCTTCGGTGAGTACCTGAACCGAATTCGAAGGGAGGCGACACCGCAGTGTCACCATTGTCCCCAGGATTCCGCGCAGCACACGCTCGAGCACTGTCCAGCGTGGCAGACCGAGCGGTGGATCCTGGTGCAAAAAGTTGGGCCGGACCTCTCCCCGGACGCCGTCGTCGCAGCGATGGTCCGTTCTGGCGAAGCCTGGGACAGCATGGTCGCGTTCTGCGACCGTGTTATGACCGAAAAGGAGGAAGCCGAACGGGCCAGAGAACGCGCAGACCCGGCCCGGAGACGGACGCGCCGTGCACGGCGCCGCGGTGGGCGCACATAGCGCCACCGGTGTCCCTGTAGCTCGGGACCAGAATACGAGCTTCGGTATCCCCTGCCTGTCGTAAGAGGCGACTAAAAGGGGACTTTCGGGGTTGCGGGCGGCTAGAGTGGGAGCTCGAACCGTCCATCAGCAACCCCGGGAAGGACGACGGTATGTGTGGCCGCATACCGTTGTAAGGCGCTGGCAAGCGATGGGGCCTTAGTCCCTCGCGGGAAGAGCCCGAATATATGGGCGCCGCGCTTGGAGGACTCCGGTTGTGTTCCTTTTGGAGATCCCGGAGTTCTCCACAAGCGCTGAGGAAGGCCACCGGGGGGGTTTTAGTGGGTAAAAATCCCACATCACCCTGTGTCGCTCCCACGGCACCGGGTACCTTTTGAAGGTTTCCCCCTCGTCAACAAAAAAAAAAAAAAAAAAAAGGTACCTGTGTCGCGGGTGGCCTGGACTACACATATAACACATTACAATTACACCCATGACCCGAGTACAAATATTTATCTGCCACATAAATATCTGCCCCGGCCGGGAATCGAACCCGGGACTCCTCGCTTCGCAGGCAGGGTCGCTACCAACTACGCTACAAGGTCGTCAAAATTACTTACCATTACTGTTTAAATGTTTCGTTTCCGCGATTACAAAAGAGTTAAATCATACATATTTCTTAGATTTATAGTATCTAATCTTTACCGCCGTAAAATTTACAATATATTTACTTCATTAATAGTACGCTTAAGAATGATTTTTATGGCAAAAATAGATGAGTTGTTTGTAAATCTATATTATTTAAAATACATATACATTTATACATGAGGTGTGATTTACCAACGTCATGGAGATTGTGTGATAAGATTAAAGTATTTGTCCGTACAACAAAGATGATTGATAAAATAATAAATAAAAGATAATGATGACTTTATTGCATGTTATATTATATTGCACAATAATAAAGATTATCTGCATAGATTATGATGTTAGTAATTAAAATTACTCAATGCTTTGTTAAAAATAGGTATTTGAGTCAAGCTGAAGTTCTGAAAACAATCGTGATAATGATTGATAGTAATCAAATGATAAGAAGTGCATTAAAATTAAATGTGATTTAGCGGAAGGAGATGTTTCACAATAATAAGTGGGAGTGCCTTTAGCAATTCTGGATAAGTTGTAAGATTTCAGTCCTAGATGTCAAAAATAGTCAAAAATTAACACAAATAGTGAGTTTGGTCTTGGCGGGGAGTGGCAATTCCACCTGCTCAGCGACTCGAGTATAATTAGGTAGTTACTCGTACATACCTAATATAATATATTATGTAACTTACATTATAAAATAAAATCTTTTAAATATCTATTTTGGTTGAAAATAAAGTGTTGTAAAATATCACCGATAAAGTTTCGTTAGTGAATTATGTAACAGTAAATATCTAACTTCATTCTGAACCGACCTATAAATGGTAAAACTATTACGTCTGTCGATAGAAAATAAAATTACAAGCGAGAAAAGTGTAGTGTGGACGGGGATTACCGGCGCTTACAGTATGGTGTACTGAGGCCCTGTTCACTGTGAGGCAGTTGTTCCACCTCTGGCGAGGAGGCGACAAACGATCAGCTGTTTTCTCGCCCAAAAAATGTATACTCCACCCGAATGGCGCAATGGTAAACACGCCTCGCCGGTCCGCCGTTTTAAGGGTCCTGGTTCCGATTTCTGGCGAGGTGGAAATTTTATGATAAATTTAAATTTCCGTTCTTGGTCTGGGTGTGTGTCCTTGTCTTGTGTGATGTCGATGGCACCCTCGACGCAGGGAATAATGTAGTCGACGCAGGTAATAGTGTGGGGCTTTGTGCAGATAAAAAAGATGCACGATTTTTTATAGCTTGAATCGCCGGCGGTGGTACAACTGCCTTAAGCTGTTAATCCACCGGCTTTATTATATTATGCAAATAGGTGCACTGTTAATAGTATAATGTTTTATTAGTATACAAACAATGAGTAAGTTTAATGTACATACGTAACAGACTAAACAAATTTTATTATGTAGTGATAATGTCTTATTTAATGAAATTCCACTTGACTCACCTATCAAAAGAAGTTATGCAAAAAGTTCTTTCTTTAATTCTCACAATAATTTTAATTTTTAAAGAAAGGATATACTGCGTATACATTTACAATGTTGTTTGGAATATAGATATTTGAAAAAATAACACAACTATATCCATATAGGACGATTAGGTACAGTACCTATTTTTGACCTCCGATACAAAAAGAAGGGTGCTATAAGATTGACCTCTCTGTGTGTCTCTATGTCTGTGTATGTATGTGAGGTCTTTATTTCTAAAAAAAAAAATAGCCTATGTGTAAACCTGGGATTTCAACTATTTACATTCGGAATTTTATTTAAATCGGGCCGGTGGCGATGGTTTGGCCGTGAAAGCGTCTCAGACAGACTTTCTCATTAATTATATTAACATGGACTAGAATGGATTACTATGTTGCTTTTTAAAAAACAGACTTGTATGCGCTAATAGGTACCTACCTGCTAGAAGGCGCTAACGAAAAAACTTCTGTAGCGTTCGTAGCCTTTCGTAGCGTAGCGCTAATTCACGTCCGCTAATGGTTTTAGTAAAAATAGATGAAATAATGTACAATGTTCAATTCCTTTGTTATGGATACCTATAATATAATTGGAATCACAATGGGACTTTGGAATAGTGTGTTTGAAATCTCAAAGTGAACTGCAGAAGAAATATTGTTTTACAATAAGCGTTGTGATAAATAATATCCAAAAACTTGCTGACACCGATGTGCTTATCTCAAAAGTGTAGGTAACTTATCCGGTTACACTTCTTAGAGACGCACATCTTAATTCACAAAAGTAGCAATACATCTGTGATCGAATTAGAGCCAGACACGTCTTAATATAAATTAAGTACGTTCTAACAACACTGACTATCGCAAATAATGCCTGCCTGAAACCTTCTTACCTACGCACTAACCAACTCCATTTCTAACACTGTTGGCTTATTGACTAACTGTTCTAGGTCCGGTTTGAGACCTATTCTGTGTTGCTCACTGTTGTCATGGGTCTCGGCGGAAGGGTTATGGTTCTTTAATCCATAAAAAGTTACTCACTTTACATTTGAATAACCGCTTCTCATACAGGATCTTTATTGGTATTTAAGATCTTACAAATATAATTACGATAGACATCTAATTAGACGGATAAAAGGATTGAGTTTATAAAATAGGTCGGAGAAAAGATAATAATGTAAGTATAATGATAATATTATTATTATTATTTCTGTACACGGTCTTTCTACCGTTAAGTATACCACTCTCCAGTCGCAGGTCTGCTGGAAGAGATTCCATAAGGAATAAGCAGTACCTTTGTACCACCCTTACCTGATCTACATTGTTTAAATTTGTATCCATGTGTACATAAACTTTTAAATAAATAAATAAATAAATAATGTAAATTAATTTGTATACACTCACACAGTCACGAACCAAGAAGATAAAAAATATTTAAATATGTATCTAACTATTTTAAATCAGAATATCGCTAAGAGTTTAGACTTACTTAACGTCTTCTGTATCGTCGTTAAAATGGCGCTCATGAGTTTAATTACATTTTGCCGCGGTTTTCATAACCATAATTAGTTTTGTGCAACTGAATATTTTGCTGATAAACGAAAATATTTTTATATTCAGTTAGGTTTTAGTTTAAATAGGCTTTCCAAGTTTCAATTGAATTTTAAGTTTATTTTTTATACATAATACAAACTTAAACTTTGTTTCCCCATTCTATAAATTAACTGTAAAATTATTGATTAAGTTTAATATAGATAAAATGTACAACTTTTATTACTATGGTTACCATAGTATGGTATCGATGTCTAAAATGTATGCGGTAAGTCTAACGATGTTCTAAATACAAAATAAAAATTATAATAATACGTAGGTAGATAAGTCACTGGTGCACTAAAATATACATCTATACACTCTCTGCCTCATATGTAATACCTTTCATTAAAAACACTGATTAATCAATCTTTCTTTATTAATTTTCATAAGATTTTATAACATTGTATTAGGTACGTATGTGCCAAAACAAAAAACATTCCCGCCTTATTAAAAATATGACGAACGCGTCTCTCACTCTACAACTACAAATCATTCGATTTGTTTTTAAATACAAATATTTATTACAATTATCGTCAATAAAATCACTTAGGTATAATACAGGTAATAATCAATTACTTAACGTCATTATATGTATATGTATTATCTAATATAATTATGTTTCGTAATTATCTTTCAAATCCTTTGTTACAATAATATCATCGAAGCGGGTAGGTACTAAACAAAAAAGCCACGTAGGTAGCGCATCCATACTTTTCTTTTATGTCTGTAATCCGCAATGAGTTATCCGTAAGTTCAGTTTAAAACCATTTAATGCACAACTCCATGAAAGGAACAAAAGCTTGAATAATTTTCTTTGTAGTAACACTTATCGACTGATTCTTTATTAGTGCTTCGTGGTACGTCCGTAACGACTTAATCGGTTTCCTTACAAAAACTTACGAGACTTCATCAATATCGAATTAACCTTGCTTCAACTTTTGCAATTAAATTAGCTGCAACTCCGGTTCATAATTATTGAGTGTAAAGTGATTGGGTTCAACCCATTAATGGCTATCTACTGAGCACGGGTCCCTTCTCATTGATGAAGAGGCCTAGAGCACACTCTATCATGCCAGTACAATAAGAATTGAAGGATAGCTTAGTGACTACCCTAAGTATCGGAAGTTTTCGGTTTGGTTGAAACTATCGGAAGCGAACGACGGTTTTACGTGCCTTTCGAAGCACGATAACGCTTAAGTAATTTTTGTCACTAGTAAGGACCCATCCAAATACTGATCGTCCTAGTTGGTCCTTAACTTTGTGAATCATTAAGTCTAACAAAGGGCGCAACCAGTCGCACAAAGGGCGCTGCAAATTGATTTGAACTTTGTATATTTATTTTACCCCCATACAAAAATAGGATTGTTGTAAAATTGCGTGTCTTTTACCTATGGCAACGCAGCACCATAGTAATGATCTATTTCGATTTAGTTTCTTATTGTTTGTAATAACTTAATAAGTTGTCATTAGAAAAATATGAAATAGTTGTTGAATAGTTATCAACACTGCTTCGTCACGCTAACCGCTCGTAGGTATCCAGATCTGACAGAGCCGCAACAAAACTTCTACATACGTCGCCCTACACTTGTAGGTTTGCGTATTCGCGCGGATGTATGACCGGCTTTACAATTGATTTCATAATTTTAGTTCGATCTATTTTGTGCATATTGTGTTAAATAATCTCGTAGCATAATTTCATTTGTCATCGAAGGTTATCCTATACAAACGTGCGTTGCAATTATTCAACACCAATCATAGTGTACCGGTGCGCTGACGCACGTGATAGTACAAGATTGTCGTATCATTCCGGTAGAACCCTGCGTATCATTGGCCACCGGCCAGCATGTCTGCGAATGTCTCGATGATCATGAAAGATCACTGGATCTAATGTGTCAAATTGGAGAAAAAATAACATTGATGATGCTCGATTTATTTTATTGCGTACCGATTGCCTCGATTACCTACATTGTTAGAAGTATTCACCATTAGTACCTAATACCTAATACCGCAGTATGAGTATTAGTAGGTACCTATCGTATACACCTATAAACGCTGTTAGTTGTAATTACATTACCTTGATTGAAAATTTACTCCTAAAAAGCCTACTCCTAACGTCATGAGCTAATACATTTAAATTAAATTGATGTGTCTGGTCTATGATTTCAAAATAACTGTTTTTTCAATTAGATATACCACCAACGAAAAAAAAAGATTTTAAAATTTTTGTCTCTCTTTTTTCTCTTTGTCCGGGCTAATCTTGATTCCGAATCTCGAACTTGTTGTAGTTGGGTAGCAACATGCAGGCTACTTTTTACTCTGGACATGGGAACATACACGGGAAAATATGGACAACCTTCTGGAAAACATCACGTGGGATCGTTTATCGTATTACTGTTCATTAGAAATGTACCTACCTATAGCAAACAAAGTAAGTGTTCAAAGTCACCAATGACACTGGATGGCGTTACTGAAATACGAAAGGTACAATCGACACGTGGTTGGCCAGGAATAAAGGAATAGGATAGAATGAAAGGTCCCTGTGGTTCGGGACCAGGATACGAGCTTCGGTATCCCCTGCCTGTCGTAAGAGGCGGCTAAAAGGGGGCTTTCGGGGTTGCGGGCGGCTAGAGTGGGAGCTCGAACCGCCCAACGGCAGCCCCGGGAAGGACGGCAGTATGTGTGGCCGCATACTGTCGCACGCAGGGAAGAACTGCAATGAGGCAATTAGTCTCTCGTGGGCAGAGCCCGACCACAAGGGCACCGTGCTCAGAGGTCTCCGGTTGTGTTCATTGGAGATCCCGGAGTTCTCCACGCAGCGCAGAGGAAGGCCACCTGTGGGTTAGTGAGTAACCCCACTTAACCCTGTGTCGCTCCCACGGCACCGGGTACCTTTTGAAGGTTTTCCCCTCGTCAATAAAAAAAAGGATAGGCTGAATCGTCAGTCGGTATTCACGAAAAGTGATAAAATTCATGGATAAATTATGCTCAATATCATAATATCCTATCATGCAAAATATTTTAGGCCGCCCCTCTACTGCTTAAAAACTTAAATATAAAATACTCAGCTACCTATTCTATCACGAAAACCAAAAGCTGATAGACATACTTCATAAAATATTTAATTAAATAACTAACTTTATAATTTTACTCAGATGATCTGATAGTTAATCGCAACTAGTTAATCGACGTACAATACGTCACTGGCACTTACTCTTGCTACGAGCACGACAGACGCACTGCACCTTGGTATTCGGAGCAAGGGTTTATTTCTGTTGTCACAGTTACCGCAATGGCTAGCGCGGTTATATTTGGGTTATTAGTGACGCAGATAGGCGTGATGAACGGGTTTAATTCTGGCGCTTCGCCCCTCAAAAGCTTGTTTCTATTGTTGTCAACAGAATTGGGCGATGATATGTTGTTAATCATACGTGAAATAAAACTGGTGGGTGTTTTTTGAAGAAAATATTTTACAAAAATTATTAGGTATCGGGTGTATAAAACGTATTCATATTAAGTTAACAAATCCCGTATGAATGAATGAATGAATGAATGAATGAATGAATGAATGAATATTTTTATTCGAAGTAGGTTTTTACAAACTCTTTTCGAACGTCCATTTACGCCATCGCTTCAACAAACACTACGGTGAGTGGTCTTGGAAGAAGAAGCGGCAAGAAGCTCCCAAGGAGTCTTTTTTTTCTCTTGTTCCACTCACAGTTACAAGTTGCACTTAATACTACTTATATATGGCTAAAATACGAAACTCATGTCCAAGCTGTTTTATCTTTAAAATAATCATCAAGTTTGTAATAACCTTTCGTCATAAGAATGCTTTTGACATGAGTTTTAAATTTACAGTATGGCATTTCTGTCAATTGTGACGGAATTTTATTATAGATTTTAATACATCTACCCATGACGAGCCACCAGTTTTGCTAAGCCTGAAATTCGGTACAATCAGTTTAGCCTTATTCCTAGTATTAACATTGTGAACATCGCTCTTTTTAACAAAACTATCATAGTATTTTTTTAAAATACATAATATTGTCCAAAATATATTGCGAAGTTACAGTTAATATATTTATTTCTTTAAACAAGTTTCTGAGCGAATCCCGTGGTCTGAGGCTGTAAATGGCACGTACTGCTCTTTTCTGTAATATAAATATAGACTCTATATCAGCAGCTGAGCCCCACAACAACAGACCGTAGGACATAATGCTATGGAAGTAGCTAAAATAGACTAATCTTGCCGTTTCTACGTCTGTCAAAAGTCTCACTTTTTTAACAGCGTAGACGGCAGAACTAAGTCTTCCCGACAAGGCTTTGATGTGAGGACTCCATTGCAAATGTGAATCTATCGTAAGTCCCAAAAAATGTCGTTGTATCTACTAGTTCTAATACTTCCTTATTCAAAATAATGTGAGTTGGAACTTGTTTGACATTTAATTAGGTAACGTAAATTTAACACATTTGGTCTTTTTCGCATTTAACATTAAATTATTATGTGTGAACCAGTGCAATACTTGTGAAACAGCATTATTTACATCGTCAAAACATTGTCTCTGCCTACCTTAAAAAGCAAGGAGGTGTCATCAGCAAATAATACAGTTTCGCACAAGTTACTAGTAAAATAAGGAAGATCATTTATATAAATTAGAAAAAGCAATGGTCCTATTATCGAACCTTGGGGCACGCCCATTGTCATGTGTGCTCCAGGAGACTTAACGTAAATGATGTATTTAAAATTTTTGTTGCTGTTTTATCTGTTTGTGTGTGTGTGTGTTTATCCCAGCTTAGGTATATCAGAAACGGATTACCTAATAGTTTCTAATGCGGTCTTCACTGATGTATTGTAAGCTTAAGATAACAGTTTTTTTATTTAATTCATTCATATGCAGGTACTTACAAAAAAGACTATTAAGCCTGTTTAAAGAATTTGGTCTCAAAATATTTTTGAGTGTAGGTTATACAGCATATAAGTTGTTTGAAGTGCAGCTAGGGCATAATATAGTCAACATTGAAGATGATACGAGTACCTCTATTATGAGTTTTCGACTTTCGTCGAGTATCAGAGAGTTGTATTTGGTTTTAGGGCAATCGATTTACTATTTTTGTTTTTAAATATTTAGTAAGCAAATGAGCAGGTTATTTGATGGTTAAGTGGTAACTATCTTCCATCCAATGAAATTAACGTTGAGGGATTTTTTATGTCATTTGTTAAGTAGGTACCTATATATTTCATGTAAGTTCAATGCGTAAATAAGAACTAAATAAGTATCTACTCTAAGATTAAATTTAAAGATTACTAAAGTTAAAATAAATTCAATGATAGTAACGACCTAAAATAATTCATTTTACAATGATTATTCGTACTATTAAAAAGGAAAATAAAATAGACATTAATGAAGCCCATACTCATCTATTTAGCCTAAACATCCTCCAGGGTATAATAACGAATGAAATGTTAAATAATTTATATTCTAACATTCACTAGTAGAACGTACCTATGGTAATATGGAACATCAAATAATTAAGAGAAAAACAATAAAAGATTAAATAAATAAATACTACGAAAATGTAATACAGTTCAGCGTTAAGATTTTCTGGCATCTCGTAGGGAAACAGTGGGTGGTAATAGGTCGATGTCAACGAACTTATGAATGACAACATAGCTTGTTTAATCTTAGAAAATGTATGCGGAGGAGTAAAATCGATGCTACTGTATGATATTGTTATGGTTAGTGTCCTAGAAACCAATGAAACATCAAAATATAAGGATTTTGACGTACACTCTCTTATTATAATAGTGTGAGTCTTTATAACACTTATAGTTTGCTCTCGACAAAAACAATAGGTCCAAGAATTGTCAATAGCCCAAAGCTAAAATAATTTATAAACGTTAGTTCTTCATTTAAAATTCGGCTATGAAATAAAGAGAAGCTTTTTTAGGTATTTTCTTTTCCATAAAATCAGTATATTTTCTTTCTTAATTTTATGTACACTTTACGAAGACACTATTACATCCAATTACATCCCTTTACATAAACAACTTAAGCGTTGCTAATTCATTTCGATTTTCAAAGAGTGGATACAAAATAGCCATTCATAAATCATCTTCAATCATCTATCACCTTCTTAAAAGCAATTGTACATAACATTTTTGTTATTTGGTCATGGTTTCTTTAATTCTTGTAGTGAATGGTGACGACAGGAGAATCTTATGCTTACATAAGAGTTGTTGCCGAGTGTACCATACAGATGTTGTTTATGAATTAGTCATTGTGTTGAAGTGCTACAAATAATGCCGCTAACCAGCTTCCCTTTTGGCTGTATTAATTTCCATGTTGGTTGGACGACAGAGACTACTCGACTGCTTGTTTGTCTCCGTCACAGACATATAAACAGTTTGTTTCAGTGTTTTGTATAAACAGTATTTTGTATATATATTTTTATCCTAATTATATTGCCAATAGTAGTTTCAATGTAGTTTATAATTAGTGTTTCATTTTATTGTTTTACTTTAGTTCTTGAGCCTACAATTCTATCTAATTGATATATTCTAGGTTGGTCCTGCGTACTATAATAACCACAGGAATAAATAAAGATTGTAATCTGTGCTATAGCCCCGTAACAGCCTAGTCCATAGATGTAGCATTACACTGGCCTAGTCACTCTTGTGTAGAATACTATATTTTACAAGTGAATAATACCTTTTTCATGTGATAATACTACCCACACACACATAATACGCACACAAACATACACACAATATTTGTAATTGGAATTACCGACACACGTAAGATAGGTACTTCAAATGACAATTGTTTTCAGTTTTATGTGTTTCAAACTACAAAATGTTACAAGGATCATGAGACGGTATTTAGGTTGAGCAACTTTCGTTCTACTCCGAGAATATGTCGCGATCATAATAACGTAAATCAATGTCAATAGCAGAAGACCGTTGCACCTGGCGAGATCAAAGTAAATATGTTTCAAGACCTGAGAAGTGTAAATTATACCGTGTTAACACTGCTTGTCTTCTGTCATCTTTGTTTCCAATTAAATTATTATCTTTGGTTAGTACCTAATTATTCTAAAGATACTTGAGGTGATAGAAAGAAAAACTTAAATAATCGTCGTTCCAAGGATCACGGGTTCGATTCCCAGCGAGACGGAAATATGAATGATGAGTTTTTTTCTATTCTTGATGTGTTACACACACGTGTGTATTTGTCTTGTTTGTTTTTCATGGCACCCAAGATTCATGGAATCCTAGTGAGGAGCTATGAGTTTACGTAGCGTTATTTATATTATTGTTATTATTTTCCATTCAATCATTTATGAACAATAAGTAATATTTTAAAGATTCAAGAGAAACGAGTTGATAGAAAGGCAAAAATTAAAAATAGCTCTGCTACTGTTCTACTGAAATAATTGAATATTTCAGTGGTGAAAAGTGCGGAAAGGGTGAAATAAAAGGTAGCATAAACAGTGTAAACTTAATGGACACTATAATTTACTTTAGGTACCTATAGGTGTCTAACACACGTGCACCGCCGCGCCGTGGAGGACTGTGGCGGTAAAACGGATTTCGTAGCGGTGGCCCGCGCGGTAAGGCGGTTGATGCGCCTGTACGCGCGGATGGATTTAACGCGGTTTTGATGACGGCGTTTGAGACTTTTATGACGTAGAAAGAAAAAAAAGAAGATATTGGTTTCATCCATTTTTACGAAGCAGAACTCTTAATAGGGCATTCATGTTATTCTATATCGACATCGATTTCCATTTTTAACCGACTTCATTAAATTGCAACACGTCCTGCACCAACGATGATCCGCGCGGTTATGCGGTGGCTCGTGTGCGAGGCGCCGCCCTTCCGCGCGGACGTCAGCGCGGAGGGTCGGTGGCGGTGAGAGCACCGCTCGACCACGCGGTCATTCGGTGTATACGTGTGTTAGGCATCAACGGATTTCATAGACCCCAATACAACTTCAAATCCGCTTCACCGCTTACCGCGGCGGTGCGCGGTGCCGTGTGCCAGACGCCATAGTGGTATATTTAGTTCAGAAACTATTTCAGGCACTGTTTTTGATGTTTGGCTAGAACAATGTTGTTTATTAGTTTAACTTTGAGTATGTTTGACTTGCGAATTCCACTGGGTTCCAAATAAATCATCCACATAAAATTTCACCCCTGTTAATTACAACCCTGGTGTAGGTAGGTCCTTCGTTAAACCGGAAGCAATAAAAAACAAGGGCCATAAACATGTCAAGCGAACAATAGAACAATAGACGTGGCCTTGTCGTCTCGGCAGTAGGCGCCACGACGCTTGGACATTATGACATTAGTCATAAGGTCGAAAGACGATTGCAAGGAGCATACTAGAACTTTATTCCAACAACTGCCTGAACATTCTAGAATGGCATGAATTGTGGGCGAGTGGTATAAAACGGGCACTCGGTCGACTGCGTGGCATTCTAGTTTCTGAAGCGAAACCGGGAAGAACAAGCGAGAAGTGAAGTGATTTCTACGAGCGACAGAGCGATCAACGAGTTTGTTACGAGTACGTGCATACTGTTTTGGTGTGTACGCGGAGTGTAATTGTGTACCGACGATTACTATAAAGTCTTTGTGGTACATTTTGGCATTTTCTTGAACCCATTACTCCTGACACGTAACAATAGGTACATATCACAACTGTTTATCCTGGAATGTTCGCGGGATCAGGATTTACGCGGTAAAAACTCACACGTTGTGGGTTCAGATGTTTATGGGACTTTCAGCGGGAGGTAGAGGAGGTTATGGAGCATTATATGAGCTACTTTTTGTTCCGGACTTCCCGCGGGATCGAGATTTTCGCGGGGAAAACTCCCATGAGCGAATGAAGTCGTGGGTTTTTTAATATCTATAATCGGGATATCTATAGGTATATCAGGAATCGAACCGGCTCCTTTTCTCATGACCAACTTTATGTTGCTTTCTCGAGGTTCAGCATCGCTTTTGGCACCCGAATGAAAAACTATCATTTAGTTTAAAAACATATATATTTTTTATTATTGTGGTTAAACTTATGCTTAAATTTTGGAATAAAAAAAACTCGATGTTTATATCTTAAAGTCTTCTTATCGATTTTCTCAAAGTCTACATGACGGATTTTTGTACGGTATGACTAAAACATAGTAAAAAATCAACTGTTCTTAATATATGTGGAGCAATATAATATATATGCCACTATTTATCTCAGAATTCTCGCGGAGTCGGGATTAACTCCGGGAAACTTAGTGAAACACTGAGTTCCACGCGGGCGGAGCGGCGGGCATAGCTAGTAGATAATATACTTTTTGACTGGTACATTTATGGGTATACATGTTTTATATTTCTTATATTTATGAAATATAGTAGGTATGTAAAGTGCTAATACTTGCGTATAATAAAAAAGAACTCGTGCGTTCGAAAAATTCGGAACTGACAATTAGTAGAGAAGAAAGCATGGTTCACTTAAGGATGCAACATAGTAAGTACATAGATCTGTGCGTTCCACTAAGCGCCCAAAACACTCAAAATGTTCAATTTTCTAAAGAAAGCGTCGTTTTGAGCGTTTTGGTCGTACTAAGTAATTCAACAAATTATATTCATGAACATAACTATATCTGTAGTTTTCAACATAAAGGGCATAAAGTTATAAAATACGGATTTTCAGGTAATAGTGTCGGTGTTTCATCCTTTTAAGCGACTTCATTCATAGAAGGTCAATAATTCGACACACATGTACGAGTATATAATACAAGTAGCTAGTCCTAGCTTAATGTCAGTAAACACGCACTTTATTTATTGCTACTCATTTATTTCAGGAATTATATTATATACCTAAACTTCATGTTAACTTCCTTTTACCGCTCAGGGTAAAATTTTTGTTGCTATTTAAATTGAAAAGGCATTAATTTAGTACAATAGTTGCACCAATTCTGTTAAAAAATTTACTAAGTATACCTATTAACCTTCCATTGATGGGATAACTTGAGATTTTGAGATGAAAATCATTATAACCAAGGATTCCTAACATAAATAAACTGAAAATATTCTAATAGTCCCAGTGCTGGCCGTCATAAAAGGTGGGGATAATAATGTATAAGGATAAAAATGGTGTGCATGGCTTTTTCGATATCAGACGACTTATAAACCGTTGGTCTGACAATCTATAAGTTGACCAATTTTTTTAAAATAAAATTTGGCTTCCAATTTTAAGGGTAAAACCTCATAACGTAAAAATTTAAACGACAAAAGATATTTATCCCTATTTTGAATTACACTGGTCTGGCACCCTGAAACCTAAAATTCTGCCAGACCACTTCCCACACAATTCCCTTCTCGGTTCTTGCGTGCTTGCGCTAGCTGCGATGTTTTAGTTTTACTCTACCAATTTTAAATTTTTTATGATATTTTGATCATTCGACAATTATTGTATGAAGAGTAATCATATATATAAAATTCTCGTGTCACAATGTTAGATACCTAACTCCTCTGAAACGGCTTTACAGATTTTTACCAAATTTTATATGCATATTCAGTAGGTCTGAGAATCGGCTACTATCTATTTTTCATACCCCTAAGTGATAAGGGTTGTTAACCCTTAACATTTTTTGGCAAAACAACGTTTGCCGGGTCAGCTAGTATACTCTATATACCTATATAAAACTCTTGCGTTACTGAGTGTTGGAAGGAGCTGAAATTTGGCATGTATGTTAAGTGCCTTGGGGAGTGTAGGGGAGCACTAAGAGAGATATTTAAAAGAGATTTTTGGAAATTCCACCAAGAAGGGGGTGAAATAGGGGGTAAAGTTTAAAAGAATTTCCCACAGGCGAAGCCTGCGGGTGGAAGCTAGTTTTATTATAAAAAAATTGACAACTTACAGGTTACCAGACCAACGGTTTTATGACGATCAACTCTGGGACTATAAAACCTGCCTTTGATTTAGGTTTAAGGAAAACTTATTAATGGTATAACATTTTAGTGAATAGGTAAGTATACTCAACAGGGTCAAATAAAGTTTTAGTTGCATAAAATGAAAAACTCAGAAATAATGGTATGTTTTAACCCGTATTTTTTCAATCACATAATTTAAATTTTTAATAACGTATTGACTAAGTAAATATTTTTTTTAAAGTCTTTAATGTTCTTAGTGCTATCGGATTTTCTTTCGCAATAAAAATAATATTATTTTTGGTGTCCGTATATAAAAACAATTTACATTACAAATTCAACTTCTTCAAGAAAAACGTGTGTTATTTAAACGTGTATTAGAGATTAAAATTATATTTAGGTCAAGAACCAAAGATATAAAGTGTACAGTGGAGCTTGTCACGTCTACTTGAATGCTGTAAATCTGCGAGATGTGTAGCAGAACGACACCTGGTCAATTTTACTCAGTATATCGTCACTTCGTGGGCGATCCCATTCCTTGCTCCGAAAATATTGGTATTTAACTGGCTCATACATGCCTTCATTGTAGAATTTAACTCTGGAAGTAAAGAATTTTGAATTTTGCTTTAAAGTAGTTGCTTTCAAAATGCCGTGGATTTTAAGTATATTGTTACTGATTCTACAATCAATGATAATTACCTATATAGAAAATGAGTGGTTACAATAATTACATATGTAAACATGAATGTTTATAACATAAATAAAACATTTATAATAATCATGTTATTTTAAAAACAGCAAGTAAAGAAGCCTATGTTAAATTCTACATATATAGGGTGTCCCGTAAGTTGTACGACAAACTGAACTGGGAGATAGCTTGGAGAGAGACCTACCAGATGGTAAAAAATTGTTTCCATAAAAATGTCACCCTTTGCGAGATTTTAATAATACATAGTACCACTTTAGGTTCAAATTAACACCCCTCGACACTAAAATGCCAATTACTTGTAAATTTCCCTCTTAAAGTTGCCAGTGTTTTACGGTTTTATAATCTCCATTTACCAAGCAAGTTTTTAAAACTATCTGCACTATTAAATTTAGTTGACTAGGTATTTTTTCCACCAGCCACCGTCAAAGTTGAATCAAAGAAAACCGAAAACATAAAAGTCCTAAATTCACCCTAATTTCTAAGAACCATGTAATAATTGAAACTCAATCATAACTTGGGATTGTAGACCAACTATCTGGGAGTACGTGAAAGAAAAAAATATTAAAATAAGTGCTCATTTGTGTAGTCTGCAAGTGAAAGTAGGGTATGAGAACTCGATATCTTCCAGTTCAGTTTATCGTACAACTTACGGGACACCCTGTATATTGTAAAAATCTTATTTTACAACATTGACTCTGGTCAATAAAATTTATTAATATTATTTAACCGACATCCAAAGAAAGGAGGGCATTCACAATCAATTGTAATTTTTTTTTGTATTTTACGTGCTTTGTAACTTTTTACTGGGCGAACCGATTTTGATATTTCTTTTTTTAGTCGAAAGCTAGGGCTTGTTATCTTGTCATATACAAATTTGAGCGAAATCCAACGAGCAGTTTTCGAATTATCTGTAATTGTCCAAGTTTAAGTTGGTTTTTATGCAAAAGTTAATTAGCGTACTCATATTAACTTTGGAATACTATCGGTTATTCAACTTTTTAATTACATATCTTAATTAAGATTATCTGTATTTATTATCTAGTTCAGAATTAAAACAGCAAGACAAAGCTTATGTATATAATTGTTTGATTTATTTGTAAATTACTAGTTATTTATTTACTTATATAGGGTGTTTCAACAAGAACTTTGTTTTTCAATTGCAACAAACACCAACAACATGATAGTTTTGACATTTAGTTTTTCGACGTATTCTTAGTAGATGCATTGACAATTGTTACGATGAATTCAATTTCGATCGAAATTCCCATTAAAATAATCAAAATCCACTATGAAAATGACTAATTCTGATAGAGTTACATTTCGTAAAATTCGTGATATTTTCGGACAACATAATAGTCCTTCTGAGACCACTATTAAGAATCACATGACATTCTTTTAACTCGTCAAGCACATTTTGTGCACATTTGAGCCTGTCGACCCAAATTTCAGTCGCAGAAGGACTATTATGTTGTCCGAAAATATCTATTGTCGTCAGTTTAGGTAACCCCATCCCCACATGATCTTTATGTTTTAGTGTTTTATTTTCCACCCCAACTTTTTAAGTTGAATGGATTTAATCGATAATGAATACCTAATGATGATTCTATTTTATTTGTCTCATAAATTCTTTCACACATTTCCAGAATAGGACCCGCGTATGATGTCCCGTTTGAGCTGGTTACAGAGATTTATCACTAGTGATAAGTGCCGAATGTATCATCGATTGATGATTTAGTTGTTTGTTTATAATAGCAGGTGGTTTCGATCATTCAAACTCGTGTACCTACCATATGACTCGTGGAAACCGTGAAATAAACTTTATTTTTATTTTTTTGTCTTTCTCACACAATAAGAGAAGGAAGAGACAGATTAAAGTTCCAAAATAAAGGACAGAGCTCCGATCGGTCGCGGTCACTCTGTGTATAAGCATGTTTATGTCAACAATTAGCTTTGCCAAGAGATACGGCGGCCATCCTCCCAAACGCGCGACGCTGCCAGAACTAATGTATCTATCTCACATACTTGTATATTTGTGAGTATATCAAAATCACAGTATTGAACTTTCATTAATAAAGTTTATTAACAACATTGGTGCTCTATTAATGAGTTTTATGAGAAAACATAGCAAACATCAGGTGGTAATGTACTTTGTAAACTTTGGTTTTACAACCCATTTTTATTGGCAGAAGCTTTCATGAAATAATTGTGCAGACTTTAAATTTTGAGCAGCTGTTCGGCCGTATAATAAAACTGAATTGTATTGAGTATTATCAAGACAAAGAATTTACATTCTAATTTACTGATATTATGGACTTACAAACAAAAATTCAACAAAGAATTCAAATTCTTTGTTTCGACCTTACATTTTTACTGTTAAAATAAAATTAGATACGATTTAAATCTATAGGTAATTACTTTTAGATCTCTAATATTTTTAAAATGAGTATCTCAAGAAAATAGTACCTATAGCTACATAAATGTGACTTTATTCAACAAATTAACACGACGATACGCCGAAACATTCACAACAAGCGACCAAGTGTTTCGCCAGCCCATTTAAATTATTTTTGTAGCTGACTCGAGGTCTCAATGTCTAGCCAAATTGTGGCGCTAATTGTTCCGTTTCCTACCTTTCGGAGTAAGGAACTAATCGTAACTTTATAATAGTTTGTAAACGAACCTTGCACACTCCAGGAGTTCCTTACTTGCAGCGAAGGAGGCCCGGGCTGGCGCCAGGAAGGCCAGCACGGGCACCAATAGTGTCCACATTGCTAGAGCGCGGGCCCGCTCCGCACTGCATTCGCGCACTCTCTCACAACACTCACTTGGTTGCACATCATCAGAGGAGACACATCACTCGGTCCGCGGTCGCACTCGCGAAGTGGTCGCCAGGTCCGAGGAGGAGCGAGCGCCGCGCGATACTGCGCTATGGCAGCGTTATCGGCGAGCGGGTGCGGTCACGGGCGCAACCTTCGCTTCCGCACGATCTTACCCTTTGATGCACCTCGAGAAAAACGTCTCGCACTTCAGCTACGCAACCGGCTACGCACCCGTCGAGGTGTGTAGTCGCAGACGTTCTAAACACGAGTGACCCCACATCTTTTATGCTTTCATTCCCATTGCAAACGAACTGGCAACTATTTTAAAATTGTAAACAATTTAAAACATTTAACGCATCGAATACCGACCCATGGAAACATCCGTGAACCGAGCTCGGGACAGCGGAGCGCCGTGTCGCGGTCGCGTGACTGAGCCTGCCGTGCCCAATCGTTAGACAACATTTGACTTTTGCAAATTTACTAGTAGTGACTAAAATAGTCAGACAAAGGCCATTAAGTCGGGAAGTTTTAATTTTCGTACATAAAGAATATAGTTCATTATGTTAATCGTGTTTTATACAAATTATATTTGCTACTATGTAAACTTGTAAATAATTAAGTAGGTACTGGTTTCTTTTCCAAATTATAAAACTGATGTTTAAAGATTGATTATATTTACGAGGCTTATTTATTTACGTACAAACCAAATTATTTGAACGCCAGAAAAAGTATATACCTACTTAGTGCTTTATACACGAAGAGGGCTTTATTTGGAGCAAGCTACGAGTAATTTCGTAACCGGATTGATTCAAATAGCATTCGAAATAACCCAAATTTCTTGTATCAATTGAAGTAATCATATCGTTGTAAAAGAAAAGTTCTGATTCCATTCAAACAGAGGTTTCCAGTAATTGAATTTTCGTATTCTACCATGATTGAGTAAGCTACAAATAGTGACTAGAGTTGGTATCAAAATTGATTTATTTACTTACTCCTTCGCTCTTTTAGACCTGATCAGATTTTCACAAGAGTATGCTCTAGGCCTCCTCAAAGATGAGGACAGACTCGTGCTCAGTAGTAGGTTGCAGTTAGACATTTGCGTAAATTGGCTAAACGATCTAAATAACCTCTTGTTCCCTTCAGGTTAGTCAAAGTATTGTTTAAAACTAAAGATATCTAACATCAGAATGCTCTTATATAGCCGTACTCTGAACCCAATGAGCAAAAAGATTTTGTTTTGTTTCGCAATAGTACACGTAACTACAAAGTATAAAAACTAGTTTTTATTACCTCCGCAACGAAACCTTAAAGGTGACAGCGAATTATAATTCATTAGTTTTGATTATAACTTAGAACTTATATAACTGGTTGTAGTATGTGAGTTTTATGCAATCTGGTAACGAGATGTGTGTGCAAAGTGCACTTGAGTGGATTCATTGTCCCTGCGCGGCTGCACAACGTGAATACTAGCTTCGTGTCGTGTACATTAGAGACACATTTATTTTTAAACAATAATCCTCATAATAATAACACCAAAGACATTGTATAGTTTCTCTTTATACCGTTATGCACACGGTTCACCAGTTAAAGGTGAGGTAAAGGCGACGTTCAAGGGATGGTCAAATGAAAAGCTACGCTTGTTTTTTTATTTTTGTCCTCATGAAAATTAATAATTATATATAAATTGAAAAAAAAATCAATACAAATTCAATAAATAATTACCTATAGGTACCTATACTCTCAAAACACATTGTATAAATCGAGACGCAGTAGCGTATTAAGCCAAGTTCCAGCTAAAAGGACTGGCTAGCAGCATCGTGTGTAGGTAATTACAGTTACACTACCTATAACGACTTGGAGCTACTTTTGTTCCCTCATAACTCAAAAAATATTTGATATAAACAAATGTCAAAAGTGGCTTTTTTTTGTATAGTGCCACCAACTTATCTGTTCAGTAAACGGATGTCGCTAGTGCAGCGTCAATGTTACCATAAAATAAAATTTGGCGACTGTCAAGGGAGCTCAACAACTTTGAGACCTATGATTTTTACCAGATGTTGCACATAATTCGATGGTAAATGATGACAAAGCCTTTCCGACGAATATAGATACACAACTTGGGCTGTGGCTATTAACTTAAACTACCATGCAATGACAGCAGTAACATAGGATGTTAACATTATCTCAATCCATCAGGGCCCACTATTAAGCATAGGTCTCTTCTCATATTGAGAAGATTAAGACCATGCTTACATTGCATGCATGCTTTAAGTTCACCATGCTGAACAAGTGCGGTTTGGCAATGTTTTCCTTTATCGTTATATCAAGTGACATTTAAATGCTTAAAACGCACATAACTTAAAAAAACGGAAACATCCAAAAATAAAAGAATTACGTAGGCCAACACAGTCAAATTTTACTTTTTCATATAAAAATTAAAATTTCAGGACAAGAGAAATAAAAAATCCATTGTTATTGACTATAATTATTTATATTTTTATATATTTTATTAAAATAATTGTCATCGTGATTTCTAAGTTTGAGGGGTTCAACACAAGAAATCCCTGTGGAAAATGATGGTGATGCGCCAGAGAAATTTCTTCAGCTTTTTTTCACTCATTAGCTTGTAAACAAATTGTTCACTAACTCCTGTAACAAAGATATAATTATAATATAACTGTAATAAAGATATAATTATATGAAGTATAAAAAAATTCGATACCTAATAAATTCAGTGACACTTTAATTGATTATGCAAACATAAGTGAGGAAAATAAAATAACTGAAATATTTATTTGAATTTTATCGGACAATTAATTAACTAGCAATAGCAACACTAACATGTTGTAACTTCGACGTATTCTGCCACATATTCAAACGTTATTTTCGGAGTTAGCAGGCGATTTTCTTCCCTCGTACAATCTAAAACTTTTAAAATAACTAATGTTGCATCACTTCTAAGAGGCTCGGGCATTTTTAATCACTTTTTGCAATTAAAATCGAATTAAAACACATAGAGCACACGCACTTCAAAGACTTGACAGCGGACATAAAATTTCAAAATTGACGTTGTCTTTTTTTAGTTCCATTTTTTTCTACTGAACAGATAAGTTGGTGGCATTATACTTCCACCTTATGCCATATTTCGGAAAAGGAAACTCCTCAGCTTTCTATATGAAGCAATATACTACAGTTACAGTTTTTAAATCTGCATAATTATATTTTTTTCTCCTATTATAAACAACAAAAGACTTTGCCCCGTACCTACATATTATTTAACGTGTAGTCGATCGCTTGTACTTACATAACGATATATTTGCATGTCAATAAAGACGTAGCTCGTAAAATTGAGTAAGTCGCTCGTTTACGGTCTGCGGTTTGTTTCAGATATTTGTAAAACAAGTATTCGATGATCGTGAAGCTCTAAATAACGTATTAAGTAACCATAAAATTGAAAGTGGATATTGGTTTCGCGAACGATACTAACACAAGTATTTGTCAGAGTTGCCGAGGACGAGGGAAGGGGAACGTTCTATAAATAAATGAAAATGATGTTTTCTCTCAGAATTAGTGAACTTCTGTTACGTAGGTAGAGACCGGGACTTGTGACGTATCGCCTGTGCCAATTACTGGGGAAATGGGACTTGCAGATATAAGTATTGTGTTTCATGTAGTTTCACTTTTACTCCCATAAAATGGCGTCACGCGCGCAGATTGAATGGTCTTATTACGTATGTCAGAAATAATTTAATATTTTACGGAGTAGCTTTAGTTCGTGCGGATTTAATACATTTTGCTTGTAAGTTATACTGTGGTTATATTTTGATATGGAGGCAATTAAAGAAAATAGGTGCAATAACTATAACCTAATGTAACCATATTTAGTTTATAGGGTTTTCAAATGTGGGAAAGACGTGTTCGTTATAAAGTTGCCGTAAGTATCGATACTAAACTACAAAGTTTACGAGTGTGAAGTTTTTATGGGTTTCTAATTTGAAGTTTTTTATTGTTTTCCGGATTTCCAAGCGTGCTTTACTGTTATTTCGAGGCGTCTAGCGGTAACGATCCCGTGGCTCTATTTTTGAAATGGCATCCTTCGGAGTAATTTTCATGCGACATAGCAAAATTTGGTATTTTTTAATCGTTCGTCTACTACGTCCAGCGGTAACAACGTCATAACCATTCGATTACGCTCGAAAAGACACTTTTTCTACAGAAAACAAAACGTTTTTGAGTGTTTCGCCAAGTGAAACGCATGGAACGTGTGGGAACGTTGTAAGTTCAATATATTGACAAGCGACAATTACTGAGACGGTTCTTAACTGCAGAAAATCAGCGTCATGCGACTGAAGGCGTATACGACGATCATCGAACGTTCTTCGCCAGACGCCATTTCCAGAATAGAGCCACCGGTCTACGATCTTTTCGTAGCGTCACCGGATTGTTCCACGTCGCGTCTTGCGGCGTAGGCTGATTTTTTAATGGTTGGCCGCCGGCCAGCTGTTTTGGCGGTCTTTGTCAATGTTGAATTTATTAATACATCGCATTGTTGCGCTGCTGGCGGGGCAATCGTCTGTCGTCTGTGTTAATCTCCGGATTCTTGGACTGTTGTGCCCTTCGGCTTCATCGACAGACATTTCAGATGCGTTGTTATGTTGCAAACTTTATTACCCGACTGCGTCAGAAGGAGGGTTATGTTTTTCGAGTGTATGTATGTATGTATGTTTTTATGTATGTCCATTTATTTGTGAGGCCCCACAGCCCAAACGGTTGAACGGATTTCGACATATGAGGTATCGTTGAATTCGTCAGAACTGTGGAAGTGTCACAGGCTATATGAATTTTCAAAATGGCGCCCGAAAGTGGAAGAAAAAGAGGGGATAATCTTGAGTTTTTTCTTATCTTAGCAATATGGGTATCAAATGAAAGATCGTGAAAAGACCTTTTCAAATATATATATTATGCCATGTAACGTTTAGGCACACGTCAAAAACCATCCCAAAATGTAGAATTTTTCGGCGAACCCAGTAAAAAAGTCTGAAATAAAAATATTATTATAAAAACAAAAAACCCGACTGCTTACAAAAGAACTCAAAAGAAAAAAACAAGTGTCACAATATAACATTAAATACTTCATGGTGCTGCAGGCGGGGACAAACAATACTGTTACCTACGGGTAAAAAAAGATTTATCACAAGTACTACGTTTGTCACCGCATGCGGCAGCATGAAGTATTTTATGTTGATATTGACACTTGTTTTTTTCTTTTGAGTTCTTTTGTAAGTAGTCAGGTTTTTGTTTTTATAATAATTTATTACTTATAAACTAGATTTGATTGGTGTATTTGAGTGGACATAGAATTGGTGTTATACGGTGGGTGAAATAATAACATTATTTGTTAAGATTCAGTACGTATTTTGTATACCTATGTTTTTTGGGAAAACTATTACAATTTCATCAAAAAAATTATTTAAATAGTTTAACCGTAATAATTTATGTAGAATATGTACTTTTAAGTTATACAATACGTATTTACACGTGTATATTAGTCCATTAGTATATTAGTATATTAGTATATAATTGTCTCAAATCTCTACAAAGTAAAGAGCGAGCGAGACAGCTACATGTCAATACAAGTTGCGTAACACAGTCTGGTATTTAAAAAATCTAATTATTTGTGTGTTGGAGACGAGTGGCCAAAATAAACCGCATGCGACCGTGGTGCCAGATCCCAGGCGCGTGCGCTTCCTCCCCTGCACACATACACATGTACACACACACACACACATTCACATATACACATACGTGCTACACACACAACCAAAACTGCGCCAGTTCCGTTGCAAGATCTTCCAACTGTAAAATCTCAACATTTATCTACTTTAAGTTGATGATGGAACAATTCTACCTTAGGTTTTTTAACAAAAATACCATTTTAGGTAGGTTTAAATTTACCAGATAGGTACAGAGGAGAGGAAGGACAGGAGAGGAGGGAAAGGAGAGGGATACGATTTTCTATTTTTTTAACCGACTTCAAAAAGAAGGAGGTTCTCAATTCAACCGTATATATGCTTTTTTATGTACGTTCAGCGATTATTTCGTCGTTTATGGGCCGATTTTGATAATTCTGTTTTTGTTGTAAAGTAGATATGCGCAGTGGGGTTCCCTGATAAGGACACCAGGATCTGATGATGGCATCTCAGAGAAATCGAGGGGAACTTTCGAAAATTGTATGGACAACTAGTGTGTTTGTTAGTGTTATCATAAGTACATTAAAGCGCTACCATTTCATGAAGATCTGGAGTCGATCTGATGAAGCCGAAAGACAGTCGAGGGAACTCCTCAACGATTTACTGCAGTTATCTAGTGTTTGGGCTTGATTAATTTGTAGTGACGAGAACTTTACACTTACATGTTGAATTGAGCGCCATCTGGCGAGTAGTTTTTGCGTTATCTCTACTTACCAAGATTGAAGTCGGTTATTTTTTTTGTAAAAAGCAATCTACTAGTATAGTTTTTCATTCTCAATGGTTTGTTCCAAACTGATCTACCTACTCGTATGTGGCATGTGTGTATGTTACCGTGTGGCTAAATGTTGTTGCCTTTATTTAGGTAGGAAATAAAATAATTTCTAGGTACTTCATAAAACTTTTTTGTATCGTAATTAATGTAGGTACGCAGTATGTTAGCTAATTTTAATGTATTCTTTACACGCGGAGTGACTATTTCTGTATGAAATAATTAATTTTGTTTCACATACTCGGGATTAATAATAATTTATGTAATTTATTTCGTGGGTTCAAATATAAATTACCAAGTGTAAAATTTTCGAAATAAAGAAGTGAGAAAAAGTTTTCTTTATAATTTCACGACCCCATAATATGGTGCAATGGTTACCACATTGGACCGCGCCGGGTGTTCGAAAGGTGCTGGGTTCGATTCCCAACGAGCTTAAAATCTGAATGATGAGTCTTGAATTATCGGTTCTAGATCTGGGTGTGTGTTCTTGTTTTTGTATGTTATTCATAAAATGGAAAAAAATAAAATAATTTAATGTTATACACACGGATCGCAATGTACGAGGATACGATATACAGGGATACGAGAGTGTAGCGTTATTTATTTAATTAACTATAATTAATTATGCTATTAGGTACATGAATTTTATATTCTTTGGGGAACTTATGGATTAGGTAGGGAAGTACTTTATGTTTTAATGGACTGAGATATTAGTACGTAGTTATAGGATATAATTTATAATGTATCAAAATTTCAACATTAAAAAAAAAGAAACTTTATTTTGTAACAAAACAGAAGTATTACCACAATACGGCAATAAATTCAGATGTGTTTCAAGAACACAGTTACGTTGGTTTCGTTACAGGGTTAATGATAATGTCTGTTTCGATAATAACTGTGTTTTGAAATTGCAAAAGGATATATTTTGATAACATTAAAAAGCAATGACATTGAGTTAAATAATTAAGATAAAATATAAGGACGACACTTTTATGTCCGTTTACTGCCACCAAAGCGATGCGACAAAATGTCGCACGACTCGATAGTGTCGTTGCGACATTTTTGTAAACGGAAAAACGTGCGAAAATATAACCAGAAGCAAAGCAAGGTCGTGTTACTAGTATATTAGAATTATAATTTTTGTAAGGTCATGTAATTACTTATTATGAACATTTCTGGTTTTAAATGCTGGCTGTAATAATTCTATGGTAATGGTGAAATTATGGTTTTCATTTAATTGAACGGGTGTAAATAGCATGGTGTGTACTTTTATGCGGGTCGCTAATTGCAGATATGTATTGGTGCTAGATTAGTTCAACGAAGAGTTATTAATGGTAATCCTAGTTCCTTAATAAATAACCGTAAGTATCTACTAATACACGAATTACTAAAATATTATATAGCTAATGAGTTTCTTTACATTTTACATCATTGTTTACTTTAATAAGTAGTTATTTTGTGTACTTTTTAATTTGGTTGTTAATATTTGTTTTAGTTGTTATAGGTTCGCATTCGGGCGGGAATTATTTTGGCGGGGCAGAAAGCAAGGGAAGAAGGACGACGTCCACAACATGAATTTGGATTAACCATCGTAGTTTCTTCATTGAGTCTTGATCTCGGTCAACCACAGTTGTCACGGGCGGAGCGAAAGAGTGGTGTTGCATTAGGTATTATTATTATTTAAGGGTCTGGGCATGGGGATACCATGTGGTGTTGCATGCTCGTTTGCTACCTTAATTCCATGAAAAATGTAAATAGTGTAGTAGTAAATTATAATACAAATCCTCTTTATTGAACACCATAAAATTTTACAGAAACCCTATGTCTACTCTAGACATTTTTAAATCGGTGTTTAGCGCAGAAAACGAGCATTCGACCTCTCCTCCTTTACAACACTGCGGGTCGTTAACACGTTTGCTGCTAAGCCAGGTCTTTTTGGCCTGGTTCTGGTCTTTCCCCAGTGCGAAGGCTAAAATCGTGTCCCCTCGCTCTGTGCGGGAGCTGTTACTTTAGTTGTACTCAAGGTACAAAAGAGATAGTTATATACCGTAGCTTCATTTACTTATTAGAACTCAATGGTCTATAAAAAAATGTACCGTGTCTGTTCGGCCTGGTTCGCAAGGAACGAATAGGAACATTCTTTCAGTGCGGTACCAGGCCTTGATATCAAGGCCTGGTACCGCACTGAACAAAGCGCGGCGCCCAGCGTGCTTCGCCCGGTTAGCATAGTGCTGTCACTGCTGTTAATTCTCGATAAACATGTTTTTAGTGCGCACGCGTTTGTATACTGTGTAGTGAATACGTCTTTTTTGTGCAGTGTCTATCTACAGATTGATTTATCAAAATGAATAAAAAGCTAAAGTGTAAAAAACAATTAGAACTGGGTTTTCCAAATTCACCAACTCATTAAAATTGATAAAAGAAAAAACTGTGTCAACTGTTACGCAAGGCTGTGACAAACACTTACCAGCAAAGAAGCTGATAAAAAAATTAAAAAAATCAAGTCTCAGTGTAATAAATGCAACAAATCTTGTTTGCCATGTTTTAACGAACTACATGTTATTTAAAAATATTGATACACAAAATATTTTGTTTCCCTACTGATTGAAACATTTGTAATAAAATGTAGTCGTGCGTTTTATTATACATCAAAGTTTGTTTTTTGTAATAAACGAATCGATAAAAATATTTGCGTTTGTTTTCTACACTGTAACATCACTATTAAGTTATATTATCAGTGCGTTACCACATCGAATAGATGTGGTATTTTTTGTTTTCTATGCGGCACTGGGCATGAAAGGCCTTGTATTCGTTTTTCCCAAAATATAACCTTTATCTTTTTTGGGTCCCCAGGCTAAGCCAGAGGTAAGTAGGTACATTCCTTAGCTACAACATAGTGCAAAAAAATCTCGTGTATCTTTTAAATTCGCAATTTTATTAGAAGTTTTGACAGAAAGGTGGTACCAGGTCTAATGGACCTGGTTCGCACTAGAAAAGAATCCGCTTCCTGGCCGAATCGACCTGGTATCGCATAGTAATTTTATACACGAAAACAGTCCCGCAGCTAACGTGTTAATGCTTCCTTATTCCACGTATTCATTAAAATCATTAATATAATTTTCAGTACTTGTGTTCTTACTATTTTTATGTGCGAGTACCCAAGATAAGCTTGAATTCGAGGTTGAATTCTCAATTGGTGTTTGGTGGGACCTATTTACCGAAAATCAGCTTACATAGCATACGAAAGCAGGTGTCAAGTAAGTTCTACAAAGATCATAATATTTGAAAATAATTTATAGTTTGACGAACTTGAAGCTTGTATAAAGGTAACTAAGTTTAAATTCAAAGTAATTAATGTTAGTCACTGTGTCGTTGACCGTCGACAAGCTTCCGTTTGTAGAGCCAAATCAGTTCTTGCTATTTGGTCATGTTTGCCATAACATGATATTTGACAAAGTACAAACAAAGTCTATCAGACTTCTGATATTGGTGAAAATTAGGCTGAAAGTTTCCGTTACTACAGGTCAAGCTAATAAACGCGTGTTAATGAGATGTGCGTGCAGGAATATTAAGTACGACCCATAGAGCCACGTTCGGGAGTATAAAGTTGAAACTATCTGGCTGCCTCACGCCATGACATCTATAAGCAGTTGAGAAAGAAGAAAGAAAATAACATGGTTAACTGTAAATGAAATAAAAACCGACTAGAAAATCCTCTAATGAAATGAGCTGATTATTTAAACGCCTGAACATCTTCATAATAGAATATCTACATAGTTAATAATTAAATTTTATGCCATAAACGCCTTTCATAAGTTTGGAAAACAGCTGATACTCTTCAAAATACTGGACCAATTTCATCATCATTCATAGCTAAAGCCACCGCAAGTAGGGTGTAAGCTAGCTTTCGGTTAAAAAAAGCTGTACTAAAATTATTTAGGATCTACGATATCGCAGACAGGTACATATAAAAACACATACATATAAAGATAGGTCAAACTTATAATACCCCTCTTTATCGGTAGGGGGTTAAAAAGTATAATTTCTAACGCCATTTAGATTATTATCAGCGATGTAGTCGTTGAACAAAGTTTATCCCGCGAGCAGGCACAGTTTGGTTTTGAAGAATTTACAGTAGATGCTTAGGAGTTGTGTGACGTTTTTCGATATCCTCATTAAAGAAAGTGATTATTATTATTATTATTTAGGTGTCAGGGATGGGGAACTAGTATCCCCATGAGGCCATTGCGACCATCTCTGATCTATTGTGGCCATCCCAGTTAAGTAGAACTAGTGGGAAAAAAAGTCCCATTAGTCCTACGGTAGAACTGTTCAGTGGAACTAATGGGAATGAACCGTTTTAGGGTTCTGGGGGCACCTCATGATTAATAACATCATCATTCATTCATCATTTCAACCCATCATGGCCCACTATTGAGCACGGGTCTCCTCTCAAGATGAGAAGGTTAACCATTAGTCCACCACGCTGGCCAAGTGCGGACATACAGGTTTCCTAACGATGTTTTCCTTCACCGAAAAGCGAGTGACATTTAAATGCTTAAAACGCACATATAACTCCGAAAAGTCGTGCGTGCACTGGGAATCGAATCTGGAATCCCCCGAGTAGGAGTCCGCCTTCTCATCTTGAGAGGAGACCCGTGCTCAATAGTGGGCCATGACGGGTTTAAATGATGAATGAATGATGATGTTATTAATCATGAGGTGCCCCCAGAAAGTTACGACTGATTTTGAAGTAAATGTTTTTTTTGTCTAAAATAAAATGTAGTAGAACTACTGAGAAATAATGTTCTCACTAGTTCCACTATTCGATAGAATATTTATAAGTAGAACTAGTGGGAAAAAAAGTCCCATTAGTCCTACGGTAGAACTGTTCAGTAGAACTAATGGGAATGAACCGTTTTAGTTACTTCTGGTCCCCCAGGCCTACAGCTTGGATAAACCGTACTTAGTATATTTCCAGGGTCCATCTCTTTCATTAGGTCAGGTTTGAGTGTGTGACCTCCAAGTATACGACTTCTGCAGTGGGTAATTGCTACGCAATCGCAGAATCTACATGTTGCATTATCACTTAAGCCTATTTTGTATAGGTGTCGGTTAAGTCTGCAATGGCCAGTGAGCAGCCTGATTGTAAGTCGGATGTCCGACCGCTTTAGGTTGAGCACTTTAGCGCAATAGTTTTGCGAAAGAAAGTGATACTTTATATATAAATAGTAGACAAACGAGCAGTCAGCTCTGAACCTCGGATATAGTATCCACTTAGTTGTATCCTTTAAAAATCTGCCTAGAAAATGTGATTTCCCTCCACTTCTGGATTAGGAGCTTTTTGCCCTTGGATCAGGTACTGGGAACCCATAATTATAGTAGAGGAGGTAAGTCCTGGTCTTATCTAGGGAAGTAATGCCATGTTTAACAATGCGATTTAAAGTGACAGAAGCTATACAAAACAAATCTGCTGTAATTTGTACATTGATTTTCTTAATAACATGCAGCTTAACAGTGAAGCCGTGCGTGTCTCCTTCCTTTAAAGGTTGTCCTCGTAATATGGAACTAGGTCGTACTTCTGAAGTCTTGCGAAGTTTGTTACAAATGAAATTTATGTTAATGTTATGTTTTTACGATGACGGAAACATACTTCCGTGTCCTTGACACTGCCTTTGTGTTTGTATATTTCGCGTGATTTGGCGAATTAAAGCAATATTTTCTCATATTTCTAGGGGGATTAATTTGAAAGTAATTCCATTTTTTCAGCCATTTATGTTTTTTAGCGATGTCGTGCGCTTTACTGAATTAACGATAATGAGTTTTTGGTAACGTCAGAACTGTAAGTACGATGCATTAATCCAAGGCATCAGCAGTGCAGTAAAGTCATGTTAGGGTGAAAGTAAGGTACTGTAAGGTTAGGTACTGAAAGGCAAATAAACGGACCTCTATTAATACTCCATTTTCTATTAATACTCCATTTTAGGGCCATTAGGTATATAAAATGATAACGTAACTT
Source organism: Hesperia comma (assembly GCA_905404135.1). Taxonomy (NCBI): domain Eukaryota; kingdom Metazoa; phylum Arthropoda; class Insecta; order Lepidoptera; family Hesperiidae; genus Hesperia; species Hesperia comma. The sequence goes on from FR990018.1 coordinate 5,899,860, forward strand.
GTCTAAATAGATTATTGTCATAAACTACGTCTGGTCAGACAATCGTAAATCTTATATTTGAATAGGTATAGTTTTATTATCTTTTTGTAATAAAGTGACTAAATTGTTATTGACTACATAAATCACTTTCTAGCAGACTGGAAAATAAACTATAAGAAAATATTAGAAAAATATGTCATTATGGAACGTAAATAAGGGTCCACGTTTATATCGCAATCAATCTATAGGACTACTATTAGGTAGAAACAAATCAATAGGTAGCTACTGTAGTTTTATAACGATAAAATGTTTTTATTGCTTTTGTCCTCATTTCTGCTAATCAATTCAAATTCATTATGATACTATTGAAACAAATTAAGAGGATGCCCGAGTCTCGTTCAGCCCATACAAACGTAGTAGTCTATTTCCTCGCTGGATTTTAACACTAGAGCAAAGATTTTTTGGAAAACAATACATCACTACGAGTACCATGTCGGTATGTTTTGCTTTTTTTGATAAATTAATTAATATAGAAGTTATAAAGCTTCAAAAACGTCGAAATTGACCATTTCTCATTGTTCATTTTCGGACGTCGATCTAACCAAATAAAACGCAAATTCAGAAAAAAATCAAAACATACCGACATGGCCAATATCTTCATCTATAGAACGCTGAAAAAATTTTCAAAATCCGTTCAGTTTTCATGGAGGAAACAGACAAGAGCGTAATGCCGATTTCATCAATTTTCTGTAGGTTTTTTCAGTCCGAGCTGCAGTTGTCCCGCTTACGGTTGTGAGGGGTGAGACGGAGGGGTCAACTAATACGTATACAAATAGTGATTCGTCGTCGTAGTCGATAAATTATATATCGATATAGTGTTGTTCTTCATTATCGATGTGTTTTTTATATCAAATAAGTTAATGTTTGACCAGAATCACACCGGATGGGAAGTGAAGATGTGGTCCAAGATGGTCCACATTAACTTAAGAAAAGCATATATTATTCACTCTGATCTTGAACTTCACGTCATAGTCAGGGAAAGGGGGTCTGTAACCACTTCCACTAATATTCTTCTTGCCTTAGGTACGTTTAGCATGCGGCGTTTCTTAGGTATGTTTAACAAGCGGCGTTAACTCTGTAGTAAGAATTCGGCTTCACACTCGAGGGGGTGTGGGCTCAAATCCAACTAGCACGTAAGTAACGATTTTTCAAAAAAATAATAAATATTTCACTTGCTAAGACTCGTTGAATAGGGGTTTTAAAAACATTAGGTATGAGGTTGAGAACACCATTTCTCGATTTAGGGATCCGTTTCTGAAATATTTGATTTTAAAGTTAACTTTTTTGTTAGGGGTAAGTGTTCCCCCCCCCCCCCTCTATCTGCTCAACGGCTTTATGGAATGCTATGCTATGTGGATTCGTGAAAAAAATTACAGCAATAGTATATATAACGAAGTTTAAAGGAAAACTATCAGAGCTGAGTAGTAAATAAAAACTAATAAGTTATATATAATAAGTTACTAAGTACCTGGTTGACCGAGCTTTGCTCGGTTGAAAATTATATTTAGTATGAATCGCATACTGATAAAATATGAATAATGTTCTTCGATCTTTCCGACATAATATGAGTTTAAAAAGAATTGCGTGTACTTATGTACGCACGTAAGAAGTTATACTTCTTTGGCATCATTAATAATAAATATTCAACGTTAATAATTTTGACAGCTGTCATCCGAAATGTAGGTCTCAACCAGACCTACAACTTTCCCAAAGACACCAGTGCTCCAGGAGCAGCCGTTGCCGGGATATCTCCGTTCGAAGTTTGACAGCTGTCATTGGAAATGTAGGTCTTGACGAGACCTACAACTTTCCCAAAGACACCAGTGCTCCAGGAGCAGCCGTTGCCGGGATATCTCGGTTCGAAGTTTGACAGCTGTCATTGGAAATGTAGGTCTTGACGAGACCTACAACTTTCCCAAAGACACCAGTGCTCCAGGAGCAGCCGTTGCCGGGATATCTCGGTTCGAAGTTTGACAGCTGTCATTGGAAATGTAGGTCTCAACCAGACCTACAACTTTCCCAAAGACACCAGTGCTCCAGGAGCAGCCGTTGCCGGGATATCTCGGTTCGAAGTTTGACAGCTGTCATTGGAAATGTAGGTCTTGACGAGACCTACAACTTTCCCAAAGACACCAGTGCTCCAGGAGCAGCCGTTGCCGGGATATCTCGGTTCGAAGTTTGACAGCTGTCATTGGAAATGTAGGTCTCAACCAGACCTACAACTTTCCCAAAGACACCAGTGCTCCAGGAGCAGCCGTTGCCGGGATATCTCGGTTCGAAGTTTGACAGCTGTCATTGGAAATGTAGGTCTTGACGAGACCTACAACTTTCCCAAAGACACCAGTGCTCCAGGAGCAGCCGTTGCCGGGATATCTCGGTTCGAAGTTTGACAGCTGTCATCCGAAATGTAGATCTCAACCAGACCTACAACTTTCCCAAAGACACCAGTGCTCCAGAAGCAGCCGTTGCCGGGATATCTCGGTTCGAAGTTTGACAGCTGTCATTGGAAATGTAGGTCTCAACCAGACCTACAACTTTCCCAAAGACACCAGTGCTCCAGGAGCAGCCGTTGCCGGGATATCTCGGTTCGAAGTTTGTCAGCTGTCATTGGAAATGTAGGTCTTGACGAGACCTACAACTTTCCCAAAGACACCAGTGCTCCAGGAGCAGCCGTTGCCGGGATATCTCGGTTCGAAGTTTGACAGCTGTCATCCGAAATGTAGATCTCAACCAGACCTACAACTTTCCCAAAGACACCAGTGCTCCAGAAGCAGCCGTTGCCGGGATATCTCGGTTCGAAGTTTGACAGCTGTCATTGGAAATGTAGGTCTCAACCAGACCTACAACTTTCCCAAAGACACCAGTGCTCCAGGAGCAGCCGTTGCCGGGATATCTCGGTTCGAAGTTTGACAGCTGTCATTGGAAATGTAGGTCTTGACGAGACCTACAACTTTCCCAAAGACACCAGTGCTCCAGGAGCAGCCGTTGCCGGGATATCTCGGTTCGAAGTTTGACAGCTGTCATTGGAAATGTAGATCTTGACGAGACCTACAACTTTCCCAAAGACACCAGTGCTCCAGGAGCAGCCGTTGCCGGGATATCTCGGTTCGAAGTTTGACAGCTGTCATTGGAAATGTAGGTCTTGACGAGACCTACAACTTTCCCAAATCGAAATGATACATTAAAAAATATCGATATTTCTTGGGTGATATATATCGATACATTTGAAAAATATCGATACGATAAATATCCATTTGCCCACATAGAGATTACAGCGCCATCTAGTTTCATACTACTGAAATTTCAACACGTTACAAACAGTACCTCATAGAAGTTATCCTAATGTTTCATAGATGGCGTCAGTATGATGTTTACAAACAGTACCTCAAAGAAGTTATCCTAATGTTTCATAGATGGCGTCAGTATGATGTTTTTAAAATCTCTTTATCTCGGGAACCGAGCTTTTCTCGAACCTGGGACCTTGATAAATCGATTCCTTGAGCCGAAAACCCCCTAATCTGTAACTTTCATGAAAATCTTTGCAGCCGTTTCCGAGATCGTGAAAATAAATAAATAAATATACAAGAATTGCTCGTTTAAAGATATTAGATAAGTTAGATAAATAAATAGCTACATTTACACTAATTATTATAAAGCTGAAGTTTGTTTGTTTGTTTGTTTGAACGCGCTTAACTCAGGAACTACTGGTCCGATATGAAAAATTATTTCAGTATTAGATAGCCCACTTATCGAAGAAGGCTATACGCTACTTTTTATCCGAATTATGCGAAGTAGTTCTCACGAGACGCGGATGAAACCGCTGGCAGTAGCTAGTATCAAAGAAACAAATATCTATGTTACGGCTAGTACCCGAAGTGCGGCTACACCTAGTTCTAGCCGGCTACAACTAGGTGTAGCCGGCCACGTGCGGTAAGAACTAGGTGTATCCTATTTGTCGTCGGCTAGAACTAGATATAGCCGTTCACCGGTGGTTATCTTTTTATCGAATGTTCAAATGCGCTAATTTTAATTTAAGTTAGGTTAGCGAGGAGCGAAGCGACGAGCGTGTTAGGTTAACAGGAACCATCGCACGAGCCGAGCGAGCGAAGCGAGCGTGCCGCGGCAGCGGCCGGCGAGTGCCAGAACCGACTTTAGGGCTTTATAACCTGAACATTTCATGAAATGAACATTGTATAAAATAATATTCGATCAAATGAACATTATGTCAATCAATATTACACAAAATGAATATTCGATCAAATGAAAATTATGTCAAACGATATTATACAAACTGATTAAATATGATACACCTAGTTCTAACAACACGTGGCCGGCTACACCTAGCTGTAGCCGGCTAGAACTAGGTGTAGCCGCACTTCGGGTATTAGCCGTAACATCTATATTATATAAATTACGTGTCACGTTGTTTGTCCGCGATGGACTCCTAAACTACTTAACCAATTTCAATTAAATTTTGCACACTTGCGTAGATTTATCCAGCTTGAAAGATAGGATAGTTTATAAATCTCAACCATCTGACCCAGCGCACTTCGTATCCTAGCAGTCATTGAATGTTATCCTATACATACGAACTTCGCATGGTCATTTAGTAATAATATATAAGTAACTAGAGAACCGCCCGCGCTTCGCTTCGGGACCCGTAGGTAACAGCCGCGTAGGTTCCGCTCCCGTAGGAATTTAGGCTAAAAAGTAGCCTACTACTCGCTCTCTTCACTCCACCCTGTCTGAGGTGTGTGGAGCCCTCGGGACAGTTAGTTCCCCTTTGGGGGTGTCTCTCGCGGCCCGTTAAAACGGGCCGGTTCTTGGGCTGGGCCCTAAGGCCCTTGGTTGTCCATCTGTGGTTAACCAATAGGTCAAGTCCGGTGAGTGGTGGCCTTTTTACAGGCCACAGAGTCTTAAACGGGATGGGGTTCATCTTCGCGCCGCCCAGGCGATCGAGGCCCTACCGGGTGAATCCCGCTGGTGGGAAGCCCAGCAGGAGCCGATCAGCGCCGGGCGACGACTTACGAAGCCCCAGTATCAGTCAGTGCTAGGCCCGTCCCGCGCAACCAGCAAGTCGCGCGGGAAGGCCCAGCGGTCCGGTGGACGGGCGTGGAGCGGCGCCAGGTCCTGCAGATGCGGGAACCGCGACGCGTCGACACGCCCGAACATGTTGCGTGCCAATCTCTCGATGAAGTCGTCCAGGCTCTCGACTCGAAGGTCCCTCTGGTCCGCTGGCACTATCCTGTTGGCTGAGCAACTTGCGGACATCAGTCAACAGGATAGTGCCAGCGGGCGGGCGGTACACTGAATACAGCCGGAGCGGGGAGTTCTCGAGGCAGAGCTAAAGTAGCCTATTACATTTGCCTATGACTTAAGTAAATTACATGTAGTATTTGATAGCGTAATTCAGAACTTGCAAATGAATTTTATTACCGCCATCTATTAACAACTCCGAAAATAAATATCTAGCAACTAACAAAACATCGATCTTCCCATGGGAATGGGATGTTTTTCCGCGGTAAAAAGTAGCCTACGTCACTCTCCACCCTCCTAACTATCCCCACACACATAAACCTTACCATATAATAGCTTTGTTGCGACGTGAAAGCGTCACAAACAAACAAACAAACAAACACACATTCACATTTATAATATTAGTAAGGATAATAAATAAAATAATAATAATAAACGCCACACACTCATACCCCCCAGTAGAATTTAACCTGTGTCGTGGGTGGCATGGACGACACATATAACACACCACAATAAATACATATACATACAATACAATATAATATATGGCACCCGAGAACAAATATTTGTCTTGTCCGTCACATAAATATCTGCCCCCGCCGGGTTTTGAACCCGGGACCCCTTCACTTACTCCCAGGTTGATCGTTACCCACTTGGCTACGGGGCCGTAAGTAAATAAATAATACACATATTTTTGTGCATTATCTTCAAAATATACAGTTAATAATAAACAAAATATATATAAGAAACAAATAATCACAACAATTTGTGTATTATTTACTTATATAATTTGTTTATTTAATACACAACAATACAAATATTATGAGTGGACGAAAGTTGCTGTTACCAATACGACGCCACGCCGGCCAGCTTAGTTATTTTTACGACTTTTAAAGTCTTTATTTATTATTAGATACAAATATAATAAGGTTGGTACTTACAATATTTCTTTAATGAGTTGGTACTTGGTACACGAATTCACTATCAAGTTTCCCGAGTCGGGCGGGCGATCTACTGCTACCTGCTACACGCACACACGCGTAGCTCGCTTACCCACACATAGTAGCTCTCTCGCGCGGGGGTACAGCCGATATCGAGACGGCAATAGAATTGGCTGATAATGGATTTCGAAATTTTTCGCCACTGGGGCATCCTCTTAATATAACACACAACAATCTGTAACTTTGTATACAATGCTGGCTATTGCGAATTGATTGTCTTCACACTTTTGCATGAACTTTTTTAGTCTTTCAGGTTTCTTCGTCGTATTTTCTTTTAGCCTCACTCAAACAATAAAATATTAAAGTAATATTTAATATGCATGTTTAAATCATAAAATTTAAAGTCATTCCCTGCTGTTGAGGAAACAAAAAGCTGTTTTAGAAAAAAACAAGCTTCAGTCTATGAATTTATAACGCTCGTGTTTATGTCAAGTATTTGTACCTGTATATATCATACCACCGCAGGAAATCCCGCTGGTACTTAACGAGGACTTTAACGTTCTTAGGGCGGAAACAGAAGGAACGTTTATTTGTTAAAATAGTATTTATAGTCTTATGTGCTCCCAGTGTTATTTAGCTTGTAAGAAAAATTTATTTACAACATTTTAAATCATCGTTGTCAATCTGCAATGCATCTTAATTACAGGGGCAGAAAGCTTTGAAATTTTTGGCTACTTAACAACTTTCTTTCTTCTTTGATGACCAGCCCAGCAACGTGCCTTAATTACGATCCGGTAGCACGTCTATGCGTTTGTTTTGTTGTGGATTATTTACATAAAAATAATGCAGCTAAAACCGCAGCTATGAGAAGTTGCAGAGAGATTATTCACTCGTCGCTATCCACTTGCCAACTTCTGAATAGATACCTAAGTATAGAACATCCTCAATTCGGGTAGTAGGTACCTACCTACCTAAAAGGTTCCACCCAACCTCTCTTGCAGAAATCTTGCAACCAATCTTGCAGAAAAACTAACAGCACTTGTAGGTATTGTAGGTCGCTAGCCGATCGTGCATTGTAGGGCTGTTTTGTTTTGTAATCAATATGACGCTTTATCGTTCGCTGCATAGGTAGGTATAGAAATTAAAGACAAAAAACTATCACTATTTCCAAAAAAGCGACTTCAAAATCGCTGACTAGGATAAATTTTTATTGATAACTCAAAAAATACCCGTCAGATGTCGCTCAAAATATGGAACCAGAACTTTCAAATACAAAAAAAGAATAGGTATCAAAATCGGTTTACCCAGTGCAATGTTACGAGACAAAGGACAATAAAATAAAATAAAGGACAGTCAAATTGAGAACCTCCTTTTTTTGAAGTCGGTTAATAACGTAACATTTGGCTGAGCCTTCTCGGATAATTTCATCTAAAGTTCTCACATATTGAGAGCGCTCTCATCCATAAAGGCTACTTACGTATACCATCGTCAATGTCAGCAGAGTTCATTGCGTAGTCTCAATGGAAAACAAAGATAAATCCAATTAGGGTTTATCATGTCTGTAATCCGATAACGTGGATTGCATTTGACCTTGAGCTTGAACCATAAATACCCTTCAGCACTAGAAAATAGCAGTTTCGTGCAATGTCATTTCTTTTCTACAAGGTTTATATTCAATTTTCACGAACCCAAATATGTCAAGCTATAATGAAATATCTCCTCAATCGAAATTCCAAATCCTTGTTATTAATGAGGGATCACGTCCAAAATATACGACATGTAGAGCGAAAAAATAATAACACAACAGGGCGTACATACGTAAGGGGGTACGTACGTATATCCATTCAGAAAAGTTTCATTCAAATCCGTCCAGTAGTTCCGAAGATAAACGTAACACTCAAACAAAGAAACACAGAAACAGGCGGACGGACGGAAGGACAGACGAACATACATAGATTCAATGTATGTACATACACAATCATTTTACAATTTTCGCATAAGTAATTAAGTATAGATGATAATAATTGTGACGAAACAAAAACAAACCTTAACTTTCTCAGTCTTGCAAGATACATCGAATTTATATTGAAAGGTCAAGCGTACATAAATTGGGCTAAAGCTCACCTACTAAGGTACACTCGACAGAATATATTAGATAATTTTCTTACTAAATAAATTTATTTTGCAAGGCGTTTACAGGTTTAAAGGCGGGGCGGTTTTTTAAAGCAATAAATAACACGGTTGCAAATGTCACATATGGATATACAGGGTTGCCAAAAAGTCGTGGATCAAACGTAACCGGTTAGCTGAGGTCATCTGCTGCAAAAAACTCTACTCTACTCTACTTCTACAGTAGGTCTTTATTATCAATTCTTGAAAAGTTATACCTTTTTTTTAATGGGGCTGACCCCAGGTAACCGGTGGTAATGATTGATCCACGACTTTTTGGCCACCTCGTATAAAGACATCCCTTTTATTACACGATTTATGCAAGAAACAACAGTTTAGAGACTTCCTTACGAGGCACCGCTTTCATTGCACCGTACTATGAGAAAATCTCATCATATTAACTAATTATAATATTAATTAATCAAAATCATATTATATTAATATCATATTATATCATATCATATTAATTAATCAAAATTCACCTGAAACTGCTGAATTTATCGTTTTGACTGTACAGTGCACATTTCAGGAAACCTTTCGTGTTGTATTGGACTGACATCTGTAAACTATCAGACAGCGTCAGTCTACACATTAAACCTAACATTTCTTCGATGTTCCTTTACCTTTGAGTAGTTGGTAATAATAAATTTCAATAAATAATTGACTAAACCTTCTACTATTCCTATTATTTTACTTGATCCCGTCTCAAGTCTTTTGTCTCAACTTTGCTCGCAACAACTGTACCATTGACGGCTTGAATATTTCCGATACTGGGTTGGCCACTAACCCCTCCGCCAATACGCACTGGAGCAGCGTGGCGGAGTTTGCTCTAGGCCTCCTCAATAATGAGGAGAGACCCGTGCTCAGTAGTGAGCCATTAATGGGTTGTAGCCATTATGCAGAATATGGTCCCAACCCTCCGCAGCTCCGACCACTCAGCTATCACCGTTTTTCGGCTTATAGCGGCATCGCGTTGGCTATAAATAATAGGTAAAAATAACAGGAACCTTACAACTACCTATTACCACTGTCATTTATAAATTGTTTTTTGTACCGCGTAATAAGGCCACGATTTTGGCAATAGGCTCCAAGGACAGTGGGCCATGAGCCCTGCGTGACTCTACCCAAGGCCTGACACGCTGCGCATTATGACTGATAACCGCAACCCGCACATTAATAATTACCGTCTAAATGCTGAATGAAGGCAAGGCTTGATATTGACTGAATAAAACATGAGCAGTAAATAAAACAAGCTATTCATAGATATAAGTGTTATATTTAATCTTTGTACTAAATGTATTATGCCCTGAATTGGGCGGTTTATCTAAGTTTTGCCTGCTAGTAGTTAAGGCGTCTATAGTCTTACTGCCTATAAAAAAATATCCGTTTTCGGACTGATTGCTACTCCGATTGATTGATTGATTTTTATAAATTTTATTCGCTCGTCGTGTGATCCCATCTAAAGAGTGACATCTGACAAGTACTTTTTGAGTTATTTCTACATTTTGATTGATGTAGGTAAATAGATGAGTAATAAACAAGCAGCAAGAAAGCTGATAGTAAGTGGTAATTATTGTAGTGTAGTAATGATTGTATGCTGAAATTGTTACTAGAGTTACTTCTCCTTGCTTAATTTCAGTAAAAATATTTTACACTTTTTAAAATTTTTAATGTATTTTTCACTGTGCTTATTATTGCCATCTAGTAACTGAGTGAAGAACTATAATAAACAGTTTTGAACCAAACGGTACAAATCCGCGATACTTCTCTGCAATAAATAACTCTTCACTTTGAGGTTAGATGTCGCTGTGGATAAAAAGTAATATTTTATTAGATTTTACTGATTGTCTGTGGTATTTTATGTAGTAGCTTGTAGCAGAGAGAGGCAATCATCATCATGATTATGATTCTGGATTACGATTACATCTGGAGACGCGGGAATGCCTTTGAGACGAAATGTTACCTGTGATGTTACCGCGCTCACTCACATGCGCGCGAATCTTTGTCCAATGTCCATTGTACATTTTGTCAAAATTTTGCATAATCAATTGCGAAGGCCCGTCCTACACATGTATGTGGGTTTACGTATTCGCGCAAATGTGAATGAGCGCCCTAAGATTAGGACGACACAACTGTCGAAAGTAAGACATTTTCCTCGACGGGGGCTGCAAGACGATAACTCAGCACATTCTGAATGATTCGCTTCGATAACAAGTTTTATTCCCTCGATATTTGATTTGTAGGGCGTTATTCCCCTTCATGAGTATTTGTTTTAATTCAAATTGCTTTTTTATTAGACAATTTAGTAAGTTGAATGAATCTCATACTTCTTTTGAAGTCGGTTAAAGCTTATTTATTATGTTAAATTATTTTTAATTATTTTTATGTAGGTATGTCCAGCGATTTCTACGTCATAATAATATGTGAACCGATTTCGATTTTTTATTTTTTGAACTCGTTCAAAATTTCAAACGTGATCTTTTCTTCACCAAGTCCGGATCTGGTGATGGAATTCCGAGGAAATTTTGGGAAACCGTTTTTAATACCTAGGTAGATACGTACCTGTGCGTTTGATATAATTTCTTATGCCTATTGCTTGTCAATGTTGAAATCGTTTTTTTTGTTAAAATTGTCATAACTCTCTTTCTTCAGCTTATTATCAGTAAGATAATGCTTTGGGCAACTAAATGTTTTATTTCTTTTTATTTTCTCCACGTATTGGCATACATTAAACCTATGTTGACTCAACAAAAATAATATGCCCGAGGCAGTTTTCGCCACACAATTTTTTCTTTTCTTTGTTTATTTATTCAATAAATATTTGCCATTTCAGCGATGTGATAGTCAATGTTTACCTTTTATAAATTAAAATTTTGTGTGACTACAATGTTTTTGGGAACAAAAATGAAAAAATATGGTGGATTGACAAACAATTTTATATATTAACTAGTTGAATAATTGTATTTTCAAAACTTTTTATTTTTTTATTTCGTACTTTCCATATGGATGCTTTTATATTCAATATTTTTGATAACTTACAACTTGGCATGACCATCGTTATCACAGCGAAGCGTAGATGACTTTAGCTTGAATATAGTAGGTACATACATACAATAGGTACATTATATATACTATACATACCACATACAGTACAATAAAGCGTATTATTATTATTATACATACATAGAGTTTGTTTGTATCTTCACATTGCGAAATTGTTAAATTGTTGTGGGTTGCAATGATGGTGATGATGATAACGGTGATGATGAGATGAATAACTTGTTTTCATGAATAAGCGTGATAAATAATTAGTACATAATAAAATTAAGTAATGAAAAAATCTTTAATTTCACTGCTTCAAATTAACTAAACCTACCTAATTGAATGATTGATATGACTATTCATGTATGAAATTTTCAATAAGTTCCCCCAATTTACGTACACATGTTGACAGGTTAAATTGGAGCGTTGTTTGCAAACTACTCAATACCGGTCGGTCGGTGTGCGAGACAATACTGTTAGTGTATACAAGCCTATATCGTGGAAATAAATGGATAACTAAAGCGGCCCATGAGCGTAGGTAAATGTAAATATACGGGTCGAAACTTTACATGGAAACTGTAATTAATTGAAATTGTTTGCGGAAGAGGTTTTTAAAAAACTATAGGTGGTAAGAGCCTAGAGTTCACCCGGGGAAGAACTTACTAACGCCCGCCATGGTACTTAGGAGGTTAGGTGGTAGAGCCTAGAGTTCAAGGGACTTGTTATCATTTCTAACGTCATAATAATTGTTTTAAGAGCAGTTGTGTTCCGTATAGAAAGGTGTGTAGCGGGTTTCACTTTTTAAGAGGCAACCAGATGAGTTCTGAAGAATAGCAACGCATCTGTGACCGAATTGGAACGAGGCTCATTTTTTTTATTGAATTAAGGTAGCAAACGAGCATGCAGCACCACCTTCCGCTGCCGCCCATGGCAATTGTGACCGACTTAGAACAAGACCCAATTTAGAGACTAGGATGGTTAGTCCAGTTAATAGACGGTGTTAGAATGTTAGTTGGTTAGTTTGTTAATAAGTGTGAGGACAGGGACTGTTAGTGATAGTTAGTCTTGTTAGTTAATATTAGTATTGTCCAGTTAGTAATGATTAGTGTGAGTCTTATTCCAATTCGGTCACAGATGCGTTGCTACCCCTGAGGACTGAGATGGTCGCCTCTAAAAAAGTGAACCGGCTCCACACCTTCCTATCCGGAACACAATTGCTCTTAAAAACAATTATTATGACGGTAGGAATGGTACTGAGTACCTTGGCGGGCGGTGGTACTACCCCGGGCGAACTCTAGGCTCTACCACTTAGAATATTCTAATTCTCATTATGCTCATTCTAACAATATTACTAACTGGACGGTTACAAACATTAATTAACAGGATTAACTATTACTAATAATTATGGCTATAACTAACTGTCTTTTACTTATAATAAACTAATCGACCAATATTCTAACACCATCTTCTAAATGGGCTAACCATCCCAGTCCCTAAATTGCGTCTTATTCTAAGTCGGTCACAGTCGTCATGGGCGATAGCGGAACGTTGGTGCTGTCTGCTCGTTTGCTATCTTAATTCCATAAAGAAGAACAATTTCTACCGTTCGGTATAATAAATGCTTTAACAGCAATTGTTTTTCGGACGGAAAGATGTGGAGCGAATGTAAATCGGTTAGTAAAATCGACTCCTAATTAAATTAAGATTAATTCATTACTTTTAGTCACAAATCTAGGGAAATATGGAACAAAGCATGAGGTAATTTTGTGGAAAGCCACTAAAATACCTTTTAGGTAGACATAAGCCTTACGCCCGTTAAATTCTCATCAAAACACCCATTTTATGATCATTACCATGAGAGGACATTTTTCTTAAATGTAGCTTCCTTGTCTGAAAATGGATTTTTATTTTTTACGTGTTATAAGTGTGTTTGGCTACAAAATTACATAGAGATAAGCGTCATTATACCTAGTTTTAAATGGCAAAATACATATTTTAATTTTTAAATTTTTAAGAAATTTTAGTAACCCACATTATATTGACTAAACTTATGTTGCAGAATAAAGTTTGCTGGTAAAACTAGTAGGTATGATGACTACTCATTAAACTTAAGATTAAAATCGAGACTCAAAATTAAAACCAAGATCAATTTATCGTGTCCACCCGAGATATAAATAACTAAAATTTTGCGGGTGAAGTTTTTCGGCAGTTGGCAAAATAAATGAAATTAGAAAATAAGTCTGCGAACTTGCAAGCTGTGGAATGAACTTCCTTCTGAGGTATTCACGGAGTGCTATGACATGGGGTTCTTCAAGAAAGGTGTAAAAAGAGTTTTCCTTCAGGGCCCGCGTTGCACTGGTGACTCCCCTGGTGTTGCTCGTGTCCATAGGCGTCGATGACAACTTACCATCAGGTGGCAACAACAACTAAATAGACTAACTAGCCTAGTCCCTAAATTGAGCCTTCTTTTGGTCAGTTACAATTTTATTGCCATGGGCGGATTTTGCATTATCGGAAGGTTGGTTCTGCTTGCTCGTTGCTACTTTAATTCCATAAAAAAGGCAGTCAGCGTTTTGTACCTTACCAAAGATCTTACGGAATGACGAACCACTAAGTAACACGTGGTTTATTTGCTCCGTAAGTTAGCTATTTACATGTGAAAGTAGTTTTTGAATATGACCCCAGACTAGTTTAAAAGAACCCGAAAGTTATTTCAATCCCGAAACTTTTTCAATATGCCTAAAACACATTTGTAGTCGTAAAGATTGCTAGAAGCTGGGAATTTTATTTTAAAAGTTATAATAAATTGCAATTGAACATTCTTCTTTTGACTACCCTGGATCAGGAGCGAACTATCCCGAGTTCGAAATTCGAAATAGACATTGCCATTATTGTAACATGTTGTTTCTTCCGCTTTCTCGAGACATAACAATTATGTCTCATTGTGGAACGCCCTCGCTTGGCTTCGGAAAATACGATCTTTACCTTTACAAAATGTTACACATTTTCCGCTTTTTGCAACATTTTTTCATTGATCTTCCGTTCCTATCGGTGGTTTTGGTTCATGTTCATTGCATGATTTTTTACCGTGTACGAGTATAGCCTTCTTTGATAAATGAATTATCCAACAAGCGAAGAGTTTTTCAATTCGCATCTAAGTCCTTTCAAACAAACTCTTTAGCTGTATAATAAAGTACTTATCAATAATTTGCGTGACCATGCAACTCTAAGCTGAGCAGCACATATAGGAACGCATGAAGTCACATGCTGTGCAGTGATAGACAAGTTGTTTGAACTTTGGTATCTCGAAAAATGGGAGTTTTTAATTGAAATCAGCACGCACCTAGGTATGATTAAAAATGTGGCGTCTTGGAAATGAATTGTCGCGCGCTTGATGATGACACTTATGATACAGAGAATAAAGTATTTAAAAAAATTCAATTTAGGAATTTATATGGTTGAATCATCATAGTGGGCGTCATCATCACGTCATCACAGTGGGCGTGGCCTTAAGTCAGTCTACTGACGGTGCTCACCAAATAAATTTCTACTTGACGTTAGATGGCGACACTTTGTATCAAGGGAAATAAAAATGCATAGGTGCGTAGAGCTAACAATTACTATATCTTGATAATCATACGTACTGAAATTCGTCCTACATTAATTCCTAAAGAATTTTTTGCCACCAAAATATTATTTTTCTAGTTTTTATAATCATTTTGTAAACAGCGCCATCTATCGACAACTACTTACAACAACAAAAACACAGGGCCGTATTTAGAATCCATCTAGTGTGAGATAGTTGAACTACGTAGTAAAGTCGATATCCCGCCCATTTCTTTATCCCCCTCGCCCCGCAAATCGTCACGCGATCTTTCATAGAAAAATAGACATACAACGTCTCCTCTCTATATTTGCTCCATGGGTTGAATGAATAAATGAATGAATAAATATATATATTTGCTGATAAATTATGAAAATGTAATGTGTAATAACTCAAAATATTATCATTTATATCACAACGGTTAATGGAATTGAAATGAAATAGGTACGATCTAAAGTAGGTACGAGTATTTGAAGAAAATGTTTCAAAACGATTGAGAGGCAATTTACATATCTGAATACACTTCAAAGGTATTTCGATCGAAACTGATGACTTTAAATGCCCTTCAAATTCGATTGAAGGATATGAATAAATTCGGCATTTCAATTAAGTATTAAGGTGGTGCGGTGCTAAGATGTTACCGATATGGTACGACAGTTAGTGATGGTAAAATTGTTTGATCTTTCGGAATCCAGATGAATCTTGAGAAGATACATGTTCATTGTTTTTAGCGAGGAGGGGCAATACCACGTTCTTGGCGACACAAATATAGTACCTACTAGAACTGTCCTGGGAGATGTCTAAGCTCTTCTCGACTTAGTTGATTGCAAGGTGATATTGGTGATATGGACTGAATTCATCGGGCTATGCATGCATCTCAGTTTCAGTATAGCTGAAGTTAAAATCTGCTGAAGTAACTGTATAAGTACTCCTGGACTCCGTTACGCAAAGAACGTGAGATATTGTCTAGGCTGTGAATGTTCATTCACAAAGACGACAATAATATAAAGCTCCTGTATTTGACGCAGGAATTATCGCGATGTTTGCTTCCAGGGAAGCAAATAGGTTAAAGTGTGAATCCATACGCAATTCGTAAAAAATAGGAATCAGACACGAAGTAAGATAGAAAATAAAACAACCCTTTCCTATAATACCTACTTAATAGCAGATGTCTTTTACAATAAGCAAATTGTATTGGTCACGAAACTCCACGCTACTTAGACAACGCAGATGTTTATCAGGATTTGATAAAATAAAAATAAGCATTATCCTCATAGGCTAAGGTTTGGAGCAATTTCGATCGGCTTTCATTACAACTGGCTATATCGGCACCAGGCGTCGGGATTAGCCGTTCTGTCAGGACCAAATCTCATAACACCGTGAATAAAGAAACACGACTGTATTTACAAAAGATTTTCGTGATTTTTCGTATCATCAATTGAAACGGAAATTGAGTTTTCTGTGTTTGACTTCGTCGTATTAGTGACTCAAAGTTGGGCACGGGTCTATTCTAGTACTGGAACTCGCTTATAAAATACTGATGAATTTTTTAAGGGCAGCGACACGTCTGTGAATGAATAAGAAAGAGACTATTTTTCACAATTACTTATTTGACTATAACTAACTATAAAATTAATAGGACTAACAGCTATCATTAATAGTCCCGACAGTTACATGGACTTACCATCCTATAAGTCATCATTTCTCCTAGTCAATGCTAATTTAACTGATCATACGCCAACGTACAGTCAATTGGGGTAACTTTGATACATCATCGCTGTATTTTCTTTAAAAACTCTTACTATTTCGCCTATGAGATAAAAGTTATGAGTTAATCAGTGCTCTCGGGCTGGTTTTCACATTGTCAAATTATAAAAAGTCTTTAAAAATGACAAAATTATTTTAATTTAAGCTCTTTTTAATTTAGTTTTATCTTAATTTAAGCTCTTTTTAATTTCAATTCGAATTACTCTGTTAAACTCATCAGAATTAACTGTGTCACATAAAACTACATGCTATTATATACTACAAGATTCCATACATTTAATATCTGGAAAAATACAGAAGTCCCGGGGCCCTTGGATGTTTGACAGGGTACATTGACACCGTCAAAGCCCAGAATTTGTTCAAAATCTGACTTACCGGTATTATTTGTAATTTTAACGAAGATGCAATTGAAAATTCATAAAAATTGTTTATGTATCGAAAGTAGACATGTAAAAGATATTATAACACACCTTGATAGCATTAAAGTTTTGAGAGATATCTAAAAAGTTTTACGTCGGAAAGAACACGAATAGTTTCACATTTTTTTGAAAGGAAGTATTTTATATTAGCTTTGTTTGAAAACTTATTTTTATTTAAGATTACGATAACGACGTTCATTATGTACATGAAATGCAATAAATAAATTTTATACGCCAAGTGCTTTTCACGTAAAAAATAAAAAACTTTTTTGGGAGCCGACTGTCAAAGTTACCCTAAAGAATCAAAGTTACCCCGATTGACTGTTAATGGACTTTCAACTCCTTCCTTCAGGTCATTTGCCCATCTAATCTAAAACGACCTGTGTTTCTTATTTAAGTTCTTTTCTACCTTCTATTTGTATTTTATGAGTACCCGTACATTATCACTTCAGCAGATTACCACTCAGATCTCTCAATATAAAACTGATAAAGCTTAACGATTGCTATTTAGCGATAACAACGGAACCACCACGTTTATGACGTACTAAACACGGAAGCTCAGGAAATTTTTCTTACCGCGTTTACCTATAAACTCTCTATAGCGACATTGCTTAATTAGGACGATGGTTTACGATGAACGCAAGCCAAATGCAAATAGCGTTCGAAACGGTGCTATCAAACTTAGACGCTTGTTAGCTATATCCCTAAAAGTTACAAAGCCAGTAGGTAGCCAAACTTTGAGGCGCTCGGACAATAAGAGAACCTTCAACATCGAAAACAATTATTAATTGCGTTGTTTTCAATAAACTTTATTAGTTTTGAATACCTAATTGTTGAAAAACACTTATTGTTTTACTTGTTCTAAATAACAACGGTTGGGCTGCAATTGCCTTTGTGTAAATACTTTATTATTTTGTTTTGAAAGTTAAATAAATGTAAACAACGCTTGTTTATCGAGTATTTTTGTATATTTGTGGGTGTAAGGAGTAGGTAATCCACCCTTGCGTCCTCCTCCATAGTTCGTGGTGTGGCTATCACAATCACAAGGCTTTGTCGGTTTTGGGGTCATTGGGCTTATCAAGACCAATGTATTTCCGATTCACAGCTGATGGTGATAGAATAGGTATATCCTCCCAGCTGGGTGCCACTTTCCTTTTAGAAGTAATTTATGGAGATTTTTCCTATTTCGGCTTGTTTTGTTGTTTCGTTTCGAAAAGCTTACCGATAGCTTTTCAAGTCTTCCTTGATTTGTAAATTATTGTGTACTTTGACGCCTTTTGATATTATTGTGGGCCACAGATATTTATTTATGTACCATTAGGCTGCCTGTCAGTAGGTATATCTTGGCTTTTTGCATAAAAATATTACTAACTAGCGGCCCGCCCGCGGTTTCACCCGCGTGGATCCCGTTCTCGTGGGAATATATGCAAGTATTATACATAAAAACCTTCCTCTTGAATCACTCTACCTATTACAAAAAACCGCATCAAAATCCGTTGCGTAATTTTAAAGATTTAAGCATACAGACAAACAGACAAACAGACAAACAGACAAACAGACAAACAGACAAACAGACAAACAGACAAACAGACAAACAGACAAACAGACAAACAGACAAACAGACAAACAGACAAACAGACAAACAGACAAACAGACAAACAGACAAACAGACAAACAGACAAACAGACAAACAGACAAACAGACAAACAGACAAACAGACAAACAGACAAACAGACAAACAGACAAACAGACAAACAGACAAACAGACAAACAGACAAACAGACAAACAGACAAACAGACAAACAGACAAACAGACAAACAGACAAACAGACAAACAGACAAACAGACAAACAGACAAACAGACAAACAGACAAACAGACAAACAGACAAACAGACAAACAGACAAACAGACAAACAGACAAACAGACAAACAGACAAACAGACAAACAGACAAACAGACAAACAGACAAACAGACAAACAGACAAACAGACAAACAGACAAACAGACAAACAGACAAACAGACAAACAGACAAACAGACAAACAGACAAACAGACAAACAGACAAACAGACAAACAGACAAACAGACAAACAGACAAACAGACAAACAGACAAACAGACAAACAGACAAACAGACAAACAGACAAACAGACAAACAGACAAACAGACAAACAGACAAACAGACAAACAGACAAACAGACAAACAGACAAACAGACAAACAGACAAACAGACAAACAGACAAACAGACAAACAGACAAACAGAAATAGCGACTTTGTTTTATACTATGTAGTGAAGACTTGATTCAGTGAGGAATAATATGGTAGGTATATCGCCTTGCTAAATGAGTGCATTTAGATCCACATCATTCTTATTACTCTGAGTCCGTAATTATCAGATAGACGTATCTTAGCTAATCTATTTATCCTGAGTCCCTTCTTATTGTTACTAAGTAATAGCTTAATTACTACTATTTAGGAACTGAGGGTTGTATTTATTCGATACATTATTGAATTCCATTATACTCGTACGTTCGCCACAATATGATATCGTTACAATCCGGAAGATTGATTTCGACAGCCCACGTCTTCGGCGTAGGTTAAGATTGTAGGCGTCAGAAATACATATTACTCTGAAAATATAGGAATAAACATCGGGTCGAGCGTAGGAATCATTTTCAATATAATTATTATATTGGAATATTTGAATTATTTATTTCTATAAATTGCTTTTATAATGATAACGGGTAGGTACCATTGGCCATTTACATCAGTATCCTACGTAAAGTACCTATTATTAAGTATTCGATAGACATGTAGGTACCTACCTACTTTACGTACCAGGAAGAACTACTACTATGCACTTAATACATCCATACATTTAGAATATAAAGTAGAGAGACAATATTTCCTATTTAAGTACCTGATGGTCTGTGGGTTCGTTTGCACTCATCTCAGAAACGGTAAAATCAATTTGAATAGGTTTTCAACCGCCATCAAAATAGCAGGAGGTATGCTAATGGTTTCAATAAGCACTTATATTTAAACACTGCACTTTAATGAAGGTCTGGAGTCAATCTGATGCTGCTGCACCCGAAAGACCACGGAAGAAAGTTTTACAGCAGCTACTTTGTGTTTGGGCTTAATTTATTTGTAGTGACCAGAATTTACTGCTAGATGGGTTGATTTCAGAACCACATGGTGAGTAGTTTTTGAGTTATCTCTGCTTGTCGATGTTGAAGTCGGTATTTTTTGTAAAAAAACATTTATAATTACTGAGGTATTGTAGTGTGTTTAAGATACCTTTAGAGTTCTTTTATTTCGATCAGTTCACAAAAATGAAGAAAATACAAAAATAATTGTCTAAATTTTCCTTTGCGAGAGCATAGTTTTTCTAAGAGAAGCGAGGGAAGTTATCAGTCTAGAACTAGAATATAATTAAAATAACATTATCTTATTTTCATCAGCTTGTGAAGAGGAAATATGAAATGAATCTAAGCGCCATAGGCGTACGGGGAAGTTATGTCCTAAATAAAAAAGATATTCTTACAGAAGAACAATATCATAGTACCCTGCAACTTTTTCTACTAAACAGTATCTAATAAAGGGATTAAGTTACAAAACAAATATTACACAGGTGAATAATAAATAATTTAAATTTTTTACGTAATAAGGCACAAAATGCGCTGGAGAGGTTAAATAATCTGAATGGATTTAAAATAGCAAACGGACATGCAGCACCTATTTTTCGAAGGTCCATGATGATAGTTACCGAGTCAGAACGAGACTCAAAGTAATTGGGACGAGGATGTTCGTTGGTCAGATTGTAAGTACGTTTAAGGAGTTGTAGGTACAGGGTAATAGTTAGTCCGGTAGGTTGTTAGTGATAGTCCGTTTAGTCTTTAATAAGTCCGTATTTCTTGGTATGTTATCGGTTACGCTTCAGACAGTTGGAAACGTTTCTCGAATCATTCATGGGTGATGTGGACACTTAGAATTAGTTTGCGTTTGGCCTGGGCGTCTTGGTCTAACTTATATTGATTAACTTGTTGCGTTGGTGACGGCGGTATATGCATAAATTGTATACTGGTCAGATGTAAAGCTCCACGTATTGCGCCTTCAAGCAGTGAACACAAAGACAGCGTTCGCGTACACACGTACACTTTCTCATTTATTACTAATTTATGTAAGTATTGTCAAATACTTCTCGTTGGCCAGTAATAATGTGGTAGGACCCCTGAAACCTAAATCCTTCCTCCTCATCACGTCTCTCCTCTACTACTCTAATGTACCTCTCCTCTCTATAACACCTTTCCACTCCACTACTCGCCTCACCAGCTCAGCTCATGTCACCACCTATTGTGCTGGTACTGCTCCTCACAGTTGTTTTAATGGAGGTGCAAAATGTCTCCGTTACAAAAGGTTTTTTTCAAGTAAATTCGAAATATTGATACAAATATATTCAAATTACATAGTTTTATGAATGCGCAAGTGTATGTTCGTTTGTCCTACTTTCGCGTCATAATAGGTATAGATAGCTGAAGAGAGGATGAGACATTTCCAAGGGAAACACGTTTCAGCCAACTAAGCGCTAGAGATGTGCGCAAAAACGATATGACATGTGATTCTGAATACGTAATAAAACTTTGGAAACGTAAGGAATAAGTTTCCCAAAGCGAAGATGAGGCGGGTTCGCTAGTACGGAATAAACACGTTATAAATGTTCCTAAAACAACGCTATTTAGCAAAGAAAGAAAGTTTGTGCAAATAGATGGCCCGAGTAGAATGTCACGGGACTCTTTTAATACTGCCCTTTTTGTATCGTCTGAAAACTTCTTAAGTAGCAAAGTTATATTATGTCGAGGAAGTTAAATTGATATGGATTTTAGCAGATTACTTATCACGTTGATCGGTGTAATTGAATGTGATGAGATGTGTGAATAGGATGTGTGACTTAGCGATTTTTATAACAATGTTGTTCTATGTAGGTATGTGTTATAAATTATTAATTTTAATAAAAACTTACTGCTACTTACAAACTTCCATCAAATGATATTCAAATTTAAACGGGACCAGACGACAAACACTGGCTTCCGATTGTAAATAATTAATAATTCATATCGGTTCATCCAGTAGGTATGTCACATAGTCATGAGATACTATACGATTAATTATTACAAAATCTAATGCAATGATTTTATTAGAATAATTTTACGATGTAGTTATTAATAAAAATAAAATTAAAAGAATAGATCAGTTCCACGACACCTTTTACTCTAATACTCATAATGGCTATCCCGCCATTACATAAAAGTTTTGGATAACAATCATTTGACTACACTTTAAATATTATTAAATATTATTATTTATTATTTAAATGGTTTAAAAATGCGGGGCGCCGAGGCACGGGAAACGGAACTTGTAATATCGTATCAGGTGGTCGAGTGGGCGGTCTTTTGCATGATTTTCTTTTTTTCTTTCCATTTTACTCTGTGTAGTACCTACCTATGTACTTTTATTTCAAGTAAGTAGGTAGGTACTCCATTCATTTTCCTATTTCCTATTAAAACTTCATTGACTGATGATTGATGACGCAAACCCCGCGCACAGATAAAAGATTCACTATGATGTCTATGATTCAATGCGTACCACAGATTCAATAGCATCAAACTGTCTACGTCTAGAAACTCTAGAATAACTATCTCCGACAAGTTCTATTTATTATCATTCTATGAAACTATGTTATATTGCGTTACAAGGTAGATATATAAGTAAATTGTACAAAATATTTTAAGGAGGTTTTATCTGTGAAATATTTTACATTTAAAAATAACTTAGGTAAAGTAAGGCCATTTTAATAGGCCACATTTGACAACTGTTTGTCTTTGCTTTATAGTGAGGTAACCTGCTGAAAAACATCGATTAATTTAATTAATCGATGAGGACTTCAAACATCTGTAAATGAATGTGATTGTTATAAAAACTATTTTAATGACCGCACAGTTCAAACAATGACTAAAAAAACGACAAAAATAATGCGTCTATTAATGGCGCGAAATGAAATCATTACTTTTTGTAACATTTCACGTTTCTGAATACTGGCTTTTGAGCCAGACGTTATATATTTAAATGAATGATTATTGATTAGGTACATATTTTTTGGCCTAAAATGTAAGAAAATTAATTCTGTTCGCATTAAAACATATTTTATTTTGTAATCGTGAAATACTTTTTGACGATTAGTTCGACTTCTCGAATTTAAGTTATCTACTGATCTGTTTCTTTTGGTACCATCCCTCATGTTTAAAAAGAAAAAGAGTTCACTGACGTAACTTTGTAACGACGTCAGTTCTTTACTTAAAAGTGTAAAAAATTTTACAATTTCTAGGAGGGAATATTAAATCATATGGAGTGCCTCCCTTACAAGGTTACTTTGTAAAATTTTGACGAACTGTCAAATGTGGCCTATTAAAATGGCCCTACTATATGTTTATAAAAAATGTTGTACATCAAATTGTTCATAAAATATAAGAGTATACCTCCAATCTCAAGAAAATGAGGAGCAATTTGTCTAATGAGAAAACTTTGTAACTTTTTCAATTAGGTAAATCCTAAGGCACTCAGTCCATTTAAATTTCTTACACAAAACAAAATAAAAATACGAGAACAAATTGTTAATGGCAGTTAAATATGTCTGCACGCAAAACTTTGTCTCGATATAATTTTTATTTATAAATATATTGTTATTATAGGTGCAGATCTGAACTAATATTATAAAGAGGTAATATTTTTTTGTTTGTTTGTATGTATTGAATAGGCTCAATAACTACTGGACCGATTTCAAAAATTCTTTCACCATTATGAATGTACATCAGATCTTTCCGAAGTAACATAGGCTATATTTTATTTTGAAAAAAATTAGGGATCCTTGCGAAAACTTCAATAACATAAACCACCGTCGATAAAAATCACTATTGAAATACCTTAAATCGCGTGCGCTGCAATGACTATTGATGATGGAGCAAAATAATGTACTACGATTTTGTAGACCACATTATGGGTATATCAGTAGGGTATATCTAAGTATTATAGTTGCGCCAATATAAAGACTTTTATAGTTTAACAAACTATTTAAATCGGCAACGAAAATAAGATGTCGATATTCATACCATGGTATTTATACTTATCTAAATAACTTACTTTTTATTTATCAGTAGTTCAATATCTTTACATTGCTGTTTAAATTATTTTAATCGGACACTCCATTCAAAAGATATAGCGAGTTTAAAAATTTGGGTAAATTTGCTTAAAAATAACTAAGCGCTTCGCCGCATCGCGTCGCGATGTTGATTGAGCGTAGTAGCTTATATTCCAGTATAACATGTAGGCTACTTTTTATCCCGAGATTCTTACGGGAGCGGGACCTATGCGGCTGTTTACTACGGGTCCCGAAGCGACGCGAGGGCGGTTCTCTAGTTATTTATAAACTTGCTTGGTAAATGAAGATTTAAAAACCGTAAAGTACTGGCTACTTTTAAACAAAATTTCAAAGTTATTGGCATTTTAGTGTCGAGGGCTATGCTTGAAGTTATGCTTACTAAGCTTTGAGGCAGCGAAAGGATGGTGCTTCATTCTCATGCTCGTTTGTTGCCTAAATTCTATCAAAAAGACTCGACATTTCATGATTCTATGTATACACTGCTTAAAGTTGAGTGTTGCCGCTACAACAACAAATACTAAAAAACAGAATAAAACAAATATTTAAGTGGTTTTAAGTAGTTTTAGAATCTAGTAGATAGTTTAGTTACCTTTCGGTCCAAGAGATGGCGTTGTGCGTAAGATGTGGCTACAATAAAACCATTAAATATTTAAGTGAGGCTTTCATACAACAGACCAGATTTTTTTGGCGTTTTTATACATAACTAGTAAATCCGCCCTCGCTTCGCTTCGGCAAACTAGTCCCTTCAAAAATCTCTATAAATTTTAACAAATTATGTTATTCCGATGTCTAAGCTATATTACTACAAAGTTTCATGAAAATCTGTTCAGTAGTTTTTACGTGAAAGTGTAACAAACCCACACACACACTCACTCACTCACATTCATCCTTACAAACTTTCGCATTTATAATATTAGTAGGATGGTACGGAACCCTTTGTGCGCGAGTCCGACTCGCACTTGGCCGATTTTACATTTTTACATTCGACAAAATGATTAGTCGGTCAAGTATAGTGTAGTTGAAATAAACATCTGTAAATTGGTTTTCGGTGAGTTGTTACATCGGGGAATTAAAACCTGGTTCTAATAAGGCATCGATCAATATAGCAATCGATCAATGGTTTTCGTCGAAATGAAAATCAATGATTAGTGTTTCGATTTTACGTAGGGAACCCGTTTCTGACTGTGACTAATAGCATTTTATAAAGTAGATTTCGAATACAAATTTGATAAAAATGATAAAGAAAAATCTGTGTTCACTTCAAACGTGACGCGGCCTTTGAATTAGGGATGTTTAATTTCATTACGCACCAGGCGGCCCAGATTAGGACGGTCACAAGATTTTGAAGGCCCCAGTTACCAAAATTAGCGTTATTCATCATGGTAGAAAGGGTTGGAACATTTAAAATAAATAATATTAAGTTTAATTTCAAAATAAACTCAATTTTAGGACCCATTTTTAATGTTTATTTATTTATGGATTAATATTTCTTTACGTTTGTATAATATTTTATTATATTAAACTAGCTCAAGCTGGCTGAAGTCAAGGGTAGGTACTTACAGTCCTAATTAATATTTTATATTAGAATTCCATATATTCTAAATATTTCATATTTCTAAATATTGAAATAAAAATATTGATTGTTAGATAGATGTAAGGAATTTATAACATTACTTGAACCTTGTAAGTTTTTGTAACTTAAGGCCAGACAAATATACTCATACAATGAAATGTTTTAAGCAAGTACATACCTTTTTTTTTTTTTTTGTTATCGAGGGGGAAAACTTCAAAAGGTACCCGGTGCCGTGGGAGCGACACAGGGTTATGTGGGATTTTTACCCACTAAAACCCCCCCGGTGGCCTACCTCAGCGCTTGTGGAGGACTCCGGGATCTCCAGAGGAACACAACCGGTGCCCTCCAAGCGCGATGTCCCATACGGACCCATCTCGGACGCGTGTTCTCCACGGCTCTGTGCGGCCACACACAGAGCAGTCCTTCCCGGGGCTGCCCTTGGGCGGTTCGAGCTCCCACTCTAGCCGCCCACAACCCTGAAAGTCCCCTTTTAGTCGCCTCTTACGACAGGCAGGGGATACCGAAGCTCGTATTCTGGTCCCGAGCCACAGGAACAAGGCGGTGGCACTATGTGCGGCCACCGCGACGCCCACCGCGGCGTCCACCTCGGCGCCCTCTGCGGTGCCTCCGTCTTCGGGTTGGGTCAGCGAGTTCCCTGGCCCGTTCCGCTTCCTCCTTCGCCGTCATAACGTGGTCACAAAATGTTACCACGCTGTCCCACGCTTCGCCCGAATCTACCATCGCCGCAACGACAGCAGCCGGGGAGAGGTCTGGCCCCACTTCCTGCATCAGGATCCGCCGCTCTGACTGCCACGCTGGACAGTGTTCGAGCGTGTGCTGCGCGGAATCCTGAGCTTCACCGCAGTGGTGGCACTGCGCTGACGCTTCCCTACCTATTCGGTGCAGATACTCACCGAAGCAGCCATGTCCGGTGAGTATCTGTGTCAGCCTGTACTTGAATGTAGGTAGAGGAGATCATAGTGTTTCCTGAAAAGCTTATATGTACCTAATTACTAAGCCATCCGGTATATAGGTAAGTTTTATATGCCGTCTTGAAACTAGCATACCTAATTAAACAACTATTGCTCACAGGTGTCGGAACGAAGTTACCAAGTCCTGCTTTCAAATAAATTAAATTATGGAAACCTTGATTCAATCAAAACGCCTCCGCCTGTGTAAATTGTAGCGATCGACCGAGTTAAGCAACTTTGCGGAGTGGCAAAATTGGCAAA
This sequence comes from Hesperia comma, assembly GCA_905404135.1. Taxonomy (NCBI): domain Eukaryota; kingdom Metazoa; phylum Arthropoda; class Insecta; order Lepidoptera; family Hesperiidae; genus Hesperia; species Hesperia comma. The sequence continues at coordinate 5,927,118 of FR990018.1, forward strand.
ATTGTTTGATCGCAGGAACTGTGGAGGCCATGTTGAGCATTCAGCCTTGGTAATATTTTTTTATCTTGTATATACCTAAAAAACCTATATGTATAAAACCTATGGAAAATTAGGTACCTTAGTGATTAACTCCTTAACTAATCTTCTTTGGAGCAGCGTGGTGGAGTAGGTACGATCCAGGCCTCTCAATATAGCCGCTGCCACAAACCTGAGTACTACTTAATTTTAGTAAAATTGTCTGACAGAAAGTCACCACTCAAAAAAAACAACGAAGTAAAAAACGAATAACTCGAAAACTAAAATTAAAGTTTAGTGTTTTAGACGCATCGCCTCAAGTTTTTATTTATCATATTTATTATTAAATAATACCCTAGATCAATGAGGAGGGAGATGTGATTACTAATACCTGGTACAAACTGATATGTTTTTCGTTTTATTACATTTAACATCACCATTCATCATTACTTTGCTTTTTTTTTGCAATACAATCGTTTATTTAATAAAATAGGTTTTTAGTCATTTTATCAATTACTAGTAAATCCGCCCTCGCTTCGCTTCTGGGAACCAGTCCCTTCAAAAATCTCTATAAATTTTAACAAATTATGTTATTTCAATGTCTAAGCTATATTACTGGAAAGTTTCATGCAAATCCGTTCAGTAGTTTTTGCGTGAAAGAGCAACAAACACACACACACACTCACTCACTCACTCACTCACATACATCCTTACAAACTTTCGCATTTATAATATTAGTAGGATGAAGGAGACTCGTGTTTAGTACTAGTGAGTACTGGACAGCTAATAGGTTAAATAGCTACGACTAGTAAAGATATCATAAAATCAATAAAAAGGTAAAGTAGTTTTTGCGTGAAAGAGTAACAAACACACACACTCACTCACATACATCCTTACAAACTTTCGCATTTATAATATTAATAGTAGGATTAATAAGTATTATTTTTAACCGACTTCAAAAAAGGAGGTTCTCAGTTTGACAGTACTGTATGTACAGTACCCGGCAAGAAATAATGCACATCGGTATCCAAAAAGAGATAATCGGTTAATTACGGCTATGTAGAGCGTTGTCTCTCTCGCACATTGCACTAAATGTGCAATATCTATTATGCGCTGATAAAGCACCCTATCAATATAATAATAATAATATTGATGTTCCATTGGAGGTTTTAACAACTCTTTATATTTATTTATGAGTGAACGCGACTGTCTTCTACCGAATTCGAAAGAAAAGTGACAAGTCAGCGGTAAGAATTGTGTAGTAAGGACAACGCTCTACAAAGCCGAAACTAACCGATTGTCTCTTTCTGAATACCGATGTGCATTATTTCTTGCCGGGTACTGTATGTATATTTGTGCGCGATTATCTCGCGTTTGGCTAAACCGATTTTGATACGGTTTTCAGCATCGTGTTTTTCAGACTTAGGAAAAAGATTTAGGAATACTAACCGCGTTTAACTGAACCGATTTTTACTTTTCGGCGTTTAAGTCGGTTCTATTTTGTTAAAAGTTATTGTTCCTTTCGTTTGTTTCCTTTCTTAATATAATTTATTATCTTAAATAAAATTCCCTTTTAAAAAATAATAATCATGATTCTAAAGTACACTTGACGGGTTAAACAAATATCTATAGGCAAAAATAAATGATCAATTAATTTCAATTCTTAAATCACTAGCCCTGTTTAGTTTTTTTGGTCTAGCAACACTAGATCACCTTCAGGTATAATTATTATACCGAAGAATACTTTTCATTAGCGAAATACCTTAGGCTGTAGTCCCTTTCTATTCAAAATTGAACCATTACAAGTACGGTACAAGATGCGTGTGGGAGTAGTTATATTTCTGATAGGTATGTACCTATATGTATAATTCGAAATAGTCTGTAAATAGACAGCTCTTAAATGCGTTATATGGTGCCCACGCTTCGCTTCAGAAAAGCTTACATATTCAAACCAGATAAACATTTCAAAAGGATTAGGTATTTAGACTTTCAAATGGATTAAACTGTTTCGGTATCAGCATGAAATACTTACCCACAGACAAACAGACAAAAGTGTAATAAACCTTGTTATGGAATCTATATTATTATCTGGTATGTTATAGTATGACTAGAGAACCGCCCGCGCTTCGCTTCGGGACCCGTAGGTAACAGCCGCGTAGGTCTCGCTCCCGTAGGAATTTAGGCTAAAAAGTAGCCTACTACTCGCTCTCTTCACTCCACCCTGTCTGAGGTGTGTGGAGCCCTCGGGACAGTTAGTTCCCCTTTGGGGGTGTCTCTCGCGGCCCATTAAAACGGGCCGGTCCTTGGGTTGGGCCCTAAGGCCCTTGGTTGTCCATCTATGGTTAACCAATAGGTCAAGTCCGGTGAGTGGTGGCCTTTTTACAGGCCACAGAGTCTTAAACGGGATGGGGTTCATCTTCGCGCCGCCCAGGCGATCGAGGCCCTACCGGGTGAATCCCGCTGGTGGGAAGCCCAGCAGGAGCCGATCAGCGCCGGGCGACGACTTACGAAGCCCCAGTATCAGTCAGTGCTAGCCCCGTCCCGCGCAACCAGCAAGTCGCGCGGGAAGGCCCAGCGGTCCGGTGGACGGGTGTGGAGCGGCACCAGGTCCTGCAGATGCGGGAACCGCGACGCGTCGACACGCCCGAACATGTTGCGTGCCAATCTCTCGATGAAGTCGTCCAGGCTCTTGACTCAAAGGTCCCTCTGGATGACGGCGTTCCTGACGTACCTCGGCGCACCAGTCAGCCGGCGGAGCGCAATCGCCTGAACCGCACGCATCCTCTTGCGCTGCGGTTCGCTGGCGAGCGCGTACCACGCCGGTGCCGCGTACGTGAGGCGGGATCTGATGTAGGTCTTGTAGACCCCGAGCTTCAGTCCGAGAGGGAGGCTCGAGGAGAGCACTGGTTTCTGCCATCGCGCTTCTGGAATTCGCGACGGCTTTCGTAACCTGTGGCTTCATCGAAAGTCTTCCGTCGATTTTGCCCCCAGGTATTTGGCCTGTGGGGCCCATTGGATATCTTGTCCGTTAAGCTCCAGAGTAGGGTCCCGCCTGTTGAGGTATCCTCTTATGTTCACGGCCTGCGTCTTCTCGACATTCACCGACAGTCTCCACGCAGCAAGCCATTCGGGGAGGGCATCAAGCGCATGCTGCATCTTGACGATGGCGTGGGTTCTATTCAGCGACGTGGTGATGTACGCCACATCATCGGCATACAGGGCAAGCGACGCCCCCCCCTGCCGCCGGGATGTCGTCGGTGTAGCAGGCGTAGCAGACCGGGGACAGGCAACTCCCTTGCGGGACGCCGGCTGCGATCGGACGCTCGGTGGATTCGGCGTCTTCAACCACTACTCTGAAGCTTCTATTTTCGAGGAAACTGGAGATCACCTTAACGGCACTCCGGGGCGCCGACGACTGCGAGATCTTGTAGAGAATAAGCCGTCGTGCCAAACACGGTCGAACGCCTTTTCCATGTCGAGGAATACTGCACACACGCGTTCTTTCTTATTCAGAGCCGCGGTAACGGTGTGCAACACCCTCGACAGTGTAGCCGTGCTGTTCAGCGGCATCAAAAAGTAGCCTTCCACTTCTGTTGGCAGCTAGGCTATTCTACCCCAGATGCAGTTCCAGTCGCCCGCGCCCACCACCGGTGTCGGCGAGTCCAGCAACTTGCGGACATCAGCCAACAGGATAGTGCCAGCGGGCGGGCGGTACACTGAATACAGCCGGAGCGGGGAGTTCTCGAGGCAGAGCTAAAGTAGCCTATTACATTTGCCTATGACTTAAGTAAATTACATGTAGTATTTCATAGCGTAATTCAGAACTTGCAAATTAACGCCATCTATTAACAACTCCGAAAATAAATATCTAGCAACTAACAAAACATCGATCTTCCCATGGGAATGGGATGTTTTTTCGCGGTAAAAAGTAGCCTACGTCACTCTCCACCCTCCTAACTATCCCCACACACATAAACCTTACCATATAATAGCTTTGTTGCGACGTGAAAGCGTCACAAACAAACAAACAAACAAACAAACAAACAAACAAACAAACACACTTTCACATTTATAATATTAGTAAGGATAATCGGTTTTCTGAGACAATGTATATTTATAGTAGGTAAGTACAATATCCAGAGCTTTAAAATCTCTGCATAAATCATAATTATTTACGATGATGTTTTAGGTAGGTAGGTACTATAACTATACTTATTATAATCTATGTTTTACTAGCTATTGCCCGCGATTTCATTTGTGCATAGGAGTTTTTATCGCGTGAACCCCGATCTCGCGGGAATTACGAGATAAAAAGTAGCCTATATGTTGCTCCACAATCTCCTTTATCTCCCAGTGAAAGTCCCATTAAAATCCGTTCAGCCCTATCTGAGATAAGCGTGCACAAACAGCGGTCATTTACAGTTTTATTATATGTGTAGATAGATAGAAGATAGATATAGATAACGTTATCAGCAAATGGACACCCTGTTATATTGATCGCAATGAACTGAATTAGGTCAATATGTTTTCTGTGGAACCAATGATCCGATCAGGATGAGACCCGGAAGTTGTGCGTCCGGAAGAACAATGTAGGTAATCAGAGGAAAGTAATGTAAGCGTTACACAAAGGATAATAAATTTCCTTACTTTCTCGACTGTATAATTTTGCAGTGCGTCATTGAATCTATATATTAATTGTAAAAACTTATAAATTATTCTCAAATTAGTAGTCACAGCAATATCTATTCATAATACTTTAATTTAACTTGACATTAGACATTTATTCTCATCGGAGCCAAGAAGAGTTCGTGAAGGATAGATTGGATTAGTTTCTAGTTAAGCTTTACAATACGTGACGATTTGCGACAGTGCTTGTTAGACGTGTTTCCGGGTCCGATCCGAGGATCGGGATGAGCCCCAAGCCAGCATTGTACGGACCTAAATCCTAAATGTCATATAAGGTGTTTGCTCCCGTTTTGGACAACAATTACATATATTCTAGATTCTTAAAGTAATGTGTTAGTAGTTATTTCATATACTGTGTTTTTCATGTTGCATTATTACGAGAATTTATGAAAAACAATAGGTAGGTACATGAATCGACCAAATTCAAGTTACTTAAAAGTATTCATTTTACTGAGTGATTTATTTTTGTGTTTTGTCTTTTTCTCATATTGCAAAAGTATTTTATTCTATTAACATGACAGGTAAGGCCTATTGGGGAATATCATGATTTTTTTTATTGTTTCTAACGTTTATTTATGTCTATATAATACTTTATTTTAAATTAAATATTTAAAATTGCAATGACATTATGCTGATTTAAACGCCACCATCTTCCCGCGCCTAGCTTTCACGTCATCTTTCTATGTAGTCTATGGAGGGTGTTTTCCACTTACAACCAAAAGGCTCAACAAACGCTCTGTTTGTATCGAAAAATAAAAGTTTTGGGCGTTTTGTTTGTGCTAAGCGGAACGCACCTTCCATAGACTCCATAGAAAGATGATGTCAATGTTCTTGTCTTTAATGAACGAAGAGGTCACTTCCTTTTTAACTATTTTAAATTTCCCTCGTAAATTAACCACTTTTTATTAACTAATATTTTTATTTTCACAGTGTTTAAACCAAAAATAACGTTAGAGGTGTCTTTATGTTAGCGATAACTACTGTAAAAAAGAATTGGTTGCCTGTAAAGTCGGTATACGGGCGAAAGTTTTACGTGACAACGACTTTGAGTGGTAAAATAATTTTAATGTGAATATTCATTCGTATAGTAGGAAGAAGGATGAAATAATAGTAACAATTTAAAACATTTATTTATACAAAGAATTATATTTAAAACATTGTAACACCATCCGCCATCTAGCGCTGCTAACCGTTAGACCATTAACCATTAGTCACAACTAAGTGAGGTAACAAACTAGATTACTCTACTTCTCCAGAGATGGCGCTGTACCATTTTCTGAAACACGCCAACGTGTGTTCGCCGTAGCTACTATAAGTAACGTGAGCGGAGCTACTAACGCAGTTTCTTGAAGTGCCACCCGGCAAACCAATTTATAAGACGTTGTCACGTCAAAAAATTCACCTAAATTTGAATTACGTGGATATTCCCTAATTGTCCTCGTAATCCACACGTTATACGCACGCTTTCGTCAATTGCCGATTTTAGTCAATATAAAATTCGGTCGTCTTCTTTTTTGAAGCCGTATGCTACAATCACATCCTCATCATCACTTGACATTTTCCGAACGAAAAGACGTGCTTTCATGATGCTACTTAAAAGAAAACCGAGAAGTTTTGTTGCGTGATTGGCGATTGGATTACGATACCGTGGGCACAACTAATATGCAAAATACGCCTGCCTTCATTTTGTAGGTTGCATCTATTCGTGATTTGATGCGTCCGTGGACAGCCTTACTTTATTTAAATACGCTTTCAAAATCTGTCCGTTACTGGTACAAGCACCAAAGAACGACTACCTACGCACTTTTACCTTATTACTTACGACCTAGTGAATTATGTGAGAATGTAAACCTTTATTCACACGCGGGCTAATGTAACGTGTCGGTCACAAAATAGAGGCACGTAGTACAATATCCATCGAATGGCTTCCGGTGAATACGACATTATAGCACCATCACGGTATAATTTTACCCAGTTGCTTTTGTATAAAAGTTTCAGCGAATCAATCAAGCAGTCACAACCTAAGGTTTGGACGTTGAATTACCTCACTTTTAATCTTATCGCACACATGCTCGAAAAACATTCGGTAACTACCCTTCTTAGGTGGTAGAGCCTAGAGTTCGCCCGGGGTAGTACCACCGCCCGCCAAGGTACTCAGTACCATTCCTACCGTCATAATAATTGTTTTTAAGAGCAATTGTGTTCCGGATAGGAAGGTGTGGAGCCGGTTCACTTTTTTAGAGGCGACCATCTCAGTCCTCAGGGGTAGTAACGCATCTGTGACCGAATTGGAACATGACTCACACTAATTATTACTAACTGGACAATACTAATATTAACTAACAGGACTAACTATCACTAACAGTCCCTGTCCTCACACTTATTAACAAACTAACCGACTAACATTCTAACACCATCTACGAGTACTAATTGGACTAACCACCCTAGTCCCTAAATTGGATCTTGTTCTAAGTCGGTCACAATTGCCATGGGCGGCAGCGGAAGGGTGGTGCTGCATGCTCGTTTGCTACCTTAATTCAATAAAAAAAAAAGTTCGGTTAAAGTCGATTAAGACTAAAATAACTATTTTTACTAGCCGGTAACATTTTGGTGACGCCCCTAGTGTTGCCAATGTCTATGGGTGGCGGTGATAACTTACTATCCAGTGACCCGTCCGCCTACTGAGGCTATTAAAAGAACTAATACTTTGGTAGACTACAACCCTACAATTTATGATAAGAAAAATAATTTATCCAAACTATCAATATGTATAACTAATTATGACCCTATATTATTAATGACAATATATTTTAATTTTAATGACATACATCAACATTCAACACACAAGTAGGTATAATTAATTGTATCATATTACACTAATTAATAGTCCTAATTAGTGATGTTCAGATGGCAACATCAGATGTATAAAACATTAATATTTTGTACACTCCAATAATTATTTTGACCAAAAACAGTGTGCAAATGAAATTAGTCCGTCAAATCAAACACAGTTATATTGTTGTTTATAGTATTTTATTTACATTGACATGGTCGTCATATTATTTTACCCATTCAAAGCATTAATCCACTCAGGGTGGGCGTGTGATATGAGTGTGACATCACGCCAAATACAATCAATCATCAGTGAAAATAATATGATCAGTGTTATTGTACTAATTTAATATTGTCAGATGGTTTTATTCCCCAAAATAATAATGCAGTATCGATAATTATGAGTTCGCGTGAACTTTGCTATCTTCGATAGTTACACACGTAAACGTAATTCATGTTTAAACAACTTTTTATTACTTCTATCTGTATGTATGTGAAATGGAAACTTATAACGTAATATTCATTAACTTCAAGAGGCCTGATTGACTCGATTTACATAGAGGTCAGGGGCCGATGGCAATGCAACGTTATGACAAATATGACCGAAATAGCACGCTCAGACAAGGAAACTCGTCAAGGGTTTATGGCAAAATGGCTTCATTTATTGTTCTGCAATTTAAATTTTTCAAATGATATGATATATTATTGTATTTATTCATATTTTAACAGCCGTTGAAGAGCAGATGAGATAATCTAATGTTAAATGGTAAATAACAGTGACCGTTGCTGTGTGACGTCACCAATACCGAAGGTGTCACCCACAAATTGCCGGTCAAATAATTTCTTTTTACAAAAAAATAACCGACTTCAATCTGATAAGTAGAGATAACTCAAAAACTACTCGCCAGATGGCGCTCAATTCAACATGTAAGTGTAAAGTTCTCGTCACTACAAATTAGGTAATCAAGCCCAAACATTAGATAACTGCAGTAAATCGTTGAGGAGTTCCCTCGACTGTCTTTCGGCTTCATCAGATCGACTCCACATCTTCATGAAATGGTAGCGCTTTAATGTACTTATGATAACATGAACAAACACACTAGTTGTTCATACAATTTTCGAAAGTTCCCCTCGATTTCTCTGAGATGCCATCATCAGATCCTGGTGTCCTTATCAGGGGACTCCACTGCGCATGTCTACTTTACAAGAAAAAAAGAATTATCAAAATCGTCCCATAAACGACGAAATAATCGCTGAACGTACATAAAAAAGCACGGTCGAATTGAGAACCTCCTTCTTTTTTGATGTCGGTTAAAAAGAAGCACAACAAAAGCAAGAGATTATCAGCTAGTCAGCCGCAGTTTTAGATCTACTACTAAGTAGGGACCAGTTTGGTCACCTCTAATGACACCCACAAATTCTGACATGGAAACTACCGACTACATCACGCCCAAATAAATTATCAACGAAATTATAAAAGAACTTTTGTCGTTAATCGTTAACTTTTTACATTATACCTATGGGTTTCAGATATGTAAGTAAACAAAACAAACTAGTGATCGCCGCTCCATACAAAAGGCGCACCTATCAAGTGGGTACAATGAGGTGGAGTGCAGCGCGCAAAACAATGGCGTAGACTCATCAGCTTGTTTGAGTGGAAAGGAAGAGTACGGGGGAACAATAGCCGATTATCCATTCGTTATTCGATACACCAGGGTTTAAAAGCTTTTAAAAAGAAGGAAATGTTTTTTATGCATTGAAGATAGCTAACGAACATGCAGCTCGACAACTCTGATCGTCCGGAACACGACTCAAAAATCTCGTTCTAATTTGGTCGCAGATACATTGCTACCTTGAGGACTGAGATGGTCGCCTCTGAAAAAGTGTAATCGGCTCCACACCTCTCTATCCACAATTGCAGTTAAAGTAATTATTACACGGTAGAAAAGATACAAAGTACCGTGGCGGGTGGTGGTAGGTATTTCCCCGGGTGACTTCTAGGCCTACACCTTCATCCCCTGCCTGTCGTAAGAGGCGACTAAAAGGGGGCTTTCGGGGTTGCGGGCGGCTAGAGTGGGAGCTCGAACCGTCCATCAGCAACCCCGGGAAGGACGACGGTATGTGTGGCCGCATACCGTTGTAAGGCGCTGGCAAGCGACGGGGCATTTGTCCCTCGCGGGAAGAGCCCGAACAAAAGGGCGCCGCGCTTGGAGGACTCCGGTTGTGTTCCTTACGGAGATCCCGGGGTTCTCCACAAGTGCTGAGGTAGGCCACCGGGGGGGTTTTAGTGGGTAAAAATCCCACATTACCCTGTGTCGCTCCCACGGCACCGGGTACCTATTGAAGGTTTCCCCCTCGTCAAAAAAAAAAAAAAAAAAAAAAAAAAAGGCCTACACCTTCAGTTCGTTAGGTATTATTTTCCTTCATTTCATTTTATCTAAATATTATGAAATCACACTCATAACTTTAGGTTTATTTATATTTATATTATTTAAAATAAGGAGTACCAATAAAACTACATAAACCTACCTACATTGTGAAAAAAAGGTTTTTTAAGTAATTAACTAAGTGGTGTCTTAAATTTTAGGTTACCAGGGCATAACGTGAGCATGCATATATTATTATGTTTATACCTACGATAAGGAGAGTCACCCCAACCCAGTTAGGTATCTAGGTATATATATCTGAGGAATGTATCGATTGCGGTTTCATGGTTTACATCGGACAGGCCTATTCTATGTACACTGTTATATTTTAATATTATTACTGATTGTGGCAAAATTATGACATGGACGTTTGGTTTGGGCGCGGTCGGTAGTAAGATGAGTGACCGTTAATGGCAAAAATCTTTCCAGCGCTTTCGTACTTCAGAGGTCCCGTAATGCCGTCGGTATCGGTTCTTATCGTCAGATAATCGAATTAGGGCAGCATAAATACTTGGGACATATGGGTCCACTAACCAACCAGGACCAACGGCTTAAGGGTGCCTTTCCAATACAGCTAAGCTAGCTAAGGCCGGTTTTTTAGGTTTTTAGGCTAGATGTCAAACGCATCCTTAGCAATGTAGCTTAGCTTAGCTCTGGTGGAAAGGCAACCGCCCTTCGAAGCATAGAACAGATTTCTACTAGTGGTCACCCATCCACTTACCGACCGCGCCCGCTGTTGCCTAATTCAGGCAATTACTTAGGATAAAAAATCAATACGTGAATCCTCGCTTCTTAAGATCAAAAAGCCTATAGAATCGTCTACTTATAGTATCTGCCTTTGCCGGGTTATATCGTGCGAGCGCACGAGGGATTTAAAAGCAAAAATATTCCATCCTTTTCACTTATCAAAGGCATTCAATACGCAGTTTCATCGTTTCGTATTTAGTGCAGTTGGAACCCAGAACTGAGAACAAAACTTCATAAATCCTAACGCAATTTGCTTCGCTTTGCATAAAAGTTCCATTGTCACATTTTGGTGAAATATGCTTTTGTTTTACATGAATTTTGTGCGTTTTGTTCTGGTTTAAACCTCTTTAAATCATATTTAAGGTTATCATATTTAAGATATATTGTTTTATGCTCAGTCCCTATTTTAATTTGACGTCCTTATTTTGGGTTGGGCTGTCTGTTTTATTATTCAGTTTTTTGGATAAATAAGTAAGTTGTCAATTTAATAGCTCTGAACTGTGTGAATGACAATTAACAAAAAGCAATGTTTTTTTAATATATGAGAGTCCAAAACTAATAATACAATGTTTGATGGAAATATAGTAATATCTACCATAAAGTGACACAAACTAATCACGAGGATTTTTTTCCTCGTCGTCACATCACGCATTTTACTACACGTTTTATACGAGTCAGGCATCCAAAATAATATATCTACTGTTACCATAAGAATTAGGTAACCTAACCTAACACCAGAATAAGAAAAGGTCTAAGTCGTTATATGTAGTTAAGCTACGTCAAGTCGCTGATTTTTTGGTAGTGAATAGGTATGAAGTGGAATTTTCACGTGGCTTATAGGTATAGACTCGTATCGGTTAAAGCTCCTTTTTGAAGAAGGTTAAATGCCAGAAAATTCAGAATTTATGGCCAAAGTTTTGCTGTCTAGTAAAAGAAATTTGCCCACAGAGAGGGACGTAGGATAAGCAAATCCCTTTGAAAGGAAAAAACGTTTCCATTCGGTTGTTATAGTAATTTGTTATCTTTAATGTAAAGTTTACTTGGATGATTCAATAAGGTTCAATAAAACTACTTCAACATCGACAAGTAGTTAATAAATAGAGAACATTATCAACGTAGTCGAAGACAATTTAATTCGCATTATCAGGGATAACTCAAAAATAATTTAGTACATGTCGCTCATACGTGATAATTGGATAGATATTGGAAAAATCGTTGAATAATTTTGATACTCACATCGCGATCTTACTAGTCAGCGCTATTTCATTTATCTAGGTAATTATAATGATAAAAACAAAATGGTATTTTCAAGAAACATACTCGTAATGTAATATATTATCTATACAGGTACTAATAAATTTAACATTAAGTATTAAATAATAGACTCGCAATGACAATTAAAAAGCGTCTTTGCTAAATGTATGTCCATTTTAAATTAATTAAACAGTCAGGGATGTTATGTTAATATACATAATTTATTGTCGCAATAATATTAATCCATGCGAAAGTATTAAATAGGTAGGTACTTGGTAAACTAATTAGTAAGTAAGTAGGTACAATTATGAGGCACGTCCATGGAGCAAATATAGAGAGGAGACGTTGTATGTCTACTTTTCTATGAAAGATCGCGTGACGATTTGCGGGGCGAGGGGGATAAAGAAATGGGAGGGATATCGACTTTACTACGTAGTTCAACTATCTCACACTAGATGGATTCAAAATACGGCCCTGTTTTTATTGTTGTAAGTAGTTGTCGATAGATGGCGCTGTTTACAAAATGATTATAAAAACTAGAAAAATAATATTTTGGTGGCAAAAAATTCTTTAGGAATTAATGTAGGACGAATTTCAGTACGTATGATTATCAAGATATAGTAATTGTTAGCTCTACGCACCTATGCATTTTTATTTCCCTTGATACAAAGTGTCGCCATCTAACGTCAAGTAGAAATTTACTTGGTGAGCACCGTCAGTAGACTGACTTAAGGCCACGCCCACTGTGATGACGTCAGGACCTAGTTGAGTTACAGTGCACAGTTGCTTAGGGCGTCTCCTCTCTATATTTGCTCCATGGGCACGTCGGTCCGGCGAAACGATGTCTTCTAATTAGGTAATGTTTATGTCTCCTTTAAGTTTTGGGCCATTCATGTAATTGACGAAATGTTGAGTAATTCGTCTTAATTACATTTCTAAACCTGGGACTAATATCAAAAACTCAAAGCACAGAATGAATAACCATAATGATACCTAATTAATTAAATTATAACAGTTGTTTGTTTATAAATGCTTTAATTGCATCTGGATTAAACAGTGTCACACATTTTTGACAAATTCCGTTTACAGAACCTGTCCAGCTATTCAAACGGGACCCAATTAAATTTATGCATTTACTAGCTGACTCGGCAAACGTTGTTTTGCCAAAAAAAATGTTAAGGATGAACAACCCTTATCACTTAGGGGTATGAAAAATAGATAGTAGCAGATTCTCAGACCTACTGAATATGCATATAAAATTTGGTAAAAAGCGTTAAAGCCGTTTCGGAGGAGTAAGGTAACTAACATTGGGACACGAGAATTTTAATAAGATAAATCAGAATTGGAGTTAAGTTTTTTTATTAAATTAAAACTCACTAGAATGATATATTTTCATGTTTCATTTAAAATAAAAATAATGTTTAATTTGTTCTGCAAATAACAGCAAATGTATTCAGTCATACCATAGACTTGGGATAAAGTGCATTGTGTATTTAAATGACATTGCAGAGATGAATAAAGCACGCGTCCTTTGAGAATGAAAGCAATATTTCCCTTGCTTTAACAGTACGATTACTGAAATAACTTATTTTTCAGTCACCGTTTCCAGAATAGTAGGAAATGTTAAGAAGGAGGAGGTTCGCAATTCGACTGTATTTTTTATGTGTGTTGCCTCATGTGGACCGACTTTGATAATTCTTTTATACTTACTTGAAAGCGACTGGTCTTGTATCATTTTTTTGTTATCAAAGACGAATCATGACGATCATGGTGCCACATTCTCTGTAAGACATACTTTGCCAACCAGTTTAGAGCATTTTCTTGCTTGGCTTAAATCTCCAAGATAACAAGTGTTTCGGTTGCGTTTTCAACCCTTATTGAGTAATGCGATGTTTCTTCACTGCCATTCGTGAGGTCCTATGGTCGTTTTCTAACGAGATGTAATTGTGAAGGTGAGTTTAAGTTTCTGGTCTAGTCTAGTCTGGTCTCGGCATGTGTTTTTGTCATTGTACGTTGTCCATGGCCCCGATAATAAGTGAATTCCTCATTTCATATTTTTAATGTGTTTCATGTTGCTTTTGGTGACCACGGGCGGGTAGGCTGCTTACTATCAACGGACTTGTCTGCTCATTCTTGTCCATTTATAAAAACGATAATATACGCGATGTGGTAAAAATAAAACATACGCGTCTTGATATTATATTAAGTATTAACCGTCAGGCCTCTCTGTTAATTAATTTCGGTATAAGTTACATTACATGATCATGTAAGAGTAATAAGTAATCTGAAGTAATACAAAAGTCGTTGAACCTTCTCGTGGTATGAGGAAAATATTTTGAAGACCAGAGATAATCTTATTACATATAATAAAAACGTAATTAGTTTGTTTGTACATAATGAAACATTGGAGAAAAATTTATGAAGGTGGTTAATTGATTCATAATTATGGACAGACAAACAAGAATTTTATTTATAATATTTTTGGCTTCTATTGCCGACCATGAATCTAATAATTTGTATATTTTTATAAGGTCCTTTAATTTAATTACGATTAATGTAATGGTATCTAATTAATCATTAATAGATAATTTTAATATTTCCCAACATAAAATTCCTTTTATTGTGTACATAAAGGCAAAATCTAAAGTTTATTAAATAGAAAATAAAGTGCAATTTACTAGACAAAGAGAGTCCCTGCAGTTGAAGTACTGTTGAAGAAAATAACTTCTCATTTTATCCAAAGTTTCGAGCTGCCTGGAGACAAGTTATGGAAGAAAATTAATTACTTCTGTTGCAAAAATCTTTGAAAGTAAAGTTGACATTTAATTAAGATTTTGTTATAATTCACACAGTTTCATACAAAATTGCATAAAAAATGCGTGAGCATCGTAGAAGTATTGGTTGCAATTACCTACCCATCAACCGCGCATGACTAGGTTCAGCCAATAGCATATAATTGGACCGATTTAAGCAAAAACGTTCCAACCCACACGAACCTTATTTCGAGATAATTGACTTTAAAGTTTATTGCTGGATTGCTCCGGTTTTATAATGCATAACGTTATGTTTTTAATTTCAGGTAATTCTAAGTATACTAAACTAATTAACATGCATGTATTTAGTGAATAAATTTTAACAGTTTAGTAGATATTCAAGAAACTTGCGTCTGGATCATTTTAACAAAATAAATTTTGTATGGGTTTTGCTGTGTAGGCTGCGGAAAGAAAAATGCAAAAATGATTCAAAAATGACAAAAATTAAAACTCAAAAATATTTAATATTCTTGTTTTATTTAAAAAAATAGCAAATTGACCCTAGTCCTCATCAAAATCAAAGTCAGGTTCATCACAATAACCATCTATATCATCTATTATTGCGTCGTCTCCCTTCAGTTTTTTATAGTAATTAATGCAATCATTTGGTATAAGATGAAATAACGATTTCAAATCTTTTCACTTTTCTTTATTAATCCGTTTTCCTGTTGGCCATAATTCTGTCAAATCTTCTTCTGCAACAAACAATTTTTCTGCAACAAACACCCGATTTTTTGTTTTGAATCGATTTTTTGGATCGTAATGGATCGCAACACAATGAATCGATTCACGATCTGATACGTATTATATTGAATCGATCTCATTCGATTTCCGAAGATCGTATCGTATTGTTTTTAAATTAACGAAAAGCCACAAAAATAAGCTACATTCTGTATTTCAACCAGCGTTATTTAATAATTTATATAATCAAAAAAAGTAACAATCTAGTGTGGAACACAAGTTCAATTTAATTTCATTTGTATTATGGATTCCAACTCTCCGCGTCTTACATTTGATTTTTTGGCCATGTTATTATTTTTAAATAATGTGCTGCTCGCAAAATCATGCACTTTGTATCCTATCGTAGTAATATCAAAGAATAAATAAACAAATTAGACTTCAGTCAGTAAACACTGCAGTATACACATAACATATAAATATATATTTTTATTAAATAAAATATAATAAATTTTAAAATTTACTAAATATTAATATTTACCTTCATATTTCATACGTACCGCTTAGTTTGATCGGTATAACTCGAAAGTAAACTTAAATATCTGATTTAAGGTAGGTAGGTAATCTTACATTACATTACATATTCTTTTACCGCCAACACTAAGGTGGTGTTGGCAAAGATCATGTTGTTTAGGTTGTTACCTATAGTTTTAATTGTACGATTTTATTCATACGATCTTCTTAGCATACGATTCGATTCAGGCGAAGATCGCAACCTGTTGAATCGATTCAAAAATCGGTAGATCGTATTGCCATGAATCGATCTTCTAAAAGATTCACGTCAATCAATCCGTTGCGGCAGCGCAAATATGTAAACTTTAAAGTACCAACATAATAATATTTTCATTTCAAAACTGCAAAAACGTTTCAAGCTTTGAGGTTCATTTATGTTAGAATTTACTAAATTAAGAAATTCTTTCTTTCTTTTTTGGCCGGCCGGCAATGCATCAGTCATGCCTTTGGTGTTGCTGGTGTCGATGGGCGACAATAGCCACTTACCATCAGGTGGATCGTCTGCACGTTTGCCGGTCCTATACCATAAAAAAATTTATTATGCAGCCAAAGCATTATTGTAAAAAAGATTCAATTGACGTGGATCGTTTTTGTAAAACTTTAACAGTAATTTTTCACTGCGCTTGAAGTTTTACAAAAACGATCCACGTCACTTTCTTTTTTGCAAAACTTTAGGTCAGTTAAAAAGGTTAATTTAGAAATATGCATTAATGATCTTCAATAAGTTTTGACCACAATATCCTACAAAATTTTTTATGCTAAATATACAATTTTATTGTAGATGCAAAAAATTGCAAAAAATAGGTTTAAGTAAATAAATGCCTATATTAAAGTTTTCGGTATAAAAATAATATTTTGTTTAGGTACTTTATCGCCGAGATACTAATGTTAATTTAATAAGGTTGATATAAAAGGTTATGAATCATTTTGAATTAAATTTTTCGTATTTCTTTATTTAAATATATATGCATGTGGCCTGAATCAGTATAGTTCTGTAGTCGAATGTAATTTTGAATTGAGTTAAAATGATCCAAGTTTATTGGAACATTTAAGCAGAATGAGTTTTGTTATATATTCCATATTGTATAAACGCATTACTGATCCAAGTAGTTTGAATCATTATAGCAAAATAAAATTAACACACGTCAGGGCAATCATGAAAATGCAAAAATGATTCAAATAGCTTGAAACATTTATTCATTTTAAAAAATGGTCTTCGATATTTCAGCTGTGGGTTGGACCATACGGATTTTCGTCAATTATTACCATAGAGTTATGAGTCTTTGATATGTTAAAATATACCTTATTTGGAGTACATAGGTCACAAAAACTCGAAATTGTCGAGGTTGTGGGTTGGATCGTTTTTGCATAAATCGGTCCAATTATTCTCATTTACGTAACACAAAAATTTACACTTTTCACTTTCTAGCTTCCATACAATCATGTAAAACAAGTTTTACTATGGAATATCCGACAAAGGTATACAAGTAACTTTAAAACCCCATGTACGACATCAGAAACACCAAAGGCATCATTGATGCCGACTGAAAAAATAAAGAAATAAGAATGAAAGAAAGTACTGGCTCTCAAGTTACCAGGCGAAACACAACAAATTAATTATATTATATTAAGTACAGACAACCCAACGTAGCTTCACCGAAAGATAATTAATACACCAACAATACAATTAAGAACTTCATAATAGTAATTAACAGTATTTATAATCCTCACGAAAGCCGTTTATTCAATTTCCTTATTTCTTATTTTATACCCTATGTATACTTGCACCGCCTCCGCTGTTTTTGCTAAATGCAAAGGTCAACTGCCTTTAACATAGGTCCACCTTTTTTACCGCTTAGTTAAAATAAAAATATACGCATATCGGAGGGCTTCGCATGATATAAAAACATCCGATACTGGGTTGGCAACTAACCCCTCCACCTATCCGCACTGGAGATGCATGGTGGAGTATGCTCTAAGCCTCCTCAATAATGAGGAGAGACTAGTGCTCTGTAGTTGGCCACTAATAGGTTGCAGCCAAATAAATAAGTTTTACCACAAAGCAGACTGGTTTCTGTCGCTGTTTACGATGTCCGGGTTGCCTGGCATGAAATTAGGAATAATTTTCTTAGCTTTGCTTGCCCTAGCTACAACTCATTAATGACCTACTATTAAGCACAAGTCGTCATTGCTGAGGGGGTCACTATTTCATGTGCCCAATTATTTAGTGTAGGTATCGATGTACCTGACACTCAGACTAAACTATACCTACAGAAGTTCTTAGCCCAGTGAGCTCTACAAGCAAATGGGGCATAGTTCTTGGTAGATCTTTGTTTGATTAGATGCAACACGAAAATAATAGAGACGAGCACACCAAACATTATCTTTTTTGTCTTGTAAAAATAACATTATGATTTTGATATCTTTTTGGTTAACCATTGATAAACTAAAACTAAGGGCTCATTCCCACGGCATACGTCTTTGACGATTCGTCAAAAAACACGATACGTCTTGACGGATGGACGTTCACATTGAATACGGAATCGTGTTTTTTCACGATTCGTCAAAATATCCGCATTGAAGTTCACATTTATTTCGTGATTTAGCTCATTTCAGATTGGTTCAGAAACATTCACGATTCGTGATTTCTAAAAGACGTATCCGTCATAATCATAAAACATTCACGATTCGTGATTTGTAAAAGACGTATCCGTATTCGTCTTTTTTCACGATTCGTCAGGCGTGTGAACATGAGTATTTAAAAAGCATTGCCGCCGTCAAAAAAAATAACGAATCGTGAAAAAAGACGATTCGTGAAAAAAGACGATTCGTCCTCGTGTGAATGAGCCGTAAGTAATTATTCATAAGAATCAAAATTGAATCTAGACATTCTAGACGAAATATATTTTCTTATTCTTCATAATATAGGTATTATTTGAATGTATTTGTATCATTATACATCTTCATAAACATTATTTTAAACATGCTGATTTATTTCATAGCGAAAAGATCAAAAGCATTTCACGGAGCGTAAACAAAAATTTCATTTAGAAGTCGCTTTAGGGATACTTTTCATCTGTTCTCAGAGTTTCTTTAATTTAATAATACTGACACAAGAGTTAATTAAGTTGATGCACATGTTCGTATAAATTAAATTAATTTCGTATAAATATGTGAATATTGTGGCAAGGATCGCTTCACATTTCGACGCATCAAAGACAAAGGATTTTATCGATTGCTAAGCTAATTTCAGAGAATTGCAGACTAAAAGAATTCATTGACCCCTGACTTGAGCAGGGGAATTATTATGCAATATTACACTATAGGTACTTCATCTATGACTATCCCTTAATGAGGAACTGCTGTTCGAAGTTTCTCCCAAGGCGTAAATCCCGAAATGTATCTTTTTGTCTTCCTGACATGTTTTAACAGTTACACTCTTTGACGGCGACCATCTCTGTCTGCAAGAATAGTAACACATCCGTGACTTAATCAGAACAATTATTAACTGACAAGCAACAATAAAAAGGTTTAACTTTCGCAAACTGTCCGTACCCCAGTCCTCAAACTTAATAACAAACTAACCAACTAGTCTTCTAACACTGTCTGTTAACCGGATTAAATATCCTACCTACCTACTCCCAATCTGAGCATTATACTGTGTCGGTCAACGTTGTCATGAGTGGCAACGGAAGAGTATTAAATCATCATTCTCCTTTGCAACCTTAATTCAATAAAAAAAATATTGATACGCAGTGAAGTTACAGTGTTATATTTGTTACAGTGGGCAGACTAGGTACTGGACCGGTCATGTGACTGTAATCAAACTATGTATTCGCCATCCATGCGTAAATATCCATCCAATATCCATCACCATTACCCGTGGTACCAGCAATAGCAATAGGTAAGTATACTACTAAAAGTATTACCGACTGGGTAAGAAAACAGGGAAGAAAGAGAGAGAGTTATTTCATTCTGGCTGATTAAGGTTTTATTGGTAAATACTAGGGATATCAATTAATTCTAAATATATGTATAACTCAAGAAGGTGACTGACTGACATATGGATCTATCAACGCACAGCCCAATCCACTGGACGGATCGGGCTGAAACTTGGCATGCAGATAGCCAATATGATGTAGACATCCGCTAAGAATGGATTTTTCAAAATTCATCCCCTAAGTGGGTGAAATAGAGGGGTGAAGTTTAAACGATTTCCACGCGGGAGAAGCCGCGGGCGGAAGTTAGTTAATTAATAAGCGAGAAGCAAATCGGTAATAAATCTACAATACAATCCAATGACTAAATGGAAAAGTTTGAGTTTATTCAATAACAGAGACGAAAAGAAAACAATGTATCGGTTCCGACAATACAACAGAATTACGTTTAACAAAGCCCTGCAGTGGTATGTATCAATAGTCGCAGCGAATAAGTATAAAGTTCCATCTTCGTTGGCCGTGGGCGGGCGCTTCTCGTCCCAGGACTAATAACTTTGAATAAGTTCCAGCTCCTATGCTACTATGCGGAATTGATGAATTGTATCTTTGACATAACTCGTGGTATATAAAATTATTAGATTTTGCCCGCGGTTTCGCCCACATGAGACAGAAAACGTTTTGATATTTTGATACGTAGATATGCCTATAAAGGCATAGTGATGAAGTAGAATTTTCAAAACTCATAACGATAAAAATGTATGTATTTATGCAGTTAATACTTCACAGTTGATATAACCTTTTATAGCGATCATTCACATGCGCTCGAACGTTTTTAAATTGTACGAATTGTCTCAGCTTTGACAGTTTGGCAAATCACGATTGTGTTCAATTCAACACTTCGCTTAAGCATTTACGAAGGATCGACCTACACTTGTTGGTTCACGTATTTGCGCGAATGTGAGTGATCATTTTTAATGTAACTTCTTTGAACGTAAGTAAAAATATTTTTCGGTGAATTAATTGCGATAAGTTACGAACTTAAGTATCACTCGACTGGATTCGACATTGAATTGACATTGAATTGGACCCGGCATTGAAGAATGTGACTTCGTGACGCCCATTTTGATGATGGATAAAGCTCAGCTACAGCGGGTATTCTGGTATAAGTGACGATGAAGCCTGCATGCCCATCTATCTGATCACCCGTAGAATGCGGAATGCGCAAATTTATTTTCTGACGAAAAAGCCTTTCGTTCTTCGTTTTCACCGTATCTGCAATAGCAGAAAAATATAATGAATGCTGGTAGATTTTTTGTATGAAAAAATGCTTTATTATGTAGGCAGCGTAGGAGCCTATACTTAGGTAGGTAGGTACTCCTAGGTATTACAAAATATGTCGCATTTCTCTTATGCTGACAAATTGTTTTAAGTTCACCAATATAACGATATTATGTGCACATCGTCCATATTTTTTCTGCTAGCAATGCGTCGGTGATTGTTTTTGACGTCGCGTCGGTAGATAAAAGTCCATGGGCGACAGTAGATAATCAGTTGCCATCAAGTGGCCCATCTACCTTCCCACATCTGATTAAATAAAACAAAACAACAATTAGGTATGTAAATAATATTTTGACTATTACACGTGAAAGGATTCGTTGCCGCTTTGTCTAGGTTAATTGAATAACCTAGTGATGCGTACAGCCATTGTTTTATCAAAATTGTTTTCATGCAGATATTTTACGAAATTTTATTGTTTTAAATTAAAAATAATGATGTTGTTTGAAGTAAATTCATTTCCACATTCTACATTAAATACCCTTTTATTTAGCTTAACTTAGTGTGACATTATTTGAAATCTTTTTAATTTTTATCGTGTTCTAAAGTGATTTATAAATATTACATAGAATTTTGGTAAAGCGAGATCCGACACGAAGAAGACATGCTTGGAGGGTGGGGGGGGGGGGGGGGGGGGTTTGGGTCCCCAAATTAATGCTCTCGGGGCGTTGTATATATGAGTGATGTAAAAATATTTGATAGCGTGATTCAGGTTACCATGACGTCATCGTATGTCGCCACAGAATCATATTTGATGGACATAAGAACTTACTCTTTCTTCTTTTAAACTCAATTGACGTTAAATTATTGTTAAAATTACAAGACTAACAGATTAATATTAATTAAGAATAATATTAAGACTTTGCAATGCCCTTTCAGGGTTCATGCTGTTCCAAGTCTTTATTATTGTAACACCTTAATTATGTAACGCATGATGCAATAAAGATGAATTTGAATTTGAATTTGAATTTGGGCAGACCCAAGGCTTGTAATAAGTTGTGTATAAAAACTTATTTTGTTTTTAGGCAATCTATAGGTACCTAATTACTTTACTTTCACACGCCCTCAAAACAAAACACTAAACTAGTGATGTCCGCTAGATATATTGTGGGTTGTTGGATTGATTGCAGTCGTATATCCCTTTATAGGGAGATCAACGCTCTCGGCACAATCTGTGGAGCGCATAAAACCAGTACTTAAACTCACCTGAACATTGGATCCCTCGAGTACCACCTGTAATGTTGATGTCGGGCTTTTATTAGAGTTAAACACCGCGTTCAAGAAACCGGCACCTTAGTGACGAGAAGTACTTTACCACAAGCTTAAAACCACTTTATAATGCTGTAGTCTAGTACGTAAATATTAATTTATGTATATTTTATGTCGCATAATGAGATATTGGCATTAATAATGTGTCTACGGAAATATTGTACTTATGTATGTAGGTACTTAATTAAGTATACGTACCTACTACCAATACCTTAACCCCAGCGAATTCTTTCTTTAAGATTATATTATTTTGTGTATGGTAACTTAAAAACAGTAATTTAAAATCGGCATCATCCAAAATTTACAATATTGAGCTGTTGTTTGAATTCGATATAACATTTCATTTTTATTTCATCAAAAAAGTGTAATTTAAAATTATTAAAACCTTTTTTCTGATTTTGTGTGGTTAGGCAAAAAAATTCAAGCTTTTTAAATAGAGGTAACCGTCAATTGACGTCACTATACGGTATCTCGCTGCTTTCCCATTGTTTTGTAAAAATGAACACAGTTCATGACAGTGTTGTTGTAGAATTATTATCGTACAATATTTCAATGTTTTCTTAATTATGAAATATAAATAATGCCGCTGTCAATGTTTTTAATGTTTTGATGTTTTAATATAATATTTTTTATGCATTATTAGGCTTTATTGTAGTGTTCATTCAGCCGTATATTGACGTAATAATGACGTCACGCCTCATAATCCATTGGTTAGATTTTTTAAACAGAATAGGCCATAAACAAATTATGGGCGTACCAAGTAAAAATTATTAGGTAAGGACCTGTAGCTATTTTTTGTTTTATAACTTTTTATGTTTAACTCCGATTCGTCCCCAAATAGACTCCACTTCCGTCCCAGCACAACTTCCGTTTCAAGAAATGTTACATTTTTGTCTCACACATATTAAACTTGCGACATTGTTAATTTAATATTTTCAGACTCAGGATCAAAATACAGTTGGATACGATATTTTTGTTTTCAGCACTTAAAATATTTTAAATGTTCTCAACCATGTGAGTGTTGGCTTTTAAAAGCTGTACATAACGTGTTGTAAGTCGGGGTCTCCATTTAACCCCGAGTCCAGCTCAACCTTCCCTGCCCTTTTCCCTCATAACAGAAGAGGTAATGATAATTTTATTCGTTAGTGCCTAATTATAGTACCAAATTTTTGATAGGAGCCCTGTTTACTTACTGTATTTTTCCTTAAATAAATAATCATCACTGTTTACATCGCGTACTTATTAAAAAAAATTATAATTAATATCGTTAATAATTATGATAAATAAATAATTCACTACCTACGCATAAAAAAATACAACCTTTTCAGTTTTTCGTTAAAAATGTATAATTAACTAGCTACCCGCCCCGGCTTCGCACGGGTGCAAGTTAGATTTACCATAGTAGCGCCATCTATTGATTACTTACTCAACCCAGTCGAAAGGTATCGACATCTGTTACATATAATTGTGACTGTCAAATAATAACACTCTTAATTTAGTTCTCTTGTGTGGCGCTAGGTGTCTGTTCATCTGTGAATAAGACTGCCATGTCAATTGTCATTACTTGCAAAACTTACTGTCAAATAATAAGAGACAAATAATTAGAAATAAATTAAAATTGCGACTATAATTTGAGATTTAAAGTATCCTATCTCTCAAGTTGGATCGAACTGCACATGGTGTGCGAATTTTATTATAATCGGTTAAGTGGTTTAGGAGTCCATCGCGGACCAACATTGTGACACGAGATTTATATATATTAACCCGGGAGCACTCGCGCTTTTAAAACTTACACGAGCACTCGCGTATATAGCATTTTTCTCACGTTTTATAAATAGCGAAAAAGTACATAAATTATAGTATATTTATTTATATTACTGCTTGTTAATAATAAAACAGTTGTGTAAAATCAAATCAAAAACCTGTTAGAAAGTAATAAAGGCAAAATATGAGGAACAACTATTTATTTAGTAAAATAAAATAATCGGACAGTACATTAGGTACATGACATGAGATAACGCGTACAGAGAAGAGTGTATGAATTGGATGTCTGGTGCAGTATTCCATGTTTTTTTAAATATGTCTCAAAAATACTATTTTTATATTCAGTACCATTATCGCTTCTTAGAGTTTTTATTTTAGTACCTAATTCATTTTCTGCTCTATTCTTAAATTCCACAAATTTTTCAAATACTTCACTCTTATTCTTAATAAAATATACATGTACACGTCGAGAAAAATCATCTGTAAATGTTACAAAATACCTTGCCCCTCCCATAGAAGTATGTTTCATCGGTCCGCATACATCACTGTGGATAAGCTCTAGCAAGCTGGTTGCACGGGAGCCTACAGTGGGGAATGGTTTCCTTGTTTGTTTCCCTTCAAGACAGGTTATACAGATGGAATTTTCGGTTCTCGGTGATAGCTCTACGCCTTCTGTACAGTTAGGTATTTTATTAAGATCTGCATAATTTAAATGACCCATTCTTTGGTGCCACAAATAAGTATCATCATCAGACTTAGCCATCATAACTTGCTTTTGTTGAATTTTACAAGTATTTAACAGATATGTCTCATTAATCAAATCAGCTTTTGCGACCAACTTGTTACTTGGATTGTAAATTTGACACCCATTTTCATTAAATATTACTTTACATCCACTTTCAATTATTTTACTGACTGACAACAAATTTGTTTTTAACTCTGGCACATATAAAACATTCCTTACCTGTATTAAATCGGTGCTGCCATCTTTTGCATTTATCTTGATGCATACATTACCACAGCATTCAACTACAATTTACAATTACACTAATTACAATTTAATTACAAATTTAGGAATTAAATGGGCATTTCTTAAGTACACTTTTGGAATTTGTTGTTCTCTGCTATCTGTAAAAGTATTGTTATATTTATATGTACATGTATAATAAACTCATTGTTGAACGTTTTTAAACAATACAGACTTTAAATTAGGTAAAATGCTATTTTCCAATACAAGAATTACTAATAAAATAATACTTACGTTGTCACTCGCGCGATGAGCAAAACGCCGCGCGACTTGACTCGGACGTGACAAACCACCTCCAGTGCGCGATTGATGCACACTAACATGAAAAATGTTACGGGCGGGACGGGGGAAGTATAAAACTCAGCTATAGGGCGAACTACGTCCATAGTTAGATAAATCCAAAAATGGCGCTAATTTGAAATTCACCGTGAGGGAAATGCTCATAGCGCGAGTGCTCGCGGGTTAAGATTACTCCTTTTTGTAATATTTCTCGAGCTTAGATTAATAATCATTATACAGACAAAGACCTAAGCGAGTTATGAATGAGAAATGTAAATAGATCGAGCATAGTGGTCGCATTTTCTCACAAAGGTTAACGTTAATCCAGCTCTCCGATTTTAAAACAAAGAAAATGGATCTATTCTTAAATTTTGCTTTTATTGTATTTTTGGGATATTCATATATTATTGTTACGAAGTAAGAAACGAAATCTATATTGTGAGTGACGTGGAAAGATAAAACCGGCCAAGTGCGAGTCGGACTCACGCACGAAGGGTTCCGTACCATTATGTATAAAAACGCCAAAAAATCTGGTCTGTTGTATGAAAGCCTCACTTAAATATTTAATTGTTTTATTGTAGTTACATATTACCCACAACACCATCTCTTGGACCGAAAGGTAACTAACTACTTGTATGGGCGCCCACTTAAATATTTATTTTATTCTGTTTTTTAGTATTTGTTGTTGTAGCGGCAACAGAAATACATCATCTGTGAAAATTTCAACTGTGTAACTATTACGGTTCATGAGATACAGTCTGGTGACAGACGGACGAACGTAAGGCGGGCGGACGGACAGCGAAGTCTCAGTAATAGGGTCCCGTTTTTCCCTTTGGGTACGGAACCCTAAACATCATACATCGAAAATACCTACGACCCAGTTACTAAATATAGATGTTACTAATATAGATGTACATATTAGTCACAAAATCTGCCACGGACAATGCTCTATGATACTGTGATGTAGGTACTTGTTAATTAATAATATTAATATCATGAATATAGTAGGGTAATCGTGAAATGTGTTTTCGACATGTACCGCCTTATGTAACTCTCTGTCGCATTAAAACCGTTGTACAGTCTACGTGTTTATTTGATGTTCCTCCATATTATTATAGCTTATAAATTACCTAGTATATAACAACTGGCGACGAATTTGTGTGGTATCCTATGCGTAAAAAGTTTTTTTTATAAGTGCACGATCCAGGTTGTGAGACATAACGTGTAATAATTACAATTATGTCCGTTGGAAAGATCGAGGCGTTCGACCCGCTCAAGGACAATTGGGTCAACTACGTTGAGCGCTTAGAACAATATTTTAAAGCAAATGGAATCAAAGAAGATCTCAAGGTTGCAACTTTAATAACCGTAATGGGCTGTGATGCATATGAGTTGCTGGTAACATTATGCACTCCTGAAAAGCCTTCAACGAAGACATTCGATCAGCTGGTGGAAGTCATGAGAAACCATTTACAGCCCAAGCCAAGTGTATTAGCGGAGCGGTACAAATTAAGACAAAGGAAACAGGCTGCCAGCGAAAGTGTTGCGGACTACGTGGCGGAACTGAAGAAAATGGCCAAATCATGTAATTTCGGGACTTGGCTACAGGAGAGCCTGAGGGATCAGTTCGTCTGCGGATTAAAAAGTGACAGCATCAGACAAAGGTTGTTTGCGGAGGAGGATTTAAAGTTTGAAACGGCTTTAAAATTGGCGAGGGCAATGGAAGCGGCCGAGGCTGATGCAGCCCTGGTGGAGGGCGGCACGTCGGTCGCAAGATGTAGCCACGAGGGAGACTGTACATCTACATCAGTGCATCAAACGGGTATTTATAACGCCGGACGATACAGTTACGCGGCAGCGGCACCAGAAGCGCGCGACAAGGTCAAGGCCGGCGCACGGGGCGCACGGGGCGCGCCGCGGGGGCGAGCGGGCAGCGGCAGTGGCGGGCAGCGCACTGCGACCGCTCAGCAGCAGCGTGGGCAGGGAGGCCCATGTAAAGCGTGTGGAGGACAGCAC
This sequence comes from Hesperia comma, assembly GCA_905404135.1. Classification (NCBI taxonomy): domain Eukaryota; kingdom Metazoa; phylum Arthropoda; class Insecta; order Lepidoptera; family Hesperiidae; genus Hesperia; species Hesperia comma. The sequence continues at coordinate 5,954,770 of FR990018.1, forward strand.
AGCGTGTATACTTGCAAGTTTGTTTCGTATGTATGTCGACTGTGCAACCAGCCTGGGCATTTGAGAAGGGTGTGCCCAAGGAGTGGGGCACCGGCCAGACAAGTACTGAACTACTACGCGTCTGAGCGCGAGGCAGCCGACGAATTAAGTGACGGCAGCGAGGAGGTGAATAACTTCTCTATTAATTGTCATTTCGTAAAAACTTATGATCCATACTATTTTACTTTAAATGTAAACAATACAAACTTAACTATGGAATTGGACACGGGTAGTACCATATCTTGTATTAGTTATGATAATTACTTAAAATTGTTTTCGGATTGTGTGATTAATAACTGTAATTTGTGGATCACGTATTATACGGGGGAAAGTGTAAAACCGGTTGGGAAGATGAAGGTGTTAGTTAGATATAAGGGTAACAGTAAATACTTAGATCTATATGTTATTAGAAATGCAAAAACCACACTTTTAGGTAGACAGTGGTTGCACGAATTAGGCATTAAAATACCTACCGCAGACTGTCATGCATTGGATAGCGGGAGCAGTACGTTTAATTTTAATGTATTCAGTTCCAGATTTTGTGATGTGTTCGCGGATGGCTTGGGGCGATTCACTGGCGGGACTGTCTCCCTACGCGTGCGGCCGGACGCCCGGCCCGTATTCATGCGCGCGCGTCCACTCGCCTACGCCCTCCGGGAGCCCGTGGAGCGCGCCCTGCAGCAGCTGCAGCGCGACGGCATCATCACGCCGGTGGAGACGTCGGACTGGGCGACACCGATAGTACCCGTGGTGAAGAAAGACGGTACCATTAGAATTTGCGGTGATTTTAAAATTACGCTTAATAAATGCCTGGAGGTGGACCGTTTTCCCTTGCCGAAGGTTGAGGATTTATTAGTTAGGTTACATGGGGGTGAACGTTTTTCAAAAATAGATTTATCGCAAGCCTACGCACAGTTTGTGTTGGATGAATCCAGTAAATATACCGTAATTAATACGCATAAGGGTTTATTTAAATACAATAGACTAGTCTACGGATTATCGTCGAGCCCCGGCATTTTTCAAAGAAAATTAGAAGCGATGTTTGCGGACTTACCGCAAGTAGGTGTTTTCCTCGACGATGTTATTATCACGGGCAGTAATGACAAGGAACATATTTCAAACCTTTACAGTGTGTTTGAGCGATTACAAAAATTCGGTTTAAAGGTTAAGAAAGAAAAATGTACGTTTTTCGAAAAATCGGTAACGTATTTAGGTTATGTAATTAGTAAAGACGGGGTTCACACGTGTCCAGAGAAATTGGAAGCAATAAATAAGGTAGCGGTTCCTACTAATGTTACGGAGTTACGTTCCTTTATTGGCCTAGTGATGTACTATGCTAAATTCGTTCCTAATATAAGTACATTATTGAAGCCACTATACAATTTACTACAAAAAGATGTTAGATTTGAGTGGAACGAATCTTGTGATAGAGCATTCGACGAAATCAAAAAAAAATTAATGTCAAGCGAGGTGTTGATCCATTACTCTCCAGAGTTACCGCTCGTGTTGACAACGGACGCGAGCAGCGTGGGAGTGGGCGCGGTGATATCACACCTGGTGCCGGCGGGCGGCCACGACGGCGACGCGCCGCCGACCGAGCGCCCGATAGCATACGCCTCGCGGGTGCTTAACGCAGCTGAGCGTTCTTACTCGCAGATCGAGAAGGAAGCGCTGGCTATTATATTTGGTGTACGGAAATTTCACCAGTACTTATTCGGTCGTAAATTTATATTAAGGACGGATCATAAGCCTTTGGTTACAATTCTTGGTGAAAAAACTGGTATCCCAGTGATGGCTGCGAGTCGAATGCAACGCTGGGCGGTTTTGCTGTCGGGCTATCGATACGATATACAGTACGTGCCGTCCGCTAGGAACGGGGCCGATGCGCTGTCGCGTTTACCGGGAGTTAGTTCACGCTTGAATAGTAACGTTATCGAGAAGACTTATTTACATTTTGTTCAAGAATTTTTGCCGGTTACAAAACATGATATTGTTGAAAATACACGTAAAGATCCTATATTACGGACGATTTTTTTGTATTTACAGTCAGGGTGGCCGGTTACATGTAACGAAGATAAGTTTAAAAATTTTTTTTCCAAACGTCATGAATTGTATCTAGATTCCGGTTGTATAATGTGGGGATATAGGGTAGTCATTCCCAACAGCTTAAGGGAAACGATACTTAGGGAACTACACGTAGGCCACATGGGTATGATTAAAATGAAATGTCTGGCTAGAAGTTACGTGTGGTGGCCAGGCATCGACAGCGACATAGAACGCTGCTGCCGGGAGTGTGCAACCTGCGTAGCTGAGAGCTCAGCACCACCCCGGGCGCCTCCGTCCCCCTGGCCCTATCTAAAAGAGCCATGGTCGCGTTTACATATAGATTTTCTGGGACCAATGCAGGGTAAATCTTTTTTGGTGATAATTGATTCATCTACCAAATGGATAGAAATATTCCATATGCCGCGTACTACTGCTACCGCGACTATAAAGATACTGAGAGAAACCTTCGCACGTTTTGGCATACCAAAGGAAGTTGTTTCAGACAACGGCCCGCCCTTCTCGAGCAGAGAATATGCCGATTTTATGTCGTCTAACGGTATTAAGTTAACATTTTCGGCAGCTTACCATCCGTCATCAAACGGGGCTGCCGAAAATGCAGTTAAACTTTGCAAAAGAGCGATAAATAAAGCATGTCGGGACAAGTTAGACATAGACGCAGCCCTGCAGTCATACCTGTTAGCATACAGAAACGTAGAACAAGGCACCACGGGGACAACCCCAGCCTTGCTGTTGCAGCGACGGAGCTTACGGACTCGTTTAGACTTGTTGAGAGAGGGGCCGACGGTTGAGGATCGCGTGCACAGAACACAACAAAAACAAATAGAATACGCAGGGGGCACAGCGCGGAGTTTTAAAGAGGGACAAGAGGTTTGGTTCAGAAATTTTGGGGAAGGTAGGAAGTGGCAAGGTGGGAGCATTCAGAGTACTTTAGGTTCTAGAAATTATTTAGTTAGTCGGGAAAACGGTCTCCCAGTAAAAAGGCACATCGATCAATTAAAAAGTAAGGCGTCGATATCATTCCCGTGCCCTAGTCCGCCGCCACCAACAGAGTTTGTCGAGGTGGATACTCCACATAGTAGAGATGAGTCAGTGGTAGAACGGGAGGCGCCGGCGAGTGGACCGCAGTCACCGGTGATGGCTGAGCCGGCTCAGCTGGACGCGGATGATAACCGCAGTGGGGGCGGCAGTCCCGCAGGGAGTGTTCCCAAGCGTAAGAGAAAACCCATTAAGCGTTATGGATTAGATTTTGATTAATTAAATAAAAATGTATTTTAGTTATGTATTATTAGATTATAGTTTAGTACTTAATAATAGATTATAAGTACCATTTAAGTGTGAGGGTGTGATGTAGGTACTTGTTAATTAATAATATTAATATCATGAATATAGTAGGGTAATCGTGAAATGTGTTTTCGACATGTACCGCCTTATGTAACTCTCTGTCGCATTAAAACCGTTGTACAGTCTACGTGTTTATTTGATGTTCCTCCATATTATTATAGCTTATAAATTACCTAGTATATAACAGATACGATTTGAAATAGCAGAAATGTCACTGCATGAAACCAGATCAAATTAGGCCAGTGTATAGCGATTTTACCCAACTGACTTTTAGGCACTTCTCACACTACGCTATTTATGAGCTACGCGACTGCAACACAATCCAAAATTCGCTGTATCTGACACTGTTCACTGACAGGAGACGCATCGTAGACGCGTCGATTTCATACATTGACAAGATCCTAGTCGCTTGCAAATAGCGTTGTGTGAAAAGTGCCTTACTCCCTTCTAAATGCGTTGTGAAACTTGAAATTCACAGTAAATCGCTGATCTGAATATTTGAGTCACCATGACTTCAACTCATTAATGGACCACTACAGGGCTTGATATTTCCTCATAACTAAGTAGGCCTAAGGCATACTCTACCAGGCTAGTCCAGTGAGGGGGATTAGTGGCCAACCCAAGTGTAGGAAGTTTTAATGCCTTTGGGAGACTTTCAACATTTGTTTATCTCACTATCAGTCCTTTAAACAGATTTACAGATACCATCGCGAGTATAGTTAGATTATTTGATTTGATTGAGTTTAGATGGAAACTCAATGGAGTGACGATGAGAAATACAACGTGGAACCAAAACTTTTCCTGTCTTCTAAAACATTTTTCCTGTCTTTGAAATTTTTTGTACCTATATGAATATATTCTCTAGGCTCTAGGCTATTAATGATGCAGAAAGACCCCGAGTGGGCCCATAAATGGGTTAATACAATAACATTATTAGTTATGCCATCCTAAGAAGATTAAAAAACAACACTTTCGTCGTTGCTGCTTTAATTTTATTTGCTTGTGTCGTCTTAAGTCTTTATATTAAAAATTCTTTGAGGAGCGGGGAAGATGTAATAAGCCAGCGTAAGCTTTATCAAAGTTAGCCACTCATAAGAGTTTATACATATGTTCGTCTGAATGATGAACCCACTCTTTTAACGTCGGTCGTATTTCAGAGTTCATAATATATTAATTTTAGTTTCTTGGTTGTCACAATATCCACTAATAAAGGGCATAAACTATAGCGGAATAAAGTCTACAATAACTATATACTCTATACTATATATCTACTATAATAACTATATATACTCTTCAATGATAACAAAATCACATTATACAATACGTGACATGATAGGTGTTTGTTAAGTCCTTGATTATAGGAGAATATTAAAAAAAGTTAACTAGATATTTTTAACCTACCAGGTATAAAAAAGCATGACGATAGCAGGTAAAAGTTTAAATATTTTACAGTTCATTCTAGAAGGAATAGATTCAGTCTTCAAAGATAAAGAAATTTTTAGAAGGGTAAAGAGGATAGAAAACTTCTTGGTTTCAGATCAAATGGATTTCTCGCTGAATAGCAAAAATGGAACAGGTACCTAAAACTTGTACCTATTTAACATCGTTATATAACGTAATTAAAATCTCAGGGCAATTATCTTAATTACAAAAGTAGAAATAAGCAACGTTTCGTTTAATAAGCTTAACCCGTTTTTGCTCTGAGTAACAAATAAAAAGAATCCACGTAGATATTATGTATTTACTATTATATTTAAAATAAAATATTTTAATCTCCCATTGTTAAATGTAATCCCATTAAGTATTCCTGTTGATATCTTCTTTTCAAGCAGCGAGTTATTGCATCTTTGACAGAAAGTAATTAGGTATCTTGATAATTTTTTCCTTCACTAAAGAAGCTGAAATATCTTTTCTAATCCCCACGTAATTTTGAAAAACTGGCCAAGTGCATGCTTCGCGCACGAAGGATTCCGTACCACTATGTATAAAAACGCCAAAAAAGTCTGGTCTGTTGTATGAAAGCCTCAGTTAAATATTTAATTGTTTTATTGTACCCACATATTACGCACAACGCCATCTCTTGGACCGAAAAGTAACTAAACTATCGCTGAGGCGTCGAAGGTATGGGCACCCACTTAAATATTTATTTTATTCTGTTTTTTAGTACTTATTTGTTGTTGAAGCGGCAACAGAAATACATCATCTGTGAAAATTTCAACTGTGTAACTATTACGGTTCATGATATACAGCCTGGTGACAGACGGACGGACGGACGGACGGACAGCGAAGTCTCAATAATAGGGTCCCGTTTTACCATTTGGGTACGGAACCCTAAAAATTAGCAGTAGCTGCAAGATTAGAAAAATTAGTGAGACCTTAAGCCGGTGACTAATGGGCAGACCATTTGGTTGGGTTATTATTTCGGCCTAGAATACTGACTGACTGACTCTTATCTCGTGCTTGCAGACCAGGATGACGGTGTAGACGACAAATGCTGGCTCCTGACGACAAATGCTCCTCCTTCGCGCGCTATCCCGCTGGCAGCTACCTTCATTTTCTTTAATTCCGCGGTCTGATATAGGTGTTATTAAATCCGCTACAACTATGGGTAGCGGTATTCGAGTAGGTTTATTACATGTACTACGTATACTGGTTGTATGGACGGAGTAACGTACGTGAAACAATGTGACAGCGCAACTGTCGGGAGAAGCCAAACGTTCAACTTTTGGTGTTATTGAAGTCTATGGGAGATGGTGACCATTAGCAGACATTCATTAGCAGAAGATTCTGAGTAGGTAGATCAAAGAGAGTATTTCAAAATATTATGTTAAGAGCACTTTATAATATACCTAAAAATTGGGTCCTTTGATATTCTTCTTCGATCCTGTTTTCAATCTTCTGGAAAACGTGTTTAAAATAATGAATAATTTATATTAAAGTACCTATTTTCAATTCACCGCGTAGATATGGAATGATACTTCTAAAGTACGTAGTTGATGGGAAAATCCTATTAAAATCCCATCAACGATATAATTTTTCTACTGCAGGCATTTCAAATGAACTCAACGTTGAAAATGTAACTCAGAATATTTTTATGTGATAAGTACATTACGTCAGAGCAGATAATTTTTCATAGCTTATTCTGTGAAAATGTATCCAGCTTTTAATTCTTTTCAATATTTCAAATGAAAAGATATTTTTTTTTGCTTTAGGCACTTATTTTTTTTTATCGTTTAGTCAAAAAGCAGATCTGGTTTAATTTAAATGAGGAATATAAATTATTCATTTTGAGTCATGTAGCAAAGCGCATGATAGCTGAATGATTGAACGTTAATTTGGACTGTATGATCTGTGGGTGGAGTCCCTAACCGAGGCGTTCGGGTTCAAACCCCGCAAGCACCTCTAAGTTTTAAAAAACAACTGCTAAACAGAACTTAATTTTCACTTGTTTACACGAAAAAAAAACACTGTGAGGAAACCTGCCGATTTGATCAGCCCGTTCTCCATAATGTTCCCAAAAGTGTGTGACGACCGCTAATCCGTACTTGTAGGGTGTACCCGTCAAATTCCCAATTTGTTGACAAGTGGGTTGTGATGAGCAAGCCACGATGGTACGTGACATGGTCACCGTCATTGACCTACTGAGTGTCACAGACGCATTGCTGATCAAGATTAAATTCATAAATTTTACAGAACATCACACCGAGCGTTGAAAATATAAATGATTCCGTAGTAGTTTGTTACTTACTCAATAATATTGAGAACGAATAGTGTACGACTAAAATAGAATACCTACTATTGCCGTGGCTGTAAATCTCTGTATCTATCCCATACACGCCATCCCGTCGTTTCCATTGATGTAAAAAGACTCGTGAAGTAGGTTTAGTACATTATGATATAAGTGCGCGAAGTTGGTCATTACAGTCGAGGCGGTATTGCACAGCCCGAGCCGCAAGGCGAGGGCTTTAATAGAGCCAAGACTGTAGTGAACAAAGCGCACGTCTATCATACGACGTTTTTCAACACACTTGAGAGGAAAAAAACAATTAGGTAGGTATAAAATTAAAATTTGGGTAAGTATGTTTCGTATACAAACTTAAGCTACAATAGATAGTATTAGTTTACTGACCTTCGTTGCTAAATATTGGCTATCTGGGGCTTCATTTAAGAATTTTTCGACATCATTAGGTGACAATACTTTAGATTTTCTGCCAATATAGCCATCCGAACGCCTTTTCAAGAATGCCATCAAATTCGTATAAGTTTTTATGTTGATTCCATTTTTTGTCCGAATCATACTTCTTAACATGGAATAAATACACCACAGCGTGCTGGGCTTATATTTGATGGCTAACTCATTAAAGTAAGCCAAAAACACGTTCTCCGAGAACGACTGGGCTTTTTTGTTGCATTTCCATTTCATGAAATTTTCGTAAGCCCGTAGGTATTTTTCTCTTGATTTTGATGGCAATAAACTGTCACTAGCTTTATGTGCCTCAATAATAATATCTGGTGGCGTCGTATCCAAATCTAACTGTACTTCGTCACTTGTACTTGACATTTTTCAGTCACAAATCAGCAAAGCAAATTATAAACGAACAAATGTTTGCACAAAATGGCGCGGAGTTTTTTTTTTCGCGCGCCGTTTTTTTGGTTGAATAACTATGCGCGCGCAGAGGCACTGAAAACCTCCATTCAGCCATAATAAAGTAAATAATTATGTATTTCTAATAGGAATTTACGGTAATTAATGATTTAAAATATTGTATTTTTTAAATGCTTTAATAGATAATTAGATGAAGTATAATCTTATCAGATTTTGACTAAATACAACAAGTTTATTTATTTTCAAAATAATAAATCTTTTGGTAACAACCTCTTTACGGATATTAAAAAAAAGTGGAATAAGAAAAACACTAGTGCGGCAATGAAAAGTAAAACGCACTATTGTGTAATAAACCGCATTCCGGGCGTAAGACTAAAGAAAAAATAGCAACTTTACGAGCAAGTGTGTTGAAAATTAAGTTTTTCGTTCCGAAGAATAGTAAATTCGCAGTTTCTTTCTTATATTTTAAAGGCAATGTTTATAGGCTAGATAGCAGTCCTTAAGTCATGTCGGAGGCCTTCGAGCGGCATGATACTTCCAATACTGGGTTGGCCACTAACCCGTCCACTACCACCACCCGTGCTTAGTAGTTGGCCACTAATAGGTTGCAGCCAATTTTTTAAGAGCTAAAGAAATATTGCCTAGTCTTGGCAACATTTTGAATAAATATGTTTTTGGTGGGATTAAAATATTATAAAAGTATCAAGTACGCTACGTGCCGGATGTGCTCAGTGAAGAGTTCCGGAATAAGATTCTCTTTATTGGCACTTTATAGGAAATTGTGAACGACATAACAGCGTGTAACTGAAAATATCCGGTGAAAAAGAATACTCGACATTTGTGCATTTTATATTTTGTGTAGTATATTTTATGTTCATAACTGTAATTTGTATTGACAAAATATACAAAATAAATGAAAAGGGATCTTATCGCTAAAGGAGCGATTTTTTTAAGGTAACCTTTGGATTTTTTTTTTATGGAATTAAGATAGCAAACGAGCATGCAGCACCACCTTCCGCTGCCGCCCATGACAACTGTGACCGACCTAGAACTAGACTCAATGAGTCCCGTTCTAATTCGGTCACAGATGCGTTGCTACCCCTGAGGGCTGAGATGATTGTTCTTAATACAATTATTACACGGTAGGAATGGTACTAAGTACCGTGGCGGGCGGTGGTACTTCCCTGGGTGAGCTCTAGGCCCTACCACCTGACAACAACAAAGAACAGAATGTTATAATTACTTAAAAGGGTACACCACTACCTTTATGATTTTGATAATTATCTTTTATTCGAAAACTGGTGCTTGTAAATAAATAAATAATAATAATAATCTGAAAAATTTGAGAAAAATCTGATGAGCCTTTATTGAGTTACCTGTATTTACAGGCTTTGAAGACGGTTATTTTTCTTGGTAATCAAATTAATGTTTCTTCCCTTCTTTCTTGATCGAGAATATAATTTATTATCGGTGACGCTTTTGGTTGTCACTACACTACACTCCATGGTGATGGCGACCTCTTTCCCTGCCATGTAGAATCATCATCGTCATCATCGTCTCAATCCATCCTGTCCCACTATTGATCACGAGCCTCTTCTCAGTATGAGAAGTTTAAGGCCATAGTCCACCACGTTGGCTAGATGCGGATTGGCGGACTTCACACACCTTCGAGTTTAACATGTAGGATGCTATGCTATGTAGCATGATCTTCATAAAATAATGGCTCGTTAGAGGATACTACTTTCATTTTAAAATTAATGCATGCAAGAATAACCGCCGCCGATCATTTCTCAAGAATGCTATATAAAATTAAAAGGAAAAAGAGATGTTTACTCATTGGGTTGAGTAAATTTCTCTTTTATTTTTATTATTTTCTTTATAACCTACATCACTTTTAGAGGCTTCGACATTAAACATAACATTACAAAATGTAGGTAAAATTTACCTAAGTGCTGACTTGAGAATTGGACAAAAACAATGTAAACTACTTAAGCTTACCTTTAGAGAAAGCATTAAAAAGTGGGTGAATTCGTACAAATATACTAAGAACACCCGCTGGACTTTAGCCCGCACGTTCAAATTGGATAGGAGTGAAAAAGTTGTTTGTGCAGCAACAGAACTTAGTTTGTTAAATCTACAAGCAAAGGATTTTGTCATTTAATTAGCGCATCTAGTAAATCTGAGTTAAATGTTGGGCAAGGAATTAAGAGATTTAAAAATAAATAATTTTACGACATTCTCATGTTAGGCAGCCTTGGAATTATGTTATCTAATATAGGTATTTCGTGTAATAACTGCAATTCAACGATATCTTGATAAAAAGTAACAGCAAAATAAACCGCTCTTTTTTGATATCGGTAAATTGACGCAAACTTTAACACGATAAATGTCGTTTGGAGCTGTTTAAATTTATTGCTAACGTTTACATTTTTGGACAGACACCTAGGTACGTAGTTACAATAAAAAATTGCCGAAGAAAAATGCTACACCCGCTAAAATGACAAAAGCACTCAATCGATTCTAAAACAATGTAACATGCAAGTTATGTTTATATATCTATGTCGGAGAGAGACCAAAGTCCTACGTTGATCTAGTAACGCCATCTATGAATAATCGATGGAACTAGTTTTGGGAACCTAACGCCATCTATGAATGATGGCCGGAGCTACTGTTGGAAACGAAACAGTTATTGTTTGGGCATGGTCGGTATGGAGTGGGGGTAGAAATGACGTTAAAGAGAACCAGAGCTGTCATGATCATTCTGAATTGAGCGCTTAGACCGAGTAGACGTGTCGAACCCACTGTTATACCGAACTTGCCGCGTTTCCAAGTTTAATCTGAATTAATCTTGCTGACCGTTTGCTATTTCTGAGTTTAATTTAATTTCATCTGAATTAATTTTAGTGATAGTTTATTATTGGTTATAAAACTGTATTGAAGTGTTGGAATAGACGTTTAAACTCAGTGTACAGACTTTTATTTCTTATCTCCAGTCACGTATAACACAAAGTATAACGACCGCTCTGACCCAGGCTCCGAGATGTATATGTACACTGATACACGTGTGGAATGAATATTAAATAAGCAATCGCTAATTGAAAGGCAATGATACCGAGCTTAAAGCGCGGTAGTGGAGGAGCTTAAAGCATTTGGGATAATTAGCAATGATACAGAGGTCGCACCATAGACAAAGCCAGTCCGTCGGTTATAATGGAAACTCATTTCTTGATTTTCCACGTGATATTATTAAATTGTTGTTCATTGGCTTTATCCGTGAAACAGGTTTTTAGACGAAACTGAAATCGAATGTTTGGTCTTGTTTTCAGACAGAAAATCATCCGAAACTTATTTAAGTTCTAAATTTCTTTTGAATATTTAAATGGTGTGTACTTTTTACACATTTATGTACTTGTGCGTGTGCTTGGAGACAGTGAAATAGGTAGGTACATACTTAATTTGACTAACGATAAAAATGTGAAAACTATGGCGAAGTTCGACGAACAACGCACTATAATTCACGAACGTGTTGCGGCAATGCCAAAAGTTTAGTCATTTTTTTTCAATACCGAAACTAAAGCTGACACTAGATTTCTTGACCGAAATTTATCGAAACCAAAATCTGAACAGAATTTTCGGTTAGTCACTGTACATTTTGCTTTCCTTACACCCTTTAAATCTATTTGCGTTGGGTGAATTTCTCTGGCGTGTTTTTTACGCGGCGCAAGTGAAAACGGCAGTGAAAGATGCTTTATTATCATACATATATATTTTTTTTATTTACTTTAAGTAGTTACCTATATCAGGCAAAAATATTTTTTATGTAGGTTTACTCTTACGTTAAAATAAAAAATGTTGAACCTCAGATTTTTCATCCTCGGTGGTTGTCCCTGTTCCAGTTTTTGTTGTTATAATATCCTGATTAATAGAAAATGTATTGACCAATTATGCTTACAGACTATTTCATTGAATATATGAATAATTGTAGCATTAGAAAAATGTATTTTCATTAATACAGCAATACAATTTAGTAAATGGTAAGGCAAAACACAAGTGTCCCAAGATTTTTTTTCATTTCGGTGAATGAAAGAGAAACAAGGATAGTTTTGGAACGAAGAGTTCTAGAACATTGCCACTCCACATGAACTCAGCGGCAGCCACGTGCAAGCTTTTGTCGGTAGAGGTGGTCTGCTGCGTCGTTCCGTGTTCCCGCTAGAAACGTCATTATTTCACATCGGTGTCTCAGGTATTGATTCTTTTCATTTCCACGAATAGGTTTATTTTATGTCTCAAAATGCTAAAACTAATAAATTTGTATTCTTAACAACGCTTTAAGTAGAACGTTTATCGGAGTAGAATTTATTCAATCCTAACAATTAGATTCTTTTAAATTTTAAATTTTTTGAGCCGTATTTTAATCTCGGTGTTTTCATTCCGGTGAATTCGGTGACCTATACGGGTCACCGAAGTGAACAAAATTCACCGTAATGAAAAAAATTTCATTTCGGTGAATTTCGGTGCTCAGTTGTTTCATCTCGGTGGACACTCATTTCATTTCTGTGATAGTAACGGTATTTTGATACAGGATGATTGTGTGATAATGAACATTATCTATTGCAAGTGTTCAATTTACGATTATCAAAATTTATAATTAATTCTGTCAAAAATCGTCCGTAGATAAATTGAATATTGATACCGATCGTAAGTAGATTTATAACTACAAATCATTTCATTTAATAATTTAGGTAAGTAATATGATCGAAGTTACCATTTCGGTATAGATGTTACTATTACTACTTGCTCCACAAATGCTTCTGTTATCGCGGAATTATTTTTTTGTATTAAAGATTCCAAAACTGTCAATTACTTCGAAAGTACAAGTATTTTTCTACTATAGTTTACTATTTCAATAAATACTCTGTCAATAATTTCAAATTTTGAAATATTAAATTTAAAAAATTATAGGTAACTCCTTGATAAAATAATATTTTTGTTATAATAAGTGTAACAAAAACTTGTAAGTCCATCTTCCAAGACTCAAAATCTACCTGTGAATTATTAATAACTAGTAAATCTGGGAAACCAGTCCCTTCAAAAATCTCTATAAATTTTAACAAATTATGTTATTCCGATTTCTAAGCTATATTACTGCAAAGTTTCATGAAAATCCGTTCAGTAGTTTTTGCGTGAAAGAGCAACAAACACACACACATACATCCTTACAAACTTTCGCATTTATAATATTATAGTAGGAAGGATAAATTTAAAATACTGTTTTTTATAAAGTTTTTCTACTGCTACCGGCCATTGTTATTGACTTTAAACTTTTAAAAAATTAAGTACTTATCTTGTTTTATTACACTACTTTTATTTGAAAGTTATCATGGGGGATTTTATATTTATTTTTTATAGAAAGTTACCTACGAAGTAGATACTAAGTAAAACACCTACCTATTATCACTTGAGTCGGTTGATGTTTAGGCATTGCTTTCTTTATCATTTTTAGATCACGCTGTATAATATTTCGGTGGATTTTCATTTCAGTGAATATCGTTTTCATTTCGGTGAACGGCGGTTTCATTTCGGTGACATCGAAAATTGAAACTCTTGTCATTCATTTGTTTTTCAAATTATTTTGTTTCCACTACTCTTCTATATTATATAAGTTCACGATGAACAATAATGTGCAAAGTAAATTCACAAAAACTCATAAATAAAAATATTCACCGAAATGAAAAAAAAATATCGGCTTGTTGAAATTCACTCGTCCTTCGCGCAAGGGTCATAAAATGTTATCTACGTTATTATTAAATTATCAATATTGCTTAGATACAACCCGACTTGCTAGTGCTTGTTCATACTGAACACGCGGGCGCGGTGACGTGCGCGAGCACGGTGGACGTGGCGAGATCGTGTTCACATTGACTGCCAGGCGTTAGCGCGAGAGTTCAGGAGGCCTACTACGAAAAACGAACGTTGACTTACGTTACGTTGACGTTCGTACTTTGAATTTCGTACCACAATAGAGATTTTGTGTTCGTTTTTCGTAGTAAGCCCCAGTAGATATTGCCGCGAGTGCGCCGCGCGTGTCCTGTATAAACACTTGGATATTACGTCATATTATGTTTGATATTTTGTAACCGCGCCCGCCACCGCGCCCGCGAGTCAGTATGAATGAGCACAACATGAGCAATCTCAGCATGTCCTGTTTAGGGGCGTAACACGAGTAGGTGATATGTTGGTGTATAATTTTCTTTGTTTCATTGAAGAGGAAACGAAAGAGAGGTATTTGCATTTAAACATAATCAATTAATAAAAGTGATTGACCAATAAGCGCGTATATGACTAGGCTCAACCACAAATCATACATTATGTAAAAGTTCATACACTGGGCGTACGAGGAACGAACACACAAGCACCGTTCACGGATATGAAACATGCATGAAACAATACTTACTTCTTACTAGTATGATCGCAGATTGTTGCAAAGTGATTTACATATAATTAACTAGTAAATCCGCCCTCGCTTCGCTTCGGGAAACCAGTCTCTTCAAAAATCTCTATAAATTTTAACAAATTATGTTATCCCGATGTTTAAGCTATATTACTGCAAAGTTTCATGAAAATCCGTTCAGTAGTTTTTGCGTGAAAGAGCAACAAACACACATACATCCTTACAAACTTTCGCATTTATAATATTAGTAGGAAGGAAGTAGGATAGGATTTTTACCTAATATGTAATAATGAATCTATTTTGAAACCGGGTCAATACAAAAGTTAGTAAAAAATGTGTCACATCTGCCAAGCGTCCCGGGATATTCCAATTTTTATAGTAGGCTAGTAAATTACGCGGCTGAAATGACAAGTGGGTACCTTTGCGTGCGATTTATGTAGACAATAAACTTGAAAAAGGCGCAACTTTAGGCTCCAAAATAATGCTAATTTTATACCGAGATACGTACATATTTGTATTTTGCGGAGGGTCTTTGGTTTTTTGAATATTTATATGAATCATTATGATTAATGATTTTGGAACGTGTTTTAAATGTATTTGGATGATTTATTTTATTGTTCTTTATATGCATCTAATTCGCTTTTTCAGATAAAAAAATTGCATATTAGATTATTAGTGCAGAACCTATGAAAGTAAAATTTCTTCGGAATACAATATCTCTACTGTCTTTCTCCATTTTCATTTAATGCTGTTTTATCTTGTTTTTCAAATTTAACTCAATTAACAAGTAGGTACCTTACTGTTCTTTGTTTTAGCTGTTGTACCTAATTAATTTCTTCAGCCGTGCGTGACGGTTAAAAAAGAAAACTAATTCTCAGTACACATTTTAATATGGAGGTATATTCAATTTCCGTTAATAATATGTGACTATTTTTTTGTTTTATCCAATACAAATTTTCTCGCGAGTACGTCGATATATTGAACCTTCACTTTTAAAAAGATAAGAACAGAATATAAATCCGTTTCAAAAGTTAACATTACATAAAAAAGAAAGGAGCGAGCGTTATCCTTAGGCGCTCTTTAATAAATATATTTCTCACTGATAAGTGATAAAGGTCTTCATTTGATTGTCTTGACAGAATGGCGCGCAACATTACGATTTCAGTTACGTTTTAGGAGGGTAATATCCGGGTTGAATGTTGAATGGAAGGTGTCTGTACGTAACCACGACGAGGAGAGGTGCAGCCGAGGAGGGTCGGTATCGATCGCGCGGTCTGCGCAACAAGTGCCAGCCACGACACACCGCCGCAGACTCCGGCAAACTTCTGATCGCCTGGTATCTATCGCGAAGTTGTCTTATCAAATACTAGGTTTCTATAAAAAAAACAAGAGTAAACACCTACCATCTGCCTTTTCTACATCTATCTTAGACTGAATGATAACGTATGACATTAGGCAAATAAATTGTCCTTGTTTTAAAAGTTTTGAACTATACACAAAGAAATTTCTTACAAAAACAAGATGAAGCAGATAAATGCAAATCTTCAACAAAATGGGATCTTTCACCTGACTTAGCATGCCTGTCACGGCAAACTTATCTCACAGTTTTATCATTTTCCCGCGAAATGTGAGATGTGTCATAAATGCAATCTCTACTTTTCCTATCCGTCACCAAATTTTATACAAGCTTCTGCCATATTTTTATCGTAAGCCTGCTGAAGAGTATTTCAGCTATGGTTACCCAAAGTTCTGAACTTGTCTGTCATAAGTGAAATAAAAAAACTTTGATAGCGTGATTTCCCGTGATTTACTTTTTCACATTTAACGTGACGTGGATATGTGTGCGTTTACTCTGGATTATGTCGAAATAGACTCTATCTTCGGCAGTTTAGAAGTTATAATTGTCTATTTTGCGCAGCACACAGGGTTGACACTATCCAAACTCAATAAAGTCTACTTACTTACTGTTCTTTATTTACTGCTTTATAGTCGTCGAAAGTCGAAACATTCTCATAAATATTAATCGTTTATGCTTTATTACTAGATTTTTTGTTTCTCGTCTGATTTGGATATATTATCCAATAATGAATGACATCACAAATACAATCGAGACTCCAGAAGAAATATTTGTTGTTGATAAATTTTTAGGCCTCAGACTGAGCCTGACGATTGCTATCCAATGATAACAACTCCAACCGAACGTGCCCTCTGAAGTAAGGAACTGCTTAAGATTTTTTCTATGGTCACCTGTGGTGAAAGACTTTTGACTTTTCTGAAATCAGCACCATATATTGTGACGTGTTGCATTTGAAATAAAATTTCCTCGCAATTTGTCTCCTATGAACAGAACATGGTCGTAAGCGTAACAAACTCCATTCGATAGGGATACTTTTGACAAGTTAATGGAGGTTCATCTTGCTTAATCATTCGTCCAATTCTAATAATGTTCAATATTGTTGAATACAGTTGAAGTTGCTGAGGGATAAATTCCCTAGAATAAATAAAAAAAACGATAATTTAAGTTTCAACATAATGTTTATTGTTTTTGATTGGCCATTTTTTAAGCATACCTACGCTACGAGCGGGGACGGTTAGCTTGGGATCTAATATAGATGAAGCCAGCAGTCTCAAAGTTACATCGTGTTTGATTTCATATATTTAACAGCAACTACAAAAATGTAAGCAACGCAAAAGTCTTTAAGTCGGTGAGGCAGGTGTCCCACCGCTGGCGAATCAGCGAGTAACTATCGGCTATTTTTTCGCTCAAGAAACGTTCAATAGACATGACATTCCATGTCAACAAAAGATATGCACATAATATTAGTTTCTGACTGTTCACACCGCCGGCAAGGAGGCACAAGCATAATATATATGTACATTTCTTTTTTGTTTACAAGGCATGTCATATCTATTGTACGTGTCTATAGTCGATGTTACTCTTTATTCGCCGGCGGTAGGAACCTGGCTGACTCGAGCGTATCGGTTCGCGACACCCTTGGGACGGCGCCGCAACGGAACGTAGCGTCGCACAGGTTTTACTCCTGGAATAGATAGAAATGTATTCTTACCATGGTAACCGACGATAATAAAATTTATGGGTGTACTAAGAGTCTCTTCGCAGCTTCATCTGGGTGGATTAAACGTTTAAGTTTATCTTCTTTTTTGTTCCTCTATTGGATTATCAAAAATCCTCTCCTAGTCCTACTGTACTTTTCCTTAGGAGCATACATACACCCCTTTCACCTTGCGTTAAGTAGTTTCAGCTGTGCGTTGCCTGTCAGTTTGCAGCTCAGTTTTATATTATATTAGAGACACGTCTTCGCTTCACTGAGCATCAAATGGGGACTCTACATAGCCCTTGTCTGGTATCGTACATATTACATAAGAATGTACATAAAGTATGTATATGAACCTTCCTTGAGAAATATTTAACCTAATGGGGAAAAGCACATCAAAATCCGTTACGTGGTTTGGAAGAAGAAGACTTAGCAAGGCACAGACAGACAGACAGAGGCGGAGAGCATCTTTGTTTTATACTACGTAGTAATATTAATCGTAGAAGGCTTCCACCTAAAGATAGATAGGTACTGTAATTAATATACGAACATTGAGATACAATAAATAAGTAAGTAAGTACACCCTCACATACTCATCTCTCTCTGCAACAGTATTCTCAGTGTCGTACTTGTTATGGACAACACAAATAAGATATCGCTAAAATTAACGAATCGGGTAGAAATATTCTTTTGTCACCCCAATGCTTGCACGAGCTGGGAATCGAACCCAAGACTCATATCTTTGTAGACAGGATGCTTACCAACTTGTTTACAAAGTCGTCTAATAGTTGTTGAATGAGATGGGAAAAGGTCAAAGAAATAACAAAGTCCAAAATACAACATAAAATCGTAAAGTATATTTAGCGTAGGATATATTATGCTAAGTTACATTTAGTATAACTATTGTAACACCCGTGCAGACAGGTGTAGATCTTAGACTCATTTACACAGATTAGTTTCTCGAGAGCTTGGCGTTGAATAATATCAAACAATCAAATTTTTTATTTATTTAAATATTATTATACTCTGTGAAGTATTAAACGTGGAGACTACCTTAAAAGTTGATAACACAAAAGGACTCTTGGAAATGTTTACTTTCTCCGAATTTTTGCTGTCTTTGTTTTATTTTGTAGATTATACTACCAAAAGTCGTCGAATAATATTTAAAAAAATACGCCCACGATTTTCTCTTTTATGTTGTTACATAATAGAAACACTGTAATTATGAAACAAAACTTGTTATATTATACAATGAAATTTTTTTTAGATGTTTTGATATCTTGAAAAGACTTGCTGTCTAAAAAGTAATCTATATTTTTACGAAGTTATGATCATAAATATATTTATAAAAGTTACTTATATCCCATCCCTTTGTGTAAGTGTAAGTATCGGTCGGGTAAACAAAAACATATCGAACTGGCTCCCTTGTCGCGGTTATGTTGCCGTCGGAACATTAATTTTACTACGTCGCGCGGGATGTTTTTCATGTCAACACTTTCAAAGGGTGATATAACGTACACGGAGCCTAAACATGTTTAGCAATGAACCATAAATGTATCGGGATTTATTTATTACAATGATAGCAATCGCATGCGACGACGCCCAAGTACCTACTTACGAGTTATGATTTAAACAGGTAAAAAAAACTTGACGTTATTTTCAAAGTTACCAGCCCGTTATTTTTTTTTGTTAAAAAATCATCCTGTTTTCTTTGTTCATTAATTTACCCTTTTCGGAGTAAAATTTTCCAAGACGTTAAAACATAATAATATTATTATCAATATAAAAATAAGTCGGGTTTTCTTTCCTGACGCTATAACTCCAGAACGCACGAACCAATTTCCACAGTTTTGCATTCGTTAGAAAGGTCTCGGGCTCCGTGAGGTTTGTAGCAAACAAAATTCAGGGAAAATTTCAACAGAAAAGGAGGAAAACAGAGGAAATCATTTTTCACCTACAGCGCCATCTCTGATACATAGCATGTACTACAAAACAAAATTTTATTCCATAACAAATATAAAACAAAAAAAAATCTTTAATCCCCAAATTCGTTTGGGGATTAAAGATTTTTTTTTAGTTACAAAAAACGAAGCCATCTGGTGGCGAAACGGAGTTCGCCGGATTTGCTAGTGTTTTATAATAATTTTTAACCAGACATCCGAACGCTTGTTATATCAAATTAGGGAGGTAGGGACTTAAGCTAAATTTAATCTCGTATTTTCGTAATAATGTGCGCTGTTATTATCTACTATACAAAGAAACTAGACAATAATATATCATACACTGATTTCTGTACGTAAATTTTATTTTTATCTCCTAACTGTTAAATGATACGGACGCTACTTTATAGAATATTTAATTATGTTATTATATTATCAAACAAACTACCTATAATTTTGAGTCGCCTCGAGTAACTTTTCTTGTGTAAACCAGTCTTCTTTAAAAGAGTAGTTACAAAGTTTTCAGACAATTTTTCATTCTTAATGATTTCAATATTAATTAATGAAACTTAAATGCTCTAAATTATACACTTTGATTATATACAGTCTAGATGAATCGACATGTTCTAGACGATACTAGAAAAATGTCCGAAATAATAAAAGCTTGTATTTTCTGTGAGCTCCTCGTGTGTGAGGTTGATGGTGGCTTTGTCTTGGTCGTGTGGTACGCGTTTCTTTATTAACTGTCTTTTTAATACAGATTTATAAAATATAACCAGACCTAACATAATTTACACCACTATAAAGACGTATGTAAGCAAATAGTTTCATCCCTTTCTCTCCCATGACACGTACAAAGTCTATCTCGTTTTATTTTTGTTGTTGCAACACTCACGCACACATAGACAAAATGGAGTTGAAGCACTCCTGCCATTTTTATAAGCTACAAGAAGCTTACTTTTAGTATGAGGACCATAGACAACATTTGTAGACCACGAATGTTTTGTATGGGGATTGTCAATTTGTGCAGTATGTCTATGCAGTTGTAACTGGCACGCTTTTTTCTCCCATATGTTTGGTCTGCTTATTTTTATAAGTCTGTGCTTATTAATAAACGAAACGTTTAAGATTATCCGTCCCTATCACGTGATTTTCTAAAATCAAAGGTAAGAAAAATATATTTTTTTAAACTTGGAGTCACTTTACATTTACGTACTGTTTACATGCTAACTATTTTTTCGTATAGGTATCACCATGGAGCAAATATAGAGGGTATCACACACAGTGGTTATTTTACGCAGTTGCGTTTTTATTTCATTTTTTGATAATTATTATTTTAAGAAAGAGACTTACTTACGCGTATTAATTAACTAGTAAACCCGCCCTCGCTTCGCTTCGGGGAACCAGTCACTTAAAAAATCCCTATAAATTTTAACAAATTATGTTATTCCGATGTCTAAGCAAAGTGTCATGAAAATCCGTTCAGTAGTTTTTGCGTGAAAGAGCAACAAACACACACACACACACACACTCACATCCTTACAAACTTTCGCATTTATAATATTAGTAGGATATTTCTTGGTATGGACTTTTATGCGAAACTTAAATATTTTCAAAGCTTATTTTTATAAATATTGAGGTAAAATGTATTTTTACATAAGCAAGTTGTATGTATGTAATTCTGCATAATAAAATGTTATTATTTTTGTCGCAAGTAATGAAGAATAATGAATAATTGTTATAAATTTTTATTTTATCAAGTCAATATTTAATTGTATAAATGATTCATTCATAATCATATCAATAATTATAAATTGTATAAAAAATGGAAAAGAAATGAATGGATATTAATAATATTTTTGTCGTATTTTGTGATTGTATTTTTAATGGTGAAGCAACTTTATACATAGTCCGTAATTTATTTATAATTTAGTTTTTAAAACGTAATAAAGTCATTTTAATTTTTTAAACTAAGACAACTAATGATAAAAAAGGCACATCCAAAAACTTTTATGAAATGTTTTTTGACACACTTATAGAAAAATTATACCGTAAACACAGAGGCTTACATCATTATCATTAATTGAGTTGAGTTTTATTCTTCGTCAGTCATAGTTGTCATAGGCGGCAGAGGAAAGCTGCTGCATGCTGGAAGTTCGTATGCTAATAATCATTCTATAAAGAAAAGAAACATGTTTGTTATTTGCTAGTCTTCCAGTAATGCGAAAGATAAACAGCTATGAATTTATTGATGAACTAGTATCTACCTAATCACAGGGGCGCCGGGCGTGCAAGTCATGCGGCGGACGCGGGCGCCACGCATGGGGGGCGGCAAATGGACCAAAATTTGCACCGATATATTTTGTATCCTAGTATTGCTTAAGCACCTATGAAATAAGTCAGTAATCATAGATCTTAGATGCTTTTTAATCTTTACTATTAAAAGTTGCTTAGAATTTAGTAAATTGCGATTTTGTGTACAGAGAATCTTCATACAAACATTTGAAAAGAAAAAACCATACTTTATTACTTTTTGGTGTCGCCTCTGTGTTTACAGTCTTACAACTCCACGCTAACGATTAGATAATTAATGATGTTCTAGTTTACAATTTCTCCTACGTTTTTGTTCTTAATTAAATATTAGATACGTAATTATAATGTAACATAGAACATCGAAAGGACGATATCGTTGGTTCACGAAGTAGGACAATAGTTGAGAGTTGATCGAAGAAATTTCGCCCGAGTTACAAGGATTCAGGAATTTCATCAATTCCCTGGTGCATCTACGTCACACAGTAATATTACATCATTTTAAACTACTAATGACAAGGACATGGAATATAATGATAGATTAATGATTGTAATTTTAATTCTAAAATCAGTACACACATATAAAAGATTTAAAAATCTCACTCCTAAATATTCCACTTACAAACCTTTCTCATATCCCATAAAATTCTAGATTTGTAAATTGCATAAGTATATCGTATAATTTCACGTACCTTATTTTATTCAAGGAATAAAACAGTGATTTATAACGAATAATCACTTGAAACGTAGTCTATCGTGTGTTATAAATGGCGAGGATATTGTAAAAAAAGAAAATCTTGGTTTAGAAGTTGAAGCTACGGATACAGAACAAAAGATCGACACCTTTATCGCGGATAAGGAGCTACACAGGGTCTCAAGAGACGCTGAGCCCCTTCGTATGGCAGACTTTATTCAGATGACATATTGGAAGGTCGAACCGCGTATTAGTCACGATCAAAATCTCT
The DNA here is from genome assembly GCA_905404135.1 of Hesperia comma. NCBI lineage: Eukaryota > Metazoa > Arthropoda > Insecta > Lepidoptera > Hesperiidae > Hesperia > Hesperia comma. The sequence goes on from FR990018.1 coordinate 5,977,545, forward strand.
CCTAGACGTAGGCATTTGTAATCCTCAGTTCTCGTTACCATCTGACAATCCAGCTGAATCCACTTTAAATAAATTTTATTTAGTTCTACATTAAAAAGATATCTAAAGGATATACATAGTTGATAACTACGAATCATTGATTAATTTTATTACCTGTATAATGATACTGTTAGAGAATTTATTATATTCATATAAAATTATTTGGGCAGACAAATTGAACGACAGACAGATTTAAAGGTTAAATGCTTATAGATCAACAGATATTGTAATCCAGATTATGTTTAGGGAGATGGAAAATCGAAATGGAATTTATTTCCATGGCTTAGGAGATAATAATGTTACAAAAAAGTTCTGATTAGAGGCTTGCAAATAAAGCTTCGAGTGTGTAGTGAATCAACAAAATCCCTACAACGATTAAGTGGATTAGCCGTTACACAGTTACACCTTTCAAGGACCCTATACCTGGGGTATATATATTTTAAGGGCACCCAGAGTTTTCTGCCCTTCAAATTGTAAAGTCACAGAAAGACGCAGACAAAAAGCGAGACGCTAATTATTCAAATTGAAGAAATTAAGGCGCGAGCATTAGTGTCTTCAAGCAAAAATATTATAACCCAAATAATAAATATTGCAAATATTTATCTACTTTAAAAGTTAAATTTTTATACGCTAACAACACAGTCATTCATTCTACGTTCCTTATCACTTCATCATTCACTAACGTCATGGAAAAGAGAACATTCATTTAACCTTAAATTATCTGCTCGAGATATTGGCGTTATTATTATTGAACTAATCATGGAATATATTTCTCTTATAATATACTTACACGTATAATTATATCGTAACATCAATAATTTATTGAAAGTTGCTACTAATATAAACTACAATTATTCAGATATTTATCATAGCTCACGCGATTGACACTTTTAACTTATGTTACAAGGTACATGATACTTAATTGAAAAACATAAACGATTTTATTACAGTGATAGATGTTATAAAAATAACAAATGCTAAAAACAAGTCGATACTTATATTAAATGTAAAAATCTTATCATAGACTTTGCCGAACGTTGACATTATGAAGGGAAGACAAACATTCTTCAAGGTATACATTTACAAAAAGACCGTAGAGACCCGTATAAGTTCAGAAGGACCGAGAGGTACAGACTTAGGAGATAATGCAGGAATTTCGTTTGCTGTTAGCATGTCGTTCCCTGATCTGTTGTAGGTGCGCGAGTTGTGCGGGAGAGGGGACATGCGGGGGGTTGGAAGGCGAGGGGGTCGGTCCGGAGCCGGGGGGCCCTTGGGGTCCCGTGGGCAGCGACTGGCGCCGACGACGACGAAGCGCTGGTGACAGATTGTACTTCACTTTCGCTTGAACCAGCAGTTCCTTGAAGATCTGCGACACGTTTATATTTTCCTTCGCCGATGCCTCGACAAACCCGTTCTCCCAGTCCACCGTCACCACGGATTCCGTAGTGTGGAACTCCACCTGGAATAAAAATTATTTTAGTGCTGTTATCGTCAGTAAAACTTAATATTCTTATCATCCAAAATCGTCCACAATTTTGATAGTGTAATTATTGTTTCCGACTTGAAGTCGAGTTAAGTCTAATGGCAGATCCTCAAAAAATATATGGGAAATAGTTGGGTGGTGATGGATAAAATTCATCGAGCTCTGATCCCATATAAGTAAACCAGCTAGCATTTCTATAGTTATAGTTGTAGTAGTATTGTTTGCATGTTGTGTGCATGTTTCTGATGTCTAAATACAAGTTTAGGTCTCTTCAAAAATGAGAGAACAAATTTTTGAGAACATTACGAAGAATTCTGAGATAAATGCAAATTAATGTCTTCATGATGTACAATTAATTTATTAAGACTTTATTAGATCAAATTCTATGTGTTATAAAAGCGGACTAAATCCTAAACCCCTAAATTACTCAACGTAACATTATAGTTACGTACCTAGGCATAGCTCTCGAAAATGAACGCGCTCGAGTGGGTCTTGAATCTACGTGATTTATTATGTTTAGCACAAACACTGAAGGGATGTTAGTACCGAAATCCCGAAAGAGAAATTATAGTGTCAGATATGGTTTCATTGGTGTTCAACAGAAAAAGTAGAATTCGAAGTCGTTAAGAAGTTCTGGCGTCATTAGGACGTCTGCGCGATTGTCGAAATGGGTTCCCATCTATCGAAAGGGAGTTCTAAAAGTTGTTTTTAATATAAACTAGGTGAGAAATTATACCTTTAATAAGTTTGGTAATAGGTTCTTGCATAAAAGCATTAAGCGAAATATCATAAAAATTCACGTACCTAACTCACGTTACAATAATTTGCTTCATAACATGCTAGGGTTAATCGATACACGCACGTCTAGACCCAGTGAACCCAGAGCAAGTAATGTTTTTCTTATACAAAATGTTTTTATTAATTGAAATGCTAGACAAGAAAGTATCGAGAAATATTTCAATAACTATTTTTTTGTCAACTTCTTTTAAGCTTAGCGTGCACTTGTAAAAGATGTTTTGCGACGCCACAATGATGGGTTTGACATAACATTAAATAAAATATGTATAATTGCGTCCTCTAACAAATGCAACCCCAAATGTATCATTTTGATGGACGAAATCCAAATTGTACCTACGTCTCCACTGCGAAACATGTCAGAGCATTAAATGAACGACAGTGACATTCCCTATTTTCTGTATTTCTCCTATATCGCTTTAACCCGAAACTTAATACACCTGTTGCACGAACTGCATGTGTTATCGGATAAATAACGAGGAATAGGTAAATATCCAATATCCCACGTGCTCGGGTGCTGAGCTGCAGAGCATTAATCTTGTTTGTCTAGATTTGCGTGGAGAGTTATTTAGAATTCATGACGGACTTGCATATGTAGTATAATATATATAAGATATAAGAATATATATATTGCTATAATAGATATAAGAATAAATTCATAGATTTTACACAAAATGCAGAACCTTGTAGGTTGCGTTGCGCTTAATTTTACATAAAGTAAACCCACTCTCGCTACGCTTTTGTTTCGGCTCGGGGTTAAGTCCGTTTTTCTGTCTTTCTTCTTCTTTCCTTCTTACCCGGCAACACATGGCACGAACGGATGCCTTTGGTATGACTGATGTCTATGGGAGATGGTGACCCCTTAACTATATCTAGACCCTCGTCTTGAATGTATACGACTTCAGTGTCGGCTATTAACGTAATTTTTTCCACACAATTCGTTAGTCATAATCACATGTTTGTTGTGATGGGATTCCATGACATTTACCACCCACAAACGGGAACTTCCTGAATGTTTATCTGAAATTGTTTTGAAATCAAAGAATTTCAAAACTATACGAATAATTTGGTCTGATTTCTTTAATCATATCAGGAAACCATGTAAATTTTTAAAACGCGTTTATGTGGATTGCCCTGAAGTTACGGAAACAAAAGTGTCTTATGCCATAAGAATTAACTTTTTTTATTCCTGAAGACACAAAAAATAATGTAAAGAAATGAATGGTAAAAGGCAAAAATAATGCTTGACTTTGTAAAGTCCCGGCGCCATTGTTTAAAGTTGTTGCCATTAGCCGGTTTCCGAAATCAATTTCTCATTTAAAGTTTTAACTGCTTCGCTTCAATAGCTTTTTATAGCCTTGTCAAAAGCTGCATTGTGGCGTTGTTTTTAAACTACGTTCATTTTTTTAACTAATTAAGTATTTGAATATTTAAAGAACACTGAAGATTGGTTTTCGTCATCAATCACCATTTATTCACTTCATTTTTACTAAATTATCATTAATTTTATAAGTTGTCCCAAACTTACTATGTAAGTAGAACCCTTATTACAATCATTAAGTTGTGATTAGCAAGAACAAATGCACAGGCAAATAGCTAAATAATCAAAAATTCTAAAAATAATGTTCAAAGAAATCATAATTATCTGTGAAAGGAAACGTGGGTTATAATCTGTGTTATAGTAACCCGTATATAGTAGTTTTTTACCCACTTCAAAAAGGAGGAGGTTCTATGTTCGACGCCTAATTTTTTTATGGTGAACTGATTTTTTCTTATTTGAGTGAGCGTACTTCCGAGGTGATCCTATTGGTACTTGTTAGGATCCGATCATAGAATTTCAACTAAATCGTGGGAAACCCTATTTAATACGCGCCTACTTATATTGGTTTAATTTATTGCATTTCATGTTGTTATTGAACACGGTTTGGTTTTTGTTATCTCAAATATCTTTCATGTACGTACTGATATTGAGCGGTTTGTTGGAATCTCCAACATTTTATTAAGCTATTGTATAGCTTTTATCGCGGGCCTTGGGCGCGGGGACCGAATGCATAAATTTCGTAACGAAAATTTATTACACCCTACACACAGACATAGTTACTATGTCTATGCACCCACACATCGATAAATACCAGAACTTTTAACTGAGTTAACTAACTTTTACTTTATAACGGCTAAACCGATTTGGCTAATTTTAGTCTTGAAATATTCGTGGAAGTTCAGGGAAGGTTGCAGCGATGAGAAAATATGAAAAATTGCGAGCAAAATACTAAAAATATAAATTTTAATTTCCCATACAAATCTTACCTGTCAAACATTTGATTTTCGCCCCGTCGGTTCGGTGTTTTAAGAATAATTACATGTAGATCTGGATTAAATAAGGCGTTGGAATCGACAACATGTATTCATAATAGTCGAATTATCGCGTATTTAGATTTAAAACATACAAAATAATAACATGACATAAAATAATGACACTATATTAATGACTTGAGGGTGATAGAGACAGTGCCATACAGGCAAGGCAAACTGTAAGGCACTGTCTCTGTCACCCACACGTCATTCACGCGCCAAAAGATCGTTGTAGGACTTAAATGTCAAATGTCAATTTTCTTTTTAAAAAGAATTATTTTGTCAACTGAAATAGTTCTTATGCTTTTGTTCAGAATATTTAAATCTTCTTTGCACAAATTAATGCATTACTTATCCGTTTCTAATAAAGATTAAAATGTCTTGCACCTATAATGTGACGTTATGATGTACGTATTCTTAATAGCGGCTACAAACTCACGCCGAGAACCCCCGAGAACACCCGAGAAGCGTGAATGTGATCGGTTTCTCGCAGTCTCGTTCTCGGGCTCGCCTGTGCTCGGATCGGTGTCGGTATTTTGTTTTGTTAATTTATATATAATGATATGCAATAGCTTTACCGCGGCAGTCTCCGAGTGCCACACGTCTTTTTTTTAATATAATATGGCAACATTAGATTTAAATTTGTGTTCGATATTTGAAATATTAAAATATAATCTTCAATTATTTACTTTTTACAAATATGTCGTGTGTAATGTATCAATTTACAAATCAATAAATGTGCATGTGCGATATATACTGAAAATCTCAAGCTGTTTGATTTCCTCCATACATTACAGTCTACTGCAGAGCTAACTCAAACAGGTTACAATTTTATTATAATGTATGATTTACTGTTTTTTTTCGTTCGTTCATCGTCGTTCATCGGCCATCAACAATCAACATTGTACCAAGAAGAAAAAAGTTTATGTTGGAGTTTTAACACACTTTTTCAATGAAATTTTAACAACAGACTATTAAATCCTCGAGGGGTATTATTTAAGAGTTACGGGTGTCACATAAAATTCATTTATCTGAACCTTTAGGCTCATAAGTGATTGAGCACGACAGGAACATTAAGGGGAACGGATTTCAAAAAGGAAACAATATCCATGGAAAAGATTTGATTATAAGGGTGGAATAACGGATAAACGTAAGAGAAGAAAGTTAAGTGGATCGAAGAGAGGTGGATTTCGGTGAATTTAAACATTCTTTGATCAATGAAATTGATGAATGATCAATTGAGGCCTGCGTAGCGAGGGATCTGGTTTGAATCCCGTGAGGGAAAAAATTAATATGACAGATGAATGTTTGTTTTCGAGTAATGAATGTTAATGATAGGGTTTTTGTGTTGTACTATAGCGCCCACGGGACAGGGAATCCTAGTGTGTGGGTGTGGGATGTTAGCGTTTAAGCGGCTATTTGATTAGGACCAAAAAGAGATGAAATTACCGGCAAACATAAAGCAAAAATAAATTAAGAATGAAACGAAGCACCTTGAGTAGGTATCCTTTGGCTAAAATGTTAATTGGCATTAACAGAATGTTAATCTATTCTGAAATATTTTATTTAATTACCCTTCTAAACGCTGCGGCTTATGTAATTGCAGATGTTTTAATAGATGGGGTAGAATGCATCAAACATATATCATTCTCTGATATCGGGAGCCCAAGTTTGTTAATTTACAAAAGCATAAATTGCACCATGTCCGAATTTTTTGAGACATTTCTTTCTTTCATTTCAAACGACAAACTTTTCTGACAACAAAAGCTTTTTTAAATAAGCAGATTTATTTTGTGCCTTTACCCAATGAATATTATCTTAAACCCTCTAACAAAGTCTGTATTGTAGAGGTTGTGTAAGTCATTACGATAAGACGTGTGGTGATAAACTAACAAGAATAGATTATGTTGAAGTCAAATATAAGATGTGCTAAGGAATAAAGAAAAAATATTGCTGGCAACGAAATTGAAATTTAATGGCGGAGAAATGAAGGTTACGCCGCAATAATTAATTTTATAGAGCAAGCCTACGCCGTAAGCCGTATAAAGCTATAGCTTACTAAGCTGCGACAATGTGTTTAAAAACCCGCCAAGTGCGAGTCGGACACGCGCACGAAAGGTTCCGTAAGGTTATGTATAAAAACGCCAAAAAAATCTGGTCTGTTGTATGAAAGCCTCACTTAAATATTTAATTGTTTTATTGTAGCCACATATTATGCACAACGCCATCTCTTGGACCGAAAGGTTACTAAAATATCGCTGAGGCGTCGTAAAGTTAAACATTTATTTTATTCTGTTTTTTAGTATTTGTTGTTGTAGCAGCAACAGAAATACATCATCTGTGAAAATTTCAACTGTGTAACTATTACGGTTCATGAGATAAAGCCTGGTGACAGACGGACGGACGGACGGCGAAGTCTCAGTAATAGGGTCCCGTTTTACCCTTTGGGCACGGAACCCTAAAAAGGGGTTGACAGTTAAACTTATTATTTGTATCGTTTTTTTTTTAACGTTGGTAACCGAATAATGAGCCGATGAGCATCCCGGTGGTAGGGGGGTTTATAGCTGGTATTGGTATAGCATGGTATTGGTATAGCATGGTATTGGTATTGGTATAAAATTGCAAAAATTGGAGCGCTCATAGCCCGGCGCGGCGGCTTGCGTCGATCCTCAGTGATCGACAAAGTTAAGCAACAGCGGGCGCGGTCGGTAGCACGGGTCGGTAGTTGGATGGGTGACCACTAGTGGCAAAAATTTCTTGAGGGATTCCGTGCTTCGGAAGGCACGTAAAGCCGTCGGTCCCGGTTGTTATCGACCGATAACATTGTTAAGCCATGTCGGAGGCCTTCAGCAGCCTTCTGTCGGCGGCCTGAAAACTTCTGACACTGGGTTGGCCACTAACCCCTCCACCAATCTGCAGTGGAGCAGCGTGGTGGAATAGACCCGTGCTCAGTAGTGGGCCATTAATGGGTTGCAGCCAATAGCTTAAAATTCATCTGGGGTAGTACCACCCCCGCCAAGGTAGATACTTACAAACAACTGGATATCTTTGTTTTTCGTATTTTAACAATATCATTTTAAGAAACGTAACGCCACGCTTCCATGCTTAATGCAAATTAAAACAATTTGGATTTAGCATTGTGATTGTGATATTTTAACCTGGCTTTGAATTTCGGATATTGATACGGCATTATTATTGACCCTTGCTCGTTAATTTAGACTCAGTTTATGCTTGTGTTGTGGATTTTGTCGATATGGCTGAACGTACTTTATTGTTTGCAAATAACGTGCTGTAAGTATATTCATCTTCATTCATATTATAAGTAAACATTTACATATATATGTATTAGTTTTATGCAAACTTTATTACGATACCTACCGTGCGATTTCCGCGATACAGTGAAGTTATTTTTTCTTTATAACTTCTTGTATCTATCTGCCTTGGAAAGTCCCATCAACCATACCAGAATTTCCGAGTTTTTTTACGACGTTTATTTGCGTTTGACCATTACATAAATAACTATAGGTACGTGAAACACAGTCATTTTGAAATAAGAGACATACACTTAAACTTTATTTAGGTATTTATACCTAAATCTATATAAATAAAAATGGATTGCTGTTCGTTAGAGTCCGAAAAACTCAATAACGGCTAAACCGATTTGGCTAATTTTAGTCTTGAAATATTCGTGGAAGTTCAGGGAAGGTTGCAGCGATGAGAAAATATGGAAAAAATTTCGAGGACAATACTAAAACCGAAAATTTTAATTTCCCATACAAATCTTACCTGTCAAACATTTGATTTTCGCCCCGTCGGTTCGGTATTTTTAGAATAATTACATGTAGATCTAAATTAAATAAGAGGTTGGAATCGACAACATATATCCATAAAAGTCGAATTATCGTGTATTTAAGATTTAAAACATGCAAAATAACATAGAGACATTGACATACATGACACAAAATAATGACACTACAATGTCATTTGGTTGTTGTGTCGGGTGCGTTCAGAAATATACCTACTTTGTAAAGTTCGCTGAACTCTTTATCAAATGTCAAATCGCCCCGTGAGGTACGTGAGGTATTACATTATGACGTCACAGTTTTCTGTTATCAAACTGGTTCCTTTTTTATTGGTTTTAAGCTAATAAAATTGTCAAACCCTCAAAAAAATCCGTAGAAATATTTTAATGATTATATTAGAAAATCAAATAGGTTAAAAACTTATAGTACTCTTTACACTTCTTTTTCAAAATAGATCTTTCCACGGGACGCAGCAATACATTGGAGTGGAGGGAGCTGAAGATAACTCCATATGTGTCTGTTTTAATTAATGACCTTTAAAATAACCATCTGATGCACAAGCTCAGAGTCGCTCAGCGGGCTATGGAGAGGGCTATGCTCGGTATTTCTCTGCGTGATCGAATCAGAAATTATGAGATTCGTAGACGAACACGGTTAACCGACATAGCCCAGAGAGTTAGCCGGCTGAAGTGGCAATGGGCCGGTCATATAATTCGGAGGATCGACAACCGTTGGGGAAAAAAGGTCCTCGAATGGAGACCACGTCTTGGAAAAAGGAGCATAGGGCGCCCCCCGACCAGGTGGACTAACGACCTGATGAAGACGGCGGGCATCCGCTGGATTCAATGGGCCCAGGACCGGTTAGAGTGGCGCCAGTTAGGGGAGGCCTACGTCCAACAGTGGACTTGGAAAGGCTGATGGATGGATGGATGGATAGAAAATAACCATTATTTTTGCTTATACACATTTTTTGAGTTGATATTTAACTCTGACCCATCCCAAACAAAAAAAAAACAAACATCCCAAACATCATTGATAACCACAAATATTACGAATGGTTGAGTGAGCGAGTAATCTTGGCAGCTAAGAATAAAGATGTGGATGAACTTCATAATTCAAAATGAGATCATTGGTACCCTTGCATTGGTATCATTGCATTAATTCAAATCAATCGATAATGTAATAAATGAAAACGAAGCCACCAACTATTTAACTAATTTTTTAAATTCACTGGATGTGCCTGGCTTACAACTAAATGTTGGCTCGGTACTTAGTCATCATGCTTCGAAACCTAAACCAACAAAAAAACTAAAACAAAATTATGCAATGGAACGCGTTTGGTGATAAGGAAACTGATGATCAATGTGATCCATGCAACGATTCTAAAAGGAAAATTCAAAGGTGAGGAAGTTCTCATTCCGAGGATAACGATGATCCCAGCCGATATGCCGTTTGAGTTTAAACGGCTTCAATTTCCAATTTGACTTGCATTCGCTATGACGATTAACAAATCACAGGGCCACTCCTTGAATTTTTATGGTCTGAATTTAGAAAATGCATGTTTTTCTCATGGCCAATTATATGTGGCCTGTTCACGGGTCGGAAAACCACATGCTTCATTTGTATTTGCACCTAATAACAAGACGAAAAATGTCGTGTAATAACAAGACGAAAAGTATCGGTGCTTTACTGAAGAGTGCAGTGAAAGCCATGCACGGAAATTAAATATGCATGTCGTTAAAATACCCGATTTTATTACAACTTATATTTTATTTACTTTCTCCTCTGTTATAATGGAGGAATTTGATGCCTCTAATAAAACAAGTGTGAGGAGCAAGTTCTACAGGAGGGGGTGATAAGAGATCTGCAGATGCGAGGTAATTAGGACAAAACTGAAAGCTCTTTCCAAAAGGAAGATTTCAAATAATCATAATATACCTATATAGACATAATGTGTCAGAAAAATTTTACGTGGATGTCCGAGCCATAGAGGTCCGAGCAACACATTGATCTATAATATTCCTATCTCTATGGAGCAACATTGCGGTAGAACACGGGTAGAATGATTTATTGGTTCATGGGTGGAATATGGATTAAAAATGTTATGAAATAGTTATGAAGAATCAAGACGAATATTATTAGGCGCTCGAGACTGATTCACCAAAGATGATGTGTCATTATTACAATAGAGATTTCATGATACGGAAGAAAATATTAAAAAGTTCCGCTAAAGTTATATTTCTTGATGTGGAAAACACTATAAATTGGCATGACACATGTGGATTTTCGGGAAAAAGTGTCAGGAGTTATCATTTTTATTTCAGCTTAAAAAGGGTGATGTACGCCATACCAATATTATCATTATAGCCCAGTGTTTGGTGTTGACTTCCTTGAATAGTGAATTCTTGAATTTCAGGATGGCCGACTTAAAAAGTCCGTTCAGACAGACCGGCTCGGAGAGGAGAGCAGATTTTTATCGCGATGGAAACCAGAGTTTTGAATAATTGTATTAAGGTTTATTTTTGTATGTTCACTTATTTTGTCATTGGGAATGCCTGAACGCGTTTAGTATGAAATAATGAGAGGAGCCAACTGGCTCCGATTGCGTGCTCTTACTCGCTCTTTCTCGGTCTATGTGAAAGAGTTGGCGGCACCGCTCCGGCAAAATCCAAGCGCATGCGATCCGGTCTGTGTGAAAAGAAAAATACGAGCCGATACTCTCCGAGCCGGTCTATGTGAACGGACCCTAATGGAGGAGTTTTATGCCTCTTCTAAAACAATTGTGAGGAGCAAGATCAGGTGGTGATATGAGATGGGGCGACGCGAACTCAGATTTGGGGTGCTGGTGAGCAAAGATATAGAGCGGTGCTTTAGTGGACAGCAGTGGAGAGATATGAAGGATCGACCTCAAGGGTCAACATAACTTTGAAAGGAGCAATTCTTCAAGAACTACAGCAAGTACATTATCAACGTCATGCATTGGTTTACAAATTCAAGACTGCTTCAGAGCGCATGCCTAATGATGCCTACAATGTGACCAGAGCTGAATCGACCAGCTGAAACACACGAATGCACTTTTATCTCTGCAACAATATAATTATGAAGTTGCAATTAATTTTAAAATAATAGGGTTTGATGTTGTCAATATATTCATGGAATAAAACGGATTCATGGAAAAAAGTATTTTATTTTACCCTTTTTCCTATATTTTATTAAGGAATGTGACATTATCAATTTGCATTAATTTTTTAAATGGTAAACCTGCTCTGCCATTGACTGCTTGGCGGAATGAAGTTCGCCGGGTCATCTAGTATATGTATATATTTGTAAATAAATATATGTATATATATTTATATTGTTACGTGTCAGGAGTATGGGGTTCGAGAAAATGCCAAAATGTACCACAAAGACTTTTATTTACTCGTAGATACACAATTACACACTGTACACAGTACACACCACAACACTATACACGTAGGTACTCGTAAACACACTCGTCGAACACTGTATCGCTCGTAGAAATCACTTCCCTTCTCACTGGTATCGCTCGTAGGTATCGCTGGTATCTTCCTGGTTTCGCTTCCGAAACTAGAATGTCCGCACTTGAACGATCGCCCCTTTTTATACCACTCACGCACCATTCATGGCAATCGAGAATATTCCCGCGAAGTCCGGACCCGCATCGAAATAAAGTTCGAGAACGTTCCTTGCAACCGACTCTCGCCCGTATGACTATTGCCGTAATGGTCGAAGCGTCGTGCGTCCTTTTGAGAGAGCCGCGCTCCTATTGTTTCTATTGTTGCACGACATATTTATGGCCCCTATTGTTTATTGTTTTCGGCGTAGCGAAGTCGATGCGCCAGGGTTGTCACATTGCCCCCCTCTTAGTCATGCTCGTCCCGAGCATTATTCGATCCATGAAATGGTGCCAATCTGTCCACGTGCACGATCTTCGGCTTTCTTCTGTCCCCCTGTCTGATCCGGTAGGTCACGTCGTTAATCCTCGTGACAACTGTGTAAGGGCCTTCCCATCGTGCTTGTAGCTTCGGAGACTTCCCTTTCTTCCGCAGTGGATTGTGCAACCATACAGAATCTCCCTCCTTGAAACCATGTTTCCGAGCATCGCGATCGTACCGGGTTTTCATTTTTTCGCTTGTCTTCAAACACTGCTCCCTCACAAAATCATGTGTCTCGTCCAATTGGGTCCGTAAGTCCGAGATGTATTCAACGGTTGATTTCGGGGCATCTGGCGGTGTACCGGTCAGCAAATCCAACGGCAGACGCATTTCTCTTCCGAAGTTAACTTTAGCCGGTGTAAATCCCGTAGATTCGTGTATGGCAGAGCGATATGACATCAGAAACAGAGGAATGTACCGATCCCAGTCTCTCTGATGTTCCTCGACGACCTTGGCCAAGTGATTTTCCAACGTTTGGTTGAATCTCTCCACCATGCCGTCAGATTGAGGATGCGCCGGTGTGGTACGTGTCTTATTTATTCCCAAAAGATCACACATCTCCTGGAATAACGTTGACTCGAAGTTCCTGCCTTGGTCGCTGTGTAACTCCAATGGTACACCAAAGCGGCATACTACCTCCTCGACAAGTTTCTTGGCCACGGTCTTCGCCTCTTGGTTCGGAGTTGCAAACGCTTCCGGCCATTTGCTGAAGTAGTCTTGAACCACGATGATGAATCTATTCCCGTCTTCAGACTGAGGGAATGGGCCAGCAACGTCTATGGCGATTCTTTCCCAAGGGGCTCCGACGTTATACAGCTGTAGTTTTCCCTTGGTTCTAGTGCGGGGCCCTTTCACTGAAGCGCACACGGTACACTTCTTGCACCAATCTTCAACGTCCTCTCGACACCGCACCCAATAAAAGCGTTCTCGTATCTTTACGAGGGTCTTTTTGATGCCGAGATGCCCACCAGAAGTGCCATCATGTACGAGCTTCAGCAAATCAGCCACTTTACTCCTGGGAATAACCATTTGCAGGGTTTTTTCCTTTCCGTTGAGTGATTCCCAGCTCCGGTAAAGCACGCCATTCTCCAATATAAGGCTGTCCCACTGAGCCCAGTATGCCTTAGTCGTTGCGCTCGAGGCTGACACATCACTCCACAGGGGCCTCTGTCCTTTGGCTTTCCATTCCATGATCAGGCTGAGGTCTTTGTCTTCTTTCTGAGCTTGGCTTACTTGCTCCGTTCCCCAAGACTCGTCTAGGTCCTGCATCCTTATTACCCTGACCTCTTCTTTGGCCTCATGCTTGATGCAATGTCGACATTCTTCGGAGCATGGGCGTCGTGACAGGGCGTCGGCATTCGAATGAGCTCTTCCGTTGCGATGCTCTATTACGAAGTTGAACTCTTGAAGCTGTTCGATCCACCTCGCGACCTGGCCTTCCGGGTTCTTGAATTGCAGAAGCCACCTCAGAGCAGCGTGGTCCGTCCTTATTGTGAACTCGCGTCCCAACAAATACTTGTTGAAGTGCTGAAGGGTCTTCACCACAGCCAGTAATTCACGCCGAGTCACGCAATAGTTCCTTTCAGGTTTCGACAGGGTCTTGCTGAAGTACACAATGACCACCTGCTGGCCGTCCTGGTCTTGGGATAATACTCCTCCGATGCCAGTATTGCTAGCGTCCGTGTCCACTATGAATCTCCCTTCCCTTCTGGGATAGCCAAGAATCGGAGCCGAGCACAGATGTTCCTTTAAGCGAACAAACGCATCTTCGCAATCGGAATCCCAACTGAAGATTCTCTTGTCCTCCGTGAGACGGTGTAATGGCTTGGCTATCTCTGAGAAGTTCTTCACAAACCGACGATAATAGGCGCATAGTCCCAAGAACGCTCTTACATCGGTCTTGTTCTGTGGTGTCGGCCATTGTTGAACAGCCCTTATCTTATCTGGATCGGTGCGAACACCTTCGTCCGATATGATGTGTCCCAAAAATGATACTTCCTTCTTGAAGAAGTCACATTTCTTCGGATTGAGCTTTAGGTTGGACTCACGGAATCGTCTGAATACCTTCTCCAGATTTCGCATGTGTTCCACGAAGTTTCGTCCCATGACTATGACGTCATCGAGGTATACCAGACAAGCGTCCCCCAAAAGTCCGACCAACACTCGCTCCATGAGACGCTCAAAAGTGGCAGTTTTACGTGTCAGGAGTATGGGGTTCGAGAAAATGCCAAAATGTACCACAAAGACTTTATTTTACTCGTAGATACACAATTACACACTGTACACAGTACACACCACAACACTATACACGTAGGTACTCGTAAACACACTCGTCGAACACTGTATCGCTCGTAGAAATCACTTCCCTTCTCATTGGTATCGCTCGTAGGTATCGCTGGTATCTTCCTGGTTTCGCTTCCGAAACTAGAATGTCCGCACTTGAACGATCGCCCCTTTTTATACCACTCACGCACCATTCATGGCAATCGAGAATATTCCCGCGAAGTCCGGACCCGCGTCGAAATAAAGTTCGAGAACGTTCCTTGCAACCGACTCTCGCCCGTATGACTATTGCCGTAATGGTCGAAGCGTCGTGCGTCCTTTTGAGAGAGCCGCGCTCCTATTGTTTCTATTGTTGCACGACATATTTATGGCCCCTATTGTTTATTGTTTTCGGCGTAGCGAAGTCGATGCGCCAGGGTTGTCACAATATATACCTACTAGCTTTTGCCCGCGATTTCGAAAATACGAGTTTTTCCCGCGTAATTCCGGATCCCGCGGCAACTCCGGGATAAAAAGTAGGTATATTACACCACAGCCTCGTCTATCTCCCAATGAAAGTCCCGTAAATATCTGTTCAGCCTTTTCTGAGATTAGCTTGCACGAATATACAATTATGTTACAGTTTTGTTTTATGTTTATTTGTATATGTATAGATATAAACGGATAGATTGCTGTCTGTCCATGTAAATGATGTAATGAATCGCAACCAGTCATGCCGGTAGTAACTTATCTCAACCGATTACTTACGGTTAGCGCAAGTCGTCGATCGGGCTTTGAGAAATTCGTTATGCTTCATCAAACAATCTATTACTCGTATTAACAGATTATTTATTTATAGTATCAGTTAAAGTTTACGCTACGCAGTAATCGATTAGGTTTATAGATATTTTCCTGCTTTTCTGCTAATATATTGCCTAGTAACTTCAGCACACATGACAAATTGGATATAGCTAACATTTTGTACGACATGAAACTGTATCGATGCGATGCGTCGAAACAGTTACCTACGCATAGGCGCAGTAAGTTTATTGCAGTAAAATACCTTTAACCTGCAAGTTACCTTATGTATCGTTTCACAGCTAAAGATTTAATAAAAACAAACTTCAACTGAAATAAAGGTCATCCTCATAAAAGTGATAAGTTTATGGATGTCTATAATTCTGGCAGGAATTAAAGCCACGATAGTCTTCAGTCAGTTCTTTTTACGATTTCTATGATAAAATCCACTTAGGACTTGAATACTCATAATAAATGGTAGTGGAATCCATATCCATACTAATATTATAAATGTGAAAGTGTGTTTGTTTGTTTGTGACGCTTTCACGTCGCAACTTGGCTATTATATGGTATGGTTTATGTGTGTGGGGATAGTTAGGGGTGTGGAGAGCGACGTAGGCTACTTTTTACCGCGGAAAAACATCTCATTCCCATGGGAAGATCGATATTTTGTTAATTGCTAGATATTTAGTTCCGAATGTTGTTAATAGATGGCGTTAGTTCATTTGCAATTTGCAAGTTTTTAATCACGCTATCAAATACTACATATAATTTACGTAAGCCATAGGCAAACGTTATATTTGATGTTCCAGATCATAATTATAGGCTACTTTTTAGCCGAGGTTCCTACGGGAACGGGACCTACGCGTCTGTTACCTACGGGTCCCGAAGCGGAAGCGCGGGCGGTTCTCTAGTGATAATATAATATTATGGTGTGATACACGTTCATCTTTCAGTTAAATTCGCATAATATCATGACTTATTTATTTAATGTTTTTTTTAGTTTTATCAAGTTTTAAAATTTGAGGCTTAATAGCTTTAGACATTTCGACTAAGTCTTCATCTTCTTTCTATGTTCCGTAGTCTTGATATATCAGTCAATAAGAAAATAAATAAGGTCTCACCTGTCTTGCTCCAGTTTCAGCTAAATCCACTTTATTACCCACGACGACGATGGGGACGGCTGTGCTTTCTTTTGTTTCATGAATTTGATCTCGGAGACTTCTTACTTCGGTGAAGCTATTCGCGTCCGTTATATCGTAGACCAGGATGAAGGCATCAGCTGATTGCATTGAGAGGGTCCGCATTGCGGGGAATTCGTAGGCCCCTGACGTGTCTAAGATATCTAGGATTAGCCTCACGCCGGAGACGTTAAAATCTCCGTGGTGCATTTCTTCAATCGTCCGTTTGTACTTCGGCGAGAATGTGTTGTAAAGAAATTGTGTGATGAGCGAGGATTTGCCGACCTTCGCAGCGCCGAGGACCACTATTTTGTGCCGCACCGCATTGTTGGTTAGTTTGGCGCTATCGGCGACGTTGTCTTCGGTTCTTTCAGCTCTGCTAACAAACAAAATAACATGTTAGGTTTATCGGTCAAAGAAATGGTTGGTAGGATTGGTTGTTTGTTTTGTCAACGAATTTGTTGTAAACCAGCTATTATCCGACGACTTCGTTTTTTTGAACTGCACTAACCCTTTTTATTATTCTTTGATGAGAATGCCTAGAATCTAATTGAAAGGTCACGACACATTTGGTAATATAATGTGCAAAAATGTATTTTATTCCGGTCTGAACACCAGAATAACACGAGTAATTTTATTGCCAATTAACTAACTTTATTTATTCGACTGCAACAAGGTCTCAGTCCTCTCTTAACCGAAATAATTTAATTAGTAAGTTGTTAAGTGAATATGTATATTAGTAACGTCAATGTTGACGAGTAAAATATTAACGTGAAATGTTAATAAATATTTTACTCGTTTTTCTGCCAAGCGGCGTGTGGGACGTACTTTGCAAGCGAGCAGTAATTTATTCAAATAACGTTAACTAAAATAACGTTTGTGCTCAGTGCTCACCATTTAACGTAAAGCAGTCTTGGGCGAAACTTTGTAAAAACAGCTAATGGACCTGATTTATTTGATAAGCGGACGAGCGACCCTATTTCACTGTGACCTTTGAAACGTCGTCAGTTACTAAGAGAAAATTTGGGTATCATTTACTCATAATTATACTAATACTGTAACACTAATTAGGCCCGATGAACAAAACATCCATTTGTTTCGAATTCCATCAATTAACTAACTTGTTAGATAGGTACCTACTGTGGTGATTGGGGAGTTTTATTCCATGATTAAAATGGCGCGATCTTTGCATATTTTATAAATACTTTTGGATATTTATTACAACATTATATTGTTTTTATTATATTTAGAAATTTCTGTATATTTATTTATTTATGTTTTTTTATATTTACTTATGTTCAACTTCGCTTGGATCATCGTTTTACTGTACAATAGGTAGGTACATAAAAATTTAAATGTCTATATTTAAATTTTACTACTGAAATGACACATGTTTTTTGGAGCAATGAACCCTTTAACACATTTTGAAACTAGCTAACTAAATAAATAAACCTTAATACACTCTTACCCCTTGCTAAGATTCCTATATTGCTATGATACGCCTGGCAATGGCCACTCAAATAACACATCAATAACAAAGTACTACCTACGAGTAAGAACAAAATTTATCTGTCATATGTATAATTAACTGATTAAGCCGGGAACCAAACTCGGGACTCCTCACTTCGTAAGCTTGCTAGTAACCACCTAATTAGGTTACGTGGTCGTCAGATCTACTATATTCATCCAAAAACAGCAGTGATCAGATAGCAGATGGACGTCGCATCACATTTATCCTCTATTTACGTAAAAATATAAAAGAATTAAAGATTGAAGCCAAATACATGCTTATTTTTGGATGCACTAGTTATGTGATGCGTATGATTTTCATTTTATTATAACCTTTATTTATATAAGCTCACAAGTTAATAAAATATGTCCATATCGATGACAGTATCAAGAGGCGTTATCGATCGTTGGCGTTGTGATTTATCGACCGATAAGGATCCCAAACAAGAACAGTTTTAGTGAGCCATAAGCTCGTATCGAAAAATATAGGTGTGCATACGTTATTATAATAACGTACAAGATTTTCAATAGCGGTTTCACACTTGTAGTTTTTTTATAGCCTGAAGGGATGACGAAAAAGCGGATGACCCATCTGGTGGTAAGTGGTCATTTTCGCCTCCGGACACGAGAACACAATGGGATACACCTGTACAACGCCAGCCCTAAAGGAGGGCTCTTTTACACCTTTCGAGAATGCCCCACTCTTCCAATGCAGGTGGCATCCCATAATAACTGTGACCGACCAAGAAACCGACCGACAAGACTCAAATAGGGACACTGGAATTACGGATAGTAGATGATATTAGAACGTTCGTTAATTATAATTTGTTAATATCGTGCCTCGGGGAATTCCAAAAACCTCTCTTGGTTGTTAGTGCTCAGTTGAGTCGCCTGAAGAACCTAAAAGTCCCATACACTTTTTTCCACACCCCGTTATGTTTATCCATATTGACGCGTCTAGCTTTCTATAAAAATATTAAATTATTTCATTAATTCTTCAATTAATGCTGTTTTGAGTTATTTCATTTCTGTACCAACATAAATATTATGTGCCATACTCTTTCTTAAATTTACCTGAACTGACTGTTTTTATTACTTTAAAAGTTTTCAAAACAAAGACTTGCAAGAGTTTTACGGGAATTTCAAAAGAAACAGAAGTTTTGAAACGTGTAAAGAATTTTGAGCAAAATTAAAGTTACCAAAAGATTCAGCTAACAAAACAACTCCCAAGAAACTAAAACGACGACTGTCACGTTTTTTATTAGGTACTATTTCTCTACAGTGTACCTAATTTAACTGTGAGTTGAAAAAATAATAAGTAGATATAATAAAAAAATTATTAACTGCTAATAACCACAAAAAGGAAAGATAGAAATCACTCGTAATTAAAGACAGCAATTAATTGTTTTCATAAGAGCTGATAAGAGCTTCATTTTGAAAGGCATCTGTGATAAAAAAATCCTTAAATCATCGTTCTAAGGAATGGAAACACTATGAATGGCTCTATTCAACGGTTCCATCTCGATATCAAATGTGTTTGTGTTACCAAACATGTGACAAACAAAATTTATTGCGGATCGCGGTTGCGTAGCTACCCTGCAACCATTTTATACTCAATTGTCAAGAGGTTTATTTGAAAATGGAACGCTGCAGTAGAAAAAGAAAAATAAGCAACATATTGGTGTTTGGCAAACCGTTGGTATACGCGACGCACCTTTGTATTTATTTTTTGCAACGGTCCTGTTACGCAAGAATTTAATCAATTTCCACTACATACACTAGAGAACTTTTATTTCTAGTGAACAATTATTGGTTTTGAAATTAGTTTAATATTTCATTTCTATAGAGACTTCTTATTAGGATAAAAAAGTTATGCGTAACTGTCGTGAAATACGTGAAAGTAAACTCTGACACTTAGATACTTGTCATCATTCTTACTTCTAAAAGCCATTATCAAGATGTATTATTGATGTATATAACCAAAAACAAGAGTTATTATTAACCAACATAAACAAACAATTAGCCTAGGCTTGACCTACGTTGATCACCACCCTTACGCTACCGCCCATGACAACCCTGACCGACCTAGAATGAGACTCAAATCGGGACTAGGATGCTTAATCTAGTTTGTAGACGGTTTTACAAAGACAATTGGTTCGTTTCAAAGGAATTTAAATACTGAGCAGAATTCTGTATACTTGGAGAACAAACCATCAAGAGAAACAAATAGGTAATAAATGTGTGTTTATTATAGATATAGAGCTATAGATATAGAGTTTTATATATAGAGCTGAGACAATGTTGAAATATCTTTGTGTTCAAACCATCCAAGTCGTTTGGTGAAAATAATATTTATATCGAATAAATATTACATATATTACAGTACAAAGTCATTCTTCAATCGTAAAATTATCTTATTACGAGTACCAATATAAAACTTGTTAAATATACTTATAGGTATAAATAAAACTTTTTAAAGTTCACGACCTTTTCTTATTGTCTCTTACAATGGGTAATTGGATTAAATTGTAATTTCTTTAAACGCAAATCTATATAGATATTGATGTAGGCGTCAACAGGACTTATTTTATTTACATTGGCTAAATATATAAAAATCAAAGGTCACTTATATTGACTAAATATATAACTTCACGAAATTTAAAATGTACAACGAAGAGATTTGCTTTAAGAACGAATTTTAGTTTTATTCCGCCCTAAGGGGGTAAAATAATTAGTAATCACGAGATTGTTCGAAATATTGTCGATTTTAAAGCATGAAAGATGTAAGAATTAATGAGAATGAAACAATTATTTCAACATTTTTAGTCGATCAACCCCTAAGGCTTATAATTTTGGCATGGAGATATAATTTTCGAATTAAAATATATTTGTAAATCAATCAAAAGCACTCAACAGCTATACACTTTGAAATAAAAACGTCACATTCTTGGAAACATTAAAGCTTAGAGTGCAAATAGTAAAATGTACCATAGCGTCTGCGGCTGAAAGGGCAATAACAGTGTTACGAGAGTTTTACGACGAATATAATTGCCTCTAAAGTACCCCTGTATTGAAGCGGTAATGATCACTCAATATAAGGCAGGAGAAAAGCATTTCGCGAACAGACCAATAGAAAGACTTCGTTCCCTTAATGGTCGGAACGTTTTATTTGTCAACGGGCAATAACATAATTTATTTTAGTGTCCTATCGTAAGTATTATTTAATTTAATGTCATACGCAGACTGTACCAGTTAAATTGAATCATAAAAATTGTTGGGTAACGTTGGATATAATTGATCAATTAGGTAAATATTTATTCAAAATTTGTCTGATTCAGAGATGGGCAATTTAATAAGAGTAAAGTAAGTACGGGGCGGTGATAGCCTAGTGGTAAAGAATTCCGCCTCCTATTCGGAGGGTCCGGGTTCGAATCCCAGGGCAGGTACATCTGACTTTTCGGAGTTATGTGCGGTTTAAGCATTTAAATGTCACTTGCTACAAACGGTAAAGGAAAACATCGTGAGGAAACCTACATATCGGAGAGTTCGCAAAACTCGAAGGTGTGTGAAGTCCGCCAATCCGCACTTGGCCAGCGTTGTGTACTATGGCCTTAACCTTCTCATTCTGAGAAGAGACCCGTGCTCAATAGTGGGCCATGATGGGTTGAGATGATTATGATGGAAAGTAAGTACTCTGATTTAATCACGATTGCAGTATACGATTATTTCTAGAGAGGCTTTTAAGCTATTGTATAGCTTTTATCGCGGGCCTTGAGCGCGGGGACCGAATTCAAAAATTTCGTAACGAAAATTTATTACACCCTGCACACAGACATAGTTACTATGTCTATGCACCCACACATCGATAAATACCAAAACTTTTAACTGAGTTAACTAACTTTTACTTTATAACGGCTAAACCGATTTGGCTAATTTTAGTCTTGAAATATTCGTGGAAGTTCAGGGAAGGTTGCAGCGATGAGAAAATATGAAAAATTGCGAGGTAAATACTAAAAAAATGAAAATTTTAATTTCCCATACAAATCTTACCTGTCAAACATTTGATTTTCGCCCCGTCGGTTCGGTGTTTTAAGAATAATTACATGTAGATCTGGATTAAATAAGGCGTTGGAATCGACAACATATATTCATAATAGTCGAATTATCGCGTATTTAGATTTAAAACATACAAAATAATAACATGACATAAAATAATGACACTATATTAATGACTTGAGGGTGATAGAGACAGTGCCATACAGGCAAGGCAAACTGTAAGGCACTGTCTCTGTCACCCACACGTCATTCACGCACGCGCCAAAAGATCGTTGTAATGCTGCCTCTACACATAGGCCAACACGTTGGCAAGTGCGTTGGCTCCCAATGTGTAGAACGGGCGTTGGAACGTTGGCGGTAGGCATTTGAACGTTGGCCGGCGCGCTTGCGAGCTTGCCGCGCGGTGTCGGTATCATCAAAGAACACTTGTCGCAAGCTTGGCGCACCATCCACACATTGGCCGCGCGATCAGTTTGTCCGGAGCAGCGATCAAGAGTGCATATTTTCTTCTTGTGGCGTATTAACACCTAACGTAACAAAATGGCGTATAATATGAGTAATAATGAAACTTTTAAATTTATTGAGCTCTATCAGAGTGAAAATTGCCTATGGAATCCAAAAAATAAGTACCATAAAAATAAAAATGTTGTAAGTATTAAAAATGCTAAATAAATAAGGTTCTTGGACATTCCGTTTTCCTTACGATATTTTACTTCAAAGTAAGAGCATCGTACTTTATTATTATTTTAATATTATAAATATGAAAGTATCACCCTTTTCTTGTACACTTTTACGTAGTAATTATAAGCTGTGAATAAATATACAGCTGCAGCTGTTACCAACTCAACATCCATTTTTTGATCCGTCCGCACATTGGCCCGAACCAAAGCATACTGAACGACCTTCCAATGTGTGGATTAACTCACAAGCACGTTGGCAAGCGCACCGCCAGCGCGTTGGCGAATGCGCTGGCCTATGTGTAGAGGCGGCATAGGACTTAAATGTCAAATGTCAATTTTCTTTTTAAAAATAATTATTTTGTCAACTGAAATAGTTCTTATGCTTTTGTTCAGAATATTTAAATCTTCTTTGCACAAATTAATGCATTATCCGTTTCTAATAAAGATTAAAATGTCTTGCACCTATAATGTGTCGTTATGATGTACGTATTCTTAACAATTAGGCTTACGTCATTATTATGCGTCTCTTTCAGTGATATTGCCTATGAACTTTGATGTAACTTTTGATAACTAGGCAACTAAATGAAAACTGGTACACCACTTTCTTGGCCCACTGTAAAACAGTGAATATCTGTACTCGTATAATTTGTGTACAAAGTGTTTTAAATATGAATAAACAAAGTGCATTTATTAATGAAGAAAGTCACGAAAAAATTGTGAAAGAAAATGAGTTATTACTCTATATACATTCATTTTATTATTATTATCACAAATGCAGTATTATTTTTTGTTTTGTTAATTTATATATAATGCTATGCAATAGCTTTACCGCGGCAGTCTCCGAGTGCCACACGTCTTTTTTTTAATTAAGGTAACACAATCCAGCATGACCGACACAGAACAAAACTCGATTAGTTTAGTTTTTATTCGGTCACAGATGCGTTGCTATTCTTGAGGACTGAGTTTGTACTCTAAAAAAGTGTAACCGGCTCCACATGGTATATGAAACTAACCGATGACATTTAGCTTTGTTTGTCGTAACATTACATTTGTCATCGGCCCTTGAATACTGTGCTAAATAAGACTTCTTGAAGTCGATGAAAGTTAGGCTGAAAGTTTGCGTTACGTACATACAGGTCAAGCTAATAAATGGGCATTAATAAAAACTACAATCGAGAGCTTAATGTGCCCTCCGAGGCACGTAAATGTTCAATATTTGTCTTCACTAACGGTCAGCCATCCAACTAACGACAGCCCCCGCATTTGCTTAACAGGGTAAAAACAAGCGCACGTTGATTAAACAATTAAACTGATTTACGGGACAACTAC
The DNA here is from genome assembly GCA_905404135.1 of Hesperia comma. NCBI lineage: Eukaryota > Metazoa > Arthropoda > Insecta > Lepidoptera > Hesperiidae > Hesperia > Hesperia comma. The sequence continues at coordinate 6,001,788 of FR990018.1, forward strand.
GTAATTTTCATTCCGGGAAACGGATTAATTCCCTCGGTATAGGAGATAAACTTTACTCTTGAAGTTCTGTTATGGTACATCACAGTCATCATCGCAATCTTTAAATGAATAGACTAAGCCCTGACTTAAAACTAATGCAGTTTTTGTTAGAAAACTAACATGTAGGATGCGGTTGTTGCAAGGAGACGGTTCTTAACTTAAGGCGCTTTATACATGGAGCAACTATTGCAGCAACTGGCAACTCGCTGGCAACCAGCTGTTTACATACATTTCAATTGGACTGCGCACACATAGCAAATCGAGTTTCGCGTTCCGGTGATCGTCAATAGTTTTCAGTTGCTGTAATCGATGACTAGGTTAGTTCCTAATTGCCGCAACTAGCAACTGTTAAATATTATACCGGTTTTTAAAGTCGCCGTTTTCCGCAACAGCTGTCAATCGCAACGCATCGGACGATTTCACACCCTCCCTCCCTCTGCTTGTACCCGGAAATGCGTAGATTGAGCAATTCGCGTAAAAGTTGCTCATAAATTGCTATAAAATTGCAGCAACCGTAAACGTTGTAGCAACTATCAACTTTTTACAGAAAACTTTTAAAAAGTTGATAGTTGCCTCAACTCAAGTTGCTCCGTTGGTAAAAGCGCCTTAAGTTAAGAATACCTGAGTATTGGATAATTAACTGCTTGTTTGAGGGCTGTCTCAGTAGGTATTGTTGTTTTTTTAATTTCATAGGTAGATCTCAGCAACACCAGAGGCATCATAGATATCGACCAAGAAAGATGGAAGAGGAAAGAAAAAAGAAAATGTCACGACTATATTTTTAATAAAAATATAAAAATAAAGACGTGACACTTTCAGCAACAATTAGATTATAATGGATAAAAATACAAATGTAAAAGAATATTTTTTAATTGTCTGCATCCGTGGTAGTGCGGTTTTTCGTTCCATAATGTTTTTGCCACTTAGCTATCCTTTTGAAGGCCCCGAGGCAAGAACGAGTCGGTGGCAATAAGCTTATTCTCAGTTAATTTGTTACACTCCGACATTTTGTTTCGTTGTCATTACAGTTGGCACAACATCGTTTAATACCTTCACTTTATTTGGCTTAATTTATTTCTACAAATTAATGTAGATCTACAAGTTAATCTAGATAGACGAGTTTGAACGACTGTACCAATGTATATTTTTAAACTACATGCGTCATACATATATTAAAAAAATGTACACATACTTCTACTGATGTACCTACATAATGGCATCTTTATGATTCATTTTCATGTATAAATCTATAGTTATACTAGCTGACATGACTGTATGTATTTTTTAATGCCGAATTATAGAAAAATAAAAACTTGACAATTTTTAAATGATGGATTCTTCATTTACCGAAGAAGGTTTTCAATTTTGTCATTAAGATACGGCCAATAGGAGCGGATTATCAATAAAAAAATTGCCAAACGGGATAGCATTTAACATTTGATAAATTATAGAACAAGTCTCCCGAAACAAAGCGAGGACGTCCAAAAGATTAGTATACAGGAAGCCCGCCTGCGTTGCTACGCGCTTGCTTGAGCTAGCCACCAAACAGCATGTCATATTTCGGGTGAGGGTTGGAGGCAGGCTTCTATAAAAATTTAGCTTCTCTCTTCTTTTTAGGTCAATAATGCATTGGTTACTGAGGCTCATGGGCGGCGGTGGCTCACGGTCATACCACCCGTTGCCAGCCGCTGTGGGACAGTTATCGGTTACGATGCTACAGACACACAACCACACAAATATATAAAACTTTTAACATCCCTCTTTTTGCCTTAAAGTATAAAAAGAGACAAATCTATAACATTTAGCTTCGGAATGGTAAAATAAGATTAGTAATTATTTTGTAGTAGCGTAATTAGGTAATATTCCGTGAAATTAGCCTACGAGACAATGAGATAATGTGTAGAGATAGAGATAATGTATTCTCATTATACAGTTTTTTTTTGTAGTAGGCACTCCAATCAGAATTGAAGTCGAATTCCTAGTTTAATTCTAAATCGGATTTAAAGTTAAAAAACAAGACGAAACAGCTTTAATATGAATAGACGATAATATAAATGACGTAAAGTTTTTCTTTATATTTTGTTTTTATTATTCTACAGTTACAATTCTCAACAATTAGATCATCGAACTCTACTTTTAATCTCAATTGTATAATTTTAGTAACTTTGAAGCGTGTTTCAATTGAATCCAAGTTTAAATTGGTCGATATTCGCTTGGAAATAAATTTCCTAATATTTATTTTATTTATTTTCCATTTGAATGCACGTTGATTTATAATTATTTTATTGTACCTATAAAAATTTATGCAATTTGCAACGTTCTCAGAGCTCGAAAACTATTATGTAGTATAATAACTGTTATTATATTATTTGATTATAATTAACCACTTTATTTTTGTTAATGGTACTTTGAATTATTCACTTAGTATACTTACTTCTCTTCTAATTATCAACTACCTACCTGCAAAATTTCATCGTCACATGTCAAGTGGTTTTCGAGATTTCGTGATGAGTGGACCTTTCGCTTTTGTGTATATAGATGTACAGTCAGCGATCGGTTATAGATTTGTTATATATTTTATACATAATTATGTTTTAAATCACGAAATAAAATACTTAACTCACTCAACACTCAATTAGGGTAAGGTAAAACAACCCTCTTAGTCCCGCTACCCCAAACATTTGTTACATTCTAATAGTGTGTCACTCAAATCATTACATTAGCGTTGCTTGTGAAATAAAAACGGCTTATTATGTAGAGCCCACAGGGATATGTTCGTTCCCTACTTCCCGATACTTAAGAAGCTGATAATATGTCGCATTACGGATAAAAATATTGCTCCTTCTTTATCCGATAAAGGAAAATACGTAGCTCTTAAATGTTACGAAATTACATATTAATGTACTTGTCTATCTACGAGTATAACTCTATGGTATCATACAAACTTGATGATTACATTAAAAATGCAACTACTTGGATGTTTTGATATTATAACCATAATCCATATGTTGTAGTAAGTGAATTCTGTAAAAGTGAGTAGAAAAAGCAGTAAACACTTTCGAGACTTTCTTGCCGTTTTTTTTGAAGCCCACTCATTGTAAGCTGTTTTAAAGTAATGGCGTAGATCAAATTTCGAAGTGTTCATAAAACACTAATTTCGAATGAACTTCATTTCATTTATTCGTTCTGATGACGGGTAATCAACATTTTACATGCATTCGCGTAATTAGACGAAATACGAAATTATTTCTGACCAGGAAAAAAGCTTTCGAACACCTTTTTAAGGTTCAATACCGAATGTTTCAAACAGCACTTACAGAATACCGTTGTTCGTCCGTGCGTATTTCACGGGGATGAATCTGTTCAACCGTTAGGAAAGACTTTAGCAGAATTATTTTAACTATGTACTTAAGAGATTTAAATTGAAATGCAGAATTCTTAAGTCTAATTTGAATTAGCATTGAATGTTGTTTTTTTCATGTTTTAATCAAAACAAACATTTTGAGAACGAAATTCCTTATTTATTTCTAGAGGAAATATTTTACATAAAAGCAAAGTTGTTGTCAAAGGAGTGTATAAAATATTATTGTCGGAAGGCTCTTTCCTGAAAATAATGCATAACGTTTGCGGTCGAGCCAAATGCTGGGGTTTCATACAATCTTGCAAAGTATTGGAACGGAACGAACTCGAAGCTACTAAAGGAAGCCATTTTGGAAGATTTGAATTCCTTCCTTTATCGAAGTTTCCTCATAACTGAGGCTAATTCTGATCTTTAAAAGATAAAATTTATCTACGGGCCTTAAGGCATCTTTTGAACTCTTAATAATATAATCAAAAAATATGATCAGCAGACATCATTCACCGTTAAGGACATCGAAATAGTTTCCTTCAACAAAACTTGCTTGATTAGGTACGTTGGCTAATCAATCAAATAGCATTTCTAAGTATATACCTGAAGCAAAAAGTTTTTAGGCAGAGCGTTTTTGAAAACTACGGAACGGAGGATTTTAAGGACGGTAAAAGACGGCTGGCTGGACCAAGGACAGAAGGTTTATATAGAGGTGAAGAGTAGAAATATAGTGTTATTAAATAGTAATAATACACCGACAAGGACATGAAGTATTACCTACGCACAATAGTTTTATTCACTTGATAACGCCGCCATGTTAAAAAGTCATTCATAAGCATGGATGTAGAAGTCTAGATGGGCCCGTAACATACATAAGGCGCACGACGAGTGGTCAACATTAGGTTGTGTGATTGAGTGATTGATCAAGTCAGTCTGTTGTAGACAGCAGCGAGGTACACATCTTCCTTACGCAAAATTGATTTCAGTAATTACGTCCGCAAATGTAGAAAATATGGCTTCCTGTGCCTCCAAAAATATTCTAACAATTCAAGAAACACAAATAAAGTCCAAAGGAATCACATTTCATTAAGTAAACATTGAATTGTAAATTAACTTCACTATTTCTAAAATAATAACTTTAGTAAAATGGCGCGTGACATATGTAAGAGTAACAAAGACAGCACGACTAAAACTTCGAAACGCGGAAGCGAGATATCACTATGTAATCTGTTCGTTTTCAAATATAGTAACAAAATTCCATCGCGCCAACTTCACGCACAAACCGATTCGATTCAAAATTGGATTGTTCCAACTTGACGCACATTCGAACGTGCAAGGCCCGTCTAGGTATATATGTCCATGTTCATAAGTACCTACGTTGTGGTCATTCATCTGTCAGTTGAACTTCTCGAATTGCGTGCAATGCATCCGACAGCCCTCTCTTCATTTCAAGGTTAAGTTGGTTTTACTGTACCTAATTCTAATTTACGATCGAATTTCGAGTGTTGAGCGAGTTTTGTAGTAGGTAGTTATTATTTTACTAAATTGTTAAGACTCTGTCGGCCAATAAGACAGAGTACTTAAAGATCTGCAAGAATTACAGTAGACAGGCGAATAATACCGAAGCTTAAGTTTCACGAGGAGTGTCAAATTTGTGCGGTGCCAACAAACCTTCACAAAACCTTTGTCATTTAATTAAATTTAAATATTGTCTTGCATCATTCTTTTTGTCGCGTTTCAGATTACTTTCCATCGTAAAATGGTAGGTAATCTATGTACCTATAATAGGAAAAAATATACCTACATAAAATTAGATAAAATTACATGTAAGTATAAGTGACCGTTATTAAATTACTAAATTTTAGTAAACAAGTAAATTCATTCATTCAGTAATGGCAGATTCATAGAATTATTTTATACTTAATAGAATTAATGTATGGTAATTAAATCTGGTATTTTCAATATTTCTTAAATGAAAATGAAATTGTGCTAGCAACAGATTCTCAAAAGTTAACGATCAGAACTTCAATTTTATGTACCTAACGACGACAACGGTGACCATTCTGAACTTCAACAAGTAATCGTCAAGTATGTAAACCGGCACATGATTTCATTGCTAGCCTTAGTTTTAGAGTAAAGGTAACTAGTTGACCTAGGATGAAACCAACCACCTGTTGATGAGTAAATTGAGTAATGAAATGGTGAATGAAAGTCGGTCTTTTAGTTCATCGTCATTTTTCAGTTCATCTTGTTTATATTTACTTACAACTAGTGGTAGGTACTCACATTCATTGTAGCGTGATATTATAGAGCCTTATTGAGCCTTCTTCAATAAATTAACTAATCATCATACAAATACGCGATTCTCATAGTTGTAATGGTACAGGTGTAACTTAGAAAATGGTAAATTTTTTATCTCTATTGATCGTCTGCCGAGTCAGCTTGCAAATAATAATATTATAGCCACTCAAACTCCATAGACATCGGGTAGGTATAATTAAGTAGGAAAGTTTCGTTTCATTAGTAATTATTCAGTGGTTTCAGAAACTAATGAGTTCGTCTGTTTTCTTCCGATCTACTAATTATCTTTGGGTTCCGGCAGATTCATTAATCTTCGCTATTGATGTGGCCAAGAGTCAGCTGTGGCCTACTTACAAGTGCGCTTTGGTTTCCATCCCCACATAATGAGGCCATTTCAAAATAATAATTAAAGACGAAACAGATTTGATGGCAGCTTTTGAATTTCTGTAATTTTAAGTATTTTGTAACATTTTGAATTATTTTGAATTTACAATTAACTTGAAAATGATTAATAGATACGACAACATCTACGGATTTTTGTACGGTGTGACTGAAACAGTAAAAAAATATGTACTTTTTTATGTCGATCAATATATAGGCCACTATTTTTCCTAGGATTCTCGCGGGGTCAGAATCACACAGGAAAAACTTTGTGACACACTGAGTTCCACGCGGGCGAAGCTGCGGGCACAGCTAGTAGATACGATAAAAGAAGGAAGTAAGTCAAAAAACAACTAGTGGGCCGTTTAGGGACATTATGGCGGGAACGCGAAAAAGGAGAATCTAGAAATGTAAGTTTAGAAAGTATTTAGATAATATTAAGATATTAATGTATAGGGTCGTATTACCAAATTACACTTGGCCGAGATGAAGTTTTACAATATTAATAAATTACTAAGTACATATTTCTTGGATCTCTTATCAATTATTGTTCTGTGAATTACTGTATAATTGGAAATACGAAAGTTACTAAGACACTAAGAGTAGGTAAAGTAATTAACAGCACAAATTGACGAGGTAAGAAGATGAAGTTGATATTTAGGAAGATGTATTGTGTGCTTTTCCCCAATAGGAAATTCCTGTAAGAAAGACGTCTAATTTCCGTTGTATGTCAGCGTATTAAGTTCTCACAGCATGAAGCGCTGATGAAGCTGAATGTCATTAAAATATAATTGAATAGTCAACTTTTGATTTACGTTCAGGAAAAGCTACATTGTGACGTTAACATTTCAGTTAAATGTCGTTTACAAGAAGGCAGTTACTAGAAAAAGTAACTTCAAATGTTAGCCCGAAACGAATAAAAAATCAAATTTTCTATTGCATTGAATTCTCCATTCATGGTATTCTTATCATGTGCCTAAGATATTTTGCAGTCAGTGACAAAAGATTTACTAGACCAATTTCTTAGGTTTCCTCTTTACATTTACATATACGAGTACATTTACATAATACGAATATGTACCTTCAGCATAGATTTTGCATACGCTGACGACTTACAGAAATATATTTAGGTACTAGCTGACTCGGCAGACGTCGCCGTCGTCCTGCATGCAACATACCTATAAACAAACAAAATCTTCCGCTTTATATAGATATTAGTATAGGAGTATAGATTTGTCATTATGAAACAAACTTCAAAGAATTCAAATCGTTTGCTATTAAAGTACTCGAAAAAACATTATTAAAGAAACAAAATCATTTTACTTAAAAATAAATTAATTTTTACTTCGAAATAGTTAAAATAAACAAAATCTAATAGATGCAAAGCTCTCGGTTAGCGTAACGAGGTGTGCGGTGAGGTAATAGCGTTTTACTAACAGGCTACTTTATTATTAACGACTACAAGTACAAATCGCACCAACTCGGCGTAGACACGTAAATTATGACTGAGCTTAAATTTATACAAATAATAACAGTAATACATACATAGAAGCGCTCATAGCTTGTTGTGTTTCGTCTATATTATGAGCGATTGGGTGAACGGCCATTATTAAGCGTTTCCGGGCTTCGGAGGGCACGTAAATCTGTCAGTTTTAAAATTAGATGATGAAGTTACGCCGATACTTTTCTCTTTTAATTTTTTCAGACTTTTAGTACTTAGTGTTATACCTACCCCTGATCACAGTCGACTAACCCCTAAAAACATCCACGCTTGAGCAGCGAGGTGACCCGATAAGTACCTACACCGTATAGGTATGTATCACCTGTTCCCTATAGTGCGCCATTAATGAATAAAAAGTAATAAAATAAGAAAAAATCGAAACAATTGATAAGTTACGCAAACATTAAAAAAAGGCTTTTGTAACAAACCTTACGTGAACTCACAAGTGTACGACAACCATTAGCGAATGGATGCCCGCGTGGTCAAAGCAGTTTATCACACCAGCGTGAATGATATCGAAGTTTTTGACACATTCGTGGTTTTCCAAGCTGTCAAACCTTTGACAGTTTTCATGTGAACCTCGAACCTACGCTTAGGCTCTTACCTACACTGTGCAAACATACGTAGGTACAATTTACACACGTTTGCACGAATGTGAGTCACTCATATGGTCTTATGCAAATACATATCTTGACTATGGCTCTATAATTAAAGGTCTGTGAATTATAGTTATAAAAGAGGGTAGGTGACGAAGCACGTTGTTTGCGTCTCCGCATCAAGGGAGCGAGTGCTTTTAAAAATAACATTAATATCGGATGAATGGGCAATAATAATAACAGTGCTGAAAGGGGCGCGCCGACCGACGGCAGTTTATTCACACTTAACTGTCTATACGTATAACAAAACTGTAACGGACCGATGTCTGTACTTACTTTAAAGTTATTTCTGAATATTACAGGGGTGATTGTCGACGTAATAGGTAGATAACAGAAGTTTCAGATTTTTCTTTGACCAATTTGTGTTTGTGGTTTTTATTCCCGCTAATTTCAGAAATAGCTTAATCAATTTAGATGCATTTCTCAGTCATATATATAGTAAACTAGCTACCCGCCCCGGCTTCGCACGGGTGCAAGTTAGATTTACCATAGCAGCGCCATCTATTGATTACTTACTCAACCCAGTCGAAAGGTATCGACATCTGTTACATATATAATTGTGACTGTCAAATAATAACACTCTTAATTTAGTTCTCTTGTGTGACGCTAGGTGTCTGTTCATCTGTGAATTAGACTGCCATGTCAATTGTCATTACTATAAGGGACAAATAATTAGAAATAAATTAAAATTGCGACTATAATTTGAGATTTAAAGTATCCTATCTCTCAAGTTGGATCGAACTGCACATGGTGTGCGAATTTTATTATAATCGGTTAAGTGATTTAGGAGTCCATCGCGGACCAACATTGTGACACGAGATTTATATATATTAAGATAGGCAGCTCGAGTTATATAGTCGTTTTTCATTTGGTTTACAAATTAAAACGAACAGACATATAAAATGAGGCACCTATTAGAGGTGAGGTCACTGAGGTTATTTATCTTACTCTTCTCACTCATTTTATTCCTGTATCTATATATTATTTTTATCTTTCGCATTATAAAAGTTAACATGATGTCGTATCCGAAAAAGTATTGCTTACTTTTAGAAAATACACACAAGAATATGTTTTGAATAAAAATTCCGCATACGTGGAGATTTAGGACTTACAAAGGTAATCCTTTCGTCTTTGAACTCCAACATACCAATATTACATAAATTACATTATTGCGATACTAACTGGACGTCGGAAATAATAATTATTAAATCGATTCAAAATCCTCGAGGAAATCTAGCCTTGAAATGTATCGGCAAAATCGGCTTTTTTGTCCTTTTTAACTTTCCTGTTAATTGGTTTTCGATCTCACTCTACGGGTTGTGGTTATGTTCGGTTACGAATAGTTGGTGTATTAACGACAAAGCCCACAACTACGGGGACTATTTAATCCCTCAACCGAACTATATTGTATTTGTGAAGGAGTTACTTTAGTCATACAATCATAGGCTATTAATACCTTAATACCAAGCCAGTTTTTAACCTACTTTTTCCAAGGTTTCCAATTGGACTGTTACTTTATTTGGTGCGTTACCTCATAACGTTGTACTGAGTGAACCGATTATGATAATTCTTCTGTTTATTGAAAAGGTAGTGTTTGTTGACAGTCATGTAGCGAGTAGTTTTTGAGTTATCTGTACGATTGAAGTCTGTATTTTTTTTCTAAAATGCCACTCAACCTATCAAACTAGTGTAAGTAAGCTAGCAAATTAGTAACCTTGGCCTAGCATTATACAGAACTAAGTAGGATCTTTTCTAGGCTAGTAAACGAGCGAGTAAGCTAATTCGCTAGCGTCTTAAGCCAAGATATTTTGTAAAAATAGCCTCGTGTATCTCGGTCATAACAGCCTAATCATTGCCCTAAGTGCATCTTCTAAAGAACTCTTTTAGTGGGGCGCTCATGTAGGTAATTAATACTGTTCCTACAAATGACAGCTACAATCAATAACTACGATCTATTCAAATGGCGGTCACAAGCAAAAAACTTCAGTCGATAGTAAATGATTAATACTTAAGAATCGTAAGACAAATTGGACAATTTCATATAATAATGGATTACAATTTTTTAAACGTTTTAATACCTACTTTGATTGATATTTTTAAGATTATAATTAGATCCGCCAAGAGCTGGAACACATTGCCTGTTACGCTTATTTTCGATTACAATGTAAGTGTCTGTAATAAAAGTCAATAAATTTTTAAGTCAATGCACTTTTATACTAGCGCTCATCCCATCGGTCAAGTAGGAACTTATACAATGTAAAAACGAAGAACATTAAACACTAGGGTAGGGTAGGTCACATAGCCTCTAGCAAGCAAAGCAAAAAAAATTTCGAGCTAGTCATCTCTACAAGGTAGCTAAGTACAACTAAGGGAGATATTTTAAAAGCTTTGAAAGAGCCTGCCTAGTATACAAGGTATTCTGAATGCCAACTTGTGAAATACACGATTTTCACATTTCCCCCTGAACGCGGCACTAAGCAATGTAAACAGTTAGATACGCAACACGTGCCTGTAGGGACGTTACTATAATTTGGTACGAAATATGAAAAAACACAATCTTATCTAATGTTTGATGAACTTTCGCACCGGTTTCATATGGCAGTATGTATACATTGCTAAGGTTAATTTTTTATTAACCCAGCAGTGGGATTATGAATTGCAATGATCATGCATACTAGAATATCCCAAAGAAATATGTGTAATACATGTAAACAAGTTACTAAATTATTAAAGATGTACACATTAAACGTTCTTATTGATATTTATTATTCTGCTAAATATATCTAAACTTTATAGCATAATCTAGGCCAAAAATAACAGGGTTTAAAAAAATATTTGTCGAAAAGTTATTGCCAAGATATTGCCGCTTGTCATGGCGGAGGCACTCCCGTGACCCCAGATAACAATTTTTAATATAACATACCTACCATATTATGTTACGAATAAAGTAGTATCTAATAATCGTCTCAGGAAACATAATCCGTACATTTAATGTACGGATTATGTTTCCGATTACACTTACTACGTCACTCATATTTGAGTTGTTGTTAGTATAGTGCGCCCAACTTATCTCTGAAATGGCAAAAATTGGAACTAATGCCGCCATGTTAAAAAGACCTTCATAAGTACGTTGTGGTCATTCATCTGTCAGTTACTGCCTCACGATGATAGGTCCAATGCGTCCGACAGCGCCTCTCTTCGTTTCAGAGATAAGTTGGTTTACCTATAATAGTAAATTAGTAATCAATTGTTTGTCTGAAGAAGACATTGACAGTTGTTACTAGAAAGAAGAGTCTGTCACAGTTGAATTCGGTCACAGGTGCATTGCATAGGCATTTCTCGTTGCTTCCCCTAGGAATAGAAAGGATCGCCACTAGGACAGGTATGACGTCTTTCCTCTTGATTGCCACAAAGGAACAAACATACATGGACTGCTAGAATTAGCATGTACGTAAATAGTTATCACACCCAAAACACTATACTTAGAACACACTACTTTTACAATTTCATTAGTTACACAAAACATTTCCACAGATTTCATGACACAGTTCCACTTATTTCATTTTCACAACAATACAGTTTCATTCCACAACATGCTCCATCCTGTATGGAAGTTCCCAGCAGATAGATAAAACCCTCATTACATTGTGTTTAACAAAGTGAAAACCATATTCTGCATTTAATGCGATACATCGTGAAACGCCTTTGTCCAACGCAGAGTCGAGCGCTCGAGTGATCTTTCAATACTTCATAGCTATTGAGCCGAGAATTCTTCTAGTATAGCGGGTCACCAGAGTGTCTCTATACTCTATACTATTATTATACTTAATGCGGATTTTCGCATTTCATCGTTTACGGTGATACTTTTGTTAAGGCTATCCGAGGGTGGTAGTGATCATTTTCCCGACACGAATAGTCTTTTCGTATTTGGAGTTTGATAAATGGTGTTATTGCTTTACATTGTTATTAATGTTAGCGTGACTTGTATTCAAATAGCATGTTATATACAAAATTCCTTTCACGTTTTCACTTACGTCCAAATTTTATTTTGTCTTCTGTTTGTTAAGAAATAACAATAAATGACAATTTAAAGTAATTAATAAACCTAGTAATTTAGTTAATTGGAATATTGAATTTGCCAAGTATAATATTAATTGGTATCATAATAATTTATTATATTAATATATTCATAGGATTATTATAGGTAATATAAAGTAATAGGTAAATAATAGGTAGTATAAGGTAATATAATAATATTTATTAACTAACTTTTTATTTAAAATTCAATATTCATATTGGATATTGTTAGCAGCTTTTACCACAGGGAACTACTTTTGACTGATCATCAAACAAACTTTCATCCCTAATTTTACATCTTAAAGGTTAATTTACCAGAAACTTTGTAACAGTTGCTCCATTATTGTAACCATAATCCTAAAGATAAGTTATGATAACATGAGACAAAATTATGAACATATTAAACAGAAGTCCTAACCTTCCTTTTGATTTTGATCTTATTTAAAAATTGATTTATCTTGATAAAGATATTTCGTATTCTAAATTCAATAATAAATAACATTTGAAAGTAAAATAAAAATATTCCTAAAATTCCTGATCTTCATTAAGAAGAATAATAGTCTTCATTTCTCGTCCCTCTTGGTCTTTTACAGTTGTAGATATGTTTGATGTGGAATCATTAACTAGTCCAACAACATAAGTGCCGATGCGAGAATACGTGCTATTTCCAACGCCACAGTTGCTATTTCCGCAGTGAAGCAACTATGCGTTTTGCGCAGATGGGTGTGGTTGCCTATTGATACTTGCTAATACAGCATTTCATATCTGCAGTAAGCGATATAAATGAAATTAGTATCTATTTGGAATCCATTACAGAAATCTGTGAGCAATATTGATTTTTTAAACAATTTGGTATTCCCATTTATAATTTTAATTCCTTATATCGAGGGTATAGTGTTAAAACCCAATAAGTGCCGAAAAATGAAAAATCGTTTTATTTAATCATCTTAATGCATTTTTGACGCTCTTTCCAGTGGTATAATCCATTTAGTGGAATTCGCAGTAGAAAGAAAATTACTTGATGTAAGAACCCAATAAAGTGACCACTTTTAGTCATAGCTTAAAAACTAGAACCCAATAAAATGTGATAACTTGATATATGTATAATATTTTTATTTCCCGCTCAAACCAAATAAAGCTATTTATTGGTAATAAGTGTCCAATGATATCAACGAAAATTACCCAACAGCTAAAAGGCAGTTACCACTATCTGCACTTATCGGGTTTTAGCTTTACATAATGTAGACAAGAAACCAAACAGAACCAAAAGCTAAATCAAATAAATATTTTTGTTGGGTTTGATTGTTCGATTATTTTTCCAAAATAACAAGTTATGTTTAGTTATATGATATTCGCTCACTTCGTCAACTAACTTTCTTCAAACTTTGTTCAGAGAAAAACCCAATAATCGAGGGGATTTGAAACAGAGGTGATCAGTAAGATGTCCTGTCAAAACGTTTTTTTTGAATTTCTATAACCAAAGACCCCTATTATTATTATTTGGTGATACAGGCCACGGGAAACAAGTATTTCCGTGAGGCCACTGCGACCATTCCCTATCTATTGTGGCCATCCCATTGAAATTAGATCTGGTCTCCTACTCCTACGGTCTGGGCGAGCCGTTATATTATGTTTTTAGGGTCTAGGTCCTTGATTTGGTCGGGTGTAAAATGCCTACCCAATATAAGAATCATACAGTGGGTAATTGCTATGCATTCGCAAAGGATATGGATGGAAGTTTCCTCTGCCACACACACCACAGAATCTACATGTTGCAGTGTTACTTAACCTATTGTGTGTAGGTGTTAGTTAAGTCTGCAAAGATCAGTGAGCAGCCTAATTAATATTCGAATCTCAGTCCGGCTTAGGCTGAGCACTTTATCTGAGTATTTCGCGAGTATCTAGCAATGAGGGTCTTTGCTTAACGCCCTGTCTCAGGGCTAATGCCCTAAGAACAGCTCGAGTTGTCGTCTTTGATACACCCACCAGGGGTTCGGGACCTATGGTGGACGCCTCTGCAGTTCCTTGCTAGTTCATCTGCCCTCTCATTTCCTCGTATACCCTTATGTTTGTTTATTGCTTGGATACCGTAGTACTACTAATTTGGAGTTGACTATCTCAGACTTTAGGGCCAGAAGCACTGCCTGGCTGTCGGATAGTATTGTTATACGTTTATTAACGTAACCTTTGTTCAGGTTTTGGTGCAAGCAATCAATTATCTCGTAAAGTTCTGCCTGGAATACGGTTGTATACCGCCCCAGTTTGTATTCAGTCTTATCTTGGGTTTGTCTCCTCCTCTCAAGGGTTTCGGTACCGCATCGTCCCATTCTTCCCGTTGCGGTATAATTACTGCGAAAAATTTATTGAGATTTAGTTGTTTATACATGGCGTCGCTAGGCATAGCCATTACTGAGCATGTCATGAGGTCCTCGTAAATTCTCCTCATGACATTCGATTTCCAGCTCTGCTTTCCTCTCTCTGCGGCCCGGAGTATTGCTGCCTTTTTTGAGCAAGGACGTGAAGAAGTTCGAGATTGAGAACGGCCTCCATTACTGCTATGGGAGTAGTTTTTAGAGCTCCAGTTATCATCCGACAGGCTAGGCCTTGGGTGCTGTTAAATTTCTGATGCAAGTCGCCTGGGTCGACTTTTTTGCCAGGCTATACATCCGTAGGTCACAATGGGTTTGTCAATAGCCGTGTAAATCCATTGCACCTGTTTGGGTTTCAAGCCCCATCTGGAGCCTGTAAGACGGCAGCACGTTCCCAGAGCGATTTTTTCCTTTTCACCTGCGCTAGGTGTTGGTTCCAAGTAAGCCTATGTTCCATTGTGATCCCTAGGTATTTTAATTCTTTTGAGAACGGTATTGTAGTTCCGAACAGGAAGACGTTGTGGAGATCGATTATGTTCCTTCTCCATGTAAACGGTACAATTAACGTTTTGTTAGCATTTACATTAAGCCCGATACTGCTGCACCAGCGTTCTACTTTATATAAAGCTGCTTGCATAAGGTAAGATGTGTCTTACCTTGCTTGCTTGCTACCGTGCTTGGGCATCCTCCACGTATGGTTATGACCAAGTCATCTGCGTATCCTTGGGTATCTAGACCATAAAATTGACGATTTTTCAAAACTTTGAAGACCGGTAGGGGTCTTAAAGATGTAGTTTATTTTTACTTTTCAATTTCTTTAGTAATCCTACTAATATTATAAATGCGAAAGTTTGTAAGGATGTATGTGTGTTTGTTGCTCTTTCACGCAAAAACTACTGAACGGATTTTCATGAAACTTTGCAGTAATATAGCTTAGACATCGGAATAACATAATTTGTTAAAATTTATAGAGATTTTTGAAGGGACTGGTTTCCCGAAGCGAAGCGAGGGCGGATTTACTAGTCTACTATAAATTACGCAACTTTTTAGAAGTCTTTTGTTAAGGAAATAAAAAAAAACGTTTTGACGGGACACCCTATTGATCAGGTACACCAAACCAACAGCATTTGAAAGTGACGAAGAATGATTTAACTTATTTTTATTTGTAATTCGTTTATTAAACCATTTGTTAAAGTAAATTATATGTTTCATTTCTCTAGAGCTAAAACCCAATAAGTCGGTACCCTTTGTAACTTATTTTCTTTTTATGATAAAACGGATTAAATCAGAAACTTAAAAATACTGCTTTACACTAATTCAATGTATACACTTTTACCACAAATACTCACTATAACGATATTAATTTAATAACATGGGTATTTTTGACCTCAAAACTTAAATATTGAATATCTCGAAAGTGACAATTATGCACTTATTGGGTTTGAGCACTATACCCTCGATATAAAGAATTTTTCAACCATTATTTTTTTTCATTTAATAGAATGCCACCAAACCCTTCTTTATTTATCGTTAAATACACATATTTTCGTGCAAATGGAATGATGCCTAAGGTGTCGATACGTACGACGAGTTCAGACAATCATTATGTAAATAAGCACACAGATCGATGGTAAATTTCAGAAAATTGCCTTCCCAGCCCCTGGCAACGACATCAGCTCAAAGCAGTGTTTTATAACACTCCTGTACATTATTCAAATTTCGATTTATTCTACCCCAGTTTTATTTTTATACGAGGCATGAAATTGCTTATTATATATTTATTAGACGTTCTTTATTCAATGTGTTTTTTAATAATACGCATGAGACCTTTGTAACGATCAAATGAAGTCCTTTTGCGACATCTTCTGCTCTAAATTAACTTGTTATTGCTATAAAGAGCGGATACTGGATGACTTAATAAGGGTTGAACCCTGAATGATTTAACCAAGGTTGACCCCATCTAGAATCGACAGACAATGAGTTGTCAGTAGTAGTAATGTATCTGTGACTGTGAAGTGCGATGTTTTGTAAATTATGTCTTCGTAGGCATCTTTACCCAATTATCTATAGCATTGAATGTGTATTTGTATACTATGTATAAGAACTTCTCTAAATCCAGCCTTTAAGGTATAAAAGTTACTTAAACAAAGACTTGGTAAGATAGGTCTACGTGATTAAGTCTACTTCGTAAGGAATTAACTCTGTAGCAGGTGCGAAATATTTCAATTAATTTAGTTCTCGACTGTATAAATTAACTCGGAATTTAATTACACGAAGGCGGCTAGACGAACCCAAACAATAAAACTTAGTCAAGGAGTGTGCGTGGCGACTGTACCTCGTAGACAATACTTCGATGCTACGACGTTTAGCTACGTCGCTACGGCGACGCTACGAAACAGCATACAATAATTAATCATCACCTACTTTCGAACGAATGCAGTACCAAAACTATCTGTCTAGTCTAGTATATAAATATCTGCACACGCTAATTATGACTCTAATCCTTATAAAATAACGATTAAAATCCGAATTACTATGAGAGGCTCTATTGTTATTATTTTCGATAAATTAAAAAGTCACCTGTGGGGCCTCCTTTCTTCCTCGTGGTCTTCCTTCATAAACGACGGTTGAAGGCTGAAACGCCGTCGGAATTGGTGTCTGCCTTTCATGTTGCTAATTTCAATGTTCACTTAACACATAATAATAATTTCTGTCAACGAATACAACGGTTGTATCGGGATGCGGGCGGTGATAACCGACGTGCGCAGCCCGTGCCGGTCGAACGGTGAGTGTGGCCGGGAATGCGCTCCCTGCTGACGGTGCGAAACGCTTACCATAAAACAAATTTAAATACTCTTCTTCAAACAAAGGTTTTTAAGGATTCGAATTTCAAAAATGTCTCACAGTGTAACGAAGTTAATATCGTACAGAGTAACATAAGGTTGTAATTAGTTTCTGAGGTGAAATAAGTTGGAAGAAAATTGTATTTAAACAATGTAGGTATGATTGTTTATGTTCTTAAATATTTAATGTAGCTGTAGGAATCCTTAAAAGTTTATATAATTACATTTATGTAGATGTAAGTAAATAGCACTTTAAAACGCATTAAAAAAAATAGATCCCTCCCGACTGCATAACTGATATTTTGAAATCAATATTTTTGTTCATCAATATTATTAAAATTACCGTAATACCGTAATTCATTATTTTAAAGGTTTGTTTCAAGTTAACAGTAGATATATATGTTAACATCTTCTATATATATTATTATCTGTAACATAGTATATAGCTTTCCTTTCCTTACTTCTCCGTGTAGGTAAAATCTTTTTGCACAAAGGAGCAGAAAGTTTTCTCGTTAATTTAATTGTACATCAATAAAGGTTAGTATCCTAACGAGTTTCATCACGGTACAACTTTACAAAAGACTCGTCACACAATAAAAACAAATGATAATGTACCACGTACACAGACCGTCGTACGATCGTTTCACGCACCGAGTTTTTCGCGCCGCAATAATCGATTTTCACTTGGTTTTTATCGCAAAAAGTTATCGAATACGGGTAGGTAAAGATTATACCTACTACGATGGAAATGTTCGTGTTGTCGGAAAAATAAATTTAGGTATCAGCACAATATTAGTACTATAAAGGGTCATACGACGTAGTTTATCAGATTGTATTTTTAGTAGATGTTTGATTGTATTTTTACATATTTTTAGTAGGTTGTCCCCGTAAGTGGGTAAACGTCGGTTAACGACTTAAAAAAAGCGAGGAGGTCCTCAATTTGAATGTTTTTATATACTATAAGCCTTATACATATCAGTATAATTTGTATTTGCCTTATATAATTATTTGTTTGTACCAATTTTGTTGATTTATTGTAATATGCGAAAGATGTTGCTTGCTGGTCTCATTAAAATCTGACCGAGATCTGGCG
Source organism: Hesperia comma (assembly GCA_905404135.1). Classification (NCBI taxonomy): domain Eukaryota; kingdom Metazoa; phylum Arthropoda; class Insecta; order Lepidoptera; family Hesperiidae; genus Hesperia; species Hesperia comma. The sequence continues at coordinate 6,020,397 of FR990018.1, forward strand.
AGCAGTTTTTGTTTGTGTAATCCCTACTAATGTTAATTTATTTCGACTACGTTGATTATGATATAATGTTCTCATTTTATTACTTCTCTATATTTAATTTGCTTTTTTTGTTAAATATAATTATTAATGTAATTGATGAATGTGAATAAATTTTGAATAAAAAAATAAGAAGAAAATAAAATATGAATGTGTAACAATAAACACAATTAATGGTGAGTGATAGAGTGACAAGCCAACTCAAGATCAAATTTAATATTCTATAGCATTAATAGTTTAGGTAAAAGTTGGTTTATTTTGTAGTAGTAAAGATTATGTACGTATAGATATTGAAATAGGCCAACAAATCCAGTACAATACATCAGTGAAATGCGCGTCCAATCAGCAAAGCTGTTTCTACGATTATTTGAACAAGCGCACAGATTAAAACAGAATTCATTGTTCATTCTAAACATCATTGCGTTAATAAAACACCTCCAAATAACTTCCGTATCCACACATTGATTTGATACGGTTTTATTGTTATAAGCCATGAAAATACATTTGAATTGTTTGAGATTGAAGTATTAGAAATTATTTATTATCGAAACCTATAACTGTACTACTGCTGGGCACGAGACTACTCAGAACATGAGAAATACAGGCCATAGTCCACCACGCTGGCCAAGCGTGGATTGGCGGACTTCATCCAACTTTGAAAACATTATGGAGAACTCTCAGGTATACAGGTTTCTTCACAGTTTCTTCTTCACTGAAGCAAGTGACAACTAAATTGAAATACGCTCATAAGTTTTGATAATGCATGGTGCGTGCTGGGATTTGATCCCGGGAACTCCAGTTCGGAAGTCCAAAGTTGAACCCACTTTGCTACCTCTTTATTATAGCTATATATTTATTATCAGATTATTATAAATTGGGGCAGTGCTTGAACTTCGTGGCCTTTCTAGTTTCTAAGTAATCTACTACGTTGTTAGTAGTATATCTAGCTACACTCGCACCCTTGGCCTGTTGCGCCGAACAGCCTACAAGGAGATATAAAAGGTTCGTCCTGCCTCGTGCAAAGTTTTTCCATAAATAAGACCTTTTAGAATGAGATTCTGAAGTCGTTTTCTTTGGAAAGCAGAGGTTTTTTAAATTTTTTAAATTTTAAATTCGAAATTTTCATACCTGATTTAATCCTATTCTATGCACTTACATGTATAAATAAAATAGGGTCTGTTTGTGTTTTCAAAATAACAGTGTTGTTTCCAGTGCTTAGATATAGAGATATTTACTTAATTCTGAAACACAAATAAAGGATTTTAATTTTTTTGTCTGTCTGTATGTTTGTCTGTTTGTCCGGCTTTCACCGGGATATATAAGAGGTTGGATGGAAGAGGAAGGAAAAACTCTTATGCGCGTCAAAATCGCGGGATCAGCTCGTCTGCAATAGAATAAAGAATGCAAAGAAAATTAATTAAATATCTATTTTGTTAGGTACGCTAAGATAATACAATATTCCGCTACGAGATAGGATGCGTAATGATGAAATCAATGGGCAGGCTAAATCGTTCGAAAAATGGACAACCCATGGGGTAAAAAGTCCTCGAATGGCGCCGCGGCAAAAGCAGCCCCCGACCTCGTGAACTGATGACCTGAATAAGACAGCCGGAATCCATTGGAAATGGACTTCGAAAGGCTGATAGGTAGAAAAGAATAGAATACTCTTTATTGTACACACTAAAAGGTATTTACATTTGTGAAATATCAGATACATCCCGACAAAAACAAAAATCTTTGCCCTTATTTGTTTATAAAAGTTATAAAATCTCACGAAGTCTTAACCCTTAGGAGTAGCTCTAAAAATAAATGGCAGTATGGGGGCGAGCTACAGAGAGTTAGAAACTTTTTGTCTTCTCTCTCCCCTCATAGTTCATGGACTACGACGACCATTTACTTTCAGATATCTCGTCAGATTATTAAGGCGTAACATAGACCAATAGGTGGCCCAATTTTATATTCAGTAAATTCATATCTTGTTTAATAATTCATGTTTACGTTAGTTGCGCCAATTATCTTATTCTACCGTCAGTAATTTGATAGATTCAGCAGCTGTGTTCTCTCACGCTGTGATGCGGTAAATTCGTGTAAATATTTTCATGTGTTATTATAAAGCTCATAATAAAAATTCACAGTAAATTCACAGTCTGGTAACTTTCATCTGAACTGAATTGAAATATGATCGATTTGGGTTCTCCTTAGAATTATATCGTACTTACTTTACGACTACCATCAATGATGATATGCAGTAAAAAAGATTTCTTATTTACTACGATTGTCACAGATTGTCTTTTGGATCTCGCTTTAATTCCTTGGAGACATGAAAGAAAATAAATAATCTACCACAGTAAATCTCAATCTTTAGATGTAAAAACCCAAAAATAAACTAAGCCTATCACAAGACGATAAAAAGGGAAATAATAAAGATGAATATGAAAAAGGATGCAAATGAAAATGAAGACGTGGGAGCTGTTACTTGCCTACTCTTTGATGTCGTTCCAAAATTATCGAACTTCAAATACAGTCATATAAGTTCAATTATACAGCTGTATATTTTATGTTATCTAGCTGTAAATGAAGTCTAAGTGTCTGTTCACAGAGGCGACAATGACTCACCCTGAATAGTGTCGCTGTCAATTTGACTCCCTGTAAAGCTATAAAAGTATGATGTCACCTTTTTAATCGTCGACAGTATAGCAGACGAGCCACCTGCTGGTTATCATTACCCACAGACATCAGCAACATTTTGGACATACCCACAGGTTTGATGCAGGGCGAGAAACAAGAAAGAAAGAAACTGGTCCAAGCTTCCAACGTGAACATGACATGTCATTCAGCTGCTAACTCGACCAACTGATAACTCTTCAGCCAGGTTTCAATCTATCAAGAAGCAAAATCAGACAACTTGATCTGCCGTACCGATTTGGTCGCGGTCGGGCGGTCGGCTCCAACCAAATCGGAACGTGTGTTAATATTAATACTATTACATTTGGGTTCAGTAAGGAGAATACCACCAACGACACCAGCTCATAGTTGCGTAATAAATAGTAGTGAAAAATATTTCCTAGTGATACCTACTAACGTCACACAAAACTGCAAAATGGCGCATGTGTGAATAAAACTAATATTGAATATAACAATATTCAATAAACATTTTCCTGTACCTACCTATGTCCATATCCTTGAAGTAGGTATAACTTCTTCCAAGTAATAGCAATTTAAAAATATTTATTTCCATGATAAAAATTGTGAATTGAATATAATACTTGTATCAATACTTTTACTCAAAAAAATTTACTTAATCACTGGGAGAATTCCGATACCGGGAATCGAACCCGAGCCTCCTGGGTGAGAGCCAGGTATCCTAGCCACTAGACCATATCGGATTTCTATGCAACGTTGAAATTAAGACACCGTCTTGTCCGTCCGTTGATGTGTCCGTTACACCGTCACATCTTAAATAACAAAATGGTATTTTTTATAAGTATTATTAAAATTAATTACGAGAAATTATAACTCCGTCCGCGTTCAACAACAAACCCACGCAAATACCAGCTTTCCGCCCCTGTGATTAAAGTTGTGTGTAAATGGACGAGTGAGACGAAAATAAATTGCCTAAGTAAATTTTGCTTACAAGTTAAATTGAACTGTAACCACACGTATAAATAGATCTGTTTTAGCGGGGATAGGCAATCCATATCCTCGGCGACTCAAATAGGAGACGAGGATGGCATGGACAACACAAATACAGATAACACTACGGCCCGAGAGCAAACATTTATCTGTCACATAATATCTACCCCGGCCGGAAATGAACCCGGGACTCGCTTTGGGGTCGTCCAATAACAAGACGTACCTCGACGGGGTTTCACGTCGTTGTGCGATATCTAGTTTGTCTTTACCGCATGTGTGAATAAGCGCTAATGTTTGATACAACAATATGAATACATAGCGGTATCCTATGATGTTGATATATCGGAGTATCAGTTGCCTGTCACTGGGGCAGCGGTCGGGGGTTACGCTTGAGGGTGTAATTTATTGGTTTAAGATAATTATTGCTGATAGGGACGTGGTTGCGAACGTACTACATAGTCTTAAATAGTAATATCTGTGGGTATTCTGCTGTCGGGGTAGAATTTAGAAGGCATAGTAGCGTGAAGCCATTACGACACCTTTTTATCACAAGTATAAAACTGTCTCGAGTGTAGTTAATCAGAATGTTTTAATCCATTTAAAATTTTTGGGGTTAATTACAACTGTGAGGCTAAATAGTCAATCTGATAAACCATTAAAGCAATCTGCATCATTTTTTCCACTTTAAGTTTTTTTCAATCGGCTCACGAATAATAAACGTACGACAATTTAAAAAGTTTGTCAATAATTTTTTGTGAATTTCCGTTTAAAAATTTTTTTTTGCGAAACATACGGATGCTGCGAAATTACACGAATGCGGTACTATAAACAAGAACAAACCCAACTACGTCAAGACTCCGTTTTCATATGAAATTGGAAACAAACAGAATGGTATCTGAAATTAGATCGGGCTTCCGCTGTCGACATCCAGAACAAAAATTTCTATACCCCATTGTAAATTTTCAAGATCTTTCCGGAATGTGTACAGTCACGCATACATTTCATCTTGGGAAAGTCATCTTGCGTAAAATGCTTTCCGATCTTCGAATATGAGGTTGTTATGCGTGATTGGTTTAAATCGTATTCAAGTGTATTGTACCAAATCAAAATCATTTCAGGTCATATTTGGTATGTCCAGTAAAAGAGCACAACATAATTCAGCAATAAAATCAATCACATTTTGCTTGTATCTACGCATATTTATAGTACTGTAGTTCTGCCTACAACGTGGAGGACCCAGGGTTCGATTTCCAGCCGGGACAGGTATCAAGGTGACTGATAAAGGTCTGTCCTGGGCTCATGGATGTTCGTGCTGTGTTATTCGTGTGCGTCCATACCACATGCAACAGGGAGTCCTATTAAGGAGGTAGTCTGTAGTCGTCGTCGATCAACAATATCTATAACAATAACTAAATGACGTCTCACCTTAAAAATCCAAGCTTAAAATCGATCGCGCAAATAAGATCCCACCTACGCAAATTTATCTGTTGAATAACGAACTCAAACATACATAATTATGTTTTACTTTCAATTAACCATTTTACTTAGCAATAAAGTCACAAATATTTTAACATTATCATATACTTATGAACATACGACACTAAACAATATAAGAGCTGACATATGAAGTGGGATGTAATTTTTGTAGACGGTTTTCTAGCATTGAGCCGACGTTTAGTTTATCTATTTATTTACCTTTGTTTACCTGCTTCTTGTACCTCCTTTTTAATACAGTAGTTATGATACTTAAACCCAAATACGTCACTATACCTACCTATGTACAATGGGATTTACGTATTTATGACTGTATATCCTAGAAAGAAGAGGGCGGTATGTATAAGTAGAGAGTGATGTAACGTAAAGTTTTAATATCTTTGAGTGCTTTGTTATTTTAAATCCACATGCTTAAAGGCAGTCTAAATCTGAGCGCATTTGCTTGTATTGACGGCGCCTCAACTAGGGTAATTTGCTCCGGCCCCGGCTAACTTTTACAACTTTCGGCCTATTCCACCAAGTTTCCGGAACGTTTGGGCACGCTGCCAACTTTGTATCAATTCTTTGTATCGATTAATAAAAATCTTTCCTGTAACACGTGTAAGTATCGTATAAGGTTAATTAGTTGGTGAATAGATTAATGTTTTTTCTTGGAAAATGCGCTATTAGTACTGTATAAATTTAAGGTTTCGTTAGATACTAATTTAGAAGGAAGTTTCAGGGTGCAGGATCAACCGATTTATTGAATGTAAATATCTGACAACTAGTGTATAAAAGCCACCACATGATAAGAAACACACAATAATGATAATTAGCATAAAACAGTTATTAACTATTTAGTCACGCTCAAACCAGCAATTCATAAATGATGTATAACATTCTGCGGACGTGAATGACGTGAAAAGAAGAAAAAATTGGGATAATTAAATACAAAAAAACTGACTTCAATATGGACATGTAATAAAACATCAACAATTATACTAATATTATAAATGTGCAAATCTGTCTGTCCGTATGTCCGTCTGTCCGTCTGATTGTCTACCTGCCTGTGAAGTTTTCACAACTAAGCCAACGGCCCAATTTCGGTGGAACTTGGAATGAAAATAGTTCAAAACTCAAGGGCACATACAGGCTCTTTTATTTTATACGGGAATGGGAATTTGGGAAACCCATTTGAGGGAAAACCACTTTACCGTATCCGATGATTTTTCGCTGGAAGGTAGTTAATGATGTAAGATGAAACGTATGCCTATTTTTTCAAAAACTAACCCCTTAGAGGCTGAAACAGATGAAAATGATTTTTATTAACTAATACAATGAAAGTATCTACAATGCATCATTCAATAGGTAGGTACAAGACAATAGAATCAAGATATTGTTACCTATACCTAAAGTAAAAGAGGATTTAATATCACAAATTCACAACCTAATTTAATAGTTCCAATATACTTACTTCAATCAATTTCAAGCAGCATAATATTATATGGCTTCGTCGGTCAGAACGTGAGCGCGACTCCAATGGCCGGGATTACTGGAAATTAATACGTGGGTACCTTAAATATTGTGTGTTTCGAGTTTCAAAATGTTCTTATTATAATAAAGTTTTTAAAAATGTGGAGAAAACTGAACTTGGTATAGTAATTGAAGCAAAGTTCGGTTTTCACGCCATTTCCTCCCACGTATGTGTAAAATGTGGCACAAACTACCTACGTCGACATTCCTATAATGCACATATAGGTACATAGGTATACACATACATACAGATACACATACATAAGGTCCTTCAAGAAACTGTTTTATGACTTCCTTGCTGTAATATACAATACTGAATCGTAAGTCGTTTATCCTCGTTAAATCTATCGTTTTAACTCCAAATACTTAAGTACTAGGTTTTGAGTTTGAGCCAACGTTTTGACATAGGTAATTTTGTATAATTTTCATTTCACAATAAATTGTAATAAACAAACTATAAAAAAATTACTTGTATCTATAGTCCTACATACAGGCTGGCACTCTAAACTTACTATAATGCATTAATTACAGCATCCAAATCAAAAATATCATTAAAAACAAAGCTGCAAAAGACAAAAGTTACTTAATCTACAAAACAAATTACTATGTAACACCCTATATACAAGCTTCTTCAAAAATATACTCGAATGGTCTGTGCGTATCATTTCCTACGTGTAGTCTGTATACAACGAAACGTCCATTAGGTGCACTCTAGAAATTTTAGCGGATTTGAAGCGCACGGGTTGTATGTGTTGCTAACACTGTACTCTCAGCCACGAACGTGTCGTCAAATTGGATTACAGATGTTTTAAAAACCGGCCAAGAGTAAATTGGACGTGTGGTAACATTGTGTTAAGTGAGAAAACAGGGTAAAAGAGAAACAATAGGCTTGTAACAAGCTCTTGGCTGACACGTAGCTAGGTATCTCCTAAAAGCAAATTTTCAGTTATAATCTTCAGTTGTATTAATCCTTCTTCTCTTACTGGATGATGTAACCCTAAAAGCTTGATTTTTAAATAGTTATCATTTGGGATCCAAAGCAATATACTTGAGGTTTACACTGAGGCACCACCCTTCTATTTGAATAACTTGTAGTCAACTTTCAACCAGTTTGAAGTCCTTAGTTCCAGCTATCTATATCAATAACAATAATAGAGGAGATTAACGGTCAAATGTACTTACTCCTGCAATAATTAAATAAATAAAAAATACCAACACAAAACATAGTCAGTTTTTACATAACATATTGTGCTCTATTACAAAACAAATATATATCACGTTTGTATATATTTTACCCAATCGATTTTATACCTTAGAGACAACATTTTGGTACCAGGTACATGCCTACTTATAAATTGTTATAAAGGTATGTTCTAAAAGTATACATAACTAGAGTCCTGTTAAATAATTAAAGTAGCCGTTTAAATTAGATGGACGCCAATTTTACCAGCAAAAACACTCTGCTAGCTCATTAATCTCTTCCATAAACAAATTTATTACTTCAACTATTTGCGATGTTAATTGGGAAATCTTTGCGAATATTTTCCCTGAACGACGCCTGGGAATAGCGGGCGAAGATTATAAACCACGTACTTTTACGAAACAATAAACAGACGTTGCGAATAAACAATGGTCGTGAAGGCTTGTCGAGTTACGAATTTGGAGTGTTAGAGGTATGTACTTCTGAAGTAGTAAACAACGCGTCGTGTGGAACGAAATGAATGAGTTTCAGCACCGCATATTTTTCGTTTCTGCTCGTCTAAGTTCCTCGTCGAAGTTACCGGTGTTTGTGTATAGAGTACTTGAACAAGCTTTCGACAAAATTAACCTTTCAGGGCGTGATGCGGGAGAAGTTATTTAAAGTAACTCTTTGACTTCGCCCAACTTCAATCAATTTAGCGACTGGAGGCCATATCACATTTAATCTACATGTAGATCTTAAGCAAAATTTGTGACCAAATCTTTAATATTATAAAACGCAAATGTGACTGACTCACTGACTGATCTATCAACGACAGCCCAAACTACTAGACCGATCGGTCTAAAATTTGGCATGCACATAGCCACTATGATGTAAGCATCCGCTAAGGAAGGATTTATCAAAATTCATCCCCTAAGGTGGTGAAATAGGAGGGTGAAGTTAAAACGAATTCCACGCGAGCGAACCCGCGGGCGAAAGCTAGTATTTTATATTCTAAGATACGATTTATATTCTAAGGTCAAAGTATTCAGAAACACAAATCTCGAAATATAAATAATGTATTGTCAACGTCATGTAGAGTATTAACAGGTTTGTTTCCAAGGCAACGAATATTTTTTTAAACGAATTTCGACTTAATTGCACTTGATGTGTTATAAGAAAATGAGCTGAAGGTGGGGTACGAATCAATTTGGCCCATTGTACGTATTCACTATGTACCCAGTATATACCTCTGATATAAACATGTAAACTACAATAATTCAAATCACGTTTTGTATCAACTAATCGTGCCCGAAGGCGTAATTTCGACGAACAGTAAATAATCGTATTTGGAATACTCGTGTGTGGACAATTTGTTTGATAAACCTATTACGCCCTATTAGAATTTGATAACACGTAAATATTACTTATGCGCACAGAGCAGTTTATCAAAATTTTGTGTCAGAAATTAGGTTTGAAAACATTGCCCAACAGTGATTTAGTCAACAGTAATTTAGTCATATTTACGTATTATTTATTTATCAACCAACCAATCAATCAACCAACAGGGTCGAGACTACGTTTTTAACCCCGACGAAAAATAGGGATGACCGACAGTCAATTTGACATAATATCTGGGACTTGTCTGACAACGAGTTTGACGAATAGACCTACCGAAGTCTTCACTCACAGCACTAATGCCGTGGGGAAACAGTTTCGGGATTTTGGTCCCATGACTGTAGTAGGTATCAGTCGCAGTCCGTTACTACGGGCTGGTCTTTGGGTTGGGACCCTAGGGACCTCGATGTGTGTCTTCTTGGTTATTGGTCATGTCTTGTGGGGCGGCCGAAGCCGCAGCGTCAAGTCCGGTTATTATTCACACCGCCCGGGCGATCAGGCTCTACCCGGATCGCGCTGGTGGGAAGCCCAGCAGGAGCCGATCAACGACCGGGCGGCGGCTTAAAGTCTGTCATGGTTGTGGTGGGCCGTCCCCGTGCAGTAAGTCCCGCGGAAAGGCCCGTCCATCGGGTGGGCGTGCGTGGTGCGGCGCTAAGTCCCGCAGTAACATCCTTTGCGCTTGGTGCTCCACGAAGGCGTCCAGGTTCTCTACTCGCAAGTCGCGTTGCATAGTAGTGTTCCTGACATACCACGGCGCTCCGGCCAGACGAATAGAACCAAACGACGACCCGAATGGCGCAATGGTTAACACGCCGATCGCTGTTCCGAGGGTCCTGGGTTCGATTCCCAGCGAGGCGGCAATTTGAATGATGAGTTTAAATTTCCGTTCTCGGTCTGGGTGTGTGTCCTTGTCTTGTGTGTTGTCCAAGGTACCCACGACACAGGGAATCCTAGTGTGGGGCTTTGAGTGTGAAGCGTTATTTTTTTTTTTTATTATTTTATTTATAAACACACCCGCTGTATAACATGAAACATTCCTTCATATACTAGGTGTGCTGCGGAGTCTCTTGACACTTCTTTTTTCTTCTATAAAATTTATAAAATTTAAAAATACTACACGTTGACATTTGTAAACGGTAGTAGTACACGTGCAAAATATTTGACGTTCATAATTATAATGATAAATACCTATGTGAAATAAATGTTTAGAATTTGTGTTTGTAGCTGGCAAAACTTGAAGTAAGTTGTTATTTTTAATAAATCAAGTTTACCAATTACAACTTAGACTAGGGTCAGCGAAACTTTAGGAGATTGACTTAATGGTGACAAGGGTTTGAATTTCATTACATTACCTGCACAATCAAAACAGGACCACAAAATCCAAGATATTAATAGCTTCGATACACGAATAAACTGGCTTCAAAGTAATTTAACTCCGCTCAAACCGTCAACGAAATCGTTGAGACTCATAAATCATATGAAACCCACACACTTATCAAGGAGAAACACTTCGTTTCGGAACATTAACCAAAAGTTAGCAAGAGTTCGGTTATCCTCACAACTTTACTCGCGAATATATTATAACTACCTCGAACAGAACACCAATATTTCTGTTAAGCTGTACGCAAAGTCTTAGATTAGCGCTAAGGGTGCGGTTCCACTGAGGCGGAGCGGAGCGGAGCTGTGCGCGATTGACCAATCACATGGCTTGAAAACCACGCGAGGCACAATGAGACGTGAATTTCAAGCCATGCGATTGGTGAACTCCTCTCCGCTCCGCTCCGCCTCAGTGGAACCGCACCCTAATCGTCGTAACACGCTACAGTGTACAGAAACTGATTTAACTTAATTTGGCTGTTATAATGCGATACAAGTAAGTTCAAAATTATTACTGAGCACGGAGGCCTAGAGGCCCGATAGAATAACGTCCACCACGCTGCTCCAGTACTGATTGGTTGAGAGGTGACCAAACCAAGTATCGGAAGTTATTTTTTATGGAATTAAGGTAGCAAACTAGCAGGCACCACCGCCTTCTGCTATCACCCATGACAACATACTATGTCGCTCAAAATTACATGGGATTAGACGACATGTGCTGCTACATTCGAATACAAAAAATTTATGAGTTACAAACTGAACAAACATACTTACAGAGGAATTTGATAGTTAACCCCCTTTTTTGAAGTCGGTTGAAAATAAACTGATTTATGTGAGGTAGAGGGGCCTACCTACCTAGGAGGAGGTATTTACCACATACCTACACCACCAACTTATTTATCACCATAGACGCCTAAAAACGTATTTGAATACGTTCACTGAACAAGCAATCAATCTCTCCTATGTTTTGATGTTTGTTTTGTATCGAAAAATACAATAGCATCGCGCAAGTTGTAACAACGGCCCACGGGACAATAGTGTATGGCGTTCGACATTTTTATAAATGACACCCATTGCTTCCTTAAATATATTTCTTTACATGAATAATTCGTAGAAATAAAAGAAGGCATACATTATTTTTTGAAACGAAGTTTCTTATCGTAACGTACATAGGTACGGAGGGAGGCTAGAAGAAAAAGCGTGTAAAGTTATTTTTTCATCATGACGTTTGCCTTGTATCAAATGTTCAAAATCCTCAGCTTGTAGTCCCAACTTTAAGAATAGAAGCAAATGATGTCTCGTGCCTGTGTAAAGTTTGGTTTGGAAAATTCTCGTCAACGCCTACTTTGTTTTGTATTATTAATAAAGAAAAATCAATACGCCTCCTAGTACTCAACACATCTTATTAGTTTCAGAAAATATGGCGCTATATCTCACAACTAGAAACGTCTTACTTCTAGTTAAGATAATCTGACTTAAACGAGGTCAATTATTTGCAGCCTTTTATACTTTGACGACTTTTGACAATCACATAGCTTAAATGACGCTGCCCTTGAAATTAGGGAACCCTAATTCAATTCTCGACTCGAATTAAGCTTTTCTCGGATGATAAGTGTTACTTGTGTTTTATTTGTGCTGTCCCATTGATGTATAAATACCTAGATTGAGCGTCGCCCTACAATGAAGACAAAAAAAACAAGGCAACAATATCAAGCATGTGTGCGTGCAGGCGATGTTTTACACGTTCGTCTATTGTCTATATTGCGTGATCAATGATACCAGTTACTAAAATTTTCCCATAAATTACATACATTAAACTTAATTTATGGAGTGGTTATTTTCATGAATAAATAAAAAACCCTACTTAATTTAATTACAGTTGTTTATGTTAATGTTGTAATAAACCAGCTAAGTTAATTAAATTAATATTTTTTTACGCAGTTTGTAGTTGGAAAGGAGACGGTCCAAAATTGTATGGAGTCTGGACCTGGTTTTGTACCAGTGATAAAATAAAATAAAAAAGAAAAATAAACCATTTTTGACTAATCAAATCCACGAACTCATCTATATTTCAGTGCAAAAATTATTTATTAACTCCACGTGACGCAATTATTCTACATAATGGCGGGCAGCAGACCAGAGGATTCATAATTTTTGACGTATGACGTTAGCTGTCAATATGCCTTCTCTATGCTTGAATGATGCTTGAACAATGGCTCGAACTCAGAGTGAAGGACGCCATCTTGCAAGTGTTGCAAGTAGTACCTACCGAATAACTCGAAATTAATTTTATTTTAGCAATTCATTTATTGCGATTTGTGAATTTATTATATTTTTAATGAATTTCTGTATTTTTTGGTTTTTCATGGTTTAGTGTACAAGATCAGGCCCAAAATGGACCATCTCCTTTTCTAAAATTGTAAAGTTACCGTCTCAGATTAAGGTGAAAATTTGAAGGGAGGACGGGTTCTACACTCTCATTCGTCCCCCCAAATTAAATATTGCTCTCATAAAGTACTTACTTTTTTAAAATTATTTTTCTAAATCTCTAAAAATTTTAAGGTTATGTGGTCTCATTGGTTAATGTGTAAGCGCTCGAAGTCTTAAGTGTATGTATATGTGTGTGTGGACGTTTTCACATTACTCTTGTACCTTTAAAAGTGGTTTATTCGACCCAATGCAAAAATAATCATTAAAATGGGCTCATAAACATACGAATATTAATGTTATATTATTATAAATAAACACAAACGTATTGGTAAACACCACCTTTTTTTAATCGATTTATAAAAGTCCATGAACTAAATAATATACACGTAACCATAAACCAATTTATATACCCACAAAAATGATGTTAAGTCGGGAGCATAAAAATAGAAACTAGCAACACTGACAAAAAAATGACGTAATTTGGTTACAATAAAAATCAAAATTGAAATTTAATTAAAAATATGTTTATTGGTTACTTGCCTATGATATGTGATGTTTTTTTAGCTTTTTACCCTTCCTTTATAATTCCGGCACAGTTTAATAGCACATTTCGTCATGTTATCCCTCTTATTTGTTTATTTAAATTGCGCGCGTAATACGTAGTGACACGAAAGCGGCGCGATCGGCACTAATTGGCGGGAAAGTATTTCTGCGCCAATAGTTGGCGCAGCTTTTTTGACACGTCTTCGCGGATTCGATTATCCATCTAGATACTTATACATCAATGGTGCTGTCCATACCACCCGGGACACTTTTAGGGGGAGAGTAGGTATGTAAGCAATTATTTTAACAACTTCAAAATATTTTAGAAAATGCTTAAATGTGTATACCTTAACGTTTTCTTACTTTTGATTTATTACTTATGATTTATAATGAATAAAATTAATTACTAATACCTACACATACTTTTAATATTACTATTAACATACACAATTTTAATATTACTAATGTGTGTAATATTCAAGCTCTTGCCTTCCATGCGAAGGACCGTTTTAACTGCTATACGATGCTTTAGCTGTTGTACTACGAGTAATTGGCTTAAATCCAACCGATTTGTGGAAACGTTCTTGACACCGCACAAGTAATTTTGTGGCCAATTTAGGACCACGAAACATGATACATGAGACGAACCAGTGCAAGTAAGCGCGTGTTAACGCTAATATATATGTATAAGTTTATGGTGTAAACATAGGTACTCATCAATCGAGTAGGTACATGGGTTACAAGATTATGTAATAATCGTGTCATCATGGACATCATTAACAACAACCAAAGACTTATGTGTTGTCAACCAAAACAAATGTTTAAAAATGCATTTTTGTAAGATAATTACTTATGTCTTTTTCATTATTGAGTTAAATATACAACCAAAACCCTCCTTATTCACGGTTCCCGCATTAGCGATTTCAGTAGGTACCTACTCGTGGTTTAAAAAATTGTCACCATATTTTTGTATTCATATTAATCGCGACTAAAACGAATAAAGATATTACTCGCGGAATTAGTCTATAGGTACAAGTAAAAAGATAATACGTCCTCTTTGCGCGCCAGCTTTCTCTGAATAGTGATGGGTAGGTGCAGAGGCGGTTTTTTCAAAAAAATGTAGCGGAATGCGCTAATCTCAAAATAAAATCTTTTTACTTGAAATTTAAGTTATAACTTAAGTGATGGTTTACGGATGACAAATGAGCTGTATGTTTTTTTCATGAGAATTGATCCGTCTCTGGAACGAACACTTATTTCTATAAGTGAAATTTATATTGTCACAGCTGACAAAGACCTTTTAAAAGTGGAAAGTCAAGTAAAAATTACACAATTCTTTAAAACCATAAGTAGGTATGTATAAGCCTGATTAATCTAAATGAATCGCTTATATTTTTATAAGTAAGTCCCCGCGAATAAGGAGCTTTTACTGTAGGTACTTTTGATGTACTGAAAACTAGTTGGTACCCACTTCTTTTAACCCTTTTTTTTAATGAAATTTTGAACCCTTTTGTCACCTTTTATTGGATAAATCTTCAAACATTCTGTAATAAGCTGTAAAAGTAAATTCAAAATTTCAAGAACTGTAAGATATAAAACACAAACAAATGTAAAAATCTGACGGCATTTGCTGGAATAAATTATTTATTTATGTTTAAAGGGAATTGTGGTAAGGACACTTTTACAAATGAACTGTTTAATCTCGGTTCTTTGTTGATTGACACTGCCTACCTACGGAGTGAAGGCCCCTGGGATTGAAATCCAACCGACAGGCATTTCTAAAGTCCTAACATAAAAGCCAAATCTAAATAATTATTATGCTTTACAGAGTAGCATTACTTATAAATAAATGATGCAAATAAAAAATGTAAGATTGCTTTTGTAGTTGTAGTAGGTACTCTAAGTCCTGTAATGTATTGACTTTAAAAAGCTAAAGATTGCACAGTGTGAAGAGTTATGCTATACAGGACCGCCGTAAGTGGGCGTGCAAGGTGTGCCCCGCATGTGGGCGTCACGCAGGGGGGGGGCAAACAACCAATTAACAACAAAAACTGTATTGTTTACGGCAATCCATCTTATCTGTCAATATGGTGCAATAAGGGTGCAATATGTCTATATCTATCTAGTGTCATATCATAGCAATTTTTTTAGTTTTAAAACATAGATATTTCATAACAGTCGGCCAACGCACCATATCTAAACTGGCCTGGGTTGGGCAGGCGTAGCATAAAGTAATTATATGCAAGCCAAATTAAAAAAAAACTGATTGAATCTATCTTAAGCTCAAATATCTACTTGTATGCTAATGCATAAGCTACATCAAGGCAAATCTTCACCAAAATCCATTCAATAGTATTGACGTGAAAAGTAGCAATCCTCAGTAGATAGCAATCATTCATTCATTCTCGAAAGCTGAGTCGCCATTTAATTTTTTTATTATTGTCGTTTTTTTATGATTTCAAAGTTTTAAGATTTTCAGTTTTATTTTTTCCAAATGTAGGGTCGCTACAGATACATAAACAATCAACAACATTTTAGTAATTATTGCAATGTAAAGACAAATCGATTGACATTTTTATGAATTTTTTACAAAAGTTTTCAACATCGACAAGCAGAGATAACTCAAAAAACTCGTCACATGTCGCTTTTTAAGTGGAAAGTAACACAAAAAATGCATTCGACTTAAGACCTTCTTTTTTGAAATTGGTTAACGAAATCAACGTAGGTGTATCGTCTTTAGAATGTCATAAAAAACACAATTCGCATGTTTCATTTTCAAAGATAGACCACTGAAAATTTCTCACTGTGGTCATATTATTTGCGGACTGGTATTGAGAGATACTCGACACAGTGAAATCTGGCATGCATTATTGGTGGCCTGTAATAAATAATGCATAGGTATTTGCTGCCTTGCAATCCACGTTCACGGCTACATGTCAGGAATTTGCATTTTTTAATCTGTGCCTTGACATAACGTAAACAATATGCAATGTGCTCGACTTCTATCAGTCTGCCGGAAAACATATTAAGGTTTGAAAATGTATTCAATTACAGTCCTACAAGGATCTTTTGGCGCGTGGCTGAGTGAGGGTGACAGAGACAGCGCCTTTCAGTTTACCTTCTCTGTAAAACTAAAACGCCATCTCTGTCACCCACACGTCATCCACGCGCCAAAAGATCGTTGTAGGACTATTATATTGCTTGACCAGAAAAATAGAAAACCTGTCATGAGGGCGCTAAAGTTTCCTTTTATATGGCAACAGCACAGACAACAGTAACTATAGTAACGCTCGTGTTAATATTGTCATTTTGACAACTATGTCGGAAATGTTATTTATGGAAATAAATGTTCTTTTATACGAAATATTATTTTAGCACATAGAAAACCACTGTTCTTTCAAAAATATGAACAGTTTATGTCATTTTAGCACAAAATAGAAACTCAAACTATGTATAAAGACAAACATGAGACAAACTGTGACATTCAAACTCACTGATAAGCTAATTTACGATTGACGTTTAGAAACTAAGCGTTGCCAGTAAAATGAATTAGTTCCATGTGTTTACCGCATTATGGCGAGGTTTTATATTCCTGGTCAACCTATACCTAGATTTGTATAATTTTTCAAATGAGTTTTAAATTAGAACCATAAAAAACAATACCCTACTTGTCAAAAAACCAAGTCTCGGGGTGGTTAGTTCAGTTAGATGGTGTTAGAATATTAGTTGATTAGTTTGTTAATAACTGTGAGGACCGGGACTGTTAGTGATAGTAAGTCCTGTTAATTAATATTAGTAATTGTCCAGTTAGTAATGATTAGTATGAGTCTCGTTCCAATTCGGTCACAGATGCGTTGCTACCCCTGAGGACTGAGATGGTCGCCTCTAAAAATATTACCTAGGTACATATATTTTGATTTTGTGACCCACCGAGAAAGAGGTTATTCCTTTCATAATTCTTTTTATTTAATTTACGTTACAATACTTATACCAATGTTGATTAATTACCAGGGTGACCAAGTTTTTTAGAATTTTTTAAAGTGGAAAATTCTTAAATTTGAATAACATGGGGGTGATTGGGGTAACCCTAGGGGTGCTTTGTCGGTGGGTTTCCGCTTGACATTTGTTTTTGGAAACATCCGATATAGTTAAATATTTAAAATAAACAATGATTTTTTTTTAATTATATACCAACCTGTATGTAGTCCATTTTTGTGGTAATGTTATAATTTTTATCTATCTTTTATGATAACTATGTCACACAAGGTTGTAGTAAATAATTAAGACTCATTACTTAAGTTAATACAAAGTTTGTTCCTATTTGGAAAAACCTGAGGCAACTAAGTATCCCCTGAAGCATTTTTGACGTTAGGCTACTACCGCCACAGTAGGCAAGTATCCCTCTTTTGGGAGGTCTAGTAAAACATGGTTTATTCAAAACCAATACCACTTACAACGAAAAAAACCCTTCTTATATAGGTACAAGATTCAATATAAAATAAATATGAATTCAACATTAAAATTTATATTTTTTTAATTACAGAGCTTTAAACAAAAGTGGGGCGACTATTCGGGGTTTACCCTAATAGTAATTGGTACTATACTCCCACGTGGCTGCAATCTCAAAAAGACTTAACTTACTCTTACTCTTATCTTACCTTACTCACTTTTAGATATAATATATGAATGTAAAATGCTGCAGTAGATAAAACGTTTTTCTTTTGTTTGTGTAATATCGTGCCGTAATATTGCGTTAGTTATTGTAGGTGCGGCACGCCTCATAACTCCAGAACCTACTGACAGGGTTTATGAAGGCTCCTTCATAAATAGCAATATTTATATTTTAAGAGGAGCGTATTGCATGCACTCGTTGAATTAAAAAGTGTCGATTTGCGGAACAACGCCCTTGGAGTGTGTTTAATCACAAACATTAACGTCATTAATCGTTCAGTCATTAAGCAGGGTTTTTTTATCAATGCTATTAATAGTTATTTACCTATTATTTTAATTTTGGAACTTAATCTTAAGCGTTCAGCTTACAAAAGGATTACTCTAATGGGTTATGTCGCCTGTAATACTTACGTTTTTAGTAACAGAAGCGCATTAAGGTTCGAGAACGCTCAGGCAAAAATCTCATTGGCGACCTTTTTTTTTCGTTCTCCATCTGAGTGTAGGTATATTTTATTTTCTATTTCTTCCATGGTCTACGTACCTACGACACTGTGGATTCTAGTGTGGACCAATATTCATTGGCGATCCACTCTGGTGTACCCTTAAAACCTACTTTGCCTTAGGGATAATTCCCCAGTGCGTGAAAACATTTATCTTGTACCTAAAAAACGTATCATGGCCACTAACATCCAATAAACTTATGCTAAACCTTATTTTAAGTTGATGAAAAGATGTGAATTCTGAATTCTAATTTCGTGGGGATAAAAAAAATAAACTCATACCCCTGCATTCCCTGAGTCACAAACATCATGGATCAACACCCGCGGCCCTAAAATGTATGTGTCGCATAAATATCTGTCCCGGGCGGAAATCGAACTATGGGACTCCTCACAACAGGGTCACTAGGTCAGGAAGTTTGTTTACAACATTCCATAGGACGGCATCAGAGCAAGATATTTAGTAAGTTTCGGCTTATATCGTACCCGCACGCCGCATAATTGATGGCTCTCCATAAATAATTCAATAGCACTGCTTTCGCAACATGAATATGACGTGCAGTAGTAAATGAAACTTTCGATCAAAGTATTTGCTCGTGGAGGCCTGTATCTGACCGTATCTTGCGCTTGGGAATGTCTGGGCAAGGATCTTCTGTCACAATGTAAAGATACAGTCCGTAGTCCATCACGCTGACCAAATGTGAATTGACTGACTTTACAAGTGTTGAGAGTATTCGGAAGAATTCTTAGGTGCACGGGATTTCTCCTCAAGATTTTTTGCTTACATTACAATATTATTAATATTATTACAATATTATATGGAACACCAAGGAGAACACAAAAACACAAAACCGGCTAAGTGCGAGTCGGACTCGCGCACGAAGGGTTCCGTACCATTATGTATAAAAACGCTAAAAAACTCTGATCTGTTGTATGAAAGTCTCAATATTTGTTTTATTGTAGCCACATAAATTACGCACAACGCCATCTCTTGGACCGAAATGTAACTAACTATCGCTGAGGCGTCGATAGTACTTAAATATTTATTTTATTCTGTTTTTTAGTATTTGTTGTTGTAGCGGCAACAGAAATACATCATCTGTGAAAATTTCAACTGTGTAACTATTACGATTCATGAGATACAGCCTGGTGACAGACGGACGGACGGACGGACGGACAGCGAAGTCTCAGTAATAGGGTCCCGTTTTACCCTTTGGGTACGGAACCCTAAAAATATTTATTTAAACATATAAATTAAAACATAAAAGGCTTATCGCTAAGAGCCGATCTTTTGGTCACCATAGGGTTATCACAAAGAGTCCGAAAAGTTACGGAAAGGTGTAACATACGAGTATGTACCTACATTATGTCATGTTAACAAAAGAAAAGCAATATATTATTGTAAGAAATTACGAGTCCCTGTGATAAAGAATCGCATGAATAAGATGTAATAAAACCGGTCAAGTGCGAGTCGGACACGTAAGCTTCCATGCCACGATATAAAGTTAACAATTAACGTAAAATGTCAGAAGAGATAAAAAATAAGTAGTTATACCGAGAGATCTAAATTTTAAATCCCCGACATAATATTATATTTTTAATATAATTTTTTAATTAAAAATAACGTTTAGTTAGAACCCAAGTAATAAGGGTAAAAAAGTATGTTTTCTTGTTTATTATCTAGGTATGTGATCGGTTGTACGACGTAAAAGTGACTAATCAGGTCACAGCACTTACAGCTAAAGTGCAAGTTTAGACCACACAGTTATAAAATCTTTAAAATGCGTTAGACTGTATTGTCCTGATTTTCGTTCTTTCTATCTTTTCTTTACCGGCCGGCAAGGCAATATTGCATCGGGGATCCCTTAGGCGTAGCTTGAGGTCTATGGGCGATAAAGACCACTGTAATAATTATTTGTTATTTTATGTTATCTGTCAAAGTGACATTCATTCATCCATTCATTTATTCATTCATTCATTCACTCGATCAATCTTAATTAACATTGACAACGAACAAAGCGTTTGAATTAATCAAATTTACTTCGTCAGGTTTTAGTTGAAATGGAAGCCAAAGCCCCTTTTAATTTTACAAATACTAAAGCGGTGCTGGTGGATTAGATTCATTTGTCTTGATTTAGCTCTTGATTGGTATTCCCAGGAGCTCAGAAAAAACTGTAGTTCGTATTGTGCATACAAATTGTAACAAACATGAATTCTCGCCAACGGGTGATGCTGTAATAGTGTCTTGAATGGACAAGTTTATAGTACAAACAAGATGAGTATTCGCTATGTGCGAAGAGGGTGGTAGGTGTACCAAAACGATCGCAGCGCACGACGTGACAAAAAATGGAAACTACTTCAGCTTCGTGTAGGTAATTCTTTCGAACCCAGTTTTTATGATTATATCCATTTTACACATACACTATTCAGTAAATTGCACTCAAATAAAGTCAACAAGCACCATTTAAGTACTCTTTATTTTGGTTTTTAATTGCAAAAATACTAACAATGTTTACATGTCATTATTTGACAATCGCCGAAAAAGTTGCCAAATCTGCGCGTCGCCACCGTCGCGCACGTTCTCAATAAGAATAAACAATTTTTTAAGCAAAATTAATAAAAGCATTTTTCGTTTCGAATAATGTTCGTTAAAGTTATTAAGGTCAGAGAAATTATTCCCAGTAACAGAGAAAAAAATATATATCGGGTAGGTTTTCTAATAAAATAATTAAAACACACGAAAGAAAAATAGACACACACACCTATAAAATTTATTGCATACACGTGGCTTACAATCTATCTATCTATCAGCCCACCGAAGTCCACTGCTCCTATAGGCCATAGGCCTCCCCTAATTGGCGCCACTCCGACCGGTCCTGAGTTCTCTGAATCCAGCGGATTCTAGCTGTCTTCTTCAGGTCATTAGTCCACATTGTCGGGGGCGTCCTATGCTCTTTTTACCTAGTGGCTTACAAACAATTAAAAAAACATGAACATTACATATAGTACTACGATAGTAGGCGCGAACAACATACATGCACGTATTATTGAGTACCAAAATTTCCAACTCAATTTTATTATTTATTCCAAGATAATTTTCATATTAATTTTAAGTTTGCATTCATAAAACTCGGCTTACATAAAACTTTGGCTTCTAATAAAACGATTTAACACAAATGCTTCCATGACGTAAGCAGTCATTCAAACGCTTTATGATTATGAACAAAGATCTCACGTGAGCTAGGTTTTATGACGTACGATGTTTGTGATTCTGGCTAAATTCTAAATTCAAACGCGAATGTCTGTAAAGACCCGTAAACAAAACGTAAACACGTAGGTACCTATTTAGGGAATGGACAAAATATTTTATTATTACGTATTTTTTAATCTGGCTTTTGTTTTTATTAAATTAGTTGAAAATTATGTTGGAATAAGTTTACTCAGAGTTTACTATAATAAAAAATGACCCACGCTGTTCCACCGTTCGAAGGATCTTGGGTACGATTTCCAGAAAGGAAATTAATTCTATTTTGATTACTTAGTTTAAATTTTTGTATTCCGTCCGAGTGAGTGTCGACTTTTCTAGTGTCTTGTTCACGGTATCCACGACAGAAGGACTCGGTCCTAATGAGGATCTATGAGTTACACACTCTTTTACACATTTTTTATGTATTATTATTATTATTAAATTATTTTCTCCAATTTACGTATTAACGTGAAGTATTTTGCGATATAATAGGAAAAATGTTTTTAAAGGTTTTAACTATTAATAGGATAAATAATTGCTTTTTACAAAAAAAATAACCGACTTCAATCTTGATAAGTAGAGATAACTCAAAAACTACTCGCCAGATGGCGCTCAATTCAACATGTAAGTGTAAAGTTCTCGTCACTACAAATTAATGAAGCCCAAACACTAGATAACTGCAGTAAATCGTTGAGGAGTTCCCTCGACTGTCTTTCGGCTTCATCAGATCGACTCCAGATCTTCATGAAATGGTAGCGCTTTAATGTACTTATGATAACATGAACAAACACACTAGTTGTCCATACAATTTTCGAAAGTTCCCCTCGATTTCTCTGAGATGCCATCATCAGATCCTGGTTTCCTTATCAGGGGACCCCACTGCGCATATCTACTTTACAACAAAAAAAGAATTATCAAAATCGGCCCATAAACGACGAAATAATCGCTGAACGTACATAAAAAAAGCATATATACGGTCGAATGAGGGTAACCGTTTTTGTGCTCACCAGTTGGCGCCACTGCAGAGGGCGGTCATGCTGTCAAAGCCCGCCCATACATAAACAGTGACAAATGAAATTCAGATAAGCGAAAAGTGACAGACAGACCTCCCTTTTCACTAGCGCCTCTAGCGGAAAATTCACACGCGGTTACCCTCATTGAGAACCTCCTTTTTTGAAGTCGGTTAAAAAGAAAGTAATCGAAGAATCATTTCATCTTAATCATTTTGGCTTTTGATGTCTTTTTGTCTGTTTTTTGTATGAATTATACATGAATTTTTTTGGATGATAATAAATCTCAATGTAAATATATACAACTGCAGTATTTTATAAAAAAATTCCAGTTACCGATTTAAAACGTTTTATGCTGATGATGACAGAGAAAACCTTTTAGCTCGGATTGCGTACGATAATTCGATTCAAAGACCGATAATAATAAATAATTCAAGCAATCGGTTAGCTAAGTACTGGTCCGTCTGAAATGTAACTTTATTTCTCCACAACTTCCTACAGAATATCCTCCATCCATCGCCGACACCGAGTCTTAGATAGCATAGTTCTGTGATTTTAGAGAAAAACCCTACGGATCTACAAGTGTCTTACTGATAGCGGTAAAAATCACTTGGTTTTACAGCAAAAGAATAGATTCTTATTACTCCGGTGACTCACATATGCGCGAACGTGTGTAAGTATATTGTACGTATGTTTGATAGTTTGGGTAACCACGAATTGTTTGCGAGGGTCTTTCTACACTTGTTAGTTCTTTTCTTGTGAATGTGAATGAATACCGTATTCGCGAGAATGTGAGTGATCAGTTGTCGATGGGCTGGCTAAGGTTAATCATCATCTCAATCCACCATTTGTCGATATAATTAAGTCCCTCTCGTATTGTAATGAATACTTACAGATCACGCTGACCAAGTGCGTATTGACATACTTTACACAACCAACGTTGAGAACATTATAAAAAATATGGAAAGGAGTCGGGAGTCCAGTGTTCAAACTTGTGTTAGATTATAAATAAATAAATAACTCTACACACTCATAGCCCCACACTAGGATTCCCTGTGTCGTGGGTGCCATGGACAACACACTAGACAAGGACACATACCCAGACCGAGAACGGAAATTCAAAGTCATCATTCAAATGTCCGCCTCGCTGGGAATCGAACCCAGGACCCTCGGAACAGCGATCCGGCGTGTTAACCATTGCATTAATACTTTTATGTTTTAGACCATTTGTACAATCCGTGGCATTTTTATACGGTTACGCAACTAGTTCGCCAAAGCCTATTGAAGAAAGTTTTGTATTAAAAATAATAATCGAATATTATTCTGACATAGTTTCATCAAGTTACATATTTTCAAAAGATTCCAGTGTAATATTTTTATTGAAACGTGAAATAGTAGATTATAATAACAAGGGAGCAAAGTAATATTTTTACGGCGAGGGCGCTTTTTTGAATCCAGAGCGAAGTGAGGGATTCTAGAGTAGAATCCCGAGCGTAGCGAGGGATTCTTTAGTACAATCCTGAACGTAGCGAGGGATTCAAAGTAAGTCGCCCGAGCCAAAAATATTTGCTCCCGAGTGATACACTCTACTTTTCATCTCCCCTATGAGAAAATAAAAGGCGCTTCAAATTCAGGAATAATACTGTCACAGTCACTAAACTAACTAAACCGACTAACCCGACTAACCCGACTAACCCGAGTTGGGTTAGTCGGGTTAGTCGGTTTGCTCTCTTCGCTCTGGATTCAAAAAAGCGCCCTTGCCGTAAAAATATTACTTTGCTCCCTTGGCATACAATCTACTATTTCCGCGCACTTATTTAAATAACGGGGAGGAAAACTCATTCCCGCCCGCTAAAAGTTTCTTATAGAAAACACCAACTTTGGGCCCCTTTAAGTGCGAACCAAGTCGTCTTTTTCGAATAGGTGGGATGAAAATATATTGAGACAAGTTGAAAGCATAATTCCGGCAGGTTTCGTAATAAGATTTTAAATATTTGGATATCTAAATGAAGAGGGAATAAAATGTTTGGGCGGCATAAGATGTACGCTGACAGAGCGATGTTATTCAACAAGACGTCGTATTACAGAACCACCCACTTCGTAATCCTACACGTGACCGAATTTCTGCCATCTGATGTTTTTACAATTTTATGTTAAATCGCGCAACTTATCAATAAATATTGTTATAAAATTGCTTATAGTTTTTAATGTTACGCACTTATAAAAAAATAAATTAAATATATCCCCTAATACCCACACTCAAAAATAGTTAGGCGAGAAATTGTAAACTGACTTCGTTTTTTATTTACGAACCGATTATTATTTATAAGCTTCAGATTTTGTTTTGAGAGATTTGTTTTGGTATTTTACCAGTCAATAATATATTTTACCAGTCAATAATATATTGACTGGTAAAATACCAAAACAAATACTAAAATTATTATGCATGTATTTTTTTAAAATCACCAAAAACCGCGACGCAACTTCAATAAACGAATGCCATAAAAAATGTACCTCAATATTTTTTCTTCCGTTTTATTTACTATTTGTATATTTATTTATCCAATTGCGCTGAAGGAATAAGTAAATGTTTTACTTGTTTCTCTTTTTATTTCTATCAATAAAAGATGGTAAGTACCTACTTGCTCCCAATACAATTAGTGAATCACGTCGCAATTACGGACGCAATCGGGAACAGAGCTATAGTAATTACGATAAGCTGTGGTAAGGTTGAGATAAATAGGGTGAAATCGTTCCCTCGCCACGTCCAATCTGTTTTCAATGGATGACTCTATTTTTCATTACGTCCTAATTAATGCAGACCAACGTATTAATTATTTTGTTGAAAACTGCATAACACTCCGAAATATAGGTGAAGATTTTTTTCATGTTTCACAAATACCCCCGCTTCCCCTGAAGATTCCCTACATAACGGGCGGTAAGGAAAACACCAATGTTACACCCACGACCAGATAATATACAAATGTCCATTTCTAGATTTCCGTCTAAATTTTTATATTAGGTACTAGATACGAACTGGTATAACCACATAAACAATAACACATTTTTTACATCTTTGCACAAGAATCCTCTGTATCGCGGGCGGGATAGACAACGCAATAATTCATCAGTAACACCAACGAGTAACACCCATCATACCTTATTTGTGACAAATAGCCGCCGGCTCTGTCACATAATAAGCGGCGATAGCCTAGGAGTTTCGAATCCGAAAAAGGATTCCTATTCGGGGGGTCCGGATTCGAATCACGCTCCTTTTCGGGGTTATGGGGGAAAACATCGTGAGGAAACCTATATACCGGAGAGTTCACAAAACTGAAAGGAGTGTAAATTCCGCCCATCCGCACTGAGTCAGCATGTGGACTATCTCATTTTGAGAAGAGGAGACCCGTGCTCAGTAGTAAGACAGTTATGGGCTCGGTGATAATGATGAAATATCCGACCATCCAAGAATCGAATCCGGGGCCCATCGATCATGCCAACAAAGCCATGGTTGTCCATACTGAATAAGAGCAAAAAATATCAATAATAAGACCGGGCAAGTAACAAAAACTTCGTACCTCATAAGAATAATTTGTTTCTAGCCTACCATACCCAAATTCCCAATAATAAATACGGTAATATGTTTGATTAACACGTTCAAGTTCCGTTTATTACAGATAATAAAGAGCAAACTTTTGCGTTTATAGGTTAAGTATGATCTAGGGACTAATCTAGAGCGTTGGAAAAGTATAGTGCCAGGAAAACCACTTTATTTGGGCGTTCACAGTTCCGAGGTCGTATAACAAAGCTTAGCGTTTACCGCAGACGTTAGGATCTAATTAAAGTTGACGGTACATCCATTAGATTTAGTATAGCGTGTATAAGACTACGTGTACAAACTATATGTAAATTGTGGACTAGATAGTTCAGTTGGTAGATATTCTGTTCGCAAAGCAAAGGACTTGGGGTCGATTTTTGGTAAAAGAAATTTTTACGACGTACATATTTTTAAATAATTTTAGTGGTCGTTTTTGGTATCTTACCCGAGTTTAATTTATTTCATAATTATATTGTCACAGACTCAAACCCCCGGAGTAGTTCGCTCTCTCGTTGGAATCTTTGTCAACGTAAATATCTAAGTTATTACTGACATCACGGCCTGAGAACAAACATTTATCATCACATAAATGTCTGCCCCAGGGGAAATTGAACCTAGAACCCTTCGCTTCGCAAGCATGACGATTGACGGTATAATATTAATTCTCCGTATTTTCATAAACCTATATTTTATCACATATTTCTGCGTTAAACCTCTCTGCGCGCAAATGACTTTCCAAAGTACCTAAACCAATTTCAAGATATGTTTTGGATGTCTGAAAGCAATCACTGCCAGTTAAGGCCTCGGAGCAATATGGAGGCTTTGATTAACATTTGCTTATGAGATGAAAGCTGGTTCTACGCTTAAACTGGTAACACACGTAAACTAGTTACATTGGAATCAATATTTATTTATTCTTTATTGCCACAATCATATTAAAATAATAATAAAAAACTACTCGTGGTACATCCTGTTAACTGTAACAACAGACAAGATGACGTTTCTCATTCCCTCTGTCAGAGGACCCTAGATTTTGCACCATCCAGTTTAATCCCAAAGATAGCCTATACTTACGTCGCCGTGGTTAAGGAATTGCCACTCCCCGCCAAATCCAAACTAATTACCTGTGCTCACAGTTTAATTCAGCTTGTAAGCAAAGTTTACTTAAGGCATTTTTAGATCCCGCCGTCAATCTTAAATCTACCTTAATCACATAGGTAGAAAGCTAGCATTTGTGTGCCGTGCAATTTGCTACGTGAACGGAATATTGGTTTTGATTTCGACTGACCTATCACGCTCTTGCTCGAGTACGCCAACAAACGTCTTGTAGTTTTCCGGCCGGGAGGTTGAGAGCCAGTTATTCTTTATTTCTTCTCGATTCTCTTTTGACATTACATCAGTGGCGCCTATGGTGTTGCTTGTACATGGGCAACGATGCCACCTAACCATCAGGTGAAGAATCCTCCTTTGTCGGCAATGCACATAAAACAAATCAAAATTCTATATACTCACCTTATACCTACAGTGGTAAACCGGCCAGGTGCGTATCAAACATTTTGGTAACGGGTGTAAGCCTTACTATGTGAAAAATTGGCATTTTAAAGCTTAAAAAGTAGGTATTAAGTGAATAGATTTAAGACTCGAAAAACGGTTTTCACACCCCCGTAATATTTTAGCTCGCCCCTATCCAAAAATATTCCACCCACGACAAGGATGAAAAAATTACATCCATTTTATAAATCATTTTAATCCTCCCATTACATTCTTTTTATTTGCGTTTACTAGTAAAAAAAATGTTTTAAATTTAAAAGTAATATTAAAATTACAATATACTAAAATGGGATTATAAACAAAAAATAAAGTTACCGAAAAAGAATCTCGATAATAATACCGAAAAATAAAATTAGTTACCTATATCCAGATTTATTATCGATTGGAGTCCCAGCCGTAACTAAATCGAAGTGTTACGTGTCAGGAGTACTGGGTTCGAGAAAATGCCAAAATGTACCACAAAGACTTTATTGTAATTGTAGATACACAATTACACAATGTACACAGTACACACCAAAACACTATGCACGTAGGTACTCGTAAACACTCTCGTCGAACACTGTATCGCCCGTAGAAATCACTTCACTTCTCGCTGGTATCGCTCGTAGATATCGCTGGTTCTTCCCGGTTTCGCTTCCGAAACTAGAATGCCACGCAGTCGACCGAGTGCCCCTTTTATACCACTCACGCACCAGACATGCCATTTCTAGATTGTTCCGGCTAATTCCGGTCCCGGTTGGAATAAGGTTCGAGTATGTTCCTTGCAATCGACTTTCGACCTTATGACTATTGCCGTAAGGTCAAAGCGTCGTGTGCGTACTGTCGAGACGGCCGCGCTCTATTGTTCCATTGTTCTCTTGGCATGTTTATGGCCCTTATTGTTTACCGCTTCCGGCCCAGCGAAGTACATACACCAGGGTTGTCACAGAAGGATTATTTTCTCGGAAAGCCCAAAGCACAAATAGACTAGACTTCTTGAAAATTACAGATTTGTACCTACATATATAAAATAGATAGCTACTTATATTCATTTAATAGTAGCAATACTCAAATCCTCCAATAAATTAATTACCAATTGTTCGTAGACTGTGTTAACACAAACGAGATAAGGAGAGGAAGACAACAAAAGATTCGATAAGTAACTTGTTAATAAATTAAAAGCCTACTCTGTTGAACAACCATCGGCTACATACTCGTACTATGGTGAATTGTTTGGTCAATTACTTAATTGGAATAATTACCTTTTTCCAAAAAAACGACTCCAACATCGACAAGTAGAGTTAAAAAGTACTCTTCAAATGACGCTCAATTTTATATTTGACCAGACAACAAACGGTTCATTCGGTAAAAGTTACACATTAAAAATACAGTCGAATTGACAGCCTTTTATAACTTGACAAATCATTGGAAGAGTTTTTACTGTCCACTTGTTATAGATTATGTATTGTGATGCTATATTAAGTTGAACACAGCGCCTTCTGAAAGTGTACTTAGTAGGTACCTATACCACTCGAAAGCATCCGATTTCATAAAATAAATCTTGACTCAATCGGAATTTACACACAGCACTTGCACATCACACAATGTTGATCTCTAGTTTCACAAACTTTAATTATCGTAGGTTTCCACAACGCCGTCCCACGCGATTTAATATAACGCTTTTCTATGATATTCCTTCATCGCTGGCGAGTTTATTGCTTTCTTCTTGCTCGGTGGCTCTGAAGTATACCTACATTAAATTTATACTACATTAGGTTGATTTGTTTCTATCTTAAACGATATCTCCATTTTCCTATACTTCCGTCATAGGTTTTCTAAATGAAACGTCACCAAATGGACCACCGCAGGTGTCATAAATACATTGGCTTTGCACGCGGTTCTCACGTAGGCCCCATAGTGCTAGCCGTTGCTAGCGTCGGCCCTGGTCATCATCGCAACATATAACTGCTGTCCCACGGCTGGGCACGCGTTTCCTCTTACAATATGAGGGGTGCCTACAGGCCATAGTTCACAACGCTGGCCAAGTGCGAATTGGCGGGCATTAGATGCCTAACTTTACGTCTTTTTTACTGAATACTCAAATTCAAGTTCAAAATCATTTATTAGTTCATGCACGTATCACTAAATACACTCTTGCACGTATTTTTTTTGATTCTATCGTCATTTCGCAACAATGCTTTTTATTATTTATAATGGAGGAGAAAGTAATTGCAAAATCAGAAAAAAAAAACATAAATCAATCTTTTAATAAAAAAAAGAACTTCACTATTTCTCTGTAGATGGCAATGTAGTTTTGGATAGCAAATCACACTAACATAGTAAAAGCCTACTCACTCAAAGTGATGGACTCCCTTTATATGTGAGTTCTTACCCTGAGATTTATACGTAAAATGTTTTGCATAACTTTGTAGTATTGTTCGACACGAGGCGAGGCACGCATTCTCTCTGCATAATTTACCACTCAATCAACAATGATGACGTCATTCATATGCACCCCTCGAGGTTTTTGAGAAATTGGCGGAAATAACAATGCAAAAATTGTTGGTTTGAAATGACGTAGTGGAAAACATGTCTTTAATGATGTTCTTTTTACAATTTTATTATTATTGAGCAAACAAGCCATTTGAAGGTGTGTCCACCACATTCAGAAATTATTAGGCGTGATTCTTTAAACTGACATCACTTTTTTTATTTATGAACCCATTTAAATAATCCGTTAAGCCGTTTCTGAGACAAAAGAAAAAAAATTAAATCTAAAATTAATTGTTTTGGGTAATATTGCGTCAATAAAGACGACAAGACGAAGACAGTTAGTTATAGATTTACAATAGGTACCAATGTACAGTTTGACTCCAATCCAGAGTTTTTCCTTTTTCATCTTTTCTGATTCGCATCTATTACCATTTAGGTACTACGGAATCCCTGTAAGAAAAAAACATTGGCTCGTTATTAAATATCCTCTATCTCTATTATTTAGATATCGTGTTGCGTACATACATCTTGTAGTATCGTAATTATATGTAATACGACACGTAAAAGCTTTCAGCGCGGATTGTAGGTGAATAATATAAATTATTCTGACAATCTAGCTACGTCAGAACAAAGCCATCAAGGCAATCCAATGTGAATTAATTTCTTAACAAACATGACAGAAGGTATCGTGTTTTTACTGTTTTTCGTTGTAAGGAGCTTGTTTTTTTTATGGGCATCAGTTTTTGGTAGGTATACAACAGTGGCGATTCCTGGTGTTTATAATTGGGGTGGCTCC
The DNA here is from genome assembly GCA_905404135.1 of Hesperia comma. NCBI lineage: Eukaryota > Metazoa > Arthropoda > Insecta > Lepidoptera > Hesperiidae > Hesperia > Hesperia comma. Next base: position 6,051,842 of record FR990018.1, read on the forward strand.
AGCTTTTGTTATATAGGGTGTAGTGTTAAGTGCGCATAACCGGAAAACCATTTCTTCAGACAGACAATCTAACAAACTTGCAGTCTTTCATTAAGGAACCTACTTTGAAATCGCAAATAATTGCTTTTTACAAAAAAAAAATAACCGACTTCAATCTTGATAAGTAGAGATAACTCAAAAACTACTCGCCAGATGGCGCTCAATTCAACATGTAAGTGTAAAGTTCTCGTCGCTACAAATTAATCAAGCCCAAACACTAGATAACTGCAGTAAATCGTTGAGGAGTTCCCTCGACTGTCTTTCGGCTTCATCAGATCGACTCCAGATCTTCATGAAATAGTAGCGCTTTAATGTACTTATGGTAACATGAACAAACACACTAGTTGTCCATACAATTTTCAAAAGTTCCCCTCGATTTCCCTGAGATGCCATCATCAGATCCTGGTGTCCTTATCACCGGACCCCACTGCGGATATCTACTTTAGAATAAAAAAAGAATTATCAAAATCGGTCTATAAACGACGAAATAATCGCTGAACGTACATAAAAAAAGCATATATACGGTCGAATTGAGAACCTCCTTCTTTTTTGAATTCGGTTAAAAAGAAATTTCATACAATTTGACATTTTTATTTTTGTATGAAATAGCTGATGTTTTTTCGCGATTTTAGGGTTGGTCCCATAGTGAAAGTCCATTTTCCACTATCAAACGGCAAACGATCTCGTCGTGAAAGGTCTTTCTAAAAGTTCTTGTATCAGATTTTATTGAATCACTCATAATTTCATGTCATTTCATTATAAACTAATTACCTACTAAATAAAAAGTAAATTAAATCAATAGAAAGATAGAAACCGTAATCACAAATCTACACTATCACGAAAAACTTGCGAAAACTCGTTAGGTAATGCGCCATTCCCAGCGCCAGACCCGCGTTTCAAACTCAGTGATACCACAGTATAATTTTACTATGGTGATACTAAGCGATCGAAGAGGCGCGGGCGGCCGCGGGCCAACGACTTTGTATGGACTATGCATGCGCTAGCAGAAGCGCATGCCTCGGCCGCGCTCGGCGCCGACCGAACGCGAAGACAATCGCCGCGAGTCGCGTTCGTGATAGAAGACCGCAGCGCTCGTAAAATGTAATTATTGTACTTAGGTCTAAATAATTAGGTTGTAAATATATGATTTTTTACATTTTATTTAATGCTTAAAAATTATGGTATGGCGGCGCCATACGCGCCAACTTAGAGAAATCGCCACTGGTATACAATAATAATTGAAATACAAAAAAATATCTGTCAAGTATTTGTCCTCTCGCGGCTTAACCCGCGTGGAATTTTCATTTCTTTTTGTAACTTTTTTGTGCTTTCTAGGGGGAAATTTTCAAAAATCCTCTCTCTGTGCTACCTAACACTCCCCAGCTTCTTGCGTTAAGTTGATTCTGCTGTGCGTTGTCTGTCAGTCAGGCACTCAGTAACAGAAGAATTTCGTAGGTATATATTATGTTACCGGCTAAACCCGATTTCAGGATAAACTAGTTTTTCCTAGGCAGGGCCTGACTAACCCTTAGGCTAATTAGGCTGCAGCCTAGTCGAAATCGAGTCTTCGCTTGCACTTCTCATGGGCGTAGCCACGGTGGGGCAGGGTGGGGCGCTTTTCCCACCCTGGCTCTGACCTGAGGTACCTTACAGCCACCTAACCAAACCTAAAAATAAATCTAGGCATTAACTAATAACTACATACATAATATCCGTAAGAATTCAGATTCTGGGTTCCATATGCTACATTGAATGCCACTAAATTCATATTCTATGCTGCTATGCAGATTCGAAGAATCCATCTGCTCCAGAGCTAAAGAGAAAGCTTAACGCTTCTTCCCGGTCATCTAAGAAGCAAATGTCCAGGGCGAAGGCCCAATTCAACGGCAGAATTGGCGAGCGGCTAGTCGGTTACCCCTCCGGATGTCGAGAATTCTAGTCGCTGGCTAAGGTTGTCCAGGGCATCTTCTGTCGGTCTTCTCTTCCGCTACTGCGATTACCAGATAAATCCATTGTGAATATGGAAAAGGAGAAAGCCGAAATTCTTGGTACCCTCTTTGCCTTCAATTCGACTTTGGTTTGGACGATGGAGAGACCACACCGCCTAACATCCCGCGGTGTGAGGGTCGTTAAACGATATACTTCTTATTCAAAAGTCGGTCAGACGAGCTCTACTGTCCCTCGATACAAAGAATGAGTGTGCTTAAGACGTGTCCTCCCGAGTTGACTCCTGTTATAACGCGCCTATTTTCGCTATCCTACACCACTGGAATAGTACCTCATAATAGTAATCATTTTTGTGGAAAATAGCCCCAGTTTATCCTAAACCCGATAGGATAAATCAGTTTAGCCTAGGCCAATCTATGTAGTTTGTCCTGATGTTTATTCTATCGCATGTAGGACAAATTAGTTTAGACTAGGCTATACCGGTTTATCCTGAAATCTGGTTACTCATTGTAGTGTTACTCATTTCCATTACTAATCAGGTAAATTCTTTAAAGCGTAGGTCGAACTGGTAACAGAACCGAATAAACCTATCCCTACTCCACGTAGTCTTATAAACGGCGTCGTATTTAGCCAAAATCTCTAATGAAGTTTATTTATAGAACAAAGAGAGTTATAAGTAAGAGTATTAATTTTGTTTGATTAATTACCCCAGTTAAGGCACGTACCATCTGTAGTGAGAATAAGCACAATAACTAAAGACCAAACAATTTGATATAGGGATGACAAATTGCAAGGCTGTGTACAGTCACCATCAAAAGTAGGGATTAAAATGAGTGTTAATAATTTTAACAGACTTCAAATAAGATTAGGTTCTCAATTCGACTGTATTGTTTTTTGCGTTTGTTATCGTACAAATTTGTACTGAGTGACCTGATATTGAAAATCCTTTTTTATTTCATTCAAAAGTTGCAGGTATCTCTTCTTGTAGTTCTATACCGGGCGTCCCACGGCTATGCCACATGAATGGAAAGTACCTTAAATATTAAAGATAGGATATTTTACTGAAAGAAGACATCGTTTTATTTTTAATAATAAGTAGAACTGCATTCACAGATTTCTTAAAAATCGCCTACCTCAACCGGGAATCGAACCCGCCAAATGTGATAGAAAAATTACATGTATGCTTCCAACAATTAACATTATCATTTCAAAGACCTACCCACTTGAGATACGAGATTTCCGTGGTATAAGTACATGATAATAATAAAGCGATACATGAAGTGTAGTAGGTACTTGTATGCATTTCTTCATGACCTCACAATTACCATGAAACTGAAAGGCGATTTTTAAAAAATCTGTGAATGCAGTTCTACTTATTATTAAAAATAAAACGATGTCTTCTTTCAGTAAAATATCCTATCTTTAATATTTAAGGTACTTTCTATTCATGTGGCATGGCCGTGGGACGCCCGGTATAAAGAGCGACTTCTGGCTAGTAGTTTTTAATTATCTTTACTTGTTGATGTTAAATTCAATTATTTTAACTATTAACAATTCTTTTAACTGACTTAAGCATTTCTGTTACATAATTCATTCACTATAATTTGTGTTATTCCGTAAAAGCAAGTATTCAGTTTGAAGCATGATCGGCTAGCTGCCAATCTCTTACATGATTCAGCCGCCAAACATCTCGTGTTGTTGGCTGTAAGCTTGAGAGCCAGTTTTTCTTTCCTCATTCTTAACCGCCCCGAACAACAGGCTTGCCTTTGATGTTATTGTTATCCATGGGCGATTTAGACCACTTTATGCCAGTTGGTTCGTCTGCTCATTTGTCAAGTGTTACACATAAAACAAAAAAATATTTTGCGTTTTGTTTTATTTTATTTTATCAATTTTAACGCTGACTGTACATAGCTTCAAACCGTACGCTTTGTGAGCATAGCTTTTTCTTCGTATTAAAGAAATTCCAATTTTCATGAATATTCCAATGTTCAAGACGATGTTTCAGTTTATAATAAGTATTATACATGTAATTCATTCAGATTCACTTTCGAACAATGTGTAATATCTGAATATACCTTTGACGTAATCCAAAGTATCGATTAAGTCAATCGTAATTTAATTTGAGCTTCGATATTTAAATCAAATCAAATCAAATCAAATTCATTTATTGTGGGCAAAGGTGAAACATGAGGTGTTACATTGTAATACATTAAGTCTCTTTGTCCTGCCTTACAGCGGCGTACAATATTTTTATTGGAAGGTAAATTATTATTATTATCTTAATTATTAAAATAAATTATATAAATTAAATGTTACAGAATTCTAAAGATTAAATTACACTATATTGAATTATAAATAAATAATAACTCGTGCAATTTTACTTTCACTAGATATTACAAGGTTGTTAAACAAAAATTTCATCACTTAGGGATATTTCACGTCTTCGAACCCTTAGGTACACATAATGGAAGAAAGAGAAAATATTATTCATTTTACATTTTTCATAACAAAAAGGTTAAATATCCTGAGTACCTACCACTCACCTTAGGATTTTATAGCCGCTTCTTCCAAGACCACTCGCGGTAAATTGTTATTGGACTTTAATTTCATGGCATACCATGAATTTAAAAAAGTGTTAATAAAAAACAGCTTAATGAACCTCAATCATTCATTGTAAGACGATTTTTTAACCAGGATCCCTGCACTATTACTAACTCTGTAGTACTGGGCCCAAAAGCCCGGAATAATTTAAAGATGTCCTCCATTTTTTTTTAATCGATTAAAAATTATTAAAATTGGCCAATGACTTTAGCCTTTGTCTGTACATTTATACATACTTAGGAGTTGGATAAAAAGTAGTCTATATGTTGTTCCCCAGCCTCCTCTATTTCCAAGGGAAAGTCCCATGAAAATCCGTTCAGCCGTTTCTGAGAAAAGCCTGCATAAACAGCGTTTAGTTACAGATATACAAAAATACAAACGTACCTACATATATTATGTTGTAAGTATACGTCTATGTAACTGCGCATTTCCCTCCTTTGGGTGGATAGGTACATCATAGGTAAATTAACAAACGAATTTATGATGTGCTTTAATAACAACAGTCACGCTACAAATTTTCACTTTAACGACTTTCGGACGATACAGCCACCATGCTGTGGTTTAATTTTATTATCCGCCACAAAATTCCACAGAAATGCTACGCGTATCGATCGTTACGTAATCAGATTAAATTAAGCATGTTCGAGACTTCAGATGGCACAGTTTTAGCTCTGGTTTAGAGTGTTAACTTAGCTTCAAAAAAATATTAAAGTTATTTATCAAATGTTAAGTTTTTACCGATTTCAAAAAAAAGGTTCGCAAGTCGACTGCAATATCGGATGGGACATCTGACGTCTTGTGTTTGAATTATTCCTTTTAATGCGTCTTTAATTTAAGTAAAGGTCGTTACCTCATTTTGACTGGGTGTTTCGATTTTTTTTTTGAGTTTACTATCACTTATAGTTTGTTCACTATTGGGATCAAATGTACAAACGTCGAATCGATCGAGTCGATCCCTCGATCAAGGAAAATAAATGGGGTCAACCGGATAGACCGACTCCCCTTCTGGTTGCTATTATTAATGTAACCTTTTTTTTTTTATATTATACCTAACAATACCTGTACCTAAGAATTATGAGAATATCAAATTACGCTATCAATCATATTGGTCTTTAAGTCATGATCTAATATGCTACAAAAGGAATTTAATCCCGCTATTATCCTAACCTTTTTGGGTATTTTAAGGGGAAAATTGCGAGCGTGGTGCTGAGAAAATGCTTTCTTCATAAGCAGCTGCGTATGAAACATAATTATTTATTGAACCTTGTGAATTGGTAGATTTTATAAACCAGGAACAGCTCAATCTCGGATATAGAAAGTACCATAGAAATGTCAAAGGTCACCAAAATCGTAGGCGAAGCTATATTTTGTCACCATCACCAAGATAGGTACCTATTATAAGATTCCTGACATGAAATTGAATACCATCACCTGTGATTAAGGTTAGTTGTAGAAAGACGGCGAGAATTTTAAAACCCTTAAGTAAATTTTGTTTACAAGCTAAATTGAACTGTGGGTATACGTACATAATTAATTGGAATTGCCACTCCCTGCTAATAACAACGATAAATGATAGTTAAATGATAAATTTAATTAATTAATTTATTTAATATTTTGTAACACCTAAAACTAGGGTGTACAGGGCAAAAACTTAATTAATCTAACTTAGAAGAAACGAATACCTATACCTATATTGGTTTTGAGGCTGGAATCAGTAATAACATAAAGGGTTGTTCACGCAACTAAATGCTGCGCTGACCGTTATCCCGACCTTCATTAGTTAGGGACTAGAGCCTCCAGGGTCATTTTATATGGACAAAAATAGATGAGGTGAAATTTAATTATTTTTTGCATCCACCGCTAAATAGGTAAAATATGATGCTGAAAGAATGTTTGAAAATTAATTAATGTTTTTCTGTGTGGTGCTAGCTCCAGCAACAGGTAGCAATAAAAGCCAATTCTTTTTGTATTGTGTTACTATTTAAATTACATATTCTAGATAGAAAATGTCATTTAAGCAGCATTAAAGTCTGCCTTGAAAAGAAAACAAAGCGCGTCAAATACGATTATTATTCGGTTCAATCTAAAAATAGTCAATAACTTACCGACTCCCAAAGTGTCTCCGCTTCATTTGTAAAGATTTATTCGCTTCTAGCCCGCCTTTCTGGGGTAACTGAATAGCTGCGTACGTACGAGTATGCATATATATATTCCTATTTATGTACAAATAAGTTGTCACGTTCCTAAATTGTACGTTTTCTATTCATTTTCTTGAATAAATTCGTTTTAATCTGGTCGTTCTACTTCTTATAATACTAACGGTTATTGAATAATAGATGACGCACATATCAACACTAGTTGTATCGTAGACACACAAACAACACAATGAACGACAACCAGGCTAATATTTATTAATAGATATTATTATTTAATAATATTGGTTTAGTTTCCTATAATATTAATCTATGAATTCTGGTAATAAAACTGTAACAGTGCCGAATCAATAATATATTCAATAATTAATTTTCAAAAAAGTATTAGATCTAAGTATTAGATAGCATTTTTAGATTAGTGGCCAAAATATTATTTTGCTTGTACATATGTCTACATGCGTATGAGGAAACCTGCTCCATACTTGGCATACCTGAAGCATTACTTATATGGGGACATTAAGTATCTAGGTTAATGGTCTTCTCGGAAATGGATCTGCAGAAAACAAGATGACTATTCTGTTAAGAGATTAATGAATCGGGTTTTAATAGGTTTTATGTTATTGCAACGAATTGATGTCTAGTTATCATGTTTTCGTAGATGTCGTGCTTAATTGCGATTTTTCAGAACTTACATAAAATAAAACTGTAACAGATCGACGGCTGCACATGGCATTTAATAAAACCATACATATCTATTAATAAAAACATATAATTAACTGAATAAAACCAGAATTATGTAATTCATTGAATCCCAAAAAATAGATTTTTAATTTTTATCATGTTACCATTATGTCAGCCTGCCTTTGCTTTGTCTTTTGTTCTTTCAACAAACGCCTTGTAGTTTTGGTGTGGGTGCAACGAATGTGGGTGCTTCCCGACTGTTTTCTAATGATAACAATCGAAACCTACTGCTTTACGTGCCCTTCGAAGCACGGAAGTGTTTTTAACAGTTCTGCGGCCACTCATTCCAAGTAACTACCACAACCACTGTTTGCTCCACTCGGTTGATCACCAGGCATGGGGTGTAAGGGGCTCCTCCCATCCTAGAGCCCAAGCCGACCTCCCCTGCTCGTGGTGCACCCTGCTGATCAACGGACGAGGGCACGGCGCATGGTCCCTCTCTTGAGAGGTCTCTGGATTCAGTACCATCCAGTGCAATCCCGAAGGTACTCTACGCTGGTGGTAGGGTCTTGAACCCAACTGGCTAGCTACCACCCTCTCGTTTGAGTCAGCCAGCCGCCAAACGGTAACGTGTTCCGGCTGGGAGCTTGAGTGCCAGTTTCTCCGCCCTCCCACCCTTCCTCATCCTATATGTGGAGACTCTTCGATTTCTTCCCGATTTCTTCTTAAGGCTTCGCTATTCGGGGGTACGTGATGTGTTGGCGCGGCGGCCAGGGAGACCTGGTGAAACGGCTTGCCGCTGGCCGCCCGTCGGACAGTACAGGGACCCGAACCCAGGCAACACGCGTAACCTCTGGCCTGGGAGGCTGTCCTATCATCCGGCGCATAATCCCGCTGCGTGGGCTCCGTGCCGGAGTAAGAGACCGGGGTGGTACCCGGAGCCCATGCGCGGGGGGGACCAGGGCCCCTTCCGTCCGCCGCGCCAGCAACTCATATTCTGCCCCTGTAATCGCGGTGCCACGAGTCCAACATTTATCCCGGGGGTCACCGATGAATCTCTGCATTTCCTTCCCCCTTTCCCACCCTTTTTTACACCGAAATCTATGGGCAAGTCTAAAAAGAGAGAAAGGTATCGCCCAGCGGCAACCCCTGAAACCCCTACCACACTAATTGTTGACATGTGCAACATCAGGGGAATTCACAGCAACCTAAACGCTGTCCATTACCATCTTGAGACAGCGAAGCCGGCCTTGCTCTTTTTGACGGAGACACAGATATCATCACCGGACGACGCATCTTACCTGTCCTACCCTGGCTATAGGCTGGAGCACGTATTTAAGCCGCGTGCCGGGGTGTGTGTGTTCGTCCGGGATGATGTCTGCTGTTGCCGTCTGACCTGCCTTGAAGACAAGGACCTATCCATTTTATGGATGCGCGTGGACATGGGCGACCACACTCGTGTTTACGCGTGTCTCTATAGGTCCTATAGCGGAGACGCGGAGACGACTCGACTATTTGAGCACGTCCAGAGATCGGCTGACAGAGTTTTGGAACAGTATCCCTCGGCGGAGTTGGTGATTTTGGGGGACTTTAACGCCCACCACAGCGATTGGTTGGGGTCCAGAATCACTGACTTCGACGGGAGAACTGCTTTCGACTTCTCCCTGGCCTACGGTCTCACTCAGGTAGTTACTGGCTTCACCAGAGTCCCTGACGTTGAGACCCATACTGCTTCTTTGCTAGACCTACTGCTGACTTCTCACCCAACGGACTACCGAGTGGTGGTCGGGGCTCCTCTTGGATCTTCTGACCACTGCTTAGTAAGGACAACTGGGCCCACTGGCACGCGTCAAGTTTGGCACTATAAGTCAGCAGACTGGGACGGACTTAGGGAATTCCTGAGTTCGTACCCTTGGAGGCAGCTCTGCTTCGCTTCCGGGGACCCGAACGTGTGCGCTGATTCAGTAGCTGATGTGATACGACAGGGTATGGAATGTTTCATTCCTAATTCTGTCGTATGCATCGGTAGGAAAAACCAACCCTGGTACAGTGGTTCATGTGCTGCGGCATCTAACCGCAAGCGGGCCGCATACCAGGCCTGGGCATCAGCGTACACTTCGAAGAACCCATCAGCCCCAGAGCTTAAGAAAAAGCTCAACGCGAAAACGAACGCGAAGGCCCAATTCATCGGCAGAATTGGCGAGCGACTAGTCAGCTACCCCTCTGGGAGTAGAGAATCCTGGTCGCTGGCTAAGGCTGTCGAGGGCAACTTCTGTCGGTCTTCTCTCCCGCCACTGCGATTACCGGATAATTCCGTTGTCCACACGGCAAAGGGGAAAGCCGAACTCCTTGGTACCCTCTTTGCCGCCAACTCGACTCTTGACGATGGAGGGGCCATACCGCCTAACATCCCGCGGTATGAGAGCTCGCTGAATGACATACTTTTTACTCAAAAGGCTGTCAGGCGAGCTCTACAGTCTCTCGACACCAAGAAGTCGAGTGGGCCGGATGGTATTCCCGCAGTGGTGTTAAAGACGTGTGCTCCCGAGTTGACTCCCGTCTTAACGCGCTTATTCTCGCTATCCTACACCACTGGTATAGTACCGTCTTCGTGGAAAGTAGCCCTAGTTCATCCTATCCCCAAAAAGGGCGATCTCAGTGACCCGGCCAACTACAGGCCTATAGCGATAACTTCCCTGCTTGCGAAGGTGATGGAGCGTATAATAAATACACAGCTCCTAGGATACCTCAAAGATCGCCAGCTGATCAATGATCGACAGTACGGTTTCCGTCACGGTCGTTCAGCTGGCGATCTTTTAGTTTATCTCACGCACCGGTGGGCTCAGGCCCTAGACAGCAATGGGGAAGCACTGGCAGTCAGCCTAGACATCGCTAAGGCCTTCGACCGGGTCTGGCACAGGGCTCTTCTCGCGAAGTTACCATCTTACGGTCTCCCTGAGAGGTTATGCAGTTGGGTAGCCAGCTTTCTGTCTGAGCGACATATAAAGGTCGTAGTCGACGGATGTTGCTCAGATATGAAACCCTTAAACGCTGGTGTTCCCCAAGGGTCTGTGCTGTCTCCTACCCTGTTCATTTTGCATATCAATGACATGCTGGAGCGTGCTAACGGCATTCATTGCTATGCGGATGACAGCACGGGAGATGCCTATTATACAGGCCCTGCAAATGCCTCTCGGTCACAAGTGGAGGATAGCAGAATCAAACTTGTGTCTGAAGTCGAGAACTCTCTGGAGCAAGTCTCGGAATGGGGCCGACTCAATTTAGTTGAGTTCAACCCCACGAAGACACAAGTTTGCCCGTTTTCCGCTAAGAAAACCCCATTTGTCATGGTGCCTCAATTCCAGGGTACCGCACTCACCGTTAATAAAAGAGTTGGGATTCTGGGTGTTGACATTTCGAGCGACGTGCAGTATCGGTGTCACCTGGAAGCTAAGGCCAAATTGGCCTCCAAAAAGCTTGGCGTCCTGAACCGGGCGAAACAGTACTTCAATGCGAGGGATCTACTGATGCTTTATAAAGCTCAGGTCAGGCCTCACATGGAGTACTGTTCTCACCTCTGGGCAGGGGCGCCACAATACCAGCTCAATCCATTTGACGCCGTACAAAAGCGCGCTGTTCGAGTTGTCAACGACCCACGAGTCACTAACAGGTTAGAACACCTAAGTCTTAGGAGAGATATAGGATGTCTCTGTGTGTTCTACCGACTTTACAATGGTGAGTGCTCCGAGGAATTGTTCGATTTGGTGCCAACGTCACCCTTCCATCATCACACCACTCGCCGAAGACTGAAGTTCCATCCACATCGCTTGGATCCGTGGCGATCGACTACAGTTCGATTTTCACGATCTTTTTTGCCGCGAACTTGCAAGCTGTGGAATGAGCTTCCTTCTGAGGTATTCCCGGAGCGCTATGACATGGGATTCTTCAAGAAAGGTGTAAAAAGAGCTCTCCTTCAGGGCCGGCGTTGCACTGGTGACTCCCCTGGTGTTGCTTGTGTCCATAGGCGACGATGACCACTTACCGTCAGGTGGCTCGTCCGCTTTTTCGTCAGCCCTTCAGGCTATAAAAAAAAGGCAATGAGCGCTCAATGATTAATGCTTACAATCCACCCATCCATCCATTATGCTCCTATGTATGCTTGTATGCTGGACATAGATCTCCTCTAACTTGCGCCACTCCGACCGGTCCAAAACCGTCTGATTCCAACAGATGCCCGCTGTCTAGAAATAATAGACAAATATAAATACTACATAGCCAAACGGTACGCATAAAAAATTTAAGTTATAAGATGGAACGTAGAACCCGCCGTAGTCGTAGTTGGACTGAAAGCAGAAGAGGTGGCATTGACATGCCGTTATGACTTCGAGTAAACTCCGTCGTTTAATAACATGACGTCCACGGACCAGCGCCGGATTTAGACCTCGGCGGCCCATAGGCAGAGCGGAGTGTGGTGGAGGCCCTCAAATAGTTTGTGGTTAACTGTTGAAAGTTTATATTAAGGCTAAGGTAAAGAATAGAGCAACTGTATAAGTTGGGTAACAAAATTTATTCAAATATATTTTTTTTTACCTACAAGCTAAATTATTTTTCGTCTGATTTTCGCATTCATAAACGTATCGATAATATCGTCGAAGTCTGTTTCTCTAAAAACATCACTCTCTAAACTAAGGAGAGCCAAAATATTTAATCTGTCCTCGGTCATAGAACTTCGGAGTTTATTTTTTATAAGCTTCAGTTTTGAAAAGGATCTTTCAGCCGTACAATTTGTGTTTTTGTGGTGTGGTGGCGGCCCCCTTGTGGTGGCGGCCCATAGGCAACTGCCTATGTTGCCTATGCTTAAATCCGGCACTGCCACGGACAATGGATGACTGCCTTTGTATCGTCAGCGACGCGGCGACGTCAGCGTCCGACGTCCGGCGGTGTGTACATTGCCCTAGAATTCATTGCGGCTTGGACAAACAGATTCAGGAGCGATTGTTGCTCGTCACAATGTTCCCGCATAGTGTAATCAATGATAGAGATTTATTTTGTCTAAAAAAACTCGGGTTTATTTATTTACACTACGTAAACTTTGTCCGCAAAAAGTGGGTATGAGTTTTTTTTACTTTATTGTAATTTTAAAGTTTTGCATAAAAATCATAAAAATTTAGCTGGACTAATTTTTGTATTAAATCGTGGATAACTGAAATTGCAAGTATATAATAGAAATAAAGCAATTCAGTATTATCCAGATTTTGTAAATAAAAAGGACAAATTTAATAAGCAAACAAACAACCTAACGGTAAGTCTACGTTTAAAGTCAAATATAATATTTTCCTCGTACTAAATTTTTAGAAGTTTCAAGTATGTACGTATCTGTAAAACAAACTTTTCTCTCCCCAAAGGTGGAGTTATAGTTTCAAAGTTTATGAAATTTACGAAGCGTATGCACAATTTATTTTCACACTATTATGATTTTCCATTCACTATCTATACAGATACTTACATGCATACGCATGTAAGTTATAGCATAGTCCAATAAACGTAGAACGCTTAAAGCCGTGAATCGAGTAAATCTACCTATTAGAATTTTATCACCCTTTCTTCGATTAAGAATTACATCGTGAGGCAACTACACAATTAAGAGAAAGGTATTTGTGGGAGTGTAATTAAGGGTGGAATAATCTCGATACTTTTAATGAATGTAAGGTAAGATCCATAACTTGAATAATCTTGAGTATTAACTAACATTATTTCTAAAACAAATGAAAATTAATTAGATAAAATAAAAAAAAGATATTGTAAAATAACTGTATTTTAAACGCATACGAGTTGTAAATGTAATTCAAACTGAGACAGTGACAGAGAATATCACAATCAGTTGACCGGTCTTTTTTGGATCAAACTTTTATTCAACAATATGTGCCGGTTTAACCTCACTACCTACACAATTGAGAATTCTCTATAAAGTTCTAAAAGGTGTACGAAATCCTTCAATATGCATATAGCCTATAACCCTTACTTGTGCTTATCTACGAGAATAATGAGCGCAGGTCTATAGTGGAATATGAGTCACAATGATGAGGAACAAGTGTACAGGTACTAATTATCTTAAATTGGTAGTTTGACCTCAATGTAAACTAAAGCTAAATAAAGTTAAATCAAGTTCCTAGTGTTGTCTCCACTAACTTGTCTAAGGATGTCTGCTGTGGCCAGCCGAGACAACTCAATTACAGGACTTGTCTAGTGGCCTCTTCTAACGAACAGTGACGAGCCCGACGTTTAGCGCAACCAAAGAACAGATTATCTCGTAAAAATGGCTTGCGTACCTAGTTCGCGTGGTTTTACACGAGTTTAAGTCAAATCAAATGAGAGTTTTTGCTTAGTGTCCCCTTCCGGAGGAGTATAGTGTTCTGTGCACAGACTTGTAATATAAAACAACCAGACCTAACATAACTTTCACCACTGCAAAGACGTGTGTAAGCAATAGTTTCATCCCTTTCTCTCCCATAACACGTACAAAGTCTATCTCGATTTATTTTCCTTGTTGCAACACTCACGCACACAGACAAAATGGGGTTGAAGCACTTTCGCCATTTTGATAAGCTACAAGAAGTTCACTTTTTGTATGAGAACCATGGACAACATTTACCATGAACAGTAGACCATAAATGTTTTGTATGGAGAATGTCAATGTGTGCGTCATGTCTATATGTAGTTGTATCTGGCACGCTTTTTTCTCCCATATGTTGTCTGCTTATTTTTTTTAAGTCTGTGGTTCTGTGTTGTCCGCAACGATAAAAGTTTACAAGTTTATATAAAGGAGGTGTTTTTATGTTATTATATTACGTTTGCTTCTTTTTGTTGTTCTAAAGAGAAAACGCTCGGGGCGATTTTAATAACTCTTACTCCAATCGATTTTCTTATAACTTGCGAGAATAAATGCGGGTATGACAACATTGAATATTCAATACAGTGATGAGCAGCCGAAAAATGGTAAAAATCTCAACTAATTCGGGTTATCATTGAATCCGTTATTGAAAAATTTCTATTTTTCATTGAAAATTATTTAGCGTGGTTCATTACCAATGTCAATTTAATTTCTTATCGCTATCCTAGCTATGGAATTTGAATTCATTAACGTTTTAATGTGGTTAAAATTTTAACGACTCGATTAATAATGACCCTGGCCTTTAGCGCAAGATTTCGTGTTAATTCGTGGGGCATTTATGTGCAAGATAAAAAAATTGGGTCATGATCGAGTCGTTGATGTTCATATGATAGATTCGTTGGATAATAATTATGTCCTTATGTCACTTAAGTTCATACCTACTATGTAATCGTTGGATTACTTTTACACGAAATACTTTTTAGTGGAAGGTACCTACCTACTACGACTAAAGTAAGATATAAAAAGCTAAGCTACAACTCACTAATGGCCCACTACTGAGCACGGGTCTTTCTTCATCACTGAGGAGGCCTAGAGCATACTCCACCACGCTGCTCCAGTGCGGATTGGTGGAGGGGTTAGTGGCCAACCCAGTGTCGAAAGTTTTCAAACCGCCCGAAGGCCTCCGACATGGTTTAACGACTGCTATCAATCGATAACAACCGGGACCGACGGCTTTAGGTGCCCTCCGAAGCACGGAAGCGCTCAAGAAATTTTTGCCACTAGCAGTCACCCATCCGACTACCGACCGCGCCCGCTGTTGCTTAATCGATCGCTTAGGATCGACGCAAGCCGCCGGGCTATGAGCGAAGTAAGACAGTAAGACATACTTTTTCAAAAATATAGCATGTGTACCTATTATATAGTGTAACTTCAAAAATAGGTTCGATCGCTTAGGATCGACGCAAGCCGCCGGGCTATGAGCGAAGTAAGACAGTAAGACATACTTTTTCAAAAATATAGCATGTGTACCTATTATATAGTGTAACTTCAAAAATAGGTATACCTATATAAATTTTTTGTTCAAATTATAAGTATTGCCTTTTCTAAAGGATGTTGGCTCTATGGCTGCAATAAATGAAATATTATTTTATTGAACATTCCGGCTATTTGCAAATTCAACTCTCGGTAAATACCGGGGCGCAAACTTTGATTAGGATTTTCGAGGTTTATCTAAATTCAACCCTCTCGTTTAACCCTTTAGCGGCTTAATTTGTACCGTTTTGTTATTGCTGCGTGTGAAATTGATGAATTTCGCAAATATAATAGAGTTGATATATCTATATAAATATATATTTATGATTAAGATAACAAATCTCTATAATATGACAGTTTGAGATGTACACGGTCCATCCACTTTTAACTTCGAGGCAACTAGAAAACGGACGGTGACGGTAAATATACTTTTCAGCATAAGTAAATAAAATATCTCACAGAAAAGATCTGGTACAAACAGTACATTGTTTAAAAAATATCCGCTGACTAACCGTATTACAAGACACTGAACAAATTCGCGTAGGCTGAGTAAAAATACTTAATTTTGCTTAACGATTTATCATCTTTTCGCACAAGATGTTTTCTATGTGGTTTAATGAACCCGAAAACGTTCATTTATTTTGCTACCCTTTCAGAGTTTTCTTGTCAATTCGTAAAGGTTAGGTAAATTTAAAATATCATTTGAATGATTTTCTGTGAAAGTGCGTAATCTAGCTGACAGCACACAATTAACGTACGCATTCTGCTTCAGCAACTGCTGGAAATTGTTGAGGAGTTCCTTGACTGTCTTTCGGCTCCCTCAGCATGTCGACTCCAACACAAGCTAACTGCTGGAAATTGTTCAGGAGGTCCGTTCGGTTCTCTGGGATGCCACCATCAGATTCTGGTGTCCTTATTATGGTATCATTGTTCGAATATCTACTTTCCAACAAAATAAAGAAACGACGAAGAAATCCGCGAACACACATAACAATACATAAATATGGTCGAATTGATAACCACCCTTTTTTTAAGTCGGATAAAAAAAATGTACAGATATGTAGTACATTGGCGTAACCAGGAGTAAGGGGTAAGGAGGACCCCCCAACCTCGGATTAAATACCTTCTATTGTCTTACCCTTTAAAAATCCACCTCGAATATCCGATTTACCTTCCCCTCTCTTCGGATAAGGAGCTTTGATGGATCAGGAGCTAGGTACATACAACAATCAATTACACTCCTATTATACATATGTTATGTGCCCATAGATTTGGAAGCCCATACATTTTTATTCCAAACCCAATGAAAATAATGAAGAACTTCAGTAAAAAATTCTAAAGAAAAAGCATCTTAAGTTTGGGGCGCATTATTTTACCTTCATTAAAAGTAGAAATCGCTTTACACTTTGTTCTTGTTTATTTGAATAGACCCTTGAGTATTTTGAAGGTTTCCCTTTTAGGGTACCGTGTTCAAAGGACAAGTGGAAACCAGAACCAAGCAACAAGAACATTGTGACCCGTGTGGTACATTGTCTAACATGCCGGATCGCCGTTCAAAGGGTGCAGGGTTCGATTCCGGGCGAGGCAAAAATTTTAATGAGTTTAAATATCTGTTCTCAGTCTGGGTGAATGTAGGTACCTACTTGTCTCTGTGGGTTGTCCATAGCTCCTACGACACATTGTGGCGTTATTCATTTATTGATTTGAAATATCTTGTTTAATACTCAAAACATCTACCTACCATCTGTGTCCTTGTCTTGTGTGTTGTCCATGGTGCCCACGACACAGGGAATCCTAGTGTGGGGCTATGAGTATGAGTGTGGAGCGTTATTTTTTTTATAATTGGCAACTGTAAACAAGTAAAAT
Source organism: Hesperia comma (assembly GCA_905404135.1). NCBI lineage: Eukaryota > Metazoa > Arthropoda > Insecta > Lepidoptera > Hesperiidae > Hesperia > Hesperia comma. The sequence goes on from FR990018.1 coordinate 6,069,056, forward strand.
AAGCTGGCATGGGTTGGCATTGGGTTGAGCGGGGGATTATCGGGGAGTTTTCAAATATAGCAGGGATAGTAAAGTAGATATAACAAGAGAGAATTGACTATTCACCGAGTAATTTCAACGAAATATTAAAACATAACTTTTAATTGCCCACATATACAAATAGAATAAGGGTAAGTGGATTATAAATTTTCACTAACGAATTTCACTTGGGACTATGATTTTATTTACAGATAAAAAGATCATAAATTCTTTGCCACATTCTGGTGACTAAACATTTTAAAAAAATCGCAATCATGTAACTATTCCTAATAAATCCCGTCATCCTCAAGTTTCTAAATAAAAAAGGAATTAGAAAAAAATACTTACATAAAATTATGGAGTTAACCAACAAAGTACCGTTATTGGCGTCTAATGTTGAAACGACTTCAAATTCAAACGAGTGACCTCAAATATTTATTTGAAAGCGTAAGCCTCTAATTTATTATTTCAGTAGGTAGCTGTGCGCACAACTTAGTTTGCTAAAAAATTTGTGATATGGATATATTGGATATATTATGTTACCCTATAGTGTAGTGTAAATTAAAGTCGGTTCAGCCATTCTAGAGATTGGCCCTGAAACACAAAAAATTGGTTGTTTGCGATTTAGCATCGTGTAAACAACTGTAATAACTCCTGTAATAAACCGAGAATTAAAGGTTCCATAGAAATGTTAAAAAAAGTTGTAGGTTGAATAATAATGCAGACATTGACATTGTGAATGCGCTTTTTTATTTCACAGGATTGCATAATCCTGTGAAATAAAAAAGGGACTTCACATTGAAATGATTCACCTGATACATCATAGAAAAATATAGGTCGAGGAGCAGATCAACTCCACCTTTAGTACCTACCTACCTGATGAAGCCAAAAATTTAAATTCTGGGACAACATTATTAATTGAGGATACAATTATTATATAGTTTCTCGGTTTATATTCAATATTTTTATTTGATCAATATATCATTCGTTCATCAACTGTGATGATCAACAATTATAAATTGTGAAAAACCTGTTGAAACTATACGTTATATTTTGATACGGTAAATTAATGTATTTTTATGTTTATTATTATACCTACCACTCAAAGGCATAATTGCCTAGATAAATATAGAGTGAGTAGTGAGGCCTGGTCTAAACACACTAAAAGTAGTTTCCAGACATCTTATTTACATTTAACTTACAAATGATGCCATAAAAAAATTAAGTTTCAGTTTATCCCCTTTAATCTCTTCATGCCAAAATCCTCTCTTCGTTCTCATTTACATTTTCTCAAGTAGGTACCTACGTGCTTTTCAGCTTCAATGTTTCAAGCGTCCAATAGTTTGGGCAGTTTGGGCTATGCGTTGTATGCCAGTCAGTTACTCAGTATTGGAAGAGTTTTTTTTTATATTGATTAACTTCGTATCGAAGAAATTTGTGGGCACCTTTATTCTGTATGTACACCATTCCCTTCAAAATTCCATTTCCTCAAACAAAGATCTTCAAGCTATATTGTATCCATAAAGCTGCCACTTCACAGAGCATAAGATTATGGTGCGGATAACTGTAAGCAAGTCAACAATGCGATCTATATGTAGGTATCTATAGAATTAAGCTAAGTAAATATTATGGAAAAGTCAACTAGACTACTGTTGCAATTTATTGCCAATTCTGAAGTGTTTTTAACGTTCTTATTCTTAAGTTTTGTAATATTTTTGGCTGTCAAACGATGCCAAATGTTATGTACAATCAAATACCACCAATTTCAAAGCCGTGAAACCACATACTTTTTAGGTATGGTTGGTTTTTCAAGAATCTACTCAATAAAATGTACTGAAACTTTAAATCGCTGTAGCTGGGTGGAGGAGGGGGTGAAGAAGACACATTGAGTGGTCATTATAGAGTCGAGATGAGATGTATTATCTAACCTTAAATTATCCTTAAATCTATCCCGGACATCGGTATCTGTGTGTGTCATCGGTATCGGTAGGTATATGTGATAAAGTAGTAAATATTAGATACTAGAGAACCGCCCGCGCTTCGCTTCGGGACCCGTAGGTAACAGCCGCGTAGGTCCCGCTCCCGTAGGAATTTAGGCTAAAAAGTAGCCTACTACTCGCTCTCTTCACTCCACCCTGTCTGAGGTGTGTGGAGCCCTCGGGACAGTTAGTTCCCCTTTGAGGGTGTCTCTCGCGGCCCGTTAAAACGGGCCGGTTCTTGGGCTGGGCCCTAAGGCCCTTGGTTGTCCATCTGTGGTTAACCAATAGGTCAAGTCCGTTGAGTGGTGGCCTTTTTACAGGCCACAGAGTCTTAAACGGGATGGGGTTCATCTTCGCGCCGCCCAGGCGATCGAGGCCCTACCGGGTGAATCCCGCTGGTAGGAAGCCCAGCAGGAGCCGATCAGCGCCGGGCGACGACTTACGAAGCCCCAGTATCAGTCAGTGCTAGGCCTGTCCCGCGCAACCAGCAAGTCACGCGGGAAGGCCCAGCGGTCCGGTGGACGGGTGTGGAGCGGCGCCAGGTCCTGCAGATGCGGGAACCGCGACGCGTCGACACGCCCGAACATGTTGCGTGCCAATCTCTCGATGAAGTCGTCCAGGCTCTCGACTCGAAGGTCCCTCTGGTCCGCTGGCACTATCCTGTTGGCTGAGCAACTTGCGGACATCAGTCAACAGGATAGTGCCAGCGGGCGGGCGATACACTGAATACAGCCGGAGCGGGGAGTAGCCTATTACATTTGCCTATGACTTAAGTAAATTACATTTGACAGCGTAATTCAGAACTTGCAAATGAATTTTATTACCGCCATCTATTAACAACTCCGAAAATGAATATCTAGCAACTAACAAAACATCGAACTTCCCATGGGAATGGGATGTTTTTCCGCGGTAAAAAGTAGCCTACGTCACTCTCCACCCTCCTAACTATCCCCACACACATAAACCTTACCATATAATAGCTTTGTTGCGACGTGAAAGCGTCACAAACAAATAAACAAACAAACAAACACCCTTTCACATTTATAATATTAGGATACAGATATTTAAATAGTAACAGGGAAGAATTTATGACTTGAAAAGAATAAACTATAAACCTATAGATTCAATAACAATCAATAAAAGAAAATAAATATTGACCAACCTAAATGCCATGCTCAAGGGAAAACAGAAAATTGTTATATTATAGCATTTTGTCTGGTAAGCTCCCGGTAGCCGAAGAAGGTCACAGGTCAAAATGTTGGTGTTCAGTTCGTTCCGGCGTAATAGATCCAAGATTATAAAAGATCGTAGAATTGCCAGTAATATTCCCGTTATAGAAATTTACACATTTTTTTATTAGTCAGTTTTGTGTTCATCACTCCATGTGTGTATGTAGGTGCCCTTTGTGGCCTTTGTGACACTCTAGATGGGTCGATGGGTCGTTTTTGAAGATTTTTATGTCTATCGATTCGTCTCGATCGTGCGAGTGCCACTATGCATGTGGCAGAAATCAAAATTAAAATGGCGGCTGGTGGAGCGAGCATACATAGATTCATGAACGGATGAACGCATTACTCTACTTTGCGTAGCGCAGTCGGGGGACAAGGGTGTTTAATTAAACATTTTTATAATAGAATACTATAACAATAACAACCGTTGAAGAAATGCTGACAAAACATGAATAAACAACCTGTTAATAGAACCTCCATACTAACTTGAACTTTAAGATTTTAAACTCTTTTAACGTGATCATTTTTAGAGTGTAGAGGCTCCATGCATCTTTGAGTACCATCCTAATGCACAGAGCTGCTGCAAGTGGGCGTGCACCGCACGCGGGCGGCACGCACGGAGAATGCAATAAAAAAAATATGTCTGAGGTTGTTAGTAAAAGACAAAGAGGGGGAAGAGTATAGAAACGACTAGCGTTGTTTTACCTGTAGGCTTGACTAGGCTTTTACTACATTCCGTCGCCTCAGTGCTTGTTTGTCCTATCTACCAAATTTTTCGAAAATTAACTTTAAATGCAGTTTTATTAAGACTTAAATTTCAATCCTCCTGGTTAAGACAGATTGCTAACTTTTTCTCTTAAAATAACAAAAAATGTCATTTAAATTTTATTAGTGACACGACATCGTAATGAAAATTTCGTGCTTGTTTGTAGTATCTCCAGATTTTGTTTTAAATCCCACTTCGTAAGAGACTTTGAGTGCTTGAGTGTTCTATGTCCACTCAATCGACCAATCACAGCCCGCGGCGCAATATTCTCCGCCATTTTGTTTGATTTGTCACTTTGGCGGGAGACACCGAAGAATCCAAAAAATAATCGTAAAACTATATAAATTATAGTGTTTTTGGTGTTTAGATAATTCTAGACATTAATAAAACATGTCTAGAACATTTAATAAAAGTGAACATGAGCAGACGCAGCCGCAAATTGAACAATAAGTACTTTTTAGTTTCAACTTGATCTCGTTATGAATTTGCAATAGGGTGTAGCTTTTTAATGATTTTGAACATCCCAAGAGTGCGTTAATACGCTCCAAAGATTCTCGCTACCTTATTTTGAGACCGAATTAACGTACTGTTACGCAATTTACGCATGATAGTAAAATTAGATTTTGAGTTAAAAAAATAAAAAAAATTGTATTGATTCCGTGTTGGGTGTCAATGAAGTGAGTTAATTAAGTAAGGATAATTTTTTATTGTGCGTTATGTTAAAACGTAAAAAATAATAAAAGAAACTCAATCTTGAAATACGTAAGTGTAATTCTAAAAAAATATGTCGCGTTGGGGCCGTTGGGGGACCGCTCCAACCTTAACAATTTAATATCGAATAGTAACTAACGTAACCTCATAACCGAGTTGGTTGAGCCGTTTAAACCGTTGAGCCGTTTTGATAACCCGGATGGCGCAATGGTTAACACGCCGGCACGCTGTTCCGAGGGTCTTGGGTTCGATTCCCAGCGAAGCGGCAATTTGAATGATGAGTTTAAATTTTCGTTCGCGGTCTGGGTGTGTGTCCTTGTCTTGTGTGTTGTCCATGGCACCTAGGGAATCCTAGTGTGGGGCTTTGAGTGTGAAGCGTTATTATTAAAATACTAGCAAACCCGGCGAACTCCGTTTCGCCACCAGATGGCTTCGTTTTTTGTAACATTTCGTTTGGGGATTAAAGAATTTTTTTTTTGTTTTATATTTGAAAAGGTGATAGAAAAAACAGAGATCAAAACAGCATAGGAAAAATAATTTATTAGACAGTAAAACGTAACATAACAACATAATATCCTAGGTAACCAATACGCCAATGCAACCAAATTACGTATGTACAATACACTTACAAATTGTTCGGTTTATATATTTCTAACTTTCGGTTTATATATTTCTAAATTGTTTAGTTTAAGGGCAGGTCCCTTAAACTAAACAATTTGTAAACCAAATCGGACAGATACTCTTATATAATTAATCAGTATCTTCTACAACCCGTCTCACATATTGGTTCTTTATATCGAAGTACCTGACCCTTTTACATTTGAATTTACTTTGGAACTTTTCCCCAACAAATATTACATTTAGTTTCATTATAATGTACCTCAAGCCCTTTTGAAGTCATCTTTCCAACAGATAACAAATTCGTTGACAAACCCGGCACGTAAATAACTTCTGTTAATTTTGTAGTCTTAGTGTGCCATTTTAACAACAGCTCTTCTTCACCATGTACTTCGCTATGCATCTTTTCTCTATTAGCCACTGTCACCAACCGCGGAGTATCCACAACATAATTTTGCAATAAAGCTTTGTTGTTCGTCATGTGGCAAGTTGCGCCGGAATCCAGGCATTCGAATTTACATCTATAGCTAATGCCGATAAATGTTCCTCTCCACGTATTTTCACATGTTTCTCCTCCTTTTCCATTTTTGTTGGTTTTTGTCGGACAGTTCTTTGCATAATGATCCTGTTTCTTACATATGAAGCATTTGCCTTTCATAAAAGGTTTATTCACTGTTTTTGCATTTCATTTTGCAAACATTGCGCCTTCTTCGCTCTTATCAAAGCCTCTACGCAATTCTTCTTGTAATAGTTTGCTCTTTACTGTCTCGCTGCATAATTTAATATTAGAATTTTCCAATGTCAGGATAAGCGGGTCATAATCTGATGATAGACCGCTCAGTAACAACACTGACAGGAAATCATCATCTAATGGAGCATTAATATCTCGTGGTTGTTGATCTAACTCCGTGATCCTTAAGAGATACGCTTCCATATCATTAAATTGTTCTAACTTCAATCCGAACATTGTACGTAAAAGTCCAAGACGTCTACACAGTCCTTTGTCTTCATAGGCCATTTTTAAATTATTCCAAGCCTCAAAGCCAGTGGTAGCATTTCGTACATGCGAAAACGACGATGGCTGCACCATCAAACATATTTTGGCAAGAGCCCGTCGTTGCTTGCGTTCGTCATTGTCCCTAGGGACACCCGACTCAGCCTCAACGATGCAGTCCCATAAGTCCTCATGTATCAAATACATCCGCATCAAAAACTTCCAATTGCCGTAATTGGATATACCACTAAGCTTCTCAAAATTGACAGTTATTCCAAAACTCGAAGCTGTAGACAACCATTGAGATACTATGTACTAAAGTAGACAACAATCAACAATGATGCCGGCATCGCCGATGGCGATCGAACATTCCTTTTGTTCTGCATCTCGTTTTAAAAAACAAAATTTAATACGTACAATTCTTTCTATTAATCTTGGTTAATAACTGGGAAGTGTGGAATACCTCCTGGGGTATCTGGGCCCATAACCTGATAGAAAAACAGAGATTTACACAGCATAGGAAAAATATTTTATTAGACAGTAGAAGGTAACAACGTGGTATCCAAGGCAACCATATGACAATCCTACCAAATTACATATGTACAACACCTACTTAAATTGTTTGGTTTACAATGATTTTCCCTGTTTTCCTCCTTTTCTGTTGAAAATTTCCCGAATTTTGTTTGCTACAAACCTCACGGAGCTCGAGACCTTTCCAACGAATGCAAAACCATGGAAATCGGTTTGTGCGTTCTGGAGTTATTGAATCAGGAAGGAAAACCCGACTTATTTTTATATATAAGATTAAAAAAATCTTCGGTAAAATACTTAATAGGTGAGCATGTGACACTTATGAAAAAAAATCGGAGATAATGAATAGTTAGGAGCGTTCCCCCAACGCGATGTATTTTTTTAGAATTAATTAATACACACTTACGTACTTCAAGATTGAGTTTCTTTTATTATTTTTTACTTTTTAAATGAAATTTCTTGTCTCGGGGGTTTTTTAAATTTTTAATTTAATTTTTAATTTTATTTATTTATTCTTTATTGTTCCAACACAAAGTGTTACAATAGGTGGACTTAATGCTAAACAGCATTCTCTTACAGTCAACCTTAGGAAGGTGCAGAGAACTACGAAGGCGAGAAATTATAGTCTTTATAAAACTCAAATCATAAATTGAAAGAAATCGTTCATAAAAAAATCCTGTATATAATATCTGAAACATAGAACAAACAAGCACGAATAAATAAATCAGTCACTTTGTCCTATCTCCAGTGAGTCGTGTTCTAAGTCCACATTCATAATTATATTTGTGCATTTTGTTCTATATCCACATAAAACCTGTAAAATAAGGTAAAATTAATTACGAACTTATATAAAACTTATCACTATCAATTCATAGTTAACTCTTGTATTAAGAAAAACCTTAAAATCAAAAAACTACAGCTTTTTAAAAGAAATACAGCTAAAAATTCGTGTACTGTAAAATTTAACCAATGGTAGATAGGACAAACAAGCACTGAGGCGACGATTCGTACTTATCTATCTTTCTTTTCTCTTCTTACATTTCTTCTTTCATTTTTGCTCAGCAATGCATCCGTAATGCCTTTGGTGTTGGTAACATCCATGAGCACCATCAGATCTCTTATTTGCGTTATTAAGCTATTGAGGAAACAAATTAAAACAGGAGACATGTCAAATAGAATAAATAGAATAGTAAGAAATATTCCTCTTTAAAAATTGCTATCGCAAACTTACAAAAACTCATCTGGCTATTCATTCATTCATTCGTCATTCACTGTCAGTGTCGGGGGCGTTGATATTATTACAGTAAAAAGATTAATAGGAAATATTTCCCGTAGAGCTTTTATACGTGGCTTAGTAGCTTTGTTAAATGTCGTATCATTAGGGGCATTTCCAAGAACGACCCCAGCTTTTGTTATTGCGTTTTGTTTTCGTGTTGCACTAATATAACGTTTTGAATTTGTTCAAGACAGCTAATAAATTTAATGTTGATCATTAAGTACATAGTCATCATAATGCGAATGTAACAGGATTAAATCTGATAGTTTTGAACTTTAATGGATAGGCTTTAGACCTACAAACGCACTCTCTTTTTTTAAGGCATTCTTTTTTTAATTATTATTTATATTTGGATGTATAGGTATGTGATCACCTGAATCATCTTGGAGATATTATACTTAAATATATATTTATGCCACGGATAGTAGTTGGATGGGTAACTAAGCGACCAAAACATTCAGAGGCCTTTGGACAGCATAAAAATTTCGATACTAACCCCTCTACCAATTTACACTGGAGCAGGTTGTCAGTAGTGCATCAGGAGGTAGGAGCAGGAGTCAGTAGTGGGCCATTTAGGGCAAACATTAAGATACCTACTCTTAATATACGAATACAAAATTACTGTAATTTATTTGGCCTCTTACGACATGTTTATCAAAGTTTCTAGATAAAACTACGATGTGGGCTAAACTAAATCAACTAGAAACTCATTTACAAAGTGATATCACGATGTGGGTGTTACGAAATTCATGTTATTTTTTAACAAAACTTTTTGCTCTTCATCTCTTTTTTAAAAGATATATCAGGAAAGCCGATCCATCGCGTTGGTAGCATGGAATAAATATGAAGTTGAAATTTTTTAAAATATAAAATGTAAGTTGAATGAAAAAAATGTTTTTATGCTCTTTATTTTTAATATTTCACTAGTGACGTGTGAAATCGCGGGATTTTGTTCGCATGAGTGTTAACGCTTTCTAATTGTTAGGGTTTTAAAAATAAATAATAAACAACGCTACATACTCATAGCACCACACTGGGATTCCCTGTTGTAGGTACCATGGACAACGTCCCAGACAAGGACACACACCCAGACTGAGATTTTTTTAATTCATCATTCAAATTTTCGCCTCACTGGAAATCGAACCCTGGACTCTCGGAACAGTGGTCCGGCATGTCATACATAGGTACATTCGGGTCGTTATGCTTAACTCTTTTCTCTTATCAGTTGAATAATGGCGCCGATGTTTAAAAAAATACACAACAAACCTTTAAAATTATTCATTAGAATGACACTCAACCTCACACTAATCTTCACAAGTAACAAAACAATAGACGCACAAACCAGTGATCGCACAATAAGTCACTCACACGCACATTAGTCCTAGAGCCAATCCCTTTACGAAACTCAGCTTTTAATCTGAATGGCCGGTCCGTGTGAGTATCATTTATCAGCAAGAGTCGACGTAGATATTCCAGTGGCACACGTCGAGATTTACACGGGTCTAATTTAAATACTTGTATGACCCTGTAGCCCAGTTAGTATTTTGTATACGACGTGGTCCCGAGTTCGATTATCAGTAGTAGTAGATAATGTATGTGTGAGTTAAAAACAAAACTTGACAGGCCTATCTGTCCTTGCATGTCAAGTGACATCTGTCAAGAATTTCTCCTCGTCACGGCAGTCTCGCCGTGACAATGGTCCATGCAACTGGGTCAAAATATCGATAAACAATTGAAAATCGCAAGCACCTGTTTGCATTTACCTACAAGTATCTAACAAAGTACCTAACTGAATTGAAAAGTTGTTTTTGTGATGAATAATCCATTTAGGTATAGAAAGGCTTTAGGCCAGCTATACTCAACCGGCGGCTCGCGGGCCTCATGCGGCCCGCCGGGCCCTTTGCATTGGCCCACATAAATTCAAATGTTTGTTGTAAACCATTTTAAATTTCGCACCTATCTAATACCGTAAAAGTAATTTTTGTTAAAACTTATTTTTCATAAATATATTAAAATGAAAAATAGATGTTTATATAAAAATATTTTTTAATTATTTAGACCTAAATATTTTTTGCTTGCGGCCCGGGATCGCTCGGCTGAAATATGTTTGTGGCTCCTGTAAAGAAAAGGTTGAGTACCGCTGCTTTAGGCTTACATCACGCTACGACTGACGTGACACATTATTTGTTCTGGAATTGTACAGACCTTTGTTAGCGTTATCTATACCGCAAAACAAGGGATCCTCAAGTTTGAGTATAAAATGTGCAGGCACTTATAAATACTTAATAATAATGTCAAACGAATACGGATAAAAGACAACCTAATTCAGAGAAACTAGGAAAATCCCGAAAAAAATAACAAATAAGCATCCTTATTATTCAAAGTAAATAATATAATAATTACTGGAATATGAGTGATATGACCTTTCCCCAGGATCAGGTTTTAGGAAAATGTGAGGAAATTGAAGATTTCTCATTTTAGTGAAAAGACGATAGGTACCTACATCAGAACTTGAAGTAAGTATAGTATAATTAGGTATAATATAGGTAGTTAGGATTATAATAAGATCTCTTTATTAAGTACCTACATCGCGCATTATTAAACATAATATCTATCGACGTGTGCATAAAAGTGTGTAGGTATAAATAAATTACATTTTTTATACCAGCTTTTAGTCACCACGAAACAATCTGTGGCTGATTTTTAAAATGTTTATCTGTTTGTCTTTTTTATGCTACACGTAGTTCGACATTAACACTAACATGAACGCATACACAGAGGGAGCCCTAGCATTACAGACATATACGAGTATAATATAATACATATATGCAAGTATCAAAGATGTATTAAATATCTAGATGGAACATCGAATCCGCAAAAACGTGTCAAAAAGTTGTGGCCACAACTTTTATATCATTACGCACAGATTACGCACACATAGACAATAAATAAACGCGAAAAACATCGCCTACACGCACACATGCTTGATAATGTTGCCTTGTTTTTTTTGCTTTCATTGTAGGGCGACGCTCAATCTAGATATTTAAAACATCATTGTCAAGTATTTATGTATTCGTATCATTGCGTCCTAGACTATTGACCTTAACCTTGTTCTGACGGGCCAGAGTACCTATAGTAAAAGGCAATGTTCTTGTTAATTAAGCTTCGCATGACGACCATGTTTTCAACGACATGATAATATAATTAATATGTCAGTATTATTTGTAAATCCTGAGGCCCAAGTTCAAACATATATATTATTATTGTACAAGTTCCTTGCTACTCCTAAATCCTCCTGAACCATTATGTGCACATCTTGAATATTGACTGTAAGAAAACATCCACCAACTGTACCACTATTTTGGGGTTCAGTAAAGATGAAATAAATAAATACTACAAATAATTAAAGCAATTGAAATTAATTGATATGTGTTAATAAAAACTATCAAGCTCCATAAATAAGTTTTCTTTTGAAATTGACACTGTATGATCATCCTATCCTACTAATATTATAAATGCGAAAGTTTGTAAGGATGTAGGTATGTGTGTGTGTGTGTGTGTGTGTGTTTGTTGCTCTTTCACGCAAAAACTACTGAACGGATTTTCATGAAACTTTGCAGTAATATAGCTTAGACATCGGAATAACATTATTTGTTAAAATTTATAGAGATTTTTGAAGGGACTGGTTTCCCGAAGCGAAGCGAGGGCGGATTTACTAGTTTTAATATAAGAAGCAATGATTGCCAAAATGACATAATCTTTCAGGCTATAAAAATGTATACTAAAAAATGCTAAGCCTCCCTTTTATTAGACGAGCTGACCGATTAGAGACCAATATGTTGCTAGGTAACCTCCTCTATCTCCCATTTAAAGTCCTATAAACATCCTGGAAAAACAGAAAAATATACGGACAGTCAAATAAAAATTTTAAATCCTTTGTGGTTTAATATTTTGTTTATACTTCTGACGTCATTCCAAAGTATTCAGATGTCGACCTATGTAAATTTATCATTCAACATCGAATTCGTCCACCTATGAAGGGTCGAGCGGAATCATAATTTAAAAGGTTGAGCCAGCGATAATTAATGACAAACTTTTGAAAATAAAAAAATTGGGATGGCTTGCATCAGGAGTGCGTTGCATAATATTTTTATGGTACACTAGAAATACCTATTAGGTATTGCTGGCCAAAAAATCAGTTAGCCCTGTCGTCTGTTCTTTTAACTTATAAATGTCCTCATTTGTCTCGTAAACGGCTCGACTATTGCATTAGTTCCGATGACAACGCTATTTTATGACCAGATACTTCGCTCACAGGATTGGCACCAGATAAATAAATTCTTCGACGGTTTACAGCACAGACAATAAGTTTATTGCTTTGCATTAATGTTTCACTTTATTATTAAAGCGTGTGTTTAGTTTTCACACTATCCTTTTATCTATCCATACACACTTGTCAGGATGGTGGTACCTATATGCTCCGTTTATCAGGCTTAATCATCATCTCGCCCGACAAAAACTCGCACGATCGGGCGACTTGGCACCTATCAAATTCACCTGATATTTCTGTCGTCAACTCGCCCGACCATAAAAATATGAGGTAAATTCGTACAGTCAACTACAAAAATCTTTTTTGAGATTGGGTAGTGAAAATAAAACAGTGGCCCTCAAATGATTTTTAGTTGGAATCGACTACCTTTAAGGTTTGGCAGGAAGTTAGTTTAGGCGCTTTGCCCACGGAGCAACTCGAATTGAGGCAACTATCGACTTTTTAAAAGTTTCCTGTAAAAAGTTGATAGTTGCTACAACGTTTACGGTTGCCGAAATTTTATAGCAATTTATGAGTCCTTTTATGCGAGTTGCTCAATCTACGCATTTCCGGGTACAGGCAGAGGGAGGGAGGGTGTGAAATCGTCCGACGCGTTGCGATTGCCTGTTGCGGAAACCGGCAACTTTAAAAACTGGTATAATATTTAACAGCTGTTGTTAGTTGCGGCAATAGGAACTGACCTAGTCAACGATTACAGCCACTGAAAACTGTTGACGATTGCCGGAACTCGAAGCTCGAGTTGCTGTGTGTGCGCAGTCTAATTGAAATGTATGTAAACAGCTGGTTGCCAGTTAGTTGCCAGTTGCCAGTTGATGCAATAGTTGCTCCGTGGGCAAAGCGCCTTATACCTAGTTAGTTTGATTTTTGGTATTGCACCCCTAAAGGTGTAAATTAAGGGATTAAAGTTTGAAAATCAGTTAAAGTGCCTCTTTGCAGGCCAAGCTGGGGCAACAGCCTGTTTACTATTAAATGAACAACAAAATGAAAAATAACTGGTTCTTATTAATAAAAAGCAAAACGAATAGGAAAAGATTCAATAAAGGTGTATTAAATTTTCAATCAAGAGAAGAAGTGTACCTAATACTTTTATTCGTTTTCCGAGCAAAAACTTGTAATGAAACTTTCTTCAGTTGATTTTATTGGATGAGAGGCTTTTTGAAGCGCTGTATAATGGTATTCAATCTTAGGCAATCGATTGAGTAAAACTATGCGGTAATGAATCTATAGAAGTATTAACGGCCAAAACAACATGGTGCAATGCAAGATAAAAGTTTAGACTTTAGTTTAGTGTTATTAGTATACCCCGCCCTTAATCTGTATCTTTAACTTTTCCTCCTTACCCTAAGGTTGTCTGGAAGAAATCGCTCTTTAGCGATAAGACGGCCTATTGTATTTCATTTTGTTATAGTTCTCTTTTATGTTTCTCTGTATGGTGAACAATAAAGAATATTATTATTATTATTTAGCGCAACGAAACAACTAACAAAACTGAAAAGTAAGCAAAATCCGAACCAAAAAAAATTATAATGAAACTAACATAGCAAACGAGCATGCAGCACCTTCGTTCCGGCTCAGATTACAACAACTGTGAAAACAGAGCAAGACTCTAATCTACCCAACCTAGTACGGATAGACCGCGTTGCCAAATTGCATTAATAAATGCCCCTCATAATAGTTTTTTATATAATCTTTTATGATAGACTGTAATGCATGTCTCAGTTATATCAATTATAAATTTTGTTACTTAGATTTTTATTATAATTTACGTAATTATCTGTATTAGATACCTATGTTTTTATAGCCCATACCTACGCGTTAAGTAAAGAAGTTCTTTATAAGAAAAGTACGCGTGTATCCTGAAGATTACATTTTCCGTCTTGTCGCTGAAATAGCTAATGCTTTTATTACGAACAGAATAACAGTTACGTTTCCTCGTAGGCACATTCATAGAAAAAGTACATTTACTTACAGCCTAAAATATGTTATAACTGTGTTGTACAAAAGGGGGTAACTAAGTGCTTTTCTCTGTTCCATACTCCATTCTTTGTTACGAATACGTTCAGCCAATAGTAGGCAAAATGTTATCTACACTTATATTACATCTTGCCCATACCTGATTTCAGTTGGATCTAAATGAAGCATCAGTCAAATCTGTGCACTGTTATTATTATTGTAGTTGTGTCATTCAGTATTAATTCCGTCTAATTGAGTTCGATAAAGTAGTCAACCGATACAGTCACCTTGGCGCATATTTAAGTCGTTTGAACCCTACGAGGGCTCCTGGACGCACTTGAATTCGTATGCCTTTTGTGGGGGTTTTATGGATTTCAGATAGCAAACGAGACTATATTATATAGCACCACTTTTCCGCTGCTACCCATGACAACAATTATGAACAATTTAAAATTAAATGTAACTTTTTACACCATATATTTAGACGGATAATGTTATGGCATAATATTCAGGTGTCCTTAGCTGTTATATAAAAAATTAGGCAACGGAAAAAATATATAAGGGAAGACTTCGTATCTCAAATTGTGTTGCGTCACAATCAGACCCTCGAAGCCTCATCTAAACCCGAATTTGCCTCAAACATGAATTTATTATAAATCGGCGTGCGTGTTAGTGAAACCGTTGTAGAATATACCTACTTACATATTGTGAAGATGCCGTCTGTAACAATCATGATATTGGAAACTGCATTAGATATTCAAATTTGATTCATGTCTCAATATCTATAGATATCCGTGATAGAATGATATACTCTGGAGAACAAATCTAGAATTGCTCTATTCATGTAGACAAGTATAAAGCTTTGTGTTCACTTACACACAATGTTACAGATACCTACATAACTATATCTCGGAGACACTCGTCAGGATGGTGGTATAATGCTCCGATTATCAGGTTGTAAGGTGAAAAATAAAACACAGTGGGCGTTCAATACGTGTCTTCATGATTTAAATTGGGTTACAGGTTACACAGCTTAACTTAATTTGATTAAAGCTTTTAGGTTATGTTAAAACGTGATACGACTGAAATACACTTAGAGAAACGTTATGCCGTCGGGCATAGGTACGACGCAGTATAGGATTTTATTACAAAGTACACTAGTTAACTTAATGCGACCGTTCAGCTCGACGTCTGCTCGAGAAGTCCCCGCTGTTCGTAAGTGGCTGCAGAGGTGCCCTCTGTTGGGTTCCCCCTCTCCGATATCCCATCGAGACACGTTTACAATTCGTACAGAGTTGCCATTTAAATTACAGTTTCCGGATTTACGTTTTATTCAAAGTTTAATGATTTATTTAGTTTGATTTTAATCTAATTTTATTTCCGACTCCGACACGGCCATTCTGACAAGCACACGTCCTCGTGTGATATCTTTTACTTTAGGTTAAAAAAAACTAATTTTATTTTATTCAGCAAAAGCTACTAATTTTAAACGAGACTACAAATTTAATTTGAACAACAAGTTTTTAGATTACTTAAAATTTCTTTGATTGAACGCCAAGTTTTTGTTTAAAGTTTTTTTGCATTTATTTTTAGCCCTAACTACCTACACTCCCGCCGCGCCGTTTCCGGTGTCGCTATGGAGAAGAAGACGGCTAAACAAACTCCATAACATGACACTTGTTTAGAGCAAAATTACCAAATTTATTATTAACGCGGGTTTGTTTTTAACGTTTAACGCAATACGTCGTCGTACAATCGTCGTAAAACCGGATGACTCGATCCGCTGTGGTGTCGGAATTTACCTGTAACAATAAACACAAACGAGAGTAAGTATCTCTTATAGCTCGGCCCTTCCTGACCTAAGTGGGCAGGGAATAAAAAGAACCTTATCAATTCATTAGAAATTTTGAAAATCATAACAGATTATTTCTCTCAAAGGCCAAAGCTGACATGTCGATCAACACCCATACTTATTCAAATAATAGGAAACTCATTGAAATGTTGCAGTGCTCGTACCCTGACCTCCTGATCATCACACTTATAACCTCCATCCAGTCATGAGTATCAACCCAATAGGCAACCTCTATCCAGTCACCTCCGCATGTAACCTCCATCCGGTTACAAACACTACACCACCCAGATGATCATTTCGAGCTTTAATCAAAAATAATCTTAAAAAGGTTTGTTCAACATGTCGCTTTATTTATCCTATCACATTAAGGTTAATCCAAAACAAACTTTAGATTTCTCATAAAAGTTACTTTTCTCAAAAGTTATCATTTTTCAAACAAGGTGACTTATCGAACGGTACTCAAGTACAATCAGTACTTCTGTCCAGAAATAACATTCAAACCGTATACATAGCTAAGGGCTATACATTTTTTTTTCAAAGTAACAAAACCATTCAATTACAATTTCAAAAGTTCCGTTCGACAAGTTGACCGAAAACTAAATCTCTCAAAAATAAAGAAATCTTTGAAATTGAATGAAATTTACGTCTTGAAAACAAATTTTAATTCATTTCTCCTTTAAGCTATCAGAAAATAGACTGAACGATACAGATCACCTGTTATGTTGCGTCCGATCTGCGGCTGCCAGTTGCCAGAGCTTCCTCCTTCAATGTCACACGAATGAACTCCAGGAAGCCCACGAGTGCACGCACGCAACCGTCGATTCGGCTCCAGACAACACGTGTAACCTGCGTGTGCTGCTGCCTGTGCATCCTCGAAAACTTACCTGAAAACAGAACGATGCACATTGCATCGTCACATGTGAGATTACTTTTAAACTCGTTGGTTTCACAAAGTAAATTAAAACTAATCGAAGTGTGCTGCACTTGTAAATAAAATAATTGGGGAACTGATTGTATCCAACTGCTACTTTAATTAAAAATTTCACTAAACTTCCACAATATGCTATTAAATTTTTTTTTCATCGAATAGAAAATGACGAAAGATTTTATATTAAAATGAATAAATTTTACAGAACCTCCGATATCTTAATTGTTATCTTTTGTCATTGTTCACTAATTACAAGACACAACAAAAGGTTATATTTTCACATGGAACGAAATAAAAATGGAAGTTATAAAACTCAAAAACACCAGATTTAAATAAAATAAAACTTTGTCATACCAAAAACGCCGTTTCACTTTTACCTTGTTTCATGTTACCACGACAAGGCGATGTCACCCTTGGTTCCAGACAGGTACCAGACAAGGTCTTGGTCTCCAGTTCCTTATAACCTAGAATCGCTTCCTAAACGCAGCTTAAATCCGACGTAAACACTTACGTCGACTTTATTTATTTCGAAAATATAGTGACTAAAGCGGGTAAGAATCCAACTAATTCGTCTGTAATACCTCTAACGACAATGTTTTGGATCATTAGATAACGCTTACACAATATTTAAAATTAACAATGAACTACGCGGGTATTTAGAATATCGAAATTATTTTGTCACATAGTAAATAAAACTTTGAAAATTGTATTGTGTTTCACTTTTAAAACAACGCGAACTAATGAGCAACTAATTCGATCGACGTCACCAATGAACAACCAAACCGTTCACCTTTTAAAAACTAGCTTACGCTTTTATTGTTATTATTGTTGTAGGCTTTTATTATCGTTGTAGGTACTCGATAAATGGAATAAATACTTCGTCAAGTTGAGCACAAAAACTATTTTGTGTTTATCTTTCTCCAACTAATCCTTTTCAGCGATAAGCGGCGCACCAAATTATCAAAAACCAAAATAACTATCACGAACATTACACGTTTGATAAAAGTCACTACACTGTGCGTCATATCTCGTTATCAATTAAAAACTGTACCAACACGGAATGCATAATAAAATACCCGACTTTAAAACGTTTGTTTTTCTTTTTCGATCAGAAAATCTTATCTACCAAATCTAATCTATGTACCCCCTTTATCTTTAACAATTTTATGAACGTAGATTAATTATTATTGTAACCAAATCACAAATGGATTGCAAAACAACATTGATAACAAAATCGCCACTAATTCATTACACGTAAATTCTACAGCCGTGAGCCAAGTACCATCGTCGTTATCATAACCAAAACTGTACGCATACTCTACCAAAATAACAAGTTACACTTGAGTTTATTGAAACTGAAACTTCCGAGTACGAATGACCTATCGCCACGGCTCTCCCGCCGAACAGTACGCATATCCATCTCGTGGATAGCACGTGTACAGCACTCCTGCTGCTACACGATACGGTCTAAATAGACCACGACCTCGGCCAGAGTTAAACGCACACCGCGCACCCACGGACTACTCGAGTTTCCTCGAGAGACACCGATTTCTACCGGGCTACGGCTACGAAATAACTACTGGTACGGTCGAACTCACTACGGCCGATAGAGTCATTCACGGGTCGCACGGATTCTTCCGTGGTCTAACCTGGACCCGACCAACCGAACTAAGATTCATCACTATTACTCGACTCAAATTCACTTTTTATATCACAATACTTCAAATGGTACTTAGCCCTTGGGCATTCTAACAAACTAATACCACAAATCTACCCACATTAAACTTCAACAAAATGATCGCATGATAAAAGTGTTCCGATGTTATAATACTTGGTTAAACTACACTAAAATCAAAGGGTGTAACTTTCCCTTCATAATAAAAACAGAGGTCATAATAAAAACGATTTCTTTTGTTTTTCAGCGATTAAACATCAAAATAAGATTACAATGAGGAGCGATTTGTTTTAATTACGGAACTACGTTAAATGATTTTATTACCGGAAATTGATGTCTTTATTTTTACTCACGATTATCAAACAAACTACGCACACACAACATAGTTTACACAAAAATTAAAATTTAAGCAATGAAATTGTATCACCTCAGACGTAATGGAATAAAAATAATGCCATACCCATACTCGCTGTGTTACTTAGCTTTACCAAAATTCGACGCCACATTCCATCCATGCCATGTGAGATGGAATGGCACATGACAACTCACTTGCCACTTATGGATCCAGTTATCACCTGAAAATCGCTACCTGTAAACCTGGAAATAACCTAGCCAGCCATGTGTGGGACGTGAAGTTACATCCAACTTCTGATCTCGGAGACACTCGTCAGGATGGTGGTATAATGCTCCGATTATCAGGTTGTAAGGTGAAAAATAAAACACAGTGGGCGTTCAATACGTGTCTTCATGATTTAAATTGAGTTACAGGTTACACAGCTTAACTTAATTTGATTAAAGCTTTTAGGTTATGTTAAAACGTGATACGACTGAAATACACTTAGAGAAACGTTATGCCGTCGGGCATAGGTACGACGCAGTATAGGATTTTATTACAAAGTACACTAGTTAACTTAATGCGACCGTTCAGCTCGACGTCTGCTCGAGAAGTCCCCGCTGTTCGTAAGTGGCTGCAGAGGTGCCCTCTGTTGGGTTCCCCCTCTCCGATATCCCATCGAGACACGTTTACAATTCGTACAGAGTTGCCATTTAAATTACAGTTTCCGGATTTACGTTTTATTCAAAGTTTAATGATTTATTTAGTTTGATTTTAATCTAATTTTATTTCCGACTCCGACATATATATTTTTCTGATAGTATGTGACAGATATCCTTACTAATATTATAAATGTGAAAGTGTGTTTGTTTGTTTGTTTGTTTGTTTGTGACTCTTTCACGTTGCAACATGGCTATTATATGGTATGGTTTATGTGTGTGGGGATTGTTAGGAGGGTGGAGAGTGACGTAGGCTACTTTTTACCGCGGAAAAACGTCTCATTCCCATGGGAAGATCGATGTTTTGTTAGTTGCTAGATATTTAGTTCCGGAGTTGTTAATAGATGGCGTTAATAAAATTCATTTGCAAGTTCTGAATCACGCTATCAAATACTACATGTAATTTACTTAAGTCGTAGGCAAATGTTATAGGCTGCTTTTTAGCTGAGATTCCTACGGGAGCGGGACTTACGCGGCTGTTACCTACGGGTCCCGAAGCGAAGCACGGGCGGTTCTCTAGTTAACTATATTTTGCCCAGTTCAATCAGTCGCCAGAAATTGCTAAGGAATTTATTATTATATGTTTTTCTTAAAAATCTATTAATTTGCATGATTGTAAATTTGCGACTTTTCTGTCATTAAAAAGGCAAGAATATTATGATATAAACCTTAGACTCTGCCTCTGCGTGAGTCTAATTGTCTGCCCTATCTGGGAATCGAGTCCGAGATAACGATCAACTGGGCTCTTTGGCTGATATAATAAAATATTATTTAAAAGAGTATCGAGGCAGATCTATCTGAATCCAGAAATTAATCTGTATTTATGTACTTACAGTTTTTTTCTTAATTAATTTAAATAAAAAAGGACTAAAGAAAGTTAAATTTGTGAAATTTTGCGTAAACAAAACTAATCTCTTCAAATTCTATACAATATCTAGGCATTATTCACATTTCTTAGACATAATACGTGGGTAATGATAAATGAGACTTAAAATAATTTATACAATGCCTAGAAGAGCCTGATATTCTATAGAAAGACACGACATTTTTTTAAATAATTGGGCATAATTTATTATAGCACAATGTTTAGAAACTTTAATACACATAAATATTATGCGTGGTAAAATGGGTATACACAATCGTTTACTAGTTAAGTGTAAATGTGGCCTTAGGGTGCGGTTCCATTGAGGCGGAGCGGAGCGGAGCTGTGCGCGATTCACCAATTACATGGCTTGAAATCCACGCGAGGCACAATGAGACGTGATTTTCAAGCCATGCGATTTGTGAATCGCGCACAGCTCCGCTCCGCTCCGCCTCAGTGGAACCGCACCTTTATACTTGTCTTCTACCTATTAACAGAGCTATTAAGTTAGACGTAACTTTGCCTACTGCTGCCAGGTGATGAAACTCCCAATAAACTGATCAAAGCTGTGAGACGTGACCTTATTCTCGTAACATAGACAAAGTTCAAGAAATCACTAGAACTGTAAGAATCAATGGAAATTCTCGCTGAGCGTAAGAGTTTATTCTACGATGTGAGAATCTCAAAGAATTAGATTATTGGGTCGTCATGGGGGTGCGAAATTGTTGTGTAGACAGACTCCTCCTTTTTTTTAGTCGGTTTAAAAAAAATCTAGCAACTTGTTACGATCTGAAGTGACTGAGTAGGCGCAGTCAGTAGGTGGATGTGCCGAGGAGTTTTTTTTGCCCTTTTTTCTCCTCTATTATAAAGGAATTATAAAGGCACCTTTGTAAAAATGGCGATAGAATCAAAAAATGGCATTCACAAGCGTATTTGTAAATACCTACGTGAAATAAACGATTTGAATTTGAGTTTGATGGGTGACCAGTACCTAGTTGCAAAAAAATCTTGAGCGTTTCCTAGTTCGAGAGGTCCCGGTTATTACCGCTCACATTCGTGAAGCCATGTCAGAAACCTTCAGATCGGATAAAAAGTTTCATAAAACCCCTTCACCAATCTGCCAGAGCGTGGAGTAAGCTCTAAAGCTCCTACTGATAACGAGAGACCCGCGCCGTTAATGGGTTTATGTCAAGTAAAAAATACTAACTCGATGTAAAAAGCTAAAACTATAGACTATACACAAAATGGAACCACTCGTTTGCGTTTGCTGTGATTGGGAAAATCGGATAGAAATCTCCATTTAACGCATTGTGTAACATCGAAATCCCTTTTTAATTGGATTGTGGGAATCTCAAGCGTATTTGGTTTTGTATACGCTCCCATTTTTCTTTGAATTATTCGAAAGCATTATAATATGATTTGTATTCCTATTCACTATTTTTGTATAAGGAAAAACATCACGTTGTCATTCAAAAGCATTGGGGAGACCAGCAACTTTCTTAAGGACTTTGGGCCTGGAATATGAACATGCATGAGACATCGCTTTTTAGATTGTGGAGTTGTCTCCTTGTTTAGGTAGGGCCAGAAACATAAACCAATATTATTCACTGTGCATTAGATAATATTTATTTAATTTATAGAGGACGCGAGGCGGCTATGCACGCCAGGGGCAAGGGGACAACTGACGACATAATAAAGTGATGCGCGTAATTACAAGATCGAGGATATTCCGTTTTTGCGGAAAATGATGGGAATAATGAAATATAGTCGTCTTACGCACCGCGCACACATAGCGAGGCTTGAAATTATAATGTTTTAATGACATGATGTAACTAGATTTTTAAATATGAAATGGATGTATTAATAAATGCAAGATTATTTGAGGGTATTGAACAAGCTGTTCGCTCCAGGCCCAAATCTGATGTTCTCCTTTCTCTTTAATTCAACCAGTCCCAGTGATGAATTAATAAACGTGTCTGATTTAACTCTAAAGCTATGACGATTTCTTTTATTCGTCATCTCGTACTTTTCGTACTTTTATACTTTCATTACAAGAGGGCTTATGACTGTGCTACAAAAAATAATATTCACAAAGTTTTCTTTCTTCTTTCATTTTTGGTTGAGGAAGCATTGCTGATTCTTTTAATATTACTGATCTTCATGAGCGCCAGTGACCACTTACCATCAGAGGTCTGCTCATTTATCGACTATTTATATAAAAAGGAAAGACATTTTGTGACCGAGAAAACATATTTTCTGAATAATCCGAGAATCGCAAGTTCCTCAGATTGGGGGCAATTGTAATAAAGAATAATTAGGAATGTCTCGTGCCAGAATCTAATTAGCAGCGGGATCGAATAAATAACGCAAACATTGTAAAGATTGTATTTAGTGTTATTGTATTATGTTTAACCGTTTATTCTTTCTTAGAGAATTAAGACCCTAAAAGAGTGTGCAGCACTATCCTTTCGCTGTCGCCCGTGACAACCGACGCAGGACAAGACTCGAAAAGGGTTGCTATCCTTGAGGAATAAAATGGTCGCCTGTAAAAATTTGTAACCAGTGTGTTAGAATAAAATAAATAAATAAATAACGCTACACACTCAAAGCCCCACACTAGGATTCCCTGTGTCGTGGGTGCCTTGGACAACACACAAGACAAGGACACACACCCAGACCGAGAACGGAAATTTAAACTCATCATTCAAATTGCCGCCTCGCTGGGAATCGAACCCAGGACCCTCGGAACAGGAATATTACTTGATTAGTATAGACAGGGATTGTTACTGATAGGTTCTATTATTTTATTGTTAGTAATAGTTAGTAGTTTTTTTACTGTGATAATTATTTCAGTCAGCGATCGTTAGTAAGATTCTCTTTCTAATTCAGTCACAGTAACATTGCTGCTGGGAATTTGTTATGATGAAAGTTAAACCTAACTGGCAATGTGGCAATAGTCCATGCCTAAACTCGACTATGAGAGTTTGAAACGAAATATCTTTTTCGTTCTTAATAAGGGCAGGGCAGGACAGTGGTGTTTTTTGTACCACCAGATGTAATCGTAATCTATAATCTTGCTTATATTTTGCCCATCCCTATTACCTGTATAATAACAGTAACAAAACTTTGAGTAGAATTTTTAAATTTTTACTTTCGTCGCGGAGGATATGGAATCTTCACTTACCACTAAAAATAATTTTACAACATATGTGAAATCCTACTAATATTATAAATGCGAAAGTTTGTAAGGATGTATGTGAGTGAGTGTGTGTGTGTGTGTGTTTGTTGCTCTTTCACGCAAAAACTACTGAACGGATTTTCATGAAACTTTGCAGTAATATAGCTTAGACATCGGAATAACATAATTTGTTAAAATTTTAGAGAGATTTTTGAAGGGACTGGTTTCCCGAAGCGAAGCGAGGGCGGATTTACTAGTAAGAAAAACATGAAAATCAGGGACGCGTGGGCATTAATAATAGTTATGTAAATAAAACCCTCTCTCTACTTTCTAATAATGACATACCAAGACTGATTCCAAATTGGTTTTCATAGTACCTATTCCTTTCCCATAATTATTATTATGTAATTACATAAAAAATGGTTTTAAAGACTAAATTATTATTTTAGATCACTTTAATAAAATAGGGTACCTATAATTAACAACATAAATCTTAGCCATATAAAAAACGTTCAACTACACATTAATTCAACATAATATACAAATGACTAGTACAAATACCTATTATTTTACAACATTGTATCTGTCACGCAATTGAGTAAGATCTTTTAAACACAGTGTGCCTTCTTCTGACAAATCTTCGCTTATATTTTCTTCTTGAAGGGAGACCTTTAAACTTATCATTGTTAGTGATATTTTCCACTATATGCGACCATTTTTGGTCCAAATCTTCAGGTGGTTTGTCGTTGACTAAAATTATTGGTTTAATGAAGACCACAGGTTTCCGTTCTGGGGCAGCACTCTCTCCTTTCTGTAGTGCTGAAGATATATCAGTCCAATCTTTATGTGTCGAGGCTTCAGGTGAATTAACCTTGGAGCTTTCTTTGCTTGAGATCACTGATATTTCTATATTGTTATTTGATAGCTCTGAAGTACGACCCTCAATCTCAACATCTGCAGCGGCCGCGTTCAATGCTGCTTCAGCATCCATCATCTGTAATAGACCAGAAATATCATTTTAGTATACACTTAACTTCGACAAACAAACATTCTTAAACTCGAAAAGACGCAAAGTTTCCTATATTATGATGCTTGTTAGCGGATTGATTAATTCAAATGTTGAAAGGTTTATATCGTCGTTTTTCGATGTGATAAGACTTTTCATAACTTAAGTGACAGAGAGCTTAGCACCCTCTGAAATGTGAAAGCGTTTAGGAAGATTTTGCGTCTATCCATGCCCATCTACTCTTACTACCAATCTTGTCCAAAAAATAGTTATTAGTGAGATCTTTAAGGATTGATAAGCTAAGAACATTTAATTGCCTCGAAGTCTAGGATAGGTACCTATTAAATATTTGGAAACTTGAATACGTAGTTATTTATATTTATATCTTTGTATCAATATTATAACGATAAGTTTTAATGTAAAAATGCTAAAGCACTCTGCACTAAGATTACTTGTATCGTAGGAGGCATAGATAACCTAAACAACATATCTCTGAAATTCGACCCAAGAATAAACGTTTATTTATCACTTTAATATCTGCCCTGGCTGATAATCCAAACCAGGGCAGCTATTATCTATACTTGGATATATATGTCGCTAAGAATATGGAATAGCCACTCCCCACTAAAACAAATTCAATAAGAGTCCTTACAGTTCAATTTAGCTTGTAAGCAAAATTTACTTAATACGCTTTAAATTATGACCGTCAATCTACAATTTACCTTAACCACAAGGACGGAAGGCTGGCATTTGCGTGGGTTGCATTTAACGAATACCATATAGTACACGAACGAAGTATCTATACACTACAAACAAAAATCTTCAGCAGCTGTTGTGTTAGGTAATTACGACGTCATACGTACGTACCGACATATTAATTTGAACGTTTATGTTTTAAAAAACAAACATTAAAATCTCTTTATACGTCCATGTTAAAAGTTAAGAATGCCATAAAATACACGTTACATAATTGTAATGTGCAGATTAAAAATATTGTACACATTTTGTAAACAACTTGAATTTCATGTGGGTATGCAAAACGTCTGCTTCCCGCTTGGCTTTATAATAATTAAAACGCTATTTCTAGAACAAATTGTTAATACCTGGGTAGTCGGAAATTACTACTGTTTAACGATTATTGCGGAATAAATAGTGGAGAACAGACAGCAGTAAAGTCAGCGCACACAAATAAATGTGCATAGGGCGTATTTCTACATTATTAGCGACCACAAAGGCATCGTAAACAGAGCACAACAAATCGGACTATACTGAGATTAGCATCCGTAAACTATTGATTTTAAACATCGAGCGACCCGAATAATCCAACACGCCGGATCGCTGTTCCAAGGGTTCTGGGTTCGATTCCCAACGAGGCGGAAATTTGAATGATGAGTTTAAAGGAGACCAGCAACTTTCTTAAGGACCTTGGGCCTGGAATAGGAACATGCATGAGACTTCCCTTTTTAGATCGAGGATATTGTTACCGCAATGTGCATATTCCGTTTTTGCAGAAAATGATGGGAATAATGAAATACAGTCGTCTTACGCACCGCGCACACATAGTATAAGCTTGAAATTATAATGTTTTAATGACATGATGTAACTAGATTTTTAAATATGAAATGGATATATTAAAATATGTAAGATTATTTGAGGGTATTGAACAAGCTGTTCGCTCCAGGCCCAAATCTGATGTTCTCCTTTATGTTCTTGGTCTGGTTGTGTGCCTTTGTCTTGTGTGTTATCCATGGCACCCACGTCACAGGGAATCCTAGTGTGACTATGAATGTAAAGCGTAATTTGTTGTACGTAATTTATCTATATTTAATCATGTTTATGTAAATTTTCAAAATCCAAGGATTCAGTTACTGTAAAAAATATTATTAGCTACGTATCGGTATTATTACATACATAAGTACTTAAATTTTTTGATTGTACGTGTTTTTGTCAAGTTTCGTAATAAATATTGTGTTTATGACTGAACATAATGTATACGTATAACTGACATCACTTTAACCATTTTTGAAGTTTTTGTCTGTCGTTCTGTATTTCCCACCGTAACTGAAGAATTGTTGGAACGATTTTAATGAGGGTTATTTGGAAAATAGAGCAGGTTTTAGGGCAACATAAAGAATACAAGTTGGCGATCCATTTACATAATTATATTATTTAAGAAAAACGCTTATTTTTGAAGATGCTAGTAATTAAATACTCTATAAAGCGTTTTTTGTATAATCCAATAAAAACGTTTTCATTTTACTTGTTTCAAGTCAATTTTACAACACCAATAAAACATCGAGGAGTGAATAAAAGTTCAGTTACTATTAATTGTTTAGTAAATGTTTTTATTTTTAACCGACTTCAAAAAAGAAGGAGGTTCTCAATTCAACCTTATGTAATTATATATGCTTTTTTATGTTCGTTCAGCGATTTTTTCGTCGTTTATGAGCCTATTTTGATCACTCTTTTTTTGTTGGAAAGAAGATATTCCAACAGTGGTCCGCTGATAAGGACACCAGGATCTGATGCTGGCATCTCAGAGAAATCGAGGGAAACTTTCGAAAATTGTAGGGACGACAAGTGTATTTGTTCATGTTTTCATAAGTACATTAAAGCGCTACAATTTCATGAAGGTCTGGAGTCGATCTGATGAAGCAGAAAGACGGTCAAGGGAACTCCTCAACGATTTACTGCAGTTATCTAGTGTTTAGGCTTGATTAATTTGTAGTGACGAGAACTTTACACCTACTGTGTTGAATTGAGCGCCATCTGGCGAGTAGTTTTTGAGTTATCTCGGCTTATCGAAGTTGAAGTCGGTTATTTTTTTCTTGTAAAAAGCAACAATTTTTTATGAAAATATGACATCAATGCGCACATTTTAAAGTAATTTTTTTTTACACCTTTCTTGAAGGACCCCCCTTGTAGCTTTATAGACGTAATAACCGACGTGGAGTTCATGTACTTATTCGTCATTCACATTGCGAAAATTCATTCAATCTACACTACGTGTAATGTTAATAGACGAGACGCGAAAGTATCTCTTTCTATCGGTGTAGGTATCTGTCTGTCACCTGAATCAATTTAGGTGAAATTTAGTATGGTTTGAATACCTAATAAAATATATTTACTTAGTTTAAAACCTGGGAAAGGATATAGGATCTCCTATTCCAGAAGGCATTTCAGGGACTAGACTAGGCATTTCAAAGACTAGAAGGGACTTAAAATTCATGACAATTATTCTATAATATTGCAATAAAATTTGGCACACGCGTAGACTACGACCTGAAATGTGATATAGGATACTTTATGCCCGGTAATAGCCCTTCTCTATGTTCCCGTAGGATAATATTATTGGTATTTTAGAAACATGTTTGGAATACCAATGCATAAAGAGACGACATAAGTTAACAGTTCAGTGCGTCAGTTAAAAAGAAAATCACTTTCTTTAAAAAAGCAACTGAGAAGTCGGTATGAGGATACCCACGAAGTAAAAATTTACTTGGAAAAAAATTATAAAAACATTAAAAAATTTCTTTTCCATTTTTTAGTATCCTAAAGGCATACTTAAAAATTTTCCTTTTTTCGTTGATTTCATTAGGCAGAATGAAAGAGGTATCTTTAATCTAGGTCGTCGTTTTTTGAGTCTAAAAGAACAACGACTTTGAAGTTAACCATTTAACATTTTTTTATTTAGAATTTGATATGTTATAACTCTGCTTTCAAACATTTTTTAAAGAAATCGATATTTTACAAAATAATCTCAATAAAGTACCTACCATACTTATTTATCCATTTTTACTCCAAAACAAACCAGTGGAAAATGACCAGACTACTTCTAAGGACAATAAAATAAAAGTCTCTAGTCTAATTCAACTTCAGATTTTTGGGACTTTTGTCTTCATTTCGTGGGCTATTTACATCAATTATGATAGGAATGTCGTAGCAGGCAACTAATATAATTAAGTACGTAAAAGCAGGCGACTGAGTTTCTCAAAGTGTTACACACTACCTGAATTGCCGGAAACATGGAATTGACATCCAAGCTGTACATAGCATAATTTTAATGTCATTGGCATTGCTGCATAACGATCCAGTTATTAATGACTTGCATAATAACGTGCACTTTAATACACATTAATTCCGCGTAATCATCAATGAGGGCATAATAGTACATAATTATTATAACAATAACTATAACATTGTCTGTATGTAATATACCTACAGATGTAATTTGATTTCCTAGTAGGTAGTTAGCAGTGTAATGAGCCCAACATGTGTACTAGAATATCAACTGCAATCAGGGTTGCCAGATGGCCGGGTAGTCAGGGATTGTCCCGGAATTTTGCAACCTGTCCCGTGTCCCGGGAATTACACTTCTTTGTCCTGGGTTCCAAAAGCCTACTTGTTGTTTAAACGCGTTGTGATTTGGTTTTTAATAAGTGAATGAATTAGTGGTAAATGTCAAATTAGCATCATGATCTTTTATTTTCTTACTTATTACTTACTATGGCTCACTTACCCTCGTAGAATTGTCCCGGAATTATTTATAAACATATATCTGGCAACCCTGGATGCAATGGATTTGGGGAAAATAGAGCTCAAACATTTCAAAGGCATGCAGTAAAAAAATTGTGTGTTCTAGTACCTATTTTACAATTGTTTTTATAACTCAGACACAATCATCTTACTCATTTGGATCCGAATATGAGAGTGAAAGACATGTTCATGCAGACTATGTGCATACCTACTAGAAGATTCCATCATAAACAAACATCCTACTAATATTATAAATGCGAAAGTTTGTAAGGATGTGAGTGTGTGTCTGTTGCTCTTTCACGCAAAAACTACTGAACGGATTTCATGAAGCTTTGCAGTAAAATAGCTTAGACATCGAAATAACATAATTTGTTAACATTTATA
This sequence comes from Hesperia comma, assembly GCA_905404135.1. Lineage (NCBI taxonomy): Eukaryota > Metazoa > Arthropoda > Insecta > Lepidoptera > Hesperiidae > Hesperia > Hesperia comma. The sequence continues at coordinate 6,098,935 of FR990018.1, forward strand.
CTTAAGAGATTTTTGAAGGGACCGGTTCCCCGAAGCGTAGCGAGGGCGGGTTTACTAGTTTTCAATAAATAGTGAAACGAAGAGAAGTGTGTGTAACTTCACACGTCTATGAGAATATTCCATAATATTCTAATTCTTATTTTTGCAGCTTTAGTCACGATGTTTTCCTGTACCAAATCTATAGATGATTAAATTCTAACATTCATATAATTTTTGAAGACGTGTCGGATTCGAACCGAGGCTCACCCGTTTGACAGTCCAACATTCAAATCACTTGACTATCAGTGCCTGGGGCCTTAGTACGAGTTTTAAGTAACATAACGCGCTCGCTACGTAACTGCGAGTTAGGTAAAAATTGTATGGGATCGAAGCTGAGCCATTTACGTCCGCTAGGTGGCTCTGCTCCGATTTGCTCCGAGTTACGTAGCGAGCGCGTTTTGTCACTCAAAACTTGTACTAAGGCCTCTGTATTTATACATCAATGGGCCTCTGGTTAAAATAAAGGTATTCAGCCGTAATATCAGCCATCTCGCATCAATTGTTTGAAATTATGTGTGGGTACTATCGCCATTTTTCACCGACAACAAATCTTTGAACCCGTAGCAGGAGAAAACTACGTGACATGAATATGTGATTGTTACTCGCGCAAGCTGTTGCCTATTGCACGATTTCGCTTCGTCCCTATTGAAATTGTAACGCTGCCTATTATCATACTTGTGAGGGCTGGCTCTTGTTAAAGATTTCATATATGGAGAGACCTAAGTATGTTGTGTGTCTATGGATTTGGGACTAATATTCAGATTACTTGTGTATAAACTTTACAGTAACAACTTATAGTGCAATGGTTATAATTATACATAGTTCAAGGGTATCGAGTTCGATTCCCAGAAAATTTAAAATTTTAATGTTTTGTTTAAACTTTTATTATCTCGGTGGTGAAACTACTGTGTAGTTGTACTTATACTATTGATAGGGTATATAAAAATACAACAAATACCTAAGTACCAAAAATAACGCCACCAAAAATCAGATCCTTAAGATTGGATCTGATTTTTTCTATAAGGAGCTCTATTTTAGAAATAATAAATATTTGACTTTACAGTTTAGTACCTACCTATAATAGCTTAGCCTAGAAAACGAAAACATTTGGAGATAAGAAGACTAAAATCAACCTAGCACTTATTTTCCTTAATATACTTCGACGAGAGAATCAAAAACCATCTACATTTGAATTGAATTTGAAGTCTACGATTTAGATTCTATTTGGATCGGGTTTTAATCAACCGTACGCTGTGAATGGTGTGAATATCCTTTGAAGCTGGATTATTTCAACAATCCATTTCTTCATTACCTTCAACCCATTCATAGATCACTAGATACTAATCACATCTCTAGCCTCACCACAATTTTAGGGGCTGGGATGATTAGTCTAGGTAATAGATGGTAAATGATGGTTAGCGTATATACCTAAGTTAGTTTGTTAAAAAATATGAGGACCAGGGACTGTTAGTTATAGTTAGAACTGTTAGTTAGTATGAGTTTCGGTTTAATTCTTTTTTTTATGGAATTACGATAGCAAACGAGCATGCAGCACCTCCCTTCCGCTGCCGCCCATAACGAATGTGACCGACGTAGAACAAGACTCAAAGGGACTAGGATTGTTAGTCCAGTTAGGTACGATTCAGACCAACCGGCCCGCACCGGGCCGGGCCGGGCGGCATTTTACAATGCGGTAAAGAACATTGAAATCTATCAACAGTAATTACAGTTCATATTTGCGTGCAACGCATAGTTTTCTCCGTCGCGCGACGGGTCGCGACGGCCGACCGGCTCCGACCGGCTGTCGCGAAAGCCGACCGGCTCCGACCGGCTCCGACCGGCTGTCGTGACGGCCGACCGGCTCCGACCGGCTCCGACCGGCTCCGTTCGGAACCGGTCGGCCGTGCGTCGTGGAATACTAACGGAGATTACGGTGCAGCAACTAGCGAATCATTCAACTTATGTTCTTCAAGCGACAGTTAACATATTAAAGTAAACAATGGATACGGAAGAAAAACTTATTTCTTTAGTTCAGACATTTAATTGTCTTTATGACTTATGACGTTAATTCCCGTAAATACAGTGATAAGTTGTGTGCAATGTGAGCAGCACATCTGGGCGCTTGTTGGAGTGGGTGCGGATTCCAGCGAACGCGACAGCCGTACGGTCCGTTCCGATGCGGGCCGATGCGAGCCGGTTGGTCTGAATCGTACCTTAGTAGATGGTATTAGAATATTAGGTGGTTAGTTTGTTAATAAATGTGAGGACAGGGACTGTTAGTGATAATTTAGTCCTGTTAGTTAATGTTAATAATAGTCCAGTTAGTTATTGTTATCATGAGTCTCGTTCTAATTCAGTCACAGATGCGTTGCTACCCCTGAGGACTGAGATGGTCGCCTCTAAAAAGTGTAAGCGGCTCTACACCTTCCTATCCGGAACACAATTGTTCTTAAAACAATTATTACACGGTAGGAATGGTACAAGGTACCGTGGCGGGCGGGAATTCGGTCACAGATGCGTTGCTACCCCTGAGGATTGGAATGGTTGCCTCCAAAATAACGTAACCGGCAATGATCGTGTGTTAAAGAGTTTAATGTAAAAAGTTGAACTGAATTGAACAAAATCATTGGACTTTTTTAGAGGCGACCATCTCAGACCTCAGGGGTAGCAACGCATCTGTGACCGAATTGGAACAAGACTCACACTAATCATTACTAACTGGACAATACTAATATTAACTAACAGGACTAACTATCACTAACAGTCCCTGTCCTCACACTTACTTATTAACAAACTAACCAACTAACATTCTAACACCATCTACTAATTGGACTAACCACCCTAGTCCCTAAATTGGGTCTTGTTCTATGTCGGTCACAATTGCCATGGGCGGCAGCGGAAGGGTGGTGCTGCATGCTCGTTTGCTACCTTAAATCAATAAAAAAAATATATAAATAGGCGCGAGGGAAATATTAACAAATACGAAGCAAAAATTTTGAAGAATAGTAACTTCTCCGATTACGTGATCGTTGTCCTAAACGATCTCGTTTAAATATTTTCCTTTCGTCGTGTATTTCAATAATATTTATCTGTTGCTCAGCTTGTAGAATTCTTAAATTATTTTTGGTTAAACAGTGAGGTTTGTAGACTTTTTTATTTAAAGGAAAGTAAGTATCTAATATTTGTTATTGCGAGAAATATTAGTTTAAGTACGAAACGATCTTATTCTGATAATAAAATAAATATTGGAAAAATGTATGGTTAATAACAAAACAACTATTGTTATTAACCATACATTTTTCATAGGGATAAAATAATAATAAGGTTACTACTGACTACTAAGTGTTACTAAGTCCAATCATCGTTTTAACTGTTTGGTAACTAAACTAACTATCCTAGTCCCGATTTAAGTCGTGTAGAGTCGTCGATTTCAGTTTGTGTTGTTCATAATTCCCAGTTGCCATTGGCGACAGTGAAAGGGTTTGCTATATGCCTATTTTCTATTTCAATTCCATGAAAAATTCTATTATTGCTCCAACACTACGCTCGTACAAGACAAAACATACCTACAAATGAAAACCTAATAAACAAATTGGAAAAGTTTTATTAGTTAGGTTGTTTGGTTTCGGAATAATTGAAGAAACCGCGGAAAGTCAAACTCCACTATTGATTGACGTAATTGACTAAATATTTGAACCAATATTATTATTAACAAGTGACTTTACCTATGGGGATTATTTTTGGTATTCTTATTATTCATTACAATTTAACCTAAACTTTTTCATTAATGATGACCAGCCTAAATCAGAGGTAATCGTACTTTTCTGGTCTTTCCTGCACAATGGCACACTTCTGAGCAAGGGTCGCCCAAGGGCCCTTTCTACCTGTATAGGCACTATCAGAATACAGCTAACTGTATGAACTCTCGTGTGCAGTACCATTTTGCACAACTTTCCACCCCCTGTCGTTTCTAAGGTAGGTAGTGTAACCTCGGGCCGCACTTTGACAACCACTAGAGCCAAAATTCTACCACACTTAAGTCTACCATATTACCGACCAATAAACTTATATTGTTCTGAGACCATTTACGAAACACTTACATTGTAGGTACCTTAAAATCCAGAGATTAAAGATGTATAGAAATTCGGAAACGTCCATGACAGCGTTTAACCGTTGCGTTGGTTAATATCTCAAACAATGTATCCCTAACAGTCTCTACGACATATTAATAAACATGCTACAAAGAAAATTAATGGAGCACTTGACTTCGCAGCTCACCTTGTGAAAGATCAGACTTTAAATTCATAAACAATAAGGTTGAAGGTAGTAAGATAATAAACTTCTTTTGAACTTCTTTACGTTACTGTAAGGCCTCTATTATCATACATTATGCCGAAAATAACATCAACAAAATGTCGAGCAAATTTTCTGGTAACTTGTTTGGAAAATGAGGGAAAAATAAACCCTTTATCCTAAAATAACTACCGTATTTATCCTCTGGATGACTGGAACAACCTATTATAATCAAGACAGAGCAAAGAAAGTTAATTTAACAAGGTTTACGCATCACGATCATAAGATATTGGCGGCAGGGTCTGCTTTTATCTTTTGGGATACAACACACAGGTAAATACTTCTATACGACGTTGATATAGTTATAGCGTAAGGGTATAATCTAATATCTTTAAACGAGCAATTCTTGTATATTTATTTATTTATTTATACCTATATATATAATCACGATCTCGGAAACGGCTGCAAAGATTTTCATGAAAGTTACAGATTAGGGGGTTTTCGGCTCAAGGAATCGATTTATCAAGGTCCCAGGTTCGAGAAAAGCTCGGTTCCCGAGATAAAGAGATTTTAAAAACATCATACTGACGCCATCTATGAAACATTAGGATAACTTCTATGAGGTACTGTTTGTAACGTGTTGAACTGACGCCATCTATGAAACATTAGGATAACTTCTATGAGATACGGTTTGTTTGTTTCAGTAGTATGAAACTAGATGGCGCTCGAATATATTTTTGTTCGGCTAATACTAATATTATATTCATTCTTACGTTGAAGCGCTATTTTTGCGTTATACCTACCTATTTTCTGTTTGAATAAAATTAAAAATCAGTGCGATTATCTCGCTTGACCTCGCAGGACGCGTAGTGATAGTTTAACGTGCGTTTGTGATATTTACGAGAATATTTGTAAATAAATGTTAGTTTTGTTATTATCGATTTAATAATATATTTTAATAAAGTTTTAAATAAATAATGGTCAGATCGATGAAATTACTATTGTTGTAAATAGAATCAATAAAATTTTAAGTACGCCTAACAACTTGCTCATTAAACTAAAAGTATATTTATTTATGTTGTTTAATTATCATAAACCCTATTTAAAATGCAATTAATTCGCTCACACAGTTAACTTCTATGAGGTACTGTTTGTAACGTGTTGAAATTTCAGTAGTATGAAACTAGATGGCGCTGTACAACTTTGTGAAACACGCTGTTGAGATCCTTTGGCCGTAACATAAGTAAAATGAATTTTGTGCTCAGTGAACAGTTGTATGATTTGACTCCTGAATAGATGGCGGAATTCCTCGTATTTCTTGCGATTCATACTAAATATAATTTTCAACCGAGCAAAGCTCGGTCAACCAGGTACTAATAGTAGATTGTATAACAAGGGAGTAAAGTAATATTTTTACGGCGAGCTTTTTTGAATCCAGAGCGAAGTGAGGGATTCCTTAGTAGAATCCTGAACGTAGCGAGGGATTCAAAGTACGTCACCCGAGCCAAAAATATTTGCTCCCGAGTGATACACTCTACTTTTCATCCCTCCTATGAAAAAATAAAAGGCGCCTCAATTTCAGGAATTATACTTTTACAGTCACTTAAAGAACACATTTTTCAAAATAAAACCATGAATTTCTAACAATCGAACTGAATTCAAAAAGTGCGCGGAAAATATAATTGCGGTGCACTTATTTAAATAAAGAGGACGAAAAACTCATTCCCGCCCGCTAAAAGTTTCTTATACCTAGAAAACACCAACTTTGGGCGCACTTTAAGGCGAACCAAGTCGTCTTGTTCGAATAGGTGGGATGGAAAATATATATTCTCTATCCTTTTGTTCAGACGATTTACTAAACTTATGAACTGATCTTTTTTTAATGTATGTTATTAAATAAGGAGAGTTGATTACTTAACTGATGTCTGTCTACCTAGATTAAATTCAGCAAGCTTATGTCTGAGTACCGGAAAAACAAACAAAATAATTAATAGTTTTCTTCAATATCTTCCTGTACAGACTTCACCGTTTTATTATACCTAAGTAGGTATGTGTTTAATATAATGATATACAGTTACACATATACAATAATTAGATTAACTTGTTACATAGCTTCAATTACTCCTAGGTAGGTTAAAGTTAAAACCAATTTTATGTTCTGCTACATTTTTTACCAGACAGAATGCAAAAGCGTTTCATTTGAGCAATCAACATTTCTTACATATTATACCTACCTGTAGATATCTTTTTACTTTTTCAGTAGGTAAACCTCGCGATAAAATAATCCAGTGTGACCTTCAAGCCTACATTATGCGGTCTGAAGTTGTCTTCAAAACTGCTTACGACGCTGTGTAAGAATTTAAGCTTAAAATTGCGACGTTCTTGTCACATGAATGTAACTTTGTAGTCAAGTTAACTCAAGATTTGAACGTGTGGATCGCTTAGCGTACTCCTAATGGGTGTTTCAACTTTAAACTTTTCCTTAAAATACTTTAATTTCTTCTGATGTCATCCAGGTTTAGATATTTAGCTTCTTACAAGAGTTTCCTTCGAGAAATGTTTCGTCAAACACAATACATTAAATAAAAAAATACCAGTGTCAAGAAAACCTAATTATTTTTATGTTAATAGCCAATTCACTACGTAATATAAGAGATTTGATAGTTACTATAATTATAGTAGATACCTAACTCGCAGCAACAAAGAATATATATGATGTATAGCCGCTGGGAATATAAAATTGCCACTCGATATAGGTATCACTAAGATATAATATCATATAAAATAAAGTATTCAAAATACGTTGAAACAGTCCCTAAACAAATGTTGGTCGTTTGTCTTCATATTAAATTGTGTTATTTAAATCATCCAATGTTATTCACCTCATGAATAATTTATTTTCGTAGACGCATATTTCAGACAACTTTGGAATTTTAATCGCTAAAAGAGTTACATACAGATATAACCTTATAACTTAAATTTTTTAATGATTCACTAGCGAACCGCCCTCGCTTCGCTTCGGGACCCGTAAGTATCAGCCGCGTAGGTCCCGCTCCCGCAGAAATCGGGATAAACTCCCGATTCCGCGGGATTTTCGGGAAAACAGACTTGTTACTTTTATATTAATACTAGTAAATCCGCCCTCGCTTCGCTTGGGGAAACCAGTCCCGTCTAAAATCTCTATAAATTTTAACAAATTATGTTATTCCGATATCTAAGCTATATTACTGCAAAGTTTCATGAAAATCCGTTCAGTAGTTTTTGCGTGAAAGAGCAACAAACACACACACACACACTCACTCACTCACTCACATACATCTTTACAAACTTTCGCATTTATAATATTAGTAGGATGTTTGTTTAGAAGCTATACCCATACGCGTAGGAGTTTTTCCCACGTAAATTCGGATCCCACGCATCAAAAGTATCCTAATGTGTTATTCTGGGTTATAAACTATCCGTGTACCAAATTTAATCTAAATCCATTCATCCTTTTTTTGCGTGATTGAGGACCAAACATACAAACTTACAAACATAAAAACATTCACATTTATAATATTAGTAGGATAACCACGCTCATTTACATGCACGGACCTTTCTTCATTGAACGAATTGTCACTGCTTTGATAGCTAGAAATAAATACAACACCTACCACGAATGTGTCAAAAACAACAACAACAACAACAACAAAACTCTTTATTGTACACCAGTAAAAAATAGTACAAACATATTGTCTTAGGTAATTAATGTACAAACGGCGGCCTTATCGCTTAAGAAGCGATTTCTTCCAGGCAACCATTGGGTAGAGGACTACTTTGTTCTAGAGAAAAAAAAAAGTAAGGGTGTACTAGCTGTTTGTTAATACATATTATAAAAGTGTCATGTAGTTATTGAATAAAAAGTTATATAATAATTTATGAATGAGAGAAAATAAATAATTATAGTGAAGTGGTCTAAGAAGTTAGAGAGAAAGAAAATATGATTTAATTAATCTTTTAAATGTACCCACAGTCTGAGCGCGTCGAATATATAATGGCAGAGCATTCCATAGTTGAACAGCCCTAGCTGAGTAAGATTTCGCAAAGTAGGAAGATGTACATGTAGGGAAACTTAAGGTGAGATTGGTGGAAGATCGTAGAAAACGATCGTGAGTAAGATGTCGATACTGAAAAAATGACTTTAAGTAATCGGGTGTACTAGGATTGAACAGCACGGAGTAAAGAGAAGCAAGAATATGAGTATCCCGGCGAAGACGGATAGGGAGCCACTTGAGTTTTAAGCGATATTCAGAGACATGGTCATATTTACGAAGATTAAATATGAATCGGATACAAAGATTTTGAAGTCGCTCAAGTTTATTGAGTTGCTCCTCTATTAAGTCCAGATAGCATGTGTCGGCATAGTCAAGAATCGGAAAGAGTAGAGAGTGGGCAAGCGCAATTTTAGTGGCTGTAGGTAGAAAATTACGAAACCTGCGAAGTGATCTGACGGCAGAGAACATTTTCCTACTGACCTCGTTCACTTGAGGAGCCCATGACATAGTCCGGTCCAAAATAATCCCTAGGTTCTTGACCTTTTCGCTATAAGGTATTATTGTTTTATTAAATAAGATCGGAGGTAATTGTTTCCAATTGATTTTACTTATTATTCTAGAGCTACCGATAATTATAACTTGCGATTTTAGTGGGTTCAAAAACTTCGCATACATTAATTTGTGAAGGTTCGTCCTCCACTTGTTGGTTCGCGTATTCGCGCGAATGTGAGTAAGTGGCCTAGCAATAATAGTTTAAGACTTTAAAATACCAGATTCTATTAATACATTTATTAACAAAGTAGGAACAAGAAAGAAAGTAACACTCTATACCTAAAGTAAACATGTACTACATCACTTAGGTACTTAATAGTATGAACTTTGAATTTAAATTTAAATACCCCCCGAATTTTGAGCTGTCGATCATACAATGCTTAACAGATCTTTATAAATTAGGTAGATATAGCTAAGAACTATCTATAAATCTATCAAAAACGGTCCATTCGTTTGGGATCTTTATAAATTAGGTAGATATAGCTAAGAACTATCTATAAATCTATCAAAAACGGTCCATTCGTTTGGGACCTACGATGCTACCGACAGGCATTTCAAAGTAACACACTTATTTTTGTATCGGATTAACGATAATGATAAAGAACATACCAACATGAATATAGCGTGCCATTATTGTCAACTACATTTCGCACAGTAGGTAAGCAATGAGACATTTATGGTTTACAATGATAATATCTGTACTGTACCGCATATATATTTGTAAAACACATTTAAAGATTGAGAGTAAATTACAACAGAAAATAACTACGTATATACAATAGAAAATAATACTAAAATTAATAAATTTGACCTCTATTGGCACTGACCCCCTAGGTATACATTTCATAAAAACCTTCTCTATAGAGATAGAGACCAGTTGCAGTTTTAAAGTACCTACTTATTATTAATTTGTATTCCTCGTATTTCATAATAGGAGCGGGTACTTGGCCGGTGACAATGTCCCTCGTTAGACATCATGCATCCGTGTTTGACTATAAATAGAGCATAAAGTAGGTCTCCTATTTAAAGATCATTATTATTGAGTAATATGAACCTCAATGAATACATTACATACAGGTACCTACTATTTTGAATGTGTTTCCATAATGTGTTTCCATAATGTTATGTACATTGCTATATGTGGCTATATTACATACCCATGTTCCTTAGTGGTTACGACTCTTACTTAATTCCATAAAAAATACTATATGACTGTCATAGGATCACTTTGACAAAAGTGCTGAATTTTCGGAAAATTAAACAGAATTCAAAATCTTGAAAACGGTATGACTGATCGATAGAAAGTAAAGCTTTCTTCCCCTTTAGTATTTTAGTTTTCCGTATGACTAATGGCACATCACATAAGAGAACTTATTCAGCAGATATTTAGCAGTATTTATTTATGTAAATAGTCGATAAAAGAACTTCTCTAGTGGTAAGTGGTCATCTTATAGTTTTCTGGTTAGAAGTTATAAAATAGATGTTTCGATATTGTTGATAATTTAATCCTAACAAGAGTAAAATAAATAATAAAGGCAAGGAATTATTTATGATTAAAAAATATTAAAACATAGCTACGTTTGAAAATAACGCAAGGTTGGCAAGGCAAAATAGTTGAAATTTTAATGAAAGTTGACTTGCAGGTGCATCATAAGCATATAATTAAAGAAATCCTGACCATATAATTCACGACCCAAATGGTGCAATTGTTAACCCGCTGGATCGCTGTTCCAAGGGTCCTGGGTTTATTCCCAGCGAAGCGGAAATTTGAAAGATGAGTTTAAACTTCCGTTCTGGGTCTGGGTTGTCTTGTGTTATATCCATGGCACCAACAACACAGGAAATGTGGGGCAATGAGTGTATAGCGTTATAAAAAATCTACTTAAGGAAACTGATAATTAACGCTTAAGAGTCTGCGGTATGACTTCAATACAAACAATTGCTTACGCATTGCGCAAAACTTAGTTTAAAATGTGTCTTTATTATTCATGGAAGTTAAATCTCTGGACCATTGAGTTGAGAAATTGGATTTAACTGACGGAAAGTAATTTATTTTACTTCAGTGCGGTGTGCGTTTGGTATTAAATACCTAAGTATAAATAGGTCAAGTAATAAATTTTGTAAAAAATATTATTGAAAGGTTGTTAATTAAAAATGTTATTACAAAAACTAATAGTTAAACAACTTTTATTAAATTGAGGACTATTTTTCGAATTGAGAGCCGCCTAGATTATTGAAATTAGTTATTAAGGCGCTGATTCTGTTCTAATGGGATAAAAACGTCCTACCCATTTTCCAGTATTGTTTGGGGTCGTCGGAATAAGTATAATGCCTTGTTTCCCTTCCTCCCTTGTTTGTATTATCCGTCGCTTCTAATTTTAAATTGACTGATTACCTTAACTTTCACATAATATCTCTTATATAACCACTCTATGTTTGTCCCCTTTGTCTATCCACGTTTCCTCTCGCCTCATCACACGCCCACGTAAGAAACTCCCGACGTAAAATTAAAATAAAAACTAAAATAAGATTCACGTTTCAACCAATTCCATAGATTGTGCAAACTTGTATATGGAATGTATTACAGTATTACGGAATTCTTTTACGTAGCGATGCAGAATTACTATTTACATTGCATGCTCTTGACTTTGCCAGCTCACATTTTAATCCGGAGCTTCTGTAAACAGCTGTCGAAGCGGCGTCAATCGGTTCCGAAACGTTCACCCGTGTGTTTACGTTGGAGAGGCGGGCAGACGGTCCATGAATCACCGTATGTTTACACTGCGTCCCTAACCACCCTGTGGAACCCTACTTTGAAGTTGCTCTTACCGTGCCATAATTAAAGCGACTTATTTGCTGTTAAGGCGCTACAACCGTAATATGTAAAACCGAATCGGCGTGGTGCGCGCCACCAAAATAAAATCTCGGTGGCACAAAATGGAACTAAAAGTTCATTGCGCCGATTGCGCGTGGAACGGATAGGTCCTTGGAGTAGATAATGTAGATATTCGATTTATTTGATGTGAATTAATGGATTAACTGTTACATAATGTTAGAGATACATCGTTTTAACAGGTTTTAACTTCGATGAGTATCGATATAAATAATAATAATAAATAAATAAACGCTAACACACTCATACCCCCAGTAGGTTACTAGGCACCTGTGTCGCGGGTGGCATGGACTACACATAATATAACACATTACAATTACACCCATGACCCGAGTACAAATATTTATCTGCCACATAAATATCTGCCCCGGCCGGGAATCGAACCCGGGACCCCTCGCGTCGCAGACAGGGTCGCTACCAACTAGGCTACAGGGTCGTCAAAGCATAATATAATAAGCATTTATTTAGTACATATTTCTTAGGTTTACATGAACACTTATAATACTTGTATCAAAGCACCGTCAAAGCTAGTGTGGATCAGTTGGTCGATGAATAGATATTATCGTCAATGTATTGTATCGGAAAAAAAAATTCAACTCGGCTCTAAGTTGCAATGCAATGCAACTATGTTATAATCTTTTGAATTTCGCCTAGCGTGTGCGACATCAAAGGACGCCGCCGTCAGCTAAGGGCTCGGCTAGTCTAAGCTCCATAATCTTAGACCCACAATTCTACAGCTTTTTAATTTTGTCGAAGAATCAATTATTTTTTTCAAATCTGTACCTGTCTGTTACTTTGGTTCGATTTAAAATATCTCAATAAATAAGTATGTATGTGATATGTGATCTTATTTACGTTAACGAGAATCGCAAATAACTAATACATCGAATTAGATTATCGATTTCTTATGTCAACAATTAAGCAATTTAGATAGGAAATAAGGTTTAATCAATTTTAATTAATAATTAACGGTTGCAGTTCCAAAGTATTTGTAGGTAATAGTTTATTGATGTCCAATACATCGTAGTATGAAGTACCTACTTACTGCAAATTTACGGCGACTCGTACATAAATAGGCCAAATCGTTTCAATTCTAAGTGACTATTAATCTGTGTCGAATAATAAATACCTAATAAGCAACCACTACCTACTGAATTTGATACTTTGTTACGAGTATTTCATCCCATTCCTCGCAACCTTATCGTAAATATGGGTTTATGTTTGTATTACTATTGCTAAGCATATTTATTAAATTATCGATTTATCGATCACATTATAAAAAAATAAATATCTATTTTTCAATCACAACAAAATAAATGCACGGGAACCAATAAACGCAGCCTTATGGCAAGGCAAGGGCCGGGCGAATATGGCGGCGTGCGCGCCGGCCGGCGGCCGCTTTTTCTAAGATGGCGGCAAAGCGAGGCTAGTGCAGTGCAGCCTTAAACGCGACCAAACAATTTTGATATTGTAGACAATGTAAAATTACCTATTTCAATATTATTTTTTTAGGAGTGCAGTCATGCACGTGTTTTCTTTTATTTCTAATACTCAAGATTATTATGGACAAATCCTTAATTCAGTATTTACTTTATGTGACGTTGGCGTAGGTATGGTAATTAAATATTGGTAGGTATAATCTTTTTAATACATTTGCTGTCGATCTTGTTTGTCTGTACAAAACTTATACATTTGCTGTCAGCTGACTATGAGTTGAGCAGCGTTTCATTTTATGTCTTCTGTGGTCCCAGTATGTTACATATTGTGGCAAATAATAAAATTATCATTAACAAATTCTATCAGAACTCCCGTCTAGTAGTTTTAGGTCATAGGTTTTACATCGATTTTACTTTTGTAAACATTACGTACGAAGATAAATTAGGTAGGTACTTTACCATCGCAGAATTCGATTTTAAATCAAGGACCAAGACTGTGTAGACCTTGAGGTAGTTGTATGAATGAAATCGTTATCGTATTTTGTTTACGAGAATTTTATAGTTATGAATGAAACAAATTGGTGTTTATCTTTGACCAAATTTCCTGTTTTTGGGGGATAATTTTACGTCATTCGTTTTAATTTTCTTTTCACGTAGACTTGTTCAGTGTCACCAATAGATATAGTGGATTTTTTTTCGGTAATTACAAACTAGTAGTGTAGATAATAGGTATAGATAAAGTCACAGTTGTCATGGGCAGCAGCGGAAATTGGCTAGCCTGCTCGTTAGCTACCTACCAGAAATCAATAAAAAAGCAAATAGAACCTTTTATTACGAATTATTACGAACTTATTACGTGTGCTTACAGTTTATATTCGAGTCGCCGAGCATATGGAATTGCCACTCCCCGCTAAAACCAAATTTATTACCTGTGTTTAGAGTTTAATTTAGCTTGTGAGCAAAATATACTAAGCGCATTTTTCGATTCCGCCGTCAATCTTAAATGTATCTTAATCGCATGGGTGGAAGGCTGACATTCGTGTGCCATGCAATTATAAGGAATTTCAGATCGAACGCGAACGGAGTAGGTACCTATAGCTCGCACTGAACTGAGGGTATTTTAAAGTGTCATCGTCAATCTACAATTAACCTTAATCACAGGGGCAAAAAGCTTGCATTTGTGTGGGTTGCCATTTAAACGAATTCCGTATTCTTCGCAAAAGGACTATAAACACAAAATATATTTATTTATACCTACATTTTTATTAGATGAATAAGTATGCATTATATAGTATACTTTAATAATTATATATAAAATTATAATTATTTCACCATTATTACGCGAGGTTCATTATAATGAACGATAAAATAATACTATATAATAACAACACACATATGGTTGCTTGTGTGCCTGGCTGCTATGAACAACACACTAGACAAGAATACACACAGACTGAGAACAGAAATCTAAAATCATCATTTTATGTGCTGCTTCGCTGGGAATCCAACCCAGGACCCTTAGAACGGCGATCCAGCGTGTTAAAAATTGCACTATTCGGATCTTCATAAAATGTATTTTTATAATATTAGTAGATATTATAAGTATTATTTATAATATAAATGTTTATTATTTACAAGTTTATTATAATATTTATTTTATATTATTAATATTATAATTTAATGAGTTAGTTTTACGCAGGCAGGCTTTTAGGTATTTATACACCAGGTGAGCATCCCATGTTTTGCAGTCTTCTATGTTACGTTGGCCGCGAAATTCAAACTTGATTCAATAGTGGCACAAAATTTACGAATTAACTGTTTTAAATGGTCGTATTTACAGTACTGATGTTATTTAAATATATTTAATTGAATACAATAGTAAAACAGTAACATTAGACCCCATAATATAATTTTTATACACACGAGAGAAACAACTCGATTACGAAAATTTACAACATTATTTTAACAAAACGAGCGTGCGTTCACGTTGAGTCTACCCAGAGGAGTGAGGGGAGCGTTCTAAGCGCGCTAAATGTCATTGACGTAAGTGCCAATTGCATATTATTTTTTTCTTTCAAAACTGTTTCGGTTTTTGAGATTTCCATTCTTATGAAAACTTAGCTTTCATTGTTTACTATGTTTTAAAAATATTATCATCAACTAATTGTTAAAACTTTCGTAGTAAACTTGAAAACCAAAACTATTTGGACCTAACTTTACGATTTTTTTCTATCGAGAAAACTTCACATTTTACTGTTTTTGCTCTTATGAGATTCTTTATTATATAGTGAAGATACATATATCTAAATATCGGGGATATAGACTGTAAGCTTTAAAAATAATCTTAGATCTAAAACTACCATATTTCGGTTGTAGCGCCTTAATTAATGGTTCGTGATAGATTACTAGTTTCCAATGAATCATTGATAAATCAACTATAGTTTAGGATAGAAAAGAAGTAGACTCCCACCCACCACTTACGAGCAAAAACTTTGTTCTTTTTATGTAGTTATTTTCTGACTCATAAGGATGTTCCGTAGGCAACCATCAATCGCAACTTGCGTTATCCTACTAATATTATAAACGCGAAAGTTTGTAAGGATGTATGTGAGTGTGTGTGTGTGTGTGTGTTTGTTGCTCTTTCACGCAAAAACTACTGAACAGATTTTCATGAAACTTTGCAGTACTATAGCTTAGACATCGGAATAACATAATTTGTTAAAATTTATAGAGATTTTAGAAGGGACTGGTTCCCCGAAGCGAAGCGAGGGCGGATTTACTAGTATTAACGTAAAGCGTCTAGAGTGGTCATATCTTTGCTTAATAAATTAAAAATAAAATAGCGTGTAAGGCACTTCTCACACAACGCTATTTATGAATAGCGTTTTCTGAGAAGTGCCTAAATATTATCGAACGTCGTGTTAACCATCACCTTTTTAGCGTTCCGTAGCCAAAATTAAATGGCAAAAAACGGAACCTTTATAGCTTCGTAATGTCTGTTTGTCTGTCTGCCAGTACCACCCACTTTTCTCCGAAACTATAAGAGCTATATTGTTGAAAATTAGTAAGTGATAATAAGTAATTAATAAGTAATTAATTAGTATATTCCATGAACCGCTTTATGGTTTTCACACAAAAAGAAAAATAATAATAAATATTGGGAGTTCCCCATACTTATAACTGAAGCTCAATTTTTTTTTCATCACACCCATAAATGTTATTATGAACAGGTGTTCAAAAATGATATTGAGGTTTCTAATATCATTTTTTTCTAAACTGAATAGTTTGCGCGAGAGGCACTCTCAAAGTGGCAACATGTGTGTGTCCCCCCCTGTAACTTCAAAAATAAGAGAATGATATAACTAAAACAAATATATGATGTGCATTACCATGTAAACTTCCACCGAAAATTGGTTTGAACGAGATCTAGTAAGTAGTTTTTTTTAATACGTCCATAAATCGTCGACCGCTATTTACCTTTCATTTAATCAACTCGAATATATTTTTTTATATTATGTTACTTGCTGCTACGGAACCCTTCATGGGCGAGTCTGACTCGCACTTGGTAAATTTTTCTGTAGCCAGTTTTTCCACGAACAAATTAACTTTGCAAAAGATCATTGTATCGGTGATATTCCCCAGAGCAATGCCCGATGCTATCTCGGACGACATGCTAGACAAAAGTCGAAACATCGTTACACGTGAGTCGCAGAGCCAAAACTAAACCTCACATGTGCTCACAGTCTTAAATGAACCTTAATCACATTGACGGAAAGCTGACATTTGTGTGCTATGCAATTATAACGAATGCTAGATCAAACGGAGTTACAGTAGGTATTGTACGGCAGTACAAAGTGACGACGCCGCGTTCGACTGTCAACTACTTAGACGTTGTTTTTGGTTCGTTGAGTATCGAAATGGCAATAGTTCAACTACACGTATAATTAGTTTAACTTTCAGACTTTGAAATGAAATAAAAGAAACTCGTCTTTAAATGCCTTCTTGTTACATTGTTCAGAGCGTCATGGGCATAGTCTGTGCGCTGAACTTTTAAATAACTACCTACAATTTGTATTCTGTTTTATAATAAGACTACATAATATTATTTATTATCTGCTCAAAACACAAACAATGCTGGGATCGTCTCCCCGTATCGTATTTCATAGACAACTGACAAAGACACAACTACAATTAGAATTGTTTAAACTGATCATTGGGAACCGAACCCAGGACGCTCGGAACAGCAGTCCGACGGTAAATATATTTTTTCGTTATATTGAAAAATTAAAGGATTTCCAGTGAACGTTTAGCTGTAACGAATGGGAAAAATGCTAATGACCTTTAATAAATTAAAGGATTTTCGTTTTTAAGCTCTCTTAAATCCGTAACAATATTGCCGCAATATCTAAATCTACGCAAGTGGTGGTTAACATAAAATGAAATTCGAGTTGAACAGCTAAATAAAATACAAACAACATAACTACTGTAAAAGTGTAGGTATACCGAGACTTGAGTTGCCGAGCACATGAAATAACCACTACCCGCTAAAAACTAAAGTTTTGGAGATTTTGTATGTTTACTCCAATTCCAATGCCGATTTATAATCCTATCCTATTAATATTATAAATGTGAAAGTTTGTGTATTTGTTTGTTTGTTTGTTACTCCTTCACGCAAAAACTACTGAACCGATTTTCATGAAATTTGGCACACACATAGAGGGCAACTTAGATTAACATATAGAATATTTTTTATCCCAGAAATCCCGCGGGATCGGAATTTACGCGGGAAAACCTTCTTCACGCAAAAACTACTGAACCGATTTTCATGAAATTTGGCACACACATAGAAGGCAACTTAGATTAACATATAGGATATTTTTTATCCCAGAAATCCCGCGGGATCGGAATTTACACGGGAAAACCTTCTTCGCGTATGGGGTACTGAACCGATTTTCATGAAATTTGGCACACACATAGAGGGCAACTTAGATTAACATATAGGATATTTTTTATCCCAGAAATCCCGCGGGATCGGAATTTACGCGGGAAAACCTTCTTCGCGTATGGGGTATAAATAGCTTCTAAACAAACATTAATATAAAACTAACAAGTCTGTCTTCCCGGAAATCCCGCGGGATCTGGAGTTACGCGGAATAAACTCCTGCGCGTAGTTGCGGGCTTAAATTTTTATTGAAGTTTTGAAGCAACATAATATAGGGTACTGTTTATCCCTGAATTCCCGCGGGATTAGGATTCACGCGGTAAAAACTCATACCCGGGAATGAGGTCGTGGGTTCAGATGTTTATGGGACTTTCAGTGGGAGGTAGAGGAGGTTATGGAGCATTATATAAGCTACTTTTTGTTCCGGACTTCCCGCGGGATCGAGATTTACGCGGGAAAAGCTTCCATGAGCGAATGAAGTCGCGGGCTCATTAATATCTATATATCGGGATATCTATACATATATCGGGAATCGAACCGGCTTTTTTTCTCATGATCAACTTTATGTTGCTTTTTCGAGGGTCAGCATCGCTTTAGCTGGTCTTTATGTTTTGGCACCCGAATGAAAAACTAGCAAGGTAGTTTAAAAATATAATAGTTTGGAATGAAAAAACCCCGACGTTTATATCTTAGTCTTTTTATCGATTTTCTCAAGATCTACATAACGGATTTTTGTTCGGTATGACTAAAATGTAGTAAAAAATCAACTGTTCTTAAGATGTGTGGAGTGTGTCTTAATATGTGTGGGGTCGGGATTAACGCAGGAATAACTTTGTGACACATTGAGTTCCACGCGGGCGGAGCCGCGGGCAACAGCTAGTTTATAAAAATACATTATTGAAAATTCACTACTAAAAAAAGAACTCGAGTCTTTTGCCACTGAAAAGTATCTCTTCCAAACTTTTCTTCAATAAAAGTCGCTAATAATTCAATCTTTATGAAGTCGCTAATAATTCAATCTTTATGAAACGATATAACTTGGTGATTAAAAACTTTGAAAACTAGTTCATTGCAACGTCAATACTTTGATATCATTATTTTAACTCTTCAATATCATTATTCTTATCCTCGATAAAACGGAGGAGTTGATAAATTTGGGATTTAAAAAAAATTAAAAAATGAAACTTGATGATGAAATCGTAGTAAAAACAACATTCTTTGTGTCCATGTCCGCATTAATTGTATATGTATAATAAACAAAAACCCTCAATCATAGAAAAATAATTACAAAACAAACCCAAGAAAACAAATGAAGGGCTGCCTTCTTTTCTTGTTCGGGAGTCTAACATTCCCACCATAATATGGCTACCACCGCTTTGACGATTAGGTACTATCAGGCCCGCCGCAAGCTTTCAAGGCGCGCACCGCACGCAGTCGGCTCGCTGCAGGGGGGCAATGGAGGCTCCATATAGATATAAGTATAATAACATTGTTGAGTATTGCTCAATATTGAGTGAGAACTAACCATTAACTAAGTAACCATTATGTAGTAGATTATTAAATATTTTAAAATTCCAATCAATAGATAATACCGCTCTTCGTGCATTTCGGCTTGGCCCAATGGTTAGCTGGTAGAGAATGCGATTAGCATTAAGCTCACCATTTTGTACAATAATATTTTTATATTGTGGTCAATAAGTTTTACATAAATAAATAAATAAATATGTATGTAGCATTATGAATTGTCGTGCCAGGTACCTGTTATTGTTCAAACTGGAAGTTTAAGACCCGTAAAATTATTTCTTTCTTCTTCCTTATTTTTTTACCAGCTTTTTTTACGTTGATGCCTCAGGTGTTAATGTTGTCCGTGTAGTGCTCTGACCACTTACCATCAGACGGCTCTTCTGCTCGTTACTCGGATATAACTCGAACCACCTGTTCTCGGAAAGGTCATAAACGTTTATGACCTTTTCGAGACAAATGACGTCGAAATGTACGAAATGCAAAATTTACGTTCATAAGTGTTACATTTACAATTACAAATTTATAAATGCCTCCATGAAATAACTGATATAAGTTTGTTTTGTTGCATTAAGACATTTAAATTTGATTTTGAATTTAATTTAATTTTGAAATCAACACCAAATTACAATAGGGTACTTTCGGTTGTAAAAAAAGGCAACAAAAAAATATTTCGACAAAATAAACACGCTTTCTCGCCTTAAAATAAAATAAAATATTAATTCTTTTTTTATTTCCGGAAAAACGCTGCCTGACATAATAATGGTAGAAAAAACAACAGTCGCGTGTATGTATGATCAGCATTTATTTATTTATTTATTTATACATACAAATACACATAATTAACAGGTCGAACCCAAAACATTATGTGCTTAACTTATATAACATATTAACAAAATAGGTAACTATGATATGTTAAATATTATGGCTAAGATACAGTCTACAAAGCAATAGAAATTTATGAAAAGTATTATTAAATATATTATTAATTATATATTTATTTAATCCTTCTTCATCCTTCTTCGTTTTAAAACTTCGGAGTTATTACAAAACCAATTCTCTATTCCTATTCAAAAGGAATATTTCCACCACTGTTCGATGGTTAATTTATTATTCGCATACTGAGATCAGTCTGTTAATGCTAAATTTAACGTTACATTAAACACAACCTGAATTTTAATGCTAATAAATGATTTAGAATTTGAAATTGCGTCGATTTTATTCAAGCAGAAAATTAATTCAGGCAATGTTGTAGCCTTTTTAGATGAATACAGACCTAGTTTCGAATTATTAGCGACTAGCGGCCCGCCCGCGGTTTCACCCGCGTGGATCCCGTTCTCGTGGGAATATATGCATGTATTATACATAAAAACCTTCCTCTTGAATCACTCTACCTATTACAAAAAACCGCATCAAAATCCGTTGCGTAATTTTAAAGATTTAAGCATACAGACAAACAGACAAACAAACAGACGGACAAAAATAGCGACTTTGTTTTATACTATGTAGTGATTGTATTGACTTCGAATAGGTATAAGGTATTTTTATTGCCTGAAGAACTGACGTAAAAGTAGACGAATCACCAGATGGTATGGTGGTCATCTTCGCCTGCGTCGATGTTTTGACGTTTGTCAAAAAGAAGTGATGAGGGGTGGTCTTTACTGAAGAACCAAAAAAACACGTGATGATTCCCAACGCAAACCTGCACCGATCCGTAAGGATTGCTTTTACATCTTTTCAGAAGAACCCAAGTCATAATGCATCAGAATCCCAAAGATTATGTTAATTCAAATTTATATACGTAAATAGTATTATATAGGGCAGTGGTGCCCAAACGGTCGATCGCGATCGACCGGTCGATCGCGAGAGGTTTCACGGTCGATCTTAGAAGTTAAGCCAGTACAAGATTTTATTTTCGAAAATTTATAAATTACCTACTTACTGAGCATGCATCTACATCTCGTTAATTTTCCGCCACAAGAAAAATATACTTAACTTGACCTCTATTTATTTTCTTTTCTAATAATATTTTTAAGCTATTGTATAGCTTTTATCGCGGGCCTGGGACCGAATGCAGAAATTTCGTAACGAAAATTTATTACACCCTGCACACAGACATAGTTACTATGTCTATGCACCCACACATCGATAAATACCAGAACTTTTAACTGAGTTAACTAACTTTTACTTTATAACGGCTAAACCGATTTGGCTAATTTTAGTCTTGAAATATTCGTGGAAGTTCAGGGAAGGTTGCAGCGATGAGAAAATATGAAAAATTGCGAGGTAAATACTAAAAAAATGAAAATTTTAATTTCCCATACAAATCTTACCTGTCAAACATTTGATTTTCGCCCCGTCGGTTCGGTGTTTTAAGAATAATTACATGTAGATCTGGATTAAATAAGGCGTTGGAATCGACAACATGTATTCATAATAGTCGAATTATCGCGTATTTAGATTTAAAACATACAAAATAATAACATGACATAAAATAATGACACTATATTAATGACTTGAGGGTGATAGAGACAGTGCCATACAGGCAAGGCAAACTGTAGGGCACTGTCTCTGTCACCCACACGTCATTCACGTGCCAAAAGATCGTTGTAGGACTTAAATGTCAAATGTCAATTTTCTTTTTAAAAAGAATTATTTTGTCAACTGAAATAGTTCTTATGCTTTTGTTCAGAATATTTAAATCTTCTTTGCACAAATTAATGCATTATCCGTTTCTAATAAACTTTGATGTAACTTTTGATAACTAGGCAACTAAATGAAAACTGGTACACCACTTTCTTATCCCACTGTAAAACAGTGAATATCTGTACTCGTATAATTTGTGTACAAAGTGTTTTAAATATGAATAAACAAAGTGCATTTATTAATGAAGAAAGTCACGAAAAAATTGTGAAAGAAAATGAGTTATTACTCTATATACATTCATTTTATTATTATTATCACAAATGCAGTATTATTTTTTGTTTTGTTAATTTATATATAATGCTATGCAATAGCTTTACCGCGGCAGTCTCCGAGTGCCACACGTCTTTTTTTTTATGTACAAATGTGTGTACAGAGTAAGAAACTATGTAAAACTGTTCTGTATAATCGGTGTTATGTATAATCATATTATAAATCTAATCATTAATAATTACTTATTATTACAACATAAAATAATAGATAATAAAAAAAAATTAAATTGCGTGTACTTATGTACGCGCGTAAGAAGTTATACTTCTTTGGCATCATTAAATAATAAATATTCAACGTTAATAATTTCATAATATTTAGTATTAATTATACTAAAAAGACGTGTGGCACTCGGAGACTGCCGCGGTAAAGCTATTGCAATAGAATTATATATAAATTAACAAAACAAAAAATAATACTGCATTTGTGATAATAATAAAATTGTTACGTCATAATGGGCGGACATCTCACGGTGCGATTTGACATAATATGATGAAGAGTAAAGCAAACTATACAAAATATATTTCTGAACGCACGCAATACAACAACCAAATGTCATTATTTATAGTGTCATTATTTTATGTCATGTATGTTGTATGTCTATATGTCTATGTTATTTTGCATGTTTTAAATCTAAATACGCGATAATTCGACTATTATGAATACATGTTGTCGATTCCAACGCCTTATTTAATCCAGATCTACATGTAATTATTCTTAAAATACCGAACCGACGGGGCGAAAATCAAATGTTTGACAGGTAAGATTTGTATGGGAAATTAAAATTTTCATTTTTAGTATTTTCCTCGCAATTTTTCCATATTTTCTCATCGCTGCAACCTTCCCTGAACTTCCACGAATATTTCAAGACTAAAATTAGCCAAATCGGTTTAGCCGTTATAAAGTAAAAGTTAGTTAACTCAGTTAAAAGTTCTGTTACATTGACAAAGGCCAATGAGTGGTTTAGCAATGGATTTAGCCGGCAACTTCATACTGTTGCGCGCGCATCGTAAAATTTCACGCGTCTAACTTCATACTGTTAATTTTTTGGTGTTACAGATGCGCGCGCATCGTAAAATTTCACTCTCATGAAATTTCCATAACGCGCCTAAAGAAGTATAACTTCAAAAATACGTAAAAATAAATCTGTCGATCTTAAACCCTTAACTTTTTCTCAAGTCGATCTTCACAGCAAAAAGTTTGGGCACCACTGATATAGGGTATACGTAAAGAAATATTTTATGTAAATAACATTATGATGAAAAACTTACACTGATAATAATTTATGTGAAGTGTGTTATGCTTTCGCTTCATATCATTAATGTACTCGAAGGTACTTCATAACGCTTTCCATAAATTAAACTTGAGTGGTTTAAAGTACACATTCTGTGGTTACCGTACGTACCTACGTACGTATAGGTATCTATACGTAAAACATTTATTTTACAGACAACACCCGAATTTAATCATAGTGATTTCTCATAAGTGTATCCTTAACAACGAATGCCCAAATTACAATGGACTTTGATCTGACTTTAAGCGCTAGTAGTTCCTAAATTAGAGCTAGCGCTAAAATAATAGTTTAGCTGTTGCCCGCGACTTTGTTCATGCATAGGAGTTTTTCCTGCGTGAATCCCGATCCCGCGGGAACTCCGGAGATAAAAAGTGGTTTATATGTTGCTCCACAACCTCCTCTATCTCCTAGTGAAAGTCCCATTGAGATTAGCTTGCACAAACAGCGATCAGTAACAGTTTTATTATATGTAGGTACCTATAGATTAGATAGATCAAATAGTAAATAATACAATTTATATACACTGTACCTACTGTTTAGTCTGTACCTAAAACATCTACATAATATATTATATTATATGTGATCAAGTGATTAGGTATACTCAATTCCGTTCTTACTTGATCTTTCGCTCCGCTGTCGTGCGTAATGTTACGTTCCTATTTCAGGCTTGTGACTCTTTACAAATTATTGTTATTGATTCATTAAGCTTTATAACCTATCGCCTACAGTATCTCAATGCAGAAAACTATCGTTAAAACTAAAAGTTATCATAAATCTAGATCACTGTGGAAAAATACACAAAGGAATCGGAACACCCTTAAATACAACTAAAAAATGTAAATACAAACAGAACCGAACATACGAAATACAGGGTAAATTCCGGTTAACACTGGAATTAGATTGTGCATAATCCAGTTTCCTTACTTCGTCCCTCATAGCAATCTGAAGAAACTTGTCACATATTTCACTGAGACGTCTGAGACACATCTAGACACCTCGAGGCAACTCGTGTTTAGACACCCTACGTTTTATTTCGCGCTTCGTATCACACTAAACGAATGTCTTAACCCCAAATGATGCTGTGTAACTGGTAATTAATTATGTCTAGTATCGTAAACATCGTTTGTAACCCGTTGGTTTGGGGCGTACTTAGTAATCGGCCGAATTGAGCTACAGCGGGTGCGGACTGCGGTCCGTAAGTCGGTGGATGACACATTAAGAAGCTTTTTGATTATTATCTTATATTATCTTGTATTACTGGAGGTGTAGCTTAAATAAAGGTGCATGTTTCATCGTATGCCGCTTATCTAAAACCTGAGATAAAAATAACATATTTTGCAGAACAACGTCTACCGAGTCAGCTGAAAGATATATAAATTAAATGGTAAATACACCGAAAATGTATCTATAAAATTCAGTAGGTCTGAGAATCGCCTACTATCCATTTTTCATACCCCTAAGTGATAAGGGTTGTTCACCCTTAACATTTTTTGGCAAAACAACGTTTGCCGGGTTAGCTAGTAAAATATAAAAAAGATATTTAGGTACCTTAAGTTTATCCCTGGATGCTGTATACAGAACCCAGCCAACGTAGACAAACATGATAAGAGCCGGGACAACCAGGCTTGCTACGACGGGGATCCGGCGCACCCACGCGTGGTACACAGCGATCATGAGCAATATTATGCCCACCAATATCGCAATGTAACGCCCCGTCCGCCGACGCTCTTCCTAAAGAAAATAAATTGCTGTTTCATATCCTTTTATTAAAAGTTCTGCAGTTAAACTTAGAGGATTTTATGGTTATACTTGGATATAAATAACGAGATTAGAATCTAGACAGACAACAAGTATGCTTTATGTAAATAACCGACAGACACAGCAGCCACACATTCTTACACATTCGTATCTACAATGTACAAACGTGAATGACTGCAGTAATACTATTTATCTAATAATTAAATACACATAGACACTAAAGCCAAGAAATTACTGAACACGATACTAGAAGTGAAAAGTACCTACACCAAAAATATCCCGCGAAAGTTTATAATTATTGCTTGTTTATGACTCAGATTATAGAATTCTATAATCTGAGGTTTATGATACATTTTCAAAATGCCAAGGAATGTCAGAAATTCCTTTAGGGTAGGTACTCTTAATAAGACATTCAACAGGGTTCTATGTAGAGTACCTACATATTAATTGAAGGATGAATCAGTAAGCTTCGAAAATTATGTACCATTGTTGCGAAAATCTTTTATATATTTTTAAAACTAAATATGTTTAACGAATTGTTATTGTACTAACCTAACCTAACGATGCAATTATGATGCCGTTATAGGTAGATACTATCGAATACTGACAGAATTAAATGAAGTTAGTATAAGTAAGGTTAAAATATTAATAATAATTTTGTACTTAAATATTTTATATTAACCCTTAACTACCTAGCACCTATTTTTGTCACTCTACCACCTAGCATAGGTCTGAGAGACTCCGGAACAAAATAATGATTATAATGTCAAATTTTGTACCATAAGGATTAGATATGAATTAAAAGTCAGGTTACGAACGAATTATATTATTTATTAAAATTATAAAAGAACATATATATCAAAAATATATGTTTTTAATCTCAACCAAATAACAAACACTTTTTATTTTGTACCTACATACTAAGATATTTGGTAAGTGAGATTTATTGTCATTATCACTTAAAAAGGCACTTGTTTTTCCTTGTTTTTTAAATTTTCGATAATCAAACATCATAAATAAAATCAAAAATCCTAAATCAAAACAAAAATGACACAAAATTGCAAGGTCCAAAGTTACAGTTTTTCACGACACTGGGAACACATTTTGTTTGAGCATTCCAAAATGGGAGCTTTGCATTCGAAACACAAGTACTGTGTTTTACGTTTTTTTAGAGTCGCAAGTAGAACAGTACTTATGCATTGCTAACCGTTCTTCAGCGCCACTGGTAGATGGGACTGCTGATGGGGTGCCTCCCATTCCAGTGTTTGCGTCGAGGATGCGTCGAATAGCGATTCTGGAATCACGTTGCAGTTTTACGTTCCTTGCACTTCTCTCCATATGAGGTCTAGTCTATTATGCTGTAGCGTTCTTGATCGTGAAGAGGCTGGAACAGATGACCAACGATAGCGATTTTTGCCAAAATCATTTTTCTTCCTAGGTCGCAGGGATCGCAGCTCAGGTAAAGGTATTTATGTATTTAAAGGTAGGTATTATCATCAGACCTAAGCTCTTCTTCATAAAGTAAATCCGAAGTAAGAGCAATTTCGGGCGGAGCATTTCCGGTATTTTCGACTTCGCTGCTAATTTCGCATTCTGAGTCCAATCCGCAACTTTCTTCTAATGCATGATGTACTCCTATATCGACTTCAACATCACTGCATTCATCATTGGGTTCATTTTCGTCGTCTGAGAGATTTTCCTCCAGCCATCGCAGGATGTATTCATCGTGAAAAGCCATATTTTACCAAAATTAAAACAAAAACACAAAAATTAATTAGTCACGTAACCACCTAACAGGAGTCTCTTAGACTCCCAACGACAGTTTTTTACTTACCAAAGACAAACGCATGCTCGTCCAACTGCGTCGAGTGCTCATGCGGCGCTGAGGGACGCGGGGAAAAGGTACAGGAACGCACAAGTTTGTATGGAGCTCAGGCGCAATAATATTTACGAAATAAAATGTATCGGAGTCTGTGAGACGTATGCTAGGTGGTTAAGGGTTAAAGTAAAATATTGTTCTATTTTCTTCGGCTAAGTTAATAATTGCTTATTTCGGTTCAATATCTCAATTCGGATTACTTTATTTATTGTGAAATATTTAAACTGACATGAAATCCTAAAAAAATTTTATCAACGTAGATAGCACACGAGCATGCAGCACAACTTTTACGCTTGTGCCTAAGGTAACCATGACTGATCCACAATAAGATTAAAATCAAATTCGATTCAAACAAAATAAACGGATTTGGATTATAAACTCTATTCTAATATTAATAACCCGTAGTCAAAGCGAAAACTTTAGAAGTGGGTTCAACTTTAGGTACATAGTTTCAAGTGCAGTGTTCTAATAACGATGTGTTTTGCTTGTTAATAATGTGTTTAATATGAATGCAACATGCATACAGTGCTTTAAAATAATGTTAATACATGTTATCAGTTAATTACATTCCCTGGTCATCTGTGAGATTGGTATAGCTGTAAGTATTAAACAGTAAAACTAAACAGTTGGAGGTTGCATGAGCTTTGTTTATCCTTTTATGGAAAACTAGCCTGTAGCTTCCTTAGATAAACTTATTCCTACTAAAAGGCATGCAGACATATTTATATCTACTTGTAGGTATGTATTTAAAATCCTAAGAGAAACATAAAGAAACAGGCATGAAATCGAGATTACTACATTACTTACATCGATAAATAATATAATTTACAGTTCTATGTAGATATTAGGTTTTCAAATATTGGAGATTTGAAGAATTTTTAAATAAAATCTGTACAACTGACTACACACAGTTAGTAGATATGTATTTAAATATACTTAAGTATTATAATACATTGTAAGTACCTTGTGAATAATAATGTATTCATGAGGAACACGAACAGTGCTGAAACTAAGGTATTCGAAAAACAAAAAATATAAAATGATTTAATATTGTGACAACCCTGGCGCATCGACTTCGCTACGCCGAAAACAATAAACAATAGGGGCCATAAATATGTCGCGCAACAATAGAAACAATAGGAGCGCGGCAATCTCGAAACTACGCGCACGACGCTTCGACCATTACGGCAATAGTCATACGGGCGAAAGTCGGTTGCAAGGAACGTTCTCGAATCTTGTTCGGAGCGGGTCCGCGGAATTAGCGAGAAAGTTCTGGATTGGCGTGAATGGTGCGTGAGGGGTATAAAAAGGAGCGATCGGCCAACCGCAGACATTCTAGTTTCGGAAGCGGAACCAGGAAGATACCAGCGATACCTACGAGCGATACCAGTGAGAAGTTAGTGATTTCTACGAGTGATACAGTGTTCGTCGAGTGTGTTTACGAGTACCTACGTGCATAGTGTTGTGGTGTGTACTGCGTACAGTGTGTAATTGTGTTTCTACGAGTTCAATAAAGTCTTTGTGGTACATTTTGGCATTTTCTCGAACCCCATACTCCTGACACGTAACAATTGGTGTCAGAAGTGGGATGCCTGTAGTACCGCAAAGTGAAGAAGGGATTCGTACGCGACGGCAGACGGCATTGGATGCCGCGCGGATGGAGTCGCCGGGTCGTGACCGCATGGAAACGGAGACCACCGCTGGACCACCGACTACATCTGCTGCATCAGCGAGTGCATTGGATATGACCTCGTTATTAGCCGCCTTACAGCAGAGCCAGCGCGAATTCATGGAAAGCCAGCGCAAGGCAATGGAGAGCCTGGAAAGTAAACTGTTGGGGAGCCAGCGCGAAGCAATGGAGAGCCTGCGCGAAGACATAAAGAGCCAGCGCGAAGACATGAAGAGCCAGCGCAAAACCATGGAGGCAATCGACGCAAAGCTGGATGGTTTCCAGGGAGATTTGAACGTCGTGAAAGAGGACCTGGAATTGTTAAAGGCGCGTACATCCGAGCACGACCAAGCCCTCAAAAGCCATGACGCATCAATCAACAGCCTCAGTGCGTCAGTGAACATCCACGAAACTAGGCTCGTGGATTTGGACAATAAGCTGCAAAAAATAAAGGTTTTGGGCACGGCAGCAACCAGTCCATGTCCTGGGGCCCCGAAATTTAAGGTCCCAACTTTCGACGGCACGACCTCATGGACGGCGTTTAGGCACCAGTTTGAGATAGTTGCTAATGGGAATGGCTGGGAGGACGAGCACTCGTTGGCGGCGCTCACCCTAGCTCTTCGAGGGGAGGCACTGCTGGTGCTTGAGAACCTGCCCGCCGATCGACGCACCTTGGAGTCGCTATTCAAGGCCTTGGAAGCTCGATACGGGGAGAAGCACCTAGAGCACGTATATCGCGCGCAACTTAAAGACCGAGTACAGAAGTCGAGTGAAGGACTGCAGCAGTGGGCCACGGAGATCGAGCGCCTCGTACGCCGAGCCTACGCGTCGAGTTCCACACCGGTCGAAGACAAAGTATTAGAGGCGTTCGTCAGCGGAATACGGGATCCCGAGGTGAGAGCAACGGTGCGCTTGGGGCATCACGCAACATTGGAAGCAGCTTTGGCGCATGCCCTTGAAGTGGAAGCGGTACGAAGCGACTACAAGAGTTGTAAGGTGCGCGAAGTTGTAGCAGCGATTCAACCTCGTACTGGGCCTATCTGCTATGGATGCGGCGAACGAGGCCATATAAGGATTAACTGCCGGACTCGGAAGCAACCGAAATCGGTATCGACCGCTACCCAAGTCGACACCCAGGAGCCGTTAAACTAAGAGGCGCCAGCGCCGCGGGGCGGGCACTGGCTGGACTTCGTCGAGCCCCTACTGTATTAGTTTCACAAGCTTGTGACGGGAACAGCCTTGTAACGACTGGGGAGATAAATGGCATACCCTGTCGCTTTACGATTGACACAGGAGCATCGAAGTCCATCGTTCGACCGGAACTACTCAAGAGGACTATCATGTGGGAAAATGGACGACCATCATGCAATCTACAGACAGCGACAGGCCAGCCAGTGACTGTCCTTGGAGTTACGGAAGCAAGACTGAAACTCGGAAGTGACATCTACACGCAGTCTGTTTTAGTAGCGAATATAACTGATGACTGCATTATCGGACTGGACTTTCTACGGGCACATCACTGTATAGTTGACATAGCGAAAGGAGTGTTAAGCTTCCCGGATCAAGAAGTCTTCTTGGACGGTTCATGTTCAGGAGCAGTGTACTGTTTAAGGACAGTGAAGCTGGCACCCAGATCGGAAACCTTGGTCAAGGTTAGGTTTCCCGAAAAGATACAGCTGGACCGATGTGTCGTAGTGGAAGACTATGGAGATCATCCCAGTTGGATCACGGCAAGGACACTGCTCATGACCAAACGCGACGCTAAGTTAAAGGTCATCAATCTTAGCAGCGTGCCGATACATCTCGGAAAGAATACAGTCATTGGCCGATGTGAAGCCGTGGATAGCTTGAGGAAGGTCCAAGAAAACTCAGACAAACCTGGATCAACAGATCACATGACATCTTTGCTGGAGGCGACCAGGAGTAATTTGAGCTCTGAAGAATATACTCAGGCAGCAAAGTTGTTGATGGACTACAAGGACATCTTTACCAGAGGAGATAGCGACCTTGGAAGAACAAATCTTGTCACTCACCCAATAGATACCGGAAATACTTCACCGATCAAGCAAAGACCGAGACGAGTACCGTTGGCAAAGGAACACGAAGTTGCAGAAATGATCGAGGACATGGTACGCAGCAAGGTGATCGAGCCGTCAACTAGCCCTTGGTGTTCACCTGTGGTACTCGTGAAGAAGAAGGATGGCAGTACTAGATTCTGTGTCGACTACAGGATGCTTAACACAGTTACCAAGAAGGACAGCTACCCTCTGCCTCGGATTGACGACACGTTGGATATGCTTGGTGGCATGAAGTGGTTTTCGACGGTCGACCTGAAGAGTGGTTACTGGCAGGTCGAAGTACGGCCGGAAGACAAGGAGAAGACTGCCTTTACCACCGGAACCGGAAATGGCTTGTGGCAGTTTCGGGTAATGCCTTTTGGGCTATGTAACGCTCCTGCCACTTTTGAGCGTCTCATGGAGCGAGTGTTGGTGGGACTTTTGGGGGACGCTTGTCTGGTGTACCTCGATGACGTCATAGTCATGGGACGAAACTTCGCGGAACACAAGCGGAATCTGGAGAAGGTATTCAGACGATTCCGGGAGTCCAACCTAAAGCTCAATCCAAAGAAATGTGACTTCTTCAAGAAGGAAGTATCATTCTTGGGACACATCATATCGGACGAAGGTGTTCAAACTGATCCGGACAAGATAAGAGCTGTTCAAGAATGGCCGACACCAAAGAACAAGACCGATGTGAGAGCGTTCTTGGGACTATGCGCCTATTATCGTCGGTTTGTGAAAAACTTCTCAGAGATAGCCAAGCCATTACACCGTCTCACGGAGGACAAGAGAATCTTCAGTTGGGATTCCGATTGCGAAGATGCGTTTGTTCGCTTAAAGGAACGTCTGTGCTCGGCTCCGATTCTTGGCTATCCCAGAAGGGAAGGGAGATTCATAGTGGACACGGACGCTAGCAATACTGGCATCGGAGGAGTGTTATCCCAAGACCAGGACGGCCAGCAGGTGGTCATTGCGTACTTCAGCAAGACCCTTTCGAAACCGGAAAGGAATTATTGTGTGACTCGGCGAGAATTACTGGCTGTGGTGAAGACCCTTCAGCACTTCAACAAGTATTTGCTGGGACGCGAGTTCACAATAAGGACGGACCACGCCGCTCTGAGGTGGCTTCTGCAATTCAAGAACCCGGAAGGCCAGGTTGCGAGATGGATCGAACAACTTCAAGAGTTCAACTTCGTAATAGAGCATCGTAACGGAAGAGCTCACTCGAATGCCGACGCCCTATCACGACGCCCATGCTCCGAAGAATGTCGACATTGCATTAAGCATGAGGCTAAAGAAGAGGTCAGGGTGATAAGGATGCAGGACCTAGACGAGTCTTGGGGAACGGAGCAAGTAAGCCAAGCTCAGAAGGAAGACAAAGACCTCAGCCTGATCATGGAATGGAAAGCCAAAGGACAGAGGCCCCTGTGGAGCGATGTGTCAGCCTCGAGCGCAACGACTAAGGCATACTGGGCTCAGTGGGACAGCCTTATATTGGAGAATGGCGTGCTTTACCGGAGCTGGGAATCACTCAACGGAAAGGAAAAAACCCTGCAAATGGTTATCCCCAGGAGTAAAGTGGCTGATTTGCTGAAGCTCGTACACGATGGCACTTCCGGCGGGCACCTCGGCATCAAGAAGACCCTCGTAAAGATACGAGAACGCTTTTATTGGGTGCGGTGTCGAGAGGACGTTGAAGATTGGTGCAGAAAGTGTACAGTGTGCGCTTCAGTAAAAGGGCCCCACACTAGATCCAAAGGGAAACTACAGCTGTACAACGTCGGAGCCCCGTGGGAAAGAATCGCCATAGACGTTGCTGGGCCATTCCCTCAGTCTGAAGACGGGAATAGATTCATTATCGTGGTTCAAGACTACTTCAGCAAATGGCCGGAAGCGTTTGCAACTCCGAACCAAGAGGCGAAGACCGTGGCCAAGAAACTTGTCCAGGAGGTAGTATGCCGCTTTGGTGTACCATTGGAGTTACACAGCGACCGAGGCAGGAACTTCGAGTCGACGTTATTCCAGGAGATGTGTGAACTTTTGGGAATAAATAAGACACGTACCACACCGGCGCATCCTCAATCTGACGGCATGGTGGAGAGATTCAACCAAACGTTGGAAAATCACTTGGCCAAGGTCGTCGAGGAACATCAGCGAGACTGGGATCGGTACATTCCTCTGTTCCTGATGTCATATCGGTCTGCCATACACGAGTCTACGGGATTTACACCGGCTAAAGTTAACTTCGGAAGAGAAATGCGTCTGCCGTTGGATTTGCTTACCGGAACACCGCCAGATGCCCCGAAACCAACCGTTGAATACATCGCGGACTTACGGAAACAATTGGACGAGACACATGATCTTGTAAGAGAGCAATGTTTGAAGACCAGCGAAAAGATGAAGACCCGCTACGATCGCGATGCTCGGAAACATGGTTTCAAGGAGGGAGATTCTGTATGGTTGCACAATCCACTGCGGAAGAAAGGGAAGTCTCCGAAGCTACAAGCACGATGGGAAGGCCCCTACACAGTTGTCACGAGGATTAATGACGTGACCTACCGAATCAGACAGGGGGACAGAAGAAAGCCGAAGATCGTGCACGTGGACAGATTGGCACCATTTCATGGATCGAATAATGCTCGGGACGAGCATGACTAAGAGGGGGGCAATGTGACAACCCTGGCGCATCGACTTCGCTACGCCGAAAACAATAAACAATAGGGGCCATAAATATGTCGCGCAACAATAGAAACAATAGGAGCGCGGCAATCTCGAAACTACGCGCACGACGCTTCGACCATTACGGCAATAGTCATACGGGCGAAAGTCGGTTGCAAGGAACGTTCTCGAATCTTGTTCGGAGCGGGTCCGCGGAATTAGCGAGAAAGTTCTGGATTGGCGTGAATGGTGCGTGAGGGGTATAAAAAGGAGCGATCGGCCAACCGCAGACATTCTAGTTTCGGAAGCGGAACCAGGAAGATACCAGCGATACCTACGAGCGATACCAGTGAGAAGTTAGTGATTTCTACGAGTGATACAGTGTTCGTCGAGTGTGTTTACGAGTACCTACGTGCATAGTGTTGTGGTGTGTACTGCGTACAGTGTGTAATTGTGTTTCTACGAGTTCAATAAAGTCTTTGTGGTACATTTTGGCATTTTCTCGAACCCCATACTCCTGACACGTAACAATATTAAATTGTTTTGAAAATGTATCATTTTAATGTCTGAACTATGAGCAGTTTAATCCGTACTTAAAGTTATTAACTGGTAACATTTTCAAATATTCAACAATAAAATTATAGTACCTACTAACGATATTTCGTAGTAATCCTTTCAAGCCTTTGCTCTAAGAAGTACGAAACCTACCTAGATCAATAAATTCATTTTCAACACACTTGCTCGTAAAGTTGATATTTTTTCTTTAGTCTTACGCCCGGAATGCGGTTTATTACACACTAGTGCGTTTTACTTTTCATTACCGCACTAGTGTTTTTCTTATTCCACTTTTTTTTTAATATCCGTAAAGAGGTTGTTACCAAAAGATTTGTTATTTTGTAAATAAATAAACTTGTTGTACTTAGACAAAATCTAATAAGATTATACTTCATCTAATTATCTATTAAAGCATTTAAAAAATACAATATTTTAAATCATTAATTACCGTAAATTCTTATTAGAAATATATAATTATTTAGTTTAATATATTGTGGCTGAATGTTCGGTGCCTTGGACTTAACCTGCGCGCGCATAGTTATTCAACCAAAGATACGGCGCGCGAAAAAATAAACCGCGCCATTTTGTGCAAACATTTGTTCGTTTATAATTTGCTGATTTGTGACTGAAAAATGTCGATACCTAATTGTTTTTTTCCTCGCAAGTGTGTTGAAAAACGTCGTATGATACGCGTGTGCTTTGTTCATTACAGTCTTGGCTCTATTACCTACAGCCCTCGCCTTGCGGCTCGGGCTCAATACCACCTCGACTGTAATGACCAACTTCGCACACTTGTATCATAATGTACTATTCTTCAAATATTCGGAGAGTTGAACTTTCGACACGTGGCCCAAGTGAACAATATTTTTTGGTACTTAATGATGCGTTCAAATAATATAATTCCCTCAGGCCTCGTAGCTGAATAATAAAATGTTCAAATTTTGTCGTGGAAACTTTCAAGAATTACAAAGCCGCGAACTGAACAAATAGAGGCTAATAAATTGTTTAAGAAGATTTATGTATAAGTTTAATCTCAAACAAGACGACATTAATATATGTATAAATCTGTAGATTTACCTTAATGGAAGAGACTGGCACTTTATGGAGCAAGCTGACCGAGCTTCTTACCTCGTTGGTTAACTTCAAATTCATTGTGCTGTTGAACAACAAACAATTAATAAAATTCAACAACAACAACAACCTTTCAAGAATTTTATACATTTTTTTGGAAAAAAAAATAATTATTAAAACATTATTTTCTAATTAATAAACAACAACAGTAAGTTTTATTTTTTTAACACACCTGTCACTCATAAACTCACGGTATACCTACAAGAGAACGTGAATGGTTTGTTGGTGGACGCGTAAAGTTGTCACGATGGTAAATGCGTATACATGCGCGGTGTATCCGACACGAAGGCGCGGGCACACTGCAGACAGACACGAATGCATAATGATCTTACGGGTTATTTACTCTGCCCGTTAAATCACGTTAACTCGCCCCAGTGTACTCTGAAAGTACTGAAACGTGTTGAGATATTTTACAGTTAAATTTCTTTTACTTATTTTTAGCTCAGGTTCGTATGCATGCGTGATAGCTTGCTCACTCAGCAATCTTACGGTTACTTGTATTATTTAATACAGAGGTTCTCAAAGTTATTTAATTTACCGCTTATTTCGAGTGCGCCCCCCAATTTAATTTTTTAACTAACTTAAAAAAGGGAGGTTCACAATTCGACTGTATTTTTTTCCCTCGTAACTTTATACTGGGTAAACAGATTTTGATTATATCTTTTTTTATTCGAAAGTAGGTACCTACCTACTCGTTTTCTAGTTCCATATACCTAAGGGACATCTGGTGGGTAGCTTTGGAGTTATTTTTACTTTTCTAGTCTTTTATAATACGTATGTTAGTACTTTATCAACACTTAAAAACATTTATTTTGGGCCCCTTACCACCCTCTATCTAGGCGTTAGTCCTCAAAGAGGGGCGTTATGACCCACTTTGAGAATGACTAATTTAATGTAATAAAAATAATAAAGTAACTGATTTGGAACACAAGTAGGTATGATGAACTAGTAAACCCGCCTTCGCGTCGCTTCGGCTAATCAGCCGCTTAGTAGAAGTAAAATCTCAGAAAGCTGTTTTTTTCCGACATACTTGAAAGTTTATATTGTATTATGACCAAATTATAAAAAATCTCGATAAATTTTAATTTATTATGTTATTCCGATGTCTAAGCTATAATAATGTAAGGTTTCATGAAAATCAGTTCTGCCCCCCTAGACAAATGGCAAACGCTTCGAATCTATTCTATATCGACAATCGTTTGCGCCTTAGCAATATCGTTCTTCGGTTGGTAGCCAAATGGCCTACGAGATATCGAACGCTTATTCTATTAGATCGCTACGAAAAATAACAAATATAGTTATGGTTTCGTTCGTAAACGTCATACAAGTGCAATGCCACAAACTTATCTGACCCGTTAAGGGAGGCGCTACTGTCTTTGTCTTTGTCTGACAACAGTATAACATTTGCATTAGTTCCAATTTTGTCCACCGGGTCAGATAAGTTTGTGGCACTGTACCAGTCAGTGGTTTGGTGTTCTGAAGTGTGCTGGCGCTAAATTCGAACTTGAAGCAAATTGAGTGAGTCAGTATACGAAGTTTTTTTCCATAATTGGTAAGCAGAAATAATATACAATTAATCTACTTGTATAGGTTCTTACTCCTACTATTTCAACACGTACCTAATGTTTTTTAAAAATATTCAAGAGTTGAAATATTTAGGTATGTACATACCTACTATAAATACCTACTTTTTAAAATTGTGGGAAATTGAAAAATTTAAGTAAGATTATTTTTCTTGTTTTAATCATGGAACCGAGGTTACGAGTTAGTCCAGAACAATTCTCGCTTCTTTTAGATTTTATGGAAAGGTATAAATTATTAATTTAAAAAACACATTCCTTCAATTGTAATCGAAATCATTAAATATACGCCATTTTGTAGCGTTATCTACAAGAGTTTGGCGTTCGCTTAGTTTCGCACGCTTTCAGTCGAACTTAATGTCAAAACTGCCGTTTGGCTACGAATTTGACACGACTAAACGTACTATTCAGACGTTTCGTTACATCGAATAGATAACGATGACATTTGGCTACCAATTTTCATTTCTATGCGTCAGATCGAAATATTTAGCGTAAGCTTACGTCATTCCCATACATTCAGTATTCTATTCTACTAACGTTTGTGCCACTTGTCTAGGCCCCCTGTAGTTTTTTCGTGAAACATTAAGCGACATACACACACATATCCTTACAAACCTTCGCATTTATTATATAAGCAGGATTTTGTGGCGAAAACGCTACGTTGAAAGCATAAATAATGTCAATTGTATGACCTCTTCGCCAATCTTCTCTTGCTGGAGGAAGGGTAGAGGTATAGAACGTTTTTAAAAAATCATTTTTTTTTAATTTTCTCGTCATTTCCTTTATGCTTACTGTGTGGAGAGGGGCATTTCTCGGTGGTCACACTGGCATGTCATAGTAGACTAGACCCAACTTATTAAATCGATATTCTCAGAGTTCTACAGGGTTACTTCGAGCACCATATCATGCTTAGGAATACATACTTAACTCACGGATAATTTTGTCCATGGCGACTAAATATTGCTCGTATCTGTAATTGACATGATTCCTTGTAATAAGATAATATTCATAATTTATTTATTTATGAACTTAGTAAATATTCCACCACCACCGTACCTACCTAGTCTTTACGGCCACGGTCGATCTTAACTGCAGCTACATTCTAAGTCTTATTTATTATTTTTCTTGATAATATAGTAAAATACACATTAATTATGCTTCATAGACGGTATACTAGGTATGTTGTAATTTATTAAGAAGATGCGAGGGTTGCACTATTACTTTTGTAATAATGGATGAAAAACAATTCAGTGCATAGGTATCAAATTAATTAAAATTGTCGTGTAATTTATATTATTACATCAATCTAATTATAACACGTTACTTCGTCTGAATAATTTCCAAATAAGTAACTGTGTTTTCTTACAATACCCATTTCGGGCGAAACAATGATGCAATTAATCAACCTGAACGTTAATTGGCAACTGATACTAACCAGATTACGTTTTTATCGACACCAAAATGTTAACCAACTCGCTGTCTATAAACAATTTTTGCTAATGGCGGATATTTACGACGCAGCGCCGCACCACAATTGAATATCGCGAATGTTTCTGCCCAGCTCGCGTTGAGTGACGGTTTGCGGTTTCCACTTTCGAGATAGATTTTATTTCGAGCGGTCTGTTTGGAACTATGGTTACATAACAAACTGAATGAATATTGTAGTCGATCGGTGAGTATTGTGTAGGATCTAGATAAGTCAATCAAACACTCCATTTTAACTAGGTGTAGTCAGTCAGTGAATTCTAGGGTTTCTGCTCGAGAATACTCGAATCGGTAATTCTCGAGAAAATTATTTGTAGTAGAGCCGGGAAAATCTCTATGACTTGAGAATTCTCGAGAAAAAAAAGGTCGAGAAACCAGTAACCCTAGTGAGTACTTAGGTACTATGTAGTACCTTGGTACCTACTAAGTCTATCAAACTGTACGCTTTTACTAGGTCGTATGCTTTATGATAGTACGTACTAGGATGCCCTATGGAATAGCAATACAAGAAAGCTCAAAGCTCAGCAGCCTATGCGGGTCCTAAGTGATTGATTGAATCAAGCAATGACAGACGCAGTCAAGAATTCGATGAGTGACCACTAGTGACAATAATCCTTGAGGGTTTTCGTGCATTAAAGTGCACGTTAAACTGTCGATCCCTCACTTGACTGGCGGAGTGGCATCAAGTCCACGAATCGAGACCACGTCTTGGAAAAATAAGCATAGGGCGCCTCACCGACAAGGTGGACTGATGACCTATAAAAGACAGCAGGCTTACGCTGGATTCAAAAGGCTCAAGACCGGTCAGAGGTGCGCCAGTTAAGGGAGGCTTACGTCCAGTAGTGGACATGTAAAGGCGTATGTATAGATGGATGGATAAAGGTGTAGGTATAACACCTTGCTTGCTTTGCACAAGTTGGGCATGCTACAGTGAAAACTTTTTAATGTTCTAAATCATCAAATAACTCTATTTTATGACTAACTTAATCGAGAAATATTTTTTTCAGTTCTCGGCACTCCTTCTCCATTCGCCATCCCTAATGTAAACGGAAAGAAATTTTGCTGCCTTCTAAATTTAGTTAACAACTTGTAAGTCTAAGGAAAATAAATTACCGATGTGTAAACCAAATCTTCGTATACAAATGGCTCTCGTGTTTGGTAATAATTTAACATTTTAAAAATTAAAAAAACACATGTATAATAGAACAGACGCAAAAGTTTTTATCTATGAGAGTGTATAGGTTTGTATAGTTTAAATACGCTTCTATCAATCGATAGGTACTTACCTAATATTAATCCATCCTTTTATTGTGTGACTGACTGACAGACAACGCACAGCTGCAACTTCTGAGTGCAAGAAGCTGAAATTTGGCACGTATAGAATAGTAGGTATAGAATAGAATAGTAGGTAGTCTAGAGGAGCACTAAAAGAGGATTTTTGAAAATTCCTCCTCTTAATCCTTAAAAGGTAAAACGCGAGCGGAATCAAGTTTTGTATATGGGTAACAATCTTCTTGCTAACAATTCTCTCATGTTTCAGTAATGACTAACTAAGCCGGCTTATAATTAAGTGCTTAGCCTTAGAATAGAGTATGTCATTACCTACCAGTACAATACAAGTAGCTCGTCTGCTTGTTTCCCCCTATTAACTTAGAAAATTGATCCTTAATCCTGATAGGGAAACACATTTAAACTAAGTTATAATTGAATAAAATAAATGTGGCTTGCCCTGAAATCCATAATGATATCTTTATAAAGAAAAAAAGTCCCTAATCATTAAAAGCCGAAGATTCTCTAAAAGTTGACGGATAGACTGATACTTGGTCATAAACACAGCGTAAAACTTTGGTTAGTCTACTGAAGGCAATTAAAACTCGCGCATCGAGCATTAGCATTTCGCCCTATTCAGTAATGAAATTCTCCGGCCATCATTAAAGTCAATGACTTGGGAACGAAATACGCCGTCAAGCGATGAAGGTCTCTAAAAACTTTTCCATTAATCTGTTATTGTGTGTTTTTACCGACTAGCTAAGCTGTGAGACTTTGATGTCTTTGGAAAGTTTTCCAACTTCATTTATAGGCTATAAATCAAATCAAAGCCATGTGCTTAAGCACTTACTTAAGTTTTGGTTAAGCTATTATTAAGTGGTGCTGCATAACTTATGTGCATGCTTTAATTTTAAACTTTTAAAATATAAAATTCAACCGTTAAAAGTAAAGTATTTTCATGTAAGTAGATGCTGTTTCACGTATTTCAAAACCCTGTCTCACATACATACATGAGAATCATCATCTCATGATGGTGAGCTTAAACCACAACGAAGTCACAGGGGGGTAATTGATACCTAAATCCTTCAATTGCGTCGTGAGTCGTGAGGGAATAGTTTGACACATTTTCTTTGTTAAAGACAGATACAAAATTCAAACGTGATACAATTATTGGGCTGAAAGAGATCGATAGTGCTCTAAAATGGCTTCTAGAAAAGTGAATATGTAAAACTGTGCTGTGCTCGGCTCTGATGCTATGATACCCCCAAATACGACCTGGTTTATTAAAAAAATTATTTGCAATAGTGAATCACTGCCTTTCATGAACAGGCCCAGTACCAAATAAGCTCCCTCTTTCTTCAATTAATACAATCCAACACTCCATCTTTCCATTTAATAGTTCGAACTATGTAGGTATAGTAAGGGGCTACAACCGTAATACGTAAAACCAAATCAGCGGAGCTGTAAAACAGAGATGGAATGATAATGATTTACATATAGGCAAATAGTGAGATAGCAATGTTTTAATTTTAGCTTTAATATTATTGACGTAAGTGCCAATTGCATTTTAAAATTTTAATTTGTTCTTTGAGAACTGTTTCGGTTTTTGAGTTTTTCATTCTTATGAAAACTTAGCTTTGATTATTTTACTATGTTTCAAAACTATTTTCATCAACTAATTATTAAAACTTTTGTAGTAAACTTGAAAATCACAACTATTTGGACCTAATTTTAATTTTTTTTTCTATCGAGGAAACTTCTCATTTTAATGGTTTTGCTCTTATGAGATTGTTTATTATATAGTGAAGATACATATATCTAAATAACGGGGATATAGACTTACTGTCTGCTTTAAAAATAATCTTAGATTTAAAACTACCATATTTCGGATTATCCTCTTAACTATTGACAAATAATAATTGCTTTTTACAAAAAAAAATAACCGACTTCAATCTTGATAAGTAGAGATAACTCAAAAACTACTCGCCAGATGGCGCTCAATTCAACATGTAAGTGTAAAGTTCTCGTCACTACAAATTAATGAAGCCCAAACACTAGATAACTGCAGTAAATCGTTGAGGAGTACCCTCGACTGTCTTTCGGCTTCATCAGATCGACTCCAGATCTTCATGAAATGGTAGCGCTTTAATGTAGGGTAGACTGGGTACGGTTGAAACGATTTGGCTTTAATTGTCCGTAATTTTGTTGTTTATAAAAAGAACGATGATGATGACATATTAAATTGAAGAGTGGATCTTTACCTACAAAAGGGCTATACTGTTTAGTTCTGGTGGGTGCTATTTTTAGAGATATTTAGATTTGAAAATAAATTCCGATCTGTTTCTACCGTCCCCATGCCAGGGGCGGTTGAAACAGTGACTAGGGTCAGTTGAAACGCACGCGAAATATACAAAAAATATATAGCAACATGCTTTATTTAGCATTAGTTATAATTGTATTATAATAATCATGGCATCGTATGACAATATTAATCGGTCTTCAATGTTTTAATAGTCCTACAGTGTACGTAACCAGGCTTTGACGAATAATTTGTTGATAGTGCATAGTTTTATCTCCAACTTTTACCTTCGTATATGCATATTTGTCTCAATAAACTCAATCTGCCCTATGAAAGTCTTTACTATGCGAATTCGGCATCGAGAAAACAAAACAAAATTATATGTTCTTTTTCACCTGTACCCACATATACTGTTTCAACCGTCCCCAACTCTAAGTTTGGTAAAAGAAAGTTTATAGTAATGGTAGTAATAATAACTTATTAAAACTAGTCATCATTCCGTAATCTAAAAACTTCACCTAAATCATAAATGAACACTCAATATTTATACTTGAATAGATTAACATAATAATAGCTTGAAACTCAAAAGAAAAATACTTACTTTTGGGTGCTAAAATACAATAGGCCTATTTATAAAAATATACAGCACCCGGTGACCAATGTAACACTTTGATTTAGGTTTGGACTTGTCACCTGCTTCTTTTTCCCCTTGAACCCTTACCTGTCGGCTCAACCATTCGCGAGATATTCGTCTTGTTTCAACCGTCCTGTGTTTTAACCGTACCCAGTCTACCCTACTTATGATAACATGAACAAACACACTAGTTGTCCATAAAATTTTCGAAAGTTCCTCTCGATTTCTCTGAGATGCCATCATCAGATCCTGGTTTCCTTATCAGGGGACCCCACTGCGCATATCTACTTTACAACAAAAAAAGAATTATTAAAATCGGCCCATAAACGACGAAATAATCGCTGAACGTACATAAAAAAGCATATATACGGTCGAATTGAGAACCTCCTTCTTTTTTGAAGTCGGTTAAAAATCATTTCCATTAACATCCCTCAGTCTGTTTTGTCTGAAAGCACCCTAAAATGCGATAGCTAATATTAGGTTTATAAAAATTAGGTAAGAACTTAGATTTAAGTAATTGAATTGAAAATTTATTTAAAGTTCAAAGGATTTAATAACATGTTTCAAAAAGGAAAAAAATGAACAGACGCAATGCATAAGATACTGCAAATTAAAAGTTTACGCGACTGACTTCAGTTAAAAGAATTATAGTAGTCTGGATATTTATTAGCGTTGCCAGACGTCTCGATTTTTTGCCCAAATTTTAGTCCCGCGCAAGACAGTCTTAGTCCCGCTTTTCAGTAGGTACTTATTTACTTTTCACTCGACTGAGAGAGTGTGGATTCAGTAATATTGAAGAAAAAAGAGATTGTTATTAGCATTTACAACGTATTTTTTAATTTGATGATGATAACAATTAATTTTTATACTTTTATAACCTATACATGACAAAAAGTCTGGCAACGCGGATCCTAGACCGACCGCACTTCACCTTAGCGCAAAAATAACGTCTCGTGAGTCTCGTCTACAACGACGCTATTTAGTTCGTGCGTAGATGCGTACCTTGATCACAATATGAACTATTAATAATATCATCATTACACACTAAATCTTGTAAGTAGGCTAGGACACGCACAATGTAAGCCATTGAACTGTGGCATGCTGCCCGAGCGGCGCTGCCAACATTGTGACACCATAACTTTGCCGACTCTTTGCCAACTACTAGTCTCGACGGGAAGTCTTCACGTAGGTATACAAAAGTATACTACCACAGTACACTTTAACAAATATCTTAATTTTTCTAATTTTCAATTAATTTATCATTTTGTGAACCTACTCTTAAAATTAATTGAAATGACCCCGTTGTTTAGCTGTGAAATTGCGCTCGTAGTACCACCCTGTAATTATGAGTAGGTACTACACTACACACACTAATAGGTATATTTATATCTTTTTAGCTTAATTAGGTAAGTTTTATAGATTTGCAACGAATGACCTGTGTTGGGTGTCCAATAAATAAATAAATAAATATAACGTTTAAAAAGATTTCTCCTTCAGAGCCGGCGTTGCACTGGTGACTCCACTGGCGTTGCTCGTACCTATCCAAGGATGACGATAACCCCTTACACAGACAGATGGCTCGTCTGCTTTTACGTCAGTACTTCGGGTTATAAAAAAATACACCTTTTACACGCCGCTGTCCCTTCATGGACTCATCTTAGGAGGCACACAAAGATGTTCCTCAAAGGCCTGGCCAGAGGGCGATTCTATTGTTCATTTGTCTGCGCCACACAATCAAACCTCGACAACCGAGTTTAAATAACCTACTGTTTATTATGTACAACATGATGCTACGCAGTCTTGGTACAGTAATTCCATAGAATTGCCCTCCAGTCTCTAAGGAAACGTTCTTAAATAAAGATTCCACTTGATATCTAAAGGTCTGTCGTTACGCTCCTTCGTTTAGTTAGCGCTTCATTAGGGCTGGCTTTTTTTAAATATAATTTTTTCCCT
Organism: Hesperia comma; assembly: GCA_905404135.1. Classification (NCBI taxonomy): domain Eukaryota; kingdom Metazoa; phylum Arthropoda; class Insecta; order Lepidoptera; family Hesperiidae; genus Hesperia; species Hesperia comma. The sequence continues at coordinate 6,143,842 of FR990018.1, forward strand.
ACTTTGTGCCAGAAAAACGTGTCGATTCAACATATTTAACTTTATAAGAAGTATATCGACCAATGCATAGGTACTTTTCTCCAGAGCAAATTTTTCTAAGCAACTGTGAATAATTATGGGCCTATAGGTATCTAACTAGGCTTTGTTTTATAAACAAGTTTATAACCTTACTTTAATTGTAATTGATTAATGATTAAAAATTTTATAATCGACGAAACATATTGAAAAATATATATATAATATTATAAATGTGAAAGTGTGTTTGTTTGTTTGTTTGTGACGCTTTCACGTCGCAACAAAGCTATTATATGGTAAGGTTTATGTGTGTGGGGATAGTTAGGAGGGTGGAGAGTGACGTAGGCTACTTTTTACCGCGGAAAAACATCCCATTCCCATGGGAAGTTCGATGTTTTGTTAGTTGATAGATATTCATTTTCGGAGTTGTTAATAGATGGCGGTAATAAAATTCATTTGCAAGTTCTGAATTACGCTGTCAAATACTACATGTAATTTACTGTCATAGGCAAATGTAATAGGCTACTCACCGCTCCGGCTGTATTCAGTGTACCGCCCGCCCGCTGGCACTATCCTGTTGACTGATGTCCGCAAGTTGCTCAGCCAACAGGATAGTGCCAGCGGACCAGAGGGACCTTGGAGTCGAGAGCCTGAACGACTTCATCGAGAGATTGGCACGCAACATGTTCGGGCGTGTCGACGCGTTGCGGTTCCCGCATCTGCAGGACCTGGCGCCGCTCCACACCCGTCCACCGGACCGCTGGGCCTTCCCGCGCGACTTGCTGGTTGCGCGGGACGGGGCTAGCACTGACTGATACTGGGGCTTCGTAAGTCGTCGCCCGGCGCTGATCGGCTCCTGCTGGGCTTCCCACCAGCGGGATTCACCCGGTAGGGCCTCGATCGCCTGGGCGGCGCGAAGATGAACCCCATCCCGTTTAAGACTCTGTGGCCTGTAAAAAGGCCACCACTCAACGGACTTGACCTATTGGTTAACCACAGATGGACAACCAAGGGCCTTAGGGCCCAGCCCAAGAACCGGCCCGTTTTAACGGGCCGCGAGAGACACCCCCAAAGGGGAACTAACTGTCCCGAGGGCTCCACACACCTCAGACAGGGTGGAGTGAAGAGAGCGAGTAGTAGGCTACTTTTTAGCCTAAATTCCTACGGGAGCGGGACCTACGCGGCTGTTACCTACGGGTCCCGAAGCGAAGCGCGGGCGGTTCTCTAGTTGAAAAATATGTTTTTCAAAATAACTGAGATGTCATGACATAAGTATCTACCTACTCGTATAAATTAGGTAAATGGGAAGTCTCAGAGACGACCTACAGGATTAACCAATATTTTCATTAGCTTCGGTAAATAGAAGGTAATGAACTATGAAGCTATGATAACCAAAGAACTTGCCTATCTCACACACATCCACTATTGAGTACGGTTATCTTCTCAGAATAGTTAAGACTAGCTCTTACCCGCGGCTTCGCCGGCATATGAGTTGTGTATCATACATGACACATTTCCTCTCGATGTTTTTTTCGCCATCATACCGAGTGACATTTAAACGCCAAGTGCATGCTCTGAGATTGAATCCCGGTGGTTAAGAATTCGGCCTACTTGGGGGCCGAATTCTGGCTATCACTGGCCACCACTGGGCTATCACAGCTCACAGCACTAGACTATCACTGATTACTTAGCGACCAGCACAAGTTTATTACCACTCGCAATATCTTGAGAAAATCTACTGACTTCAACGCAATAATATCCCAACACAGAGCACGGATCTCCTTATCATTGAGGAGGTCTAGTCCCTAGATCATACTCCACCATGCTCCAGAGCGGATCGGTAATGAGAAACCTACTTCATCATCATCATTATCTCAACCCATCATGGCCCACTGTTGAGCACGGGTCTCTTCTCAGAATGAGAAGATTAAGACCATTGTCCACCACGCTATCCAAGTGCGAATTGTCAGACTTCACTCACCTTTGAGTTTTGCGAACTCTCCGGCATGCAGGTTTCCTCACGATGTTTTCCTTCACGGTTTGTATCAAGTGACATTTAAATGTTTAAAACGCACATAACTCCGAAAAGTCAGAGGTGCGGAAGCCCTGGGATTCGAACCCGAACCCTCTGAATTCTTAACCACTAGGCTATCACCGCTACGAAGAAACCTACTTTCATGCTTTAAAACTCCATTCATCATTTAATCACTTAGCGATCGTGAATTGGTGACCTTTATGACGGATTAGTGACCTTTTATCCTTTATAAGACCCCTTTTATCGTGAAAGAATACAGGGCCCAGCAGCGGTATTGAAATAATAATGCTGATCTCCATGGGTTGCTCAATTAAGAAGAATTCGATCAAGTAAAAGCATAACACACAAAAAATATCCAATTTATTTTTAGCTCAATAGACTTTCTAAATTACGTTACTAAAATACATTCTGTTATTCTGTTATATTTTATGTAATTAAATGAAATCAACAAGATGACATAAAATTGCATACCTAATTAATAACAGAGTAATAATAACGACGCCGAAATTTCTTTAAAATTTAGATAGCGTACCTACTTAATGCATTCTCTACGAGCTTACCTCTTAAGAGCTTAAGTACAAACATAGTTAGTAGTGCTATAGTTAAACATAGTGAGTGCGTACAAAAATAATCGTATCACAACAATAAATATGTATACATACACACAAGAGCACATAAATGTTTGTTCCAAAGTGAACTCAGGGCCTATTATCGCTCTGAAGGCAGCTCTACTGACTGCGCTACAGGCCAGCAAATTATTCGAATAGTGCAACGCAATATTCTCGGAGCATCAGATGTTGTAAGCATACAATCCTCTTACGTTCCTCCTAATGCTTACCTACTGTTCAGATGAACGTTCATATTCGATATAGTTTATCCTTATTCTCGTATAATAAGACACGAATAGGATATTTAACGCTCAGATAGAGCGAAAAGATTTACCGCCGACGATATATGGGACAAAATGAAACTCCACGCAAAAATTGAACCTATAATGGATGGTTGTAAATCGTTTTCGTAATAAGATTGAGAAACTACGTCGTATTTTTATATACTAACAAGTGAACCCGTCCTCGTTTTGCTTTGGGAAAATATACCTACCTTAGTACTAGGGTAAAATTGTCTGAATGATGGTGAAATCCGCTCAAAAACTGACTAGTTTTTTAAGTGCAATATGGATATTCAAAATTGTGTCGGCTTCGTAACATTTGTTTTATTCCACGGATGAGTTGTTAGCACATCGCGCAACGAATTCGCTGGCTGGGCCATATAGAGAGAATAGGGGAGGATCGGTCCATAAAGAGAGCGTACTTGGGGACGCCGAGTGGGCGAAGGCCAGTTGGGCGTCCGAAGTACCGCTGAAAGGATGAAGCTGTGAAGGACCTTCAGCGGCTAAACATCCAGATCCAACATAACATTGTTGGGTCGGAGGCCAAGACAATTTTTGGGTCGCTGCGCCACGTTAGTTAGTTAGTCAGACATGGATATTTCTTTTAATGACAACGCACACCAATACCAGCTTTCCTTACACTGTTACGCTCTATTATAGATTGATGGTGAGAATTAAAAATGCCCTAACTACATTTTGCTTATAAGCTTAATTGAACTGTGGTACTTAGGTGGTAGGTACGTAATAAATTTATTTAGAGTGGAGTTTATTATATTCCATATTCAAGTTATATGTCGCACCTTTGTCACACAGGGAGTTAAAGCTTAAACCATGAAATGATAGTTTATTGTTACAATTTTTTTATTTTTGTATTAATATATTTTATTTCTAATTAGAAGAACATGAATTACTGACATTAACTTACCATAAACTTGTTAGCCCCAGGCTTAAATCTAGTCTCCTCATTCAATGTGAGGGGTTCAGGCCTTAATCTATCAAATTTTCAAACGGCAGAGAACAAGAATTCTCCTTAGACGATTTTCTCCCAATGTTTCCCTTCGACGAAGCAAATAATGTTTAATTTCCCATTGAGACAACTAATTAACATTTTGATAAGTTTGAACTCATCGAAATTGATGAAGGTCAGAGTTGAGTCTCCGGGATTCATAAACAATGTATCTTTATCTTATCTGATGACGAAATTCGGAAATTAAATCTCGAACTAAGCTAAGAACTCGAGTACTATAAGCAAGACATCATCAAGTACGGACGTGTTTCAAAGTACATAATATCTAATCGTAATTAAATATTTATCTATCATTCCTCAAATAAAATCTCTAAATCTATAGAATTACAGTTGAAATTCCAGTGTCTCTACTCGAAGAACAAAATTAAAATTAAATTTTGTGCACAATCAGCTGGTCGCCGGTCATCGTCATTTGCTGCAGTCGTCGCGGGGCGATACCCTACAGGTCAGCGATATTAGTACCCCACATTATTAGACACATAAACAAATCCAAAATTACCAAAGATATGAACTGGTACGGTTGCAATAACGTTATCCGTGGAGTTGATTACATGGAATGTACGCACTGTCACCACACGTACCACCGAAAGTGCGTTAATAATCCTGCAGTGGTCGAATGGCTATGCCCTGTTTTTACCTCTAAAGTACCAAAAGGAGACAACACTTTAATTAGATCTGGAACTGACTCGCCTATTATACATATATTGCAAAGGAAAAAACGACTAATCACAGACGTGGATAGATCGGACCCACTACCAACCTTACACGACATCCGCGCCATATTGCGCGAAGAGTTGCAGGCGCAGGACTCTCGCCTTGGTAAACGGATTGAGGAGCTCAGCTCGCAATTGAATGAATTTAGACAGTCTATGGATTTTTTAAGTGAACAGGTTGATAAATTGCGTAGCGATAACACATCCCAGCAAGCCAGCCTAAACATACTGAAAAAAGAAAATGAATCCCTGCGTAGTGCCATAAATACATTGACCTCCCGCTTGAACCAAATTGACCAAGTTTCGCGTGCTTCGAATATAGAAATACAATGTGTTCCGGGAAAAAAAAGGAGAAAATTTGGTAAACCTTATTAAACAAGTTGGTTGGGTTGTAAACTGCCCCGTAAATGATGGCGACATTCATCATTGCACTAGAGTCGCAAAAATGAATTCTGAGAGTTCCCGCCCACGAAATATGGTTGTTAAATTGAGCCACCCTCGACTTCGTGACACACTTCTTGCGGCAGTCTACGCTTATAATAAAAAGCACTCGGATGATAAGCTGAATTCTAGTGATCTGGGTATTGGCGGTGAAAAAAAAACTACCTGTATACATCACGGAAAACTTATCTCCAGAGAACAAGTCCCTGCATGCTTCGGCTAGAAAACGGGCAAAGGATCTAAATTACAAATTTGTTTGGGTACGAGCTGGAAGAATATAATTATATGCGCAAAACGGAGACTTCAGCTTTTATCTTAGTTCGTGATTTGAACACCCTAGCCAAACTGTCATAAACGCCTTCATCGTGTTATAGTTTTATTTAAATCAATTAACTTACTTTTTCTATTCTCATTCATTTTATTAATATATTTAATTAACATTTTTATTATTATTTAATTTTAAAAATATAAACTTGCAAATAATGACATAATTGTATTGACATGGCTAATGTCGTATTTACGACTATAAAGTTTTTAATTACAGATACAATCAATAAAAATAGAATACTTAAAAATAAAATCGGAATTGAGTAGTATACAATTAGATAATATGTATATTGAACCGCAGTCGTTTTAATGCATCAGCAGTAGGTAACTCCCCAAATTACAATACGCTCTGCACGTGTAAATACCTCACTAAGTCAGTACAGTTAATGTAACTAATTAGTACCTATTATGTTTGAGATTTTAAACTTTATATTTGCCAACCTTGTGAATAAAGAGTCTCAGCAAATATTTGCAAAAAATTGACACGATTCACGATAAACTCAAGTTCAGTTATCACAATTAATTTTATGTAAATCTTATGGAAGCCTTTTTTTCTCATTTAGGAATTGTTATCTTAGACATAGTTATACTAAATATTACGATTAGTTAAATTTAAAGAATGTCCACGTATTTGATACCTAACCTACTATACCTACTTTTACTTTTATAATATACTTAGACTGTATTTTTAAGATGTATGCATATGCACGTCCTTATTGCAGGCCGTGGTTACCTATAATTAAGACAACATTTAGTTTAAATCTTAGATAAGGCTTATATGATGTAAAATGTATGAATGTATGTATGTCTTGTTGGTGACCCTAATAAATAAATAAACTAAGATGAAGATAGATTTGTATCTTTGTATCATTTACCTATCTACGGTCATCTTTGATCAGGTTAATTCAGCTTACAATTTTATCATAAATTATATCAATAAATTATTTCAAAAACATTATTTTTACACTTTGTAATGCGCGACCTAAACAAAAACTTTTAATACTTAGATATTTGTTCGAAATATTCGTGATAGCAGGAAAAGCTGTTCTTTTCCAAGCATGTAGTTTACGACGTAGCAGCAATAGAATTAATGACTGGGAACTATTTTGTCTTTTCTTTATCCTAACCTAACTTGTCCAAAATATGTAAGCTGCAACCTAGTGGTGCTATAGTTCGAACGCAGCAAACCTCACGTAGACGTTACCCTGCTCCGGGCCTATTTCTTTACTAGGTACTTTCCGTAATGAAAAATAAACTATGAAATTTGATCAAAATTAAAATTTATGTAGAAATATACTTTAATATTCTGATTTTGAGTCATAAAAGCACATAATTATTTTAATAAGTATATAATATTAAAATCCGAAATTTTTAACCCGTATGTCACGTGACCTAAAAACACGAGAGGCATTGGTGTGACGTCATAAAGGGAAAATCAAAAACCAACCAAACAAACTGTCAGTTTATTTGTAACTGTTTACATTGAATGAATGCCGCCGGTCATAGGTACATGTAGTGCCACAAACTTATCTGACTCGGTAAGGGGTGTCTTCGTCTTTGTCTGTCAACAGTATAACATTTGCATTAGTCACAATTTTGGCCACCGGGTCTGATAAGTTTGAGGCACTGTACACGCGACTTGCCCTTACCATTATTACGTCATCAAAATGGCTGACAGCGTTTTTCCGGCAATAAAAAAAATATTTTATTTTATTTTAAGGCGAGAAAGCGTGTTTATTTTGCCGAAATATATTTTTTGTTGCTTTTTATTAGGAAAATCAAGTTTATTTTTCACTTCCAAAAGTACCCTATTTAAAGACGGGCGCGGCGGGCCGGCGGGGCGCAATAATAACCGTGAAGAAACGCCGTTTCAAGTGCTGATTCAATCCTAGTATAATTTTCATATGAGGCAGAAATTTTAGTAATGAGTTTAATCGAATTATCTTTCCTCGGTTTGGATGTTTCTCCTTTTGATTGTTGTGCATAGATCACTCGCCACAGGGAAACCTAGTGTAGGAGTAGAACTATAAGTGCGTAGCATATTTTTTATAAATATACGTAGCTACATATAAATGTAGAATTGGCTCGTAACCGTATAACACCTACGGGCATCTGAACCACAAAATCAAACAGATTACAAAAGAAAAATGAAGGAGCGGTTTGGGGCGCGGCGATACTGAAAAAGGTAGGAAAAATATATCTACCTATCTTATTTTTCTTAGAAGCTATCTGCGGGCGCGGCCCCACAGTGAAATGTCAAGGTGTTGAATATTTGTCGTCGCTAATGGTGTAAATAAAACGTTGCGGTTTATAATAATAGTATAATAGTTGGCTAATTATTTAAATTTAATTTCTGCTTACGAAGTTTTGAAAATAGGTAATAAATAATTTGTAAATTTTATACTAATTACGAATATTTTTCGTTTTTCATATCGTATTTGCAACACGTTCGTATATTAAAGATTCGTATATTCTAAATAATTATTGATACTTTAAGATAATTGAAACTGCGATAGATATATCTACCTACATAGAGGTCGAAATAAGTTTTGCTTTCATAGCTTCTTGTGTCGCTGAGAATATGGAATTGTCACTCCCCGCTAAAAACAAATTTAAATATTACGTGTCCTCACATCAATTTTAGCCTGTAAGCAAAATATATTTAATTTTAAATACTCACCCTCAATCTACAATGAACTTTAATCGCAGGAAAAGAAAACTGCCATTTTCTGGGTTGCCTTTTATGCGAATCCCATATCGACCGCGAACGTTAAGTTGGTAGGTATATGTTAACATGAAATGCTAACATTATTATGAATACGTAGAATCTAGATACATGAATTATGTTAGCATATACAAGAATACTATTTCTCATCTTCGTGTTTGAATGTAGAGATCTTAAGACTTTTGGCTAACTACTCAAAGCTTAAGATAATCTGAGAACCTATTTTAAATTCATTTTAGACATCAAAGAACTTTGTAGTGAATTTCCAATTATCTCTGACGTAATCCCACTAGTTCTGTCAACAGAGCTATTTAACAGAACTACTAAGTGTATACCTACCTATCATTTATAAACAATTTCGACGATGCGTCGAGACAACAAAACGATGTTGTCATTAAGCTTTAGATAGAACTTCGGAAATAATGTTCATTACCGATTGTATATTTACAGACTTCTTTATATAGGTACCTACTATTTGTTCTGTTTAGCTATACCTATCCGTGAAATTACGCCAAACTAGGCTAATTTAGGATGCCCTGAACAAGGAGGAATCCTTTTTAGAAGGTCGCTAAAACCCTAATAATTATCCCGAGAAAGCTCTTAAAAATACTAACCGTATTATTTTTCTCACATTGTCAGCTATCTCCTTAAAACATTCAAATAAGAAGTGATTATGTAGGTACTTAAGAAATTCTATTTATTTCGGTTCCGGTGAAAAGCTCTTTCCCTGAAATGCACTCATTTAGTAGTAAAACCTACTCTTGACTAAAACTAAGCCTTCGCAAGTTTTCCTACCATTCTTATCATGGTGTAGGTACCTGTAGGTAATAACTAATGCCTACTTGTCTTAAAATTATCGTCAAAATTTTGTCTATAATACATATTAATTTCAATTTAATCCAAAGTATCTAAGTAAATACCTATTGTCTTTACTGAGAAGATTAAACTATTAAGTACATATATTTCAATTACTTATGCGTGAGTATGATATGCGATTATGTTATAGGTATTGTTGCGGCTATAAACAATCGACTTAATTGGTACCGATTTCAGTAGATACGTAAAGGAAATTTACTGCAAGTATAACAAAGTTCCTACTTTCAAATTACAAAACCAACATCCTGAGTCATAAACGATGTTAAATTAATGGCTCATAAATGTAAGTAGTAAAACGCTCAGACAGTCGCAGAACTCAACAGCATAACGGATTTATACACACATGTGTAACAAATTCCTTGACCCGATTGTTCTCAATCATAATAACTGTAGTAGGTATTGTAAAGAGATCAATAATTAAATGAAGAAAGCATGCCATGGAATGAGCAAGATGTACCTACATCTAGTCGTTGGCGTTGGGCAAGGCGTCCCCATGGGAGTAGGTACCTACATACTTAGGTAGTGACAGGAAGAGTCAGTTGTTCCCCCTGGTCCTTGGATAAAATTCGATGGGTTGTTGTACCTATGTACACTTGGTTCGAAAATTCAATTTGTCCCCTCCCTCCTAAACAGGAATTCAGGCCTTTACCCCGTGAACTGTAACTGCGTAGGCCCATGACTATCCCTATGTATATAATTATAGGGATATTATAATTAATAGACTATTACAAAAAAATCTACATCTCACAGAGGGAGAAGAGAAGGTCGAGAAATAATCCCCAAAATGATCTCACGCAATTACCAAGTTAATGGTTAATTAGTTAAGGATTTATTGTAGGCACATAATTTATACAAACTTAATTTCGATTTTGATAATGAAGTTGTCATGAATGGTTTTCCTGTGGGTAGTTGATTACCGTTGGAATATCTAAGTAGGTACCTACATCGGTCTCAAGTAAGGTACCTTCTTATTAGTTTAGTACATTTTATACTTAAACGGCGGAGTAAAATTTTAAGCGAGTGAGAGCCTAGTGGTTATGAATTCGGCCTCCTATTCCGACGGTCTGGATTTGAATTCCAAGGCACGCACCTCTGACTTTTCAGAGTTGTGTGCGTTTTAAGCATTTAGGTAAATATCACTTAGTACAAACGATGAAGGAAAACATCGTGAGGAAACCATGCCGGAGAGTTCGCAAAACTCAAAGGTCTGCCAATCTGCATGCAAAAGAAGTCTGCCAATCCGCATTTGGCCAGCGTGATGGACTACCTATAGCCTAACCCTTCTCATCTCAATAGTGGGCCATGATGGATTGAGATGATGATGATGATGATGAACATTTTAAGACTGTCTTTTTATGCTTACCAACTAAGTATCTACCTATTTATTTTTTATTTATTTATCTCGATATAACCTACCATACCTACCTACATGCCTACAATATTCCTGAATAATTCCACTCACCTGGGAAGTTTTTATCATCTGATTAATAATAATTATTTTGACTTACCGTGTCAACATAGTTCTGAACGTAACATTTCACAATTTTTACGCTTACGAGCTTTACGAGCGCAACTAACGTTAAAGTATTGTAGGGAATACCTACATACAATGTAGTGGTGTATCATGGATCTTGTAGTGTGGATCATACCGGAATAACCCTGTCGTACAGGCGTCCACGGTTTACTGCGGAGAAAGGTTCTCGTTAATGCTCATATTCGTAGAACTGTCTGACAAAGGACAAAGAACTAGGAACTTCTTCGCGGAACAAAGTCCTTTAGCACCATTGAGGTAGGTACTCTTTAGTATCTCAATGTTTAGCACATTCGACACCCTCCCGTAAAAGGCGAGGAGAGAGCGTATTGAGAAAAGAGGACTTCTGCTTATCTGGATAATAATGGGGTGTGTTAAAGATGAGTTAAGTGTGGTGAACACCTGCAAATTCTGAAGTAAGTAGGTATACTTAAATGTACTTAGCCAGTGCAAGGCACGTGCAACTTACAAATAAAGTTGTTCATTTATAAGATCTAGCCTATCGACAGAAATAAATCCAAACTCAATAATGTAGGTAATATTGTGTATTCTTTCAATTTACAACCGCTCGCCTCAAGTCAATCCAATAAGAAGCTGAGAGCTGAATGATATTGGTTTTATGCTAATAATTAATAGTCAAACGAACTTACCTGTACGTGAAGTTCGACTGTAATTATGTGAAGTTGTTGTCTCGTCCGAAGATGATCAAGATAACTAATGTAGTCCCGGTCTCGCACCATCCGGCGTCACACAAATTTAAAGCTAAAAAATAAATAAAACAAGAAACGGAACGCAATCCGTACCGATCCGCCATCTTATCCCGCTCTTGTCATTCTAGTTTAAAGTAGGTGATTATTAATTTTACAACAAGGGGTTATTGAGGGTTGGGCGGGACTGATCATCTTCGGACGAGACAACAACTTCACATAATTACAGTCGAACTTCACGTACAGGTAAGTTCGTTTGACTATTAATTATGTTCGTTGTTGTCTCGTCCTCGATGATCAAGATAACTAATGTAGATGTTTAAAGAAAAGTTGTAAAATTAAAAAACACATGTTGTGACATAATATTGAGTTTTATTTTGGCCCTTCGGCACAATTAAATCAACTATTGTCTAATCAAATCACATTAACAATCATAATCAGAAGATTAACTATCATTCCAAAAAACAACATCTATAACATAAAAAATAAAAATGTATCTGCAAAAACAAAAAATAAAAATAAAATATAACATTGATAACAACAAAAAAAAAAAAACCTCTAAATTATCTATAAATCAACTATTCTTCAATATAATCCCAATAACAATCATGATTGTAAAAAAAAATGTAATTTCCAAATAATATGATATTGCTAATAATCAACAGTCATTTATCAATAAATATACTTTCTGCAAAACTAGAGTTATTAATGATAGGTCTGTTATAAAATTTTCCAAAAACGGTGGATTGACCAGTCCAACCAGCCGTTCTTTTGATATCATCAATAGTAACACCTTTTTTAAAAGCTGCAGATGTGGCAGCATGTCTAGTGCTATGTGTAGTGAATGTTGAGATGTCTATACCACTCTCTTCCATGCATTTCTTTATCCAACGGCTGATTGTACTGGTAGAAACAACTTTATGTGGTTTTCTATAAGAAATGAATAACATGCTTGTATCATTTCTAATAGTCTTGGTGGCCTCTAAATAATTACAAAGTGCCACAGCTGGGCAGATATTTTCTTTATCTTTGAAAAAGGGTAATGTTAAGAAGGGTTGATACTTATTAGGGGCAGAAGTCTTAATTAACTTATCAATCTTAATTGTAATACAATCTTCCTTAATAACTATATTATTTATATTAATCAATGAGATTGTTTGTACTCTTTGGCCTGTAGCTAAGATTAACAATGTGGCAGTCTTTTTTGAGATCATTTCTAAATTATTATTATTAGTATAATTATTTTCAATATATTTAAGGAGACCTGATACATCCCAGGTGTTATTGTATTTGGGAGCATTAGGTCTTAATTTGAAGAAACCTTTGAATAATCTCTTCATTCTTTCATCACTTCCTAGCTGTGAGCCAATTATCAATGATAATGCTGACCTCATTGAATTTAAGCTTCCATAAGACAGTCCTTCATGAAATTTTTCTGTAAGAAATACAATAACATCTGAAATGTGGGGATTTGTTAAAGAGATACCCTTTTCTTGTACATACTTAGCCCACGTTATTATACAGGGTTGGTACTGCTTAAGTGTATTGGCAGAGAGAGAGGCTAACATAATCTCTGCTGCATTATCGGTAATCCCAGAATCTATGAAGGCCTTCCTGATAATACTCCTACCATCAGTCTTAATTTCTTGTGTAAGGGGTGGTGGTCCCTGGAATTATGCAAAACGAGAAGGTCTTTAGATGGTTGGAATATAATAGGTTCCTTAATTAAGAGTCTATTAAACAGCGGAAACCAAGGTTGGGTGCTCCAGTATGGAACTACTACAATACCCTTTGCCCTATCTGTGTTAATCTTTTCCAGGGTTTTCAGAACCATTGAGAATGGTGGAAAAGCATAAAAGTAAAAATGGTTCCAACTTATTGTAAATGCATCAATAGTATAAGCTTCTGGATCTGGATGCCATGACACAAAGCGTGGACATTTTGTATTGGTTCTAGATGCAAATAAGTCTATGTTTGGTTCACCAAACACATCCATTATATGCTGAAAGTATTTTGCATTTAGTTCCCATTCTGTGTTACCTAGTTGTTTACGTGATTCAAAATCTGCAATTAAATTTTCTTTGGTATTTATATATGTAGCAAATAAATAAATATTTTTCTGCTCACACCATTGCCATATTGTTTTAGTTATATTATGCAAATGACTATATTGAATACCTCCTAGTCTATTTATATATGATACTGCTGTAATATTATCAATTCTTAATAGTATATTGCAATTATTGAAATTAGTGGCAAAGCATTTTAAACTGAAAAAGGCAGCTAATAATTCTAATGAATTAATGTGAAGTTTTAACTCTTCTCCTGTCCAAGCTCCACCTGTCTGTCTAGATCCACATGAAGCACCCCAACCTGTCATAGAAGCATCGCTAAATATCTCCAATTTAAACTCATTCTTTCGAATGTTGTTACTTGATAAAACAATATTATTGAGCCACCATCTAAGATCCTCTTTACATTGTTTATTTAATGCAATTTTTGTTTCATAATTTTCATTGTTTTTCTTTAGTGTAAGAAATTTGAGCCTTTCTAGCTCCTTTGTATATAACATACCATACTTGATGGCCGGACAAACAGACACAAGTTTCCCTACCACATGAGCTAAGTATCTTACAGTAAATGATTGCTTTGACAACAGTTCTGAAATCAACTTGAGACAATTTTGTTTCTTTTCGCAGGATATATTAATAGACATATTTATTGTGTTAAAAATGAACCCTAGAAACTTACATTCCTGTTTAGGAGTAAAATCACATTTCTCTCTATTAATAAGAAACCTAGATTGGTTAGTATATCTAATGTTGCATTCATGTTATCAAGGCATTCTATATAACTTTTACCAATGCATAAAAAGTCATCGAGGTATACTACTGAAATATGACCTCTATTTCTTAAGTATTTTGTAATTGGTTTCATTATTTTGGTGAAAATTAAAGGAGCTGTGCAAAGCCCAAATGGTAATACATTAAACTGATAGTATTTTCCCTCGAAGTAAAATGTTAGGTACTTTTTACTTGTATTATGAACTCTTATCATGTAATAAGCATCTTTTAAGTCAATGGAAACTAAAAAATCATTGTTTTGTAACAGTTTACAAACTGTGCGGTAATCTTCTAATTTAAAATGTTCTGTATTTATAAACTTATTCAGTCTCTTAAGGTTTAATATGAATCTAAATTTTCCATTAGGTTTTTTAATAATGAACACTGGGGAACAAAAGTGATCATTAGAGTACATACATCTTTCAATCGCTTTAAGTGATAACAATTTTTTAATTTCTAATCTGATCTGTGCTCGTTCAGTCACTGAGAATTTTTCATTTAAGGGAATCGAACCTTGATGAGGTATTTCTTGGAAGGGGATTCTGTACCCCTGGACCCACTCCAAGAGAACTGGATCATCAGTGATTGATGTCCAATTATCAAAATATGAACTGATTCTACCTACCTCTATTTCCTTCCTCTCCGCGGTGCTCCTCTGTCCTCGTTCTTTTTCGCTGTTGGTTGGCGATTGTATGCTGGCCCCCCTGCTCTCTGGAATCTCTGATGTATTCCTCCCCGAGGAGGGCCCCGCCAGTTTAAAGCTCGAGTGTTGTCTTTTCTGTCACTTGTTTCCTTTCTTTTGATGAAGTTATTTTTCTTCTTCTCTTCTAACTGATTCTTTAAATCTTTGGCAGACTTCTGTACAGCCTTGGCTGTTCGTATCTTGTCAGTGAGATTTTCACCGAAGAGATATTCTCCTGTATTGGTTTCAGCTAAAGACTCTCTCAAGTCTCGGTTAATGGTTGCCAATGCTAGTGTCCGTCTCCCTTTAGTTTCTAAGAAGATTGAATCGCAGAGTAATCTCCCAGATTCATTAATCTTTTTTATAACCTGCAACCTATTCTGTTGAATGTCTCCTAGGCACATTTCAACGGCCTGACCTATACAGGCCAGGGCGTTAGACATCTGTTTTTGCCTGTTTTCAATTAACTGGTCTCTTTTCCTAGCATTTTCGTTCAGGGCAACTGACACTTCTTTATTTAATTTTGGTGCCAACATCTTTGGTACATTTTCGAAGGGAGGATTTTCTTTAGCAATAGTATCCTTCTCTTCCTTCTTTAAGCCTCTTTCCAAGATCTCATTCCACCTGTCCGCTACTTGTTTGTGGAGAACTTGTTTTTTAGGCTGTGGGGCAGGAGCCGAACCCAAAACATTCAATACTTCTTCTTCCAAAGTCTCTTCCCCTTCTCCTAGGGTCTCACATCTTTCGTCTAAAAAACCTTCTAGCAGCTCTTCATCTGAAGGGGCTTCGTTCTCTTTGTCAGTGATCTGCCCTTCTTCCAACTCATTATCGGCTGTTAAGTGGAAGAGAAAAAAGGATATATGAGTTATCCGTTTTTTAACCGTATTATATACCATGTGCATTCCCACAGAATGCCCCGGCGGTATAAAAGAAAATATTTTTAGGTAGGTATGCGAACCACGTGTGTTCCCAAAGAACACCCCTTTAAGGTTTCGCTATGTTGGCCATGTAGATCCCCGCAGGATATCCCCAGGCATAATACGTACTTACATTCGTTGAATAAGCGATAGTACTTATAATGTTTGTATGAAAAAATATTTTTTCATAACCTCACCTTCGTTGTCACTATCCGGCAATTTCACAATCTTTCTTTCCAAACGTCGAATCTTTCGAAGGAGATGCGTTTTTTCATCTTCTCCGACTCTTTTCGGCATGCTATATCAAATTTTCACTTGTATTTCACTAAAAATGAATTAAATATTCGATCACGTGCGACGCCGTTATTGACACAGAAAACCGAATGACAAGAGCGGGATAAGATGGCGGATCGGTACGGATTGCGTTCCGTTTCTTGTTTTATTTATTTTTTAGCTTTAAATTTGTGTGACGCCGGATGGTGCGAGACCGGGACTACATTAGTTATCTTGATCATCGAGGACGAGACAACAACGAACATAATAACGGAAGTAGTTTCTACTTCTAGATGCAGCAGATTATGCTTAAAATTTAATCTACTGGATGGGACTACATAAGTCAAATAACTAAACTAAGTAGATCTTAAACACATTGCAGACTTACAATTACTAACTTTACGTACCTATACATTCTTAGATTCACTTTCTTTTTCCAGATTTAGGCGTAGATAGTTAGGTAAAGGTAAACACGGTTGCTTGAAATAGATGACCAACTACTTACTTACAGTACTTAATTGTTGTATCTTTTTATTAAATTACGGAACCTTTTTTAAGATTCTAGGTATACCTAGGATAGAGTTTATGGGGACACGCATTTTCGAGGCAAATTTTAAAAAGGGCACAACACTTTTAAGTACTTTATCCGAGAACCAGTGGGGGCAGCTGTCTGTCCTCCCCTGCCCCTATCTGGTTACGCCCAATTTTCTAAGAGTACCTACCTACACCACCAAGATTTTTTTGGATAATCTGGCCAAACTACAAAAAAAAATCTGTAGGAACACTCCAAAATATTTATTCCTATCAACTGGAAAGAAATCAAGCCGTCTGGGTTTCAAGCAAAATGTAATAACAATAAATAGGTACCTAAGTATATTACAATAGCAGATCCGATAAACGCTCTTCTACAATTTATACTAAGTATAAGTACTGAAACTCTTATAAGTAGGCAATAAGCATTACCTACCGCCTAACTGAGATAAAGTGTAGGTATCTCTTAGGCCCGTCATTCGAACGAGTTCCTTATACTTACAGGTGTGCTTGTGTCGCTGCCTCACGTAGCTATATCCTAAGCAACAAAGCTGCGACTTTGTAACTTGTATGATATAAAATTTTTGACGAGGTGTAATTAGTACAGGTGGTAGAGCCTAGAGTTCGCCCGGGGTAGTACCACCGCCCGCCAAGGTACTCAGTACCATTCCTACCGTCATAATACCTAATTGTTTTTAAGAGCAATTGTGTTCCGGATAGGAAGGTGTGGAGCCGGTAAACTTTTTTAGAGGCGACCATCTCAGTCCTCAGGGATAGCAACGCATCTGTGACCGAATTGGAACAAGACTCACACTAATCATTACTAACTGGACAACACTTATTAACAAACTAACCAACTAACATACCTAATATATTCTAACACCATCTACTAATCGGACTAACCACCCTAGTCCCTAAATTGGATCTTGTTCTAAGTCGGTCACAATTGCCATGGGCGGCAGCGGAAGGGTGGTGCTGCATGCTCGTTTGCTACCTTAATTCCATAAAAAAATAAAAAAAAATAAAAAGTGAGTAATACTTCCCTCTGCCGCTCTGTACGTACCTAAGTAGAGATATCCAAGTTGGGGAACCTACATCCACAGATTTAATCAATGTCCAGTCTTTTCTCTTACAAATACCTAAACAGTAGGTACCTACATATTAAAAAACTGCGAAAATGAAATACACAATTTATTGATGATTTAGGCATTTTTAGTAATAAAAAATACAATCAGAGCGGTCAAGTAATTATAGTTGTATCTGTAACTTTTCCTAACTCTTAGCAAAAAAAACAACTTCATCATCAATAGACCATCATCTACTTACCCGATTTTTTTTTTTATGGAATTAAGATAGCAAACGAGCATGCAGTACCACCCTTCCCCTGCCGCCCATAACAACTGTGACCGACCTAGTACTAGACTCAAAGGGACTAGGATGGTTAGTCCAGTTAGTAGGTGTTAGAATATTAGTTGGTTAGTTTGTTAATAAGTGCGAGGACAGGGTATGTTAGTGATAATTAGTCCTGTTAGTTAATGTTAGTAATAGTCCAGTTAGTTATTGTTAGTATGAGTCTTGTTCCAATTCGGTCACAGATGCGTTGCTACCCCTGAGGTCTGAGATGGTCGCCTCTAAAAAAGTGAAACTACTCGTCTGATGTCAAAGTTACTAAACGACAAGCATCAACTTTTGAATATAAAAAGAATGATTTAAATCGGTTTACCCAGTTAAACTTATAAAATAAGTAAAATAAAACTTATAAATACAGTCAAACGTTTTTTAAGTGGGTTAAATAATTAATAAGGAAATGAAGAGGCGACGAAATATAGCAGCTCCCGGTCCCCGACAACACCCGAACGCTTGGCGTTATCCTTTAAGGTTTAAGGTAAAGTAAATTAAAACAAAACACAATTTAAAATTTAAAAGCCTTTATTAGCTAAAGCTAATTCTAGCGGTACAAAAAATAATAAATATTTTAATTGACAACGCTTCAATAGGTAAGCAATTTCAACATTGGTATTTGTACTTTTTTAATTTTTCTCGTATTTTCTAACAAGAATGAATCAATTTGTATAAAGTCCAATTATAGCAGCTCCCGGTCCCCGACAACACCCGAACGCTTGGCGTTATCCTTTAAGGTAAAGTAAATTAAAACAAAACACAATTTAAAATTTAAAAGCCTTTATTAGCTAAAGCTAATTCTAGCGGTACAAAAAATAATAAATATTTTAATTGACAACGCTTCAATAGGTAAGCAATTTCAACATTGGTATTTGTACTTTTTTAATTTTTCTCGTATTTTCTAACAAGAATGAATCAATTTGTATAAAGTCCAATTATAGCAGCTCCCGGTCCCCGACAACACCCGAACGCTTGGCGTTATCCTTTAAGGTAAAGTAAATTAAAACAAAACACAATTTAAAATTTAAAAGCCTTTATTAGCTAAAGCTAATTCTAGCGGTACAAAAAATAATAAATATTTTAATTGACAACGCTTCAATAAGCAATTTCAACATTGGTATTTGTACTTTTTTAATTTTTCTCGTATTTTCTAACAAGAATGAATCAATTTTTATAAAGTCCAATTGCGAGCGCGCGGTACACAAGGAGTAGAGTACCGCGGGCATCTTAAGATGCCCAACGGTACCGCGGCGTATTTATATTTTTTACAGTGTATTAGACTTTATTATCTGTGTAGAAGCACGAGCGACATATAACAATTCTCACATATAAATTAAATCATTGTATTATCACCTGTTCTAATGTGGATATTATAACTAACTAACGTGCCTTAATCACCAACAACTCTGTATATTTCAATAAAATGTCTTAAAACAAATTAATCTAATCATCGAGTATTAATATTGCAAAAATGTTAATAATCTTTATTACATATTTTTGCTGGAATAACATATTTTAATTTTAACATAATATTTATGATACGAAAACAATATAAGTAGTATACCTAAGGCGCTTTGCCCACGGAGCAACTATTGCAGCAAGTGACAACTGGCAACTAGCTGCTTACATACATTTCAATTGGACTGCGCACACACAGCAACTCGAGTTTCGAGTTCCGGCAATCGTCAACAGTTTTCAGTTGCTGTAATCGTTGACTAGGTCAGTTCCTAAATTGCCGCAACTAGCAACTGTTAAATATTATACCGGTTTTTAAAGTTGCCGGTTTCCGCAACTGTCAATCGCAAATCAATCAATCAAGTTGCTCGCAAATTGCTATAAATTTGCGGCAACCGTAAACGTTGTAGCAACTATCAACTTTTTACAGGAAACTTTTAAAAAGTTGATAGTTGCCTCAACTTGAGTTGCTCCGTGGGCAAAACGCCTAATGATCATAGTCATTCATAGCTAATAAACTTAGGTACAAAATAGGTAAGTAATTATACTGTATAATTAATGTTCTTTCGAGAAATAAATACAATGAAGCCTTTTTAAGCATTATCGTATACACCTCACTGAACAATTGACTTGAATTGTTGTGGCTTAAAATTTTACAAGGCCGCACTAGGATTTTGTCTTGCATAAAGCTTCAATCACTGGTAAAGTCTTAAAATTAATGAATATTAAATAAAGTGGGGAAAAATAATCTTCGTTTTATTAACATAACAACTAAGAATAAAAAACAAAGTACCTATTAGTTCGTTACGAAGAATATTTTGTTTTGAGGTGCCAACTTCCAATATGCGTTGGAACTCTCAATTTGGAAAACAATCCTCTCAGAGTATTGTTTTTTCATCACATATTATTATGGATCCCTAAAAATCAACCCCATTTCTACTTGTTACCACTAGATTTTTTCATATTTTTTCCTAAGGAATGTATAACACTGGAACAAGTAACAAAGTTTAGTAACATCATCAATAACAACTATGTATATCATGAACCAAAATATTTCATGAGTACCTATTATAAGCTTGTAGCACTATGGCGATTAACATGACATAATTAAACATGAATTGTATATTGGGGAAACTATTTAAAATTCTGACAGTATAATCCAATTATTATAATTATCGAATGTCTTTCACAATTACAAAAGCTTTTACACAATGTAAAAAAATATATCTACATCTACCTATATACCTTTATACCCAAATGTATTAAAAAAAACTACACGAATGAGCAATGTAGCTTTTTCTCTATCTATTACAATCTCAATCTGTAAGTTTACACAAGTCTGTGTAATTGCATCCTTTCACTGAGTCGTGGAAATAATCCATGAATTCTTGTAATGGGATCAATTCCTTCTCGAACATCGGTAATTTTACCACTCGCTCTTGATGCAAAGTCAGTATTTTATCGCCATCTTTGCATCTGAAAGATAAAGTAATGTGCCCTTTAGTCTTGTAGTGTCCGAAAATTTTTTGACGTGAACATCTTATTAATTTATTAACAAGGGCTGCATGCACGAAAAAGTGTGGCGTTCTAAAGGCGCAAGCGAGAGCGCGGAACAAACGATACAGAATTGCTTCTGTAATTCGTCCATTCGGCCGCTCTAATTCGTCCATTCGACTTGAGACTCATCTATCTCTCTTCCACTCCATCGGCCCATGTGATAATAATAGGTATCTCCTTCAATTCATAAAAGAACGCAATTTTTCATCAATATTTTCTTATCACGTTTACGAGATCTTCTATCATCCGTATACCGACTTCACAGAAAACCAATTTTATATACAAAATCATAGCACACAATATTACAAAATGTATTCAATTCTTATCCTGGTTAACTTTGAATTACAGCGTGCGGAGTCTCTATAACCACTTTGTTTTCATTTAATTTAATCTAGATTATGTATTAAGTACTTAATGCGCCTAAAAGATAATATCGTGTTATAAGTAATCTGCTTCACCAAATTAACTTAGACGTAATTTCTTAACAATAAAAAGGAGCAGCAAATACCTACGCAATATACATATTATACCCTTTGATGTTTTAAATGTCTAGATTGAGCGTCGCCCTACAATGAAAACAAAAAAAACAAGGCAACATTATCAAGCATGTGCAGGCGATGTTTTACCCGTTCGTCTATTGGTCTATGTGTGCGTAATGATATAAAAATTGTGGCTCACAGTTAGCCACAATTTTTTGACACGTTTGCGCGGATTCGATGTTCCATCTAGATATTTAAAACATCAAAAATTATAGCATTAAGTACAATGCAATAAAGGATAAAAATATCCAGATTTCACAGTAGTATATTTTAATACTCCTACATTTTGTTGTACTGTGTTAAACAATAACAAATAATAAACAATAATATACAATTGAAAAAAAATGGTTGTCGGTAAAGTCGGTTTACTGACGATAATTTTATGTGATAACATCATTTAGGAAAACATTGATGAAAAATTGATTATGAATTGAATTTAATTATTATCACATCGGCCAAAGGAATGCAAGAGATAGATGAGTCACAAGCCGAAAGGTTATGACGATCGTGCCTCTCCGACGCTTGTTCTGCGCTACGTGACTTTTTCGTGCATGCAGCCAGTGTTCATCGATTTATGTTTCGTTATAACGTCAAAAAAAATTATCCTAGCCTACCTACTTGGTAGGCTTAAAATTATTCTATTGCACGGTTCTATCGCATAGCTTTTCAGACCAGTTTTATGCAATCATAATTTATCTTCTGAAAAGTTACAAACCTATAGAGCACAAAAGCCACATTAGAAGCAAAACAGTCGATATTGGACGCCTTCCAAGTTCTGTGTACATCCAGGGTTTTTCCACTGAGGTGAGCTTCTGGTTTATATAGCTGGAGAAGCGTTAGAAACTTGAGCAGCGTTCCAGAATGGGCGAACATAAACGTACCATGGGGTCCGTGTTCACTGTAACAATTTTATTTATCAACAATATTTAAATAGGCTAAGAATGAACATTTACACCTTGAATTTTCTAGTTTTACTATAATAGACTCATGGCAAAACAAGATCAGAGAAAATTAAAGAATATCAAAAAGAAAACACTTATACACCGCTCGCGTCGATATGGAATTCCTTTTAATGGCAACCCACATAAATGCCAGCTTTCTATCTTTATGACTAAGGTTCAATGTAGATTGACAGCGAAAATTAAAAAGCCTTAAGTAAATAATATTATGCTTTCATTGCGCCCAGCTTATCTCTGAAATGGCAAAAATTGGAACTAACGCCGCCATGTTAAAAAGTCATTCATAAGTACGTTGTGGTCATTCATCTGTCAGTTACTAGTGTGCAATGATTGGTCAAATGCGTCCGACAGCGCCTCTCTTCATTTCAATCTTGAGTTGGGTTTACTATACAAGCTTAATTAAAATCTGAGCACATGTAATAAAGTTGTCATTAGCAGAGAGTGGAAATTCCATATTCTCAGCAACTCAAGTATGTATAATTAAAAATTATTAAACTACTAACCTGAAATTTTCAAATAAATTCTTAAGGAGCATGCAAGCTTGGCGGTACGTTATTTCATGGCCGTACCCATCCATCCAGTAATGTTTCAAGTCATGATAGTACTCCATTACCTGTGAAGTAACAAGTAGGTACTTCCGTTAAATAAATAAAAAATGTTAATAGTGTTAAGATCTTTTGTAGATTTTTTGCATCCATTGTTGCTTTAGAAAGCACAAATCAACGCAGATAAACAAGAGTAAGGGTGCGATTCCACTGAGGCGGAGCGGAGCGGAGTGGCGTGTGATTCACCAATCACATGGCTTGAAATCCACACGAGGCACAATGAGCGGGGTTTTCAAGCCATGTGATTGGTAAATCGCGCACAGCTCCGCTCCGCTCCGACTCAGTGGAACCGCACCCTTAATTTTACTTTTGTTATAAGATCTCTATTAACATACTATACTTTACACACTTAGTTATAAAGTATCATTTTAAGAGTAAAAATAAATTACTAAACCTCAGCACTTTTCTTATCGAATGCAGAACACCACGGTGACACGGAATGCTTGTGCCAGGATGTTTCATAACCACATATTTTGTACATCAATTTCACTGTGTCTAAAACAAAAAACATAACACATAACACATTAGACAAATGACACAAGAAAAACAATAAATAGAGATGATTTCCAAATGTTCACAAATGAAACCTCAGCATTTTTACAGCATGAACTATTTGATTAATTGATAGTAATCTTGAAATCAATATCTAAGCAAGGCAGTGCAACATCTATTAGTTAGAGAGAAATAATAACACAAAAGCAAAATGGTGCAACTGGAAATAATATGTGATAAGTGAATAAGATAAGAAGAGGTGAAGAAAGGGTGCAGATTTCGTTAGTCGCATTTGAACAAGGTTTATTGTGATTCACAGCTATTTACAAGCACGGCTTACTACAATGTAGTAAGTTCACAATTACAAACCTAAATGCAGTAATCTATTGAAACCAAGTCTCTCAGATACAGATTTCAGTGTGTTGTTCATATCCTGGCTAATACCAAACAACTTTTGCTGCTTGTATGTATCTGGATTTTTCTTTACTTGCTTTAGCCATTTATCACAGTGTTTGTAAAACTGAAAATATCAGTCTCATCTGAACTTTGTTCATATGCTTATACAAAAATATGTAGTATAACAATCAGAGAATAGAAGTAGGATTCGAGAGATATAAGTCTACATAACAAAAATCCAATTTATAAAATATTGTTATCACACAAAGTTAAAGTTGATATTTCCAAAATAGCAATAGCAACAAAAAATAATAATAATTAAAAATAAATTGGAGAGACATAATTCAAATTTCAAAATTTTAAAATATGACGTAATGAATTTTTAACCAGGGTATGGGGCATGTACATTTATTACACTCTTCCTTTATGAGTAAAAAATTTATATTATTTGTTTTTTAATAAATTACTTTACATTCATGTCCCCTCTTAGTATTGGGTGTAGTTGCCACAAATACAAAGACAAAAATACACGCCCCCTGACACAAAACGAAAATTGTGTATTTCTGAAAAACATTCCAACCCTATGTCTTAAATGATTTAATATCACCAAATTGATTGTATGATGCATATTCACTATATCACAAAATTTTACAACTCCCCTGTCATTATTCATTATAATATATCATTTTGGACTCAATATCCCAACTAATATTGTATGAAGAATAAAACAACAAGAATAAAGCTTAAATCTCAATTTTCTCAAAATGTATGATTATGGATTGGAACATTTTCCAGAAACCATGTCCAACTATGTAATGTAATTATATAAATATAATGCACACTCTGTTTTTAACATATACTGAAATTTCAAATTTTATTATTTATGTATGCAAACTCTTAACTCTTAATAACATTTCTGTATATTATAGAAGAAATAAACATACTCTCAATGTTGTATCAACTTTAGTTGCTGGCAGAAATATCACATTTTGTGCATCTTTTTTGTCAAACAGACCAAGGGTGAAGTACTTAGCACTTTGTTGTGCCCTCTGTGTTGCTGTGTAACGGAACTGCAAAAAAAAATATCTATTAACAACAAAATTAATAATAATGGAATGGTCTAGCAGTGATTACTGTAATTTTCAATCTTTATAGACAAGATATTAAAACAAGTATCCCATTAACATTCACAGATGTTTTTAAATGAATAACCCAGACAAGTAAGATAGACTGTCTGTCTGTCTGTCTGTATGTTTGTCTATATGTTCAAGTCATTTTAATTTAAAAAAGGGTTAACATAATTAAATTTAATTTTACTTGGAATGTTCTATTGCTATATTTGTGTTTGATAGCATGAGGAAACCTCTTCTGCATTCTTTCAGCCAACAGCACCATTTCATCTTGTCCCTCTAAAGTAAGGAACTTTTCTTTTTCAACATCAATTTCACTGGTCCAATCTTCTAACCTTTTGAGTTGGTCTTTTGTTAAGTGACCTGAAAATAAATACCTAACTATTGGTATTCTGATTTAAATATATTGTTAATAATCATATTTTGTATTGCGGTGATAGCCTAGAGGTTAAGAATTCGGCCTCCTACTCAGATGGTCCGTGTTCGAATCTCAGGGCATGCACTTCTGATTTTTCAGAGTTATGTGCATTGCAAGCTTTTAAATGTCACTTACTATAACATTGACGGAAATCATAGTAGGAAAAACCTACATGCTGGAGAAACATTGACGGAAATCATAGTACCAAAAACCTACATGCTGGAGAAAACTCAATGGTGTTTGAAATCTGCCAATCTGCACTTGGTCAGTGGTGGACTATGGCCTTAGTCTTGTCATTCTGAGAAGAAATTTATGCCCAGTAGTGGGACAGCTATGGGTTGCGATGATGATGATGAGACTATGCTCAATGCCATTATGCCAGAGACTCATGCTTAGTAGTATGCCACAAATGTTTTAAAGCCATATTTTTAATAATTTATGATCATTAGTCTGCATCTAAAGCCTAATAAATTTAATTCATGTATTTATATCTACTTACAAATCATATACATAATATACAAAAAAAAATATAATATTATTAATACATTACTGTAATAAATTATTACTCAACTCATTGTGTTAATAAAAAGTATCTTTACTTCTTAAGTTTATTAATTTTCAACATTTAATAAAATGTTGGTTACATTTTATCTTTGGTAAGAAATCCAAGTAAGCAAGAAAAATATACAGAAACAAATACAGTCCGTTTTTTTAGAATAGAGAACTACAAAACAAATCACTGAGTTTCCGAAACATCAAATTTCCACAATGTTACACGCGTGAAACAACTTACAAACAATTCAATCGGTTCACTCGGTATATCGCCCTGTGTTTTACACTAAAAACTGATTTTAAATTACAATAATAATGAATAAATTTCATACATTGTGCAAATCCATCAACTTCACAACAAGAACTTGACATGTATGACATTTTTTTCGATAATTGCCACCAACTTATCTCTGAAATGGCAAAAATTGGAACTAATCAGTTACTACCTCTCGATGATTGGTCCAATGCATCCGACAGCGCCTCTCTTCATTTCAAGGTTAAGTTGGTTTTACTGTACATGTGTAATGTCAGTGTCTTATTGACTACTGTGACTTTGACAATTATCGGCCATATTTGTTTTGTAGTTAATTCTATACTAAAAAAATGGACTATCCATACCTTGGCCAAGATTGTGTTGCAACAATACTTCATATTTCAAATCTTTGAGGGTGCTATTCATGCCCCTAATATCTTTGGCGCTTGGCAATCTTGTGCCATGTCGAACCAACATCCATATTTTACTTTCTTTGCAATCTGAAATAAGTTGTTTAGATGATTACAGTTTTAATTATAGATTGTTTACAATGAGTAAACAAGAAATTTAGTTTTAAACATTTACATTCATATAGTGTGCGGGTCACTAGGATTCCATGTTTAAAGATGGCATTGACAACACAAATAACACAACATTCACACCCTATGAACAAATATTTATCTGACATAAATGTCCAACCCCACCAGGATTTGAACCTAGAATCCCAGAAAGCAAGGCAAGTGTCATTAAATTCAAACAAAATTGAATAAATGTATTGAATTTCTTCCATAATATATAATCACATGTGATAAGTATGTATTATGAATGCCACCGAAATATGCATGATTTAATAATAATGTGCCGTTTCCTTCACATATAAGATTAAAGCACTGCTTTTACACTTGTTAAGCAGGCAACAATTATCACAATTAAAATAAGTACAGTACAAAATTACAAATAATGATGTAATGATAGTGTATGGGTCAAAACTTTAGCAGAATATAGATATTACTTACTTGGAAATTTTATTCTCGATTCATCTTTGTTAAACCTGAATCTGTAAGGCGTGCGGGTTCCTAAGTGGTTCCGAATGTCGCTATTTTTGAATGCTGTGCAGGTGCTCAAAAAGCCATAACTTAATGTTATTAAAACTGGTATAGTTCTTATTAACATTATTAGGATTAGGATTTATCAATTTCCACTTTTGCAATTTTTATGACTTGGCGTCGGTAATATACCGTTAAATAAACATTGTAAACAAGACGGTATAACGTGGTATAACTGTGGTATAACGGTGACAAGCGTCGATTCAAACAGGTACTTAAATCTCAATTTTATTCTATTTCACCCACACAAGACTAGACATAGAAAATGATCTAATAAATTTAAAATTCGGCCTAAAATAAAATTTGTAACAAAACTGTAAATATTAAAGGAGATGTTTCAAAATGTATGGAGCCCCGGCCACCTCTTTGTACACCATACTCAAAAATGGAGAAACACAATAAAAGTTTTCAATCATCCAATTCCTTTAAAATTGCTTTAGTTTTGCTTAGCGGACGACTAGCCACCGCCTTAGTTTTGTGGTATAATATAACACAAAAATTTACACTTAAAATTGCAACACAAAAACAAAAGTGTCATGGTGGTAAGCTGTCATCACTCATCACACGTCATACCTATTCAGTGCTGCCAACTATAATTTTGAAATTCCGTTAAACCTGTGGGTAAATTCCGTCAAAAATCCGTCAAATTTTTTTTGTGTCCGTCAAAAAAATCCGTTAAATAAAAATACGTTTTATAAATGCGAAAGTTTGTAAGGATGTATTTGTATATGTGTTTGTTACACTTTCACGCAAAAACTATTGAACGGATTTTCATGAAACTTTGCAGTAAAATAGCTTAGACCTCGGAATAACGTAATAAGTTAAAATTTATAGAGATTTTTTTATCATTTGGTCATACTACAATTATAACTGTAAAGTCGAAACCAGTCAAAACAAAATCCACCTTCTGAGAGCTATATTCTACTAAGTGGCTGGTTCCCTGAAGCGAAACGAGAGCGGGTTTAATAGTCAATATATAAAAAAAGTTTTAAAGAAACAATCCCAATCGTCATCAGGCACAGAAAACATAAAAATAACTTTATAACAAAAAATCACAAGCATCATCATCGCTTCCAGTTGATGTTATTATACTCGCTATGGGAGCAGCTGTTAAGGTGGATGGCTGATTTTTAATTTTATATTTAGCATTGATCCTAGCATAGCAATAAGAGGTAAATCAAAAGTAACATGTCTTGCCATTTCTTTTTAATGCAGAACGAATATTGAAAATTGCGTTGATCATTTTTTCATTCATTTTATTTCTCAATTTTGATTTTACTCCATTTAATTCACTAAAAACTCTTTCTACCTCCGCGTTTGAACAAGGTAGCAATAACATTTAAAAGCAAAATCACAATATAAGTGTTGGAATGGATTAATGTTTGTTGCACCTTCAGATTTCTTACCTCTGACCAAAATTCTACAGTTCGTTACTAGAACACTAGAACTAAATTCTTGATTTTTTTTTCAACTATTTTCCCGTCAAAAAATCCGTTAACCGTTAAAATATATTTTCTCCCGTTAATACCTGACCCTAATCCGTTAAATCTAACGGGAAATCCGTTAAGTTGGCAACACTGTTACCTATTGGTTATTTTGATAGAAGTTTGACATATACAGTACCTACAATTCTGTCATTTAAAGTGACAGTAGTAGACAGTTCGCGATCTATGATCAATGACAACTTGGCAAGACGCCATGTTGAAAATTGATAAAAATGAATTATAAATACAAAAATTGTACCAGAAAAGTATGCATTTAAGCAATTTATCTTTATTTTTCCCAAATTCCATGAACTTTTCTCGATTTTTCGAGGTACTGTACATATTGTGGGCCGGATTTGAAACATCTCCTTTTATCAAAATAAATAATAATGTCCACAGATTATACACACACTGGTCATAGACCACCACAGCACAGACTTTTGAATAAAGAATAAATTATAGAATTTGTCTTATTATGCTACGTTCCAATAAACGCTCATAAGGATGACGTCCATGACGTTCATACTCTGTATTCCAGCACAAATTAGATAGGTAATACAGTTACAGATGTTAAGCTTCATACAAAGTGCCCCCAAAAACAACTCACACATAGACACCGTTCACATACACCAAAAATCGGAACAATCGGACCACTTGGATCGCGGTTGTTATTTCCAGCAATATGACATTTTATAATACACAAATAAGATAATTTTCCTTAAAAAATGGATAAGAAATGGAATTATTATAACTATTATCGAAGTGATTTTTTTTTATTCGACGTTAAATTGCAAATTAAAATTTTTTTGACATCTAGTTGCTACAGAAAGGTACAATAAGTCCTTGCTTGTAATTCAATGATCCGTTACTAAACACAAGTCAATGTAGGACGTAGGAAGTTCTTTGTACGTTAGAGTGTATATACCTTCGATTTTTAATAAATACATTAAATGAAGGATTATATTATTGGACATGTAAAATTATTTTCGTAGTGTTAATTTATGTAATAGGATTTTTATTTTGTTTCCAGTACCTAATATAGATACAAAAATATTATATAATACAAATAATATGAAATAAACGGATCATATGAGATCCCATAAATAAATATCAATAAGATATTATTACATATTAAGTATTACCGGAACTGCCGCAGAACGCAGAACGCGCTGGTTTTAGTTGCAAATATTGAGTTTACATTCACTATACGCAAAACGAAACAATTTTATTTCTATTATGAGTACCTACCTATGTCTCCAAGTACCTCCTCTCCACAAGTACGTGCAATCACATTATTGCACGTACTTGTGATTATCATTTCGTATAAAAAACATATTATTACAGATAACCTTGAATTACCTGCTTTATTGAATTTTTCATCTAAGGACTCCCGTAATCTTAATTTACAATGATAGCATTATTATTGTAAATTAATTGTATAATTAGGTAATATGACTAACGCTTACTAAATTAAATTACATTTTAATGATTCTAAACGTATACCTTTATTTTAATTTTCCCGTTTAATCCATACCAATAACTTAAATAATAAATCCAATCCACGGCCTTTGCGGAGTCATTAACCCTTAGGCTAACGCACACATGCATAACCAAAATCGAGGTACATAAGCTTAACTTCTGTACTATCCATGTTTTGTGATTCCAGGTTCCACAAGATTTTTTGTATTGCAATTTTTATTACAGCGGAACGGCCAAGAAAAATAATTATATATTTTTTTATTATGATTTCAAAAAAGGTCCATGTAGTTGTTTTCAAGGTTTATACCCATCTGCAAAGCGTTATAATTAAAAAATTAATTGTGTAATTGTGTATAACTTTAAAAGCACGGAGAGTTAAACAATAGTTTTGACGTGACAACGTCTTATAAATTGGTTTGCCGGGTGGCACTTCAAGAAACTGCGTTAGTAGCTCCGCTCACGTTACTTATAGTAGCTACGGCGTACACACGTTGGCGTGTTTCAGAAAATGGTACAGCGCCATCTCTGGAGAAGTAGAGTAATCTACTTTGTTACCTCACTTAGTTGTGACTAATGGTTAATGGTCTAACGGTTAGCAGCGCTAGATGGCGGATGGTGTTACAATGTTTTAAATATAATTCTTTGTATAAATAAATGTTTTAAATTGTTACTATTATTTCATCCTTCTTCCTACTATACGAATGAATATTCACATTAAAATTATTTTACCACTCAAAGTCGTTGTCACGTAAAACTTTCGCCCGTATACCGACTTTACAGGCAACCAATTTAGCCTCAAGTTACATCTTCATCTTAATCTTCGAATGTATAATTCATAATAATAAACCTAATCTTTTTTAGGTCTATCATTAATAATTACAAATTGTTACTCTAAGTTCCCGCCTTATTTTTTCAAGCCCACCATTTGTAATGTGTACATAAACGCTAAAACGCTAGGGCACAAAGTTGTAGCACCAACATATATTGGCTGCGTTCCGTAACTAGCCCATAACACTCATAACGTCTCAAAAACGCGTTCCATTACTGATTTTGGCGTTATGATCGTGGCATTTTTGTTCGTTTGATCGGCTGTGACGTAATGGATTACGTCATCACTTTCGATCACAACGCCCAGCTGAATCGGGCCCCGTTCTGTAACTATACAAAACGATTCAAAAAGCGTTCCTACGAGTTTTATGGACAATATGATCGTGTTCGTTTGAGCGGTTGTGACGTAA
Organism: Hesperia comma; assembly: GCA_905404135.1. NCBI lineage: Eukaryota > Metazoa > Arthropoda > Insecta > Lepidoptera > Hesperiidae > Hesperia > Hesperia comma. Next base: position 6,175,438 of record FR990018.1, read on the forward strand.
TGAATAGCGTCATCACTTCCGACCACAACGACCCACCTGAATTGGTGGGGCGTTGTGAGCGCTGTCAAATTTGGCGCGCTTTTACATTTAAAGTTAAACTTGTAAGATGGAGATGAAAAAAATTACTTTGTACGATGAGTTACAACAACAATCAACAAAAGTTAGTTCCGAGAAACATGTGAATGTTAATAACTCGAATATTATAAATGGTGTTGTAACAGAACTTGCTTTTATACATAAAGATATATTATAGAACAGATATATTATATATTATAAAACAAAGATTTTTAGAATTATTAGTGCATTTGTGCGCTCGTTTATTTTAACAATATCTAAACCGTTTTGGGTTCAGTTTTCGCCTTTTTTTTATTGAATTAAGGTAGCAAACGAGCATGCAGCACCACCCTTCCGCTGCCGCCCATGGCAATTGTGACTGACTTAGAACAAGACCCAATTTAGGGACTAGGGTGGTTAGTCCAATTAGTAGATGGTGTTAGAATGTTAGTTGGTTAGTTTGTTAATAAGTGCGAGGACAGGGACTGTTAGTGATAGTTAGTCCTGTTAGTTAATATTAGTATTTTCCAGTTAGTAATGATTAGTGTGAGTCTTGTTCCAATTCGGTCACAGATGCGTTGCTACCCCTGAGGACTGAGATGGTCGCCTCTAAAAAAGTGAACCGGCTCCACACCTTCCTATCCGGAACACAATTGCTCTTAAAAACAATTATTATGACGGTAGGAATGGTACTGAGTACCTTGGCGGGCGGTGGTGGTACTACCAAAATTAACCAAAATTAAGCGCTACTTTTATTTAATTTTTTTTTAAATATCAAACGTTATGTCTATTATCAGTTTGAATAATAATATCTACTTATTTTAAATACGCCCATACTTGAAAATTACAAATTAATACAGGGGCAGGTTTCTCGGAGAGGGCGGTTTTATAGTTTAAAGTATTACAGAATCAAAAAAACAATAGCTGGCTTACTACTTTAAACGATTAAAGCAAAAAGAAGAACACGAAGATCATAAAATGAAGAGACATAAAGAGCGAATAGAAATGGATGAAAAGTTACTTAAATTTTAAAAAAAGTTAGCTAATAAATACTAGTGTATCATTATCTTAGTGGTTGTTTTTATTCGACGTTAAATTGCACATTATATTTTTTTTGATATCCAGTTGCTACTGAAAGGTACAATAAGTCCTTACTTGCTAATAATTCAACTATCCCTTACTTATCACGAGTCAATGTAGGATGTACAGTACCCGGCAAGAAATAATGCACATCGGTATTCAAAAAGAGATAATCGGTTAGTTTCGGCTTTGTAGAGCGTTGTCCTTACTACACAGTCCTTACCGCTGACTTGTCACTTTTCTTTCGAATTCGGTAGAAGACGGTCGCGTACACTCATAAACATAGACATATATACCTAGACCGGCCTTGCACGTTCGAATGTGCGTCAAGTTGGAACAATCCAATTTTGAATCGAATCGGTTTGTGCGTGAAGTTGGCGCGATGGAATTTTGTTACTATATTTGAAAACGAACAGATTACATAGTGATTATCTCGCTTCCGCGTTTCGAAGTTTTAGTCGTGCTGTCTTTGTTACTCTTACATTTATGTCACGCGCCATTTTACTAAAGTTATTATTTTAGAAATAGTGAAGTTAATTTACAATTCAATGTTTACATAATGAAATGTGATTCCTTTGGACTTTATTTGTGTTTCTTGAATTGTTAGAATATTTTTGAAGGCACAGGAAGCCATATTTTCTACATTTGCGGACGTAATTACTGAAATCAATTTTGCGTAAGGAAGATGTGTACCTCGCTGCTGTCTACAACAGACTGACTTGATCAATCACTCAATCACACAACCCAATGTTGACCACTCGCCGTGCGCCTTATGTATGTTACGGGCCTATCTAGACTTTCTACATCCATGCTCATAAATAAATATAAAGAGTTGTTAAAACCCCCAATGGAGCATCAATATTATTATTATAAAGGTACTTGATAGGGTGCTTTATCAACTCTTAATAGATATTGCACTATCATTGTATTGTGCGAGAGAGACAACGCTCTACAAAACCGTAACTAACCGATTATCTCTTTCTGAATATCGATGTGCATTATTTCTTGCCGGGTACTGTAGAAAGTTTTTGTACTTTTAAAGTGTATATTTACCTTCGATTTTTAATGAATATATATTAAATGAAAGGATTGTTGGACATGTAAAATTATTTTCTCAGTATTAACACAATTAGTAGGTACTTAAATACTATTCAAATTATAAGATGTACCTAAATGTGTTCATAGTTTTTAGGGTTCCGTACCCAAAGGGTAAAACGGGACCATATTGCTGAGACTTCGCTGTCCGTCCGTCCGTCTGTCACCAGGCTGTATCTCATGAACCGTAATAGTTACACAGTTGAAATTTTCACAGATGATGTATTTCTGTTGCCGCTACAACAACAAATACTAAAACACTGAATAAAATAAATATTTAAGTCGAAATATGGCTTCGACGCTTCAGCGATACCTTTCGCTCCAAGAGATGGCGTTGCTTGTGGCTAATATGTGGCTTTCATACAACCGGCCAGATTTTTTGGCGTTTTATACATAATGGTACGGAACCCTTCGTGCGCGAGTCCAACTCGCACTGGGCCAGTTTTCATTCTGATTTAAGTATTTTAACTAGATACAATATTGTATTGAGTACTTACATATTAATAATTTACGTACTATCATAAAAATACATTTTATAATGCTGCTATTGATTTGTTTTACCGTTTTAATTTATTATTGTTGATATACATTTAAATAAAAGTTTATTTATGAAATAAAATAAACGGGATTTAGGCAATTTTTTATTTATAAAAATCAATAAATAATGTTAAATGCATTTTTACCTAGCTAAGTTATCCAATTAAACATAAAATTATTGTTACAATCTTACAATCATATATTATTTCGAAAAATCTGTTTCGGTATGGTTTCGGTTTTTAAAAGGAGTTCATTAAACGTCCCTTTTAATTACTCCTGCATTTATTCTTATTTCCCGTGGTCTGTATACATTAGTATTCTCGTTGCCTGCAGTTACAGTAATAACCATCATTAATTTCTTCTTCTCGTTAAATGCAGATATTATGTTTGACACAGCATGCGACAATTTATACTTTGCCATTAAATCTGTCCTTGTCATAGGCAAAAAAAAGCAACAGGACAGGCTTCTCATTCGTCCCATAAGTAGCCCTATGCATCTCTCCACAGTTAAGTAGGTACTCGTGCAGCAGAATTAAGATACTTAATTATATTTCTTTTGTTTGGCAGTCAAAATATGTCCACTGTCACGATAAGGAACGACTAGATGTTGATTTATTTCATACGCAGAGTCACCTAAAGTATAACTGTTATCTGGGAACATACTATCATTATTTGTGTAATCTGCAACTTCGGATAAACAAAATACCCTGTGATCATGAATAGATCCGGGGTGTCCAGCATAATAATGACTTACTTATTAATATCGTATGTTGACAATATATGAGCTGCAAAAAATGTACAAACATTAAAATAGTGTGCTTAAAAATTGATGTGGTTGCATAGGTAATAATAATAATATGCTTTATTGTACACCAAAGCAAGGACACTACAGAATTTAAAGATTAATTGAACATGTAAAACAATTTAACAATCTGAGATTATCGTAAACAACTGCAATAGTTAAGACTGTGTCATTTGGAATGAGACATTTCTAAAATTCGTATAATACAATAGGCGGTCTTTACAATGATAATACAAAAACGGTACCTGTAAATGAATAGAATGGAACCCTTTCTGGTTAATATAGTCCACAGAATTTGATTTGGAGCAAATCCAAACTAACAAAATAAGATTTAAAATTTTCAATAGGTAAGTATTGCCTATTTTTGTAAGTTAGTTACAAGTTACAAATCGTTTTAAGTTCCCGCCTAATTCGTTCAAGTCCAGTGTTGCCAATTTAGCACATTTTATGCCAGATTGTTTTTATTTGTTGTTTAAAGAATAATATAAAATAAAATAGTTATTAAACTACTTATCTGTGTGTTTTATATAGTCAAATGTCGGTAAAAACTTTAAATGACATTCTGTACATTAGATTAACGCCAAAGCGGACAGGGAAGTGCTGCTATACATTCACAGTTTCGAATAACGTACTGCGCATTAAAGGCACCAAGGAAATATATTTCCTTGGCAATGAAGCTTCCACGTCTACAAGTCTACAAGCACAGTGGCTGCGCATGATGACCAAGATATTATTTTTTTTATTTGAATAATATATGCACGATAATAACAAAACATGAACTGTTTTTAATAAATATTTATTAATAATGCTAATAAAATAATTTATGTTAATATCTGACATCGGATTTTTTTGCATCATTTTTAGCTATAGCCTTAGCGTAATTTATATAGTTAGATTTTTAAAAGCTCTTTTAAGTCAGTTAGCAACACTGATTAAGCCCGCCATTTTTGTTAACATCAACGCTCAAATCCGTTCCATTAGGGAACAACACTCTGAACGTCAAAACCAAATGGAACTCAAAATACGGGCGTTTTGGGCGAGATTGTTATGGGCTAGTTACGGAACGCACCCATTGTGGAACACGAAATTAAGACGTAAGTAGGTACCTAGTGGAACGCACTAATAGACTTCTGTTTATACTTCTCTATTCTCTAATATCTATGGTGTCCGTGGAATGTGGTGTGGAATCTGACACTGACAGTCTGACACTGACATTAGCAGACCCACACAAGTTGAAATGTGAATTATTGATTATTGTATAAATCGGTAACCTTGTCTTTTTTAAATTAAGTGTAGGTATTTGTTGGTACATTACTAATTTAGTTACATTAATGGAATAGAAAGATAAAAGAGAAAGTCTATAAAATAGTTGCAAATTCACTTATATTCATCCTGTGTGAAGTGTGTGACCTACAACAACCTAACCTATAATGGCAACTGCATATGGTATTCATTTGGGCAACAGTTCCGGGTGTCTAGCTACTTATACTAATGGAGCGCCAACAGTTTTAGCAAACGATGCTGGAGATAGAGTGACACCAGCGATTGTGGCTCTCAATGGCGCAGAATGGGAAATCGGGCTCCCAGCTAAGTCGGGACAACCTTTTTCAAAATCAATATTGAAACATAACAAAAGGCTCATGAACTGCGATTGGAATGAAGATGACTTATCGTACGTGGAAATGTCATCTTCGTGTCGAATTCAAAATGAAGACAAATTGGTCTATGAATTTGAAACAAGTGAAACTAAATTGTACTCTAATCCTGACAGCATTACGACAAAGATGTACGCCAAGTTGTTCACTATTGCAAGCCACGCCGTTACCAATGAAGATGACCTAAAATTAGTCTTAGCTGCACCATTGCATTGGTCCAAGACAAGTAGAGAACGGCTTATGAAGTGTGCTGAACTTGCTGGATTTGATGTTCTTCAAGTTATCAGTGAGCCTGCTGCAGCCCTGTTAGCTTACAATCTAGAAGAATCTGTAGAAGACACAAATGTTTTAATATATAGACTTGGTGGTTCAACTTGTGATGCATCAATAGCTAAAGTTTCTGGAGGATTTATTTCCATAGAAAAAAATGTATTTCGCTCCGATTTAGGAGGAAAATGTCTGACTAAGGATTTAGCTGATTACATTGCACAAGAATTTCTTCAAAAATGGAAATTAGACCCACAAGAAAGCAAAAAGGCCATGGCTAAGCTATTAACACATGCTGACAACTGCAAACATGTATTATCTACTCTTAATTCAGCTCACGTCTTCATTGAATCATTACTGGATGGTGTTGATTGGAGTCAAAATGTGACCAGAGCAAGATTTGAAAACATTATCTCATCAAAAATTTCATCATATATAGAACCAGCTCAAAAAGTTATTGACAGTTTTGATGGGAAAATCACTAAAATTGTATTATGTGGGGGGAGCATGAAGATACCTAAATTGCAGTCTGCTATTGCTAGTCTGTTACCAGAAGCTGAGGTCCTGACTGGCATCAGCCCTGATGAAGTAATAGCTGTAGGTTGTGCCAGAGAAGCGGGAATGATGTTAGACTTACCTGAATTTGGGCTGACAGACAGAAATGCTGAAATAGAGTTCTTGGACAGAGATATTTATCTTAAATATTTAGATCAGACAATACAGTTGTTCCAACAAGGCTCTGCTGTGTATACTCAAAACTCCTGCAGTATAGATGCTGGGAAAGACATAAAAGACATAAGTTTTAGCCTACATGAAAACCCTGAAAGTGATAAGTTTGCAACTGAAACTTTTAATGTAGAAAGCTTAAATAAACCATTTACTTTGAAAGCTACTTTGCAACAGGCCAAGATTGAACTTGAAGTGGAATAGTTAATAACTCAAATAATTAAACTAATGACTACAATAAAATTGACTTATTAACAACAAATAAACAAACTTAAACTTATATTAAAACAACTAAAATTTTAATGTTTAATTAAGAACAATAATAAACAAAACACTTAGGTCTAAATCAAAATTTACCGCATATAATATTAAAAAGTACATTACTGATGTTATTGTTTCATTTTACTATTTTATTCTGCATTCACTCTCATTTCATAAGGCATAGCACATTAGGTTTCAAGTGTTGTTTTACATCCTACAATTTTTTTTTCTGCTCGCTGGACAGATGAATAAAAAGATAGAAGTAGGTATAGTCCCACAAGGATCTTTTGGCGCGTGGCTGACGTGAGGGTGACAGAGACAGCGCCAGAACAGATGCTTTATGCCATAGAGATAGGAATATACTTAGATAGAGACGCCCTAATCCTAAACGTCATATAAAATTAGCTGGCAAAAGTGTGGCAGGCCGGCCATTTTCTCCACCGCTCAAATACATGTCATCTCGTGTCAAACATTACAGTAGTGAAGTGAACTATGTTTATTTAGTATCGATAAAAATATGGTCAAGTGCGAATCGCATGAATACCTTTTTGTAGTCATGATAAGTAAGAACGAATTAAAAGTTTGTATATCAATAATAATATACAATGTGTCTGGTCACCGGTGTCGGAGACTTAAGGGTGATAAAATATGGTATTTTTTATCGACTAATCACTATCCAAATTTTCTCGTATCCCCTCCGTGATAAAATGGCAGCCATTTTGTTTAGAGAGATTATTACACAGCAGAAGTTATTGTGTTTGTAACAATTTAATTTTTAATTCTTCCTAAAGACATTCCTACAAAACCCAAATTGTTACATCCAAAATTCAGAGTCAGTTTTTAAAAAAATTAAAAAAAAGACGAACGACATGTATTTTTGCTGTTGTAACGTAAGTCATTAAACTAAATATCGATACTGTTTCCGTACACGTAGTGCGCACAACACTAGTAGAAGCAGCCATGTTTTCTTTCACTAAAATTTTGACAGGCGTTGTCAGGCTCGCTATTTTTGCTTTAGTGTCTAATCCATAGTCCTTATAGATCAATGCTTTATGCAGACAGAAAAGATGCTTGTACAGTGCACCCAACTTATCTCTGAAATGGCAAAAATTGGAACTAACGCCGCCATGTTAAAAAGTCATTCATAAGTACGTTGTGGTCATTCATCTGTCAGTTACTAATGTGCAATGATTGGTCAAATGCGTCCGACAGCGCCTCTCTTCATTTCAATCTTAAGTTGGGTCTACTATAGGACACTAGGTACAGTCAACCCAACTTAAGATTGAAATGAAGAGGGGCGCTGTCGGACGCAATTGACCAATCATTGCACACTAGTAACAGAGATGAATGACCACAACGTACTTATGAATGACTTTTTAACATGGCGGCGTTAGTTCCAATTTTTGCCATTTCAGAGATAAGTTGGGTGCACTGTACAAGCATCTTTTCTGTCTGCATAAAGCATTGATCTATAAGGACTATGGATTAGACACTAAAGCAAAAATAGCGAGCCTGACAACGCCTGTCAAAATTTTAGTGAAAGAAAACATGGCTGCTTCTACTAGTGTTGTGCGCACTACGTGTACGGAAACAGTATCGATATTTAGTTTAATGACTTACGTTACAACAGCAAAAATACATGTCGTTCGTCTTTTTTTTAATTTTTTTAAAAACTGACTCTGAATTTTGGATGTAACAATTTGGGTTTTGTAGGAATGTCTTTAGGAAGAATTAAAAATTAAATTGTTACAAACACAATAACTTCTGCTGTGTAATAATCTCTCTAAACAAAATGGCTGCCATTTTATCACGGAGGGGATACGAGAAAATTTGGATAGTGATTAGTCGATAAAAAATACCATATTTTATCACCCTTAAGTCTCCGACACCGGTGACCAGACACATTGTATATTATTATTGATATACAAACTTTTAATTCGTTCTTACTTATCATGACTACAAAAAGGTATTCATGCGATTCGCACTTGACCATATTTTTATCGATACTAAATAAACATAGTTCACTTCACTACTGTAATGTTTGACACGAGATGACATGTATTTGAGCGGTGGAGAAAATGGCCGGCCTGCCACACTTTTGCCAGCTAATTTTATATGACGTTTAGGATTAGGGCGTCTCTATCTAAGTATATTCCTATCTCTATGGCATAAAGCATCTGTTCTGGCGCTGTCTCTGTCACCCTCACGTCAGCCACGCGCCAAAAGATCCTTGTGGGACTATACCTACTTCTATCTTTTTATTCATCTGTCCAGCGAGCAGAAAAAAAAATTGTAGGATGTAAAACAACACTTGAAACCTAATGTGCTATGCCTTATGAAATGAGAGTGAATGCAGAATAAAATAGTAAAATGAAACAATAACATCAGTAATGTACTTTTTAATATTATATGCGGTAAATTTTGATTTAGACCTAAGTGTTTTGTTTATTATTGTTCTTAATTAAACATTAAAATTTTAGTTGTTTTAATATAAGTTTAAGTTTGTTTATTTGTTGTTAATAAGTCAATTTTATTGTAGTCATTAGTTTAATTATTTGAGTTATTAACTATTCCACTTCAAGTTCAATCTTGGCCTGTTGCAAAGTAGCTTTCAAAGTAAATGGTTTATTTAAGCTTTCTACATTAAAAGTTTCAGTTGCAAACTTATCACTTTCAGGGTTTTCATGTAGGCTAAAACTTATGTCTTTTATGTCTTTCCCAGCATCTATACTGCAGGAGTTTTGAGTATACACAGCAGAGCCTTGTTGGAACAACTGTATTGTCTGATCTAAATATTTAAGATAAATATCTCTGTCCAAGAACTCTATTTCAGCATTTCTGTCTGTCAGCCCAAATTCAGGTAAGTCTAACATCATTCCCGCTTCTCTGGCACAACCTACAGCTATTACTTCATCAGGGCTGATGCCAGTCAGGACCTCAGCTTCTGGTAACAGACTAGCAATAGCAGACTGCAATTTAGGTATCTTCATGCTCCCCCCACATAATACAATTTTAGTGATTTTCCCATCAAAACTGTCAATAACTTTTTGAGCTGGTTCTATATATGATGAAATTTTTGATGAGATAATGTTTTCAAATCTTGCTCTGGTCACATTTTGACTCCAATCAACACCATCCAGTAATGATTCAATGAAGACGTGAGCTGAATTAAGAGTAGATAATACATGTTTGCAGTTGTCAGCATGTGTTAATAGCTTAGCCATGGCCTTTTTGCTTTCTTGTGGGTCTAATTTCCATTTTTGAAGAAATTCTTGTGCAATGTAATCAGCTAAATCCTTAGTCAGACATTTTCCTCCTAAATCGGAGCGAAATACATTTTTTTCTATGGAAATAAATCCTCCAGAAACTTTAGCTATTGATGCATCACAAGTTGAACCACCAAGTCTATATATTAAAACATTTGTGTCTTCTACAGATTCTTCTAGATTGTAAGCTAACAGGGCTGCAGCAGGCTCACTGATAACTTGAAGAACATCAAATCCAGCAAGTTCAGCACACTTCATAAGCCGTTCTCTACTTGTCTTGGACCAATGCAATGGTGCAGCTAAGACTAATTTTAGGTCATCTCATACAAAACCCAAATTGTTACATCCAAAATTCAGAGTCAGTTTTTAAAAAAATTAAAAAAAAGACGAACGACATGTATTTTTGCTGTTGTAACGTAAGTCATTAAACTAAATATCGATACTGTTTCCGTACACGTAGTGCGCACAACACTAGTAGAAGCAGCCATGTTTTCTTTCACTAAAATTTTGACAGGCGTTGTCAGGCTCGCTATTTTTGCTTTAGTGTCTAATCCATAGTCCTTATAGATCAATGCTTTATGCAGACAGAAAAGATGCTTGTACAGTGCACCCAACTTATCTCTGAAATGGCAAAAATTGGAACTAACGCCGCCATGTTAAAAAGTCATTCATAAGTACGTTGTGGTCATTCATCTGTCAGTTACTAATGTGCAATGATTGGTCAAATGCGTCCGACAGCGCCTCTCTTCATTTCAATCTTAAGTTGGGTCTACTATAGGACACTAGGTACAGTCAACCCAACTTAAGATTGAAATGAAGAGGGGCGCTGTCGGACGCAATTGACCAATCATTGCACACTAGTAACAGAGATGAATGACCACAACGTACTTATGAATGACTTTTTAACATGAAGGAGTTAGTTTCAATTTTTGCCATTTCAGAGATAAGTTGGGCGCAAAAATTCTGACTGCTGACGTGCGATATACCTATAGGTATCACGTATATAGGTACGCAGGGTTGCCAACTCAAAACCACTGGTGGGTGCTAAATGATATGTCAAAAAGTGCTAGATTATTATAAATTTCCAAAAAAAGTGCTAAATTTATTGAACATGAAATAAAATTATATAAGTAATGTACAATGAGTTAATTTCACCGCATTTTGTACGATACAGCTTCATATTACAAACAGCTTTTGAGTCTGCGAAAGCTTTTGCGCACAATGAGCTAAGATGGTCAATCGGCAAGACTGCGGTGTGCCAGCAACAAACACTGACAACAGAGTTTCAGCATGATGTACTTCACGTTTTCCAACTGTATCAACTTTAACTGCCTGGCTCGAACAAAACGGTTTATCTATATGTTTTTTAGATTCCGAATGTCGCTTAATTTCAAATATTTTCGCATTAATTACTGTTTTGCAGAATAAACACATTGCTTTCGAAGTATTTCCCAGCATAGGTCTTTTTGTATTTTAGCTCCAGCTCCCACTCTTTTCTGTAACTTTGAACATAAACTTTTTTTTAAAAGGAGTATCCATTTTTACTACAACTTTATTACAACTTGTAACTAATTGATTCGTTTTAACGTAAAAAGTACTGGATGTTAGGCAAACTAATGTTGTAATTTTCATCACTTGAACCAGAAATAGTTTACGGGGAATCCCTTACTCAAGCGTGTTGCTACACTTTATAAAACTAAAGTGTTTTAATATAGTCGGCTTAGTGTTGTTACACTATATAATACATGAACAAAATATAAAACTAAAATTCTTTGTTATTGCCCGCGTGAATATGTTATATTTTTCGCAGAAAATAAGAATCAGCATGAAGTCTATTTAGTGCTAGGTGCTATAAGCTGATATTTTGTGTTGGAGATATAAAAATAGTGCTAAATCTAGCACCGAAAGTGCTAAGTTGGCAACACTGTAGGTACGTCAGCAGTCAGAATTTTTTTACATATTATCAATTTCAGTTACGTCAATGATACTATGTCATGTGAGGTAGAAATTAATGTACCTGTTAAAAAATAATATTATGGCGCGGGCGCGGCGTGTAGGCAGTGTAGGAACAATCCATAGATAAAAGTATTATGAACATCGGCGTTTTCCAGCAAGCGATCACAACCTTTACTTATTCATGTGTCACAACGTCACAACGCTCAAAACATCAAAAAATGTTCCACTTGATGATCATGATCGTTCTGTGCGCGATGAAGTGAAGATTCACCCTTTTTGCCCCCAACCCAAACGTATCTAAATATTGGTAGCTGGTTGTCAGTTATCCGCCCTGTAATTTCAAACAGTTAGATGGCAACGAAAAATATTTTTTACTATGATTCCGCAAAAAAGGTCGTAGGTGCAGTAGTTTCTGAAGATTTATTTTGAGAAAAATATTAGTGGATAATTTTTAATAAACGTGAAGCTAACCAATAGATTCTGAGAATATTTGTTAAATGAACGAAAATTGCCCCCCAGTACTTAATCATTTTATTTTACAAAAAAAAATATGTTATTTGAAACTAAGATTTTGGATTTTTTTTGTGATTACTCTCCGCTACCATACTTTTAACTAATCTACCCTCTTTATTAGTGATCGTTATGAGCGATTAGCGGAACACAGCAAATGTATTTTATAATATTTTGATGGTGTGTACATTATAGTACATATTCTGTGGAAAAGTATGTAGGCAAAAGAGAGCAAACAGAGAGCGGCAACTTTAAAAAGGAATGTTTTTTCTTTTGTTCTTTTTCACAATAATAATATTGAGATTGAGCTAAAGTCTAAACTCATTTAATTAAAATAACTTAAGTTAACTCAATTAATTAAGCCATCTCGCATGCTGTTGTAAACTTTTGGTTACAATTTATAATGGACGACAAAAATACTTTCGATAAAATAGCAGCAAACAGTCGGTTTCAAAATTTACTGCAATGTTTATCAAAATGCAAACATGTAAGAAACTTTTTCATTCATTAATCTACTGAATATGTAATACCTTGAAAATATAATGTAATTAACGTTTACTTAATAACCCAAATAAGACATTATAAATAAATTAATAACATAAACAGGAGTTTAACAATGAAAAAGAAGATTTGATCAAAACACGAAACATTAATATCAAATTAGAAACTGAATTAAAGGAAGCTCGGGAATTGGAAAAATCACATCGATATCATCTTTTAACTTCTCGCGAAATGATTAATAATTTACAAGAGACTGTTTCTCAATTAGTTTATTTAAAGAGAGATGTAAAACGACTCAAAGATGAAATAACTTCACGAGATTCTAGTATTGCATTAATGGAAAAAGTAAGTGCCTTAGGTAGGTCCTCATAAGATTAAAATAATATTAATTAGTAGCAGTGCCTATTAATTGTATGCAGTAACATTCATTTTGATATCCCTTCAAACTCAAAAAGGTGGCAGGTGCAATACACAACACATAGGTAACTATCAAAAGTAATTTTATCCATCTCTTATGGGTCTTTCGGACAGTAATTAATACCTGATACCTTTCGTCCTTTCGGCATGGTTTAAAATTGTAAATACCTTCATCATTTCAACCTATCATGGTCAACTATTGACCAATGAACACTGGTCTCTTGTCACAATGAGAAGGTTAAGGCCATAATCCACCACGCCAGGGCCTGATTTACCCTATAGGCTAATTAGGCTGCAGCCTAGGGCGCGAGGATCGGGGGGGGCGCCGAAATCGAGTCTTCGCTTGCACTACTAATCTACTAGCATCATTGCACCCTACATATTTCAACTAGATCGAGACCAAAATACAAAAACTAAATGCGGTGTGAACTAAAAAAGCTTGAGAATCCCTGAATTTTGCGCGCGTAAAACAAACACTGCCTTATCACTCGAATCGGTCGGTGATGAGCGAGTGCGAGCTGGCAACATCGCAGCTCGCTAAAGGTACCGTCTACAGTACGCGACAGGTCCGCATGGCAATCGGCATATGAGGTGAGGCGCGGGGGAAGGGACACCCCGCATACCGCACGTCACCCTTAGTAATAGTAATGCACGACACTATATCGACCGCGTAAAATATTTAAAAAATACTCAAAATCAAAGCAACTTTCATGTTCTGACCACGTTCATGTGCAATGGTCGCAATAACTAAGTTGTCTATTGAGACTAAGCCAATACAAGACTTGCGGTCAAATCCGATATGGATTTGGTTCTCTACTAGGTACGTAGCCTGCAGTCAATGAGGGTAACCGCGTGTGAATTTTCCGCTAGAGGCGCTAGTGAGAAGGGAGGTCTGTCTGTCACTTTTCGCTTGTCTGAATGGTCTGAATTTCATTTGTCACTGTTTATGTATGGGCGGGCTTCGACAGCATGACCGCACTCTGCAGTGGCGCCAACTGGTGAGCACAAAAACGGTTACCCTCATTGTTATGATTTTGGGACGATTTGGTAACGGCAGGTCAGCTAAAAAAATGTTGCCAGCCTAATGTTGAATGTCATGCAAATTATAAAACAATGTTAGTTTCGCTTGCAGTTCGATTTGAAAACTTTTTTATCACTACATAGTATAAAACAAAGTCGCTATTTTTGTCCGTCTGTTTGTTTGTCTGTTTGTCTGTATGCTTAAATCTTTAAAATTACGCAACGGATTTTGATGCGGTTTTTTGTAATAGGTAGAGTGATTCAAGAGGAAGGTTTTTATGTATAATACATGCATATATTCCCACGAGAACGGGATCCACGCGGGTGAAACCGCGGGCGGGCCGCTAGTAGTATATAATAAATAACGCTACACACTAGGATTCCCCGTGTCGTGGGTGCCATGGACAACGCACACGACAAGGACACACCCAAACCAAGAACGGAAACTTAAACTCATCATTTAACCGTCTCACTGGGAATCGAACCCAGGACCCTCGGCTTAGCGGTCCGGCATGTTAACCATTGCGCCATCCAGGTCCAACCATGAATCATACTATGAATCATGTTATAAACATTAATATACTACTTTTTAGCCCGAACGCGCGACTATAACACGCTTATATTATGGACATTAATCTGTATGAAATTAGTATTGAACCCGGGGGGGGGGGGGGGTGCAAATCGGTGCGCCCCTGTGGGGCCCGGGGGGGCGCGTCCTGATAATTAGCCTAGGACTCTTAATCAGGCCCTGCACCACGCTGACAAAGTGCAGGTCAGATTGTCGGACTTCATACACCTTGAGTTTTTCGAACTCTCCGGCATGCAGGCATGCAGGTCTCCAAATACTTAGACGATGTTTTCCTTCACCGTTATAGTGAGTGATACTTATTACAATAATAAATTATCACTAAGTAGTAGGTAGGTACCTAAACCGAAACAATCAACACATGTTTTTTATCCGTGTTTCATTTAGCACCTAAGTAGATAGGTAAGTTCTTTCTTGTAATTACCTGTGTTTGCTAGGAGAAAGACGGTATGCTGCAAAAACATAATGAAACCGTCGAAGAGTTGCGCAACGCCCACAAACAAGACATCGAAGAACTATCGACGACATGGGAGAAAAAAGGTATTGAGATGATAATTATTTGTACTTGTACCTACATCATTATAATTGTTAATTACCCTTACCATTACCACTTTACTAAAACGGCGATAGAGCGGTTGATGACTTCTAAGAGGCTTTATATCGTCAAATTAATTATGTACTTACCTAATCATAGACAAAGACTTTCACTACATGTGTTCCTATTAGGATCTTTTTAGTATACTTATTTTTTTACCAAAATCGAATGATGCAATAGAAAACCGTATTTTTACTAATAGGTATATTCTGCTGTAGCCCAACAGGTCCAATATGACTGTGACACTCAAATAGCACAGTTCACGTGCGTTATCGAAGAGTTGCGAAACAAATTGAAAGACACGGAAGCAGAGCATAGGGAAAAGGTAGGTAACTAACTATTCTTTCCTTAATAGATCTGATTGCCCTTTACTTTTAAGGAACATTAATTTCAGAGTGCATCCTTATTAACCCTGAAGCAGAATATCTCCCTTTCTACTTTTCTCACGACAAGCGGTTTTCAATAAATATTTCGTGATGAATGAGTTTCCTTTTGCTTTTATAAATTGCAAATCATACCTAATATCAGATTGAGACTCAGCAGCTTCAATTCCCTGCACCCCTCCTGTGTTTTTCTGCCCTCCTTATTAAATTTATAGTCTTTAGCGTAGGACCTCTCTAGGTCTGTCTACTTAATCTCTAACTCTAAAGTCTAGTGGTTAACACAATGAGTTATTACTTATTACTTAATGAATGTAAGATCCGTATTGATGAAGCGACCTCAATAAAGTAAAGTTAATCTTATGCATGTCAAGGATGAGCGGAGGCGGGAGTTTATAGAAGTTTGTAAATTAGAATGCTTTTATTATTACCGAGTTGAATCGCTATTAGCGCTTCTTGTAAGCTGACTTTAAGCTAGTAGGTAAATTATTCTCTAAAATGTAAGTTTTTTTTAATTAGTTAATTATGTCTCGAAACGGATGCCATGAATGTCACCTCTGCGACTCAGGGCGTCCTAATAAAGGCAGGGCCGCCGTAGGCGGGCGTGCAAGGCATTCACTGCATCCGGGCAGCATATCCAGGGGAGACGGCAAATAGACCACGGGGTGGCACGAGATACTATTTCAATAAAAGTAAATAGATATCTTTTTGGTTGTCGAAGCGACGACAAGGGATAGGTACGAATGAGTGCACAATCAACCAAAATACCGGGGTAACATTATGGAACTTGTAACAAATTTCTATCCGGCTGTAAAACCCGCTAAAAGAATCGTATGGCAGTGTTAGACCCTATTGGAGATATGATAGTTATGTTACAACGATGATGTCATGTCATACTTACTCGCTATCTACTATTACCTTCCTGTATTTCTCTCTGATCTGTAACAACGCATTACGTTAGAGTGGTCATAATCATAACATGTTTGTTTCCGGTAAAATATCTTCCTACAAAGTTGTATCCAATGCACGCGAATATTGCACTCTTTTTTACCCTTTCTTTGATATAGAAATAGTACCTAAATAGGCAGTCTGTTAAATGCTTAAGTAGCTACTTGTAACTTTCGTAAGTGACGACCTCAAAAACTGTTTGCACAAATTGAACGTTTAAATAAAGACAATTATAGTTAGTCATCATAGCCATTGATAAACATTGCGTGATGGTTTTCTGCGTTACACTTTACGTTTAATGAAAGTAGAATAGGTAGGTACTTAGGTAATCACGTAGGTTTCATTTGATGGACCTCGGATGAAGTACCTACATTCGGTGGTTGTACCCTTTAAAAATCTGCCTTGATTTAACAACTTGCCCCCGCCAAAAATAGACGCTTTGCCTTCCCAACCTGGATCAGGAATTCAGGACACAGAAGCCCCCTCCACAGAATTTTGGAATATTCTATTCTACAGCAATCGTTAGGTATAATCATTCATTAGACTGCGCATATTCATCACATTTGGATGTGACCATAGATGAACGTGCTGGTGTTGGAATACGAGGAGAAGGTTCAGCGCAGCGTGGCCCAGGTTGCTCAACTGCAGGACCAACTGGCGAGACAGGCAGCTCACACAGACGCCAACATCGACGTGTACCGACGGGTAATGTATTACAGAAATCACAGTCATTTTATCATCAAAACCAAAGCAATAACCCCACTTCGTCTATCTCTCTGTCTAGTCAAAATACCTAAACTCAAAAACTACTAAACGTATTTTCATGCAGTTTTCATTAATAAATAGAGTGATTTATGAGAAAGGTATAGGAGTACAAAATAATAATAAATCTAAGCACACGCGAAAAACATTAGGTACCCTCCTTCTGACGCAGTCGCGTAATATGTAGATAGACCAAGCGCAAAATGATCCGCCTTTTACACGTCAATAGGTATTTTGTCTATGCCAACGTATGATAAAAGGTAAAAAATTCAAAGTGATTAGCCTATATTTCCAGTCACTTGCGTAGCCACTAAATACAACAATTACGAACGCTCGGTCACAGCCAATGCTTATAACTTATAATTAACGGCTAAAATATGTTTGGAAATGGTGCATATCGTGCGAGAAATACTAGAACATACAGATCAAACAATCGAAACGTACTCGTGTGAGGGTTCCATATATTAAAAAATATATCTTCTATTGCCTATACAAAAATTGAGTTTTCGAATCGGCTATACATTGTACACACACTGGAATCGATTACACTTTTTAGGGGCGACTAATAGGTATGTAATTACTAATTGGACTAATCCTGTTAATTGTTAATCTAGTCCTATTAATTCCAAAATCAATTATTATCAGAACTAATGATTGCTAACAGTCTGTCATAGTCCTCATACGAACTAACGAATTGACCAACACCTTTCACTAGCCGAACTAAACATCCTTTTTCCGATTTGAATCTTGTTCTGAATCGGACAGACTCACATTGCAATATCCGTGGCTACATGCTCCTTTGCTATAAAAAATATTTTGAATTCTTTTTGGATTTAAACTTTACATTCTAACAATAAAAAAGATCATTGTGTCCACCATATTATACTGAATAAATTTTGCTAGACGATATTTTTTTTATATCCATTTACCACATAACATTAAGTACAAAAAGATTCAACGGATGGACTGACACACGAATTATATTGGTTTCTCTTCACTTCTGTTAGGATGTTGAGAACCCTAATAACTGTAAAAGCACTATAGCGCTTAACACAAAAACACTTTTCAGTCTGTTAGCTGCTAGTTCACACTTTATAAAAATAAATTTATTGATAAATTATCCGTACCTGTGTCTATGATATGTTTTATATAGTGAAGATCGCATTATCTTCGCAATCAATCAACACTTCTTTGATTATATAGATAGGTACACTTGAAACTGAGTACGCAGAGAGTCCATTAGATAATCGGTATAATCACAAATCTGTATCTGGTATGTCTGTAGATGCATCGAAGATATTTGAGAAAATCTGGTAGGTTAGAGGTACGTCTACTAGAATTTAAAAATCAGTGCCAAAGAAAACAGTATTTTGTATTTTTTTTAATATAACCATTTACCCTACATTTTTAGCACGGATAATGAACATTTGTAGGTACAAATTAGGTAAAATTAAATAGGTATAACTGAAACAAATTTAAAAAAATGTCTGTTACAGCTGGGTCCAAGTCCTTTCATTCGTTAGGTAATCCAGTTGCATGGGTGTTAACTGTTAAGTGCAAATAAAGTATACGTTTGTTGTTAAAGAATGTAATAAGTAAGTAGATACTTAAGTACTATGTAAGCTGTATTTTTTTGTATTCGTTTCAGAAATTAGAAGAATTGGAGGAGAAATTGAAACAACATCAGTTCAAAGAATATTTAGCTCACAGCAAATATACATCTCAATATGAAAATAGAGGTGAGCGTCCCTATTCTGTAGAGAGGGACCTTCACACAGACTCTAGTTTCGTGGACTATATTCCAATAAATCGAAGCCAAAAAGTCCTAGCCTCCTCGTCTGACACAAATGTGAAAACCCAAAAACCTGCGAATACCTTGCAAGCGAACCTTTACATGGATTCTGGCTTAGTGGACTACAATCCAATAAACCACAGCCAAAAAGTCCTAGCCTCCCCGTCTATAACACATACAAAAATTCAAAAACCGGTGAATACCTTACAAGTGATGTACCAGGACAACAGAAACTCCCAGAATAAGTCTAATGAGAAAAAAGGTCAGTTCAACATAACTAAAAAAAGAAAACTTTATAATGAGAAAGACTTTCTAAACATGTAACCTTTTGTTTGAAGCTGTAACTAGTGTGGCTTAATTGAGCCATTAATGTTACCATTTAAATAAACCTCACGTTCAGATTTCTTAAGCCATCTTTTCGTTTGCATCACTTTCACTCCAGCCGAAGTGCATTCTTGAGTTACCTACCTCGGTATGGACAACGATATTTGCGATTTAACAAGCGCAGTTGAAGCTGATATTTCGTTATTGTTGTTAGTAGCCATGACGCGTTTAATATTGTATTGTTAATATCTATAAAAAATCGGACTTTATTTTATGCTTAATAAAATTTATCCTTTTGAGTAAGTACAATAATTATTATCATCTATTAAGTTTGTGCATTATTTCGTTCTTGGCCAGTGTGGTGGAATATGGTAGGTACCCTCCACCTACTGGTCATATTCCACCATCTTTATAGGTTCCTTCCGATGACAATGACGCCCATTAGTAGGCATGTTTGACGGCTTTTTACTCGAAAGACACAAGTCACCTATATAATGTCCTCCATTACGTTGAAATATTGAACAGTTTCAAAATAGTAAGTAAAAGATTATTTTACGACTAATAGAGTAGGTACAGTCAGAGGTGGACAAAATTTAACCATGATTAAGGATTACAATTCTCAGAAATACTTACCTACTCAGAAATACGCGTTGCGAGAAACGAATCCTAAAATTCATTCGCAGTCGATATGGAATTTGTTTTAATGGCAATCCACACAAATACCAACTGTCCGCCCCTGTGTTTAAGGTTCATTGTAGATTTACGACTAGAATTTAAAATGCTTGAAGCAAATTTTGCTTACAAGCTGAACTGAACTGCGAGCACACATATTAAAGTTGCTTTTAGCGGGGACAGGTAATTAATTCCATGTCCTCGGCGGCTAAAGTATATTAGAGCGTTTGGGAGAATGGGGGGGGAGGGGGCGGCTTGGCCATCTCTGGTTAGGCCGGCTACACACGTTGGCGCCAACGTTCGCGCCAACGTTCGCGCCAACGTTGGCGCCAACGCCATTTTCTATCTCCACACGTTGGCGCCAACGCCATTTTCTAGCTCCACACGTTGGGCGAGTAGCGTTGGCGCGAACGTTGGCGCCAACGTGTGGAGCCGGGGTTACAGTTATTTAAATAATTACAACAAAACACTTGCTCAATAACATTTAAGTACTTGTTGAATTACAAAAATTTTATATTACGTCAAGACCGTTATGGTCGTTCTTCTGAAGCATGAAGGCTTTATCTTTAATCGCTATGCATAATATTAGGATATGCAATGACTTACATTACATACCTACATTGGAGGTTGCAGCATTTATGTTCTACATATTCGACAGTCATTGTTTTGTTCATAATTCTACATACCTACCTACCTACATTATTCGTAATCAGAAACGTTAGAAAAATTACCCTTAATTATTGTTCTTAATGTTGTAATTAGTAAGTAAATTTAGTTCAGACAAATTGATGCACTTACAAATGCACACAAGGATTGCTGTAATTATAAAAATATGTATAATTAACGTTTGGTGGTACCTAGACCTACATACCTACGCCCTACCTACAATTCTGTTATTTTATTTATCAGATCGATGTTTTACTTAGGTACCTCAAAAAAAGGCTCTGTGTGCTTTCAGAATTATAAGTACAAAGTATGCCTATGTGTTATTTATTGTTTTTACGCCTGTAACCATTTGCTTTTCGTGCTATTCCTTCCTTGCGTTTTTATGTTTTTTTTGTGGTGTTAAAACAATGAAGTGTTAAATATATACCTAATTAAAATAAATAATTAGATTAGATTTCTAAGTCTTTGACGATTCAAGGTTCAAATAGTTCGGTTTCCGATTGTAGTTCTATTAATCTATTATGCCCACTTATCTGTAATGATAGTTCTTTAATATCAGTGATCACTAGCAATAATCGACAGATAAATATTTTTATTAGTAACCATTAAAGGTAGGTAAAACACAGATAAAACACGAATTGCAAGAGATGCAAGAAATAAAGGGGGGATGCGAGTAAGATCAATTTCTAATAAATAATTCGTATCTGATTGTAAGTAGTTTCACTTGGCTCGTTCGGCAAAAAGCCAAATTTAAAACAACAGGATCTAAAGGACGGATTCGTTTTAATATATTAAGCCTTCCTTGATAAATGTAGACAGACTAGACTAACCAACACATATTTTTTTATTGGAACCAGTAGGTAAGTAGTTCCTGAGATTAGCTTTAGCACGTTCATACAAACAAACGAACTCTTCAGGTTAATACCATTACAGTATAATATATAATTATGCAAATCTATCGACAGACCTTGTGGAGAAAACGGTATTTACAAGCAACATACAAAAAATATTCATTAATTACCAAATAATACTTATTTATAGCCTTGACGTCTGTAAAAAGTAAGCATAGGTAGGTAGGGGAGATGTGCTCAAGACGGCATACTCAGGTAAGATGACACACCTACTATATTTCTTTAAATATTCGCGCTAAGAGTGCAATTGTGACGTTAACGGGAGTCTACATAGATGTCGCTAGTACTCAAATTCAGTATGGCGGAATAAGAACGCGGACTGGCAAGCAGTGCACTTTTTTGTGATTTTGACATGCTCAAAAGTTTGCTTTCGGTTTTGTTTGATGGTGAAAATACATGTAAGGTAAGGGTCTTTACTTTAAACTAATTTGAATTGTAAAAATGGGTTATTAAACTACACAAATATAGCTAAAAACGCATCCTAACGTAAAAGGTATGGTCGTGACAATTTAAACCATAATTTTGTGACCGTTGGGTAAAATGACATACAGGGCGTGGGTGTAAGATGGCATACTATGTCATCTTATCCGTGTAAAATAGGATAGGAAAACTTACCTGTTTTCTTTTTTTATACAGAATGCCTGGCAATTACTAATGAACATCGACGCGAAAAAAAGGTTATTGAAGCTGTGAGGGACAATCGAATGGTCTGGCTTTTAGCATTGATAAGACGACATACCCTTAAGGTGTAAGATGACATACAGTAACCAACTTATCTCTGAAATGAAGAGAGGCGCTGTCGGACGCAATTCGAGAGGTAGTTACTGACAGACGAATGACCACATTGTACTTATGAATGACTTTTTAACATGACGGCATTAGTTCCAACTTTTGCAATTTCAGAGATAAGTTGGTGGCAATGTACCATGTCATCTTATCCTATACATATGTCATTTTACACATGTCAACCTAAGTGCCATTGATGTTTGTTTTCAAAGTTAATATGACGTTGATTGTTCTGAATTTTAAATAATTTTGTTGATTATGATACCTTTTAGAATATACGCAAGATGCTGATCTCATATGACTAAAATTATTTTAAATATTTCCCTTGAAAGAAAAAGTATGTCATCTTAAGCACAATTCCCCTACTTACATTACTTATCTATCTTTAATATAGGAGGAATCACTCTAAAATAATAACTTTAAAACAACATTGAACCAAACATAGGTACGAGAATTATCACCTCTGAGAGATTTTCTCTACCCATTCATGTCTACGACTAACGATCCATTCTTAAGCATTGCCCTGTCCCGAAAAGTGGTTTAAAAACAGGAAGAAAGCTAGTTCGTGAAGCAATCCCAACAAAACGTGAAAGTAAAGTTTAAAACAATAATTTATAGCCAGTTCTGCGACCAACGTCTCAATAATTATAATCTCTAGGAAAATTAACCAGTGTTAGATTGATGGAAAAGGGAAAAGCTGATGAGAGTCTCAAGGCAGCAAAAGGTTCAGTAACATTGTTTCTTAATGGATATATAATATATAATAAATTAATAACCATATGATAGCTGGACCACCCCCCATTCCCAGAACATGGGGTACATCACCTACGGATATTGTACGCTTTAAAAATGTGCTGGAAAAAATCGATTTGTCCCCCTGGATAATTAATTCACCAATCCACATCAAAACGTCAATAAAGAAGACTTCCTACATTTGCTGGTCCTTCGAGCCGGATTTTGGAGGTGCGAAATCTATCCAACAGTTCGTCTGTTTCTCGGCTATTAATATAAAAAGGTTCGCACCAGGTCACATAGTAGTTTTTATTAGTTAAGTAGGTATTATTATTACCTATTCACCGACTTCAAATAAAGGGGAAGGTTCTGAACTTACTCATGAGCTCATGACTCTTTCCGTCAACCATCACTCAATGCGAAAAAGAAGATAGTATCATTCTGTCTTGATTTGATTTGATTGATTTTTCTCATGTTATTGGCGTAAGATGCTCTTTTTCTTATGCGAGTGTGATACTTAGATGTCATTTTTCCGTCTTGTACTTAGGTACTCCTTTTGTTTAATACTTCGTAACTGTCAAATGACTGAAGCGTGACAAAATTTGTGGTCGGATATACCTACTCATGTAGGTATTTTAATAAAACATAATTAACAAACATTGTAAGAAGAACTCTTTATTATCTTTGGCCTGGAGCCTATGATCATACATATTTACGTACGTAAATACATACAATATAAATCACATAAAAATATACATTTTATTTAGGTACCACATAATCATAATTATTATATCTTAGATAAGTAAGTAGTAATACTTTACATAATTTTAACAATTTGGTTTATTGTGTTCTTAAATAGTTACCAAATGGACTTTTGAGTTATTTTGACACTTAGGTATCTATGTAAGTATTAGGTAAATCCATAGTCCAAAAATCTTTCTTTAACTCAAAATAAAATAGACATCTAAATAGCTCGACTTGTTTATGAACGTTTAATTTATGAAAATAAAGTATCTTGATATTATATGAATAGTATTTAAGGCTCTTATAAATTAAACCAACCATGATGAATTTTAAAATATTCGCACCGATTCTTTAAATTTCCTGAATAAAGAATTTATCTAAAATATGAATTAAAATATCTATTAAATATTTATTGCCAATTACCTGAACGAAGACTAATTTATTTGCTAAAAAATATTGCTCGCGTAACATGGATATATACCTACGCTTCACAAGTAAATATTAGGTATGCAGGTACCTATTACACAACAGACACGTTATTAAAATCTAGAAACTTGGTAATATTAGTGATTACGAATGAGTCTGTCTAGAGAATTCCAGCTACAGGAGTAGTCGATTTGCAAATGTCCAAATCTGGAAAGATGGAAGTTGTTCGGGGCAGTCTTCGGCAACGGTCGAGCCCAGTCATCGTAGTCCGGTGGAACGCTCTCGTACACGAAGGGCTCGTATGCTTCTGCCATCCTTGAAGTTAAAAAAACAATTATTTTAGTAAAATTCCAATTTACAATATGAGTGTATTTTAAGATTAATTAATTAATTTTATTGTTAATTAAAACTACAATAAGCTGTTACACTAATTAACAGTTAACAATTCAGTGAAATTTAAACTAAGAATAGGTACAGTATTATATTAATTAAGACTAACTACGTCATAATAACCACGAAACTTCTGTTCATCTATGTGTAAAATGCTTTCAGATTATGAATTAGTAGGTAAAACAAGTGTCCAATTATATCAATCATAAATTATTAGTCGTACTTAAATATTAACCGCATTGATCGATCCATGAACCTATTTATCCATCAGAAATATTAGTAATGATAAATACATAATCCTTTTAAATAAATAGCTATAGGCAATTTAATCTTGTGACGTTATTTTGCTTTTTAAGTGTACAAAATGTTCAGATGTCATCAAAATCTCCCGATTGATCAAAATCCAGAACAAGGCTGAAATAGTCAGCGAGGTGGAATTTAATATGAACGCATAGTAAAACAATTATGATTTCTCATCCGTGTCAATATAATCGCGAGTAGATTAGATAATGACGAGCAGTTTCCTATGCGATTGCGACTCCGCACTAATTCGCGGCATTATGACTATGAACATAGCCAACATGACTAGCTTTCTAAATTTACTTTAGGTGGTTGTACCATCGACTCGCGAGAGAGAGGACTCGCGTACCTATTGATTACACGAGGTAATGTCTAATCGCATAGTCATAATGTTTAATTTCTTATTGCAGTGATATTTATTTACATGCCATACTTATTTACACTACAATGGGCTTTTCTCCATTTTCTATTTAACTTAACTATTGAAACTATCGTTAAAGTAAGTTCGGTGTCATGACATAAGAAATAACACACATATTATTTTAAAGTGGCATACAAATCAAGTCAGCTAATATCTGAGGTTTAATATATTTACTACAAGTTCTTTTAACTGATAAATAAAGTCTGTCGATAAATAAATCTGTCTGTACACCTTATAAGACGTTATTGATGTAAAATTTTAAAGTTCGTTCGGTGACATTTTATACAAAACTAGCAGACCCGGCAGACGTTGTCTTGCAGCATACCTATTTTTATATGCTATTACCTATAATATCAGGGTCTAAGCCGCCCATCAAGATGAAACAAACACCATTTTTTAAGTAAGACCACCAAACCACATCAAATTCCATAGAGTAGTTTTTGCGTGAAGCTCGGATAGACATACAGGCAGACAAAAATTTTAAAAATAATAATATTTTGGCTTCTATTGGCCCTATGAAGTCTTGAATTAAATGGTTTTCTCAATAATTTCTTATCAATATTTCGCATTTTTTATTAGATTTTATATATTAAAAAAGTAACTTCTTTCCTAACTTTCTTCTTCCTTCCTTTCCTTGATTTGTCATTTGACCTGTTCACTTTGTTGTGTCAATTATGTGTGTGTGTGTGTGTGTGTTTATTATTTGATTATACTTGCTATTTATGTACCTACATCATATCATACCTCTACTCTCTTTACTTCTAGTGCTGTCCTAATCTTCTTTTGGGCTGCCTGGAAGAAATTTTTAAAACGATAAAGGTCGCTATTGTTTGTGTTACTTTCTTGTGCTTTTGTGTGTGTAATTTGTTTTTTGGTGTACAAAAAATAAGATGTTACTTAAATAAAGAAGATTAAGATAAGATAAGATTTTCCTTACTCGTTCATGATGGGACAAGTGTTTCACTAAACTTAAATACAACGATCACGTAATGCTTTAAGAAATTAATAGTTTTGACAAAGCAACAAAGAAATGGTTCAAAGACCTATTATCTGAGTAGGTATCTAATGTTTTTTTTTTGTTTCAAACTTTCTACAATACAAAGGTAGGTAAGTACTTGCTTGGCTGCTAACTTATATACATATTTATGATTCTTTACATCGTCATCTGGGCCATCATAGATATGACCATAAAACTTACGACTTTAATTTTGATCTTCAAGTATGTACCTAAATATTTGTAAATAGTCAAATCAACTGATCCCATTATATATAAGACCCTTCTAATTGATTAAGCGTTTTGATTTAAACTTTTTAGTTTTGTTAATATACTTAATCTGCTCCATAAAATAGTAACTGTTTTTATCGGGGACATTTAAGTATTGATACTTATTGCAAGTTGGTGCAATCATTATGATTGTTCCATCGAAGTTGAAAGACAAAATATTGAATGCATATCTATCTTATCATAACAGGTTTGATACCTACACATAGGTAGGTACTTATTTTTACGCTGCTTGTTTACAAAGTTATCAGAATAAAACCTTAGTAACTTCTGCATTATTAGATACACGAAAGATGTTAGTTATGAGAGAATAATTTTAATCATTTTAATCATCATCGTCATTTGCTATAATTGGTAGGTATTTAAAAGATTAGTCGAATTAGAATTAAATAATGTATGTAATTTAACGATAAACCGGAAATGTTAAAGTTGTTGAAATTAAATTAGCACTGCATTGAGGCATGCCATTGCGTTTGATTTTGAATTATTCATCGTTAAACTGATCGAGTAATTAATACAAAGAATTACAATTTAAAATTCAGTAAAAAGTACTATTTTTCTTCATGTTTTGCCCATTATTGTCGTTGTACTTAAATATTTCCATTCTTACTCATCACAAAGTTTACTGGTTACTATGTATATTAAAGTTATTGGTAAGTAGGTATGATTATTTCATTACGTTTTTATTTTTAAATACCTATACCATTTCTTTATAATCATTATTACAAGGGCAGGGCGTTGATGCAATGGGTCAATGTTAATAACAAGTTTCTCTGTATAAACAAGCTAGATTCTCATTAATGTAACTTTCATTTGTGCTAACAAAAACTTGCATGTTCCCACGACGGACGACGGCATCAGCTAGAAGGATCGTACGTATACAATACATAGACGCTTGCGCCCTGCGCCTGTCGAGCGATGGTTAACTTTTTTCCCCCATTACGCTTTCCGTGGAAGCTAACGTCACGCAGTTTTGTCATGGGAATGAGAACTTACATTCACGTTGTTAAGCGCAAGTAAGAGTAAAATGGATTGAAGACAACAGGTAGTTATTACATTTATTGCTTACGTTGTCTGATACTGTAGAATGGGAAATTATTAAACCTACTCACGATACATCATTCACTGCAACCTGCAGCAAGTCGATAAACTCGTATGGTCATTACGATTCGATCATCGCTAACGAACTTGAATAAACAAGAAATTAATAAATTTAAGTAAAAAAATAATTGCTGCTTGTGTTGAGTACATACACTATATACGTAGATATGTGGGTCTTAGATTATAGTCGCACTGTACCTACGAACTATCTCTACATCTCAAGAACTTAGAAATCGTAGCCTTATGCTGTTCCCGTGCGTGATGTCTCATTATTCGTCCCATTAGCGTGAAAATGTTTGCGTGTTTTGTCGCGGTTGTCAGTAAAGTACCATCCGAAGTCACTTGGTTTCTGCTGTTGATGTTCACTACGCGTAAAGCCGCCGATTTATCTGTCTGCACTTATGTTAACTCCCACATGTGACATACGGTACTTAATTGAAAAGATCGTTAGCTAACTCGGGCCTAAGTTTTTGCCCGGTTTATGTATGTGTTACCGTTAAAATGCATAATAAGTTAATGTGCACATTAACTAGGTAATCTGCAGATACACTGATACGATACGTTAAAGTGTAAAAAAAGGTCTTATTTTCACTTTACCCAGTTAGTCTGCACAGTAACGGATGGTACATCGTTAAATTGCGGAAGACTGGCTACCTGAGTACCAATTTGTGTTGATGTCGTGGCCACATCGAAGATTTGCTCACATCATGAAATGATCGATCTGGCCGATCGATCGAGATTTGGCCGAATCGTAAAAACGCGGAAAATAGGGCATAACTTCGAACCGTGACGTCTCCGGCGCTGCGGAAGGTGCAGCCCCTTCGCCCTTGCGTAACAAAGCACAGACACCCACGCTCGCCTGCGCAGCTTCGGCTTACTGGTCGCCTTCGGCGACCAGCCTCAGCCGCTCTGGCTCGCCCGGGTGTCTGCGTTTTGTTACAGCGGGCGGGGGCTGCCCTCCCTCCGCGCCTCCGGGTTCTAAAAAACACTAGGGGTAGGGCATACAAGACTACGTGGAGTAGGGGTAGGCTAATTCGGTTCTGTAACCAATTCGACCTACCTACCTTGAAGAATTTGACTGAGTAGTAATGGAAATGAGTATTTTCATATTTTTTCATATTTCATATTTATTTATTTGCTTAAAACATGTGTTACATTCAGGTATTCAATGTTTTATATCCAAAATCAACTAAATTTTTATGTTTCCGTTCAATGTTACTCGTTTTTAACAATTGACGTTCAAACAAGAACCTATTTTATAGACTTTACCGTATGCATGGTCGTTAGTCTGCAGATTAGCTAGGAAGTCTGCAGATTAACTAGTTAATGTATGAACTCAATTATAGTTTTTCCACTTTAACTGACTCAGCCAGATAATTTGCAGAATACCTCGTTAATCTGCATTCTATCTGATTTACGCACATTAACGGTAACATATGCACTACTTATGCTATAAATAGTATATTTTTAAGTTTTCATTTCTAAAGCTACTTCAATTATTATTATTTATTTCCAAATTTTGTAATACATAGATAGGTATAAGATTGGGATCAAAAATTTAATTGTAAACAACGAAAATCGTAAATATTCATGACGAACAATAGAAATTAGTATTACTCAGTTGAACGGCAGGTCCATATTACTTTTCTTATAGGTAGCATAATTAGTTACTTACTTTTAGTTTACAGTCGTGTAGTTCAATGATGCGTATTAAAAATCTATTACAAAATATGCATATCAATGTACCTATATTAGTCGATTTTATTCGTAATGATTAAATTATTAATAGGTAACGTACCTACTTAATATTCAAAGCGAACATGCACTAGTCTACTGCAGATTCTGTAAGAATCGGTTACGTATAGGTAGGTACCTACGCACTCTAAATACATAATAAAATGTAACAATACCTGGAGTGTCTTCTGTGTTTTCCGTGACCAAGATTAGCCATCATGTACTCAGGATGATGAGGTAGTGACATGCGAGATCTTGGAGGAGGAGGTAAGTAGCCAGATGGTGGAATAGGAGCGTATATCGGCTCATATGCCATTGGACGTGATGCATAAATCGGATCTTCGATGTATAGTGATCGCCTTCGTTCTGCTGAAAAATTATTAACACTATGGAAATACTCAACAAATTACTTCTTTAGGTAGGTAGAAAGCTTTAGTACCTACAGCTACCAACGTTCATGCAAGTGACCTTACTAACATTTTCACTTTTGTCTTTATCGACATGCATGTGTATTAGACATTTTAAAGTCTACAAAATTCGTAATCCAAAATGAAACATTCTACATGATTATAATCTGTATCAAGTATTTCACAGGTCTATTAAAATTTCTTAACAATAGGTCCTAATTTATTTCGGTAAGTAGATATTATGTAGAAGCAATTAAAATGGCATTATCCAAATACCTCCTTTTTACATCAAGTTCTTAATTTATTTTGAGGTTGAAAGGTATTTAGTCAACAAAGTAATTTGTATTAGGTACTTACTAATTATTAAATTTTAGCCGTGACTAAGTATGCAACTATAAATATTACCTACATTACATTATTTAATGAATGATATAACTTACGCATTGGTGCATGGCCGTACATTGCTAAGTCCGAATAGTCCGGCCTGGTTCTGGATACTTTTCTATTATACAATGCGTATTCGGGTGAAGCAGCTGGTTCATAGTGTATTACGTTTCTCGGATGCGGCGTAGGTAAATCCTCTCCAGAGTCATAGTTTTTCGTAGGAACATAGTAAAAACTCGCACTGACAGGCTCACCAGCAAAGGAGTTCATGTTTTCTTCTTGGCTCGATTCGGGAGTCTCACCTTGCATCATCCCAACAGCTTCGTTGTCCC
The DNA here is from genome assembly GCA_905404135.1 of Hesperia comma. Classification (NCBI taxonomy): domain Eukaryota; kingdom Metazoa; phylum Arthropoda; class Insecta; order Lepidoptera; family Hesperiidae; genus Hesperia; species Hesperia comma. Next base: position 6,206,260 of record FR990018.1, read on the forward strand.
AGGGATCGAGGTACACTCTGTTATTCGACGGAGGACTCTGGTCTTCTTCACCATCACTATCAAAATCCACGGCCACCCAGTACGGACTACCTGCGTGCCCTGGCATCTCTGTTCACTCACACACAAATATCAACGACAAGTCGTCTCGACCTGTGATTTTATTGACACTGAGACTATAGTCACTGAGTTTAGGCACATTAGCATTGCCACAAGTTTGCACGTACTATCCACACATGGTACTGTGTGTAATTTATGTCCTTCGCTTTATGCTCATTCTTATTCTCATCACGGGACCGAGAATATTCGACAGACGAACGATGCAATTGGCGGGAGTTTATCGGAGTTACACATGCGCGGGCGCACGCCACAGCACCTGCTTTGATATAACTTAACTTGTGTCCCTGTGAGGTGCGAGCAAGCAATCGCTGCCAGCAACGGTGCAAGTGAAGATGCAACCCACACATAATGAGAAATGCCGGCGAACTGCGGAGTGGGGTACACACGCATACTTGATAATAATAATGTAATGAATAGCGCTTCAGCATGACTATTGTCTATATTGTGATTTGTGACTAAACTTACTTCTTTCGCCGTATCTTCAGTTCACTCGTGTAAATAGCACCCTTCTTTGTGCTACCTACTTACGAGGAATAAAATGACTTTTAAACGTGTATTATAAATATCTACTTAGACTTAGATGATAAAATTATTTCTTAAGTCAATTCCAGTATCGCTAATAAGAAAAAAAATTATTATATTACCAGGTATCTTAAGGTACATATATTATTTTTCACGATAATTATGCCATACCAGCAATTATTCATTAGGTATTTGTATTAAGTAGGTATAAGTAGTAGTGTAAATACCTACGTACTAAAATTCCGTGTGTGGATGTAATAAGCATTATTATATTGTAATGGGATTATATTATATATAAATAGGGATTCTCTGTTATTAAGAATTTCCTTACATGCTACGATGGACGAAACTAAATCTACGGTGCTACATAAATCCTACCGTGTCCGGGTATCGAAAGGTCTCCCACACGGCTCGGAGACTTCGGCAGAGGAGTGTCGAGACACTATCACCTGACAACCGAATCTCGTCAAGTATTTTTTTATTGAATTAAGGTAGCAAACGAGCATCATACCACCCTTCCGCTGCCGCCCATAGCAATTGTGACCGACTTAGAACAAGACCAAAAGGGACTAGGGTGGTTAGTCCAATTAGTAGATGGTGTTAGAATGTTAGTTGGTTAGTTTGTTAATAAGTGTGAGGACAGGGACTGTTAGTGATAGTTAGTCCTGTTAGTTAATATTTAGTATTGTCCAGTTAGTAATGATTAGTGTGAGTCTTGTTCCAATTCGGTCACAGATGCGTTGCTACCCCTGAGGACTGAGATGGTCACCTCTAAAAAGTGAACCGGGAAGTAATAATTTCACATAAGTAATGTTAGTACTTAGATGTCTTCGATGAAAGAAATAATTGCTTTTAACAAAAAAATATATGCGACTGCAACATGGACAAACAGAGATAACTCAAAATCGGCCAAGTACGAGTTGGACTCGCGCACGAAGGGTTCCGTACCATTATGTATAAAAATGCCAAAAAAATCTGGTCTGTTGTATGAAAGCCTCACTTAAATATTTACTTTAGTTTTTTGTAGCCACAAGCAACGCCATCTCTTGGACCGAAGGGTAACTAATTTATCGCTGAAGCGTCGAAGCCATAATTTCGACTTAAATATTTATTTTATTCAGTGTTTTAGTATTTGTTGTTGTAGCGGCAACAGAAATACATCATCTGTGAAAATTTCAACTGTCTAACTATTACGGTTCATGAGATACAGCCTGGTGACAGACGGACGGACGGACGGATGGACGGACGGACAGCGAAGTCTCAGTAATAGGGTCCCGTTTTACCCTTTGGGTACGGAACCCTAAAAACTACTCGTCAGATGGCACTCAATTCAACCCATCTAGGTGTAAAGTTCTCGTCACTGTCAGCTTTGGTAAGAGTATGGCACATGATAGGTATCTACAGCAGGACAAGGATGTATGTCTTCTACAGACGAGCGCAGACGAGGGAAATGTTTACTATGTTTTAAGGAGGGACCGGGACAAGTCGTAGCAGTAGACTGAGAAATAGTAATTTTCACCTCTGTTTATATCTTCTCACTGTTTCTCACACGAAACACAGAGACCAGGTTGCTCACCTCAAGTATTGAATAATGACCTCGTAATGACATTTCGTTTACAAGTAAATAAACAAGTAGTCTGTGCAAAATGATGACGTCATAATTTTACATTATCTGTTGAATTTATTTGAATTACAGATTTCAATGCAGTTATTTTAGCCAAGGGCTTACATACTATACATCAATGGCTTACATACTAAAATAATGCCTAAAATAATAGAAAACCTGTCATGAGGGCGCTAAAATTTCCTTTTTTAAGGCAACAGTACATAACTATAGTAACGCTTAATGTCCGCCCAACTTATCTCTGAAATGGCAAAAATTGGAACTAACGAAAAGTCATTCATAAGTACAGTAGAACGGGGTGAATAGAGATTGCGGGTTGAATAGAGACAAAACTGAAAACGTAATTCAATGCGTGATATTCAAAAGGAAACGTTATTAAAGTGTATATTATTAGAGTCTACAAATTAAAAAACAAAATATACCCTTTAGTAACGTTTCCTTTTGAATATCACGCATTGAATTACGTTTTCAGTTTTGTCTCTATTCAACCCGCAATCTCTATTCACCCCGTTCTACCGTTGTGTTCATTCATTTGTCAGTTACTAGCACAGAACACTATACTCCTGTCGGAGGTTACTAGTGTGCAATGATTGGTCAAATGAATGTCATAATTATGCGTCCGACAGCGCCTCTTTCGTTTCAGTCCTAAGCATAGGTAGACTATCTCTATATAGTGTTCTGTGATCTCTATGGTCTTAAGTTGGGTTTACTATAGGTACCTATATTGTATTGCTAGTGTTGCCCAGTAAGAATTATTATAGTAGGGCCATTTTAATCATAGAGATATTACACTAGAGTGGGTGAGCCATATGGCTGCCCATACCACAACCCATCGGAATCGCCCCCGGTTAGAAAGAGAAACAACGATAACGGTTATTACCTATCTCTATCTGATCCCGATGAGCCAGAAAGAGAAAGGTGATTACTAAAGATTTCGTCTCTTTTTATCCTAGGTACGCTCTGAAGCCTCGCCAGAAAGAGAAAGGTGATTACTAAAGATTTCGTCTCTTTTTATACGAGGTACGCTCTGAAGCCTGGCTTCTGCCCTCTAGTGTAATATCTCTATGATTTTAATAGGTCACATTTGACATTTGTGTCTCTGCTTCACACCTGCTGGAAAACATCGATTAAATTTAATTAATCGATGAGGTCTTCAAAAATTTGTAAATTGGATGCAATTAATGTACAACTTATCTACTGATCTGTTTCTTTTGGTACCATCCCTAATGTTTAAAAAGAAAAAGAGTTCACTGACTTTGTAACTTTGTAACTTATTCTTTTTAAACATAAGGGATGGTACCGATAGAAAAGATCACTTGTTATTCGATAAGTCGAAATAATCGACAAAAAGTATTTCACCATTACAAAATACAAAATATTTTAAAGCGAACAAAATTAATTTTGTTACATTATAGGCATGTGACATTTTTAAAATACATAATCATTCATTTATAAATAACGTCAGGCTCAAAAGAGTCAAAAGCCAGTATCCTGAAACGTGAAATGTTACAAAAAAGTCATGATTTCATTTCGCGCCATTATTTGGCACATTATTTTTGTCGTTTTTTTAGTAGTTGTGCGAACTGTGCGCAAATAATACTTTTATATAACGATCGGATTCAATTTACAGAAGTTTGAAGTCCTTGTCGATTACTTAAATTTAATCGATGTTTTTCGGCAGGTTATCCTCACTATGAAGCAAAGACAAACCGTTGTCAAATGTGACCTATTGAAATGGCCCTACTAACTACTTTATATGGATTAAAGCTTTTAGACGGGTAAAAGAATGGATTTAATTATTAGTTTAAGAATTAATAATTATACTGGTGTCCCTATCTATGAAGCTCGACACACTTCAATTTAATATAAAATTAACTTACGATAAAGATATTTTAAAAAACACTTTGGTATTCTAAAAGTGACAAAGTTTTAAAAAATTCAGCTTCATTTCATAATGTCATTTAATTTGTTGAGGCCACAAATTATAATAGGGTCATTTTAATAGATCACATTTGACAGCTGTCAATCTTTGCTTCATAGTGAGGTGACCTGCTTAGAAACATCGATTGAATTATTGCCTAATTAATTAATTTCTTAATTAATCCACATTCTCATTCTCATTCTGCCTCGTGTGGATTTCAAGCCATATGATTGGTGAATCGCGCACAGCTCCGCTCCGCTCCGCCTCAGTGGAACCGCACCCTAATACTGCATTTTAAAATTACGAGTAAATGTTCGATATTTTAGTTTGTGATTTTAGGCTAGCTAGTAATGATGCCGAACTATTGATAGTTTCGCTATCGATTGTTGACCTTGAAAATCAGTTAGGATATCGATAGTACTATCGATAGTAGAGTAGATAGTAATCATGGTAATACTATTGGTTATCTGCAATAGTAGATTTTTTCAATACTATCGATAGTCCTATCGATAGTCTCACTATTGCCACACTATCGATAGACTATAGTAGTCTATCGATAGTAGCCTATCGAGCGGCATCACTACTAGCTAGTGGCAACCTGGCAACATTACTATCTTCGCTTCGCGCCAGAATATTATTGATACGTCAAAAATGTGTTGTTTCGGTTCCTTCATCCTTGTTCTTTTAGATTACGATTTGTTTTGAAAAAAATTGAGTGTTATTGAACTGTATTACATACTATGATGGAAATCTGTAATATAGTTTAAATCTCTCGTCGCAACAAAGACATGTAAATCCTTTTATTTTGTTACTTTTGTTAGTCTCAATGGTCTCATACAGGTCTCATATAGTTCTTGTACATCATTATGTCTTTAGTAGACATCAATAAAATTCGTTTACATTTCGATTTCGTGCCAAGAGTAGGGCTTATGTCCGGTTCTTACCTTTAATTTGGATAATTGATGTATCAGCTAGTGTCGTAGTAGTTACAGGATGTAATATTATGTTTCAGATAGGGGAAAAATGGCAAGCACAGCTGAGGAACTTGAACGGATTATGAATGACGTTGGGGTCTGCGGTTTATTAAACCAACAAACAATTGTAAGAGTAATAAATTTGTTAAATTGTGAGAACGATATCAAACCAGAATTTATCGAGAAGATCTTAGAAATATGTCTTCAGACTCCAAAGGAAGATGTGGTATATGCCAAAAAATTACTGAACATAGTTTCATTAGTACTGAGGAAAGTAGCTGTAAGTCTTTCACATTATTCTTTTTATTGTCAGTAGAACTATGAACCTGATTATTGTGTTTTTTTATCAAATTGATTATTGATCAAATTATGAGCTATATTCTAATATGAATTAAAAATGACAGTGTTTGGGTTTGTTAGCTACTATTTAATAATGTAAATGTATAATTGTCAAACAACCTATTAAGGCAGCTTAGAAGCCTATGGGGTATAAACCACTTTTTAAAGAAATAAGTAAACAATAACACACATCTGATGACTATGATTTTCTGTATCGCAGATATCATGGAGAACCATCCATCTAACCATGATTTGAGAAAAAAAAAATTGTCTGTCACATAATTGTAATAGCCAGAAATCAAACATGGAACCCCTCACTTATATCACTATCAACAAAGTCTGAAGGTTAATTAGATTTTCTTGGTAGGTTATTGTATTATGATATTGCATTGATTCCCAGATAGCACTCAAAAACCTGTCTTCCCAAGTCTGAGCACTAAATTTTGTTTTATAAATCTCACTTTATATTGTAGGAGTAAGGTTGAGTTTTTATAGCAGCAATTTCGGTTGTAATTATTATTATTATTGCTTTTTGTGTATTGTTTTGCAAATACAACTTTAAGTTATGTATGAATGAAATTGCATTAAAATATTTTTATAACTGTTTTTTCAGGGGGATGAATTCAAAACAAAGCCAGACTTATTGCCTTCAATGCTTAATTTAGTTTTCATGATAAATACATCAATATATAGCTCTACATCAGATCAATTAAAGGTCATATACTTTAAAATGCTGCTTTCATATCCTGAAGAAGTATATGGTAAATTGGACGACAATGAGAAAATAATGGAATTATTTGATTTGTATGTTGATCAGAGGTTTCCAATAGAATTGAGAGTACAGGTATTGCCTTTTTCTAGTTGGTTGGTTAAAATTGCAACATGATATTGTGTGATTATTTAAATGGTAGGTATGTTGATGTTTTTTTTATTGAAAATTTATAATTTCAGCCCATTCAAGTACTGCACAAGCATGTAAAAGCCTTAACACCAGAAAAGAGAAGGAATTTTGTTGAAAAGGGAATCAAAGTTTGGTTCCAAAAATTGATACCAAATGTTATGTCTTTTGTCGATATACCTAATTTTGAAATTGAAACTTGTTTACCTGCACTGGAAGTGATTGCAGATGAATTTCAGTATGTTGATTATTATGAGCACTACAATTCCTATCTTATACTACAGGGTTTTTTTGAACAGCAAAAGTGAGTATATAATAAGGTTCTCAAGTAATTTATTTGGTTATGACTGTTTCTATGTACTAAAATCTTGCTAAATTGAAATTAGAAAAAAATTGTTTGTTTACATTTAGACCAATTTGTAAATTGTGTATTTTAACAATTTCTTTTTATTCACAGATATCCAAGTATTATGAAGAATCTTGTAACACAGGGTAGCAACATTTGGCACAGACTATGGATTATATTTGTAAAAATCCTAAAGACCCACTTAACAAAAAGTGGTAGTGCAGGAAGTCCCATAAATTCAATGTTGCCAGTTGTAGAAACTGCATTCAAAATGGATGTGATTAATAGATGTCGCGCTTTTGAATGCTGGAATGCTTTGATTGACAATTTTGCTACGGAAACAAGTGAAATGTACATAAATAAGAGAATCAAACTTCTCGTAATACCTCTTCATTCAAACAATGCTAAAATAGAAGAAACTGTAATTGCCAAAATAAAGTGTTGGTGGCATTTGATACGTAGTTATTACTCCAAATTAAATAATTTTGCAGAAACCGTATTGGTTCCTTTCCTACATTTTTGTTTTGGCAAGCCAAATGATTCTGGTAGAACTGTACCAATACCGGGTATGCTTACTTACAAAACAAAGGAATATTGTGTGAAGGCTCTTGTGAATATTTTGGGGCACGAAAATTGTGATGGGTGTGTGGACTTACTTGCGTCAAAGTATAACATTTTAAATGATCAACATTTACCAAGATATATGCCAGATCTAATTTATTCCATGAAGGCAGCAACTAAAATTGTTGCAACTAATACAAACAAGTTAAGGAATCCTTACAAGTGTGCTTGGTCAAGCTTTTTAAAATTGATAGATGAGATAGGTGATGAGGAGATACAAAGGAATTTATTAATCCAATTGCTGGAAATGCTTGAAAACTTATTACAGGTTGGTTCACTCTCTTATAAATTTTGCAAAGATTCCTTAATGTAAAATAAAGAATTATTATTATTTAGGTGTCTGGGCATAGGGAACAAGTATCCCTACGAGGCCACTGCGACCATCTCTGATCTATTGTAGCCATCCCAGTTTTAGTTACATCTGGTCCCCCAGGCCTACAGTTTTAATAAACCGTAGTACGTTTCCGGGGTCCATCTCTTTAATCAGGTCAGGTTTGATTATGTGACCTCCAAGTATACATTGTAAAATAAAGAATTAATACTTGTAAAAAATGTAAAATATAGTGTAATTAGAGGCCAACCATAAATTATGTTACATGTTGGCTGCAACCCATTAATGGCTCACTACTGAGCACAGGAATAGGTATTGAGGAGGCCTAAAGCATACCCCAATACACTGTTCCAGTGCTGATTGATAGAGGGGATAGTGCAGATTACCTATTATTATTTGTTGTATTGTTACATATGTTTTAAATTACAATTGTTTATGTATTTCAGGTAAAAGAGGGTGAGATCTATGTTGATATCGTTTTGAACGATTTGGTTTTTACGTTTTTGAGAGTAGATGAGAGATTGAAAGACATTCCAAATCTCGAACAAATGCGGAATTGTCCATTATACAAAATTTTGTTCATAATTCTAAATCCATTATTTGGACCTCCATATAACAGGTGAATGAGATTTATACAAAATATTTATAATTCTATTGTAATTACAATTTTATTAATACATGGGTGAATTTGTATGACTTTTATTTACACTAATTCTTTATTTGTTGCAGAAATAACACATGTGAAGCTGTTGAGAAATTTAAACCGTACACTGATTTAATTGTTGAATACTATCTCAATATTGACACCATCGAGGCTTTCTTAAATCAACTCATAATACACAATAAATCAGTATTAATATGGTCTGCAATGGCAAAGTCTATATTTGAAAAGAATACTGTCGCTACTCCAGATATACTCTGTATGATGTTACGTTGGCCTCTAAAAAAATTAGATACATTCTGTCATGTATGTATATCATGTTCTGTAATGTATTTTTTACCATTTCTATAAATGTTTCATTCTCATATTTTCCTGATTTCCTTCTTAATAGGTGGAATCAGCTATAGCAATGTGGTTTGTACTGTTTAACATTATGCCCATGAAAAGGGGTGTATTAAATATCAATGATGAAATAATAGAAGTACTAAGTACTTATAAAAATGACAAAGATACATCATCATTTATTTTAAATATGGCAATAAGTTTATTGCGTAAAAAAATTGCTTCAAAAGGTAAGTAAGAAATTTTAAAATGATATACTGCAGTTGTAAATTAAGTAAAATTTGCCTTAATTGTAACATAATTTAGCTTATATATTTTTTGCTTTCAGGAACAAATTATGGAAAGGAAGTGTCGCTGGTAAATCATGTTTCAAAGAAATTTAATGATTTGAATTGTTCACTTCCAGTATTTTCTAAATTAATAGATATTCTTCTAGAACTCTTCTGTGAGCTTTTAAAAGATGTAAATATAGAAATTGCGGAAGAGGTATTGAAGATACTTAAAATTGTTTATACAAAATTACAATTGGCATTTCAAATGTCCATTAAAGTTGTAAGTATAAATATAGGCTTATGTAGTTCTTATCAAGTTATTGCGAATGTCATTGTCTTTAATTTTTGTTGTTGTTTATGTTCTATTTATACTTTTCAGGATTCAGATTTATTTATGAAAGTTGAACAGTTGTTAAAGTATGTTCAAGATTTATTTAAACTAGAAGCCTATACATTTTTAAATAAACCTACCCTAATTGATTTTATAGACTTTGCACAGTGCTTTGTGGAACAAAAACCATTGGAAGCTGCTGTGCTTGCCACTTTACAAACGTTTTTGAAAATATTGGATAAAAATGATCCGTTCATTGATATCATCAATAAAATTATTAATTCTGTGAACAATAATTCCAATCAAACAATTCAAAATGCTAATCCTATATTTACTACACCGGCTAACAAAAAAAGAAAGAAAAGGGAATCCGATATTGTTAATACAGTTGTTGAAGATGGAGAAGAATTCGTTGTTGTGAAATCAAATTGGAAATTTAATCCTAAAAAATTAACTGAAAATCAAAAGGAAAAACTCAAAAGAAAGCGAGAGGATATACCAGCACTTTATCAGGATTTGTCTCAGTCACAAGACGAATTTAAATTAAACACATGGAAAACGGATTCTCAAGACACTACCACTACAACGACTAATAGCAAATGTAATGATTTGACAACCAGTGAAAAGGTATCATCAATTCTCAAAAATATGCCTAATACAGATGTTGTGCCGAAAATATTACAAAACATACTTACTGAAAAAGATGAAAAAATAGATTCAAGTCTGGAATTGTCTAAGGAACATATTAATGAAAACAAGATTCCATGTACGAAAGAAGTGAAACCCAGATTATCATTAAAAGATCGCATCTTGCGAAGTGTTAAACTTTTGACGGAAAATACCGATGGGCAATATGATGAGAAAAATTTAAAGTCAGAAATCAATGACACTAAGTTACAATTAAAAACACCGGTTGGAATCAATAATAAAAATTTTGCTAATGCTAATGTCAATTCAGCACCTTCCGAAATAAACACTGATAGACCTTCGCGAGTAAAAAGAAAACCGAAGAAATTTGATGAAATGGAAATATTTGCTATTAAGAAAAGGCGTAATTCCCAAGGTGAATCCCAAAATAAAGACTCGTTTGAAGAATTGCATAATAGTGAAGTAGTTAAGGAGATTTCGAAAGTCGAGGAAATTAAATTGAACGCTGATGTTTCTAAAAATGATCAATCAGAGATGAATAAACCAGATCCAAATGTAAGACAAGATACAATAAAGAACACTAATATTCCCGATGAAAATCAATTGGACGTTGTACACAATCAGATAGCCCAAGATAAAAATGTTGATGATCAAACACAAAGTAGCAAATTAAGTGATATCTCAACAACATCAACAGTTGATAAAGATAACGATGCTTCTAAGTCGGTACTTGTAATGGCAGATAAGAATGACCAACATAAAACTAAAGAAGACTGTTCAAGTGAAAATGTATCCAATAAGAAAACTGGGAAAAAGAAGTCACGAATTGAGAAAGAGTTGGCAATTGATATGGTAGAAGGTCACCCATTTCTGAAAGCGCAACCAGAAAAAAGGCTTACTCGGAAGAAAGCATCGGAATCTCCTGTTATATCCCGAAGAAAAAGTTTAACTCAAAAGTTGAACAAATCCAAAGTAGATCAAAAATATACACCTAAGGTCGATAAAAAAACGAAAGAAATTGATGAACAGTCGGATAAATGTAATGAGTTAGATGCTTTTCCAGATTCTCAGGAATCCAATCTTACCGATGAAAATGGATCTCAAGATATTATTGAAAGTTCTCAAGATTCTACAGTAAGTATAATGTCAATAAAATCCTCCAAGACTCCGAAACGTGTACCTATTGTAACAATAGAAAATATCGACCATAATAAATTAGCGGACGAAACAAAGCAAAGTTTCAAAATTGCAAACGTGGATAATAAAACAGAGAAGGAATCCGTAACTTCTATCAATGATGATAGTGACTTTCCTGTTAATAAGACAGCGGCCGAACATAACGTAGTTCAAATAGACTTGACGGCAGATTTTGATACAGAGCCATTAGAAAAAATAAGTCACGACGAAGTTATAGAAATTGAAGACAAAAGTCCACCAATTATTGCGAATATATTCAATAGCTCTCATATTGATATGGATACACAGGATATAGCTGACGCTGATACTCAGCCAATGGAATCTAACATTATAAATAATGAATTAGATAATATTACTCCATGTAACATAACCAAAACTTTAGATGCTAGTAGACTTCAGGAAAATGCAGTTGATTCTGTTACTAATATTGACACAACACCAATACGTACACAAGACGATACCACAATATCTCTAATAGAACCTTTATCATGTGCGACAGAAATAAATCAAGAAGCAGAAAAAAAATTGCCAAAATTATCACACCAGAATGAAGAGCAGAGAAAGCAAGATTTTCTTAATAACACTTTGGAAATATCTCCTATTAAAACCTTAAGCCCCGTTAGGGGCAAAAAGTCACCATCCCCAGAAACTAGCGGTGACTATGATGTCATAAAACTGTCATCCCCAGTACAGAGCAATGGCGAGCCGTTTGAAAAATGTGATTCTCCTGAAATTTTTACTGAGGATAAAGTTTCACCCGATAAAAGAGACCAATCCCCACCTCGAGCAGAGACTCGTGTAAACACTGCAAGCCCTAGGTCACTTTCTCTAAAAAAAAATAAGCCTCAAGTGAGAGCTAGCGGACGCGCCGCACAGATGCTTGGACTTTGTATCCCAGGTCCCGATAGATTACAAAACATAATTAATTCCGAAAAACCTTTAGAAGTTGAAGAACCAAAGAAATGCAGCCCAAAAAATTCATCAGCAAAACGTAACCTTAGAATGTTGTACAACTCAACAAATGAAAGCAGCGAGACGTCGGAGGAAACTGAAGAATGTAATAAATTCTTGACTATGAAAAGAAGTTTACCTGCTGCAGACAGCGGTCCGTCTGTTCCTATTTTAAAAAGAAAACTTGTTGATATTGCTGATGATTCTACTGTTTCTCCAGCTAGCAAAGTAAGCACAGCAGCACAGTTTAAGTCAAATTGTTAATTATAATTTTGTTTGATTATTCTTGATATTGAACTAATTTTTTACAGAGAAAGAGAGTAAGCTTTCATGATCCACCGGTCTCCACAACGGTGTGCGTGAAAAAATATATAGAATCAGGCAGCGTCCGTTCCCCTCAAAATTCGGTTATTCGACGACAAGAGAGACAAAGTCTGAGAGCGAAATTAGAAGCTGGCGGAAATTTAAAATCACAGAAGCGTCTAGATACAGAGTTTAAATTAGACAGTGCTTTAACAAACGCTGTTGAAAGTTTTAGCGAAGGCGATGTGGCTTCCAGCACAACAGAAGACACGGAAATGAGCTCCTTGGAACCAACTCCTCTTGTGGAGGTGGTCAAAAATAGTGAACTTAATGATGTTGATCCAATTTGTTTGGAACTTATTAACTGCAACGACCCTGTAGATAATATTGCCGGGGATTTGTCATCGTCGGCAATGAGGCCTTTGCTTGTTAAAGAGTTCGCTGGCAAGATAGAAACTGTTGGCGATTTGGCTAAATTGACAGAGCTCGAAGTGAACAGACTTTGTATAAAAGCACCTAAGGTGCAAGTCGCTAAAAAAGTGTTGACAGAATATGCTAAGAAAGTAAATGTTATTGCAAGTGAAATGACACCAATGACAGAAGCGGCATTTAGTGAGTCTACAGTAATAGATATGAAGAGTATAGACGTAGAGATGCAAACAGATCGTTTAGCTGTAGGAAATATGGAAGTGCAAACTGATGTATTAGACACGTCGTCGGCGGATACACAGACGACTATAGTGTCCACTGTAGATTGCGACGTTCAGACAGATGAATCCGGCAGTAAATCTACTGAGGATACTGTGAAATCGTTGTTGGAAGTAAGTGCATTTCACTTATTATTTACTAGTTGTGCCCGCGACTTCGTTCGTACGTAGGAGATTTTCCCGCGGCAATCCCAATTTCGCGGGAACTCCGGGATAGAAAGTAGCCTATATGTTGCAGCACAATCTCTATCTTCTATAGCCTATATCTTCCAGTGAAAGTCCCATAAAAATCCGTTCAGCCGTTTCTGAGATTAGCGTGAACAAATATACAGACATAAAAACATACAGATATACAGACATACAGACAAAATTAAAAAGCATTGTTTTGGGTTCTCTTGTGAATATAAAGGGCCCCCATTATAAATTTTTGAATAAATTTTCCATGTACGGACAGGGATCAGTTACAGATTCTTAAGCCCAACGTAATCTCCCACACTTACCCTCAATTTAACTCTTATTAATAGTGGAGTGCCGTAAGACATAAAAATGGCAAAACCTCGGAATCCAGGGACTATGAATGAATCTTCACAAAAACTGTTGGACTGTATTTCAAAATGCACAAATAGAAAAGTTAAAAAAAATTAATTCACCGATCTTTTTTTTATTTTTTTTTATCTTCGTTGGTAAGTTTGTGACCGCATAACTTCGTTTTGGGTAAACCTATTTTGATAATTATTTATTTTCTTCAAAGCTGGTGCTTTTGGTATGGTCCCATATAAAATTGAGCGACATCTGACGAGTAGTTTCGAATTAACTTGGATGATGTGTAAGGATGTTTTGTAGTGTGTGTTTATGGTTTTTTCCTAATAACTTTTTACTGAGTGTTTAAATTTTTATGATTCTCTTTTTATTTGAAAGCTGGTACTTGCATTGTAGTGTCATATAAATTTGAGCAGCATCTGACCAGTAGTTTTTGAATTATTCTTAATATTTTTTTGTATGTATGTTATCTCATATTTTACTAGAGTTCCGATTTTGATCATTCTTTTTTTAATCAAAAGCTGAGGCTTTAGGTTAGGTCCCGTATAAATTTGAGTTCCGTCAGACGAGTAGTTTTCGAGTTACTCTTAATAATGTGTTTTTAATTTATAGTCGTTACCTCATAACTTGTCACTGGGTGCTTCGATTTTGATAATTCTTTTTTTATTCGAAAGCTAGTACTTGACGTGTGGTTACATATAAATTTCAGCGTCATCTGACGAGTAGTTTTTGAGTTGTCCATACTTCTCGATTTTGAAGTCGGTTATTTTTTGTAAAAAGTTACTATATTATTTGAAAGCTGGTACTTGTCGGTGGTCCCGTGTAAATTTGAACAACATCTGACGAGTAGTTTTGAATTATCCTTGATAATACCACAAAAAATACCAGCTCAACAAACAACACAACAACAACTCAAAAACTACTCGTCAGATGTCGCTGAAAATTATATGTGAATCGAAGCACCCAGTGACAAGTTATGACGTAACGACCGTAAATTAAATACACATTATTAAGAGTAACTCAAAAACTACTCGTCTGACGGAACTCAAATTTTTACGGGACCGTACCTAAAGCCACAGCTTTTGATTAAAAAAAGAATAATCAAAATCGGAACTCTAATTAGTAAAATATGAGGTAACATATATACAAAAAAATTATTAAGGATAATTCAAAAACTACTGGTCAGATGCCGCTCAAATTTATATGACACTACAATGCAAGTACCAGCTTTCAAATAAAAAGAGAAACATTAAAATCTAAACACTCAGTAAAAAAAAAGTTATTAGGAAAAAACCATAAACACACACTACCAAATATCCTTACACATCATCCAAGTTAATTCGAAACTACTCGTCAGATGTCGCTCAATTTTATATGGGACCATACCAAAAGCACCAGCTTTGAAGAAAATAAATAATTATGAAAATAGGTTTATCCAAAACGAAGTTATGCGGTCACAAACTTACCAACAAGGATAAAAAAAATGTGTGCGTGTACTAGTGTACACACGTATGAAGTGAAACTTCTTAAATATTTTACCAAAAAGACTAGTCGTTGCATACCGTATAACGAAACATTAATCTTTAGCTAGTCTGTGCATATTATGTCATGTCAATGTCAAGCGAATATTTTATTTTTAATTGTATTCTAATAAGATTGTAAACTTACAAATAGATAAAAATCACAATCTTATTAGAATCGTAAAAAGAAAATGTAGGTTTTTTCTAATAAGATTGTGAATAGAGGTCTGTGGTTGTCTTGGTTTTGTTATTTTAAACACAATTGTATGGTGTTTGTTTTGTTCGTGTTTATTTCAATGAAAGTACCACTTTAGTAATTTTGCTCCGAAATACTTTTTCTAAATAAAAAAAGTACTACTTCGTCTGAACCAACCGTAAGAGGGGCAAAATAAATAATATAATAACAATAAAAATAAAAATACACTTAAAAACTAAATACAAACATTACGCCGTTTATTGTCCAATAGTCGCCGTCTTGAGTCCAATAATAAGATCCCAAAATTAGGTACCGTTATAGTGCCACAAACAAGTCAAAACATACCTGGCTGGTTATAAATAATTTGGATAAAAAACAAACTAAAGAGACGTCAGAGTTACATTGACAAATAATGTCATCAAAGTAAACAATCAAAAGAAATCGTATTTAAAGTTACAGAAATGTATCAATAAAAATAAAGAAGGAATACAGGAAACATTAAAAAAGGTAACATTTAAAATTTATAAATAGTCCCAGAAGTCAATAACAAAGTAATAATTGGATACATTACCAAAATATCTACCTCCAAAGTAAACAACATAATCTTGACATGGCGCGTAACGCGTCAAAAGCGTAACGCGTCAAAGCGTAACCGAAAAATGTGACGAAAATTATTTTCCAACGCCGATAAAGAAGTTTCACTTCAAAAATAAAAAAGATCGGTGAATTATTTTTTTTTAACTTTTCTATTTGTGCATTTTGAAATACAGTCCAACAGTTTTTGTGAAGATTCATTCATAGTCCCTGGATTCCGAGGTTTAAAGCTTACGGCACTCCACTATAAGATAATTTCACTATCCTCAATTTAACACCTACCTAATAAGCAGTCTAAAGGCTTAAGATTAAAAGTATGTATGTTTTTTTATTTTTTTTCTAATGAGTATAGTCGTATTTTGACCGCTAGTAGATTTCTCGTTTAATCCGTCATTTCTCATTATAACTTCAGTGTTGTTTTTTTTCAGAAACCAGATTTTTCTGATCAACTTAACAAGCTACTCGACGTACCTTCGAAGCAAATTATTGCATCTAGCTTGCCAATAAGCGTTCTTACTGATACCCTTGTAGAGGAAATGAGAAATCAAACGGTCAATACGAATGAAATGATTGACAAATTGCTTGAAAAGCACACATCAGATTCTACCGGACTAAATGATAATCCGAGATTATCATTCATGCGTAACTATTTGAGTGAACGTTTTAATTCGAAGGAATTAATTCTTCTGTGTAGCGACCTGTTAAGGAAAATACATGACAGTAATACTTAGCTCCTTATTTTGGTTAAATAGTATTTATATAAGCCATACATGTATAACGCTTTAAGTCTGATGTAGTAATAGATGTAAACTCTAGGAATTAGAGCCTCAAAGGTACTTAATGCGTACTTTGGATTAATTTAGACACGACATGTTTGTTGTGATAAGTAGCATCATAAGATTTCTTGTAACATTTTTGTCTAGATATTAAAAAACGAGAATATTATCAAAATTATTTTATTTTATATAAAACAAGTCCTATTTACATTATTCAGTCATGAGCGATTGGCGCCGTATTTACACATCATTCATACCCAACAAAGACCTGTAATACAAAAAATGCAGATGAAGAAAGTAAAGGATTATTGCCACTATTTTAAATGTCATTGCAATAAATATATTATGTTAAAAGCTTAAAATATGTAATACGCCGCGAGCTAACTTTTATGTCCTCCAGAGGGCGCTATATCCAGTTATGAGAAAACAGATGAACACACAAATAATACAAAATATACATACATATCGGTTGAAGATATAAAATCTCCGCCGTGTTCGGGTGCTCAAAAAATCACGACTTACAATGTATACTTATTACATTTTGACACGGACGGTTTGTAATCAACAATTCCGTGTTCCCATTTTATTGCTTTTTGGTAAAGAAAGGGTTTTATTTACCTACAAGTAAACCTGCCCTCGCTTCGCTTTGGGGAACCAGTCTCTTCAAAAATCTTTATAAATTTTAACAAATTATGTTATTCCGATGTCTAAGGGCGGCCACAATCACATCGATATTTTTATCGATATTTGCGTTATAACGATATGATAATATCGATATCATATCCGAAGAAAAAAATCGATAATTCACGACCTTAGATAAGGCTGTATGGGCTTTGAACATTAGCTTTTTCTTACAATATAATATTATCGGTTTTCTTATAATATTATCGGTTTTCCGATATATCGTTGCAAGGTTGCAACCATATTCGGGATTCCGTTTCGGAATTCCGACTGTATGTGGCCGCCCTAAGAGTTCATAATACGGCCCCAGTACTCCAAATACGCCAGGGTTACAATCTTGACCTTAGGGCGGCCACATACATGCGGAATTCCGAAACGGAATCCCGAATATGGTTGCAACCTTGCAACGATATATCGGAAAACCGATAATATTATAAGAAAACCGATAATATTATATTGTAAGAAAAAGCTAATGTTCAAAGCCCATACAGCCTTATCTAAGGTCGTGAATTATCGATTTTTTTCTTCGGATATGATATCGATATTATCATATCGTTATAACGCAAATATCGATAAAAATATCGATGTGTCCTCTTCGATATTATCGGTTTTCCGATATATCGTTACAACCCTATTCGGGATTCCGTTTCGGAATTCCGCATGTATGTGGCCGCCCTAAGCTACATTACTGCAAAGTATCATGAAAATCCGTTCAGTAGTTTTTGCGTGAAAGAGTAACAAACCCACACACACACTCACTCACTCACTCACATACCTACATCCTTACAAACTCGCATGTATAATAGGTATTAGTAGGATAACCACAAATCGACACCAGCAATTTATACTAAGCTAACTCATAAAAGTGTACTTTACTGTGTAGTAGAGGGCCGAGGGGTTTAATGAAATTTCCATTTTAATAACTAATATAATTCCCTCACCTTAACTTACTCGTCAAATTGCCTTATTATGCCTTTCGGTGTTCCTCTCAACGCTACATCTGTTATTAACCGATTTTAAGAAAACAATCAGAGATCGGTTTATAAATTATCGTTATTAACAAACTAACCAACTAACATTCTAACACCATCTACTAATTGGACTAACCACCCTAGTACCTAAATTGGGTCTTTTTCTAAGTCGGTCACAATTGCCATGGGCGGCAGCGGAAGGGTGGTGCTGCATGCTCGTTTGCTACCTTAATTCAATTTAAAAAAAATCGAAACGATTAGAAAGTCTTATTACCGTAAAACGGGGTGAATAGGGATTGCGGGTTGAATAGGGACGAAACTGAAAACGTAATTCAATGCGTGATATTCAAACGGAAACGTTACTAAAGGGTATATTTTGTTTTTTAATTTGTAGTAGAATATCTACTTTTGTAAATGGCAACACCAAACGAAAATGAAGTTAGCAACAAATGGTCATAATTACGCATTGAAGACAGGTATTCAAACAGTGGTGGCGGTTTTTTGGTCTCAAAACTTGTACGATATTTCAAAAAGTTTCAGTGTTTACGTGATAAAAGTTTATTAAATACATAAAGTATCTCATATTAGACGTGGTAATTACAAAGGTAAGTCAAAATACTTAGCATTTTTTAAAAACAATAAACTTTTCCGAGTCGAAGTATTTTGTATTATCTTTTGGGGTTAAAAGGAACGGATTGTGGGCGAATAGGAAAGTCCTAGGTATGAATAAAAACTCCGACCGTTTCAATAGGGAATAATAAGGTTTTAAAAGAAACGGTGAAGTTCGAATGAGGACAGGGTTGGCACTTTATGTAAATATTTAAATTTAATATGAACAAAAATGAATCTTTATTTACCTACATTAAAAGTTAGTTGATTACGTTCTTTTTAACCTCAGTTTGCTGTACCTTCGTACTACCTAAACGAATGGACCGGTTTTGTTTTAAAGCTGATGGGATCGAGATGTTAAATCTTATATATTTATATATATGTGTATATATATATATCGGCATCCTGACTGATTTCTAAATGATCTTCTCGTGTGGGCATCGTGGGAAGTGTTGGTTAAACTATGCAATATGGGCTTCTCTCGTCAGGACGTCAACTCAGGATATCAAATGAAACACAGGATTGAGCCATCACATAACCAACTGCTTTATTCAATGATCTCTCTTTGGCTCAATATGAATACTCGGTTTGGTTTGCTTTGGTATTGATTGGATTTACTTCGCGATGTTACGATATTGATTTTAACCACTCGCACCCGCGGTCACGCGATATTTAACTCTTTGAGATTCACGGCATTACAATTAATAAGGAATCTTTACGATCACGAACCCAACCTTCATTTCTTTTCATTGTTCTTTTTCTAATGACCGATCAACCGCGCCATAGAGTCTCGATTCCGCCATAGATCCGCGCCTACCGCAGATTAAATAGCACCAAACGAATAACATGGATTAACTATTCCCGACACGGCCATCGCTGACAGTCACCCGTCCCTGGGTGATGCTCCATTCCGATATCATCGCCATCACAATTGCTCGATCCGCGATTTTCAATTACTTCAAATCAAATCAAAACAAAACTCAAAATCTTTAACATCAAAAATGACTATTGCTGCTACTGCTGCGAGTGGATTTCAAAAACTTTATGTTGCATTTTTTAACCCTGACTACCGTAAACTACCACTCGCTTCGCTAGTGTCGCTATGGAGAAGAAGCGAGTGAGAAGAAACTCCATAACATAACAACACTTATTTAGAACAAAATTACCAATTTATTATTTGCGCGATTTGTTTTAACTTTTACTCGGTACGTCATCGCGATAAAACCGTACGCGTTTCGGCATCTTCCCGTGATCCGTCCTCGCCCTACCAGCGGAACACGTATTAGGCTTTGAAGATTACCTGTAACAACCAAATACACACGCGAGTATCTCTTTACGCTCGGCCCTTCCTGACCTATTATAAAGTCATTCTCATTCGAAATACCAGTATCATTTTAACCTGAGCCATGTACCAAAGTCGTAAAACAAGAAAATTTCTCAACGCCTTCAAATTAACCCCTTTAACGCCAAGGCTCTCTCTTGGCCTTTACAACTCTACAACAAGGTAAGCTTTCTCTTTCCACGCTTGTGGAACGAAAGAACCATACCTACGGCAAGCTTTCTCTTTCCAGTCCTCTGGAACGAAAGAACCAAGCCCATCTCTCAACACTGTCTCTCTTTTTTTTCTCTCTTTTTTTCCTTTTTTTTCTCTTTTTTTTTCTCTTTTTCCTCTTTTTTTTTCTTTTTTTCCTTTTTTTTTTTTTTTTTTTTCACATATTTTGATGAAATAAATGTATTTTCTTTCTTCTTTCTTTCTTTCAAACACAACTGGGAAGCTCTCTTTTTCCACCTTTGCGGATAGAAAGATCCAAACCCATGATCAGCTTCCCCTTCCATCCGTGTGGAACGAAAGAAGCAAACCGATGGGCAGCTTTCTCCCTCCATCCGTGCGGAAAGAAAGATCTAAAACCCTTCTCTAAAACCGAAAGAGCCTGTGATACAATTTCCCTCCTTACATTTCATATCTAATTTTTATTATTATCAATATCCTCTTCGACTGGTACATGACTCCTGAAAACTTCAATAAGCAATCGTGTGCTAACTTATGAATTTTCTACGCAAAGTCAAAATGTTTAACAACCCGCTCTCAAAATTTTGGAAATACAGTTCAATAATTGCAGCATATTTCTTTATTTATATCCATCCTGTCAGTAGTGACATTTCAAATTAGAATTTAAGCCAAGAACTTTGTTTGTAAATTAAATCGCTGTAATATTAATAGTCATTAAAAATTTGATGACCTATTTTGTCATAAGTTGGTAAATGTGCAACAACATTAGAGTGATTATTCTTTACTGAACATAACATCTGTCTCGTACTGAATACTCGTTACCAGAATTATAAGCAAGTTCAACCAAACCATCTTTAAGTGCTCATTGTGCTCCAAACCCGCTTGGTTGCCCGGTCGCCTTGGGACAACGCAGACATCCGCACCACCGCTCAGCTCTCGCCATACTCTTTCTCCGCTGCCTGCGACGGTGTCCGTTCGAACCCGATTGCGATGTAGCCAGAATCTTTGTATTTTTTCATCAGCTTCACTTCTGGACAAAGAAAGACAAAAGACAGAAAAGGAAATGATTGACATTTTATGTTCCTACAGGAACCCTTCAAATTGTTCGACAGCAGACTCAAGCAAGAGGGAGGTTACTAGACAGACATGCTTCACAACAAATACAAACAAACCAATGATTATACTGACGGTTAAGACAAAGTTACGCACCCGAGAAGACTAATCTTCGTGAACACATTTAAATTAAATTCATAAGCGTTCGCTATATTTTTTTAATTTACTCAAGAAATAACACATGATGGTAAGTGATCACCAAGTATCCAGGTGGTGGTGGAATCTGGGTTGATAATCGTGTTGTGCGGTAAACAGAAGTTAACTCTAACTTTTCAACTAAACGGTTCTTATAAAAACATTCCACATTAATAAAGAAATGTCGGACTACTAACAAATGCCTATTGCTTTCAAATTTCTGCAACGGAAATTCTCTACAGTAACAGCTGATTGAAGTCATGAATCAACAACCGTCACATATAATGGAACATTACAGGTAGAGGTATTAATGAAATTATAGGTATCCTCCGTTAAATTTGGCTTTACAACAATTTAATCCTTCAACATTCTTCTAATCATTTAATTGAACAGTATCTTATTCGAATGACGATATCCTATCTGATGTGTATCATTGCATCCAATGTTAATGTAATATTACCGAACCTCTAAAATATGAATCTTATTATTTTGGCTTCTTTAATTACAAATTTATAAATTTCTTCTTTAATTTACAAATTTAAAATCATTCAAATTCTCACGTTCCAATAATCGAACCTAGAACCTACTAACGACAATCCGATATTGCAGCCACTTCACCACATAAGTCGTCTGACATGCATCTAAACCTTTTTGTAACATACTGTCATTCAAATTGTGAATATCGTTCTTTTAAATAAACTACATTCAAATGTCATTGTCTATCTAGTCAAAGTTATCTGTCACGTCACTTTCAGAATAAAATTATGGATCTAAAATACACAATTTTATTTCTATTATTACTGAAGAATCCGGAAAACAATATCTTAAGTTCAGCCATAACGTAAATAAAATAAAAAGGAGTCCCCGACCAGGTGGACTGACGACCTGAAGCATTCGCTGGATTCAGAGGGCTCAGGATCGGTCAGAGTAACGCTAGTTAGGGAAGGCCTACGCCCGACCGTGGAGAAGTAAAGGCTTATCCATCAGCCTTCAGACCCATAATATCACTGTATAAATTCAAGAAACACCAGGGAGTACCTACCTACAATAAGATCAATGGGATATTCTCTATTTTTTTAACAATCTTACAATGAATTGATATTTTAAATGTTCCGTTCTTTTATTTCACTGCTCATAACCATCCCTGCCAATTTCTAGTCTCCTGTCACCGTGTGAGGGACACAGACCGATGGACTATGTTCTGTCTTAGTGAATTGATAGATTTCACACATCCTTGGAAACATTTTAAGAAAAGAAATCTAAGATGTTCAGGTCTCCTCACAATGTAGGTGTTAAAAAGATCACACGACAGTTATTTAGCAATATTCCGAACTTTAAAAGCAATCGGCACCAGAATCTAGAAACAAAACTGTTACCGACTGACCGCGTTATGTGTTATTGGTTCTGTAGAGCACGTCCATGCAGGTTGCCTGCATTCAGCGCGGCGCACGGCGCTTGCAACGGCGGTAGCTCCGCAGTACCGTGTTACTGTGTAGCGGAATAGCCACCCTCGCTACAAACTGCTCTGACACTGCTCCTTTTCAAAATTTGCTGGGTTGTAGCTTCGTTGACTATTCTCACAGTTTTTTTACATAGCTGAAAGACTAAATATGACGTTAGTTTTATGCTGTTGAAATCAATTATAATTATGGATGATTCAATGAGAATACGTATCTGCATTTCCATTGTGTAACACCTCTTAGTTCCCGCTGCAACATGCCATTCAATGCCTTTCAAATTTTTTTTGTTTGGATAGTTTAGGTAGGTATTTTGTGTATGGAATAGGTATCTATTTTGCTGTAGAGACAAAATACGCCAATAGCTATGTCCTTTATCATCGTTCTCCTCTCTGTTTAAACCAACACCGATCCCGCTTCGGATATCGGCATCCTGACTGATTTCTAAATGATCTTCTCGTGTGGGCATCGTGGGAAGTGTTGGTTAAACTATGCAATATGGGCTTCTCTCGTCAGGACGTCAACTCAGGATATCAAATGAAACACAGGATTGAGCCATCACATAACCAACTGCTTTATTCAATGATCTCTCTTTGGCTCAATATGAATACTCGGTTTGGTTTGCTTTGGTATTGATTGGATTTACTTCGCGATGTTACGATATTGATTTTAACCACTCGCACCCGCGGTCACGCGATATTTAACTCTTTGAGATTCACGGCATTACAATTAATAAGGAATCTTTACGATCACGAACCCAACCTTCATTTCTTTTCATTGTTCTTTTTCTAATGACCGATCAACCGCGCCATAGAGTCTCGATTCCGCCATAGATCCGCGCCTACCGCAGATTAAATAGCACCAAACGAATAACATGGATTAACTATTCCCGACATATATATATACATATTTATATACATATATATAAACATTTTCCCACATTCTTTCCCCGACTCCTAGTTTGTTTGTGACCTAAAATTAATCAAAATCGGTTCAGCCGTTTTGACATTATGACCTAAAATCACGAGTTTGTTTGAAAAAAGTTTTTAAATTAATATTAATTAAAGAAAAGTTAATTACTTACATGAAATTTATGATTTGTTGCAGATAATAATGCCTCGCATTTATAAGCCACGGTCGAGGCAATATAAAAAATACGACCAATCTGCTATAGATATTGCACTTAGAGAGTACGAAAGTACTAATAGTTCACTGGCCGATATTAGTGCAAAGCACAACATTCCTAAATCGGTCTTGCATAGACATAATACTAGGTATATGAAGAAGCATTTTAACTTAAATTACTTAGAAATGGACGTTTCTTTAATACTTTCAAAGATCTAAGTAGGGCAATGCCACTTAACCAAATTAAAGCCTTTTGGCAGCCCTATGCTTAATTTCCTATTATCCCCTTTGCCGTCTCTAATCGCCCCGTTTCGGGTATGAATAGGGACACGTATATTTTCGAAAAAATCAGGTCGAATTAGTATAAATTATGTAATTTATTTATCTTCATCGGAAAATAAAGGAAACCGGAAAAAATTTGTACAGTGCGCCCAACTTATCTCTGAAATGGCAAAAATTGGAACTAACGAAAAATCATTCATAAGTACGTTGTGGTCATTCATCTGTCAGTTACTAGTATGCAATGATTGGTCAAATAAATGTCAAATGCGTCCGACAGCGCCTCTTTCGTTTCAATCTTAAGTTGGGTTTACTATAACAGTTATTTTATTAATGTTCCGACAGTAAATAAACAAAAATTGACTGTGAAGTTGAATTTTGTACCTATTCACCCCGTTTTACGGTACTTAATAATCGGTTAATATTAAAAATCGGTTTATTTAATGTACCTATCGATTTTTGTTGTACTTCACTATTGTCACTGTGATCACTGTGATGACAGCCGTCATATCGGAATCAAAATCAAATACCTAACTGAAATTGTGCCGACATCAATAAAATTCGTTCTTATTTCGATTTCGTGCCAAGAGTAGGGCTTCTTATGTCCGGTTCTTACCTTTAATTTGGATAATTGATGTATCAGCTCGTGTCGTAGTAGTTACAGGATGTAATATTATGTTTCAGATAGGGCCAAAATGCCAAGCACAGCTGAAGAACTCGAACGGATTATGAATGACGTTGGGGACTGCGGTTTATTAAACCAACAAACAATTGCAAAAGTAAGTAATTAATTTGTTAAATTGTGAGAACGATATCAAACGGTGGTAAAGTAAACTACACAGTTGAGGTTGTGAGCAAAACTATCTATCTACCCACATTGACATTTATATCACTCTAATCAATCAACTTATTTTTTTTATTTTATAATTATGTACACATGGATACAAAATTAACAAAATTGGATAAGTAAGGATGGTACAAAGGTACTGCTTATTTCTTATGAAATCTCTTCCAGCAGACCTATGGCTGGAAAGTGGTATTTTTTACCGGAAGAAAGAACGTGTACAGAAATAAAAATAATAATAACTAACATGTTAAAGCAATCATACTAATACAATTATTACATACCTATAATAAATAAATATATGCATAATATATACAGATATATATATACAATATATATAATAATAAATATAAATATTTTATGCGACTAGAGAAATATAGTGCTCTTTGACCCGTTTCTTAAAAATCGAGATAGTTTTGGATTCACGGATGTTAGGTGGAAGCGAGTTCCAAAGTCTTACTGCTTGCACAGAGAAGGAGTGGGAAAAGAAAGAACTTTTATGTGAAGGAAATTTAAAGAGGGACTTGAGGTGAGTTCTACAGGGAGCGGTTGAGGGACGAGCGTAACTAAAACGTTCACGCATGTAGGAAGGAGCGGTGGGACAACGAAGTATGTTAAACAGTAGGCATAAAATCCTAGAGTTTCTGCGAAAACGAATTGGGAGCCACTTGAGATCTTTGCGAAACTGAGAGACATGGTCATATTTGCGAATACCGAAGATAAAACGAATGCAAAGGTTTTGCAGGCGCTCAAGTTTGTTTAATTGCTCCTCTGTGGCATCCAAGTAGCAGGCGTCAGCATAGTCTATAATGGGCTGAATTAAAGTTTGAGCAAGAGATATTTTAGTTGAAATACATAACATATCTCTCCACCATACTTAATTACACCATACTTAATTGAAATACATAACATATCTCTCCACCATACTGTTCAATGTTACACTTCATAATCACAACAAATTACAACAATTTAATCAAAATTCACTCATGCATTATTATTGGGTATTCCTATGATGTCTGGCCACAATGATGGGTCAGGTATGTCAATATCCAAGTCAGTGGAAGTTGATTCTTCCGAGTTGTTAGGTTCATCCCTCGAGCCCCGAGATATAGGGACAGTTCTAGCCACTATTTGATCCACATGCCGTCGATGTAATTGTCCATCTTCTGTTTTTACTCTATATGTACTTGGTCCTTCAATGCTCTCCACTACCGCTCTACACCATTTCTCTCCTTGCCCATACATTCTTATAAACACTGGCTGCTCTACCACAAACGATCGTGTCGGTCGCCGCTCAGCTAACTGCTCCAACTGTCGTTCAGCTCTACTGGGCTCTGAGTGAGGATGCAAATAAGAAATCGCCGTACGATACCTACGACCATTCAGCATTTCAGCAGGTGTCTTACTAGTTGAAGTGTTTGGTGTGGTGCGGAGCCAGGTAAGAATTTTTGGTAGTTCGAGGCATGTTCGAGTCAGCATGTTTCTTAAGTTTATTCTTAACTAGCTGTCCCGGCGAACTTCATTCCGCCAAACATTCAATGACGGAGCAAAGGAGATCCGCCAAATCCCATACAAAAAAACCCAGGCCCGGCGCTAAAGCAATGTATATCAGTTTTTAGAGTAAATATAGTAAAAACATTGTATATATTCGGTTTTGCTAAATTCACATGCTAACATATTTTTTTTGCCCATTGAATTTTCATAGGCGCTCTATGTAAAAAATAAATTTTTAAGAGAAACGCCATTATTCATTGTACAATACCATTGTAATACTGTGATTATGGCATATAAGCATGTATATTATATTGAAATAACTTTTATTTGCAATTTTTCATAGTCCATTAATTTCCACTTTTTCATAGTTTCGAACTTCTAGGTAATTTTTTCATAGTTAATTTTTTTCTAAATAAAAATATAACTGCAAATGAAAAATATGTATATAATGTATACATGCTTATATGCCATAATCACAGTATTACAATGGTATAGTACAATGAATATTATTATTATTATTTTATAGACGAGCAGCTGATAAGCTGATGTGTCTAAGGCATTTGTGTTGATAATCATTCTACTTTAACAAATAGCTTAGTGATTTCAAACAGCTATCGAGGCGGTTTTTGAATTTATTAACTGAAGTGGCCTCAACAACATCTTTGGGAAGCTTGTTCCAGTTTCTAACCACTCTATTACTCAGGAAGTTATACACATTGACTTTATTTGTCTGTGATCTACATAACTTGGTTTGGTGCCCTATGAATGTTCTTCTGTTATCTTTTAGATTGTAGATATTCTGTATATCTGGTAAATCATAGTGACCGTTCAAGGTGTATGTTTCAATCAAGTCACCACGTAGGCGTCTTTCTTCGAGGGTTGTGAGGTTTAGTGCATGGAGTCTCTCCTTGTAAGATTTACGACGTAGAACGTATGACATCTTAGTGGCTTTCCTTTGAACGTTTTCCAGTAAATTTATGTCTTTTTGATAGTAAGGGTTCCAAATTTGAAAAGCATATTCCAATAAAGGTCTTATATATATTTTATAAATCTTTAAGAAGACTTCAATTGTCAACATTTGAAAGGACCTCTTGATTACATAGATAAATGAATTTGCTTTTTTAACTATTGTAGTTATATGAATTTCCCACTTTAAATCGTAGGTTATACAGGGTGTCCGGCTTCGGTCTGTACAAACTTATAGGGCGTGTAGTATGAGTTATTTTATGAATAAAATTCTTCTACATACTAGGTCTTAACCCGACTCCTCTCGATTTACAGCCATTTTAATGTTTTAATAAAAAAATTTGGTCCATGCACAGTAAAAGTACTATAACTTACTCACTTTACTTTTCACTTATTTTTACTCACTGGTAGGGGCCATCTATCTAACACCTAAAATAATTCATAAACTGGCTTCTACATATTAAAATAATGAATTAAAAGTAGAATTTGTGATAAAAATGACATAGTTTTTTTAATTTTTTAAAGATTTTTCAGAAAATAGCCATGATAACTTTTTATTAACTTGTCTATCAGATGTTAAGTTTACCTAAACAACGACACCAAAAACTCAGTTCTGAGACAATGGGTAACCGAGCAATCGTTGTTTGAACATAGAAATAATATCAGTATAGTATAGTAATATCAGTTTATAAGTTATTTGTAGTATTGATTTTGAGATAATAACAAAATCTAAGTTAATCTTAATCTAATGAGAATTAGGTATGTCAGAATGATACTAAATTATCAATATTGAGTTCTAAGTATTAAAATGAGGAAGTTATTATTTGATTTCATAACTTTGAAGAAACTAATTGTGGTATAACTACTTGTGGTATTATCTCATGAGGTTTTTTCATGATATATTTTGCAGATTTAAGTTACAGTGAGACGGTCACAGAATAAATTTCTTAGTTAAAACAATCTGTAACAAATGGATTGCAGTAGTTATGATATGGACTAGGCAGTTATTTGGACTCTTTGATAATGACTCATTGAAATAAATGTGAGAGAAACTTCATGTAAAAAGTTTTCAGTAAAAAAAAAAATTTACTCCGTATTAAGAATTCACTTTTGATAATTCTTGATTAATGGCTTAATGACTGGTTTACTTTTATGCACTGGATAATTGATGTCAGTTGACAGTATAGACAGCATTATAGTAACATAGTGGTCAACTAATAAGACTTCTTTATTTTTTTAGAGTTTTATTAAATTTCAGTCAACTTGTCCAACGGAACTTTCGAAATTGTATTTAAACGATATTATTACTTTGAAAAATGCATAGCCCTTATATGATCACTGGAGATAAGTGTTCTGGGCTGTTGTTGGTGGGTGCCAATGAACAGTTTGCATCGGGATAGACGTTGCAAAATATTATGAGAGTTATGCATTCAATTTCATTTGTGTGGCAAGTACTTGAGTATCGTTCGATAAGTCAACTTGTTTGAGAAATGACTACTCTTTGAGAAAAGTAACTTTAATGAGAAAAGTAAAGTTTGTTTTGGATTAATCTTTGGAGACAAGTTAATTTATTTTGAGTACAAGCTATTATGTTTTGAGCTAATTTAAATTAAAAGCTATGAGGTTAAGTCATGAGAAAGTCCTCTAGTTAATTTGATATGGGAGATATTGTTTAACCAGTATGTTTGTTTGACATAATCATTGTTTTTAACCTAGTACGATTTAATGGTGGTTTTTGATAACCGTGACATTGTAATTGAAGTGCCTGAAGGTCAAGCTGTTGAATTTGATGTGACGATCAGTAATGAGGATGTTTAGGCAGATGGGCCTAGTGTTGGTCAACGCGGCTTTGGGTATTCTTTAAAGTCATTATTATTATTTACTATTTGATAAAACAGGGCACGGGTAACAATTATTCCTGTGAGGCCACTGTAACCATTCCTGATCTATTGTGGCCACCTCATTGCAATTATATCTGGTCTCCTGCACCTACGGTCTGGACAAACCGTAGTATGGTTTTGGGGTCCAGGTCTTTAATTTGGTCAGGTGTAATTAAATGCCCTCTCAATATAGGACTCCTGCAGTGAGTGATTGCTAGGTATTCACAGAGGATATAGATGGAAGTTTCCTACATCGTACAATAGAATCTACATGTTGCAGTATTACTTAAACCTATTGTGTGTAGGTGTTTGGTAAGTCTGCAATGATCAGTGAGCAGCCTAATTAATAATGGGATCGCAGTCCAGCTTAGGCTGAGCCCTAGATAGCAAAGTGATGATTTTATTGATTTGAAAAGTTATTTGATGATGATGGTGTTTTGAAGTTGACTTAACAACCTTCAGACATTTCGGTTCATGGGTGAACCGTGACAATACTGTGCTGTATGTAAATGGTGTAAATACTGGTTTGACGATAGCTCATTGTTTTGGAAAGTATTCCACCACCAACCACCATAACCAGTAGGTTAGTCACATGAGATGGACGTGTTGACAGGGTTGAAACTAACTTTGAACCAAGTTGGACAGAGACGACATTTTTGGAAATGCGATTATTGTTTTTGGAAATCGACATTGATGAAGTCAGATAAAGACGGAATTTGAGAGTTTTGAGATACCCATTTTTTTGATTTCTTTAAAATTAACATTGATCAAGTTGGATAGAGACAATATTTTAAGGCTTTAAAGTAGACCAGGAGCGACTCAAGTTTTGCTATGTTGGTGCTTTTAGATACCCAGATGAAAAAAAATGCAAGGGAAAATGAATATCAATTTGTGCTATGGATAAATAATGCATTGCAGATATGCTGTGTTTACTTTATATGTTTGCCTTGTTTTGTAACTAGTGACCGCCTGGTGGAAATTTGGCCTCCTGTTTTGGGGCCTAGAGTTGAATGCGCAATGCTCAGGCAGAGCATGTATTACTACTGTTTGTGTGCATTTTAATGATTAGTTGAGATGATGATGACTTTGTTTTGAAAAGATTTAATAACTTTCAGGCAACTTATCAAACAAAGCTTATTGAAATTATTACTTTCTAAATGTTACTGTTGCTTTTACACATTGCATGGCTTTTGTGTGGACATTGGATACACATGCTCCTTATGGATGTGGTGTAGTTGATGATGGGATGGACATCATCAGCTGTAACAATCGTCTAGAGTTGTTGTTGCGAGGCTGGAAAGAGGCTACATAATTATACCCTTATACTGGGCAGAGGTACGAGGGCTATACTATAATGAGACTATAGAACTATGAACAATATTTACTAGATATCTGGACTGGGTAAGTTGATGTAAGTAGGTAAGATGATTGGATGGAGATCATCAGCTGTGATACTGCAATATTGCAAGTCTACCCGGAAAGAGGTTATCAGCTAAAGTTAACATCTTGAGGCAAATTGTTTGACATGAGTTATTGTAGAATCTCTAGAACTGGATTTAGGTACAGAATTATGGTAGAGTGAACCATAAATTATTGTTTACATTAATTGAATTATGTAACTGGATAGAAGTTACGCGAATTAATTAATTATGGTAGAGTGAACCATAAATTTTGTATTTGCATTAAGTAACTGGATAGAAGTTACACGAATTAAATAATTATGGTGGACTGAACCATAAATTTTTAAATATGCTATTTTTGTACTAGAAGGCAGTACAAAATTGAGTAACTGGATGGAAGTTACATGAATGAAATAATTATGGTGGACTGAACCATAAATTTTTGTGTATGCTATTTTTGTACTAGAAGGCAGTACAAAATTGAGTAACTGGATGGAAGTTACATGAATTAAATAATTATGGTGGACTGAACCATAAATTTTTGTGTATGCTATTTTTGTACTAGAAGGCAGTACAAAATTGAGTAACTGGATGGAAGTTACATGAATGAAATAATTATGGTGGACTGAACCATAAATTTTTGTGTATGCTATTTTTGTACTAGAAGGCAGTACAAAATTGAGTAACTGGATGGAAGTTACATGAATGAAATAATTATGGTGGAATGAACCATAAATTTTTGAATATGCCATTTTTGTACTAGAAGGCAGTACAAAATTAAGTAACTGGATGGAAGTTACGCGAATTAATTAATTATGGTGGAATGAACCATAACTTGTTGTTTGTTTTTTTTGTACTAGAATGCAGTACAAAATTAAGTAACTGGATGGAAGTTACGCGAATTAATTAATTATGGTAGAATGAACCATAACTTGTTGTTTGTTTTTTTTTGTACTAGGAGGTAGTACAAAATTAAGTAACTGGATGGAAGTTACGCGAAATTATTTAATTATGGTGGAATGAACCATAACTTGTTGTTTGTTTTTTTATACTAGAAGATAGTACAAAATTAAGTAACTGGATAGAAGTTACGCGAAATTATTTAATTATGGTGGAGTGAACCATAAATCTTTGTGTTTGCTTCTTTGTAACAGAAAGCAGTACAAAATTAAATAACTGGATGGAAGTTACGCGATCAAATTAATTATAGTGGAGTTGTTGTTTTGGTACCAGATAGAGGTGCAAAATAATGTAACGGGACTATAGATAACAGATTTAACTGATAGCGATAGAAAGATGTTTTGTCACATAGAGGTATTGAGAGAATATGCCGTAGGAAATTGGAGGTCAGAATACTATGATCTCGAGCTCGATTGTAGAACGGAGGCATACTAACTTTAAAGCAACCTGTTGGGGTTACCATGAGGTTGAAATAGTTAGGTGATGCAAATGAAAAGAACCGAGATAATTGTTTGAATAATGTTAACAAGCTGTTTACTTTGGTTTATTGTTGCAGCTTATCCTGTAATAGAAATTATGATGTTATTGATGTTGAATTATGCTATGCTATATAAATTTAGCTTTATGGTTACAATCAACCATGTGATAAAATTGCGGATCGAGCAATTGAGATGATAATTGTTTGATGCTATTTAATCTGTGGTATGCGCGGATCGAAAGTGAATCGATAATCTGTGACGAAACGTCAGGTGGAAGCTTGGGTAAGTTTGACAGAACCGGCGATGACAGATGACGGGACAAAACGTCAGTGATGAGCGGGCAAAAATGTGACAGGAAAAAGCCGGGTCGCCGCGTTCTGGTCCAACTGATCTCGTTTCGTAAATACAGATACACAGAAAAAACAATCAACGTAATCGATACAACACTTAGCACACGTCAAACTATAATAATCAGGCAATAAAATAGTAATATCACACAATACTTACCTCTACAAACACGGCCGCAATACAAAAAAACTACAAAAAAAAAAGTGTGTGTCAGCTACGACGCACGATTGGAGTTTACTCCTTACGAACGATAATTATGATATATATCGAATAGAAAATAAATTGTAACTGAAGTTGTAACACGAGTCGTATTTTGCCCTTTTATAATATATTTGAGGTTCAAATTTGTTATAGAGATTAAGATTTGAGATTTGAGATTTGTGATTTGAGATTTGAGATAGTTATATGTTTGTCTCTTTACAGGCTGACGTCCGGGATATCCTCGGTATAATGTCGGGTTAATTTGGCTCTCTTGTCGCTCTCCTTGTGAGGACTTGGAGCTTGCGAGGAGGCATACAACCGTCCGTAGTAGCTCTCCGTTTCTCTCAGAACTTCGGGTTTTGACGAGACTATGGTACCGGACTCGGTCTTCAACCTCGTAAGCTGACTTTGGCCAATACACAGGTCCCTGGCGAACACTTTGGAGCCCTGGTTCCGCTCAATCGTGTTTTTAACACGATTTGCGTTATTCCTTCGCAAATCGCGTCGCCGGCTCTTCGAGACCTGTTTATTGAGCCGTATGTACTCTGCCATAGAGGTTGGAGACTGAACGCATAGTTCCCGTCGCTCCCTCATAAGACCGAGAGTATGTTCTGAGAGAACTGGAGGTCTGCCACTGGTGTGGGTCTTAAAGTACCTAGACCCTACCTCTTGAACAGTTGTTACCATCCTGGTGTTATACTCGTCCACTGAATTGCACGACTCCAGGCACGCGAAACGGTTTTGGAGTTCGAGCTGAAAGCTCTCGGAACCCTGGATTTGGACAGGTGTTGGGCGGAGCGTAGACTTCATAAGGCGTGACCGTGCCAGCTTCACATCGATATTCAATGTGCCTCTCACAAGGCGGTGATCGCTACCGGTTTTACACCTGTTGATCACAGAGACATCATTGAATATGTGCCGTTTGTCCGCCAGTATGAAGTCTATCTCGCTTTTCGTGGAACCATCAGGGCTTATCCAAGTCCACTTGCGTTGGGGCTTCTTCTTGAAGAAGGAGTTCATCATAAATAAGCCCTCCCTCTCCAAGAAGTTTGCCAGCAAGTGTCCTCGGTGGTTCCGTCTCCCAAATCCGAAGGGTCCCACTTTCATCTCATCGCCGTTTCGCACGCCTAGTCTCGCGTTAAAGTCCCCCATCACAACTGTGAAATGAGCTTTAGAGGTATGTATGGCTCTACTAATGTCCTCATACATGACCTCAACCTCATCATCGGGGTGTGTCGAATTCGGCGCGTATACCTGGATGACCTTCAACGAATACCGCTTGGATATTCTGAGTATCAGGTACGCTACCCTTGCCGACACGCTCCCGGTTTCCACAATGTTGTTGACGAGGGACTTGTGGACGAGAAACCCGACACCACCTTGGGACAGGTGTTCGCCCTCCCGGTGATAGAACAAGTTTCCGGATTTGAGTATTATCGTGTCCTCACCCTGTCTTCGGACTTCAGATAAACCCACAATACTCCAGTTTAACTTGTCTATCTCTTCTTCCAGCTCTTTTATCTTGTCGTCGGTCCTCAGTGTCCTGGTGTTGTATGTTGCCAGGTGCAGAGGTCGTCGGTTTTGGTAGCCTGATCTCTGCCGGAGATTCTTAGCACCCCCTGCTCCGCCGTTACCGTGGCCGCTACCATAACCAGAAATAGCGGAGCTGCCGGGGACTGGGGGCCGGGGTTTATATGCGGCTACCATAAGGGGGTTTAGCCAGGTAGTCACCGCGCTTGGCTAGTGCGTGTTGGTGACCGCAGAAGATGTTGGCATTACACAGAAAGACGCTGCTGCCCGTCTCCTGGAGTCCTATTAGTCGCCTTTTACGACATCCCAGGAAGAGATAGGAGTGGTGCTATTCTACAAAAGCGAACCCGGCAACCACACGGGGAAAAACTAAATAAACGGGGATAAACTATATAAAAAACTAAAAAAAGACCATGAGAACTAGTCTTGTGTAGTTCGCGAACGAACTAGTTCGCGAGAACGACTCCCACAGGCGAACTACGCGAACTAGATCCCCAGATTTCCCGCTCAACAGTTCACTCGTTCGTGACAAAATGAGACGAATGAGTGAGGTGACGTTAAACGAAATAATGCCATCTCACGAAACGGAATCCTATCTGCTACTATAAGCATTATTACAGAAAAATATTAGCCGTTTGCACTTCTACATATAAACTATATTTATGTGCCAAATTTCATACTCCTCCGTCCTCGCAATTTTCGTAAAAAGGGGTGCATAGATTTGCTTCACGTATTAATATAAAGATTAAATGAAATAGACTAATATTATGAATATTATAATTCATAGATTAATATAATTTTTTGTCCATTGATTGTTTGTACAGTGTTCAATAATCACGTGGCAGCAGGAGCAAATCAAAATGAACGAGCGAACGAACTACATTCAGTTCAAGGCAGATAGTTCGCCCGTTTTGAAAACAGCTCCTGCTGCGAAGAGCTGGGAACGAAATACAAAACGCGAACTAACGAACGAACAGAGCGAACTAGTTCGTTTCGGAGCAGCGAACTAAGTCGTTCGATCTCAATCGCGAACTATTACGCGCAAGACTAATGAGAACGAGGAATTAAAATTAATTTATAAACGGTACCGGAATTTTTGTAACAACATACTCTCTCTATTTTGGAGTATATAATTTTATGTGTGAGTGAGTATGAGTGGCAAATGATTGGTAGAAAATTAAGTGTTATTACATACTAGAGAACCGCACGCGCTTCGCTTCGGGACCCGTAGGTAACACCCGCGTAGGTCCCGCTCCCGTAGGAATTTAGGCTAAAAAGTAGCCTACTACTCGCTCTCTTCACTCCACCCTGTCTGAGGTGTGTGGAGCCCTCGGGACAGTTAGTTCCCCTTTGGGGATGTCTCTCGCGGCCCGTTAAAACGGGCCAGTCCTTGGGTTGGGCCCTAAGGCCCTTGGTTGTCCATCTGTGGTTAACCAATAGGTCAAGTCCGGTGAGTGGTGACCTTTTTACAGGCCACAGAGTCTTAAACGGGATGGGGTTCATCTTCGCGCCGCCCAGGCGATCGAGCCCCTACCGGGTGAATCCCGCTGGTGGGAAGCCCAGCAGGAGCCGATCAGCGTCGGGCGACGACTTACGAAGCCCCAGTATCAGTCAGTGCTAGGCCCGTCCCGCGCAACCAGCAAGTCGCGCGGGAAGGCCCAGCGGTCCGGTGGACGGGTGTGGAGCGGCGCCAGGTCCTGCAGATGCGGGAACCGCGACGCGTCGACACGCCCGAACATGTTGCGTGCCAATCGCTCGATGAAGTCGTCCAGGCTCTCGACTCGAAGGTCCCTCTGGATGACGGCGTTCCTGACGTACCTCGGCGCACCAGTCAGCCGGCGGAGCGCAATCGCCTGAACTGCGCGCATCCTCTTGCGCTGCGGTTCGCTGGCGAGCGCGTACCACGCCATTGCCGCGTACGTGAGGCGGGGTCTGATGTAGGTCTTGTAGACCCCGAGCTTCAGTCCGAGAGGGAGGCTCGAGGAGAGCACTGGTTTCTGCCATCGCACTTCTGGAATTCGCGACGGCTTTCGTAACCTGTGGCTTCATCGAGAGTCTTCCGTCGATTTTGCCCAAGTATTTGGGCTGTGGGGCCCATTGGATATCTTGTCCATGAAGCTCCAGAGTAGGGTCCCGCCTGTTGAGGTATCCTCCTATGTTCACAGCCGGCGTCTTCCCGACATTCACCGACAGTCTCCACGCGGCCAGCCATTCGGGGAGGGCATCAAGCGCACGCTGCATCTTGACAATGGCGTGGGTTCTATTCAGCGACGTGGTGATGTA
Source organism: Hesperia comma (assembly GCA_905404135.1). Lineage (NCBI taxonomy): Eukaryota > Metazoa > Arthropoda > Insecta > Lepidoptera > Hesperiidae > Hesperia > Hesperia comma. Next base: position 6,243,256 of record FR990018.1, read on the forward strand.
CGCCACGTCATCGGCATACAGGGCAAGCGACGCCCCCCCTGCCGCCGGGATGTCGTCGGTGTAGCAGGCGTAGCAGACCGGGGACAGGCAACTCCCTTGCGGGACGCCGGCTGCGATCGGACGCTCGGTGGATTCGGCGTCTTCAACCACTACTCTGAAGCTTCTATTTTCGAGGAAACTGGAGATCATCTTAACGGCACTCCGGGGCGCCGACGGCTGCGAGATCTTGTAGAGAAAGCCGTCGTGCCAAACACGGTCGAACGCCTTTTCCATGTCGAGGAATACTGCACACACGCGTTCTCTCTTATTCAGAGCCGCGGTAACGGTGTGCAACACACTCGACAGTGTAGCCGTGCTGTTCAGCGGCATCAAAAAGTAGCCTTCCACTTCTGTTGGCAGCTAGGCTATTCCACCCCGGATGCTTGCAGTTCCAGTCGCCCGCGCCCACCACCGGTGTCGGCGAGTCCAGCAACTTGCGGACATCAGCCAACAGGATAGTGCCAGCGGGCGGGCGGTACACTGAACACAGCCGGAGCGGGGAGTTCTCGAGGCAGAGCTAAAGTAGCCTATTACATTTGCCTATGACTTAAGTAAATTACATGTAGTATTTGATAGCGTAATTCAGAACTTGCAAATGAATTTTGTTAACGCCATCTATTGGCAACTCCGAAAATAAATATCTAGTAACTAACAAAACATCGATCTTCCCATGGGAATGGGATGTTTTTCCGCGGTAAAATGTAGCCTACGTCACTCTCCACCCTCCTAACTATCCCCACACACATAAACCTTACCATATAATAGCTTTGTTGCGACGTGAAAGCGTCACAAACAAACAAACAAACACACTTTCACATTTATAAATATTAGTAAGGAAGTAAGGATTGAGTATTGTACTTGAAAGTAAGAATAACAAATAGTAAATATGATACATATGCAACACGTTAGATAAACGTAATAAATTTTTCGACAAGGAACTGATACATACTACAATATGTACATAGTAATACAGTATTCTAGTAAAAACAACGACTAGTCACATGATCAATTTAAGAAGTTCCTCCTCTTCGTAGATTCTGACAGGACTAGTATTTTCTTCCTTTTTTGCATAGACCCGTCCGTATGATGTCCAGGTGGCCACCAGGACTTTGTTGCGAACGTGCTCGCGCGCAAGATAGGAGAGGTGTCGGGTTTTGGTAGTTAGGTAATCTGATAAATATATTGGACGTGGAGGCCCCTCAATCTGAATTTGGTCCGTTTGTAATGGTGGTTCCTTTTTTTCACGCTTACTTTTGTTGTATTTTTTAAAGTGATCAATCAGTGTTTCTTTCCTGATAATCGAGGAGAAATCGACGACCAACACCGCCGATTTCTTTTGATAGATATGACGGATTTCAGATTCCTGTATCGGAGGGTGGAATTCAATAGCCGCGCCGATATTCTTAATTAAGCTTGTTAAATGAGTTTTGTTTGTGGGGTTAATTTTTGACACATTACGAATTTCAACCATGCTGCTGCAAGCCCTTTTTTCCTGTAGTTCCAGCTTATTTTCGAGCGCAGACACACGTTGTTTGAACATCGTATTCTCTTTTTTAATTTCGATAATTTGTGTTTGTAGATCGTTATACTGTTTAGTTAGAGTAGTAATCGATTTTTGAATGTCTTCATTTTGCGTCATTATCGTCAGTAAAGCATTATTTAACGTGTCAAATTTGTGGTCTTGTTGTTCCTTTATGTCAGTGAACATTGATCTGATTTCCGATATAAGTGGCTCCGATTGATTACTTAGATCTTCAAAAGAACGTTTCTGCCGTTTGGTGACGTTAAAGTAAATCTCCTCCGGTTTGTTGCTTGAGGTCTTGTCGAGAGCAGAATCTGAATTGTAAATTAATATGGAATGTTGTGATGTTTCTGGTGGAGATCGACGCACCGACATAATTATTCCGATGAGCGCTATTAATCGCAGCAGATCTTATTGAGTTGTTCAAATACTGGTACGGTATACAAAACAACATGGTAAAATGGGCGGGCTCACTGACCGAACCGTACAGGCTAGAATGTGGAGTTAGACAAGGGGGAATAACATCACCCAGCCTCTTCAGCTTGTACATGAATGGCCTGATTGAGGAGCTCAGCAATGCCAAAGTTGGTTGTTCAATAGATGGTACTTTTGTGAACAATATAAGTTATGCAGATGATATGGTTTTGCTGAGCCCTTCAATCAGTGCACTTAGAAAGCTGTTGAAGATTTGTGAGAGGTATGCAGAGACTCACGGTCTCAAGTACAATGCCACCAAAAGTGAACTGCTAATATTTAGGGCGGGTACTAAAAAGTACATGACAGTACCGCCAGTTACATTAAAAGGAACACCGCTTAAAACAGTTCAGCAGTTCAAGTACTTGGGACATTGGGTCACCGAGAGTCAGCGAGACGAAGTAGATGTGGAAAGGGAGCGTAGGGCACTGTCAGTCCTTAGTAATATGTTGGTCCGCAGGTTTGCTAAGTGTAGTAAAGAGGTAAAAATTACGTTATTTAAGGCCTAATGTCAGTCGTTCTACACTAGCAGCCTGTGGATAGACTGTATTAAAAGGGCTTACAGTGTTCTACGCGTCCAATATAACAATGCATTTAGGGCGCTGATGGGGTTGCCGCGTTACTGCAGTGCCTCAGTGATGTTTGCAGAACATCGTATCGACAGCTTCCAAAGCATTATACTGAAAAGAGTTGCATCACTGTGGCGGCGCGTGCGCGGCAGCACCAACAGCATCCTGCGCACGGTATCGGAGAAATGTGATGGACCGATACTCGTGCACTGGAACACACTGCACGTCTTACCGCTCACTCGAGCTGCTAAATAGATTGAATTGGATAATTGTTTTTAACTAATATGTAATATAATTTTGAACTTGACGTAATTAATTAATAAATATTTATAATGTGACAATTGAATTGATATGACTAGGATATAATAAATAATAATTAAATATATAAAGGAATGCATATTTATATAACAGGTTTTACTGAAACAAATTGAATTAAATAAATAATAAAATAATTTGTACTGACATTAGGTTTTAAGATTCAACTAACACTATGGATTGTAACCAAAAAATGGAGTCCGAAATAAAGACTATTATTATTATTATTATTATTAATTGTAGGCCTAAATGAATTGCTGACGGGACGGGGCAGCGCGCTGTGGGCGTGGCTTGTCGTCTACCTGGCAACGCACACGCACAGCTCTGTTTGGTAGTGTATATTAGCGAGACTCGCGTGAAGCTACATATGTGTCTCCTGCGCAGACGGATTGTCTCGCTTGCACTTATTAACTGCACTGCACTTTTTTGCACTTGATTTATGCGATGAATAACACTGAGCGTAAACACGACTGATCCGTACGGCGTCCGCGAGCGAATAAACCAAATTCGGTAATTATAGCCGTCTTTTCGATATCCTCTGGTGCTATTTTAACATGATGATACGCCCTATTAATGTCTAAACGTGAAAAAATTTTCTTACCTGGCAAAATATAGGTAAAGTTGTGCAGACGCGGCACGGGGTACATGTCCGGTTTGGTGATGTCGTTGAGACGCCTGTAATCACCGCAAGGTCGGATATCCCCGTTCTTCTTCATCACGACATGCAGTGGACTCGCCCACTCACTCTTCGATGGTCTGCATATCCCCATCTCCTGCATCAATCTAAATTCCTCTTTAACTTTATGATACCTGTTAGCGGGAAGAGGTCGCGCTCGTGCTCGCACTGGAGGTCCCGATGTCTCGATGTAATGATAGACATCGTTGTTAGACTCGCACTCCTTGAATAAAATAGGCTTGGTGATTTCTGAAAATTCAGACAACAAATCAAGAAAAGGGTGATTAGAGTCAACGGTGTTAATTGACGGGTCAGTATGAGTAATTATGCTGCCAATTGTTAGCAAATTGGTATCAATTAATTTTTTTCCCGATAAATCTACTAATAATCCATAGTGACGTAATAAATCGGCACCGATTATAGGCTGTTTAACATTTGCAATAATAAACTGTCATCGAAATGGTCTCCTAAGATTTAAGTTCAATACTAAATTCTTAACACCATACGTACTAATTTCAGTCCCGTTGGCTGCGTACAACTTATATTTATGACACTCACTGTTGTCTGTGTCGATACAGTTACCCGCCGCCGACTGTACCGATTCTAGTTTTCCTTCTGCTCTTTTCCTCCCTTCCAATTACATGGCTTAACACACTTATGAGCTCGATTAGCAAAACGGAAGTGGTAAAAACAAAGCCAGTCTGGTGACTCGGGATTGCGTCTCTGCGCTGAATTGTTGCGCCGTCCCCTGGATTGTGATCTACCACGCTGGTTCCAAGGTTGCCGCCATCGCTGTCTGCCTCTCTGCATATTATCGATTTTCTTGTTAAGTTTAGAAATTTCCGCCACCAGAACTTCATTAGTAGCCTTCGACGTAGAAGGAGTGATTTCTGCGATTGTGCTGCTGGATCTGGCTGATTCCATCACCTTGTCCGCGATTTCCGCTAACTTTTCCAGATTTTTGAAGTTACACTTCTTTTGGCGCGATATAGAAAAATGATGAGGGTGAATTTGCGCTCACCGACTCCTAATTTTAACAGCATGAAATTCGTTTTGCGATGCGCGCGCAGCTGTATGAAGTTGCCGGCTAACCACTCATACTGATTGGCCTATTGGCCTTTTCAATGTAAAGTAGCGTCATCTGACAACAAATAGAAGTACTATTTCAACACGTTACAAACAGTACCTCGTAGAAGTTATCCTAATGTTTCATAGATGGCGTTAGTATGAAACATTTTCATGAGTTCACGGCTATTTCAACACGTTACAAACAGTACCTCGTAGAAGTTATCCTAATGTTTCATAGATGGCGTTAGTATGAAACATTTTCATGAGTTCACGGTTTGTTTAATTTCCATACGCTAAAGAAGTATAACTTCTAACGCGTGTACATAAGTACACACACTCGTTTTTTAACTTCGCTGACCGTCAAGATTCCTCGTACCGACGCTGGCAAGTGTCCCGTCCACAGTATGCGTAATGTATCCTCCGGAAATTTCTCACGAGCTAAATCTTTCATGCGTCGTAGCAGCTGCGAGGGCTTCTGATCTCCCAGGTCATCTTCGCTCAATAATTTTTGCACTTGACGTAACTCGGATTCTTCGTAAGTATATGGTAAGTAATCTTTCTTTCAAAACGGTGTATTTTTCTTTTGCTGGCGGTTGCAGAAGCAAGTCGGTTACCTGCTGTATACCTACTGTCCTTCGACAACTTGGTCATCGCTAAGTTGTACTTGACCTCGTCGCTGAGCTTCTGGTTCGCTATCGCCGCCTCGAAATGGATAAACCATAGCCGCGGTGTATCCGTCCAAAATTCCGGAATTCTTGAAGACACCGTGATTTGCGATAAATCACTATTAAGCTCGACCGGTGCAGGCAATGGCGCGGGCGCGGGCTTGTATATAGGCACATCCGGATTCATTTTCGCACCGTATCACGTAACGTTCCAATTTCGACACGACACTCGCTATTGCACTAAGTCCAAAAATCGTCGGCGTCACCAATGTAGGATTACTATGCGTGTTCTGTGTGTGTGTGCGCGTGTGTGGATACCTTGCCTACACCGGGAGTTACTACACAGAATTAAAAGTCCGAAAGCCGTTGAATTATTTAATTTTGCGATAACCTACGGGCCCCGGGCAACCCGTGCTCTCGTGCCAGTTAGTGCGCAGTAACTAACTAGCTCCTCGCATACATCACGCTTGCATACCAAACCGCTGATACACATACAGCCATTCACACTTGGGTACATACATTATATGTCCCTACACGCTGTTAAAACATTTACGTGTGATTCGGATGTGTTTACGTTTAATTACGATATTAAGTAATCTTACGCCCCTCCTATGTCCTGTTATGACTAGTCAATACCTAAACGTAAAAATTAAAAATGATTATTAAAATATATGTGACGAGTCAGAAGCTCGAGCTGGTTATTCTTTAGCATGATTTCATACTATTTTACTCTGTGTAATGTGTAATTTCCTTCCAAGTAGGTACTCTTGTCAAACTATGAAATGTGGGCTTCTTTCGTCAGGACGTCAACTCAGGATATCAAATGAAACACAGGATTGAGCCTCACACCATCACATAACCAACTACTTTATTCAATGATCTCTTGGCTCAATATGAATACTCGGTTTGGGTTTGTTTTCGTATTGACTGTATTTACTTTGCGATATTACGATATTGGTTTTATCGATCGAATCCACTCGCACTCGCGGTCACACGATATTATTAGCAACTCTTTGAGATTCACGGCATTACAATTAATAAGGAATCTTTACAATAATAAGATACCGGCGCGAAATCAATATTCCATTCTTTCTCTCTAATGACAGCGCCCCCGCGCGCCACAGTGTATCGATTCACCACCGACCTGCGCGTACCACAGACTAAATAACATCAACCAAGCATTACGGATTTACTATTCCCCGACACGGCCATCGCTGACATGTCACCCGTCCCTGGGTGATGCTCCATTCCGTTATCATCGCCATCACAATTGCTCGATCCGCAATTTTCAATTACTTCAAACCAAAACAAAACTCAAAATCTTTAACATCAAAAATTACTACTGCTGCTACTGCTGCGAGTGGATTTCAAAAACTTTGTTTGCATTTTTTAACCCTAACTACCGTTTTTACCACTGCTTCCTAAGTGTCTTCGCTATGGAGAAGAAGCAAGCGGAACAAACTCCATAACATAACACTTGTTTAGAACAAAATTACCAATTCATTATTTGCGCGATTTGTTTTAACTTTTACTCGGTACGTCGTTACCGTATAACTCTAATCGGTACGTCACCGCTATAAAACCGTATTCGTTTCAGCATCTTCCCGTGATCCATCCTCAAGCACGCTCTACCAGCGGCAACACGTAAGATTACCTGTAACAACCAAATACACACGCGAGTATCTCTTCACGCTCGGCCCTTCCTGACCTACCATAAAGTCATTCTCAAAAATTCCGAATTTCGTCTTTATCTAACTTCATCAATGTCAATTTCCAAAAACAATAATCGCATTCCTAAAAATCTCGTCTCTGTCCGACTTGGTTCGTAGTTAGTTTCCAACCCTGTCAACATGTCCATCTCATGTGACTAACCAGTATTCCAAAACAATGAGATATCGTCAAACCAGTATTTACACCACTTTACAGCTTTAATCCAACCAGTATTACACAAATTGTCAGTTCACCCATGAACACAAATGGCTGAAGGTCATTAACTCAACATCATCATCAGATAACTTTTCAAGTCTCAAACGTCATCACTTTGCTTGGTACACTCTGTTATTAACGCCTATGTCGAGCGTGGACGTCAAACCTGTGCCTATGTCGAGCACGGACGTCAAACCTGTGCCTATGTCGAGCACGGACGTCAAACCTGTGCCTATGTCGAGCACGGACGTCAAACCTGTGCCTATGTCGAGCACGGACGTCAAACCTGTGCCTATGTCGAGCACGGACGTCAAACCTGTGCCTATGTCGAGCACGGACGTCAAACCTGTGCCTATGTCGAGCACGGACGTCAAACCTGTGCCTATGTCGAGCACATGTCTCCAACGCCTAAATCGAGCGTGGATATCAGAACCTGTGCCTATGTCGAGCACGTGTCTCCAACGCCTAAATCGAGCGTGGACATCAGAATCCTGTGCCTATGTCGAGCACATACCTTCAACGCCTAAATCGAGCGTATACACCACAAGCTGTGCCTATGTCGAGCACATCGCTTCAACGCCTAAATCGAGCGTATACACCACAAGCTGTGCCTATGTCGAGCACATCGCTTCAACGCCTAAATCGAGCGTATACACTACAAGCTGTGCCTATGTCGAGCACATCGCTTCAACGCCTAAATCGAGCGTATACACTACAAGCTGTGCCTATGTCGAGCACATCGCTTCAACGCCTAAATCGAGCGTACACACTACAAGCTGTGCCTATGTCGAGCACATCGCTTCAACGCCTAAATCGAGCGTATACACTACAAGCTGTGCCTATGTCGAGCACAACACCAAGCAACGTGTTGACCAAAACTAGTCCAGATGGGCCTAAACTTCCTCATTACTGATTGTCACTTCAAATTCATCAACTTGACCTTCAGGCACCTTCATCGCAATGTCATGGTTATCAAAAACCACCATTAAACCGTACCAGGTTATAAACAATGATAATGTCAAACAAACATACTGGTTAAACAATATCTCCCATATCAAATTAACTAGTGGACTTTCTCATGACTTAACCTCATAGCTTTTACTTTTCAGTAACTCAAAACATAACAGCTTGTACTCAAAATAAATTAACTGGTCACTTTATTTATATTCCCCAAAAACAAATTTACGTTTCTTACAAAATTTAGTTTTTATCAAGTTAATCAGTTTTTCTCAAAGCAATTGAATTTTTCTCAAAGAGTTGCCATTTCTCAAACAAGTTGACTTATCGAACGGTACTCAAGTACAATCATGTACTTCTCCCAAAATAACAACCCGTATACATAGCTCTCATGCAAAACCGTTCAAATACAATTTCAAAAGTTCCGTTCGACAAGTTGACTGAAATTTAATAAAACTCTAAAAAAATAAAGAAGTCCTATTAGTTGACTACTATGTCACTATAATGCTGTCTATACTGTCGACTGACATCAATTATCCAGTGCATAAAAGTAAACCAGTCATTAAAGCCATTAATCAAGAATTCAAAAGTGAATACTTAATACGGAGTCAATTTCTACTGAAGACTTATTACATGAAGTTTCTCTCAAATCTATTTCAATGAGTCATTATCAAGGAGTCCAAATAACTGCCTAGCCCATATCATGACTACTGCAATCCATTTTTTTTTGCAAATTGTATTAACTAAGAAATTTATTCTGTGGCCGTCTCACTGTAACTTAAATCTGCAAAATATATCATGAAAATCTCATGAGATAATACCACAGGTAGTTAAATGTTACATACCTAGTAACTTATTACTTCAAATTATGAAATCAAATAATAACTTCCTCAGTTTAATACTTAGAACTCAATATTGATAATTTAGTATCATTCTGACATACCTAATTCTCATTAAATTAAGATTAAATTAGATTTTGTTATTATCTCAAAATCAATACCACAAATAACTTGTAAACTGATAGGGAACACTATCACCGTTCAACAAAATAATAGTAAACAGATTATCTCATTATTAAATTAAGGGAAATTCAATACTTTGTTTAATAACACAAAAATTCTTTTATGTTCCATTAATGGGTTCTTTTACCTTAAAAACCATTAGATAACTCTAGTAATAACTAATGAAGTACTTTTAGTTGTAATTCTATCATGTGTTATTAACAAACTTTAAAAAAAACTTTAATTCAGTTAATTTGTTGTCCCGGAGACTTTAATTGTGATATTCTTTCTTATTTAAAATAGCTCCCAACTATTCAACCAAATCTAATTAAAGGTCCTCCTATCTAACAATAAAAACAATGCAGAGATACCTGACATCCAGTAGCGTAGTATATCAACACTCGAAGCATCATACATCCAAGACCGACTCCAGCAGAACTTTTGCAGGGCAGCACTGCAGGCTCATGATGCAGACCCTTTGGCTCATGTAGTATGCAGACACTCAACAATGGCATTGCACAATATTCAAAGAATTTCAAAGGGTTTGTTGATACTTCCCCGTTCCACTTTGATACCTTCATAATAATATGACACAGACTTCTTGGGTTGTCATTTATTCTCTTAAAATACACGTTTACCAGCATGATTCGTTACTCATAATGGCTTTGAATGATTTCATATCATTTATCATCGAAATATTTCTCGCCAATATTTCGTAAACTTAGGTTATGTTTCCATGAATCTGCTAATTGTCATTCATGACTTATTAACATCTAGTTCTTCGGGATTCTTTATCTCACTTCTGATGACGAATCAGAAGCTCGAGCTGGTTATTCTTTAGCATGATTTCATACTATTTTACTCTGTGTAATGTGTAATTTCCTTCCAAGTAGGTACTCTTGTCAAACTATGAAATGTGGGCTTCTTTCGTCAGGACGTCAACTCAGGATATCAAATGAAACACAGGATTGAGCCTCACACCATCACATAACCAACTGCTTTATTCAATGATCTCTTGGCTCAATATGAATACTCGGTTTGGGTTTGTTTTCGTATTGACTGTATTTACTTTGCGATATTACGATATTGGTTTTATCGATCGAATCCACTCGCACTCGCGGTCACACGATATTATTAGCAACTCTTTGAGATTCACGGCATTACAATTAATAAGGAATCTTTACAATAATAAGATACCGGCGCGATATCAATATTCCATTCTTTCTCTCTAATGACAGCGCCCCCGCGCGCCACAGTGTATCGATTCACCACCGACCTGCGCGTACCACAGACTAAATAACATCAACCAAGCATTACGGATTTACTATTCCCCGACATATGTATTATCAAAACGTTCGCGGCTTGCGCTCGAAAACATCTGCTTTTTATCGAAACATTGGCTTGAATTCTTACGACGTTGTATGTTTGACTGAGACTTGGTTAGTGAAAGGAATCGATGACAGCGAACTATTTGACGATCGTTACATCGTATGGCGACGTGATCGAGAACGAACAAACCAAACCGGCGGTGGTGTATTAATCGCGGTTCGTCGTGAGTTAACATCAAAGGAGTGCATCGATTGGCGTTCAAACGCAGAGGATTTGTCGGAGGATTTATCGATAGTTCGGCATCATTACGTCGCCTCAGTGCTTGTTTGGCCTATCTACCAAATTTTTCGAAAATTAACTTTAAATGCAGTTTTATTAAGACTTAAATTTCAATCTTTTTGGTTAAGACAGATTGCTAGCTCATTTAAATTTTATTAGTGACACGACATCGTAATGCAAATTTCGTGCTTGTTTGTTGTATCTCCAGATTTTGTTTTAAATCCCACTTCGTAAGAGACTTTGAGTGCTTGAGTGCTCTATGTCCACTCAATCGACCAATCACAGCCCGCGGCGCAATATTCTCCGCCATTTTGTTTGATTTGTTACTTTGGCGGGAGACACCGAAGAATCCATAAAATAATCGTAAAACTATGTAAATTATAGTGTTTTTGGTGTTTAGATAATTCTAGACATTAATAAAACATGTCTAGAACATTTAATAAAAGTGAACATGAGCAGACGTAGCCGCAAATTGAACAATAAGTACTTTTTAGTTTCAACTTGATCTCGTTATGAATTTGCAATAGGGTGTTGCTTTTTAATGATTTTGAACCCTTCAGGTCCATTAAGTTGAATTCCCATTAAGTTGAATTCTCTGAATGTTGAATTCCCGTTAAGTTGAATTCTCTGAATGTTGGATTCCCATTAAGTTGAATCCCATTAAGTTGAATTCCCGTTAAGTTGAATTCCCGTTAAGTTGAATTCCCATTAAGTTGAATCCCATTAAGTTGAATTCCCGTTAAGTTGAATTCCCAGTAAGTTGAATTCCCATTAAGTTGAATTCTCTGAATGTTGGATTTCCATTAAGTTGAATCGACATCCTGACTGATTTCTAGATGATCTTCTCGTGTGGGCATCGTGGGAAGTGTTGGTTTAGTAAAATAACGTATCTCTCTCGTCAGGACGTCAACTCAGGATATCAAATGAAACACAGGATTGAGCCATCACGTAACCAACTGCTTTATTCAATGATCTCTCTTTGGCTCAATATGAATACTCGGTTTGGTTTGCTTTGGTATTGATTGGATTTACTTCGCGATGTTACGATATTGATTTTAACCACTCGCACACGCGGTCACGCGATATTATTTTTCACACACAATTTAAAACTTTACATTTTTACACGATACAGTATGCGCGTTTTAAGCATTTAAATGCCACTTGCTACAAACGGTGAAGGAAAACATAGTGAGGAAACCTGCATGCCGGAGAGTTCGCAAAAACTCTAAGGTGTGTGAAGTCCGCCAATCCGCACTTGGCCAGCGTGGTGGACTATGGCCTTAACCTTCTTATTCTGAGAGGAGATCCGTGATGATGATGATTTTTATTTCTTAATTGAATAACCTTAAAATCTGTGCAAAAATCATCAAAATCAGTCGAACTATGCCAAAGATTATGTTATTTGAAATTCTAATTCGAAAGAAAGCTTTAAGAGGAAAATTTACAAGTTATTGGCATTTTAGTGTCGAGAGGTGTTAATTTGAAGCTAAATTGGTATTATGTACGAGTATAAATGTCTTGGGCGGACAGACTGAAGTACATTAAACGATAAATTAAGCAGAAAGATTTCTAGTTTTTCCCAGTCGGACTAAACAGCTAACAAAACAGCTAATAGGTAATAAAACAGCGCTAACGTTGATATAAAGTTTATTGATTAATCATTCAAAGTGTAAGAACCTACTATCAATATACCTGTGAACCTTGTAGTCCGTCCAGGAAAAAAATAAAGAACCTATCAATTGCACATTCTGCAAGTTTCATACTTTCAGCTGGTATGAGATTTTCTTATTAATCTCACAAGTACAATTTTTAATAAAAAATATTTTTTAAATTAATAATTTAACATAGCCTGTCCAGGATTTTTTCAGCGAACCCATTGTTTATTTATTTTTTAGTATTTTAAATTTCACTTAAAATATGTTTCGTTCATTACTCACCTTGGTGAAGGACGATGTAGGGCTGGATCTTAGACTAGAAGGTTAATTAGATTTTCTTGGTAGGTTATTGTATTATGATATTGCATTGATTCCCAGATAGCACTCAAAAACCTGTCTTCCCAAGTCTGAGCACTAAATTTTGTTTTATAAGCCTCACTTTATATTGTAGGAGTAAGGTTGAGTTTTTATAGCAGCAATTTCGGTTGTAATAAGTCATTGCTGTTGCCTTCAGTCCCAGAAAGTTTAATTTCCATTAAGTTGAATTCTCTGAATGTTGAATTCCCGTTAAGTTGAATTCTCTGAATGTTGGATTCCCATAAAGTTGAATCCCATTAAGTTGAATTCCCGTTAAGTTGATTTCCCATTAAGTTGAATTCCCATTAAGTTGAATTCCCATTAAGTTAAATTTCCATTAAGTTGAATTCTCTGAATGTTGGATTTCCATTAAGTTGAATGCTCTAAAAGTCAACTACAGATGACTCAAAAACTACTCGCCAACTGTCGCTCCAATTTATATGAGTTCACATGGCAAACACTACCTTTCGAACAAAAAATAATCATCAAAATCCCACCCAGTGAAAAGTTTCAATTAAATTCACTTTATTGAGAATAACTCAAAAACTGTCCGTCAGATGTCGCTCAAATTAAAATGGGACGAGTCAAATGTCGAAAGAATTATAGAAATCGGTTCGCCCAGTGCGAAGTAATGAAGTAACACACATAAGACAAAGAAAACACACTTGTGTTCAATACACTTGATGAATTACCCTTGGTGTTTTTATTTCACAATCTTGTTGTCATGGACATTCTACTGTATCCTATATTGTCATCATCTTATTAAAGTCTGCTTTCTTAAAATGACCTACTTTCCTATTCCAATGTTACAGTTAAAACCCGTTCTTAGTTAAAACTAGGTTTGACTAGTCAAAACGCGTTTCAACTGACTGCGTTTGTTAAAACTAGAATTAACTGTTGCTCAAAATAAATATCAGTAAAGACTAGTTCTAACGTCAAGTTTGGGCTCTATAGATTCGTATTGACGGGTGCTTTTGTGCCATATGGTAACCAGGGTCTGATGACGGAGCTGGAAGGTGGCAATAGGAACTTAGTAATTCATCAACCCAACCACGTCGAGTTTGGGCTCGTTCGATTTGTCCTGATGAGTACTTTGGTGCTAAATGGTAACCAGGGTCTGATGATAGAGCCGGAAGGTGGTCATAGGAACTCGGTAATCAAGCGAACCAACCACGTCGAGATTAGACCCGTTTGATTCGCCTTGACGAGTGCTTTGGTGCTATACGGTAACCAGGGTCTGATGATGGAGTTGGAAGATGGCGAGAGGAACTCGGTAATCAAGAGACCCAACCATGTCGAGTTTGGGCTCGTTTGATTTGTCTTGACGAGTACTTTGGTGCGAAATGGTACCCAGGGTCTGATGATGGAGCTGAAAGCTGAAGCTGGATATTTATTTTGAGCAGCAGTTAATTCTAGTTTTAACAAACGCAGTAAGTTGATACGCGTTTTGACTAGTCAAACCTAGTTTTAACTAAGAACGGGTTTTAACTGTAACACCTATATCGTCTGCATATTTAGAGATTGCAACTTAACGAGAATTCAACTTAATGGGATTCAACTTAATGGGAATTCAACTTAATGGGATTCAACTTAATGGGAATTCAACTTAACGGGAATTCAACTTAATGGGATTCAACTTAACGGGAATTCAACTTAATGGGATTCAACTTATCGGGATTCAACTTAATGGGAATTCAACTTAATGGACCTGAAGGTGCTTTTTGTGTATTGTTTTGCAAAATATACAACTTTAAGTTATGTATGAATGAAATTGCATTAAAATATTTTTATAACTGTTTTTAGTGGGATGAATTCAAAACAAAGCCTTTATTATCTTCAATGCTTAATTTAGTTTTCATGATATATAGCTCTGCATCAGATCAATTAAAGGTCAAATACTTTAAAATACTGCTTTCATATCCTGAAGAAATATATGGTAAATTGGAGGAAAATGAAAAAATAATGGAATTATTTGATTTGTATGTTGATCAGAGGTTTCCAATAGAATTGAGAGTACAGGTAAGTATTGCCTTTTTGTAGTTGGTTGGTTAAAATTGCAACATGATATTGTGTGATTATTTAAATGGTAGGTATGTTGATGTTTTTTTTATTGAAAATTTATTATTTCAGCCCATTCAAGTACTGCACAAGTATGTAAAAGCCTCAACACCAGAAAAGAGAAGGAATTTTGTTGAAAAGGGAATCAAAGTTTGGTTCAAAAAATTGATACCAAATGTTATGTCTTTTGTCGACATACCTAATTTTGAAATTGAAACTTGTTTACCTGCACTGGAAGTGATTGCAGATGAATTTCAGTATGTTGATTATTATGAGCACTACAATTCCTATCTTATACTACAGGGTTTTTTTGAACAGGAAAAGTGAGTATATAAGGTTCTCAATACTAAAAATACTAAATCTTGCTAAATTGAAATTAGAAAAAAATTGTTTGTTTACATTTAGACCAATTTGTAAATTGTGTATTTTAACAATTTCTTTTTATTTACAGATATCCAAGTATTATGAAGAATCTTGTAACACAGGGTAGCAACATTTGGCACAGACTATGGATTATATTTGTAAAAATCCTAAAGACCCACTTAACAAGAAGTGGTAGTGCAGGAAGTCCCATAAATTCAATGTTGCCAGTTGTACAAACTGCATTGGAAATGGATGTGATTAATAGATGTCGCGCTTTTGAATGCTGGAATGCTTTGATTGACAATTTTGCTACGGAAACAAGTGAAATGCACATAAATAAGAGAATCAAACTTCTCGTAATACCTCTTCATTCAAACAATGCTATAATAGAAGAAACTGTTATTGCCAAAATAAAGTGTTGGTGGCATTTGATACGTAGTTATTACTCCAAATTAAATAATTTTGCAGAAACCGTATTGGTTCCTTTTCTACATTTTTGTTTTGGCAAGCAAAATGATTCTGGTAGGACTGTACCAATACCTGGCATGCTTACTTACAAAACAAAGGAATATTGTGTGAAGGCTCTTGTGAATATTTTGGGGCACGAAAATTGTGATGGGTGTGTGGACTTACCTGTGTCAAAGTATAACATTTTAAATGATCAACATTTACCAAGATATATGCCAGATCTAATTTATTCCATGAAGGCAGCAACTAAAATTGTTGCAACTAATACAAACAAGTTAAGGAATCCTTACAAGTGTGCTTGGTCAAGCTTTTTAAAATTGATAGATGAGATAGGTGATGAGGAGATACAAAGGAATTTATTAATCCAATTGCTGGAAATGCTTGAAAACTTATTACAGGTTGGTTCACTCTCTTATAAATTTTACTGGTGTTGTGTGGGTATAATTAAATTTCACCTTGTGCAAAGATTCCTTAATGTAAAATAAAGAATTAATACTTGTAAAAAATGTAAAATATAGTGTAATTAGAGGCCAACCATAAATTATGATACATGTTGGCTGCAAACCATTAAAAGGCTCACTACTGAGCACAGGAATAGGTATTGAGGAGGCCTAAAGCATACCCCAATACACTGTTCCAGTGCTGATTGATAGAGGGGATAGTGCAGATTATTTGTTGTATTGTTTCATATGTTTTAAATTACAATTGTTTATGTATTTCAGGTAAAAGAGGGTGAGATCTATGTTGATATCGTTTTGAACGATTTGGTTTTTACGTTTTTAAGAGTAGATGAGAGATTGAAAGACATTCCAAATCTCGAACAAATGCAGAATTGTCCATTATACAAAATTTTGTTCATAATTCTAAATCCATTATTTGGACCTCCATATAACAGGTGAATGAGATTTATACAAAATATTTATAATTCTATTGTAATTACAATTTTATTAATACATTGGTGAATTTGTATGACTTTTATTTACCTACACTAATTCTTTATTTGTTGCAGAAATAACACATGTGAAGCTGTTGAGAAATTTAAACCGTACACTGATTTAATTGTTGAATACTATCTCAATATTGACACCATCGAGGCTTTCTTAAATCAACTCATAATACACAATAAATCAGTATTAATATGGTCTGCAATGGCAAAGTCTATATTTGAAAAGAATACTGTCGCTACTCCAGATATACTCTGTATGATGTTACGTTGGCCTCTAAAAAAATTAGATACATTCTGTCATGTATGTATATCATGTTCTGTAATGTATTTTTTACCATTTCTATAAATGTTTCATTCTCATATTTTCCTGATTTCTTTCTTAATAGGTGGAATCAGCTATAGCAATGTGGTTTGTACTGTTTAACATTATGCCCATGAAAAGGGGTGTATTAAATATCAATGATGAAATAATAGAAGTACTAAGTACTTATAAAAATGACAAAGATACATCATCATTTATTTTAAATATGGCAATAAGTTTATTGCGTAAAAAAATTGCTTCAAAAGGTAAGTAAGAAATTTTAAAATGATATACTGCAGTTGTAAATTATGTAAAATTTGCCTTAATTGTAACATAATTTAGCTTATATATTTTTTGCTTTCAGGAACAAATTATGGAAAGGAAGTGTCGCTAGTAAGTCATGTTTCAAAGAAATTTAATGATTTGAATTGTTCACTTCCAGTATTTTCTAAATTAATAGATATTCTTCTAGAACTCTTCTGTGAGCTTTTAAAAGATGTAAATATAGAAATTGCGGAAGAGGTATTGAAGATACTTAAAATTGTTTATACAAAATTACAATTGGCATTTCAAATGTCCATTAAAGTTGTAAGTATAAATATAGGCTTATGTAGTTCTTATCAAGTTATTGCGAATGTCATTGTCTTTAATCTTTGTTGTTGTTTATGTTCTATTTATACTTTTCAGGATTCAGACTTATTTATGAAAGTTGAACAGTTGCTAAAGTATGTTCAAGATTTATTTAAACTAGAAGCCTATACATTTTTAAATAAACCTACCCTAATTGACTTTATAGACTTTGCACAGTGCTTTGTGGAACAAAAACCATTGGAAGCTGCTGTGCTTGCCACTTTACAAACGTTTTTGAAAACATTGGATAAAAATGATCCGTTCATTGATATCATCAATAAAATTATTAATTCTGTGAACAATAATTCCAATCAAACAATTCAAAATGCTAAACCTATATTTACTACACCTGCTAACAAAATAAGAAAGAAAAGGGAATCCGATATTGATAGACCTTCGCGAGTAAAAAGAAAACCGAAGAAATTTGATGAAATGGAAATATTTACTATTAAGAAAATGCGTAATTCCCAAGGTGAATCCCAAAATAAAGACTCGGTTGAAGAATTGCATAATAGTGAAGTTGTTAAGGAGATTTCGAAAGTCAAGGGAATTAAATTGAACGCTGATGTTTCTAAAAATGATCAATCAGAGATGAATAAACCAGATCCAAATGTAACACAAGATACAATAAAGAACACTAATATTCCCGATGAAAATCAAGTAGATGTTGTACACAATCAAATAGCCCAAGATAAAAATGTTGATGATCAAACACAAAGTAGCAAATTAAGTGATGTCTCAACAACATCAACAGTTGATAAAGATAACGATGCTTCTATGTCGGTACTTGTAATGTCAGATAAGAATGACCAACATAAAACTAAAGAAGACTGTTCAAGTGAAAAAGTATCCAATAAGAAAACTGGGAAAAAGAAGTCACGAATTGAGAAAGAGTTGGCAATTGATATGGTAGAAGGTCACCCATTTCGGAAAGCGCAACCAGAAAAAAGGCAAAAAAAAAAGACCCGAAAAGCACCGGAATCTCCTGTTATATCCCGAAGAAAAGGTTTAACTCAAAAGTTGAACAAATCCAAAGTAGATCAAAAAAATACACCTAAGGTCGATAAAAAAACGAAAGAAATTGAACAGTCGGATAAATGTAATGAGTTAGATACTTTTCCAGATTCTCAGGAATCAAATCTTACCGATGAAAATGGATCTCAAGATTTTATTGACAGTTCTCAAGACTCTACAGTAAGTATAATGTCAATAAAATCCTCTAAGACTCCGAAAAGTGTACGAATTGTAACAGAAAATATCGACCAGAAGAAATTAGCGAACGAAACAAAGCAAAATTTCAAGATTGCAAACGTGGATAATAAAACAGAGAAGGAATCTGTAACTTCTATCAATGACGATAGTGACTTTCCTCTTAATAAGACAGCGGCTGAACATAACGTAGTTCAAATAGACTTAACAGCGGATTCTGATACAGAGCCATTAGAAAAAATAAGTCACGTCGAAGTTATAGAAATCGAAGACAAAAGTCCACCAATTGGTATTGCGAATATCTTCAATAGCTCTCATACTGATATGGATACACAGGATAATATAGCTGACGCTGATACTCAGCCAATGGACTCTAACATTATTAATAATGAATTAGATAATATTACTTCATGTGACGTAACCAAAACTTTAGATGCTAGTAGACTTCAGGAAAATGCAGTTGATTCTATTACTAATATTGACACAACACCAATACGTACACAAGACGATACCACAATATCTCTAATAGAACCTTTACCATGTGCGACAGAAATAAATCAAGAAGCAGATAAAAAATTGCCAAAAATATCACACCAGGATGAAAAGCAGAGAAAGCAAGATTTTCTTTATAACACTTTGGAAATATCTCCTATAAAAACCTTAAGCCCGGTTAGGGACAAAAAGTCACCATCTCTAGAAACTAGCGGTGACTATGATGTCATAAAACTATCATCCCCAGTACAGAGCAATGGAGAGCCGTTTGAAAAATGTAATTCTCCTGAAATTTTTACGGAGGAAAAAGTGTCACCCGATAAAAGAGACCAATCCCCACCTCGAGCAGAGACTCGTGTAAATACTGCAAGCCCTAGGTCACCTTTTCTAAAAAAAAATAAGCCTCAAGTGAGAGCTTGCGGACGCACCGCACAGATGCTTGGACTTTGTATCCCAGGTCCCGATAGATTACAAAACATGATTAATTCCGAAAAACCTGTAGAAGTTGAAGAACCAAAGAAATGCAGCCCAAAAAATTCATCAGCAAAACGTAACCTTAGAATGTTGTACAACTCAACAAATGAAAGCAGAGAGACGTCGGAGGAAACTGAAGAATGTAATAAATTCTTGACTATGAAAAGAAGTTTACCTGCTGCACACAGCGGTCCGTCTGTTCCTATTTTAAAAAGAAAACTTGTTGATATTGCTGATGATTCTACTGTTTCTCCAGCTAGCAAAGTAAGCACAGCAGCACAGTTTAAGTCAAATTATTAATTATAATTTTGTTTGATTTTTCTTAATATTGAACTAATTTTTTACAGAGAAAGAGAGTAAGCTTTCATGATCCACCGGTCTCCACAACGGTGTGCATGGAAAAATATATAGAATCAGGCAGCGTCCGTTCCCCTCAAAATTCGGTTATTCGACGACAAGAGAGACAAAGTCTGAGAGCGAAATTAGAAGCTGGCGGAAATTTAAAATCACAGAAGCGTCTAGATACAGAGTTTAAATTAGACAGTGCTTTAACAAACGCTGTTGAAAGTTTTAGCGAAGGCGATGTGGCTTCTAGCACAACAGAAGACACGGAAATGAGCTCCTTGGAACCAACTCCTCTTGTGGAGGTGGTAAAAAATAGTGAACTTAATGATGTTGATCCAATTTGTTTGGAACTTATTAACTGCAACGACCCTGTAGATAATATTGCCGGGGATTTGTCATCGTCGGCAATGAGGCCTTTGCTTGTTAAAGAGTTCGCTGGCAAGATAGAAACTGTTGGCGATTTGGCTAAATTGACAGAGCTCGAAGTGAACAGGCTTTGTATAAAAGCACCTAAGGTGCAAGTCGCTAAAAAAGTGTTGACAGAATATGCTAAGAAAGTAAATGTTATTGCAAGTGAAATGACACCAATGATAGAAGCGGCATTTAGTGAGTCTACAGTAATAGATACGAAGAGTATAGACGTAGAGATGCAAACAGATTGTTTAGCTGTAGGAAATATGGAAGTGCAAACTGATGTATTAGACACGTCGTCGGCGGATACACAGACGACTATAGTGTCCACTGTAGATTGCGACGTTCAGACAAATGAATCCGGCAGTAAATCTACTGAGGATACTGTGAAATCGTTGTTGGAAGTAAGTGCATTTCACTTATTATTTACTAGTTGTGCCCGCGACTTCGTTCGTACGTAGGAGATTTTCCCGCGGTCCGCTGTGAAAGTCCCATAAAAATCCGTTCAACCGTTTCTGAGATTAGCGTGAACAAACACACAGACATAAAAACATACAGATATACAGACAAACAGACAAAATTAAAAAAACATTGTTTTGGGTTCTCTTGCGAATATAAAGGGCCCCCATTATAAATTTTTGAATATATTTTCCATGTACGGACAGGGATCAGTTACAGATTCTTAAGCCCAACGTAAATGTTAATCTCCCACACTTACCCTCAATTTAACTCTTATTAAGACAATTTCACTATTCTCAATTTAACACCTACCTAATAAGCAGTCTAAAGGCTTAAGATTAAAAGTATGTATGTTTTTTTATTTTTTTTCTAATGATTATAGTCTTATTTTGACCGCTAGTAGATTTCCTGTTTAATCCGTCATTTCTCATTATAACTTCAGTGTTGTTTTTTTTCAGAAACCAGATTTTTCTGATCAACTTAACAAGCTACTCGACGTACCTTCGAAGCAAATTATTGCATCTAGCTTGCCAATAAGCGTTCTTACTGATACCCTTGCAGAGGAAATACGAAATCAAACGGTTAATACGAATGAATTATTTCTTCTGTGTAGCGACCTGTTCAGGAAAATACATGACTGTAATACTTAGCTCCTTATTTCGGTTAAATAGTATTTATAAGCCGTACATGAATAACTTTTTAAGTCTGATGTAGTAATAGATGATAAATCTTAGGAATTAGAGCCTCAAAGGTACTTAATGCGTACTTTGGATTAATTTAGACACGACATGTTTGTTGTGATAAGTAGCATCATAACATTTTTTGTATCATTTTTGTCTAGATATTAAAAAACGAGAATATTATCAAAATTATTTTATTTTATATAAAACAAGTCCTATTTACATTATTCAGTCATGAGCGATTGGCGCCGTATTTACACATCATTCATACCTAACAAAGACCTGTAATACAACAAATGCAGATGAAGAAAGTAAGGGATTATTGCCAATATTTTAAATGTCATTGCAATAAATATATTATGTTAAAAGCTTAAAATATGTAATACGCCGCGAGCTAACTTTATGTCCTCCAGAGGGCGCTATATCCAGTTATGAGAAAACAGATGAACACACAAATAATACAAAATATACATACATATCGGTTGAAGATATAAAATCTCCGCCGTGTTCGGGTGCTCAAAAAATCACGACTTACAATGTATACTTATTACATTTTGACACGGACGGTTTGTAATCAACAATTCCGTGTTCCCATTTTATTACTTTTTGGTAAAGAAAGGGTTTTATTTACCTACAAGTAAACCCGCCCTCGCTTCTCTTCGGGGAACCAGGCTCTTCAAAAATCTTTATAAATTTTAACAAATTATGTTATTCCGATGTCTAAGCTACATTACTGCAAAGTATCATGAAAATCCGTTCAGTAGTTTTTGCGTGAAAGAGTAACAAACCCACACATACACTCACTCACTCACTCACTCACATACATCCTTACAAACTCGCATGTATAATATTAGTAGGATAACCACAAATCGACACCAGCAATTTATACTAACCTAACTCATAAAAGTGTACTTTACAGTAGAGGGATTTAAAGAGAAAAACGTGATAACTTTTATATATAAGATACTTATTTGAAATTTGGTACACTTAGTAATGAATCTATTCATTGTAATATCCCACATTTATTATTCCTTAATTATTTATATTTTTTGATTTAGCGCATGTTAGCCGTAATTCCTCGATATTTTACATAATACACTACGCTAACATTAGCGTAGTGTATTACGGAAAGTCATAACTTAAGCGGCTTAAATTTTCAAAAAAACGTAGCATAATACTATAAAACATATTTGTATACATTGACATACATTTATAATCTTTAATAACATATTAAACTTTACTCGCTTGACAGTATGAAAAGGTTTCTCCCTAATATATATAATCACACCTAACACAGCGCCAAGTGTAGTTAAGATTAATGTAAACAAACAAGCGGTGCTTCCTCTCCCCGCGCACACTCCGCTAAATAGGTAGGTAATAGTTGGCGTAGTTTAAATCGCGTGATTTAAAAAAGTACCTTTACTTAGCGTTGTATAAGATTTGTAATTTCGTTATTTTTGTATATTTCTACACGATTTTTTTATAACATATAATATACCATATTTTAAGCAACTGCATAAAAAACGAATTACCAAATTTCGACTTAGCGTAGTATAAAATTGCTGGTGTCGAAATTAGAGCTTTACCATTAGTAAAAATAGGCAACATGACAAATAAACGACCAAAAACTAAATTTTAAGATTTAGTAATAGACAGAAGATTGCAATACCAAAACCACACATGGCATCAGAAATAAAATTACATCACAACTAATATTTACAGTGATCTATAGTATATGGGTTATGTTAAAGCTCAATAAATCAATGGATACTCTTATAAATACTATATACACCATTTAACTTACAAATCACCGTCCCAATAATATATTATCACACAACACTAATATCCATTACTGTCTGTTACATGTAGTTTAGCGGTATCATACTAAGTATTTAGTCTAATTGACAGCAATAATTGGAATACATATTAAACTTTAGGAACTCACATAAATACATATTTTGAACGTGCATAGTAGATATTATATCTTTATTTTTGAAGTTACAGTGGATCAGAGCGAGATTTGTTGAATTTCAGCAACTTTCATTACTTACATTAAATTATAACACAGTTTTTTAATTAACACTAAATCACCTACAGCTAATCAAGTGTAGTAATTAGGTTTTATACTGACTGGATGTAGGAAAATTGGCAATGAGGCGTAGATGCAAGCATTTCACTCATTAAAATGGATTGGCCACACGTTATGTAGGTAGTTAACTCAATGATCTCTGGTATATGTAGGTTCACTCGGTAACCGGTACAGCCGCATAATGAAATGGGTACTTATTCCCCTTCAAACTTGGCCAGCTCCCTCATTAAAGTCACAAGAATTTATTGTTATATCCAATGTTAATGATATTTGGTACTGAGAAATATTAGGTACTTATCTATAAATTAAGAGATCGATGACTTAGCTACTGTTGCAATAACACGACATACTTGTGTCTTTAATTTAATTCGATATTTGCATAATAGGACATGTCGGAAATATAATCGTGTCTAAGAAGAAAGCCATAATATAGTTCTTTAGTTTTTGTTGTTGTTTGTGTTTGTTTAATCCATTATCCTTGGTAGAAGTATTTATCGAGTCCGGTCCATCGAAATTGATTGTCGTGTTGTGCATGCCATAACGTCTCTCCAATTTATAGGAAACTAAAAATAAAATTAAACTACTTATTTTAAAATGCAATTACATACTTATAGTATTCAAACTTAGATTATAATGTCACTGTTATTATAACATAGAAACCCACAAAGTGTAGATGAATTTCTATCTATTTATATAGAAATAGATATATCCTAAAAAATTCTTGTCATGTATTTAGATAAATATTTTTAAACAAAATTATGATTAACACAATAATCTTCTAAAATATAACACTGTAATTGCGTATTTGCTATTGATATCATTATTCGAGACAAAATAAATTGGTCCTTCAACAATTATTACTTAAGGACTTATCACCCGTTGTGGATCCAGATTAGGTACTTAAATTACACTCATTTCCATTAATAAGTTCTGACTACGTTATTTTCACAAGAAATAAAATAATGCTTTGGTCCACAAATTGAGCACTTGATTAATGTAATCTACTTTTGTAGTTTATAAAGGTTTATCGGTTACTGTCAAGGAAAACGCATTTCGGCCACGTAATCTATATGTTCTAGGTTGTGATGTGAATTGGTACGTCTGGGCGCTCGAGGTCTGTGAAGGTTGTGATGGGAATGTGTCCTCATGACTCTGCGAGGTCCCGCATCACTCGTCTTACGTTTCATCACTTCTTCATCTCGATGTGGCTTCCTATTGTCAAACGTCCGGCGATTGTTCTCATTGCGCTGCCTTTGCCAATTCCGATCCATTTCATGCCCGTAAAGATCTAATTCGCCTGATGGCTGGAACTGACTTGTGCTTTGGTTGTAACTCGACCTTTTCCATCCGTCTTCGTACTTTTTTCTGGTGTTCTCGTCATCTCCTAGCTGACGTCGCTGTGACTGATTCGAACTACTTTCGCTAGTATCTTCTCCGGATGTCCCAATGCCTAAATCTTTATCATCGCCGTAGATTTTGTAAACGCCGTTGGTACTTATGTTTTTTCCGTTGAATATCTGATCATTTAGCATCAACTGGGGATGGGGCAGGCAATATGGATTTGGAAACATTTTGTCCACATTGGCCATTTTGATTTCCTTATTTTGTTTCGTACACGATCCTGGCCCGAAAAGCGAGAGTAAAACGGGTAGCAAAAACAGGCCGTGCATCGCTCCGAAAAATATGACCATGAATACCATTTTGAAAAACACTGAGAATATGTAGCTGTCAGCGAGTAATAATGCTACCACACCAAGAATGGTACTGAATGATCCTTGAACTATGGGAAGGCCTAATGAGTAGAGGCATTCGCTTACTCTTTCATTCGGAGTTTTGGCCTTGGATGCCATGTACGCATAACAGATGTGAGCGGTGAAGTCTACTGAAAATCCGATACACATGATAAGGTTTATCATGGATATTGAGTCCAGGTTGATGTCCCAAAGAGCCATGTATCCGACGACGCCGATTTCAATCGAGACGATGCTGAAGGCAACCCACAGAGAACACAGGATGTTTGGGATGAATATGAAGGACGTTATCATCATCATCAATGCTCCGTAGCAAAGGTTCTGTAGCGATGTTGGTCTTACAAGTTCAAACTGGAAAAAGAAAAAAAAGATTATGCAAAGAAAGTCATCAAAATATTATCACTTTTACTCATATTTAGGAAGGAATCACAGGACTTACCTGATCGAAGAAAACGAAATAAGGATGGAAGACCGAAGCATTTAACGACGTCGAAGCAACAACTTCTCTAAGTGCTCTGACCATTTCTTTTTCGTGATTGGTGCCGCTTATGTTTATCGCTTGGATGAGGAATCTTGACGCGACGATTTGGTCACCAGCTTCGTTTAATTTAACATCCAGTGAAAAGGGATTCGCGGGGAACAGCCACAACTGTAAGAATTTTAAGTAGATATTATTAGTTTATTGTAGGTAGGTAAATTGGTTTTGTCCACTTCATATCTAGAACTAGATATTTAATTAAATTTTCTACTTCGACATGCCTGTCAACTTAAGTAGTTACTCTTAGCTGGACTAACTGGACGTGTTTGTTTGCTGTAATTTTCCCTAGTCCCTAAGAATAGCGAAGAAGTCAAAGAAGTGAAGTCTTTGATGAACTTATTCAATTTTGGACCTGACTGTACCTACTAGTGTCATTGAGTCACACGCCAATCGAAATGATCATCGACAAATACTTATGTATGTAGGTGATTTAAAAAATATAATATGTCTAGCCCTGGCGGCAATCGAAGCCGGAAGCCCGCGCTTTGTAGTATCTATGTATGTGTCCACTACCAAGTAAGCAAGGGGGTTCAAAACAACTTAATTGTTACGAGTTTGCATTCATACATACCTCTTTCAAGTTGTGGATAAAGTCAGGTTCATTGTCGATGGTAACGTTGAGATAATCGTTGTTTCTTGAAACGTAGTTAATGAATGTTCGCAGCCACGATTCAGTATACAGCGAATTGGATATGTATGATGTGTTTTCCAACTTTTGAGTTAGCAATTCCACTTCATCTTGCACCTTTGGATCGGAGTAGTTATAATTTCCCGTTATTACCACCTGAAATTTTAAAATTTGACATCAATTCCTTATCAACTTTTCTATTGAACCCATTCATAAGAAACAGTAGAAAGACAAAGTCAAATAATGTACACCATACCTGTATTCTGTAAGGAAATTCTCTGTAATACATGTCTTCGCGATCAAAGAATTCAACAGAGTAAGAGTCTACTTTAGACAGCTTTCGTCTTTCTAGGCCTTCCTTGAGATTTGTTACTCCGTATCCAGCGCCTGCTAGATAGCATATGAACACTAATATAACTGTCGCTTTGATTAACGGATTGTTGAGTAGGTTGGCCATTGTGGACTTGAAGAATGCCATAATGCAGTGTACTTTATTGTCTATAGGATTATCCGGATCCGCATGGTCAATACCACCGCTGCAGAAGATCCGGTATAGCCATGACTTTTCTTCTGTAACAAAGTACTGGTTAGTAATAATGATTACAAGTTCTATTGCACATCAGGGAAAGGAGATGTACAAATAGGTGTAACAGGTGATCTTATTGCTTAAAGTACCTAGCAGAGAATAAAAGGACTTGTAATTTCATGACGTACATAAAAATGAGTAGAAAGACCAAGGCGTCTTTCAACCTTGTAGGATTTGTTGAGCAATAGTTAAGGTATTTCGTAAGAGCAGTCGAGTTTTTCGGCCGGTGTGCAAACATTAGCATACTAATAGGTTTTCGGTTCACCCTTCTTTTTTATTCTGGAAAGAATAAGTTTAAAAGATGCCTGATCTAACCATTTTGGGTGGATGGATAGATGCTCTATAAGTCGATTTCAATTTGCAAACATCTACCATCTTGCTAGTCTCCGTGAAAGATTCACATACCTTTACGTGCTCGGGATTCGGGCAGAACTTTAAGCCAGGTGATGGTGTGGCGATTACTTTTCTCACGATATCCCGAAACAGCTACACATCCCGCGAAGAATGTTAGATGCCAAACAAACGTGAAACAAACTGCCAGACCTGAAAATTAAAATAGGGTTTTGTTTCATAACTTTAAATAATAGTGAAAAGGTGATAGGGATGAAGAGAAGGTGATAGGTCCTGTACTTGTCGTAATCTGCCATTTTATCACGACGAAACTGCGTAGGTACTTTATTGTTACTACTTTTCTCGAATGTTCGCAATAATTTTACGTACTCTCAAATTCGTGCAATCAATCGTGAGTACCCGTTATAGTTTAAACATAACATTCTAATTGACAAACACCACACAAAACACTTTAGAAAATAAATTATGATTATGATACTTAAGTAATTATTAAATGTCTATTTTGAAACACTACACCAGGTGGTGTAATTTTTATTATAAAGGCATTAGTAAAATGACATTTTTATTTTACAGAGTTAAATGTAGGCACCATAATAATTTATAGCACTTGGGTACTTTATGTTTGGATCAATCTAATTCGGCAGTAATATGGTAATGAAACATTGCCCTTTGCATGTAAAATCTACTACTAAATCAAAAACTGATGTTTCGTGAATCTTAATGCCGATCCACAGACAACAAATTAAGTAATACGCATGCCACATACTAATAAAGTTAGGTGTAAAATATGTGCTGTTTTTAGTATAACCATCAACTCAATTAAGTAGCGAAAGTAGCCGTGGCGGACAACACCAGTTCACCAATAGGAATGAGTAGAGGTAATTTTTGTTATGAAATTAAGATCGCAAACGAGCATGTAGTTAAATAACCCTAGCTTCTTCTTAATTAAAACCCCCATATTAGGATTGTTTGTGCTACGATTGACATCGACAACACCAATACAAATCACTGACACCCACGAACCGAGAGCAAACATTAGTCAGTCACACAAATGTCTGCCCGACCGGAAATCGAACCCAGGACTCATCACTACACCAACTGCGTCAATAATGCTAGCCTACGGGGAATTTTACCCAAACTAAGTGTTACATACATATTAACAGTTCTTACCAGAATACATGCAGAAGATTTGCACGGACGGAAAGGGTG
Organism: Hesperia comma; assembly: GCA_905404135.1. NCBI lineage: Eukaryota > Metazoa > Arthropoda > Insecta > Lepidoptera > Hesperiidae > Hesperia > Hesperia comma. Next base: position 6,272,076 of record FR990018.1, read on the forward strand.
AGAAAATGCCGATGAAGAACGAAAGCATATCCGTAACGGATGTGATTGTGATGGACACGGCCGCCTCTGACAACATGATTGCCATCCGTTCCGGTACGGGAAGCTTGGGCGAGGTGCGCCGCCATGCCGCTAGCATTACGAAAGTGTCGTCTATTCCTATACCTGGAAATGAAAGTGGAATTCAGATTAGGTTTAACGTTTCCGTGATTCAGAGAGAATTGAGCTGTTGGGTCCTATGTCCATGGATAAAGGAGATCTAAAAAAGCTTCCGGCGGGCGTCGTAATAGAATATTTTCATCGAACATTCATAGAGTCCTTTGTGGGACATAGTCCTCTCCTGACTTGCTTCCTGAGCTTTTTGAATCTAGCGGTCCTTTTCAAGTCATCAGTCCACCTGGTCTGAGAGTTCTTTTGTCCAATACGTGGTCTCGATTCGAGATCGAGGACCTTTCTTCCTCAACGGTGATCGGTCCTTCAAAATTAAGTCCTGCCCATTGCCACTTCAGCCGGCACTGAGGTATATCGGATAGCCTGGTTCATCTATTACAAGTTATATTTGATTGTAAAATTACCTAAGCCATTTTATTCAGTGTTGTAGGAGACAATGGAAATATTTACCTAGAGAAGAACAGAGCGCTAGGATATATTGAAGCGATGACAATTAAAATGCTTCCAAAATTAGTTTAAACAAATTACATTCATGAAAGTGTATAGATGATATATTGCTTACCAATCATCAAAAACGGTGCAGCGAGGTTGATCCCGATGAACGATATACCCAAATAAATGGCGCATCCGAATGCCGCCATAGTCGCCATTACAGCCGAGATGTTTCCCAACAATCCCAGCCAGGGTTTTGATCTAACCCAGTCGCCCATCATGCACGTCACTATCGAGAATATTCCCATCAATATGAACGTGGAGCTGAAGAACGGCACTACCGTCTTGGTATTCTTTTCGAGCTCGTGATCGAGGGTTCGCGAAGCAAATCGCGCTATCGATATGTGTTTGAAACGTCCCGTGTCCTCTGCTACACCGACTGCATCTAAAAACGCGTCTTCCCATGCTGCACCTCTGAAAATTACAATAACATACTACCTACATTAAAAAATTACATTACACTTTTGGCCTGGTAGGTATTCTGCCTTCGAAATCATAGTCACTTGTTAAATAGGTGGTACCTTAGAAATGCCTTCAACTCATTAATGGCCCCCTACTGAGTACGGGCCTCTCCGCATCATTGAGAAGGCTTAGCTTAGAGCATACTCCACCCACTGCTCCAGTGCAGATTGGAGGAGGACTTAGTTACCATCATAATACTGAAAAAAATATTTGAGCGTTTCTGCCTTATAGGTAGGTATATAGAAGTGCAGGTAAAACTGTCGATTTTTAGATAGGCACCTATGTTGCCAAGCCTGTAAGACTTTCGGGATTTCGATTTAGATACAAAACTTACGATATGTGGATTACTCGTAGAAGCCAGCAACATCCATAATACGCATTGAAAGTTGCGTATAATTGTTTTGCTACCTTAATCAGGGCAAGAATGCTGCCTATAGGTAGGAACCTATTGATTGTTGTTCGGAAAGTCATTTCGTTTTTTTACTATGAAATTGAAAGCAAACTTTCGTATGAATAAAAATATTTCAGTATAAATTCTACATTAGCCATTCTGGTTCAGCATCATTTGCCATGTTTCTGGTAGAATACCTACCATCTTTCTGGTGCCATCTTTCTGGTCTTTATTGACAAAAACTGATACTTACAGGTCATTTTTGACCTCTTCACTTCAAGTAAAGATTTAACCGTCCAAAATTTTTTGCAGCGTATGGAATAAATGATAATCCGAAGGTACCAGTTCTGGAGAATATGTTGGAAGTGGCATTACATCCACATCAGTTCATCCGAAATAAAAATTGTGACTTAAACAACATTTTAAAATTTTCCATACTAAAAAATAAGTAGGTACATATTGCTTTATTGGCTTTCAAAACATAAAGGTTACGCGGCTTAAGAGTGAAGTTTGGTTTAAGAATCACAATTAACTCTGTCCGGAAAAACGAAATTACTTTCCGAACAACCAATATAAATTTATTGAGTTGATTAATTACTTGATTTGCTTAATGTTGATACATTTTAGTTAGTACACACCTAAATAGATAACTTTAACGTACCATCAAATTAAATTCTAGGTTAAGTAGGTACCTACGTACTGCAGTTTTTATGTTTTTAACTCTTATTTAATTACATCCTGCTACAACGCGCAAAAACACCTTTAAGTATGTGTACAATTTTATAGACAAAAGGTAAGCGATTAGAAGTTTAATTTAAATATTAACACAGCTATTACTAGAAGCCATTTTTTTATTTACTTAACGAGTTACACTTAGTTTCAAAGGTCTTCATTGTGTAAAAAACCTTCAATTGTTCATTTGTATGCATAACATGATGAGTGAGATGGAATGCGCTAGCTTGGTTCTAAGTCCTTAGATGTAGATAATGTTTCTAAAGTAGGAACTTATTTAGGACTTATCATTCATGTTCAGACACAAAGTTGTTAATCACGAGCAACGGCGCTAAGGCCTTTTTGACGTCATTGAGTTCTGAACCAATCAAGCAGGATAATCCCGTTGACACAGATGCGGACATGTGGTTGACCTACTGGGACAAAGAAGTCCCACTAGTTCAATGGTTGAACTAATTAGTTGAATCAGTGGGCATGAGCCATTTTAATACGATGCCTTAAATTAGCTGTTGATGTGATGCGCTGCCATGTTTCTTTTCAATTCATTAAATTTATATTTCCCTCTTCTTTCCAATCCGGATTGGCTATACCTACTAATTTCCTTCTTTCTTATCCGGCAACGCACTGGTGAGGCCTTCGATGTAGCTCATGATGGACATACCAGTAATCTTTTAACAATAACAGCTTATTCTTCTCTTTTGTCGTTTTAAACCATCAGAAAGATCATGCTTCTGAGCTTGTACGGACTTATAACAAATCTTTTTTTGTTTTTGATTATTCCATAATTATTGTAGTTCTTTAATGGCATGTATGTAGGTATGTATAATTTCCTTGAGATGCATTTTCGAGTCAAATCGTGTAGGTACATATAGGTAACTACATTGCATATCTTTACACTTTACCGATGTTTTGGTTGCAAAAGAAGTGATTTTACCGTTTCCTTTCTTGGCCATTCATAACGTTTCTAGGGTTACATAATAATATAGGTATTATGTTTATGGGTAGGGGTAACCCTCGAGGCAACTTACCTTGCATCGTGACCAGTTTGCTCGGATGTTACCATAAAAAATTAACTCAGATAAGTAAATGCTCTGATAACTCATCGCATTTAATACCTCGTCTACCACCTTTCTATTCGTATTCAACGCGAATATTACGCAGTGCTTAGTATTCGGTGCGATTTCTTTAACCGTGTCAAGATCGATGACTGTTATCTAAGTCACAGTTGTTTGTTTGTTCAGTATAAGAGCTATTGAATAGAAAACAACTCGTAAAATGTAACCGTCTGAAACGACCGCAATAGGTTACCTATACAAAACTGGTATTGAAAATTTTGTTTCCTTCCAGACTATAATCACCTATTTAAGATTTCTTCCTCGTGTTATAGGTACTCGAGGCCATTGCAAGTCACTCTATTTTTTACTAAAAGAAAAATACATAAGTTGAGAATATGCGTACCGGCGCAGTACTCAACATTGTTTTTTTTTATTATGACCACTTTTAATTGGCTCCTTCGTTGGTTATTCCGCTTCGATTCCACTGACATTCCTTTTTCAAATTGTTTTGTTTTCCTTGATGTTATTTTAACGACAGTATGGACACCAGTCGAATATTCTAGTATCAAGAAGGTGCGTCGTCGAACCTAATAGGCGGTGGCGCCACCGCCGTCATCCTTTTAAAAATAGTGTTTTAGTAATAAGTTGATAATTATGGGCGCTCGACTAATTCTTTTCTACTTTTCATTCCATAAAATTTACAGTTATCTTGTCTTTTGTCATAAATTTAGCTTCATTAGCATTGCCAGGATGTCCCGATATGCGCCGGACGTCCAGATTTTGACTCGTCTCGATTATTCTTTATCGCGACGCAGTTTTTCTCGATTTTTCACAAACTTCCTTAATTCACAGCTTTCATTGTCTATTTTAACAAAATAAAAAATAACCATAATTATAGATATTTCACACAAATATTATACTGACACATATTTTTGTTACTGAAAACTGAGACTGAAACTGAAACTAAAGCAATATTACAATTACTATGTAAGAGCCCCAGCACATTGCGTATTTTAAACGCGCAGACGACGCGCCTTCTAAAATACGCGCGCATTCGCGAACGCGAGTCGTTTATTTTTGCGTTTTTTTAGATGCGAACGCGCGTTGAACGCGATATAAACGCACGTATGAAGTGCGTTCGTAACTCGGTGATAGTCGTACAAAGGCCCAGAGATCTGCGCGTAGGTATACGCGCAATAGCCGCGCGTTTCGTGGTCGCTCCGTGTGCTGAGGTTACTGCACTGCTACTGCACTGCTACTGGATAGTAAACTACAATGGGGCGCGCATTTAGCAACTCTTGCGACGAAACTTAGTAGGGCTACTTATGCGGTTAGAAAAATAAGACAGCTTACTGACGTAGAAACTGCTAGGCTTGTTTACTTCGCATACTTTCATAGTGTTATGTCTTATGGCATATTACTGTGGGGTAAAGCAAGCGATATACAACAAATCTTTGTATTGCAGAAGAGGGCCATTAGAGCTATTCATAAACTACGGTATCGGGAATCGTGCCGTGATAAATTCAAAGAATTAGGTATACTTACAGTAGCCTCACAGTACATATATAGTATTATAGTTTTTGTAAGAAACAACATAAATGCATATAAAAAAAACAGCGACTATCATAATCGCTTAACAAGAAAGATGCATGATTCGGCGACGCTTTCATATCGGCTAGGTAAAGTGCAGCGTTCTTTTATGGGGCTTGGTGTACAGTTCTATAATAAAGTCCCTAAGGCAATCCGTGACCTGCCTTCAGAGTTGTTTAAGAAGCATGTAAAAGCACAACTCGTAGACAAGAGCTAGGTACTATAGTATACAGGAATATTTAGATGACAAAAAGGCATGGAAATTACCAGCTCTGCAACCAGCTCCGCTAGGTTAGTGCTTACCTGTATCAATTAAGTAATATTGTAATTTTTATTTTAAAAGATGCGGAGGAGTTTTTTTTCGCCGTTTTTTTCTCCTCAAGCACTTTTCCAAAACGGTGGTAGAATCAAAAAATTGACGTTCATAAGTGAATTTGTAAATTCCTAGATGAAATAAACAGTTTGACTTTGACTTTGACTTTGACTTTACAATCTTGCGTTCGAATCGCGTTTGAAGCGCGTATACACGCGTCGTCCGCAGCGCGTTTTTAAATACGCCTTGTGCTGGGGCTCTTAGTATCCCGATTTGAAAAATAAAGTCTCGATAATTTAACCTTCAGTTTTTTATTTGAACATACCGAGCCTGGTAAACACTACTTGTGATTATTGTCTATGGACACATTAGATATCGTAAGTCTCATCCATAGATTATGTTAATAGCCTACGCAACAAGTGAAACCAAGTTGTTATACTTGTTATCCGTTGAAAGCCTTCGTTTTTTCACCAATACCATCTTCTTGGGTGTAAGGGGTTTCATACATCTTTGATTCCAAGCCGACTTCCTGTGTTCGTGGTGCACCCTGCTGAATAGTGGACGAGGTTCGGCGCCTGGTCTCTTTTTTCAGAGATCGCTGGACTCTACCATCTATATTAATCCCAAAGGTTGTAGGCTGGTGATTTTGATCACGTCTACTACTTTCCTTTATCCTGAGTCAGCCGCCAAGTTACTAATTGTGTTTCAGCTGAAAGCAAGTCTTTCTTTCATTCTTCCCCTTCTTTCTCTCTTAACGAAAATGTTGATGCTGATTGATGATGATGTCCTTGAGCGACGGTGATCACTTTTAAGTAGCCCTTCCGCTCGTTTATTAGCTATTAACATAAACAATACTGACACTTATAGAAGTGTTTAGAGAATCTAGTTGACCATAATTATGACGCAGAAGTAGTCAGTAATAACATTAACTAAACAATAACCGCATGCTCGTATGCATAACATTGTCTCATTTTATTACACTGAATTGCATTTGTTGTAGTCACGCATATGTCATAGGATTAGTTAAGGATATTGACAGATTGCGGCGACTTCGTAACATAGTGAGAATCATCAATCTTTGCTTGTACCATAAATGCATTCACATCGTCATTTTCGCCGTTTGCCCCCATAATGTTCAATCAATTTTCTCATTTAGTTATGTGTGCTGTAAGTAGGTATCTACCTATTTTGTAGCCTAATTTCATGCATTTAGGTACTTTTATCGTCGACTCTATACTAATACGAGTTTGTCTACTTGTTTGTTGGCTATTTACATAAAAAATTAACTTTTTGCAAAAAAAACAACTTCAACATCATCAAGTAGAGAAATCTCAAAAAGTAATCGTCAGATGTCGCTACAGAGAACCATAAGACAAGCACTAACTTTAGAATAAAATTATAAAAATTAAATTAAAAATTAAAAAAAACCCCGACACAAACATTTAAAAAGTAAAAAATAATATCTCTAAAAATAATACGTCGCGTTGGGGGACCGCGCCTAACTACTCATTATCTACGATTTTTTTCATAAGTATCACATGCCTACCTACTTAGTCCTTTACCCAAGACTTATCATTTATCAATATTTTTTTGTGTTAAAGTTAGAAGTAAATGGAGCGGTCCCCCAACGCGACGTATTATTTTTAGAGATATTATTTTTTACTTTTTAAATTGTCGGGGGGTTTTTTAATTTTTAATTTAATTTTTATTTTATACTTTTTATAGGTAAGAATATTCTCGATTAAGTCATAAATATTCTCTTACTGTGCCCTTTCATTTGAGACCCCACACGAGTATATTTGCATACATTCGGCTATTCTTCCCCCCTTTTACCCCCCACAACTTTTAAACGGCTCAACCGATTTTCATCAAACATATCTAAAAACGTAAGTAAGTCCCCTTTAATACAAAAAAAACAAATTGAAATCGCTTCATCCGTTCGGGAGCTACGATGCCACAAGACACACAAACACACACACACACATACACACACACACACACACAGACACGTCAAACTTATAACACCCCTCTTTTTGCGTCGGGGGTTAAAAAAGATCATTGTAACTTAGAGGAACTACATTATGATTTCTAGCATTAGGTATAGGTACACAATCGATCATCATGCTCAAAACAATCTTTTTTGTATCGAAAAACAGCTTTGAGCTTTATCATTGCGTCGCGCGATTCAGGAGCTGACAGTTCTTGACGCACCATCAACCTAGACCTAATGACCCGGTCTATTAGCCGGTAGACCTCCCAAGGTTACTTACCGGTCCTGCTGCAGTTTAGTATCCGTCCTCACGAACCACACGAGCTGCACCGCCGGCACCGACACTATGACATCATCCACCACCTTGGCGCCGCCGAAGTAAACGGGAAAAGCGTGAGCCTCCCACGTAACAGGGTTGAACATTATTGGGAATGTCAGGTTTAGTTCTCCACGTTCCACCTACAAATAGAATGATTCGCTTTTCATTATGTGTGGCACAAAAAAAGATAAATTGGATTGTGTACGTGTAGGTATGTGTACTACGCGTAGCGCTATGGGCTCTCAGCTCTCACACTGTGTTAGGACAAGGAGGCAAGCATTGAGACAGTTGTGTTTTGATTATGATTAGGTACCTACTGCAACGACAGAGTGGAGATAGAAAAGAGAAGAGACGTAACAAGAGCTGACAAGTTCAAGTGTACGTTTTAACTATTTTTTGTGATAAATCGACATAACCATTCACATCCTTTAAAACGTAGCTTGATTGAAGGACATCAGTAATTTATAGTCATTCAAAGGTTATTGCATAGATTACAGTTTTGACCCTCTTGTGCGTGGAATCTTGTTAAATAACTCTTTAACTAGGTTGTAATTGTAGCAATTTTCAACTAGCCGTAAAAAGTTCTTCAGGGCCATTGCGTTTGGCAACTAAACAGTTGCTCGTGTTTCGACAGCTGTTTGCCGGTTTACAGGTTGGATTAGGTAAAATTTAATACATAGTTTGTGGACGACCCTGTAGACCAGTCGTCGTCATAAGCTACGATCCGCTTCCGATATCTGTGCGCCCCCCCCCCCCCCCGTTGCCGGCATATTTGAAGCGACAGATGGGAAAGGGCGTGAAAAATGGCATTGCATGCATGCGCTTATACAGCTAGTTGCGGCCCGGATGGTGCCCATATAGATCTACAACTAATTGAAATATCGGTAATCACCGATGCCTGTCTAGCAAGGGATTCCGGGTTCGATATCGGCGCAATAAGACATTTAACATTATTTGGTGACAGGTTGTGAGTGTTTGGGATGCCTCACTTGTGTCTATATCTATACCACCCGTTATAAATAGTAATTATAATCTATGACTATATCATACACAAACAAACATAAAAATCATCTCTCACACTAACTTGGCCACGGGGCCAAATCGCGAGCAACATCTAGTAACTTAATTTCCCATATTTAGTAACATAGTCATTAGTTACATGTATGCACCTACATATGTATAGAACATCAAAACACCGGAGCATAAATACGAGAAGTACCGTAATAGATCCGAAACTATAGGTAGGTACTAAAGTTGTCATCTCATCCTTGAAGCCTCAACACAAAGTCGCTCAAACACATAAACATGCATTTTAAAGTTCTTCAGCCACGTTTATAGAAGAAACGAAAACTCTCTAGACTCTAGCTAGAGCCATTGTGCAATGCAAGGAAGGAGACTTTAGACCTCGCGGGCGATTGCTATGCATTAAACTGACTAAATCTTATCTGTACATAAGTGCATAAGAAGGATGGTCGATAAGGAGAGATTGTGGTGGACATGAATGGACCACTACTAAACGAGGGTCCTCTCCTCATCATTTAGGATTCCTAGAGCATACTCCACCACACTGCTCCAGTGCGTGTTGGTGGAGGGGTTAGTGGCAAACCCAATGGTTCAACCAACAATGGCCAAATGACATGACTCAATGACTGCTATCTGTCGATAACAACCAGGACTGATGGCTTTGCGCTCTCCAGAGCACGGAAGTGCTCAAGAATTTTTGCCAGGCGCGGTCACCTAACCTACAAACCGCACCGAGGCAATCGACAATAATCGACATGAATCCCAATGTAGGCACCGACCATACTGACAAGAACGTATCAACAGAAAAGTTTGCTAATATTGCTAATATTCAAATTATTGAAGTTACAAAGTTAGCTGAATTGGATGCAAAATATTGGAGCTCAGAGAGTTTTAGTAAAATATTTTTTTATTAAAATTTTGAAATAATAAGGTTATCGCAAGGTCACGCATTGCATCTAGACAGACATTTCTTAAGAAACATTTTTAATGAGTCATAAGATAACTATAAATGTTATAATTATGTAATTAACAGATTGAGTAATCCTTTGGATAAAGGTGGTTACCTTTTATCGCGAAAAAAGGGGTTAAAGGGGATGAAAGTTTGTATAGAAGTTCGTCATCGTCAGAGATAATACCATGAAACTTTGTATTTAAACACAACGATCACATGTGATTGTTTTACCCGAATACCTTGAGATAATTTTAACGGTGTTCTGTTGTTTTCTGACACCCACTCGAGCGAAGCCGCGGGCAGAAACGAGTTGAATTAATATACCATGAATAAATTTTCCCAAATAGCTTTAAAATTGATAACAGATAACTCCAAAAATACCCGTCAGAGGTCAGTCAAATTTAAATGGGACTAGATAACAAACACGAAAAAAAGTATTATCAAAACCAATTCACCTACTTACTTAGTACAAACTAAAAACTTAACACACAATGAAATGTAGAGTCGAAAACCACCTTCTTTTTTGAAGTCGGTTAAAACAATAGTATTTTGAATGTCATCGTATTCCTACGTTGAAGTGGGATTATGAGGAAAATAATATATTTCTCCGTGTAAATATTTGAAACAATGAAATGCGACACGGTGAAATCTGATAACAGCCGGTGAAACAAGATGAGTAATAACCGCCTATTGTTTTTGATGGATCATTCGTTCATGGAAGTGTGACTGTTTTTGAATCATGCGGTTGGCTATGCCGTGAAAATGTTAATTTTATTTTATGCTATTTACAGACCTCGGCGCGAAAATGTTTTTATTTTACGCTATTTAAATTCTCAGAAAACAAAGCCGTTTAATAGTGGCAATAATTTTGCATGGTTTAAGGAACGTGAAGTCTATTACATCTTGCCTAATTTGTTTTCTTTACAGTTTGACCTCAATAAATAATACAAAATTAACACTACAAGCCTCAGTCTCAGCCTCAGTCTAGGATTCCCTGTAAGTGCCATGAAGAACGCACAAAGAGAATGTACATAAGGACGCCGTAAGCGGGCGTGCAAGGTATGCACCGCATGTTACGGCGCGGCGGCGGTAGGAGGCACGCCAGGGGCGGGGGCGGCAAATGGAAAATGGAGGGGGGATCAGCTTGGTAGTCAAACGACGACGACGGCTGGGGGGGATGGTGTGCAAAATGGTTATGCACGAGCGTTCTCATTCAGCTACCGGCTGCCCTGGACACATTCACCCAGGAATTGTTTTCCAGATGAACACAACATCTTCACATACAATAACATATGAAAGAAAATAGGACTTTGAACAAAATTGTCAATAAATTACAAATTGAGTCAGTTTTCATCAATTTCCACGAATTCCCAACCATAAAAATATCATAACTACATACTTTCTCTCCATAACCTGTACGTCTTATTTACCTCCTAAAAGGACCCAAAACTCAGTGTCTATAAAGACCTCCTATCCTACATGACCTCACACGGTGGCTGTAATCTTGCCAATGGCATGTTTCATTACCCCTGTGCCTATCACTCGAATGTTCTATTAAGCGTGAAATTATACGGGAAGCTGAAGTGGCGTGTAATGGAACTAGTGTTGCAAACGAGAAATTGGTGACACTACATTACACATAGGCAGGGAAAAAATGTGACGCGCACTACAAAATTTACTCATATCTACAGTATGTATTTGTACATACATATGTAGTTTTATTCATTATTTCTGGGCAATTTGCTGACCATTGCAAACGTTGAGTTTTTAATGTCTGAGGGTTTCATTCTATATAAAAAAAATTAACTAGTAGGTACTTTCTATAACTTTGGGAAGTATTTAGGTGATATCTGAATGAGTGACTTTTGACGTATTTTAGGTGTTAATAAATTGTACCTTAAAAGCTAGAGACAAATTAAAAGGTAGAGCGTTTGTGGCAGGGGTATTTTCGTGCCCCAATGGAAATCGTAATCCGTAATCTGATTACATTTTGCTCCTCTCTGGTTTATATGTAATAAGAAAGGATATTTTTTTATCTTGCGGAGCTGTTGAGTTGATAAACTGATATAAATCTTTAAGAGGGAAAGACTTAATTCAAATTCATTGTTTTATAGTTGTTTCGGAGTAAAATTAGTAAAATAGTACAAGGTAAAATAATGATTTAATACAATCTTACCTCGCCAATAATCTTATCCAAGTTGAGAATATCGTTTGTGAAGCATTGCCCCTCCCACCGCGCGCATTCTTCTCTGTACGTAAAACTTTCTCCAGTCGGAAGATTCACCGTGATATTTTGGACTAGTTCGTCCAACTGTCGCAGTTCCTTCCATACTTCCGTACGAAGAATGTTGGTGTTGTTGTCTTTGGATACGATGATCACGCGGCCGAATCTTCCTGTGAAAAAAAAAACAGGATTGAGCTATGTTTATTTCTGTTAAAATGATAATGACAATTTTCACATGTAGTTTTGCGTGGTAACCAAAGAGACGCAAGCATATTGCTGTTATTGGTGAAAATTGTCTATGGGCACGAGCAACACCAGGGAAGTTCACAATTAAACGCCGGCCTAGCAGGAAAATCTTTCAACACCATTTTATGAATCGCAGAATTTTTATACAAAAATTAAGTAAAGCATACAAATAAGTTCCAAAAGCAGGGACCTTGCACCCTAGTCACCTTGTTATTGCTTAGTATTATTTACACCTAGGTTAGGGTATAAACACAGGTTAGGGTATACAGGCGGCTTGCGTTGATCGGCGGCTTGCGTCGATCCTAAGCGATCGGCAAAGTTAAGCAACTGCGGGCGCGGTCGGTAGTTGGATGGGTGATCGCTAGTGGCTAAATTTCTTGAGCGTTTCCGTGCTTTGGAGGGCACGTAAAGCCGTCGGTCCCGGTTGTTATCGATTGATAGCAGTCGTTAAGCCATGTCGGAGGCCTTCGGGCGGCTTGAAAACTTTCGACACTGGGTTGGCCACTACCACTAACCCCTCCACCAATTCGCACTGGAGCAACGTGGTGGAGTATGCTCTAGACCTCCTCAGTAATGAGGAGAGACCCGTGGTCAGTAGTGGGCCATTAGTGGGTTGTAGCTAGGGTATAAACATAATATACATAGGTAGAGTCTGTTTATGATTTCAAAATAACTGTGTTTTCTGTAGTTCTTATAGTAATTTCCACGATACTAAATCCCAAGCTAACTTAAAACCGAACCGATTTTATTAGAATCCTGGAATTTAGAAAAGGGTAACATTAATATGTTACCCTTTTCTAAGTTACAGGTTACACAAATATTTTTTCCCTCAATCCCAATACTCCACAAAGAAGCCTCTGCACAGTTAGTCATAAGTGATATAATAAAATAAATACCTTTGCACCCCTAACATATAATTTTATGTTATTCGCAACGTACCTGCCCTCGTAATCCTTCCGACATTAAACCTGTGTGAGTAGTTTACTTTGAAATGTTCTTCTACTATCCGCCGCTCTAACTTGCCCTGGCCACTGACAGGTGAGAACAGGTACTCAGGGTCCATCTCATAGTGGACTCGTTGGTAGCCCGTCATCATGAGGAGTGTGAGGAGTACAGGGATGATGATGAAGTAGCCAGGCTGCCTGCCGACCACTAGGCCCAGTTTGTAGAACGATTTGTTCAGGACATCGTCCACGAACGTTAGTTTACAACCCATCTGAAACAAAGAAAGTAAATTTCAATAAATTTCGTAAGCTGCGGTATTTAAATTAAAGGCAACAACGGATTTTAATAGAAAAATGCTTCGTTAACGGCTAATAAGTTACATTTTTTCGTACCTGATTTCATCCTTTCAATAAAAAATTTCGTTGATTTGATCAAATTACGGAAAGGGATTAGGAATCATTAAAGATAATAACGGATAATACCATAGATAGATAGAAATTAGGAATTTGGCGAAAGATATTCTCTTTTTCATTTATCTGCAGGAATAATTAATAAAATAAACAGCTCTTTTACCCGTGTCTTTTACTTTTGTACCTACCTAGCAAAATTTACAAGATAGGTAAGTACCTAATAAGTAATGTTATACCCATCCTTATCCTTACTCCTTACTAATATTATAAATGTGAAAGTGTGTTTGTTTGTTTGTTTGTGACTCTTTCACGTCGCAACATGGCTATTATATCACATGGTTTATGTGTGTGGGGATAGTTAGGAGGGTGGAGAGTGACGTAGGCTACTTTTTACCGCGGAAAAACATCTCATTCCCATGGGAAGATCGATGTTTTGTTAGTTGCTAGATATTTAGTTCCGGATTTGTAAATAGATGGCGTTAGTAAAATTCATTTGCAAGTTCTGAATCACGCTATTAAATACTACATGTAATTTACTTTTTAGCTGAGATTCGTACGGGAGCGGGACCTACGCGGCTTTTACCTACGGGTCCCGAAGCGAAGCGCGGGCGGTTCCCTAGTTATATAATATTATTATATTGTTCAAAGCTATAACGAATAATATTATTTGCTTTACTTTTTCATATATAAGTATAAGATTTTATATACCACCACATCATAAAATATTGAATTGTATAAATTTAAAATAGGTAGATACATTTGTCTAAAATTTAGCTTAATCAGACTAATCAGTAATAACATAAGTATTATTTTGTGTCTTAATTGACATGGGTCTTTCAAGTTTTATATTTCCACTAATATTTGGAGATGTAATCACTTGTGGCCGTGGTTTTTACACGTGTGTCAAATAGATTAGGTAATTTAAAATAAAACTTTGTTAGATAACTAAGTCAATTTTTTCTCCCTACAGTGAAAGGATAGATTTGAATGCCATAAAGGAAACGTTACTAAGTATAACAAGGAAATTTTAAATACTCTAGGTAGGTTCTATTTATATGTTGAACAAATGGAATAAACCGCTGAGTTTGAGTCTAACTTGCAGATGAAGGGTTCCGCGTGATTGTGGAAACATGTATTGTTTTATTTTTCATTTACCGACTTCAAAAAAGAAGGAGGTTTTCAATTTGACCGTATATATTTATGCTTTTTTATGTACGTTCAACGATTTTTTCATCGTTTATGGGCCGATTTTGATAATTCTTTTTTGTTGTAAAGATATGCGCAGTGGGGTCCCCTGATAAGGACACCAGGATCTGATGATGGCATCTTAGAAAAATTGAGGGGAACTTTTGAAAATTGTATGGACAGCGGAAAGACAGCGGAATAGCAAGTCATCGTATTCCCTTGTTGGTATTTGGGAACGGAACCCTAAAAACAAATTGATTTTATTTCTAATCAAAGCAATAATAACCGAATGGATTGTACCAGACTTCCGCAGTTACATAAAAACAAGATCAAATAGTATGCGAAAAATATGTATTATACCGATTGTATCACTTTTAGAGTCTGGTTTATTACCCTACTGGTCTAGTATAAGTTTCAAAGCACGTTAAATATCTAATACTATACAATATAAAATTTATTTAAACATCCTTGAATACAAACAAAAATACCGACGTTAAAATCATCAAATAGGTGTAGGTTGCTACTAGGCTATATAAACGTTATCCGTTTCTTAAATCTATAAAATTGATTGATATCAGGAAGTGATTCAACGGATGCCTGATTAATATGTGAAATAGTATGAAGGTTATATCGGTTATATCAATGGGTATTTCGGTCTTATAATTGCAAAACAGCAAATTGGCAATTTAATTTATATGATAAGTTGATTGCAAAATGACATTTATTTAATCACCAGGTGCTGCCGGCGGCTTTGCCCGCGTGGAAGTAAATTTAACTGATTTTCATACAAACTTTCAATGTATTAGACCCATTTAGGAGAGGAATATGACAAAATTCGTTCTTAGTGGAAGTCTACAAACTATAAACAATCGCCTGCAAAATTTATCTTCATACGTCAAGCGGGATTGAGGTTTTTTGACGAGTGTGTGTCCTTTCGCTTTTATGTAATTATACGAGTAATTAGGTACTAGTAAGCCGCCCTCGCTTCACTTCGGCGAACCAGTCCCTTCAAAAATCGCTATAAATTTTAACAAATTAGGTATCTTATTCCGATGTCGCTAGGTATAATTACTGCAAAGTTTCATGAAAATCCGTTCTGTAGTTTTTGCGTGAAAGAGTAACAAACACACATTATACTCACATCCTTACAAACTTTCGCATTTATAATATTAGTAGGATAGAAGAACCGGAACCAGAACCGACTTTAGGGCGTTTATAACCACCTGAACATTTCATGAAATGAACATTGTATAAAATAAATATTCGATCAAATGAACATTATGTCAAACGATATTATACAAACTGATTATTATCTTAAACGTTGTTCGATTTATTAAAATTATATCAAAAGTTGTTATACGAAACAAGGGCAACCCTAATCCTAACTGGCCTCTAGAACTTAATAAGACATATTATGTATGTATGTAGTTACTTACTTACTGACCGACTATGGGTGTAACCTGGTATGGGCAGCTACTAGGAATATTTACCTAGGCTTGTTGCACCCTTTAAAAATATTTTAAGTATAAATTTGGTCTTTTTATTGATATTTAACTAGCGGTAGTATCCGTTATTTAATATTATACAAGTAACCAAGAAAGAGATAAATAATAATTATAGTGCGAATAACTGCCCTCCTTTCGTTTTGGTCAATCATCTGATGTACTTACGAATTTTAATGAGAACTGACAGAAAAAAAACAAAAATGTTTTATTGTCATGAAATTACACCTATCTTGTACTTACAATTTAATAGAAATCAGCAATGTTAGTAAAATTGAGGGTAGGTTATATTCATATCCTCTTTTCATCTCGTTAAAGGCTCAATTCCAGAAATTAAAACATAGGTAACCTATGTTCTTTCCGAAGGTAAACTATATTTGTACCATTTCATTAAAATCGTTGCAGGGGTTTATTCATGAAATCCCAACAGACAGACAGAATTACTTTCGAATTTATAATATTAGTAGGGAAATAAGGCTGGTTTCCTGGAATATGTAGTTAAGCCAAGTACCAAAAATTGATCATTTAAATGAAATCGGAACGCACCGTGTAACCTTAGTATTTATTTAACTGGTTCTAACGTCGTTAATTATAATGACTAATCTATCATCGTTCCTCCGTTAATTCTAGACTAATATTATGTAATAATTTTTACGAGCAATAACCTCGCCTGCGATATTAACCCACAGACTTATAAAAAAATAAGTAGACCTAACATAATGGGAGAAAAAGCGTGCCAGTTACAACTACATAGACATGCTGCATAAATTGACATTCTCCATACATTCTCCATACATTCATGGCCTTCTGTTCATGGTAAATGTTGTCTATAATTCTCATACAAAAAGTAAGCTTCTTGTAGCTTATCAAAATGGCGAAAGTGCTTCAACCCCATTTCGTCTATGTGTGCGTGAATGTTGCAACAACAAAAATAATACGAGATAGACTTTGTACGTGTCATGGGAGAGAAAGAGATGAAACTATTGCTTACACACGTCCTTGTAGTGATGAAAAAGGATGTTAGGTCTGGTTGTTTTATAAGTCTGTGTATTAACCGTACCGAGTGACGATCGATTATGAATAATGCATCAGCGGGACTGTAGACTGTAGCCATGAGTGGTTTGCCCCCGTTTCGTAATAGGTAATACAGCTCTTCGCGGTTTTTCTTCAGTGTCGGACATGTAAACATGTGTAAAGAATGCTTTGTTTGTGTTGAGAATTCGAGACAAACTGTTCGTTGTTCGAAGCTACAGGTGTTAGTGGTCGAAGTGTATGTCACATTATGGATCGTGAGTGAATAAAAAGTTACCCAGGTAACTATTTCTTTTTATTGAAGGATGAATATGTCAAACACGTCCCCTGATAATGTAACCATGATTTTATTATTTATGTAAGTATCTTGTAATATCTGATCATCACCTATTAATAATCATTAGCTTTAGGCTTCTACTTATAGTAGGAGAGCTGGCACCAATTTTGGGTAGGTATTTGAGGCAAGCTGAAAACTTGTCACAATCTCATATTGCCTCAAATACATTTTTATGAAAAAAAAAATTCGTGGTCGGCTAAAGCCACACTTCTGACCAGCCAGGTCTGCACTACTGTGTTGGGGTATGATAGGAGAGCTGTGTGACAAGTTTTTAGCTTGCCTCAAATACCTACCCAAAATTTTATTGGTGCGAGCTATTGGACCATATTATCTAATATCCCAGTGCTGATCACGGGTCTCTCCTGATAATTGGAGAAGCATAGAACCTCCACCACATTGACCTGCTGCGGATTGGTGGAAAGGTTAAAGGTGATTTACGACAAGTGAAATTATCGTAACTCTATAGTTTGGTAAGTTTGGTTATATTATTGCAGGATTATCTAAAATCCTTATTTTAAGGAATTAAAGCTATAGTGATCAATAAAATAGATACAAACTTCCTTACTTTTTTTGAATTCGAGACCAACATTTAAACACAGTTATCATAAATCATTAATTACAAAAATAAAGATCATTTGTTTTTTACAAAAAGATATTAAAGAAAACGGAACTGTTTTGGAATCTGTACAATCTATGAAGGACGACAAGGCCCTTTCGTTTGAGATTCATTGTGAGTACCTATTGTGTATTATATTTATTTAATTATGCTGAATCATTTACATTTATTAGAAGGCGCCAAGCCTAGTACGGTTTACATTCTAATCTAACTTATCATGTTATATTTATTTGGACATCTTATTATCCTCCATTTAACTATTTAGTTTTAAACATGATAATATAATCCCAAAAGGATTAAAATGTGTGATGTAACGAATTTTTTTTTTAAATTTTCTCATGGTTTGTTCAAAAACATAGCCTAACAACTCTCTTAAAGTCAAAGTAAAAAAATTGATTTGGGTAAAAAATTAAACATGTTTCCCTTAAAAGCTCTTTTTTAGGATGTGTTCTATGTTAAAATTGTTCCGCTTCTCACTAACGCCTGTGCACACTCATAATATCACCACTGTAGGTTTTCCTGTGTCGTCGGACAACACATCTCTTAAACTCATCATTCAAACCGCCTCGCTGTGAATCGAACCCAGGTCCGTAGAATGGCAGCCTAGTAATCAATGCGCCATATGGGTCGTCATTTAGACATAGGTCTCTAGCTGTCTTTTGTACAATGTAAGCTACACTTATATCACTTATATGCTATTACACATTACCAATTTAACCCCGTATTTGTGTTTACCATAACAGTTTATATTGTGTGTTTGGCAATATAATAGTAACTCATAAGCTACGTACATATGTAACGGGGGCATATAGGTTATTTGTTATAAATGTTAACGATCTGTAGTAACCTTTTTATTGCTCAGATGACCTTTACTATTGTAAAAATCGTTCTTTGCTCACTTCTTCATTTATTGGTGTCTGTAAGCGCCAGTATTATGACGGTTGCTTGCTCTTACGATACAATGAAGACATTAAAAAGAGGCATTCGCATCACTATTCACTTGTATTAATTTACGGAAAACATTTCAGAAGAAAAGGGATAACTACCTACAATGGCGTTGATGAGAATTTAATCTGTTTTGCAACCAGTACCGGTAATGTTATTAGAAAAATTGAATGTTACTTTCGTTAAAATAGATGTTCTAAAGAGTTCCTTTCTCCGTTTCTTCTCGATCACAAAGCAATTTAAATTTTTACGAAACGACAGTAGATAAATGAAAGTTATACCTGTATGAATAAAGTTGAATTTGAGAATAGTCTTTACTCTAATAGATGCCACATGATACATGACACCTGCAGTACGTACTACCTTATGAAAATGACCGCCAGATAAATCTGCCATTTGAAGGAAACCTTCAGCATCTCATGTGCTGGTCTATTAAACTGTCAACGTCACCTTCACTGCACCTTGGGCTCTCACCAACCCTAACAAGATAATAACGATCATTAGTATCATTATCAAAGAAGACACAATAATCACATCCTCGAGCATTGTCCAAAACGTTACCAACGAACAATTGTGACAAGCTCTTTCATAACTAACAAGTAATAGTTAAGCAAACTACATATTGTCCCGGTTCACGCGCGATACGTGTGTGGTATGAGCTAACTTTAATGTTTATGGAGCACCTTAAACGTACACCATGAATTACGCTCTGTGGCGGGTTATGTTTATAGTGCCAACTCGGGAGAAACTTGGGGCAGTCTTCCGTATTGGTGCGGCCTAGAATACTGACCCCAATCCCATGCTGGCATACCCGGTTGTCATGAGAACAGGTAGAAGCCGGCCCTCTTGTTGGTTAGGATTATGTCATACTCATATACCTATTTTTTTTTTATAGCCTGAAGGGCTGACGTAAAAGCAGACAAGCCACCTGATGGTAAGTGGTCATCGTCGCCTATAGACACGAGCAACACCAGGGGAGTCACCAGTGCAACGCCGGCCCTGAAGGAGAACTCTTTTTACACCTTTCTTTAAGAACCCCATGTCATAGCGCACCGGGAATACCTCAGAAGGAAGCTTCATTCATTCCACATCTTGCATGTTCGCGGCAAAAACGATCGTGAAAAACGGACCGTAGTCGTTCGCTACGAGTCCAAGCGATTTATTTGAGTCTGTTTAGTAAGATACTGCTTTTTCGAGGTAGCGGGCCAACGACTCCATCAGGAGGGGCTTGAGAACCAGTATTTTTTTCTTGGCTACTAAGCTACCCACGCTTCGACAATGTCTTTAGCTACAACCTATTAATGGCCTACTACTGAGTACAGGTCTCTTGTTATTATTGAGGAGGCCTACAGCATACTCCACCACGTTGCTCCAGTGCGGATTGGTAGAGGAGTTAGTGGTCGACCCAGTATCGAACGTTTTATGCCGTCCGAAGGCTTCTGATATGGCTTAGTGACTAATACCTATCGAAAACAACCGGGACCGAAGGTTTTACGTGCCCTCCGAAGCATGGAAGCGCTCAAGATATTTTGTCATTAGCGGTCATCAGCCCAACTGCCGACCGCGCCCGCAGTTGCTTAACTTTGTAAATCACTTAGGATCATCGCAAGCCGCCTGACTATTATGAGCGGCAATATCTTTAATTTTACTAAACCCACGAAAGACGGAGTAAAAAAAGCAGATTAAATAAGCCGTTCAAAACTCACTAAGGACCTTATCCTGTATCACATAGTAGTCTCCCTTTGCTTTAATTTAATGTGTTTGTCATGAACAATGCCGATTTAAGGAATTAAACGCTCTACCTACGTGATGTTCTATTTATGTTTATGCAACAGTACAGGAAGATCTTGAGCAAGATGCGACAATACAATGTGAATAAGTTCGCCTGTTTACAAAGATTTTAATCTGGACGATTCGAGATAACACAGTATAACATGCCTGCTATGAGACCACGCAGAATTCCTTGACCGAACGCACCAACTGTACCTACCTTTCACTTATATACGTTATAATTAATTATATTTGAGCTGGTATTTAATTTTGTCTCAGTTTTAAATATTTACACGGAAAAAACACCAGGAAATTATTATGATGCGAGCATCAATAAATTATTCGAATTATATGATTTAAAGTTGATAATATATTATCGTGCATATTATAGCCTCCTCAGTAATGAGGAGAGACCCGTGCTCAGTAGTGGGCCATTAGTGGGTTGTAGCTTAGCATATTATATTTTGCCTTCGAATCGAGGGGTCCCGAGTTCGAATCCCGGCCGGGGTAGATATTTATGTAACGGAAAAATATTTACCCTCGGGTCATGGGTGCTAGTGATGTGTTATTAGTAGTGACCGACCGAGAGTTTCAATTTTGGATTCGGTTTCGGCCATTTTCGCCCTTAAGTTTGGTTTTGGCCGCGCCAAAACTCGAGTATTCATGACCGAGTGATCGAGTGACCGATCGAAAGTTTCGGTTTTGGTTTCAGCTGAACAACTTGTTTCGGTCGGACACTAGTTATTAGATAGTGTTGTCCATGCCACCCGCGACATTGGGTAGGTATCCTAGTGCGATGACGTGGAAGTTTTTGCCGCGTAAATCCCGATCCCGCGGGAATGCGGCATTATAAATAGCCTATATGTTGTTCCGTAACCTCTTCTATCATCAAGTGACAATCCCATAAAAATCGGTTTAGCTTTGCCTGACAGGCATACATTTTTTTAACGTTTGTTTATATTTAAGTATCGTGTAAGACATCTGAGCTTGAAAACACACAGTTATTTCGAAATCATAGTACCTAGAAAACAACAGCAATTTTTCGAAATATAACATTTTCACACAATAATTATGGTACGCTTCAAATGCGACATAATCAATTAAATCGGTTTCACATAGGTAACGTTGCAATTACGAGCCTTATAATTACGAATCTAAATGACAAGAATCTAAATGACCTTTCATGATATTTGTGTGTCATTCGACTCGTTGCCTCTCGTTTTCGTAGATTTCGGGTGTCCACTTTTGTGTGGATTTTATTGACTTTGTTTTTGTAATGGATTTGTGTTTGCTTTGTGATTGAATCTAAAACGCGCATAAAATTTTGATACGATTTACAGTAACAGTAAGACCGATAAAAGATGAAGGTTTGTGTATCTACCTACTTACATCATTTCTACAATGTTTTTTTCTTTTGTAGAAAAATTGTTCTCATATGCTTACAGGCAAGTGCCGTGGGATTAAACTGGGGTAGATAGCTACTATTGGAGTTCTCCGTCACCAACTTCGTCCTTTCTTCAGCAAGAGGAATCAGCAGGGTTAATTATCTCGGGTGGGGTAATTTTGTTGTTGATTCGAGCCTGAATGGAGATCCTTTCATACTTATAGGTACTCCGTTTGAATGCAACCTGGAAGTCGTTATAATTGCATGGAACACAAATACCAGCGTTACGCCAATGCGACTAGGATACATTTAAGATTGACAGCGTTATCTAAAAATGTCCCAAGTAAATTTTTCTGACAAGCTAAACTGAACTGTGAGCACAGGTAATAAGTTTGCTTTTGGCGGAGAGTGGTAATTCCATATTATGCTCGATGACTCAACTATAAACACAGAAATCTTAAATTTCTATCGCCTTATAAAAATTCTATGTCAATTAGATCATAACAAGAAGCCCTGGTATAATATAAAATCTTTCACCTTGCACCTGTTTTTGCAAATTGTTATGGTTAATTATAAACGCTGCTGGTTAAATCAGTTCAGGGTCCGGTTACAATTGACCTTAAACTCAATGATATAAGCATATAGGTACAATACTTGTTTGAACAACTTATTTACCCAGGTTAATGAAAACTACTTTCTTTTTTCTTTATCCTTTTTTGGCCAACAGCTCATCAATGCCTTTAAGGTGACTGACATCAATGGACCATGCATGCTATTAGGTGGCTCAATAGCTCGTTTTTCGGATAGTTACGTAAATTCTTAATAATTATGTCTTAATTAGAATTAATGATAACTATTTCATGACTATTAAATGGCTCATCAGCCCTTAGATACTAGGTAAAGTTAGGGTTTCTGGTTATAATAAGCTAATAGTGCTAATACCTATCTAATAGTTAATTGATAGTTGTGGTGCCCTGTGTAAATATTTTGGTAAATGCAGTAGATTGATACCGGTTTCACAGTTTCTTATCCTTTCCTAGTTTCTTATGAAAATAACCGGCAAACGAGTAGACCAGCCACCTGGTCCAAAATGGACCAAAATGGTCACCATCGACACAGTAATTATTACATCCTTAAACACAATTCATGTAAATTTCTGATCGAATAGGTATTCATCGGGAAATTGACATCAGCTATGACGAAATACGTGAACAACTACAGGATTATGTGTGTGAAGATCGATGTAACCACGCGGATGTATTGTTCCACATTTTCTCATAAGCTTTCCAAGAGGCAAAAACATCGGCTCAAATTATCTATTCCCAATAGCGCATTACGTGCTGACGAGACTATCTACCGTTTCTACGAGGTAAAGAAACAGTTAAGTTTATACATTATACCCCCGCACTAGGATTCCCTGTGTCGCAAGTGTGATGGACTTATACATAATCTATAGCCGCCCCTGTGTTCGCACATGCGGATCCCAGAGTTATATATAGAATTCAAGTAGTACAAAATCTCTTCTGTCGCATAGCTACCAATGCACACTGGTACGAAAGAAATGCTGACCTTCACCGGGACTTAGAGCTCCCTACCATCCAACAAGTATTGAAAAACCTTTCCGAGAGATTCTTCAAATCCTTGGATGCACACCAAAACGCTATGATTAGGGAGGCAGCGGATTATACCCCTCCCACCCTATCCCGTCACCAAGTCCGTAGACCCAAAAATGTCCTATCGGACCCACCTGACAAACTCTCATCTGACTTAGAATGGCTCCTATCAGCCCCTAAAGAATCAGACCACAACGCCTTCGATAGCGCTCAACCTGTTGTGAGCGCAAACTTTTCTCCAACTAATTAATGTCTTTCATGCTGTAGCTCCTTAGGGAGCCCCGCTAGCGCCCGGACTCTCCAATCGGGGTCGTACCGATGAAGGCTTAGAGGTCATAAGACCAAAGCCAACCTCAGGTGGTGTTTAGTGGGTAAGGCACGTAGGTTATACAAGCGTATTGCTTGTCGTGAGTCCCACATCACCAGAGCAGCTGGCTGCTCTGGTATGCATGAGCATTCACCACCTCCCTCCCCCGTTGTCCGGAGGGTCGACCATTTCTTCAGGTCAGAAAAAAAAACATAATCTTTATATCTACCTATAATAAGAGCGTAGAAAAGTCATGTCTGCTTTTTTACGAAATTAACAAAACAAAATATATAGGGGGGTCAAGAAACGGTACTAGAACATGAATCCATAATTTTTTTTATTAAAAAAAAGTTATTATGTTTGTCTGTTTGCGCGCGCTAATCTCCGGATAGGCTGAACGGATTTTTATGGGACTTTCACTGAAAGATAGCGGAGATGATTCCTGAGCAACATTTAGGCTTTTTTTATCCCGGAATTCCTGCGGGATCAGGATTCGTGCGGGAAAAAATCCCTATGCGTGAAGTCGCGGGCTTAAATTTTTATGGAACTTACACCGGAAGAGAGAAGAGGATCTGTAGCAACACATAGGCTACTTTTTATCCCGGAATTCTTGTGGGATCGGGATTCACGTGGGAAAAACTCCTATGTTCCAAGTCGCGAGCTTAGATTTTTATGGGAATTTAACTGTGAGATAGAGGAGGATCTGTAGCAACACATAGGCTACTTTTTATCCCGGAATTCTTGCGGGATCGGGATTCACGTGGGAAAAACTCCTATGCTCCAAGTCGCGAGCTTAGATTTTTATGGGGCTTTAACTGGGAGATAGAGGAGGATCTGGAGCAACACATAGGCTACTTTTTATCCCGGAATTCTTGCGGAATCGGGATTCACGTGGGAAAAACTCCTATGCTCCAAGTCGCGAGCTTAGATTTTTATGGGACTTTAACTGGGAGATAGAGGAGTTTCTGGAGCAACATTTAGGCTACTTTTATCCCGGAATTCCCGTGGGATCAGGATTCACGTGGGACTCCAATGTGCCAAGTCGCGAGCTCAGATTTTTATGGGACTTTCACTGGGAGGTAGAGGAAGTTGTGGAGCAATGTACAGGCTACTTTTTATCTCGGAATTCCCGCAGGATCAGGATTTACGCAGGAAAATCTCATATGCGGGAACAAGGTTGCGGATTCAGATGTTTATGGGACTTTCAGTGGGAGGTAGAGGAGGTTAAGGAGCATTATATAGGTTACTTTTTGTTCCTGACTTCTCGCGGGATCGGGATTTACGCGGGAAAAACTCCTATGAGCGATAGAAGTCCGGGCTTATTAATATCTATTTATTTGTATCTGTGTATCTATATCTATACATTAATAATTACAAACCAAATTAAAAAATTGAAAAAATTTACAACGATTAAGATGGAATTGCAAACTATCTATCAACATGCGCCAACTAAAGCAAAACCCATTACTGAAACCGCAGTTCCGATTATATCGATAAATATGAGAGCTCAGCTTGGTGAGTTTTCGAAAACATTACAAAAAGTTGGAGAAGGGCTCCTTCTTGCACAAAAAACCTGCACATATACCTGAAATACTTGGAAAAGAAAATACGAAACCAGGAAAGTTAATGGTTATGTGAACGCGCGATATTGACCCCAAAAATGAAGAAGCTGTATTGATAAATTCGGGATAAATTATTGGGGCTGAAGTTGTTTATACGAGTTGATAATGTAGTTGATCAGGACAACGCCACCAATTAGGCAGTTGAGTTCCTCAATTCACTGACAGCGAGTGGTGGGAGACCCAGCTTATAAAATAAGACTTAAAGTTGTTGTTCCGATAATTCTTTTGCTGTGGCTATCACAATGGTGATGCGAAACTTTCTCCGCCAAAACTGTAATGGAACCCGTCTCATAGTCAAAGCAATACAAAGGAATATTATTGTAGCTGTAATGTAATGTAACCCTCATTGGGATTGGTTGAGCTAAGTTTTTTATTTACAACTTAATTTATAACTTAAGCAGGCAAATGAACCGACAGGTCACCTGATGGTAAGTAATCACCGTCGCCCATGCTTCTCGAATAACCCATGTCATGGTGCTGTCAGAATACCTACCCAGGAATGAAATTCGTTCCATAGTTTAAACATACGTGGGAGAAACTGACGTGAACTGTGTTCGTCCTGCGCATACCACTCTTCCCCAACAATTTCCCTTTTCAATTTAAATGCACACAGTTTCCTGACTACATGCTTTGTCACGATAATAAACAAAGCACAAAGACATACACTTAAAGTTTCTGCTGTTGACTTGAAAACCGGGGCTTTTTTTCTCATAACCAACTTTATGTTGCTTTTTCGAGGGTCCACTTCTGGTTTTTATGTTTTGGCACCTGAATGAAAAACTACCAAAATAGTTAAAAATATATATGTCGGAGTCGGAAATAATAATTAGATTTGAATCAAACTAAATAAATCATTAAACTCTGAATAAAACGTAAATCCGGAACTGTAATTTAAATGGCAACACTGTACGAATTGTAAACGTGTCTCGATGGGATATCGGAGAGGCGGAACCTAACAGAGGGCACCTCTGCAGCCACTTACGAAGAGCGGGGACTTCTCGAGCAGACGTCGAGCTGAACGGTCGCATTAAGTTAACTATAGTCGGCACAATCATAAGATTCCGATATGACGTCTGTCATGTATGAACACAAACTAACCTTGTATGGACGTCTTCAATTTAATTATTACGGAAATATATTTTTTTAATTTGAACCGCTGGTAATGATACTATGAAGTGAAGATATTTCGTAGTGAATGATAGGTCACTTTGGTTAAATTATGCAATGCACTATTTACTGTGCATATACAGTACACAGTTTATATTTATTATCAATGCAGCTTTATAAGTAGGTACATAATGTACTTGTGAATCCACCTCCTCTTCGCTTTGGAAAATTGTTTTTATGTTTACAGATAATAACCACTTCTTCCCATTTTTGCAACATATTTTATTGGTACATCGCTTCTATTGCTCGTAGCATGATGTTATAAAATTGCCCACAGTTTGTTAAATATTTTAATTAGGCATTAGTCCGTAATATTAAACGCAAGTAACTAGCGGGTTAAACGAATTGGAGTAATATTGTTTACTTACTACGAGTATTTAGATAGGTACTTACTTATACATACGTACTTACATAGGTAAATACTAGAAATTCTGGCGAAATATGTAAACCATCCCTGCTTGTTTTTTATTTGTGTTATTTATAAATTGTTTAAATAATTTTATTTTATTTTAATCAGTTTACATCATAAATTGTGTAAAATTGAACAAATATTTAAGACGTCACTACAATGTTTTATAAGGAGGCTGGATTTATAGTTATGTGACCTCTTGAAACAATTTATGAATCGACCATAATCGATACATTACTATAATCGAAAGTATGTGCTACCATGTCACACCCAAATACAAATAGTTATAGATTCCTTAATATGTCTAAAGCATTGCGATTTTTCGTAGCTATTATAAATTCCCGATACATACGTTTTTAAGCCTTTTCCACTCAAATCGGATAATTATTAACCGTTTAATAGTTTCTTCGTTTTCACTAGATTAATGAAATTTCCATTTTAATAACTAATATAATTTCCTCACCTTAACTTACTAGTCAAATTGTCTTATTATCCCTTTCGGTGTTAATCTCAACGCTACTTCTGTTTTTACCTGATTTTAAGAAAACAATCAGAGGTCGGTTTATAAATTATCGTTCCGAAATTAATTAACGAAACGATTAGAAAGTCTTATTACTTATAATCGGTTAAATTTATAAATCGGTTTATTTAATGCATCGATTTTTGTTGTACTTCACTATTGTCACTGTGATGACAGCCTTCATATCGGAATCTTATGATTGTGCCGACTATAGTGTACTTTGTAATAAAATCCTATACTGCGTTGTACCTATGCCCGACGGCATAATGTTTCTCTAAGTGTTTTCCGTTGTGCCACGTTTTAACTTAACCTAAAGGCTTTAATTAAGTTAAACTGTGTAACCTGAAACCTAATTTAAATCATGAAGAAACGTATTGAACGCCCACTGTGTTTTATTTTTCACCTTACAACCTGATAATCGGAGCATTATACCACCATCCTGACTAGACGAAATATATATATCATGATTAAACCCATGGGCTGCTTCAACTTTCTCAAGATCTTCAGAACGGATTTTTGTACGGCGTGACTAAAACATAGTAAAAATCAAATACTCTTATTGATGGAGTAACATATAGTATTTATCTTAGAAATCTCGCGAGGTCAGGATTTACGCAGGAAAAACTTTGTGACACACCGAGTTCCACGCGGGCGGAGCCGCGGGCACAGCTAGTCTATAAATAACTAAGGTATAGCGAAAGAAACCGACTTCAAAATCGATTAGTGGGAATAACTAAACTACAAGCACTAACTTTCAAATAAAAAAAGATTATAAAAATTGGAACACTAAGTCAAAAGTCAAGATAACCACACACAAAAAAAATACAGTCAAATTGAGAAACTTCTCCTTATTTGAAGCCGGTTAATAACACATTACTATAATTAACACATTGCTAAAACGCACGTTCTGAAAAAAAACATTTTTCATCACCCCTATTCGAAAAAGACGACTTGGTTCGGACATAAGGGGTTCCAAAGTTGCTGTTTTCTATTCAGCGGGCCGGAATGAATTTTCATACAAATTTTCCTGCCGGCTAGATCTTTTCCGTCCTATTTTGAATTTAGAACATTTTAGTATTTTGCGCTAAAGAAATCGAACACAAATCTAGACCCCAGATGCATAAGGGCGGATGTGTAGATCTGGCAAAAAGTTTTTATTGTTCCACAAAGAAAAGCTCTTCTTCCTCTTTCTATACAACTAACAATGGTATTTCTATCCCTTTCCTGGCCTGAGATAATTTAGTGCATAATGTCGGTTCTAACAGCTTTTCAAAAATCATTGGAAGCAAAAGGTTTTTTTTTCACTTCCGTCTCTCTGCGTATACATTGCTCCATGTTTCATTTGATGGATTGTAAATTTGGCCCTTATGCCCCAAACTTTTATTCGCGCCAGAACTACGTAACAGGAGTTACGCCTTTATGGCCCAAACAGTTCTATAAAATATTCTTCTTAATTAAACTTCCGACATAATGCATCTAAGATCCCTTTGAATAATATCAGAACAGATACAGAGATACGATTTTATGCCTTTTATTTCAATAACTTTGTAAATGTAACGGTGGGCCGATGTGAAAATAAATCGTTATGTATGTGAACTATTTAAAATTTTGCGCGCAAAAGTTAGCGACATCGGGCATTATCATTGGTGATGGCTTGACGAAAACATGAGTTCAACGTGCACTGAAATTTTATTTTTTAGTAATAATACTATGTTAAAATCGACAGAACAACATAATCACATTTCGTGGAGCTTCGTCATCAATTTCCATTTCTACTTCTTCTTCAACTTCTAGTACTTATTCTGTAACTAATAACTGTAAAGCTTCTGGAAAAATACTTGATGAATTCACATTGGTATATTTGGGTTTCAGATGAGATATATAGGGATCTGAAGATATCAAAAAATTGTGCATAATGTCTTCATTATTTTGCAATCTTCCTGTTTTCCTCGTGTGCCGCTCTCTGATATTTCGGAAGTCCTTATTTCTGGCTTCTGCTGCTTCTTCTGACAAAATTTCGATGGGCATTTTGTGTTTTGTGTACGATGAAAGGCACGTTTTACCAGGGGGAGTGATATAAAAAGAGCACAGCGGTCTCCCTGTAGTATCCATGGAATCCATCGATATTGACAGACTGCACCATGTTCTTTCGAAACTTCTTCAGGTTCTTGTTTTCATTTCGTGCACTCCACTCGAATCCACGTATGGACAATCGCATAGGTCTTCAAAACATTTGAGGGAGATTATTTATCTGTAGCTGCAGATGGAGTATCTGTGACTCAGTTTATGAGTAACTTCCAAGTTTCCGCAACTTGAAATAGGTAAATTTCGTATTTCTTGCTTAACAAAGTCAGTAGTTTCTTTCACAAACTGAAATTTTATAGGTCTGCAATAAAATTTTGAATTTTGAAGATGAAGATCGCTTTGGATGATTCCAAATAACAACATTTCCAGCCTCTAGCTTCAGAAGAACGAGGCTCGTCATGAACACAGAGGAATCGTCGAAGTCTGCCATTTCACATCTTTAATTATAGTTTATCTGTGCTGAAGACTTATCGAATACCCATTTGCTTGTCAGCTTCAGGTTACCACTGGAAATATTTTCATCATCTCCAACGACTTGCAAAATCCTTCGAGTTGTGACATATAAAAGTACTTGTAGTTTCACCTTCACTCCATTTTCTGATATTACAATACCTCTGGCACCTGGATAACCTTTTCTTAGCTGCTAACAACTTGTAGTAAGACGGAAGCTTCAACTTAGGTAGGATGTACTTCCACTTTGATAGATCCAATGAAGTAGTAAGTAGGAAGATCAAGTATCTTCCTGAATAATCTCCTTCTTTTCATTCTTAAATAAAAATAATTCTACATCTTCAACCTTTCAAGTTTTTTGCCATTAGATCCAAGCTTTGTGACAAAAACAAAAGCCAGTTCCTCTTCCAGAAAGTCGAATAATGTATCCAATTGCCTTTTCCTTGATATGATGTCTGTAGAAGTGCCACTTTCCATTTTGTATGTTCAATATACATGTATATTTTTTATTATTCTTGTTTTCGTACTATTACTAATGTAAAATTTAAAAAAAATGTATTAAATTTAATTAAAAAAGTAAACCTACCTACTGTAAAGAATTCTGCAGTTTTTTCAATGATTAAGTTGTTTTGTCATGTGATATCTGTGTTGATATGAACAATTACTTAATAGACGAAAAAGTAGTGATTTCGTGTTTTTTTATCACATATTTAAGTTAAACTGCGCATAAACTCTTAAGCTGCAAGTGCATACAAAAGATTTACTTAGTTCATATGCGCGCAACTACAAGAGTCATTATATAGTCGCAAATAGTTGGAATAAAAATATTGAAGTTATTACGGCCAAGGCTGCAAGTGAATGCGAAAAATTTCTTTGTGGAATTATCAAAAAAATGTAAAACAATAATTTAAAAAAGGTTTCATTGCTAATAGTTTCGAAAATTTCGAGACAAAAGCATATTTCAGTTTTGCTCCATACATTTTTTTCTTCAATATTTTTTTTTCGCGAATCTAAACATTTCCTAAAAAAACGTCTGGGATAAAAGATGTTCAGAGTTCACTCCTCTGTCCACACGATTTTTTTCATAAATACAATTATCTAATGAGTCTTTTGACATGGGTTCCTCAGGAATTTCATGCCTACTATAAAAATCTTCCTCATAACGGAAATGTCCCAGACTTTCCAGCAAGTGACTAATTAAAATATTAATATTTTAATGTTTTTAACGTTTATTTAAATTACTGTCACTATTATTCTAATTATTATAATTGATTTTAAAAGAATAGTAATTTTGTTGTTATGGGATATCCGACTTTTTGATGAAAATAATATAACAAAATTACGTCGCATTTACAATTACGTCTGATTCAGTTTCAATAAAACGTTTACTTTTTATTGTGGCATAACGTTGTATTTGGAAAAACAAATCTCATTTAATTACGAAAATTGGGGGCATTAAGTCGTATGTGCACATAAAAATACTGTTGAACAAATAATATACGTTTTTTTTTTGTCATAAAATCGGATGTCATCATTTTTAAAAAAAAATTCATTTTTAACAAATTTAGAGACTTTGTTTCATAATTTTAATAATTAAGTTAAGAAAGTACTCACTTGTGTTAAATATAGGCAATGACATAATTAACGTTTTGTTTGTAGTTATTAAAATATCTGCCGATTAAATTTCAATTTTATTTTAGTCTCTCCTGTAAAGTTGGCAAAATGGACTTCCGCCCTTATGCATCTAGGGTCTAGAAATATTGTTTGAATAAAGAATGTCTGGTTCGACGCGAGGGCCCCGCCAGCTGAATAATAAAAAAAAGAAATCAAATTAAGATCGCTCGAACTATTTCCCGCGTTTTCGTGCATTTTTACGTATTGTTAGAAATTTTGTTTTGTTTTGAAAAAATGAGTTCTTCCAACGATAGTGAAAGTATCCTCCTGATAGTATAAAAACTGAAGCGAGTAATGTGATGAATAGTTTATTACCTGCGAAATCCCGGGAAAAATATTTGAAAGCCTATGATAATTTTTTGGAATGGAGAAATGCAAGAGGCGCCAAGAATTTTTCAGAAACTGTGTTTTTGGCGTACTTCCAGAACTTAGCCAAAACTAAAAAACCTTCCACCCTTTGGAGTATCTACTCAATGCTTAAATCAACAGTCAGTTCTAATAACGATATAAAACTGGACACATATTCGAAATTAATAGCATATCTGAAGAGGATGTCTGATGGATTTAAACCTAAAAAATCCAAAGTGTTCACAGTCAAAAATGTGGAGACTTTTCTTAATGAGGCACCCGACGAAATCTTTCTTGCCGTAAAAGTAAGTAACTATGTACTTATATGGTGGAGTGGACTATTATAGTAAAATATAGCCATAGTGTTTTAAATAGCTGAATAATAAAAAAAGAAATCAAATTAAGATTTCGTTTTCAAATTAAAATTAAGTTTTCGTGCATTTTTACGTATTATTTTCTATTATTTTCTATTATATATATCGGCATCCTGACTGATTTCTAAATGATCTTCTCGTGTGGGCATCGTGGGAAGTGTTGGTTAAACTATGCAATATGGGCTTCTCTCGTCAGGACGTCTACTCAGGATATCAAATGAAACACAGGATTGAGCCATCAAGTAACCAACTGCTTTATTCAATGATCTCTCTTTGGCTCAATATGAATGCTCGGTTTGGTTTGCTTTGGTATTGATTGGATTTACTTCGCGATGTTACGATATTGATTTTAACCACTCGCACCCGCGGTCACGCGATATTTAACTCTTTTAGATTCACGGCATTACAATTAATAAGGAATCTTTACGATCACCAACACGACCTTCCTTTCTTTTTCATTATTCTTTTTCTAATGACCGATCAACCGCCATAGAGTATCGATTCGCTATGGATCCGCGCCTACTACAGATTAAATAGCACCAAACGAATAACATGGATTAACTATTCCCGACACGGCCATCGCTGACAGTCACCCGTCCCTGGGTGATGCTCCATTCCGATATCATCGCCATCACAATTGCTCGATCCGCGATTTTCAATTACTTCAAATCAAAACAAAACTCAAAATCTTTAACATCAAAAATGACTATTGCTGCTACTGCTGCGAGTGGATTTCAAAAACTTTATGTTGCATTTTTTAACCCTGACTACCGTAAACTACCACTCGCTTCGCTAGTGTCGCTATGGAGAAGAAGCGAGTGAGAAGAAACTCCATAACATAACAACACTTATTTAGAACAAAATTACCAATTTATTATTTGCGCGATTTGTTTTAACTTTTACTCGGTACGTCATCGCGATAAAACCGTACGCGTTTCGGCATCTTCCCGTGATCCGTCCTCGCCCTACCAGCGGAACACGTATTAGGCTTTGAAGATTACCTGTAACAACCAAATACACACGCGAGTATCTCTTTACGCTCGGCCCTTCCTGACCTATTATAAAGTCATTCTCATTCGAAATACCAGTATCATTTTAACCTGAGCCATGTACCAAAGTCGTAAAACAAGAAAATTTCTCAACGCCTTCAAATTAACCCCTTTAACGCCAAGGCTCTCTCTTCGCCTTTACAACTCTACAACAAGGTAAGCTTTCTCTTTCCACATTTGTGGAACGAAAGAACCATACCTACGGCAAGCTTTCTCTTTCCAGTCCTCTGGAACGAAAGAACCAAGCCCATCTCTCAACACTGTCTCCCTTTTTTTCCTTTTTTTTTTTTTTTCCTTTTTTTCCTTTTTTTTTCACATTTTTTTACGTCTTTTTTTCGTTTTGTCACGTATTTTCTTTCTTTTTTCTTTCTTTCAAACACAACTGGGAAGCTCTCTTTTTCCACCTTTGCGGATAGAAAGATCCAAACCCATGATCAGCTTCCCCATTCCATCCGTGTGGAACGAAAGAAGCAAACCGATGGGCAGCTTTCTCCCTCCATCCGTGCGGAAAGAAAGATCTAAAACCCTTCTCTAAAACCGAAAGAGCCTGTGATACAATTTCCCTCCTTACATTTCATATCTAATGTTTATTATTATCAATATCCTTTTCGACTGGTACATGACTCCTGAAAACTTCAATAAGCAATCGTGTGCTAACTTATGAATTTTCTACGCAAAGTCAAAATGTTTAACAACCCGCTCTCAAAATTTTGTAAATACAGTTCAACAATTGCAGCATATTTCCTTATTTATATCCATCCTGTCAGTAGTGACATTTCAAATTAGAATTTAAGCCAAGAACTTTGTTTGTAAATTAAATCGCTGTAATATTAAGTCATTAAAATTTTGATAACTTATTTTGTCATAAGTTGGCAAATGTGCAACAACATTAGAGTGATTATTCTTTACTGAACATAACATCTGTCTCGTACTGAATACTCGTTACCAGAATTATAAGCAAGTTCAACCAAACCATCTTTAAGTGCTCATTGTGCTCCAAACCCGCTTGGTTGCCCGGTCGCCTTGAGACAACGCAGACATCCGCACCACCGCTCAGCTCTCGCTATACTCTTTCTCCGCTGCCTGCGACGGTGTCCGTTCGAACCCGATTGCGATGTAGCCAGAATCTTTGTATTTTTCATCAGCTTCACTTCTGGACAAAGAAAGACAAAAGACAGAAAAGGAAATGATTGACATTTTATGTTCCTACAGGAACCCTTCAAGTTGTTCGACAGCAGACTCAAGCAAGAGGGTGGTTACTAGACAGACATGCTTCACAACAAATACAAACAAACCAATGATCATACTGACGGTCAAGACAAAGTTACGCACCCGACAAGACTAATCTTCGTGAACACATTTAAATTAAATTCATTAGCGTTCGCTATATTTTTTTTATTTAGTCAAGAAATAACAGATGATGGTAAGTGATCACCAAGTATCCCGGTGGTGGTGGAATCTGGGTTGATAATCGTGTTGTGCGGTAAACAGAAGTTAACTCTAACTTTTCAACTAAACGGTTCTTATAAAAACATTCCACATTAATAAAGAGATGTCGGACTACTAACAAATGCCTATTGCTTTCAAATTTCTGCAACGGATATTCTCTACAGTAACGGCTCATTCAAGTCATGAATCAACAACCGTCACATATAATGGAACATTACAGGTAGAGATATTAATGAAATTATAGGTATCCTCCGTTAAATTTGGCTTTACAACAATTTAATTCTTCAACATTCTTCTAATCATTTAATTGAACAGTATCTTATTCAAATGACGATATCCTATCTGATGTGCATCATTGCATCCAATGTTAATGTAATATTACCGAACCTCAAAAATATGAATCTTATTATTTTGGCTTCTTCCATAGAGCCGATGCCACATTACTTTTCGTTTATTCAGTAATCAATTAAACAGTACTCTCCAGTTTTCAGTATTAATTCGAGAGGGTGAATTTGGTCGATACACACTCATATTGGTCTCATACTCTCACGAGCTGATTTTCTGTATCACAATTTCCACGGACAAAAGTCAATAAACACACATACGCACAAACAACGGGAACAAATTTAAAATCATTCAAATTCTCACGTTCCAATAATCGAACCTAGAACCTACTAACGACAATCCGATATTGCAGCTACTTCACCACATAAGTCGTCTGACGTACATCTAAACCTTTTTGTAACATACTGTCATTCAAATTGTGAATATCGTTCTTTTAAATAAACTACATTCAAATGTCATTGTCTATATAGTCAAAGTTATCTGTCACGTCACTTTCATAATAAAATTATGGATCTAAAATACACAATTTTATTTCTATTATTACTGAAGAAACCGGAAAACAATATCTTAAGTTAAGTCATAATGTAAATAGAATAAAAAGGAGTCCCCGACCCGGTGGACTGACGACCTGAAGCATTCGCTGGATTCAGAGGGCTCAGGATCGGTCAGAGTAACGCCAGTTAGGGAAGGCTTACGCCCGACCGTGGAGAAGTAAAGGCTTATCCATCAGCCTTCAGACCCATAATATCACTGTATAAATTCAAGAAACACCAGGGAGTATCTACCTACAATAAGATCATTGGGATATTCTTTATTTTTTTTAACAATCTTACAATGAATTGATATTTTAAATGTTCTGTTCTTTTATTTCGCTGCTCATATCCATCCCTGCCAATTTCTAGTCTCCTGTCACCGTGTGAGGGACACAGACCGATGGACTATGGTCTGTACCTTAGTGAATTGATAGATTTCAGACATCCTTGGAAACATTTTAAGAAAAGAAATCTAAGA
Organism: Hesperia comma; assembly: GCA_905404135.1. NCBI lineage: Eukaryota > Metazoa > Arthropoda > Insecta > Lepidoptera > Hesperiidae > Hesperia > Hesperia comma. The sequence goes on from FR990018.1 coordinate 6,308,582, forward strand.
TGTTCAGGTCTCCTCACAATGTAGGTGTTATAAAGATCACACGACAGTTATTTAGCAATATTCCGAACTTTAAAAGCAATCGGCACCAGAATCTAGAAACAAAACTGTTACCGACTGACCGCGTTATGTGTTATTGGTTCTGAAGAGCACGTCCATGCAGGTTGACTGCATTCAGCGCGGCGCACGGCGCTTGCAACGGCAGTAGCTCCGCAGTACGTTACTGTGTAGCGGACTAGCCACCCTCGCTACAAACGGCTCTGACACTGCTCCTTTTCAAAATTTGCTGGGTTGTAGCTTCGTTGATTATTCTCACAGTTTTTTTACATAGCTGAAAGACTAAATATGACGTTAGTTTTATGCTGTTGAAATCAATTATAATTATGGATGATTCAATGAGAATACGTATCTGCATTTCCATTGTGTAACACCTCTTAGTTCCCGCTGCAACATGCCATTCAATGCCTTTCAAAAATTTTTTGTTTGGATATTTTAGGTAGGTATTTTGTGTATGGAATAGGTATCTATTTTGCTGTAGAGACAAAATACGCCAATAGCTATGTCCTTTATCATCGTTCTCCTCTCTGTTTAAACCAACACCGATCCCGCTTCGGATATCGGCATCCTGACTGATTTCTAAATGATCTTCTCGTGTGGGCATCGTGGGAAGTGTTGGTTAAACTATGCAATATGGGCTTCTCTCGTCAGGACGTCTACTCAGGATATCAAATGAAACACAGGATTGAGCCATCAAGTAACCAACTGCTTTATTCAATGATCTCTCTTTGGCTCAATATGAATGCTCGGTTTGGTTTGCTTTGGTATTGATTGGATTTACTTCGCGATGTTACGATATTGATTTTAACCACTCGCACCCGCGGTCACGCGATATTTAACTCTTTTAGATTCACGGCATTACAATTAATAAGGAATCTTTACGATCACCAACACGACCTTCCTTTCTTTTTCATTATTCTTTTTCTAATGACCGATCAACCGCCATAGAGTATCGATTCGCTATGGATCCGCGCCTACTACAGATTAAATAGCACCAAACGAATAACATGGATTAACTATTCCCGACATATATATTATATACAATGATGCAATAAATAGGTAGATTGAGCGTCGCCCTACAATGAAGACAAAAAAAACACGGCAACAATATCAAGCATGTGTGCGTGCAGGCGATGTTTTTCACGTTCGTCTATTGTCTATATTGCGTGATCAATGATACCAGTTACTAAAATTTTCCCATAAATCACACATTAATCTTAATTTATGGAGTGGTTATTTTCATGAATAAATAAAAAACCCTACTTAATTTAATTACAGTTATTTATGTTAATGTTGTAATAAACCAGCTAAGTTAATTAAATTAGTATTTTTTTACGCAGTTTGTAGTTGGAAAGGAGACGGTCCAAAATTGTATGGAGTCTGGGCCTGGTTTTGTACCAGTGATAAAATAAAATAAAAAAGAAAAATAAACCATTTTTGACTAATCAAATCCACGAACTTGTCTATATTTCAGTGCAAAAATTATTTATTAACTCCACGTGACGCAATTATTCTACATAATGGCGGGCAGCAGACCAGAGGATTCATAATTTTTGACGTATGACGTTAGCTGTCAATATGCCTTCTCTATGCTTGAACAATGGCTCGAACTCAGAGTGAAGGACGCCATCTTGCAAGTGTTGCAAGTAGTACCTACCGAATAACTCGAAATTAATTTTATTTTAGCAAGTCATTTATTGCGATTTGTGAATTTATTATATTTTTAATGAACTTTCTGTATTTTTTGGTTTTTCATGGTTTAGTGTACAAGATCAGGCCCAAAATGGACCATCTCCTTTATTTATTGAAGTTTTTTTTAATGATATGCATGTAATTAACTTTCCAAGTAATTTTTTTTATTAAATTAGCTAGGTAACGTAAATAATTGGCTCTTCTTTAATTAAGTTACCACCTCAAATTAAGCTAAAAATTTGAGGGGGGAGGGGGCTGACGCTCACATCTTCCCCCCACCATTTTTGAATCTAGGAAATGCATACTTTTTTTATTATAAAAAAATCAAGTTTCCAAAAATTATAAAGTGACTACCTCAAATTAAGCTGAAATTTTTTGGAGGAGAGGTTGGTGACTCTCCCAACTTTCCCCCCAAATATGGCTGTAAAGAAGTGCATACTTTTTTTTAAATTATTCTTTTAAGTTTCAAAATTTTTAAGGTTATGACGGAACTAAAATACTGTACAAGGTTCTTTTATCTTATCTAAATTATTTAGATAATTGCTGCCTTTTAAGGCAGGAAGTGTTGTAAATAAATGTCGAAGGGACCCCCTTCGGGCGTCCCTTTTTCCGCTTGGTTATTATACAATCCAAACTAACCTATACCTACCAATCCATAGTGCGTCGACTTGTTTTATTCTTTGAGGTGTTTTTTAAACACGCAATTTGCGGATGGATTACTGACTCTTGGCTTAGTTTGACAGTGCTACCAATATAATAAGGTTAGTTCGAAACTACTTTTTCGCTATTGTTAGTCCTGTTTGCCTGTTTGGCTGCATCTTCCGCAGCGCCGGAGATGTCACGATTCAAAATTAGGCCCAAAAATCAAATTACTTAAGTTATTTATTTTTTATAATGTAGTTTAAAACACACACACACACACACACACACACACACACACTCACGTCCACACACACATATACATACACTTAAGACTTCGAGCGCTTACACATTAACCAATGAGACCACATAACCTTAAAATTTTTAGAGATTTAGAAAAATAATTTTAAAAAAGTAAGTACTTTATGAGAGCAATATTTAATTTGGGGGGACGAATGAGAGTGTAGAACCCGTCCTCCCTTCAAATTTTCACCTTAATCTGAGACGGTAACTTTACAATTTTAGAAAAGGAGATGGTCCATTTTGGGCCTGATCTTGTACACTAAACCATGAAAAACCAAAAAATACAGAAAGTTCATTAAAAATATAATAAATTCACAAATCGCAATAAATGAATTGCTAAAATAAAATTAATTTCGAGTTATTCGGTAGGTACTACTTGCAACACTTGCAAGATGGCGTCCTTCACTCTGAGTTCGAGCCATTGTTCAAGCATCATTCAAGCATAGAGAAGGCATATTGACAGCTAACGTCATACGTCAAAAATTATGAATCCTCTGGTCTGCTGCCCGCCATTATGTAGAATAATTTCGTCACGTGGAGTTAATAAATATTTTTTGCAATGAAATAAAGATGAGTTCGTGGATTTGATTAGTCAAAAATGGTTTATTTTTCTTTTTTATCTTATTTTATCACTGGTACAAAACCAGGCCCAGACTACATACAATTTTGGATCGTCTCCTTTTCACATTACTCTTGTACCTTTAAAAGTGGTTTATTCGACCCAATGCAAAAATAATCATTAAAATGGGCTCATAAACATACGAATATTAATGTTATATTATTATAAATAAACACAAACGTATTGGTAAACACCACCTTTTTTTAATCGATTTATAAAAGTACATGAACTAAATAATATACACGTAACCATAAACCAATTTATATACCCACAAAAATGATGTTAAGTCGGGAGCATAAAAATAGAAACTAGCAACACTGACAAAAAAATGGCGTAATTTGGTTACAATAAAAATCAAAATTGAAATTTAATTAAAAATATGTTTATTGGTTACTTGCCTATGATATGTGATGTTTTTTGAGCTTTTTACCCTTCCTTTATAATTCCGGCACAGTTTAATAGCACATTTCGTCATGTTATCCCTCTTATTTGTTTATTTAAATTGCGCGCGTAATACGTAGTGACACGAAAGCGGCGCGATCGGCACTAATTGGCGGGAAAGTACTTCTGCGCCAATAGTTGGCGCAGCTTTTTTGACAGGTCTTCGCGGATTCGATTATCCATCTAGATACTTATAAATCAATGATTATATATTATTTTCTCATAGTGGGTGATGAAAAGTAGAGTGTATCACTCGGGTGCAAGTATATTTTTGGCTCGGGCGACGTACTTTGAATCCCTCGCTACGTTCGGGATTCTACTAAAGAATCCCTCGCTACGCTCGGGATTCTACTCTAGAATCCCTCACTTCGCTCTGGATTCAAAAAACGCCCTCGCCGAAAAAATATTACTTTGCACCCTTGTCATACAATCTACTATTAATCTGTCACTCAAAAGTCTGCCCCGGCGGGAAATTGTACCCGGGACCCTTTGTTTCACAGGCGAGGCTACAACTACCAACTAGGCTACAGAGACATCAATGTAAAAACGATGTAAATCACACAAATTTAATTAATTAACTCGTTTTAATCAATGTTTGTATCGATTACTCTGTAGGTCTATTGAAGTGGGGCAAATAGACTTTTAGCACTGTGACTTTTAGTAGAGGAGTTTTAGTTAGTGCGTCTTACTACCCAAAACGCAATGTAGATAAAATTGCAACGATGAGTTTGTAGTCAAGCAACAATTTATAAAATAAATTGTGTATCATTAAGATTCCCTATGACAATTTCTATTTGGAAAGGTTCACTATGGAAGAGGGGATAACAAAGCTTCTTGAAGCTCGTTGATATGATGCTAAAATATTTTAATATTTTATACCATTTTGTCAATTTTTACATGGTTCATAAGCGGATTTTAGATATCACATACATATTTTTTTAATGAATTGTTCCCTGGATTTGAAAAGTAAACAAAAAATTTAAAATCCAAATTATTTAAGATGAGCATTTCATTAACAAACGTACAATTATAACCTTATGCAAATCCTTGCATTATACTGTTATCCTACGGGGAATTCCTTAAGTACGCCCTTATAAATTTTCCTGTATCCTTTTCATTGTTTAAACGACCCTTCCACGGTCTTTCATGGGAAGTTCCGTGATAAAAAACCCACTATCCAAAATATTCCTGGATGGAATTTTAAATGACAAAATTATAAAACAAAACATAGTACGTAGTGTTCGCTGCTAACCTTGGGTGTATTTTATGTATGAAATTATATGAAAATTTGTTATGATCATGTTGATATAAACAGCCTTGTATACCAGACTTACATACAAGTTTACGCAACAGCATCAAAAGCAAAATCTGCCGTAAATTTTTCACGAATCACGTTTATTAAGTATCGATAAAGCATTAAGTCCGCAACGTATGACTGCATCTAGAATGCTCTACCCTAGCCTACATGCGGCCGAGAAAGTAAACAGCGGTCATCGCCATTCTCTACGTCACGTGCCAATGACTGATTTTACGTAGTACACGTTTGACTGATTCGTAAATAATACATAATATAGTTTTTCACGAATGCTAATACGACTAATAGGTATTTGTTGGCGTTGTACTGCCGTATCGGATATAATCGTTGTTCCTTTTGTCAATTACTTTAAGTTTTTAAAGAAAAAAAACTTCAAGGAAGCAGATGAGCTGCTTCATATAAACGGGTATGTTGCCCATGAATGTCTATATCGAAGGCATCGCTGATGCGATGCCACATGCTAGCCAACAGAGTAGAAAGAAGAAAGTCTTTTGGCTCCTGACTTAAGCAAGAGGGTGGAGCCGGATGGAGTCGGGTTTTAGGGTGCGGTTCCACTGAGGCGGAGCGGAGCGGAGCAGTGCGCGATTCACCAATCACATGGCTCGAAATCCCAGCTCATTGCGCTTCGCGTGATTTTCAAGGCATGTGATTGGTGAATCGCGCACTGCTCCGCTCCGCTCCGCCTCAGTGGAACCGCACCCTTAGCCCCGTCGTGAACCAGTTGGCGTCTTACCTAGCCTTTCGTCGGCGTGGAATTGAAGTCAGTGTTCTAAGACGGCTATCGATTTCTATATCCATACATAAGTATGACATAGATCCGACATCGATCGATTCCTGTACATGATATTTAGAATTTTTGTCTGTTTGTCTGTGATGTTGTTCGCGCTAATTTCAGCAAACGGTTTACAGTTACGATTTAGGTGCAATTTAATTTTACATTACTATATCGTAGTAAGCTTTAGGTACTTAAATAATAGAGTTGTTTTATTTTCATCGGTTCATAAATAAAAAAAGTTATTTTTCCTGTAATTAAAATTATGTTTTCTATAATTAATAATAATAATATATCTAATTATACTAAATTATGAATAAAAATTAGCCAATAGCTGACAAATCTCTAACAAGTCCAAAGTGTTGTTGGAGACATTTGAAATAGAAATTATATTTATTTTACATTATTTGTGTTCGTTACTTATAATGCTTAGGTAATACAACTTACTGTTATCCAACATATTACTCAATATTTTATAGTCATACACTTCGCGAATGTTTGAAAAGCGTAATGCTGGCGTGCAACATGAAAAAAGTTATGTACTTATATGGCACTTTGATCTGATTCACACGATATCATCTATTTATAATGTGAGAAATATGCGGAAGTGCACTTTCTTGTGTTTCGTTTAGAGATCTCTTCAATTGTGAGAAAATGAAGCTTATGACTTTCGTTTTTTTATGAATATGGTTTTACCGAACCTGTATTCACTAACAGTTTTCTTTCTCTAAGTATTCAGAAACGGCTGTCTGTTATCGGTTTTGTTAGTATTACCATGCATTTTAGAAGATGTTTCTGTACTATTTAAACACAACTATATGTAAAAGAGAGTAAGAAATAATCGAATGGCTTCAATCCTTTAATGTCTGTTTATCGCCTCATTACTGTGGGGGCGTAGAGGGCAATCCACTATGCTGCTCCAGTGCGGATTGGCGCAGGAGATAATGGCCAGCCGATATCTAATGATAAAATCCGGAACTAAGGTAAGCTCATATAATTTTTGCTACTTTGGCAAAGGGAGATGGAGGGATGTTAGATGACATGCCGATGTAAGGGCTCTTTTGTACATATGCGAGCGGTTTAGAAATCTTCGATATCGTGATTCACGCTTTTGGTCACCGGCAACCGGTAACGGTCACTCATCCAACTACCAACTGTGCCCACTGTTGCTTAACACGGTCAGTCATGTAGGTACTTTGTTTACTTCTTTGAGATCTAGTTTTTTTTTGTTTTTTTTTTATAGCCTGAAGTAAGAGCAGACGAGCCACCTGATGGTAAGTGATCATCGTCGCCCATCGACACGAGCAACACCAGGGGAATCGCCAGTGCAACGCCGGCCCTGAATGAGAACTCTTTTTACACCTTTCTTGAAGAGCCCCATGTCAAAGCGCTCTGGGAATACCTCGGAAGGAAGCTCATTCCACAGCTTGCAAGTTCGCGGCAAAAACGATCGAGAAAAACGGACCGTAGTCGTGCGCCACGAATCTAAGCGATGTGGATGAAACTTTAATCTTCGGCGAGTGGTGCGATGATGGAAGGGAGAAGTTGGCACCAAATCGAACAATTCCTTGGAGCACTCACCATTGTAAAGTCGGTAGAACACGCAAAGACATCCAATGTCTCTCCTATCCAATGACTCAGGTGTTCTAACCTGTGAGTGATTCGTAGGTTGTTGACAACTCGGACTGCGTGCTTTTGTATGGCGTCAAATGGGCTAAGCTGATATTGTGGCGCCCCTGCTCACAGGTGAGAACAGTAGGTTCTCCATGTGAGGCCTGACTTGAGCTTTATAAAGCATCAGAAAGTGCCCCGCAGTGAAGTATTTTTTATTTACATCCTTGTGCCCTCGTAGCTGACTAATTCCCAGAGAATAATTATTAGTCATTGAAAGATCATTATTTAACACTATACATACCTACTTATTACCATTCAGGGCCTCTTAAATTACATGCTTGTATCAGTAATTTTCCGGGAAAACCTCCCGATACGCGTGTTATCACGCAATCCCGTTCGTTTTATTCAGTAGTGTAGCGCACTTGAGGAACATTTTGCAACAAAAACTCACAAAGCCCTTTATGACCAAAATCTTTTTTTCTTTGTCATTTTTGTTATTGCATCATAAAATAATGTAATTCTAATTAATTTATATTATTATAATCTTAAATAAGGTAAAATACTCTATCAAAATTTATTAGTTTATAGGAAAGGTAAATATGACTGATAAAATATTTTATGTTTTACGCTTACCTAAGTTATAAGTTTTTTTTAAATAACAAGCTTTTTTATATTTATATACATAAAGAATGAAAAAAAATTAGGAACTTCTGAAAAAGTGAACTGTAATCTCTCCATATTCTAGCCGTTTCGAAATCACAGCAAAAATACGGGTCTCTAGTTAATTATAATTAATTAAATTAAATTTTATCTGGCACACATGTTCACCAGTGTGCCAGATAAAATTTAATTTGGTTCAAATCATAATTACTTAGTTGCACTGAGGATAAGTTACGCTGCAACACTTGAAACTAAACAGCTGAGGATGTTGGTGTTTATGTAATTTTCTCGGATTCTGTAGACAATAGATATCTAATTAATTATCTATTAACACGTTTGCTGCTAAGCCAGGTCTTTTTGGCCTGGTTCTGGTCTTTCCCCAGTGCGAAGGCTAAAATCGTGTCCTCTCGCTCTGTGCGGGAGCTGTTACTTTAGTTGTACTCAAGGTACAAAAGAGATAGTTATATACCGTAGCTTCATTTACTTATTAGAACTCAATGGTCTATAAAAAAATGTACTGTGTCTGTTCGGCCTGGTTCGCAAGGAACGAATAGGAACATTCTTTCAGTGCGGTACCAGGCCTTGATATCAAGGCCTGGTACCGCACTGAACAAAGCGCGGCGCCCAGCGTGCCTCGCCCGGTTAGCATAGTGCTGTCACTGCTGTCAATTCTCGATAAACATGTTTTTAGTGCGCACGCGTTTGTATACTGTGTAGTGAATACGTCTTTTTTGTGCAGTGTCTATCTACAGATTGATTTATCAAAATGAATAAAAAACTAAAGTGTAAAAAACAATTAGAACTGGGTTTTCCAAATTCACCAACTCATTAAAATTTATAAAAGAAAAAACTGTGTCAACTGTTACGCAAGGCTGTGACAAACACTTACCAGCAAAGAAGCTGATAAAAAAATTAAAAAAATCAAGTCTCAGTGTAATAAATGCAACAAATCATATTGTTTGCCATGTAAAACATGGCAAACGAACTACATGTTATTTAAAAATATTGATACACAAAATATTTTGTTTCCCTACTGATTGAAACATTTGTAATAAAATGTAGTCGTGCGTTTTATTATACATCAAAGTTTGTTTTTTGTAATAAACGAATCGATAAAAATATTTGCGTTTGTTTTCTACACTGTAACATCACTATTAAGTTATATTATCAGTGCGTTACCACGTCGAATAGATGTGGTATTTTTTGTTTTCTATGCGGCACTGGGCATGAAAGGCCTTGTATTCGTTTTTCCCAAAATATAACCTTTATCTTTTTTGGATCCCCAGGCTAAGCCAGAGGTAAGTAGGTACATTCCTTAGCTACAACATAGTGCAAAAAAATCTCGTGTATCTTTTAAATTCGCAATTTTATTTGAAGTTTTGACAGAAAGGTGGTACCAGGTCTAATGGACCTGGTTCGCACTAGAAAAGAATCCGCTTCCTGGCCGAATCGACCTGGTATCGCATAGTAATTTTATACACGAAAACAGTCCCGCAGCTAACGTGTTAAGTTCATGAGCCATTGTCGAGCCTTGACACGGGTCATTTACTTGTAAACTTGAACTGCTGGTGACAAAGTTTCACAATCACATCTTACTGACAGTCTAGCCGAGTGATTTAAACGTTGGACGTTTCTCAAAACGGGGGGTCCAGGTTCAAATATTGTACCATTACCTTTAATTTTTAAAAATGATGTGTATTATTATTATAATTATTGTCTGTGTCCTCTACCTTAAGGTTGTCTGGAAGAAATCGCTACTACAGCGATAAGACCGCCTAATGTGTGTTAATGATTTGTTAAGTTATTTATAGATACTATTCTAAGCGTTAACAATAAAGTACATAATATATATTGTATTGTACTCATTTGTTTCGGTGAAAAAATACAGCGTAAAAAACGTGCTTGTGAGTTCTCTATAATGTTCTCAAAAGTGTTTGAAGTCCGCAAATCCACATGGCCAGCGTGGTGAACCATGGCCACCATTGTACCATTGTACCACTCACATTGTAAGAAGGAACCTGAGCCCAGCAATGGTACAGTTACGGTACAGATCTTAATTGAGAGGACCCAAAGAGTACCTTACCATGTTCCTCCAGTGCGGATTGAAAGAGTTGCCCCACCCCACTCAAATGTTGAAAGTTATTTTTTACGTCACACGTCTGCAACTGCCACCTAAGCCATGTCTTAACAATTTAAAGCAGAATGCCATTAATTTTTGTTGAGACTTTTCCGCGCTTTAACCGTTGGGCATTGTTAATTTGATGTCTTGTCTTGTATCAAAATATCACTCCAAAAACAAGATCAAGGTTCAGATTCTCAAAAAAATATATTTCAGTATGCTCAGAACAATTTTTACATTACATTCACAAACGATTCATTGTGTGTGTACCTACCTACTAGTGCGAAATATTCATAAAGTGCGATTGTTAATATTGCATGACTGGTTGTACCATAAAACACAACTCTTCCCTGAATAGTATAGCCTCTACTGTCGTTTCTAGATAATATCTTACAACCTTAATGGGCAGCACGCACTACATCGCGTGTATCTAATCACCCAGAGTTATAATTAACTGAAAAATCTATTAACTTGTTTGGCTGCACAATTGCAAAGAGGCTTTTCTATTTATGACGCACGGCAAATGTTCGACAGTTTTTTATATCGAAATCTAGCTGTTACTTTCAAATTTAGTTACGTATAGTGCGGAATTATTTAACAAATAGAATAAATATTTTATTCATTTGAACCTTTTAAAATATTTTACCTCCATAAATATAAAATAATATCGAAGTAACCAGCTTTAGCTGTTTACTGTTTGATGTGGAAAAATAATGAAAAACTTAATAAAATAATAGATATCTAGAACACATCGTCGGGTGGACGCTTAATATGTGTTCTTATAACTCAGAAATAATGTTTGCGAATCAACACTTGGCGTGGTCAATTAAATCTATTTAATATTCTCAAAAATGTTTAATTTTCCGTACATTAATATAAACTATTAGGGTCTATAGTAAATGCTTTAGTTTGACGTGACGGGAAAAACCCGAATATTTTACACTTATTGCCGTCGCCTTACCGATAGCAAATGGCTTATTTAATTAAGCAATTTACTTGCCCTAATCTTCTACGCTCAGTTATAATGTAAACTCAGATAACACGTGTTCATTTGGTTGTCCAGTTTGTTTATTTAGGATAAACAGTATCACCAACAATGGGTAAATAACTGTACATTTATTTATTAAACGGTAAATCATTTGTTTGAATAAGCAACCAGGTAGGTCAATATGAGGCAAGTAACTGTAATACAGTTCAAATAAGCGATATTGATGGTAGCCCGTCGGATTGGCTCGATCCAAAATGATCGATTGGTTTACGGTTGTTCTCAATATTCTATCTAAGTCATACATCTTTCTCAAATGCTCAAGCCTCAAGACCGTGATTCTTCTGTGGGTGTAATTATTAGATGAGTGTCTCCAGTGGCAAGATTTTTTGAACGCAGTGCATCGAAGCGCACTTAAATCATCGATTTTGATTGGTATCATTACATAGCAGGCGTTCAATCATGTCGGAAGGTTTCGTGCGATATATGCGTTTGTAATTTGGCTTGGACACTCACCTGGATCTAGGGGGGATGGGGCAAAGAGTCCTGAATCCAGGTCTGGTCTAGGGGTGGCAGATGCCTCCTCCTTTCCCTACCTACCACGAACCGGCGACGAGCGGGGGACTCAAGCAAAAAGGTGATAACTATAGTCAATCTGCTTTAAATCGTTCCAACCAGTCTAAACGTCTAAGTTCGATATAACACTCTACAATAGGTATACATGACATTTTTGCCTTTAATAAAGTTGAGCTACGTATACCTACGTAAGTGCATATTATATTGGCAAGAATATGGGCCGCTCTCCGCTCAAAACTTTATAACTTTATTATTATAAGTATAGATTACCTACCTACAACTTATGTTCACAGTTCAGCTTAGCTTTGTGGCAAAATTTACTCACGGCATACTCGCCGTCAATTTGTTAATCACAAGGCGGACAGCTGGTATTTCTGTGAGATGCACCTAAAACGAATTTCATATCGAACGCGAAAGCAGTTATAGTCGACAGACATACCTATTATTATAGGTACTTAAGCAGTTATGCAATAGGTACACAGTCAACTTTATAGTTGTACAGTTCAACTGTACTTACCTACCCTAGCATAGAGCATGTATGGCTAGCTCAGGTGAAAAGGAGTCTTTCGATTCAGCGTACTCCAAAGTCCATAAATGGATAGGACATTTCGCTATGCTGCGATTGTTACACAATTTAAGGGCAAGGTCTTCTAACCAGTTTACGTAACATGATCGCTCTATGTTTTAATGTAGCGATGGCTATCTACGTTTAATTGTCACCACGCAATGTTGAGAAACAGTTTACAACCGATTGCAAATCGATGTGTCTGGTACCTATACTTTTATAGAGGTCATTTACATCCTTGTAACAGTTGTAGCGTTGCATAAATGGACGTAATTAAAATTACTTATTTGGTTATCGTTAATGAAAAGTTATGTTCGTATTACATCCACGTAGCTGTAAAGACAGAGATATTTTACTGATTATATTATCCTCGTGTATGAGGAACTTGGGATTGATATTCAGGACTGTTACAAAATTACATGCGAAGAGAAGACGAAGATGAGAAAAAGGAGTTGTTAAGATATTCTCGTGGTCAGCTTTTGGGAGATCCATAGAGATCCAAACCAAGAGTTATAGTTATGGGTTTTAACGATATAGCAATGCAACTTAATGATAGGTAAATGATAGGTACAATTTAAGGAAGAATGTGAAACATTAGGTGATCCCAAAATTTTAACAATGTCATATTTAGAGGAATCCTCTGATTAAAATAAATATGAAATAGAAGTTTGTTAAGTAAAATTAAATTGAAATATTTTAAACCACAAAAAGCTTTTTAGATGTTGCCAATGTTTTTATATGCAAACTAAAAACCTCTTGCGACTTGCGACAGACTGCAGCGGCTTACATCAATTGATTTGATCGTAACTGTTCTATTTTACATTATGTAATTTTATAATACCGCTTTCCTATTTTTCCAGTTTTATTATTCACTTCAATGGGCACCGTTTGATTTATTTCCAGAGTAATTGTTTAAATATTGGAAAATGAGTACAATAAATAAATAAACTAATACCTACTTATTTACTTTAGAAGTATTGACCGAGCAAATTTGCTGGTTACTCAGATGCTGCACATTACTGTTGATTTATTGATTTTTATACTGTGAATGAATTTCACTAAAATTGTATTTAAAACAATCTTTTTTACCCAAATAGCCGACAAAGGAGCAGAAGTTAACACATGATGGAAGATATAACTTAGTGTTCACTGTTGCTCATATTCTTCATTACCATTCGTTTTATAGGTACTGTAAATGTTGGTATTGTATTGTGTATGAAACTGTATTGCTTTCTAAAATAAAATATAAAAAAATATTTACTTTTTTCACTATTTTTTAGTACCAGTATTAGGCGGGATGACGTCAGCCCAGGACAGGTTAGCCTGAGGCCGTGGCCAAGGCCGGTCCGGGGTGAAGGCAGTCCCGAGGTTCCAACGAGGTCTTTGGGCGCGATGGGCTTTCCTCATGTGCTTCCTGATTGTTTAATACCGTATTATAATGCTGTATGAGCAGTATGTGTTCGCTGCATATGTGCCAATATTTGACAATTAAGTAGGAGGAAATCAGAGTCTTTTGCTCTTTTGTTTTGAGAAGACAGTCGTGTGCTGCAGTGGACTACTAGTACTAATGGTTTGATACCAAGTAGCTGATAAAAAGATAGTCATGATTGCTTGATGAATGCGTCCCTCCTGATTCTTCAAAGACGTTTTGGACAAGGACAGATGCACACAGAACAAAAACTTTATAGAGCACCAGAATTGTGGTCACAATTATCCAACCAAAGGAAGGCTGGCGCTACTGAGCAGAGACAAGGAGACAATTTAAACCTGAAAGTCTTACACGGACTTTTTATTGTTTATAAGGTTGGTTAAAGTCGAGTAGGTACATGACTTAATCATACAATTTATTGTTTTTTGAAGTAAAAATGGGTACGTGAATTCTTGACAACAATCCCATCTGTATATAAAAGACTTGTTTTAAAATTTTGTGTTCTAAATTCTAGAAGCGGCGCGACCTACGTTTTGAAAGTCATGTTTGGAAAATAGTGCCTTATTTAAATATTCCTAAGTGTTGTATCATAATATTGTGAAGCAATTTGTTTTCCTTTTATGTATGTGTTCTTGAATCGCCAATGGCCATTAGGTGAGAAACATTACAGGTACTATCTGACACTGTTAAATAATTGTATGTTTATTTATGGCCTAGATATTTATCGTCTTCTTTTGTAGACAATAATTCATTACATAAAATAAACATTTATTATTCTACAATTGAACATTGTATTCTTCATCTACCTTCTCTAAAGATTTCAGTATATTTTTACACATTAAATTAAAGATAGCTTCTGTAGGTACTGCTCTAGGTATGAGTGGGTAGGTCCTGTTTTATGCTAATGGATTTGAAATATGTTACCGTAAGCCTACCTAGTAATAATAATTAGCCATTTAGCCTAGTAGATATTAATTAATTCGTTTCGGTTAATCGGTTTACCCAGTAGTAGTAGGTGAGAATGGGAATGGGAGCCAACGGGAATCACCCGTACAAACTTATGAGGTCCACTACACAAGAATTTAGAACATCCCCCATTTTTTGAACTCTATTAAAAGTTGGGGTTTGATTTGAAAATGATTTGAGTTTACACGAGTATCTACCTATAAAACAAGTACTAAGCATGTTGACGCGTTATGTTAAATCATAATACATTATATCTATTAAGTAATAGAACAGCATCCTGCTTCACCCATTCCTTAACGAGCGCGGTAGGCGTAAACGGTACATCCTTTTGAACTACGCCGCCCACACAATGACTGATAATTTGATGCACCACTCTCTACGGTCATCGTCATATTTGGATGTCAGTGTATAAACTATGCTCATTTATACCCTATGTATAATTTAGATCATATTTACAGCTACATAGAAAAAAAGAGACAGACATAATTATGGAATCAGACGATCGATGCTGATACCTACTAAATACTCGAGGTATTTAGTAGGTATCAGCATCGATAAATGTTTCAAATTCTAAGTTATTTATAAATGCATTTATCTATTATATCTTATTTATTGCTTCTACGTACGCTAGGGAAAGGTGCCGTATCGTTGAAAGTGAACGACAAAAGAAATTATTCAGCATAATGAGAAAATGAATATAAAATAATCTATTTAAAATAATGATTAAATTATAAGCCAGCATTTATCTATTTTATCTATTGCTTCTACAATTGCTAGGTGAAGGTGCTGTATCGTTGAAAGTGAAGACACGACAAAAGAAATGATTCAGCGTAATGAGAGAATTAATATAGAATATTCAATTAATTCAAATATCTAATGATTATTATAAGTTACGCACGCGACAACTTTATAGTTCATTCGTTGCTTGATTTTCTAGTTATACAGGACAGTTAAAACTTCCAAAATAGTATTAAAATGTCTTGGCTTCTCTTATAGATGATCGTAAGTAAAATGATCATAAGACCACGACTCTACGTTCCTCGTCGGATATCATAACATTATAACAAGAAGCGTTAGAGCATTATGCACTCGTTATATAACAAAAGATTTCGGCGTTCCATCGCGTGATTCCACTTGCCTTACTAAACCAAGACGAGCAATATTAGGAACTGAGTTAGATGAGGCCAACTTTATTCACAATCATTGACCCAAATCAGATAATTTAAATATTGTTCGTTCGTTACATACGTATTACTTTACTAGTTATGCCCGCGACTTCGTTCGTGCATAGGTCTTTTTCCCGCGTAATAAAAGTAGCCTTTATGTTGTTCCACAACCTCCTCTTATCTCCGAATGAAAGTTCCATAAAAATTCGTTCAGCCGTTTCTGAGATTAGCGTGCACAAATTTACGGTCAGCTACAGTTTAATTAAATTAGGTATAGCAAGATAATTTTAGTCTGTAATGTAAAAACTTAAAGAATATGACAATGAATAATTAGTTAAAATGGATGACACTAAAACTGGCCGATTACGAGTCGGACTTATTAATTAGAATGTCGAATATTATTTTTTAAGGTTGACAGTGTTTCAAAGACTTGGAGATCCAACTTTACATATTTTAAGGGTTTCATTTTTCACCATTTGAAAATGAAACCCGAAAAATTGGAAAAAATACTTCATATACGAAGTAAGTAAGCGTCCTCCACTTTCAAAAAAAATGGTAAAGCACCAAGATAACAGAATAAAAGTCGACGTGTCGTACATCAAAGACAATAGATTTTAATAGTTGTTACATCTGTCGATTACGACAAAAAATCTGACGCGATTTCGCGGAGACCGCGATAGTGAAAGTGAGCTCGCTCTTGACCTACGACCGCGGGCGATCTACTACTGAAATAAAAGTTAAATCTTTTGTTATCGATAACAGATCTCTCCGTAAAAATCACAATTTTGTGGCATTCGAACGGTTGTGGTCTTGAATTGTAGCAATTATTGAGCGGTAAAATCAAGTTGATCGCAAAGCCTTGCTTTCTGTTAGTCATACATGACAAGACCTTTGATATTTTTTGGTTATTTTCAAAGTAAGTAGATATCAAGTAAGTAGTTATTACCACTTACTATTTTTACGTTTTCTTTAAATAGTTTTCTCGCTGGTAACACGGTCTCTTTTATTCCTTTTAAATATTTTAAGCTATTGCATAGCTTCTATCGCGGGCCTTGAGCGTGGAGACCGAATCGAGAAATTTCGTAACGAAAACACCTAACACCCGCCACTCATGACATCTATCGATAAATACCAGAACTTTTAACTGAATTAACTAACTTTTACTTTATAACGGCTAAACCGATTTGGCTAATTTTAGTCTTGAAATATTCGTGGAAGTTCAGGGAAGGTTGCAGCGATGAGAAAATATGGAAAAATTGCGAGGAAAATACTAAAAGTGAAAATTTTAATTTCCCATACAAATCTTACCTGTCAAACATTTGATTTTCGCCCCGTCGGTTCGGTATTTTAAGAATAATTACATGTAGATCTGGATTAAATAAGGCGTTGGAATCGACAACATGTATTCATAATAGTCGAATTATCGCGTATTTAGATTTAAAACATGCAAAATAACATAGACATATAGACATACATGACATAAAATAATGACACTATAATGACATTTGGTTGTTGTATTGCGTATAAATATATTTTGTACCAATGATGCAATAAATAGGTAGATTGAGCGTCGCCCTACAATGAAGACAAAAAAAACACGGCAACAATATCAAGCATGTGTGCGTGCAGGCGATGTTTTTCACGTTCGTCTAGTGTCTATGTTGCGTGATCAATGATACCAGTTACTAAAATTTTCCCATAAATCACACATTAAACTTAATTTATGGAGTGGTTATTTTCATGAATAAA
This sequence comes from Hesperia comma, assembly GCA_905404135.1. NCBI lineage: Eukaryota > Metazoa > Arthropoda > Insecta > Lepidoptera > Hesperiidae > Hesperia > Hesperia comma. Next base: position 6,326,246 of record FR990018.1, read on the forward strand.
TAAAAAACCCTACTTAATTTAATTACAGTTGTTTATGTTAATGTTGTAATAAACCAGCTAAGTTAATTAAATTAATATTTTTTACGCAGTTTGTAGTTGGAAAGGAGACGGTCCAAAATTGTATGGAGTCTGGGCCTGGTTTTGTACCAGTGATAAAATAAAATAAAAAAGAAAAATAAACCATTTTTGACTAATCAAATCCACGAACTCATCTATATTTCAGTGCAAAAATTATTTATTAACTCCACGTGACGCAATTATTCTACATAATGGCGGGCAGCAGACCAGAGGATTCATAATTTTTGACGTATGACGTTAGCTGTCAATATGCCTTCTCTATGCTTGAACAATGGCTCGAACTCAGAGTGAAGGACGCCATCTTGCAAGTGTTGCAAGTAGTACCTACCGAATAACTCGAAATTAATTTTATTTTAGCAAGTCATTTATTGCGATTTGTGAATTTATTATATTTTTAATGAACTTTCTGTATTTTTTGGTTTTTCATGGTTTAGTGTACAAGATAAGGCCCAAAATGGACCATCTCCTTTTCTAAAATTGTAAAGTTACCGTCTCAGATTAAGGTGAAAATTTGAAGGGAGGACGGGTTCTACACTCTCATTCGTCCCCCCAAACTAAATATTGCTCTCATAAAGTACTTACTTTTTTAAAATTATTTTTCTAAATCTCTAAAAATTTTAAGGTTATGTGGTCTCATTGGTTAATGTGTAAGCGCTCGAAGTCTTAAGTGTATGTATATGTGTGTGTGGACGTGTGTGTGTGTGTGTGTGTGTGTGTTTTAAACTACATTATAAAAAATAAATAACTTAAGTAGATCTAATTTGATTTTTGGGCCTAATTTTGAATCGTGACATCTCCGGCGCTGCGGAAGATGCAGCCAAACAGGCAAACAGGACTAACAATAGCGAAAAAGTAATTTGGGGGGAAAGTTGGGGGAGTCACCAACCTCTCCTCCAAAAAATTTCAGCTTAATTTGAGGTAGTCACTTTATAATTTTTGGAAACTTGATTTTTTTATAATAAAAAAAGTATGCATTTCCTAGATTTAAAAATGGTGGGGGGAAGATGTGAGCGTCAGCCCCCTCCCCCCCTCAAATTTTAGCTTAATTTGAGGTGGTAACTTAATTAAAGAAGAGCCAATTATTTACGTTACCTATCTAATTTAATAAAAAAATTACTTGGAAAGTTAATTACATGCATATCATTAAAAAAAACTTCAATAAATAAAGGAGATGGTCCATTTTGGGCCTGATCTTGTACACTAAACCATGAAAAACCAAAAAATACAGAAAGTTCATTAAAAATATAATTAATTCACAAATCGCAATAAATGACTTGCTAAAATAAAATTAATTTCGAGTTATTCGGTAGGTACTACTTGCAACACTTGCAAGATGGCGTCCTTCACTCTGAGTTCGAGCCATTGTTTAAGCATAGAGAAGGCATATTGACAGCTAACGTCATACGTCAAAAATTATGAATCCTCTGGTCTGCTGCCCGCCATTATGTAGAATAATTTCGTCACGTGGAGTTAATAAATATTTTTTGCAATGAAATAAAGATGAGTTCGTGGATTTGATTAGTCAAAAATGGTTTATTTTTCTTTTTTATCTTATTTTATCACTGGTACAAAACCAGGCCCAGACTACATACAATTTTGGATCGTCTCCTTTTCACATTACTCTTGTACCTTTAAAAGTGGTTTATTCGACCCAATGCAAAAATAATCATTAAAATGGGCTCATAAACATACGAATATTAATGTTATATTATTATAAATAAACACAAACGTATTGGTAAACACCACCTTTCTTTAATCGATTTATAAAAGTACATGAACTAAATAATATACACGTAACCATAAACCAATTTATATACCCACAAAAATGATGTTAAGTCGGGAGCATAAAAATAGAAACTAGCAACACTGACAAAAAAATGACGTAATTTGGTTACAATAAAAATCAAAATTGAAATTTAATTAAAAATATGTTTATTGGTTACTTGCCTATGATATGTGATGTTTTTTGAGCTTTTTACCCTTCCTTTATAATTCCGGCACAGTTTAATAGCACATTTCGTCATGTTATCCCTCTTATTTGTTTATTTAAATTGCGCGTAATACGTAGTGACACGAAAGCGGCGCGATCGGCACTAATTGGCGGGAAAGTACTTCTGCGCCAATAGTTGGCGCAGCTTTTTTGACAGGTCTTCGCGGATTCGATTATCCATCTAGATACTTATACATCAATGTTTTGTACCTATAGTTTGCTTTACAGTTTGCTTTACTCTTCATCATATTATGTCAAATCGCCCCGTGAGATGTCCGCCCATTATGACGTAACAATTTTCTGTTATCAAACTGGTTCCTTTTTTAGTTTTAAGCTTATAAAATTGTCATATCCTCAAAATAATCCGTAGAAATATTTTAACGATTATATTAGAAAATCACATTGAAATGAAAAACAAAATACAGCCACAAGAGAAATAACGAAACGAAGATTCATCAAATAGGTTAACAAATAGGTTAAAAACTTATAGCAGTCTTTACACTTATTTTTCGAAATAGATTTTTCTACGGGACGCAGCAATACATTGGAGGGAGCTGAAGATAACTCCATTTGTGTCTGTTTTAATTAATGACCTATTATAATGGAGGAATTTTATGCCTCTACTAAAACAAGTGTGAGGAGCAAGATCAACAGGAGGTGGTGATAAGAGATCTGCAGAAGCGAGGTAGTTAGGCCGAAACTGAAAGCTCTTTCCATTAAAAGGAAGATTTCAAATAATATAATGACATTATGTGTCAGAAAAAATTTATGTGGATGTCCGAGCAAGAGAAACATTGTGGCAGAAGTGTTTCGTACTCCGGTTCGAATGACGTTAGATCGACGGTCGATACCAATATGGATTAACCGTGTATATAATCAAAGGGATTAATGATGTTATAAGGAATCAAGACGAATATTAATAACAGCACTATATAACAATTGATTTGTGATATAATAAATAAAATAAATATATAATTGTAATTGCATAAGTTGATAAAAAATGCTATGTAATAGCTTTACCGCGGCAGTCTCCGAGTGCCACACGTCTTTTTTAAAGTTTCTGTTATTGGATGTTAATCAAATACTCGGACGTCTTTTAAGCATTCGGAGCCTATCTAATTTTGTCTGTCTATATAGCCATTTGCCACCTCTATATATTTAATATGCTAAATTGATTTCGATGATATTATGTTAAAGAAATAATTTTTGATACGAGAAAGGATTATACCCGGTTCACATTTATTCCAGTCCAGTAATCCAGCGGAAATCCATTCCAGTGCTGGACTGGATCATATCGTTCACATTTATTCCAGTCGTTCAAAAGCTTGTAGATCGGTAACACTACAGTGACAATGCTTTCAAGAAAGAAGTTTGACAATTGTTTTAAAACTGTTCAATTATTACTGTTAGAAGAAGTAGCTGATTTAGTGGAAGAAGAACCGACGTGATGTCCCACAAACATGCATGTTCTCTATATAAAGAAACAAACTGAAGAGTTTGGTTTTCAGTTACCTTCATTTTAGTCACCACCTATCGTCGGTACAAAAGTCAACTAGCCAAAGTGTCATTTTGGCAGTTTTGACTTAAATACATGGACATCAATATTATGACACAACTCATATTGTGGCAAAATATTGAATCTGTGGCATTTCAAATACAGATGTTATTAGAAATCGTTTTTCTGCTTAACTGCAAAAAATTAAAATTCTACAAAGGTAAACTAATCTATGTGAATTTAGTTTAATAGACCATATTCAAATTCTATCACCTTTTGTGAAAATCACAATGGTCAACTAGTCTAAGTGTAAGTTTAAGAAGCAGATTGAATACCTTTACTGTAGTACAATATAACGTACAACTGTAAACCTACAACGCTCAACTAGTCTAAGTGGCAGATTGGCAATTTTCTTATTGTGTACTTGTTATGGTTTCCTTCAGTCACGTAAATTACATTCCTTTCCCATCCCTATTTGTTTATCCGCACAACCCTATCCGCTGAACAGTGTTGCCAACTTAACGGATTTCCCGTTAGATTTAACGGATTAGGGTCAGGTATTAACGGGAGAAAATATATTTTGACGGTTAACGGATTTTTTGACGGGAAAAATAGTTGAAAAAAAATCAAGAATTTAGTTCTAGTGTTCTAGTAACGAACTGTAGAATTTTGGTCAGAGGTAAGAAATCTGAAGGTGCAATAAACATTAATCCATTCCAACAATTATATAGTGATTTTGCTTTTCCAATGTTATTGCTACCTTGTTCAAACGTGGAGGTAGAAAGAGTTTTTAGTGTATTAAATGGAGTAAAATCAAAATTGAGAAATAAAATGAATAAAAAAATGATCAACGCAATTTTCAATATTCGTTCTGCATTAAAAAGAAATGGCAAGACATGTTACACTTTTGATTTACCTCTTACTCTTATTGCTATGTTAGGATCAATGCTAAACATAAAATTAAAATCAGCCATCCACCTTAACAGCTGCTCCTAATAACATCAACTGGAAGCGATGATGATGATTGTGATTTTTTGTTATAAAGTTATTTTTATGTTTTCTGTGTCTGATGACGATTGGGATTGTTTCTTTAAAACTTTTTTTTATATATTGACTAGTAAACCCGCTCTCGTTTCGCTTCAGGGAGCCAGCCACTTAGTAGAAGATAGCTCTCAGAAGGTGGATTTTGTTTTGACTGGTTTCGACTTTACAGTTATAATTGTAGTATGACCAAATGATAAAAAAATCTCTATAAATTTTAACTTATTACGTTCTTCCGAGATCTAAGCTATTTTACTGCAAAATTTCATGAAAATCCGTTCAATAGTTTTTGCGTAAAAGTGTAACAAACACATATACAAATACATCCTTACAAACTGTCGCATTTATAAAACGTATTTTTTATTTAACGGATTTTTTGACGGACACTAAAAAAAAATTGACGGATTTTTGACGGAATTTACCAACAGGTTTAACGGAATTTCGAAATTATAGTTGGCAACACTGCCGCTGAACGAGTAACGAACGAGTCGTTACAAGTAGAGGAGGAGTCGCGCTCGGACCCGGAAGGAAGACGCACGCAATCAAACATTTCCGATTTCGGCGCACGCGCTCGATCGCATCGTACGCGCAACATACATCAAAGCATTTTCGCCGGCGAACCTATTCTATCATATCGTTGTGGACAAAGTACTAATCATAGTTGTATAACCCAGTGTGTGTTTTGTGTTGTTTACCACTCCGGCGCACCGTGACACACAGGACACAGGACTTTCATCAAACGAGGTGCCGACCAGCCGCGCAGCACAGCGACTCGTGAGTACCTATCCCTTCCTTACCATTTCGTTTACACCTATCAGGACTCCATTTGTTACCTATTGCGGACCATACAGTCCTATCGAAGGGAACACCTAACATTTCCTGGCCCTTGACGAGCCGGATTATTCTAACATTCCCTGGCCCTTGACGAGCCGGATTTCTATATTCGAACCATTAGCAAATGGCGTCCATTTTGTAATCAACAATTTTCATTATTGCATCATTGGGTTTTATCATCATAATTTCTTACTTCTCGCCGGCATTTAACAAAGCGAGCAACATATAGCTCCATTCCTATTACCTATTAGTAAACATATATACTTTAGGTATCATCGCGTACGATTTATAACAAACATTTTAGTTATTCATCATAAATAACACAATTCATTTGAACATATTCGATCGAGTTGCCAACGTTTGTGTCTGAATGTAACATGCGACATTCTAGACTTTACCTAATCACAATTTCGTCTTAATTCCTTACGTAACACGCAACGTTCAAAGGATAGGACATTCTAGAAACATTCATCATAATTTCGTTTTAATTCCTTACGTAACACGTAACGTCTAAGGAATACCTATCATTTATCGTTTAAACGTAACATACAACGTTTAAATATCATCACAATACATAATACATCAAAACTTTAGTCAAAAATCATAATTATAACCTAATTAAACAAGTTAAATACAAAGTTATTATCGAAATAACATCGTTTTCTATTTTACGTAACAAATAACGTAAATAGTTTGATCATATTGTTCATTTCGTTTCAGCAAAGTGTAATTAATACATTTTGTTCTTATACATAATCATACGAAACATTAAATTTCTAGAAGCGCATAGAAATTATCAGGTCCTTCGAAAATACCTACCAAGCAAAACCGACCGACTTTCGTATTTCATACCTACGCTCGTCGTTTCGGTAAAAGGTTCGTTCATTCATTCATTTCGTAGTAGCTTTTTTAGGGTTGCCAGCTACAAAAGTATACCATACGAAATAAAATTCTACCATTTAGTAGTTTTTTAATATCTTGTCGAACATAATTTTCTACCATTTGTAAACAAATAGTAAAAGTGTTTCTACACGTTTTTATAAACAATTATCGTTATTTTAAATTACATTTGATATCAAAAATACTTCGAATTAAACATATTCAATTAATATTTCGTTTTATAAATTGATAATTTTATTATTTCGTCATCATGAGTGAAGCCATGGCCGCTCATTATGAAGCTAAACGCAACATAGCTTTCAAGAGATTATCGGATGCTGTCACCTGCGCTCGTAATGCATTAAGTGATCCAAATATTCTACCGCGATTCGAAACATGGTGTTCGCGTTTAGAATCTCTTATGGATGCATTCAATGACTCTCATGTCAAACTTTTAGGTACCTACAAGGACCTTGGTCAGGAGGAGTGCATTCTCAAACAAACAAAATATCAAGAGCAGGCAGATGATATGTATTTCGAGACTCTGGAAATTCAACGCAAATTATTACCTATATCCAAATCAGAGGTCAAGTCATGTACCTCATCCTCAGGTGATCATAAAAACCTGACAAAATTACCTCCTATCAAAGTACCAAGTTTCTCAGGAAATCTCAAAGAGTTTCCGGGATACATTGATTTGTTTAACACATTGGTTCACCACAGATCAGACCTATCAAATGTTGAGAAGTTTCAATATCTTCTTACTTCCCTTTCCGGGGAACCAATCAATCTCATAAAAGCATTTACCATATCCGATGCAAATTATTCTAGTGCATATAAAGCACTGGTAGATAGGTATACCAATAAACGCTATCTTGCTTTTCTATGTTGGGAACAAATTTGTAATTTAAAACAAATTAATTCTGAGTCGGTGCAGAGTCTACGCACTCTCTTAGACTGCTTTTCTGAAAACATATCAATGTTAAATTCATTAGGTTTACCTACTTCCAATTGGGATTTTGTATTATTTCACTCTCTCCTAACTAAAATAGATAAACATTCACGTGATGCCTTTGAGCTTTCATGCAACGGAGCAGAGTTTCCGCAGTTCAACCAACTTAAGACCTTTTTAATAGAAAGATGTAATGCATTGGAACGTTCATCTCTTACACATCTTTCTCTTGAATCAACAGATCATAATCTCCCAACTAGAAGCAATATCAATCATAATCATATTAAAAGGGGTAATAATTCATTGAACTCAAACAAACATAAATCACAAGTGGTAAACAAATATTCAACAACATTATTGGGTGAAACTCCTAACATATCAGATTGTGTTGTTTGTAAAGAAAAACATTATATTTATCAGTGCAACAAATTCCTTTCTAAAACACCTCATGAGAGGTTGCAGATAGCAAAGAGTCTGCAACTTTGTATTAATTGTCTGCGATCAAATCATAATATGGCAGATTGTCGTTCAACTAGCACATGTAGGACATGTAATAAGCGTCATAATAGTTTATTGCATTTTGGGACATCATCAACAAGTGAGTCCAAATCCAAATCATCACAAGTCAATATGGTCACTTCTAATCAGAACAGAGCATCTGTGTTAGAAGAAACAAAAGTTGCACCTATTACAACTTTATCGAATACATCCAAAAGCACATCAAACACCTTCGTTCTTCTTGCTACAGCAGAAATCGAAGTTAAAAATAAACATAACAATTTTGAAAAGGTCAGGGTGCTAATTGATCCTGGCAGTCAAGCACACATCATTTCTACTGCTTGTGCGCGACGATTAGGTTTACCTTTCGTTAAGGTGAATTGTCCTATGTTAGGAATTGGCAACACCGTTCCTAGCCAATCAGGCAGCGTAGTATTCACGGAACTGCGCCCATTGGCAAAATCAACACCGTCTTTTAAAATTGAAGCGGTTGTTTTAGACAAAATATGCGGCGACATGCCCACACACCATATCAATATGGATGATTTTCCGCACATCAGTAATCTCAAATTAGCAGATCCAAATTTTCATCATCGTCGTCCTATCGACCTTTTGATTGGTGGAGAGATTTTTCCCCATATCATTTTACCAGGCAAAGTTGATAATATTCAACAAACGGCTACAGCCATTAATACAATATTCGGTTTTATCCTGATGGGTAGAACAAACGTGGCTAATCATAACATAGATTCTAGCCCCGTATCAATCAATCATGTAACATTGGACGCACAATTAGATGTTGCTATCCAAAAATTCTGGGACAATGATAATATTCCCACTGAATCAAATCATCATCAAGCAACCTCTGCAGACGACATTCGCTGCGAGGATATTTATCAGTTAACACATCATCGGGATAATGACGGTCGTTATACCGTGCATTTACCATTTCGTGAGCAAGTTTTGCCAACTTTTAATGATTCATATTCCATTGCATTGCGAAGATTCAAGCATTTGGAGAAACGTCTTTCGCAAAATCCTTCTTTTGGGGATGAATATAAAGCACATATCCAAGAATATATCACCACCGGTCAGATGGAACGTATCCCTTCCGACAAATGTCAATCAGCCACTGCGTATTATATACCACATCATGCTATCGTGAAGCCCAGCAGCGTTTCTACCAAATTAAGAGTGGTGTATGATGCCTCGGCCAAGGATAGAGATGGAAAATCCCTCAATGACACTTTGTTGACCGGCAGCAAATTACAAGCAGACATCAGCAACATTCTTTTGCGATTTCGTTTACACGCAATTGTTTTTACAGCCGATATACGGCAGATGTATCGACAAATCATCATCACTCAAGAACATAGAGATTATCAGCGCATTCTCTTCAGGTTTTCTGCAGAAGAACCCCTTGAAGAATATCGAATCAATCGCGTTACATTCGGAGTCTCTTCGGCCCCGTTTTTAGCTATACGCACCATTCATCAATTGGCTCAAGATGAGCAAAATTCATTTCCGACAGCAGCAAATGTACTGCGGACCGACGTATATGTCGATGACGTAGTCACTGGTTGTGACAGCACGGAACAAGCAATTCATATTCAACAAGAATTGACTAGCATCATGGCAGCCGGCGGTTTCGAACTCAGAAAGTGGTCCAGCAATCATGCGGCTGTACTAGAAACCGTCCCGGATGAACATAAATTGATGTCGGATTTAACATTCGACAACGACAGCAATTTCGTCAAAGTTTTAGGACTTTCCTGGAACGCTCATCGTGATACTTTTAATTATCAAGTCAATCACACTCAACGCGATTGTACTAAAAGGACCATGCTCTCTGAGCTTGCCCGCATTTATGACCCCATTGGTCTTCTTACACCATTAACATTTTTAGCAAAATTCCTAATTCAACGTTTATGGTTATTGGGAACATCGTGGGACGAACCCGTACCCGACGATATTAAACACATTTGGACGAAGTTTATTCATCAGCTATCAAACTTATCTCGGCTTGATATACCAAGACGAATCACTCACTCCGAAGCAGTGAAATATCAACTTCATGGATTTTGCGATGCCAGCGAGGCTGGTTATGCAGCAGTTATTTATCTTCGTTCCGAGATCAACACAAACAAATATCAAGTGTGTCTTGTAAACGCAAGATCACGCGTGGCTCCCACCAAGCGCAGGACTTTACCAAGGCTGGAGTTATGTGGAGCCTCACTTCTCGCAGACCTTATGCATTTTACTCTCAACACATTTTCAGGCATTATCAACATAGATAATGTTTATGCATGGTCTGATTCCATGATCGTATTAGCATGGATCCAATCAAATTCATCAAGTTACAAATCATATGTCGGAAATCGCATTGCAAACATACAGCGTAAATTACCTTCTGTTGCCTGGAAACATGTACCAGGGAAGGAAAATCCAGCAGATTGCGCAAGTAGAGGTCTACTGCCTGACGATCTTATTCATCACGCCCTCTGGTGGACAGGCCCAGAGTGGTTATCACTTGGTTCAAAACATTGGCCGCAAAACCCAACTAAATCATCATGCGTCACTGATGATGAAGTCATTTGCGAAAAGCGTGTTACAGTTTTAACTAGCACCATCAACATACATTTTATCGATTCGTTATTGGAGAAATTTTCCTCTTTACGCAAAATTCAACGCATTATAGCATATTGTAATCGTTTCGTTGCAGCTTTACGCAAAGTCAAACTATTGACTGATCATTTGACCGAATCTGAGCATCGTAATGCGCTCATGATTTTAATCAAACATGTACAGCAATCGGAATTTGCAGAACCAATCAAACTTTTATCAGCAGGTAAAACATTACCCAAATCTTATCGCAAACTTAACCCGTTCCTGGATCATTCTGGTGTATTGCGGGTCGGGGGACGCCTAGCTAGATCTGATCTTGAATTTGAAACCAAACATCCAGCGTTACTCCCGCGTAAACATCGGTTAACTAAACTCATCATTCAATCAGTTCATAACGAAAATTTGCATCCAGGAATGCAGCAGTTACATTTTTTATTATTGCAAAACTTTTGGATTTTGTCTCCGCGACGAGCAATACATACCGTTTTATCAAATTGTTTTAAATGTTTTCGCACTAAGCCAATTCCGTTTGAACCCAAAATGGCGGATTTGCCCAAGTCACGTATCACACAATTAAAAGCATTTCAAACTGTCGGTTGTGATTACGCAGGTCCATTTAACATAACCATGCATCGACATCGTGGTGCACGGACAACCAAAGCTTATTTGTGCCTTTTCGTGTGTTTCTCCACGAAGGCTCTCCATTTGGAGTTGGTATCAGACATGTCCACAGAGTGTTTTTTGGCTGCATTGCGCAGATTTATCGCTCGTCGAGGTAGATGTAACATCATACATTCAGATTGTGGAACCAATTTCAAGGGTGCACAATCCCAATTAGCAAACCTTATGCAATCAGCTTGCGAATCTGAGCGGATTGAATTTCACTTCAATCCTCCTGGAGCACCGCATTTCGGCGGACTTTGGGAAGCGGGCGTAAAGTCCGTAAAAACACATTTATATCGCGTCATTGGCATGCAAATCCTCACCTATGAGGAACTTAATACTTTGCTTATTCAGGTAGAAGCAGTATTGAATTCACGACCTCTATGTTCAGTTAGTACTGATCCCAATGACATATCGGTTTTAACACCTGGTCATTTTTTGACATTAGCACCATTAACCGCGTTGCCAACATCAGATCATTCTCATATTCCTCTTAACAGACTCAAACGTTGGCAACTCGTGCAGCGTATGCATCAAGACTTTTGGGCCAGGTGGCATCATGAATACTTGACCAGTCTCTCACAGAGACTCAAGTGGACCAAGTCCTCAGATCAGGCTAGAATTGGCCAAATTGTCGTAATCAAAGACGAACAACAACCGCCATTGCGTTGGCGCTTCGGTAAAATCATCAAACTTTATCCCGGACGCGATGGTATCTCCCGTTCAGCGACGGTCGAAACGGCTCAAGGCGTCGTTAACCGGCCTCTTGTCAAATTATGTCCCATCCCAGATGGAGACGATCATTAGCTTTCAATTCATTAACATTTTATTTTAAAGCACATCAATCAATCATATCAATCATCATTTTGTATTTCAATCACATTTTAGACTTTCTCAGTCTCAATAAATTTCGCCAGCGGGGGGGGAAAATGTTATGGTTTCCTTCAGTCACGTAAATTACATTCCTTTCCCATCCCTATTTGTTTATCCGCACAACCCTATCCGCTGAACGAGTAACGAACGAGTCGTTACAAGTACAGGAGGAGTCGCGCTCGGACCCGGAAGGAAGACGCACGCAATCAAACATTTCCGATTTCGGCGCACGCGCTCGATCGCATCGTACGCGCAACATACATCAAAGCATTTTCGCCGGCGAACCTATTCTATCATATCGTTGTGGACAAAGTACTAATCATAGTTGTATAACCCAGTGTGTGTTTTGTGTTGTTTACCACTCCGGCGCACCGTGACACACAGGACACAGGACTTTCATCAAACGAGGTGCCGACCAGCCGCGCAGCACAGCGACTCGTGAGTACCTATCCCTTCCTTACCATTTCGTTTACACCTATCAGGACTCCATTTGTTACCTATTGCGGACCATACAGTCCTATCGAAGGGAACACCTAACATTTCCTGGCCCTTGACGAGCCGGATTATTCTAACAGTACTCCTTAGTTATTTACTTAAAGGGTTAATTCTTATTTTATTACCATAGTCAACTAATCAATCTGCGATATCTCTTTTACAGGTAAGAAATACATTATTTTGTCTAATTGTATCTATAGAGGGTCATCAATAGTATACAAATTCATTAACTTGAATTGATTTTAAGAAATCCCTGATTTACAGCAATACTTTTTTTATTAAAATCACCTTCCTGAACATTTTGACATTTGCAGATTGGCGAGTTGACTTTTGTACCGACGCTATCACCTATCCCAAAAAAATAACAATTTGTATTCACTCTTCAACGTATAATCCAGCACTGGATTAGCCGTTCACACTATTCCAGTGGCGCTGGAATGGGCGCGCTGGAATGAAAAATAGACCGCCATTCCAGTCGACTGGACTGGATTTGATCACTGGAATGGTACATTCCAGTGCAGGTTCGCCCGGTTCACATTATTCCAGTAGCATTCCAGCGCTGGACTGGAATGCCGTACTGGAATAATGTGAACCGGGCATTAAGCATAGCTTTTATCCGGTAAATGCGTTCAACTGGAATAATTTTGACAGCTTACTGATATTATTTCGTTGCTACTTTGTAATTATGATGTACTACAACTGTATTACCTTTTTAAAATTACGACTGCTCACCTTGAACAACCAAGCAAGTTAAGTAACTTCAGAAGCCGGGTGATTGCCTAAAACATCTTTCATATCGTAACTTTGCTTGCAACTGGTCTATTAGGCGTTACCATCAGTATACCTAATGGTAGGTAGGTATATTTATAATCCAATAAATCCATAACTGATAGATTTCTATATACATCTGATTTCGGATATTTTGAGAGTAGCTATTGGGGTTCTGTATGATCCCAATAAAACCCAAAACTATTTTTAGAATTTTTGTCTCTTTTTTAATTGTTTGTTGTTGTTAGCGGCTTAATTTAATCACTCTTTTCTTTTGATATATTTAGATATATCCTACTTGGCTACCTACTACAGCTACCTAATACTCTCTTGCTTTAGTCAGCTGCTAACCGACTCGTCGTGTGCCGGCTTGGGACAATTCTTACTTTCTTCTTCTGTTTTTTTTTTCCGGCAACGCACCCGTCACGTCTTTGGTGTTACTGAATTTAATTTAATTAAGTACTATCATTTATCTCGTCGGCTTGTTTATAGAATATTTTCTTCCTAAACAGTTTCAAATCAATAGCTACATGACAAATTACCTACAAGGAATATATTTCAAGTACCTTAATTAATATGATTGAAGCAAATCTTAACATCTTAGCGGTAAAACGTGACATGTTTGTAACAAATAGCTGCGATAAGTATGTCAATGCATATCTAACTACAAAATCTATTAATTGTAAATCGTTTATTAGCATCAAGGTAATTTACTCTGCTCTTATGTTTAGAATCTTTGCACGGATTCTAAATCATTGTTATAAGGTAATTATGGCCTTTGGACATGTCATGTTTATCATGTTAGGTTGTTCATGAATGACACTAAAAACAATACAATACGTAATAACCTCTACAAGGATCAAATACATATAGTGTTGAGATGAAATTATAGACCTTTTTTAAATAGCATTATTCCAATACAATTGTTTGTTCCATAATATAGACCATGCATAGGATTGACTCTAAGGTAGAGCGAGAGGGAGTGGTCGATCTGAGGCACCGGGTTACCAAGGGATGCTCTGGCGGGGCCATTTTGCAAATTTGGCTATAAACGGATTAGGATATTCATACAATCAATAGGGTTGCAATGTGCGTTTGAGCAAAAATACCACGAACCTATAAAGTGATTTTCAAAGCAGTATTTAAAATTTATTGACGTGACAACGTCTTATAAATTGGTTTGCCGGGAGGCACTCCAAGAAACTGCGTTAGTAAGCTCCGCTCACGTTCCTTGGTAACAGTGTACAGAAAATGGTACAGCGCCATCTATGATTAAGTTAGTAGAGTAACTAGTTTGTTACCTCACTTAGTTGTGACTAATGGTTAATGGTCTAACGGTTAGCAGCGCTAGATGGCGGATGGTGTTACAATGTTTTAAATATAATTCTTTGTATACGTTTACCCCATGAAGATACGGGAACGCAGGGTCAACTTCACAAATAACCACAACTGCTTGCAAACCCAAAATAGCAGTTTATTATAAAACCAAAGAAGTCGACACATTGCCCTTTAAAAATTTTTCTCTTATATAAACTCCACGTTACACTCGTTAGCGCGTTTCACAAATTGGTACAATGCCATCTTGTTTACAAGTGAGGAACTATTTAACAAAAATAAAACATTAAACTTAAATTGCTTCCGCCTTCACATGACGGTTAGACAGTATAAATAAATGTTTTAAATTGTTACTATTATTTCATCCTTCTTCCTACTATACGAATGAATATTCACATTAAAATTATTTTACCACTTAAAGTCGTTGTCACGTAAAACTTTCGCCCGTATACCGACGTTACAGGCAACCAATTTTTTTTATTATTGACTTTGAAGAACATACCATAATATTGATCTTTATTTTTCATAGATCAGCATTATAAATATTAGAGTAGTTTAGAATCATTGAAGTAAATATCAAATTGGTATGGGTTATAACTATAATTACAAGACACGTAAAGCTTTTTAAAGGTCGACCACTGCCTTAAATCTACAATCATTACCATTAATTTCGTTGTTATTGGTAATATTTTGACGGTTCAAAAGTCCAAGTTACTTACAAGGAATCAGGTCCTAATTACGCTATTACCATATCAACTGACTCTAGACGAAACAAGTCTTTTTCCAAATTATATTCGTCATTTGGAACATATTATTCAATTGGGAGTATCTTAAGTGACGTAATCACGTAGGTAAGTGATTCATTTAATTTTGACAAGACTGTTAAAAATGCGAAATACGTGACGCACTGTTAATGAATCAAATAGCGTATGCATACTGCTTTGCTTCGGAGTATTTTTTTATTTAAGAAAGCAAATGAGATGTAGCTCCACCCTCTCAGCTAGACAACACCATCTGGAGACTTGGCAATTGTCTGCCTGGCTACAACCCATTGATGGCCCACTACTGAGAGCACTGGTCTCTCCTCATTATTGAGGAGGCCTAGAGCATACTCCATCATGCTGGTCCAGTGTGGATTGGTGGAGGGGTTAGTGGCCAACCCAGTGTCGAAAGTTTTCAAGCCGCCCGAAGGCCTCCGACATGGCTTACCGACTGCCATCTATCGATAACAACCGGGGCCGACGGCTTTACGTGCCCTCCGAAGCACGGAAGCGCTCAAGATATTTTGCCACTAGCGGTCACCCATCCGACTACCGACCGCGCCGCGCAGTTGCTTAACTTTGTCGATCACTTAGGATCGACGCAAGCCACCGGGCTATGAGCGCTTCCTTGGCAATTGTCTACAGTGTGGTTTTTACGTCATTTCCCACCATTGACGTGTAAACCGTGGAACGAACTTCCTCCCTCGGTATTCCCACAGTGCCATGTACTAGGTATGACATGGTTTTCTTCAAGAAGCAGGTCCATCGCTTCCTTCTTAGCCGACAACGCGTTGATGACGCTCTGTTTCTAATGTCCATGGGCGACGACTATCACTTATCATAATCCTGATCTGTCTGATCCGTCCTGACTGATCCGTCTGCTCGTTTGCTTGCTCAGGCTAAAAAATAGCCCTTTCGCTACCGCACTAGGCAACTGTGGCCGATCCAGAAAACCTCAAATCGGAATTATGATAATTAGTTCAGTGAGTGAGGGTGGTGTTAAGCATTAAGAACGGTCATTTCTTTAGTAGGTTAGGTACAGACTGTTACATTACGGCTACATCTACGTCTTAGCTCGTTAATTAAAGCGCTATTCTGTTGAATTAAGAAGAAATCAGGCTTCCCAAAATTATCAATTATTTTCATGTATTAGGACTTAATGTTAAATAAATTGTTATAATAGAAACGTGTCATTATTCAATACAAATTCCTAATACATGAAATAAACGTTAATGATAATTTTAACAATTCTAATTCCTTCTTAATTCACCACATTAGTGCGTAAATTAACGCGTTAAAATCTAACTTTAGCCGTAGAGTTAGTGATACTTAGCGCTGTTAGCAATATTTACACTATTTGCAAACTGTTACTAGTCCATCCATGCCACCTGAACAAGAAGTTTAAGTTCTGCTTCATTATATTTTATATATGAAGTTATTACGGCCATGTTTTATTATTCTAGTTCTTTACAGTTAAAAAACCAACATTAATTTTCTTAAACAGATAAACATCTCGATTTCAATTCGGAGAAACAGTCCGGCCTACTTTCCTCGGCTCGTATTCGTCATTACAATCACATTATTCAATTGTGACAGTTTATCGTTGTAATGCAATCACTCTGGGAATCTAGAGACATTTTTAACGCTAATGCTATTACTGATGGTCGGAATTGGTCTTGATTGGGCTGTCTGTCTGGGCAGTGTCAGGTGACTGGAAACGGTTAAGTTACTAGGCGAACATGAGAGCCGAGAGCCTTTCTATACAAGGTGGATACCACAATACAACAATAAATGAAACCAAGAGCCCTGCTTCATGCAAGTAAAAAACGCCTAACATCTTATTTACAAAAATGTTTTTTTATAAACAAACTAAATAGCACAAAATACAGGAAAAAATAGAACAGCCTATCAGTCAGTCACTCACTTTTGACAAGAGCGACAACAATTATAATAGATACAATAATAATAGATACAGCTTGTTGAAATTTTGAATATTGGAAAAAAATTTGCTGTGGCTAAAGTAATGGAGGTATTTGATTGAAAATTTTTTTGGAGTCTTAGGTAATCATTAGGTACCTACATAAAATTAAATTTATTGTTGTACTAGAGAACCGCCCGCGCTTCGCTTCGGGACCCGTAGGTAACAGCCGCGTAGGTCCCGCTCCCGTAAGAATCTCAGCTAAAAAGTAGCCTATAAAATTATTTTGCCTATGACTTAAGTAAATTACATGTAGTATTTGATAGCGTGATTCAGAACTTGCAAATGAATTTTACTAACGCCATCTATTAACAACATCCGGAACTAAATATCTAGCAACTAACGAACATCGATCTTCCCATGGGAATGAGATGTTTTTTCGCGGTAAAAAGTAGCCTACGTCACTCTCCACCCTCCTAACTATCCCCACACATATAAACCATACCATATAATAGCCATGTTGCGACGTGAAAGAGTCACAAACAAACAAGCAAACACACTTTCACATTTATAATATTAATAGTAAGGAAGTAAGGATAAGGATGGTGGTAACCACGTTGTATAACGACGTCCAATTAATTAGAATTATCACCAACAAGCCGGTATATTATAGTGACATTTGCTCTGCGGTCGAATTTCCACAAAATTTTACGAATTGTGTCAAAGAATGTTTCGTTTTCACATTATAGGGCATATTAAATTTCATATTACCTATAACAATTTCTTATCTTGTCCAAACTGGGATCTGAGAACTTAAGTACTGTATCTTTAATGAACGGAGTGGATATAGAAATGATACGAAATGAAATTTTTTAGAAGTTGGTTTTACGAAAGTCAACTGCCGCACCGCTTTAACAAATCCGTAGCACGAGGGATCTTGGAAGAGGAAACTGCAAGAAACTCCCAAAGAGCTTTTTCCTACCCACTGTTACACATTGCTGATTTCTACTTACGGCTAGAGCTATAAAACTCATGGTCAAGAAGTTTTATTTTGAAAATAATCATCAAGTTTGTCCTTTTGTCTTTGTCTATAAATACAATTTTATGTATCACTCACAGTCGAGCTCAAGTTTTGATGATATTAGATGATAGGTTTATCTTTTCCCGTCCGCTATCCATTGGTATGTTTTGACCTCTACAAAATCTAGAAATAAGCCGTAACAGACGGTTGCTTATACAATTTAATGGATATTTATAAGCAAATTGTCTTAAATCACAAGTGTTGTAACTAACCCTGTCGGACAAGCTCTGCAATTATGACGTAACGTGAATAGGCATAGGTAGGTAAGTGATTTTTTAGGGCGTTCGCTTACATAAATTTACTTGCAATTTTATGTAGATTGCGAATAATCTTCAAAAGATTCAAAACACGTGTCAATATGTGAAAAAAATATTATGTGAAAAAAAATCTGTTCTCAGGTCAGGTACCTATCTGTCTTATTTTCTTCACCCATGAATTTTTTATATTTGTTTGTAAAATATAATATCATAGTTAGATTTTATACGATAATAACCTCCAGTTAAAAGTTCAGTTCAATTAAATGATTTGTAAATATAAATTGCATTGCATTGCAATAATTTCTTATTGTATGCATATTGTATGTCAATTTCTACCTTTATGAATGTTTAAATGTACCTATGTTCTTGTAATTTTTTCCTTATATCTATATAAATAAACAACATTTTAGCGATTGAATTTAAAAGGGTTATTAAGAAAATGTGTAGTTACCGTTAACAACCGACTAAATGCAGGGTTAACGGCCAAGTGACGGTTGTCGCAAGAGGCTTAGTGGGTTTTGCAACGGAGCCGACGTAACGTTATCACAGCCGTTGGTCACTAATTCATATATATTATATATTACAGCGTGTAACTGTTTTCACCAAACTGCAAGCCCTCGGTCACAGTCTCGTCCGGTGCCCTGCAAGACACGGGGGAGGTTGGCTTTCGGTTAAACGGTTGACACTTCGCTCAAATTTTACTGTGTTGTTTTCATAGCAACGGGACGTTACCTAGAAGCACAAATCATACACTAGTACAAATGTAAAGTTTATACACTGTGCGCTTGAGCAACGCACACAATGCACACATAGACACCGTTCATAGACACGAAACTTGCACGAAACATTGTTCAATAGTGGTTCAAAGTGGTTCTATATTTTGTATCCTTTAACAATGTCTATTACATTCTTCGTACGTGCAATAGATATTTGGAGCATATAATACGAGTATATGAAATAGTATGAAATTTTCTGTAAGGCTTGCGTTCCCTTTAGTTTTCTTCATCCATCGTTCTAGATCTAGATGATCAACCGAAAGATGGTATAAGTTCTTCTGGGATTCATTACTGTCACATTTACCTAACTAATTAGCGGCCTGAGCGAGGGGAACTAGGAACCTAATCCAATCATTACAATATTTTATAACAATTTTTACTATTAACTTCATCTTTTTCGAGAAATTGTATCCAATTACCATATATTTACATGTCTTTGAATGTGTTTGTACGTAGTCAACGAAACACAATAATTATGTATCGCAAACACGTCTTTGACTATTGTGTCGGAGATATACCTACTGTCCAAAGTCCGTTTTTAATTTTCACTTCGCAATGTCATTGACATACACAACCTACTTAGTGACACACCGTTTGAAATGTATTGTTCGTCTTGTAGAGTCTAAGTGACCATTAATACTTTTAATTTGTTAAACGCTATCGCTTTTGATTCGGCTGTTGAGTAAAATTCGGACATAAGTCCTCCATATAATAATAATTTGTTTTGTTTTTTTACATTTGTTTCTTATCGACACAGTTCTGTTGTGGTATTACAAAGCAGTCGTTATGCCATGTCGGGGCTTTTTGGGTTGGTAACTAACCCCTTCCCTAATCCACACTGGAGCAGCGTGGAGTATGGTCTAGGATTCCTTGCGTATAAGCGGAAACGGTTCTGTCATAGTGAGTTGAGCGCGAGGGACATAGAAGTTGTAACATACCGAAATTTGCAGTTTTAAAATTAAAACGGTGACTCGTGGATAAATAAAATGAGATTATTACCTACGGCATTATATTTCCGTTTCTGCATATTTTACATTTCAACATACCAACAAAAAATCCAATATAAAATACGGATTCGTGTACGTTTTTTCCAGTTATGTCCAAATATTTTCCCATTAATAATTATTAGTTAGTACGCGGAAATTAACGTGACTAATTAGCACATATTGCCTTCGATTTTCAAACAGGTTAAGAGATAAAAATAATATTATAGCGTGAATTAATGAATGGCCATTTACTTGAAAATATTGAAGATTTTGTATAAAAGGTGATTATTACGAGTTAGAAAAAATAACTTGCCAGTTTTAAATTTATGTTTATAAAAGCGGGCGTCAAACTTCATTTAAAAATGAATAATTTTTAATTTTAATAATTAATAACTTGAAATTATTTTTATGTTTTGAAGCTTCAATTCAATCATATTTCCCAACAACATGTTACAAAAATCCTCCGCATGTAATTAAGCATGAAGTTAGTTAAATATGTTGTAATGTTAGTACCTAATGACGATTTCACGTTCCAGTTTAATGTATTTCAATTCACCGCAGGCTACTTGCTATTACTGTATAATGTTCCAAGTGGTTACCAAAGTACGTAGTAAAGTTGTCTGGCTGGATTGCATTTCCAAATGTGGTTGTCTATACTGTGGTATGTGGGGTAGTTTGCTTCAAATTTCAAATATCAAAATATTAAGGTAGATCGAAGACTACCTTTTTCGGATTGGCTGGATAAGCCAGTCTTATGGCCAATGTCCGGCTTTTTGATATGTAGTATATTAAAAAAACTGAATGAAACTTTTGACGAAGTATAAAAGTTAAATAATAATTAGATACTGACAAAATAATTGTTAAATGATAAATTTTCCGGATTTATTTATTATATCCTAACTAACTGCTCTGACTTCTCCCTTCAACCTATACAATATGGTACTTTCGGTAGTGAAAAATAAACTTGATTTTCCTAATAAAAAGCAACAAAAAATATATTTCGGCAAATAAACACGCTTTCTCCCCTTAAAATAAAAGAAAATATTAATTCTTTTTATTTCCGGAAAAACGCTGTCAGAACTTGTCAGCCATTTTGATGACGTACCTAATAATGGTAAATAGTACAGTGCCACAAACTTATCTGACCCGGTGGCCAAAATTGGATCTAATGCAAATGTGGTCAGAAAAATACCAAGACAGTAGCGCCACCCTTACCGGGTCAAATAAGTTTGTGGCTCTGTATGTATGACCGTCATTCATTCAAGTTGTTATTTACGAAACTGAACTGACAGTTTGGTTCTTGGAGGTTCTGGTGTTTTATACCGATTAAAAATTTCGAATTTTAATATTGTTTATTAAAATAATTATGTGCTTTTATGACTCAAAATCAGAATATTAAAGTATATTTAATTTTCTACATAAATTTTTATTTTTATCAAATTTCATAAATTAAATTTTCATTATTTGCGCCGAAGCGACGGAAAGTACCTACCCTATTATACAAATTAAATGTGTTTCAGTGTATACATTTATCTATGTGTGAATTAAATAATTTAACAATAAAACACTTAAGTAGATCAGAGTGGGTCATTATATAATTCGGTTCCTTTATTCTAATTACCTAATGAACACATTCCGTTTGCGTTTCTCAGTGATTATGTCTTATTATTTATAATGTATAATTTAATAGCAAATTGAGTCTGGACGCAATTAGGAATTATAAATTAATTATCTGAATTATACAAGCAATGCTAGCGCACTCGCCGTAGGCTGTAAAGGGTTGATTACTTGAGTTATCTTATTTCTTGTTTGATGAACAGTGTTTTAAAACATTTATCCCTGAGCATACATCATCGGCTTGATTTACTAAAAACGGTAAAATATGTGTTTCATTATTTGTAATAATAATTAGTATACATTAAGCTTATTTTACATAATTTGCTGTTTAAGTCTATAGACATAATTATTCTCAACTTCTCCTTTACTTGCTAAGGCCCAAAAAACGTTAAAACAGGTGATATGGTGCCCCTTTTCATGGTAATATATTAAAACTATGCAACAATTTCTAATCATACAAAAAATAAGGATATAAAATTATTATAATCTTATAATAATTTTGTGATATCCTTTAATTCATAATGATAGGCCGCAGATTTATTACAGATTATAAAAGCTGCTGTAGGCGGTTTTACGCTTCCGGGCTGCCTATTATCTCACACTACTAATTACTAACACTACTAACACTACAAACAAAACTAAAAATCTGTATTGTGGTAAGTCCTAACACAACGATGTTGGATAGTTCCATAATATTTTTCAAAGACATTTCTAACCGTTTGGTTGAGTGTAAAACATTACACTGTAATTAAGTAATTAAATAGATACTTATTATAATTAGGTATAATCGACGGTTAACTATTTTGTGTACATGTTATAACACAAAATAAATTGCACAATTCGCTCTTTTGCTACAATAACGTATTATTTCGTAATAACTACTTGTTCGAAATAAAATGTTATTGCAGCAAATGAACGAATTCTAAAGTTGACAAGTTAGGCACTTCTCACATTACGCTATTTATTAGCTACGCTGTGTGTGCGTTGTGTGAGAAGTGCCCAAGTAATAAATATACATAATGATAATGCTAAAAGTTGTGATAGGTAGGTAGGTACTTTGTTTGATATAATGAAAAAAAAATATGATAAAAAATTACTTAGTTTTTTAAGCTCTTTCTTTTCCTCTTTGGAATACATTTAATTTTTATAAACATAAATATTAATAATAATCCAATAATACCGTTTTCAGTTCACTTACAAATAATTGATTGTATTTAAATGTGGCAATAATAGCTTGAGCTTTTTAGTGTTTCAGAGAGTACGAGAAGCTTTCGGTTGCACCAGTCGCAGCAGACGTACCTACGCCATGTTCGAAGCTCAACTTTTCAGTGCTTTGGAGGACACGTACAGTAAGGTCATTTTGACTAGGCTGATATGAACTTCGTTTTCCGGGATGTTTGCGCATGTACAGTAACTGACCAATCAAAACACGGCGGTCATGACAGTGTTTTGTGATGCGCTACTTCGTATTGGCCATGGACGTATACACGTCCATGGTATTGGCTAACTATCCTACCGCCCGCACTCCCCGCCTCCTACCACCATTTTGGCCTTAAAATCGACGTCTGCGCAGCCACTCGTATCCAACTTCATATCAGCCGAGTATAATTAATGACCATACTGTAGAGTCCTATTAGAGCCATATTCTACATAACAGGATCGTTGAGGTACACATCGTTGCCCGAGTGTCGTACCGTACCCATCGGTATATTTTAGTCCATTTCATGGAGATATCTAAATTAGATCTGCCATTGAATAGGACATCGTGATTCATGATGCTATCTGTTTTTGTTGGATGTAAGCAACCGTGTAATTGTCGCAGGCAGATAATACATGCAACGTGTTATACGAAATTCGAGTTTCAATATAATTATTTTCAGAACAGTTACGTACTGTATACTGACGGTGTTTGGTTTCAGGTCGTATAGGTACTTTACAGATAAATGGTGCTGTAGTATAGCGGCAAAGCACAACGGAAGCAACTATAGTAGAAACGCGCTAGCTATGCGTTCCTGAAGTCTGTCATTCGACTGGGCGATGTAACTTTGAACTGGCGTACAAATTAATTGTCAATTTTTTAATATCTTTTAATTGCCTTATTAACGAGTGATAACATTGAAATCAAACATTAAATCGAATAATTATGCCAACTTACAATAGTCGTATTAAACTTGGGCTAAAAGTATTACAATTACTTAAATAACAAATATAAAAACAAATACCTTTTAAAAGAAAACCACGTCAAACGGCGCTCATTCAAGGTTATATTCATGTCATATCAACTTTTTGTTTTTGTAGTGATGAGACATAATGAGGCTTTGGGCAAAACGTCCCACTCTGAAAACGTCCCACGGGACGTTTTTGTCCTTTGATTTAATTTAATTTTTTAAAGCTAAAAGCTAAATTCTAATTAAAACAGATATTATGGCATTTGTATTAGTCATTGTATAATTATTTAAAAATAATTTATATTAAGTACTGTATTTCAATTTCTTTTTATTATCAAATAGAAGCTAACCTTAATATTTATAGTGAAAATATCTTACACACGTATGTAGATTTTTCTGCCGACTATATAATTTAATTTTGAATTTCTGGGACCAATCGACCCAGTCAAAAAATTACGGGGGCGAAACGTCCCATGGGACGTTTTCCGAGTGTGACGTTTTGCCCAAAGCCTCTTTATTGTACATCACTAGTCATGATGAATTGACAGACTTCAGGAACGCATAGCTAGCGCGTTTCTACTATAGTTGAAATTATATTCACATTTCTCTCTTTTATCAGAGTACTTTTAATAAGAACGTTGCGTTAACTTATCTGACTGAGAAAAAGTCTTTGTGTGCGTGATCCTGCTCCTACGTTGCGTATACACATAACGTTGCGAGTCACTCACACATGATATGCCTCGGTTTGTCCGTTTGTATGAAATTTACCTACTTTTTAAATATACTCTATTTTTATCGACGGACATTCCATGTTCTGGACAAGACATCTACCTAAGGTACCTTACGCCTCTTTAAGATACTTCGCTGAATATTCGATCTATTTGTAGCCAAATATTCCGGTGATATACTCGTCGCGATTACCTCGTCTTTTCTCAGTATCTAAACGGGAATTTAATAAACAGATATAAAAACTTATTTGACTTATTTCATCACTCCCAAAGATTTCTCGCTTAGACGATATTAAAATCTGCTTAATTTTCAAGCTTCACGATACTAAGGACAAAGCGGCTAACGCTAACGCGTTACATGAAAGTGGTGTTAAAAAAATTAAAATCAGCAAATATCAACTTCACAATCAGCAAGACGTCACGTTCCATTTCATCAAGTAAAATTTTGGAAAGAAATAGCACAGTACAGAATTCAAGCACAGCCAAGGTTCTACGACCTCTTACATTGAAATTGAAAATAGTTACTGTAAAATGTTTTTCCTGTAGTATCGATTTGAATCATGGAAACGCGTACAACATTATACAGTTCAATGAGCCGCTAAAAATAAAAGTCAGAAAAAAACAGGCAATCCGGTATGTAGCAAAAAATGTCAGTAGGAACGTTTGATACTATTGTACAAAATGGCAAACATTAAAGTCGGTATAAAGCCTATAAAACAGTAATAGTCGTGTAAGTAGTTCACTGCTCTTAGTTTGCCGAGAAAATCGCTTTGCTGATATAATTCCTTTATTAAATAAGTATCATTATGTTCAAGCGCGCATAGCCCGGCGGCTTGCGTCGATCTAAGTAATCGACCGAGTCTAAGCAACAGTGATCAAATTGACCGCTACTGGCTAAAATATCTCAGATATTTTCGTACTTCAAAAGTCATTCTTCTTGGTTACTAGGTATCGTTTGATAGCGCTCGTTAAGCCATTTTAGCGGACTTCAACAATGCAATATAAGAACGTAGAGTGGAGTATGTTCCAGATCTCCTCAGTGATCGGTAAAGATCTCTTTAATTGGGTATAAATGGAGGAAAACCATCTGTTAAAACCATGGCTAAAATAGTTTTAATGTAACTTGGGATAAAAAATGCAAATAGGAAAAACCATAAATATGTACTGTGTAAACAAAGTAGATAAAGCATCTTTATCGAAAAAAATACTAGATAAAATAATCATAATAAGTACCTAATTTATTGTTAAAAGTCGAACTTTAGTAAGCTAAAAATACTCTGCCACCCACCACGTAAGTACTTCCGAGAGAAAATTGGATGGAATAGAGCCGTGAGATTTTCAACCGGAGTAATAGTTCAGCGAAGTGCCTCGAATAGATTAAATTTGTGTTATTCCACAACGATGAATGAAATGAAACATAATCATGAAGAATTAACGAGACCAAGCTGCACTTTAATGTTCTCAATACTATATTAAGTAATTAATCGCTTACAAGGTATGAAGTGCTAATTAAATAGCCTATTAAGATATTTCCTTCTTTCCCAAGAGTGAAATTGCAGGAAGGTGCTTCCGGTACTCTTTAATTGCGGGTGGGCCCAAAAGACCTCCGACATTTGCCGGGTTTTTATGAATTGTGACGAAGTTGAAAGGTGTTATCCTTCAAAGTTCAAAAACCTCCGTCATTACGTGTATAGAAGTGGTAAATGCAGCAATATCTGCTTTGTAACCGCTTCCTAGTTTGCTTCCGCTTACCACCACGAAACTCTTATTTTGAAATGTTGTTGTTTAATTCATGATTGTGGGAAGACCAAATATGAAAACATTTAATACTAGTAAACCCGCCCTCGCTTCGCTTCGGGAACCAGACCCTTCAAAAATCCGTTCAGTAGTTTTTGCGTGAAAGAGTAACAAACACACTCATATACCTACTCACATCCTTACAAACTTATATAAACATAATAATTATTAGTAGGATAGTAGGATTACGTACTAGATAGAGTGACCGTTTATCTCTCTTCATTTGACACCAGCTCCTATTATCGCAAGAATATATTGAGAAGATAATGGAGGACTCTCAGTTGTGCTGGTTTCATCACAATGTTTTATTTGAGTGAATCATGCAAGTAACTAATACCTAATCTTTGGAAATTAGTGGTGAGCGCAGGGTTCGTACCCAGGCCCGCACACTCGGGAGATTAACGTTAAAACCATTTTGCAATCATTGCATGTCATATTTCCCATAATACTTAATTTCATAGAGACACGTGCACCTTCAGATACATTGTCTTCAACTATTCATATACCGCGTACACACGCGAAATACAAGTTATGTTGTTATTCATAAATACTCTGAATATCCACGCGATCAATTAACACGTTCCCTGCGGCACAGATTTTTCTGTACTTTCCATTACTGCGTTACGAGGCGTTTTAAACCTCGTCCTAAACCAGACATTGTGGCGGCACGAGGCATATTAAACCCCACCGCCCGTAGGAGACAAAAATCCTTTTTTTGGCGCCAAATAAAACAAATTGTACGGTTTTTGTCGCGATTATTATTAACAATGAATTGATGAACCTAAATCTGCCGCCGCCCGTGGTTACATAAGTTAGTTTAGATTCTATAGGTAAAATAAAACGTGGGATCTGATGTACCTCGTACCGCACTGAAAAATGGCAGTTTTTCATATTATTTAGTGATGGGAAAATAAATATCGATTTTATATATTGGTATTTTATTTTTAAAATTTATGGGTATTTCTCATTGAAACAGTTCAAACAATAATATTTTTTGCAACCAGTGCATTCTGTGACAATTTTCTTTACTTTTTTGTCTGCCTCACGACTTGTTAGGTGCGGAGTTTTTCGTAACATCCTACACTTCTCCTCTTCTTTGATCCCTTTTCGAGATGATGTACCTACTTTGTTTGCAGTGGGTTCTGAAAAGTAGGGTCGAGCTTAGTAGATTAATTTAAGAGTAAGGAAATGGTGGGTAGACTTGAGTAAAGTTGGTTAGATTAGAATAGAGAAGAGTTGAGTAAAGTTGGTTAGAGTACTGAAGAGTCGAGTACAATTGGGCAAAAGCATTAAATTTTGATGAGCAAAACACCGTTTGCCGGGTCCGCTAGTTAACTCAATAAACAAACATACCATAATTTATCATGATTAACAACCTATTTGAAGAAAGTTACTCAACAAGTCACATTCACGTTTCTATTAACGATTTAGCAAGTAGTTAGGATGTTTGAAGATTACCTGTATCCACATCCAAGTCGTTCTCTGTAAAAGCTTCGAATGCGTTGCACAACACTAACCGCATGAAGCTAGCGTAGGGTGCGGTACGAGATGCGCGGAGGTACGAGGCGTTTGCAACCTCGTTCCGCACAGCGTTAGAATTTTATTAGTTCAGTGCGGCACGAGGTCTAAGAAACCCGGTATTAAGGTTGATATACCATAGAACTAGGAATTAATAGCACATCTCAGATATATAGTTATCTTTTTCCTACACTGAACCAGATGGAAGTTATGCCTCCCGCACGAACGAGAAGTTTAAGTTTTTTCTTACCGCTATAACGTCGAGACACGGACGAGGTGTTTTAAGCCTCGTTTCGCACTCAACGTGTTAAAGGTATAATTAACTTAATCTATTGATAACTTCCACCGTTTAAATGACAAGTTTAATGGACATTGTTGCTTTCGATTGCTTAATAGCATGATATGTGTACCTACCTGTACATTATGCCCTTGATAAAACGCATTGGTCGTTCACTTACCGAAGCTATTAATATTAGTGGCAAAAATCCAATAGAGAAAAATAGTAAAAGTTTTATAATATTGCAACTCTCGAATGACCTTGCCTTGACATGAGCAGTTGTCGAAATAAACCCATCAGATAGTATGCGCCTTAGTTGTTAATGATCTAACGTCACAATTATACAAAAATACGTGACATGGTTGTAGATGGACTGTATTGTTCCATCGTGATGGGGAACTTGTATCGACGTATGTGACTTATACGAAGCACAGGCTAAATAATAAGTAGCTGGGATTAGTTAAGCCAACAAAAATTAGCTTTAAACATTACGTTAGGTAAGTATAAGTTTTTCCTCGAGGGCCTTAGATAGGACAAAATTGTTAAATACACTGAATATTGTGCCTAATTGCGTTGATTTAAACATCGAAATACTAAATGTTAGTTGGTATCAACTAAGATGAAATATACGAACAATTTCAAATATTTGAACCGATTTCGTACGAAGCAGGTAAAGATTCCGAGGGTTCCACTTTATTCCCAAAGATTTCCCCGGGTGTAAATTTTAAGAGATACAATCAACCTGTTAAACTTTTTTTGTCTAGTATCATCCAATTAAGTACTTTTGGTAGAAGTTAACGAAACAAAGCTTTTTTGTAGGACATGAATGGTTCAATATAGGCATAATGATGCAAAGTGATTTTCACCCCTTCAAGGGTCTACTAGCTCGTCTTACCCAAAAACCCTTTGTAATTGTAGTTCAACAAAATAAGATCATTGCACGAATACGACCTCAATAGGACGTATAGAAGTTTACACAACCTTTAACAGTTCATAGGTTATTATGCCACCGCGAAATATTGAAGTGTGACAACGGACAGTATTATCAATTCAACACAAATAAAGACGTACAAGGATCTTTTGGCACGTGGGTGAAAGAGACAGCGCCTTACAGGTAAGGGCCGGTGAGGCAAACTGTAAGGCGCTTGTAAGGCGCTGTTTCTGTAACCTACGCTACGCGCCAAAAGATGCTTGTAGGACTATAACTTGGGTTGCTATATGCCTCTACCGTTCACCCATCGAACTACTGACTGTCTTTAGCTTAGACTTTTAGCTGCTTACCTGCCTGTTTGTCCGACATCACGCAAAAACTACTGAAGGAAATTTGATGCGGTTTTCACAGTTATACGGCTGAATGTCTAACTTAAAAAACAGTATTTGTTTCATCTTACCTAGAACCGGAGATATAAATAACATAGCTATGTTGCAAGGCAATGTCTGCCGGATTAATTAGTTTAAAATAATTATGTGTAACGATGTTCATAAAAAAGATGAAAAGTATTTTAAATGGAGACTTACGTATTTACGTTGATTTCACAAGAATCAACTAGTTACCTGTATTTTAAATTACCAAAAAATCAAGTCAAATAATATGCTGGAACTGTTAAATTGCTTGAGTAATTTTTTGCAAACATAAAAGGATGCGCACCTCACACTGTGTCCCATTTATCCTTCGGATCTATTGTCAGGTAGCACAAAGACTCAATTTAAAGCAAAGTGCATTTTTTCGAGGTCTGACTACCTGCCCGATGTTTACTATCCCATCTTACAAAGTGACATTTTTTCTGTTCTTTTCCGAGGCTAGTGGCTTAAGAACGGGACTCGAACACATCGTGGATGTGAGGCTTTTACAACGAAACAACTTCGAATTAATTTTTCAATCTTCCGCAGTGATTTAACTTTCCTTTTTTTCCAAAAATTAAACTACTATTTCACTGTTGTTGAAGAAATCTAACCTAACCTAACCTACCTAATTATTCCAGGGATTTACTCTTTGGGAAAACATTTAAATTAATTGTATGACTATAATTACGTTTATACATGCATTTTAGCGAAATAATTAAGTTGTAAAAGCGACCTTTGTGAAAAACTCGTGATAAAAATCACCTTGTGAACGATTTTTTTATAGTTGTTTAATACCTATTGATGGAGAATGATTTAAACCTCTTCTAGTTTCAATTGTGGTGTTACTTGCTCATTACTTAATATAAATATTGTCCATACACTATTATGTTTGTAAGTAGACTAAAAATGGAATATTTTAAGCACCTGTTATTAACATGAGCACTTGTAAAACGTTACTCTTATTTGGTTGTCTGGTTTCGTTAAAGAGCCTCGCCTTGATATTTAAATGATATGAATGAAGCCCTGATTGAACGAGTCATGTGTCGTTTTTCTTTTTCAATACAGCCTACTTTCTCTGTTACGATCTAATAATCACCGGAATATCAAGCTTCGTTACGAAAAGCTAAGGTTTCTTGCAGTTTCAATGTAAATATGAAAGTAAAATGAAGTAAGATTCACTTGCTTAGTGTAATTGTAAATAAACTACAAAAAAATTAATCGATACTGATGTAATTTAATTTCCTGTAGAGTTATTTGTTTGTTTGAACGTGCTAATCTTTGATATTGACAGGATGATTTGAAAATCAAAATCAAAATCAAGAGATATCAATATTGTCATAAGGGAGATATATTTTGCACTTGAAAACAAGCCGTAATGGACTGCAATTCTTAGAAAGTAAATGGCCGGGTAGTCGGCTTTACCAACTAGTCGGCGCACCTCTAATAATTATGATTACATTGAACACATCTCTACACTCGCTCTCCTCACAGAAAGAATCCTTCGTTTAGTTTAGACCTTCCGAAAGTTTATTTTATCGATCGTTTCAAATCTCATGACCCTATTTAGCCATAATTTAGCCATTATTTTAGTTGCTTCTGAATTTGTTAACCTGAAATTAGAGTAGGAAACTACATTATTGAAATGTATTCGTGCGTGATAATGTTTATCTAGTAACAAAATCTGATTCTAGTGAATAATTGCGCAGTATATCCTCTGTTGATATAGAAACACCAATATTTCCACATGATTCTTTCGATAATGAAGGCAATGTATGTATGTAAAATATTATATTACATTCGACCCGTATAAAATACGATAGAGCCCTTTGATAGAGCCCCAGTAAGGATCTACCTTCGTCACAAATGTCTGTACCCTTAGGGATGAATCTATTTATGAGAACAATGCTGAGCACAGATCTCTTTATACCTAATTGGATAAGAGGTATTGCTTCTCGTGTAGCAGTACCTAAGTAGCCAACGAAAAGTAGGTATGTACCTACCTACTAAATCGTCGGCATTTTTAACGTGTCCAAATGACTTCGACCTTGTATCCAATCATAACTACCGGGACTTACGGAGACCGCCTAGGTGAAAAGTATAGGTTTACCTGTTCTAGAACTTTCGAAACAGTTTCTAGAATCCAACCAACTAATCGTCAGTCTCCTTAATTCAGTCTATCATGTATGATTGGTATTTAACTTCTACTGTGGTGGATTAATAAATACATATAAATCAATTTGTTACATTCATGCCTCAACACCCTTCAAACTTCAAACTAAATTACAAAGTAGCATGAAGGCAAGCAAGTAGTATAAAATTAATTTAAAACTGTATCGGTTATAACAAATTATGTATGATTTATTAATGGGAAATCGGTATAGTCAACTAAACTTTGATTAACTACAGAATATTTTACAACGTAGAAACCCATTTTAGAAATGATTTTGTTGCAGTACATTTTCACTGATATTGTAAAATGTAGAGTTCCAGCGTAACAAACATTTTAAATTTTAATTTCAATATTTAAATGTTTTAAGTTTTAAATAAAGTTTAGCAATGTCTTTGCCACGAAGAAATGAGAAATAAATAACGCAATATATGAATTTTAGCAGAGTACTAAATTAAACATGTACGCATAAGTATTTATCCGCAGTTATGAATGGTGCGTATACAATATACTGATAGATACATTTTAATTCATTCAAATGTTAGTTACTTTGCTTTGAATTCCTTTAATACACTATTTAATTATATCTATTCTTAAAAGTAACATAATTACAACGCACATTTGCGTTATAATAGTTGAACATTTCACATTTATGTATGTCGTTATGGTGCTTAATTACATTTATAATCTTGTAATGTAAAAGATCACTTAGGTAATTGTAATAAAAAGTAGGTAGAAAAAATTAATACCGTTAGCATTATGTTATACCTACCTACTTACTAAAATATAAAAAGGAAATTTAATGTTTTTTATGCTTTTTTTTATCCTGAATAAAAAAGTAACCCTGCAAACGATAATAATCTGTGAAGTAAATTACTTAACTGATGAACTTCGATTTTTGAGATTTCGACTAAACTCGTTTTATTAATTTAATCGCACATTAAAATATTATTTAGTGCAGGTCGTGAAAGTGTGTTAACTCGGACGTTGGGTGTTGTAATGCCACCCGCAACGAAACCGCACGTCGCAACACCTGAGTAACGTAAAGAGGAAAGCGCAAGAATCACTCAAAAATCAAAATAGATCGATATTATATTATTACCTTGAATCGAGGGTTGTTGTTCCTTAAAAATAAATCCGGATATAGTCAATCAATCACTGGTAATAAACAATATGTATACAGAACCAACAGACACACACTGATTGTGACACTAGTTTTCACCTCAGCACTGAATGGAGCGACATAATTTTGAAATCGTATCGAGTTTGGCGGGAATGCGCGGGCGCGCGGCGTATTGGAGTCGCTGCGAAACGCGGAGTGGTACTTTCTGGGCGCTCAGCCAGCGCCAACCCCACTCCGCTCCGCTCCTCCGCTGTTGAAACAGTCTCCGATAAGGACTTAAGGACCTGTTCGCTTCCCGCTGCGACCCTAATCCTTCACAAGTCTATGAACTTCGTCCGTCTATCCGGTGTCCGAGATAACATTACATTAGAAAGTTTACATTAGTCGTCTCGAACTTCAAGATTATGTCTGCTTCGAACTTTACAGGTGTTACAAAACAAGTTTTTTAATATTTGTCATACAATGGGAATAAACAAAACTGGTTTTTTGCTTTCATAATTTCTCTCATAAGTTGTCTTACTACTTTCGTTGTTAAATACCGGATTTCGGTAAAAGCGAAATTATCAGATATCTCGAGTGTGTCAGTGACCGAGAGGGCGGTACTTAAATTCAAGGGTGCATCTTTGAGGACTTGGCGATGGAAAGCCGATATCGCCCTTTGTTCCACATTTCCTGTGACAGTGCGTGTGGTAAACTGTTTCATTAGAATTGTGCATAATTTAGTTAAGTTCTTCTTTGGCATAGTTGAGTTATTTTAATTTTAACCGATCATCAACATTTTTTCGAATTGATTAAAACGCTAAATTTTATATTCTAGCCTGGACATCTGCCGGTTTTAAAATTTCTGGTACCTATTATATATTTTGGATTGAGGTTTTGCAGTTGCTATCTCCTTAGTTCTAAATACTGCATGTTCACTAAATACCTACTACATGTTCTAATACATTCGTTCTACATACAGTAGGAAGTTGTGACGCCACGTAATCTAACCTTTCATAAAAATATACATGTATATGCGTGATGTACAAATCTGTTATATAAATCTGTTAACATTATATTTCATTGTGTCTGTGAGGCTTCTGATACTCTGGTATAAAGTTCTTATAATTATATGTTTTCATTTAGTCCATTTTGATTAAAGCTTACTCAAAGATCACTAACAAAGTTAATAAAAAATATAATTCAGCCACAGTATACGTTTCGTACGTACCTAGTCTACTCGTAATTCGAAGGACCCCAAAAGGAAGTACTTAAAGTCGTTACACAAAATACGTGCTGATTGGCTATTTGTATCGAGGTGAACGGCGTAGTAAAAAATAAAAAAGCTGATATGAATGCAATATGCATTTGAGCAAAAACTGAATTGAACCTTGGCAGACAAATTGCTAAATCGGACAATAGGTCCATGTAAGTCTAGTTATACATTCATTGGCTTATAACAATAATGTGATTACAATATAAATAAATTAGTTCACAGTTCTACAGAGGTATGAATGATATCAACCGTGTACTTTATTAACTTTACTGTAGATCTTAAAGCTTATGCAAATCTATTCATTAATTTCTTACGTTAACAAATAATACCCACAATCTAAACAATTGTTAATTGTACTTAATTAGATGTTGATTTTTTTTGTTTTCGTAATTTCTTCTAATAATTAATATCCACATAAGCTTTTGTTTTATATTCAAAGGCAGGAGATTAACATTTTGGAATAAGAATCAAGCACACGTTACACGTTTGTTAATAGATTCGTTCACATTTGCAAAAGAAAAAAAAACTTAAATTAAGCAATTTCTGCCATCTCAGGAAAGAGTACAGAAAAATAAAAGTTATAAGGAAGCCTCTGACAAATTTAAACGGGATCTTATCAAAGTAATTGATGTCAGATGTACAGAAAGATAAAGCTTTTAAATTGCATTTTTACCTATCGATAAAACTGAAGATACTGTTTTACCAAAAGATGTGATGTGACATGAAGTGATTTGAGTAAAACGTCAAGATGTTGATTCCGACGACCCTGGGCCGTACTCGATACTCATTGATCCATAAAAATGTAAGTTATAATAGTTACAACAAGGCGAACCGGTGTTACGCAATGACGTTGCCGGTATCCTAAATCCAAATAGATTTAATGTCTTCTAATACAATGTCTTTGCCTAATCCAAAGTATAATTAAGAGTGAATGTGCAGAGCAGAAATTGTTAATGTTCGATTATCATAACACATAATGATAGTTTGATAGTTAACTTGGCAAAACCGTCTTTCATTCTGCTAGTTTTATGATCTTCGTGCGTTATTAATTGATGTGTATCTGTGATAACAAAGAACCATATCGGTTCTCATCTTGCTAAGTTAGATTTAGGACTAACTGGCCAAGTGAGTTGGCAAACTCTATTATTATCGACAGTAATATTATCAGTAGTTTCGCTTTTATTATTATTAGTTGGTCTTACAACTTTTCTAAAGCTTTTAAGTCAGACGTAAACGTCAAAAACGTATAATTAAACATGGTCTCTCAAAGGGCACATAACCTTTTGTGTATTTTTCTATCGCCGTTTCCAGGCTATAATTGTAAAGGATTGATGTTGCATCCACTAAGCTATAACAACTTACAAAAATAAGCACTAAACTCAATTGTGTTTGAACTATCTATTTAAATTATTATATTTGCTTGTGGTCAATTGTGGGCGCCTTTTTATTTGTCGTATTACGTTTCTTTTACTTGTTACTTAGTAACCAAATGGTTCAGCTAAATCTAACAATAGAAAAGTTGATGTTGTAATTTTAATATTTCGCATTTTATTCATTTACAAATCGTTCTCGAATACAGTTACCATTTTGATTGTAGATTTATGTTTAGTTATCTATATTACAACTACATTATCGAAGTTTTATCTGGTAAGAAACAACTTTTTAGATATCCTGAAAGGTAGAGGAAAAAACAGACGGGCCATTTCATGGTCACAGACACCAAAGGTGCACCAGTGCACCACTAGCTCTCAGGTAGGATATCAGAAGTTCTAAAAATTTCTTGAAAACTTCTAGTCTGCAACTGGTTACTGTAATTAACTATGATTGTCTTTAAATTCTTTTATTTTTTCCTGAAATCATCCGTCATGTTTAACCATAAATGATGAATGTCAATGTAATTGAAAAAAATGTGTTTTTTTATACATAACAATTATTGTTGTAACTATAAAGAAAGAGAAAACGAATCTACAGTGTTTGACCGTACCGCTGGCGCTGGTAGCGTGACGGTATGCCGCGTAACGGATGGTCTAGAAATAAAAATTCCTTTCAATCATCATACCGACAAGTGCTGTCATCATAAGTGACAACAATTAACAGACAAGGATATTCCTAGATTACGTGGTATGTGGAAGTCAGAGATAATAATTTATCCTGTTCGAAAGAAAATAGACAAATGCTGTAACAAACAACAAAATCATTAATAGTTATGCAAAAAAGTCCAAGTTTAAAACAAGCCTTTAAATATCAATAACGATAGAATCTTTAATCAGTTAAGTACATGGAACCTAATTTGTGAATTTAAAGAAAAAACAGGTAAAATTTATTTGATATGGCAAAGTGTTAAGATATCGATATAGGGAAGTAAGTATCATGGAGACTTAAGAGGTCAAAAGTGCAATAAGTACACCTATTATAAAATTAATCTAAGCATTCAATGCAGTGAAAGTGACATAATAATAGACAAAACGTGAGCAAAGGGATGGCTTAATAGAATACAGCTTACTTTGCTTCAGTCATGACATTCATGGCCCACTTTTGAGCTCGGGACTCTCCTCATCATTGAGGAGGCCTAAATTCTATTCCACCATGCTGCTGCAGTGCGGATGGGTGGAGTAATTAGCGATCAAGCCAAGTACCAGAATTTATTATTCCGTCGATTGATATCTAACGATACAGCCGGGACTTACAACGTGCCCTCCGAAGTACAGAAACGCTCTAGAAATATTTATCACTAGAGTCGCCCATGTAACTACCGACTGTGGTCGATTACTTAACCCGTGTAAGTAGCAAAGAACATTTTTTTTAT
This sequence comes from Hesperia comma, assembly GCA_905404135.1. NCBI lineage: Eukaryota > Metazoa > Arthropoda > Insecta > Lepidoptera > Hesperiidae > Hesperia > Hesperia comma. The sequence continues at coordinate 6,363,351 of FR990018.1, forward strand.
ATTAAAATAACCAGAGAACATTGTTCATTGGAGACGTTATGACTTTGGGACTCTGAAAGAACTTGGTATCCAGCTAGATATGACGTATCTTATGAGGGCTCCTTTAATTTATCTTGCAAAATTCTTTTTACAAATTTAGTTTCTTTTCATAATCATGTTTTGTGAGATAAAATATCTGTGCCCCTAACGAAAAAGGGTATAAAATGACTTAAATATATAGAAATATAATAAAAATATTATTTTAAAAACAAAAAACCCGACTGCTTACAAAAGAACTCAAAAGAAAAAAAACAAGTGTCACAATATCAACATAAAATACTTCATGGTGCTGCAGGCGGGGACAAACGTAGTATACTTGTCATAAATCTTTTTTTACCCGTAGGTAACAGTATTTTACATACACTTGTAAAACATAACCCTCCTTCTGACGCAGTCGGGTAAAAAATACTCTTACTTAGATGCGACAAATTCCTGTTATAAAACTTCAATTGTATAAAGGTGATGTAATCGCAAAATGAAATAACTCTCATCAGACACCGGATAAATACCGGCAATAGTAATGAAATCTGACCTTGCTTTTTATTCCAATTGCCTGGAGACAAGCATCATCCTTGCTTTAAAATTAAGTGGGTAAGTTTGATAAGGTAATTGTTGAATTACATCACATATTTGGATAAGGACACTCCTACATGATGATAACCTTGTGATTTGATTGTTGGACCAAGACTGTCAGACAATCCTGTGTGCAATTTTATTCTGACTTTATGTGTTAGATCTTCCATTAAACATTTACCGCAAGATTCCATAGAATTAAAGGTCTATCCTAGCGTTGCCAATATTCAACGTATTCAAAATTGTGTCTTACTAGGTGTCTTGTGATGATGATAATAGAGCAAGCCTTGAATAAAATTCTAGCCAAGATTGTTTCCTATGGTTTTATGCACCGTTTATAAGCTTTAGATGTCATAATCAAAAGAACCGCATATTTTATCTCTAACAAAACTGCAAGTACAATACAATGAAATAGTTTTTTTTGTACACCAAAACATTTAAGAGGAAAAATATCAGCCTAAGACACAACAATAGGCGTCGTTATCGCTAAAAGCGATCTCTCATTTCACTGGTATTCGGAATAAGCCTTAAATGAACTGTCTTTGCGCAGTGATAGGCAAGTGGTTTTAACGTTGGACTTCCGAACAGGCGGTTTAGTTCAGTCCATGTATATTTAATAAATAATCTATTATTAGTACCTAGGTAACGATATCTTTTAGCCTAATTTTCAATTTAAGAAGACTGATATACTTGAAATTTTGAATAGACAAGGTCCGATGACTAGCATGCTCGGATACAGTATGCTTAGAATGAGGGTCGCCGTTTTTGTGCTCACCAGTTGGCGCCACTGTCGAGTGAGGTCCTGCTGTCAAAGCCCGCCCATACAACAGTGACAAGTGACATTCAGACAAGTGAGAAGTGGCAGCCAGACCTCACTCTCCACTACTCCACTCCTCTAGCGGCGAATTCACACGCTTTTACCCTCATTGGCTCCGTACAAGGGAACTTCTCGACGATTAGCAGCATAGTGAAGTCAGTTTATAATTCCCAAAATTATGTTTTTATTTTTTCAAACTATAAATTATTTTAGTTTAAAAATTGTTAATGCTTGACAATAGTAGATTGTATGACAAGGGTGCAAAGTAATATTTTTTCGGCGAGGGCGTTTTTTGAATCCAGAGCGAAGTGAGGGATTCTTTAGTAGAATCCCGAACGTAGCGAGGGATTCAAAGTACGTCGCCCGAGCCAAAAATATACTTGCACCCGAGTGATACACTCTACTTTTCATCACCCACTATGAGAAAATAATATATATATATATATATATATTATTTATATATATATATATATAATATTACTATTATATATATATACTATTATATATATATATATATATATATATATATATATATATATATATATATATATAATAGAAAATAATAGAAAATAATAGAAAATAATACGTAAAAATGCACGAAAACTTAATTTTAATTTGAAAACGAAATCTTAATTTGATTTCTTTTTTTATTATTCAGCTGGCGGGGCCCTCGCGTCGTACCAGACATTCTTTATTCAAACAATATTTGAGTTCGACTTCTTTAGCGCAAAATACTAAAATGTTCTAAATTCAAAATAGGACGGAAAAGATCTAGCCGGACGGAAAAGTTGTATGAAAATTCATTCCCGCCCGCTGAATAGAAAACAGCAACTTTGGAACCCCGTAAATCCGAACCAAGTCGTCTTTTTCGAATAGGTGTGATGAAAAATATTTATTTCATCTGATGGTAGCTCGTAAAAGTCTATTCATTCTTCCCATAAACAGTCTCTTAAGCCGGGATGGGAAATCAGAGTAATCCGATGCAGGCAAGCTATTCCAATCTTTAACAGCACGCATAATAAACGACGATTTAAACCTTGGTTTATCTGTGTACATAATATAAAAATACAACTGAGCGATGTCTTTACATGGAAAATATTTTTTACACTACGAAGAAACGGCGGAAATATCTTGTTTTTAAACATTTAAATGACTCGCAATACAGAGATGTAAAAAATATACATAGATTAGGTTCTCGAAACTTTGAAATCGTTCCATAAACAAAACTTGACCAAATTTGGTCTCTAAGTTCGAGATAAGCAAGACTCACACCTTCCTCAATGGGACATATTACATGATAAGTTCAAATAGGTACAGGCTATTATCTAAGTTTGAGATACCGAAAGATCCTTGTAAATTTATCTTTAAGATAATTTGCAAATGTAGTGCGCGTTTAGTTATGAATTACATTCCTCCGTTTTACTTCACATTTGAAATACGACTAATTACAGAGTTTGTTGAAAAAATTCTGTATTTTTCACATTTTGCGATGGTGTATCTTGCAACGTTGTTGTAATTATGGTGACTATGGAATATACCTATGTATAAGTTTAGAAGATCACGCACAAGAAAGTAGCATTTTAAACGGTTATGTACCTATAATATTAATTTTAATTTTTTTGGGTAGGTCCTTACTTTGACCAATGTCAACGAATCAAAATTCTCGAAATGGAACGTCATGTAGGAGAGTTAATAGACGTTTCATAATGTTCCCTGCGACAGCGATGCTTAAATTTATATGTATGTATATCACAAACATATACAATACTCGTATTAGAAAAATGAATATGCACCAATGCTTTAATTCTGTAAGTTATGTTATGAATTACAACAACATCTCTGATCGTTTTGCCCAGCGAAACGCTGAAAATGATTGTCATTGCAGAAACCGTTTATGCGGTTTCTGGTAATACTAGTAATTACTTTAATGGTGGGAAAGAATAGAGAAATTTAAACATAATAAGTTCGTTAATTGAGACAGATTTTCTAGCATATACCTACCTACATAATGAATGAAATATGGTTTTATGGGATTTTCTTTGGATTCAACCTATTAATGGCTCACTGTTGATTACGGGCGTCTCCTCATCATTGAGGAGGCCTAGAGCATAGTCCACCACGCTGCTCCAGTACGGATTGGCTTTTATTTAGATACAATTAGGTACCATACCAAATGAATTACCTAACCAAATAATTAAGTAACCTTTAAGTGTTACATATATTTACCAATACACTTACACTTATATAACTTCTGTTAGAAATACTAGAAAGGATCTAACAGAAACAACAACTTTGTATAATAACTATCTCAAGCACTACGTAATAAGTGAGACTTTAATTTAGTATAATTGAACCACAACTCATCAAGTAAAGACTTTGTGGTTATAAAATGGTGTTAAGAGAAACGAAATTGTATTTTGTATAATCTCTGTATATATATGTGACTCGCTGTTTCCTGCGGTATGACCTGCGTGAAGGTTTACTTTTAACTGATTTTCAAACAACCTATTAAGTTTATCCCTTTGGGTGGATTATGACAAAATTCGATTTCTAACGGACGTCTACTAACTCTATATAAACTAAATCCCTACCAAGTTTCATTATGTATAAGTCAAAAGTGGCAAATATGGCAAAAGCATTTAAGGCTGCGTGAGTTTCGTGGCCCCGACATGAAAATAAATACAATTAGTTATAACTTTATTATTATGGTTAGAAAATGGTAATGTTGTTAACTATGTTACGTGTCATACTAATGTCATCGCGTGAGACAAACCAGCTTAGCGTTGTATGCCCACAATACGCAATCAATAAATTACCATGAAAACGTGGATTTCTGGTTTAGTTTTTAGACGAATGTCATACTATTTGTTAAGTTCTTAGCATAGTAAAAATGCTAATGTTTCAAGGTTTCAACTAGATTTTTATACCCAAACGCCATTGTATTTAACTTTAAAATTAATTTAACATTGTAAAGGAATTGTATTGTGTTGTGAAGGGTTTGTGATCCAAATGAATTAAAATGTAGTCCATATACCTAATAAATCAAAATTTCTGGTAACAATAAAATGGAATATTATAGAACGTTACAACTGCAATAAACAATAATTAAATGCAATTTAGTTATCGTAAAAGTATGTCGCTTCATTTCCTAGAAGTTTACTTTCAAGAACCACAATATAAATATCTTACTTTGCTTCACAAAACGGTAACAAAACAAACCTACACTGGGTTTCTTTGAGTACCTAAACATGTTTAATAAAACTCCATTTTCCCCAACATTCGAATGGAAATGATACACAAAACGTACGCGAACGTTTTGCAACCTCGATGCAAGCGATGCTTACAAGTTACCAGCTTGTGAAAGTCATTGAGGAAAACACACAACATATTCGTATTAATACTAGTGATGCCCAGCTGTTCTGTGATTAACTTGTATTGCTATCAGTGTCACAAATCTACTTCGTGCTGATTGTAATACCAAATAATCCGTAAATGTAACGTAATCTTTGTTATAATTTCGCTTTGCAGGGTAAAATTATCTCTAGTGGTAAAACGATGCTATTTTTCCTCTCCTTAAAATACTAATTAATTGAGAAATTTTAACCAACTCGCGATACCTGTACACTGGCGTTGTGCGGAGATTTTATGCAATCGTATGGGTCGATTTTCTCAATTTCTCCGCTCCGGTGGACAAGCACCCTTAAGAGACGATTTGCAAATGTGATGGTACTGACTTGTACTAATTTGATGGTGATATTTTGGTAGGTCACTTTGCCTCCCCACCAAAATGCACTGGGTTTCAGTTTATAGATCAGGAGAGATCCGTGCTCAGTTTTCCAAGCGATCATATTCCGCGATATAACGATCCATGATAGACGAGTCTAATACTATAAAGATAATTATATCAGTTAAATGAGAAACTCGGATGTAAAGTGCGCATATTCGTAACATTTACCTATTTAAAATACCGATACAATCTTAGTTTTAGCGATAATACTTACGTAAAGAATGTTTACACTTTATTTAGTTTTATTAATATCAAACTTTGTTTATCAGTGATTTTATATTTTTAACCGACTTCAAAAAGGAAGAGGATCTCAATTCGACTCTATGTTTTTTTCTTTTGTGTGTTACTTCCTAAACTTTTGACTAGGTGTTCCGATTTGTATAATTCTTTTTAGGGTTCCGTACCCAAAGGGTAAAACGGGACCCTATTGCTGAGACTTCGCTGTCCGTCCGTCCGTCCGTCCGTCCGTCCGTCTGTCACCAGGCTGTATCTCATGAACCGTAATAGTTACACAGTTGAAATTTTCACAGATGATGTATTTCTGTTGCCGCTACAACAACAAATACTAAAACACTGAATAAAATAAATATTTAAGTCGAAATATGGCTTCGACGCTTGAGCGATAAACCTTTCGCTCCAAGAGATGGCGTTGCTTGTGGCTAATATGTAGTCCGATGCTTTTAGTTACCCGTCGGTCCAAGAGATGGCGTTGCTTGTGACTAATATGTAGTCCGATGCTTTTAGTTACCTGTCGGTCCAAGAGATGGCGTTGCTTGTGGCTAATATGTGGCTACAAAAACTGAAGTAATATTTAAGTGAGGCTTTCATACAACGGGCCAGATTTTTTTGGCGTTTTATACATAATGTTACGGAACCCTTCGTGCGCGAGTCCAACTCGCACTTGGCCGGTTTTTTAGGGTTCTGTATCTTAAAGGTAAAATACGGAACTCTATTAAAATGCCTCTGATATCTGGCTGTTTGTCTGTCTGATCTCATATAAGTTAAAGCGACATCTCACGGGTAACTTTTGAGTTTTCTGTACAACTTTGAACAATTTTGAACTTAGTTTTTTGTTGTAAAAAGTTAATTCTATTATTTATAAGACGGTATTCTCTTGCTGTGTTATATACTAATTAAGTAATACGCATTTAAAATATTTTGCTAATTTAATATAAAGTATATTCAAATAAAGAGTATAGATCTATAAGAATAACATTCGAACTAACGAATTCGTAAGCCCATTTGATAACGAAGCAAACAGGTCAGCAGATAGACAAATTACTATCGTATCGTAGACATACACTGTTTTATTTGTGACATGCTGACATGGTTACTTAAGCGATATTTCTTAGAGGGATATTTTTTGTTACACAGAAAATCGTAACTCACATCTGGGTTTTATGAGTAAGTAGGTACCTGCAGAATAAAATATTTAAACTATCAAACTTAAACCGTTAATTAGTTATGTATAAGTCTGTATATTTATGCATGTCATTTTAACAAAGGTGATTTTAGAGAGATGAAATAACGAAAAAAATCATAATTTTCTTTCACTGATTCAACTGATTAGCGTCATATTGTTTGTAAAATTCCTGACTTGCACCATTGAAATTAGTGATTATCGACTTGTCCTCGAACAATGACTTGCACTGTCCAATCTTGAAATTTACTGATTACCGTGACTTCATCATCGTAACCTATGACTGTTCTACAGCTAGGCTTGAGCTGGGTTGGATGTGATTAGGATCCTTTATCATAATGTGAGGAGTCTAGGCTAAACAGCGACTAGTCCACTATGTGGGCCGCGAATTGTCAGACTTGATACATACCCTTGAAAACATTATGCAGAATCTTAGATGTGCCGGGGTCCTTACGTTTTCCTTCATTGAAGCAAGTGACAATGCATTTCTATGTATTTGAATAGTACTTGCAGGATTGCAACCCAATCTGTCCTATTCAACACTCCAAAGTTCAATCATTATACACGTATAGGTCAAAACCTTTGATGTTTTAAATATCTAGATTGAGCGTCGTCCTACAATGAAAACAAGAAAAACAAGGCAACATTATCAAGAATGTGTGCGTGCAGGCGATGTTTTACCCGTTCGTCTATTGTCTATGAGTGCGTAATGATATAAAAATTGTGGCTAACAGTTAGCCACAATTTTTTGACACGTTTGCGCGGATTCGATGTTCCATCTAGATATTTAAAACATCAAAGGTTAAAACCTAGTTGCGCTACAAATGTACTGCGCTAGGCCGTACAAAGTATAAATCCGAATCCACGTGTTCTCAGAGTACCTAAACTCGTATTTGGCAAACGTCCATAATGCATTCGTGGTCTATGTGTGTAGTGATCAAAATAGATTTGCATAATGGTAACATTACTTTGTTTAATTGAGGTGAATTCCCATGAATTAGATTGATAGATGTATGGTTAATAAATAGATGCATGGTTATAAAAAGACTTAATATTGATTTGGTACCTATACTTTTTACCAAGCAACGTAAGAATGCACAGGATATAAAGTTAATGTAAAGTGTAGTACTACATAAATGTAGTAGTGATTTCTTTGAGGACGCCTGATATAATGGGTTTTGCGTAGGTTGGAAGTAGTCTATATCTGATTATTATATTTATCTATAGATGTACTTATACATAGAATTCAAATGTATGTGATCATTTACTGTACAACCATTCTTACTTATTTTAATCTTCATAATGTCAAATAAACTCTTAACTACAGATATCTAGTAATTTGTATTTAAACAAATTAATGTTACTAAAACCTAAGATATTTTATAGATCTTATATTTTAACCTTATTATATTTATTTTGTCTGTGAAGTGAATGTCGAAATTCCTGGGGTAAAAATATAGTCGTTACTTCACGGTTCGGTGGCCGCTTCGTCATAGCGTAACCAAACTCACGCTTCTACCGACGATATACAAATATCTGTACTGTAATTGTTTATCCTACATAACTTAATTTTTGTACTTACATACTTAGTGCTTCTGTAAATAGAAACAAAGTTGAGTTACAGTCTGTTATATGCAATATTTTTTTTACAAAAAGGCCGACTTCAACATCTTCAAAGTAATAAAATGAGAACTTATCAACGTAGTTGAAGTCGCACAAGAGGTAACTCAAAAACGGCTCAAAAACGCGTCAAATGTCGCACAAACTCATATGAAGACAGACGAAAAGTAATAGCTGTTGAATTTAAGTAATACTTACCTAGGAATTATCCAAATCCAGTCGAAACACATAAAAACACAGTAGAATTGAGATCCTACAAATTTTTGAAGCCGGCCAAAAAACATTTTTAGCATTTTGTGCTCTGGATAGATGATAAATTGCTACAAAGCATAATTGTTTTGCATTTATAATTGCTTCAAGGCATAAAAACATCCGGCATTTGGATTGACCATGATCCGCTTAGTGATGGCAGGTTGCTATGATCAAAACCAAAAGAGATGGTGAAGGATTAGTGTATAAAGACACTATATCGTTATACAGTTAAAAAATAGAAACCTGTGTTTAAGCATCATTGACTAGTGTTGAAATTGTAAAATGATTAATTATACTTGCGATGCCTCTGCAAGTGCAGTTATTATTTGGTCGAATCATAGAAATAACAAGAGGAAAGCGGAATCATAATTTTATTAATAAATTTTATAATAACACAATAATATTGTATCAGGTATAAGGTACACACAAATAAGACTTATAATTAGTACAAAAATAAAAAAGTGAATCGCATGCGAGGGTCAAGGACCTTGGATGTATCAGAAAGTAGTCGGGGTCATCCAAATTCAAGCAGTGACTACAGTACGTTATCTTATTTAAGATTTATGTTGACATCTGCAGACACTTTATAATTTATTCAATGCGAATTCAAGAATGACAATGGGTCTGTGACACGCACGTTTCGTTTGGCCATCACATCACTACCTAGCACCACCAGTGTCCAGTTGGCTGAATTTCGAATGCCTTAACTATTGAATACACTGGTCTGAATTAAGAATTATCGCTAGTACTACGAGTATTATTACTAATAAGTATTCATTATTCATTTATGCATATTATTTTTCAACTTTGGTATTCATAAGTGATAGAAATTATCTTTCGGGTGGCTAAACTTTAATGTCAAATTCTGCAGTTCTACGAGTAGCTATACTGGGTTTTAAGTCTCCGATTTATTTGATTGTTGTCAGTTAAAATATTAACATATTAATAATGTTGTTTTGATTTCCATCAGTATATCGTTGCACAGTATTATAACCCGCGTTCATTCGACCAGCGTTTTACACTAACGCCCCCAATTCGCACCCAACCGTAACTATTGCATCACTGTGCAGACATCGTATACCTCAAATTCGTCTGCGTGTTCATTGCTTCTCAGAAATGTGTATAGAAATTACTTAGAAAATAAATATAATGTCAATGTATTTATAAACTGAATCACTTGCGAGCTATGATGTTCTGCTTTCATGTTTTTGTTAACTTTTGTCTACAATCCTATCTGATGGTAAGCGGCGAAATGCACTAACTTAGATGAAGCCTTTACTCTTTAATTAAAGACATCTACACTAAAATCGATGAGAATCACAAAATATCATTGATTTTAGGTTTGTTATTGCTATTTAAGGTCATGGTTTTCCCATATGGTCAGATAAAATACCGTTACAGTTCTTTGACAGATAAAATAAGAGAGAAGAAGGCAGGGATGTAGGGAGGACACATAAATGTATTTTTGGAACGAAGTTCCTTACCTATCGTAAAGATATATTGGTACAGAAAGTTCTTAAAAATATATAAAACAACAACGATTTCATTTAAAACAAAAAAGTGGTGAGCTTTGTTGCTAATCTGCCACATAAAATACTTTCCAAAATAAAATGACCCAAATTAAGATTTGTAATAAATAGTACTACTAAAATAAATAGTACTACTTACATTGTACAAATTAAGAATTTAAGCTGGTTACTACATTACATTATAATTGGCAACAATCAAATCATAGAGTCTGTAGCACAGTAGTACGTTCTATAAAAAGAAGAGCTAGGTATTCCATAGGCCTCTACAATGTAGAGTTCGTTCACTAGAACCGTCGTAGTATCCGATTTGATTAGAGAGAGCGGACATTCTCAATTTCCTGGGCCCCCTCACAGGCGACGATTCGTTGTTATGTTTCGCAGGTATCTCACCTCATGTGACCCGTCCTTTGTACGGACATAATATATTATATTACATATCCATTTGTTTACTTAATGCTGAATATTTTTAACCGACTTCAAAAAAGGAGGTTCTCAGTTTGACCTGTATGTATGTATGTATGTTTGGTTGAACCGATTTTGATACGATTTTCAGCATCGTGTTTATCAGATTTAGGAGAAGGATTTAGGTATATTAACCGCGTTTAACTAAACCGATTTTTACTTTTCGGCGTTAAAGTCGGTTCTGTTTTTTAAAAGTTATTGATCTTGTTATACTAACATCTACAGATGTAATAATTCTGCAACTGATCGCTGTCTATATACGGAAGGAAAACTATTATATTTACCTTTAACGCCGTATACATTATCACTAACCATCAGGTGACTCGTCTTCTGATTGCCCTCCTTAGGCTATAAAAAAGGACAACCGATTATAATTATTGTTACATTTTTCTCAGTTTGTATGTGGTTTTATATGCGCGTTAATCTCAGAGACGGTGTAATCGATTTGCGTGGTAAACTTCTCTTAACGTTTGTTTAATTTAAATCGGTTCATAAATGAAAAAAGTTATGTCAGTATATAATTATAGCGAATCAAGAGAAAATCGAAAACTGCTTGACCGTTAAGATGGTCCTGTATAGTAGACGTCATTATTGTACTCCTTTAAACTTAGATATAAAATTTTGTTTGAAAAGCAGTCAATAGTTCTTCCACGCGATCCAAGCCGCGGGCAACAGCTATTTTATAATAAGAAAAAGCAAATACAACTAAATACCTAATTATATAAAGCATTATTACTCTTCAAGATGACCATTAACACTGCCCAGCTGTGGGACAAAAGACTGTAATTATATTATATAACTTCCAATTACAACAATTTAAGTTTATACTTAGCGGTTACGTGTTTTTGGCGCCAGTAGTTTGGTCACTGAGTTATGACGACGTTACGTGATTGTGTGTTAAATCGGCCATGTGTCTTAATATCTGACACTATCTTAACCCAAAACAATATTGACCCAGGGCCTAGTTGTGGACAAAGTCATTAGTTTATTAGGGCATGAAGAAATATACGAGTTTTAATAGTATGACTTGGGTTTTAATAAATAAAAGTTTAAGCGTTTCATATACATATAGCCTTATTAACGTAGTAGAGCCAAAACAATATTGTAGGTAAGTTTGTTTGTTTGTCTTAACCGATAGCTTATCTGATTAGGATCACCAATGTATTGTGCTAAGTTACAATAGAAATGTAATATCTTTTTTATTTTATTCAGGTAATAATAGGGATGTATAGCCATAGTAAAAATATTACTAAAAAAGGAATACTAACTAAGGAATAGGTTCTCCAAGCGAAGTAAAAATGTTTAAATGACTGACTCAGTGCAAGTTATACGAAGTAAGACAACATTCGTCATTTTACGGTTACAAATAAATTGTCACCGAAACGAGGTAAATAATTAAGATAAGCGGCCTGCACCAATTCTTGAATGAGGACTCATGATGTTGTTAGTCATTCTTCGCTGGATTTGTAAGAGCATAAGTAATTAAAACTCATATTCTGGCGCCAATGGACATCAGTAATGCTAAAGACATTACGCAGATACATAAGTGGCCAAAAAAATGCGGGTACACTTAATTTTATCCATTTTAGGCGGCATACCCGTACTACGTGATCCATCTTTCACAAGTTTTCGGTGCCCCCCTGCGTCTCCATCCTTAGTAATGTTAACCAGGACCTCCCCTTCCGGTCGGTTAATTTTATATTTCTTTGGATGCAATGATTGAAGTTCAGCAGACCGTTAAGCTGGGATTACTTGATAGGATAGATAGAAATATTTAGGCGTTAGTTACGTTGGGAGTTTGGGATGCTATGAGGACGCATTAATACTATACCTTTACCCATATAGACACCTACTTAAGTATAGTTAGGAAGTAAAACATTACCGAAACGATGTGCACATGTTTGTGATTTGTCTAAATAATGTCAGTTTAAAGGTTAATTACACTGGCCACAAGCGCGGGTTTATCTAGATTAACAAACAAAACAAGTAATTAAGACAACAATACGTAAGCACCTTAGCAACAACATATTTATGAGGTCAACGAATCTTGTTCAGGTTTTATTGGGCTATGAGCACAGCTATATATGTGATAGCTACCACAACCACCACCAGAAAACGTTATATATTTGCTTTTGGTGGGGGGTGGCAATTCCATATTTTTGGCGACTCAATTAAACATAAAATAACCAACAAGACACAAAAATGCCTACAATTATGCGAATAACGGTACAAAATTTTAACATATGCCCTTGGTAAGGTTGGCTAACAATTTCGCAACTTACCTTAACACGTTGAACGCCAGACTAAAAATCGATGTCTTGCCCAATGGGCCGCGGCGGACAATGTTGTCCGCCAACATGTCTGGTCCAGGGGGCCGCGTCGGACAACGTTGTCCGCGTGCACTCGCTCACTTTGGAAGCCTCTAATCGGCCGACGGACGGCTTTTCTTGTCTTTTTACTAAGGCAATAGACCCGCGCGGCCCCAAGGAACATCCTAGCAACTTGGCCCGAAAAAAACTGCAAAGACTTAGAACTTATGGGCTTTGAAACAAGCGGTTCATAAAAGCGTTGTAGGTATATACTTAAGTGATCAATTAAGTGATGTTTTAGGTAAATATACATTAATTTTTACTCTTTATAAGATACTAGAAAGTCGTTAGAATTATAATTGTTAACCAAGTACGTATTAAGTATAAAATTATGGGTTCAGTAGGTTAAAAATATAAGTAAGAAGCTACTTTACGAAAAGTTTAACGTAAAATACAAAAACACAACTAGATAATCAAGTATTTTAAAGATATTTCTTATGGATAACAACCATAAATAATATAAATAATAAAAATAACTTCTAAATTATGATTCCAATTCATTCCTAGACCAAAAAAATATTGCTGATATCCACGATAGATTTTTATTTTTAAGTATTTCTCTACATACTTTGATGCTGTGCTATAGAATTGGATATTTGAGAAAAGTAGATAATTTTTAACACTTCTACCTACTAACTACCATGCATATTTTTTGGATATTCGATAAATTACATACTTTATTTCAGTAAACTTATTTTGCTAACAATTAAGCCTTTATTGTGAAGTACCTACCTATATATTGCACAGTGACTTGGGATTCTGAATATGGTTATTATATAACCCATTTATCTACTTTTAAATACCCTACAAAATTTTAATAAATTGCATAATTTTGAGACAAGAAATCTTAACGCATCTAGCTAGACCATTAAGCAAAACCTATTACTTAAAAACAGACAGACAGACAGGGTGTTTCAGGACAAAATATGTCACAAATGATGTATACTGTCACCTCCTCCCGGGTCTAGATTGATTTAACCAGTAATCCTATATAATAATGAAAAATAAGCTTCAACAAAAATTACTTTCAGGGTCTCCGATAGGTGTCAAATTTAAAAATGTTTACAATAAACATTTGAATTAAGGTGGGCCAATCCAAAGCTGATTGAGTCAATAGAAAATTTACAAAATCGTCAATTTTGTCCTACGTGTGAAACTTATACGGAATCCTAATTTTTACAAATCACGGCATTCGTCTACGCGAGCGCAAAATCGTAAGGATGACCGACAGTGGGACCCGCGCGGCGTCTGCGGAAGGAAACACGGTTTTTCATTCTCGGAGGCCGCGACGGACAATGGTGTCTGCCATTTGATATCTCGGAAAATAATGGGAACATAGCAGTTTCCATAAGTCGCCCGTTATTTTTAAGTTATTTCCTGACAAAATAAACAAAAAAACATCTCGACGTTTTTGGGCCATTTCTCGAAATATTGGTGTGGCCCCGGGGGAAAGTCTGCTGTCGGACAACATTGTCCGTCATGGCAGTCAACGTGTTAACCACAATTCAACTTAATGGCCATTTACTCGTACCACGTGCGTACCACTCACTGCGTCAACGATTTGTAGGTACGAACATTAGGATTACAAACTCGTGACTCTAGACATTTAGCTGGGTTTTTTAATAAAATCGAACATTTCTAATAAATCTAGACATTTTAGTTACAAAACAAAACTTTTTTGGAAGATTTTATATCAATTATAATTGTTTCAATTTGGAGCTAAAAAAAGTTCAAGCTTAGCAAAAACTAGTTTAATTTTAAAGGTTATCAAAAGATAACTGAATTATTATCGGATCACTATTTGTTGTCCGTCCGTATGTCAAGGTCCTTTTTTCAGGAACGGGTGGAGATATCAAGATGAAATTAATATTGAATACGCAGGTCTGCAATCCTTTGGAGCAGATCCTACTAAAATTATAAATGCGAAAGTTTGTGAGGATGTGAGTGAGCGTGTAAGTGTGTGTGTGGGTGGGTTTGTTACTCTTTCACGCAAAAACTACTGAACGGATTTTCATGAAACTTTGCATTGATATAGCTTAGACATCGGAATAACATAATTTGTTAAAATTTGTAGAGATTTTGAAGGGACTGGTTCCCCGAAGCGAAGCGAGGGCGGATTTACTAGTATAAATATAAAGTAAATCTTTCAAGTCACCTTAACTAAAAGATACGACCGTTCCGACCGTGTTCCGTTTATATTGCATTTTAATGCTTGCAGGATTCCTAATCAAACCTATTAGACCTAAAATTTATTTATTTATGTACACTTTATTGACCACAATATAAAAATATTGAAGAACAAATGGCGCGCTTAATGCTAATGCATTCTCTACTAGCTAACCATTAGGCCAAACAGAGAAAACACGATGAGCGGTATAATACAAATACAAATAAATACCCATATAATAAATGCATAAAATAGAATCTTGAAAAACAATAAGTAAGAAGATAAAATACCTAAAAAAAGGGAAAATCAGAAAATTGATCAAAAATATTGCCAATATGGAACGAAATTATTTATCTATAGATAAAACGGAACAATAAGTGCGCGAATACGACTCGTATTTTTTTAATATCCGGTCAACTCAAATACGGGACAAATTCAAAAATCGGACAGAAGGCCAAAATTATGTATATGTCCGAATAAAACCAAAATGTTTGGCCACCATACCTGCACTTTCTGCTAATACTTGCAGTACCTAACGTACTTCATGTCATATTAAAAGTTACATGTGTGTACTTTGAGTGACGTATATCCATTAGTAAAACAAATAAACAAAATGTGTATCAATTTGTCCGTTTTACATTGTTATGTAAGTAAGTCAATAATGTAATCCGGTTAATTAAGCGTATTATTTATTTTAACACGGTATAAGATAGTTTGACTACGTAATAGGTAACACTAATAAGCATTAAATAACTACGCTTTTACAAAAAAAACTAGTCTAAACTCACTACCAAGTGAACTTTACTTAAAAAGTGAAATGTAGTTAAAATAGTTCAATTTAGCTAGTAAGCTAAATTACCTTAAGGCATTTTAAATTATCGTCGTTAATCTGCAGTGGAATTGGGGAAAAGCAGGAGTGGAAAGCTGGCTTTTGTTTCGGATGCTATTAAAATGAATTCCATATCGAACGCGAACGGAGTAGATATATTTATTATTACGGAGTAGGTAAGTAGGTAGGTAGGTATACTTAGCTAGAATTTTTAGGGTAAGGGCGTTTTGGAAGTAGGTGCAATGTATACTTAGCTAGAATTTTTAGAGATAGGGCGTTTTGGAAGTAGGTGCAATGTATACTTAGCTAGAATTTTTAGGGATAGGGCGTTTTGCAAGTAGGTGCAATGTATACTTAGCTAGAATTTTTAGGGATAGGGCGTTTTGCAAATAGGTGCAATGTATAGTTAGCTAGAATTTTTAAGGATAGGGCGTTTTGCAAGTAGGTGAAATGTATACTTAGCTAGAATTTTTAGGGATAGGGCGTTTTGCAAGTAGGTGCAATGTATACTTTGCTAGAATTTTTAGCGATAGAGCGTTTTGCAAGTAGGTGCAATGTATACTTAGCTAGAATTTTTAGGGAAAGAGCGTTTTGCAGTAGGCGCAATGTATACTTAGCTAAAATTTTTAAGGATAGGGCGTTTTATAAGTAGGTGCAATGTATACTAAGCTAGAATTTTTTGCATATTTTTTTTTGTGTACAGGTAGACACCGATCAGTTTTATTATGTACAATTTCAATGCCATATTACTGTATAACATAACGAAAATGAATGTAATTGGAATGAAATAGCTTGACTTAACCAGTGTGACTTCACTGACCATGACTTAAAGATTAATTATACACACCTTTAACACCTTTCAATGAAATAAATTTTAACTTAATGACCTTCCATTAAATGCAAATTTGAGTGTAGTTTTGAGTGACTGGCTGTAGATGCAGCTGAAGATTAATATTTATGTGTAGATTCTGTGGTATTAACCTCAATCTGTTATTTTAGTGATATTATCTTTAAAAGGAATGATAATGTGTGGAGAATCGACTGTATATTTCTACATGTCTGCCTGCAGAAAACAACGAATTACAAAAAACCGTTAAAATTATCTCAAGGGATTGTATTTCCGATATAAAACTATCCCATGTCTGTTCTAGGGTCCCAAATAATCTACATAACTATTTTCATATAAATCTGTTGAGAAGATTAATGGTGAAAAAATCAGTGCATAAATACAAATTTTCATATTAGACTGTTGACAATGACAAACCTCCATACAAACTTTCATCCCTTATTCAACCCCTTCAGCTCGTTTTTCCGCAATAAAAAGTCAATTTCCTTGTCCTTTTTAAGGTAAACTATATCTCTGTACCAAATGTCATTGACAGCGGTTATTGAGTTACATTCGTATTTATAAATATTAAACCACTGCCGTTAAATCCTTGCTCAGTAGTGGTTCATTATGGGTTAAAGCCTAAGATAAAATAAAGATAAAATAATAGTCCTCAAGGTATAGTATTATGGGTACTATATTCTATTGTTTAAACAATAATACATAATACAATAGAATGAAATATATTGAAATAAAACAATACAAGTAAATGTTATTTATATAATTTACTTCGCGGTAACACATTACTTACACAAGAGTTATGTCAGTACTTTTATCACTGATTGCAAGAAAATATTTAGTTTTTATTTTAATCGTAGGTTACTGGTTACATGTATTGGTTAACAGCGCGTTAAATATTTACAAAAACTTTATTTATAAGTAGTGAGATGGAACAATAGGATTTATTATTTGTTATTTTATTTATAATTTTTCTCGTTTCTTTATATCGTGATTTTTATTTAACCATTACTCTGTTCTTTACTTTGGTGTGGACCTCAGCCGAAAACATGCCGGGGGGGGGGGGGGGGGAGGGGCGGCCGAGGCCTCAATTAGTGTAGGTTTTGGGGCGTTGCATATATGCAGGTGTAATTTGACACCACCACAAAAAAAGATTTTATCTGTTCTGTGGACATCACCGAGTGACGTGTGCGCGATATTGCCACAACTCCTAAAAGGATTAAAAAGGGGGAAAAACTGAAACAAAAATTCTACTCGGCCGAAGCCGTGGGAGAAAGCTAGTCATTATATATGTAAAGCACTGTTATGTTACTCTGCTAACTGGACTAATCATCCTAGTCCTGATGAGTTTTGCAGCAAAAGGGTGTTGCATGCTCTTTTGCTATCTTAAATCCATACAAATAGTATTAGGAAGTTATAGTCTAACAACAAGATCGAGACGTAACGATATTGTTCCTAATTGGATCGAATCGGACTCATTATTAAAAAACAATTAGCAATTTTAATCTCTGCTAATCTGCTCTTTATAACAGCAGCTTAACACGGCAAGCTATCAGCATTACATCTGGTGAATGTAAGTGGCAATTGAAACATGTGCTTATTGAAGGTTAAAAAGGCAAAAAACTCAAGATTGCTCAATATTTTAAGCAATTTTAAACTTAAGACCATGGAACTAGTCAATGCTTTTAAACAATTATTGTAAAATCTTATTCAGTTAATCTTATCCCAAGCGCGCGATCCATTTAAATCAATTTTCATGGCACGTAATTCCCACAGTGATAGTCATTGGACAGTTCATCTTCCTTGAATTGAGATTGAAGATTGTTTACACAGGGATAAATTGTGATAAACGTATCTGTTTTGTTCGTGAACTGGTTGAAATAAACCAGACATTATCCGTTAATATTAAATTGAATCAGGCTCTACAGAACTTCATTGTTACAGATTAAAGGTAAATCTACTCGGCAACGATCCATGAGCAAACTGTATGATGATGTATACCTACTTTTTTGCAAGTAGCACCTCCTTCCCTCCCACATTGGAATACTTATGCAATGAACACGTGTTTCGCCCCAAAACAGGGCATCATCAGGGCAAGTCTACGGTGGTTGTAGCAAAAAATGTTAAAATTGGTTAAATCTTTTCTTAAGATTGATGGGCATAAATCCATGACTCAGGGAATCCTAGTGTTGGACTACGAATGTGTGGAGTTATTGTTTATTGAGCTATTAAACTACAATTAAGATACAATTTTTATAACTATAATTTGCATATTTACCGAGGCCTTTCCTCTCACCAAATCAAACAGCTTTAACGGTGTTACCTATTTAAAATCCAGTCGAATATTGCGCATTCTAGAAAGTCAACTCAAATAAAACTGCTTTCGATTAAGATTGAGTTACAACATTTTCCGGGTAAAACCCTAGCACCTGTTAGCCTAGTGCTGTGTAGATATCGTTAGCAGTCATTAGGTACCAGGATCTGAACCACCGATCGTTTTGCAATGTCCTGCGCGTGCGCAACGCGTTTTTCCATTGGACAAACTTGCATGGCTTGTGACGCATTTTGCTAGTAGGTATACATAACTACGTTTTTAGTTTTACCGCGCTTACTTAAGCTTTGGTTTCCTATAATAGCAGCCCCGTCATAATATAGCGGCCGTAATATTACGGACGCAAAACATGGCCGTTCTGACGTTGACGATTTGTGTAAAGTTCCAAAAGTGAATTAACCATGTTGACCATTTTCCATTCACCTGACAGATTTTAATAACCCATAACCACATAGCTCATAAGTTTAATAAGATTAACCACTCCGACTAATGCTTCAATGTCTAATGCTCCTAATTGACTTGTGGTGTAGGTAATATGTTGTACGCTATATTTTAAGATCATCAGCACTACTGACTGATCTTCATAATGTTCGCTAAAGTGTGTAAAACTTAGAACATTTACAACATCTACTGTTCTTCTGCTCAATTTACCTTTCATAACTTGCCACTGAAATTGGCTGATACGAAATCATATCTAAATGTATTACGGCCTTCACGATCTTTCCTAATTGACTTGTGGTGTAAGGGTAATGTTTTAACTATTGAGATTTTTCCAGTCTCTAATATAATAGCGCCATTATTGTTTCATTGCAAAACAGTACTTAAAGAGTTGTTAGCGCTGTCATAAAATGATACCTGCCAACAACCCACCTGTCGTAACTTCCCAATTGTGCAATGCTAAATGACACCCCGTTGTACATCATTCTTCATGCTCTAACATTAGCAATGATCACCGATACTTATACAGTTTTATTACAGTCGGTATATAAAGAGACTGTCAATGAAGTAGATGGTCACTGCTTCGTGTAACTTAAATAGTTTTAAGACAGTAAACGAGTATGCAGCATCAGTAGGTACACATCTGTTGCTCATTACAAATGTGGTCGATGCAGAATAGAACAATCGGCAAGAGGCCGTAGAGAGTGGCATTTTTTAGAAACCCACTTTAGAAAGAGAGAGCCGCCGTTAACTAAAACATCTTATCATTAAGAAAACTGTATTGTACGCTAATAGGATCGAACCATGGCAATTTGTTTCAATATTTTGATGTCCACAGTGTAAGACACTTTTAATCTAGGTACAGGCAGAAAGCGACTGGCCGTTGTGTTAATTTAAAATTGACTTTTTTTTTCATTTTGGGAGAGAAGGTTGGCGCGTACTTAAAGTTGAATGACCCGTTAATCTTGCATTTACAATACAACTATACACCGATGCCTTAAGAAAAACATAGGGTAATCTTCTGATAACCCAAGTGTTACGCAATTACAAAAAAATAATTGCCTTAATTTCCTAATAATTTTCTTTCAACAGTAGCTAAGTTAAATATTACAAAGGTCAAGAAAGTTATCTAACGTAATTGAGGTGCGTTGGTGCCACCTGTCTCTTTCTGTTGTAAGAGTTGTGAGTGAGATGTTTGTTTGTAGATGTTTGGCGCCCCTTGTGCGCACGCGATCAGTCGCCTACTGACACACTTCGGTTTCCGTCAACGGGTTTAGTGAGTCTTTAGTGCAGTGACCGACTGGGCCCTGGTATTACGTAAGGATGCCGCAATATCGCGTCCAAATATTTTTACTACTAGTGTAATCACGGTCAAACTTGGTAGTATTTAACGTAAGAATGTATCCGGCCGTCGTTATACATAATTGACGTTATACATAAATGGTAAAATGATCACCACCCATTTCCAAGTCACCAACACGTTGCCGTTATAGAAAGAAGCTGATAACCCGCGTAAAATGTAAATAACTGTGAATTGAATATTTAAAAATCCCCCGACTAAGATCAATTTCTTGCCAATAAAACTTTAGGTAGGTAGGTACATCATCTTGGAAAAGAGCTCACTGCAAACTCCTGCAAAGCAAACACTTTTTTCCATTGCTGTAAATTTGTCTTTCCAGCGGGATCCCGCTGGAATTCCCGCAAAAGATAAAAGTTTCTTATAAATGAATATAAAAATGCTATTACTAGTGAATTATTTTTTATTTTTACCTAAGCTTATTATAAACAGTTCACGGTATCTAAAAATGAAAAAAGTAGGCATAATGTATGTAAAATAAAATTAATTAACAGAAATCAGTCAGGACATCTTATAACCTAACTAGCTTCCGCCCGCAGGCTTCGCCCGCGTGGAATTCGTTTAAACTTCATCCCCCTATTTCAACTCCTTCGGGGTGGAATTTCCAAAAACTCTCTTAGTGCTCCCCTACACTCCACAAGGAACACACATGCTAAATTTCAGCTTCTTCCGTTCAGTAGTTTCGGCTGTGCGTTGTCTGTCAGTCAATCACCAGTAACGAAGAGTTTTATAGTATGTATAAAATTCTCGTGTCACAATGTTAGTTACCATACTCCTCCGAAACGGCTTGACCGATTGTAATGAAATTTTGTAGGTATGCATATTCAGTAGGTCTGAGAATCGGCTACTGGCTATTTTTCATACCCCTAAGTGATAAGGGTTGTTCGCCCTTAACATTTTTTTCTTAATTTTTGGACATCTTTTGTTTTTTTTTCTATAATGTGGCGTTAAAAAGTATATACAACCCTAAATTTTCACCCTTTTATCACCAACCAATATTTTTAATAGTCATTTTCCTAGAAATAATTTATATGACAACGTTTGCGGGGTCAGCTAGTACCTAAGGTAATCTATAAGTAATACTATAATTTAGTAAAGGTAACAAATAATAATACGTTAGATTTACTAACAATTAAATTAACATCATATCGTAAATTGTCTCTACATATTTATGTAACGGTGTGCATACTTCTCTGTTATATTTATATTAGTAAATCAAAAACATAAAAGTCTAGGTACTAGACAGCTAGACTAGAAACTAGGACTAGAAATTAGGAGATCAATTACACCGCCAATATAATATTTAATCATTGGTATGAGCACGTAAAATTAACACATAATAAATCAGAAATGACTTTGGGTAAAAACGAGAAGAGAAATAACTAATCATAAAAATAAAACCTACTTTTTGTTCTGAAAATAAGAGCGTAAAAAAGAAATTGTATCAATTGTTTTTTCTGACATCTTATTCCTTATCCTTAATAGGGATGCATACAATAGCCTGGCCGCAGAAAATGCTCTCTCCGCTTCTATGCTTGCAGGGGTGATGGTGTTTAGATAATATTGTGAACACGGGACCAGTATTTACTTTTTATATATGTTCTGTTAGTTCGAAAATTCCCGCGCGGGATTTCCCGCACAAATGCGGGAATTCCGCAGTCCATATTAACATGTGGTAAACCGCTGGAATGCGGGAACGCGGGATGCGGGATTGCAAACCCTAGATGAAAAATACCTTATGACATAAAAAAACCGCATTCAAATCCGTTCATTCGTTCAGGAGCTAAAGAGCCACAGACATCTCGACACACAGAGAGGTCAAACTTATAACAGCACTCTTTTTGCGTCGGGGGTTAATAAAATATCCACATACAAAATATCCGAACCGAATATGAAAAGCATCCTGTATAAGAAAACTTTAACGAATATTTAGCCACCACGCGTAATGTGCAATAGAGGTGAATGGTCAAAGGCATTGACTGCGGAGTTACATCATTTACGCTAAGGATTACAAAAAAATATCGTTTTTGTGATTCACTCAAATACTTCTCCGGTGTATTTAAGGCAACATTTTCTTTGCAGAAAAAATTAATATAAATAGATATGTAGGTACATCAACTAAGCCAAGGCAATATGTGATTATTAATATGAAAAACGAATAAAAGTTTGAACACGAATAACTTCTGTCTTACATTTATTTATCTCACATCAGATGGGTTGGCTGGAAGAGATCCCTGTTAAAGATAAGCTCGCCTTTGTACAAACTTTTCGGAATGTAAAATTTTAAAATATTTTGTGTCCAATAATGTGTTGAGCAAATAAAATAACAAAGAGCTTAATTTACCAAATGTTAACTTTTCAACATGAAACATTATCACAATATTCAGTTAATGATTTTTTCATCAATATTTTATGCTTACCTATGCCAAAAAAATGTAGTACCCGAACCCAGAAATAAGATATAAGAAAATACACAAGAAAAAAGACGTAAGACAGAAGTGAATCTAAATTGAGTAGTAACGAATTATGAACGAGATTGCATTGCTGTCCCCTGTGCCAAAGATCTAGTTCAAACGACTATAATACATATTATGATATCACTGACTTGTTAAATTTTTGTTTTTTTACTGTTGCAATCTCAATTAAAGAAAAAATTAACAAATGAGTTAAGAAATAATAAAAAATACCTCTCGTGAATAACTCTAAAATCGAATCTAAACCGGTTATTTATCTACCTATTAGACTGAATGATGAGTTTTAAACTTTTGTTCTTGTTCTGAGTGTGTCTTTGTATGTACTCCATAGCATTTACGACGCAGAAAATCCTAGGGCTGTAAGCGTGTAGCGACGTTTGTTATTTTTGTTAATAGTTGAATGTCTATGTAAAAAATAATCCGACATAGTTACAGCTAACATTCACCCGGTCCATTTGACAGGAGCGAGTGTCGGAATCTGCATAATACCCTTATGTAATACGATTGCCTTGATAGATGGTTGATAGAGATCCCCGCTGCTTTGCGTAATGTGTCATCTGGTATTTGCTGAGCCTAGTTATTGGATAAAGTAGTTTTAATATCCATTATGGCTTTTGAAGAATTGTTCCATATACGAACTATGCCACAAGGCAATATGTTGAAGGCATCGTACAGATACGACTATTGAAATTTGTCCCAGGTATTAAATAAACAAGCCCAGACAAAGTCCTATCCGAATACCTAGTGTTTTTTGACAAGTAATCCACTAGGAGAAAAATGGGGACTAATCTGTAGAATAGTCTCTGATTTATAAAAAAAAACAATTTATTTTTCTTAAATAATAATGAATGGTATAACAGGCTCTTTACAAAATAAATAAAAATATCTCAGGATGTGTGTAGTTATGCTTGTATAATTTTATATTACAAAAAAAAATCTTCCGGTACTCTTCTAATTGGAATGCAAAAACAATAAATCCCTGACATTCACTTCTCACCACTATCAAATACAACATACCAGAGTGTTATATAACGAAAGTGAGTGTCTCTGTTGTGTGGTCGCCGACTTACCTGGTTTATGTGAATCATTATCCAATAATCTTAACATCTGCTGTGCTATGAACTATGAAACAGTGACAATTTGAAATGATATTGGTTATTTTATTAGACATAATATGCGCGTTTCTGAGACGCCTATCAAAATGGGACATCTTCAGTTTCCATTATAATAAAAAATC
Organism: Hesperia comma; assembly: GCA_905404135.1. Classification (NCBI taxonomy): domain Eukaryota; kingdom Metazoa; phylum Arthropoda; class Insecta; order Lepidoptera; family Hesperiidae; genus Hesperia; species Hesperia comma. Next base: position 6,387,897 of record FR990018.1, read on the forward strand.
GTCGTTGGATCTTAATAGTTATTATTATGAATATCATGATACTGCGATTTATTATTATACCTAGTTTTATATCTGTTGACTTTCCATGATATTATATCGGACTTGTTATTCTTGGACCTAATGGACCCGAGAACAAGCTATCAAAAATGTGTAGGTATCTAATGCAGTCTGTGACAGTGTTACTTTTTGTGGAATAAATCCTGACCACGACGATACCAGAATAAAAAATATTTTTTTATTTAATTTGTATTGTCAGATATTAAAATTAAGACTCCCTGTGACTAATTTAATTTACAAAAAAATCATTTTGATTTGCATAAAGTTATAGGAAAACAAAACATGATTAAATCACGTTTTACCTAATTGGTAAATATAACGTACGACATTTAGGTAATATAAAACATGATATTAAAACGTGATCCAATGTCTCTTAAACAAGTTTATGTATGTTTTATGTCAACTTAAGGACATAAATTTTATGCTTTGCTCTATAATAACTGCAAGAACTAGAAAGACGAACAACGCACCGTCTCTCCATAAACCACTCGTAATTTCATCATAATCTATGCATTATTAAAGTCGATACACATCATGCAACTCACGCATATGCTAACAGGTCAGATGCTAACGTACGCAACGTTAAAGATATCGTATAAGCCACCAGATATTGAATAGGTGGAATACCCAGTTCCGTGTTGCAGAGGACGCCTTATTGAGCAATCCCGGTTATATAATAGCGTTGAGTAAACAAAGTCCAACGCTGAGCCTATCTTATGCGGATGACGATAGCGGTGAGATAATTATTGCTCATTAGGTTTCCGTCGCCAATTCGCATTAGGACATTGTGGTGGAGGATGCTTTAGCCCTCTTTAATGATGAGGAAAGATCCGTGCTCAATATGTCATGGGTTGAAATCAGGGTTTTCGCATGTAAATAATTCACCAAGAAACTTAGTCGTACGTGGTGAATCCCTTGATCAATGGATTAGGCTTTATCCTTAAGTTGGAGGCCCCTGATCTAATTGTGGTAGAACAATTAATTTGTAACTGATCTAGACTTAACCTATGATGAGTGACCCGTGCTCAGAAATGAGCATATTGATGGCGGAAAGTGAGCAGAAGAATTTTTACAGATTATCGATTAATCTATGTACTGTACAACGATCCGCAAGCGAAATTATTTTATCTTCTCACAGTTAATAAATGCTGCTACAAAGCTTCTAATGCGTACAATGTTGAATAAAGCTTACAATATGTTTGTTATAATAATTTTATAGTGGACATAAAAGTCGTGTACAATGATTATAATCTAGATGGTACCGACACAGGAGTTAGTGCTTGGTAAACGTCGGACACATTCAATACCGTCGATAAAGGGAGGAAGTGAAAGTGTGGATTATATATTATCTAGTTTATGTAAAGTTAACTAGTGTTAAAATGTTGGCAGCAATCTATGTTAATTATGTCTTACTCTGCACTTGTGTTGCACTTAGCGGTAATCCTGTCGTAAAGAGATTTAAAGGTGTAATAGTAAGTCATTATACGGTTATACAGCGCATTATAAAGCAATAAGCTCTGCTGATAATAGAGTGAACGTTGATAATGTGAGAACAGGTGCATTAACTGTTCCAATGCTGATATTACGCTGCGCACTCATAGCCCCACACTAGGATTTCCTATGTTGTGGATGCCATTGTATAATAGACCGATACTTCGATATGGATCGAATATAAGGTCATCGTTCAATATGTCCGCTTCGCCAGAAAATCGGACCCAGGAATCTTCGAAAAGCAGTCCGGCATGGAAGTTGTGGTGTCATACGTACCCGTACCCTGTAACGATATTTAGTCGTTTCTATCTCCCCTGCAAAATCTTTTACTATAAAACTACTTTGTCTGATGCAAAATCAAAGGAAGTTATCAACGGGTTGCCTAGTAATTTGGTGCGTGCTGTGCAAGTCTACAATTACATTCGATGACTAATTGGCTGGATTACTAACAGGAAACTGGGGAGGTGTAGTGGAAAGTTGTTTTAAGTCCAAATTCTCATTATTACTTGTTACGAAATGAATAATAACTGTGGAAGAAACGGTACAAGGTATAATGACTTTATTACAATAAAAATAAAGTTATGATTACCTAATTATTTTCATTCGTTTCGTCTTTCTATACCTATACACAATACAGTGTCATGAGTTGTCTTTATTTTTGAGGCTTTAGGACAAATTCATGCAAATTTTTATTTGTTTTTGCATGAGTAGTAACTGGCTCGAAAGACCAGGAAATTATGATCGAGCTGTATATAATTGATAGTAGTTTAAAAAGAGGGTAATAAGTTTTGTAAACTCAATTGCGAAGGGTCTAGTCTAGAGTTCCATTATCGGCAGCTGAAAATATTCAATGACGTGTGTATTTGTTCTCAGCACGTAGATCTTTGTTATGTTTTGTCAGTCATAACAAGGAATTCTAGGAAGGTTGTGTGTGATCCACAAATGACTAACCTATCCTGTACTAATCCACAACAGAGTACATTTGGCTATAGGCAAAAAGTATAAGCACGGCCTAGGATACTGAATCTAATCCTACGCCATCAGAACTAGACTAGCGGTTGTCACACTTTTACGTCGCATTTTAAGATGTCGCTTGTAATTTTCTGGTCAAAGGTCGCACAAAGGTACACCGCTTAAGGCCCTTTAGACCTTCACTATCATGGCCATCGTTATCTGTATGAACGGCCGCGTGAAATATGTAGTATGTACAATTGTACAAGCCGTGGTCCGCACAGAAACCGGCCGCAGACATCAGTTTGACGACAATGGGACTAGAGCTAGACTGTCGTATTTTTTTACGCTAGCGCTACACACTCATTGCCCCACATTAGGATACCCTGTGTCGTGGGTATCATGGACAACACACAAGCCAAGGACATACCCAGATCCAGAACGGAAAAAACTCATCATTCAAACCGCTTCGCTGGGATTCGAACCCAGGACAGCGATCCGGCGTGTTAACCATTGCGCCATTTGGGTCGTCAAACGATGTGACGGATGATCACTGACCACTTACCATCAGATAACCGTCTGCTCGGTTTTTGGCAATTAATATAGAAAAGTAGGTATTCTTAAATTTAATATTTCTGTGAGTCTTTGCCACGCCACAGGTGATTCCATTAGTGGACTGTGGTATTAGTATGAAAACCCCTATCATTGACATTCGTTCGTTTGGACTAAGTCTAAGTTCCGTCTACCTCTTTTTTTTTTATAGCCTGAAGGGCTGACGTAAAAGCAGACGAGCCACCTGATGGTAAGTGGTCATCGTCGCCTATAGACACGAGCAACAGCAGGGGAGTTACCAGTTACCAGTTATCCTAAGGATCGCTACTACTAAGACAGCCGGACTATGAGGACATCACTAGGCCTTCTTACTTACCTAATGACAAGTCCCGTGTGAGTTGCTAATGAGTCGATGGCATAGTTAACGTCCAACTCGATTAAGTCTATAAATAGCAAATAATCTATTGCGCTCGTGTCTTCGTTCATTCCTTGAATCGTTAAGACGTGATTCCATAACTGTGTCATATGGATTTCCTTATAAAGTACTCGTCTGATGAGGACACAATACAAGACCGTGGACAAGTAGGTAAACGAGGTTGTAAGCTTGTGAGTACATATTTTCTATTACAACATTGTAATTCATTATCTCATCATCCCATCATGGCCCACTATTGAGTTCGGGTCTCTGAGAATAAGAAGGTTAAGGCCATAGTCCACCACGCTGGCTGTGGTGATAGCTGTAACAGATACTTAGACGCTTGTTTTTAATCGCCGTCAAATACTTAACTTTTTACAAAAACCCGACTTCAACATCGACAAGTAGAAATAACTCTAAAACTACGTTGCTCAAAATGAAATGGCCACACGGCAAAATAAACATTATAACATGTAGGTAAGTTTAATGGAAATAAAAGGTATAGTTATAACTTAACCTACATAACCATTTAAAGTGATTTATTCGTAACCATTCATAACAATGTTTTCAGTTTTCAGTCAATAAAAGCCGTTGTTTTCAATTGAACAAAGCGGCATATTCTTTTGTTTACAAAATCGCACTAAATGTTTCATTGTTGCGAAAATGTATGTGTTTCAGTGAGATTGTCCCATTGTTACATGCATGCCATGTGCGCTGTAACAATGTTACGTCATCGCTATTTACTGGGGTGACCATGGCTTTAGTAACAAAACAAAGGAAAGTTCATTAAAATAGTTTATACCTACTTTATTTCACATAGGATGGGTACGGTGACACATTTCAAATTAACTCTGTAGTGAGGTGACCATGCATAATTAATTTATGTGATTCAATTATCGAGTAAAATTGCGGTTAACCTTTAATCGATTGAAATTAAAAATGTTCATATTATAATCTATATCTCAAGTCAGTCAGTTGAAGCGATTCACAAGATGGCCGTTACGATTCGTTTTTGCCGATTACCTACTACGTGTCAATCCCTAACACATTTCGTTTTATGCATAGGTTTCAATTCAATGCCTCTAATTTTAGGTTATTATTTTTTCTGTACATTTTTAATTAATTTAAAATGTAAAAACGCATATTTAAATACAATTTCATTACTATTCATCTAATCAAGCATTATTGTTAACTTTGGAAATTAATTGGTGATTTAAAAAAAATATATTTATCTGATTTGTTGAAGATAGTGAGCGTGTATTGGAACATAAATCAAATGTACACCGTACCCATCCTATGTGAGATGGAGTATAGTTGCCGTCATTAAACTCAATGATTATTATAAAACATCGTAGCAAACTGCGCCTGATCTGGATCCATAGAAACCTGTTGCTTTGACTTTATTTAACAATAATTCCTAATACATGAAAATTAATAAAGAAATTAAATCGACAATAATGATTAATTGATGTGATAGATTGCTGGGCAATGCAATATAATAACTTTCAATCCAAGGTTTCTGCATAAATAGATGTCTTGCTAAATTTATCAGGCGTTTTGATTTTTGTTTTATTCACACAGCATTTTTTAAATTTACACAACGTTATAATACGGTTTTTCTCAGGTGAATAGCCGAAAAACGAGCAGAAGAGCTACCTGATATTAAGTGGTCACCCTAGCTCCTGAACATCAGTAGCAACAAAGGTATTATACTAATAAGTTTGCGGTGAAGAAAGGAAAAAAAACAAAAAAAGTATCTCGTATTTTTCTTATGAAGGAAGAAACTTATGGTGACCCTAATTTTTACCCACCACAATGCTTTAATGATCATTGCACTTATATTGAACAAAGTAATGATTTATTTGTTTATGTAACTAGTCTGTTTAATGACAGTTTAAACTACAACCTCTCGATCGCCGAAGGGTTTCAATAAACTTGAAAGTAAAGTTGAGTTAACTTTTCTTATAGATACTTAAATATGTATGTAGATCGGTACTTTATTTCATCTTTATGGTTTCCGCGGCATTAACATCTATTAAGTACGTATTTATAAATATCTACTAGGTATGGTAAAAAACTGCATTTCAGTAGGTACGAAACTATTCATTAATTATTTATTAATTCATCATTAGTTTAAAAGGAACTTAGCTCCACGTTTGGTTTTAATTAATTTTAATTTGTCCCCAAGTTTACGAAATGTCCTTAAAAGGAAGGAGAATGGAGTGTTTACATTTTTATAAAAAACTAGCTATCCGACCGCAGCTTCACCTGCGTGGAATTAGTTTTTTTTCATTTTCACCCTCTATTTCAAACCTCATGGAGTATTTTTTTAAAGTAGCCTATGTGTGACCCTATTTGTAGCGTATGTGGGTCTTCAACTGTTTTCATTTCGAAGGGCATCAAAATCTGGCCGGTGGTTTAGTTTCGCATTGGATTGCTTTTTTCAAGTCTCCAACCTCAGTGATTCAAAAATCACACTGAAATTACTGCAAGATTCTGTATAGTACCTAAAACATTGTAACGTACCTAAGCATTATGTAATATACTAATGTAAAAACTATGTGTAGGTAAGCATTATGCTTTATGGTTAATTAAACAAACTAAATAGTGGAGTTATTTTGGTCTCTACGACCTTATTGTTGTAACACTTGACATTTTAATGGCCGCAGATTTCCGGAAGTGTTACATTTTTAGGCAATTTCTGAGGCATTAAAATAACACAGTTTTTAAACAGTAATCTACTATAATCTCACCTAACGGTACTTAACGGTTATTAACCACCAATGTGACGCGATGTAAAAAGTAGGTATTTTCCACAGAACAGATAAAAGAGTAGGTATTCCGTGGTATTTTCTCCCAACCTTAAGCCTTTAGGAATTTGAGCACAAAAATATTTACAAAATTCATACTTATATTATAAATGCGACAAGCTGTCTGTGACGCTTTCACTGCTAAACCACCGTCCCCATTTGGATAAACATACAGGAACTATAGTATAGGTAGGCTACTTTTTTCAAAAACCAACTCCTAATTCTAATTCTTTAGGACCTAAAGAATTAAAAGTGGAAATGAAAGTTTGTATGAAAAACGCTTGACCGATTTCGATGAATTTTGTCAGGAAGATAGTTGATGACACAAGGTCATACAAGGCTACTTCTTTTTTCAAAAACCAACTCCTAAGCGCCTGAAATTGGGGATGAAAATGAAAAAAATGCGAATTCCACGTGGGCGGAACCGGCGGTGGATAGCTAGTACCCAATGTCGGCAAGCCAGTATTGGGTAAAGCTTATGAAGCTATTAAGCATGAATTGGCCGATAGATGGCGTTAAGTGGTAAGAAAGTTACATAAACAGGCGAGTTGAGACGAGCCAGAGCCAGAGCGCTCAGTTTGCGAAATGCACAGACCGCCGCTGCCTCTGCGTTACATCATCACTGACACTTACGAGAACCACACCACTCCTACGATACATACGATCGCTTACTCTAAAATAAACGCTGCAAATACTATTAATATTTGCTTTATGTGTAAGCGTTAAAGTTTAAGTAAGCCTTTAGTTAGAGGTAGGTAAATGTAGCCTTTAGGAATTTTACCCTGCGACCGAAGTAAATTTTTTGTAGCCAATAACACTAACAACTTATACTACTCTCTTTCTCTCTCTGTTGCCACCACCACCGTGCCACCACCATTATTATTTTTGAAGAGTGTACCCACATATTATCATCACAGGCGCATCACCGAAGCGATTCCGGCCAGGAAAGAAGGAAGAGGAAAAAAGAAGTTAATCTAGCAAAACAAAGTCACGGTTTCATTTTGAGAAAGTTAACATGATTTTGTTTAGGGTTATTGCTCATTTTTTTAAGTGGGTGGCGTATTTTTTTGAGTTCACTCTCAAAAGATCCCACTTATCTTTTTAATTTTTATTTATTTTTCCAACCTATAAATACATTCTTACCAACGCGTTTTGGTTACAGCTATGTTTGCCTGATTAAAGTTGAAGTCATTGTAGTAAAGGAACATAATATATTTCGCACAGATTCTTCTTGAAAACAAAAACCAAGAATTAGCCGGCTTACCTACCTTACCTAAGTTTAGCTGTACTTCCACGTTGATGCACTCCGAGGCTGTTTTACTACTTGCTTAGTCTCGTAGATCGTGTAGATATAATATACGTTTCAAAGCGTAATATCTATCCGTATGTCATCAAAACTATGACGTTACTTTGTCCGATTAACCCTAATTTCGTCCACCTTCCTTTTCTCGGAACATAAAAACAAAACGATGCATGATTCTACCTTTTTTGTTTAGAAGTAGTAGTTTATGTGTATTAATGCTGTGAACTTGGTGTTAATGATGATATAATTGCCTTCTTTTATTTTTTAACTAAGCTCGTGAGTGTATTTAATCTACTTACAGTAATTTTTAGGGTTCCGTAACCAAATGGCAAAAAACGGAACCCTTATAGATTCATCATATCTGTCTGTCTGTCTATCTTTATGTCACAGCCATTTTTCTCCGAAACTATAAGAACTATATCTTTGAAAGTATTTGGTAGGTATTTGTGTAAAGTACCTACCTATTTCGTAAGTAGATGTATTCTGAGAACCGCTTTAACATTTTCACATAAAAAGTTTGTCACTTTTAACTGACAGAAGACGCATCGTCCTGTCAGTACATAGTGTCAAATACATACTAATTTTGGGTAGCGTTGCAGCCGCGTAGGTATCTCATGAATAGCGTTGTGTGAGAAGTGCCTTAAGATTTGGTTTCCTAGGAAAGCGGTGCCGTCATATAGCGGCCGTAATACAGCGGTGAATGACGTCACTAGAACGTTGTCTATGTAAACGAAATGGTGCGGTTTCCTGGAGAGCGGTAACTGACACCGTAACGTCAAAAAGCGGTACCGCCATTTGCATGACGGCCGTCTTGTCGGTGTCCGATGGTTTGGTCAACGTTTTATTGACAGAGGTGAAGCTATTTTTAATACGTATGTGTTTTTTTTTTCGGAACAACGTAAAAAATGAGTTCCAACTCTTGGTGCAGCGAGGACGACGAAATTTTAATAGATTTCGTTCGTAACCACGAAGCAATATATAATATAAAAAGTAAAGATTATAGAAAAAGTCTTCTGATGATAGTTCATCCTCCAAGTAAATTACTAAAGCTAAATCAAGGTCGTCCATTTTCTATCTTGGATACTTTTCGTTTCACGTTTATTTAAAAAAAATGACTGACGGTGTGTTAAAACGGCCGTGGAACTTTCCACATGTCATCACCGTAAAGACGGCCGTCTGTTTGGGTCCGTAATATTACGGCCGCTATATGACGGCACCGCTTTCCTAGGAAACCAAAGCTTTACACACAGCCGAAGTAGTTTCCATTTTTTGTCACGTTGTGCGCTGCGATCGTTTTGGTACATCTACCACCCGCTTCGCACATAGGCAATAGAGTAAATAAAATGTTCTCGTTTCCCAAAAACCGATCAGTCTTGAATAAATCTATCCGACACTGTTAGCTTTTCTATGTTATTTTCTAAATAATCCTGCATTGCGGTGAAATCCGCCGCTGTGTCATGTAAATAAAGTCCTTGGTGTTCCCCGAAGGATTTAAATTTTACCTCTACACGGTCAAAGGTGACCGCTACCGTGACAACACTTGAATTATGTAAAAGGTGTTTCATAAATTTTGTTTGTAACAAATACGACCTACCTGTTTATATGTATTGTTGTAAGTATTTAATATCATATTATTATGATGCCCTTTGAAAATCATAATAATTATTATTTATTACAGATTTTTTTACAAAATTGTTTATACCTTAGTAGCTAGCGTCACCTATTAACACAATGTAAAACTAGTATGCGCCAAAGGTTTGTTTACCATTCTTGTATACATTGTAGTTTTTAGTTGAGTCGGTAGATGGCGCTGATATATAAACTTCACTTAAATGGGCATAGATGGGGCTATTACTTTTTAATAGATTTATTTTGAAAACAAATCTCGAAGTTACGACAATGTTTATAAATTATTATACCCAATATTAAAATTGATTTAATATCATCGATTGTACCTAGAACAAATCAAAAGATAAATTATACGTCGAACCAATTACAAGTAGTAGGTTCAGGGATTCCTGTCTTTAGAATAATTTAATTGCTTCTGAAATTACATATTACCAAAGTTACAAGTAGTGTTTGTTGTATTTTGAAACTCCGCCCGGTGAGAATTGTTATAGGTATATAGTTGATACTTAAGGCAGCATTAAAGATTTGAAATACACCTACCCTGCGATTCTGCCTGCATTTAATTTTAGCTGCTTTTTATTTTAATAATTAATTTAATAATTAATTTTAATTCTGCCTTTAATTTTAGAAAGATATGCGTTTAATCAAAATTAGGTACTTAGTCTATGACAAAGGATTACTTTGTTACACATCTTGCCCGTGAGAGTCTGTACAAAGCTTTCAAGCTTTACCCGTATCTGGCTATCACGATCTCTGATTTTGTGAAGATCCGAGCGCGTAGCAATAACTAAAACAATTTTTGTTCAAACTTAAATTGATTAGAAATATTAAAGTACCACCCTGTTTTTTTACCAATAGCCAGTTTTACAAACTCTGGTAACCCTGCTATAACATATACCTAATTGAATACAGCAGACTAGTAACAGCTACGGGATAGGTTACTTGGGAACTTTTAGATACGACTACTGCAGCAGTTCTAGAGATTAGCTCGTTCAAGTTCAAACAAACGAAATAACTCTACATACAGCTATGTTATGGTCTCTATTAGTATAAATGAAAAGTGGCATCTTCCTATAATGGGATGCACGTAAACTTTGTGTGAACTATACCTGAAAAAACGTATACAATTATTGAAATATACGTTATAGGCAAGTTATAGGTATATTGTGCCAATATGACTTTATTCTTTGAATTATTCAGAAGTAGAAGAAGTTCGAACAATATAAGTACAAACAATAAATAGCATATTTCAAACTTATTTTATGCGCCCCTGTGGCCTAATGGATAAGGCATCGGCCTCCTAAGCCGGGGATTGTGGGTTCGAGTCCCACCAGGGGTATAAAGCGTAAAATGTAACTTCTTTTTGTTCTGCGTTATTGTAATGTAACAAGATAATTGTATTATATTTAATGTACGAGATTTTGAATTTTAATTAAATAAAGATCTGTCTGTTTAATTAAAAAAAAGTAATTAGGTCCGAAGTTATTGGGTTAAAATTTTACTTCATAATATTCCATAAATATTTAAAAAATATTATTGTAAGATAAATTTCACCACCCTTCTACATTCGAATTCCCTGTGTTTAGTGGCATGGACAAAGAAACACATTAACATATATTATTATCTACTTAATTAAGAAATTAAAAAAAAAAATATTCATGATGCGATCTGAAATCAAATTCTCCAGGATTTCACTGCACATGCAGTCACTACCAATTAATATTCTCCATAATCAAGACATGGTCGTTACAATCATAGATCTTGAACTGTTTTTGGCTACAACCCATTAATGGCCCACTACTGAGCACGGGTCTCCCCTCATTATTGAGGAGACCTAGAGCATACTCCACCACCCTGCTCCAGTGTGGATTATTGAAGGGGTTAGTGGCCAACCCAGTATCGGAAGTTTTCAAGCCGCCTGAAGGCGATAACAACTCGATAACAACTGGGACCGACGGCTTTACGTGCTCTCCGAAGCACGGAAGCGCTAAAGAAATTTTGCCACTAGCGGTCACCCATCTAACTACCGACCGCGCCCGCAGTTGCTTTTTGTCAATCACTTATGATACACGCAATCCACCAGGTTTTGAGCGCGCTTGAACTGCTCACACCGAGACGCGACGCGACGCAACGATACTGGAAGAGGCCAGTGATTTCGCGCTGCGCCGCGCGTCGCCGCGAGACGCATCTCAATGCCGCGAGGTGCATCGTAAAAGTAGGCAATCTTGCACGCCGCGCGTACCGACAATGCACGGCTGCGTAGCGATGCACCGCGCTACGCCGCGAGGCGTCACGAGACGCAGCGCTGCATGAAGCAACGTATTCTGAATTGTCACAATGAAATGTGTATCTTTTCGTGTAGAAAATAAAGTTCTATTTTGAGCCGCTCTTTGAAAGACTGCGCGCAGCGTCGCGTCGCGTCTCGTCTCGGTGTGATTTGACCCTAATCGTTAAAGGAACAACGTAACATGGGTGAACCTGAAGGTAAATAACGCTTAGGGATCACCGTGCATATCCAGTGATTATTATATATTATCACCGTACACATATCCACGCATTTACATAAATAAACCATAGGTAATAGGAGCCACTTCAGTACGCTGCCAACCAAGAAAATAATGTGAATGTGGACATCATGTGCACACTCATCCACTCTCTCCAACACTCAACCCAAAGATGTCACAATACTTCATAATGATTACAGAAGAATGAAAAACCCGGATCATTATCGGATGATATTGATGCAATAAAGATGAATTTGAATTTGAGAAAGGTATAAAGCCCAGAGAGCTCCGTGCAGAGGACTTGCGTTACCGATCCTTCCTTTGCTTTGTTGGTCAACGTGCGCAATGAGAAGACATTTATTTGGAGTCAAGTCAAACATTTATGGCCCTTATACCCTGATATGGGCATAATCAGATAGGGGCATGGAGGGGATCCCTGCGATTCCTTCGCCTGTGCTTAGATAAAGTAGCTAAAATCCGTGATCACTGATCAGGATCTTTGCAGGAGCTTTGAGGATTTCACCCTTCGACCCATGTAACATGGGCCCTGTACCATGACAACTCGTTCCTATTTTGTGAATGGCCGAGTCGTCATTTTAGAACGCCCTAATTCCTATCGAGGCGAGGCCCATCGATGGATGACAAAATGTCAAGAGCTTCAAACAAAATATTCAACTATTAATACAACTATTGACAGACATGTTGGGCCCGACAGGGGAGAACGTCCCTTCTAAGCTGATACCTTAAATGGTTTTAGCCATAGCAGTTATTTTGTAGTCTACCGTATTGTGACATTTCAACCAGCCAAAATATATACCCAAATAGAATAGATAGATTATCCGAAAGGTTTATTGGCCGGCGCGTACCAAATGCAGGTACAGAGACGCACACAGGCGCGTCTGTGCGTGAAGTGCGTTTGTGTGCCGTCTGCGACCTTGGGTAGGGTCGTCTGATGCCTGGAACTTACTGAATTACGGCGGCGGGTGCGGGGGAAGCCCCCCTCCCGGGGCTTCGTCGAGGTCGATATTCAAATTTCAATCATAAGAGAACAATGCGTTTAATTTGTATGTTCTCATCACACCCACCTAATGTTTTCTTACTTTGTCGTGATTGATGCTTGTTAGACCTAGAACAGCCACACCTAAACAATGTATGTTGGAATCAAGTCTCGAACTAAAGATAATAATCATTATAATTTTTTTGCCATTTACCTACGTTACTGTAGGTACTTGTATGGGAAACTTGTTGAATTTCTTTTAATGTTTTCCTAAACATTGTTGTATTTAAAAAAGACACTTTACCTTGGGATTGTCTTCAATATGCAACCAGACCAGAAAAAGATGTTACATTTGCTTTCCTCACTAATAAACGTTTTATAAATTGTCTAAAGTAGATATTCCTATCAGGTAGGTACCAATATCCGAAAGACAATGTTTGTTCCTTAGGACTGAGATGGGATGGGGAAAAATAACCAAAAAATCTATTGGCAATTTTAGCTACACCACAATCTTTTATTAACAAATCTCATTATATATAACTGGTTATACCAGAAAAATGATGTGTACCTACTTCTCTTTAACGTTGAGCAAACTGCATTCAAATTCCGCTAAAGCCCTACGTTTTATCAATATTATGTGCGTATTTTGTATTCATTAATCAGTGAATAATTTTCATAACTTGTTTCGATGAAGGAAGACTTGTGGAAATTTGAAAGTCTGCTACGTTGTTCTCCAAGGTATTCCAAGTCTGCCAATTTGTCCTTACCCCAATAACTCCTTTTGCTTTGAGCGTAGACTAAAATGGGACAATAATTTATCACCAAGCTCCCTGTCAGTTACGTAAAAACCGGCCAAGTGCGAGTTGGAGTCGCGCACGAAGGGTTCCGTACCATTATGTATAAAACGCCAAAAAAATCTGGCCTTTTGTATGAAAGCCTCACTTAAATATTTACATTTACATCGGTAGCCACATATTAGCCACAAGCAACGCCATCTCTTGGACCGGCAGGTAACTAAATGCATCGGAATACATATTAGCCACAAGCAACGCCATCTCTTGGAGCGGAAGATTATCGCTATAGCGTCGAAGCCATATTTCGACTTAAATATTTATTTTATTCTGTTTTTTAGTATTTGTTGTTGTAGCGGCAACAGAAATACATCATCTGTAAAAATTTCAACTGTGTAACTATTACGGTTCATGAGATACAGCCTGGTGACAGACGGACGGACGGACGGACGGACGGACAGCGAAGTCTCAGTAATAGGGTCCCGTTTTACCCTTTGGGTACGGAACCCTAAAAACTGATCAGTAGTTTTAACTTAAAGCTACCGCCACGTAAATATAGTAATTCCCGTCAAAATTGCAGCTATCAAAAGTTAATCTCGGGCCGGATTTATGGCGCAAATGGCTGGGCATTGAATTTAGCACCTACAACAAAGGTAATCGAGTACGTCGGTGGCGACCTCTGGCCGCGGGCAACGAACGCAATGACTTTGATATAGGACGTCCGACGCAAGAGTAGGCCTCATTCCACTAGTGCGTGCGGGTGCACTTGGCTACCACCCTCAGGGGGTAGGGTGCTGTATAGAAAGTTTTGTCTTTGTGTTTCGAAATGTCTGCTACTGTTTCTTTGTTGGGACCGTAATGCAGGCGGTTATTAATGTGATGTAAGGGCCTTGACGCTGATAAGCAGGCGTTCTGAACGTGTATCGTTATGGGGTTCAATTCAGGAACGGTAGTTATTAAAGTGGAATATTTTCTCTGTTTACTTCATGTGTGTTTGTTTGTATGTAAACCACAGCACACTGTAGCTATTATAAAAAGTGAGCATTTGTTTATGTTTGTTATTAAAACTGTAGTCATCGGAAACTTTTGACGTGACAACGTCTTATAAATTGGTTTGCCGGGAGGCACTTCAAGAAACTGCGTTAGTAAGCTCCGCTCACGTTCCTTGGTGACAGTGTACAGAAAATGGTACAGCGCCATCTCTGGTTAAGTAGAGTAACTAGTTTGTTACCTCACTTAGTTGTGACTAATGGTTAATGGTCTAACGGTTAGCAGCGCTAGATGGCGGATGGTGTTACAATGTTTTAAATATAATTCTTTGTATACGTTTACCCCATGAAGATACGGGAACGCAGGGTCAACTTCACAAATAACCACAACTGCTTGCAAACCCAAAATAGCAGTAGCAGTTTATTATAAAACCAAAGAAGTCGACACATTGCCCTTTACAAATTTTTCTCTTTTATATAAACTCCACGTTACACTCGTTAGCTCGTTTCACAAATTGGTACAATGCCATCTTGTTTACAAGTGAGGAACTATTTAACAAAAATAAAACATTAAACTTAAATTGCTTCCGCCTTCACATGACGGTTAGACAGTATAAATAAATGTTTTAAATTGTTACTATTATTTCATCCTTCTTCCTACTATACGAATGAATATTCACATTAAAATTATTTTACCACTTAAAGTCGTTGTCACGTAAAACTTTCGCCCGTATACCGACGTTACAGGCAACCAATATTTTTTTTGCAATATAACGAAGTAAAAACAAGTAGGTACATATTATGCTAACATGGATGAGACCGTTGTTTTATACGTAAACAAGTGAAGCAAAATTGGAACTATCTATCTTCCATAATTTCTATAAGCTTTTATGATACAAGAATCTCAGGAAATGTTTTCGTTGTGGCTGGACTTGTGAACAATTGAAATGCGGGCCGAACGTTTAGCATAATACTAAATGCAGTGACACGGTCATGTGGCCTCTTGCTCGCAAATACGAAGATACCTACAAAACGTATCACGTGTTACATAAGATAGTACATTTAAAACATTATTAAATAGTTTAAAAAGGCGTGAGTGCCATAGAACACTCGGTTGGAATGAAGTTATAATGTTGAACTTTAACTCTGACACTTGAACATCTGAAATTCCTCACCTCACAGCCTTATCTACCTGACCTGACAGCTGGCACCTTATTGGCTATAAAACTGATTGACTAATAAACGCACATATACCTACGATTAGGCTCAGCCAATAGCATAGGTACATTCACATTTCCATCATTAAAAAATCTTACACTTTTCATTTTGTAGCTTCCATACTTCGTTTCAATGAATAACGCCACTCACTTATAGACTCGTACTATTCTTCCCTGTGGCACGGATGCCAGCAATACGGTATGTTGTGTGTCCATGTCTTGTACATGATCATAAACACCCAGACAAAACTATATTAAAACTCGTCATTTTTTCTGCCTACTTGGGAATCGAACTCAGATCTCTTTGAAAGAGCGGCATCAGCGAATGTTTTCCTAAGTCGTTGAGCTAATTTACGTAGATAATAGCAATTAATAATTATTATCATGCTGATAAATTTTATTACCCGTGGCAAATAAGGCGATTAACCTTCATGCGTGGCTTAAGCTCCTAAATGTCGAATAACCTACACGTGCCTTTTAGATGCTAAACAATCATAATTTGAAGACTTTGTAAAATGCCATTGAAACTCAAAGTATAATACTTTATTTCATGAATATTTCACTTAGGATATTTCGCATTGAATTCCATTTGCCATCTTCATTGCCATATATCCCAAAAATATTATTTTCTAGATACTTATAAGAATAAATAAAATGAGCATAAAAATAACATTAAAAAATATAATAGTTAAAGAAAAATATATCGTAAGTTTTAGGGGGCTATAGAAAGAAAAAATATATAAAGGAGTTATACTAAAGATTTAGATGGTGCGAGATTTTGTTCATTTTGGCCCCTAAAACCAAAAGGCTGACTGGGTTTCAGAAAAAAAGTAGGTACTACCCGTACTACACAGTTAATGTGAACTTTCGACCACGCCCACTGTTCAATATTAGGTGGGTACTTGGTGAAAAAGAAGTGTCATGAGATACATTTTATTTACTTTCAGATTCTGGATTTCTAAGCGTTTTCCACCTTCGTGTTATGAAACGGGATCGACTCAGTGAAATAATGTGTTTGTCATATTTTATTTTTATTACATGACCTTAATTAGACATTTGGCTATAAAATGTGTACCGTATTGAAAATAAAATGTTTAATTTTTTTATATTAAAAAAAATCTTATTTACTACCGAGATATTTTTATATTTCGTAAATCCTGCCATAAAAATTATTAAACGAGTGATACTTATTCCTGAGCTTATTCCCATATTTTATTCGGGTTATAGAAACTTGATCTTGTTCTGTCAACGAGATATTTTAATTTGACAATTTTGCTTTAGGTAACGATAGGTATAAAGTTTGTTGCCTATGGAAAACGATTCCCTATAAGTAGTCTAAAGCATAAAAAGGGTAACAGTAATTTAAGAAAATTAATGAAGACCAATACACATTACCATAATACTTATTACAAAAAAATAGTGCAGTATTTGTAAATTTTTCCCGTCACTTGCCGTAGCGCATCCGTGCGGCGTCACAAGCCGTGCCGCGCCGTGACGTCCACGGGACACAGTGTCACACACAAAGGGCTGCCACAGCCGGACAGGTCAGCCCGTTAAAACCCAGACATCTCTTATAATTGCAGTTAGCAAATGATATCTGCTGCTGCGCAGGAGTGCGCAACTCATAACAACCCGGCAACGGACCGGCTTAAACGAAAGCATTCAATTAAGATTATCATGGTTTTTACTGTTGTATTTAGATTATAGGTAATCTTGGTGTCGGTTCAGGGTTAGTTATGAATTGGTGGCGAGTAGTTCGAAAAGAGTTTGTAAAAACCTACTTCGAAGAAATAAATATTTGAATTTTGAATTTTACGTCTTTAAAGTGTACAACCGTTGTGACTAAGACATAAAGACCATAATTGAATGCCTTTGTTTTAGTTGGTCAGTTCTCAAGACGTTAAGTGCGCAGTGCTTTATCCGCTGGCAACTCTACACTCTCATAAGGTAAACGACGGATCGAGATGGCCACAACACACAGACACACACAGAATCAGAACTTAGTCCGTAGCTGGAATACGATAATAAACCCTGATGTCGCGTTTACCATTGGGAATTCGTCACGCAGTTAGCATTGGAAATCGTTGAATTGATATTCTGTTTGTACGTGCATGCAGTATATCGTCGATTGAAACCTAAATTGCGTTTTAGGTGAATCACAGATTGTCAGTTTGTCATCGACGTTATATTTAATCTTTATTGAATTGTGGAATTTTACACCTTTACATTAAATTTGTACCTAAAAACTTGAAACATTGCAACAGGCATACATAGATGTCGCTCGGAGAAGTTAGCTGTGGCCCTCGGAAGTTTTCACACCGCCCGATGGCCTTCGAAAAGGCTTACTACTGCTGTCTATCGATAACAACGGCTTCAGGAGCTCTTTGAAGCACGGAAGCGTTCAAGAAATGTTTACCATTAGCGGTCACCCAAATTTTGGCAATCGAATAATCATCATCACAGCTCGTTACTGTCACAATCCACCAACCTGGCCAAGTGCGGGACAACGAACTTAACACACTTTTGAGTTTTACGAACCCTCCAGGATGCAGGTTGCCATGTTTTCCTTCAATGTTATAGCTAGTGACATTTAAATGTTTAAAACGCATAATATATACCTAACTTCGAATAGTCTGAAGTACGTCCGCTGGGATCCGACCCCCACACTAGGAGGCCGATGGGCTAGCATTACTTTTATCAATTGAAAGCCATAACCCA
Source organism: Hesperia comma (assembly GCA_905404135.1). Lineage (NCBI taxonomy): Eukaryota > Metazoa > Arthropoda > Insecta > Lepidoptera > Hesperiidae > Hesperia > Hesperia comma. Next base: position 6,406,321 of record FR990018.1, read on the forward strand.
TAATGGTAATGGTAATGATTAATTGACATAGATAAATAAACCTTAAATAAAATGTGAAATATAAAAACATTTCAAACAAATCGTCTTCGTATTTGCAGTAAAAATACGTCTGAAATAGAGGTTTCGAGCCAGGCATTGCGCTTTTAAGATACTGCTGACTCAGACGCCGCAAACAGATTTCAAAGAGCGTATTATTTTTTTTGGAAATCTTGTTTTTTATTCGCTGTCAAAGGCATTAACTTGACGACGTATAATGGATTTGAAACGGATGATAACTATGTAGGTACCTATAATTTAACGTTAATTTAATGTTGGAAATCTGTTGACCGTCGAATTTCTGCGAAAAATTCTTCTAAAAACCCTTCCTAAACAAGAGGTAGGTAATATTATATTAGTACCTCTCCCACATAATAAGATCTTTCATTTGTTCTGTAACTACATACAATTGATGTGTAACCAATCAAAATAAGGAGGAGGTTCTTCATTTGGCTGCTGTAAGTTGCTGTTTGTATTTACTTGTTATTTTATAAATGTTTGCTGCGTGTATTTATTTTAATTATTCTTTGATCAATCTTCATTTCATTAGTTTCTTGAATAACACGAGATTTACTTATTAATACAAGTATTTATATTTAGAAGTAGTAAACATTGGATTGGCCTAGTACTGCACAGTTAGTGCAATTAGTAAATCATTTCAATTTGCAATTGGTCGTCATAAGCGGACGGTGGGGTCATGCGATAATACGACGACAATTCCATTGAACCAGTTTATGCAACATGACGTACTGTGACCGGTCGTTTTAAAAGATCTAAAATCAAGATACACTGCTAAATTTCAATACTGACTATGGGTCTCGCATCCGTTGAGAAGGCTCCATGGGCGTAGCCAGGTAGAGTAAACACTTACGGTTGTTTTATCATTAAAACATCTGCTTTGAAAATCTGATTTAAGGGATCAGGAGATCTCGTCTTCTCTGGATCAATGGATGAGTTTACTCAGATAAAAATAGATCAAATAAAAAATATAGAAACAGATAAAAATAGAGGCCTAGAGCATAATCGACCACGCAGCTTTAATTCGGATTGGTAGAGACTATGTTCCTATTTTTTACCTATGTTCCTACATCGTTTTGCTTGAGCCCGGCAAAAATGCGAAAATCACAAAATATTAATCTGGATTTTGGTTCAATCGAACACCATTGTAATATTGTAAAACCCGCTTTTTGTACGATTTTTAGTACAGTACTAAAAGATTTTATTGAGAAGTGTCCGTCTATCTGTTTTTGTGTTCAAAATTCAAGAGGGAAAAAACCGTGTTAGATTAATCTTATACTTATTTGAAACATTTTCGATCGTTTTCTAATCAATTTGATGGATCTAGACCATGGCGTTTTGTACTGATCGAATGCTAGTAGGTATGTTTGTATTTTCCTTATTGAGATGTAAGGTCACCTTTAAAGAGTTACTTTGTTACCTTAGAAACATCAGCACAAAAACTACATTGAATACATTTTGAACTTAGCAAAACAGACATCAACAAAAGTAGAAAAAGCATAAATGAAAATTAAGGAGAATAGGTACCTGATATTACTATAGTAGAGAATAAAAATAAAGTACCTAATTTATTTTGTTATTAATTTAGGCATGATTGTTGTATCAAATAAAATAATTAACTAATTAATTCAGATTTTATATGTAGGGTAGACTGGGTACGGTTTAAACGATTTGGCTTTAATTGTTCGTAATTTTGTTGTTTATAAAAAGAATGATTATACAAAGGATTAAGAAAAGAACATTGAGTACTTTAGTACATAGTATCTCAATGGTTAAGAAGTTAAAAGATGGTTAAAAGTTGCCACGTAAAAATACTAGTTAAATTGACTACTAGTGTTTAACATTCATAGATACTTCCTCAATACCCACACGTTTGTTTAAACCTCGCTACTGGTTTATAAAGTTGTTAAAGGGCTTAGATTACATATGAAAGTGCTACTTTATTATGCAGATAATGTAATGCTTCGAAATGGTTTAACGTCGATGCTAGTACATTATGCCACTTTTACGCTATTATACCTCGTTTGCAGTTAAAACGATATTAAAATAATGAGTATCGCTTGTCTGATTAAGGCATAATGCCGTCGAAAATGTCATGCGATAGCGCTCGATTCTACAGTCATAAATATCAATCTGCGGTCATTAACTGTTACACACACGACTCGTACCCTTGCAAACAACCTAGACTAGTCTTATGAGACCCCTAATGCACCTTCAGTTTAACTACACACGACAATATAAGCGTACAGGGTCATAAAAATCAGGGTTCTAGAAATGTTTGCGACGTACATTCACAAGGTTGTTAAGTTTTCCCTCCTCCTTAACTTAAGCATCCATTTACAGTTCATGTCATTAGAACATTATTTTTGGTTAGTGCTAGTATTTGACGCCAGTTTACAAGAAAATGTGCCGTTAAATCATTTTAATGGCCGTTGGTCGTACGACGTGCTAATGTGTTGACTGTCGAAGTTTAGTATCTACTAACTACCTACGTATAAAATCAAATTAATATTTTTGGATTTTGTTTCTGAGTCAGAACAAAATATTTGGCATTTAAAAACAAGTTTTTATCGAGGTATGAAATTTTTTACTTTTTACTTTACATAACCGAAACATTAATTAGGTTAACCAACTGAAATTATAATTATTAGCTACAGATCAGGAAATAAAACATTTGATAATCATAATTATTATATTACTTATGTTCATTATTATAAATTATCATATTGTACAAAGCTTCACATAAAATTTAATATATCTCAACTCTCGTAAGTATTGCGCCATCGAGGCGCCATCGCTAATCGTGACATTCTTCCACAGATCACAATTAGTGTAGCATAAACGTCAGACCACAGAGTACGTAGAGACATCATTTACAAATTAAAACATTACTCAACTTCGGTAGTGATTGATATTTTAACATGTCAGTACATTTGATATAATTAACACAAACAAGAGATAAATAATATAATCTAACATAATAGGAATGTATTGGCATGTCTTAGTCACTAAAGCTAACAATCGGCCTTTCCTGACTTTTTCACGTCCCGTGAAATAATTTTAATAAATATGTACTATAAAAGTTTTCCTATTAACTTATCACTTAATAAACATTGTCGTTTGAATAAGAAAAAATACATAATTGTCAAGAGAACATCATTAAGTTACAAAATCATGCTATAGCTACACCATTTTTCATTCTAGGTATAAATAAGCTATGGTTCATTTGTACACTTAATTATTCATTGACATATTACATTTTATTTATATTTATAAGCTTTAAACGATTTCTTCAAGATAACTATGATCTGAATATCAATGAAATCTCTTAGGCTGCATGCAATACATTAGACACTGGAAAATTTAATTGAATGAATCTGAGACGACCAAAATATAGGTATTAACTCAAATTAAAATTACAGGAAAACTGTCCAGAAAAATAACATACTGCACATAAATAGGTACATAGCTCGCTGCAGTTATTTCACATAATTAATTGGCAAAGATTTATCGCTGTAGCATAAATTTATCTCACTTAGATACATATACATTTCTTGAACATGTAGACTTTATAGTACACTGGTACACAAGCAAATATTTAAATCCACAACTAAAATATATCCTGCTAATATCATGTATTATTCGTGACTTTATACCTAGATCGTTCTGCTCTTCTAAAAAAACGTAACAAAAAAGTTATTTTCCTGCAAAGTGATAAGGAATTCTGAATTTCTTATTAATAAAACTCTTGGACTATTCTACTTTTCTGTACCCTTTTACATCTATCACTGGTTGAACATGTTCTCTTGTATCTTCTGATCATTTGGCTTCTTAACATCTATGACTGATAAAGTAAGTCCGAAGGATGAATGCTCCCACTTAGGTTATCCTTTTTTCTGGTCTCAATTGAATCACCATCTCGGCACGTACTAGCACATAATTAAGCACGAGTCTTTTCAGTTGTATAATGAATTGATAAATTTGATATTGACTTCATTTTGTTATATTGTAGATTTGGAAGGATTGGTTCTGATGCCATTGTAACTCAAGTTCTTGTTAACATTTTCCTTTTGATCAATGCGGCCATTTCATATCCACAGTTAATAAAATACTTGACTCGTTTATCATATAAAAATTTGACTATTTCATACATTGTGACCTCTTCCTATCTACAGTTGATTCTTCCGCTGAACCATTGTCATCTCTGCTTGTCCACAGTGGCTGTGATCATTATGGCCTCTTTCTATCCACAGTTAATTCCTCTACTGAACCATTGTCACCTCTGATTGTCCGCAGTTGATTCCTCCATTGTATCATTGTGGCCTCTACAATCCACAGCTGATTCTTCTACTGTATCATTGTGGCCTCTACTAATCCACAGTTGATACCTCTTCTGAATCATTGTGGCCTCTACAATCCACAGCTGATTCTTCTACTGTATCATTGTGGCCTCTACTAATCCACAGCTGATACCTCTTCTGAATCATTGTGGCCTCTACAATCCACAGCTGATTCTTCTACTGTATCATTGTGGCCTCTACTAATCCACAGTTGATACCTCTACTGAATCATTGTGGCCTCTACTAATCCACAGCTGATTCACTATAATTTTACAGCATTAAAATTTCAGTATTGCATGATTTCTGTAATGTTACAACATAACTAATTTGCTTAAATCCGTAAATAACACATTATCATCATAAAACAGCGTGTAAGAGGATCAATATCTTAGTAATCCACATATTAGATATACATATATTATGTAGCAGTCGTCTACATCAAAGTTAACTTTTACTTTCAACAAAATGCTGAATAAATTGATAAGTTAAAATTCTGTGTTGTTTATTATTTTCATTTATGCCATATCGTACAGCGTTATGATATTTTCAAGTTCTTACTTACCTAATATTGATTAAATTGTAAATGTGTTGTCAGATTTAACTCCCTTTAAGTGAACTAAAGTTTCTAATGCTACTGCTACATCTGTGTATGCGTCACAGCGTCAATGTTAGTGTTAATATCCAAAAGCACACTGCTTAACGCGCTAAAATGTGTATTGGCTACGTCTGCATATTAATGCATTCAATCATTACATTGTCGTAATTTCCGTTGTCGCTTTTCCGCTTAAAATAATGTAGGCATACATCCTTCTCCTGTTATATCGTCTCGTCTCACTCTTATCATTTATTTAGTGCACTAAATTCTCTTTGATGTGTCAACAATCAGGCGCGACTCAATTTAGCTCTTAGCGTTTAATGCCGTTAGTAATGTCGCATACAAATTAGCGCGCTAACATGTTGGTTACGTTTGCGTACTGTTAAGACGCGTTATGAACACAGGTGAAGCCGTAGAGTAAGACTCATTAAATGCTGTCTAGGTTTTATCAATTGCAACGTGACATTTACGTACCTACATAGAAGTTTTTATAAATTTGGTAAAACAATGGTGAAAAGCTTAGGTACGTTTTTATCACTGCCTATAATTTTGTTTCTAATATTTCTAACCAATGGTCTCTTAGAAATTGATTTTTCATTAGTAGGTAACACTCGCCATTGTTAAACAAATAGAAACTTACCAATCTCACCATATAAATATGGCGTTACAATTATTTAAATGCGCACGGGTTCGCACATTAACTTGCAGTAACTACTTTACGCATACTAATCAAGTAAACATTTTGTAATTGTTTAAAAATGCTTATTTTCATATTCCTTCATTTCTCACTTACTTACTTTTTCTCACTTATTTCTACCGTCTAACGTTTTTCCTCAGCTTTTTAATTATCACAATTTCACTACAGAAATAATGCAATTTTAAAACAAAACTGTTATCTCTTTGTTCATCATCATTGTAATCTATTACTGTCCCACTGCTGGGCACGGGTCTCTCTATCCAACGTCCCTCACATAACTCAGGTACTTACACATAGTCTATTACGCGGTCAAGAACGTATTGGCGCATTAAGAATAATAATCAGGTATATTTCACACCTAGAAATTTAACATATTTATGTATTTCTAGTGATACAACTTTCTTTTGCTTTTGCCATTAATACTCGAATTCGACGCATCAATCTACCGATACCTTCAAAGTACTATCAGTTAAAACTTATTTCCTCTTTTATAACTATCTAGATCATTTCACTACCTATATCTGTTATGTCTCTCTGATTTATCACATAAGTAGGTATTTTATAAATCACTGATATTATATTTTATAAAATGTATTAAACTCTATTCATTTGTCAGCAACCTGCATACCTCTACTTATTATCTTTTCACCTTTGATGCTTTAAATGTCCAGACGGAACATCGAATCCGCGGAAATGTGTCAAAATTGTGGCTAACTCTTAGCCACAACTTTTATATCATTACACACACATTACGCACACATAGACAATAGGCGAAGGTGTAAAACATCGCCTGCACGCACACATGCTTGATATTGTTGCCTTGTTTTTGTTTTCATTGTAGGGCGACGCTCAATCTAGACACCCAAAACACCAAAGCTTTTCACGTAACTATTTTACCATATGAGTTATAAAATATTTCTGTAGTGTTGTTCGTTACTCACTCTCAACAAAATATAATAATTTATTATTCGGAACAAAGGTCTTTAAATCTGCTTGCGGTATAAATTCACTTACTACATAGAAGATATCGTCTTTGTCTTTTATCCTTACTAATATTATAAATGTGAAAGTGTGTTTGTTTGTTTGTTTGTTTGTTTATTTGTTTGTTTGTTTGTTTGTTTGTTTGTGACGCTTTCACGTCGCAACAAAGCTATTATATGGTAAGGTTTATGTGTGTGGGGATAGGTAGGAGGGTGGAGAGTGACGTAGGCTACTTTTTACCGCGGAAAAACATCCCATTCCCATGGGAAGATCGATGTTTTGTTAGTTGCTAGATATTCATTTTCGGAGTTGTTAATAGATGGCGGTAATAAAATTCATTTGCAAGTTCTGAATTACGCTGTCAAATACTACATGTAATTTACTTAAGTCATAGGCAAATGTAATAGGCTACTCCCCGCTCCGGCTGTATTCAGTGTACCGCCCGCCCGCTGGCACTATCCTGTTGACTGATGTCCGCAAGTTGCTCAGCCAACAGGATAGTGCCAGCGGACCAGAGGGACCTTGGAGTCGAGAGCCTGAACGACTTCATCGAGAGATTGGCACGCAACATGTTCGGGCGTGTCGACGCGTCGCGGTTCCCGCATCTGCAGGACCTGGCGCCGCTCCACACCCGTCCACCGGACCGCTGGGCCTTCCCGCGCGACTTGCTGGTTGCGCGGGACGGGCCTAGCACTGACTGATACTGGGGCTTCGTAAGTCGTCGCCCGGCGCTGATCGGCTCCTGCTGGGCTTCCCACCAGCGGGATTCACCCGGTAGGGCCTCGATCGCCTGGGCGGCGCAAAGATGAACCCCATCCCGTTTAAGACTCTGTGGCCTGTAAAAAGGCCACCACTCACCGGACTTGACCTATTGGTTAACCACAGATGGACAACCAAGGGCCTTAGGGCCCAGCCCAAGAACCGGCCCGTTTTAACGGGTCCCGAGAGACACCCCCAAAGGGGAACTAACGGTCCCGAGGGCTCCACACACCTCAGACAGGGTGGAGTGAAGAGAGCGAGTAGTAGGCTACTTTTTAGCCTAAATTCCTATGGGAGCGGGACCTACGCGGCTGTTACCTACGGGTCCCGAAGCGAAGCGCGGGCGGTTCTCTAGTTAGAGATATAACTGAAACACACCATCTGTGTTAGCCTAACAATAAAATTTATCCAAAGTAACTACTACAATCGTTCTTATCACAGTGTACTGTTGTATAAGTTCAATCAAACAGATGTTTCTATATTTTCATGTTTAGGTATTTTTCACTCCTACACCTAAATCTAAAGGTTACGTTTGTTGTTTTTTTTTTTTTTTTTTTTTTTTTTTTTTTTTTGGTTGAGACCAATTCTGTCGGCATCATATGTTGGGGCGAAATCCTATGAAAGTCATTATATGTATATATATATATAGACGTCAACATAATTAAAATATTGCTTTTCTTCAGCGATATTTTCTAAAATAAATCAACCTATCAAAATCTTGATTGTGGAAAACGGGTAAAATTATTAGATATTTTATGGCAGTAGTAATAACATTTCATAACCTCTGTATTCATACTACACACAGGCATAGGTATCTTACCTAATGCTTATCTATACCTAATGCTTACTCACAAATTAAAATTAAATCTTACCTACTTCTATTCAATTCTTGGCTACTATAAAATGTCATAATATCACTATTGAACATCGTTTCGGTTTTTTCTTTTGTGTTCTTCAATCTATCAATTTATACTCTCAGGAAATAAATTTGTATAATGTCTTAAATTACTTTAACAAATTTTGTGTCATTTATATTATTTCTTCAGATAAATTAATGTTAGACATGTATAAAATACACGCATATAATAAATACTTGCAGAAATATTTTGGATGGTTTCATTGCTAACACTAACAAAACTACATGACCATGACCCTTGAACGTGATCATTAATAAGTAGATTTGAGCGATAGATTTTAATAAGCGACATTTGATATACTTAGTTACACTTAATTATTTCAAAACCAATCATCATCTTTAATATTTCACACCACATTAAAGATTTAATTAACAGATTTGTCATAATACAAATTCTGGATAACCTCATCTGTCTAAGTAATGACAGGAAAACTAACCATGAAAACTAACAGGGATGGGTGTCTAGTGGTCTTATAAAGTTATAAGGTTGTAACATTAACATTTACTACTTGATAGATACCTCTCATCAGTATAACAAGTATTGGCTAATCTCAAACAATTATTATATAACTTCAAAGTTTACCTAATATTGTGGTATTAAATAATGTCAAATTTGATTGTTTATAAGAGTTTATCTACCTGTCTCCAATAATCTATAATCATGTACTGCTTATATCAAAATAGCTCAGCTAATTTCAATGTGGTTCACATTGATTCAAGAAATTACATCACAAAGATAATGTCAATTTAAATAATCCCATATAAACTTTAATTTCCATAGCGATTACTCACCATGCGTATTTATAAAAATCGTAAGTGATCAATGTCTGTACATTAATATTAATCTGGAAAATATTCTCAACGCTCTCTCTACTAATGAAGTAAATCTTATTACAAAATCTCTAAAATTCTACTCTGTTATCTGATCACTTTTATCAAATACTTTTAAGTAACATAACTCTATACCTAGCTGGTTAATGGTAGGCATCTCTGTATCATTACGAAATGACTATGATAAATCTAAAATTACGGATTTATACTAAGACCAAATTGTTTACTGTAGGTACTTAGTTCTAGATCCTTGTCGACAAGATCACAAGACTCATTGCCTTGATAAAAAATGTGCACAAACCTTACACGCACACAATGTGTCGGCCAGACACAGACATCTTTAATTCTTGTAGTCTGAAACTCTGAAAATCTGAAGCTCGTTGATCAAACCTGTTGCTGTGTCTGAATTCAATAATACATCTTCCTGTACACTAGACTGTCCACCTGATGCTATTTCTAGTCCAATTCTCATGTTATTTGAACTCCTTCTGTACTTCCAAGCATGTCTTTCATTTGCATTGCAACATCAATATATTATTCAAACTGAAAAAAATAATAATAGCAAACAGTATCCATTCCGACTCAGTTTACATGATACACAATCATATGGGTATGTGCGTTTATATTCATATTACATAATGTTTTTATTCAAAACACTAAACTTGATTGACATGATACAACAGATCTGATTATCATAATTAGCTGCAATTTCGTTTTCTCTGGGTATTTGTTTAACACTTGAAATGCTTTATTGATGAAACTAATTTTGGTTATATTAACTTCATCAAAGTTGATTTTCATTTTAAACAATTTTATCTAAACAAAACATAATTAGATTTATAATACAAATACTCTCTAAATCTCTACTTTCTAATCTTTATTGCCTGAATGCGAGTAACAAAATTTCATAACGCGTTCCGCGCTTTTATATTAATACGCAAAAAAAAATCATGACAAATGAGAATAGGTATGTTTACATAACTTTTCATAGCTACTCTCAAATTAAATGATGATCAATGATATTATTATCATTATTTGTAATATACATATTCAAATATTCTGACCTTCTTGTGGACGCGAACTCGTAGAAGCATATAGCTTCCATTTATCCCTGCTTCTGATCTATTAGCTACAGATCAGGAAATAAAACATTTGATAATCATAATTATTATATTACTTATGTTCATTATTATAAATTATCATATTGTACAAAGCTTCACATAAAATTTAATATATCTCAACTCTCGTAAGTATTGCGCCATCGAGGCGCCATCGCTAATCGTGACATTCTTCCACAGATCACAATTAGTGTAGCATAAACGTCAGACCACAGAGTACGTAGAGACATCATTTACAAATTAAAACATTACTCAACTTCGGTAGTGATTGATATTTTAACATGTCAGTACATTTGATATAATTAACACAAACAAGAGATAAATAATATAATCTAACATAATAGGAATGTATTGGCATGTCTTAGTCACTAAAGCTAACATAATATACATACATGTAACGTTAAAGCTGAAGTCGTACAAAGTAATCTAAACTCCAAACGTACGATCAAATGTCCTAATTTAAAACCACTAGAATACGATTGTAAAAGTTATATAGGTACTCATAAATACCTATTTCTTCACGATCTCAGTTCCAACTTTATCCGAGACATCACGAACCAAGTTCCATTAGTCCTCAGAAACGTATTCGTGAAATAAAGCAAAAAGACTAATACAAAACTAAAATATTGAGGCTCAAACAATCCTTCGAATGGCCGGAATGGCCGTTGGGGACCGATTCTCGCACTCACTTTTATTTACACGATGGAATATTTATTTGATTTCTTTGGTTTATTACAAACTTAATTCTACTATTTACAATATAAAACCATAAAATACCATGTTGTGATACAATCATTGTACAAACGAACCACTTTAAAAACAGACCGAACGTGTTTTCGTTATCGCATCTCATAAAGTAAACACTTGAAGTTGAACTTGAAGTGGTTCGTACGGCGAATGAAACTGACCCTTGTGTGGGTGGCTTGCTAGCTAGCCTGTTCTCGCTTTAACGAATTACCATAAGTGTAAAAGGGAAAGAATTACGTGCGTAGGTTAATATCAGTTAATATTGCATAGTGGCGCGAGCACGAAATTTGTATGCGCGAGAAGCCCGCAGAGGGCTTGGTGCCAGTTTTAGGTTATAAACGTCACCACTGACAGGTGCGTTGCGGTGATATTGCCAGATGAGAGGCTACCGTTCTAAGTATTTTGATTGATTTGTGCCCATGGATATAATTTCAGAATATTTCTTCCTTCGGTTCATTTTATTTTTACATTATCTATGTATTTAAAATTGTTAGTGACAATGGTAGATATCATTGTAATCTCACTATGCGAGACCGGCTTGGTTACTAAATACATACACAAAACATATTATATGATTAACCTTAAATATTTATCGAGTTTTGGTATATTATTTTTCCTATTGAAAATTGTATATGACTTTTCTTCGTTCTTCAAAAATATTTTTTATTCGACAATATTCGAATTAGCCATTAGGTATACATGGTAATCGTCTCCTTCTCGCACATGTAGTGCATCGTTCACCCGTCTACAAGTGTTTGACTTTAAACTTTTCGCATTCAAAATTTGCATATAACATAAAACCGCAATAAATTCCAGAAGTTCGTTAAATTCAAGAAATGGAAGGCTCAAATTATAACCGGTTTGAACCTACAAGTTCTTTGTGGCTTATTTGATTTTGATTTTTTTTGTGCTGATGCGTAGTAACAGTTGAATTGAATTAAAACACTAATAGGGTTGGTTTGCATTGAAATAAACTTTTATTTTAGAGCGTAGGAAACTTTGTAGTTAGAGGCATTTCATATCTCTTTTATCTCCTGACATTTTGTAAAAGGATTTTGAAAATTTATGAATCTATAACAACTTTCCCCATCTGCCTATGGTCCAGATAAGTGGAAATGACCTTAGATCCCATGCATAAAAGGACCTTCTTTATAGCCAACAGAATCTTTGACGATACTCTTGTATGCTTTTAGGGTTTTGTTTAAAACTGAATAAAATGAGCCACTTTTAAAAGGGTACATGTGAGTTAAAAGTAAAGTTAATATCCCTGCATGATAAAATTACTGAGCAAAATTTTCTACACTGATTGTAGGCATAATAAGAAAGCATCTAAAATATGATTTGACGAGACTAGAATAAAACAATTTAACAGACTAATATTATATTCTAAACGAATCATCCTGATTGATAGCGCGCCTAACGAACGAAAAATAAAAAGGATTCAATATCCAGTTGGACGTAATATATACGGCTCACTAATCCCTGAGATGCTTTGAGTATTCATATTAAATTAATCACCGAATACTAATGTCTTCGAAATGGTTTTGTTCTGGTGGCGATGGGCGCTGATTGAGGACCCTGTCTGGTACCTAGCAACCCTTGTCAAATTGATGAATACGTTTTGGTAAATACACACTGCATTGTCCAACTCTTGGATTATCTTGTTAGGTTTATGCGCGGTGTTGAAAATATATTTTATATACCTGTAATGACATTTTATTTTTTATGTTTTGGCAGTCGTTTGGGAGATATACATAGTTGGGCATTATCAGATTTTAAAAAGGGTGGTAACAGTTAATCTTTTAGGTTGCATCTTCGACTCATGCACGAGACGATAGTGACAAGTCTTTCTGATTGAGGAGAAAGTTGGGGTGCTGGGCTCCCATCCTTTGAGTATAATCCCAATAGAAGTCGTGCAGAGAACTAAAGATTTTTTGGAGGGCCCGTTGCCACCCTCGTTCTTAACTGAATCATAAAATAACTTTACAGAGTCTATGTTAATTATATTGTCGGTTTTCGTATCGTAACATTTCTAAGAACACTTTGTTAACTTTACCAGTCTACACTTTTCTAATTGCTGTTACTTTAATTTGTCTTTTCTAGCCAAGAAATATTAATAAATAATTCTGGTACGGATTTCAGCCGTTTTCAAACTGCTTATAGGTTGTTTTACTGCTTCCATCTTGATGATTATATGAGATTTGAAATATCGTTCAGAAAATACATTATTTAGGTTGAGCTTAGCAGCGGATGACACAATTATCGCGTTCCCGCTGTATTCCACACGAAACGTGATAAGTGCGGAGTGAAACCGTGCTTTTAAACAAAAGGTTTGAAGATACGCCTGTAATGGCGGTCTGGGGTCCTGGCGTCCTAGGTCTGAGTTTGCGAGGGGTGGGGGAGGGGGGAGGAACCCAAACCCCGGGTAGCTTTGGGTGGTAGAGGGAGGTGCAACTTCTCAAGGTCGGACCTAAAGTCGAGGACGTCGCCATTCTGTTTAACCTAGCGTCATCCGATGCGTCTACTACGATTGTAAAGAATATCGCTTTAAGAAGCATTTCTTGCAACATTCGCTTATTTGGACAGTATTGTTCAGAATTAATTAGTTACTGAGAATTGGGAAAGATATTTTTGATGTTGATCACAATGTTTTATGACAGGTGTGTTTTTTGCGTTTAGTAGAAGATTAATGCATTATTATAGCAGTCTGTTTTGAACAAAGGGTCTAGATTCGGTTCCCAGATGAGACAGTCATTTTTGTTACGGTTTGTATTTAGGTCATGGCTCTCTGCAATGTTCTAATTGACGTTCCTTGCCGAACTGTTCACCATACATTAAAAAATACACTTAGGTATACAAACTAGCAGGTACAAAATTAATGCGTTCCTAATTATCTCGAGGCCTAGAACTGAGTATTAATTAATTGGTATGGAATTTATGTTAATTACCAAATTCGCGATCTTTTAACTTACCGCCAATAAAACCCAAAGTCAATTACATCTATCTACCTACATCACTTATGAGCGCAGAGTAAATGTCACATATTTGGTACATTTTTGTCGGAATTCTGAACGAGTACCTAGTTCAAATCGAATGGAACATTTCTCAGTAACCAATTAATGTGACCGCATTTGTCGAGTTGCTGACTGGCCAAATGCAGCAAATAAATAGGTATGTTTCTACTTAATTAACTTACTGTTCCTTGGCTAGAATGTAGTCTCTAAATGCGGGTCCGTCGTGTAATTACTCTGTGTAACCTCAAACAATATGAAATGAAGCTCACTCCATAAGTCGATTCTGATGATAGACATTCAGAATTATTCTACTTTATAAAGATTACCGATTATATCACAATATAAAATCAGATATGAGTTTAGCATAATATTGTCTTCTTGGCTGTAACCTATTAATAGCCGACTACTGAGCACGGGTCTCTCCTCATTATTGAGGAGGCTTAGAGCATACCTCACCAAGCAGCACCAGAACGGATTGGTAGAGGATTGTTATCTTATTAGCCACTATATTTTAAACTATTTTCATCTCATGCAAGTTTTTATTTACATTTTATTTTTATGCCATTGATAAAAGTAACTGGCCAGCACTCTTTTAAATACTTTCGATAGAGTATATGCCATGACAGCAGTCTGCAGTTTTTGGAGAAATCGGCTGGTGGAGAGTCAATTTTGTGGAAGCCATCGCCTTTCAAATCGTGTCCAAGGAAATGTGATATCATAAGAATCGTTGTGACTGTAACTGTTTGACGAACAATACAATATTTACTGGTGATTTGATGGATTGTTTTTAATTTAAGTAATGCTGAACGTAATGCCCACAAGAGAATGACGATTATTTCAAGGACACATTACGTTAATAATATTATTTTATCATTTCTTTGAATAAACGATAAATTATTCTATAAAAATTTACTATGGGAGTCTTAAAGCGTTTATTCGCGAATGCGAATGTGTACCTACTTGGACATATGTGGGACATACTTCATACGGATATAGTAATAATGAAGACGTTTTAATGGTGTTCAATCGTATATAAATAAATTGCATCTAAATATAACTCAAGTATCATTTGAAGTTATATTAGCAATACACAGTTTTTATTTATTTAAAGGCAATTTCCGATGCTTAAAAATTTATGTCGATTCAATGTTCAATTTGTGATGATGATGCACTCACTATGTTATAAAGATGCATGCATAATAAATCGTAGGTATTTATTACCTTCTATAAGCCAAATCCACCAAAACCACCACTGAAACAACCTTGTCTTACTCTTTGATCATTTCATAATGATGAAATCTTGTCTGGAAAATACCTGAAACATCTTAATAGTACTTCTTGACGCGTGTCTAAATCTTCTACCAAGAGCTTTGAAGACATAGCAAACAATTGGGAAATTCTTGCGATGAACTAATGTATACAACATCATAATTCCGGTCACGTCCCATGAGAGATTAGTTGGTTGCTACCGTACGTATCTATGTGTATGAATATTCAAATTGCAAGTCGTTGACTTCCAGCCCTTTAACGATATTGTTCACGTGGGAAATTTACCAGACTTGGCTGTTTGAAGTCCATTGCTGGGCTCTGTTAGGAGACGACCACAGCAGTAGGCAGTAGGCTGCTGTGGTCGTCTCCTTCAAGTGAGAGTTACAAGCCGGGCTTACATTGCAAAAGATTTATGACAGGAAAATAGTCAAACGGAATAGAGCGCTAGTGAATTAAGTTTTACTTTCAATTACGAAAGAAGTTTGATTTGATGGAGATTGTTCTATAAGATGTGATGAGGAATTTTATTCATGGTTTCTTTCCCTATATAAAAGTCATATTTATTTCATAGGCGATGGTGAACACTTTTGCCCGTCTGCAGCAGTATCTAATTTCCTAAAATTATGCTATCATGTAAGGGTCGGGCCACATTGATCGACGGCGATCGACGGTTTGCCCATACAAAAAGAGCGTAAAGTATGGAAAGCCGTACGCGTCCTTTCGCATCGACGAGCCGAACGGCTTTCCATACTTTACGCTCTTTTTGTATGGACAAACCGTCGATCGCCGTCGATCAATGTGTCCCGACCCTAAATTGTAAATATTAATAACAATTATGACACAATTTATGGTAACCTAACAAATGTTAGCTTCACTATTAGTTATCTGTTACTTTTGAAAGGAAAACAAATGTTAAATAAAATAAACCCAACCAGTGTTCCCTACCAGCATTACGACATATTACCCCTTCCCCCTACCCCTCCCCGATACCCTCTCAATATCATCCATCGATGTCTTTATCTGTTCGATGTGAAGTGGAAAGTAATTCTCGTCTGATCTTCAATCTGACGGTCAGATGGATCGAGATTTTTACGACTCACTGCTTTCTCAGATTATTTTTATTTTCACTAACTTCTGTTTATACTGAACGCTGGCACTATAAAATTTATCCATTTGTGTGATTTTAGACATTAGCTTACACAATTTTAACGCAAATGCCTAAAATTTTATAGTGATGTGATTGATAGGTATTTCTGAACGCACCTTATCCTCACATACATTTCCGTCATCCAATACTCCCAACCCTGGGGGTAGACGAAGAAAAAAAGTTGCGACAATCACGAATGACAAGTCAGGTCGAGCTACTTTGTGTTGCCTTCGATTTCGTTGCAATTTCTTATTAACTTCGCTTCAATCAAGTAATAATATCAAGTTCACGTGCCGTGCGAGTGAATTTCGGTAATAAATAAATTTCTTTATACAACAGTGATTCTAATTTTATTTCTGAAATTGACTCTGGCTGGCCCTATAGAGAGCCCCCCCCCCCCCCCACTTCCTCTTGTTCTCACAACTAAGGAGACATCGAGCATGATACTCCAGTGCGGATTGGTGGAAGAAAATTGTCACTCACTTCACATAATATTTGGAAATGGGTTGTAAAATACAAATTACGTTGCTTTTATGATTCATGCAATCACAAAAAATGCTGCGTTTGGCATCCAATTTAAGAATCCTATGGTTGTCACCTCAGGTAAATCCTGAGAGACCTAATTTGGCAGATTTCATTCATGAGCATAAACTTAGTTCATATGAGCGTCTTTAAAATAAGTGGAGTAATTTATTTACTCAATAGGTACGCATTGTGGGTTACTTGCTGACTGGGAATTATGACGAAACATCCCTACTTGTTTTTATTGGCATTATTTATAAACTGTAAGAGACATTAAGTTTTGTCAAAATGTTTTCACATCATAATTTATTCAGAATTGAACAAATATAGAAAATGTCAGTATAGTCCTACAAGCCAAAATATTCTTGTAGGACTATACAAAGATTTATCGGGATACATGTTAAAGAGAGTTAAAAGAGTTAAAAGAGACGTCACCGCTGAATTATCTATGAACCTACCATAAATAATCGATACTTTACTACAGTCATATTAATCGAAACTGTAGTAGGTAAATACTTACCAATCATTGATATCCAGGAGACATAAATAATATTTTTTTAGTATTTCTAAAAAGTAATGTCTACCGATACCAGTACCACTAATACCATGAAACATTACTGTTATTTGGTATATTACATTTCTTTCCTGAAAAATTAACTTGTTACCACGTTCTCCGAAGGAGTGGGATAGGTATAAAATAGACACACTTCCTCAGCAAGTAGCGTGTGATGCTGAATTTACAAAAGTTAGCATAATGCCAACTTCTGACGTGAGGAAAAATATGAGATGAAATTATTAAAAAATAAATATCCTGCGATAGTACCTTTTATAAAGTAATGTTTTTAGGGTTCCTTACCCAAACGGTAAAACGGGACCCTATTACTGAGACTTGGCTGTCCGTCCGTCCGTCTGTCACCAGGCTGTATCTCATGAACCGTAATAGTTACACAGTTGAAATTTTCACAGATGATGTACCTATTTCTATTGCCGCTACAACAACAAATACTAAAAAACAGAATAAAATAAATATTAAAGTGGGTGCCCATACTTTCGACGCCTCAGCGATAGTTTAGTTACTTTCGGTCCAAGAGATGGCGTTGTGGGTAATATGTATGTGGCTACAATAAAACAATTAAATATTTAAGTGAGGCTTTCATAAAACAGACCAGATTTTTTTGGCGTTTTTATACATAATGGTACGGAACCCTTCGTTCGCGAGTCCGACTCGCACCTTGGCCGGTTTTTTTTAATTTTTCTCAGTTGAAATCCAAAAGCCATAAAATACCTTGGGACCCCCCTTTAACCTAATTTTATAATCGAATCGATTGGAAATCCGTAATACCTAGAATTGGTTCATTTTAATGATGTTCTTCATTGGGGTATCAATTTTTAAGTACCTACAATTCTACTCGTATCAAATATATCATGTCAAATCAAATCTCTTAAATTACATCGTGATTACTAGAAGAATTTCCAATTAAAATTAAGTTCTTCAATTTCACAGCTAAAAGAAATAAATACTACTTAGCTTAGCTTACATTTACTTTCAATAAATCGTTACAATAACGTTTATAGGTAGGTACTTTATATTACGGTTTACACATAATATAATCCGCTTCTGTTTTGACCGACAACGTATTGATAATGCCTCGAGGGTGACTGATGTCTATGTTACCGGAAATGTATGAAATCTAGGAATTGTATACATTTCCTAGGAAATTAATTCCTAAGCTCTTTAGGAAATGTGTAAAATATTGTTTTAAAAATTATCTAATTCATACATTTCCTAGGAAATGTACACAATTGATTGTATCGGAATTGATTATATCGGAATTGTATACAATTCCGATATCGTATTAGGAAATGTGTATGTCGTGGCCACATCGTAGATTTGTTAACTTCAAATGGTCGCATTTCATGAAATGGGCAACTCAGTTTGTCCAGACCGTTAAATCGTCTACGTTTGGTTATCCACGTTTGGCCAAATCGTAAAAACGCAGAATATAGGGCATAATTTCGAACCGTGACGTCTCCGGCGCTGCGGAAGGTGCAGCCCCTTCGCCCTTGCGTAACAAAGCACAGACACCCACGCTCGCGTGCGCAGCTTCGGCTTGCTGGTCGCCTTCGGCGACCAGCCTCAGCCGCTCCGGCTCGCCCGGGTGTCTGCGTTTTGTTACAGCGGGCGGGGGCTGCCCTCTCTCCGCGCCTCCGGGTTCTAAAAAAAACTCTAGGGGTAGGGCATACAAGACTACGTGGAATACGGGTAGGCTAATTCGGTTCTGTAACCAATTCGACCTACCTACACCTTGAAGAATTTGACTGAGGAGTAATGGAAATGAGTATTCATTGTTTTACACAATAATATTTTTGATTAAGGCACTCGGTGAGACAATCTGGTAAAAATCATAACGTAAAATATAATATCTTCATATTATCTATCCCGCGTACCCATTAAAATCTTGATCTATAATCTTAATGTACTACATTTCCGATTGCTATTTAGGAAATGTATAAATTTCCTAGGAAATGTGTCCAATATAATTTATTTCACACATTTCCTAGTGATTTTAGGAATTGTATACATTTCCTAGGAATTGTATACAATGACGGATTTAACACATTTCCGTTAACATCTATACACCGTTCACATGTTCGCGTGTTCAATATGGAATTGCCACACAAATGCCAGCTTTTTGCCCCTGAAATTAAGGTTCATTGCAGATTGACAGCGAGAATTTAAATTGCCTTAAGTAATTTTGCTTACAAGCTTAATTGAACTGTTATCAAACGGAATACATTTATTTTTATCGGGAGTGGCAATTCCATATTCTCCGACTCAATTATGGGTATGGGTATGGGCGACCGTGACCATGTGACACCTGCAATCCCAGTAGTAGGTAGGTAGTATGTATAAATAATAATAGGGGCAGTAACCTTTTACATAACTAACTACTAATTAATAGGTAGGTAATAACCTACTGGTACATGACTCGTTTTAGTCTAATTTAGTTTTGAGTTAAATAATCAACATTAGAATAGAATAGAATAGAAAATTTTTATTTCATTAGTAAACTATTAATAACAAACTTAAATTTTTACTATTACTTACAAATTACTATTACTATTAATAACAAACTTTAATTGTTGCCTATGCAACCTGTTCAAATTTAATTTAATTTTGAGTAAAATAATTAGTAATAACCTACCTCATAAAAAAACTGGTGTACCTAAATAAGATGTAATCAAAGGGAAGCTATTTTCATGACTATTACGCTTACATTATAGCATAATCACCCACGGTATCCGCGCACCCTTTCTCTTACAACGTTGTATTCGCGACGGTATTATCTAACATCTGATAATGGGGGTTCAAGGTTGGTCGCTGAAACTGCAACTTCAAGCCAGGCCGTCGCGCCCTTTCCGCTTTTATCAATACAAGACGACCCCAACGCCGCCTGTCGGCAGTCCTCAGTATCGCAACGGAGACGATTGCGCACGCTCCATACTCCCGACGTTGCCGCATTTACTGTCTCCAACTTCTTCACCCTCAAATCAATCCCATCAAAATCCCAATTCCCTTTTCTTTTCGCGATCCGTGACGTGAAGCCTGTGACGTAGCCGTGCATTTCAAGAACCGCGATCCCCAAGAACCTAACCTAGCCGATTACGCCAATAAACGAGATTACTCGCGTTCGTTTTCGGTTTGTTATTGTTTCTCCGACTCCTATTTTCTTGTTAAAAGTGCCGTGTACATCCGTGGAGCTTTAAGATGGTAAGTGGAATTGATGTTTAGTGTTCTGCGAGGTCCGAGTTTGTTTATGAACGGATCTGCAGTGTTTGTGGCTATAGTTACTTTCGCTGGGCAGCGCGCTTAGGAATGAGGTTACTATCTAAAATAAACCGCGATTTTTACCGCGCCGTTTTAGCAACGAAACGCAAGGATGGTGTACCCGGCGAGGCGATGCGCATGCCAATGCTGAATATTTAATCAAATGCACTGCAACGCCGCTCAGCAGTTTTGACCTGCATATTATTTCTACGGCAGTGGTCACTTATATTTAGATGTACAACACTTAGTTACATTATAGTCATATTAGAATTCATAGATCTTAGATGATATCTGTATTTTTAGACGACGATTATGATTATTCGAATGATTATACATGTTTTGTTTCGTCATACACAGGTAGAATACAACCAGCAAATAACGTACAACATGTGCTAAGGATCAATGTACAACTGATTCCAATCGTGTAAAGGTAAACATTCGTTGCAAGGAATCGTTCAAACGAAGACGCAAAGATTATACTTAGGTTACATACTCGGACATGTGTGTCGTTCAAAGTTTAAAGATTTATCGTACGAAAGCGGTTATCAGTTATCACCCATTCACATACTGTAGAATTTTTGTCGCGATTTCCATTTTTTTCATCATAAGAGTCACATATCGATTAATAGAGATAGAGATACATTCGATTAATAAGAATTTAAAAATAGTATTTTTTCTGATTTGTTTTGAAATATGTTATGTTTGTTAATAAGTATGTTCCTATTAGGTTTTTATAATACTCTTATTCTCCACCAATCAGCACTAAAACACGTTGAGTTCGACGCCTTCTCAGTTATTGGGAGAAATCCGTGATTAGTAGTGGGCTATTAATGAGTTGAAAGCATTCCATTCAGATTGATGATGAAGGAACTCAATATTTCTTTAGGTTCGTTCAAAATCACGCGTATAAAGTTAAAAGATTTTATAATTGCTTTTTACAAAAAAATAACCATCGACAAGCAGGGATAACCCACGAATTGCTCGCTAGATGGCGCTCAACTCAACCCCTTTAGGTGTGTAAATCGTTGAGGAGTTCCCTCGACTGTCTTTTGGCTTAAGATCGACTCCAGACCTCCATAAAATTGTTGTGCTTTAATATACTTAATGAAAACATTAACAAACACTCTAGTTGCCCCTACAATCTTCGAAAGTTCCCCACAATTTCTCTATGATTCCATCATTATATCCTGATGTCCTTATCACTAGACTATCCTTGGAATATCTAATTTCCAACAAAAAAATATTATCAAAATCGGCTCAGCTTCATAAACGACGAAAAATTCTCTGAACACACAAAAAGCACAATGGGAATAGAGTAGATATTTTATTCCTAGTGCTTATATTTATGTATCATGAATATCGATTTATGTACGAATTCAATGTCGTAGAACACTTTGTTAGAACGAAGTTATATTCACCTCTGATACTTGAACTTCTGACATACCACACCTGATAGCTTACGTACCTGACCCGACAGTTGGCACTTATTGACTGCTTAATTTAATATAACCGATTGACCAATAAGCACACATCTACGACTGGGCTCATCCAATAGCATACATTCCCATAACACACAAATCTTATACTTTTAATTTTCTATCTTCCATCCGTACGATAAGGAAATTCGTTCAAAAAAATCTCCATGGGCGTGAATGAAACTTTTACGACAAAGTTCAACTCCTGCCCGAACCCCATAAAGCTGTTTATAAATCCGGTACCGGATGTTTCGTAACACAAAAATTCGCCCCGTACTTTGTTTTCATTATTGAGGTAAGCGTTCTAAAGATGTCGTTTACATAACCCTTTGTATTGGGCACCTGGACCGTAATAGCACCGTGAGAAAATGGGTTAAGTTCATGGTCACCAGTGCACCGATTGTTCTTTATCCCTTATGGCTTTCATTCCCAACGCATGCTTTATGGGGTCGTGGTCGGCTTTAAAACCAGTTTGACAGTCAAAATGAACGAAATGTTCTTTGATCAATATTTTGAGTTAATATGTGTATAAATATATTTTAGTTGATGATATTTAGTTGGTCTACAACCTTCGAAGTTTTTGAATAAAAAAAATAATTCTTTAATATTTAAGCGTCACAGGGATAGCGTGTGTAAGAGAAAGAAAAACGTATGTTTTTCTGCTTGCTACACAAATGCCTTGATATTTTGATTTGGTACATAAATAATAAGCATAACGGAATTGTGTCTAAATTAACTTTTATGTAGCAACCGTATGGTAGCCGGGTAGCAGGAATGTGTTGGAGATCGCTAATGCGCATGTAGACTTTATATACTAGGCAACAAGGGTCATTATCGTTCGTATTTGCTAACCTCGCGATTTCCAGAAGCTACCCTGTTGCCACGTGTCGACGTGATGCCGCCTTTTGATTATTCTAGCTTTTAATTTACAAATTAGTTCTTAGAGCTAATTTCATTTCAGTTCACTCATACCTAATTATTAAGACCATATTCAGTTAACTCTCCATGCTTAAAGCACCTTTATTTTATAAATTTAAAAAAATAACAGTTTAGTAGGCCAAGACAGTGCCCCTGCCAAGACGGCAGTACCTACAAAAGTACTCGAAATATGAAGTCGTATTTTCATGCTTGGGCCTAGACGATGCCTGGATAATTAGGTGACATTAAATATAAATAAATATATTATGCGTATTTCATACATAGTTTTTGCATGCGGCTTTACTGCTGGTTAAAATCGTGCCAAGAGAACTTTTCACCAGAAATAAAGTAGGTATCCTGTGTCCTAGTACAGGTCATGTGCTATATGCTAAATATTACATCAATCAATCTGATAAGAATAATTATTGAGAATTCTATTTTCATTCCACTCCGCTTTTCACCTCGTTAGGATGATTTCCTAGATAAAAGTATCCTAATCCTTTCCCGACTTACCACCTATCTCCATAAAAAAAACATCTGAATCGGTTCAGTGGTTTAGCTGTGAAAGCTTAACATGCAAGTACACAGACACTCAGAGTTACTTAGTAG
Organism: Hesperia comma; assembly: GCA_905404135.1. Classification (NCBI taxonomy): domain Eukaryota; kingdom Metazoa; phylum Arthropoda; class Insecta; order Lepidoptera; family Hesperiidae; genus Hesperia; species Hesperia comma. The sequence goes on from FR990018.1 coordinate 6,430,142, forward strand.
AGAAGTAGAGATTTGCTATAAAATGTCATGCTTTTAACATGAAAACAACATAAATACTATAAATATCTTCCTCAGCCGAGAATCAAAACAAGGATCTCTGCATCACAGGTAGACCACTACCAATGAGACTACGAGGTCGTCATTAACTAAGATATATTATCATCATCATCTCAATCCAACATGGTTCATAATTGGCACTGTTAAGGCCATAGTCCACCACACTGGCCAAGTGCAGATCGGCAGACTTCAGACACCTATGAGTTTTGCGAACTCTCCGGCATGCTGATTTCCTAACAATGTTTCCTTCACTGTTATATCGTATAAAATTTTAACGTTTAAAACGCACATGACAAATCAGAATTGCGTGCCCTGGGATTTGAATCCGGTCCGTCCTAGTAGGAGGCAGTAGATTATCACCGTTTACTAATTACTAATTAATTTAGTATTTAAGATCATCATCATCTTCTTACCCATTTCCCAATTTTATTTGGGGCCGGTGCAATGTTCTTCTCTTCCATTCTTCCCTATATGCTGCCACTTCTACGCTTACTCCCTTATCTTTCACTAGTAAATCCGCCCTCGCTTCGCTTCGGGGAACCAGTCCCTTCAAAAATCTCTATAAATTCACTTCCTTACAAACTTTCGTATTTATAATATTAGAAGGATAGTAGGATTTATCACACAGTACATCCATCTTTTCTTCGGCAAATATGCTAAAACTTATTTTATTTACATCCAGTACCTACCTCATAAAATACATTACGAAATATCTAACCCAAATTGCATGTCTTCCTGCCCCGTATAATTACATTTTTTGCTATTGTTTTATCACTCCTTCGGTCGTATCTAATGAGTGTACCCTAATTAATCATGTGTCAAATAAATGTGACTATAATGACCGAGCGATGCACTATTGTTCAGACAGCGTTACATTCAAAATGTGTTCATGTATTTATGGATCACAATGTATCTACTTACATGACGATAATAAGGAATAATGTACAGCAACCACCTTCATTTTTAGGGTTCCGTACCCAAAGGGTAAAACGGGACCCTATTACTGAGACTTCGCTGTCCGTCCGTCCGTCCGTCCGTCCGTCTGTCAGGCTGTATCTCATGAACCGTAACAGTTAGAAAGTTGAAATTTTCACAGATGATGTATTTCTGTTGCCGCTACAACAACAAATACTAAAAAACAGAATAAAATAAATATTTAAGTGGGTGCCCATACATTTGACGTAAGTTTAGTTACCTTTCGGTCCAAGAGATGGCGTTGGGCGTAATATGTGGCTACAATAAAGCAATTAAATATTTAAGTGAGGCTTTTATACAACAGAACAGATTTTTTTGGCGTTTTTATACATAATGGTACGGGTACGGAACCCTTCATGCGCGAGTCCGACTCGCATTTGGCCGGTTTTTGGTTATCAACACGTCAGTGATGGCTTTTATATTATGAATATTTGAGGTTGCGGCGATAGCCATTTAGAATAAGATCACGATAGAAGTGATAAAACTATGTGTTGACTATTTAAAACAAACATAGAAACAAAAGGTTAAAACTAAAATACAAGCAAAAGACATGTAAAAGTGTTTGTAATCCGAGGGCTTGATCTAATAGTATGGAACATTAGTGATCGACTAGATGAGTCGCCGAGTTAGGGGACTTCCGAAGTATGATGGATGACCGATAGTGTTGGCAAAATATCGTCGATTTTTCCAATTAAAAAATTTCTTTAAGTCAAGAGTGAAAAAGCTTTTACTGAACAATAAAACCCTTCCACATGCTCCTACTATTATCACCACTTACCAATGAACACATAGCATGTGAGTAATATGGTGTTTTTAACAGTTGAAAAAACGGAGATTGTGATTTCTCTACTTGATTGGATTGAGTTATCTCTGCTTATAGATTTAAATCTGTTAATGACAGTGTAAGTATACAAGCCTTCTGATTATAAGTCGTAACCGTCGGCCTTGGTGGCTTATGAAGGAACGATGCACCCGCGTAATAAGGATCATTAAATTATTCATCTTTTTTAAATCAGGCTATGTAGCTTGATTTAAAAAAGGACAATTAATATGTATTGTCCTACACAAGGATATTCGTAGACAATATAAATGCCAACTCAAAATTATTATAAACCAATGTAGTGATAACAAAGCCAAGACCCTTTGATCAGCAGTCCGGCAAGGTAAGCTCCCCATACGGATGCTATGGGTATCAGTTGCCAAGCTACATCGGAGGCTTTCGACTGAACACGAAGATTACCCACTAACCCCTCCATTAATTTGCATGGGAAGAGCGTGTCACACTAAGCTTACATCCACTATCACGAAGTTCAAACCGTGCGGACTGCGGTGCAGTAGAATTGAATTATATTCGAAGTCGGTTGAAATAATTTATTTATTTGTTATTTATTCATTATTTATTTATTTAATTCATAGGCTTAAAAACTAACATTACAGGCATCCCCAATTCGTTAGTCTACCTATTATTATGTTAATTGTTACAATAAATGAAGTAATTCAGCTAGCAATCCATTAAATAACATATTAATTATTTAAAATATTTACAATTAAAATATTTAAAAAATTAAATAATAATAAGCAATAATTTTAATGTCGTCGGTAGTCAATTGTATAGTAATAATAACATGTCATACAAATATAGTCAATAATAGAATAAAAATTTATTTAGACAAAGGCAGGCAGAGAAAGAGAAAAAGACAAAATATCCACTTAACGAAAATTTCAAAAGAAGGGAACAGACACAGTTAAGAAAAAGAGTAGATATGAATTCAATATGGATGTCTTTACATCATGCAGTTGAAGCCGGAAAGATATGTCCGATGTGTCTGCTTGAGAACACTGGAAAATCCATTTTGTGCATATTTTTAAAGAAATCAGGGTACCGTAAAATTCCACGCTTAATTTGAATTTAATTGCCATCTGCAAATGCCTGCGTTTTGCGTTCGGTGCTACCAAAATTAAAGATTAGCTAGTGATACAAGGATTGATAATTATTTTCGTCCTCCGTCCATTTTTGAATCCAAATCAATATCTCAAAGCAGCAAAAGGTAGCAGTTGATTTTAAACCAAGCGAAGTAGGTAGGTACTTAGGTATATTGGACACCAACTGCAAGCTTTATCGAAGTGTATCTGATGTAACTTGTTGGGAAGAAGGTACCATCGCAGTTTTTGCATTGATGGCGTATTCACTATTCAGATATTTATTTGTCAGGCAGCAATACAAAAAGCGATAGGTTTAGATTTATTAACTTCAAAGGGAATTCGTTTAAACAAAGTAAACACACCTAAACCATTTGTTCACAAAAGGAACCCATGTATTTCCCGAGTTACCAATAAACTGAAAGCGAACGTAATTGATTGCTTTAAGATTTATTGTTTTGCTCTCCTTTGATATTCGAAGTGATTATAACACAAAACAATTGTTTGAAGTGTCGATTAAGTTCGAAAACAATTGATTCTAAATCCTCTGTACCTGTTTGCAAATTCGACAAAAGAAAATGTTAACCTTGCGTACCCAAAGTGTTTTCAGACGGCTAAATTTAACTACATGGCAATCAGATTTTATTATATACTAGCTTCCGCCCGCAGGCTTCGCCCGCGTGGAATTCGTTTAAATTTCACCCCCTTCGGGATGGAATTTCCAAAAATCCTCTCTTGGTGCTCCCCTACACTCCCCAAGTAACACACATGCCAAATTTCAGCATCTTCCGTTCAGTAGTTTCGGCTGTGCGTTGTCTGTCAGTCACTCACTAACGCAAGAGTTTTATACTTACATAGATTTTATTTTTCATGTTGTTCGATTAGCTGCTAATTCCCAATCGGATTGAGTCATTGAGCGAGCATACGCTAATCATTAGCGTATGTTCGCTCAATGACGATGATACATCAGATTTATTATGTACAGATAAGTATTATAAGAAATGTTATGTAACGTATTAACAGATTGTCAAAATCCATCTATCCATACTCTAGGTAATGTAATACTCGTAAGTCATCTTTACCACCCCGGACAGACATGTCTGAAAAGATGATAGATCACAGATATATGGTAGGGACAACAGCAAATTTGATCTATGCCATCCGCTAAATTCTGTATTTCAGTGATGCTTCAATATTATTAATGTATATGTACTTTTATTATGTAATATGGCAAATAAAGTAACAGTTGCAAAACATAAAAACGCGCTACAAGGAAATATTATGAAATATAAAGAGGAGTTTCGTAGTTTGAAGCCAATCCTGAATTCGGCGGAATTATGAGTCAAAATTGCATTTTTATCGAAACATAAACTTATAAATAGGAATTATATTGTCATTGATATACTTTTTACTAATGCTATAATTTATAGATACCAAAATGTACCTAATTTTATAAGGCTAGCTGACTATCACAGGCTCTAGACAGTGTAATAAGATACATGCACCAGTTTTAAAGCTAGATCTTCAGCAATACAACTGCGAAAAACCGCATCGATTCCATTCAGAAGTCTTTAGGTGATGTGACGAAAAACACACGGACAGACGGAAAAAAATACTAAAAATGATAATTATTTTGGCTTCCATTGACCGTTAGAAGACCCTTCATTCATTTTTTCTCAAATATCTCCTATATTTATTAGATACATTTTTAATGTACCTAATGTAATGTAATGTAAGTATGTAATATTTTATAAGTAAGATATTACAATTTGAGTGCAAAAAACCTATAAGTAGACATGCTATTCGGTGTTAATATCGACAAAAATATATTTACCGCGTGCAGGAACTTTCTGACAATTATCCTTTGTGCTGAGCTCGCTCGAAGCCTCGAAGGCTGACAAATTATGGGCAGACCTCAATTAATTCGAGTGACAAACGCCTAGCAATAAAGCTGAGCCTATCAATCTCTAGTGAATAACTTAATTGGATGTGTGGGCGGGTTGTCGAACGATCAAGGTTGAATCCGAAAGAAAACAGGAACTAGGTACTAGAACCTCATGGCCAGTATGTTTAACTATGTCGATATAGGCGCTTTGTCCACGGAACAACTATTGCAGCAACTGGCAACTAGCTGTTTACATACATTTGCAATTAGACTGCGCACACACAGCAAACCGAGTTTCGAGTTCCGGCAATCGTCAACAGTTTTCAGTTGCCGCAACTAGCAACTGTTAAAAATTATACCGGTTTTTAAAGTTGCCGGTTTCCGCAACTGTCAATCGCAAATCAATCAATGTAAACGTTGTAGCAACTATCAACTTTTACAGGAGACTTTTAAAAAGTTGATAGTTGCCTCAACTTGAGTTGCTTCGTGGGCAAAGCGCCATAAAGTACAATATAAAGATAATTACATACTTCATTGAACGATGACTGCGGAAAAGTTCGAAAATCTGTTACCTATTTATTGAATGAACGAATGAAATGTTTATTAGAATTGTGAAATACTGTTACAAATCTATTATTTAAACAATCTTTTTCCTTCGTTACAATACTTTTTATTTCCATTTTATCCGTCCATGAAAACATCTATCAAAAACATATTAGAAGTCGTTTTTTTTTAATTTTTACAAACACGTTTCGAAAGTCAAACTACGCCAACAAACACTAACGGTTAGTGGTCTTCGAAGAAGCGGCAAGAATTTCCCAAGGAGCTTATTTTCCTCCTCACAGTTACGGATTGGACGAACTACTAGGTACTTATGGCTAAAATACGAAACTCATGTCCGAGTTGTTTTATCTTCAAATAATAATCAAGTTTGTAAAAACTTTTCGTCATTAAAATTAGTAACCATTAATAAATTCGTATTTTGTTGGTTGTTAAGCAGCGTTTTCAATAAAAGCTTCCTAGCGGCTTGACATTTTCCGATATTTTCAACAATCGTAGTCTTTATTCAATCAATTTATAGGTACACAAACAGACAAACATGTCGGGAATTTTTGTTTTACATTTAAAAATATTATTAAATAATAAAACATTATAAAAACGACTTTGATATACCTAACATGATTTTTTTTTAATTGTAAAACTAGATGGCGTTATACCGACAATAATAAAATGTCCTTTTTAAAGTGACATTATTGTCGAATTGTCACGTTTATTAAACAGGCCACTGGTTAGATTTAACCTAGTTCCCTGGATGAGAAACAATACTAATTGCACTTTAGTCAGTAAGTTCTGTTTAACATTGAAGGTCAGAGTCCAGGAACTTATCGTTGGCAGCTTATTTTCAGAAATAAACAGACTTACAATAGAAGATGTTTCTTGTTGGAGAAATAATAATACTTCCAGAGAAAATTTCCAGCAAATTGTGCTCTTAGCGTGTCTTTACATTCGGATTCCATCCCTGTTGGGGTGAACATTTTGATATAATAGACATGGACTTTTATCATATTAAAGAAATTTTACCTTTTTTTCAAATTAAAATGGAAAATTCAATGGTTTAACGCTTTTTGTTCTTTATCTAATGTAACGGACGTGACTTAAGCTGATGCACCGTCAGCTAAATTGTGCATAAAGGAGCCGCCTGCCAACGCATCACGTAGCCTTAGCCTTAGTTAGAGCCAAAGCCAAGCCAAAGCCACCGCCCGCCATATTGATGATTCCCTCCAGCCACAGCCAGGCAGCCGTTACAGCCAGACGGTGGAGCGAATGGTGTCAATATACATAAGCCAAAGCCAAAACCTTAGCCTTATCTGTAGCCATTGACGATACTTTTTGCATGAACTGATGTTATTTGAAAAAGAAAGATGTGACGTTGACGAATTTGATTTGGTATTCGATTCCATGTATTGTCATTGAGCAGAAAATTATAAAATCCTAACGTAAAAATAGTCGTATTATTTCCCTTCTTTTACACTAAATTTATTTTTCATCAACGGAATATATTGTTCTTGAATCAGGTAATTAACACAAATAATTATATCCAAACTTTAAGATATTATTCACCCCTTAATTTTAACATCAATAATCTAGTCTAGATAGAACATTAAATAAACTTATCCTTGAAACTCTAAACGCGTGGTCACTGTAGTCCGATTTAAATTCCTCACTCAACGACCACGGAAAAATGTAGCCTTGACGCTTTTAAAAGATTTCTGTCCTGTAATTTCAAAATTACTTAAAGCTGAGCGATTCTCTTGTATCAGAATGGAGTTGCATTTGACGTTGACTAGCACAAAGAAGCGCTTTTCAAAAATATTGTAATACCTACCTCTCGGCAAAGTTATCTATTTTTACTTTTTTGCTGCAAAAATTGCTTTACGCTTAACTAAAGTTTGGAAAATAACTCTATATTATGTGAGGATAGGTGGATAAAAAAATAATGAAAGATATTTAATTTCGATACTTAATTGGATAATAGATGATAATTATGATCATTGTTTTTTGCACACCATTATTACGGTAAATGCAAACAAATCGTATTGTATCGTTTCAGCAAATAAAATATTCACTTATTCATTGATTCCTTTGCTCGCAGGGCTAGAGATGATGCTTTTTTTCATCAACTGCATTTTCTCGAATCGACTAATCGTTTTTGATATCAATATCGTTTTTTTGCAATACGTCACAATATTCCCTATACACTGCCTACACTTCAGCCCGTACTATTCGACCCAGATTTGGTTTATTAGGACGGCTTCTAAAAATACGTACTAAAACCCATCATTCATACCTATTATTATTTTCCACGCTCCAACTCATTCGTGACGGATACAGAATGAAGTGATTTCCTAAGTGTTTCCGTTTTGCTGATTTTGGCACTGAGACCAGTCTGCTACAACCTACTAACCCAGAGGAGAGTGATGGGTCGCGTTTGATAAAATTTGTCTGCTCTACTTTCGTCCGACAACGATTATCAATCGATGTCATAATCGTAAAAAAAATTGTGGGGTTATTCCGGTTTGATACTTGAAAATAGATCCCGAGAGTGGATCGATATACTTTTAATTATTTTTTATTCCGGTTTGATACCTAACGAGTAATACCTACGTGGATCATAATATTTTAAATTATTTTCTATTCCGGTCTGGTCCATTGACTATCTGTTATCACATTTTAGTACAGTCAGCAAGAAATATGCATACAGGTTTTATTAGTTGTTTGCAAAATATGTATTATTTATCGTAAGTTCGTTTGTTAGTATTTATAAAGAACATTTCAAGATTTAATATTTATTTGTAAATACTGAAAAAATTGTGCGTTTGGCAAGCAATGAACAAAACAATTGTTATCGGTTCGGCAAGGGTTTGGAAGAAATTCGAAGTTTTTGTAATATTTTTACCTGTAAAAAATGGGTCGAGATGGGTAGGTCTTCTTAACCACGGTAACCTCATTGATGAGTTTAGTTTGTGATGTTGTGTTCTAACATGGTTTTAACGACAATGACACGGTCTTAGTCTCTATCTTAATTCTGTACTGAGTTGACGAAGTGAAGTAAAGTCAAGGTGAAGTGTTGGTTCTTGATATACTTTTACAATAAATAGATGATCAAAGTGAAGTGAAAACTGTTTATAAAAGTAAGTGTTTATAGATAAGCTATATTAAACTATATACCTATATGTAATGCGATCTTAAACGTTTTATAATGATTATCTTGGAATTTTAAATGTTATTGGAAATTGAAATATTACAGGTATTCATTTTGTCAAAAACAATGTAAATGTAATTTGTTTCATTTTTATGGTTTTCATTTCGCAAAACTTTACAGAAAAGGTGCAATAAATTGTACTTTAAAAGAGGTATAAATATGTATATAGATTTTGTGCTGTAAATTTACATACGATATTACGAATATTCACCATTTATTTCCTTTTTTTAGAATGTCTGAAGATCACAGTCTGCCGTCAACTTCTTCTAGCCATCCTAATGAGTTAATATAATTATATAAATAGAAACGGTGGTGTTGTTTTACTAAAAGCTGGTTATCAGTACACCAAGAAGGTAGAATATAAAAACGGATGGAGTCAGTGGAGATGTGTCAACTGGCGAAAGAAGTGTTTGGGGTCTCTTAACCGTACGATTGTTTTTACTGTGATAATTTGACTTTGATTTTGTTATTTGAATAATTATCTTCAGCCACTTATTTACAAATTGTTTTTTTTTATACTTAATTAAGATTTTTCCAAATCCAAGGAGCAAATATAACTTAATGTGATTGTGAATACTATGACAATTTTAAATTGTATTTTAAATTTTATTTTCATAATTTCATTAATCTTTAGTCTCTTACAAATTGTTATTTTTATTATTTAGATTTATCCAAATCCAAGGACTAAATATAATTTAACATAACTATGAAAAGATGATTTCAAATGACTTAGGTAGCGTAACATAAGTATGTGATGTTTCTTATACGAATAAAAAGTACATATTTTTATTTCATCAACTGTTTTTTGTTTGACTGTACTTACCCATTATAAACAGGAAATGGATCGATACGGAATGGTCAAATTACAATGGATCTAACCGGACAAAATACCTATCATGGATCTTGTAGTGTGGATCATACCGGAATAACCCAAATTGTGGTGGTTATTTAAAGTCAAATAGCTTTAACAAAGAAACCGACTTAATACTGACAAGTAGAGGTAACTCAAAGACTTCTATCATTCTTTCTACCTCGTGTAGGTATCGATCATTGTAGGAAAGAAGTCAAAGATTTTTCATAAAAATCCGAGGTTTATTTTCGTTTTGATCCCATTTCTAAAATAAATACGCGTATGTTGTGTAAAGTTGATCTTATACTAAACAGATTGACTTTAGGTAACCTACTTTTTCCTGAAATCGTAATAAATACACATGCGAGCTTGTTAAAATAATATTTTGCGTACATTATAAAATCCAGGACGATTATTATTAATTAAATGGAAAATCGTAAACACAATGACGAAATGACGAGGAATGTGAAGTCAGTCGCGGGATGTTGGTGACAAAATGAAAACGAAGCGCATTTTCTTAAAATTTTACGAACATAATTTAAACAGGGTTGTCAATTGTATTTCGTGTGAAAATATTTTTCAGAACAATTCCATTCCATATTATAAATCCGCAGGAACATTTTGATAGTCTTTGTTTATTTTTAATTACGAGATTTACCCATCATAATCTAGGTATTTATATGTATTGTGTCTTATCGACAAGATGCCGCGATGGTTCTATGTATGTTCTATGGAAGGCATTGGAAGGCAAATAAAATCAGTACTTTTTAGCTTTTGCAAGGAATATTGAGTCGATAGAACTAACAATAAATAATGAACTTAATTTAACTTTAATAAAAGTTGTCAAATGTGCTTTTTTATATCATAATTATATTGTTACTATAATTTTGGCCGAAGTGAGGTAGATACAAGGAGACAAAAAAAAGACGTGTGCACTCGGAGACTGCCGCGGTAAAGCTATTGCATAGCATTATATATAAATTAACAAAACAAAAAATAATACTGCATTTGTGATAATAATAATAAAATGAATGTATATAACTAACCTAACCTAACGAGTAATACCTACGTGGATCATAATATTTTAAATTATTTTCTATTCCGGTCTGGTCCATTGACTATCTGTTATCACATTTTAGTACAGTCAGCAAGAAATATGCATACAGGTTTTATTAGTTGTTTGCAAAATATGTATTATTTATCGTAAGTTCGTTTGTTAGTATTTATAAAGAACATTTCAAGATTTAATATTTATTTGTAAATACTGAAAAAATTGTGCGTTTGGCAAGCAATGAACAAAACAATTGTTATCGGTTCGGCAAGGGTTTGGAAGAAATTCGAAGTTTTTGTAATATTTTTACCTGTAAAAAATGGGTCGAGATGGGTAGGTCTTCTTAACCACGGTAACCTCATTGATGAGTTTAGTTTGTGATGTTGTGTTCTAACATGGTTTTAACGACAATGACACGGTCTTAGTCTCTATCTTAATTCTGTACTGAGTTGACGAAGTGAAGTAAAGTCAAGGTGAAGTGTTGGTTCTTGATATACTTTTACAATAAATAGATGATCAAAGTGAAGTGAAAACTGTTTATAAAAGTAAGTGTTTATAGATAAGCTATATTAAACTATATACCTATATGTAATGCGATCTTAAACGTTTTATAATGATTATCTTGGAATTTTAAATGTTATTGGAAATTGAAATATTACAGGTATTCATTTTGTCAAAAACAATGTAAATGTAATTTGTTTCATTTTTATGGTTTTCATTTCGCAAAACTTTACAGAAAAGGTGCAATAAATTGTACTTTAAAAGAGGTATAAATATGTATATAGATTTTGTGCTGTAAATTTACATACGATATTACAAATATTCACCATTTATTTCCTTTTTTTAGAATGTCTGAAGATCACAGTCTGCCGTCAACTTCTTCTAGCCATCCTAATGAGTTAATATAATTATATAAATAGAAACGGTGGTGTTGTTTTACTAAAAGCTGGTTATCAGTACACCAAGAAGGTAGAATATAAAAACGGATGGAGTCAGTGGAGATGTGTCAACTGGCGAAAGAAGTGTTTGGGGTCTCTTAACCGTACGATTGTTTTTACTGTGATAATTTGACTTTGATTTTGTTATTTGAATAATTATCTTCAGCCACTTATTTACAAATTGTTTTTTTTTATACTTAATTAAGATTTTTCCAAATCCAAGGAGCAAATATAACTTAATGTGATTGTGAATACTATGACAATTTTAAATTGTATTTTAAATTTTATTTTCATAATTTCATTAATCTTTAGTCTCTTACAAATTGTTATTTTTATTATTTAGATTTATCCAAATCCAAGGACTAAATATAATTTAACATAACTATGAAAAGATGATTTCAAATGACTTAGGTAGCGTAACATAAGTATGTGATGTTTCTTATACGAATAAAAAGTACATATTTTTATTTCATCAACTGTTTTTTGTTTGACTGTACTTACCCATTATAAACAGGAAATGGATCGATCCGGAATGGTCAAATTACAATGGATCTAACCGGACAAAATACCTATCATGGATCTTGTAGTGTGGATCATACCGGAATAACCCAAATTGTGGTGGTTATTTAAAGTCAAATAGCTTTAACAAAGAAACCGACTTAATACTGACAAGTAGAGGTAACTCAAAGACTTCTATCATTCTTTCTACCTCGTGTAGGTATCGATCATTGTAGGAAAGAAGTCAAAGATTTTTCATAAAAATCCGAGGTTTATTTTCGTTTTGATCCCATTTCTAAAATAAATACGCGTATGTTGTGTAAAGTTGATCTTATACTAAACAGATTGACTTTAGGTAACCTACTTTTTCCTGAAATCGTAATAAATACACATGCGAGCTTGTTAAAATAATATTTTGCGTACATTATAAAATCCAGGACGATTATTATTAATTAAATGGAAAATCGTAAACACAATGACGAAATGACGAGGAATGTGAAGTCAGTCGCGGGATGTTGGTGACAAAATGAAAACGAAGCGCATTTTCTTAAAATTTTACGAACATAATTTAAACAGGGTTGTCAATTGTATTTCGTGTGAAAATATTTTTCAGAACAATTCCATTCCATATTATAAATCCGCAGGAACATTTTGATAGTCTTTGTTTATTTTTAATTACGAGATTTACCCATCATAATCTAGGTATTTATATGTATTGTGTCTTATCGACAAGATGCCGCGATGGTTCTATGTATGTTCTATGGAAGGCATTGGAAGGCAAATAAAATCAGTACTTTTTAGCTTTTGCAAGGAATATTGAGTCGATAGAACCAACAATAAATAATGAACTTAATTTAACTTTAATAAAAGTTGTCAAATGTGCTTTTTTATATCATAATTATATTGTTACTATAATTTTGGCCGAAGTGAGGTAGATACAAGGAGACAAAAAAAAGACGTGTGGCACTCGGAGACTGCCGCGGTAAAGCTATTGCATAGCATTATATATAAATTAACAAAACAAAAAATAATACTGCATTTGTGATAATAATAATAAAATGAATGTATATAGAGTAATAACTCAATTTTCTTTCACAATTTTTTCGTGACTTTCTTCATTAATAAATGCACTTTGTTTATTCATATTTAAAACACTTTGTACACAAATTATACGAGTACAGATATTCACTGTTTTACAGTGGGATAAGAAAGTGGTGTACCAGTTTTCATTTAGTTGCCTAGTTATCAAAAGTTACATCAAAGTTTATTAGAAACGGATAATGCATTAATTTGTGCAAATAAGATTTAAATATTCTGAACAAAAGCATAAGAACTATTTCAGTTGACAAAATAATTCTTTTTAAAAAGAAAATGACATTTGACATTTAAGTCCTACTCTTGTAATATATAATATCATTGCCTACAACGATCTTTTGGCGCGTGAATGACGTGTGGGTGACAGAGACAGTGCCTTACAGTTTGCCTTGCCTGTATGGCACTGTCTCTATCACCCTCAAGTCATTAATATAGTGTCATTATTTTATGTCATGTTATTATTTTGTATGTTTTAAATCTAAATACGCGATAATTCGACTATTATGAATACATGTTGTCGATTCCAACGCCTTATTTAATCCAGATCTACATGTAATTATTCTTAAAACACCGAACCGACGGGGCGAAAATCAAATGTTTGACAGGTAAGATTTGTATGGGAAATTAAAATTTTCATTTTTTTAGTATTTACCTCGCAATTTTTCATATTTTCTCATCGCTGCAACCTTCCCTGAACTTCCACGAATATTTCAAGACTAAAATTAGCCAAATCGGTTTAGCCGTTATAAAGTAAAAGTTAGTTAACTCAGTTAAAAGTTCTGGTATTTATCGATGTGTGGGTGCATAGACATAGTAACTATGTCTGTGTGCAGGGTGTAATAAATTTTCGTTACGAAATTTCTGCATTCGGTCCCCGGCCCGCGATAAAAGCTATACAATAGCTTAATAAAAAAATTGGTTGCCTGTAAAGTCGGTACACGGGCGAAAGTTTTACGTGACAACGACTTTGAGTGGTAAAATAATTTTAATGTGAATATTCATTCGTATAGTAGGAAGAAGGATGAAATAATAGTAACAATTTAAAACATTTATTTATACAAAGAATTATATTTAAAACATTGTAACACCATCCGCCATCTAGCGCTGCTAACCGTTAGACCATTAACCATTAGTCACAACTAAGTGAGGTAACAAACGAGATTACTTCTCCAGAGATGGCGCTGTACCATTTTCTGAAACACGCCAACGTGTGTACGCCGTAGCTACCATAAGTAATGTTAAGGAGGAAGGGACGCGTGCCTTTCACTTTTTATGTCTGTCTCTCTCGCTCTTAGGCGGACTAACCATGCCCGAGTGGAAGGGACGCGTGCCTCTCACTCGCTCTCATTGTAAGCGCATAACGTGAGCGGAGCTACTAACGCAGTTTCTTGAAGTGCCACCCGGCAAACCAATTTATAAGACGTTATCACGTCAATAAGTAGATTTTTCGTTAAATTATTTTTTCAATAACAATTAAATTTTATTTATGGTTAGTATTTATAAGACATTATTTCTCTATATATGATGATTATTAGAACGAAGTAGTCGTTATGAAATACTTGGAAGAATCTTTATTATTATGGACATCGTAATGTAACGGAAACCGGAAACTCGAAACTCGGAACTCTCTTGAGTGTTTACAAGTGCGTCTATCACGTTCAGTCGGTCGGTCAGTGTTCACGGCCATAGATTTCTGGCCTTCCGGGCCTCACATTATTCATTTTATGAACGACTGTCACTTTGCACATCAGCTATTTGAATTTAAGCTCGCACTTTATTCCACACACGTTACTTTTACTTACTTTTGTACATTTTAAAACAGTGTCTTACATAATGTTTCAAAAATATGTGTGTGTGTGTGTAATAAAAACCTGATTAGAATATTGAATATTATCGACCTAAACCCAATAATTAAGTTACGCAGTAAGCGAAGGTCGTGATAAGTCGTTATATCATATAAATTATCTAGTATTGGCAGCCCTATTCCCCTGTGGTGGCGTTCATCAGTCATCGGCCTCGCTTCCGGCTGCGTTTCATAGTTCAATGCCTCGTCAGATCTGCGTCTCGGAGACGACCTTCAGAACATTCGGTGCGTAGACACGCCGCGTCCGCCCTGATACAGAACATGGCAAGCAAAGATAAACAGTGGCTTTAACTTAAGACTTTATATTAATTTTAAGCGTTTATGTACTTTATTTTTAATATGCAATATTTATTTGATGCTGCTATATTATTAAGTATACTTAGTCTAATAGAATATTATGTGAAACATTATTTTCATTCAATATTAATTTATTTTATATTTCATTATTTGTTTGAGAAGGATCGTTTCGAGGCACGAAGGAAAGACCTTTATATACCTATATATTTTTGATACACTGTAAAAATAAAGATGAGCGGACAGTAAAGTCTTGGGTGAAATTCATAGACTGTAGGAAGGTACTTAGGCCTCTTGTAGACACACGTTTTTTCGGCGTAAAAATCTACGGTAAATTCGCCGTGTGTAGGCACGGTTGTCAGTGTTGTATGGATTACTATGAGAGCTTGTTGACAGTCGCGGCTGCGTTACGGCACGGCGCCGCCGCCGTATGCACCGTGCGTCCCCCTCGGCGTGCCGCGTCTACGCACGGCGTGATTTTCATCAGTGTTGTATGGCAGTCTTCGTGAGTGTGTCGACGACGCCGGACATTTTCACGGTTTAGTGACCGGCTGGCTACACTGTTTTTAACTGACTTCTATTTATTTTTAATTTATTTATACACTTTATTGTTTGTATACCAGAATACATGGGTACAAACAATACAACACAAAAGGCGGCCTTATCGCTATATAGCGATTTCTTCCAGGCAACGTAAGATTTAGGAAAGAAATACAAATAGAAGGGGTAGAGGTATACAGTATACACACCAAAAAAAAATTTGGAAATCAACTAAAACTTAAACATACTATTATGAGCTTGAAAGACAAGTTACATAAATAAGAAAGAAATAGATGCAACTAGTAGTTAAGGTAATGATTTTTGACTGAATTGATTTCTGTCTTAGTAAAATGAACATAAATAACGAATATTGTTAATTACATTAGTTCATGAAAGATCCCAAGTGAGCGGCACCTGGCCGTTGTCTTGCCCGTTAGCTTTGCCGTGCCATGTACACGCTAGCACGTTTTTTTTACGGCACGGCAAACACCCCGTACGGTCAAGAAAACGTGCCATGTACAAGAGCTCTTAGACTTTGTATAAACTTCGTTTGGTCGTTGTCATAACGTACCAATATCAGTAGGTATAGATAGTGCGAAATTCAGATGTGCTTGAAAGTTGAAACAGACCTCAACCAGACGACAAGCACAGGCTTTCGAAATTCGCGCTATACCGACATTGTTATTACGACGACCAAATAAAATTTGACCAGTCTACGACTATTTTCACCCTTAATGACTAATGGGATTCCGGTTGCAAACTCTAGGAGTGAAACTTAAAACATATTCGACTTGGACAAAAAAACATACAAAAATCGACTGTATCGAATACTATAATTGAGTATTGTTATTTTTGTAGCTTAGTCATGCCTTGCTTCTTTAAGCTTATAACTGACATATTCAGTTTCGATTTCGACATAAAATGTATCGTTAACTACGAAATTAATGTCCCAGTTAGGGCGCCACCAAATAAATTGTATGAAGTAGGTAAAAGTCCACATTTTGGGTATCGTTGCATTTATTTTTCATTTATTTTTAACAGAGATAAAAAGTTTACGAATACTGATTAAAATACATATTTTTAAAACGTACCTCTGATTGAATACTCTACACGTCACTCTATAAATCTATGTATCTTGTAATTTGTAATGATCGTAACAACGAATGTAATCGCATCCTCATGCTACATTATTTTTTACTACTGATCTTCTTTTTAATACTGATCCCGCGGGAATTAAGTGATTAAAGGTAGCCTATATAGGTAGGTCCCATTTGCCACAACCTCCTCCATCGTCCAGTAAAAGGTCCATAAAATTGGTTTAAAAAAACAGACATCAATTTTGAAATACTTATTAGCACACTTATTAGCCACATATGAGCCACAACGCCATCTCTTGGACCGTAACTAAACTATCGCTGAGGCGTCGAAAGTATGTATGGTCGCCCGCTTAAATATTCATTTTATTCTGTTTTTTAGTATTTTGTTGTTGTAGCGGCAACAGAAATACAGTCATCATCTGTGAAAATTTCAACTCTGTAACTATTACGGTTCATGAGATACAGCCTGGTGACAAACAGATGGACAGACGGACGGACAGCGAAGTCTCAGTAATAGGGTTCCGTTTTACCCTTTGGGTACGAAACCCTAAAAACGGTTTGGTTTTGAGGAGACCATGTTTCATAGTTTATCTAGGATCCGATAGATGTCGCTGTATGTAGTTATTTACCAATTCTTTATTTAAACATGCTTCAGTTGAAGTAGGTATACAGCAATCTTTGAATACTTACAAAATATTGTAGTATGCAGACCAACATATCTATTTCAGTTTAAAGATGTAATACCTATTTAAGATAGGTACATGTGTAACTAAATTGGGTATGGAACAGAATTTTAAAGGGTATTATGGCTAAACAATAAAAAGGGGTTTTGGGTAAAACCAAATCAATAAAACCATGATATTATACTTTATGCGTATTATATTATGACAAAATGACTGCTCTCAGGCTTAGGTCTCTGGTGTTCGTGAAATACTTTATTAATGACTTACAACCCTGTCCTTTTGACGTGATAACGTCTAATAAATTGGTTTGCCGGGTGGCACTTCAAGAAACTGCGTTAGTAGCTCCGCTCACGTTATGCGCTTACAATGAGAGCGAGTGAGAGGCACGCGTCCCTTCCACTCGGGCATGGTTAGCCCGGCTAAGAGCGAGAGAGACAGACATAAAAAGTGAAAGGCACGCGTCCCTTCCTCCTTAACATTTCTTATGGTAGCTACGGCGTACACACGTTGGCGTGTTTCAGAAAATGGTACAGCTCCATCTCTGGAGAAGTAGAGTAATCTCGTTTGTTACCTCACTTAGTTGTGACTAATGGTTAATGGTCTAACAGTTAGCAGCGCTAGATGGCGGATGGTGTTACAATGTTTTAAATATAATTCTTTGTATAAATAAATGTTTTAAATTGTTACTATTATTTCATCCTTCTTCCTACTATACGAATGAATATTCACATTAAAATTATTTTACCACTCAAAGTCGTTGTCACGTAAAACTTTCGCCCGTATACCGACTTTACAGGCAACCAATTTTTTTAAAAGCTCGTAGATTCAAACACATTGATTTTTTAAAATGATTCTTTGCATTTTTTTTCATAATCACCTTTATAGATCAGTTGAGTTTTTTATTGCTAGTATAGGTATCTACCTACTTAAAACATGCAAAAACTGGAATGCAACATTTTTTGTTTCGAATTGTAGGTACATATTTTGTACCGCAAAGCATTTTAATTTAATTAAGATTAAGATCATATTTAGGACTAGGATCATATTGTATCCTATTGAATCTAGTTTCGCTTTTTATTAAGAAGGTATCTATTTGGTTTGTTACTTCAGTTATTTAATGCCTATTTTATTATTTAAAGTTTAAATATCACAGAAGTGAAACGCTTTAAATGCCAACTAAGTATAAGATTCAAATATAAAATTATTTTATTATTGTATTGTAAAATAAAAAATCTTGTTTTCCATGATAGATTATGTTTTCCCGTTGGCTCCCTTTCCCGTTCTCACCCGTCCCACTAGACCCCGAATTCCGATTTAAGAGATAACGTGTAATAAAATTTATCCCAAACGAACGTGTTTCCGGTGTAAAAACTATCCTACATCCTCTACAGGGTCTCTATCTATCTTCATATCGAACATCGAAATTGATTCAGCGGATAAAGCGTGAAAATGTGCCAGATAGACACACACACTTCCAGACAGAGATACTAATTTGATTTCAATTCTACTCAAGCATTAACTTATAAATTTAAACATTTTTGTCCGACTTCAAAAAAGAATGCGGTTCTTAATTCGATCGTATATTATGTAGGTATGCTTTTTATCTATGTTCGGGGATTTTTACGTCGTTTATGAGCCGATTTTGAGAATTCATTTATTGGAAAGTAGATATTCCAAGGGTGGTTCCATGATAAGGACACCTGGATCTGAAGATGGCAGCTCAGAGAAATCGAGGGGTACTTTCCAAAATTGTAGGGGCGACTAGCGTATTTGTTCATGTTTTCAATAAGTAGATTAAAGCACAATTTAATGAAGGAAATTTGTAGTGACGAGAATTTACACCTAGATGGGTTGAATAGAGTGCACGCTGACGAGTAGTTTTTGAGTTATCCCTGCGTGTATATGTTGAAGTCTGTTATTCATGTTTGTAATAAGCAATTATTTATATTATTGAGGCTCAATAAATGCACGATGTTGACACTTTTGTTCCCATAAAATTATTTGAGTATTACCTGGCTTAGCTGCCAGCCAAATTACAAAAAATAACCCACGTCAAATATCAAAATATTACTCGTCCTTGCATCTCCTCTCTTTGTTTGCTTAAAACATTATTAATTACAAAAGGAAACTTAATATACCGACCGCTCAGAAATGCCACTGTCATTTGAGTACTTGGCGCAATTTCAATCTTATTCAGGCCAAGATATTGCGATAGCGCCAGTTGTTTTTATATCTCGCGTCATTTTTCGTCCTTATACAAGAAAATCTAATATTAGCTGGAAGAGGTACAGAAAAATCTCTTAAAAAGTTTATTTTCTTGTGAGATAGAAGCGCGTGTAGAAAGGAAATCTTGCCAAGCCCAGGGTGATAAAACCTAACTTTGATATGAGAAAAAAATAAACACACTGAGAAAATCATTTGAAATTTACACTTAAATTATAATATCTATATAATGTATAATAAATTATTCTTATAATTTACCTTTGCATTCAATATAACTTGTTTCTGTATTCTCTGGTCTCAAAAGCTGCAAGACATTTTTATAAAGTCATAATTACTCATTTAAATATTTAAAAATAAAATACGATTCCAATTTAATAAGTTAGTGTTTGATACTCATAGTAGGTACTTAGTCCTTCTCCTTACGAAGAACATCTACATTATCTCCCAATACGTGCAAATGAAAAACAAATCCACTGCAGGACTATAAAATCTTCGCATTTATTTTTTGCCAATCCCCAAACAATTGGCCCCAAAGACAATCTAACCATCTCCCAGCAATAAAGCTTCCGACGCTAAACGTCCAAATTTTCAATTTGCGCGCCCATCATCTTATTTACTCAGACGTGAATAAATTATTTTTTTATTGCACTGGTGCAGTAGTCGCTGTCGATCATTGGTTTGACATTCAAACAGTCTAGCGACTCATTGCAGCGGTTACGGAGCTCGACTTGGGGACTCTCGACTCTAAAATAAGGCGGACAGACTTCAATTTCGTTCGTAAGCATCTGGAGTCCGCATTTAGTAACAACACTTTCCGTTTATTATGCCGTATTTTTCGAATTCAAGGGCAAGGGTACGAACTGTTCATTTTTATTTATTGGTCAATTCTGCGAAACTACTTTGCGATGTTACTCGCACCGATATGGATTCGCGGTCGAATCTATTGTTCCTCGACCATCACTTTCAAAGCGATCGTGATCGAAATATTGCGTAACCAACGTATTCGTTTTGATTATACGAACCGCAAGATGCATACAGACAGCGAGATCATTCGTTAATATTCTGCGGTCAAAGTTACCTATATTTATTTTTAGTTGGCGTGGTTTCTCGTCAGACGTAAAATAATAAATGGTTTTGTTACCTTAGCAGTGATCTCAATATTCAGGGTTACTATTGCGAAATTGTTTTTGTTAAGGAAATGGGCTGTAAACAAAACGAGCTTTCAATTAAACATTTATACTCTATTTGAAATGGAGCTGGACACTATGTAAACAAACCATTAAAATTATTTTGTAGGGTTATCACTAAGTGACATTTGTCTGAATCAAATGCGTTATGTTTCAACTAAACTACTTACTATAATTTTTCTGAATCCATATTTAACTATGTAGCGATCGATAAAAACTTCAAACTGCGAGAACATACGGTAAAAATAATGTTATTAACACTTTCGTAACTGAATAACTCATGCAGCCACAACCTTAAAAACCAAGAGCGATTTTAAACCTTTCATAAAACTAATATTATTTGAAGTAAGCCTAACCAATAATTCTGTAAACTGTATTTGATCTATTTTGAGGTTAGAACATCAAGGTTTTAAATACAAAGTCAATATGTACGTAATTATATGTTTTAATACTTTTAAAGCACTTCTCATTGAAAATAGAATTGATTAATTGGTAATAAAGACTTAAACATTAACCAAGCAAAACTAACAAACGACTGATAATACGACAAAATGTTTCATGTCACTGATTGTTTACTGTTGCTAGGCAACGCTTTGTTTACATAGTGTCCAGCTCCATTTCAAATAGAGTATAGTCATAGTGATAACCAATCATGTTATAAATATCTAGATTGAGCGTCGCCCTCCAATGAAAACAAAAAAACAAGGCAACATTATCAAGCATGTGTTCGTGTAGGCGATGTTTTTCGCGTTCATTTATTGTCTATGTGTGCGTAATCTGTGCGTAATGATATAAAAGTTGTGGCCAACAGTTGGCCACAACTTTTTGACACGTTTTCGCGGATTCGATGTTCCATCTAGAACTAGATATTTGTTGTGACACTTGTTTTTTTCTTTTGAGTTCTTTTGTAAGCAGTCGGGTTTTTTGTTTTTATAATAATATTTTTTAATATTGTACTCGTTTAGGTAAGTTAGTCCTTTACTTCGTAGTCATAAGATGGTAAAGGTGCTAATTTAAAAAAAACGCATGTTCTATGGACTTGAATACACCCAACACCCACCGTAGTTGATAGAATTAGCCGACTCATATCGCACGTAACATAGTTTCAAGTTACGATAAACGTTGAGGAGGAAAGGTTCCCTCCTATTCATAATCCCTTTCAAATGGGATCCTAGAATGATCCAGACGATGTGGACTCATGACCTGAAAAAGATAGCAGGTGTCTACTGGTTCTGAAAGGCGCAAGCGAGGTCAGATTGGCGCAAGTAAGCAGGCTTAAAGGTAAAAACTGATTGATGAATGGACTGAACCTGTCAATTCTATTTATGAAAGGACATGACGTCGTAAGGAGTAGCGATCATTATTAAAAGAAAAATGTGAATCCTGATTCAAATTCAGTTTTGACTTAATATTGTATCATTGTATGGCGACGATGATATAAATGAACTATATGATAGCATTATGTTTACTATGTCTTTTAAACTAAATACATACAAATTAATCATAGTTCTCTTCTTCAAACAAATAGTTTTCTCTATTGTTTTTTATTTGACAGTTCCATAACTTCGTAACAAAGATTGATACCGGTGTGATATTTTTTTGTAGACAAAATTTTGTGTCTTATTAAAAAGACGTCCGAATTGTTACTACTGAATAAAAAATCGTAAAACTTTGTTACATTATCGTCAAGCATTAAATTAAGTTTATGAAGTTCGACAAGTCTCTAAAAAGTCATATTAGCTATAGTTTTTGCTATATTAGTCACTTACATATTTTTTTCTTGTTTCAGATCTAATTCGTTCAACGCCTGATCAACGAGGGAACGGTCGATAAAAACAAAGTTTTTACACTTGTTAATAATGACGTGATTGTTAAGTTTAATATCTATAATAGCAATATAATTAAGGCTGGACTTTTTGACTGTGGTTCAGTGTGGTGCAAAAGTGGAGCACCTTACAGAAGCGAGGCGAAGCGCCGGGATTACCCCGGTTACAGACAGGTATTTTTAATTTTCTACTTTTCACCATCATCATCCTTTATACTATAGCTATTTTCTACGCTAGGGTCCCTACACACAAGATGAAGTTAAAAAATGTGCTTAGTGTGGGTTGGCAGACTTCACAAACGTTCACCTACGTAAGTTACTTCGCAATATTTTAATTCACCGACGAAACCAAGATTCTTGTTCGTAGACCATCCTGCTGTAAAATGGGTCTAAAGCGATCGAGAAATGCCTCATACTCTGTTGCGGGCGCAATGTCGGAGGAATATTTACCACGCAGGACCGTCGCTTTCTTTTCGGTGGAACAACAAGTCGGTGATATCTTTGGTGCAACCAATATCCATGGGTGACGAAGACCACTTACTATGAGATGGCTCTTCCACTCGTTTGTTAGTGATACAGACCGAGTACAGACTATAGAACCTTAATTTCTCGTTAGATATAGGCCATTAGGTATGCGTGGTGTTTGCGTGTGTGTATGTGCGAGCGTGCGTATCTCTCTCTGTATCATCAATGCATAATAGACGTGTGCACTCTACGTGTGATTTTTAATTTGTAATCTAATTATTTATTATAAATTAAAGTTATTATAAGACATGCACAGTTGTAGGTATATTAAACGACCATAGCGACCCAGCATGAATCTTCACGGCTACACTCAAACCTTTGTAATTATTGTCTTATTTTTAGCGGTCGCTGATACCAGATATATTTGATTTACAGTTCATTGTTATGCATATTCTATTGTGTTGTACATTTTGTTTCTTTACAAGCGAATGAAAATGACAGCCAATGAATATTCATTGACATGCGGTCATTAGCCACTTTAGGAGAATAATTATGTTAAATTCTCATTCTTAATTATGTTGAGGATTTGTTGTTAGTTTTTGTTGTTCGAGTCGAGGTTTGTTCGTGGGATGACATTGCGAAAAAAACGCAAAAAGAAGAACGATAATGAAGTGCATATGAGATTGCATTGGTCGGAGTGACTCATAATACATTTAAATAATTATTTAAAGGTTATTAGGCCACATTCGTTAAAAGTTTTATACTACCATTGCATATATGCACATTTTACATAATTATGCACCATTTTTAGTAACCATACATATTTTACAGGAGCATTACAACTGTGGTGTTCCCAGTCTATACTACCTTTATAAAGAAGAAACATTTGATTTTTTTTTAAGTTAATTTGTAACAGAAATTCTCAAAAACTAGGTAGGTATTGAACAGATCAAAAATCACTATCAGTAATGCTTCATTATCTCAGAGTAACGTAGGATAAACGTTATCCCAAAATGTTTGAAAAAAAAATATCCACCCGTGCGAAACCGGGACGGGCCGCTAGAAATATAAATCAGTACTCGCCCATCGTATACATTTAGATAGAACTGTACTCATGTACCACAGTATACGGGTATGCAAATGTCTTTTTTCCGTCCACTAAATCTACAAAATCGTGCCCGCACCGACTAGATAATGAAAAGAGATAGGTGCTACGTGAGCCAACGGCTAATTAATCACACCTGACTCTACAGGATTTCCTTTAATTAAAATAGTCCCTGTAAATGTTTACAACGCGGCCCTAGCCATTCGTTTTATGTTCATCGGGGAGGCATCGCCCTATTTAATTAGGTTTACGTTGGTTTCATTGCCGTGTTTTGTAACCTAACCTAGCCTAACCCTTGCATGTCTCGCGTAATGTTTGCTCCGCGATAGTAAACTGCATCAAATTAACGTTTTATATTTTGTTTTATTTGTTTGATACTTACTTCTACATGATCCAAGGATCTAAAAAGGCTAAAAAGCCAAATTAAGAATGTTTACATAATTACTTAATTAGATTTTCTATTATTACTAACTAGCTGTGCCCGCGGCTCCGCTCGCGTGGAACTCAGTGTGTCACAAAGTTTTTTGTTTCATTAACAAAAAGTAGCTTATACAATGCTCCATTAACCTCCTCTATCTCCCACTGAAAGTCTCATAAACATCTGAACCCGCGACCTCGTTCCCACATGTGCTATTTTCCCGCATGAATCCTGATCCTGCGGGAATTTCGGGATAAACAGTAGCCAAAATGTTGCTCCACAACTTTCTCTCTCTCAGTGAAAGTTTCATAAAAATCTAAGCCCGCGACTTCGCGCAGAAGAGTTTTTCCCGCGTGAATCCTGATCCCGCGGGAATTTCGGGATATAAAATAGTCTAAATGTTGCTCAGGAATCTCCGCTATCTTCCAGTGAAAGTCTCATAAAAATCCGTTCTGCCGATCTGGAGATTAGCGCGCGCAAACAGACAAACATTTTTTTAATTATTTTTTTATTTTTAGATTCATGTTCTAGTACTATTTCTTAACCCCCCTATATATTTTGTTTTGTCAATTTCCTAAAAAAACAGACACGAATTTTCTACGCTCTTATTATATAGATTAGATTTTGAATAGTTTTTACATTACCGTCTAGAACTAAAATTATTCAGGCATATTCATCAATACTCGATTTAGTCATGTTGGTTAATTATACTCAATTAGCTTGGATCGAGTTGTGTAGAGAGAAAGAATATGAGAGAGAATGTTGTTATTATTAAACACCTCATACTATTGTAGCGAGGGCGAGATTACTAGTATATTAAACTGGCAAATGAGGTACGATTCATACCAACCGGCTCGCATCGGGCCGCATCGGAACGGAGCCGTACGCATGCCGCGGCATCCGAACGTATGCGGCGGCAGCCGAACGCGTCCGTCGGAGCTGTACCGCTACCGCGGATGCGTCCGGCTGCTGCGGTAGCCGTGCACGTGCCAATCATATGTCTGAACTAAAGAAATAAGTTTTTCTTCCGTATCCATTTTTGACTTTAATATGTTAACTGCCCCTTGAAGAACATAACTTGAATGTGTCGCTAGTTGCTGCACCGTAATCTCTGTTCGTATTCCACGACGCACGGCCGACCGGCTCCGAACGGCACCGACGGAAGCCGATCGGATGCCGGCGGCGCCGTTCGGAGCCGGTCGGGGCCGGTAGGCCGTCGCGACAGCCGAACGCATTCTGTGACACGTCGCGACGCGTCGCGCGACGGAGAAAACTATGCGTTGCACGCAAATATGACCTGTAATTACTCTTGATACATTTCAATGTTGTTCACCGCATTGTAAAATGCCGCCCGGCCCGGCCCGATGGGAGCCGGTTGGTATGAATCGTACCTAAGTCATCGCTTCGATTTGGGAAACCTTTCTCTTGTTTATGGTACAATCGGCCAAATTGATTCGTACACCACCTTCAGCTCATTTTCTTATAACACATCAAGTGCAATTAAGTCGAAATTCGTTTAAATATTAGTTGCCTTGGAAACAATCCTGTTAAAAAATGAAAGTAACTTTGTTCGTCTATTGGCTTTTCACACTTAAACTGCTGAATGTGTTGAAACGACTGAATGCTGAATTTATTGGAAATTATATGGAGGAGGTTTGAGATTCTGGAAAAAACAAAGGATAATTTTACTCCTATAAATAAATTCCCATGGAATAATTTTAACGGTATTTTTTTTGCTTAGCTGGTAAGCCGCGGGAAAAACTTGTATATAGTTAATACAAAATACATAAGGATTTCTGTCAAATATATTTTGCAGTTATCAGATACTAGCTTTTGCCCGCGGCTTCGTCCGATTGGAATTCGTTTATATCGCGAACCGGGGAAGTGGGGAAGGGGGTACGTCATCAACTATCTTCCTGGGAAAATTCATCGAAATCGTTCAAGCGGTTCAGATTTTTTAATACAAATTTTCATCCCCTATTGCAAGCTTTTAGGGATTGATTTTTAAAAAAAAAGTAGCCTATGTGTGTCTCTGGGTCTTCAACTATTTTTATTCCGAATTTCATCCAAATTGGACCGGCGGTTTAGCCGTGAAAATGTCACAGACAGACAGACAGACAGACTTTCGCAATTATAATATTAGTATGGATTGTAAAAAGTAAATCATTGCACTTGACAAAAATTTAGAGCGACGTTTGACGATTTGACGGAATGAGCATAATAATAAGAAAGTCATTATGTGCAGCAGACACGCTCGAAATAAAAACGAATTTGACATCCTCAAAAGTTCAAACGAATTGTCGACGAAGTGGGGTACGAATCAATTTTGTCGATAGTACATTCACATAACCGATATTCGAAAATTGTTACACGTGATTCTTTACTAAGAGATTGTTTTTATTTAAAAATTTATTGTTAATAAAAATAACAGACACTAAATATGATGTGAAACATATCACAATATATGTATACCTCAGCCAAATCTTTTCAGATTTTAGCGCTCACAAAAAACATAGATGTAGCGACAAAAATTCTAACATAATTTTTTCGAGTTCAGTTGTTTTAATAAATGCCACCGTGCACAGACAGCGCTTGGGTACATTTTTGTTACACTTTCAGTAAAATGCACATACCTATATGTAAAGATTTTTGTTGGGAATTAAGTAACCTGAAACAATAACTCACTGTAAACAAAGAAAAACCCAAAGCTTTCAAATTTACATTTCCACATTTAAGTGATTCTATTGCCTTCTACGGCACGATTGAAAGGCGCGTAAATTAGAATTAATAGTGCTTTCGTAGTCACTCTATCCATATTGTTTGTGCTCGTAAAATACATAAATCAAGATATCGTGGCTATTACTAGGTTTTACTATCAGCCCTGATATCCGGGTAACTTGGACGTTGTTCTCCTTGGCATGGGGCCTGGCTTTGCATACGTTGTACTACGAGTATGTGTATGTTAGGGTAATCATTTTCTTCGGTGCATGTCCTCCTATGATGTAATAGTAGGACCACCCGGAATAGATCTTCCTCGTGGTTCTACTGCAAAATTAGTAGGTAGTAGGACCATGGGGAAACAGCCAAAATTCGATGATGATGCTGATGATGAAATGGGTGATCGATGATTTAAATCACAAACTTTTATTGATTAAAGATTAGATTAAGTTAAAATAAAGAATTGAATTGATTGATGATACCAGGTATTTTTGAAAGTTTATGAAAAGCTGTCATTACTAATTTCGAATCTCATTAAATAGGCAGATTACACTGTTCATTATTCCATTGCTAGCTTATTTTGTTGCAGTGTTCAATAAAAGACAAAGCACCTACTCATCAATAAAATTGCTTCTGTCACGCAATCAATGAACCATTTCAATAAATTATGTAGGCGATAGCTGCAATGCTTAGTTCTGCCTACTTGAGTCACAATCAATCAGTACGTTCCAAAATAGCTCATCGCGGGAGTTGTAGGTCAAATTATACTGTTTATTATTGATAGAAGAATTCAAATACAAATATAGGAAAGTATACCTACAATTCGCGTGGGAGTGGTTCTTTTAATATTGGCAAATTCGCAGACGAATCATTTGACGTTTTTAACTGAAATTAGCAATAAAGCAGATAAGGAACCTGATGAAAGGCAGTCAAAATCATGTACTCATTATAGTTTTCAGATACCTTCAATGGAAAATTCTGAAATGCCTCTGTGAGCGGTTCTCGGAAAAAGGTAGTTCTAGCATTTTTGGCGGGGGCATTTCCATGTTTTCAGATGTATTCTAATTCCATTATCATGATTACATTTTGGAAAAAATGCACCACTGTAGCATTGCATTTTACCAGTAACATAAAATGCATTATCGATTCAAAAAAAGACCAAAAAAGAGACAGGAAAGAGTTTATATACCAGGGGTTTACCAACGAGTTGCCGATGTGGAAATAGTAATCCAATATTTAATTATAACAAAAATGGAACATCGCGACTTCCTTTCTTTACCCGGTCTATAGATCGTTTGATTAATCACAATCGTAAAAACTATAAAGTTTCGCTCGTTACATTGTACAAATTTATTGATATTCTCACAATTGTCAAGCTGTAACGCCGTATCGGCTCTTAAATTAATTAAAGGGACATTCACATCGTCCCTGATCGTAGCTAATCAAGCGTCAAAGTACCGATGCAGGGTCACTTCTAATGTTCCGAGAGAGCGGCCAATTAGTCATTTGTTTTGTTTTATGGGGTATGTTGACCTCCGTCGTATCTAAATAGAACAGCTGTCGGTGGGTTTTTGTCATTTAGACTCATGTGTAACCAAATTTGAAGACTCTTAGAGCGCAATTGTTACCTACCGGATAGCTTTTGACAGATCTTGGATTTGATTCCTAGTAATGCGGAAATTTTAATGATGTACTTTTTCTGTTCTCGGTATGGGTACTTGTGGTCTTGCCTTTGCGTGTTGTTTATTGGAATTATGACATTGGAAACCTATGTTAAGCATTGTTTGCTGAAAGCTACAAATATTTTTGTGAATAAATAACTAAAGAGTAGGTAGCGGTTATTTATTAATCAGTTAACACTTTATAAACAAACAAGACGAATAAATTTTTACCTATCACATAAGTCATAAATAATGATGTCAAAAATAGCGAGGCGAGTATATAACACCATGGCACATAAATATGCGCCCGATTAGGAAATCGAACCTTTGAACATCTTTCGCTGTACAGGTTACAAATGGGCTACAGGGTAGGGGGTAGGTAGTAACTCTGAATCGTTATATTTTTCTTGGGTAACAACATTTTATAAATATTATTAAAAAAATACAATGAAAATTTCTGGTTTGTAAGTTTTCATAGTGTTCATACAGTCATCGTTTCTATGTCGCGATTGTAGAGCCTTGCTACGAGTGTTATTTTTATACCGGCTTTGTATTAATATTCAAGGTAAATTCGCAAACTGACACTGAAAATATTGAATTTAAAGCTAAAGAATACATGTTAGTTTCTCGTAGGCATACATAATTATAACAAAACCACTTAATTACCGCTTGCTTCGGTAAAGAAAAATACCGTGAGGAAACCATACATACATGAGTGTGTAAAGTCTCCCAATCTTCACTTGGCTAGTGTGGTAGAATACGGCTTGCCCCCCTGACATTATGAATGGATATGCACATAGCAGCAGTGGCAGTGGAACAATTATCGGTTGCGATGATATAACAAAACCAAACCATTATAGACCGAATACTCGGAACGCATATCATTGGTCACTATCGAGGTGGCATTGCCCGGGCCGGGCTGACCTACTACCGAACTGATATGTCAACTGCATATCTCATCTACCATGCATCCAAAATAGCGTTCGGCTATCTCCGGCAACGTTCGGGCTAGATCGCGCGTCTTTTTCAATACAAACAAAAAGGTCAGAAGCCGTCGACCTAGTTTCGGAGCGAACAAAGGTCACGCAACATCAACATCGGGAAGCGTGTGATAGCTGCAAGGCTGGCGAGACCTGGTGTTGCGCAACCCTTATGATGTGTTTGTATGAGTCGTGTTTAGCGTGAGTTACAATTGGATCAATTGTTATTGGTTACGTTGTTCTTTATACATAGTAGGTATTAGTTTTTCTAAAATATATTTGTTTAGATTTTTAAGTTTCCTTTTGAAATCGGCTTAAACTTTTAAGTTGTGAATTAATTTATAATAGTGATGTAATTTGTGCAAAAAATACTTAATAATATGTATAAAAAGTAGACTTATCACTAGCACGCGAAAAGCCGTAAAGTAAAATGTGGCTTATCGTCTTACTTTTCATGTAAGTGTTTCTTCCTTTTTCAGAAGTTGCGCAATTATCTCTCGCATCGATAGTTATAATAATGACATCGAAACCGATCCACATTAGGTATTGAAATGTAATGAAGAATTATTTTTAACCGTCGACATGTATACTTACTATCTTGACTTCAGGTCACGTCCTGCTAAACAACAGAGGATTATTATAACTCGTGTTAGGGATATCTGGCGTCTTAACCAACCAGTCTATAAACCCCATGGTTAATAAATAGTGGTAGTTTTCAGACGTCTGGCGCACACCCACCTCCCTTAAAAATTTACCGTGAAATGCTATTTCTCATTAGTTTCAGTCGGAATGTTGGGGAGTAACACACAATGTGAGACGCAACTCTTTTCGAGCGACAATATATCGGTGATGCCCTTGAAATTACCGTAAAATAACCAAAGCTGACCACTTACTCTGCATCAGGTGACTCTCCTGTTCATATATCGGTGATTCTCATAAAAACTGTATTAAAATTTGTTAAGGAGGAAGTTTAAGCCTGTGAAACGGACATAGGATCCTGTATCCTGGTCATTATGTTTCCTTGTGATAATTAAATCTGGGGATAAGAACCCAGAAAACAAAAAAAAAGAAAACAAAAACTTTGCCAAAAGCCGGTTACTCTTTTTAGAGGCGACTCATACTTATTAACCAACTAACCAACTAATATTCTAACACCATCTATCTAACTGGACTAACCATCGCTGTCCATATTTGTGTCTTGTTCTAATTCGTTCACAGTTGTAAGGGGCGGCAGCGGATGGATGGTGCTGCATTAGCTATCTTAATGCCATGAAAAACTACATGTTTATAATCGAACTAGCTTTTCGCCCGCAGCTTCGCTCGCGTAGACTACGCCATTTTGGTAAAATAAATGTTTCGTTGCAGTTACGGAGATAATGTACTTTATATTGGGGACTATATCCCTTCTTTATTCCATACTCCGTGGGAAAATCAATAAACCCTAAAAACAGTTTTGAGAAAACACGATGTACCTACTACTTGTGTGCGAAAATTCAAGTAAGTAGTTTTTATAGTTACGTAGTAAAGTTCATTTTTAATAAAAATCCCGTAGGAACTTCGAAAAATCCTCACTTATCACTTGCTTATGTTACAAATCTAATCTATGTGCACAGCTCTGTAGCTCAAACATTATGCCAGGGCAATAATGAGTGAATCAGTCAGGAAGTCCATTTTTATATATTAAACTAGGATATCTTACCTAAATACTACTAAATAATACTAGTTATGTTACCTAAATAGTATAGTGATAGTTATGATACCGAAATAGTATAATGATAGTTATGCATGCGTCACCTGAAGTAATTTAAAACTATCCCCAGCCTCTGTGATCGATTCACCCTGACATGCCCGGAGCACTGAATCAGGACGCAGGGTACGAGTCCACCCGGGCTTTGATGCCCCTGACCCGTAAACCAGGCCGGACGCAATTAAAACTATTGCTCGAATTGACATTGGTAAGGGTATTGATGGGTAACCGGTTGGAAATTATTTATGGCTCGTGTAATGAAGCTGTATGAGTGTTTGGGTAGCTCAAAGTGTAATTTGTTCTTTAATTCTTGACATAAAAAGAGGGGCCCTGTCTGTTTGTTTGTCTGTCTTGTGGCTTGTAGCGTTGTTACTGTCAAACGCACTGACCGATTTCAATGTGGTTTTTTTCAGTCGAAAGCCAGTTTCCTTGTGTTTCTTCTTAGCTATGAATATTTGGTAGAAATCGGTCTAGCAGTTTGAAGAAAATCGGCTTTTTTCTAAAATTATGTAAGGCATATTTTACAAGTTTTTATTAAGCTTCTGATGGATAGGCATTTATGGTTTTATGATTATTACTTGTAACTTAGGGCGTTTAAATGATGCTGAACTATTGAATTGTTTGACACTCAATGTTTGCATTTTATTGAGTCGAAGGAAGAAATAGGGATAAGTTAAAATTTTGAAAAATTTTTGATTCTGAAATCTTTTCTAGAGCTGATATGGCGGGATGCAAATATGGACACTCTACTTATCAGCAGCTCTTCTTTTCGGCAGGCAGCTCTTCTTTTTCGGGAGATAGGATATTGAGTTAATACTGATACAAACTTAAGTTCTATACTTACAATACATATTATAAATAGGTAGGTATATTCATGCGCATACGTATTTCGCTATTTTTCTACATGATACGTAATATTGTGCCTTAAGAAATATTGTATCTTCGTAACACACTGAAGAAATGAAAGGGAGAGGACGTGAAGTTTATCACATCTCGTAACCACACAATGGCGACCTTTGTCCAGCGGCGAAGCTTTTATCGTCTTATGTTCTAATCCAATCGTATAACGGAAATGGAACACCCATTTGTGGTTCAATGTCGATCCCGTCAGTTGACGCCAAACTTCTTTTATACAAAAAATGCTATAAAGCACTCGTCTCAACAATACAAGGAATGCTAGCGTGGGTTAAGGCATTTTGCTTTCATTCATTCATTCATTCTCCATCCATTCAGTAATCCAATAATATCTATTCTATAAGATGTACTTGTGACCTTACAAGACACTTTTTTTTTAATTGAACGTATACATTTAGCGCGTCAAGTAAAACAACAAAGTAGATGAAAAGCAAATACATAAATGTATTATCAGCCATAGGGACTACCATATAATTGAACAAGAAATAGAACAGCGCCTGGGACGATCAACGCAGACGCAAGGCCCCAACCTAAACCATACTTCTCTACTTATTACTAGCGAATTAGTATTATTTTAATTCTGGAGCATTTATGTTAAAAAGTAAAAAAAATAAAAAAGAGCAAACAAACTAATCAAATGCATAAAAACGCACGGACACCAGGTCCGTGGTGTGTAACTAATACTGAAAAAAAAAATCATATGTATCTTAAATTATTTTTACGGTTAATTTTATAGATAAAACTGTCAGGCAATAGGAAGGCTAAATATTAGGACAGACACAAAATTATAACCTGAGCTATTGCTTCAGCCGGGACTGAAACCAAAAGCCTGCTCGACAAACTTCGTCACTAATAGCAACTACCATTACGAATTTAGTAGGGCAGGTCTATTCGTCAATATACCAACCTCATGCTTTATAAAATTCAATTTCAATAAGCATTTACGAGAAGAAGAGCTCCTCGAGACTCATAGACCTATTTCCATCATATAAATGCTGTCGATATGTAAATATTTGACAATTCATAGAGCATTCAATAAGAGCACGCCTTGACCCAGTAACCTGATGCGCTACACCGAGTGCAGCGCCGGTCAATATTGTATCGATAACGGTAGCTTTTGAGCCCATTTATAGCGCTATTTCATTATACACCTACACGCTGAAAGGTATTCTTAGAATTCATTTGTGTTAGCAGCTGTATATGGCAGCTGTTGTGACCAATTAAGCCCTTGAGTATATATGTCCAAGGGCTAAATTGTTATATACTACATAATATGTAGTTACCATTGCTGACAAAAGACATCGACAAACTTAAAAATTATACTCGTTGTAAAGCGCACTAAGTTAGAAAAAGTCTGTTTATTCACCTTAGACTTAAAGTATTGCGAAGCACTGAAGAAAGAAGTTAGTGTAACTGCCTTGAGTCGGAATTTATATCCCAATGTTAACGTGGAAGTGGCGATAATCTTTTGGATAATTTTATTGGGTGGAAATGTCGTCAGGTATTACCCTATTTTAATTAGAACAATATTAACTGATTATCATGGCCGCTCAATCGCTCTAGCATGGACGCTCTAGGCCTTCTCAATAATGAGGTAGGCCCGTGCTCAGTAGTGGGCCATTAATGGGTTGTAGCCAAGTGAAACTTTGAAAATTTGAACTTTAAAACCTGCACACCTGTTTCATTATGTTGTCAAAGGTATGTAAATTCCAGCAATTGACTGTTAACTAGAGTGTTGGATTCTTGCCTGTGCCCCTCACATTCTAATAAAAACCGAGCTGAACGGTCACAGTAATATGGACATGTTGCGATGAAGTTAAAAATGAATATTACTTACTTCGAATACGATTACTAAGACATCGGTTTCTCGACTCACCACTCAGATTACCAAATAAAGAAGTTACGATGTTATCGTCAATTAAGAGAAAGTCCCATCGATGAACTTCATATGTCTAGATAACTCGAAACTTTCATTACCCAAGAGATCGTTCTGAACATAATTTTCCGGATCATGAGCACGATTAGTATTGATGTGTTTAGCCCGTGCTGCCAACTTTGGATGTAATTACATCATTTGGGTATCCAAAAGTAATTACGGGACCGGTATTAGAAGCGGCTTTAACCTTCCAAATGTGTCGTGTTTGTCTTCTGGAAAAATTAAATACAAAATTTGCTAACGGGGTGTGTCGCGGTGACGCGACGCTACGCAACACGACGCGATCCTATACGCGACAATGACTACGTCGCGTGGTGTCGCAGACTATCACATAGGACGCAAGTAGGGATACCGTTGATTTGATCGCGTTCGTCGCGTTCGCAACGTCGCGTCTCGTCGTTTTCGTCGCTCACGTAGGACACCGCCTAACACGCTCCTGAAATGTTATGGGTTGATATGAAACTGACAATGCATACGTTGTAATGGTTACCATGCCGGATTGCTGTTCGAATAATCCAGTCTGTATTCTTATCCTTGTGTATTGGCCTTGCTTCCCATGTCACTGGGATTTCTAGTTTGAGGCTATCAGTGTATGGCTTATAAAAAAATCCTAAAGAAAAATAGTAATAATGAAGTAGGAATGCTATACCTATAAATAGCAATTTAGTTGATTTTACGTCATGACGATTATATCTGCTAAACTCAAATAACATGCATTTGTTAACTTACTCCATCTCTATCTCAGCAGATACTCAAAGCAGAAATGAATTATGGCATTTTGGGGACAGTAATTGATTGTGATGATAATAAAATGTCATCATTATATCTTAACATCCAGTCTTGCATATAATCAGATAAAAAATCTGACATTTTACCTAGGTTACAAAACTTTGACATTAAATTTATCTGTTATAACATGACCCTTCAGAGGGTTCAGTTTTCGCAAGGGTTGCACCCTAATGGAATATTGGCATTTTGTTTATAGGTCTAAATCCCTTCGAAATTATTCAGACATTCTCAACAATTATCGCTATATTTCAATCTGTCTATACAAAACTCTATATTGGTGAAAACCGCATGATAGTTCAGTAGATTTTGACAAAATCGATGACATTTATTATACTTTTGGGGGCTTTTTTTATAATGTTTGGTTTTAATTTCAACTGAATGTCCGTAAAAGCTGGGTTTCGAACAATTATTACGATGGTAGTTATTAACCTGATGAAAAATACAATTTATTTTCTTTAAAACATCGTGAAAATTTTATATGTTCTATCATCAGTAATTTAATTAGCGCATGCGATGAAGGATATTTTATGGTTAATTGTTTCCACATTGGGTTGCATTACCGAAGTTTTAGTAGCCCTAATTGTTCTAGCAATACATGGTGCATATGTTATTTTGAAATAATGTAGCATTATACTTGTGAAAAAATATGAAAGCGGACAAGTAATTGGAAATCGGACGTAGTTATTGAGTTTATTCGATACAGACCTTAAAAAATACAAATCTTCATCATAGTTGGTATAATATCTATCAGTTTGCACTAGGTCAAAGGCCAAAGCCCAACTTTGGGATGATTATTGGTCAAGACACGGATAAATACAGGAAGGAATATGTCAAAGGACCACTCAGTCGAAACTATAAAATATGTAGAGTAGTTATTTGAAATGCAGACAAAGGAATGTTTTGCCCTTTTTGTAATATTTTCTGTACAACGCTGGAAGTTTTTGGTCTGTTTCTTTGTTTGCTGGGTAACAATGCATTGAGGGATTTTTACTATTTGCTTTTCCGTTTTGCCAACTTTTAACTTTGCGACAATCCAAATGGCAAATGGTTGACATGCCGGATCGCTGTTCCCGGTACTTTCTGGGTTTGATTCCCAGCGAGGCGGGAATTTGAAAGATGACTTTCAATTTTCGTTATCGGTTTAGGAGTGTGTCCTTGTCTTTTTTGTTGTCCAATATTGTCCATGGCACCCACGTCACAGGGAATCCTAGTGTGGAGCTATGAGTGTGTAGCGTTCTTTATTTTTTATTTAGGTACTCCTGACAACCATTTTAACACAAAATACCTAGCAGTCCAGTTGGTTAATAAACCTTCAATCTGCAGGTAAAATAAGATTGAATATTGTTTGTCTTTTACGTGAAGCGGTCAACTTAGTTTATCGCAAAAACTGTTCAAATTTGATTTAGTTTTTAGTGAACTTAATAGAATAGAAAAGTGTACAATTATAATGTTGCTGTTGATGAAGAACTAAATTTTTAAGAGTAAAAATTTCTGTTCCGAATTACGGTGTTTTCTTATGTTATTATGTAGACATTTTAGAGCATAACATCAGCAACATGGAATCCTATTGTAGATCTATGCATGAAGCGTTATTATCTGAGTTCAAAAAAGGTTCTCAATTCCACTTTATAAGTATTGTGTTACCTTTTAATTTTTTACTAAGCTATTCGATTTTGATAATTCTCATTTTATTCGAATGCTAATGCTTCACGTCTGGTGGCATATTATTTATTTGAGCGACATCTGAATAGTTTCTGAGTTATTTCTTCTTGTCGATGTTGAAGTCGAATTATAGTTATATGATTTTCTCCTCTGAATATCAAACCCGCAACAACGTCATGAGCGTCCAAACACAATCTAATATATCACTAAATTATCTAAACATCCGTTCGTCCAATCGTCGAGTGTTTTATCCAAGGGTGACATAGCGTTGTCATCAAAGTCATTGATTAAAGAGTAATTTATCAGATTTCAGTACACGAGTGAATCTGGCGGATGTCGAATCAATTTTGTGACATTCACAGTTGACTAGGCGTGTTGACTTCGGGCGCGATCACATTGTTGGAATACCGGGCCTATGTCGCTTGGAAGTTCGTTTGAGTGACCTTCAAAGTACTTCAGTGAACTTCCCTAATATGGTCGTAGATTGGTGGAAAATTACTTTTATTGCCGTTTTTTTACATTTTTATTTACGTTTTCCCGTTTATTTAAGTTACCGACATAGCTCTCAGAGTTAGCCGGCTGAAGTGGCAATGGGCAGGCCACATCGTTCGAAGGACAGACAGCCGATGGGGCAAAAAAGTCCTCGAATGGCGACCACGCCTTAGTAAAAGGAGCACAGGACGCCCCCCGACAAGGTGGACTGATGACCTGAAGAAGACAGCAGGAAACCGCTGGATTCAGAGGGCTCAGGACCGGTCGGAGTGGCGCCAATTAGGGGAGGCTTATGTCCAGCAGTGGACTTCGATAGGCTGATAGATAGATTTACGTTTTCGAAAAAAATGATTTTGCAGTTGATTCCCGGCTGTGGTATAATATTTATGTGACCGAACAGCTTTTTATATCTAAACAAAATGCCTTACCTTACCTTACAGATTTCATTATAGATTTCAACTAGGGACGTAGATGTAGAAGCAAAATATTGACGTTTATAAAGATATCGGTAAATATACTTTAAAGCACTAGGGATGAGAGTTTCAAACCGAGATAATTAAAACAAAATATTTCTCAACTCTCTCGATAGGTAGGTATCTACTGACTGTTTATACCTACTTATTTTATGGTTTTCGAGAGTTGCTGCGTAGCCATTATGAATTATTGCTTTGAATTTAAAGTCGCCATATTACAATACCAATTAGGTATTGCTTTTTATTTTTAAATTTTTCTCGAATATCTTCTTCGTGCAGACGTCGATAAACTACAGGTTATATATATTATGTTAGTTAATAATAAATGTAACTATGTTCATATAATCGTTAAACTATACAATCGTCTACCTTGCGGTATTTGGTACAAAACAGATACAAAAACACACCCTATCGCTGCGCAGCTTCGGATGTACGCTCTAATTCGATACAGACGCCGAATTAGACTGATTGAAACGGGTTAAAAAAACACGTCTTTTGTCTTTATTTTAAATCCAATCAAAACTAGAGCGTTGTACGGTTTTAATTGCTACCCATAGTCGAGAATCAAATAATTAAATGACGTTTAATCTAAAATTGTTTACTTTATATGTACTAACAAATTCATATTGATAGCCAAGAACGAATTTATAAAAAAAGTACAATTATGTCGTTCAAGGGATAATTAAATGCTTGAAATAAAATACCTAGGTACTAAATGAAGTAAGCGTCTGCACGTTATGTTAAAATACCTGCTTATTGCAACAAATACTTAAGTATCATGATCTAAGACCAATGACCATGTTCATATAATATTAGGAATATGATTTATTATTTGTTAATTTATTAATAAATTAAATGAATTATATTTATTACAATATGATATAACCCGTCACGATGTTGTTACGACAAAATATATCTACTCAATAATTTTATCAAGTATAGAAGAGTTTTTATTAAGTGCATAATAGTTATTTACACAAGTATAAAACAAAAACAAATGATTTAAAATAGTCTGTCTGCTTGCCTATCTGTCTTTATGTGTTTTCGAGCTAATTTTCGGAAAGTCTGAACCGATTTTTATGGGACTTTTACTGGAAGATAAAGGAAGTTGTGCAGCAATATTTATCAGCTACTTTTTATTCCAGAGTTCTCATGAAATCGAGTTTTACGCGACCAAATTCCCACGCGTACGAAGTCGCAGCACAGCTAGTTTTAAATAAATAACTACTAAATATTGGCGTGTAGTACGCCTCACGCCCACGGGCTCGGAGTAGAGAAATCCTTGAATAGCGACTGACTCATCCTTCTATTTCTTATTATTCTAAGAATAACTAAAATTGCATCTAAATGACGCAGGACAATGACCCGGTGATCTTATTTAAACATCTATGCAAACATTGAATTA
The DNA here is from genome assembly GCA_905404135.1 of Hesperia comma. Taxonomy (NCBI): domain Eukaryota; kingdom Metazoa; phylum Arthropoda; class Insecta; order Lepidoptera; family Hesperiidae; genus Hesperia; species Hesperia comma. Next base: position 6,469,653 of record FR990018.1, read on the forward strand.
AGCAAATCTATGACCTTAATTTTGAATGACGCGTATTTATCGTTATGACATTATGATTTTAACTCTAATTTACATGAGTTGTGGTTGTGAAATGATATTTTGTCTTTCTTGATAAGCCTGTAATTAAGGCTTTCTTCGTGTTGGATAAATGTTATATAAAGTTGAGATTTCGTAAGACTTTAATAACTTGATAGTAAATACTCCTGTAGTCGCAGTCACACGGTTATTTGAAGTCTGTGGAAAACCGTTTACTTAGAATTTTACTTTTCTCAAAGTATTTCAAAGTTTCATGTTTTCTCATTACCAACTTTTGTTGTAAATAGGTACCTACTCACATACACTGCACATGCGCGACAATTTTACTTTGATTTGAACACTGATCTCGGTTATATTAACTTCGTTTTACCTTGCGGCAAAACGTATTTTAAACTACCCACGCATTACTGTATTTCCTCATAAAAGCACGCTTACAAATTTAGGTTAAGATGTAAAGATATTGTCTAGAAGTGAAACGGTTTTATTTGTTAATAATGTCGGTGTTTCGCAACAGTTATGGTTTGAGTCACATAAAATGTTGATCACTTATTTATTGCTTGGTTGACGGCAGATATTTGTCCTCACTTGACTTGGCTGCAACCTATTACTGAGCACCGGTATCTGGCTAGAGTATGCTCCACCATGCAGCTCCAGTGCGGATTGGTGGAGGGGTTAATGGTCAACCCAAGTATCGGAAGTTTTCATGCCAATTGAAGGCATCCAAAATGGCTTAACGACTACTAGGTATCTACCTAATCTATCAAAAACAAACGTTTTACCTCCGACGCACGGTAGCACTCAAAAAAGTTTGTCACTAGCAGCAGTCACCCATCAAGTACCGAGCGCACCTACAGTTGCATTACTTTGTAGTTCACTTATTTATGGATATTAGGATCGACGCAAGGCGGAATCCGGAACTAAACAAAAGGATTTTAATCGATTCGATATTCTTATGATATTAAGGGAGCATGATTTAAAACTATAATCATCGTGGTCATTAAATAGTTTGACTGTAACTCACTATTATTAAAATTAATACCGATATTTCGTCATTGAGGCCATGAAAACAATATTTCTAGGCGCGTTAAACAATAATTAGGCGATGATACCTATGCTGATGATGACCTACAGTCAATTTTAATGAAAGAATAATATATAGCAATATCTTTGATCTAAATCTAAGTCTTTTTTTTACATACGAGAGTTACCTCGCCCTCGCTTTTATTACTAAGAAAACAATGCCTGGGTACCTACCTACACTTGAAAAAGTCTAAAGAATCAAATAGTAAACGTAGGTATAAGCCCACGCGATGTAAAGAACATTTCGGTATAATTTTTCACCTCTGGTGACTATATTTGGAATTTCCGCAGTGGTCCCCACTTTCTTTGTAAACATAATAAAGTCCCACCGATTATTATTGATCGATGTAAAGCCCATACATTTTTTTAAATAAATAGAAGTTAAGATAAAAGAAGCATCTAATACAGACATTTTGTATGTTGATTTATCACCATCTTTCCATGTCCAGCTTTACTTACCTCAGATCATCATGTTTATTCACATCGATCAGTTTGGAATCCCTATTTACAGGTCCATTTATTTAACATCAAAGGATGAGGAATAAGTCAAAGAAGACAACGTGATTAGTTTTGATCGCATATTTATGAAATTGCTTTAAATAGCGTATGATTCACGATCGCATTCGAGATCTTAAGCATGAAGCTTAACTTATGGATTATAATCCTATGTTCTTGAAGATCGGACTAGCCACCTCATGATAAATCATTACAAACACAAGTGGATAAAATTACATTTTTACACATAAAAATGTCAAAAACAAACGCCCAAATTCACCAGCAAAAAAAAAATCATCAAAATTAGGTAACGATATGAGGTAACATTTATACAAAAATAAAATCGAATTTGGAATGTCCTCCTTTTTTTGAAGTCGATTAATTACATCAAAAGTTAATGTCAGAACTATTACCAAAAAAAGATAAAGAAATGAAAGATAAATGTATGTGGGTAACCATTTCGTAGGTATTTAGTTAGATAGATTTAGTTAGATGTAGTTAGATCGCTTGTGCCGATTGCGAACCGCAGCATTATTCATGTTGTCGTTAATGCTGACTTATCTATACAAAATGATTTTATTGGTATCATTCTAATAATACAAATGCAAATTAAATCATCGGAGTAATTGGACGCTCGGAAGCTTTCTGACTAAGTCGGAAAATTGAAAACCTCGTGAACATGCACATGCCTAATATTCAAATATTTTTTTTATTATAATTTCTAAAGCCTTAAAATTTTATTTTACCTATTATACCGATTCATAAAAAATCTACCTTATTTCGGCGATGAAGCCTTCAGAAATTCTGATTTTCGTTTTCTTTTTTGTTAAGAATACGAAATTCCAAATTCTAGGAATATGGGAAAAATCTATTTTTATCTCTGCAGGCCTATGTCTATCCAAGTTCTAGGAATATGGGAAAAATCTATTTTTATCTCTGCAGGCCTATGTCTATCCAAGTTCTAGGAATATGGGAAAAATCTATTTTTATCTCTGCAGGCCTATGTCCATGAATATTCGCTTGTTCAGGCTGTGCTTTGTAGGCATATATTTTAAAATGTTTTACCGATTGTAAATACATCATTACGTCCTGATCTGAACAGTCTAATTTATCGATAAAAAAGCGTGATAAAGGCTTTGATCTTTTGACGTTTTGTCTCTTTCTATTGGCATATCAGTTTTTAACGCGTTTAGTTTATAGAATTATATCTATAGGTATCGAGAATAATATCCGCACCAGCGCCGTATGTATAATAGTAGATTGTATTACAAGGGTGCAAAGTAATATTTTTTCGGCGAGGGCGCTTTTTTGAATCCAGAGCGAAGTGAGGGATTCTAGAGTAGAATCCCGAGCGTAGCGAGGGATTCTTTAGTAGAATCCTGAACGATTCAAAGTATGTCGCCCGAGCCAAAAATATTTGCTCCCGAGTGATACACTCTACTTTTCATCCCCCTCTATGAGAAAATAAAAGGCGCCTCAAATTCAGGATGAATACTGTCACAGTCACTAAACTAACTAAACCGACTAACCCGACTAACCCGACTAACCCGACTAACCCGACTAACCCGACTAACCCGACTAACCCGACTAACCCGACTAACCCGACTAACCCGACTAACCCGACTAACCCGACTAACCCGACTAACCCGACTAACCCGACTAACCCGACTAACCCGACTAACCCGACTAACCCGACTAACCCGACTAACCCGACTAACCCGACTAACCCGACTAACCCGACTAACCCGACTAACCCGACTAACCCGACTAACCCGACTAACCCGACTAACCCGACTAACCCGACTAACCCGACTAACCCGACTAACCCGACTAACCCGACTAACCCGACTAACGACTAAATAACCCGACCCGACTAAATAACGGGCAGGAAAAGTTATATGAAAATTCATTCCCGCCCGCTAAATAGAAAACACCAACTTTCGGTCTCCTTAAGACCGAACCAAGTCGTCTTTTTCGAATAGGTGGGATGAAAATTTTTCTATTCACTTCAGTATTCCAGACTAAATTTGCGCTTCTGAGCTTATCTCAGTAATTTGCAGTGTGAACCAATTTGTAGATGTTGGTTCGTAATACCTTTTATATTATAAACCTCCTTTCTCTAATAGGTATGACTGGCGTACCGGTTCCATTACTAGCGATTAAAATAACATGCTACAAGAAATCATGTAATAGTTCTCTTCCATTTTTAAATCATCATTCGCAAATCGCTAACTTAGTACAATTATTATATTGAAATAAAACTACTTATTACGAGCAGCCATGAATATTCCTAAAACGACTTCGTTTGTATTAGAATGAATGTCAATGAAAAAAGAACAGGAAGAACAGTTCTTAGTTACACAAATGACCGACAAATTAGTGGACCCGCCAACTGAAGATGAGTTGTTATCATCGCCCATAGATCAGTAACAGTCAAAGCATCACCGATGCATTGCCGGGAAGGGAAAAAAGAAAATATTGGCTACAAAAGCGATTTTTACAAACTGATATTAAAAATAATCATAGGGACTCGTTACTCGCTTACTGTCATAACTGAACATTGTACCTTAAACCACGAGTTTTACAGCGCAACTTGCACAGGATTATTTTAATGAATATCCTGTCTTTGTTCCTCCGTCTGTAGGGGTTGTTTGAATAAGAAAGTAGAACTTTCGTTGCGCCATTGTTATTTTGCTACGTAATTGAATTGGATAGATGTACTTCCAGCCATCCCTTGATATTAGGTGAGTCTAATATTACTAGTTTTATTCTCATAGAAACTGGATAAATAGATACTAAGTTTGCTACATTTTATCTCACGGTTCTTTTATTATGTGTAGGTACTTGTCTTGCTAGGGTGGAAACTTTTGAAACAGCAGGTTAAAATAATCGGGATTTAGGTAGGTTTTCAAATACGGACAGACAAATCATATTATCATTATTCAGAGTTTGGCAAGAATTTATAATGTTTCAAACGCGTGTGGCACAATGGTTACCGTGCCAGGTGAGTGGTCCTGGGTTCGATTCCTAACGAGGCGGTTAAATCATGAGTTCTTTCCTTCATTTAGGTGTATGTTCTTGTCTTGTGTCTATTACACAGAACACAGGGAACAGTGAATTTGTAGCTCTTTAAAAAAGGAAAATAAAAACCCACTGTTTGAATGTTCATTAACAGAAGCAAAAAAGGATTTTAGATTTAAACTTTTGCCCGATTGTTCGATATGCCCTGGGGGCCGGGTGCTTTGTCCTAACACCGATATGGATCTAATGAGATGAGATAAGTGAATACAGCCTGATTTCCCTGGCGAGGGACTCCACTTTATTTCGGGTGAAGGCTGCTCGAACGGCGTGAAGCGTTGTGTTGAATAACATTTGGAGTTTACGGAACTTTCCCATATGTTTGATTGCTGTATCTAGGATATATTACTAAAAAATAGGCCATTTTGCAAATAGGTCGTTTTAAGAATAGGGCATTTTGCGAATAGGTCGTTTTAAGAATAGGTCATTTCGCGAATAGGGCCTTTTTTCAGGTAAGGCGTTTTGTGAATAGTTCCAAATAAGACTAAGCCTTATTGAATGTGTTTGTCACTTATGCTTATGCCAAAAATGCCCCGTTGCTGAGGTCGGGCATCTCTCGCCATGTTGGCCTAGCCTGATTTAGTATACTTCATAAGTACACAACATTAAAAATTAAGAGATGCCTACGGGACCGCCGTTGAAGAGACTCCAACATTAAAATGGATTGGTATCTCTCGTTAAAAAATTAAGTATATTTAAATAAATACCTCAATAAATACGGTATACTTTTAAGTATACCGTAGTTGTGGACATTGTTAAACTAATAATTGTTTATTTATTGTTAATTGGTATTATTCGTTTGACCTCGTTCCACTTACGAATTAAAAAGTTTAACCGCTTATGCTTATAAGAACCAAACACGAATTGTTTATTGTGATTTAACATTATGGACCACAAAAGTTAATTTCCTCTGTAATAAAATCTATGATATCAGTCCTATCGAATATATCCTTTAATATTGACTTATATAGAATGGTAGGCGAAGTCCAATTTCACTTATTTCGACGGAGATAAATATTGAGATAAAATCTACATGATCACACGTTCCTCAAGATATTATGTTCGCATAATTGCAAAACCAGCATTGCACATTTTCCCTTCCTACCATTGAACATTTCCTTTAGTTATTTATGTTTTTTACAATCATATTATTTTTTATGTTTTGTTCGTACATAAAAACATTTATATTTCTAAAAGCTACAATTTTATTAGACAAGCTTCGCTTTTGGTTTTTTTCTCATAAGACTCAACTAACGTAAAAGCCATACTTATGACTTCAGATTTTTTAAATTGATGTTCTTTGGTCTGTGTATGTTTTGTAAGAAAGCGTGTAAGAATTTTCTCGATATTAAAACATATAGGTACATATAGCAAGTTTATAATAAAAAACACTTAACCATATTTCCAGGTTTTCTGTAAATACAATGTGAATTATATTCCTTTCGAAAACTAAGACATACGTGTACACGTGGACACACAATTATCCGATGTAGCTTAATTTATTTCCAAGATAACATTTATATTGTTATTGCTGCAGCTACAATCCTGCAGCGCAATAAATACAGATATAAAATATAAAACCTAGTTCGCTGAAAGCACAAAGTAAATGTAAGCTGTGGATGCGACGACAGCGCCCGAGGGCCGAGGCTGATCATAAAACGTCCTTCTGATAAAACTGTTCCAAGGCGATTTTTTTAATGTTATGGATCTACAAGGTTGCGGTTTTTATTTTACTATGATACGGGGACACACACTATTATCCGTACGCCGATATTTCGACCTAGTTGCATGGATCGTGGTCACGGCTAAACTGCGGTGGCGCGGAGAAACAGAAAAAGTTTACATCATAATATGTATCATAGTAAAATGTGTACAGTGTGAAAGGTAAATCATATTTTTATTTCCATCATTATTGTTGTAGTTTTTTATCTTTGTTTGACCTGTCTGTTTGTGTGTCTATCTGTGACACCGCAGCTCCTGAATGAATGAACTGATTTGAATGCGGTTTATTTAATTGAAAGCCTTGTTCATCGCGGTGATTAAATCGCCTATGTTTGGTAGAAGTTATTGGTCCAGCAATTTGTAAAGTATCAGTTTTTTCCAAATTAACGTAAGGCATTTTATGCATAAATTTGGTCTTAATCGGGATTTTTAAGCTATTGTATAGCTTTTATCGCGGGCCTTGGGCGCGGGGACCGAATTCAAAAATTTCGTAACGAAAATTTATTACACCCTACACACAGACATAGTTACTATGTCTATGCACCCACACATCGATAAATACCAGAACTTTTAACTGAGTTATCTAACTTTTACTTTATAACGGCTAAACCGATTTGGCTAATTTTAGTCTTGAAATATTCGTGGAAGTTCAGGGAAGGTTGCAGCGATGAGAAAATATGAAAAATTTCGAGCAAAATACTAAAAATGAAAATTTTAATTTCCCATACAAATCTTACCTGTCAAACGTTTGATTTTCGCCCCGTCGGTTCGGTGTTTTAAGAATAATTACATGTAGATCTGGATTAAATAAGGCGTTGGAATCGACAACATGTATTCATAATAGTCGAATTATCGCGTATTTAGATTTAAAACATACAAAATAATAACATGACATAAAATAATGACACTATATTAATGACTTGAGGGTGATAGAGACAGTGCCATACAGGCAAGGCAAACTGTAAGGCACTGTCTCTGTCACCCACACGTCATTCACGCGCCAAAAGATCGTTGTAGGACTTAAATGTCAAATGTCAATTTTCTTTTTAAAAAGAATTATTTTGTCAACTGAAATAAGTAGTTCTTATGCTTTTGTTCAGAATATTTAAATCTTCTTTGCACAAATTAATGCATTATCCGTTTCTAATAAAGATTAAAATGTCTTGCACCTATAATGTGACGTTATGATGTACGTATTCTTAATAGCGGCTACAAACTCACGCCGAGAACACCCGAGAAGCGTGAATGTGATCGGTTTCTCGCAGTCTCGTTCTCGGGCTCGCCTGTGCTCGGATCGGTGTCGGTATTTTTGCCCGCTTCAAAGGGTTTCTCGGGCGAGAAAAGAGAACCGTATTCACATTCTCGTTCGGTCTCAGTGGGACCGTTGTGTGTTTTTGTATTTAAAATTTACATTTCTAGTTAAAATTATCTACTGTCTGTGGTTACCAATTATTATTATTATTTTAGTACTTATATTAATTTATTTCTTATTTTAGTATTCACAAGATTATAGTATATTAATGCACACAAAACCAAAGCCGCTGCACTGACGTCCATTCCGGATGACGATCGAGGATGCGAATGAGAAGGTCGCATGAGTGTAGATGCTTTCTCGGTTCTCGCGCAAATTCGCGGCAAGATTTCTCTTCGAGACTTCTCGCGTGAGTCTGTTGGCGGTATAACAATTAGGCTTACGTCATTATTATGCGTCTCTTTCAGTGATATTGCCTATGAAACACTGCAAAACAGTGAATATCTGTACTCGTATAATTTGTGTACCTACAAAGTGTTTTAAATATGAATAAACAAAGTGCATTTATTAACACGATGAGTGCGAAACGAGGCTTAAAACACCTCGTCCGTGTCTCGACGTTATAGCGGTAAGAAAAAACTTAAACTTCTCTGTCGTGCGGGAGGCATAACTTCCATCTGGTTCAGTGTAGGAAAAAGATAACTATATATCTGAGATGTGCTATTAATTCCTAGTTCTATGGTATATCCACCTTAATACCGGGTTTCTTAGACCTCGTGCCGCACTGAACTAATAAAATTCTAACGCTGTGCGGAACGAGGTTGCAAACGCCTCGTACCTCCGCGCACCTCGTACCGCACCCTACGCTAGCTTCATGCGGTTAGTGTTGTGCAACGTATTCGAAGCTTTTACAGAGAACGACTTGGATGTGGATACAGGTAATCTTCAAACATCCTAACTACTTTTTATATCGTTAATAGAAACGTGAATGTGACTTGTTGAGTAACTTTCTTCAAATAGGTTGTTAATCATGATAAATTATGGTATGTTTGTTTATTGAGTTAACTAGCGGACCCGGCAAACGGTGTTTTGCTCATCAAAATTTAATGCTTTTGCCCAATTGTACTCGACTCTTCAGTACTCTAACCAACTTTACCCAACTCTTCTCTATTCTAATCTAACCAACTTTACTCAAGTCTACCCACCATTTCCTTACTCTTAAATTAATCTACTAAGCTCGACCCTACTTTTCAGAACCCACTGCAAACAAAGTAGGTACATCATCTCGAAAAGGGATCAAAGAAGAGGAGATGTGTAGGATGTTACGAAAAACTCCGCACCTAACAAGTCGTGAGGCAGACAAAAAAGTAAAGAAAATTGTCACAGAATGCACTGGTTGCAAAAAATATTATTGTTTGAACTGTTTCAATGAGAAACACCCATAAATTTTAAAAATAAAATACCAATATATAAAATCGATATTTATTTTCCCATCACTAAATAATATGAAAAACTGCCATTTTTCAGTGCGGTACGAGGTACATCAGATCCCACGTTTTATTTTACCTATAGAATCTAAACTAACTTATGTAACCACGGGCGGCGGCAGATTTAGGTTCATCAATTCATTGTTAATAATAATCGCGACAAAAACCGTACAATTTGTTTTATTTGGCGCCAAAAAAAGGATTTTTGTCTCCTACGGGCGGTGGGGTTTAATATGCCTCGTGCCGCCACAATGTCTGGTTTAGGACGAGGTTTAAAACGCCTCGTAACGCAGTAATGGAAAGTACAGAAAAATCTGTGCCGCAGGGAACGTGTTAATGAAGAAAGTCACGAAAAAATTGTGAAAGAAAATGAGTTATTACTCTATATACATTCATTTTATTATTATTATCACAAATGCAGTATTATTTTTTGTTTTGTTAATTTATATATAATGATATGCAATAGCTTTACCGCGGCAGTCTCCGAGTGCCACACGTCTTTTTTTTAAACTTTCAGTGTACCGTTACTCAGTAAATTGAAGTTTGGGCTATAAAATAAATAAGTTATAAGTAGAGGATGTTTTTATCATTTCACATTACACATTCAATAAGCCGCCGGTTTCAGGTTACCTCCTTATGCCAGTCGTAAAGCCACGCCAGATTTTAAGCCGCATAAGATTTTAAGAACTCGCCACATTTGAGTTCACCACTGACCTCTTTTATAAACTTTGGAAGCGCATTAATCCATTGGTTTTGGTAGCTATGTTTATGCCTTGGTAGCTATGTTTTGTGCTATGTGGTAGCTATTTCGGGCTTTTAGCCACTATCCTCTTAACCAATTTCTGCTACAGCAGTTTGGTAGAATATGCTCTGTGGCACTTCAATTCCTTGATAAGACTTGGTGGTCTGCAGGATCTATACCTACTTGAAGCCTATTTATTGACCTGAACTGAAGAATCTTGCAAATTCATTAATTATTATTCTCCTATTGAAACTTTAAGCAGATGTGTTTTAAAATTACTTTCTGATGTAAAATTTTTTTCCATGTGTGTTACCTCATAACTTTGAAGTCGGGGTTTTTTGTTAACGTTATTCAATTCAGAAGATGTTGACTGTTGGATATAGGCCTCATTTAATATTTACAAACAACAAAAGTATTTTCTTTCGCTACTTTCATTCAGATAATGCGTGGGATCTACAGATCTCAAAGATAACCTAATAAAGTTGTTTATCGTGAGATCGGCGAGGGACTTGTATCCATTCAAGACAGAAATATCACAAATGGGTTTTCCATCGATCCTTAGAAATACATTTGAAGTAAGCCTTTAATGTGATAATGAAAGAGTTACCTATTTAATTTTATCTTTTTGTAGTTGTCACACACTCGAAATGAAGAAATATTGGCTTAGTCGTATTTGGACCTATTCGCAAAACAACCTACTTGAAAAAAAGGTTCAAGACTAAAACCCGCCCTCCTTTCGCTTCGGAAACTTAGTCCCTTAGTGGCCACATTCTGAAGTTTTTAGGCATGATTTATATACTACATGTTAAGTGAAGTTTACCAAAATCGCATTCAAAAAGTTCAGCACGCAAATGTTTCACCGCTTCATGCTTTAATCTCATTAATGCAAACAGAACCATACATACACAACAACGCAAAAAAACTAAAAATCATTATTTTGTGTCTTACTGCGTTAATAAAAATACCCTCTATAATAGTTTTTCTCATAATCATCCAATATACATTCACAACATTTTCTTAACATTTCATTACGGCCTGTACGGCAATAAGTCGCCTGACAAAAAATATGCCAACCGACCGCTGTCTGTCAACACCTTATGACATTGTTGTCAAAAATGTCTGTCTGTCGGCGTCTAAAAATAAATTATAATACACTAAAGGTTCGGCCAAACCTGAGCGTCAGTAACGCGGGAAGCGGGACGCGATGCGGAAGCGTCTGCAACGCGAAACTTAACGTGCACACCTACGCGACTGCGGCGCGAACCGCGAACTTCATTTGCTAATTGACAGTCACTAAAGCTGCTCGTCTTAATCCGGTATAACATAACTAACTATTATTTACTTACCATCCATTTGAAATTCCGGACCAATTGAATCCCATATTTTATCCTTTTTTCGTAAATTCTTAGTCTGTGTTTTTCAAATCATATAAGACAGGAAATCCTCTCACCGTTTCTATAAATTGCTCTGTATTTTCGTCTGTTGTTGTCATCGTAAACGAAATAATTAGTAATAACAAAGGCTTTCTTGCACATAAACACGTCTAACCACTAGACGCGTGCGTCCCGCTCGCGTAGGTGTGCAAAGCGCCATAGATAAAGTATGGGTAGCGTCCGCCGCGCGGCAGACGCTCCCGCTTTGCAGTCGCTTTGGTCGCCCAGGTGTGTCCGAAGCTTAAGGTCGGCTTGACCGGTATCGGTCACGAACTCGAAACGTAACTTCGTTAAATACTAGTACTTATATCCGCCTTTGCTCTGCTTCGGCAAAACAGTCCCTATATAAGTATTCCTACTCGAAAATGTTAGGATATAATTATTTGAACTGACGTTACTTTTTACTACCTAATCGATTGTTTGATATTTCCGCCTCACTGGGAATCGAACCCAGGACCTTCGGAACAGCGATCCGGTGTGTTAACATTGTGCTATTCAAGGCGTCATATTACCTTGTTACTTCCAAACATCATCCTTGTAAGGAAAATTTAGTTTTGGTTTCGGTTTCAGCCGAAACTGAGACCATTGCCGAAAGGAGACCAGCAACTTTCTTAGGGACCTTGGGCCTGGAATATGAACATGCATGAGACATCGCTTTTTAGATCGAAGATATTGTTACCACATTGTGAATATTCCGTTTTTGCGGAAAATGATGGGAATAATGAAATATACCTAGTCGTCTTACGCACCGCGCACACATAGTTATAGGCTTGAAATTATAATGTTTTAATGTCAATGTGTCCTCGGCACCCAGACTTCTTACCAGGGACTTCTAATGCGGGGGTTTGAGTGTAAAAAGCATCTACGAATTTGTCAGAAATGTATTATTGTATCTACTAAACTCAAATTCCCTCTAGTGTCGACAGAATTTGATAGTTATGAAAATGTTCCGATGAAGATATAAATGGGAACGGTAAATTAATTTTCGTTAGTATTTTGTATTTACATTCGTGTTAACCCAGTTATTTTTTGGCTGTTTGATTGAAATGTTTGAGAGTGTTGAAATGTATGATTGAAATGTTTATGGGTTCTAATCAATTTATTTGAATTCGATTGATTGAATTTTGCTATTTCTATCCTAAACTAAATGCCCGTACCGCCAGTGTTGGTACTACGACGAATTCTACTCGAGGTACGACTTCAGATATTATTATAAATAAATAATGCTTCACAATTACAACCCTATACTAGTCTTTGTTTTGGGTGCCATGACAAACATAGATAGACAAGAAAACACAAATTTCCGCCTCGCTGGGAATCGAACCCAGGACCCTTTGACCAACGGGCCGGCATGGTAGATTTTGTACTGGTTCGTCTTACTATACAAAATATGTTTATCTATATATATACGGAATATATACATTTATCTATATAGAATACAAAAATCACCCAAAATCAAATCTAGTCAGAAAAAAATAAAATTTCAAATTTACGATGCACACAGTACCTAATACTCCCACAATATTTGAAATTTCAAAGCCGCGGTTACGCACATTAATACGAGTTGCAAAATTAACCCTGAACAAAACGCTTATTTATGCGCGTCTTTGCCTTTCAGCGAATGTCAGACTGAAATCAAATAACATCAAAGGGACGTTTATGTATCGCGTTTCGAAATAAAACACGCGCCATTGCCGGCCAGTAGATTACATCGCACATCCGGCGAACAGTCGCCAACATACAATGAAAACTTCAACTGTACCGATCGCGATGGTCGACTAACAACAATTACATTACATTAATCGTTTTGACGAAAATAATTTTGTAGTATCACGTGATAGTGGAACACTACTTAAAATAACAAATAATTATTAGCGAAGTTTGAAGACACAGAATGAGAATGTCTGTGTGTTTGTGGCACCGTAGGTAGCTCTTAAAAGGGTGCACATTTTGTGGACTTTTGTGAAGGGTTGTTTCATTCGAAAGCCATTTTCCTTGCGGTGAAAATACCGCAAGTTATGTTCATTAGTTCATTAGAGGATTATCTTAGTCGGGTTTTTTTATTTCAAATTCACACTTGTCAGTGTAAAAGTCGACAAATGATCCGTCTGACATCAGTATGTACCACCAAAGGCATCATTGCAGGCCAAAAAGTAAATGGTAGAACCGCATTATCTGTGATGCGGTAAAATAGATTTAAACGTATAGCATGCTACTCCAAAGCCTTTTCGAAGTTTGTTCAACATCAACGTGTAAGCCAAAGTTTACTACCGCTTGGAGGAAATATATCCAGTTTACCCACTAGCCTAAATCCTTTGGAGTTATGCCAACAGGCAGTAAGGTCGAGCTATGTTTGCGGTGCTGCCAAGAAAATGGCTTTAAAACCTTAATGTTATATTTAATAGGTTTTAGAATTAAGGATGACACCAATAAATAATTCTTAGCTGCTTAGTCCTGTCTGTTGTCTATGGATAGTTTTGTATAAATTATTACATAGTTATTGGTAGTACAATCACAAATACAATCGCGAATCCTCAAGTTCTTCGGACATATCACCCGTAACGAGGACGCAATGGAAAGATTGGTGGTGCAAGGAAAAGTTGAAGGCAAGAGATCACGTGGGCGCTCTCCAACTCGTTGGACAGATCTTATTAAAACTGTGACACATTCCAACATCTCCTCTCCTCACTATGCAAAACATAGAGCTACATGGCGCCGCAACACAAAAACTGCTGCGATACGAGAATCGACAAAGACATGACCACGACCACTCTATCAAGAGTGCCCGACTAAGAAGAAGATTGGTATACGAATAATTATGGGGCTACGGGATCTACCAAGATGAATGGCACCGCCCTGTTTCGAAGTATTTCGTCGTATTTTGAAACCCCAGGCAGAATATACAGTATCTACGTTTAATTTGTATATCTTTTATTTATTAACTTTATGTATAATCTTTTCTTTATGAATACTTAAATAAACGGGGATTACCAAAACATTCTGTTGGTCTTACTAGGGTTGATCACTAACCTCTCCACGAATCCGGACTGGAGTAATCCTCGTCAATAACGACGAAACTCTTTTTAGTGGTGAGCTATTATTGGGTTAAAGTTAAGTGCATAGGAAAATTAGCTGTCAAATTCAAACGAATTAAATAAAGTTGAGCTCTTCATATTCTATAGAAAAGTTTTTCAATTTACTAATGTTAGTTTCTAACTTTTGGATAGGTTATACAGTTTGAAATTGCTCCCAAACATTAATTACAACTTTATCTAATGAATTTTTAAAACTAAATAAGTCGTAAAGACAATTAGTCAGAGTTAAATATGGCTAGTTTTTAGCTATCATCTTTGGATCTGCACCGGTTTAAATATTTGCCTGGGATATTTTAAGTCATCAAATCAAACCAAGAAACCAAGACATAAAGATCACAATTGAATGCTATCGTTTTAGTTGGTCCGGTGCTGCGTAGTTGTAATATGCGTAGACCTTCATACGATAGGATCTTTTTTCAGTAAACATCAACCTTATCAGCATCACCTCCTTTAAGGCACTTCATTCCTAAAAATAAAATCCATGCGTAACTTGCTGAGGATGGATGGATGCTTCCTACAATTTCAAGCAAAAACTACTAAACTGATTTTTCTAAAACTCTATAATAATATAGGTAGTTTATTTTATAGGTATATCAGAATGACACATGCTACTTTTCATCTCGATATTCCCAGGGTATCAAGATCTGTGGGGATAAAAACATAGAGCGCAGCGTATTGTGAAGGAAAGATTCATAGTATATACAAAATAAATATACCTAATTACAATATAATTATGATCAAAAATATAACTGCCCAATAAAATGGGCGAATAATAGCTAGTATATAATTGATATAATATGTATATCTTAACGCGTAAGCACATATTTCTTCTAAATTAGATCGCCAAATTGACTTAAGCTGGTTAATACTTTCTTCAAAGTCAAAGTCACGAAACGAATTTACATAGTGTACAATATTTACTTTTCTTGTGTAGTAATAAAATTGTGTAGGAAGAGTAGAATACTAATTATGTACGAGTATTTATAAATGATGTAAAACTATAAGTTTGTTTAAGAAGTTTGCAGACCAACCAATGAACCAAAACACCATATCGGAGTTTGCCTTTAGTTGCCTATCTAATTAGGAAGAGTTTAAAATAAAAAAAGTTTATTAAAGTAATAAAGCAAAACAATATTTTAATTACAGTTTAACTACTTTACTGGTTATTGATTATGCCTGATAACTATTACAAAGTAGGTAATATTTTCTAAAAACTCCTGTGTCACCTTTAAGTAATAGCTGAACAGTGGGTACACTAATTAATTTACTTTTAAAACACCCTCATTAAATTTAATTTGCCCTAATCCAACAATTTAAAAGTACCTACACCATACCTAACCAATTGTTTGGTCATAACTACCAAAGTTTAAATTTTAGCAGACCTTACGTATGCCATTAATAAACATGTTTATTGATCAACTTGCTAATTCGATTTTATTTTGTTTCTTAATGTTATTGGATATGTGACCATACCTGCACGATAAAATGAGATAAAAATGATCGGTAATATTCGCGGGTAGTTTATTCACCCAAGTTATTGACGCCATTTTAGGTTCCATTGCCTTTTTAGATTTTCAGGTCCTTAATCTCATGTCGTTAATGCGTCGATTTATTTTGCAACGTTTAAACGTAAACGTCATATACACTCGATATATTTATTTACCATTGATACATAAATTATGTACCAGTGGTAGAATAAAAACATGTCGTGCAAAAGTGTATCAGTGATACTGATACTATATAAAAAAATATTTTGAAGTTGATATTCCTGACAAATTTAAGTAGGTAGTTCCTATGACTCTTAGTCATATTTCAGCAAATTTTCACAACCTCCCCGAGCAACGTTTTGTTGCCTCATGATCTCTGTAAAAAAAATTGTATAAATTGCCCCGAAATGCAACGGATTAAAATTATTATCGCATTAATCGCAATATTTTACTTGTCCACAGATACAGTGTTATTTTGACAATATCGACGAACGCTTCCGACGGATTCACTTTGATAAACGGTAAGTAAACAAATCGTGTTTCCGAAGCGTAATGAGCCGTGCTCGTCGCCAAATACTATTCGGGTTTTTTACATCGTTGCGGATGTAAACAAAGTGTAAAGAAACAAATTAATTGCTGTAAAAATACGTAATTTATTATATTATTGTTTTCTATATCTATTTAAATGAATTTAAATAAGCCGCGATCGCCGAATGCCTAAGAATAGAAACATAATTATGACAAAAGAGAGCAGTGTTGTACCTATGATAAAGTAGATAAAAAGAGACAATTTTTATATAGTATAAATTGTAATATAATAACACCATACTCACAGCCTCACACTACGATTTAGTACCACGTAGGTACTTACAGCATACAAAGATTGGGACACACACCCATACAAAAATCTGAAATCTAAACTCATCATTCGATTTTCCGCCTCGCTGGGAAATTAACCCAGGTCCCATTACGCTATTCCGGCATGGTGACCTTTGTGCCATGCGGTAATGATAAGCTTTTATTTTGATTAATTGATTGTTCGATTGGTTCCGATGTCTTCATTGGTTTGCGAATTCAATGATTGGCTTCTTTTACGACTCCAAATGCTCAACATCTTTCGCAATCACCATCACCAATTAAAACAAGAACCGACTTGTTGTTACGATTTTTCTAGAGTTCGGACAATTCTTAATTCCAAATAAACGACAACCAATTACATTACATTGCTTAAAATGACTAAAACTCACGCACAATGTCGCTTATTACTTTTGGTGTAAGTCAATGACTCGACGTTTACTGGACGCTAATGAAATAATGAATCGGATACACCGGCGCATGCGCGTCAGATGTAATACTTCATCCTGTACTAATGGCTAACATGATTTCTAAGTTTTAACCATCTTGCCTTCATAAAAATCTCAGTTCGCTAAATAATTTATTTATTAATACCATATGATTAATACTTTAGTAGACTCAATTCGTAACATATTGCAGTAGAAAATGATCACGACATAATCGGCACGGCGCGGCGACGCTTAAAAGCCCGACGCCCGATGCCCGATGCCCGATGCCCGATGCCCGATGCCCGATGCCCGACGCCCGATGCCCGACGCCCGATGCTCGATACCCGATGTCCAAATCTTCACCGCTTATTGAAATAAGTCGGCAGATATGACGGATGGTGTGTAACCCGCATTACCCAATGCAAGGACAGCGAATGTCATGCGGGCGAATCACCCGCACTTTGTTTGGTTAATAATAATAGTTATTAACTAACAATATTGTGTTACATTAAATTGCATTAACAATAGCGTTTTGTTATTCTTAAGTTTACACTTTACACGGCGTGTTATTATTATAGTGCACTTGAACTTCACAGCAAATACTGTCTGAGACTACGCATATTAAAAAAATTGGTTGTCTGTAAAGTCGGTTTACTGACGATAGTTGAACGTGACAACGTCTTAAGAAAATACTGATGGAATGGTAGCATAATCACTAAGAGTCATCCTAAACTATCTTTGAATACTTAGTTATAATTTATTTACTGTTATATTGCAGTTAAAAACCTTTATTAAATATTTTACCAAAAAGACTAGTCGTTGCATACCGTATAACGAAACATTAATCTTTAGCTAGTCTGTGCATATTATGTCATGTCAATGTGCCACAAACAAGTCAAAACAAACATGGCTGGTAATAAATAATTTCGATAAAAAGCAAAACTAAAGAGACGTCAGAGTTACATTGACAAAGGCCGATTGTGCTTCTTTGTAGCTCGTTCCGCGCTCTCGCTTGCACTTCAAGCTTTACATGGGACGCCTCAGAGCGAGGTAACGCCGCATAACGTCATGTTTTTCGTGCGTGCAACCGGCTATATCGAATTATAAAACGTAACGTTGTCACGTCAAAAAGAAAATATCTGAAACGGATTTTCTTTATCTTTCAAAATAAAGAAACGCATTCCAAATCTATAATATTATTATTAATAATTTGTTATTATTATTATCATGGATGTTAATCGATGTATAGTCCATTGCAACATTTTGCAACAACCCCCTGTTTTTAACCAGTCACTTGACGATATAACTCAAAGGCATTACCAGTGCGTTATCAGCCAAGACAAAAGAGATAAGAACTTCATGTCCTTATGTTATACTGCAGAATTAAGCTTGCCTTAATATTATAATTCCAGAAGTATGAAACTGTGCCGACAAAGACACAGAATGTCAGCCGGTCGATTCTCCCGAACTCATGTTTAATTGCTAGCTAATCAAACAGAACGTAGCTGAATTTATGGGTGATTAATATTCTTCATGATCTCATCGTCTAATTATAAGTCCAATGAATGTTGGAGCAGTCAAAGTGAAAATCCTGAAACGAACTGAACCAATAAAAACATTAATTAAATTAGTACAAGGATATACTTCACTTACATCTAGTACCAGAAAGCAATTCTCAAAATACACTTACTACTTAAGTACTTAGTGTGTATAACCGCAGTGAGTTGCATCAGTCGATGATCTCTCGTCGATGAGACTCCCTTCAGTATCTTCCCTTCAATGTACCTATCCCAGCGTATGGCATTACGTGTATGTTGCACAATGGGACACCCTCGCAACCTTAATCTTTCCATTGCGTTAGTGGCTTTCATATTGTGATCTCCTCGCTTCTACATGGCCTCGGGTAATGGCTATAGAGATGTCATAACGGATTTTTCCAATATAGTATAGGTACTAAATATGTCTATTTACTGTTATCTCTTCAAGTTCTCTTTAAGTTCTATAATTATTTCCTAGCCCGCAATAATATCTGTATTCAAATTCATTGATTAAAGTTCCTTTTAAGACTACATTTTTATTCATGTGAAAATTATGAATTTCTAGAATGAATCTACGAAGATTAAGCACAAGTGAAAAGGTACTCAAACATTAAATTTGCATACTACCTTTTCCGTAAATCAGAATTACAATAAGCAGCGAAATACTTAGATAAGAATTCCCACAGGGCCTTGTTGACTAAGCTTTGTATATCTAATCAAATACAAAACAACCTATAGTAATTATAATTATTAAAAATAATTAATGTAAATTAATGTGTTAAGGTATCGATCCATTCAAAGATTTATACTATTAGATCATTGAAACTAGTGTTAATAAAATGAAAATTTCTCTTTACAGTCTATTAAAATTTCGAGCATTAAATTTCAGTTTTGTTATCGAAACGGAAGAGGATTCACCTGATGATTAGTGTGCCTAACTACCGTGACCTATTGCCATAAGCAATACCAAAGACACCAATGTTGCGTGAATGAATAGAGAAAATAATTAAGACTTATTTATTAATTATAACATCAAGATAGGCTCTTTAGATACTCGCCTGCCTACACAACGAACCGATAGTGTAATACAGTGTACACACTCCTATGTACACAATACACAGACATACAGCGCTGTTCAGTACACTTGCTCATTTGACGGGCGGCATTTTTCACGCGTGCACCGGAGGGGGGAGATCGCGTCAAGGTCATCAGTGACGTCACCCCCGCGCACAATGACCTCCCGAAAACGAAGCTGCGTCACAGTGTAACTTGTGTACAGAGAGTTTGTGACAAATAAATAGTTAGGAAGATTGAATACGTTCGCAATGAGCGAGATTGGCACATTTGTACAGAGGGTTTGATGTCTTCAGTTTAGCAATAATTGTGTTAGGTACTATATACTACAATCTTTGCTTTACAAGAATATGCAGCTAAATTATAGTAATCAATATACAATTTCACGTTAGTTTAAAGTAGTGGAGTAACAAAACATACAAACATATATCATTAGTTTATATCGAATAGGAAACCTACTCTGTGCAGATATTTACTTAAGTGGCAGTAATGGCTGCTACAATTTTGTGGATGCTCAATGATACTTTTCCAATTATGTTGACACTTAATAACCTGAAGTCTTATTGAGTTATACAGGGGCCTATCTGAGAAATATATTGAGAGAAAATAAAAATAAATAAATTTAATAATAGCATGACTTGTTTGAAGGATGCTGAATTTGTGGTGTTGTAAATCATGTTTTTATGGTTGTCCTAATCTAATGTAACCAGTTGATCTGTTTCTGAAATGAGCGGAAACATTATAACATATTGACAGAAAAACACAAAATTTAATTGATAACGGGATTTAAAGTGTTAATAAATAGTTTTTCAAATGTCCTATTCTTACTCTATTTCCACCTATTTTATTTACTTATCTATGCACCTTCATATCTTCATATGTATCTCCTACAACGTACATATATGTCTATCAGTTACAGTATTTTAATTAGATACAGATTAGTCAACTTTTGTCAACAGTGTTGACACTTCACTGTTAATGTTTTTGTGGCTCCTGTATATCAAGTGTTAAGCCTATTGTCCGTACCTATTTGCATAAGCTACGAGGGACGAGTTTTGTAAATCTTGTACACGAAATGTATGTAGGTATGTATTTCATCCACCCTACTTCGTAATCTCTTGCTTGTTGTTCGTAAAATACCACGTTCGGATATTTACGATATGTCACAAGTACTTTTTGTTTACCTAAGGAATTAAGGTGGCTAACAAACATGTAACCCTTTTTCTGTCGCCCTTGACTGCTTCGACCGATATAGAACAATATTAAAATGGGAATCTAACATGTGTTCCGACTTGGGGCTTGAGAAACAGGTCGTTCTTTCTTTCTTGTTCGTCAACGCGTCAAATAAATTAGAGAGCAAATATGAAGTCCGTCGCAACTTCGACCGAAAAAATGTTAGCAAAGTGCTGTTCTAGATTTAAATTTCCGTGGAAAATTGTGAAAGAGCTTGGTAAAAGTCAAGTAGTGTGACAGATATTTAATTTATGCAACTAACCATCACACATCAAACCCGTTAGTGAGCTACTGTTGGCAATATTATAAAAACTCAATTTAAATGTATGATGAGTATGTATGTCTCATGCATGGTTTTTGTCCAGTTCGTGGTTAAAAATAAATATTTTACATACGACTGCGTTTTAATTACAAAGAATAGTTTGATTCAAAAGCATAGGAATCACAGAAGCTCAAAGGAGCCGAGAGTATACTGCAGAGTGAATACAAAACGTGTAGCTGCGGATGATACGTGACATCGCAGCGGCGAGTTCACACAAACAATCGCCAAAAAGAGTTGAAATCTTATTCGTTTTCGTTATATTATTTTGTTTTTAGTTTTATTTATATTTATATAATTTTAATTTTATTTATTTATATATTTATTTAAAGATACTTGTAGAGCTAACAGCCTAAGCCACACAATATACAAGTCACACATCATAACTGAGTTCCTTTAATTTTAATCGAGGCTTTAAAATAATCAAATTACTTAGGTTGATAGTCAGTAGGTACAATCGAAGAGACCTAAACACACCAATTGTGTATATTTTTTTGCGATCACGCGTTCTTTATTTATAGAAGCGAATCGGAAACCTTGTGGACCGTTTTCTGGTGATCTCCATAAAAAGTCTTCATGGCATATCTTAGCAGTTTGTTTAAGAATCTCAAATTCACTAAAAAGGGTATACCTCAGGGTAGGTAAACCTCATCAATTCGTGCATTTCAGTAGGTATTGGAACATGGAGTGCCCTTCGGTAAATAGGATTTCATGATTAGAAACCTAATATCCAAAGGCGTACACAGGTAGGAACATGGGGGTCAGCTACTCTCTCCTCCCTCACAGGAATTAAGTACCCTTGCCCCTCTAGATCAAGAGTTGGGTACGCTTATAATAGTATGACCGTGTAATTCCATTACTCTTTCTTCTTTTGAGTTTAATGCAATTTTGTTTCTGTTGAAAAAGTAAAGGAACCGACAAAATGTCCACTAACCGATACGCATGGATGTCACGCGCGCAGATCTCATTTTTATTGCATTTTGTTTACGAGTATAGATTTACGTTGGAGTACGTTAGTTTTTTCAATCAGATTTATTAGCATGCTCAACCCATTCCGCTGGGCGTTTTTTAACAAATTGTAAGTACGCCGTCTGCATTTTATGATATCGGAAAACTTTTTGTTTTGAAAAATTTTGCTGCATGATTGCTAAATGATTTTGAATTGTACTTTTTGTATATATTCAAGTTTAATTTATATCTGATTTCAATTTTTTTGACAACCCTACGATTTTGATAGCCTTTTAGTTCAAAATAAGCAAAGTGCTTTAGGCAATGCAAAATGAGGGCTTTAGGAGAAACTACGTCTACAGCATGACGGTACATGCTCACCATCGCCCATGGACTTTAGTTACACCAAAGGCATCTTCGGCACCGCACCGGCTAAGACGGAAGGAAGAGGTTAAAAAGAATATACTGGCTCCCAAGCCTCCAGCCAGAACACGACAAATCGTTTGGTGGCTCTCATATAATAAGGGTAATATAAGAAGGTTAGCTGTGATTTACTCTACCGCCAAGCAATGCTAAGCAAGTATTGCTATTACATTCTGGTTGTTTGAGTCTTCATCATTACCTAATTTCATTCAATGTCTACAGCTGCACATTCAGAGCAATCCTTTCAGCAACATATCCATAGTAAAGTGTAAATAATATATCGAGGTACATTACTGTTAAATAAATGTATAATATTATGTATATAGGTACGAGAGAATTATCATATGTAGGACTTCAACCCATTAATGACCTATTACTGAGCACGGATCTTTCCTCATAATCAGAAGAGGCCTAGAGCATTCTCCACCACTCCACCACGGTATTTCAGTGCGGACTAATTACTAACTAAAGTGTCAGAAATTTTAATGCCATCCGAAGGCCTCCGACATGGCCTAGCGACTACCTAATAACAATCGGTGCTAACGGCTTTCCGTGCCCTTTGCATCATTTCATTAAATTAAACTAGGTTTTCTATAACACCAGACGGTTATTCTATCATAATGAAATATTTTATTTACCAATAAATCGAGGAATGTTAATAGAAACATATAACATTTTAATTTATGGCAAGTGTTTCAATAGGGCACAGGTTGACAGAATAACGTCCCAGCTTGCACAATTTTATTACCTTCAACACGGAATAACATAATATGGACATCTTTAGGAAAATTCCACGATTTACACTCAAGCTATAAAGTGGCTATTGTTTAAATCACTTCGTTTCATACAAAGTAATTAATATTATTTTACAGAGTTCACATAATGCATTTCGTAAGTACTTGTTAACGAGTTGTACAGATCTGAACTCAAGTGCTATACGAATTAGTCGACGAACAATACCATGTAATCGTTGCATGATATCAGGCAATCAATCTTCCATAGCTATAAATATTAATTCTGAGCGACGTCTGTACATGAAAAATATTTGAAAAAGACTATTATGCAGTATAGATTCCATATCAATGATTGTTGAAAGTTGAGACATTTGTTTGTTATGTCTCTACATAGTAATTTATCTGTTTCTCTTTGCGTTACCCGCTAATCTTAGAAACGGCTAAACCAATTTGAATGTGGTGTGCAATGAAACATTTATGAAGATAAGGTAAGGTAATTATAAGATATCAATATCAATAAAAAGATTTTTGCCTAAATAGCTGTCTTCCAAGTTTTCCAAGGCCTACATAACAAGGGCTCTTCTTACGAGTTATTACGTGCACATAACTAAAATTATACTACAGAATAATTTGAACTGGACTCAACTGGATAATTTTGGATCTAATGATTATATGATACTAGCTGATCCGGCAGACGTCGTCCTGCAACATTATACCTATTATATTATCTATTATTAAATAGACGCCCTTGCTTCGCTTCGGAAAACTTCTTGCTCCGTTTCTATTGGTCGTAGCGTGACGTTATATAGCCTATAGCTTTTCTCAATAAATGGACTATTCAACACAAAAATAATTTTTCTATTCAAACCAGTAGGTACTTCCTGAGATAATATGTAAACGTACCTAATATTTATAACGATCTATTTAATAAGAGCGTAGAAAAGTCGTGTCTGCTTTTTTACGAAATTGATAAAACAAAATATATAGCGGGGTTCAGAAACAGTACTAGAACATAAATCTACAAAAATATTTTTTTATTAAAAAAAAGATTGTCTGTTTGTCTGTTTGCGCGCGCTAATCTCCGGATCGGCTGAACGGATTTTAATGGGACTTTCACTGAAAGATAGCGGAGATTCCTGAGCAACATTTAGGCTATTTTTTATCCCGGAATTCCCACGGGATCAGGATTCACGCGAAAAAAACTACTATAATGTACTATAAATCCAATGTCGCGGGCTTAATTTTTTATAGAACTTTCACTGGAAGTTAGAGGAAATTGTGAAGCAACATATAGGCTACTTTTTATCCCTGAATTCCGGCGGGATCAGGAATCACCCGGGAAAAACTCTTATGCGCCAAGTCGTGGGCTTAGATTTTTATGGGACTTTCATTGGGAGATAGAGGAGGTTGAGGAGCAACATATAATCTACTTTTTATCCCGCATAGAAGTTTTTCCCGCTTGAATCCTGATCCCGCCGGAATTCCGAGATAGCCACGACCCACGACTTCGCGCATAGGAGTTTTTCCGCGTGAATCCTGATCCTCAAAAAAATCAATTGTATCAATATTTTACTTGCATATTAGTCAGAAAAATTATCACCAATTCCATACAATCTAATATAAAATTATATATAAAGAAAAATACACGTAATCTACGAAATAAAAATAAAATTATACTAGGAAAGATACGTACCAATTATGGGAAAAAGACAATAGTGTACGAAGGAGCACAGCTGTATAATAAACTGCCGAATGAAATTAAAGAATGCAAAAATATAAATATTTACAAAACTAAGCTTAATAACTACCTATGTAAAAAATAATCACAATACTTACCTTATGTAGCATACCTTACCTTATATTAATTTATATTCCATACACCAAATCAAAAATAATTATACCTACCGATCCTTATTTCGCCTTTCCTCTAACATGCCCCAGAGGTTAAAATTATTCTTACTGTTAGCTTTAAGATTTAAATTATTGTATCTCATTTGAAGTGAAACCTTGTGTTTTTTATGAGAAATAAATTCTTTAAACCTAAAAACTCCTATGAGCGAATGTCTATATATTTATATCTATACTCCGTTCAGATTGGAGCTGGACAAAAGGTAAATATTGCGTTGCCCAGCAACAGTAAACAACCATGTAACACAAACTTTTCGTCGTATTATCACTATAATTATTATTTTGTATGGTAAGCGAAAAACTTAACGAAAACACGTAACACTCACTACACTAGCAATATTAACAAAACTAATATGGCTAAACACAAATTTAAACTTAAACAAACAATAAAATTAAAGAATTAAGTGCAAACAATGAATATTGAATGCGAGGACCGCTCAATTATGTACATGTAAACAAACAATAGAGAATGGCGACCTGCCGGCCACAGACTGCCACTGTCATATACAGACTGCCACAGACTGTCAAAGATAACTTAAACTGAAGTTCTTGCTTTTGTTTTGTCGTTTAAGATCGATTTTAATTATTTTACACTATATTTACAGTGCAAATTAACACGGATTAGTTATTTAAAAGAGTCCAAAACGTAAATAAAATTATTATCGTGTTTAAAAAATTATTGTAGTTCATTTTAATTTTACAAATTACTGGGTGGAATGAATCGAATATAAGACGACCAAGTTGCAAAGTCAGCTGGCGTCATTATTATGGTAAGGATTTGGTAGACATTTTCTTTTATAGGTATAGACAGGCTTTTCAAAATTTACATCATTGGGAAGAAGGTTTCAAATCGCTCGACGTTTTTAAGGTTGTGGCTGCATGAGTAATTTAGTAACGAAAGCGTTAAATGATATTAGTTTTACCGCATTTTCTCGCAGTTTGAAGTATTTATCGATCGTTCCATAGTTAAATATGGATTCAGAAAAATTTTAGTGAGCAATCTAGTTTTACAATAACGCGTTTGATTCAGAAATACATGTTGGTTAGTGACAGTTAGTGAAAACCCTACAGAAGAATTTTAATGGTTTGTTTTGGTTTTGTCCAGCTCCAATCTGAACGGAGTATATGTATCTATATCTATGCAGTACTAAACTAAAAAAGATTTTTGTATGGTGTGACTAAAACATAGTAAAAATCAACTACTCTGGTGTGTAGAGTAATATATAGTCCCTTATTTATCTTAGAAATCTCGCGGGGTCGAAATTCACGCAGGAAAAACTTTGTGACACACAAAATTCCACGCGGGCGGAGCCGCGGGCACAGCTACTTTATAATAAGGTCATGGTCACGACAATTCTGGCTTATCTGAATATATTTTTTTTATTATTATCATTCAGTCCAACCATGTCCATCCTTTCCATTTCTTTGATTCACGTTCCCCCACTACAATAGCGTTAAAAGTTTAACGCAACGTGTCCATTTTTCTTTAAGTTTGATTTAACTAAAACACTTTCAGCTTACGTCGACGTATAATGATATATTTGTTTTACGTTTATTGACCTTTTAAAGGTCAATAATATATATATGTAAATTACATATCAATAGGTATACTTATGCGATACCTACCCATGAAATTTAGCTCTTGTTAGCTGTGTGGTGCTAATTGATTCAAATATACTCACGTACAATCTTTCCGTCTCATGTCAACGAACGGATTTTCCCATTTATTTTTTAAATAAACTTATATTACTTACGAATATAAAAAACACACATTTTTTCATTTATCATTGTTTTTTAACAAATAAAACGTCTTTACTCCATTTTATCTTTCCCTTCTAATCAACTAGGAGAGATGGGGGCACACCATATTTAAAAAAAAACAATTGACGTATGTACCTAATTTAAGAATATTAAATTTCATTTTTTTACTAATTTTAAAGTATAATATTGCTACGAGTGTAACTAATATACAATAGAATTATTCCATAAAATTATCATGGCTAGTAGAAATTGTATCTACATACTTTTTTATTTTTATTGTAACAAATGCGGCGTCATCTTACGGGTAATCTCCGAAATATTTAATTTTACTCTTCATTCCCTCCCATATGACTAACTCACTGGAATTATCCCAGTACCTAGTGTTCACCTTGGTAACAGTGTAGTACAACGTAATAATAAAATAAATAATGATAAGTCTTGTAAAGATTTGTGTAAGACTGATAATAATAATACTTGATAAAGAAAGCCCCTTCTTAAGTTGTTACCACTTAATTTTGTGCTTCAGTACGTAAAATTCTTTCGTTACAAATGCTATATACGGATGACGGAATTTCAATGAACATGCCAGCGATCCTTCTCAATTGATACGAGAAATTGCATGATTAGGTACACATTAATATTACAGGAATCTAAGGACCAACCATCCGCACTAAACTAGCGTGGTGTACACCTACTGTGGCATATCTATATTAATGCCATAAGTTAACTAAATTATTATATCCCTCACATTTTGAGAGGGCTTCGACACTCATACATTGAGTGTGAAAAATCCAGAATCTTTTGTTTTCTTACTAAACTAAATTTTTTTCTTACTAAATTTTTTGTACCCTAAACTGGCAAACGAGCAGACGGGTCACCTGATGGTAAGTGGTCACCGTCGCTCATGGAGATTGGCAATACTAGGGGCATCACCAACGCGTTGCCGACCACGAAAGAAGTGATGGATTCGCCTAATGTTAAAGCCATTATGTTATTAATCTACATTCGAGTCTATCCAGAGACTTTATTAATACCGATAAAAATGAGTTCACATACCCAAACGTACGTAAAATGACAATTAAGGGTCCCCGCTGACTGACTGCAGCCACCGGCGGCTGTGGCGCTGTGGCGCTTCTTTTTAGAAGCGCGATCCGGCCAACGGCCAGCAGCTCTAATAACAGTGAGCAGAATTCAGCCGAAGCGGCTGTTGGCTGGACCGTGCTTTTAAAGTGGCCGGTGGCTGCAGTCAGTCTGCGGGGACACTAAATCAGTATTTAAACACCGGTGAACGATCTTGACTCAATGCAAAGCAACGTTTTAGCATGATGAGCATGATTACTTCAAATGGTGTTTAAAGTTACGCAAGGTCTGAATGGCTGGTCAATTGCCAACACGCACTGAAACTCATTGCAGAGGCCTATCTCTAACGCAATAGGACCAATGTACACACAAATTGGTAAGCTTGAGAGAGCTTACTGAAACTGTGTCTGAAATGAAGTGCCAAATATGGGTTAATAATAATAATAAAAAAATAAATAAAAAATAATTATGTTGCATCAAAAACTTATTATTATTGGCCCATTATTCAGCACGGGTCGTCTCCTCATCATTGAGGAAATCTAGTGCATAATCCACCATTAAGCTTTAGTGTGGATTTGTGAAAAAAAATCAGAAGTTGTTGGAAATCTGACATGGTTTAACGGTAACATTTCAGACCAAATTAAATGTCGATCCAAATCCCCCTACACGTTTGCTAGACAAAGTAACAAACAGACATGCATACGCTAATAAACACTACGCTCGTTTGCGCCGCTCAGTCAAGTAAAAACAGATACAATACAAAGGACGTCCTTATCTCAAAACACGATTATGTTACTTAGTTAACAGCGCATGAAGACGTTTAAGCAAGAATTCACCGTCCTGTGTGAATTTTCTATTCAGTCCGCCGATCCACGTAGACAGTTCAATGTCGCGGGTTCTCATTATGCCGGGTCGCACTGTTTGGTTAACAATGGAAGATCGATTCTTTGTTAAACTTGACCAACCTCGTCGAGCTTTAACGTTATTATAACCAATATGGAAACGGATTATCATTTCGTTTCTTTGTTCTTGGTATATTATAATTTCTTCTCTAGTAAAGTTATTAGTTGAACAAGCGATTAAACAGCACGATTGTGATGTCCTCATTTACAGATTTTCTCAAATATCGTGATTATACAGATATTGATAGCCTTACTAATGTTCTAACACAGTCTGCTAAATGAACTAACGAAACTAATCCTGATCTGAGACATGTTTTAGGTGACAGTCGATCTAGACGGCAGCGGAAAGGCATACTCGTTTGCTATTTTGAGTATTTTAGTAGAGTCAGGATAGCAAACGAAAGAAAAAGAAAAAAGAGTAGTGTTTATTTTGCTGTGATGGTTATAGACACATCTTTAGAAATTTCGATGTATTATTTAATGAAGTTTAACAAAAGCTATATACACTCTTCAAAATCTAAAACTCTTCCAACACATTGTGATCAAAATGTATGTGTCACTATACATAACTTTAATCAATAGATATATTTTTCAAAAACCGCTGCAAATATATTTATTAGGTATTTTCTTGAACGTAAATTTATCACTTTGGCGTTAGCACTTCACTGGTTTTCAATCTTTTTGAAGGTGAGGAATTGCTCCTAATCGGATTTATGGCCCATTACCGCGGTGAGTCTCAAATACAAATACAAAAAATCCACAGTTGTTTAAACGCATTGTCACTTACCTACTGTAAAGATCAAAGTCAATGTTTATGTAATGCACATTCTGTTTTAAGGTTTGGATAGAATTATCGATGAATCCATCGGGTCGAATAATTCATCGTTGAGTAAAGCTCTTACTGTAGACTTTTGACCTTGGTAAACAACAATAAATAAATTGTAACAGTTTACGGATTACATAATTAAATAACCGAAAAGCACAGGTTTTCTATGTGTATCTGTTTATTTGATGCCAGTTAAAGTGATTAACCGATTTGGAAACGTTTTTAATGAGCTTGTGGGTAACATTTATAAACAGCTTATTTCGATTCAACCTTTCTTTATGAAAACATAAGTTTCCCAAAGTGCAAGGCAAGGGCCCAAGTTGCATTCACGCCATCGAAGAACACAGGAATTTGCGGGGTTGCGATCATGTAAGAGGTAATAGTTCCCTCTGACGATATCCGAGGGCCGGGTAGGAGGGAGCAGGGTTTTCTAATCTGGTCTGAAGACATGATGTCTCTTTATCGATTCCTTTTATGTAACAAATTCATCCTGACCTCCTTTTAAATTGACATAAAGAATTACGAGGACACACTCCGAGGGCTCTGAAATGCGCTAGTAAAAATGAAACTTTTCCATTCTTCGGCGATAATCACGAACAAGTTTTATCAATAAAACTGGTTTTTATATTGCTGTAGGTATAAAAATTTATTTCATTCTTGATTTTTTTAACACTGACCCCGTGCTTCTTGTATCACAAAATGTATTCAGAAAAATCGAGATAAATTTCAGAGTAAGTGGGTGATATTTAAATGACAAGTCTGATTATATGAACCATCGCTTCACATTATAAAGATAAAAACATTATATTATGTCAATATTAAGTCAATAGTATAAAATTTAATTAAAATAGTGTATGTCCTAACATAAACAAAAGTGCAATCTGGTGTGAACCTTATCAAACTTTAACTGGGATGAACTCTACATTATGTCACGTTATGTAGAGTTTTTGAATACCAAAATGCACGACATTGTTTAAACGGTAAAGATGAAGCTAGTCCAATATTAGGTACTTAAGACCCGCTTTACGCCTTAAATTCGACCGTTTTTAAATAAGAAGCTACTTTACTTTAGCTATTCACTGTTTACGTAAGTATTTTCTGTTAAAAATGTTATCGTCATAACTTATATAAAATGTGTTTTTTTCATTTCTTCGTGTAAAGTTTTACTATGCCAAAATCTCAAACTCCTACATGTGTTAAGATTTTGTCATTACGAATCTATACTATAATAAAACTGTAGGACCACGAGTTCTGTACATTGAATATTATTTTCAAATTTCGACTAAGGGGCACTTACATATCGAGATAGAACTCAAAAATATATTTTTTTTTATTTAATGTCTGTCTGTCTGTCTGTCTGACCGATCATCACGCGTAAACCACTGGACGGATTTTATTGAAACTTGGTAAAGTTATTACCTATATACTGGTGTCTATTATAGGCTACTTATTTTTTCGAATAATATTAAGGTTCACTTTCACTCAGATTTACTTCAAATTTGCAACAAAGGGTTATCACTTAAATTAATAGAATACGTGTTTCTCAGTTTTTCGATATTTTGTAAGGAAAAGAAAAAAACACAAATGAATGCGGAAATTTGTAATTTTTTAAGGTAATTTTCTGACTAAACTGAAAATTATTTAAACCCCATGTTTAAAAATTATTATAGTTAAATAAGTAATTTTCAATGTAAAATCAGTAGGTATTTAAAAAATTGCCAGCAAAGGGTGCAAAATGGGGATAAAGTTGGTACAATTAGAGGTGCAGTGTTTATTCGAGTTGACTTAAGTTTTGTCATTTTTGTTGCGGGCTTAGATTTTTGTGAGACTTTCACTGAGAGATAGAGAAGGTTCTGGAGCAAAACATAGGTTACTTATCCTGGAATTCCAGTGGAACCAGGATTCACGCGGGAAAAACTCCTATGCGCGAAGGCGCGGGTTTCATTTTTATAGGACTTTCACTGAGAGATAGAGGCAGTTTTGGAGCAATATACAGGCTACTTTTTATCGCGGAATTCCGTGGAATCCTTATTCACGTGGGAAAAACTCATATTCGGGAACGAGGTCGCGGGTTCAGATATTTATGGGACTTTCAGTGGAAGGTAGAAGAGGTTATGGAGCATTATATAGGCTACTTTTTGTTCCGGACTTCCCGTGGGTTCGGGATTTACACGGGAAAAACTCCCTCCACTCAACTGCTCTGTCGAAGTTGTCAAAAAATTCATTAAACATTTTCACGTGTCAATAATACTTGCACAATGCGAATTCTGTGGCATCCTACTAATATTATAAATGTGAAAATTTGTATGTTTGGTCCTCAATCACGCAAAAACGGGTGAATGGATTTGGATGAAATTTGGTACACGGATAGTTTAAATACATAGGATACTTTTTATCCCGGAAATCGCGCGGGATCCGAATTTACGCGGGAAAAACTTTTACGAGTATGGGTATAGCTTCATAACAAACATATTAATATAAAAGTAACAAGTCTGTCTTTCCGAAAATCCCGCGGGATCGGGAGTTTATCCCGAAATTCCTACGGGAGCGGGACCTACGCGACTGATACTTACGGGTCCCGAAGCGAAGCGAGGGCGGTTCGCTAGTTCTAAATATGTATAAAACAGTGTTTCATTTTACAGATAGATAAATAAAAGAAAGATAGGCACGCGAACGATCCAATATGGTTTCCGTTTTTCCCCCTTTACAGAACCGTAATAAACCATTCGATGCAAACAGCCGACATTGACGAGCACACAAACACATTCTGACACGCGTCTGAATAATGAATCTGTCTGTTTCGTAGACAGAGTAAGATATAGACATCTGGTAATCTGGTAAGCCAACATGAGATGGCACCAGAGTACGGCTATTGTCGTACAAGGATCTTTTGGCGTGTGGGTGACAGAGACAGCGCCTTACAGTTTGCCTTACCTGTAAGGCGCTGTCACCCACGCGCCAAAAGATGCTTGTAGGACTATAATATGTATTGTGTTGTGGCACTAGAACTGTCTCGTTTATTTGTGTAATTGGTGTAAGTTGTTCCTTTTTTGTGTGAGTGGGATAGATGACCAATGGGCTCTATAATTTTCTCTGTCTACGAACGTTTTATTACAAAACCACAGTCCAGGGGCACATTGGTACGACTGCTCCGCGGCAGTGCGTCATCTTCGCCATTCCAGTAGTAAACGCACGTACTAGATGTCCGATAAGACGGCGACAAAATTAAAATTAATGGCAAATGGAATTTTGCGTTTTTTATGCAACTACTGACTGTAGTTGAATGACCATTTAAATCTAAACATACGTATAAATATTATAGTCCTACATTGATTTCTACCTGTATCGTGTAGGTTACTATGCCATACCGTCGAGTCATAGTCCGACATATAGGGATGAGGAATTTGAACGAAGCTTAAATTTCTCATCTCGGTTTGGATGTGTTGTGAATTTCAACAGGAAATCCTAGCGTGGCGCTATGTATGTGTAGCGTTATTTATTTACTTGTGTCTTATCATCTATATATACATACAAATATTATGCAAAAATTTACTATGGGGGGCCATATTTTTTTTAATTATCTATGTTTGTCTGTATGTGTACGCAGATCTCAGAACGGCTAAACGGATTTTTATGGGATTTTCACTGGAAGATAGAGGAGGTTTTTGAGCAACATATAGGCTACTTGTTAACACGCTTTTATTAGCTTCACCTGTATGTAAGTTTGTATGTTTGTAACTCTCGTTTGCGCGCGTATGTTGCTTCCTTCCTTGGGCTTTATAGCATACGAAACTAAAAACTGCGTGGACGCTTTGTGTCATATTTTTCGTATATCGAGCCGAACGTCCGACGCTTTTTTCACAATAATACTAGTATTTTTCGTTCATTATTTTTTTAAGCTTATATTAAAAAATATTTTTTACTTTTTAGTTCAATGTTTTTGAAAAGCGTGTTTTTTAAGTTTTTTTAACTATATTTATATGTTATCGGTTTACAAATAAAAAAGTTACCTACCTATGTCTATTTAAACAAACTGCTAAAACAATTTTTCTAGTGTGAGTACTACAGATTTAGCTTCCAAACCAACCGAAGACAGTTACAAATTGTTTAAATATAGATTGGGTATCGACATTCTAAAACGATTTTACCAACCTACAAACCTTAAAATAATTACCGTAAGTCTATTTCATCAATAATTCAAATATAGAAACGGACCTAATGACAGGCAATGACTCTTAGTGTCGGTCAACAACCGACCTTGCCACGTTATTTCACTCCAAATATTTTACTAAATTCCCATAAAATTATAGTGGCTGGTCACGCACGTCTAACTAACGCCCTATGGTGGTCGGTTAAGTCAGTGTTGCATAAATTGTAACATGACGTATATAACTTTAAGTGAAGTAAACTCAATTTTAATTATATTCTTAGTTCGAATAAGTAAATGAAATCGAGATAAATAAATAAACGCTAACACAACCCTCACAAGGATTCCTTATTTCCTAGCATCCATGACCCATGACTCAAAAAAAAACATTTAAGTAAGTATATGTCTCATAAATATTTTCACATATCGCGGGGATGGTCACTATCAGCCAGGCTACTGGGTATTTTTTTTAACAAACCTTTCAAAAACCAAACGTTTTTTGACTAATATCCTAAAAAATATCATTGAATTCTATCATAATGACGTCATCACATCGAAATCTGTGATTGGTAGGCTAACTAGTGTATTGTAAAACTATAATAAATTGTATTATACCTATTACAATGACGTCTGCAACATTCCTTGTCATTCATTAGTGAGTTAACTACATAGTACGTTTTTACGTAATTAATTGTTTTGTATCATAATGATACCAGCAACACATTAGCAGCTAGTCATTAGTAAGATTACTAATATGAACAAAAAAAATCATAATTGTATTGTATAACAATGACGTCATCACCACCCAAGCCCGTCATTAGCGGGTTAACTAGTCAGTCATGAAGTCAGTGCGTCCGTCCATTCAGCGGTCAGTCCTCATAAACCGAGACGCCGTCGCCGGGATGAGGTCACAGATGCAGTGTCGTGGGCGCAACTCGGTGCAAATTGGCGGCAGACAAACCGTCGGATGTTGCAATTGCCGCGCCATCAGCGACGCACCCAAACACTGCACAACTATAACTGTGTATCTACCGCTCGGTTCATTGTCAATGGAGGGCGCGATAAACTAAACATAATGTAAAACTACGACTACTATCATCACTCGTCCACATTTCGGTTTTAACGTCTTTCTATCACATACGTGTACTTTGGAACAAACTTCATCTTCCCACTCTGCCACATGGGGCCCTTCAAGAAGCAGGTCTATCGTTTTCTTCGAGGCCGGCAACGTGTTGGTGAGGTCCCTATTGCTGCTAATGTCCATGGACGACGGCGATCACTTACCTTCAGGTGACCCGTATCCACGTTTGCCTCCTTAGGCTATAAAAAATAAATGTTTGAGGTTCGCCTACTTGTTTGAAATAGAAATAACGTTCCTGATGCGTACTAAATTATTTAATTTGCATTAATTAATATTAGAAGTTGGAGAATGGATGGGTTGAATAAGTACATTGGGATAGAATGTCGCTAGTGATGATATGGGTCGGGTACGACAAAAATATTAGGCCATGCGACGAAGGGCAAGTTAAATTTCTATCCAAGTGTTCAGAGGATTAAAGTAAGGGTGGTTGTATAGTCAAGCTTACCGCCATCGCGCCAGCGCGGTTGACCCGCGCCGATAAATGTTACTACAAATGTACGTCATGTGAAGAGTTTCGTGGTAATGTAAACCATAAACCTTCCGAAAATTGATCGCTAATTCCTCTTATTTCAGTGAAGTAAAACGTTGCCGTGACCTGTTGCCATGAAGCGTCGTTGTTGAGTAGAAAAAGTAGTGAAGAGACACCGGTAACTTGGAATAGGTTGTTAACGTAATTCGTACAATGACCGGAATTAATAAAGCATGTCAAGTATCAAACTATG
Organism: Hesperia comma; assembly: GCA_905404135.1. Taxonomy (NCBI): domain Eukaryota; kingdom Metazoa; phylum Arthropoda; class Insecta; order Lepidoptera; family Hesperiidae; genus Hesperia; species Hesperia comma. The sequence continues at coordinate 6,505,599 of FR990018.1, forward strand.
ACACCCCAACGCCACACGGTAACCTTTAACGATAAGTTCGTTCACTGACCAAAATATTTATTTATGAATAAGTATCAATAATATCAAACAATCACCAGTAAATCGTGTCATTACTTGACCGCAATACGGGTATTGAGCGTGCCTGATAAAACTATTCGTCTGAGTAAATAGCCGACAAAGGAGCCGACTTGTCACGTTATATTAACTGGTCACACAGGTGGTCACATCAGTCATTGACATAATATATCTTACCTAATGGGTTGACTGAAGAAGGGGACCTTTTTAATAACTTGAGGCCGCGTCGAGATAGCCTTGAATACCAGTGGCGATTTCTCTAAGATGGCGCGTATGGCGCCGCCATACCATAATTTTTAAGCATTAAATAAAATGTAAAAATCATATATTTACAACCTAATTATTTAGACCTAGGTACAATAATTGCATTTTACGAGCGCTGCAGTCTTCTATCACGAACGCGACTCGCGGCCGATTGTTGTCGCGTTCGAGTGCCGAGCGCGGCCGAGGCGAGCGATGCGCTTCAGCCAGCGCATGCGTAGTCCATACAAAGTCGTTGGCCCGCGGCCGCCCGCGCCTCTTCGATCGCTTAGTATCACCATAGTAAAATTATACTGTGGTATCAGCGTATCACTGAGTTTGAAACGCGGGTCTGGCGCTGGGAATGGCGCATTACTTACCTAACGAGTTTTCGCATGTATTTCGTGATAGTGTAGATTTGTGATTACGGTTTCTATCTTTCTATTGATTTAATTGACTTTTTATTTAGTAGGTAATTAGTTAATAATGAAATGACACGAAATTATGAGTGATTCAACAAAATCTGTGATACAAGAAATTTTAGAAAGACCTTTCACGACGAGATCGTTTGCCGAAAAACGGTTGATAGTGAAAAATGGACTTTCACTATGGGACCAACCCTAAAATCGCAAATAAACATCAGCTATTTCATACAAAAATGAAAATGTCAAATTGTATGAAATTTCTTTTTAACCGACTTCAAAAAAGGAGGTTCTCAATTCGACCTTATATATGTTTTTTTTATGTACGTTCAGCGATTATTTCGTTGTTTATGGGCTGATTTTGATAATTCTTTTTTTGTTGTAAAGTAGATATGCGCAGTGGGGTCCCGTGATAAGGACACCAGGATCTGATGATGGAATCTCAGGGAAATCGAGGGGAACTTTCGAAAATTGTATGGACAACTAGTGTGTTTGTTCATGTTATCATAAGTACATTAAAGCGCTACTATTTCATGAAGATCTGGAGTCGATCTGATGAAGCCGAAAGACAGTCGAGGGAACTCTTCAACGATTTACTGCAGTTATCTAGTGTTTGTGCTTGATTAATTTGTAGCGACGAGAACTTTACACTTACATGTTGAATTGAGCGCCATCTGGCGAGTAGTTTTTGAGTTATCTCTACTTATCAAGATTGAAGTCGGTTATTTTTCTTGTAAAAAGCAATTATTTGCGATTTCAAAGTAGGTTCCTTGAAAGACTGCAAGTTTGTTAGATTGTCCGTCTGAAGAAATGGTTTTCCGGTTATGCGCACTTAACACTACACCCTATATAACAAAAGCTGGAGCCACCCCAATTATAAACACCAGGAATCGCCACTGTTGAATACTACTAATTCCACATCAGACCAAGGTGTTGTAAAACGCGTCAGAAACCGCGCTCTGCTTCATATTGGGGTTTCTATGGAAATGCAAAAGAACTTGCAACTTCATACCTTTGGTGCCGACCATAACCACTGCGACTAACGTATGGTAAGTAGATAGTCTTGGAAGGGTTAGGTTAATAATTATATTAACTCCTAGTAATAAAATGTTAGTCCTGTACACTCCTTTAACTTGTCGTTAGAAATAGACCGAGGAGTCTAAATCGGTCACAGGTGTGTTGCTACCCTTGAGGACTAAGACAGTGACCTAACCGGGACACAATATTGCTGTGAAAATATTATTCACGACGTTACTCTTATCCCGTGAGTGCGGAGTGGACCTAGTAGTAGGGGACTGTAACTAATAGTTAGAATGTAGTATTAAAGAGACCCGTGCTCAATAGTGGGCCGTGATGGGTTGAAATGATGATGATGATGATTAAAGATTTATAAATATGACGTAACGACTCTCATTACGTCACAATTCCATTACCCTATCAACCTTAATACTAATTACCGACATAGCTCTCAGAGTTAGCCGGCTGAAGTGGCAATGGGCAGGCCACATCGTTCGAAGGACAGACGGCCGATGGTGCAGAAAGATCCTCGAATGGCGACCACGTCTTGGTAAAAGGAGCATAGGATGCCCCCCGACAAGGTGGACTGATGACCTGAAGAAGGCAGCGGGAAACCATTGGATTCAGAGGGCTCAGGACCGGTCGGAGTGGCGCCAATTAGGGGAGGCCTATGTCCAGCAGTGGACTTCGATAGGCTGATAGATAGATAGATACCCCTTAAGACTTGAAATTCCACGATTCAAAAGTCCCAAAAACCGAAAAAGAAAAAAAAAAGAAAAAGTGCGAAGCCCTAACACGCGTCATTAAGCTATCGTTGAGCTCATTGTGTTAACCTGGATAAAATATTCGGTCACCTCGTTACTATTAGTTAAACAATTCACATTCATTGTGTTTATTTTGTTTGTCTGCATTGTAGGTAAGTACTGGTCGCGTTTGATAAGGCGATCTCATTCTGTTTTAACCTATATTCTCTGATTCCTTATGTACCAATGTAATATATTGTAAAGTTGTTGGGTAAAGTAATTAAAATTGACTGTTTAATTATGATTTTTCGATACTTATTAGGTAATATGCGGGGGATGGTAAAATATTAGGAATAGCTCTGAAGTGTACCATGAAAAGCACGGAAAAAGTGACCGACAGTTATTAAATACGTTCTACTTGATTGTCCACTTCCACTTTTGGCACTAAATTATTCATCAAGTTTTGAAACCGTGCAATATAAACCTAATGATTTATTACCGGTACAGTCGCGTGGTCGGTCAGTTACTTAATGTCGCTAAACGTAAAGATAAAATATATTCATTATTCTTACGGCTAAACGGCGTATCATAGCATAATGATCTCGGGCGTACTTTTTGTTGATTTGTCTTTAATAATGACGTATGGCCTTGAAGACCGACGCAGGCGCCCGCTGACCTCGCCTCCATCATAGATCACACATTATTCCGGTGCGTTCGCGCTGAAGCATTACTCCTACACTAATATATTGTTTAACCTTCACTACCATATTCATGAGCTAGTATGTGTCGTCGTCTATTGTATGAACATCGACAGCAGTTTCAAAAACTTTAACAGAAAAAATTAACTCCAACTTCGTTTAAACTAAAATAAGAATGTTTTAACGTAGTCTAAGTCAATTAAATAAGGATTATTAGGGTTGCGTACCTTAAAAAAATCTTGCCAAATCTGCTAAATTTAATTGCGACTACGGAAAATGGTTAATCTTATGAACCTAATATAAAGAATTATCAAAATCGGTAAGAGGTTATGCAGTAAGAAGTTAGGAGATCATGAACATAAAGAATACCTTCGAATTGAGAACATCCGTTTTTTAAAGTCGGTTGATAACATTAACACATATCTTTAAGTAGGTATTTAGGAGAAAAGAGATACTTGTATTGTTAGTCTGGACCATACCACCTGCTAATTTTGTGTTAATGCCGTTGTTAGCTGTATTTTATTTTATGGTAACAGCTGGCACACGAGCAGATGGATCGACATAAGAGTTACCTTTGCTAATACATAGGTACCTGTAATAGCACTGGCATTACCGATACGCTGTCTACTTAAAGAAGCCACGAACCCGCGAACGATAAACTATAACAAACTATAACTTACTAACAAAACTGTTTTCTTAAAAAAGATCCATGGATATACTATCCATGGACAACATGACCCACACATTTACCCATACAGAGACACACTTCCATCAATTTATCACAAAGATTTAATCTTCTATACGGTTTCTACTCCGTTGGACTATATATATGTCATAAAAAATGTAATGCAGAAAAAGACCCCTTTGATTAATGGGGTATTTGATTTCAAGGGGCACTCGTAATATCACGTGTTAGGCAAGAGGAAGCGAGGATGTGAATGGGAGGAGATTGGCCCTATAGCGGTCGGTGACTCCAGCGCCTCACCTTGAGATAAACGCCGGCATTATGTTAATGGATCGATTCTCCGAAACTAGGCGCGTCAATGCTGGAGGTCAGTACGTTTAGTGTTTCTTTTAGTCATCCACGAGATCGGTAGACTAGTTAACTAAAGGGTTTGTTGACTGCAAGCTTCGAACTCTTGTTAGGACTTGCGGCATTAGTGATTAAGATTTATTCATATGATCTTAGTGAAGTAGTCTCACAGTGTAGGAATTTTCTTTGCGGTAAATAAGTACCTACTTACGGTTGAATTTTGATTTCAACGTACGCCAGTTGCCTCCCCCCCCCCCATCCTCGGACCTCAGATAAAGTACCTTTCGTTATTGAACCCCTATAAAATCTGCCTCGAAAATCAAATTTTAGGAACCTCCCTAGATAAGGAGCTTTGCAATTCTGAATCCTGAAAACCAATTTCCTTACAGTGGTTCCTAGCTATATAAGAAATTTTTGGCATAAAAAACATCCCTTGTCAGTTCCATCTAGTTGTCGTGAATGAACAATTTATAATTATAACACTTAAAGTATTCGCTCGCATTATACCAGATAGGGCTATACAAAACGACAGGGGGTTTTTCAATTTACAGTTAGGTAGGTATATCTTTTTAATGTTTACCCTATAAATCAAGCTTTTCTCGTTTATAATTCTATCTTTTAATGGAAAATATAATTCAGTGCAGAATAAAATACCAAGTATTTTGTACCTACATCAAATCATGAAGTCAGTCTTATGGCACAAACCACATCAGCAAAAACTCTCCCTTGCGGATAGTTAACCGTAATTTGACAAAGAGTTCTAAGATTGTGAAACAAAATATTCTGTCTCGTAAATTAATGTCTATCCCAAAAACAAACTCTGCACTATTCTATTGTGCGTTAATTCTATTGGACTTGGATCGCAGCGAATTGACATTTTCCTACTTTAAAAAAAAGCTAAGCTACAACCCACTAATGGTCCACTATTGAGCTGCCCTACTTTTCTTCCTACTTTTACTTTTAGCCAAATTTTAAGATACCTACGAACAACTACAACGATACAAATGAACGAGAAATATAGGTCTTAATAATATGTCAGTGACCTACAATGATCGTATTCAACTTGAACACAACCGCATCTTTTATTACAGATATTAAATTTCAAACTAGATTTTATACACTGCGTTCTATATGGAATTCATTTTATTCATTGCATCCCACATAAATGCTATCTTTCTTTAAGGTACATTGCAGATTGACGCTGAGAATTTTAAATGCTTAATTACATTTTTCGTAGTGATAGTTATCTCGTTGGTAAATTTTGGTTATAATCCGTGCGCGACTAGAAAGGTAAGGAACCTCGTCGAAGGAAATCGAAAATGACACTTGTCAAGTAGCATTGTGGTAGCGTTGAGAAAAAAGTACTAAAGAAATGAAATAATTATCCATAATATTTTTAATATTAATTACATACATATTAATTATTTTTACAATTCTGCATTGGGATATTAAACAGAAAAATATTTTATGGATGAAATTTTACACTTATTGCAACTTTTCAACACCACTCATTAGGTATTAGTTAATTGCTAATTATCGCTAATTTAAAATAAAACTCAATCAAAAATCCATGCGTACAGGAAACGCAACTACATAGCATAATCCGAGCTTCGACGTGAGTTTGCTAACGCTACTGCTGGCCGACGAGTTATGCGCATCTCAGTTCCAAAAAGTAATATATATTTCGGAGGCACTAGTCAGGATGGTGGTATAATGCTCCGATCATCAGGTTGCAAGGTGTAAAATAAAACACAGTAGGCGTTCAATACGTGTCTTCATGATTTAAATTAGGTTACAGGTTACACAGCTTAACTTAATTTGATTAAAGCTTTTAGGTTATGTTAAAACGTGATACGACTGAAATACACTTAGAGAAACGTTATGCCGTCGGGCATAGGTACGACGCAGTATAGGATTTTATTACAAAGTACACTAGTTAACTTAATGCGACCGTTCAGCTCGACGTCTGCTCGAGAAGTTAGAAAAGTAGACTAGATTGAGTGGCCTTTTATAACACATGTCCAAACAGAAAACACATAGGTGGCTCTACTGTGCTCAACTGAAAGTCAGTATAACAACTAGATTAATTTCTGCACACGGAAATAAAATAGAATAAAACTTTTATTTACTTTGATTTTAATCTAATTTAATTTCCGTCTCCGACACGGCCATTCTGACAACGTCACACGTCCTCGTGTGATGGCTTTTGATTTAGGTTACAACAAAGCTCTAATTTTATTTTATTCAGCAAAAGCTACTAATTTTAAACGAGACTACTAATTTAATTTGAACAACAAGTTTTTAGATTACTTAAAATTTATTTGATTGAACGCCAAGTATTTTGTTTTAATTCTGTTTTTTTTTTTATTTTTTTTAACCCTAACTAACTACACTCCCGCCGCGCCGTTTCCGGTGTCGCTATGGAGAAGAAGACGGCTAAACAAACTCCATAACATGACAACTGTTTAGAGCATGTTTAGAGCAAAATTACCAAATTTATTATTAACGCGGGTTTGTTTTTAACTTTTAACGCAATACGTCGTCGTACAATCGTCGTAAAACTGGATGACTCGATCAGCTGTGGTGCCGGAATTTACCTGTAACAATAAACACAAACGAAAGTATCTCTTATAGCTCGGCCCTTCCTGACCTAAGTGGGCAGGGAATAAAAACAACTTTATCAAAGTCATTTTGTGTAAATATCGATTGATGATTTGTTAGAAGTGTGATTATTTCATTTTTGTTTTGTTAATTTTTTTTTTCTTTTACTTTTTTTTTACTTTTTACTTTTTACTTTGTAGTTTTTAGTTTTTAGTTTTTAGTTTTTTTTTTTTTTAGTTTTACTTTTTACTTTTTAGTTCCGCTTAAGTAGCGTCATCGCTTAACCAGCGGCATCACTTAACCAGCGGCATCGCTTAACCAGCGGCATCACTTAACCAGCGGCATCGCTTAACCAGCGGCATCACTTAACCAGCGGCATCGCTTAACCAGCGGCATCACTTAACCAGCGGCATCGCTTAACCAGCGGCATCACTTAACCAGCGGCATCGCTTAACCAGCGGCATCACTTAACCAGCGGCATCGCTTAACCAGCGGATTTTTTTTTTTTTTTTTTTTTGATTTCGATTTTTTTTGTTGTTTCTCCAAATCAACTCTCCGTAAAAGGGAAATAAACAATGTCTACATTACACTTTTCGTAGTCTGTCTAGTGAGTACTGTCTAGTCTGGGACTGAATGTTTTTAAAGAGTAATTATTACCCATGACCCAAAAGTGATTTTGAATACTCAAGTTGGCCTTTTAAGAGAAGTTGGCTAAGCTGTTATTTTCTCAAAATCCTGAATACGGTGGATGTGCTTTCACATTAAAGTAACATAACCGTTCAAATACAATTTCAAAAGCTCCATTCGATAAGTTGACCGAAAACTAAATCTCTCAAAAATAGACTTTTATCAAGTGAACTACGTCTCGAAAAGAAAAGTTTTAATTTACTACTTCTTTAAGCTATCACAAAATAAATATGAACGATACAGATCACCTGCTTCGCTGCGTCCGATCTGCGGCTGCCAGTTGCCAGAGCTTCCTCCTTCAATGTCACACGAATGAACTCCAGGAAGCCCACGAGTGCAGGCACGCAGCCGTCGATTCGGCTCCAGACAACACATGTGTAACCTGCGTGTGCTGCTGCCGCCTGTGCATCCTCGAAAACTTATCAAAAACGCCGTTTCACTTTTACCCTGTTTCATGCTACCACAACTGGGTGATGTCACCCTTGGTCCCAGACAGGTACCAGACAAGGTCTTGGTCTCCAGTTCCTTATAACCTAGAATCGCTTCCTAAACGCAGCTTAAATCCGATGTAAACAGTTACGTCGACTTTATTTATTTCGAAAATGTAGTGACTAAAGCGGGAAGAATCCAACTAATTCTTTTCAGCGGTAAGCGGCGCACCAAATAACCAAAAACCAAAATAACTGTCACGAAAGGAATGAACACGGGTTATAAAAGTCACCGCACTGTACACCTGATCTCATTATCAATTAAAAATGTACCAACACGGAATGCATAACAAAATGCCTGACCTCAAACGTTTATCTCTCTTTTTCGACCAGACTACAAAATCTAATCTATGTACCCTCTTTATCTTTAGGAATTTTATGAACTTAGATTAATTATTATTGTCACTTCGGAACATAATAATTTTACTTTAAAATGACTCTAGTTACGTTACATTTCGATTAAATTAAATGAACAAAAATGCTTACCCAACCAAGTACCATTGTTATCCAATAACTTTCATCAACTATTATCATCAAATCTCAAAACAAAGCATGAATCAAACCCGTGGCCTGTGGCTTTTCGCTAAGCCCAACCAACAACTACGTTTGTTACACGCGCATTCTTCCGAATGCCGTACGGGTCGCACGGATTCCTCCGTGGTCTAACCTGGACCCAGACCTCCGCCAGAGCCACCCGCGTACCGCGTATCCACGGTCTACTTAAATTTCCACTTCAAGCAGATACCGACTTCTAACGGACTACGGCTACGAAATGTCTACTGGTACGGTCCGACCAGCCGAGCTAAGATTCATCGCTATCACTCTACTCAAATTCACTTTTTATATCACAACACTTCAAATGGTACTTAGCTCTTGGGCATTCTAACAAACTAATACCACAAATCTACCCACATTAAACTTCAACAAAATGATCGCATGATAAAAGTGTGTTCCGATGTTATAATACTTGGTTAAACTACACTAAAATCAAAGGGTGTAACTTTCCCTTCTTAATAAAAACATAGAGGTCATAATAAATACGATTTCTTTTGTTTTTCAGCGATTAAACATCAAAATAAGATTACAATGAGGAGCGATTTGTTTTAATTACGGAACTACGTTAAATGATTTTATTAGCGGAAATTGATGTCTTTATTTTTACTCACGATTATCAAACAAACTACACACACACAACATAGTTTACACAAAAATTAAAATTTAAGCAATGAAATTGTATCACCTCAGACGTAATGGAATAAAAATAATGCCATACCCATACTCGCTGTGTTACTTAGCTTTACCAAAATTCGACGCCACATTCCATCCATGCCATGTGAGATGTAATGGCACATGTCAACTCGCTTGCCATTTATGAATCCAGTTCTCATCTGAAAATTGCTATCTGAAAACCTGGAAATAACCTAGCCAGCCATGTGTGGGACGTGAAGTTACATCCAACTTCTGATTTCGGAGGCACTAGTCAGGATGGTGGTATAATGCTCCGATCATCAGGTTGCAAGGTGTAAAATAAAACACAGTAGGCGTTCAATACGTGTCTTCATGATTTAAATTAGGTTACAGGTTACACAGCTTAACTTAATTTGATTAAAGCTTTTAGGTTATGTTAAAACGTGATACGACTGAAATACACTTAGAGAAACGTTATGCCGTCGGGCATAGGTACGACGCAGTATAGGATTTTATTACAAAGTACACTAGTTAACTTAATGCGACCGTTCAGCTCGACGTCTGCTCGAGAAGTTAGAAAAGTAGACTAGATTGAGTGGCCTTTTATAACACATGTCCAAACAGAAAACACATAGGTGGCTCTACTGTGCTCAACTGAAAGTCAGTATAACAACTAGATTAATTTCTGCACACGGAAATAAAATAGAATAAAACTTTTATTTACTTTGATTTTAATCTAATTTAATTTCCGTCTCCGACATATACAACTGTGGTCGCGCACGGATTATACAAGGTAAATTGAATTGTGCACAAGTAATTACATTGTTTTTAGCGGGGAGTGTCAATTCCATATTGCCTGCGTCTTACGTTAAAACTCTTTAAAGTAAAGAACTTTAACTTTTTTGTTTAAACCAAACCGTGAAAAATGTTTTTGCTGAAGTGTTTCAAGAAACGGCCTCAGAAACTCCGTAACTTAAGATTTTAAACCGATCAGTCTACTTCCTTAAGATCATTAAATTTATCTGGGTTAAGTTATTGTGGAACTGAAAAATTGTACTTACTTGACTCTTATCGAATAAATAATCATTACGTTGGAGTAAGACTTGTTGTCACGTTTTTACGTTCAATAAATCTTTTTCACTAAGAGTCGGATAATATCTTGATGACTTATATTTATTGAACAATAAAACAGTTCTCCATAAAAGTACAATAACGAATTTATCTTTATATCCTGTATTTAAACAATGCTAAAAATATATATTTTTGTTTGATTTGGTATTGCTTTTAATAGATTCATAATTTGATTTATAAGGTAGAGTCAGTATTTTAGGTAAATACTACTGAGACTGTTCCTACCTAAAGATTCGAGACGTCATGTTTTAAACCTATTGCTTTTTGAAGCTTATTGTTTTTTTCTAAGCTATATGTTTTTTTTTCCTTCTTTCTTAATCGGCAACGTATTGCTGACCACTTAAATACCATCAGAGGGCTTTAAAGCAACACCAATTTCGTCAAGGTTTTCTATGTACTTAAATTATAATAACTTATGAGCAAACGAAATTATGTTTTATAGTAATCACATTAAAGTTCTGTCCGGTTATAAAACAATGTTTATAAAGTGGGGGAATCTACCATAAATCGAATTAGGATACTTCCGTTACACTCATTTAAATATTACCAACAAAATTGCAAAACCAATTTTATTACTTAACTTTAATTTGATCATGTTGGCTGTTTGAGTTCGTGCAAACCGTGAAAAAATAAATTTTATACTTAGCTTACAGTCGATTGTTAATAGTAGATTGTATGACAAGGGTGCAAAGTAATATTTTTTCGGCGAGGGCGTTTTTTGAATCCAGAGCGAAGTGAGGGATTCTAGAGTAGAATCCCGAACGTAGCGAGGGATTCAAAGTACGTCGCCCGAGCCAAAAATATACTTGCACCCGAGTGATACACTCTACTTTTCATCACCCACTATGAGAAAATAATATATATATACTTATAATAGAAAATAATAGAAAATAATACGTAAAAATGCACGAAAACTTAATTTTAATTTGAAAACGAAATCTTATAGTTGGGCCATTTTAATAGGCCACATTTGACAGTTCGTCAAAATTTTCCGAAGTAACCTTGTAAGGGAGGCACCCCATAGTATCTAATACATTCCATACTAGATATTGTTAAACTTTTTACACTTAAAAGTAAGGAACTGACGTCGTTACAAAGTTACGTCAGTGCACTCTTTTTCTTTTTAAATATCAGGGATGGTACCGAAAGAAACAGATGAGTAGATAAGTTGAATTCGAGAAGTCAAACTAATCGTCAAAAAGTATTTCACGATTACAAAATAAAATGTATTTTAATACAAACAAAATTAATTTTATTACATTTTAGGCCAAAAAATATGTAATTATTCATTTAGTAATAACGTCTGGCTCAAAAGTCAGTATCTAGAAACGTGAAATGTTACAAAAAAGTCATGATTACATTTCGCGCCATTATTTTGACGCATTATTTTTGTCATTTTTTTTGTCGTTGTGTGAACTGTGCGCTTATTAATACTTTTTATAACAATCGCATTCAATTTACAGATGTTTGAAGTCCTTATCGATTTATTCAATTTAATCGATGTTTTTCAGCAGGTTATCTTCACTATGAAGCAAAGACAAACAGTTGTCAAATGTGGCCTATTAAAATGGCCCAACTTTAATTTGATTTCTTTTTTTTATTATTCAGCTGGCGGGGCCCTCGCGTCGTACCAGACATTCTTTATTCAAACAATATTTGCGTTCGATTTCTTTAGCGCAAAATACTAAAATGTTCTAAATTCAAAATAGGACGGAAAAGATCTAGCCGGCAGGAAAAGTTGTATGAAAATTCATTCCCGCCCGCTGAATAGAAAACAGCAACTTTGGAACCCCGTAAGGCCGAACCAAGTCGTCTTTTTTGAATAGGTGTGATGAAAAGTAATTTTAAGTCCCGTTAAAAGCTTTCGCTATGGTAAATATAAGTAATCTTTGCTGTCTACTTACTATTATTTTTATTTATTTTTTATTTATTCACTTTATTGTTTGTATACCAAAATATATAAATGTTTAAAACAATACGACAAAGGATACACAATACAAAAGGCGGCCTTATCGCTACATAGCGATCTCTTCCAGGCAACCCAAGGTTTTAGGAAAGTAGTACAAAGAGAAGTAGAATGGGTAGAGGTATGCACAGCAAAAAGAGAGAACATAAACTTAACACAAATACATACTATTATGAGCAGTGAAGGACTATCTATTAAAGAGAAGGGAAAAGGTTACACGAGATGTATATCAGATGAGATGATTATGTAAGTCGTCTGACCATTTGTCCGCTATTTAGCCAACTTCAAAAAAATCTTTGCCACTTACGTAATTTTTTATGTAAGTAGGTATGTTCAGCGATTAAATGGTCAATCGTACAAAAATTTTTATTCACTTATTTTTTATTTGAAAGAGCGGACGTCCAAGATGGTCAATTTTACCAAGTCAGATATCTGATGATAGAATTCCGCGGAAATCAAGGGAAACCTTCATAATAACCTAACCTAACCTTTAATACTCAGGTGCGGACGCAGACTGAAATTTGGGGGGGCACAAGCCGACTTTGCTAGGTTTATCAAAACTACATCTTCATAAGAGCAGCGTTAGATGTCAACAGCCCGTAAAATGTTCTTAGAGGCAGATATTAATTGCTTATTTTTATGTTTAGCTTTTTTTTATTGTTAGATTTTGTGGGGCGTCATATCCCCCGTGTCGGAGACCTTCGGGTGGCTTGAAAACTTTCTACATCGGGTTGGCCACTAACCCCTCTACCAATCCGCACTGGAGCAGCGTGGTGGAGTATGCTCTAGGCTTCCTCAATAATGAGGAGAGACCCGTGCTCAGTAGTGGGCCATTAATGGGTTGTAGCCAATTCGAATCAAAGCATGTTGCTGCAGATTACCTTCTTTACTGAACTTGTCATTCAAAATTTACTACTAATGAGTTCTTTGCGCGTACTCTCCGTAAATTTTCCATAAATTATATTGCTTCTTAGTTCTGTTATACGTAGGGCTGAGAAGTGCGTGTAAATCATTGCTTCTTTTATTGGCTATTCAGTGTTAGTAATTGTACCTTACTTTAATTAACTTTAGTAGCCCATTTCCAGTTAAAACGTTTTATATCAGATTTTCATTTTTTTTGTATGCATTAAGGAGCGTTTGAAATGATTTCTATGACAATTTAATCAATTAAACTTTGTGTTTTTTCTCTAACGTACCTATTCGGTTGCAAGTTGGATAGCCAGTTACAAAGCAATTTGACCAATACCTTTGTTCTTATTATTTTAATGTTATGCTATGGCTACGCGGAAGTACCTAGATTCCAGCCATTGCATGTCAACGCGTTGTTAAAATAAAAACCTGTTACTAAGGCTTTATTTAATTTATTCGACATAAATTCCTAATGTATAGGAAAATAAGAGTAATTGACAATTTTTAAAAAGGCTAATTTCTTCTTAATTCGCCATGTTAGCGCATTTAGACTAACTTGCAGCTGTAGAGTTACAAATACTTACATATGATCTGTTTACTCATTCGCCAATATCACTAGTTCCAAAATTAAAAACTCTAAAACATTAATACTTTTGCCTGATGATCTAGCACCAGCGGGTAACCAGATAATTGTCGTAAACCGTCACTCAGGCTGGATGGTTGTGGCAGTAATCCAAGTTCGCCTTTCATTATATCCACTATCCTGCTACACAGGTTTTGCTACTCGTCCGTCTATAAATAGTGTACTTCGATACTCCCTAAACGGCTTACTTAACGACCCGAGATAAACGATAATGGACCTCAGATATTGTCGCGAGAGTACATTTTGGAATAAAACGCCCACACGCACTTAAGTCGTTTACGATGTCACTGTTTGCGAACACAGTGGCCCAGTCGCAAGTGGTAGGAATGAAATTCGTAGACTGCTTGCACTTTCAATATGACTTGCTTATTGCTTTATGAGTCGTTTCATTTAGCTCTCTGAATAACTTTTACGGGCGAACGTGTACAATATCCAACGTTTTCCTTTCCAGATGGGATTGGAGTTCTTACAATGGAATTATTCAGGGGCTTTCAAACCGAAAGAGTCCTGTAGATGTAATTGGATTTATTTTAACCATGAAAATTTAACAGATGCCTCTGTAGCCCAGTTGGCAGAATTTTCTGCTAAACACATCTTATGACGTTAATAGACCCCATGATACAACACACAGAAAAACTTAAGAGTTTGAATGTTTGCATTCCTTTATAAGTACCACTCACTTCTCAGGCGAGGCCCGAGCCCAGGAATACACAGTTATGGTCTGCGAAGATGATTTACCACAGAACCCTAAAAACAAAACCTACAATTTTAGCAAGTAGGTATGGTTGGTAATCAAAAACACGTTAAGAACATTTTAACCTGGCGAGTTATATTTACTACAATATTATAAATTCTAGTACATTACTGGCAACAAATAAATAAAAAATAACATGTGTGGACGTCTCTGAATTTACAAAGATTTCATAAATAAGGCTGCGCCAGCTTTACGTGCCAGACAAATCCTCAAATATTTTCAAAGAAAACAACTCAAGTTCTTTTAAAGATTGTAACTGCTATTTACTTTATTTTCTTTTCACATCTACTTAAAAAAGGTTACTGAAAAATATCGAAAAGATTTACAGAATACTTATAGGTCCATCTATCTTCGGATAAACAAATTGTATAGCCTCAAGTCTACTTCTGGAAATATTTCATCTCAGTCGTTGCACTCATTTTTATAAATCAAACTAACGACCATTGAAATTTCCGAAATAATATTTTATCTTGTTCGCAGTTGCTTCTTTTGTGGAAATCAAAAATAGTCTTACACAAAGGAAAATATTTTATATTCATAATTCACGTATAAACGTAATTTGAAAACAGCTTTTTATTGTTGGCTTTTCCCGAAATCGATTCAATCATGATTTTATTCATTATTTATTTTCAAATTACTGTGTTATGATAATCATGATGGTCATGTTCGAATTTCGAACACAAGAACACAATTGGTTAACTTTTGTTATTTATTAATACGTTACCTGTTTCATAATCTCTAACATTAGGTACCTTTTTATTTTATTGTATTGGAATTACAGTATTGCTTTTTTTTCTTATATTCTGAGATGCTTAATAAAATTTTGGATTAAAGTTAGTTCCCAATTTTACCACCGCTCGGTCATGCGCTGACTGACCAGGAATAAATTCAATTTGATTCTTGATTTTGTATTGTCCATAGTAAAATGTCCTTATATTTTAGGATTATTTAGTTGCAATCAAAAATATTCTTTTACTGTAAAATCCGTATCATACTTACATAGGTAAAATGAAATTCTTAGTAACACAACAAGTCTTGGCTATTTATTCCAGCTAATGTCAGCAGCAACTCTACCAATTATGACATGAGGTATGTGTTGTCGTAATATCACAAATTAAAAATATAGATACATTAAAAAATCCGTCATAACATTTTTTATTACCTGTACAAAATATTCTAAGGTTTTCCGAAGCAATGCGATTACTAGTTCACAATAATATTCGTATATCGAATTTCGCCTTTGAAGATTGATGCATTGCTTTATGATCAGTAAAATGTTTGATGGACCGTCGTGCTAAAAACCAATGAGTTATGGTCGCGCTAGTTTCCAGCTAACAAACAGGCCTGATTCACTTTGAGAGGTGAATGGTTTATGTCTGAATCGATAAAAATGTTCCAATTATAACTTTGTAATTTGGAACCAATATTTTATGAATTGCAAGAATGTTGTACACAATATTGCAGAACATCTTGTGCTCAATGTGTAGGTTACCCTAACGAAGCTTTCTTAAATTTTTTTGTTTATTTCGAAATTGACGGAAATTACGCCTTTTTTCAAGTGATCAATAATTTCAATTTTCCCTTGCGAGATAGATTGAAATTGAAATTAATTTTAAGTGGTTATAATAAACTAATGGCAATTTCAAACCATTTAGAAAATTTAGTACGTTTGCTCTAAAATTTTACTGTTCATGTGTCACTCAATTAGAATTTTCTTCGATTATTTTTCTATCTATAAGGATAAGTTGATGTAAGTATTATCTTAGAATAAGTAAAAATAATTAATGTCTTAATTAACCAGTAATGTATGTCTAGTTAAATGTATTGTCATAGATTTTGGATAACATGCATCTTGCGCTGCAAGCTTAGTTAACTAGGATTATCAGTTTCATCTTAGAGATAAATGGAGCTAGCCATTTTTGATATCGCACTAAAGATAGCCCGTGGATTGTTCTGTTCACATAAATTAAACCGTGCGTTGTAACGCGGCTTCTTTGCGGTGCCATAAACCAAGGGTAGGTCCTCAACTATGTTTCAAATTATACCGCACGCAATATCCTGCGAACAACCGTTCTTTGTCACGACTCGTAAGACTCATTTTCGCGTGCGCGAGAGGGATATAAATCTCGTATCGTATTTACTATAGGTACAACTGTTTAAAGCATGTGAATAGGTCTTTGTTTGATGCACTTGACGTTGCAAATGTATTTTAAATCTGCAAGCTAGTCTGGTGTTCTGTCTGCTTAAATACTGAGAACATGATCCTTCTATGTCAGTGTAATTGCATTATGTTTGTTACATGATCCGAGTGGTTATGCTGGCTCGTTATGGAATGCTCGGGCGAATTGCACGTATGTTGAGATTTTTTTTTCAATTACAATGTAGGTACTGACGTAGTTAACTGATAACAGCTTAAAGGCTCCTTGAAATGCCTCAAGTAGGTAATTTTGAACCACCAAGCCGCATCGGAGCAGCGTGGTGGAGTATACTCTTGGCCTCCTCAGTAATGAGGAGAGACCCGTGTTCAGTAGTGGGCCAGTAGTGGGTTGTAGCTTAGCTTTTTTTAGGTAATTTTGAACAGTTTACGCCACCAGTTTTTTCTGAATGTTCTTTTATAGACCTAAAAATTAAAATTTTCTATTGTCTGCTATGGATCTATCCACCTACTCAAAATTGTTTAATATTGTTGTTCTCTTTAAATCATATTTTATTGTAAAAAAAATATTTAAACGTGTGGAACATCAAACAACGCTTATTATTAGAAACCTATACTCCCACGCAACGTTTGTAGACACATAATATAAAAAAAGATTTATAATTCACGGCAAGAAAACGATATTATCTCGTATATTAATCAATTACTTGTCGACTAGAAGCTATGTGGCCGCAACAGGATCGCCTTTCGTAAAATCTAGTTTATGCTTTTAAATAAAGCCGATTATATCGAAGATAAGTTGGCCTGGCTTGAATATCGGACCGACAAGATATTCGATATTATTCATCAATTTATTACGGGTATTTCCAATGCAGTCGTTGAAATCGTTTGGCAATAAGCCTCAATATTTAGCGTTTAGACTACTTAGAGATAAACATTTGTCGTGTGCCTTAAAAAACTAAATAATCTTTGTCTGTACCTATGTGGGAATAGCACACAGATTGTTATAGCGACTCGAAGCTATCCAATAGTAGGCAGGATACAGAAGCATATTTTCTAGTAAACATATTCTTAGTAAAACGGATAGAAAAATATTTTAAAGATTATTTTATGTCTCTTGTAGTGTTTCAGAGCTTTTCAATTTACATATACGAAGATAACGCGTTACCTATTTCTACGCAGAAATAATCTGAAGACCTAGCTGCGTACGGCTAACTGACGTACAGGAAAATATATTTTTCAACACACTTGCTCGTAAAGTTGATATTTTTTCTTTAGTCTTACGCCCGGAATGCGGTTTATTACACACTAGTGCGTTTTACTTTTCATTACCGCACTAGTGCGGTAATGTAAAGTTTTTCTTATTCCACTTTTTTTTAATATCCGTAAAGAGGTTGTTACCAAAAGATTTTGTAAATAAATAAACTTGTTGTACTTAGTCAAAATCTGATAAGATAAGATTATACTTCAACTAATTATCTATTAAAGCATTTAAAAAAAACAATATTTTAAATCATTAATTACCGTAAATTCTTATTAGAAATACATAATTATTTAGTTTAATATATTGTGGCTGAATGTTCGGTGCCTTGGACTTAACCTGCGCGCGCATAGTTATTCAACCAAAGATACGGCGCGCGAAAAAATAAACCGCGCCATTTTGTGCAAACATTTGTTCGTTTATAATTTGCTGATTTGTGACTGAAAAATGTCGATACCTAATTGTTTTTTTCCTCGCAAGTGTGTTGAAAAACGTCGTATGATACGCGTGTGCTTTGTTCATTACAGTCTTGGCTGTATTACAGCCCTCGCCTTGCGGCTCGGGCTCAATACCGCCTCGACTGTAATGACCAACTTCGCACACTTGTATCATAATGTACTATTATTCTTCATTTATATCTATCTTATCTTAGAAACACATAGATATTATACATATATATTATCTCCACTTCATAATATATATTGGTCTAAGTAGCATGAATAGATATCTACTGTTAGTAGTTGTTTAATTTATTCAAACAAACTAAGCTTTAATTTAATCACATCATTATTATGCAATCTTCGCATAGTCTGAAATCGTTCCCCTCATATAAAAATGCCAATAAATAAACATTAAACACTATCATAAACTCGAAGCATATAATTTACATTACAAAATTGGAGCACAAAATATTCATGGGTCATGGTTTTTAACTCGTCTATCGACCCTTAGCGGTCCTTTCCCCGTTAGTTAGAGACGTGGGCATGAGTAATAAATAATACTTTATCTATTTAAAGAAAGACCTTGCATTCCTTTATAATTATAGTACAATATTATGGTAAACTCAGTATACGAAATGTAAATGAGTTGGATTCACATATTCACTCATCAAAAATCAATGGGCAGTTTATTAACGCTTTTATTAACTAGTTTTCGATTGAATGTGTTGTTGTAGTTTTACAATACTTTCCCGATGAACTAGACACTTGAAATTTTGAATATAAATCAGATAATTAATAGATCAGCGTAATAGGTAGAGCAGGTAGAGACTTCTCTCTATCACTTATATGCAGATGATTTGCAGATCTACGTACAAACACCAATTGATGAACTGCCCAGTGCAGTAGAGAAAATAAATCTGAATTTATCTATGATTTCCAAATTTTCCGAATCCTTTGGACTAGTAGTTAATCCAGGGAAAACACAACTAATAACTATAGGTAGTCCTAGGCTTATGTCTCGGTTTGATTGGTCGCTGACGCTTGGTCGCCACCCGTAATTTGTACCTAATAAAGTTGTGTCACCAATGAGCAACACAGTAAAAAACCTCGGTATCACAATGGACAGATATATAACGTGAGCTCCACAAATAACGGACGTCAGCAAAAAAATGTTCGGAGCTATGAGATCGCTTGGACGCCTATGAAACGTTCTTCCCATACCGACAAAAAAACAGCTTGCTCAATCTCTTCTTCATCCTATCCTTGACTATGCCTATATTTGCTATATGAACATATCTGAGGAGCTACTGAATAAACTTGAGCGCCTCCAAAATGTTTGTATAAGGTTCATATTTGGCCTTCAAAAATATGACCATGTTTCTGAATTTCGATCTAAACTCAAGTGGTTCCCTATTCGTCTTCGCCGGAATACTCACATACTGTCTGCTTTATACTGTGTGCTCTTCAAGCCTACTTGCCCTTTTTGTTTAAAAGAACGCTTTGAATACCTACACTTTACACATAATCGGACCCTTCGTTCCACTCACAATCTTCTGCTTAGCACTCCCATCCATTCCTCATTCTTCACAGTAACTGCCGTCCGTCTTTGGAATTCCCTTCCCCTTGATATTCGACGCTCCCAGTCCCTCGATTCCTTCAAGAAAAAGGTTATTATCTTGAGAGGCAGTGCCCATCCTAACTGAGATTTGTATACCAGTTATGTTGACATGAACTTACTTATTTCATAATTTTCTTTGTTTGTGAAGTCTCCTAATATAATATTATGTATATTTGAAATATTTCCTGTAAGAGTTTATACTATTTCTTACTGTTTGTCGTGCACCCTTCCTCTTTCTTACTTTTTATTGTGTCCTCTGCCCAAAGGTTCTCTGGAAGAGATCGCTCTATAGCGATAAGACCGCCTTTTGTACTATAACTCAAATTGTTTATAATTGTAAATGTTACCTTTTAGTGTGTGCAATAAAGAGTATTCTCTCTATCTATCTATCACAGTAGGGGTACTACCGCGCCCGCCAATTACCTTGTATGTACCATTCATACTGTGTAACAATTTGACTTCCGATTTTGTACTATACCTTATGAGCCGTGCTAATTTACGTGTCAAATTTAATATTTCATAACATTTATAGTAGCACTAGCTAGGTATTTCCTGCGGCGTAGCCTGCTTCGAGACAGTTTTAACGGATTTTCAAACACACTTAATAGTTTAGGCACTGCAGGTGGTAAATCCTTTTAAGCGGACTCAAAGCTGCCTCCTTGCCAGACACTTTTACATCAAACTCTTTTCGATATTTCGTGACAAATAAGTGACCATTCGCTTTTATACATATATTTAGACTAGGTTTTTCCCGCGGCTTCACCAGCATAGAATTTGCTTAAACTTTACCCCCGTATTTCACCCGGGGATGTATTTTGAAAAATCCTTTCTCAGCGGCTGCCCACATTATGTATAGTGGCTATCTGGAAGCCAAATTTAGCCTGATCGGTCCAGTAGTTTGGGCTGTGCGTTGATATATCAGTCAGTCAGTCACCTTTGCGTTTTATATATAAAGATGTGGTTACTCAGTCATTATCATGGTACATTAGGAGTACATAATAAGTGGTTAGCTATCATTAATGTGGATTAATCTTCACCGTGCACCGTGGCTCACACAACCGGCTCGCACAGTGACCCAATAGGCACAGCGCGGCGCATGCTCTAAAAAGGAAATCCTGCTTGCTCCACAACCGATATGAGTGTAGCGACGCGTTTACTACGATCGTTTCAATTACTCACTGGAATTAACTATGATGGATTTCTGCAGTTGTTTAATTGTTTTTGCTATTAATAAATGTCGCTACACAATGTCCTGTAAGATTCCCTTTTTATGGATTAAAGGCAGCCAACGACGACGCAAATAGGGATAGGATAGGGTCCTGTTAGCAGGTCGTGTTAAAACATTACTTGGTTCGTTTGTTAGTAAACAAGTATGAGTTAGAAATAGTTCAGTCAGTAATAATTTATCAGTAATACTAAATTATTTGCAATCACAGATCTGTTGCTACTTTAGCAAACTGAGATGCTCCAAAAGCTCTATGCTGGAGTGTTACCGGTTCCTGTGCCATTCTCTGTCACTCATTAGATTAACTCAAGCTGCTACTATTAGCGTTTCTAAATGCTCAATTTCCTAGTTATTATAATACCATAATAGCAGAGCATTTGTAGGCTGGGGGACCCAGCGCACCTGCTAATTAGACCGTGAAGTTATATCTTCATGGCAATTTTGTGTTACCATTAACAACAGAGACACTTAAAATAAGTATGATGATGATGAATACTAATTACTAATCAGAAGAATTTTTCACTCACTTCAAAGAAGTTGCAGTAAGTGCTTAAAACCAGGTGCACGAAATGTAATAGATACAGTAATAGATGGTAGTACCTACTATGATGATGTTCATAATATATTAATTATGTGGTCAGGTTACTCTATATTATTTGTGGTCAAGTAAATTACTTCAAATTCCCTAAAAGTCACTAATATAATATTCTAACATCATCTTAAGTGGAGTAAACATCCTAGTTCCTATTTGAGTCTTGTTTAATGTCGGACACAGTTGTCATGGGCGGCAGCGAAAGAGTGGTGCTGCATCATGAGAAAAGCACACCTGATAGTTCTCTATAAAGTTTCCAAATCTGTATGAGGAGATTCGTGCCCAGCAGTGGGATAATTATGGGTTACAATGATTCAAAAATTAATTAGATACAATATTTTGTTTGCTCAATTTGAAAATGCCTTTAAATATAAAATTAACAATAATTTATGTGCAAACAATAACATAAGTCGTTTACAATATCGATTCCAGATCGGGGTATTAGTATTAAAAGCAAAGCCAATATTCTTCCAACAAAACCAAAACTATATAAAGTGCCTTCAGAAGGACTATCAAGTGACTATCAAAGCGTAGAGGGACACAGGTAGCCGGTATTTGGATTTACATATTTTAAGAAGGTACGGTATTCTTTTATTTTCATCTCGTACGTCTTATGATGTTTCATCCAATATTTTTTTTATATGACGCAGTCAGATACTGGAGAAAATAATACAAAATAAACAAAAATTGACAAATGGCTGCGCGTGAACATTCCATCTTTATTTCAATACTTATTTTATTTACAATTCTACAATAATTTTGATGAAATTACCTGGTACAAAAATACACTCCAAAATTCTTATGTAGAAATTATTTAAATTAAGATATCTTTTTATTTGTGAATCGATTGATTTAAAATAACTAGCCGCAACCCCAAGCTTACTATGTATCATAAAACAGTGGAAACCGCATCAAAATCAGTTAAGCTGTTTCTGTATTTAGCACGTTCAAAGGTACAGATAATAATCTAAGAAAATATTTTTTTCCTATTGCGTTAATAATCTACCTATAATATCTGAAAGGAATTTCTTTAAATGTTCTTTAAATATCAAAATAATCAGTGCACAGAAAAATGTCTATTGATAAGATGTGATGGTATGAACACTAACAAACAGAGATGAAACTGACAAAGCGGCATACCCAAATCGGTCCCTCACTCTGTAATAATGGAGGTTTTTACATTACAACACCCGCTGTTAAATAAATATCGGTGCATAAATCAAACACCCTCATAATTATACAATCGCGGAGTGTGCATTTTTTATTCCTTTGTTGATTTATTTGAATGGGCTGTTGTTTCATCGACGGCGAGTGACAGGCGCACGAAACTTTAGTAAATTTTATAATTATATATGAGTGTATCGAGTTTTTAATAAAATCCTGAGAGCCAGTATTTTTTTTCCTCATCTTTTTTCATTTTATCTTTAACGCTTTACTATGAACTACGATTCAATCTGATGTTCAATGGCAACATAGATTAGGTATTAGATAGATAAAGTGCGATAACATAGAAAAAAACCTAATCACTAGTGACTTCAAGATCAACCAGGATAAAGGGTGTTTGGTACTTTCAACAGACTAATTTGTATAAATACTTGTATTCAATGACATAGGCATCACTCACTACACGACAAAATTATCCAGAACTAAGTCACTCAGTGCGATCCGTTTTATGCATTTATTCCACAACTGTAATATTTTTTTAATTATCTTTGCCTCCGAGGGTCCATTACAATCATGTTATTTGAGCACCATTTACATACATTAACACAGACTACTACGATTACTACTTTTTAACCGACTTCAAAAAAGAAGGAGGTTCACAATTCGACCGTATATATGCTTTTTTTTTATGTTTGTTCAGCGATTTTTTCGTCGTTTATGGGCCGATTTTGATAATTCTTTTTTTGTTGTAAAGTAGATATGCGCAGTGGGGTCCTTTTGAAAGTATCATCAGGATCTGATGATGGCATCTTGGAGAAATCGAGGGCAACTTTCGAAAATTGTATGGAAGACTAGTGTGTTTGTTCATGTTATCATAAATACATTAAAGCGCTACCATTTCAAGAAGGTCTGGAGTCGATCTGATGAAGCCGAAAGACAGTCGTGGGAACTCCTCAACGATTTACTGCAGTTATCTAGTGCTTGGGCTTGATTAATTTGTAGTGACGAGAACTTTACACATACATGTTGAATTGAGCGCCATCTGGCGAGTAGTTTTTGAGTTATCTCTACTTATCAAGGTTGAAGTCGGTTATTTTTTTTTGTAAAAAGCAATTATTTTACAAGCGAAAATATATTTTATGGTGAGACAGATCGGTTACAATTTGGTTTGGAGCACGTGGGTGGCGCGTAGGAAGCGCAGGCGCCAAAGGGTAGGAGAGGCTGTGACCTCCACAGGTGCTAATTGAAAGTCTCACGCGCAAAACAAGTAGCTCGGCTAATAGTAGGTAGCTGGTAAAGCTGCTATTTATTTCACCTCCGTTTAAGTTTGCAAATTTTGCAGTGAGGTTAAAGCTACATATGCTGATATGGTTAAAAACAGAGACTTAATTTTAAATTCGGTCTACTGCTCAAAGGGATGTATAAATTTAATTTCCCCTAATTAGTTATGTTTGTTTTCTTATGTTTGTGGAATTGGCTATCACTTTCTTTTATATTTCTGGCGCATCATACAATGTCTTCATAAACCCCAATGAAAATATTTCAAAACCCTTTAAGGGTTATGTCCAGTAAAGTACGTCATAATAAACTTAGCCAGTCTAACCATGATTCATAAATATTTAATGATCATGTATCATACAAAAATATGATTAATGGGTCGTATTGTCATTTTATTTTAGGAAAAAAATCGATATAAAATTTTATTAACTAATGTACAGTCAAGCCGTGCGTAACCTTAATTATAATTATTTAGGTTCAACAAGCCAATTTAATGTCCAGCATCACCAGTTCCGAAAAAGGTGGATAATGACCAGCTTTCAAATACAAAAATTATTTAGCGTCCCCCGGCCATTGACTCCGTACCTCAACTCCTAAGTCGGCTGCGAATCGACATACGATCCGAAGGTCAATTGGATGAAAAACGATCCTTATTTATGAAGAGACTGCAAACTTCCCCGCGGTAATGCGCAGTTTGCATGATCCTTGACAGTTCCGCCCGACAATTTATGTTGTTCCCTAAATTACGGGGATAATGTCACAGTAGCCCGGCTTATGTTCTAACAACTTAAGGTTTAACCCAGTGATTAGCTGTTAGTCTTGTTGTCTTTTGATGTTTTAAACTCATTTCATTTTTAGCCACTGACTCA
Organism: Hesperia comma; assembly: GCA_905404135.1. NCBI lineage: Eukaryota > Metazoa > Arthropoda > Insecta > Lepidoptera > Hesperiidae > Hesperia > Hesperia comma. Next base: position 6,530,796 of record FR990018.1, read on the forward strand.
AAAACGGGTGTAATAAGTTTGACATCTGTCTACCTGTCGACGTGAGATCGTACATGGTTTTCGTTTAATTATTAGTGTAAAGTAGTCTAAACCCTTGTAATCCGTGACATACATATATGTAGGTACTTAATTTCATGAAGTTTTGAAACACTGAATTTTCAAAGAAACATCAAGCTCGTCTAAAAAGCCTAGCAACAATTTTGATTTTACACTTCCCCGCAGGCGACACTTACAACGTTTTACCAGGATTTCATAAAATCCTAGAATCCTATGTGAATGTTGTTTCGTTGCCTCGTATGGGAGTTCGTCCATCCGTCGTAATGGCCAGTTTGTAGTCAGTTACGACTGTTTGTTTCGTTTCCAAGCAATGAAAATATTTGTGAGTTCTTGCTGAAACATCTATGTTTATGTGGCATTGTTTGAGAGATACTTACTGTCCTGCCTTCTTTAGTTGCGCCGACGATGATGGTTTGAGATGAATAGGGAAGCATGTATTTTTTTGCAATTTAAGGTACTTGCTTATTTCAATGAAGAATAGATTGTGCTTAAATGTAAGCTAAAACATTCAAGTAAAACGCCGTAATTTGAACAAAGTTAAAAAAAATACCAAACATATTTTAATACATTTCTGCTGCGACATTTTTTCTTGAAAACCTTTTCTTGTCAGATGTAATTTCGAATTAATACAGTACAATTTATGTGTTCAAAATCATAAAGAACATCGATAGGTTGTTAAAATTTACATCTGTTTTGCGTATTCGTCGGTGAACGTAGTTTTCTTTTTGGTGTTTCAAATTCTTTAAAAACGAATTGTCTTTACATAGCAGCGCATGTTGTTCGTACGTCCCGCTGCGATTTTTAGTTTTCATTTAATTTATTGTAGTGTAATGAACGATATAACAGCAGCACTTAATCGAACCATGATGTACTTTTATTACATTGTACAACTCAGGCGTTCATGAATTTATGTTCTCTACTGCAAATTTATGTAATGAGCAAAAGCAGTCAGGCCACATGATGGTAAATGGTCGCGGCAATTCTGTTCTTCTTCTTCTGCGTATGAGCTTGTATCGTAACTGGTTGTACAGATATTTAATAGGAATAAAGTAGAAAATATTATCACAGAATAAGCGAAACAAATCACTTGAAATTTTCCGAAAAGCTAAGTTCAGAAGAATCCTTTAGAATGCTTTCAACTACGTTTCGATCGGTCAAGCCGTTCAAAAGATATATTTACACATACAAAGGACCTACAGAAACCATTAAAGAGTAATGGGGTCCTGATGAAAGCACGACTTTTTTAATTGGGCTTAAACAAGTTACTTAGGATTAAAAAAAATATCAAGTTAAAAACAGAAATGGCTAGAATTTATCACTAATTATAGTCTCATTCAGAGCGTAGAAAGATTATTATAAAAAGTAAAAATAAAAGATCTTATTCAGAGCGTTGTCAACTGTCACTTCATACGGCTAATCAGTTGAATCAGCATGATGAGCGTCGCCCGCGCATCGTCGCTGAAAGTTTTACGTGCGTTCATACTTTATATTCGATATTTTTAACTTAGTGCATTTTGTCTGCATTCGAGAACATTTCCGTTTTTGATGTGTTTCGCAGTTTGCTTTTGGTTTCTTTAAACGTTCATATTTTTTTCGTTTTCTTAGTTTATAAAATAATTTACAGTATTCCATTGTCCAGATCTTCATGTACATTTATATAGATAGACAGTAAAGACTGCTATTGAAATATGTTTATAATACGGTCAAACTTTTGTAAAAAATCTTTTTAACACTATCAGTGCAGACTTGCATTGCCATTCAAAGAAAAAACTTTTCCAACATTATTTTGAATGCAAGTCGTTTGTCGTTTACCTCTCTTCAGTATAAAACTGCAAACTTAAAAGACGCAATGTACAATCAACGCGAAAAACGTTTGCTCAACGTAAATAAGTGCAAAAAGTGTTTTAACAGTCTGAGGATTATAATCCTCAGTGTTCCCGATTGCCAAGTGTTTCTAACGATATGGCACAGTCGCCGCCGGAAACAGATTTCGTGCGCGCGACCAGGCGACCACCTCCGACGAACAGACCGTCGTTGTACGGACATTACTGTGTGTCCTGTTGTCGGTTGCTCCATTTAGAATGCTACATTTCTCGCATCCTTATTTTCACTAGACTTCAGTAGGGGATACGTTGAATCGTTTAAATGCAGTATAAGTTGCTCTCGACTATGCTGGGCGATAGAAACTGCTGTAAAATGCTTTAATATTAAACTTGTCTATTGAAATAAAATTCTTAAAAATAGTGCCTTTGCACATTACGTCCACACATTAATTTTTACATTGTTATTTTCTCTGCTCATTTTATGTGTGTAGTTAATAACATATACTATAAAATACATGGAGCGTTGTTCGAAGGTTTCTCTTTCCCAGATCACATTAAAACATCGATCGGTGATCTCAGTGATCTGAGAACCTAAATATCATCAGATATAATGTCTATCTTTTCATCGGTTGTATGATGTACCTAAAAAAACTGTACGCATCTTTCTGTATAATATATGAACTGCTTTCACCCGAAATCTTATAGTAGATAATTTATGAATAAATTAAAAGCAATGACGTATTTTGATAAATAATTTAATAAGACACGAGCATAATAAGTTCTACTCGTACTTTTCATTAAGAATATTATTTTACTGTACCTACCCTAAATTAGAGACAATTTTTGAAACCAAGATTGGCTTTTAAAAAGTTCAATTGATTGAGATAAATTTAATAAAAAATGAAATGACAATTCTTCATAATTCCAAGAATGCACATGTCACTCGTAAAATGGAAATGTATTTGTGTCTTTATGTAATTTGGCAGTGAACGCAGATGTGTTTGGACGTATTGTCAATTAAGAGCGGCGTCGCCATTGGCGTCGCTCAATCCACTTTGTCAAATATTATACGTAAGTATATTTGTTTTAAAATATCGTTATTTCTTTACCTAATTTGGTATATTTACGACCGCGCTCATACATATATTTCGACTTCATTTATTTATTTATATTAACACCAATATCATGTACATCAATTACAGCATAAATAGAAGACAGCAATGGAAGAAGGACAAGTGTCATTATAATAAAAGGTTTAGACTACATGCATAGAAAAGCGCATGTGTAACAATCATAGTTATGATAAACAAAATTCCTCTTAATAATAACCTAGTTTACAACATCACCTTTCCGCTGCCGCCTGTGAAAACTGTGACCGGTCCAGAACAAGATGGAATTCTGGACTAGAGTGCGTAGTCTAGTTAGCAGACTTTGATAATTATAAGAAAAAGCAATTCCTCGTTTTAGGTGGTATCCGCTGGACAATACCATTTTCAGCTTCCGACACAGTGTGCAAATAATATGTAAATTCTCGTCAGTGTCAAGTATCTTTCACGCTCATAAAGCTAATCGATTTTGGATAAGTGAAAAAATTCGACTACGACGGTATACATAATGACATTGACGGCTTTAATTAAAACCAAAATATTGCAATCAGATAGATTTAAATGGAACACATGCATCTCTTTAATAGAAAAAGAAAGCATTCCGAAAGACCCAAAAACATATTTGAGTTACTTTATAAACTAAGAGAGAGTAAAATGTGTAAGTTGAAAGTCGACAAGAATGTTCCAACTTAAATAAAAAACTGTGAAAATAAAGATAAAAAAAGTGAAGATAAAATAAGAGTAAATCAGCTTGTGTAAAAATATGTGACCTGAAGTCACTAAGAACGATTTGTCTCCCGAGCTTGATGTGCCGTGACAATTTTCGCTTCATATTTCTTTTTAGCATCCTTCGATCCAATGTCACTAACTCGGTACTTGAGTACAAAAATAACTCCACATACACATGCTTACAATGACAATCATGTTTAATTATAGCGGACTATCTTTGCGCTTTATTTTTTGTAGCTGAAAACATTTCCGTTGTTGCTGGAGAATAATTCTTATGCACCTAATTGCATATCAGTGTCGATGTCAGAAATATTTGTCTCCCGTCGACCCCTGAGGGTAACTATATTGGAAAATGCAAGACAACAACCTCACCTCATGGTAAGAGGTGATAAAGTCCAATATATCGAATGTATTCCTCTAAGTCAAGGATTACAAATTCTCCAAGATCAGCAACAATAGGTAGTCAGAAGGCCAAAGGGTGTGTAGTCAACAATAATATTGGTTCAGCCTTCGGTAACATAGCAGCCGTTAAGGAAAGACCTCTAACATTAAATTCACTGAAACAATTAAATATACTTGTAGCCTCCTGAAAAGCCTACCATACAACTTCCGATGCCCCACAACAGCATCTATATAAAAGGGCCGCCAGGGATCACTAATATATAAACATCCTTTATCATGTACAGCGTTATTAATGACTGCTTCGATGTTATCCACATCTAAAGGACATGACATGAAATTGACATTTTAATCATCCATTTTATCTTTAAGCTTGCCTGTCGGACCAGAAAAGAAAAACTTTGTTTTCATATTATTAAAACCATGCATTATAAGAGGAGTTTTTACAAGTTTTACGAGTTTTTAGAACATTTTTAAGGGTAGCCTTGGAGAAAAGGGATAAAACAAAACAAGATACGAACTTATTTGTATTGTTGAAATTGTTGTACCAATTTAATTATATACAAATAAGTCTATAATTTTTTTTCGCTCTTAGCCTGACTGCTTCTTTCGATCTTTAGCGTTCGACCAAGTTCAGCAAAAGCGTGTGCGGTCGGTAGTTGGATGGGTGACAGCTCGAGATAAAAAATTTCGAGCGTTCCCTGCTTTGGAAAGCCAGGACAGAAAGTACAAAATGTCGTCAATTGTTGTCGTTAGATAAGTTAGTCCTCAACCAATGTGGTGAAGTATGTTCTGGAGTTATGTGGACAGGCCGATGCTTAGTAGTGGCCATTACAAAATTGAAGTCAATGCTTTTATCATATACTCCAGAACAAATAAATACTGTTTAAGTTTGAACTTCAAACGAAGTAATTACTATAAACTGTTCGAAATGGAAACTGGCAGTGACAAAACTGAAAGAGTAATTTATTCTACCAAAATTTGCAATACCTGTAAATTGTGTGTTACAGGGTTTATTGTTGAATGAGTTCTCTCATATAATGGATCTGATTTTGAACCTGGAACCCATCTTCAATTACTCATTAAAAATATTATGGGGACACCTGCACTCAGATGTGACCTCCAGAAAGTTCTCGAAAGTGAAGTGGAATTCCTCTTTTACCCCTCATATTATTATGTTAAAATGATGTTAAACATTTTTGATTCTGTCAAGTAGCAAGACTCGCTTTTTTTACAAATATCTGATAATCAAATTGACACTTGTTGTCTTGTTTAAAAGACGAAAGACAAACTGTATGATTATTTTAAAGAGAAGTATTTGGACTTGAATTTGAAGATTAGAAATTGCACTTTACCAATAAAATTATTCTCACGTTTAATCACCACGTGGAACCCTATTGCATGCTGTCACCCTTGGGACCAGGCAGGTTTTCTTTGAAAATATATTCAATACAGAGTAAGTGAGAGTAAGTACTGCTATAATAAAACTCTAATTTCTTCACCAATACACAAAATTCTGAAGTTTACTTTCCCAAAATTCTCCAGATTTGAAATCGAACTCCCAAGTTTTGGTTATAAACAGTTTTGTTTTAACTTCCTCCTTAATATTTTAAAGCGTTTAATGTAGAGTAATCAAAATTACTTAACCTCGATCAATGAAATCTGTGCCACATTCGTCATTATAGTCTGTATTATCTATTGTGTCTATGCAAGAACGTTGCATGGAACCGGATAGGATGCGGCAAATTTAAAAAGATTTCACGCGTGCTCCGTTTCGTAATTTAAAAAGTTAATGACGTGATGAAATTATCTCATTCAAGATTCTAGTGAGATTTCAGCGACCACGGTGCGTGACGACGGCGTACGTGTTCTAGCAACCTTGAGCGTGTCTCGCATATAGCCGAGCGGCCAGTGGAGTGTTCACTCAGTGACGCCCTCACTACGCCCGCTATTATTAAACGAGTTCATTGGAACATCTATTTGCGCAATTTGTAGCATCACACCTGAAGCATACCCACGACCTTATCGCCGCATATGGACTTGTTCTGCACTTATGGCAAGAAACTGTGCTGCACGCATTACTGTTTTTGAGCTGCATACTCGTTCGAATACACTAAAAGCTCAATTTAATATTTCTCTCGCGCATGTAGAGCCTATGTAGAGCGCTTCGCAGTCTTATTTTCAATGTGACCGTTTCACTTTTGAACAACATAGTGCATAATACACACTTGCAAGAATTTGTTGCTAGAGACGAGTTTCGGAGTGTGCGTGGCGCATGCGCTCTCGGTGTTTCTACACGCGCTGTCCATTCACTGCGCAACTAATCCGTCCACCGAGACGTCGCAACATTCGTATTTCTGTAAATATTCAACCCATCGGCAGGAATCGGCCCGCGTCGCTTCGGCGGACTCGGTGACATTTTAAAGTCAAATTTGGAATGAAAATTTTAAAATATCGGATCCGAGCGTCCGGCGAGGCGCGAGCGTAGTGTCGGCGTTGTCGCGGTGTAGCTTCGAGCGGGCGCCGGGCGGCGAGGCGCGAGGCACCGCGCGTCCCGGCCGCGGGCCGCGGGCGGCGCGAGTGTGCGCGAATGCGCGTGTGGTGGTGAAGCGAGGCTCGTCGCGGCGCGCCCCGTCAGTCGGCGGCGGCGAGTCACGCGCGTCGTCTCGTCCAGCTCTCTCCGCACTGTCGCTGCACTTCCATCCGCACGCTTGCCACCGTTCAGGCTTCGCCGGCTCTCACGCTCTCGAGCGTGGAGGTCGCGACGACCTCGCGTCGCGGTTTCGGTCCTCGGCGGTTTCACCTCGCGCTGCCAGTTGGCCCCCGTCGCTGCAGTGATTGTCGCGTCCGAAGCATCCGCGCTGGTGCGTGCCTTGACTCCGGCGAGCCGGTCGGCCGTCGCGTGCTGTGACAGTGAAATCGTGAATCTCCGTTCGGTGCGGATGTGCAGTGATGGATGAATGAGACACAAGCGCGAGTGTACGCGCGAGCCGACGAGTATTCTATATTTCTGGCAGAGTACGAGAGCGGGTCGTCAAAATTGAGCCCAAACTGTATATAGGTGGGTATCCGAAGTCTATTATGATCGGTGCAGGAAACCAGCACGGTGAGAGCTGCGGCTGCTGGCAAAATGTTCGTTGAATATTTATAGCGTGCAAGTTGGAAAGTGTCGATCGTCAAGGCGGCGAGGGCGGCCCGCCCGCACGAGTCGCATTGTGCCCGCATGGCGGTCATCCGCTCAGCTGATTTACTATGTTATTAAAACAATACGTTATTTGGAACTAGTGTTATTGAGGTCAATTACATTCGTTGACATTTCGTTTGTTGCAATAATTACTTGTGGTTGTCGCATTTGAATTAAAGAATTTCAATTTGACTTTGATGTATATTATGTACGATTAACGCTACTTCATGTGACCTTAACGACATTCGTAATAGGTATGTTGTAGATATTTTTAACTTTGAAATGTACAGTTTCTTAAATATAAACACATAGAATTTGCTAAATTACTGATAACTTAGCGTCATTATCAAAAATTATTTTAAATGCTTAGTACTGAAATAACTCTTAATTCATATAAATCCTTAAATCATTTCACATCCTATTCATACACAGAAACATTTATACTAATATCACAAGTTTTCACTACGATAACCTTCGGCAATGCTAATGCATCCTTTCAATAGCTGACGCAGGTCAACAACATGCAGTAGTAAACAGCTTACCATTAGCTGCTTTGCAAATTGAATTAGTTCCAGAACCAAGACCAGAATAGCATTAAAACTAATACTTTCATTGGATAAAACGCTATTGAATTCTCCTTATACGTAGGTATTCCACATCTACATATCGTTTACTAGGATATAGGTAACAGTGATAGACTTAATACTAGTAATAATATACTCATCGTTATTACAAGTATCCAATTTCGCTGATACGTTGTAATAAATTACACCGAGTTCGAAGCGGCTAAACCTGTTTATGAACAGGTACCTACCTACTGAAAATTCAAATACTGTTCTTGGTGTTAATAGCACACCAGAGATAAATGATTGTGAGTGTGCAACTGCTTATTTAAATATTTCTAAGGGTATTAAAGATTCCCAGAGATAATAATTCATTTCTTATTGTTTCAATTTGAGTAACATCAGATAAGAAATTAAACTCGCTGAAAGCGTTTTACACCTTAAAATAAAGTTTATTGCTAATATAAGTAAAGGAATATAGTTAAATTTAAATAAGAGTGAAAGAAATTGCATAAACTGGCAAACATGAACTGAACAAAATAATGACAGGAAAATTCTACATTTGATAAATATAATCGATTAGGCATCCCTCAAGGTTGTCCTGTTAGCGCCGATTCTTTACACAAATACTAAATCTTAAAACTCAAATGAATTACTAAATGATAAAATTAGCTCTCAACTTTAATAAATACATAGATATATGTGCGGCTATAAATATTTAACACATAGGAACTTATAGCGACTACGTAGTTGGCTAGAGGATATATTTTATTCATAATGAAATACGAACAGGTTCATCTGTACGTCTAGACGAGTGCAGCAAGTGAAAGTACCCCCCTCATTCACTACATATCACAGTTTGTTTTGCTAGGTCACACAACGTTTGTACGTACCAAATTATAGAGAATATTGAATGAATGAATGAATGAATATTATGAATTCTAAATGTAAAACAGAAAGAAAATAATAATACAAAATTTTAATGAAAGCAGCTACTTATCTGATCAATCCAAATTAAAATTAATACTTATGATAATTATTATTAATTCAGACATTTGGTATTCATTGCACGAGTACTTGTAACTGACGGCCTACATAATTATTAGAGGTATTTAATTACACATAACGCAACTCAAATAACTAAATTATCTGAAATGAGTAAAATGCAAATGTACAAAGCTATGCGACCGTCGATTTGTGTTCAGTTTCAACACTATGCTAATGCGCATCAAACTTCTTGGTGGATGTTAAAAAGGCCAAATGCAGTCAACATGTAAAATCGTCTATAAAATTTGTCGCTGCTGTATTTTTTGTTACAAATCTTAAGATAGTTTACCTTCATACGATTGAGCAACGAAACGTTACAAAACTTTTGGTAATTGCTAGTTACGAAGCTTAACAAGCAGTGATTGTGCTCAATTATAACATCATAAACTTTTGACTTTGCAACTTTATTCAATTTTTCATTCAGTTAAATATTATCCAACATATTATTTTAGTTGTTTTAGGTGCTATCATTGATCTCTTACAGGATTTTTTGAATTAATATTTTTGTTTTAAATTTGCCTTTAAGTTACTTTATGGATTTGTCCATTTTCAAATCCATGCGAGCGTATTCCACAAGTATTCGAAATATGTGATATTAATCCTTAGCTATTGCAAACTGCCAACAAAAATAAAATATTCAATCAAACATACCTTACAGGTTATAATACAATATTTAATACCCACCTGTGTAGTAACTTATGTAAATTTCACTAAACTAATCTCACCGTGGGACAACAACCTGGGAACCGTATGCTTTGGCCGTGGTTCAAAGAATAGAAAAAAAATGTGCCAATTTCCAGAATGGGGGCAAGGCCGTGCCCTCGATTCGCACGCGGGAAAGCATTGGATCGCGCAATAAATCCGCAGTTGTGTTGTGCTCTTACTATCTTGTAACTTAACACCATTGGCATAACAACCAAACAGGGCCATTAGCTCAAGTTACAGCGTTTCAATAATTCATTTCTGTATCGATAACTTGAATAATTCTCGAATTATAAATGATGACTTCTTAAACTACATTAGATAATTTATGTCGTCTTTTGTAACAACTTCGTCAACTTAATTCAATTCTAATGCATTCTACTTTAAGTTACTATTAATATTTGCAGGGAATGAATTTCTTACCTATATATGTTACGATTTTTGCTTTAACTGGTTCTGGTTCTGGTTAGTTCTAACATTGATAAGGGGGTTAGTGGTAACATTCTCAAAGCTTTCGTTGGTATACAATGTACATATAAACTCCATAACAAGGACATTCTGCAACGTTTGTTTATTATGCGCTCTTAATATTTGTTGTTGTTTTTGTTGTTAATTTACTCAATCATTTCATAAACTAGTATTGTCCTGTTGTTCTACGAAACTTCCTGGATATCTAGTAAATGATACCAGCTGCGTCAATGGGGAATATTAAATCTATTTTGTTTACTTGGCTTTTAATTGTTCACATTGAACACATTATAGCAAGGTTTGTTTAAGTTGGACTACACTGCATGGTACGAAAGTCCAATGACCTCCGATAAAAGAAACTACCTAATATCATTGTTCGTTGATCAGCAAGGTATAACGGGTTGGGTACCTCGAGTTGGCTTTTGTAGAGTTCCTACAGCCCAAAACTTAATCCATTAGATGTGGCTCCATGTTTCTCTATTATCTAATACTATGATATCTTCTTTATTAATATGATATTTTTAGTGAAATTTACCAAAACACATTGGTGAAAAGCCATCCAAATTTGTAAAGCCTCTAAGATCAGAACGCAGCACAAAAAAGAATTTAATTGTATTCATTTTGTCTACGAAGTACATAGACTAGGTTTCGTTAAGGTTACTTCGACTGTCATTATCAGGTTCAAAGACCTATGCATCTGGCTACCTATACATATATCTCTGTATACTCGAATTAAGACGCTAATAAATCAAGTAAATGGACGTGTTATTATATGACTGACATGTATTTAATGCCAATGTCGGCCTCTGTTATTTGTAGATATGAAATTAAAATTTTTATTTACATTTTAATGGAGTGGTTTGTTGTTATTACAGTATTTATTACTTTTTGTGCTATTCATAATAACACTGAATAAAAATCTTTAGCTGAAGATTTAAAGAGTTTTGAGCATAGATGACCTTGATAGCAGAGTAAATATTTGGCAAATTTTAAACTATATGTATTCCTAGATAATTATGCATTGATGTACCTAATTATATTTTTGTAGACTCTACAACGTTCCTCTTTAAATGTAGTAAAGTAAGACGAGTGAGTGAGAGTGTTGAAAGTAATAGGGCTAAGTACCTAGAGTTTCTATATTAATTTTTTAACTCAGTTCAGTAAACACAGTAGGTAGTAAAATTTTACTTAGAAAATCTACTAATTCTTTGAATCTCTCTATACAAAACGTAGAAATCGTAGTACGTACGTCTACGTCGTACGTAGAGTTGTAGTGTCTTCTAAGACACGACACTATTAGTCAATAGAATTCCATTTCAAATTCGAATCTAGCCATCATTTAATGAGGGTAACCGTTTTTGTGCTCACCAGTTGGCGCCACTGCAGAGGGCGGTCATGCTGTCAAAGCCCGCCCATACATAAACAGTGACAAATGAAATTCAGACAAGCGAAAAGTGACAGACAGACCTCCCTTTTCACTAGCGCCTCTAGCGGAAAATTCACACGCGGTTACCCTCATTGTTCTGATTTTGTCTATGGATTTTGTTATTTAATTCGAATCAAAACCACATTATAACGAATTGAAAGTAAACCACTTCAATTATTCAGCTTTCTCCACAAAGACAACTAAAACTCCCGTTTGTCACCTAAAATCGTTTAATATCGACCATGGAATAAAATTTTCATGATGAAAATCACAAATGTACCGACGTTCATTATCACCTCGGAAAGTCGTCTGTTGGTTGTTGGTTGTGTCAACAGTCGCGATTGCAGGTGCCTACGACTGTGCGGCGGTCATTCACCCCGCCTGTCACCGATATTTGGCTACACTATACAACACCCATACGTTACTTATAGTTACTATAAAGATAACGGAGCCTCGAATGAACGAGACAGCGCCCCTCTCGCTCGGGAGTAGGGACGGGAAGTTGATTTGGATCGTAAACAATTCAATATTACAAACTTGGTGGCTTGTACCGGTTAACATTGTTAACAAGTCCCGAAGTAACCGTTCCAAAATTTCAAGTTCATAAAAATGTTGTTTGTTGTTTGTTATTTCCAATTTATTTTTATAAATTACTTTTTTACTTCTTGTATAATACATTTTTTATTAATACCAAAATAATAACTTCTAGAGAGAATGCAAATAAAGTATGCAATGTTCTAGACACCGCAATAGCTTTAAATAACGCTGAATATTTTAATATATTAACTGGGTATTTAATACACTTTCAGTACCTACCTAGGTACCTACTTACATACTTTCGCTTCAATTATATAAAAATACTTTTGGCTACTTGGAAGTCAGATGTCTCGAAATTATTATTATTAAAATAAAAACGTTGTGGTTTGGGGGTACAGGGATAGGTGCTCAACCTAAACAAATCCGGTGTGACCCACATGTAAGTACTTAGGTATGTCACATCCTCAGACCAATAAACATAAACTATAGACGGAGCGCCGTGAACAAAAGCGTGAGCTGGCAAAAGTCAGCCGAAAGCACACATCGAAACCAATAGAATGCCGTATGTTGACAGTTTGAACTAGAACAAATTTAAACTATATTTTTTGGAACACAAAGCTTCATTCATTTTTTATTATTTAGAACACAAAAGTCGTTTTGGTGTGAGTGCCGCCGTGTTTATTACAAGGCTAGGCTGACTTTTTGCTGGCTTCACCCTTTTGTTCCCGGCATTCCGTCTATAGTTTATTGGTCTGAGGTCACATCTAAACATTATAACAAAACTGTAACTGATCCTATGTTTGTGTCCGCTCATCTCAGAAATGGCTGAACGGATTTTTATGGGACTTTCACTGGGAGATAGAAGTTGTGGAGCAATAAGTATAGGCTGTTTTTTATATCGAAGTTCCCGCAGGATCGGGATTCACGCGGAAAACCTATGCACGAACGAAGTCGAGGGCATCACTAGTAGGTAATAAATAAAACTTATGTAATGATTAAAATTTATATTCTTAACTTTTTTTAATGTCAATTGTTTAACAAATTAAGAATAAATTAAGATATATTATTACGAATGCATTTAATACACGATACCTAAAAATTCTCATATCAAAGTCCACGTCCGTTAACGTCCTTTAATTAACACAAATTAATTTGTATTGCAGATCCGGCTGCACTGAAAATTCGACCATCGTTCATTAAACCAAATGGTTACTTTAGTGTGACACTATCAGCGTCAACATTTTCATTATGTAATATATTTGTGACACATATTAAATCGATTTTCGGCACTTCTTCATATAACTTGTTTCTATGGATAATAAAAGTCAGACTCTTAGGAGCTACTTCCTAAAAAGGGGTCCAAAGATTTCTATTTTTTTTACTATACCTAAGTACTTACTAGTCACCGAGAATATGAAATTACCACTCCTCACTTATAACAAATTAATAACGTGTGCAGTTCAATTTCGCTTGTAGGCTAAATTTACTTAAGGCATTTTAAATTCTCATCGTTAATCTGCAACAAAACTTAATCCCAGGGTCGGAAACTTGGCATTTGTGAGGGTTAAAATTGAAACAAATTTCGTTATTTTAAAAGTAACTTCAGTACCTACAAAATTATCATGACTTGCGAAGGATTATGGAGTTGACGAATACCCTAGCAGTGTTGGTTATGATAAAAGTTTAAGCCGACCGATCTTTGATAGACTGCTTAACTAATTGAATGCTATTTGCTTGAGAAATTATTTTTATTTGACGGTTTCCTTTGCTATGCAAGTGTAAACAGTTAGCGAAATACACAAGCAAAAATACAAACTATGTACAATTTAATATTGAAAAAATTACTCCATCTGTACCTGAGTATAGACTTATGTTCACAGATAAATTTAGCTTGTAGATAATTTTACTTACGGTATTTTGAAAACTCACCGTGAATCTGAAATGTACCCTAAGGGCGCATTCGAAAAGAACGCTGGTTACCGGCGCCGATCTGCCAGTAGGTTTGGGCCGTTTGGGTAAAAAATATCGATATATCAAAATATCGATATTTTTTCAGATTTAATATTTATTTATTTAAAGCTCTGCTGTCTGCTCATGGATCGCATCATGTACCTATTTGACCAATCCGATTTCTGAAATTTAGAAAAAGAGTAGGTATGCAGTAGGCTATATGGGTTTAGTTTCTTTGCTTCAAACACAAACAAAAATTACAGTCTATGACCTACTTGTCTATTACAATGACACTGCTTGTTGGTTTGGTTGGTAAAGTGCCACAAACTAATCTGACCCGGTAAGAGGGGCATAATAATTGCATATTGGGAAAAAATATCGATATATCGAAATATCATATACATTTAATTTAATTTCAGATACATTTGGAAAATATCGATACGATAAAATATGTTTTTCCCATTTGCCCATCCCTGTCCCTATCTGTCAGCACTTATCGGTATAGTCTATGATCCGAATCTAAATCGACATTCATCGGGTTGATAAGAGAATCAAAATAATTTTATAATAAATTTCGTATATTAGAAAATATATTAAAAATGGGTAGACAACAAAAATCCTGGACAGAATATAGGTAAGTAGGTATTAGTTTATACCTCTCTTTAGTATTGAACAAATATTTCTTAGTATTTTAAATGATTTTTTTGTGTTTAATAAATCTGATATTCATTTATTACGTATTAATAAATCTTTTTAAATACTAAGAAATATTTATTAAGCACTAAAAAGTGGTTTCTAATAAATTATTTGTTAAATATTAACAAATATTTTTAACTATCAAAAAAGTTTCTATCAGTGTGTTTGATCTTTTTATAAACCCGATGAATGTCGATTTAGATTCGGATCTTAGACTATACCGATAAGCGCTGGCAGATCAGCGTCGGTAACCAGCGTTCTACATGAATGCGCCCTAAGCATAGAGGCGGACAGCTGGCATTTGTGTGGGATTCTATTTAAACGAATTCCATATCGAACGTGAACGCTAAATTATTTGCCGTCTTGGTTTGCGTTTCGATTACCTATTGGTTGTATAATAAAAATATTATTACAAAAACAAAAAACAATAACATGTTATATAACTTGTTTTTGTAACACATATCGTCCACATTTGTAAAACATGTTATTTAACTATGTTTTATAACATGTTTTGTTATATAGTCTGTACGCACCATTAGGGATCAGACCGGAATAAAAAATAATTAAAAACATAGTGATCCTTTTTCAGGATCTCATTTTATGGATCAAACCGGAATAACTCAGGTGACAAACGTAGTACTTGTGATAAATCTTTTTTTACCCGTAGGTAACAGTTTGTCCCCGCCCGCCGCAGCACCATGAAGTATTTTATGTTGATATTGTGACACTTGTTTTTTTCTTTTGAGTTCTTTTGTAAGCAGTCGGGTTTTTTGTATTTGTAATAATATTTTATTTTTGTTATGGAATTAAGATAGCAAACGAGCATGCAGCACCACCTTCCGCTGCCGCCCATGACAACTGTGACCGACCCAGAACTAGACTCAATGAGTCTTGTTGTAATTCGGTCACAGATGCGTTGCTACCCCTAAAGACTGAGATGGTCGCCTCTAAAAAAGTGTAATCGGCTCCACACCTTCCTATCCGGAACACTTAATTGTTCTTAAAACAATTATTACACGGTAGGAATGGTACTAAGTACCGTGGCGGGCGGTGGTACTTCCCCGGGTGAGCTCTAGGCCCTACCACCTATTTCAGACTTTTTAGTGTTTTCGCCGAAAAATTCTACTTTTTGGGATGGTTTTTGACAATTAGTGTTAAAACGTGTGCCTAAACGTTAGGTATATGATATATACATTTTTGAAAAGGTCTTTCATTTGATACCCATATTGCTAAGATAAGAAAAAACTCAAGATTATCCCCTCTTTTTCTTCCACTTTCGGGCGCCATTTTGAAAATTCATATAGCCTATGACACTAACACAGTTCTGACAAATTCAACGATACCTCATATTATGTTGAAATCCGTTCAACCGTTTGGGCTGTGGGGCCCGACAAATAAATGGACATAGATACAAACATACATACATACATATACTCGAAAAACATAACCCTCCTTCTGAAGCAGTCGGGTAAAAAGTACAGGATCTAAGAAACGTTATGTTGCATTAGACTTGAAATGTTCGCGGGGAAGAAAGGGCCAACGAGGAACACAAAGCAGTGTTTGGCAGCCTTTGGTTTACGTTTCGGTTACTTGCTGGTCGTATTAAAAGAACCAGGGTATCATAAGCATCTAAGAAACGTTACGTTGCATTAGGCATGCGATGTTCGCGGGGAGGAAAGGGACAAAGTGGGACACGGTGCGGGCCGCGCCGGTTATTTTGGTGCCCGAATTGGGACGCCCCGTTAGCACCAGCCCGGCGCGGCTGTCGGGCGCGATGGAAACCAATAGTTTATACCGCACCTGAGTAGGCGGATGACAGTTTAATGGATTATAAACCCTATCTGTTGAGAAACAAGTGTCATTGTTAAAAGTGTGGGGGGACGAAAATTGAACTTGTTTCAGACATTTAAATTGTGGAATCGCTTCGCAACGGCTAGCGGTAATGGAAGCTGGATTCTACGTGTGATCTTTATAATACCTATATAATCATAATACGATAATATAGTAGCACAATCTAAATATCCTCATGTAATGTGGGTACAATAATTCTATAAGCGAGTAAAGTGGTCACCGGTGCATATTGCTAATACAAAAGGTATCACTGATGTTACCGACCTGGAAAAAAGGAAGAGGAAAGAAAAATTTGATGTTAAAATAGTTTAAAATAACTGTAAAAAATGAAGAAAATACTCTAATGAGATACCCATTTCTATTAAACAATAGCTAAAAACCACTGTAAGCAACATGGCTTTCGATTTTAAAAAACCGCACCCAAATCAAATCGGTTTATTCATTCAGGAGCTACGGTGCCACAGACAGACACACAGACTCATAGCTCTATAGCTCAAACTATAACATAGTCTAGACTACTGTCATTCTATACTATAATTATTCTAAGCCTATAACATAATTGTAGCCTAAATCCTAAGGTTACAATGGGTAGTCACATCATCAAAAGAGCGATCTCTTTCAGCCAACAATTGACTTGGCTAACGATGTAGCAAAACTTAATCTTTCAAAAGCTTCCGATAAAAGAGTTAATGATGCGTGGAGCAATCGATAATTTGCAAACTTGTTTAACTACGGCGGTACTTTCTCCGGCTATAACGAGTTTGATAGTACGTTCGTATGAGCCGGGCAAGAACGACCATGAGTCGATCTTATGTACAAACATATCTAAAAGATTTTTAAAGATATTTTTGACTGATTTTTTATTTATTTTACTTCCATGATTAGTAACCATATGCATATCTTGGGACGACATTCTGACTTACCTAATTCTATTATTATCACATCTCTACATTATAGTATTATTTTTCATTTGTGGCAAGTTACTCATTACACATAATTTTCATGTCATCTTAATCGGTTCAATTAAAGTAAAATATGTTAGGAAAATTAAACTCCTAGTTTCTCAATATTATTATGGATTTAAACAAAGTAATTTGAAAGATAATATGTATAAACAGTGGTTATACACGACTCTCCACTGAGCGGGTTATACAGATAAACGTTAGAAAGTGACACTTTAAAGCCAAGTTATGGTGGCAGAACCAGTATTATGAAAACTTTATACACATCATTTTGAACTTAAATGAATTTCATTTGAAAACCTAGACACAATATTACGAGTACACACTTTGAATGCTTAGCCATTAACTCTATGATAAATGGTTTTCTATTTTGCAATCATGTGTATTTTTGTAAGTCCTATCTTTATTTAAGTTTTTTTAATAACATAATGTTATCCCCGAACAGTTCTAACTCGTAGAGCCTTCACATATTTGGCTGTCCGAAAATTATCGGATGTAATGTTTGAAAATCCTTCTTTTAATTATTAATTATTTTTAAATTGAATTTATTTTAAGTTTTAATTCCGGTCAAAGCTATTCCATATATATAACCATATTATGTACTTCAACTGAGTATGTAACCTACCTTCCCTTACCAAGGCAGATCAGATGAGATCGAGATATGAATAATAATCTGGTTATTCATAGCTCTAATTTCTTTAATTCCTAGCTGTTATTTAATACAACTTTTGTCATCTGCCTCTAGGCATTGATTATTTCTACGCAAAATGGATTACTGATAATCCTCTTAAAACAGATTATACCATTTTCGTCACCACAATAGATACAAGTCAGCTTAATAATCTAAGCGTGAAATACATCAGGGATCGGATTAAACTTATTTACCGCCTACGTGTAACGTTGTGAACGACAGGCAAGTCACCTAGGCACGGTTTTTACTCGTCTCAGCGTGGAAATAAGGGTAGCTTAAAAGAAAAAAGGAACACAAAAAATTTAGTTAAAAAACCTTAAGTCACTTGAAAAAATTATGCTTAGCAATTTCTTTATGTGGCCGCTAAGGGACTAGTTACCTGAAGCGAAGCAAGGGCGGGTTGACTACTGTCATCATAATTATAATTTAATTTGTACCTTAAGACTCTAAGCTAGCTACAAGCCACTAATGGCCCACTACTGAGCACGGATCTCTCCTCATTACTGCGGAGGCCTAGAGCATACTCCACCACGCTGCTCCAATGCGGGTTGGTGGAGGGGTTAGTGGCCAACCCAGTGTCGAAAGTTTTCAAGCCGCCCGAAGGCCTCCGACATGGCTTAACGACTGCTATCAATCGATAACAACCGGGACCGACGGCTTTACGTGCCCTCCGAAGCACGGAAGCGCTCAAAATATTTTGCCACTAGCGGTCACCCATCCGACTACCGACCGTGCCCGCTGTTGCTTAACTTTGTCGATCGCTTAGGATCGACGCAAGCCGCCGGGCTATGAGCGCTTCAGCCGCCGGGCTATGAGCGCTTCCCTTAAGACTCTACCCGAGCAATTTGTCAGCTTTTATAACACTGGTCAGTCTGGAGGTCAGTATTCTAAGTTGGCAAAAGTGCTTCCTAGTAATTAAAATTCCTTCATCACTAATGCTAATCACGTTGTTTTAATCTTCACAGATAATTATCAAATTCAAAAATAGCTACAATACACCTGTGCGCCACAGACTAAACAGAGATTTGAGATTATTATAGTGGCATAAGAGCGCTAAAGATATGTCAATTGTTAATTTCAAGCGGCCATAAATTTATTGCTCGACACGATCTATTAATTCAGCCGAATTGAATACTAACAAATTTGTACTTAGTAATAATCGTACCTACACAAATTCCACCTTTCCGCCCCCATGTTTAAGGTTGATTGTGGACTGGCGGTGAGAATTTAAAATGCCTTAAGTAAATATTGCTTACAAACTAAATTGAACTATGAGAACACGTAATAAAGTTTTTTTTTAGCGGGGACTGGCAATTCTATATTCTCGGCGACTCAAGTATGATCGTAAGATAAGTAATGAATACGTCTGTCTAACAGTATCTACCTATTTCTAATCCAGTTTGAAGCAAAAGTTACTTAAATATACAAAAATCTTTATGATGTGAGTATGATTTTAATGATGATGATAATTTTATTTATTAGTCTAGGTCTAGAGTGAATGAACTCGATCTTGTTGTAGATTTTATCTTTCAAAGATAATTGCAAATTCGACAGTGTTATTTAAATTAATGCGAACTTACTTTTTGCTACGTAAAGCAACTTGAGTCCAGTATGATTGAACTACATCTTACTAGAAGGTTATTGATGTAACCGCAAACTAGAAAAAGTTATTTAAACCTGCCCTTGCTTCGCTTCGGTAACACCAGAGTACAACAGTAAAAACTAAAAACTTACTGTCCTGTGGTAACACTATGCCCTGAAATATAATTACCACTAATATTATAAATGCGAAAGTTTGTAAGGATGTATGTGAGTGAGTGTGTGTGTGTTTGTTGCTCTTTCACGCAAAAACTACTGAACGGATTTTCATGAAACTTTGCAGTAATATAGCTTAGACATTGGAATAACATAATTTGTTAAAATTTATAGAGCTTTTTGAAGGGACTGGTTCCCCGAAGCGAAGCGAGGGCGGATTTACTAGTTACCATATATTTGTATTTATCTATTTAGTGAGCAATTCTTGTTACAATAGTTGAACCAATATTGATAAAAATTCCACGAAACTGAATAAAACAACTCTGTGTTTAGAAAATCCTATCCTACTTCCTACTATCCTACTATTATAAATGCGAAAGTTTGTAAGGATGTATGTGTGTGTGTGTGTGTTTGTTGCTCTTTCACGCAAAAACTACTGAACGGATTTTCATGAAACTTTGCAGTAATATAGCTTAGACATCGGAATAACATAATTTGTTAAAGTTTATAGAGATTTTTGAAGGGACTGGTTTCCCGAAGCGAAGCGAGGGCGGATTTACTAGTAATCTATAAAGCCTACGTACATTCTTGTAGCAGTGCGATATTTGACAGAATTAATGTTATGTACCGATTTAAAGGAGTATAGCGCAGAAAACAATTTTTATACGTGTAATTGATGATACATTTTATTTAATATCTTTTTCACAGAAGAACAAAAAGGATTTAAAAAACAAAACTCAATATTTTTCCCAAATTTTCTTAGTTTAGTAAATTTTTAAACACTAACCCATCAAACTACTTTTTTTTTGTTGTCTTGTTATAACACAGGATATCACCTTCATAACAAATAGTACATCAGAGCCATAAGTAAGGTAGTTTAGAAGTTATGATGATTAAAACAAGGTAATGTTTCTAACGCTAGAGTGGGAAAAGGTAAATAAAACAATGTAAATCGATTCAAACTATCGTTTATTATTTTAGTATCTGTCCTAAGACATGCTCACGGCATTACCCAAAATCGGGAGTCTATTGTTTTACAAGACAACAAAAAAAGGTAGTTTGACGGGTTAGTTTTCATGTAAAAGGCACTAAACTAAGAAAATTAAGGAAAAAATATTGAATTTTGTTTTTTAAATCCCGTTTTGTTCTTCTATGAAAAAGATATTAAATAAAATGTATCATCAGTTGATTACATGTTTTGTTAGCTTTCAAATGAGACATCTTTCGACCTCCTAAGACACTTCTCACACAACGCTATTCATGAGCTACGCGACTGCAACGCAATCTAAAATTTGTATGTATTTGACACTTTTCACTGATAGGAGACACGTCTACGATGCGACTTCTGTCATGTCATGTCTGTCAGTCAAAAGTGTCAGATACATAGAATTTTGGGATTGCGTCGCAGTCGCGTAGCTAATAAATAGCGTAATGTGAGAAGTGCCTAAGACGTCTACATCGATACCAATGATAAAAACAGTACGGGCGCCCGAGCTTCGAGGTTAAAAAACAAAATGATTGCCATTTTATCATGGAGGGGGCAAGAGAAAATTTGGATAGTGATTTGTCGATTAAAATTCTATATTTCATCCCTTTTAAGTCTCCGACACTGGTGACCAGACACATTGTATATGTCTAAAAAAATATGTTAATTAATGACAATGAGAAGTTCCCTTTCACTAATTGAATGATGGTCCAATTTATACTATAGAGTGGGAGTCATTAGTATAGATATTATTATTAAGCTATTGTATAGCTTTTATCGCGGGCCTGGGACCGAATGCAGAAATTTCGTAACGAAAATTTATTACACCCTGCACACAGACATAGTTACTATGTCTATGCACCCACACATCGATAAATACCAGAACTTTTAACTGAGTTAACTAACTTTTACTTTATAACGGCTAAACCGATTTGGCTAATTTTAGTCTTGAAATATTCGTGGAATTTCAGGGAAGGTTGCAGCGATGAGAAAATATGAAAAATTGCGAGGTAAATACTAAAAAAATGAAAATTTTAATTTCCCATACAAATCTTACCTGTCAAACATTTGATTTTCGCCCCGTCGGTTCGGTGTTTTAAGAATAATTACATGTAGATCTGGATTAAATAAGGCGTTGGAATCGACAACATGTATTCATAATAGTCGAATTATCGCGTATTTAGATTTAAAACATACAAAATAATAACATGACATAAAATAATGACACTATATTAATGACTTGAGGGTGATAGAGACAGTGCCATACAGGCAAGGCAAACTGTAGGGCACTGTCTCTGTCACCCACACGTCATTCACGCGCCAAAAGATCGTTGTAGGACTTAAATGTCAAATGTCAATTTTCTTTTTAAAAAGAATTATTTTGTCAACTGAAATAGTTCTTATGCTTTTGTTCAGAATATTTAAATCTTCTTTGCACAAATTAATGCATTATCCGTTTCTAATAAACTTTGATGTAACTTTTGATAACTAGGCAACTAAATGAAAACTGGTACACCACTTTCTTATCCCACTGTAAAACAGTGAATATCTGTACTCGTATAATTTGTGTACAAAGTGTTTTAAATATGAATAAACAAAGTGCATTTATTAATGAAGAAAGTCACGAAAAAATTGTGAAAGAAAATGAGTTATTACTCTATATACATTCATTTTATTATTATTATCACAAATGCAGTATTATTTTTTGTTTTGTTAATTTATATATAATGCTATGCAATAGCTTTACCGCGGCAGTCTCCGAGTGCCACACGTCTTTTTTTGTTTTGTTAATTTATATATAATGCTATGCAATAGCTTTACCGCGGCAGTCTCCGAGTGCCACACGTCTTTTTTTTTTTTTATTGAATTAAGGTAGCAAACGAGCATGCAGCACCACCCTTCCGCTGCCGCCCATGGCAATTGTGACCGACTTAGAACAAGACCCAATTTAGGGACTAGGGTGGTTAGTCCAATTAGTAGATGGTGTTAGAATGTTAGTTGGTTAGTTTGTTAATAAGTGTGAGGACAGGGACTGTTAGTGATAGTTAGTCCTGTTAGTTAATATTAGTATTGTCCAGTTAGTAATGATTAGTGTGAGTCTTATTTGATGAAAATTAGTCCTACTTTTTGCTTAGGTCAACATTTGTGCCCTCGTTCAATGTGTAAAATATGGTAATTTAATTACGTAACCACAGTAATAATTCAGGATCAACCCACTCCATACAATGATCATAGCGTATTATTACGGACAATTTGGAATTACCAAACAATCATTCGCTACGCCGTGTTTGGATGCGAGAAAAATTACCACTAGAAATTTATCATAATCACAGTACGGACTGAGTAATCAAAGAATTTGATTGCGTTTGTTCAATGAAAAAAAGTCCAAGTTCGGATCAGAATCGCACGGCTACGGTTCTGTAGAAATCATATTGCGAATATCAGCATAGAGAAGGATTACATTGAACAATTTTGTCTGATAATAATGTATTATATCGCCAATATTTTTTGTTTTTCTTGAATCTACAAAATAACTATATTTTAAAATGGTAGTAAATGTTGTTGTTATGTGTTTTTGGTGAATAATTTGTTGCTAAAATTAGAATTTCAATAAATAATTTATGATACTAAGTACAATAGAAATTAAAACTTTTTATGTCTAGCAGAAAATCCGAGCAAAATAGACAGTGGCCAGATGAAAAACTTACAAGCGGGCTAATAAATAAAACGTAAAAGGTTTCCATAAGTTCATAGAACATACAGAACCCTAAAAATGAATGGAATTATACGGCAATCGAATTTAAAAAAGTCGATAACCGACGCACTCTAGCACACTTTCGAATCACCGGCTTCGTTCGTCCCTTGCATTCCACGCCTCGCTTACCCACAGCCGACCGGTCCTCAAGCATTGTACGAAACTACATTACGCTTCCAGTTTAAAAAGTCGGTAAGTCAACTTAGAATCGTAGTTGACCAGTGTTTATCTACGCTGGTAGGGTTATAAAAGGCGAGGTGCGGTTTCAAGGTGAATCGTCCGGTCAACACACGTTCGATTCGATCGAATGCCTAGACCAAACATTGCAGCGTGCGCTAACTATAAATAAGTGATACTTATTTTGAATTTTGGTGGCGACCACCTATTGTTTTTGATGAGGGTCTTTGAACAATAGATTACACGTCACAGTTGAATCAACCTTAAACTTTCAAGTCGTATTGTATCTTTAAAATTGACAAGTACAAAAACAAGTAAAGGAATACAAAACAAAGATCTTCAGTAGATTCGAATCTAGTATTTTAATACAGACCGAACTAGTAACAGGTTCCGTTGCTTGACAAAAGCGTGTTAACCTTGAACAAGAATGATGGCATCTTGAAAACATTTATCGCTTCATTAATAGAAATTTAGCATAAGTAAAACACATCTTTACATTTAAAACTGGCAAAAACTTCCTAGCGATAGAGGTCAAAGTTCTAAATGCAGCAGTTTTTTGATGCCAGTTACAAATTAATAAGGTTACGTGAACTTCACTTGTCAAATGCATGTCACTTCCCGTGCAGTGTAGGGTTCCACACTTGCTTTAATTATAATTAATTATCATTTGTTAACTGGTTATGACTACTTAGCTATTAGTTATTCTTTTAACTTTGTAATGTAATTTTACTGCCGTGAAAAATCACATATTCCAATAACTTATATTTCAGTTTATAAGCCTCAGTTGGACATGGCTAATTATTGACTACGGAATCCTAAAAATGCCCGAAAGATGTGTGGGTTTTTTTAATGAGTCGGCCCGGTGCGAGTTCTCATTGGCGACATATGTATATTTTATATTTTTTATGAAAAACATACCTAAATTTTAAAGCTTTATGTCACTCGCAATAAGCGCCCCAAATAACCAGTTTTTGCAAAGGATACATTACAAAAGTCAACCGAAGCGTTAAAATCGCTAAATAGTTTTGAACGGGTCCGATTCAATACACGTGTGCGTAGTTCGAATAGAAAACTAGTTTGAATATAGTTTAGTGATCGTGTTAGAATATTTCTAGCCTTTTAAATTCTAACCCTAAATATTCATGTCAATGGAGCGTTCACAATGGGGCCGCGCGGCCATTGACCGAAAAAAAACATAAATGAGGATCCGTCGTTAGAAATCAGGAACCGGTGATTCACAGTTCCCCGGTCTCCCCTCAGTTCCTTGCTTACGTTTTGTGTTAGAATATAATGGACAAGTAATTGGATTTGAGTATTCAAGCGCGTGTGCACATTGAATTGAATCCTTTCAGCTTGTTTTTTAACTTTAACGGGACTTCTAACAGGAAACGGCTTACGCAAATGTGCACATTTGAATTGGGTGATTCAAGAAAGGAGGACGGAATATTTAAGTTTCAAAGAACACAGCTGTATTGTATTGTTGTATTTTCGGAGAAAATTTTATTAAGTTCAGATATTTTATTTATTATTACCTACTACATAATACCGATTAAAATTTAATTTAGTAAATAATTGAAAACGTCCATGCCAGGTACGGTCGACTAGTCCTTAACCAAAAAACGTTTTCTCGACCCTTAACCGGGTCTCTTATCATCGAGGCCATTGACCTGACGCTAAACATTTCGCCGACATTCCAGCACTTGTCCGCATATTCCACGAACAGGATTGCATGCTTGTGTGTATGCGTGTGTTGTGAGCCGAAATGTCGATGTCGATTAATTCGATACCCGGACAAAATATCTTTTAGGGCAATGCACTTAAGGATCTTTGTCCCATATTTTTTATATACACCTCAACATGGCCAATAACTTCGGTGTAGACGAACTTTGTACGCTGCAACTTTAGATGTTTTACGTAGTAAGGTTTTAGACGTGGTTAAAGATCAAAACCTTCAAAATTTTCAAAAAGTACCTATTTTTTGCTTTAAATGTTATGTTATAAGTCATTCCCATTCTTCAAGCCAACCTATTACGCTCTGGGTTGCCTATTCAAAGTGTGTATTTGTACAGTGGTAGAGTATTCTTTAAGCCTGTCTAGCTGCCACTTTCTATAATCGACCATGAAATATTATTATGAACCAAATTGATAAAATAGTTGGAGAGCTTTCAAAAATTGTTAATTGCCAAATGAGAAGACTTCTTGATTGTCTAAAAGGTACGAGTTGGTATATAAATAAATAAAATGACACACTCATGTTCCCGCACTAGGTTTTCCTGTGTCATGCATGGGTACCATACCATACCATGGACAACATACAAAGAGAAGAGTTTCAATTTCTGCCTAGCTGTGAATCAAACCCACTTCCCGTCATTTCACTCTCGTATCATTTTAATTTCAAACATTTTCTATAAGTAACCTTGATATCTGATTGACCTTATTATTATTTTGGTAGAAACTTCAACGAAGCTGATATAAAATTTATATTTTATAAATTGTTGTCCATTAACGTTAATTAAATTTATGAAATTTTAATGCATTATAAACAGTTTAACGACTTTTTAATAAGAACTAATAACACGTTTTATTAGCTAATAAAAATTGCACAAATATCTTAATTTGCGAAACTTTGAAAATAATATTAATAAATATTTTCGGTATCTACTTTTTAGTTTTATTAAATTTTAATGTTAAAACACGGTTCCGCGTACAATACAATTATTATAATACTCACGAGACTCATTTTCTAGCGCTGATTCTTATCTAAATTTGATAGAAATTGGTCCAGCAACTTAAAGGATATCTTTTCCAAAATGATATAAGGCATTCGGCATTTCAGCGCCATCTAGATGTCGTGCAGTGAAGAATTACAATAGTCCATTTGATGTTTTGGATCCAATTTACAGTTATATTTTTATTGATCAACATTCAATAAATTTCGTAATCTATCAATTCTATTTTTTCGCCTGTTAATTTGTGGTTGGAACTCAGCCGCAACAAAAACTATAGTTAGAGTTTAATCTTCACATTTAAGTCGAGTTTTGGAAAATAAAAAATAATAGAAGGTTTTAGTCAAAGTTGGTTTTTTTTAATCGACGTCAAAAAAGAAGGAGGTTCTCAATTCGACCGTATATATGCTTTTTTTGTTTGTTCAGCGATTTTATCGTCGTTTATGGGCCAATTTTGATAATTCTTTCTTTGTTGTAAAGTAGATATGCGCAGTGGAGTCTTTTTAAAAGGATCACCAGGATCTGATGATGGCATCTCGGAGAAATCGAGGGCAACTTTCTAAAATTGTAGGGACGACTAGTGTGTTTGTTAATGTTTTCATAAGTACATGAAAGCGCTACAATTTCATGAAGGTCTGGAGTCGATTTGATGAAGCCGAAAGACAGTCAAGGGAACTCCTCAACTATTTACTGTAGTTATCTAGTGTTTGGGCTTGATTAATTTGTAGTGACGAGAACTTTACACCTACATGTTGAATTAAGCGCCATCTGGCGAGTAGGTTTTGAGTTATCTCTGCTTATTGAGGTTGAAGTCGGTTATTTTTTTGTAAAAAGCAATAATTATACAGTGTAAACTGTTGCAATTTTTAACTAAAGCTCAGTGTCTTTAGATCTTGTTGATCAAAATCAAGTTGAATGACCCCGTACCTGAATAAGGTTTAAAAACTGATCACATGACAACCGTTGGAACTTTTCCTTATTTTATGATTCATAATTTTTCCTTGAAGGTCACTAATAAGTTAGTACTTGGTACTTATACCTGTAATTTTCTAGAGAATGCACACAGATTGTAAACAACTCTTTACAAATCAACAAATCTTACAATACAATTTGAATATTATGAAAAGATATACCGGTAGATAGGGGTTAGGTATTATTGAAGAAGAAGGAATCGTAAATAACGCGCATGTTACATCGTATTCTAAGCTCTAACACACGGCATGTGTTGGGGCTCTTAGATACCTACATCAGACGTATTTGTAGTATACCTATGAAAAATAATGTTTCAAATAAATTACATTGTAAAATCGACACAATAAACATACGCATCTGAATGAAAATTAAAGCAAAATTTTGATACGAGAAAATTTAACGTAGGTACCATTTTGAAAACCTATTGCATTATTAGTACTTAATATAATATAAATAGGCAGAATGTTAGTAAATATCATGGACGCTTTTAATTTGTAAATAAAAGTGGAGTTATGGTTTATTTTATAGACCGTAACACACCTTTGGGCCTATAATGGCGAGATAAATAAACATGATACGTTACATTGCGCAAACGCATGACAATGGGCAGTCGAGCCGAGCTTAACGCCCTACTTAGCCATCGGAGCGGCACAGTGAAAACCGGCCAAGGTGATTTTAGGTTATGACTTATTAATCCGTAAGACCTCAGTTTGTATGCGATTTACTTATTTGAATATTGCGATCACGTAACATAGGTAACGACAGTTGAAGTAATATTTTTTTAACACGCTTTTATTAACTTCACCTGTATGTATGTTTGTATGTAACTTTACTCCATTTTCTTTAATATCTCCGGTGCCCAAAGGTCTTCTTGCTTCAAACTTATATAGCATCTGCAACTAATTATTCCCTAACTTTCTATACCATTTTCACGAAAATCCGACCACAATTTTCCGAGAAATAGCTGTTTTTCCTCATTTTTTTCTTAATTTTATACCTATACTTCCTTTAATATCTTCCGTGCCCCTCAACCGTTGTGCTTCAAACTCATAACTAACTTAAAGCTAACTGATCCCTAACTTCCTATACCTTTTCCACGAAAATCCATCGCGAATTTTCCGAGTTACAACTGTTTTTCCTTGATTTATACTAAATTCGTTCATTTTAAACCTACATTTCTGTTAATATCTTCCGTGCCCCTCAGGCGTTTTGCTTCAAATTCATAACGCACCTATAAACAGTTGATCCCTAATTTTCTAGACCCTTTCCACGCAAATCTATCGCGGATTTTCCTAAAAATAGGCGTTTTTCCTAACTTCTTTAATTTCCACCTTCCCTAGCCTATAACTTCACCTGTATGTTTGTATGTTTGTATGTATGTTTGTATGTAACTCTCCTTCGCATAAAGAGACTACCATAATGATATTATTACACGCTTTATATTAGCTTCACTTGTATGTTTGTATGTTTGTATATTTGTTTGTAACCGACTTCTTTGGACGCGATTTTGACCCACTTTAAATGGCCAGATTTCGTTCAAACTTTGTAGATTTATCGAGTTCCGATGACATTACACTATTTTGATAAAATTATTCCAATTTTCAATATGCAAAATAAGATTTTAATTTTTTTACTCTCACACTACTGCCATCTATCCATTTGCTACTGCCATCTACCCATATTTACGGGCAACTAGCTGTAACTGCGTATTCAGTTTGACTGCGTACATTACGTTTTACTAGATGGCGTTGTTCTTCTGTTTATTTGAATTCTAAGTTATCACAGTAGATAGATCGATAGAGACCAAATAATAGTTTAAAATTATAAAAACAAGCTATTATAAATAAACAAAACTAAAAAGTCGAAAATAAATAATAGTTTAAAAAAACTAAAAAACACGCTTTTTATAGAATACTGAACTAAAAAAATAGAAAATAAGTTTCAATAAATTTAAATTAAGAATAGTGTTAAAAATTTCAACAAACATGAATTAATAATAGTGTAAATAAAGAAAATGTTTTATTTAAAAAAAAGCGTGGGGTGCATGGTGTCATTTTGATAATATCTTAAAAAGCACCCCACGCTTTTTTTAAATAAAATATTTTCTTTATTTACACTATTATTAATTCATGTTTGTTGAAATTTTTAACACTATTCTTAATTTAAATTTATTGAAACTTATTTTCTATTTTTTTAGTTCAGTATTCTATAAAAAGCGTGTTTTTTAGTTTTTTTAAACTATTATTTATAAAATATTGGAGTTCAAAAAATGAAACTTGATTTCGTTGTTAATCGTCTTCAGAATACTCGAACAAGAGAGAGATCAGTTATTCATCGCGAAATCTCGAAACCTCTTGACGTATGAAGATGAAATTTTGCATGTAAATAGTTTATAGTTAGTGGACTTCCGCTAAGAATGCATTTTGTCATATTCCTCCTCTAAGTAGATAAAATAAGGATAGGGGTGAAAAATTTGTATGAAAATCAGTCAAATTTACTTCCACGCCTTCGCAACAGCCTGTTATTTCATAAAATTACTATGATATACATCTCGGAGACACTCGTCAGGATGGTGGTATAATGCTCCGATTATCAGGTTGTAAGGTGAAAAATAAAACACAGTGGGCGTTCAATACGTGTCTTCATGATTTAAATTAGGTTTACACAGTTTAACTTAATTTGATTAAAGCTTTTAGGTTATGTTAAAACGTGGTACGACTGAAATACACTTAGAGAAACGTTATGCCGTCGGGCATAGGTACGACGCAGTATAGGATTATATTACAAAGTACACTAGTTAACTTAATGCGACCGTTCAGCTCGACGTCTGCTCGAGAAGTCCCCGCTGTTCGTAGCCGACACCACAGGTGCCCTCTGTTGGGTTCCCCCTCCGATATCCCATCGAGACACGTTTACAATTCGTATAGTGATGCCATTTAAATTACAGTTCCGGATTTACGTTTTATTCAAAGTTTAATGATTTATTTAGTTTGATTTTAATCTAATTTTATTTCCGTCTCCGACATACATATAATTATTACAATCATAATTATTTTGCCAGAGACAACGACTACAAACATAGTTGATTGCTTTGTTGAAGTAAAACCTTCAACTGAAATGATAATTAAATTTGAACTACACTATTGCATTTAAAATCTATATAGGTAATAGTAAATTTATTTATATAAAACCCATAAAAATTAAAATGAATCCTTCACGCCATTTAAAATCTGCACCTTTTTCAGTCGCTACATTTTGTCATAAAAATAATTAGCTCAATTTGAATTATTTGCAATACCAACAAAAAATCTTCTTACAAAACTGACAAATCGAATTTCTTTTAAATTCAAGGATGTTTGAATATCAGGATTATTGTTGCAAAATATAATTCATTACCCGATAGATATTTCCTAGTTATTTACACAATGTGACAGAACTTGTTACTTTAACGACAATCCGAGGATAATAAAATCGTAAATATTAATGTTTATGCTAGCCTTTCACTTTTCTACGCAATCGATACAGTTTAGATGCAAAATCACGAACGATATCACATACCAAGCAGCATACAGAATAGCCAGAGAGTAATATTTAACACGCATATAATATTTATTAGATTGGCCATGGTATGTAACGAAACCTTTCAGCCTAATTTTCACTTCAAGAAGTCCGATTTACTTGAAGTCAAAGAGCGATAATGAAATTGTATGACAAGCATGAACTATGTATATTCAGAATTGGTTCTAGACAAGGGAATTCCTCAACGGTTAACACTTGACTAATTTTATTGCTTTGCATTTATAACTTAGTTTCTTGGAACTTATATACCCATATATGCTTCAGTTGCGTCGTATGTCGCTTGACACATTTCGTATATCAAATACCGCTGCCAAATTATATCAGGGTGAAATAGTTCACTATTTGTAGGTTAATATTATCGAGACCCTTATGGTGTGGTCACTTGCGCCATGAAGATGGAGAGACTGCATTATATCTTACACACTTAAATGAATAACCATACGTTATTATAATAACGTATGGTTATTCATTTAAGTGTGTAAGTGTGTTATCTTACACACTTAAATGAAT
This sequence comes from Hesperia comma, assembly GCA_905404135.1. Classification (NCBI taxonomy): domain Eukaryota; kingdom Metazoa; phylum Arthropoda; class Insecta; order Lepidoptera; family Hesperiidae; genus Hesperia; species Hesperia comma. The sequence goes on from FR990018.1 coordinate 6,562,446, forward strand.
AACGTATGGTTATTCATTTAAGTGTGTAAGATAACACTATGGTTAACAACGTATGGTTATTCATTTAATAGTGACAGAATAAAAAAACCGGCCAACCGATGAGAAGCAATGCGTTATTGATAAATTATTGATAATGATATTAGTGATTTTTACTATTCCCGACCCGAAACTGATAGGTACCTAACATAATCTCTCCGACACTGTAACCGATATTCGTTAGAAATATTCGCATTATTAAATATTTCCAACATAAGTCGGTCAAACTGCCTACGCGGAGGTGAAAACGGCTATTATATGTATATTTGTAGGAACGAAATTTCTAGAAATATCTCTCGAGATATATTTAACTGCTATTAAATTGGCAGATTACATCAATATGCTACGTGTATGTGTATAAATAAACACAAACGTATAGCCATACCTACTTTCTATTTACCTACTATAAAAAAGGGAAATTTAATCATTCCATATGGACCCACATTCCAAATGCTTGTTTATTTAAAACTACATAAACTTGATTTTTTGTATTTTAACATGTTAAGCACTAAAAAGTGACGTTTTAAACCCAACTTATTGATCAAGCTGCAACTTTGATTTCAATACATGGATGGATGAGTGCAAAACTGAACGCTGTTACATTTAGGAGGGCATGTGTGTCTTAGATAATATCATTATATTATAGCAAAGAGATAATACATCATCATCACCTTCGTTCTAGAAGATGTAATAAACATTCAAAAAATTAACTGATCATTAACCTTTCCACTAATTTACACTGAGCAACTTGATCAAGTGACTATTTGATAACAAAAAGATATCCGTCGTCTGCAATTAGCCATTAAATGTTGAATCTTAACCCCAGATCTGCGGAAAACATGCGATATTTCCTTGAATAGTCGGAAGTAGAGCCGGCACGTGTAGCCGCCGTCTTAGCAACTGAACGTAGACAACAAACTATTGATCGGACGCCGAACGGCCCCTATTACGTAACGTATACGAACGCTTGTAATCAAAAACGAACGTAGAATTGAAAACATTGCTTCGTTTAGTCTACTGCTATGATAGGTACGGACAAAGAAACGAGCAATGGACGTCGTTGCAATTAAAGTGAAATATATGGTAGAGCGTTACATAAGCTGCGGTGTGAGTGGTGTGACGCATACATGTATTCACCCACACATGCAACCGGATAGTACGAGTATCTCTGCGTTCTCTATGTTTTGTGATTCGCGCTACACCTACTCGTATTATGATCGGCACAATGACATACGTATCCTTTGTGAAAACACCTGAAATAATTTTAAATGCATTATTAATTCTTTAATAACGAAAACAACTTACATAAAGTACACAAATTAATGACTCTACGACACCGGTCTATACACATAACTAAGAAATGTAGTGTTCAACCAAATCGTCGGACGATTTCAGCCAGCCTGAAGGCTTGAAGGTGATGTGCTCTAACGGCTGCTATAAAATACAACAATAATAAGCAGGATCGATGATTTTACGCCTCTAATGCATGGAAGCGCTTAAGAAATGTTGCCAGTTCCTGTAATAAAATGAATACTCTTTATGTAGCACAAATGAGAAACATACATTTCATTAAACTACTTTATTCTTTAAAATTGTATTATCTATTAAATTACACGAATAAAATGTTTATTTTAACGTTAAATAATTCAATTATTAATTTATTCATGCTCTACATTCTGTTAAATTATTCATTTATGCTATTGGACAACTAAACGTGGGTAGAGTAATTCTATCATGATAACTTATTTGTATTGTTGTATTTCATTGACATTTAGATTGTTTCGTTATTTATTATGATAATGAGAACTCATGCGTTAAGCTATTAGTCTGGACAATATATAATAAATCATTGGAGGCAGATATCATCCAAAACCGGTCAAATGTTTTGTAATTTTCGTGACAGTTATCATATTGTCTTTGTTTGTGTCGTAGTGCTTGTTCTACTATAGAAAACAGATTGATATCATCAGTACAAGTTTAGCAATGAAAGAGAATACGTAGGTAATCCGTATTTATCGTAGGCGACAGTATTTGTGTAATTAATATTAGCATCCTTTTAAAGTAATCGGGCAATGGTGTATTTCATTGGTTATTTCGTTCTTACTACTATGACTATTACTCCTATTACTACACACTTTACTATTACTACTACACTCACTCACGCCTTGAAAATTACTCTCTTAAATATTTCAAATTTCAAAGTGGCCAAGTTAATTCATCTATAAAATAAAAAAATCGAATTCTTTCTTTTAAAAAAATTTGGCCAAAGGTAACAATAACAAAAATAAAAACAAAAAAGAAGCAAAACCCATTTAATAATAGTCTAATGTCTTCCAGTAGACTAGATAATAGCTAGACAGATCCTAAAGGAGAGTGTATTGATCAGGGCGGGGGACAGAGGCGCGGCCATCGTTTGGGCGGGCGCTGCGTGGGGTTCAAGGGCAAGGCCCGCGCCCATTCAGCCCGGAACACGTGCCCAAAGTAAATATAGTACATTCCGTTACGATACCGTCTCCGTAATCCGCGCGTAATTTGGGATTAGGAAACGGAAATTAAAGCTGCGAATACGTAAAAGTTTTTGTTTTTTTTTGTTCCATTTATAAATTGAGTTTTAATTGTTTTTGACCGACTTCAACTGCAATTGCTTGTCAGTTTGATTGTATTTTTTGTATTGTCTCATAACTTTTTATTGGGTGAATGGATTGGATATTGTTTTGCATATTATATTCAAAAGCTGATGCTTGTCGTGTGGTCCCAATTAAATTTAAGCAACATCTGAGAGTGGTTTTTGAGTTATCGTTGTTTGTTTATTGTTGAAGTTATTTAACTTTTCGCTGCATCTGTTTACTTTAATTTATCTTAAAAATACATGTTTAATCGGTTTTTGTGATTCGAATTCAGTACTATGATAGAATATGTTAATTAATTTACAAATCAAAATAACATGGAATTATAACAGCTAAAGTTTAATCCGTTTTACACCGATTATCATGTTTAAATTGACTTGCTGTCCGTTAGTAACATGAATTCATTTGCACGTGTAAACTACATTCAGTAAATGGGTGTAAGTTACGAAAATCGGGTTATTTATACAGTTCGGACAATTTAATGTCATCCACAGGTCAGTTGTTTGATGTCAAATAGTTTGCTTTGTATGTGTTAATATGTTAATTATAATTATTTAAGTACTTGTTACAGGAAATCAATAAATAACATGTAATTCGTATCTTTTACATATTGATCTAATATTTCTTCAAAGACTTAAAAAAGAGTAATAAAATATGTTTATAAACCTCCGCAAAAACGCAGAAAAGGGGTGTTATAAGAAGGTGTATACCTAATACGAGTAGGTATATCTCTCAACAATTGGACCGATTTTGAAGTGCGTATTTATTAGAAGCTGACATGATCGAGATTCGACATGGTTCCTAGCTATAGGTACGTAATTGATGAAGATCTCATTAACCGAATTGCTTAGTCGGGGAATTTATAAACTTTTAATTTATTGTTATTTCTTTCTTGGTCAACAACGCCTTGGTATGCCTTTTGTGACCAATATTTAAGTGTCGTTGACCAACCAGGCTCAGCTCAGCTTCTCGTTTGCCGGTTGTTAACAAAAAATATATTAATTAACTTCTTGTTAGCAACGAAATATGATATCTAATTAATCATTAACTGCTGAAGACAATATGTACACATATCGTCACCGAGTTCAACAACACACCAAATGCGTGCGTGAATTGATATCGTTGGATCGTGACCTTCAATTGCTACATACTCGTGTCTGTTCTATTATTTAATACGTATTTATATTATGGACGTTAAGAGCTATTTTCGAATCATTCATCTAGTTTGGTGACAAAGCTGTGAGTTAATTCTGTTTGTGGATGTATTTGTGTAACGCTTTCGACTTTGAATTCGCTGAAAGAGTCCCTTCAATAAAATTTATTGAGGAAAATAATACGACTGAGCGTTTTATTTTTTGGTACAGATTTCAGGAAACGTTTATTATTAAGATTGCCCGTAAACGTTTGCAGTAATTTGGGTTAATTTGGTTTAATTTTCAATTAAGAAGAACGTCGAGCTCTTAAGTACCTACAGGCTAAGCACGAACGAAACTACGGATGCTAATAGAAACAATAATTATGACAGTCTGAAACCAGATGTGTAGCAACGCACATGCAATCTTGCATCCTTTATAAATTCGTTATGTGCATTAGAGAGATAAACATTATAGATGTATATAGGTATGTCATAGGTACATATGCTATCATACATACAATCCTTTCTTGGTACAATAGGATCAGCTAATGAATTCCATAACCTACTCAGACAAAATTCCAGGGTCTTATAGATACCAACATTCAGATACAGAAATGGTAATTTATTGTCGGCAAAGCAAAATCATTTCATATCGCACGCAACGCGTCGCGTTCCGTCGTTCAATAAAAACAAGCTGCGAAACAAAAACAAAACCGTCGCGGAATTATGTAGCTAGCTGCGCGTTCAAAGCACTCCTTGTACGTGCTCTCCTATAATCATAAACATGGAAAACGCACAAAAGCCTCTCGGGCGGCGTCGCGTCGCCTCGCTGTCAGATAAAGTTGTTGCGTTTCTTTTGCGAGACGTGCCGGGCGACTCTGCGGCGCGGCGGGGCGCGGGGGGTGGGGAGCGAGCGAGACGGTCGCTCACGCCGATCGTTAGCCCTGATCTTCAACGCGCCACAAACACACAGCCCGACCGAGAGCGAAATTGCAACGAGAATGCACCTAGCTGTGTTATTACCGCGGCCGCTCCGAGCCGAAACGGCCTCCTTCCGCCACGCGGCCCGCTCGAATATCGACCCAAACTCACACCACGACAGTCTAGTTTCGATCGAGCGCCGGTCGAAACCGGTTATTTTCTCCGAGCAAGCAATTATGGACGTTGTAGTTGCGACATAAGTTCCGTTCGGCGCGATGCAACTCAGGAACGCCGGGCTTGTATATTTAGCTCGCGAAGCAGGCGACGGCCCTAGTGGGTGTATTAGGTCGCTCGCACGCACTGCTGAACTAGTCGGAGGGCTTCCTATTATCGATTTATGTGATACAGATGTAGCATTGCTCGTTTTTACATGGTTTAACAGAACTTTTTCTTCGTTTTCCTATACGGCGACTCGCCTCAATTTCTCCTTCCGTTGAAGCTTTGCGAGTGAAGCTTGTAGTTGGAAAAATGATGCTTTCACTTCTGTTTCGTTTACTTGGATCATAAGCGAGTTCCGTCTCATTAAATATGTACTACATCTGGTGGACAGTTAAACGATGAATATTGAAGAGTTGTTAATGGTACAAAGTCTTGATCATCATTAATTAAACTAACGCAAACTTCCCAATGATATCATGTAGGATGTAGAGTAATGTTAACTAAGGTTAACTCCTTTGCTTTAGAATGTCATTAAACCAAAACAACGCTTTTGTTGCAGTCGACTAATAAATTTTGTTACAATAAACACGGTATGTAAAACATAAATATTTTCATTCCATATTTAAAACGCTGTACAATTTGTGTACAATGTTTGACGATCGTTGTTGAGTTGCAGGCTCGGGAGCGGGGTGTGAGTGGGGGGAGGAGGGGCTCTGCGGTTACGCCCACACACATATCGTCCAAACTGGCGGTCACTTCAGCCACACTGCCGCACAGAAGTACTCACGTAGACCGTGAAAATGAGGCGAGATAAACTTTGTGCACTGAATGCAGCGTGGTTGTCAAGTGTCAAGTTTCATAACTCTTTTTTATTAATTGTAATGTCTTACTTAATTGATTCAGTTTATACTGACGCGAAATGAAGGTTTTAATGAGTGTGTTCAGCGTAAGTTCCTCGTTAAAAACAATCCAAAATGTAGCGCTGTGATTTAATGTTGTAACAAAACAATCTGACAATCGTTAAACGCAAAAGACTCTTACACTTTTATATTTAACCAGACAAGCTTATTAAAATAACGTATATAAAAATGTATGGACATATGAACAAAACAACTCCACCTTTAGGTACCTACATGTCAAAAGAAAAATAATTTATAAATAAAATTCCGTTCGAATTATTCTAGAACTTCAGCTCGTGTTTCTTTTTTACCTATTTTATAGTCTGTCATGTCGCTTGTAAATATATCTCCGGAAACAATAAAGAAGCAGACTCACAATGTCTACGAAGGAAGGACATGTATTGTGTCTACCTAGAACATGTCCACATAGTGTAATTCTCCTGTCACAACGACTAATAATTTAACTCCTTGTTTCCGTCCGTTTCTTGCATACCCATTTTAATATTAAAACACGCATTCTCCAAGCTCTCCATTTGTATGCGATGATAGAGCCGGGTGACAATAAAATTAGACAGCACACTAGCACATCTCTACGTAAAATGACACAAATAACACAAACGTAGCAATAAAAGCATCGCAACCAAACACTTAACTCCGACTCCAAGTTAGAAATAAACCATGATCATAAAAACTATAAATTGCATTACAACTTCATATACCCATTACCAAGCTATAGTGATCCAGCGTCGAATGCAGTAATTACCGGGAATGCAGTCTTATTTATGTCTCAATGCACGCGTATTTGAACAGTTGAGTTGAAACGTGGCTCTGTAGGTTTACAGCAAGTACAAAATGCATCGCTAAATATAGGCCGTCGGGGAAATGCTGTTGTGCGTGGTCAGGAATCCCCTCCATTCCCACCCTACTCTATCGCGCAGGGTTGTCGCGACTTAGTTTTCAAGGATGCGCGTAGTCGTGTACACTTTTTATGTTGTATTAATGTGTATCTAACTAATTGAGTAAACTAATTTTGCTCATAGAAACTTCTTTACAGAACTTTATTTAGTGAATGGTACTAAATTTTTGGCTTCATGGAATTTTTATGCAAATTGTAATTATTATCTAAAAAAGGTAAAGAAAATTTTGATACATCATAAGAAGTACATATAAGAAAAAAATAGGACATGTAACTCCAAAGCTTATCCACCTAACGTAACAGAAAACGATTTCAACGTGTTGCAGGGTAATAAAGACAAAGTATTGCTGCATTAATTAGTTTGAAATTGTAGTCTTACATAGCTTCTTAATGTTTGGAAACTAGATATTTTAAAATCTACACACTAAATCCAACACAATGCTACTTTAAACGGTATTTTATTTAACTCCTTAACATTTGGTCCACTGAGTTCATGTTTAATGCATAACCACTTGTGTTGTGTGTGGTCAGGATTATTTCCCAACCCTACAATGTCTGCAATAGGGTTGAGCGGCGACTAGATTCAGACGTGAACAAGAGTCCTGAATTTCACGAGTTTCGCTCGCTATTTCGAGGATAACAAATTGATTAAATTTGGTTGAAAACTTTATATACGAGTATCTATAATATTTTACTGCGTTTTCCTAAGATTTTTTTGGAACAAAATTATAGTTATTATTCAATTGGCTCGGTATAACATAAGCGGATCCTTTAGCGCAAGGAACAGAATAGTTTGGCCCCATTTGCTAGTTTTATTTATATGTTACCCGATATAAGTTACTCTGAATATTTCCTACGTATAAATTATTTTATGCGGCCATCAGGGGTCATAAAAACCCTCATAAACGTAAAATTAACACATATACGTGTAGTGCAGTAGATTTCCCACTCAGAAAAAGGGTTTAAATTCCTACGATTATTATAAATTCCAAGTAACTCTATTTGGATCGCCTATTTGGATCTCTCCTACATTTTAACGTTTAACCCGCTGAACGGAAAACAATGGGGTTTATCAGAAAATTTAGTTTAGAAGTTAGTCCGAGACCCTGAACATAGAATGTTTTATCCCTGAAATACATTCTTTTGGAATAATTACATTTAAGTTCGTTGGAATCGAATACAAATGTTGTCGCTTTAAGTCTTCTATGTAAGCAAAGCCGCGGAAATAGCCAATGCATGAAACTTGAGCTGCATCTACGATGATACAAAAACTTGTATATATATGTAATATGTGTTAAACGTACATAAAGGATCATTATACCTCCAGCTATGGCATCAGGCATAAACATGCGAGTAAGTGAGTGTTTCCAAGAACAAAGTTTATTGTTGTGCCACAGCGAGGGACTGCAGATTGTTTTACGACTATATAAATCTATAAAACGCATCGCTAAATATACACCGGCGTACTGGATGTTGTGTATGGTCAGTTCCTCCCCCCTCATCCTGTCGCTAGCCACCCCCCTCTCCCCACGGCTCTACTAGGGGAGCTTGCTTCAGTTTATATACTATGTAGGTTGCAGTAAATTTGAACGTCATGTTACAGGAAACGTGGAGATCCTTCGACCTATTTTGTCTAGTTAGCCAGCTTTTAGGGTTGCAGATTCGATATAGGGTAGACAGCTATTCGTCGTCGTCGTCATACGAGAACTCGTAGGTTCTCGGGTTTGATGCTTGGAGTAGATATCAATCAGTTACAGGATATAGGTATTAAAGATTATGTACTCTACGACCCATTTGTTTTGGTTAGCCAGCTTGTAGTCTCAAATTCGATAGATAGTAGGCTAGTAACTGATGATTTGTTCTCAGTTCACGGATGTTCATAACGTCACACTGGTATGTCTCCAAATCAACGGAAAAAATAATAAATACTTATTGTGCAAGCGATTTAAGTTGAGCAAGAGTTTTAAGTTTTCACTTCTGCCGATTTTTTCCGATTTTATTTATGGTGGCAGTCTATTGACGTTGCCTGGGATCAGTTCCGCCTTGTTTAATCCAAACATAGGTACTAAGTGATGCATGGTTAGGGTTTTTACTAGTCTAGCGAGCTTCTGACATCAACCACCCTTCTGAAATCGACCGTAAATTCATGCTCACAGTGTCGGAGAGTGTCGGCAGAGCTAGAAATAATGTGGGCACCCTTTCGTCGAGAACGGTAACGTTTATCGTTACTGATGTGCGTGGACGATGGTGACCACTTCCCATTGAGTTAGACGACTATACTTGTGTCGCCGAAAATAAGGTATTCACTCTGTAATAAAAACAAATTTATCACCTATGCTCACAGTTCAATTTCAACTATAAGCAAATTTACTTAAGGCATTTTAAATTCTTTGCCGTCAATCTGGAATGTAGCTTAAGCACAGAAGTAGAAAGCTGGCATTGGTGTGGGATGAAATTGTAACAAATTCCATAATATAGAACGCGAAAGCAGTGTATTTTCTCAGTTATTTACATAAGAAAATAATTAGTTATTTCTTTAAAATATGCATTATTTCCTCTGTTCCTATTTATTCTTGCTAAAGCAATAATTATTATAATTAATAACTAAAAAGCAATTATTATTGTTTTATGTTCATAGATTCAATTTAATTATTTCATCCACTTAAATTTTTACTATTAGGTAGGGAGTAAATGTGTTTATGAAGCTAATTTAAATTTTATAGCAAAGCAATTACTATCAATAATTGTATTGCTAAACACTGCACATACCACAAACTAAAAAGTTATTACCTACATGTCTATATTGAATTTTTGTTTTTACGCTTACAATGTAGGGATCTGAAGTACCTATTGAGGTAGTAGTTTTGCCCGTATGGAAGCTACATAGGTAATTATTTAATTGTCTAACCTCTTAAATATTTTACATCTGTAATTATTATTTGTGTCCACTGTTCTGGGGTGAGGGCCTGGAGATCTGTCATACAGGCTGTCCTAGTACGGACTCCAGCCTCTCACAAATGGTTACGATAGACCATGTACCTGTACATAACATACATGTATAACAATTTTGTGAAGAGGAAAATAAAGAACTATTATTATTATTATTATTATTAATTAGGTAATGTAGGTACATAATAAACATACAATTTTTTTTAATTTATTGCGTATTCACTATATAGGTACTTAGTTTTTCTCGAATGTCTTAAGTAATTCCCCTTTCTTTTTTTCTTTTCTCTCCCTTTTTCCCGATTCGTCTTCTAATCTTACCGATATCCATGATCGACTCATTCATCGACTAAAAAATTAAAATATTTAAAATCGATCATCGATCAGCTTCATTAACCGTAGGTACACCATCGACCGTCGATTAGTCACAGCTTCATTATCCGTAGGTACAATTCCTGAAATAGATATTCAACCTCAAAACGCAGGCTACGTCGTTAAGAAAATGCGCTTTCATGGCATCCCTACCCTGTCTGAGAGGGGAACAGCACACGGGAGGGCGTGCGTGTGTTGCACTCGCATGCATGTAGTTCACAAATATATGAGTATGTAGCACGGTTACTCGGCCAGTTGTTGTATGTCTTATGTTGCGGTAGGTCAGGACTGGGAAAGGGCTGTACAAGTACAAGAGTGTCTATTTAAAATATTTGCGATTTTCTTGAATATGAGGTTTGTCCTTAAGTAAATAAATGTAGGTAGAATAGTGTTTAGTTTTCGTGTAAATTTTAAGATTTAAATAATAATAAGAGAAAATTAAATTATTATTGTGTAAGAGATAGCAATCGTTTTCAAAGATACTCTTTAATTTTATTTAGTCATAGTAATAAACAACATTTAACGGCCAGATTTAATCGATCTATCTATACCTTAGGTTTTAAATAATGATTGTTGTTGAATTGTCATTAATTTTATTTTAACACCCTTTAAATTAATTAGATATTATTTTACCTCATACCAATAAATGTTTCTATACCGGCATTTACAATCCACTTTACCCCGTTTGGGGTAAGTAGGACTAAATCACGAACCAAAAAATTAAAACTAGAAAACCTCAGAATTTCCAAAACAAAATTATTCTTGATAGAGATCAGTGAGTACGTGGTACGTGGATTGTATACTCCGTTCGCGTTCGATTTAGAATTCGTTATAATTGCATGTGAACGTAAATGCCTGCTTTCCGCCTATGCGATTAAGGTACATTTAAGATTTACGGCGGGATCTAAAAATGCCCTTAGTAAGTTTTGTTTACAAGCTAAACTGAACCGTGAGCACAGGAAATTCGTTTGGTTTTGGCGGAGAGCGGCAATTCCATATGCTCGGTGACTCAAGTATAGGTACGTACATTCGAGCAGTATTGCTCAATTACAGAACATTCGTGTCTCGCCACATTCCCGCTGATATGCTATATTCTTTTACAACATAATGATCACGGCTCAACATTCCAGCATCGATATTGCCCACTAAAGTTTTATTTTCATGTAAATATCTATTGCATTGTTTTAGAGTCCGTTGCCTTTCAGCACCTCTGATCTTTTATTATTATTTCGTCACATTGTACTGTATCGTATATTTTCTCGTCTTCTTGTATTTTATAATAAAGCTTATACTATAAAGTAGATAGTTCGTGTGACGGTCTGTCTTTGGCATCGGTGATTTCTTTAGTAATAAAGTAGTCCATAGGTGTCCACATTTACAAAAAAGATGTAAAAGCAATAATATATAAATACTATGACATAAAAATGTTTTATAAGAAACAGTATTAACGTTAAGCACATTCCAAAATGTGAACAGTCCAATTGCGGTATATGCTTTATCTTTTATGTGACCCCAATTGGCAGAGAAGTCTTCATTTGTGAAAATCAGCGCTTCGACTGTCTTCCCTCATTAAAACCTTTTAATGGTTCCGGTTTTGTTACCTTTGTGACAAAAGTAAATTTGAATAGTACAAAGCGATTTTTAAAATGCTTAAAGATTATATAATCTACTGACTATATAGGTGCCTACTTACTTTTTGGACAACTTAACCCCACTGCAAATTATTCAACCATCATACCTATTTTATATTACGTTTACAGCCTTTTATTATTGTTACTCCTAAACATCAAATCTTAATAGTATCCTTGCCCACTAGAAACAATCATTGCAAGGTTTTATTGAGGTTTTCAGTTTTATTACAGTTTCTGTACATTTGAAATCTTATTTTTACACCTATAGCCAACTTCAAATATTGCATTAACACTGAAAAAGTTCTATGAAACAATTTATTAAAGTAATCATATTTGAAAGAAAAGTGGGCATTCCGGACATCTAGATAAAAACCACTTACCAATAGTAAAATGAGGGTTGAAAGTTAATAGACAGTATAGACACATACTTGTAGGTATAGGAAAATGTGAATGTCGTGTCCCTAAATCAATCTTTGAAGTAGTTACGAATATACTCACAACGTACAATAATAATAGAGAACACACTCAGTATCTACTTGTAGAAGATGAATGATTATTATAGTTACGTCAGAGTGTTTATTCAGGTCTTTGATATAATAATAATTATGTCTATTGAATCTACAACACAAACACGTATGAGTCATACCTTATGCTAAAGCATTGAAGTTAAGTTATTAGAAATTTTTGTACGAAAACAAAAATTATATTATAATATGGTCTTTAAGTTACTTTAATTTCCTTGTGGAAATTTACGAATTATTTGCTCTCGACTCTCGGTTGTTTATAATGTTAAGATGGCCAATATAAATGACCACCAGTTTCAAAGTTAGTGCAAGGAGTTCATTTGGATTTTAAAAAATTTCAAAAAACATTCCCTACCTATATATATAAAAGCGAAAGGTCACTGACTCACTCATCACGAAATTTCAGAAACCGCTGAACGTATTAAGATGAAATTTGGCAGGGAAGTAGTTTATAGTAAGAAGGGATCCGCTAAGAACGGATTTTTTGATATTCCACCCCTAAGGGGGTCTAATAGGGGTTCAAAGTTTGTATGAAAGTCTGTCAATTGTAAACCAGGTGTTATGAAAATTGGTGCTTAGAATTATGATAAAAAGTAATGAAAAACATGTATCAAACATTTTTTAAAATCATCCCCTAAATGGGTAAAATAGGGGTTGAAAGGTTATAAAAAAAGTTTGTCTCTTTGTACACGCTTATCTCCGGATTGGCTGAAAGGATTTTATGGGACTTTTACTGAGAGATTTAGGAGGATTTGAAGCAACAAATAAGCTACTATTTATCCTAAAATTCCCGCGGGATCAGGATTCACGCGGGAAAATCTCTTATGCGCCAAATCGTGGGCATATATTTTTAAGTGACTTTCACTGGGAGATAGAGGAAATTGTGGACCAACATACCTATAGGCTACTTTTTATCCCGGAATTCCCGTGGTATCAGGATTTATACGGGTAAACGTGCGAAGTTGCGGGCTTAGAATATTAGGTATGGGACTATCACAGGGAGATAGAGGAGGCTATGAAGCAACATATATTTTTATCCCAGAATTCCCGCGGGATCGGGATTCACGCGGGAAAAGTTCCTATTCGCGAATGAACTCGCGGGCTCAGATTTTTATGTGGCTTTCACTGGGAGGTAGAGGAAGTTGTAAGATGTTATATATAGGCCACCATTTATCCTAGAATTCTTGCGGAATCGAGATTCACGCAGGAAAAACTTTGTAACACACTGAGTTCCACGCGGGCGGAGCCGCGGGCACAGCTAGCCTAATATAAACCATAAATACTTATAAGCGTTACCTCTCACCAGATAACCAAAAAATCTTTATAGTGACAAGCAATCGAGAAAACCACGCGATTGGAGACAGCACAAAAGCCTGTGTGTGTGAATTTAAACAGGAAACGTAAATGTGTGCATAAGCTTCTAGTAGAGTAAGTGGTCACTAACACATTTACATGACATAAATGTACGCAACAATATGGCAGCCGGCGATCCAACGGAATACTCGATCAGTATGTCAGCTTGACACGAAGTATAAGTTTGTGTAATTTAAATTTGTGTTCGACATTCAAATAAATTGCTCGTATGGAATGTGTTCGTCGTTGGTTAATATTATTTTATCAATGCATCAGCTGAAGGTGTGAGAGGTGCCAAATATCTAAAAGGTTAAACCCAAAATTAGATTTATAAACTGCTGTAAATATTTTTAGGTCCACATTTTTGCATGTGTTTTTACGCAATATAATTCAACGTAATAAAATAAGTAACTAATTACATTGAGACCCTATTTTTGGACTAAAATGTTACACAGTCACAAACAGTCCCTATATAATATCCCTAGGTACTGCCGTTAGTTACTAATTAAATTGTGTCGTTGCAACTGAGCTCGACCAATGACTAGGGCTTCATAAGTATCAAAGAGTTCGGCTTAAACTGATGTTGACGGCGTCGCGACCAACGTGTTGCGTAAGCCGGTGTCGTTTACCCCACGGCCTTCGCGTGGTTTCAATGATCATTATTGGCATGGCTACGATAAATCTCACTTAGCCATTCAAGTTTATAGACCACTAAAAACAATATAAAACATTAATTCCCTTTTAATAAAATGCCAAAATCGTAATAAGGGGGTAAATGTGCCACTGTCAAATTTTATTCACTTAAATATTTAACACGTAAAATGTTAAAACAGTTGTAATATTCATTAAATTTTTACCTATTTCAAAAACCTATAAAAATTCAACTGATATTATTTTATTATTCTCTACAAAAGATCTCAAAAAAAAACAATGCAAAAAATAAAACACTCCTAATAAATGTTCTATGCGTTCTTAATCTTCCTATGATCACATATACCAGACTTCTGAAAATTTTGAAAATTTGCATCTACTAGCATGCTACTAGTTGCAGAAATTTAAAATGTACACAGAATTTCTTGCAATAGCGTTAACAAGTACAACTACCTATGTATATGAAACAGTGACAAGGTCTAAACTTTCTATAGAATTTTGTGTTCTACATACCTGCTCGAATATTTTAACATGAAATAAATTAATTTCACGTTGGTATTAGCAGGCATTAGCAACATTTATGTCAAATTACGATTATTTTTAGTGAAATTAAGATTAAAAAGAATCTTTTATTGATGAACTGATTGCTATACAACAATCATTATATACCACTCGAAGTATTATACGGTTAAGCCTTTTTTAGATAATGGGGACAACCTCCATCACACATCGATGGCCAACGAATTTTATATTACTCTTATGTATATAAATCTTTTGTGTTGTTTATTTACAATGTGTGTGTAATTTTTAATAAGTAGGTGTGTGTATATAACGTCCGATGACCCAATAACTTGAAAGATCGGTGAACTGAAACCTGATATGTTATTTATAAGCAAAATTTGACACATAAATATTGAATCGATAATTATATTCTGATTCATTCGGAATGCAGCTAGTAAATATCCATCGCATATCGCATCCACTTTTACAGCTATTAATTCATAACTGTCCCACTGTTGGACTCGGATTTTCTATCGACTATCGTGAGGGGTAAAGTAGGTACATAGAGATCGCAGAGGGGTAAATGGGTTTTACAAGTTGTACCT
This sequence comes from Hesperia comma, assembly GCA_905404135.1. NCBI lineage: Eukaryota > Metazoa > Arthropoda > Insecta > Lepidoptera > Hesperiidae > Hesperia > Hesperia comma. Next base: position 6,577,782 of record FR990018.1, read on the forward strand.
ACTAAGGGTAGATCATTAATGGGTTGAAGCCAAAGTTATTTATAAATTTAATGTTTATGTGAAAATATGTTTTTTTTATTACAGATTACAACGCCGCCCCGCTGTTCGCCTCGGAAAACGCCTCCAGTGGTAAGTGAAATATTTATTATTATTTTATTATTAAAAAGACTTAATTTATAATGATCATAATATTTGCTAATTGTACCTACCCGCGCCTGAATAATACTTTTGTTATTGATTTTTTTCAGACATTTAACAATTAATGTCAAAAAAAGTACCTATACGAGACTCCAAAATAAATCTCAATTAAAAAAAAGAACATTTGAAATCGTCAAGTGCCAATCGTTGTATGCATGATAAATTAATGATTGTATTTAAAGTGGAGTCCATATCAGTACTCAGTAGTACCCAAATTGCTCAAATTCATTTTTAAATATATCCCGATATTTGCACGTAAAAGCTCCGAATTCACGTTAATTTCAATTTGAAATTTCAGTATAATAGCAGTCGAAATGATTGGAAAATTCCGAACTCAGTTTTCATTGTACTCGGTAATTGAATGCAGCGCTGATTGGCCGACGTATCCACTTTACATCGAGTTTGGTAACCTGTTATTAGTTCCTTTATGTTGCTGAACAACAGTAGTATTTGAAGTGGTCCTAATTAATTAAATTATATCGAGTAATATTTGATAAACCAACTGATATAATATATACTCTCTAGACTAGAGTTACCGAAAAAAGTACGAAAATCTGTAGGTACACTATACCTACTCATTCCTAGACTGTAATGACGTAATGCAAGCGTAGAACAAAGACGCCACCACGCTTGTGGGCGTGAGCTCACGCACACTAATTTAAATTAATAAGAACATTTTCTTGTATTGCTGACATTATGACACTTCACCTAGACTTCACATACAGTACATCATAATATATCTCTTAGCATGGAGCATGCAGACCAAAGTGTTAAAAAGGCGATAGACGCCCTGATAGTATAAGTTCAACGGTGATGTCTATGATACTGATCTAAATCTGACTCTGGGAGACCAGGGTTTGATAAGAGATGACAGAAGCCAGAACCTGCTTTATGGCTGACTAGGAAGCCTTGCCCCTTCCTCCCCTTTCAGCCATCAAACGACTCGTTTCGGCTGTAAATTATAGAAACAGGTTCTTTCCTTCCTCTTCCTTCCTTTCTTGGCACCATCAACGTCATCCTTTATCACTTCCGATGTGATGAATCATCTGCTCCTTTGTCAGGTCTTACAGAAATAAATGTCTCCTTAATATCTTCTGTTCAAGCTAGCTAGGGTTGACTCTTCTGTTCGGGGTTGCTAACGTAACTTTGAACCCGGCTCGCCTTCGCGGGGTTCCTATTTCTATTTAACTTAATTTACTCTAACCTTATCCAACTTTAAGGCCGAGCAAACGACAAAGAACGTAATCGTGTTTAGTTAAACTGAAGTTCATAGTTTCCGCACTTTATCTCAGAACCTAATGATGATTAAATGAAAAACTTCTTCAGACACCACAAATTGAAATATCCGGAACGAATCATCCAAAATTATCTGGTTTCAGAATAACGAAGTTTGACTTTAGAACCAGTTTTGTGTAAAATCTTATGTTATTTCATTTAATTTAACGCTTAATAATCAATAAATGACAGACTTGTGGACATTTATTCTCAGAGCAAAACATTTATCGAGAAAAGTAGATAAGTACTTACTATAAGCTAAGCTAATAGCTAAATAGAAGATAAGTACTTACTATAATTGGATAATAATTTACTCTTAATTGCTACTTAAATATAGTCAATTCGTGATTTACTTAATAATATTTATTAGGTATATTATTGGGTATTTCCGGCAGTTCTACTTAGTTTTGTTTGTTAATAATCCTTTAAACCTAATATAAAGCTTCAATTTCATGTTTTCATTTTTGCTATAAATTAAAAAAGGGTTACTGCTCCATTCCATATTAGAAATGTAAAAATAACTAACTGAGAGCTATCTGATCATGCTTAATCGCCTGAAACGATTTAGATGAAAGGTACATAGATATTTTGAGACCCTAAAAAAGACGGGTTTGTTATTGACCTAATAATAATCCTTTGGGATAATTTTAAAAGTATACCTACCTATTGCGTACCGACTACCACGCGACGAAATCCGCGAGGAAAGTCAAGTATTGAATAAAAGTGAAACAATATCTGCAACATAACAGTAACCTACTCAGCAATGGGTCAACTCAAAAGAAAGTATGCAATTGCTAATCGGTCGCCTTATCAGCGAGTCACGGCCAGTGCACTCGTTGGCGAGTTTTTCATATTATCATGCCACAGAGTAACCATTTGCAGCAGTCCAATATTACCACTTAAGCAGGTGTTCCACCGCGGCGAGTCAGCGAGTAAAGCTCGGCTATTCTCTCGCTACAGACACGTAAAAAATCCCGGACAAACAGAAAGATAGACAAAAGTTTAAAATCGTTTGTTTGTGTTTTAAAATAGTGTAAATAACTATATTATGCACTTCAAAAAACATACATATTTTGAAATTACAGACGGTCCTTTTAATTTAATTATGTACGTATATACGTATGTACGTACGTATGTATGAATGTACGTATGTAATATGTATGAATTATTAAAAAATAACCTTGCTTAGATGGGTGTGTTCACGCACTATGATACTTTATGACATGGACAATCCGTCAGAAACACCTATGACAATAAAGTATAAACATCTTCACAAAAGCGGGAATCGAAACCTCGACATACCTATCACTTCACAGCAATGGAATACAAGTTTGTCGTTAATCGAAGTACATATAAGCGGCATTGACTCGGAAAACAACCCCACATGAAGTCAGAACAACTCTACAAAATCGCCGAACAACCATTAAAATTCAAGGTCACAGTTCCAAAGATAAAAAGCTATTTATAAGAGAAGGCAGCCGTCTTGAAAAGTGACGAGTTCACCGGATCAAACCACCCAGCTGTGATAAGGATGTGAACAGCTAGATAGCAACGTCGTGATTGCAACGATATCTCCAATAGCTATAGGTTATTAACCCAATAAGATAACGTATCGCTGCCGACGCGACCGGCCTACATACTTCCGCGCTACTGCGCTCCTATGAAATACTCGAGCGGATATCGGATTAAATACTTCGATTATATTCTAAGGGCTGAATTTTAGACGGTCGCTTCACGTAACTAGTGCGTTCTGTGGTGTGTGTGTGGTGTGGTGCGTGGGGTGGTTGACGCAAAATCAGTAGAATCATAGAGAATAGAATGAATTCAAAGCGTGTGACGAGAGTAAACGGGCGAGCTAGGCTTGCCCTGCACGCGGGTGGCTAAAAAGGGTGAGGGCGTAAAATGGCCCATACAGCTAGCGGGCACTGGGGGTATTTCCGTATCTCCGAATGTAATCGTAATACGTTTCCATGATTACATGACACATGCACAAGATGAAATTGTAATCTATAAACTTGACTACATTTTGCCACCTACTGTCTATGTAGGTGTATAATACAGTAGTGTTGCCATGTAGCTGAGCGACGCGACGAACTATCTAGCCTCGTTGAATTTAAATTCGCTTCGTCAGCGAGATCCGAACGCTGTAGTGGGTGTCAGTGAGACTCTTGAAACGTGCCGAGTCAGTCCGAGATAGGTCATTTACGGAAAAACTGTGGACAAAGATCAATAAAGAACATCCTCGTGTGCAGTTACAAGATTACTATAATAATATTAAGGATATTGTAAGTATTCATACACAAATCGCTGTGTATGTAAGATGAATAAAAAAGCCTCAGATAAACAAGGATTGTAATCTTTGTATATGGATCTGTTGTCCCTTGAAATACATTCATCGATCACTATTATTAAACCTATAGCAGCCGTATTTCAGCCCATTAATGGCCCACGAGTGACCACATAACTGAATGTTCTACCACGCTGTCCAGTGCAGATTAGCAGGGTATTACTAAACTATAATTATGTATAATCACACTCGACTTAATAAGTTTAAATTATAAGCGAGCAATATAACTGTTGATAGTTTTCTATAACATTAAAGTTAGATATATTTGTCCAAGAATTCAAAACAAAAATAAAGGCATGACTGAGCAGCTGCATTTTCTAAGTAGTGCGCATAGATTCCAGTGAAAATGCGCACTGGCGACCGTCGCGCGTGCTTTACAATAGGGCTGTCACTGCCACCTCGTGCTTTCTTTAAATTTAATTGAAATAAATAATTAATATTTTTAATTAATCATGAATAGGAATTTGTTCACGAATATATTTACAAATACCAAAAATTAAACGTGTTAACGTTGTTGTTAACGTGTAAGTCGTTGATGCTAGTTGTTGTCCTAAAGTCGACAGATAGATGTTGCTGTACAATGTACATGTGTATAATGTCTTTCTCATTTTCTGTCTCTTTTTTCGTTTCATTGACTTTCAAATCACAACGATGCTACTTAAATTAAAAAAAGAAGCAAAATGCTAACATTCCAAACAGAATATACAGAGAATACAAAGTTGAAAGTAGCAAATTTTAAATATAACGGCTCCCTGTAGCGAAATAACAGCCCTAAAGAAATAAGTAAGCGCTTCTCGGTGCCAAACGCACACGCGCCTGGAGAAATTAGCGAATGGTTGCAATGCAGCTCATTTACTGCGCGTTTAGCAAATAACCCACTGCATTACGGTGTTATTAAAGGAAAGTAACCAACCATGGTTGAAGCGCCACATTCGCTTTAACAACGTTAAAATCTTAACTCTATAGTCCGACTTCTAAAGTTTTAATTCGATGCAGTACATTGACGTAGGCTAATGTCACTTTTTGAAATAATGTTACCGGTTTTCTAATAATAGTGATTACTCAAATTATTAATGAACGATGTTTTGACTATTCGATAATTATGTTTATTATTATTATATTTGCTACTACTGAGAACATAGTTAAAAATTACAGAAAAAGGTTGCAAATTTAATATTATACAGTAAATTAAAAAAAAATTAAACACAGGTGATTAATATTTTGAATCGAATCATTTGCGTTCAGGTCAAATCACTATTTTTGAGATAATATGTTGTTGATGTACATTACGAAAACAATTTAGATAAGCATATTCCCCAATGTTTTACATTACTGAAAGTGATATTTATTTTCCAAAAACAATAACTTTGAAATTGATAAGTAAATGCAAAAAACGATCTGCACTCAGACCAATGCCAAAAACTAATGCTCTAATCACTAGATAATCACTGGTAGTTCAGTTAAACAAAATTGTTTCAAGACCGGGATTATGCAAACCATGGAAAGTTGATGAGAAGAGAGCTTTGAATCACTCCCTAAACGAAAGTCGACGTTCATGTTCCATCATTAACCTTGTCAGAACTAGTACCTACACGGTACTGGCTCTAGTGAATGGGATTGAAATTACTTTCTCTTGTTAGCTGCATGTTTTGCGGTGTTCACCGCAGATAATAATATAATGTAGGCAAGTAACCCGCCCTCGCTTCGCTTGCGGAAACACGATACCTCAGTGATATTAACCGCACCCGAATCTGATTTTTACTCAAACATTTTTTTTTTATTGAATTAAGGTAGCAAACGAGCATGCAGCACCACCCTTCCGCTGCCGCCCATGGCAATTGTGACCGACTTAGAACAAGACCCAATTTTGGGACTAGGGTGGTTAGTCCAATTAGTAGATGGTGTTAGAATGTTAGTTGGTTAGTTTGTTAATAAGTGTGAGGACAGTGACTGTTAGTGATAGTTAGTCCTGTTAGTTAATATTAGTATTGTCCAGTTAGTAATGATTAGTGTGAGTCTTGTTCCAATTCGGTCACAGATGCGTTGCTACCCCTGAGGACTGAGATGGTCGCCTCTAAAAAAGTGAACCGGCTCCACACCTTCCTATCCGGAACACAATTGCTCTTAAAAACAATTATTTTGACGGTAGGAATGGTACTGAGTACCTTGGCGGGCGGTGGTACTACCCCGGGCTATTATGTATAACTTGCTGTTGCTCGCGGCTTGGCTCGCGTAGAAGTACTTTTGACTGATTTACAAATAAACTTGCATCCTTTTGTTAACCCTCTCAAAGGTGGAAATTGACAAAATGCTTTCTTAGTGGACGTCCACTAACAATAAACTGTTTACCTGGCAAAAATCATTATGTAGTTTTCGATACTTTGTTATGAGTGAGTAACCAATCGCTTTTACATAATAACATAAGTTATAGGTACCCTTTTATCCCATTCAATTAAACCTTTCTTCTTAGTGGCATTATTTTCAAGTTGTCGTATGCACATAGACAAAATGATATATTCAGTGGCATAGTCCTGTTCATTATGTGTCAGTAGGAGTTGTCATGGACGGCTGTGGATAGTACCGCATGTTTCTCTACGACGAATTCGAAAAATTGTTCACGGAATTTTATAATTTGACATACATAGTTGCTCCCTTTATTGCTATGGAAACTCTCACTGATGAAGCGTGGGCGAGTTTTACTACTTTGATGATAATGTAGAAAATTATAACAATCTTTCTTGTAAAACTTATCATGAAAATTAAAATGAAGATTAAACCTGATGTACAAAAGACGGTTTTATTGCTTAAAAGCAATTACTTTCAAAGATCTTTAGAACGAGGAGATCCGAATATAAAAAATTGGTTGTCTGTAAAGTCGGTTTACTGACGATAGTTGAACGTGACAACGTCTTAAGAAAATACTGATGGAATGGTAGCATAATCACTAATAGTCATCCTAAACTATCTTTGAATACTTAGTTATAATTTATTTACTGTTAGATTGCAGTTAAAAACCTTTATTAAATATTTTACCAAAAAGACTAGTCGTTGCATACCGTATAACGAAACATTAATCTTTAGCTAGTCTGTGCATATTATGTCATGTCAATGTGCCACAAACAAGTCAAAAAAACCTGGCTGGTTATAAATAATTTCGATAAAAAGCAAAACTAAAGAGACGTCAGAGTTACATTGACAAAGGCCGATTGTGCTTCTTTGTCGCTCGTTCCGCGCTCTCGCTTGCACTTCAAGCTTTACATGGGACGCCTCAGAGCGCATGACGTCAGGTAACGACGCATAGACGTCATGTTTTTCGTGCGTGCAGCCGGCTATATAGAATTATAAAACGTAACGTTGTCACGTCAAAAGTAGCAGATTGTTGCCTTCCTAATTCAGAGACAAATGGATTATATTTTTCATTATAATTGTCTTCTTTTATTTCAAGACTATGTTAGCTTGGAGTCCTGGTAACATTATGTTTGTCAATTAATTTGAAATTTAGATACCTTTTGACAGAACCAGCAAAGTACATTTTATCTCAAATATGGACAATACCTATATCTTTCTACAACTCTGTCGCCGCTTGTGCATTGTACCTTTAATAAATTCAATAAATCATACGATTCTTTTTGTTTGATATTTGACTTTGAAAATTTTATCCAGGTGTCCTCCCTACTACTACGCCTATGTGAAAACAATTTCTAAAGACAAAATAATAAACAAATCATGCTTCGTGTTGCATTAAACGATCAAGTACGTGTTCCTATTGGGCGGCAATCACTGGGAATATTGAATAATAAATTGTTTGTTGAGCGCATTGAAATTGTTGTAACTGATGCATGAAAACGGGGAGTGCAAAGTACAGAGGGTCAACTACAGATTCTTTTGATAGCATCGAAATAATTTTTTGTTAGGTATGCGAATTCAACGTGGGCTCTATTTGCTTATTTTTGACATAGGTAACTATCCTTTTTAACACGCTTTTACTTGCTTTAACACTAGATTTTTGACTTAAAAATTTGCATAGATTTCAAGGACGATGACAATGACACTTAACGACGTACATCACATTACTCAGAATTCGCTTCAGACAAGAGAAATTCTCAACGGTTAATAGTAGGTGCAACGTCTAAAATAATTGTTTTACATTTTTAAATAAGTAACTTAACACTGCAAAAGCGTTTAGTTTTTACATTCGAAACTGAATATAACAGCAACGACAAAATAATTATCTCATTAAACAAATTCAAAATACTACCAAGAACCAGCCAATAACTGAGAGCTTGTAGGTACCTACGTAAAGATTTTACAAAACTTTCCTTCCTTCCTTTTGATTTATATATTTTCTTGTCTACCCGAAACAAAAACTGACGTCTATCGATGATTTCACGCTTAAAAACTCAATTCAAATTTCAAATCGTTCTGTAAAAGTACTGTTACTTGAATTTGTCAGATTTGAATGCAATGAAATATTCAAACTGGAAAACCAATGCGTCTTATCATACTCGTATTTTATACATTTGTGATACTTGAACGTATTTTTTAAAGTTCATTCGTCAGGCCGTTTTGCCAAACCTGAATAATCTAACCCCTATTATACCTGTTACCTGCCTATTACTCTCTTATTTTGCCATTAATGTTTACATTATGCTGTAATTTATATAAAACATCACGTTAACATAATATAAAAGGTCATGTTGATAAGTCGAATTTTCCTTCATAATTTTTACTGTTACAAAATAGGTAACCCGCTAACTTTGTTAGTATCAACCCTACATTATAAAGGCACGGGTTTATTATGACAAGATTAAATAATTTAGGTAATAGTATAATTATTATACTCCAATATATTAATATGATAAATGATACTGTTAATATACGATTGGTAACCAATAGACTGTTGAAGCCAGTTGCAAAAAAGATAGTGGAATCTGTGGAATATCTCTCAGTACTTATAAAAGAGTTACGTCATTGATATAAAGCTTATATCGTTGTAGGACTCTACATAGCCTTATATGTTCTGAAAAGAAATAATACATCTGCGTTCGACTATGTGATTTTATGTCAGCCTGTCTCGCGTTCTAGTCAGAACATTTGGTACTCAGTCTGTTTTCTTACACCTTTTTTGCTGTGACTCATCATTGAAACCCATAATTGTCTCACTCCTGGACTTCGGTTGGGACTGATTTGTAAGACCAGGTAATCGACAAAGTCAAGCAACTGCGGACGCGGTCGGTATGTGGATGGGTGACCGCTACTTTCAAAATTTCTTTCGCGTTTCATAGGGCACCTATAGCCGTCGGTCCCGGCTGTGATCGATAGATGGCAGTCGGCGCAGTTGCTAAGCCAAGTCGAAGGCCTTTGGACGTCATGAAAACTTAATATACAAGGGTTGGCTAATCACTCCGCCAATTCGCACTGGAGCGGCGAGGTTGAGTATACTCTTGGCCTCCACAATGATGACTCCTTATCACGATAACCCGTGCTCAATCGTGGGCCATTAACAGTTACAAACCACTTGACTATCACTTCGTTGACTATAAGCGAGTTAAATTGCTAGTAAGGAAATTTGAATAACATCGTTCAATTACGGTTGAAGTTTGAAACGTCTCATTATCCATATCCGAATTCGATGTCTTTATAAACAGTTGAGACAGACACCAGCACAAAACCACCATGTCAGTAATGATAGATTTGTCATGGATAAAGGTTTGAGCACATTGCACCAACTCCACTTCGATTCAGCTTAAAGAAAATAACTGAAAATATGAGGAGGGTTTTGTTGTATTGTATACCTATGGTTGAATTTTGAACGTTTAATGAAAGAACTGAATCAGTACCCCTATTATGAGTTTGTTGTAGTAAACGCAAAAAACGTTACTATTGATGCTATCGTGAAAACGCTGCTTTAATAGTAAATGCGCATAACTCTATTAAATACAGTACTTGCGGTCATGTTTTACTTACAATTTGGTATTACGAGTCACAAATTTGACAGATGCTATAGTAAATTACGTTACCCGTAGTAGTTACGGCACTCACGCTATTTTCTAAGGTGAAAAGTCACTATCGAAATTAAATGTCATTAAATATTGCTGTATATTTAAACAAAATCATGGCTAGGCACTATTTTGCTTGGCAAATGATTCACGCAACCGAACGCAGAGATGAAAATAATGAAATTTTGAACTTGCGAGATCAACAAAATATTTAGCATCCTTTGATGTTTTAAATGTCTAGATTGAGCGTCGCCCTACAATGAAAACAAAAAAAAAACAAGGCAACATTATCAAGCATGTGTGCGTGCAGACGATGTTTTACCCGTTCGTCTATTGTCTATGTGTGCGTAATGTGTGCGTAATGATATTGTTAGGAGAAGAGTGACGTATTTCCTGTCAGTATGAAGCTATGAAGTCTATATAAGCGTTGGCGAGCTCAGTCTGCGGGCAATTCACGTCGAGTTCACTTGGCAAGGGGAACCACTGCTCGTTTGAATGGTTAAACTAAATATCCTGTCATTTAAATTTGCGTGTAATTAATTGTTAAATGTGATTTTTATTTTGCGTTCACTTCTAGTTGCTAAAAATATAAAAATTGTGGCTAACAGTTAGCCACAATTTTTTGACACGTTTTCGCGGATTCGATGTCCCATCTAGATATTTAAAACATCAAAGTTAGCAACACTTTGACACCACAGTTTGACACTGAATGCGACTGACGCAGAACGCTAATGTAATTAAATTGAAAAGGTACCAAACCGCCATTAATTCCACTCTTCTTTCACATTTCCTAATTTAGTCGGGTTATAGAGCATCCATAGACTTGTTTTTTTAATTTCTCAAATGTTGGCTCGCTGGCCAGGGTCTCGTTCTATCCTTGTTGACATCATAATAAAAGAATGAGAGAGGTATTACTCATGGATGCCAACATAACGTAACGGAAACTGTACCGTCTCACGTCTTTACGATACCCGCTGTAGTTTCATTTCCAAAACTCATAATAGCTCATAATGTAACTACAGTATTAGACTATTCGATCGTAACCGCTAGAGGCGCTGTACGGATTCTCATACAAATTCTAAACGTTAACTGCAATAGTAACAGTTTTGACGTTTACTACAACAACTCATAATAGGGGTACAGGCGCGGTCGACGCGTTCTATACCTACGGTAGACTCTGACATGAACAAACTTTCAACCTTAAACAATACGAAATAAAGTTCATATTTCAATATTTTCCTATGAGTTGAATTATTGGAGTGAAGATGGCGTCGAGTTGACGTAATGCGCTCAGACCTTAAGTCTGTTGTCTGACCTTTTCTGTAGTCATTTATGAAGCGTGACAAGGCCACAATGGTGACACGGGCATATTGTTGTGGTGTCGGTTACATAAAAAGCCAATGCGTTGAGGGTTCATTTGCCTTGGATATAATACATGTTTTTTTCACAGCGATATTCAGCTTAATGGGTGTACTTTTATTTGCGCGATAAAGAAATGGCAGCTCCATATATCAACAGCACTTCTTTGTCTTCTTACTAATGAGGTGTGTCAATGAAACGGATTGAAATGTTTAGAGGATAAAAGAGCACCATACTTTAGGAAGGGTTTGTAATCAATCGACGAAAAAATTTTGACTCGAGCATCTAAATTTCGGCAGTGATGAATTTTTCCCGGTTTTGTTAGGCACATTGAAACGAATGTCTTCCTATATAAATTATACCCCCTGAAGACTTCTGATAGTCCTTTACTTTTAAAGGAGGTCTTTTTAAAAGGGTACAACCCCTTAACCTTAACCTAAGATTCCTTGTGTCGTGAGTGCAAGGGACAACACACAAGACCGGAACACACTAACACACAAACACACATTCAAATTTTTGCTTCACTGGAAATTTAACCAAGGACTTTCTGAAAAGCTTTCCTTTTTGGTACGTATTGCGCTATGAGGGTTTTCAAACTTAGCGATAAATATTATGTGAAGAATTTTCGAGTTTTTTATGTCAAGAATTGTCCAAAACAACAACTTAATAAATATGAGGATCCTACAAAAGTTCAAAGATCACTTGTAACGAGACACAGATGTTGTTTTTCTTGTGTTATGAATTGACGGTTTCAGAAAAATATTTACTGATTCTTTCACAAATGGTATAAAATCCCTAGTAGAGTACTTCCCGAATACGATATTCATATGAGAAACGATTGCTGGGTACACATGGTAATTTAATGATTTATATGCGGCAAACGATGACAGAGTGGAAATGTTCGAGCCTATTTTGGTAGGAAAAGAAATTTATCTTCTAAACGAGACACATGTCTCAGAGAATTCATATAAATATATCATAGAATCTGCAAGTTGTACTCATGCTGCGAGCTTTGACATCAATTTAAATAGAAGTTTTTGAAAGACGGTATTCTGTTTTACTTATTTCGTGAACTTCGTAGAAATGTTTCGAAACCTTTATAAAACTGCGATGGGAAAAAGTATAAAATACGCTTTTCACGTACCGTCAATTATTCACGTACTGTCGTTACTTTAAGGCACTTCTCACACAACGCTTTTTATGAGCTACGCGACTGCAACGCAATCCAAAATGTGTATGTATCTGACACTTTTCACTGACAGGAGTCGCGTCTCCTGTCAGTATATAGTGTCAAATACATACAAATTTTGGGTTGCGTTGCAGTCGCATAGCTCATAAATAGCGTTATGTGAGAAGTACCTAAGCTGGCCGGCCCTGGCTTCGTACCCTCGTCCATTTTACACCAGGCGCCTTATTATGAACTCTTAATTGTAAGGCGCTGTCTTTGTCACCAACACGTTGTGAACGTGAACTGTCTGGAATTAAGAGTTCATAATAAGGCTCCAAGACGAACTACTGAATAGGCTGTATAATTACAGACCAGCTTTTTATAAGTCCTAGTATGACTTTCGTTGCCTTTCGTTGTCCAATAAAGTTTTAAGACTGCATAACAAACCCGCTAACAATAAGACAAAGGTATCTTCGGGTAGGTCAGGCTTAGTGTCCCGGGCGAGAGAAATTGAAAGTACGTTAACCAGTTCAAGTGCAGAGAGGGGGGTGTGTCCGGGGGGTGCGGGGGGCGGTCCGCAGCGAAGCCTCAACGCGCTAACCTCGAACGAGAGTCGATTCTGATTCTCTCTCTATCTACACTTGAGTCGTCGAGATGGAATTGCCACTTTGGAGTGACTAAAAACAAATTTATTACCTGTACCCACAGTTTTATTCAGCTTATAAGCAACGTTTACTTAAGGCGTTTCAAATTCTCGCCGACAATCCGCAATGTATCTTAATCATAGGGGTAGAAAGCTGGCATTTGTAATTAAAACAAATTCCATGTCAAACGCGTACCCAGTGTATAGGATATGGATATAGGTACAGAGTACGTCTGTGCATTTTTCTTAACTCACCTACTCCAGATCATCTACTCGTATGAAACGTTTTAAGAAGTCACATCACAGTTAATCCTATGATGTGAGTCCTGCCCGTGTCTGTGAAACGAGGGGTTCTCGGTTCGATCCACGGCCTCGGAGTAGGTACATTTGTGACAGACAAATGGTTCTTAGGTCGTAGTGTTAGTGATGTTATAATTTTTGTAGTCCCACACCACCTACCACCGTAGCACCATAACACCTGCAATACATGAAATCCTAGTGCAGGTAAGAGTGTGTTCATTTATTCACCATTTGATTAATAATTACTTTCCTTCCAATTTAACCAGAGATTATCTTATTGTTAAAGTATTGAAAACGTCCGTAAATCTCACATCGAACAAATGGGCAAAGCTGCCAATCGAAATGAGTCGAACAAATCTCGATTCGACAAGCAATAATACACAGTAAGAATACAATACAGAGATTGTATCTGAACAGCTATCCTAAGATTAAAGTAGTTAATCTTTTATTTCTATTGTTTATTGATGTGTAATTAGAGCGAATCGATAATGATCGAAATAGAGCGAACCGGCTCGACTGTGATACAGAAATCGACGACCTGTATGAAGTAGAACGAAAAATAAGAATATTAACCAACTAGAATTAAAACTTAACTTATAATTTAATTTTTTTTACAAGTTAATTATAAAACTTTCATTTATTTTTTGTTAATTTGACTTATTTTCTTCTCTTCGTTATTATGTATTTAGCCGAACGACGTCAGAAAAAAGAAGTTCTACATCAATTTTTGTTTGACATATTTTTTTTATTTGTATGTACTTATTATAATATGTCCATCGATTTTCAATGTCATTTATGAATTGGTTTTTTAATTTTTTTTTCTTAATTTGAAACCACGAATTTTCGAGGTGTTCCCGACAGAATTTAAAGGAAACCTAAGAAAATACTCAAATTTTACTAATGATAAACATGCACGTTATGTAATTTGTTATAGGTATTACTAGTTTTTATGTGAGTAATTTTAATTTCACGGCTGATCATTGATTAACTATTAAAGTCATATACCTGTTAAGCACACATTAAAAATTTATGAGAACCTTTCCGAGTTTAAATCTATTAAAGTTCATGACTAAAACTGCTTAATCACATTCAACAGCCGTCAAATTTATCAACAAATTAACATACTTACCCACTACCTTGAGAAAGTTATAAGTTTGAATAGCCGAAGATCTTTAATTGCTGTAAGTGATGTGTAAATCATTGAGGTAGTACTTTAGTACATAGTATCTCAATGGTGTAAATACATGTTTCACTTATGGACAATTCTTTTAATACCAATGCACATTTGTCTATCATGAACAATGTTCACAGGAAACCAGTTAATACCTACAATCCTACATTCTAAATAAAACTTTCAGTCATAAGTCCGTGTTTTTAATATTCAATGTTCATCATTTAGAGTTTTCCTTACTAAGCTTTTAAGACAGATTTAAATATCAAATAGTATGAATAAATTTTATTTAACAATTTAACGTAAATTAACACAATCACAAACAATTTCTCCATATTATAACACACTGTGGCGTGAATTGAACTCTACCCCTACAGGGTGACTAACAACAGTCTATTATAATAAACCTGACATAACCACACATGGTATATGCTACTCTTAAATTTCATTTAAAATACTTTACTTTTAAAGACTTTTCTTTGAATATTCATGACTTAAGACTTAAAAATGGCAATTAAACATTCTCTCCGTTCGTGCTACGAAGTGTTATCGCGCATGCAACTTGTGCATTAAATGCAACTGATCCAAGATATAGTTTGAGGGCAACAATATTAATTTTATACTTTGATAAATAATTTTAAAAGTTTAAGGCCATTTTTCGAATCCTGTTATACCAAAGTGAAGTAATAATGTTAGTTGAAAGTGCTTTAAGACATATATTCTTCTGATTAACAAATAAAATTGTGTCATTGATTTAGTTTGTGGATATTTTATGTAAAGCTATGTTTGACTGCTACAGTACGATATTACATAGGCGTACATATTATTATGAACATCGTAATTACATCAACCTACCTTTACAACATAGTAATTATTATTTTATGTAAGAGGATCATTTCTTCTCAAATCCAAGTAAACCTTTAATGCAAAAATAAAATTCAAGTAAAGTCTATAGAAGTACTGACGAGGCTACAGTGCGGCAATACGTTCCTGTTATGGTTTGGCTACACCTGCGTCTTAACACGTTAATTAACGCGCTAATACGGTGAAAGAAGAAATTAGGTTTATTAAAACCAAAACTCTCACTGTAATTTTATCGAAAATTCGAAGTTCATGACTTGGACGGAAATATTTTCTTTAAATATGCGTCATAATTTATGTCCAAATATTATAAAAATTATATTTTGTATTAAGTACATAAGCACTCATTATTTGATACTGAATCAATAATTTCGTTGACCTACATTGACTGGGTACACGTGCGCACATAACTCCTCAAGGTTTTCATAATTATACAGAGAGTAAATCAACACAAAGAGAATCTGTAATTTTATATCTTTAAACTATCCAAATGATGGCAGACTATGAAATAATTGTAACAAATAAATATACTTATACAAATAATCAAACAACAGCTAGTAACGCCTCCACATTTCGCTTAACTAACCCTCATAGATTTGGAATACACCGATGTAGTGTAGCCCTGTATTTATCGGTACACACATCCAACATTGCTCCTTATTTATTTCAGGCATTAGGTAATTATATGGGTACATTTCAGGTTTACTTTATAATTGTCTATTTAAGAAAGAATTGTGATTAAAACTATGACACACTTGTAAATCCGCCCTCACTTCGCTTCGGGAAACCAGTCCCTTCAAAAATCTCTTAAATTTTAACAAATTATGTTATTCAGATGTCTAAGCTATAATACTGCAGTTTCATGAAAATCCGTTCAGTAGTTTTTGCGTGAAAGAGTAACAAACCCACACACAAACTCACATACATCCTTACAAACTTTCGCATTTATAATGTTAGTAGGAAGTAAGAAGGAAGTAGGATAGGATTTTTTACCGTCCAATAATTTAAAAAGATTTTTATAAAACGTCCAATGTGCTTTTCATCACGTAACAGTTATAAATGTTATAATCCAATACTAGACACGAGCCCCTCCTAAATGAGAAGGCCTAAAGCGTACTCCACCATGTTTCTTCAGTTCAGATTCGTGGTATTTGCCTGCAAAACGTAAATAGCCGGTTGGTAACTGCAACATAGCGTAAAAGGATACTGTTCGTGTGAATTTTGATTACCCTGCGGTTTCCTTTATGAATTCTGATACGCGTAAACATACGTTGTAAATTATACATTATTGGGCAAATTTAAAACTAATAACCCTTCCGCTGACTGCGAGATTTGTGTGTCTTTAATTAACCGATTTAAAATCTCAAGTTATAATGGACTTTTCCGCATAGACGTACATTCCAAAAACAATTCCAAATGACTTCCAATTAAAAGCTGGGGCTTTTTATCATAACTTAGATTTTATTATTATATTTAGATTGCTTACACTTGAAAACTAGTAATTTCTATTCCATATTGTCAAGCATAATTTTATAACGTCTTTCATATTTAACTGAACTTGAATTTTCCATAACCAGCTATGTATAACATCAATGTGCGAGATTTTGTATCTGTTAATTGTTAGTGTCATTTCAGAATGCCTTAAGTAATTGCATTCATATAATTTACCTCGAGAGAAAGAAAACAAAACGTGGATAAGCAATCATATTTTAAATAATTTTTTAGTCCGCAAATTAGCACTCATAGGTATAAGTGACAGTGAAATCAAGCTAACGAACGTCTAATCATTTAACAACCCTAATAATAAAACAAAACCAAAACAATTACCGAGCAACAATTACAAGAGTTACTCGTAACTCCTAAGTCAAACAACTACAAAAATAAAACAGGCTTAAAATAAAGCGGTCTATGTACAAAAACAGTGCGAATCCACGGCCCCGGTGGTTATCGATTGCACCGATGTAGGTCACAGGCTGCGGGTCAAAGGTCACGGGTAGGTCACCTCTCCTCGATTATCAATGCCATATTATACGACACCGCCTGCCTCAACTTACAACCTCTTATGCTCTGCGCATGTTGTGCCTTGGCATAATTTGGCCTATTTTTGTACAGCCCTATACGTCCCTGGTGATCGACGGTTCAGAATTCGATTTCGCATTCATGTAATAGTTACTTTTTTTTTCTTCTCTTGAGGGGCTAGGTGTCTGACATTATTCATTTCTTATGTGTGTACATGTTACCTTCAGTATTTCAGTTTGGCCTAATGGTTAGCTGGTAGAGAATGAAGTAAGAATTAAGCTTAAGTACTTACTAGGTACTCGTATTTGTACAGTAAATATTTTATCGTATTCGATAAAGTTTAAAACAAATTGATGCGATTGAATGGAGAATCCTACCTTTATTATTATTTGCCTCGCCAACAAAAACTTGATGTTAAGTGATGAAAAAAAGAAAGAAATCATGGTCTACGTACTACCTGTTCGCTTGTTTTTAACGTTTATATACTTCGGTCTCATACAATTCTTTGGCATGTACAATTCCTTTCATTCTTCACGTTGTTTGAGTTCAAAAATAAATAAAGGTATAATTATAACCATACCTATTATAGCTAATACATAGATCCAATAACTTAGCAAAAATACAAGACCCACCAATATCATTTTAGATGCTAAAATTACAATTTATTGCCTTTTGTAATATTGTTTTGTCCGACACCTGTCCTGTTGGGACATAAAAATCCACTAAGTTATTTAGCCGTAAAAGGGCGCTGTAAAATATATTGTTACTTTAACTCTGGTTTGGTATTCATCCCCAGGCTTCAGGTTTTTATGTTTACCTATTTATTATTTATTAGGCTTACCTATGCCTTATGCTAAAGAATACTCGCAGAATAAATGCGAAATCTCGATAGTTGGCCTATGAAAACTAAAAGCAGGGAGGTATTCTATCAGTAAAAACGGCAGCTTTGAACGGGTTTTGAGATATTTTAGCACTAGTTTATCTAAGGTAAATAAGGTTTGACAGTATATTTCAAAATCTTTTTATCGTTAAAATCTACGCAGTTCAAACCGTAGGAGACAACAAGCGCAATAATTAAGTATGTAATCTATAACTGTCACATTGCTATATTCCACTTTATTCTTACTAATATTGACCCCATTTATTAGAAGTAAGTAACCTCGTTAGCTTTATATCGTGAAATCTGTTATTTAATACCAGTATCTTGAAGTATTGTTTTTATTACACTACTTCAGCTCGTTATATGAGTAGCAGTAGTAGTACTTAATATAATTGCTGATGCGTCTATCACCTTAATGTCTCAAATTCATGGTTAATGTAATTATAGATATCTACTTAATATACAAAATTATTTTTTTATATAGGTACCATTAATAAACCTGTGCATGTTATTTTCTATGATTCTACCACCGTTTTGTAAAGGTGCTTTTATAACGCTTTGTAACGGAGGAAAAAGACTCCTCAGCATATCTTTTAAAACAATATCATACAATTATACAAACACAATGATCTTCATGAATTCGAAACACACAATGAATTAGAAAGTGATATTATAGAACTACGCTACACACCTCACAAATATTGCCTGTGTTGTGGGTAGCACCCATACGTATGTAGATATGAAACATCCGAATCCCCAAAACAAACATTTACCTATCTCGAACACTCGGCCTCTACGCTTGGCCGACAGAGATATCTATCAGTGGAAAAGGTTCGCTGTACGCATCTTAAATATATATAAATATTCTACCATCTAAACGACCTAATAGTAAGGTATATTCCATCCTTTCAGAAGCTCCTCAATGATTATTAGGTCTAAGCGTGTAATAATGCAAATCTCTAGAACAAGAGATCCCGCAAATTGCACCTTCTTGAGCCGACCTCAATTACACGCAACCGCACATTACTTGCAAAGGGTTCTTTGAAAGCAAACCGAGTACGAATAATACGACCAATCGTTGAAGACATTTGCATACGAATGATGAACAAGGACCGATGAATAAATATACACTGGTCGTGGTCTAGCCGAAGCAACTTGTGCGCTTTCTCACGCCCGCTTCGAATGCACCACTACGCTGTGTTGTAGATGTTTGTGTGTTAAACGTAAATAATGGTGGTGAAATGCAGTCTCCAGATGGAGTGAGTCCTGAGGAAGCTGTGTAAACACTTGCACGGAAGGCAAACGTTGGATTTATGATCCTTGCTTTGTTTTGGGCAAAATACTGACTTGTATGTACCTAAATATATTAAAATTAGCAATATTGTAATTCTGATTGATGCTACATTTTTAACGATAGATTTATTAATATTTACTGCACATACAACAAAACAGCCCTGGGTTTAATAAATAAAAAGGTTTGTCTAATGATAAAAGTAGATACCGAACGACAACCATCTTAATGCTTGGGTAATAATAGTAATATAGACTTTTTGTTATCATTCTCAATGTAACGAACCTAAGCTAGCGAGACTAATGTCTTAAAAGCGAAACTTTCTATGAATTGAAATTTATTTGTTCCATTGTAGCGCTAATTTACAATTGACACGAAGACCGTTCATGAATAGGTCGTATTTATCCTGAAATTGAATTAGTTATAAGTTATTACAGGATGACAATACCGATTAAGATTGCTGATAAATGTATTTTTTATTCAAAATTGTTTTGCTGCTGCAACAAATGTCTACCTACCTACTTGTTCTTGAAAGAAAACGCGGCAGTAATTTTGTAAAGTCGAGTAAAGGATTTTATCCCAGACAGTTAAAAGAACACTGCTGGCTCTATACTTACCTATTAAACGTATAATTTACGTATTTACTTTCACTTACAGTGGTTACCTGTACCTAATATTAGACAATTAGATATTTAACCAAATACCTATTATATATTGTTACTTTCTAAATTATTACAGCTGTTTCTTGTATTGCTATTCCAATAAATAAATTAACAAATAAGCAATTATTTGCTCAGAACCAGGATTCATCTCCTCTTGCATTTTTAAAACACTCATTCGTTTATAACGACCTCTGACCGTTCGACAAACAAAGGGATTTTACGCGAAGTTTAAAGCAACATGGCATAACCAACATGACGAATTTATGGACGAAATAAAAAGAATATTGTACGAGTTTAACTATTTATAGCCTAGACCAGACACATAATTAAAGTAACTAGAACATTCCTTTTTGAGTAATGTTTATTACTTTTTCCAACGAGCCAAGGCTTGATTTCATTAATTACGCACGTTTATCTTTAGGGAATAAATTTAACGTTCACAGTTAATTACTTAATTGAGATCGAGTTAATTAGAAAGCGAAATGAGATACTGGGAGACGTAAACAACTTGTGAACTGTTCCTGTATTCGCAGCAAATTACTAATTATTATAACATCACATCATTAACATGTCTTTGATGTTGCATGATTTGTGACAACCCAGAAAATCAGTTGGTTGCGACCTTGTCTCGTGAATAGTCCCGAATTGGATTCTCAATCGCTTACTTTTATTAATTACCTACCGACGCAAAAGGACGGGTGTTGTAAGTTTGATATTAATTGTAAATTCGTCTGTACATCTGTGTGTCTGGACACTGTAGGTCCTAAAGGAATAGAACGATTATAATGCGATTTTTTTAGAGGGCCAATAAGATATCACACTGAGATATTATATTGTGTATTTGTAACATTTAAATAAAATGGTATTAATTAATTATTATTTATTACATTATTAATTCAGGACTTGATAAAGTTGATACAGAAGTCCAATGCCAATAAGATATTCTTCGATAGTTTTATGTTTATTTAATCAGCCGACAAATGATTAGATGGCTCGTCTGATAGCAGATGGTCACCATTGTCCAAGAGCTGTTGCAATCCCAAAGGCATCATTGTAGGCCAAGTATGGAGAAAGAAAGGAAAATTTACTCTGCGTTTTATAACAAGTTATTATTCAATCCTATATTGACATAATGTGTTGTCAAACAATTGGTGAAACCTAAATATGTTAAGGGAAATTGAAATCGTTTTGCGAGAGACGTGTATTGAAGAGGAAATAGAAAAATCAAAGTCGTAAAGAAGTCTTCAAAGTTCTTAAACTGAAGAGCTTTCTTCTATTTATAGCGGCGTACGTGTCGAGTTTCCCTACATTTTTCTTTATTTATTATTAAATAACTTTCTGGACGAGAAAAATTAAATGTACCCAATGGTATACAGAGACTTTAGCGAAAATGTATGCTGTTCAGCCATTGAACAGAATATTTTTTAAGGTTTTAATTTCGGGACAGTTATCGGGCGGGGATTTTTCTACCCTTTCCTCTAATTTATTCTATACATATATAATAAAAATTTAAGAGATGTCGATTTAACAGACGTCAAAGGTATTTGAGAAACCATTTTATAGATACTCGTAATCTATATTTTCTTACATCTGTAGTACCTTAAATTTTTCAGATCTCAAAAACTAAACACTACTGATTACCTATAACTATAGGTATAGTAAGCTTGGATTGGCTGAACATAATATCAATGTGTATATTTTATTTCAGCTGGTTTCCAATTTAAAAAAGATAATGATAAAGCCTGTGTAATCCTATGTAACTACATATATGTTTACTAGTTGTGAGTAGGTATCAGAACACAATATTATTTTGTATACAAGTACACAAAACTTCAAAACAGTACACTACGAAGAAAGATACCAGGTAAAATTTCCTTTCCAATTTGTGTCTAATTCCCGTTTTCTATGAAATATTAACTAAAAAGGCACCGAAGCTCGTCATTAATTAAATGTAATTGTAGCTCGCACAACATGAGCTGCGGACGTGCGGACACAGTGTAACCTGAACCATTTTAATCGATATACTATTTTTTATATATTTAGTCGACAAATCAGCAGTGTGTACCTATCCACCTGATGGTAAGTTGTCACTATCCTCCATGTACAGCAGTGACACTCAAGGCACCACCGATGCGTTGCCGACCAAAAATGTAACCAAGATGAAAGAAAGAAAAAATTATAGTAGCAAAAACAGCAGTAGGTACATTAAATAATAGTGACAACGTCTCGGATTAAAATCGTTTGTCACATAAGTTTGGATAGGATGTGCGATAAGTTATAGATTTGAAGGGAATTATTATTACAGATATAAATAATTATGAAAGACCCTTCAAAATGAAAGGGATTTAATGTTTGTTACGTTTACTTTTGGTTTCGTTACTAAAATAAACTTGAACTGGATTGAAGTATGATAAAACCTCAGGCCATAAATGACCACACAAGGCGTAGTATATTTACCACTTATCCGAATATAATATTATAAGTTATATACGTTTTATCTCAATTTGAGTATTTCTAAAATACTCAAAGTTTTAAAATAATTAAATTGTAAAACATCATAGATTTACTGTGCGTTATAAGCATTATTGTTGAAAAATATTAGCGTTCTGCACTTCTCCTACATAGGTATAAACTTTAAGTATGCCAAAGGAGAACTGCCATTTTTGACCCAGACCCGACATGAAAGAAACATATCCCAGTTTTTTTGTTATGTTGAGTATAACAAATATCTATTATTGTTATATTCGAAATAAGTGGCTAAGAACAAAATATTTCACTTTAAACTTTTGAATATTTTTATACGAAATAGAAATGTTTGATATTTATTTGCACAAAAAACTTGTAAAATAAAATAATGATTGGATTTTCCAGATGACCTTAAGTTCTAGTAAATAATAATACGTGACTATTGCGGTAAGAACTCACGATGCGGATTTTTTCCGCGTCCGCCGCGGAAACGGAATTGCGCTACGGCGCACGTCGCGGATAGTGGAATATAATATTGATTACTATATTGGAGATAAAAGTTTGGTGACTGTCTATATTTCCTATTTTTGTTAACTTTGGGTCATTCTAAATGGACAATTGCTATTAAGTGAAAAATAAATGGTTTTGCTACTCGTATTTATACATAGATATTAAAATGCATTGTTTATCTAATTACAATGAAACAAAAGCCCACATGAGGGTATGCTCCTGGTCGTGAGTCACAGTAGGTAGGTACTCACAGTGTGTACTCGGTGGCCGTGTTGTGTCTGCCGGGCTGCTAACTGCTATCGATCCGGCGCCCTCGTTTCAGCGAGAGATGGAATGCTATGTATATACAGGTTACGAGGATTCAGTCTGGAGAAAACGCCGCCTATTCCAGGAACGGTAGCATAATGACAAGGAAAAATTTGAAAATAATAAACGTAATGGATATAGTTAGGTGAATTGGGTTATAGTTTTATGTAAATGAGAAAGTAAATGACATTTCTTTTTGTAAATAGCAGGCAAACAAACGGGATCAATTCTGTTAGATATAACGATAAGTTGTCGTTTAAGAAAGTAGATGAAAGAAGGAAACTACTAACTCCTCAAGCCTAGTGATCCATGGACATTGGTACCAGGGACGTTGCCAACGCGTAACCAGCCATTTGGTGGCATTGATATCCATGAGCTACCATCACTTATCAGAGCATTTCGTCTGCTTGTATGTCAATAGATTTTTAGGAAATCAAAAAATGACATATCGCTGGTTTACACGAATAACCACACAATCCAAAAAACACACATTTTACAGGGCAGCCATTTAAAAATTAAACAAAATATTAATTCTCTTATCTTTTCATGTATTTTATCAATAGAAAAATAAAATATATACATTGAAAGGGCATTAATCAAAGTTTAATCAAAATCGAAATATTTTGGTTTTTGTCATCAAGTACCATAATTAATAATTAAAAACTGCACGTCATTCGACTTGTTACAAAATGAGTTTTAGTATATTATCATGAATAGGAACATAAATCAAAATAGCATGAAATGCAGCACTTTTTATTAAAAATATTATGATCGAAAATAGACACAATTTTATCTTCAATATTCAAGCAACTCAAAATAAATCAATATTGTAGAAAATATTGCCTAAATTAACACTTTTAACACTCGATTATTTGGAAATAAGATAATATTCTAGAAAGTTTCATGTGCTCTCCGAAAACAATAATAGCAACTGGCGAACATAGATTGTTGCACAAATATGGCGTGATAAATCAACCAATCACAAAACAACATTTTTGCGCGCCATTAAGCCGGTTTTGCCGTTATGAATGTGAGTCTTACTGAGCATGAAATAAGCACTATTTTGGAATTGGCTGTGTTATAAACTGTTATTTTCAAAATTTTGTTTTGTGCGAGTATTCATGAAAAGCAGCGATATGTAGTTTCCGAACTGTTAATAATATTCTCAGGAGTAATTTTCTCTTATCTCCGTGGACTAGTCTTTACTATGATAGATATTTTGATCAGTCTACTTTTACGAAATAGGTCGTTGCTAATAAAAACTTACCAACGAATTTCTACATTACATTTTTTAATACTTTGCCTATAGGTACGATATGTGTTATTCCAATTGACTGGAAATGAAAAGATATACCTACTTCACTCCAAATATAACTTTTTATGACACAATCAAAATGAAAATTACACATACCTACACCTCTTACGATACTCACGTTGAACTATAAAAAAGTTTCCTGGAAATTATCGTTTTCTTAAACGAAAATGTTATAGTGAAACGGGCAAAAAGAGGAATAATATGAAATGACCAAAGACTCTACTATGTTAAGCACCTTATGATACATTCAATTAATAAAAGTAACATTCTTTGTTCTTATAGTAGCTACGGCCGGCAAAAAGGCCAATGAATGTTATAGCCAAAATAATTTCAGATAGGGCCTTTTGTTCGCAGACAAGTTAAGGTACATTTGCCACAATTAGTTCAACACAATGTTTTCTGGAATCTATAACTTACATTGAGCCCCATTTAATTCGCGGTTTATTGTCTTAATGCCCACAAAGTAAAACAACGGAAATTAATCCAAAAACAGAAAGGTCGAATGTTCTCTTTTCCTATTTTGTACACCATCGTTGTTATCGTAATAACACACGCGGAATGAGATATTGTTTACTTTTCATGGTTCTGTGCTTCACATAAAACGGAATATACAGACAAAGGTAAAGGATCTGTTTACCTACTTATCGCTTAATTTTATACAAATACATTTGTCATAAAACGTTAAATGACTAATTGCGAGATAAAACTGTTTACTATACTTAAATTTTGTCAAATGTGCGAGCTGTGTAAGGAATGAATGAATGAATCAAGTAAAATTACAGTTTCATATTTTGAAACAATTATTAATACCTAACCCATTTAATTGTCTATAGAGTGTTACGAATATCGTTCCAAATTATACTTACTAATATTTAAATTTACCGAATTTAAAGTGCGCGATGATTCGATTTGACCGAGAACATTCATACCGCAGTCTGTTAATGCAAAATATTTTCGTTTAACAAAAGGGGCCATATGATGCGCAAGATGTCTCTTTCGCAGTTTCAGTTTTTTGAACACTGAAATAATAGAAAACATTAAGTTGACAAGTCATTCATCACTTTAATTACTCCTTTGCATGACAACAATCGTCACTGCCAAATGACATTATTACAGTTTTTTATGAATGAATATACATGTGCGTGAATTTCGGTAAGTAAATAAATTATCGTTGAGTGCGTAAATACATGTGATAGGTGTCACAACAAGCATAATTTATTTAGTTATATATTATACATAATTTATTTATACATATTCAAATTCAGGCACACTGGCTTCACGAACAGGGTATTGGGCTATTTTTCAAAAAGTGTTTCTCATCATCTCATCACGTGTGCAAATTATTTGTTTACAATATAGATTTTTAGACGCCCATTACGTTTAACGTTGTGAACGTAACTGAAAATACCGCGAACCATTGCGAGTGTAGAGCGTTGTTAAATTCGCGGCAAGTTAGCGCCGCGAAATCGCGCCGTGATCCGCGGACTAAGTGTAGAGCGGCCTGAACAAAAAACCAACGAAAAATGGAGAACGAAGCACGAAACCGCGAAGAATATGCGAAACGGCTCCACACATGGCGTTCGCGCCCTTTCGCGGCCATCGCGCGCGATCCGCGGGTTAAGGATAGAGCGGGCTTAAGAAGTAAAGGAACCAAAAAACGATATTAACAGGTTACTCACAAATGACGTCCGCAGTGATTGGTGTTTCATCACACTACCTTATAGTGAACCCAACTTAACCTTGAAATGAAGAGAGGCGCTGTTGGACGCATTAGAACATCATTAGACCAATCATTGAGAGGTACTTATGAACATAGGTCAGTGTATGCTACGCTACATCTATGCTTATGAATGACTTTTTGACATGGCGGCATTAGTTCCAATTTTTGCCATTTCAGAGATAAGTTGGGCGCACTATACAGTTTGCCTTCCCTGTAGGGCGCTGTCTTTCTCACCCATACGTCATCCACGCGCCAAAAGATCGTTGTTAGTACATAGTATCTCTGTGTATATGTTAGTACATAGTTGTTTATACATAGTAGTATTTTTATGTACGAGTATCTATTGTGCGAAACCTCTAAAAAGATTTAAATATTGTGTATTTGCATAGTTTTATAACTAATACATTATCTGTTTTTGTGTAGAAAATTGTTTATCCTAGTAAACTGACATAAGGGATTAAATATTTAAGGAGGTATTGTCACAGAGTAGTAATTATTGTTTGTATTACTTACGTAAAACTATTACAATATATTTGTAATTCTTAAAATGAATTATGCATTCCTGTAAAAATCACGGAATAAAAAAATCGATTAATAAATCTAAATGCATTTTGAACAACGGAAAACATACCCTGATCTTTATATTTCTCATAAAACATAACCCAAAGTATTCAAGAATGAAATGGTTTTACATCCAAAGAGTTTCCAGACCGGGGAAAGTCCCGCAATAGACAATAGAAGTGCCATAAATGAACCTAGAATGTCAATATTCATTGTTTTATGGCTTAGTTATTTGTTCCGATCGTCAATAAATATCGTTACAAGCACCGCTTCTTCCGCTACGACGGCACTAAAGATCCCGTTTTCCTTAAAATTTTACTGCCACGACCTTATTCATGGGTTTTGATGACGTAGTTACAGTAACAAAGAGTTTGTGGATCGTGGATTTATTTATCTGAAGAAAAATATCATTGGAAACGGTCGAGATAGTTATGACAGAGCTATTTTTAAGAAATAAAATTGTTACAAGCTATGAGTAGGTATTACACAGCTGTGTTTAGCGTTCATCTCACAATAGGTTCATTTGGTATTATTCATTTGACTTTTTACGTATTATAAGTACCTAAATACTTATATTCCACTTAATGTTATGAGACAATTAAATCCAGGATTTTAACTGCATTAATCAAAATCGGTTCTCATGACGGGGTGTTGTCCAGTGCGAATTGGAGGCAACTAATGCCCTTAGTGTAACGTGTGGTACGATTGGTACTGTCCGACTTCAGGAATTGTCTGTGAAGTACTGAAGTGGAATAGAATATATTCCATCAGTGGTCACCAATCCAGTGTCGTAACAACAATTGCTTTACTTAAATACTTACACACAGATGGATGCATGCCAATATGAGCTCTCCATTAGGTACTAGTGTTATGAGTTAAAATCTTAAAATACAGACAGTATCAAGATTCATGATGTTAACATACAAAACTGTTCTGATCACTCGACATTTAGAAGATAGCGTCTTCGATACTACATCCGTACTTGAAAGTATCCTTGCATTTCCCGGCACGAGTACATAATCATATATTTGCATGCAAACAACGCAAACGCGTCGCGAGGCGTCGCGGCGCCATGAGAGTTCCAGTATTTCGTCTGAAAATTTGCCGTAATGCAAACTCACTGAGTCAGGGATAATACTTTATGCTACGATGCGCTTTGAACACCGATTTATTTTGAGTAATTTTAGTGTTACGAGTGTCTAGAATGGAAGGTTCCTTTAATTCTAACGTCTTTTATTAAAAATACTGGATTTTTCTATCGATGAAAAACTGTTATTATACTACTATTTTCATTTAAAAACAAATTAGACCAATTCTTTATTGCATTAGGTTCTGATGAAAATAAAAAATAAGAATTGTTTGTGTGTTTTATTTAAAGTAAATCACTACTCTTTTTTTTATGAATTAAAACATCGTGAAAAAATAACATCCTGAATCTGCAGCCAAGGAATTGTAGAAATATGAGGACGTATTTCTGAAGTAGCATAATTAATTATGGAATATGACCCTCGTTATATTCTCCTCCTAACCTAAATGAATAAATTTGCAGTCAGGCACAACCTACGTCGAGGAACAGCCTTCCACTAAGTTTCGCCAGTGGGACTTGATTGAAGGCTGTTCATGCAAACCGTAATAACTCACACCTTAGCCAGGGTCGAGTAGACGTGGGTTATTATTGTTATTTATTAACTATTGCTTGTGATTATGTAGTAATTGTTCACTATGTAACAATGATAATACCAAGATACCAACCCTAATGAACACATACCTACAGAACGAGCGAATGCAATTAGCATCTGGGCGGGGTATAGGTTGCGCGTGTAAGTGCTTCTCGTTACTACAGTATTATCTTTCTAATGAGTGTTTTGATTGTTGTCGTAAATCTTTGTTAATAATACTATTTATTTAATTAGTATACGCTTGTTTATTTTGTCAAACCTATCACTGAAGACCAAACCATCGTTGCCAATTACAAAAAGCACACAAGCTTTATGAAACCAAAAATAAGGTCCATTACACCCAAGGCTTTGCTGTCCTAATTAAGGTCTTCGCAACAAATCCTTAGTCCATTGCACTTAGTCCTCGATGAATATACAATTGTGAAATATTAATTAAAACCCTGTTGATAACAATCATGATGTTAGGTGGGCGTTTATTTATGGCTACCGTAAAAAGATGCACAAAGCATCGCGATAAGTTCCAGCCAATTAACGGGGCGGCAGATTTAATATGGGTGAGTAATGCCTTACTCATAACTTTTACAACGCGTTTTAATGCACGCGCGAGCACGCTTCCGAATATAGAAATGTGTTTTTTTGATATTTTTTGTGCCAATTTTGAATAGTTAGTTATAAGGATTGTGTGATTGTAATTTCTATTCGTCTTTCTATATAATTATGTGTTGTTTAGTTGTAATTTCTATAATTACATATATATTTCTATAGGTTCATAGATATAATTGAACTCCAATCGATGTTGTATTACGAAGTTATATATGGCATGTTTTAAAAAAAATTTGACTATTTATCAGTGCGTCTATTCCAGAGTATCTTAATAGTTGATTAATCAGTTTGGATGCGGTTTTTACTATGATTATGGTAAGATAAGGAGAGTTAGTTTTATTTCAACCAGATCAAAAAATACATTTTTATTTATACGCACCTTGTGATAGATAATTATAATTGGTTATCTTATTCATTGGGTACTTAAAAATGCCAAAAATGAACATTATAATATTTTAATTTAAACGCCAAGCAAGTTAAACAACTACAAATCACGCGACAAACTAATTAAACCCTTTGTTAGTTATAAGCTGACAAGGAATATAGCTTAAGACTTAAACAAACAAACTTTTAAACATATTGAACCACAACTGAGATAATACTTTGCTCACAAAACTCGAGTTTATTAGTCGATTAACAAGTTTCAGCTTAAACTTGAGTTTTAAGTACTTATGAGAAGTTTCAAAGACAATCGGATTAAGGACACAAGTAATATTGAACGCGGAGCTGTGTTCGAAAATTTCATGCTCATGTGGAATTACTACTACAATAAAAATGCAGTCAAACGTTATGCAAATTCCAACTTCAACCTGGAACAAATGCAATATTCGTGGGTTGTTTCAAAATTAGTTCTAACAAATGGAATAGAATAAACGGAATAGAACCTTATAGCACAACTGTAAGTGTAGCTAGATTTTTTGGAATTTAAGATAGCAAAAGAGCTTGCAGCAACGTCCTTTCGCTGCCGCCTACGCCAACTGTGACCTGTGACCGACCTACTGTGTTGGTCACTGCGTTATTAACCTTTGAAATTGAAGAGTTCTCTTACCTGGAGCATATTCTGAACGTAGAATTGTCATGCTTATCATAAATTGTATTGGCTTCGGAGCTGAGGATATCCATTCCGTTGATTAAAACGAAGGAAATACCGAAAACATCTATACATAATTATAAACAATACAACTTAAATGAAGCTTGCACAAAGCATTACATCACAAAACATGACAACACAGTGTAACACTCATAATACTCCCAAAGAAATGTTCTGAAAAATTCATTCTTCAAACAAATCTTGCAGCAGGCGGTATTCTTTCGTAATACATAACGAAGTCGTGTCAGACATGATCAAACCGGCCCAGTCATATGATAAGTAGTGCCCGTATTAGTTAAAGAGCACTCGGACTGTCGCACCATGTCGGCACTTGAGCAATTTGTATCCTGACGCAATAGTATTAAACAGTACGGCTGACTGAATGTGTACGCTGCTGTGTTCATATCGACGATATGGAATTAAGTCGAGATTGCGAATTTGCTGCGATTTGGGACGAAGTGTGCGGCAGGTCTGGAAATCGTCATAATTATTACTTAAGTATAACAAAAAATTCGTCGTGTCGACTATTAAAATATAAAACTCTTAAAATTATATATTATAGAAGTTTTAGTGGCATGTGAGCGGAATACAGAAGAATATATATGACATACTGAGTAATCTTTAAATACTTATATACATAAAACTTCCCTTTATCTACTTGATGTTAAACATCAGAAACTGTTTTGTTACAACGAAGTGATAATCTAACTTCTTTGGCATCTCTAGTTAACAAGAAGCTAGATTTTTTAAGTGTTTTTTTAACAAATATAGGTATATCTTACCAATCTTCACTCTATTTTAAATTCACACAAGTTTACATAACAAGTAAGTAGGTACTCAACGCGCAGACAATTTCATTTAAATGTTCATGTGGGCCAATTAAATTAGTTTAATGTTAAAAAGCCGTTTCGTTATGAATGTTCATAATTCGTTTAAATTGCAACGTTTCAATTATCTTGATGCGAATTTAAATGGTAGAAACGCGCTTTGTGTGCATAAATTTTGTTGCATTAATTAAGTTACGCGTTTTAAAATATTATTTCGTTAGAGTTACCGAAGGATATATGGATACACACATTAAGTTTATGCACCTATTAGATAAGTAAAGTAAACATACATTAAAACAAAAAAATAACTATAAGTAGGTCGACTTCGTCAAAGTCGCACGTTGAGTTGTGAGTAGTATTACTTAAAATTTATTAAATAACGTTTGGGACTTTGATTATATAGTTTGGGATGACGGCATATACCAGCATCAGCATAAAGACAGCGGCCTAGCAACACTTCTAATGATACCGAATTCGTAGAGTTTATTTATGATAAGTAATTTCTGCGGGAACTACGAAAGTACATAATATATCTAAGCTCTTACACAGCCCTTCGTCTCGCTTCGTTTCGCCCTAATCACGTAATAAAACAAATTATGTGATATCATTTTATCAAATCATGAAAAACTTAATGACTTCATTCTTGGCAATCGTGTCAAAATAAAGGCGTCGGGTTAATTTTCGGCCAGGGTTGGCATTTTATATGCCACGTCGATTTATAGAATCTTGATTATTTGTCGATGCTATTCCATTTCCATGTTCAGGTCGTTTCAATACAAGGAATCTCAAAAAAACTATTTTTAATATAACACAATCTGATGCACCGTTTTAAGTAAATCGCTCCTTTATACAGGCATTATATTGTTGACCAGCTGTTTTGCCCGCGACCTCGTTCGTAAATAGTAGCCCATATGTTGCTCCACAGCCACCTCTATCTCCCAGGGAAAGTTCCATAGATATCTGTTCAGCCGTTTCTGAGATTAGCGTGCACAAACAGCGATCAGTTACAGGTTTTTACATGTATAGTACCTATTGATAGAAGAAGATATAGAATAGAAGAATAGAATAGATATAGATATTTTTATTCTGTGTTCAAGTTATTCAGAAACTTACGTAATATTATATGAACATATATAGCGGATTCGTTTACGACGCATACAGAACTGATTGAATCCCTGCAGGGATTCAAACGAAAGCAAATGCAACGATAAAACTGCGACGTGATTCGCGTGCACAGATTCCCTCAATCTTTTCATCTTCGAATGCAGTAAACACGCTGCCATCTGGTGAAAATATCCACGAAATTCAGTTTGTAGAATTTTTAAGAATAATATTGTTTAGAAAGCAGTGATAGCAAAGTGATTTGAACGTTGACTCTTGAATAGAGAGTCTAGACTCGAATCATACACGCATCTCTTTTTTTATTGCGTAAGTACTAGAGTTTTATTTAATTGCTTGCTTTGGTGAAGAAAACTATTGTAAGGAAACCTGGATATCTGAGGGTTCTCCGTTATGTTCAGAAAGGTGTGTGAAATCCACCAATCCGCAATTGACCAGCGTGGTGGACTAGAGGCTTTCGGCAAAACGTCCCATTTGGAAAACGTCCCTGTAGCCCTCACATTGTAAGGGGAATCCCGTGCCTAGTGCTATCGCAACATCAACTTCAACATTATAATGATGACGATGATTTATAAGAAGGAGTTTTTCCACAGTTCGTCAGTATAAGATTTTACCGTGTTTTGCAGAAGATATTCGAAATGCTATGTAAAAGCAAAGTCATTGTTCGTTCATGGCATTCAACGTCGACGATTCCTTGCGTGTAATTATGGGTAGCACCGACCACTTATCACCAGAACCATTTATGTGGCCATTTGTCGGATATTTGCATAACAAGTATTTGGGTAGTTTAAACAGTCATCACATTTCACCGTGTTTGGTATTTGAACACTCACTTATTTGTCTTTAACATCGATTAAGAAGTTTTTGTAATGTGTAATTGTTTGTTTAAGAAGTTAGATTGATGTAACCAATATCCTCGGACGGCGCTTAAACCTTACCAACCCGTCTGAAGCTTTTTTTATGCCACATTTTTTTATACTACAATATTGTCCATTTTAATTGAATGGCGACTCCCCTTGCGGTGACAGAGCGGTGTGTCGCAACATTTACACGATTAAGAATTTAGTTAAAACTTTCTGTACAATAAAGAAAATGTCACCTAGACGAAAGACATCACACAGTCCTTGAAGTTCTCCTCAGTGCTGCATACGTAATGTAACGTCGCCAAGGAAAATCTCATTTAACTTTTTAATTTATTTAATGAAACTTGCACTCTGTGGCAATTATGACATCCAACCGAATAATATAGTTTTATTAAAGGTGGAGCAATCGAAAATCGAAGGACACGTTAAAACATTTCAGAAGTAGGATTACTGAATCAAAATAGTAATGTTTATGGCCTAAGGAGGCAAACGAACAGACAGGTCACTCGTAAGTAACCAACGTAGTCCATGGACATAAACAACACTACGGGCGTCACCAACGCGTTACCGACTAGGAAGGAAAGCATGAATTCTTAAAGGACTCCACATCAAAAGCACTATGGGATTTTATTACAAGGATTTGCGTCTTGCCCTCTGCACCTAATAGTCTTGTGAACGTTTGCTAAAACATTTACACACTTACATCAGGTAACTTCACATTACATTTTATCTACATTAGGCGTTGCCTAAACAACATTACATTTTATCTAAGTCAAGTCAAAGTACCCTCACCATTATTATCTAAAATTACCAGCGAAGCACA
The DNA here is from genome assembly GCA_905404135.1 of Hesperia comma. Classification (NCBI taxonomy): domain Eukaryota; kingdom Metazoa; phylum Arthropoda; class Insecta; order Lepidoptera; family Hesperiidae; genus Hesperia; species Hesperia comma. Next base: position 6,611,837 of record FR990018.1, read on the forward strand.
CGTAAATCCCGTGGGAACGATAACAATTTGCTTGAAATCGCCAGAGGGCAGTTGCTACTTTGAACTCAATAATGCATGAAGCGCATACGTCCGTCCGACTCTCTAATTACGGTAACACAAATGGTCTATTCCCACCTCGTGCCACGGTTGTCGAACCCGCTGCAAGGAAATTTATATACCTGCGTAAATCTATTACCACAAGGCCGCTAGACCGCGCTGACGCAACGAGGTGACCTCGTCGAATATTTAAAGCTTGCGGGGTCATACCACTCGTAACTTCTATTTCCGCGTCATCGACCGCTCGTTGTGGCAGGGCATAGGCATTTTAAACTTATTGCATGGACTGTCGCGGCGTCAAGTAATTTGAAATTGATATCATCGCGAATATAATATTTTAAATAGTTAACTTTTGTGTTACGGTGTTGTTAGGCTGGTCTGGTTGACAGGTGACGCTTAGTCGATTACTTTATTACTTTTGACTAGTCTACTTTTCATAACATAGATCCTGACCTAAATAGGGACAAATTTGCTTTTTAAGCATCATGCCCACGCCAATCATTTGGTCTTTTATAGGTTGACCAGATATATAAAAACCTCGCCATATTGCGGTGAGTTCATGGAACTAATTTATTTTACTGGCAACGCTTACTTTCTAAACGTCACTTGTAAACTGCTTGTCAGTGTGCTTGTCAGCGTGTTAAATGTCATAGTTTGTTTTATTATTTTCACAGCATAATGTTTGCGAAAATGCCGAAAACTATTTATAGTCGTGAAAGAAAAGTGGTTTTCTATGTGCTAAAATAAACTTTCCTTTAAAATATCATTTATATAAAATGAATACATACCTATAAAAACATTTCCGACTTAGTTGTCAAAATTACAATAATAACATGAGCGTTACTGTTGCCTGTACTGTTGCCATAAAAAAGAAAACTTTAGCGCCCTCATGACAGGTTTTTTATTTTCCTGGTCAAGCAATACCTTAATGATTTATAAGGACCACAATCCAAATCGCAGAAATTTTATAATCTATGCATAATACACCATAAATATCTTTTTTATAATAAAACGCATCAAAGCCAGATTTAAATCAGGATGAAGTGGTTATTTTCTGTTAATTTAATACTTCAATACAGACTCACACTACAGCAGAAATAGAATAAAGTGATAAAACTTTAGTTGCTTCTAGACCCCACAAGAGCATTGTAATTTATATCGTATCTAAATTGAAATTGTCAATTGGTAATGTATTGTGTTACAGAAATCATAGCACAATACATTCCGAGTTAAATTGCAACGCTGTAATCTTAGTCATGGTGATAGGTGGCGCCACATGCTCTATGTCACTGCCAGAGATCCACGCTGCATGAATTCCGGAACGCTCTGAATACTATTCTTTAGATAACATGCTTAAAGCAATCCAAACATAAAACGCCGGACTTCAATGACTCTTACGAGATTCACAAACGTTCTAGATATATCCCACCCGCTGAAATTTGAACATAAAACTGTAGGTGCTTAAACTTTTGATAGCGATAGCTTCGCGTTGGTCGAACGAATATTACGGAGAAACAGGGAAGAAACTTATGCTTTTCCCTAAAGCTATAGATAAAATAAAGTGCTTGAGTTAAGTTTCGTTCCAAGAGAAATGAGAATAATATGAAAAATACGAATACTTACTGTAAAAAATATTGATGATTTTTATTGAAAATATTAAATTCCTACATTGTCATCGACTTTTTTATCTCTACCTTGGTCATTTATTCAAGAAAAACTTTGTTATTATGAAAACAACATTCTTCATAGTATTACTTTGTCGTACAAAGACAGAAAGCATTTGGCCGTCTAACGGACGATATTAACCGTGGGTTAAATAGTTCTTGAGGTTTGTGGTTGCCCAACGTAATATATTGCAGTTCGCTTTTACAATTTCTCATTAGAGTAAGTACCAAAGTAATGAAGAAAAAATTACACATACAAAGCATAAGTTCATACTTGTATAAAATAATGATTCATATTTTAGTGGTAGTGTTATATCACACCGATGCACAGTGGGCAAAATTATTATATTCATGCTTCAAGTACTTCGTTTGCATTAACTCATAGCCATTATTATAGTCATCTGTGGGTAGGTGGCGCTGTAAATATATAGTTATATACTTAGATTTAAATCTCTATAGGTATATGCCCTGGGTATACCCACGTAGATACCTAAATCGAATCGACCCGACCGCTAAAGCAGAATTGATATGTCTGGAAACCATAGCTAAACGAAGTGACGTCTATGAAGATTGGCGGAGAGAAAGCCCGACATTGCAGCATTGGGTCGTATCGAAGTGGGTTGGTGCAGCGCGCGCGCAAGTGGGTGAGCGTGTCGAAGTCGTGACGTCATCGCTTTCTCCGCGCCGGCGCCGACAATGCAACCGCGCTGTCGATGCCTAAATCGTATGCAACGCCCGCCTAATCCAGTTTCAAATTTTGGAACAGCTCCTTTTTCATCGAAAAAGGAAAGTGTGTTCGATTTTCATAGAATCGAGCGAGCCAAGAATTTAAAGACCAATAAACAAGCAAGATTTAGCGACAGCATCTAATATTATATCTGCAGCGTCTTTTAAGACGATTCCCTCAGTGAGCTGTAAAGTCTGAAATTCCAATTACTTGATTAGCTAATACTACCAAGATTGTTGAAGACAACAATGCCAATTCTGGCGTTTAGGTATAGGCACTACGGAAGGCGCAGTAGACCTTTATTAACTGACTGGGTGGCTATTAAAATTGACGATAAATAATAATTTCCTATTTTCCCGTCTACCGCGGTAAGAGCAAAGTCGCGTTTGCATATTTATATTTTATGTTTGCTCGTAAACTGTTTAAAGTAACAAAGTTTATTGTATGGTCTATAAAACGGTCAGACAGCAAGTGTACATAGCGTCGAGGTGTGCATGCAACTTTTAAAATAAAACAGCAATTTAAAGTTAATAACTCTTCATCTATTTCAACGTTTATACTGTTTACATGTTTACTGGGTACTGATTACTGAAAGACGTTTCTTTGGATTTACCAAAACCACTTAGACGTGATGTTCCTGAAGTTCCTCAATAAGGTGTTTAAAGAAACCTGCTTACTAGGGCCAGAGTACCTTACTCAGGCTTCATTTTATCACTAGGTATAAAAGTCATCATTAATTACCACAAGTAAGGGTTTTTATCATCGGCCCTTTATATCTTAAATGATTTGATTGGCCTTGGATAAATTCATACCATTACATTAAATATTGTCCATCAAAGTGCTGCAAATACACAAAATAAGTATTTGTAGAAGATTGTATTGAAGCCGTTTTTGTCTAAAGAACTTTCGAAGTAACCATAACGATGATCCTACAAAATAGTCGCCAAAATACCCCAATCGGCCGATGATTCTATTAACTACATCGTTAAAGATCCTGATCCGAACCAGACGTTAACGGTCACGTTTTACCACCTCCACGATTTTATTGCAAAGATTTAATATAAACACTCAAGATACACATATTTAAGTATGATCAATTTTATAAGTGCTTTAAATATAACCACTCGAAACGGTGTCAGATGGATTAAGCAGCGATCCCATCTAGCTTGCTATTATGTCTCTAAAACAATTTATACTTCAATTTTAATGATCTAGATTATTTTTGTTGATAGTAATTACGTCAGCAAAATAGAAGAAAACGTTGAAATAATTTGAGGAATTTGAGTTTAAGAAAAGGTTCAGTGTTACTTTGAAATAGTCAGTTTGTTGTGGTTATTTACGATTCAGCAATAAACGAACTAGTTCCAAGATATTTCAGAAAGGACGACAATACAAGCACACGACAGCAAACAAATTTACGTAGTTTGTACCTACACATGCTGAAATAAAATGCACGTTGAATTCGTTTAATGTTTAACAACCTTGTACCATAAAAGGTAAAGATTTAAGATGTGATTTCTCTACGATACGGGTCCGAGTACCAGTAAGTATTTCAACCTTCAACGCAAGGACTTTTTATTCGACGTTACTGTGAAATAATCCTTTATTAAATGCTTCAGCAATAAAACTGTTGAAAATTACTCATATTTCACTCTTATCACATGGATTATTTACATTCATAAATTGTTTCATCTCAACTTCAACTACCTGTTATGAATTTGTTAAATGTGAAGGTGAACTCTTACACGTGTCTTTATTTAGTTCTTTTATATCTGTTTGATGACATAATTTTGTTTACACCTCTGATATTAAGAACCGCTTATAAAAGTGTTATGTAATTAAGATAGTAACTTAGTTTTGCCAATATAAACTTCTGCACTTATATTTATTCAATTTTAGCTCAATTGTTTTCTTAAATTGGTTTTAATATAAAGGGATAATTTCGTAATTACCTCTTAATCAAACTCAAGGGCTTGGTGCACCAATGCTGAATATTGGGATTCACTACGCCGTCACTTCCCATGATTTTGAATGACACTGGGTTCAAATACCATCTAGTTATCTCTAATAGCACCTAATCACACTTTGTCGTGGGCTTTTAACTTACGTTTTAATTCAACATGAATTAATGAAATAATATTCCTTGTCCGATTTGCTTTTTTGAGACTACAAAGCTCATCGTTTCGTTATTTCACAAATACATATATATTACTTTAAAAAAAATTGTATTTCGCTATTTTCTAGTAACCATAAAATCACTTTAACAATATGTAAATATAAATAGTATGGGTCCCATAACAGGCCTTTGTTAAACCCTTTATCCTTTTAACCACAGCAAACTACCCTTTACGACCATGAGTGTCTTAGATAAATTTAGATTTAAGATCAGTTTACCGTCTTGTTGCACTAAACCTCACATAAAAGTAATTGAGATATTGCGTACCAACGACTAACATAGGAACAATACAGTTAACTTTTACTAGTCATATAGACATACAAACTACAACATTAAAAGCAACGATTCCGTGTAGCCCGAAAATTGAATCAGTAATAACTGGTACCAAAATTAGAAATTATTGCAAATATTTGTGATTGAATTTGAGATTCATAAACTAATTAATGAATTCGGATTGGGTTTGAATTTAATTTTGAAATATCATGAATATATTGTCATAATTATATTTCACCCATCCGCACTGACGCAGTTTGGTCTATGCCCGCAAAATTATGAGTGACAGTGACCCGTTCCCTATGGGTCCACTAGGTATATGTAGAGTCTCGACAGGTTTAAGGGTTGAGATTGAGACCAGTTACACTCTTTATAATATAGAGACCAATGAACGAAGAGACGATACTGGAGCTTAACCCGTTTACTTAAAATTACATACTTGTATTAAAATAAGAATCTTACTAGTTAAAATTTTGCTTATAAGCTTAATTGAACTGTGTGCACACGTAACAAGGTTGTTTTTAGCGGGGAGCAGCAATTCCATATTCTCGACGACTCAAGTATAACTGGGCTAACGTTTCCTTCCTTGTTCCAGAAGTGTGGAGCGCGGGCGGCGGGGGAGGCGCTACAGCATGCGGTAGCAGCGGCATGGACCTCAAACACGAGGTGGCGTACCGGGGCCTACCCAACCAGGTGAAGGCTGAGCCGGGGGTCAGCCACAACGGTCACCCGGTGAACAACGGCCACGTCCGGGAGTGGATGGCAGGGGGCGGGGGGTCGCCCTCCCCGGGGGCAGCCTCCACGCAGCCGCAGCCGAACAACGGGTACTCCTCGCCACTGTCCTCAGGCAGCTACGGGCCGTACAGTCCGAATGGGAAAATAGGTAAGTTGAGTACTATTGTGGTAGTTGATTGGTCACACAGTCATCCTAGGTTGACTGGTAGAGGATGCCACTAAACATTAAGTACCTGCGCACTTCGTGTAAATATTGTCTTAGGATGTTGCATGAATAAATAATAAATGGCTTCTTGAATAATAAACCTAATATTGGTAACTGCTACTCATATTTTACGGCCATCTTTAGACGTATAGGTACTCGTACTATTGTGCCGATTGTGCGTCTAATTTATTCGTTCATTTTGTCAAAAGTCTTTCGTTACGTCATAGTTTGTCATTCTTCTTCTATTTCCGATAGCCGAGAAACGTAACCCATCCATATAAATAACAAAACAATCACAAGTTTAGTTCAGAAATACATAATAACGATAAACCAATTATCAATGTGCAATCATATTACTGATTAATCATACTTACCGATAATAATCATAGTTATATCGATGTTGTTTCCATATAATTATATCATAATATTAAATAACAAAGCGTTGTATCTACTGAAAATGTCGATAAGCCTATAAATTTAATAACCATTACTTGATTGTATCACTCAGCCAAGTTGTTTTAGGAATTGCCCATATCAGTCCTTTTCAATGTTGTCAATTAGAAACGGTCTTGAGTTGAATGGCTTACCAGTGATGTCAATTTTAAGACTGTTTTCGTACTCGGAGGCCATATTAAGGTCACGGGTCCTAATTATCGTTAAACGCGTTAAGCCGTATAGACCTTCGAGACAGATTTGAACCCATTCATTCGTTATATGCGTCTTCCTAATTATATTTGGCTTCAACCTATTAGTAAGACACTTTAAGGGTCGATTCAGACATATCAGTGAAGTCTCAGTTCCGACACAGTACCGGCAAATTTTTCATACATTCTCGGCATTGTCAGCACTGACACTGAGAAGTGTCAGTGCTGTTAGTATGAAAAATTTGCCGGTACTGTGACGGAACGGTGACTTCACTGATATGTGTGAATCGTCCGTAAGGCAAGGTTATTCTTTTCACTGAAGAGGTCAGGCGTAGCCTCAAAGCAATTACTCCTTGTACCACCAGGCATAAAGACCGTCACCGACCCGTCCACAAGTCCGCATTGCAACAGTAAGATGGAGTATGGTACTGGTGGTATGCCGAAGACTATGTAGTCCTCATGTGTTGTCATGCCGACAACAAGCCTTTATGCCTACGACATGGCTTAACGACTGTTATCTATCGATACAACCATGACTTAACATTATTTTACACTTGCTACTTTATGTGTTCTTTCAGTAGTACTAAATATGTTTAAGTCTATTCAAAGTTATCTAAGCAATTGCTTATTCTACTTACAAATGCAACTGTTCAAACATGTCTTACTGAAACATTGCGTTACATGACCTACTTCAGATATTGTAAGGTGGACTCTTCACATCACCGAGCAAGCGATGCATAATCTTTTCCTCCCTGAGCGAGCATTCAGTAAATTTTGTTTAATGAACAGACTCTCGGAAATTCCCGTACCAGCACTTCTATTCTTCCATTAAAAAAAGAATGTCACACAAATTATAACTTAAGTAAGTACATTTACATATGAAATCTTACGCAAGGCCCTAAGTTCTGCAAAACAAGTAATATTAGGTCGCAAAATATATTATCCGTGACAGTGGAATCTAGTTCCATCCATCCATCCATCCATCAGCCTTTCGATGTCCACTGTTGGACGTAGGCCTCCCCTAACTGGCGCCACTCTAAACGGTCTTGAGTCCACCTGGTCGGGGGGCGCCCTACGCTCCTTTTTCCAAGACGCGGTCTCCATTCGAGGACCTTTCTTCCCCAACGGTTGTCGGTCCTCCTATGGCCGGCCCATTGCCACTTCAGCCAGCTAATTCTCTGGGCTATGTCGGTTAATCGTGTAATACCGAGCATAGCCCTCTCCATAGCCCGCTGAGCGACTCTAAGCTTGTGCATCAGACCAATAGCGAAGCACCACGTCTCAGAGCCGTATGTCATCACTGGCAACACACACTGCTCGAACACCTTCGACTTCAGGCACTGAAGTATTTTGGACAAGATATGACGCAGTTTCCCGAACGCAGCCCATTCGAGTTGGATTCTACGAGTGACTTCTTTCTCGAAGTTAGACTTACCCATTTGGATCACTTGTCCCAGGTAAATGTACTCGTCAAAAACTTCGAGAGCAGCGCTATCAACAGCAACCGGTACAGGTATGACATGGACATTCGACATGATTTTCGTCTTGTCCATGTTCATCTTAAGACCTACCCGTTGTGAGGCGCTGAGGAATCTAGTTGGGAATAATATAATAAAACTCGATGTGGCCTATGGAACCCAATAAAATGATACATAGGAGACGTATTTCCTCAACCTGTCAACATAAAAAGTCCTAAGGCCAAAGTCAGCCACCTATAATATCATCCAGAATTATAATTTGTTAAATGAGGTAGACGTAAGTTTCATGTGAACTAACTTTGTCTTCATTTCTAGGAGGGCGTATAGGGAATAAATCGTGTTGCGACACGATCTTAATTTTATTATCCCAGTTTTTTTACGATACCTATTGTGAAATTGTTTTATAATCATGTTTAAGTCTTTAAAAAATCAGTTTTAAAACATGCTAGCTAGCTTCTCGTCTGTCGTCAGTGGTAAAACTAACAGTCATTTGCGTAACTGTGGGGGGCTGAGCTGTAATCTCATATTGAATGCGTGGCCCACATACTGTGTAACAAAGAACTACAATAGTCCATTTCCTAACAGCCTTCAGTGATGACCTTAGGGGAATAAGTGGGTTACTAACGTTTATTAGCGCTGTAGTTAATGTCTCTGATGTTATAATAGCACCGCATTAGAAATGTACGATGTATTTAATTTAAATTTAAAATGTAAATAAGCACAGTGAAATTATCATGATCTTCACAAGCAATTACGCTCTCCACTCGTCTGAGTGTTTTCTTAAAGTAAGTGAAGCTAAGGCCAAATCATTCGCGACCAAATGGTTTGGTAAATTTTAAACGCCAATCAAAACATTATGGAATACTTCCTCTCAAATTAGCTGTGCCTCACGGCACATTATTTTCGGATTTGAAATTGGTTGGATATTAAAACAACAAAAACAATTAATAACAGAAACGGTTTTTTCAAAGGATGTGCTATGTCGGGTAATTTAGAGAAAGATAATGCGGCATACTCATTTGATTATAATCCAAATAGCTGAAAAAAGAGCAGACAAAATGCCACCGTCGCCCATGCACATGAAGATTTGTAATGCGTTGTTCTTATTGGCTTTTCGATATTGCATTGACAACACGCATCAATATACACCCATATAGCCCTCATGGCCCTCATAGCGAGTCGCCGATTCCCCTCCTTGAAAATTCTAGTTAAGTCGTTACTTAAGTATTAAAAATTTACGCATAAATGCGGAATAAGGGAATTTATAATATTGTTGTAGGACTGTTTATTATTTGTTATTGCTGTTTGAACCACGAATAAAAAATTGTTTTCTTTCTATCTGTGTGGAAGAACTACATCACACCACAGATTAGAAAATAGTTACTTCGCCATACCATAATAGGGTATTTATTCTTTCAACAATTGATACTGGCGCAATATGACAGAATGCGCTTCAAACATTAATAAAGAAACGATTTTCGTGATTTGCCGCTCGCTAATTAGTCAAAACTCAAAACCCATCAAGGATTTGCATAAGACAATGTTTACAGAACAAAAAAATGCGACCATAATCTTATTCGTCCCATCAATAACCCACAATACAAAGCACACGAGGTAATTGGCATTATGCTAACAATATTGTAATTAAACAAGCACGCTCAAACATTATTAACAAAGATCGTTAAAATCCACACATTCGACCTTTTCGCCCTGAGTGGCACCACAACAAGGTCGCATGTTCATTATCAGTTGCTCTAACCGCGTAAGGTGATTGCCCCAGTGATCGACTTCACCAAACATCAACATAAATTCGCGTTTAGTACCGAATGGTCAAATATTTGTTAGCACTGAATTAGATAAAATAAATGCATTTCTGCGTATCGTCACTTTATCTTAATTTGTCCTTATTGGAAAACGACCGCAATTTTTTTAAGGTAAGCATACATTGTGTTCCATTTTTAAATTTTAACACCAGTCGGCGCGTGATAATCATGTATATCCATACCAAATTACAAGCAAGTTAAACTGACTATTTCTTGTTAACCATAGAACCTAAAAACGTTTAACACTTCATTTTTTCACGTTTCAAAATATAATAAATAGAAGATGCCCGTCGGAAACCGAATCTACAAACAACATGTGATCGATTCATAAATAGTTAATTTAATATAATTGAATAATAAACAATAATTAAGAAGCGTTACAATCAATAACTTAAAAAATGAAACCGTCTTCTTTTTTGTCAATATCAAGTTTCATACAAAATAAAGCATTAAAACACTTAAAGCCGTTCATGTACTTATCACCGTTAAAAGGATTTTTCCGTGTTTATCGTTATCGTCAATGCTGATAGCAAGGGCAACGGCCTCAACATTGCGTGACGGTGACGTACATACGTTCAGACAATTGCTCGAAAACACAAGACAAATTATGCATGTTAAATAACAATTATAATATGACGAGTATTTTTATTTATTTATTCAAACTTTATTGACCACAATATATAGATATATATTAAGGTACAAATGGCGAGCTTAATGCAAGTTGCATTCTCTACGAGCTAACCATTAGGCTAAGCAGAGAAACACGAAATAGCGGTTTTAAGCTAGATGTAGCAGATAATTTAGATAATACTATACATACTTACAAAAATAAATATGTTAATAAATAAATAACATATAATACATACATAATTATATACATATATATATAAATAACAATACATATAAACATACAACCTATGTAGAGTATGTAGATGTATGTAGAGTATGTAGGTATGTTGCGAGTTGCGAGGCCCGGCTTTATTGTAGTACCTACCTATCTATTTTGTACCGAAGTTATTTTATTTAGTTGTTATTAATATTCTGTTTTACGTACCAAAAGTTTGCAAGCAGCGAAATATTTTGAGAGTTTCCATGTGAAGGCCACGCATTCGATCCCGGTTGTTGTCATTAGATAACAGTCGTTAGGCCAGGTCAGAGGCCCTCGGGTGACTTATACACTTCCGACATGTTGGCCGGTTTGTGAATAGATGAATGAATAAAATGTATGAATGAATAATTGAAATGTTTATTCGAAATATGTAGGTTTTTACAAACACTTTTCGAAAGTCAAAAAGTAAAACAGTCGCTTCTACAAATCCCTACGGTGAGCCTTGAAATAAGAAGCGGCAAGACACTTCCAAGGAGATTCGTGAAGGGATTACAGTTCACCGATCAGCAATGGAGCAACGTGGTGGAAATTGCTCTAGGCCTTCTCGGTTATGATAACAGACCTGCGTCTGTGATGTACTCGTATATCTATCACAAAATACATTTATATATGTATGTAGGTAGGTACATTAATAGATTGAAGCTATCTCAGCAGAAACAGTTCCACTTTGTTACAAAAACGTCATGTATGAATATTCTTAGTATTCTCAGTCACAAGCGAGCTCTCGTCGCCGGTGGCTCCTGATGACGAACCTCGGAATTGGTTCGAAACTAGTCGGGCGAATCCGACAAAATAGTAACGTGAGGTAAGCCGTGTGATATACGTAAAATGTATTCAAACACTCACGAATCATTCAGTACTAAAATTCTTAGTATAATGGTAATTCGTGGTTTTCCATTACGTAGACAACAGAGTTGATTTAGCTACAGGGTGTGAATTTTAATGATTTCGCGGAATCCCTCTAATAAGTGGGAAAATACATACATACGCTTACCAAAAGCGTTAACATTACAAGATTAGCAGGTGCTATTATTAATCGATTAAGCCTGGTATTTCATTCTGATATTTTCTAATCAATGAGCTACGTGTTTAATATTATTAATAGTGATATTCACAATCAAGAATTGGGCAGAAGACAGATTTAAATGTAAGAAGTTTCCATGTTTTAAAGGATATGTTTTATGGTTTGCTTTATTGTGAAATATTTTTTAACCCATGCATAATACATATACTGTAGTATATATAATATTTGTAATATTTACTTCTTTACTTCCTTTTATGTCTTCCTTGTCCTTTGTCCTCTTTATCTCCTTCTTTAGTTCCTTCCTTATATATCCTTGCCTCTGTTTATTACTTTGTTTATTGCTTTATTACTTGTATTTTACTTTATATCAAAGTTTATATCTGCTGAAATTGTAAAATGTTGATATTGACTACTTTTTGATAATTCATGTAATTATTCCTTTGGCTTTTCACTTCTAGGACTATTTATAAATTGTAAATGTTACCTTCTTTAATGTTTTAGTACTTATTCCTTCTTTATTTTGATAAATTTCTGTAATTTTATATAATATGATTTCATGTTTATTTACTTTGATGACATCTGACGACTCTTTAGTTTTTCTATTTATCCAAATTATTTTTAATTGTAACCTTCTTGGACTTATTATAATTTAACAATTCAAATATTGAACAGATTAAGAAAAGGAACGCCGGCTCATTATTGGACATATTGGACAGCTACCTAAAACAGCGTTTTAGCTTGCAAATTCTACGTTTATTGCTAAAATGGAACTAATAGTGATAAAATTACTCCGAATTCCGCCCGGTTTCCTAACTTAATATCGTTCAAGAGAGATTTATAACATCCGTCCTAGATATCTAGAACAGTTTCAGTACTAAATAATATCCAATTGAGGCGTAGTCGGTATCAAAACGGTAAATATTATGCCCATAACTCAAGCCACATTGTAAATTATGATATGTATAGGGAAACCCATTTTGTGAGATTACCACAACCACAATGAAATGAATGAAGCTTTAATCATCCTTATCCTTACTAATATTATAAATGTGAAAGTGTGTTTGTTTGTTTGTTTGTTTGTTTGTGACGCTTTCACGTCGCAACAAAGCTATTATATGGTAAGGTTTATGTGTGTGGGGATAGTTAGGAGGGTGGAGAGTGACGTAGGCTACTTTTTACCGCGAAAAAACATCCCATTCCCATGGGAAGATCGATGTTTTGTTAGTTGCTAGATATTTATTTTCGGAGTTGTTAATAGATGGCGTTAATTTGCAAGTTCTGAATTACGCTATGAAATACTACATGTAATTTACTTAAGTCATAGGCAAATGTAATAGGCTACTTTAGCTCTGCCTCGAGAACTCCCCGCTCCGGCTGTATTCAGTGTACCGCCCGCCCGCTGGCACTATCCTGTTGGCTGATGTCCGCAAGTTGCTGGACTCGCCGACACCGGTGGTGGGCGCGGGCGACTGGAACTGCATCCGGGGTGGAATAGCCTAGCTGCCAACAGAAGTGGAAGGCTACTTTTTGATGCCGCTGAACAGCACGGCTACACTGTCGAGGGTGTTGCACACCGTTACCGCGGCTCTGAATAAGAAAGAACGCGTGTGTGCAGTATTCCTCGACATGGAAAAGGCGTTCGACCGTGTTTGGCACGACGGCTTATTCTCTACAAGATCTCGCAGTCGTCGGCGCCCCGGAGTGCCGTTAAGGTGATCTCCAGTTTCCTCGAAAATAGAAGCTTCAGAGTAGTGGTTGAAGACGCCGAATCCACCGAGCGTCCGATCGCAGCCGGCGTCCCGCAAGGGAGTTGCCTGTCCCCGGTCTGCTACGCCTGATACACCGACGACATCCCGGCGGCAGGGGGGCGTCGCTTGCCCTATATGCCGATGACGTGGCGTACATCACCACGTCGCTGAATAGAACCCACGCCATCGTCACGATGCAGCGTGCGCTTGATGCCCTCCCCGAATGGCTTGCCGCGTGGAGACTGTCGGTGAATGTCGAGAAGACGTAGGCCGTGAACATAAGAGGATACCTCAACAGGCGGGACCCTACTCTGGAGCTTAACGGACAAGATATCCAATGGGCCCCACAGGCCAAATACCTGGGGGCAAAATCGACGGAAGACTTTCGATGAAGCCACAGGTTACGAAAGCCGTCGCGAATTCCAGAAGCGCGATGGCAGAAACCAGTGCTCTCCTCGAGCCTCCCTCTCGGACTGAAGCTCGGGGTCTACAAGACCTACATCAGATCCCGCCTCACGTACGCGGCACCGGCGTGGTACGCGCTCGCCAGCGAACCGCAGCGCAAGAGGATGCGTGCGGTTCAGGCGATTGCGCTCCGCCGGCTGACTGATGCGCCGAGGTACGTCAGGAACGCCGTCATCCAGAGGGACCTTTGAGTCGAGAGCCTGGACGACTTCATCGAGAGATTGGCACGCAACATGTTCGGGCGTGTCGACGCGTCGCGGTTCCCGCATCTGCAGGACCTGGTGCCGCTCCACACCCGTCCACCGGACCGCTGGGCCTTCCCGCGCGACTTGCTGGTTGCGCGGGACGGGGCTAGCACTGACTGATACTGGGGCTTCGTAAGTCGTCGCCCGGCGCTGATCGGCTCCTGCTGGGCTTCCCACCAGCGGGATTCACCCGGTAGGGCCTCGATCGCCTGGGCGGCGCGAAGATGAACCCCATCCCGTTTAAGACTTTGTGGCCTGTAAAAAGGCCACCACTCACCGGACTTGACCTATTGGTTAACCATAGATGGACAACCAAGGGCCTTAGGGCCCAACCCAAGGACCGGCCCGTTTTAATGGGCCGCGAGAGACACCCCCAAAGGGGAACTAACTGTCCCGAGGGCTCCACACACCTCAGACAGGGTGGAGTGAAGAGAGCGAGTAGTAGGCTACTTTTTAGCCTAAATTCCTACGGGAGTGAGACCTACGCGGCTGTTACCTACGGGTCCCGAAGCGAAGCGCGGGCGGTTCTCTAGTAGAACAATAATTTCACTTTGTACAGCTGTTTCATTTAGGTACCTAGTATGTATTAGGGTATTTTTGTGTGAATAGCTGATAAAGGAGCCTATGAGCTTCTCGATAATGATAAGTCATCACCATCACCCATGGACGTCAGCGATATCCAAAACATCAGAGATGCGTAAACGAACACAGGAAAGAAAGTTGAACATTTGGATAAAATACATAAATAAATAAATAACTTTACACACTCTTAGCCCCAAACTACGATTCCCTATGTCTCGGGTGCCATATACATTACAATACACAAAACAAGGACACACAACCGAGAACGGTTTAAACTCATAATTTAATCATCACCCTTGGAACAGTATCCGGCATGTTACTCATTGTGCCATTCAGGTTGTGATGATAAACTGTTTTCCTACATACGAACTCAAAGTCACACACATAAAATCAGTACGATTTTAGGCACTTCTCACACAACGCTATAATTTATGATCTACGCGACTGCAACGCAATCTAAATTTTGTATGTATCTGACACTTTTGACTGACAGGAGACGCGTCTACGATGCGACTCCTGTCAGTCAAAAGTGTCAGATACATAGAATTTTGGGATTGCGTCGCAGTCGCGTAGCTAATAAATAGCGTAATGTGAGAAGTGCCTAAGTTTCAACGTCATAGATTAAAGACCTCAAAAAAAGGGTATTCGTTAGATTATGAAGGATAACGACACAATGAACTTCAACTGTACTGAAATATTATGAGTCCACATCCACTTATTATTTTTTACTCTTTACCAAAGTAACTTCGCAACCATCTATAATTGAAGTCTAAAACAAAGTTGTGACTCACCACAAACTCCATAAAATTGAGAAGCAAATGCAGTAGCGTTTCCAAGAAACAACTAAGACCCATGTTTGTTTCCAAAATCATAGCTTTAGAATTTTTTATTTCGCAATAAGCGATGAACGTAAGGCTGCAAAAAACCATTTTGAAGATGATGTGAATTTCATTTTCTGTTTGACACGTCGTTTCCAATGCTTCTTATTTTGGGAATTATGAAAACGTCACACCTTAAACTGATAGGGCCTTATTAATAAATGCGACTTAAAGTTAATCCAGGTTTAAATTTTTTTGTCCCTGTCATTGATTCTCTAAAGTCAAAGGTTAGAAAAAGACAAAACCATTTAAACTCGGAGTAAATTTAAACCACGCTTATTAATGAGACGGTTATTGTTCTATAAAAATCTCATCGTCATAAAAAAATATAGCTTGCCTTTAGCCAAACGACGAATTTCCACCGTCACATAATACGAGCTTTATACGCTTTCGATAAAATATTCAACGCTTGCTTTATGACGTCGGTGCTGAAGGAACATGTGTCAGTAACTGGCCATCTTCCACTGCATTTCCATTTCATTCATATCCATCCTCCATATCATCAATGCATGTCTGATGTGATAAAGAAATGGTGAACCCAGATTTTCGGTTCAGTCAAGCTGATAAATTATGGCCGTCACGGTCTTAAATGTGACATTGTAATTGCGAGGTGCATTAAGAAAATGGAAGCTTCCCTACATCAAGGAATATAATTAGTCAATATTCAATGATACTTACAAAAACTAATCTAAGAGTCATCCATAAAGTTATCAAAGATTCGTGATCTTGTTCGGCCCGTGTAATTGACTTTGACCTTGTCTGATCGATACGGCGTAGCTTTACCCCCAAAATATGGGAGGACCACAACAGCGGACAAACAACACTCGTGAAGAAGATAATATTTACACTTTATTATGATTTGCTCGCGGATAAAATCATTCGATTTGGTTACACATATTTATGTTTACTATAGCCCCAGAAAAGTGGATTCGATTTTTATTCGCCTGAAACCATTTTGCGTTAGAAACGATGGAGCGTTAACATTTTACTAAAGAGGCTATTTAAGGAAGCCGTAATTTATAGGCCGGCAATTCGTAAACGATTTATAAGGCATGTTAGTTAATAATACCAGTGGCTTGGTCGCAGTTCGTGTAGACAGGAAATTGTGTTATTCATATTTTTTATTACGTAGCTCCTAAATACACACACACACCAAACTTATGTTTTATGCCAACATAATCTTATTCTTCTTTTTAAAATCAAATTATTGACGTCATCTATATAGAATCATAACGAGTGAACTCTGTTTTTTCAATCTCTTATTTTAACTTGCAATGTTTGTATGTGCTCTCGGGTCAAAGCTTACAAGCTGAATTAGGATTGCTTCCTCTTGCTTCACAGATTTACTTTACTTACTATTTTAAATTTCGATGACAACTTACCACAGATGGCTCGTTTGATTGCCACGAGCTGCTACTATTTACAAAGAAACGAGTGACAGTTTCCTATTGAAATTGATCCTATTACTAAATAACCGAACGTAGACAGTACACCTACTATCTTGAGTAGAATTCCTGAAGTTTCAGTAAGGAGACAGATCTTGAATGCAAACGAAGTCCTTTACAATTGCTCAGTACGTTTTATTTTTTAATTTCATTCATGACGTTCAAATAACAATATCGGATTTAATAGAATTGTATCTTCATATCACGACGTTTTACCAACACACGTTAGAAGCATTCACAAGCTGATGACAGCTCTCCTCCTTGCTGCCACCATGTCGTGAATGCCTCTCTAGCACCCGGAGTTACGTCAGTTTTAAAGTCGTCCAGATTTAAGAACCTCCTTTCAATTGCGCCGACAAGTACCTATGTACCTAGTACAATGGTATTCTTAACTTTACGATGTTAGTTTTGTGTGGAGGTACATGAATTGTTACCTGCAACAACAGCAATAGCTTTAAACATATTTTAATATAAATATGTTTCAAGTGTCGCCACATTATATCTTACATTATATACATACTTTATATGGAAGGCATCAGTTCAGTCAGTTCAGAATTCAGATTTGCCGGATAAGAAAGTCAATGCAAAGTTATTGCATATTCTCAAGGCAACTGTGTCTGTCTCATTTCCTTTGTGGTGTTTGTTACTTTTGTTAGTAAATGTTTTGCGCCGAAAGGTATACCTAAAGCTGTCCGAAAAACAAGTTCGTGAATTTGTACTGTCGGAACTAAATGATGGATCAACTGATGGAAAAACTCAAGGAACTCGCTGACAAGGAGGTGTCTCGTCCGTGGTAACTTGGTTTGTAACAGACCACTTCAATTCATAGCTGATTTTATAGCGGCAATACGAAGTATTGGAAGATAACCAAAAATACAGAATCTTTGTAAAGAAATCCAATACTTCATCAAAATCATTCCGAAAAACCCCTGTATTATACCTAAAGAAAAATATCTGGAGTCGATCTGATGAAGCCTAAAGATACTCGAGGGAATTCCTCAGCGATCTACAACAATTACCTTTTGTTTGGGCTTGATTAATTTGTAGTGATAGAACTTTACATTCAGATGGGTTGAATTGAGCGCCATCTAGCGATTTTTTTTTTGGAAAAAGCAATTATTATTGTAGCAATGTGGGATAACCGATAGGTAAAAAGTCTTTGTAGCGTCCTAATCTTAGTTAAGGTAGTCAGTCACAACCAGATTGAAAAGCGGAAACCGACGAATTCAGAAAGGACTAGCAGTGATTGTAATCCCATTAGAGGAGGCCAATGTCATTGATAAATATATTATTTCTATTGAACTTAAAAATGTATACGTGCAATAGTAATACTTATCACTCCTTTTATACGTATATAATTTAAAACATTTTGTGCGTAGATATATACCTATTATCACCTTTGGGTATTACAAGTTGACAATGACTTAGAAGCAAGTACCTATCTCGGAATAAGAAATGATATTGTGTATGAGCAAGTCGAACTACGCTGTATTCTTGGGTATCAAAGGAAAATAATGATTTATGTCACGTAACAATACGGATATGCGCAAACTTTATAAATACAGTATTATTGTTATCGACATTAGATTTCCTTTTCAAATTGTCATGGAATAAATAATGTAAGCACATTTATATCGATTCACTTACAATATTTATTTCGCTGGCTCTTTGTAGATAAACTGTTAAACTTGCTTGCTTTTGGTCGCTTTAACTTTTACGTGTAATTTATTATCCAAGCATCTACGAGTAGCTACGTATCTCAAATGTATACTTTGAACTCCGGTTTAGAGTATTTTTAGAGAATATCTAACAAATACTGCTGTATAACATGTTTGTGTCAGTTTAAGGAGTCGTGTTTTTAAGCTATTGTATAGCTTTTATCGCGGGCCTTGAGCGCGGGGACCGAATTCAAAAATTTCGTAACGAAAATTTATTACACCCTACACACAGACATAGTTACTATGTCTATGCACCCACACATCGATAAATACCAGAACTTTTAACTGAGTTAACTAACTTTTACTTTATAACGGCTAAACCGATTTGGCTAATTTTAGTCTTGAAATATTCGTGGAAGTTCAAGGAAGGTTGCAGCGATGAGAAAATATGAAAAATTGCGAGCAAAATACTAAAAATATAAATTTTAATTTCCCATACAAATCTTACCTGTCAAACATTTGATTTTCGCCCCGTCGGTTCGGTGTTTTAAGAATAATTACATGTAGATCTGGATTAAATAAGGCGTTGGAATCGACAACATGTATTCATAATAGTCGAATTATCGCGTATTTAGGTTTAAAACATACAAAATAATAACATGACATAAAATAATGACACTATATTAATGACTTGAGGGTGATAGAGACAGTGCCATACAGGCAAGGCAAACTGTATGGCACTGTCTCTGTCACCCACACGTCATTCACGCGCCAAAAGATCGTTGTAGGACTTAAATGTCAAATGTCAATTTTCTTTTTAAAAAGAATTATTTTGTCAAATAAAATAGTTCTTATGCTTTTGTTCAGAATATTTAAATCTTCTTTGCACAAATTAATGCATTACTTATCCGTTTCTAATAAAGATTAAAATGTCTTGCACCTATAATGTGACGTTATGATGTACGTATTCTTAATAGCGGCTACAAACTCACGCCGAGAACCCCCGAGAACACCCGAGAAGCGTGAATGTGATCGGTTTCTCGCAGTCTCGTTCTCGGGCTCGCCTGTGCTCGGATCGGTGTCGGTATTTTGTTTTGTTAATTTATATATAATGATATGCAATAGCTTTACCGCGGCAGTCTCCGAGTGCCACACGTCTTTTTTTATGGAATTTAACCCCTACGTTGCCGTCTAAATCAACAATGACAGCCCTAAAATAAGACTCAAAAAATCAGTTAGTTCTCAATTAGTTTTTAAATAAGTATGAGGACTTAATAATGTTATGCATTGTTAGTCCTGTTAGTTATTGTTAGTAATAATCCCATCAGAAATTCTTCGTAGTCTCGTTCTTATTCGGTCATAGTTAAATTGTTACACGTTACCGTAACGACACAGATAGGTAGTCGCCTCTAGAAAAGGTTCTATTTATGACAATGCAATTCAGAGATAGAGTTTTCGAATCTATGATGCAATTCATATACTGTATGTATAAAGGAATTAATTTTAAACATTTTAAAACGCTGCTATCGTCGACTGATTGAAATTTGATTATGATGATAATTTAAAAAAATCTAAGAAAAAGAAACTTACCTTTCTAATCAATTAAAATTATAGTTTCTTATGTCATAATTTTATAAAATGTAATCTTATTTTCGTAATAATTTTATGAAAGGTAATCTTATTTTTATTAAATGGCAACACTACTCGACCCCGCCACTCTTTTGTGACAACTTCCGGTGAAAGGATTGAGAGTGGTGGGGTTGAAACAGCGTTTGGATTATTGAGTCAGGAGCTCGGCCAGTCGTTCGATAATCGTCGAGGTGATAAGTTGTCTAGTTGTTGAAACTATGCTAGTTGGCTAATGGTACGGGAGCCGACGATGCTAAATGTGTACTTGCTCGAGCGTCATAGAGACCTATTGGGTTGCAAAGGTTAGATGATAAGGAGAAAAAAATGTTATATAATGTATACCTTTTCATCGGTGGGGGAAGCGGCTATAGATCTTTAAATATGTAAAAAAAAACTGCCGCATGGACATACTCGAGCGCGTCAGATATTGATACCATCAATGGCCTACGTATTTTTAATAATGTATGTATGTTAATCTGACCGTTTGCATGGTGGGGGTGATCGTACGTAAGGGTTGAAAATGAAAAAAAAAAAAATTTAATCGAGCGCGTCAGATTTTCTAAGGGGGTGTTAAGTGCACCAAAAAAAAGCTCTAATTCAATAATCTGACGATTTGGATGTGACCCAAACTCGCAGTCATTATACTAATATGCAAAAAAAAATCGCCATTTTGAAATACTCAAGCGCGTCAGATTAAGATATATATGGTTCATCTTTATGTCCTAGACTTGCTGTCTCTTAATCTGACGATTATCTAGAGGGATTTCCCTAATCTGCCAAAAAAAAAATTAAATCATTGAACTTAATTAATAGAAAAGCTCAGGAAATAGCATGCAAATAAAAAAGTGTATGTTTTTAAGTAGAATACTTGTATTTACATAATATAAGGGCCGTAATATCAATCATAGTTTAAACTATGCTTCAGAGTTTAGTCACGAATTATATTTTCTTAAGATCAACGGTAGATAATCGATCAAGTCCAGTTTAAATTATTTAAACTCTCCCGAAGGTTGGTTAAAAACCTCCTTGTGAGATTAACCTTTCGTTTAATTTGACGTTTCTTCAAGATAGTTTTTGAGTTATTCATAATCATAATAATGTGTATTGAATTTATGGTAGTTGCCTCATAACTTTTGACTGGGTATTCCGATTTTTATAATTTTTTTTTATTCGGAAGCTGGTGCTTGTCTTGTGATATTGTATAAATTTGAGCAACCTCTAATGGGCAGTTTTTGAGTTATTTTTAATAATGTGTGTTTATGGTCGCTACCTCATAACTTTTTACTGAGAATTTAAATTTTCATCCTTTCATCCTTTTTTTTAATCGAAAGCTCGTCGTATGTTTTCGTATAAATTTGAGCGAAATCTGACGGGTACTTTTTGATTTATCTCTACTTATCGATTTTGAACATTAAACTTTAATGACGAATTTTTGTTATTTTGGCTCTTATAAATCGTCAGATTATATATTTTTCGTTATCCTTGAATCATTTCCTTCAAAATAAATAAAAAATTAGCCACGCTCGAGAATGTCAAGATGGCGTTTTTTTTTAACAACTTTGTAGCCCTCCCCTTTCATTGCGTCATTCTCAAATTGTCAGATTAGTGGAATACACACTTTTTAGCATGTAATTAACTCACCGTACCTTAATCTGACGCGCTCGAGAATGTCTGATGATCAATTTTTTTTTACTAATCTGATCCTTTATTCTTGAGGCGCGGCCTCATATATGGGGCTCATATTTGGTGGAGCTACTTAACTGGGTGCCAGATACCTCCTGTACCTTAATCTGACGCGCTCGAGTAAGTACAAAAATCCCCTCTTGGGCTCCCCAGCTATAATAAGCAATTATATAATAATTGTTAAAAAGTGAAATAAAGTATTTACTGTGCTGAGAATTGGATTTTTCTTCTGATATTTCAGAAGTGAGATGTAACTTCACGTCCCACACATGGCGGGCTAGGTTATTTAAGTTTTTCAGGTCATAATTGTCAGATGATAATATTGTGAGGCGTGGATGGCAAGTGAAGAGATGTGAAGATCATGCCATGATAAAACTTAATAATTTTGAAGTTAAATGGCAAGTATCGGTATGAAGGATTTTCAAGTAAGACGGCGAGTATTGGTATGGCATAATTTTTATTTCATTACGTCCGAGGTGATATTTCAATGGTCTATAGAAATATGAATATTTCATTGCTTAAATTCTTGTGTAAACTGGATTGTGTGTGTGTGTCAAATAGTTTGTTAAACAATCTTGAGTGATTAATAGTAACATGAATCTCCGGTTATAATGGTTTAAGGCAGCACTGGTAGCGACTTTATTTTCTTTTGTTTTCTTTCGCTGAAAAAACAAATCATTCAAATACCTTGGTCGAAGCCAAAGTTGCAAGGCTTTGATTTAAGTGTAGTTTAACCAAGTGTCACACAATGAAAGATGGTAATAACTTACGTTCCCTTTTTTTAAAATTTTATGAGGGTAAATTTGGGGTTAGATTACTAGGCTGCCTGAGGGTCAAGTACGATTTGAAGTATTGTGTTATAAGAAGTGAATTTGAGTAGAGTATGTAATAGTGACGAATATTCGTTCAGCTGATCGGCTCTTTGTTTTTTTTTGTGAATTTGAATTTGAATATGTTTTCGATTTAAAATTGAAAATCTACGTTCACAAAATTGTTAAAGAAAAAGGGGGTAAGGTACTATAAGGTCGTGGTCGTGCCTAAAAAGAAAAATAAACGTTAGATGTGATAGATTTTGTTATTCGATTATATATACATATATTATAGTATATAAATATATTTTCAATTGAAAACATGGTATGGTACCTATACAGTGCAGTAAGTTGCTTTTAATATACGTGTTCTTTCCTTTCGTGACATGTGTTAAATTCTTATCATTATAGCTTGGCAAGAATGAGTATCCTTTTAATGATTTTGGTGTGTGGTGATTTGAAGCGCCGCATATTGCTGAAAAGGGTTATTTTAAATAAAAACTCACAAAATAATTTGCTTTATTGGTGCTCAACTGGACGAAGTATTCGATTTAACGAGTACAAAAATAATTAGCGTACAATTTCAAAAACTGAACGGTTTGGTTTTTCACTGGTAACGTAGTTCGAATTATAATCAAAAAAAAAAATGTTCAATTACAGTACAGCTTATTTGTTTACGTTGTTTTAAAAGTGAAACACAATAATAATTTTCCAAGTTTTGTTTACTATGTGACGTAATATTTTGAAGCTGTCTTAGTTTTCAGTTCAGCTTTCGAGGATGTACAGGTTATTTCAATGACGATCGGAAACAAGAGCAGCTCGCGCAGGTTACACGCGTGTTATGTGGAACGGCACGAAAGTTGCGTGCGAGGTGGAGTGCATTCGTGTGACATTGGACGACGAGGTTTGGCAACCATTGTTCCGGGAAAAGGGTAACCCATTATGCCTGTCTGGAGTTACTGCTGCGGATCTGACGGAATATAGCAGGTGATCTGTATTGTTTGTTTTCTTAATTAATCAGTCGAGTTCATAAATGAGCTTTGGTTATTGATTGTTGGTTGTCGGAATACTGGTTATAACAGAATATTTAACAGGAAGAATAACTCAATATAACATATCTTCGGGATAACAAATTAATTGAATTAAAGTTTTTTTATAACATAAGGTAAACACCAGAATTACGGACAGTTTAAGAAACTTTTTCTAGTATTCTTGAAATTTTACCAATGTTGTGAAAGTTACAGTACTGAATATTCTTAAAGCGTAAAGTCCGGTCATTTTTTTTAAATAATCAACTGTGTTACGCATGAGATACAGCAAAGCTGGTTGCAATTTATTTGAGAAATAAAAAAAAAAAATCTAGTTTTTATCCAGTTATGAACATAACCTAGTTGTGGACATCCAATAATGAACATAATAAATCGGACTTTTACCAGTAATTTTGTTTTGCAAGTTTATTCTAGGCACAATACTTATACAACACATACAATTTATACAATTACATACAGTACAATACTTACGATTTATTTGCTGCTTCGGATAATTTTAACCTTTTTTTTTTACTGCTTCGATAGCGCCCAGCCCATTTGTTAAGGCGTATAATTTTCTTAGGAGACATTTTTTTTTTAAACAAAAAAAAAATCTCTATCATTTTGTATCACAGTCCATTACAGGATTTCTATAAAATATCCAATAATGGACACATATGTCCATTACTGGTACATATGCGAATTTTTATAAATTGCAAGGAATAATATTTAGTTAAACTAGTTAATAATGAGAATACATGAAAGTAAAATTAAGTTTCGACACTTGTCCATTATTGGAACTATTCAATTACAGCACATCAGTTATAAACATCATTAAAATATATAAAAAAAAAACCATTTCCCGGAGTAAGAACACTGTGCGTTGCTATCTTAATTTCATGGTTAATAAAAGAAATAAAACAGATTTTGATCAAAATACAACAATACTAGTTTCCAGACGAAACTTTTTTCTCACTACACCAACAAATTCCTTAAGAAAAGCTGCTAGTATCAATTGAGGATCACATGAACACTCACGTTATTTTGTCTATCTAACAAACCGAATTGAATCAAATTTTAAACTTAGAGAGCTCGATATCTATTGTACATATGTCACAGTGTTACGAATTAAAATAAAAAAATTGGTTGCCTGTAACGTCGGTATACGGGCGAAAGTTTTACGTGACAACGACTTTAAGTGGTAAAATAATTTTAATGTGAATATTCATTCGTATAGTAGGAAGAAGGATGAAAAATAATAGTAACAATTTAAAACATTTATTTATACTGTCTAACCGTCATGTGAAGGCGGAAGCAATTTAAGTTTAATGTTTTATTTTTGTTAAATAGTTCCTCACTTGTAAACAAGATGGCATTGTACCAATTTGTGAAACGCGCTAACGAGTGTAACGTGGAGTTTATATAAGAGAAAAATTTATAAAGGGCAATGTGTCGACTTCTTTGGTTTTATAATAAACTGCTATTTTGGGTTTGCAAGCAGTTGTGGTTATTTGTGAAGTTGACCCTGCGTTCCCGTATCTTCATGGGGTAAACGTATACAAAGAATTATATTTAAAACATTGTAACACCATCCGCCATCTAGCGCTGCTAACCGTTAGACCATTAACCATTAGTCACAACTAAGTGAGGTAACAAACTAGTTACTCTACTTAACCATAGATGGCGCTGTACCATTTTCTGTACACTGTTACCAAGGAACGTGAGCGGAGCTTACTAACGCAGTTTCTTGAAGTGCCTCCCGGCAAACCAATTTATAAGACGTTGTCACGTCAAAATATTTCATGTCCTTATTTTAAAGGATTAAGTACTTTATTTTTTGTCCATTACTGGTGCGTTTACGGATGGAATTACAACTAAAAGTACTCCATTAAGTTATTACTAGAGTTACCGTATGGGTTTTAAGGTAAAAAAAGTAATCTGTTTACTATTATTTTGTCAATTGAGCTAAACCAAGTAGTCACAATTTTTTTTTTTTTTGAGTTATCTGAGTTTGAATATTAATGAAGTGAGAATTTTGATACAATGAAACTAAAATTATCAATAATGGGTCTTGAAGTTTATCAATCAGTTGTACCTAAATATTAAGATGAGAAAGTAATTATTTGTTTTGATAATTTTGAAGTAACAAGTTACTAGGTATGTAACATTTGAGGTAGGTACCTACCGATCTGTGATATTGTCTCGAGGGGCATTTCATGACATAATTATATCATGATACTTGGCAGATTTAAGTTATACTTAGTGAGACGTCACAGAATCGATTTCTGAGTGAAGGCATTATATCCTGCAGTTAGTCATGATATGGACTAGTAATTTATTTGGACTATTTTATAATGATTCAGTGAATGGAATTTAATAGAAACTTCTATAAAATGTTCAGTATTAAATACTGATTTTTGAAATTATTACTAAATGATATAACAACGAATTACATGACATTATATTACTTTAATTTTTTTTTTAAATTTCACACTTATTATTTATTTATTGAATAAAATTCAATTTATTCATTAATTATAGCGATACAATATAGGTATTATTTATTATTATTATGAGAATTTATTAATACGACAATATTTATACGTCATTACATTTTGTTTTTAATTTACTTGGCAATGGAACAAGTTAAATGCAATTGAATTAATAGCTGATAATAATCTGAAATTGATGCCAAAGCATCCTCCTCTCTTTTAAGTTGCCGTGCCCGACAGGGTCCATGATACTAATGTAAATAATTATATTATACTTACCACCTATTGTACCTATCATGCGGGATCTTAAAATCCAGGCATGTACGCCCTTAGGAAAAAAAAGGGGAGGAAACTGGAGTTAAAATTACATTAAAATGCAAAGTAAATATACGCAGTGGGGTCCCCTGATAAGGACACCAAGATCTGATGATGGCATCTTAGAGAAATCGAGGGGACCTGTCGAAAATTTGTATGGACGACTAGTGTGTTTGTTCATGTTATCATAAGTACATTATAGCGCTACCATTTCATGAAGGTCTGGAGTCGATCTGATGAAGCCGAAAGACAGTTGAGGGAACTCCTCAACGATTTACTGCAATTATCTAGTGTTTGGGCTTGATTAATTTGTAGTGACGAGAACTTTACACTTCCATGTTGTATTGAGCGCCATCTGGCGAGAAGTTTTTAAGTTATCCCTGCTTATCAAGGTTGAAGTCGGTTATTTTTTTGGTAAAAAGGAATTATTTCGATACCTACTGTACAAATACGACACTATTAAATTGCATTTGATAGGGGCTACTCTCCGGTAATGCACAAACTGTTACACTGCTATTCTCCAAAGATGCAAATCATGCATATACATATGTTACATAAGACTTTTTATTGAGATCATCATTTACATCAATAATAAAAATATTTATTTACTGACTACTGATTTACTTTTAAAGCATTAAATGTGAGTTTAACTCGTAATTGCAATTTAATCTATGTATATTAAATGTATACTACCTATTTAGGTGTTCGAGCCTTAGCTTGAACCACATTTGAGATTACCTTCCAATATTCGTCATTAAAATAGGCTATCTCACTCGCACAATGCATCAAAATATAGTGTTGTCTCTGTCTATGCCTTCTCCCCCCTCCTCACACGCAGCGGCCGGTGGCCATTTTGCTTCAGTACGCTTTCAATATTCGTCGGGGCAACACGTAAACCGTACAAGCAAGTACTTACTCTGAAACTTGCCTCACATTCCGCTCGACGCTCATAAGCTCAGCGACGATATTATTTCCGCTCGGCGCCTGTCGGCCCAGCGACGATATTATTCCCGCTCGGCGCCTGTCGGCCCAGCGACGAAGCGTGGCGCGTCGGCTCGTTGAGACCACGCGCCACACTGCTCGGGACGACGCGATGGCTCAAATGGAGCAGCGTCGTCTCGATTGAGGCGACACGTCGTCTCGATTGAGTCGACACGTCGTCTCGATTGGGGTGGCACGTCGTCTCGGTTGAGGCGGCACGTCGTCTCGATTGAGGCAGCATGTCGTCTCGATTGAGGCGACACGTGGTCTCGATTGATTCGACACGTCATCTCGAATGAAACGACGGCTCAAATGAGGCGACCGTTCAGATGAGACGACATGGTCTCTAATGAGGCAACTTGTCGTTTAGGGTAACGAGCGAGCACATAATGTATATACATATTGCTCTGATTTCAATAAAGTTAAGCAGCCACTTGTTTACTTGCAGAAAATGGCCGAATTATCTACTTTGGGTGAACTGGCCTTGGAGACGTATCAAACTGATACAAGAGCATTCTCGGTAATCGTTGCTGCTGTCGACCAACATTTTCCGAACGGTTGGCACGAATGGAACAACTACACCTTTCAAGAGTTGTTTGGGAGTTGTGGGGATCAGATATCCCCCTCCGTAGAAATAAAGCTAAGATTCGCCATCCCTATTGTGGATATGGCTGGTGCCTTCAACCTATCAGCATCATCCTTGTCGAAGTGCGAATACAGTGCTCACTCTTATATGCCCCCCACAGTGTAATGGGAAAAATACATGCACCATCTTACAATATATTCAGGGACACCGTGTCCAGACTCAAATCAAAATTAAAAAGACGCTTGGATGCCTCCTCCGAGCTAGGAAGTGACGACCCACGGTCAAACACCGATGAAGCATCAAAAGCAATCCACTCACGCTCAATTTGAGAAGCAGACCAGGGCAGTAATGAGCACTTATTAGCTACTATCCTTAGCCAACAAATGGCCCTGTTTCATAAAATGATTAATATGCAATCGGAACAGAATGAAAATGGTAAGTTGTTGCTGCAAGAAAAATCAACGACAAGACTTAGATCAAGACTTAGATGGATCCTTTGAATCCCTCCCAGATAGCACTGGGGATGATGTAGGAATTGCCCCTCGGTACGTTCACGAGAAGTTGAACTTAGGGGCACAATGCATGCATCATGCCGAAGCATCTGATAGTGAACCTACTCTCGATTTCACCATGAAGACCACAGGTCAGGAATCGAAGGGGGCTTTTGCGACTCAGAGTGGCGCAATATCCTTATGTTACGGCATACCTTTATGCCAATAACACAAAAACAATTTCAGGCTACTCCTGCCTTCTGTGCTTAAACCCGAATAACCTCCTCGCGGGTATTACCCCAGAGTGGAAATCTGTCGCTGTCCTCGAACGATTTGACCATACTTTAAGAGTGATCACAAATGGGTTAATTTAATTTAACAATGGATGGTTTTCCAACAACTGTTAGATTGTTTACCTAAATGAAAGGGAAAGTATGGCAGGACTTCGTTACAGCAGACTCAAAATTTAGGAAGACTTCAGACTCTTTACTGCAATATGTTTGTGGTCGGAGGACAGAAGTAGTACAGAACCGCAGAGATCTTTTTACATGAAGGGAATTATCTTTTTACATGAAATACCCCCTTCGGAGACTCATCTCTTTGAAGAGAAAGCTTTCACTGAGGTAGTTCAGGAACACGGGGAATTCATAATTTTTTTTCCTGACAAAAGGAAGCAAAATAAATCTTCTAGATACGGAACAACATTGTGACATATGTTATGCATATAATAAATGAAATGAAATAAATTTCAGCGCAAATCAAACCTGCATAATAACCAGGGATCTACAAGAAGAATTGATTCCCAAAATAAAGGAAAGGGTGGAATGGCACCCCACTCAAAGCACAAAGCAATCGAACCCTACACACCAACCAGGCAAATTCAAAAAAAAAGGGGGGGGAGGCACACGCAACTCCACTGACTCCATCCGAGCGGGATACCTCGCATTTCACACAAGCCAACGGAGGGAGGCACTCGAAAGTATATTAAAAATTATAAAAGGCTACAGAATCCCCTTTCGGACAACCCCACCTATAAAGCAGTTTACAAGGAGAAACAGACTCTGGCTTCAAACGAAACATTCCCTCGAATTGCCACGGCAAAACTAGATTGCAACGCCTTACAAAAATCCATTCATCAAACGGGTTTTTTGGTGAACGATGATCTTGAGGAAAAAAATCCAACAGGGAGAATCGCCCTATATTCAACCTTAAGAATTTAAACAATTATGTTCATGCCCCGTCTTTTCGTCTTATAAATCAATTTCAAATACCTCTACATCTAGAGAGGGGAGATTATAATTATGATGTATATAGATACCTCGCAGGCATATTTTCATATCCCCATTCATCAGAGTCATTGCCGGTTCCTATCCCTCGCGTATCAAGGAACCGTTTACGAAATTACTTGCCTCCCATTTGGTCCGGCAAGCAGTCCGGCCGCGTTTGCCAAAATAACGAACTGGGTTGCGCAACGACTAAGGCTAGAACACTTGCGAGTCCTATTATTTTTGGAGGATTTCCTAACAATTCACCTAGACCCCCTAATCCTGGAAAGTCAAAGCAAGTTTGCAATGACATACTTAGAGGATTTAGGGTGGCATCCCAATCGGAAGAAGTCGTCTCTAACCACATCAACCAGATTGGAGCACCTGGGGATCATTTGGACACAGTAAAAAATACCAAGAGCCTGTGCCCCAACGGTTCTAAAATAAAGCACATCATATCGAAGTTTCTGCGGTTGAAACGATAGAGTTGGCGGACGTTCCTAAATATTACTGGGTAAACTAAACTTTGCATCACTGACGGTACCGTTGAGCAGGCTTCAGTGCCGAGCACTTCAGAGAGCCTCAAATCGGTTACCAGACAAGATCCCTTACAAGAAGTTTCCCTTACGGGACTCAGCGCAAAAGGACTTATTATGGTGGATGGAGAATATTCAGAAATGCATGCCAATACATTTCGAAGATCCCTCGATCTTCATCACAACGGACGCAGCCGATCTAGGTTGGGGAACCATAGCGAACAATCGCTATTTATGGCAACAATGGTCAACGACTCAGAGGGAATGGTAGAGCGACATCAAAGAATTATGGACGGTGCTAGAAGTGCTTCGGAGACTGAATCTCGAACTGACATTGAAAACCGTTGTTCTCCAATCGGACAATCGCACGAACGTAGCTTACATAAACAAGCAAGGGGGAACGAGATCGTTAAAATTGCTGCGAGCGGCACGACAAATCCTCTTATACTGTGAACACCAACAATCTCACCTCATTGCGCGACATATTCCGGGTGTATACAATGGAATAGCGGACGGCCTGTCGAGGAACAAATCCATGCTTTTCTAGAAGTTTCGGACGCCGGAAATATATTTGTTTGCGTCGAGGCGATCAGCTGTGGCAACTTACATATGTGAGCGAGAATGTCGAAGACAAAGACGGTTGTTTCAACGACGCGTTCAGCAAGAAGTGGAAGTACAAGTTAGCATGGACATTCCCACCTCCGGCATTAATACCTCGTGTGTAACAGCACCTCCAGTCGGACAAAGGATTATATATTCTCATCGCTCCAATTTGGGAGAACGCTTTCTGGAAACCAGAATTCCGCCTCAGGGCAATGGGTTCCCCTCTGCTTATCCCGAACATCCACAAGAATTAGATCGATCTACAAACAAACCGAGCACCCCCACAGGCAGAGCACCTTAAATTGAGGGCCAGGATGGTTCGGGCTGGTCACATCAAGTAAAAGGATGGACTGAATCAGAAATTGCTTTATTAGAGTCATCCTGGAGAAAATCATTGTTAAAAAGTTTCAAACCAGTATGGAGAAAGTGGTATACTTGGGCCATAAATAAAAGTATCCCGACACACAATCCAAACCCACAAGATTTAGCAAGGTACCTTTGCTACCTTCATGATGAAGTCAAGTAAGCTCCCAGAACAAAAGCAATGCATAAGTCGGTCGTTGCAAAATTTGGAGGAGGTTTCGCTATACGCCCTCCTACTAACTAACTACTACTAACTACTAACATTTGTCTTAGAAAATGGAGGACTTAATAAACTTTTTAGTATCGTATAGCTTCAACGAAAAGGATCTCTTTGCAGTCTCCAGACATGCTAGCGTTCTACTGTTGTTGTTACTGGGGGAAGGGTCCACGACATCACCTTATTATCCCTAGAAAGAGGACCATTTGAAGATATGGACGTAGAATTACTATTTTGGTCAAACTTCGGTTCCAAAACAAATTCAATCTCCTACAGACAGTCGAGCTGTCTAGATGACTATTGAAAAATGGACGCAAGGACAACAACAATAGATTTGACATAGTTTTTGGATGAGGATATACGTCATATCAATTTCTCATAAACGTCGAGCGTCAAAGGGTATTAGCAGCATATTTATTACCACACGCGGAATCGCCAAACCTGCCTCACTAACGGTTTTTGTGGGTCGGATCAGAACTTATTTAAAGAGGCTCAAATCTGTGCTTCGGCGGGAAGTTTCCGTGCTGCCGTGGCGACACATGCCTGGACTAGCAACCGGTTTACGGGGAATTATTGGCAGTCAAAGAACACCTTCTTTAAACATTACTTTAAAGATGTCCGCAATGTTCCAAGACCTAACGTGAATGCTCTCTCTGGATCCTTCACTGTTACATAAATTAATCTTGGTAAACATTAGCCGATGTGTTTGATTAATCATCTAATTACATCAAATTGTCTTACTACGTAGTATTTAATTAATTACTTTATTAAACTCCCTCATACTATTCTGCCAAAATAATGTATTGATTGAATACTTGTCATTATTATTACAATAAATAGCTAAAAATCATTATAATATACTTATGCCTTGGACTTTAAATCTCCCTATTTATCTCTATTACATCTGTCACAGTACGCACACGCAGCGCCGGCAGATAATAAACACGTCTCAAATGTGGTTCAAGCTAAGGCTCGAACACCTAAATAGAACCGTTTTTCCCCCGAAGGGTATAAAACGGATATTTAGGTTTCAGCCGCAGCTTGAACCACACCTTCAGGTCCTTGCCGGCCTGAAAAGTACTGAAGCAAAATGGCCACCGGCCGCTGCGTGTGAGGAGGGGGGAGAAGGCATAGACAGAGACAACACTATATTTTGATGCATTGTGCGAGTGAGATAGCCTATTTTAATGACGAATATTGGAAGGTAATCTCAAATGTGGTTCAAGCTGCGGCTGAAACCTAAATATCCGTTTTATACCCTTCGGGGGAAAAACGGTTCTATTTTGAGTTTTAGACGTTTTACGTGATATTTGGAAATAGAATATGGGTAATGATAGCATAGTTATACAAGCGAGAACCCCCAATAAAGAAAAACTAAAAGACGCTTCTATTTTATTATTTATGAGACTTTATTTTTGTGCGGGTCTTTTACTTACTTTTTAATTTTTGTATTGTTGTCAGTTGGGATTGAACGCGCTTTGAACGACTAAACAGTGGAGAACAAAGACGATCGCGGGATAATGATTGAGCGAACAATGATGTTCGCTGGATAATGATTGAGCGAGCAATGATGTTCGCTGGATAATGACTGAGCGAACAATGATGTTCGCTGGATAATGATTGAGCGAGCAATGATGCTCGCTGGACTGGAAGAAATTGGTCTGTATAGTTTTTAAATAATAATACGAGCAAACCGCAATATCCATATTTATTACATGGTTTGAAGTTAAAGACAACAATTACACTTGCCCTAGTTTTAAGTTAATCTTATAAGTAAAATAAGAGTTTTGAGTGAGTACGTGACCAGCAGCCACTCAGGCGCCTCGTATTCCTAACCATTTAACCATTTTACCAATTACCAATTTACCAGTTTAATATTAATGTCTAGTATAGTAACCATTTAACCAGTTGTGATATTTTGTCAATCTAGCTTAGTATACATAGTGTTAATTAAAACCATTCAAACCATTTACATCTTTCCCTATCTCTTCTAATAACACCTATTAGAAACTTTGGTAAAGGGATAGTCGTCCACACCATACCATACCAGAGACGCGCCCTTTACAATATATATTTTAAATACACCACAGAAATGAGTAAACTTTGATGTAAATAAGAGAGACTTAGACATGATTCTAGGGATTTAATGCATTTAGGTAAATGAAGTACTTGAATCGTAACATTTTTGATCTTATCATTATTTTTTTTGTTTTATATCTAAATATAAGAGTTGAATGGATGGAAAGCTAGTCAGAGGAATTTTCAGATTTTCAGATATGACGTCATACGATGACCAAGTTAGAGGTACGCCACCTACGACTCCACCAAGGAAGCGTAAGGACGCAAAACGGAGGAAAGTTAGAAGGAAAAGAACTAAACATGAAGTGGAGAAAAAAGATGTTCACTGGATACTGATTGAGCGAACAATGATGTTCGCTGGATACTGATTGAGCGAACAATGATGTTCGCTGGATAATGATTGAGCGAACAATGTTCGCTGGATAATGATTGAGCGAACAATGATGTACGCTGGATAATGATTGAGTGATCAATGATGCTCGCTGGACTGTAAGAAATGAGTGAACTTTGATGTAAATACGAGAGATTCAGACAATTTGAATAGTAACATTTTTGATCAAACTTTTCATCATTATTTTTTTTTATAAATAGGAGTTGAATGTATGGAAAGTTAGTTAGAGGAATTTTCAAATGATGTATGCATACTTAGTACAAAATCCATACTAATATTATAAATGTGAAAGTTTGTTTGTTTGTGGCTCTTTCACGTCGCAATGTGGCTATTATATTATGATATGGTTTATGTGTGTGGAGATAGTTGGGAGGGTGAAAGGTGTAGTAGGATACTTTTTTTTTTTCCGGGGTAAAACATCTCATTCCCACGGAAAGATCGATGTTTTGTTAGTTGCTAAATATTTTGTTCTGGATGTTGTTAATAGATGGCGTTAGTAGTTAGTAAGATTCATTTGCAACAGGTAATTTGCTGAAGTCATAGATACTATAAGTTGACCAGAAATATAAAAAAAACCTCGCCATATTGCGGTAAACTCATGGAACTAATTTATTTTACTGGCAACGATTAGTTTCTAAACGTCAATCGTAAATTGCTTGTCAGTGAGTTTGAATGTCACAGTTTGTCTCGTGTTTGTCTTTTTACTGTGTTTGTCTTTTTACTTTTTCTATTTAGTTCTAAAATGACAAAAAACTGTTCATATTCGTAAAAGAAAAGTGGTTTTCTATGCGCTAAAATAACATTTCGTATAAATAACATTTCCGATATAGTTGTCAAAATGACAATAATAACACGAGCGTTACTATAGTTACAGTTGGCTGTGCTGTTGCCATATAAAATTAAACTTTAGAGCCCTCATGACAGGTTTTCTATTTTTCTGGTCAAGCAATAATAATATTCTCAATATTTCAATTTCAATATTTCATAGATACTAATACATCCTAATAAATTCAATTGCATTTTAAATTCGCGCTTGATAATTTGTTGTTTCGATTTTATATTGTTATATTGGAATGTAAAGGAATTAGAGTACTACAATAAGTACCTACGCTTTGATTTTGGTTTTGATTCACTTCGTGAATTGCTTTGGTTGACTGTTGTTGTTTTGGTTTAAAATAGAAATTAGTTTTATGGAAAAGTACTTTAGATATTTTATGAGATTTAATTTGTTAAGATTCAATAGATTTTAATTAGTTGTAGTCACTTATTTATCCACCAGAAAAATGTCATGTATCTTAAACAACTCATTGTTAATTCTCTTTGACCATGCGAGCGAATAATTGTATGTATAATTTAACAGTCACATGAAATCTTTTAAAATGTATAGAAGCTACCTTAATTATTTAAATTTAGACTAAAATATAGGTACTTCTATGAGATTATACTTGTTTAAATCAAAATTAAATTAAGATTTTATTCTATTCGCTTCAAAATAGTAATGAGTAACTTAAGTTAGTAAGTAATTTATTGGCAGAGTTCCTGATGTTTTTAGTGTGCCGGGAGGCTACACATTTCGTAGGATGGCCGAATGTCATAATTTTATAAAATGTAATCTTATTTTCGTAATAATTTTATGAAAGGTAATCTTATTTTTATTAAATGGCAACACTACTCGACCCCGCCACTCTTTTGTGACAACTTCCGGTGAAAGGATTGAGAGTGGTGGGGTTGAAACAGCGTTTGGATTATTGAGTCAGGAGCTCGGCCAGTCGTTCGATAATCGTCGAGGTGATAAGTTGTCTAGTTGTTGAAACTATGCTAGTTGGCTAATAAGCAATTATATAATAATTGTTAAAAAGTGAAATAAAGTATTTACTGTGCTGAGAATTGGATTTTTCTTCTGATACTTACAATAATAATAACAAATTATATTGATCTTACGTATCTCACCTTACAAGACTTAGCATCCTCATTAACCCTGTAGCTGTAGATACTGCTACAAGCTAATAGCATGCATATTGAGACTGAGACTAATTTATGAAGCGTGCTTATACTCTCACGAGCAAGTCTCGCCGCACAGATATACTTTCGCTAAGGATTTCATAATCGCGATTGTTTATCGCGGCGCTGCACCGGGGGCCAAGGCCGGCTTTATCGCTGAACCCGTGTGAACCCGCCGTGGCGCAATCTCCTCCCATAGCACAGCCTAGCGAACCCTGACAGTATGCCAACACGCAGGTCAGTGTTCCACCACAAACCATAGACTTGTACAGATATAAAGCATGTCATACACTACATGTTTGAGTAACGCACACTTTGACGTATTTCACTGACACGAAATATGCACGAAACACTGTTCAAAGAGGTTCCATATTTCGTGGCGTTCCGGAGTGTGTGCCGCGCGATACTCTATTTTACCCTGGCCATAATCACGGCCATAAGTTACTATGCCGGAGGAAATTGAAAAATTTGGAGTGTCTTTGATTAGTAATAGTAATAGTAATTTGATTAGTAACATTCTTTGTCATTAACTACCTTCTGTTGTTTTTATTTCATTGATTAGCTACTTCAGTTGACTTGATAACCCGGATAAACACACATTCACACATTATGACGTAATTTTAGGGTATTGGCGTCAATTCTGTATTTAATTTATTAAATGCAGTGGACAACTGTAAGTTGTTACACTATGCCGCACTATGAGCTTACTGCCAAATACAACGCTCGTTAGCGTTTTAACTCTGATTGCAGCGATTCCTTTATTGCTGGATTATAACAAATGAATGGAAGTCAGATAGATAGAGGTTCCTTAAAACGCTATGAGAATTTTTAATTGACTAGATGACTATAAGCAATATGCCCAACGTTCGGTAGGTTTGTAATAAAGCGGCAGGGTCCAGAAAATCAGCGCTAATGCGTCTACATTATGCCAAGTGGTACTTTTACAACACGTCTTTTGTTTAGTGATTATTTTTTAGAATATCGTTATTTGTCGTAGGGAATATCCGAATATTAGTTTTTTTTACTGTTTAGCCTTTTTATAGGCGCACCGAGTTCTGGGATCTTTTTAAACATATCTAATAATAAATTCTTGTATATAACTATCTACTTTCTAAGTAATCAAATTTTAACGTTTTATTTTAATTGCGAAATTATTTTTACTGCAACGACTCCATTCATCGATGCATATAAAAGAAAATTTAAATTAATTAAATCAATCGACATTTATGGAGAATTACTGTAATCCTATGCTAATGTCAGGCGTGGCGGCGGCGGCGTGGCGCATTCACAGAACGGTTTTATGTGAGTTTTAATGGAGAAATAATAATTAGCACGTGCGTGTCACGTATATAAAACTGAGCGCCGTTGGTACGCCCGCAGCATAATAATGATGGTACCTACCATCTACCACAGAGACAGCCTGGAAATCAACCCATTGTTCATTATGCGGCAACCAGCTGCACTTACGCTAATGAAAAATAAAACTAACACTTCAAACGGAGAATAGAATTAATACTAAATGGTAATCTAAAGGTACATCTTATGATTAACTTATTGTACTTAACACTCAACGATTTAACGAAGGTACCTACATATGTAGAGTATTTATTGTTGTCGGATTTCGGTCGTATCCGAAGTCCCTTTTCAATACCTAGACGTCTGCGAGGAGAGGTCGATTGCCTAGACAGTTCGGGGATATTTTAAAATCGTCGACAATATTTAAATTTAGAATTAAATTGATATTTTGTCGCAGACAAGTGAATACTTTTTCAATCAAACAGCACAATATAATGAGAGATACTAACTTGTCGCGCATTTGTGTCTCGTTGGTATGAATAGTTTATGTAGATATACCTATAATGCGTGTAATATAAAATTAAACTAAATAAAATGTTTATTTGTAGGTACCTACAATAACATAAGATAGTACAACGTAGGGAAACACTATATCAACACAATGAATCTTTCCAAATATTGTAAAGTTGCACAACGACAATAAAATCGTTACAGCGTACAAACAACTCATAATTCGTCTCTTAAAATGCATGTGTCCACATTTTTGTGCTGTTTTTGAAACAAGTTTAAAATGTGGTGCAATTTGTTATTTTATTCAAACGATGCTTACACTGAGGTCAAATTTACATAACGATTGCATCTTGAATTCTAACAATAGCATGCATGTAGATGCAACAATGAATGACGTGGCGGCCTTGGGACAGAGGATACTCGCATTATCTATGGCTAACTAGATGCTATCAGGCCTAATGATCTGCAGGAAGTTTGAACTAGATTAAGTGTAAAAGGAACATTTGTCGACTAACTGAATAATCAGTATTTGTCCAGTATGTGTACCAACTGACTTCATGTGCACAGACATTCGAAGAAGATAGTGCATTGCTAACTCGGTTTATAAAAGCAGGCCTTTTTGGAACTTGAATGTGGATACTTCAAAAACTTTTTGATATGGAGGTTTCTAATACGAAGGACGGTTCAAAGCTATACACTTTTGATGTTTGTTTATCTAGCCTTAAAACTATTCTACATCACAATAAATTATTTATTTTCAACCAATTAAAGGTCCACTAATGAGAACGGATCTCTCCTCATCACTAAGGAGGCTTAGAGCATAATTAAATAACCCGCGCTACTCCAGTGCGGATTGGAGGAGGAGGTACGCGTACGACACTTTATTTATGTTCTGCGAAATACTACTGACTCATAAAATTTGACAATGTTTTTGTCTATAGTAGACTCGTTCATTCAAGTAGTACTATTTCACTCAACATGCAATATTTCATTTGAATAATCATTTTTATTGCTTGCCTCCATGAAATACTACTCCGCGTATTTATAGAAAACTACCGTAATACAGATCGTGGTATTTATTTCGTATTTGAGCAATCCGCGTTTAATGTACCTATTTGAACTCTCAAGGCCGAAAAAATACTGAATAGTAACATAACTTATGTAACATATAATTGTCTAAACATTCACAATTATTTTAAAAATTAACTAACAACAATATTGCGATGTAGCATATAGCACTGTATTGTACATATATAAGGTGTCAGGGGCTCTCCACGTTTGAGGCAAGGCAAAGTTAAATCCCAAGTGTGTAGTGCGTCTTGCCGAACAACTGTTAGTAAACTATTTTAACTTGACCCTCCTAATGGTTTGCGATACTCGGGGCGAGTAGTAATTGACTGTACAGTGTACACGTGCGAAATAAAGACCGTCCCCGTAATTCTTGAATAGAAATTGAATTATATTGCAATGTCACATGTCACTGGAGACTAAAATATCACACGTTAACGACGCTTCACCCACATAATGCAGCAAATGGTACTAGTCTCTCTTTTGATGGTCGTTGGACTACGTAACACTTAGCTTTATTCCAACAAAAATCGACAGTACCTTAGTTTTTATCTCTGTTTTACGAAAACAAAACTAATCCCCAAATTAACCCTGGATTTTTACTGCACCTAATTCGTAAAAACTTCCGGCTCTCCCTCCCGCATGTATTGAAATGGTATTGACGTAAACTAGTGGCAATAAAGCTATGACTACAAGTCCGCCGAAAAATATCAAACCAATTCCGACATAATGACAGCACTAATCGCGCGGCATTTAAGTTAAAGGCGTTTCGGGTTAAGCTGAATCTGCTTTGATAATAATACGGGGAGAAACTAAGCAGAATTTATCACGTTGCTCCTGTCTGCTCCCGTGCGAATAGAGGTTACTGGCCAACACACGTGACCGAGGTTCTTACACCCTAAGGCTTCGGCTGTAATCTAAATACATCCACAATTAGATTTGTAGTCAATCACAGGAATATTAGTTTTGGGTTCAAATACATCTTACTTGTAAACGTCGATCAGATCAAAGTAACTAATTTATACATAACGCTCTCTAGGTAATATTTCTTTAGATAGTGGACTACAACACTACAAAAAAATATAAACAGAGTTCCTAGAAGGCGTTGTTACAAAAAATACTACGATATATAATTATGTACTGATACTCTAGTAACTAGACTAGAGTCTCGTTTCTAATACTCTACCGTATGTGAATTGTAAAGTAAACTTTTTTAGATATTATTTTGGTTTCGGAATAAGCGAGAATCAACTTCAAATTCAATCAAATTGATACTTAAATAGGAAAACTTTTAAGAACATTGTAGGAAATCACAATAATATTATATTACCTATGCGATGGATTATCCTTCAATACAACACGGACTAGATGTAATCAATAATTTATAAATTCTAGTAAGTAAGTAAAATATCGTTGTTATTCAATTTGAGATTCTATGTGTATGCATAATTCAGTGTTCGGAAATAAATAACAATAAGATTAAGATCTTTATGTGTACGAGGCTATTGAAGCATTGATATACCTCATTCTGTTATAGTTGTGATTATACTGCATCCATCCATCCTAATACACGACGGGTTATTCTCAGAGTACTCCGTTCTTTTGTTGTCTTGAGCCTTCTCAAACAAGTCATCATTTGCTCCTTTGGTAGGTAATGCTTGGTCTCCATTTTTAGACCTTTCCTCAGTAAATGTAAGTATATGAACACTATGAACCGAGGCAGCCTTTGAGTTATAACTATACTCCTGTAGAAAACAGTAAAATTGCTGCTCAAAACACAAACGAAATTTAACGTTCAAAGTAAATGCGCTCTCCTTTCAGTTCAGCGTCGGGCGATAAAATCAAATTGTATGTATTAGACTTTAATATATCGTCGTTAGATCAAATCCTTAAAATGGCACTTATAGCGAATAGAAGACTAGTGTAACGTGTGTTACAACTTACAACTGACTAACTTGCTTGTGTAAAATTAATGATTATCTGTTTTTATTATCAACACAAAACCCAGAGCAAAAATACGTCTTATTTATTTACGTCGACGCAGTGACAGCGGAAGTCGAGCAGAGTCGGGCGGAGTGCGAATAAAAGAGCGCACGCGCACAAACGCGAACCGGCCCATTGTGTGGCCGTGCGTGGAATTGATGCGCGCACAATTGAGCTACAAGCATAATTGGCGTTTAGAGCTTTTTATGCGCGATCAAGTACCATGACTGTAGCTGACACCTGGTCTTGTCCTCTTTTTATGGAGAGTTAAAATGGTACGCGTTTTATATTACTGTCACTTTGAGGGAAGGCCGCATTTATATTTTTTAGTTAGAAGATCGAGAAGTATGATAGTTAGATATAATGTGTTTTTTAAGCCGACGGTATGTTCACTACGGTTTAAATCACTCATTAAATAGGTATCAAGGTATCAACCTATAGTTTAATACCAAGTAGGTAATAGGTACTTAAATATAATTATTAAAATTGTTAATGATTTTGACCTTCGTTAAATGAGCTAAAGTTCCTAAGATAAATGTTTAAAGTTTCTTAAGTGCGTATGCGTTAGGATTAATTATTGGGGATTGGGTATAACTTTTTTTAAGAAATAATAAATATGGATAAACTAGTAAATCCGCCCTCGCTTCGCTTCGGGGAACCAGACCCTTCTAAAATCTCTATAAATTTTAACAAATTATGTTATTCCGATGTCTAAGCTATATAACTGCAAAGTTTCATGAAAATCCGTTCAGTAGTTTTTGCGTGAAAGAGCAACAAACCCACACACACACTCACTCACATACATCCTTACAAACTTTCGCATTTATAATATATGGATAAATGGATAAAATGGATAAAATGGATAAAATATATGGATAAATGGATAAATATTTACAAGAAAAATTTAAGAACATTGATTTATCGTATTTATACTAGCTTTGATTAGTATTTATACTATTTATTAAGGTTCTAACGTAGACCCATTATCTCCGACTCTACTTCAAGTCTTAGTAATTTCACGCGTCACGCGTCAGTTG
Organism: Hesperia comma; assembly: GCA_905404135.1. Lineage (NCBI taxonomy): Eukaryota > Metazoa > Arthropoda > Insecta > Lepidoptera > Hesperiidae > Hesperia > Hesperia comma. The sequence continues at coordinate 6,653,916 of FR990018.1, forward strand.
TGACCAACAATGGTGCGATGTCCATTGAAGCTTATGTTGGAATTCATTATATACATCCAACACTATTGTGGCTACAGGAGTATCAAATTTCAAATGTGTATAACGCACTTAATTGTTGCAATGCACAAATGCGCGTAATATCTAATTACCTAGGAAGGTACTACAATAGTGAGATTAAAACTACGTTTTCTAATTATATTTTTTTGGATATATAAAGTATTCAAATTAAGCGCCATGTAATTAGCATATGAGTGCGAACGAAATTGCGCTAAATTTAATAAACACGCAAAAGTAGTAGCTAAAATTAACGCTAAATATCAAAAATTCAGCGCATCTTGACCAGATGCAATCGGCCCAGTTGTAATCGCTAGATAGCAGTAGTTAAGCCATGTTCGAGGCTTTCGAGTGGCATAATGTGATTGGCCCTTAACCCTTTCACCAATCAACATTCACCAATCACGTTGATGTAGTATGTTCTAGTCCTACTCAGTACAGTCGAGTCCAGTGCCCAGTACGCAGCTACGAGCGTATACAATACAGCTCGTATTATTTATTTTTCCAACCCACTGTTTTTGTTTTATTTTAAAGTCCAACCATAAATCATTAAATATTTTTACAAATAATTTTTGTAGTTGACTGTACAAATTTACCTCATATTTTTATTGTCGGGCGAGTTGACGACAGAAATATCAGGTAAATTTGAAAGGTCACCCGATCAGGCGAGTTTTTGTCGGGCGAGATGACGATTAAGCCGTTGAAGCTTCTAAACGGGTATTAAAACTAAATCAACTGTCATAGAGTGCCTACCAGCAACTGCCGATATCTACCCACATCCTTTATAGAGACAACTACAAACCGGTGTAATATTAATTAATTACTTCGTGACTAGCTTCTAACGATACAAAAGAGTTCGCATATGCCTATTCGAATAACTAATGAGCACGAGTATGTCTTTATTGTGAATTTAATGTGTGTACAATATTTATGTACCTATATGCATGCATATAGATTATAACGTACATAACCATGTCTATGCCTTCAGTTATACCTAATCGTAATCCTTAATTTAATTCATAGCTGTTCAGATTTCTAAAGTTAGACTAAATTACTTTCCTTATAAAAATTGTTACCTAAATGCATGATGTATCGAAAATGATATTAAAAAAAATGTAAACAAAAAAGTATAGTTGGATTTTTTTAATATTTTTCCCTTTATCTAGACCTTAAATCCTACGACATATGTATAGGTATTTTTTTATAATTTTTAAAATGCTATGCATTTAAGAGTTAATCACGATTTAATTTTGGGCAAAAAATACCAGATGAAATTATATTATAATCTTTTAGGCCGCTCATTCATATTCGCGCGAATATTTCAGCCTACAAGTGTAGGATGATCCTTCGCAAATGATTATGCAACGTTTTTGACATTTTCGTCGTATTAATAGATGTCAAAGTTGCAACAATTCTTGTAGGCGCTTTGCCCACGGTGCAACTGTTGCAGCAACTGGTAATTTGCAATTAACTTGCAACTAGCTGTTTACATACATTTCAATTGGACTGCGCACACACAGCAACTCGAGTTTCGAGTTTCGGCAATCGTCAACAGTTTTCAGTTGCTGCAATCGATGACTAGGTTAGTTGCTAATTGCTGCAACTAGCAACTGTTCAATTATACTGGTTTTGAAAGTTGCCAGTTTCCGCAACTGTCAATCGCAACGCGTCGCACGATTTCACACCTTACTAGAGGTGGTCGATACAAATCGTATATCGATATTGAAACGTATATTAGATCGATATCGTTATAGCGGATATTGATGCGTGTCAAAACTATATATTTTTTTGAAACCTGATATTGGTAAAGCGATACACTCGGTTCGGTATCGGTATCTTGCTTACGACGAGTATAACCGATGTCAACCGATGCAGGCCGATGCGAGCGCGCGATAAAGCTGAACGGATTGTGGACGAGCGAAATAGCAATAATTTGTTATTTGTAGTCTTATTCCGAACCTTAAACGTATAGAAATTAAGGTTATTTCAATAATTTCTTGTGTATTTTGGAATATTTTTAATGGACCTTATTTTGCCAATAAATAGGAAGTATTTTCAATTTGCAATTTTACAAAACTCTCACTGACCTTTGTCCTTGAAATCATAGATTCGCTTCGGTGATTCATTTCTAACTTTATTAAAATTATTCTATTTATAGATTCGGAGTTGCGATCGCTATTTTTAATCTTAATTAATTTTAATTAAATTTTTAAGTTTATCGAAATTTTTAATGACATCGATATTTTTAGGATTATGCATGTGTTTTTCGCTTGTAACTAAATCTAAATAACGTTTATTTGTGCGAAACTTACTCAAACAAAGAACTTAGTAAATATTACCTACTTTATTAAAATTTTACCACTGAAATGTCTTTGATACAGTAATATGAGTCAGTGACCTTTCGCTTTTATATATATAGATTTAAATTATATAAATTCGATATTATCGACCAAAATCATCGATATTATCAACTATCGATAATTTCATTACCTAGAATTCGATATTATCGACCAAAATCATCGATATTATCAACTATCGATAATTTCATTACCTAGTTAAAATTATCGATATTACAACAACCTTACATCCCCATGAACGCTGATCGTTGCTACAAATTGCAATAAAATTGCGGCAACCGTAAACGTTGTTGCAACTGTCAACTTTTACAGGAAACTTTAAAAAAGTTGCAAGTTGCTGCAACTCAAGTTGCACCGTGGGCAAAGCGCCGTAATGTAGATATAAAAGTTCGTACGCGTGTGAGTGAGCGCAGTAAGCATTACATATCAGCCATAATTATGTTTGCAACACAATTTATAACATTTTTTTGACGTCGTCGATGAATGACGACCTTAACCCCGTACCATGTCCAAAGAACTGAACCCAGCGATACAGTAATCAGTTGTGATGGTTGCTACTAAGTTGTAGGTACCTCCATTCTTTTCATGAAGTGCGAGTAATTTCACGCTTTGCTGCCGACGTACAATGCTGCAATTCCCATACAAACGTGTGTCGCTTGCAATCTCATTATTTTCCAGTAATATATAATATAATGTTGAGTACCTATACGCAGTGGCGGATTAACGTATAAGCACTACAAGCACGTGCTTGGGGCCCCTGTTCTCCAGGGGCCTCCATTCTCTGCTGGCGTTTCATTTTATACCTACATTTTATCGAGATTCACCCACATGTCCGAGTTCACAAGGCGCGGGCAGTCCGGGAGTGACCCCTCATACTGTTAGTGAAAATGATAATTACGTTTTGATATTACCTGTTTTTGGTTTGTCTAAGTTGTTTACTTCATTATAAAAAATTCCACGTAAACACCACTTTATAACAAGATCATTCCAGGATCACCGACTTCGCCGGGAGAACTGCTTTCGACTTTTTCCGTGGCCTACGGTCTCACTCAGGTAGTTACTGGCGTCACCAGAGTCCCTGACGTTGAGGCCCATACTGCTTCTTTGCTAGACCTACTGCTGACTGAGTGGTGGTCGGGGCTCCTTTTGGATCTTCTGACCACTGCTTGATAAGGACAACTGTGCCCTTGACGCGGCAAGAGGGCTCTCGGCCCACTGGCACGCGTCAAATTTGGCACTATAAGTCAGCAGGCTGGGACGGACTTAAGGAATTCCTGAGTTCGTACCCTTGGAGGCAACTCTGCTTCGCTTCTGGGGACCCGAACGTGTGCGCTGATTCAGTAGCTGTTGTGATACGACAGGGTATGGAATGTTTCATTCCTAATTCTGTCGTATCCATCGGTGGGAAAAAGCAGCCCTGGTACAGTGGTTCATGTGCTACGGCATCTAACCGCAAGCGGGCCGCATACCAGGCTTGGGCATCAGCGTACACTTCGAAAAACCATCAGCTCCAGAGCTTAAGAAAAATCTCAACGCTGCCTCCCGGTCGGCTAAGAAGCAAATGTCCAGGGCGAAGGCCCAATTCATCGGCAGAATTGGCGAGCGACTAGTAAATCCGTTGTCCACACGGCAAAGGGGAAAGCCGAACTCCTTGGTACCCTATTTGCCACCAACTCGACTCTTGACGATAGAGGGGCCGTACCGCCTAACATCCCGCGGTATGAGAGCTCGCTAAATGACATACTTTTTACTCAAAAGGCTGTCAGGCGAGCTCTACTGTCTCTCGACACCAAGAAGTCGAGTGGGCCGGATGGTATTCCCGCAGTGGTATTAAAGACGTGTGCTCCCGAGTTGACTCCCGTGCTTATTCTCGCTATCCTACACCTCAGGAATTGTACCGTCTTCGTGAAAAGTAGCCCTAGTTCATCCTATCCCCAAAAAGGGCGATCTCAGTGCTACAGGCTTATAGCGTAACTTCTCTGCTTGCGAAGGTGATGGAGCGTATAATAAATACACAGCTCCTAGGATATCTCGAAAATCGCCAGCTGATCAATGATCGGTAATACGGTTTCCGTCGCGGTCGTACAGCTGGCGATCTTTTAGTTTATCTCACGCACCGGTGGGCTCAGGCCCTAGACAGCAATGGGGAAGCACTGGCAGTCAGCCTAGACATCGCTAAGGCTTTCGACCGGGTCTGTCATCGGGCTCTTCTTGCGAAGTTACCATCTTACGGTCTCCCTGAGAGGTTATGCAGTTGGGTAGCCAGCTTTCTGTCTGAGCGACATATAAAGGTTGTTGCTCAGATACCCATAAACGCTGGTGTTCCCCAAGGGTCTGTGCTGTCTCCTACCCTGTTCATTCTGCATATCAATGACATGCTGGAGCGTGCTAACGGCATTCATTGCTATGCAGATGACAGCACGGGAGATGCCTATTATACAGGCCCTGCAAATGCCTCTCGTTCACAAGTGGAGGATAGCAGAATCAAACTTGTGTCTGAAGTCGAGAACTCTCTGGAGCAAGTCTCGGAATGGGGCCGACTCAATTTATTTATTTAATCATTTTATACTTCCTTCCAGCAAAAGAGGGCCTACACAGCCTTCGTGCTTAGGGCCTCGGAAAGTCTTAATCCGCCACTGCCTATACGAATGTAGCATTCAAGTAGGTACATGTAATTGAGTACCTTTTAAATGAGATGCACTTTAAGAAAGGAAGGCATGAAGGCTCACTCTTTTGACGTCCCAACTCAACTTACCGTAAACCCAACTTAAGATATAGAAATAAAACTCAGCAGAAACGTGTCTATAAAATCAATGATCATTTATTTTTTTATAAGTAAGACTAACTGACCCAGCAGGCGTTGTCCTGCTGCATAAATGTTAAGTATCTGTTCTAACCGCCTTACGATAAAAATAATAATGGCGTTCAGATACACACTTGTATAGTCCGTTTTTTTTCGCTACGGACTAAATTGATACATGCAAATGTCAATTTTCGAAATAATGATACCAGCTTTTTAATAGTAGTGTTGTAATACGATACCGGTTTTATGAATCGTAACTTTTTACTTTTATCAGATAATTTTATTTTTATTTGATAATAGACGAATCTTTTAAAATTCATGGTAACTATATGGAGTATCACACATAAAAAATATATTTACTAATTTTAATTACGTATTACACTTACTAAATACGACAATTATTGACTTCTTGTTGAAGAATACTTAATAACAAGGATAAGGTACATTATATAGGTATGCCTGTCGGTCATATTATTTTAAAGACACATTTTTTATTATTACCGAAAAACGGTACTAGATTGTAAATTACGTAAAGTTACGGTAGAGGCACGTCACTATTAATGATTCGCAAAAAAGTGGCAACACAGCTAATGTCAATTTAGTCCGTAGCGAAAAAAAACGGACTATAGAAAGATAGGTTTTAATAACGGACGAAATTAAATTTGTCATCGTCTATAACGAAAGATTGGAACAGCTGCTAAACTTCGAACAAATGTACAAAATATAAAACAAAATACACATTTTAACATTAAACAACTAAGTATAAAATTTAAAATGTAAAGTTGAAAAAAATTAAAATGTAAAAATAATGAGGCACTTAAATTGAAAATAAGTTACTTTAATTAACGTTTTCAATGTAAAAAACATTCCCTTTACTTTTTAAATGAGTTAACTAAGCGAGTAACGTTATTAAAATTAAAATATCGTTTCAAACACAGCCAACTTTATGACTTCGCGAACGGAGACGGCCACCAAACATTACATATATAAATGTTACGACGAAAATAACAACTTACACAAGTAGCTTTGTTACAACATAGGAATAATATGTACGTAACAAAAGTCAAAGTTCGTTGAAGCCAAGCGAAGGCTTCCAACACGTGAACAGCATAAGAATCTTAAACGACGTATTTTTAGCCACCAAGGGTCACGCAGGGCCCACACAATCGATTCGCGAGCACGATGTGGCCGCGTGTGGCTATAATTTTAATTGCTGAAGACACACGTTTGAGGATTTGAAATTTTTTGAAGATCTTCCAATTCCAACAATAATTCCAAAGATTCAATTACTTAATTTATTCAATTTATTTTTCAATATTTTACATTCCACTGAAAGTTTTAATATTTTTTATTGGTTTAAACAACCTCTAACATATTCACTAAATGTTGTATAATGAACACCAAATCACCCACACACGCCCTTCACTAATCATTGTAAACAAATAAGTTTTAATCAAATTTCGAATATACACACTGGCGTTTACAGTTCCATTGTTTGATTTATTTTCCCCGACGCTCATCGTATTTCCCTAAACACAAACACGACCACCTTACCACCAAATACAGTTAAAAACGGGTATTTGCGAATCGAACTCCCATACGTAGGGCTCCTTACTCCAGTGTGATGTTAACTTCAATTAGAAAAATCCAAACTTTAAGGAACCTCTCTTAAAAAATTGGGTTTACTGTAAGAACTTTGAATTTACTTTAATCGGAACCCACGATGAAATCAAAAAGTTTTTACTTTTTTATTTTTAAGCTATTGTATAGCTTTTATCGCGGGCCGGGTACCGAATGCAGAAATTTCGTAACGAAAATTTATTACACCCTGCACACAGACATAGTTACTATGTCTATGCACCCACACATCGATAAATACCAGAACTTTTAACTGAGTTAACTAACTTTTACTTTATAACGGCTAAACCGATTTGGCTAATTTTAGTCTTGAAATATTCGTGGAAGTTCAGGGAAGGTTGCAGCGATGAGAAAATATGAAAAATTGCGAGGTAAATACTAAAAAAATGAAAATTTTAATTTCCCATACAAATCTTACCTGTCAAACATTTGATTTTCGCCCCGTCGGTTCGGTGTTTTAAGAATAATTACATGTAGATCTGGATTAAATAAGGCGTTGGAATCGACAACATGTATTCATAATAGTCGAATTATCGCGTATTTAGATTTAAAACATACAAAATAATAACATGACATAAAATAATGACACTATATTAATGACTTGAGGGTGATAGAGACAGTGCCATACAGGCAAGGCAAACTGTAAGGCACTGTCTCTGTCACCCACACGTCATTCACGCGCCAAAAGATCGTTGTAGGACTTAAATGTCAAATGTCAATTTTCTTTTTAAAAAGAATTATTTTGTCAACTGAAATAGTTCTTATGCTTTTGTTCAGAATATTTAAATCTTCTTTGCACAAATTAATGCATTATCCGTTTCTAATAAACTTTGATGTAACTTTTGATAACTAGGCAACTAAATGAAAACTGGTACACCACTTTCTTATCCCACTGTAAAACAGTGAATATCTGTACTCGTATAATTTGTGTACAAAGTGTTTTAAATATGAATAAACAAAGTGCATTTATTAATGAAGAAAGTCACGAAAAAATTGTGAAAGAAAATGAGTTATTACTCTATATACATTCATTTTATTATTATTATCACAAATGCAGTATTATTTTTTGTTTTGTTAATTTATATATAATGCTATGCAATAGCTTTACCGCGGCAGTCTCCGAGTGCCACACGTCTTTTTTTTATTATTTGTTCTGAAAGCGGCTACGGTAACTAACAGGCACAAAATACAAAAATAAAATAATATGTATGTAAAAATTTCAGATGCCTAAATATTTCTATTTAAAAGCCCTAATACAGAGAAACAGCGAAAACATTCTACCAGTGTTCCAGTTGTCATCATAAAGGTAACGCTAAAAACCGAAGATTACCGACAGCAATCAATAAACGTACCAAGTATACACGTATAATTATAGCTCACACGAGTAACGCGAGTCCTCGGTGTGAACAAGTAGGTCGTGGGGCAGGTCGGGACGTGGCCGCGGAATTGGAGCGCCCGAGCCCTCCTGTGCCCTAGTTTACGTTTCCAGGAATACTACTTCAATACTTCCTCGCTTAATAGGGTATTTTGTTGCTTGTACGCTTCCATATTCAAATTTATTCACGTATCGATTGACGATATAAATAGAACGCATGAATAGAAGTAGGACTTGATTGAAATATTAATAATTTTCAATTAGGTAATTATGATGATTTGAGTGATCGAGGTTAATAGTTATTAACCTTACGGACATATTACTTTTACATTTTCCAAAAGTGTTTGACTTCTTTATGTTACATGATGGTAAATAGTCGTCGTCGTCAATGGACACCAGCATCACCAAAGTTATCAACGATGCGTTGTCAACCAAGAAACCAGAAAGATTAAAGGAAGAAAACGTTATCAGTTAACTATTTAACTTATTAGTTCTTGGTATTTGAAACATAGTTACCTCTTTTTCCTAAAACAATCCAACATTATCTAAAACATCGATATGTGGTCATTATCTCCAGCGAATCTCGCTTCTCATACATAACGTATGAGAGGCGAAACCTCATCGGTATTCAAGGCCACGCAGTCTCTTGCAAATTTTCGACGCTTCTAGACAGTTCTCGTTGCAGTCTTGTCACTTTTACTAACTTATACAAGTACATTTCATTCTAGAGATTGTGCACTGTTTCTAGCGTACACATTTATAAAGAAAATGTTCATACCCCATACTTACATAACTACTCTATCTCTGACGATTCTTTTAAAATGGAATCAATAATAATTTAAATTATATAAAGAATAGTTTCTTATAATATCAAATCTCTTTAGTCTTGTTCCGTGAATCTTTGGAACTTCCTGCGTCTTTCTATGTCTGTCGTTTATCATTTTCTTTTTCTGTTTTCTTCTTTCTTTTCTAACTTATTTCGATATAATTACATCCCATTTTTATCGTACATGATCGTACACAATGAAGCACACACGAACCCTTATTCTTCTTCAAACATTCTTTTGTATTCTTGATTGTCTGGAGGTGATTGACCTTAGCCATTAGGCATCCTATTGTCATATATACTACATTGGTATTATTTTATGTATTATTGTTTTGATAATTTTCCTGTGAGCATTTAAAACCTTCAATTTCCAACTTAAGATTCTACTGTTGTAAAATTCGTTGTTGTAAAGTTTAGTTCAATCATTCAAAATTGTTCAAATATGGTATGACCATAATTGATTGGTCTTTAACAATAAGCAATACAATTGTACTATACTGTCAATCATCATAGTATGCAACTGAGCATTTGAGCCAATTAAACTGTACATGAAACATTGCATCAGTCAAGAGCGGGAAGTTGTACTCTGCAATGAATTAGGAAACTGAATAACTGTCTTTATGTTAATCTATGAATCATTCTAAATTGTTTTATCAATTTAATAATATTATTGCTCTGTTTTGTACTGTCTTTACTAAGTTATAAAAATTTTCAATTGAAAGTTATTGTGGAGTAACTGTGGCAAATAAATCTTTGGAAGAAACTTACATACCTGAGAATTCTCGATAATATTGTCGATCGTATATCGTATGTGATGTCTACCGAGCTGCCTTGACCAGCTTGTGAGACTTTCTCAATGAAAAAAGACCCTGTATAAACAATGATAAAATGTAAAATTAACGCTAACATAATTCATACTAAGTATATTCAGAATTCAAATTTATTTCAAACAGACTACTTAAAGAGTCGTTATTTATTTTTGAAAGCTATATAAATGTTTCTTTAGCATACAAAACCAAAGTAAGCGAATCAAATAACATAATTAAAGCAGCAAAAGAAGCATCAGGTCATCACGATACCGATATTTGTAACCAAGGCTTCCAATAACTTTGAATTCTATTTCGTCCTTCATTGACACCAAAGTCCTTACTAATAGCATGCAAACTGAAAGTCTCTAGTCTCTAGTGACCAAAGTGAAAGCTCTCACAAAGGAAATTTAACTACCCGCAAAAGCAGAGAACTGCTAACGACCATTTAAACAAGGTCGTTCTTTAAAGGACAGTTCTAATGGCTATTTCGGAACCATAAATTATTATACGTATTCCTTTTTAATATAACATGTGTCCAAAGGGTTCGGTGACAATTACCTTCATACAAATAGACGACACATAAATTATAATGATATTATTATATTATACTGTAATGATATCTAAAGTGTAAAGAGCAGATGGACAAAAAAAATTTTAATGTGACCCATATACTATGCTATCGTGTTTGCTAACTGTGTCTAAAATAAAACTAACAGACAGACAGACTTTTGCTTTTATAATATTAGTGTGGATACATAATATCTGTAGTACCATTAGGCATATATTAGTTACTAGCGAACCGCCCTCGCTTCGCTTCGGGACCCGTAAGTATCAACCGCGTAGGTCCCGCTCCCGTAGGAATTTCGGGAAGATAATAAACTATCACCAAAATTAATTCAGGTTAAATTAAATTAAACTTAGAAATAAAGCTTACGACAAAATAATAGCAAAGTAGCAAAGGATCACAGCAAGATTAATTCATATTAAACTTGAAAACGCGGCAAGTTTGGTATGGCAGTGGGTTCGACCAAATTTGATTACCATAAAAACGGTTCTAGTGTGTTAATCTTAAAAGACAGACATATACTGTCGTGGACATTTTTTTAGATCATTTCAAGAGGAATAATTCTTTCATACATATATTTTTGGTATCTTGAATCGTTTTCGCAACGCATGCAACGAAAGCCCTCGAGAATGAATAATTTTCCCCGTTTTTTCCACATTTTCCATTATTTCTTCGCTCCTAATTGTTGCAGCGTGATGTTATATAGCCTATAGCCTTCCTCGATAAAAGGTCTATTCAACACAAAAAAAAATTTCAATTCGAACCAGTAGTTCCTGAGATTAGCGCGTTCAACCAAACAAACAAACAAACAAACTCTTCAGCTTTATAATATTAGTATAGATGTGGTGCGCAGATATAGGTGCGGTGCAGTATTCAGAACGTTGGATAATACCCAGTAAGTGTCCACCTACTCCCCAGTCAGATAACTTGCACGACGCTGACTACCATTGTCCATACTACAATGACTACACCCAAGAGACCTGTTTACTTCTTCTCAGTACAACACTTACTTTAGTTAACTTCGCTCTAGAAATGTCAAGGGATCGCGGTTGGTTCTTCTATATGGCTTAAAGACATAATTATGTATATAAATAAGATGAATTCACAATCGACTAGCTTCAATTTAGCTCAAAAAATAACATTATCAATTCATTGCAATTTTTAATGTGCTATGACCAGCATGTCATACAGCCTGCCAGCATACTACATACCACATACCAGGCCTGGGCATCAGCATAGGTACTCTTCGAGGAATCCATCTGCCCCTGAGCTCAAGAGAAAGCTCAACGCTGCCTCCCGGTCGGCTAAGAATCAAATGTCCAGGGCGAAGGCCCAATTCATCGGCAGAATTGGTGAGCGACTAGACGGCTACCCCTCTAGGAGTCGTGAATTTTGGTCGCTGGCTGTCGAGGGCAACTTCCATATTCTCGGCGATTGAAGTATCGGTATACAAACAGTTGGCTAGTCGGTTCGTTTTTCGACTATTAACATAGAAAAACACAGAAAGTGGATAGGGATAAATTTTGTCAAGCTACAAATCTCATACAGTTAAATAAAATTACTTATAAAGCAATTATATCCGTTTCTTGTTATCTCAATGTTTAACTATATACAATGTGTTTTTTTTACACTTGATCAAACGAAGTGTGCGGATACTAGACAAAAAATTACCGACAAAAACATTTTTTTTTATTTTTTTTTATACACTTTCTCGAAAATAAGAGCAATTTAATTTTTTTTTATTAAAAATCTTTCTTTTTGAATTTCTTTGTCTGGGAACGGTGTATTTTCGTCAAAGTAGTCTCTTTTGAAAGCTAAAAAGTGTACCTACCTAAGAAAATAAAGGAAATAACAATATCGCACATAAGCTTCGAGAAAAAAAATAAACTATTTGAAATAATAGAAATAAAACTTGATTTTTATTGATTTTTGACCTCTAACTTTAAAATGAGGTCGTTAACATAGTCGTTTTTGCACATTTTATTAAAGTTCATGATCTAAGGAACAAATTCTCTAAAGTACCTATTGCTCTATCTATTTTCGTTGTTATGATATTCAGCGTCAAACTAGGGTCTCTTTGATCTCCATTATCATGGCATTTATTATTTAAGTTTAATAATTTTATTCATGTGCATATGTATGCCGATTAGACTTAGAAATTATGAAATAAAACAACTATTTGAATGACTTCTATTGTTAATTAATTTTTTTAATTTAATTAATTTATTCAATTTATTTGGAGATCAAAGAGACCCTAGTTTGACGGTGAATATCATAACAACGAAAATAGATAGAGCAATAGGTACTTTAGAGAATTTGTTCCTTAGATCATGAACTTTAATAAAATGTGCAAAAACGACTATGTTAACGACCTCATTTTAAATTTAGAGGTCAAAAATCAATAAAAATCAAGTTTTATTTCTATTATTTCAAATAGTTTATTTTTTTTCTCGAAGCTTATGTTCGATATTGTTATTCACTTTATTTTCTTAGGTAGGTACACTTTTTAGCTTTCAAAAGAGACTACTTTGACGAAAATACACCGTTCCCAGACAAAGAAATTCAAAAAGAAAGATTTTTAATAAAAAAAAATTAAATTGCTCTTATTTTCGAGAAAGTGTATAAAAAAAAAATAAAAAAAAATGTTTTTGTCGGTAATTTTTTGTCTAGTATCCGCACACTTCGTTTGATCAAGTGTAAAAAAAACACATTGTATATAAAGCATCGTTTACAATACAACTTTTATTTCAACATTTTAAGTACATAATTTACTTTTGCTGACCAGCTGCTGTCCTTGTCAATGTGTCCTTGTATAATTCTTGTAACAACTGAAGTAGCATAGCCGCTTAGGATTCTCTCAACTACTATAAACACCTTAGTACTCTCAAAGGACTGAAGGATAATATAATGTCATATTAATAGTTGTGTACTTAGTTTGCTCAGCTTGAGACATCAGAAACTGAACAAAGACTTATTTATGCAAATGAGATATTTGTATGAGAGGTTTTGTAAATTTTTGTAATCGAGTTATGAATATTGAATACTTAGTAATCTTACGTTACGGAGACGCCCAGGCGTCGCAACGTAACGGCGACGCATAGTGTCGCATTCCGTACATTATAAAATTCTAACTTAATTGTTAGGGGTATTTTTCGTCATACGATAAAGAGTTATTTTCCTCGTGATAGCAGCAGAAGGAGTGTTTTAATATATCTACATATAATAATAAAATTGGTATAACACCACAAATGATTTTGTGAGTCGTGAATGCCATGAACAACACACAAGACGAAAATAAGTCCTAATTTTAAATATGCTTTACAAAAAATAATGTATTATTTCTTTGTTACAGGTAAGCAAATAACTCGGCGATAAAGTAAAAAGATTTTTACTTATAGTAGACCTGAGGTGACTGAAAAAAAACGAAAATATCCTATTTGTAAGTGCCAGAAGAATAACGAACAAACTAAAAACCAATTCCGTACAACACTTCTATTATATTTAAGTTTATGGATCCCAAGAAACTACATAGGTAGATTACTAATGAATGTGTAAGTGAATATCATGCAGGTAAGTCTGGTCATTAGATCCCGTCTATAAATTTAACATAGCACTATAGATCTGCTAGTTTTGTTACTCGTTGAGTAAAGTTATTAGCATCGTAATAAAGATATTAGTCATAAAACGTTATAGTCCTTACTGAAAACCAGTGTTGCAATGAAATAGGTAAGTATAGCGCAAGAAGCAGGCATTTTCGCGTAATCCTAATGCAAGTCGATCATATTAATTTTATCACACTTCATTGAAGTGTATTGAAGTGATAAAATAAATCTATTGAAGTGTAATAAAAAAAAATGAATAAAAAAAAATAAGTCTATTGAAGTGACTTCAATAGACTTTTTATTGTTGTACCTAACCTACCTACCGTTTAAGATGTAGTAGATAAGTGGACAAAATAAAATACAGTGTATTAATAAGCAATCCTAGTATCGTAGGCACTTATTATACAGTCGTAAAGAAAACGCAAGAGTAATACTAGCACTCTGCGCAAATAAGTCTAGTTTGCTAGCCGCAAGCAAGAGGGAATTGCATTAGAAAGTGTCGCGGTTAGCCACGCCCGCCCTCGAGTTTAAACTAGGCATTCCCTACCCCGCTAATTTAACCAGTCACGACTTAAATCAGGTTGCGATTTCTCAGATACCGTGGGTACTTGAGTAGACTTGCGTCAGTGGTGTATCTTAGTGTCCCTTTTAGAGATTTTGCAGCGATAAAGAGTTTGCGCTGTTTTAGCTCAAAGTTAAACAAACTGAAGTACCTACACAGCAAATTCAAGGACTTAAACAGCCGTAAATAGATACTTCATCCATGAATATACCTTAAAATTGCACTGTCTTGTCCGTGATCGCTCCAAATAACAAAAAAATTATACACCCATACAATTCGCAGTCCTGAACGCGAAAATGCAATTAACGTCCCTGGCAATAAACCAATTTATCAGTCTCGCCTGGCTCGCCTAGAGGGTGTGGTGTACCCATGCTACTTAGCAGTCGTAAGACGCGCCTTCCATTGTGGACTGACCTTATGCATTCATGCAATAACCCTGCAAGCCCATCGCAACGGCAATTGAGTGATCCTAATTACACGTAAGGTCCATGTTCTCAATTGTTCCTGAATTTTGCGTAATTGTTTCGTATTCTACGACTAAGTCGTATCGTCTACTAAATTCGCGTTCGATATGCAATTCGTTTTAACTGCATCTCATACAAATGCCAGCTTTCTGCCCCTGTGATTAACGTACATATCCGATTGACGACGACAATTTAAAGTGCCGTAAGTAAGTTTTGCTTACAAACTTAAGTAAACTGTGAGCACATGTTATAAAATTCGTTTTAACAGGGAATGGCAATTTCATATTCTAGCGACTAAGGTTACAGTTGTTACCAATATTGGCTTTACCTGTTACCTTTCGATTGCAATCGTTATGCTATGACGTTTCTTGCGGCATTAAACTGTACATTAGCTTCATAGCTTCTAATTTCTCTATCATTCTTGCCTGCGTCGATACTTGATCTGCGTGGTGGAGTATGCTCCAGGGCTCCAGTGTACAGAGGTCCTCAGTTACGAAAAGAGATCCGACCCTGTAATGGACTATTCATGTGTCAAGTTAATAGCTTCACTATGAAGTGTGCTTTTTTACAATAAATTGATAACGTTATAACGTCATACAATGTCACTGCGTGGGGGGTGCCTTGGAAAACACACAGAAAAATCTAAATTCATCATTGGAGTTTCTCACTCTCCGAGAATGTCCTCCTCTTCGAACACTTACGGAAACTCCTCGAACGGCAGTCCAGCAACACAACCAATGCTCTACAAGGGGCCTCAATTTATTAAAATTAAATTATAATCATTAATCAGTATTAGGCAATAAGAGTTCAATGTATTTAACGAACAGTCACCTTGACGATTTCCTTCGGTTTTAGAAGTAAAGTAAAGGTTGAATCACGTAAGACTAAGAACATGGTGCTACAATTATAATTATGCTTACTCAATAATTTTACCCCTAGAAATAAGTACTAAGTCTCAAATGCAACATTATTAAAGTAGCCACTAACACCCACAACCCGAGATCAACAAACTAAAAGGAACTAACAGGACTAATTATCACTAACATACCCTGTCCTCGCACTAATTATTAACAAACTAACCAACTAATATTCTAACACCATCTACTAACTGGACTAACCATCCTAGTCCCTTTGAGTCTAGTTCTAGGTCGGTCACAGCTGTTATGGGCGGCAGGGGAAGGGTGGTACTGCATGCTCGTTTGCTATCTTAATTCCATAAAAAAAAAAGAGTTCAATGTATTTAACGAACGACTGTGACCTTGACGATTTCCTTCGGTTTTAGAAGTAAAGTAAAGGTTGAATCACGTAAGACTAAGAACATGGTGCTACAATTATAATTATGCTTACTCAATAATTTTACCCCTAGAAATAAGTACTAAGTCTCAAATGCAACATTATTAAAGTAGCCACTAACACCCACAACCCGAGATCAACAAAAATGTCTGCACCAGCTAGGAATCGAACCTGGGACTTCGGGCATCACATGTCGGTTCAATACGGGCCACGCTATTAGGTCGTCATACAAAACAACTTTGTTGTATAAAAATTATAATGTAACCATCAAAAACTGATAGCATTGATAGGTCATTAGCACCAGTTTTATTATAAGCGTTACAAACAACGCCATCTGTTACCAAATCAAAGAACTTTCACGGTCTTACGTCGTGCCGACATTGACCGCTAGATGGAGGTACTAGTGCACGCGACGAATGACGCAAGCGGTAAACGAACGTTCTTGACTGAGCCACTTGAGTTCATACTGACACAACAGTGGAAATCGTGCCGAGGAATGAACTCGCGTGTATGTACCTACTTATTTTACCTTGACGTGCATAGAACACTCACTCACTATTTTTGGAACTAGTTTTCTCATTTTATATAATAAGAAATAGATATTATGTACCAACTTTTATATAACATGGAGTTTGACGTAGGTAAATTAACATGTTTTAATTTAATTTATGGACTACAATTATATTCTTTATTAGTAACGATACAGTTTTTTGTTTACAACATTATTTGTTGTTTAATTCCTCGGAAAATATTTATAATAATAAAGTTACGTATAATGAATTTTTATTTTGCGGTATGTACTGTACCCAACTTCTTACTCCCCAGTTAGAGGATAGATGGCGCTACGTGTAGTTTTGTTTCATGTATTTAACCTTACCTTGCATCCGATAAAGGAATAGTACATTATGATACAAGTGCGCGAAGTTGGTCATTACAGTCGAGGCGGTATTGCACAGCCCGAGCCGCAAGGCGAGGGCTGTAATAGAGCCAAGACTGTAATGAACAAAGCACACGCGTATCATACGACGTTTTTCAACACACTTGCGAGGAAAAAAACAATTAGGTATCGACATTTTTCAGTCACAAATCAGCAAATTATAAACGAACAAATGTTTGCACAAAATGGCGCGGAGGTTTATTTTTTTGCGCACCGTATCTTTGGTTGAATAACTACGCGCGCGCAGGCGCGCAGGTTAAGTCCAGAGGCAAAGAACACCGCCATTCAGCCACAATATATTAAACTAAATAATTATGTATTTCTGATAGGAATTTACGGTAATTAATGATTTAAAATATTGTATTTTTTAAATGCTTTAATAGATAATTAGATGAAGTATAATCTTATCTTATCAGATTTTGACTAAGTACAACAAGTTTATTTATTTACAAAATAATAAATCTTTCGGTAACAACCTCTTTACGGATATTAAAAAAAAAGTGGAATAAGAAAAACACTAGTGCGGCAATGAAAAGTAAAACGCACTAGTGTGTAATAAACTGCATTCCGGGCGTAAGACTAAATAAAAAATAGCAACTTTACGAGCAAGTGTGTTGAAAAATATCATTATTTAATTAAATAATATTATTACATAATACTACAATAATACTTGATAGGTACACAATTATTATTATGATAAATGCAAATTGATTAAATAAATTAAAATTCTTCAAACGGAATAAATATCACGCATATAATAACTTTACTGTTATTTATTATCCAGTTATTTAAACTATTTTGTAGGTAATAGTTAGCTACATGTGCACATTGAATATACTTATTGCCTAAGCTTTGCTTCAAAGATTAATTAATACATCGATCTATCGATCTTTATTAATAACCGATGGATTAGGTAATATTTAAAAATAAATGCATAAGTCGCAATAAAAATATCATAGGCATATTTATAGATTGATATTAACGAAGAAGGAAATGAAATGCATAAAAACATATTTACATATTTAATACCATATTTTTCTGTAAGAACATCAAGGAAAAAGAGCGATTGTTCAGTGTTTCATAATTGAAAAAAAAAACCATCTCTTCAGACCTCTATATTCGGCCAGTGATCTCACTCCGTTGCAGTGCCGTGCACCGAGCGACATCACCAACATTGTGATTAATGCCTGTCTGTCGCTCTTCGTTTATAAATTATCCTCGGACGTTATCCGTCGATCTCTAATTGAAGGAATTGCGGCAATTTAAAAGACAGCCTTTTGTACGGCGAATTGAGTAATTAGCTGAATTGCAATTTATTTCATAAAGCGGCAATACAGACAGATTTAATTTGTGCTTCTAAATTGTTAACTGTTTTAAGACCGCTGTTATTAGCAGTTATTGGTTATGCTGTGAATTTTTTGTTTCATTTGTTTACCGTCTGTAGAAAGCTAGGATTTAAATTAAAATGTCAAATGGCTGTAGCCAGATTTTATCCTTTTTATGTTTTATCATTCGATATTGTAGCATACTGTCCGGACAACGCATTAACATTGTAATGAAAAGCTATTGTACTCTTTGCCGATCGATTTTCTTCTCTTTCTGATCTGCCTGTTTTTGAAACTTGTAGATACATAATATACTCGTATATATAACTCACCCGTCATTATTCAGTTATATTTTCAAAGTAGGTATCTAACTTCAAATTTAATTCCAAAGTCTGAAAGTTATTTTGTGTAATCAACTAGAAATACACGAGAAACAGAATAATACATGTAGCTTTTATGTTCAGTACATGACTAAGTGATATAAAAACAAAATATTAATAGCTTAATCTCCACGGAAATCATTAATCATTATAATGTGCATGTTAGAACAAAATATCAAGAATTATGACTGCGAACTCAAAGAAACGTTATTTTATTTTCATGAAAAAGCCCCTACAATTTATAGATAGAATCCAATTATTGAGAGTTCAATTCTCAATGCTGTTGTTGCATTACACTGGGATCAAAAGTTTTAATTTATTTGATTTCCTGTACCCCTATTATGAGTTGTTGTAGTAAACGTCAAAACTGTTACTATTGCAGTTAACGTTTAGAATTTGTATGAGAATCCGTACAGCGCCTCTAGCGGTTACGATAATACTGTAGTTACATTATGAGCTATTATGAGTTTTGGAAATGAAACTACAGCGGGTATCGTAAAGACGTGAGACGGTACAGTTTCCGTTACGTTATGTTGGCATCCATGAGTAATACCTCTCTCATTCTTTTATTATGATGTCAACAAGGATAGAACGAGACCCTGGCCAGCGAGCCAACTTTGAAATATTTATTTGTGAAATTAAAAAAACAAGTCTATGGATGCTCTATAACCCGACTAAATTAGGAAATGTGAAAGAAGAGTGGAATTAATGGCGGTTTGGTACCTTTTCAATTTAATTACATTAGCGTTCTGCGTCAGTCGCATTCAGTGTCAAACTGTGGTGTCAAAGTGTTGCTAACTTTGATGTTTTAAATATCTAGATGGGACATCGAATCCGCGCAAACGTGTCAAAAAATTGTGGCTAACTGTTAGCCACAATTTTTATATTTTTAGCAACTAGAAGTCAACGCAAAATAAAAATCACATTTAACAATTAATTACACGCAAATTTAAATGACAGGATATTTAGTTTAACCATTCAAACGAGCAGTGGTTCCCCTTGCCAAGTGAACTCGACGTGAATTGCCCGCAGACTGAGCTCGCCAACGCTTATATAGACTTCATAGCTTCATACTGACAGGAAATACGTCACTCTTCTCCTAACAATATCATTACGCACACATTACGCACACATAGACAATAGACGAACGGGTAAAACATCGTCTGCACGCACACATGCTTGATAATGTTGCCTTGTTTTTTTTTTTATTTTCATTGTAGGGCGACGCTCAATCTAGACATTTAAAACATCAAAGGTTGCTAAATATTTTGTTGATCTCGCAAGTTCAAAATTTCATTATTTTCATCTCTGCGTTCGGTTGCGTGAATCATTTGCCAAGCAAAATAGTGCCTAGCCATGATTTTGTTTAAATATACAGCAATATTTAATGACATTTAATTTCGATAGTGACTTTTCACCTTAGAAAATAGCGTGAGTGCCGTAACTACTACGGGTAACGTAATTTACTATAGCATCTGTCAAATTTGTGACTCGTAATACCAAATTGTAAGTAAAACATGACCGCAAGTACTGTATTTAATAGAGTTATGCGCATTTACTATTAAAGCAGCGTTTTCACGATAGCATCAATAGTAACGTTTTTTGCGTTTACTACAACAAACTCATAATAGGGGTACTGGTAGATTTACTCGTCTATATTTATTTATGATTTAAACGGATGTTTTTTCAAGGATTTTCAGCAGTCAGGTCATAATATTTTAATAATAAACCCCAAGGGCCACGCATTCATTTTAAATTTTTTCAATAACAAATTGTTTTATCGGCTTTTAGGGCACAGGGTACCTTCTGAAAATTGACGAGGCTGTGGCGAATAGTACATAGGTACTTGTAGACCCCTGGGCTTTGAATTTCGTTGATGGTAGGGAATTTAACACCACAAATCGACAACGATAGGTAAACATTTCAATCCAATGTTGAAAAGCCCGTAATATCTGGAATTCGCTCTTGCTTTTTTAGTCGAAGATGCTTTTGCATTAATAATGTCTAAAGGCGAAAGATGACCAAGTAGCGATTAAGATGATGGAGAAGATCATAATCAAGCGCATCTACTAATTTACGGATTCTTCACAAAACATTTTAATTCAACAAAGATAACACAAAAATTACCATCAAGTCATATTTCGCTCCAGTTTAGATGAGACCATACAATCATGAAACATTAACTTTGAAACGAAAGTTATCAAAATCGTTTTACCCCGTAAAAAGTCATGAACCTTCTTTGTTTTAAGTCAGTTAAAATGAGGTTAAGCAGACCGAACCTGCCTGTTTAACCGTAGGGTTAAACGAATAAGCACTTCAAATCTTAATAGATAAAAACTGGCAATAAAAACACACAAATTTTAATGTGGTGATGTAATGAATGTACGTTCGTGGAATCAAGTTGACTTGGGAAAACAGTTCCTTGCGAACGTTCGAGTGAAATAATAAAAATTGTAATAAACTCACAAACTACCATCCGACTGCAACTACAACTACAGTCTTACTTTTTTATAATATTTAGGACGTTAATATTTTCCCACGTTCTACGATAGTTTGTTGTCAGGTGGAATGGCTTTAAGCTAAATAAAACATTATAATAATAATAGACAATAGTTTTATTCATCGGTAAAAAATGTGACACTACTAACTAACAGTAGTAAAATAAACTAATATATATCTATATGAAATCCTACTTCCTTCCTACTAATATTATAAATGCGAAAGTTTGTAAGGATGTATGTGAGTGAGTGAGTGTGTGTGTGTGTTTGTTGCTCTTTCACGCAAAAACTACTGAACGGATTTTCGTGAAACTTTGCAGTAATATAGCTTAGACATTGGAATAACATAATTTGTTAAAATTTATAGAGATTTTTGAAGGGACTGGTTCCCCGAAGCGAAGCGAGGGCGGATTTACTAGTACACTATAATTTAGGTACTACTTTATCCATCGATTAGTAACGATCATTTTTCTTTTTATCATTTTTAATATGTAAATATTTCCGAAGAAATTGATTTACTTTTAAGTCAAAGGAATGATAATTGTAACATCAATAAAAATGAAATTTATACCTTTTTCTGTAACTTGATAAGTAATACGATGTGTTTCAATTTCGTGTAATGTATTCATTAATTTTATAGTCCTTCCTACTATCCTACTAATTAATATTATAAATGCGAAAGTTTATAAGGATGTATGGTGAGTGAGTGAGTGTGTGTGTGTTTGTTGCTCTTTCACGCAAAAACTACTGAACGGAATTTCATGAAACTTTGCAGTAATATAGCTTAGACATTGGAATAACATAATTTGTTAAAATTTATAGAGATTTTTGAAGGGACTGGTTCCCCGAAGCGAAGCGAGGGCGGATTTACTAGAAACTAATATTATAAATGCGAAAGTTTGTAAGGATGTATGTGAGTGAGTGAGTGTGTGTGTGTGTGTGTTTGTTGCTCTTTCACGCAAAAACTACCGAACGGAATTTCATGAAACTTTGCAGTAATATAGCTTAGACATTGGAATAACATAATTTGTTAAAATTTATAGGGATTTTTGAAGGGACTGGTTCCCCGAAGCGAAGCGAGGGCGGATTTACTAGAATGTATTCATTAATTTTATAGCGCCCTACATATAGCATACAAATTAAGATTGAACAGTGAATAAATATATTTTTACATGTAGTAATTTAATAATAATATCACGTAGTTCAACATGACTTATTCACCACGCTCTAGTCTCTTATCTTTTGACAACTCAAATTCTGAGAAAATTATTCTACATGTAAATTACTTGTCTCAAAATTGCGTCGAGTCGATTTTTTATTTTGTTCAAAATAACATAAAAAACTTAAATTTCCAACCAATAAGATCCTCCAAAAACAGAAACGATTGTTTTAAAAATATTTTTACAAGAAATCATTGCGAACTTGTAGACTTTTTGCCTCAATCTGTGGTTTCTAATGACATAGCACTTGATGAAAATCGCGTATATTTTAATCGAATTCATCTTGAAGCTGAGCCACTCCAGACAGCAAACATTGATAACTAAAACCAACTTTTCGAGAGCGTTTATCTACCAACCCTTATTGAATGGTATTTACCTTTAGTTGAGTATATTTTTGTAGGATAAGTTAATAGGAAAAACACGTTTTCTGTTAGTTTTGGACGTAAACATTTGTTCTTGAAATGGCTTCAAAAGGGAAAATCATGTGAATGAATTATTGTATTAGGTACTTTTATCAAGTTATTATTTATTTCATACAATTTCAGTACACAATCAACAGACTAAATAGTTTCGGACCTAACCTTAGGTTTTTATCGAGATAGAGCGAGATTTTCTATCAGCAACTTTGGTCAGTGAGTGATCGCTAGTAAGTAAATTTTTTGAATCTTTCTGTCCTACGGTGGATACGTTAGGCGCTTTCGGGTAGCATGTAAATTTCTGATGTTCTGTTGGCATGAACACTTAGGTGGGTGGGCCATTAAAACCTTCGCCAATTCGCATTTAAGCAGCGTGGTGGATGACGCTTTAGGCCTCCTCATCTCCTCAATCATAAGGACCAATCCCAGGCTCAGTAGTAGAACATTAATGGGCTGAAGCCAAACGTATATGAACTCACTCTCAAAGTTAGCTTCAAGTGCTCAAACACTCGTGAAATTTATCTTGAGACTGCGCAAGTAGGTACTGCAATGTTTGCGTCGGCCAATTCGCTAACGCAAATATCGTGTTACCGTTCAGATACCCAATACTCAATACGTGTTTACATACATCAACCAGATAGGTGCGAATTTTATTTCTCACTAAACCTTCGACTTGGCAAACAGATGAAAGGGCAACGACCGGGATTTTTTCTGCATGCTAAACTCATGAATTTGTTAATGTCAGAACATTCATAAACATCACAGCACTTCATTTATGTATTGCCAAAGTCCATGAAAACAATATTCAAAATAACGAAATACACCTAAAATTAGACATGCTACTTATAACTGATGAATTAGTACGTGCATATTATTGACATTTACCTACTCATAGAGTTGGTACGGGCTTAACGGGTGAGGACCACTTTGCCCTAACTCGTCGCAAAAATTTAGTTCGTAGTAGTATCTACCTACTAAGTATTAGAAATAGTCAATATCTATGCCAATCGTCCGAAGAGAAACACAGACATCCGGTTTGGATTATCATGGTTCAAAATTAGAAAACCGGGGGTGTCAGTATATCCTTCCCGTGACGCTAAATATTATTTCTTTTTACACTCGCGTTCTTATTGGCGAATTTATTGTCGAAGCGCAATTTGAGAAAATAAAAACTTTCACACGTGGCTTTTTAAATCTACTATTGGCTGTGAAACTTTTTAAAGGACATCATTGCCAACTCGGCAAGTGTGACCGACACAGAACTAAACTCAAATCGGAACTAAGACGGTTGGAACAGTTATTAGGGGTGTTTTTTGGTCAGTTCACTAGGAGTCCTAATTTAGGACGTATGAGGATGGGGCAGGATTGTTAGTTATTTTAGGCATACTGTTAAAAAGGAGACAGCCGAACCGAATTAGGAAAAGACCCCGCTTGAAAAAAGAAAAAGTAGAGTGGTGGTAATTTTACTAGTTTCATCAATCCGAATAAAACGCAAAATGTTGAATGTGACCAGCCTTGTTAAAACCATAAAATTAACGAGTTTTTTTTAATATGAATGCAATGTATTCAGTATTTGCCCAGTGTTGGGCAAGAACTCTAACCGCGTGGATAATGGAAAACGTCACCACTTTTTAGGTTGAATCGGGTAATACCTACTAATATCCAAAGAATTGCATTACGTTATTTGTAGGCAACATTGAATACATTCAAAGTCGCACTTGACAAGCAATGTTACGTTAAAGAAACAAAGAGACCTATCGAAAATAGGGTAACAGAACAAAACGGGACGAGAGCATCCTAGACAAATGCATCGCACGGCGCATGTGCCGAGAGAAAGCTAGACGGGTCGTTGACCTGGCTAAATTCGGCCAAGGTCCGTACGGGATGTGACGCCGCACCGGAAGTGGTCATTCGCTGATCGATCGCACTTCGGTAGTGGAGTGGTCTAATAGTTGGTACCGTGACCTCACATTATGGAAGTGTTTTGTACAGGCAGTAGAGGTCAGTGTAGCATTACCTAACTAAAAAAGTAACTCAGTGAAATGCTCTTGGGATACTCATAACCACCAGTTTGACCAACAAGAGTTCACAAACAACATTAAGTACGCAACTACCTTCCTACTTATACCTACGATCCTACTTAGAACGATCAGGTACGTAGGTTACCGTCAACATCTAAAAATACTTTATAGAAAACGCCTAAAAAATAATTTATTATAAAACATCTAGGTATCATGTCTTTGGTAAGATTTATAAGGAAAATGTTATTTTTAACTATAATGACAAATTGTACCTACTTACTTAATTTTGGCTGGAGCTTTAATAACATGAGCATTTTTATGTAAATTCTGGTATAGATGCGTAGGTGGGTTACTTATATTACCGCAAAAAAATACTTTGTCTTGTAAAGAACTTAGGTACTTTTTGTGTATTTTATATTTTATATCTAGTTAGGTTTTTACTTTACTTTTGATGGAGTATTATAAGTAATAAAGTGGGCAAGTTACTTAAATATACAGGATGTTTAATTTTTAGTGTCTGTCAAATGGTAAACCTACTATCCTAGTCAAGTCAATGTGTCTCTACCTCATTGGGTCGAAATACCAGTATAAAATGCAAACAATACATCATGATAAAAAAATTACAATCGAATTGAAAACCTCCTTTTAAAACTCAGTTTTAAACAGAAAACCATAAAAGGGACTATTAAAACTTACATACATAGGCAGGTACAAGTATTACTAAATAAAAGTAGGTACCTAAGTACATTTAGAAAAATTAAGTTATTCAAATGTAAGTCTTAATGCCAACCAATGAATTCTACATTCACTATAGAAGTCCAGGTCCTATGGTACGGTACCAACTCTCAACATAACAATAACAAATTTATTAATAGAAGCGTTCATCACCATCTGGCCTTTGCCGCGTTGTGTGCATATTTCCGAACGTTCGGATAAACGGAAACAAGTTCAGACATAAACTTTATCGTCGACCGGGAAAGTTATAAAACGCAGAGCGAGTGATTCAAACACCGAACGTCGAACCTGCGTTTAAAATCGGCCAAGGTCTTCCCGGTTACCGACCTTAGCTCGTCCGAAAAACTACTTGGGTCTGAGTCGCTTCGTTAGCGTTCATAGCAGAACGAGTTATGTCAATAAAAGTGATCGATCGGGTTAACGAGGGCGGTCGGTAATTGGATGAGTGACCGCTAACTGCTTTGGCTAAAATTCTACAGCGCTATGTAGGTACATAAGTACATACTTCGCGACGTTACTCTCTCTTTCTTGACGCACAACGCGTCGAGGATCCCTTTGATGTTGATAATGTCCAAGGCCTACAGTGACCACTTACCATAACGCAGCTCGTTAGCTTGGCCTTTTCATATAAAAAACATGAATCGAGTGTACCTATCACTATCATTGCTAAATTCGAGCAAAGATCTCCCGGAAGGGTTCATTTATTAACATCAAAAACTCTCCCTGCACCATACTGCACCATAGAGTAGTAAAGTTGTGTTAATCAGAATAAATAGTTTGATTAATCATAAAACGTAGGTAATAGGTATCACCAGTATGAGCTTACCGCGGTGGCCGTTATTGTAATTTGTAATTACTGAAATGAGTAAGAGACTGGTAGAGTCAGAGACCTGTATTACACTATCGGGATTCTTTCGGAAAAGATTATGAAAGTAATTAAGTACAATAAGCATATTAAACCGAAGATCTGATACATGAAAAGTCCAAGAATTAACAAACTAACGCTCCAGGGAATCTGAAAGAATTATGAAGGAATTTAATTACAATAGAATCTTGAACTGGAGATCTGAAGTTTAAAAAAGAGATTCAAAAAATTCACGAATTAACCTACCAATAAAGGTTAGCGATATTCCCAACGCTGCAGTAAAATGCCCATACACAAAATCGAATACAACGAATGGCGGCGAGTCCATCGAACTGAGTCTAAATACAGCCAAGGTCTCTCGCTGAAGGGCGTCCGGCTTTGTACAACCCCGGCCGTTTACACCAACGTACATCGATAACAAAGGGTAACAAATACCTACTGACTCATTCATTATCTAGATAGGTTGGAAAGCAAACAACAAAGAACAAACGTCTATCTTTGCTCACGGAGTTTAACACGATCTCCTTTCCTTTTATGTTCCGTGTTAGGAAATTTTCAAATACCTTTTTTTGTAATATTAAATCGATGTAAGGATGAATTATGAGTTTAAAGGACGGTCAAGATCGTTAATAGTTATATTTCATTTTAGTAATAATATAAACAATGAAAGAAACAAATTTAAGACAGTGGAATATATTTCTACTTTGTAATTAAGTAATGCAATTGTTGAAATAAATTGAACTTTTGAAATAATATATGCTGTCACTGTTTGAAATACTAAATTAAGAATCCCCTTGTATTATAATTATTACTTGATACAAGTGATTAATATTCGAATTTCAAACCGAGGCATCTTAAATTTATCGCAGATGAATTCGATTATCGCTTGCCAGACCGCCCGATGGGCTGCACGATTCTTATTCGAAGAACTGTTAAACAAATTAAATCAATTTATATGCAAGTGCTAATAAACACCATCTCACCAACATAAAAGGATCTCGCAGACGTCTTAAGGTATTACTAAACGGAGAAACGTAAAAGAAAGTGAGAGGAATACAGCAGATCTGAGTATAATGGTGGAATTAATATACACGGCCGTCTAGACGTGGTTTTGCTTCAGTGCGCTAAGATAAGCTTGTGCCTGGGTTGCGGCGAGACCCCACTGAGTTCTCACAAACGCAATCACGTTTAGTACAAAAAAAAATATTATTTTCCGTAATCCAATCCACTGATTGCAAGAGGAAATGAGAACAAACCTAACATAATATACATAATTATAAACGAATTGAGCTCGACATACCGAAACTAGTAGCTGATAATGCCACTATCACAACATTCAAGGGCAATAACCTCGCTGACCTACCCCAAACGCCGTGAATTCGCAACGCTGATAAAGAACGGATGCACTGAACTTTCCCCACCATTTCGAAGTGCGGTCGAAAAACAGAAATTGCTTTCCGCTCGGCAGGCACGTACAATGGCGTTGTTCCCTTAATGACCTATATTGATGTTCCCCCAGTACTTAGGGTTTACGGTGGAGTGACTGTGCCTGGAACTGACCTACCCTAAGTGTGGTAGGCTTGCGGGTTGCGCACTAAAATAACTGGCAGGCAAGGACGATGCCGTCGTGTCCCGGAGTAAGCACTTCACTTCCGCGCCACTTTCTCATTCACGCGCACCAGTGTCTGTGACACTTTAACAAGTTTACTTGCACCTGCACAGTTCAGTGAATTTGCACTTTTACTTTTGAGAATATGCAATTAATTGAAATGTCATTTTAAAATTAACATTCATTAGATTTGAATTTTGGTGGTTGTTTGGTCGTGAGAATTATTTTAAACGAAATAAAGACATAGTAGGTAAAATATTTGTCTTTCAAGATTTGCCGCTGTCAAGAAAAATACATAATTTAAACTCCTTATCTTTTTTATTTATTTTACTTCTTTAACATTTACATTAAAACACATAAAAATTTGAGGTGTAATATTTCTGATTTATTTGCGTACTTATATTGTGTTCGGAGAGTCATAAAAAATTCTGTAAAGTTCAACATTAATATAGTTCAGAACTATTTTATTGTCATCGTCCTCTTACTTCGATTGAGTCAAAACTCAATAGAGTTGGTAAATTATAAATTGAGATAAGAAGTTTTAATCTTAATCTGCTCAGTTACAAAGTTGAAGCCGAGTATGCCGAATAATTATGTAATTCAACACAGCCAAAGTTACTAAAAACGTTAGGAACTCATTAACGCTAAAATAGAACGCGAAGCAATAATAAATAAATTACTTCGGTACAAGTTACTTCGACAAGAATAGAAGGAACAACAATTAGTTCTAGCTTCTGTGCGCGTGAAATGGTGGCGCAAAGCACAGAGCTCCGGATGGCTCCGGCTTTCGTTATTGATTGGCGCGACGCGATGCAACGTCATTGTTCCAGGATCGATTCTACTCGTCTCCGTCGCCCCGAGTCTATTTTTACCGCTTCATTGCCTACTCCCCTCGCTGCCTGTTTCCTGCCTTTTATTAAACTATCTGTATGTTAATTAACAACGGCCTCGTCGCTCCGCCCGACTCTGTTTATATTTCTGTAAGCTTGTTCCTGTGTAACGTTTATTTGCTCTTTAAGCCGATTCCAAACCTACTAGAACTCCATGCTTATTATTACAGCTGCGTTTTAAACCAGGTCCTTTTTCAATAGTTTTGTTTTAAACGTGCCTGTCATAATGTCGCATACATCCTTTTATTTTTTCGACCTTCAACTACATTTAATTAGAGTTCTCTGCACGTTGTGGAACCGAACCGCACTCCCTATCGTCCTATCTTTGTCTATCGTCAAGGTTTCAGCTATCTTCGTCTCTTTCTACAGGGGCATCTGGTATACATAACCTAAGTCTGTTTACGTTACATCTACGTGTTCTACTTGTGCATGTGTTGGTATGCGTTGGATGTGTGAGTGTAGGGGTGCGAGACTCCGAGTGGTGCATGTGTTGACGGTGTGGCGTTTCGTTACAGCTGTTGTGGGTTTGTAGAGCCGAGGTATCGGCTTCTTTAATTTAAATATATGCTTCCTCATGACCTACGCCGGGAGTCTTTTAGACACTGAGGCACAAACATTATTTATGGTGAACCGGGACTACTTAAAATTCTGTTCAGAGTGCTTCAAGCGAGAAATTTATTTGAATGTCTGTAACATTTCAATTCAGCGCTCGCTTGTTTGCTTGTAAACGCTCACTTAATGGTCTTAATGGCACTGTTTTGTTACGTTGTGATGTGATTTTGGTTTTAATGATTTCGTCAAGGGGTCTGGTGATTTCCGTCACGCAGCCCGTCGTCATTATTATCGCGATTGTCTAAGAAGAAAATAATAGTGTCATTATTCACGGCTGTTTTGTTACGGATCGTGTGTACCAGTGTACCGGAATATTCCTGTAACCCGTCTTGGCTTGCACTTGCCTCACAATAGTGAAACAGCTGGCGAGAGGTCAACGACACCGAGGCGCTACTGCAAATTGTATAGTTACACATTGAAGAAAGCAAAAAACGTTCATTTTGTTGTTGGATCCGTGAGCCTATTCAAGCAATGGTTCTTAGAATCCGGCGTTCAAAAGCGCGAATGTTTGAACATCGTTATCCTTTCAGGTAAGTATATTGTAAACATACTTAGTTCTTTCAAACGCTCAATTTGCATATAATACGCTGATAAATTGCTGTTTTTTGATCGATGTAAAGAGAGTTATTAAATTTGAGGTTATAATATTTGACTTTGGAATGCACATTCGCTGTTTTGAATGCGTATACGCCGTGTACAATGTTGGTGACGTCACACCAAACCCCGGGGTCGATGCTCGGGCCCCTACCAGTGTACCTGCATTTTTTATTGCATCCCTAAATGACGCAAGCGGATCAATACCTCGACCATTAGTGACTATTGAGGCCAGAGAATCTCCCCTTAGAAAGTTCTCGAAACCAATAGGGAAGTATTGCCGGTTTACAATCAATACTTTTTGTATAAGTAGGAACGGCGTTTTGTCTTACAAATCGTTAGAGCCACTTTATCAGTAAAATGACATCATTTATAACTAGCATTTTACTTGTTTATAAAATAAGAATGTGGTTTAATTATGTCATCGTCAAAAAAAGAAACAATTGTGGATAATAACACATTGTAACTGACTTTTAGCACCTGCACGAAAATATTTTGTTACCTACTACGAGTAGGTACCTATTACAATCGGTAAAAGCATCAAGCATTCTTTTTTTACTTAACTAATGGGATGGTAAAATTATTATTTTTTTCATTCGATAACGTTATTTAGATTTAAAGCTTTTGTAAGACAACTTATTTCCCAAAAAGTGCTATAAGCAAAATGCTAAGATGTCACAAAATTCATTAATTTATCCAAATTAGAACATAATTATTGTAAGATTGAAACGCATGGTTTGTCTCCGATATAGTAGTCTGAAATGCAGTTGTTTTGTCATTGATTTGACTTGTTTAGTTTTTTATTACACTCATACAAGCAAGCACATAGCTGAACAAATAAAATAGCCAGGACCTAAACATATTCTGTTCACAATTTTTTCATAGAATAGAAAACTTAAATATTATTATGTATTTAAGTATTTATTTTAATTTTCTTCAAATCATACCACAGTAAAGCACATGTAGGTATTTTTACAACTATTTTGCTCAACCTACATTTTTCTGAGTTATTATTTTTTTTCTTACAAATGACGAAACATTTAATTTAATGGACAACACGAGGCCCTTAAGTTTAACTTTTTTTAAGGAATTAAGATAGCAAACGAGCATGTAGCACAAAATAATAAAGTTTAACTAGAGAATTCTAAAACACAGATTAGGCAGGAACACAAAAAAAATAACGTCTGTAAAATCTTCCAACGCTATCAAAAAAATATCCGAATAATGGTATCCTATACCGTTTATTCAACTTTCATTCCTGCAGACCAAAATCCTATACCTACCCAACCCATAATATATTCGTACGGTCGTTGAAGTAGTCCGTAGAAGATAATCATTGTGAAGCCAAAAGGTCGTCGGTTGCCCCAAAGCCCTACATCCACGTTGGTAGGTTCCCGTTGCGCAAGCCGCGGTCGGCGATCCGGTACAATCGGCGGCCCAAAAATGTGTCAAGTTGAACACCGGTCGTTCACCCTGGCGTATTTATATTTACCTCTTCCGACGGTCGCAACGCACTTAACTCTTTGTGACGATGCAACGTTTGTATTGCAAATGACATCGGATTTAAACATCTTTTAACGTTGTGTTAACATTAAATCGGAAGCGTTCGCGATGGTGCTTTGTAAGCTTGTCAAAATATTTGTAAATTGTAACGTAAGTTATGTTTTGGTGTGATTTTATGTGCCAGAGAACTTTCTTTGACCGCTCTACAGCTATCTTAACTTTTTAAGATGTAGTTCCATTACCTATGTTCCGTTATAAGTAATACAAACTTATGGCTTCTCTTTTTACAAAAAATGATTTTGTCATCATTCTTTATAATAATTATGATCATGGACTTATGTATCTACACAAGCTTGAGTGTAACTATTTGTCTTAGACATAAAAAAGGCGCCCGATCTTTATAAACTTGATATAATATATACCTAACTAGCTGTAAGTACCTAAATCGGCGATGCCCGAAGGTATTAATGCAATACTGTCTGTAATATAGGTACATAATATTAAGTCTGTGATAAAAATGCCTACTTATAGCAAAAAAATACTGCTGTTTTACTCTCAAATAAATTCAAAACAAAAATCAAGTTCTTTGCCAAAAATACACTTAGATACATATACATTTTTAAATATCTCACATTTTAAACACGCAAATTAAACCAACCCCGTACTTATTATGCATGAGTCGTTATCATCTTGTAGAAAAGAAATAATTGTTATGGTGTCTACGTGAGGAATACATAATTCATGGCGATCTTTTCAAAATTATCATGGTCCGCCGCGCCGACGCGGGCGTATTATAATTGTAGATTCCGGAATAAAACTAACTCCTACAGACCGTCTTATTCCCTGTCTACTCGTGTAAAAGATTAAATGTAAAGTGTTGCCTTAAAAAAACAAATCTCCACCAGGTATGGTGTCCGCCGGCCGCCATCTTGGGTCTCATTTGTGACACTTGGGATTGACGGCTTTAGATGAATCATAATTGGAAAAAACTCCGGCCTGTTTTATATGCATTTAAAGTAGAATAACTTATCAGCCTTTGCTGTAAAATACAAAACATAAAATCAGATAATAATATAAAAATGTTTTAATTCTCTAGATATTCATATTAATTCCCTTTCTCAAACTATTTATGATTAAATACAGTCATTTTTATAATGTCCACCATTGTCTGCAGAGTGTCCTATTCTTTATGGGTAGTTCAGGTTAGCTGTGATAAATATTTTGATGAAACTCAACATAATGTATTTTTAACGGCCCGAGAAGTATAGGTAAGACGTAGACGTAATTCACGGTTACGTTGTATTATTTTGACGGCCAAGCACGCGCCATTCTTTAGCACCTTTTGCACCTGCGCCTGCGCTGCGGCTGCTGTGGCGAATTGTACTTACCTATATATTACGAGTGTGTGTGTGTGGAACTACGGCCGTTAATATCAGCCGGAGTTCCGGGTCACAAACAACATAATTATTGTTGTTAGCTCCCCTGGCTGGGTCAAAGTTAAATTTTTGGCAATTTTTTAACAAATTTTATATTTAACAATTTGTGTTTTACGTTTTCTCTACAAAATATTTCATAAGACTCGTATTTTCTTTTTTATTAGAATAAACAAAACAATCTTAATACAAATTATGTTATTTACGTGATGCGATGAAATTTGCCATTCAATTACCATCACAAGCAGCAATTCATACCAAAAAAGTGTTAATTAAAATATTTTTAATGACTACAATTCCCAACTTGTCCAAAAAACATTTCTATACTCCATTATATAAGAAATGGACTCGGCATTTCTGGATTTTAAGGTTTTTAGCCAGTTTTATCCTCTACTTATTACATATTCATCATAATGCCTTTAATAGGCAATTAAAATGTGTATAAAGAAATTAGTAGTTCATTCCATACTGATATACCGCAGTAGATAAACCTTATCCGCTGAAACTAATTATCCTGTACTAAAACTATCAAATATCTAGTCAAGCAACTTATTAACAGCGTTCTTTTTAGTCCTGTGAAGAACATAACACCAAGCTAATAGCGTGTCAAAAATTGATGTAGACATAATTCAATGTTTTTAGTTCGGAGCAGCCTAGCGTTCATGATTTCCGTGCTATTCAGTCGCATGCGCAGTCTAACTGAGCCATGTCATGCGTGTGCCTGAGTCGTGGCCAACGAAGCGATCCAATGGTTGCGAAGGGCATGGCTCAGACAAGGGCTGATAAACGATACGATAATGTAAAAACATAATTATAACCGTAAGAGACACGCCATTAATGCAAAAACGCAGTAATACGAACTTGTAGAAACTTTTAGAATTAAATTTCGATGATTGATTGATTGTTATATTATTCACTATTTTGTATAGACCAAGTTAGCAAATAACTTAATACCTCAATAACCTCAAAGTATGTAAACAAATAAATCTTAAATTTTATTTTAATTGATCAGGCTTGAAGGCAGTCGAACGAGAAAAAATCTACAAGACAAGTTTGATAATTGCGGAAGGATCACAAACTGACAACCCTAAAATCAGTATAGCTCGGGGGTCTTTTCTAGCTAGCAATTTGCGGCTTCACGACTCACTGGGTACCCGAATCCCTTGAAACATTGTCAATGTTAAAATTGACAAACATCTGGTATCGATTTAACATATAGGTACCTACAGAGTATGGGGAGAGACGAACTCCGCCTTACTTTATTGAATGACAAACGCCAAAAGTAATAGGGAATTCTTGCGAATAAGAACAAACAGTATACCTACTGTAAGAACAAACAGTACACACTACACACACATGAAGATTTAATATTTAACGTAACACTGAGTGACATGGTGCTATAAAAAGTCTATCTAAATCATTATCAGCGCAATCAGTCCCACTGCTGGACACCGGTCACTGGTCACCCATCACAATGTGAGGAGGACACGCTGTCCACCACGCTGGCCAAGTTTGGAATGGCTGACATAGAGACAGCTTTGAGAACATAATGGAGGACTCCATATATATACAGATTTCGTTACGACGTTTTCCTTCACCGAAGCAAGCGAATATTTAATCCTTATACCCACATATTCGAACCCAGGATTTCTTTTTTGGAAGTTCAATTCTCAGACTTCAATTTTGAAGACCTAAGCAGACAAATGACCAGACGAGAAGTTATCACCGTCGCCCATGGACATTGGAAACACTATGGGCGACACCAACGCGTTGCCGGTCAAGAAGGAAGCGTTAAATCTTCTTGAAGGGTCCTTCAAGAAGATTTATCGCTCGTATCAAAGTATTGTAGGAACACCCATGGAGGAAGTTCGTTCCATAGTTTACACTGTTTATTAACAATATTAGTGAAGGGACAATTATTAACGATAAATATAAGATATACTTCACGTGACACGTTATAAACCATCCTCATGCAATATTTTATGTTTTATACATTGTTTGCGGATATAAATGTCAATTTTCTAGTGTATTATGGCACATAATGACTGCATTTACTGTGCTGTAAAACAAGAAATTCATATCAGACATTTATGTCTGGTTCATGTCTTTGACGATGCCAATATTTGGGATTAGATGGGATTCTATGTACGTGGGATTCTATGTATGATATATGTACGTACATATAAACGGTAGGATTATTTTTACTGTAAATATCAAGAAATACAAAAGAAACAACATGAGCATATTACATAAAGTAGTATACATAATAACAGTAGAAATGTGTTATTTCCATTATAGTTATAGTCCATATCATTTAATGGGATTCCATTTTTTTAATTAAGGTTTTACACTGTAAAACTCTTAAAATACTGCCTCTCCAATATAATAAATATAAATATAGAATATTTAGAATATTTTTTCTACAATTTTTAAAATACAGGTACCTACCTAATAATATATTATGATAAAATAAGTGTGTGTCGACCGTTTTAAATAAAAGGAAAGTCAGAACATAGATATTAATTTATTCACATTGTTATTCTGTTAATAAAAATAACTCTAGCCTGCCCTTCCTTTATCTCTAAGTTCACATTACTACTAAATATGATACAAGTCTTTGATAGCTGTGAAGGGCTTTTTTGCTGCAGCTGGCGATAAATTTTGCACACGCCCCAATTTTATTCAAATAAAATGTCAACAAAACGACAATATTACGCAGTGTTGTCTATTCAAGTTCGAATGGACATTGTACAATTCTGTCTAGTTTTAACAAAGCGCTCATTGATGTGAAGATAGCACACGTCGCCCTTGGCAACGCTATTTATATAGGGGATGGATCCCTTGTGCGTCACCCACAAAATTCTTCACTGTGGAAAACCCCTGGTGAATGTTTTTTCGCAACGTGACAAGCTGCATTCTACTGATCCGCTTCGATTAGTCACAGGTCACAGCATAAATGATTACTCGTGTAATTGATTGGCATCGAAAAATATATTTTGTTATTTGTTACTGCAATACTTTGGATTAAGAAAAATTAAAACATTTATAAAAGGGCAAAATAATACGACTCGTGTTACAACTTCAGTTACAATTTAATGAATGATCAAAGTATTGACAACAACAAATCTTCCTTTGCTGTCGTCGTTCCATTTTCAAATAAGTACCGGCCAGGTCGCTGGCCAGTAACATTTTAATAGAAAACCTGAAAAGAAAGATCTGACTCCTCTCCTCTCCTTTCCACTAAAACACTACACTCCTCAAAAGCACCGCTCCTCTCAATAGCACCTCTCAACTCCTCATCTGGCATCACCAGTATGCCAAAACTGCCCTAGCTTCAGCACATCTCATATCGCCACCTCCTGCAGTCATTGCTCCTCACAGTTGGTATAGCACAGGCATAAAAATCCTCCGTTACTATTTAAAAGTTGGCTAGCCTTTATTAACATTCTTACTGTAGACCACAGTAATTAACAGTGTGGAGAGGTGGTCCGAAATTTACTTCATCGAGTAGTAATTTGATCACTTCATCTACAGCATCAAGATCTTTTACAGATTACATAGAGGCCAATTTAATTTTTTTGATAATAGTCGTTAAAATTTACGTTGAAAATTAAATTAATGTAATTGAATTTTTATCTTCAGTTTTACTTCATTAAATAAGCAATCAACTAAGTCTTTACATACTTGAATATTGTGAAGGTATCAATGAAGCCAAGTTCCAAGGTCCTCTATATGTCAGGCAAACTATGGACTTTACGATAACACGCAAACCGCAAGTGCACTTTTCTCAACTTCAATTTACCCAGACGAGATGAAGTTGCTAAAAATTCTGAGTGAAATGCAGCAAATATCCCGAAACGAGTCTGCTGTGGTTGAGCTGTATTAAAAGATCGCCGTTGGATCTTTACGTTGCGGCGACTCATTTCTTTCTGGTCCATTTAGTCTATAAGTTTTCGTCACTTAGATATTTCTTCGCTTTGAAAAAGGTGAAATAACTACACGTATTTTGGATGTTTTAAGATTCTCCAAAACTACTAACAACGTCAGCTAAATGTAGAGTTAGAGTTTTGAAAAGCATCGATTAGATAATACTTGCCTTAACTTAATCTATTGTAAGTTACACCAGATACAACAACAAATGCAGCAAACGATGGACCAATGGAAATGGGCAGTATAATTGTCACGAATACTTTCTTTGTCATTCTCGATAACATGCCAAAACAACACGAATTAATCGGCTTGGGCATGGCAAAAAATTAATAAAAAATGCGCCGAGGTCTGCAAGGCGAACAAAACAGCGTAGCTTATGCAACATCCTGCGGTACGATCACACCATGTGAAGGAAGGGTTAGATATATATTTGTGTGTGGTATGGAGTGGGTTCGCATTTTGTCTGGTGTGGCCTTGATTTTTTCCGAATCGCTGAGACTGGCCTCGAGCCGGCAGGTGATTAGGTTACATAAACTAAGTTGTTCCCCACTTCCTGCTGGCGCGCTCTGCAGTTGTCGGAGGTTTCTAAGAAATCACCGAATTCGCCCGCCCCTATTGTTTTGCTCCTGTTGCTTTTCCAGTTTGCCGGGTTAGGATACACGTCTACATGGCTGTTATATAACATACTGGGCTGGTCTTTGTTCAGTTTTACGTAATGCGTGTTTTGTATAGATATAACTTTAAGTTGGTGCTTTAAGCAGGTCAGAAAAAATTTTGGACTTTGTTAATGATTTGTTACTAAGTCTTTAACAGGTACCTCGGTGAAATCTTTACTCAAGTAATTGTTATTTAATTGTCATACCAATAATTGATATTTAAAGTAATTTCTTAACGTTTCTCTGGCATGAGCATAATTAGACAATGTACAATAGTTGCATTGTTTATATTTGAGGTAACTACAACAGATTCTACAAAACGTATTTTTTGTTCTTCTAGATGTTTCGCGATAATGAAAACATTCTCGGGTAATATCAGAACTCCGGAATTTCTCATCACATCTAGTTGAATAAAAATATTATTATAAAAACAAAAAACCCGACTGCTTACAAAAGAACTCAAAAGAAAAAAACAAGTGTCACAATATCAACATAAAATACTTCATGCTGCAGCATGCGGTGACAAACGTAGTACTTGTGGTAAATCTTTTTTTTACCCGTAGGTATGTAGGTAACAGTATTGTTTGTCCCCGCCTGCAGCACCATGAAGTAAGTATTTTATGTTGATATTGTGACACTTGTTTTTTTCTTTTGAGTTCTTTTGTAAGCAGTCGGGTTTTTTGTTTTTATAATAATATGTTTATTTCAGACTTTTTAGTGTTTTCACCGAAAAATTCTACTTTTTGGAATGGTTTTTGACAATTTGTGTTAAAACGTGTGCTTAAACGTTATATGATATATATATTTTTGAAAAGGTCTTTTCACGATCTTTCATTTGATACCCATATTGCTAAGATAACAAAAAACTCAAGATTATCCCCTCTTTTTCTTCCACTTTTGGGCGCCATTTTGAAAATTCATATAGCCTATGAAACTTTCACAGTTCTGACGAATTCAACGATACTTCATATGTCTAAATCCGTTTAACCATTTGGGCTGTAGGGCAACACAAATAAATGGACATACATACAAACACACATACATACATACACTCGAAAAACATAGCCCTCCTTCTGACGCAGTCGGGTAAAAAGTGGTAAAAATAAACTTTTGAAAGTACCTACACCCTACCATTCTGGGTTTAGTGAATTTTGGTCTTTCAGGAATAGTTATAGAGTATTTAGTTAATAGAGGTCCATAATTATGTGATTTTAAAAATTGATATAAGAGAAAAGAGTTTAGAATTGACACAACTTGATCGCAATTAAGTACACATAGAATTTTTTTTTATTTTGAAGTAAGTATCATGTGATACGCGAGCCTTTCTGACCATTTCATACAAATTTTATTGAACAAATGGGCAAAACGGGATTGTTGGTGAAAGATTTGTTACCATAAAAACGGAGATAATAGTAAATGTTATAATAATAATAAATCTTCCACTATTAAATTTTAATTGAAGCATCTAAGTAAAAGAATTTTAGGATTGTATGCCCGTCAAAAATCCATTACACACCATAATCGTTAGAAGCGTAATGGGCGTACTGCCTTACGAATGGAGTGGACAGGAGCTTCAAACTGGTTTGGTCGCACGCGATCCGGTCCCGACAGAGGGAAGGGACATGCTACAAATAAATAAAAAGAAACCTAAATGCAGCTCTAGGAAACGTCGACCTTGAACGCAAGACGCACGGCACCTGGCGTCTTTATCTGTCCTTCGAATATTGCGAACCTATTTTGCAACATTGTTGCGTCTACTAAGTTGGTTTTGGGCTTGCACTTTGGTATTGTGCCAATATTTTTTACTTAACGTACGACCTTTTAAAAATATTAGTAAGACAGCGAATAACCGGTGAGACGCTAGAAATACGTGTTGTAAGTAGCATAGTCATGCACAATAAAGACATCGGAAAGGTTTTACCAGACACTGTCTACTGCATCCTTACCTAAAACTCGTTAGTGAGCTATAGGATAGTCAAATCGGTTGTCCGTTTACCTAGTGAACTTGCTAGACAAGTTGTGATTTCTTTGTACAGTCCGTGGGATATGTAAGCATCAGCAATGTCAGAAGCGCGCTTTCGAGCCGGTGATATGTCGGTCGTTGCTAGTTGCGTAACCGGTGTCGAGTCGTGAGGAAAGTGAATGCAGTATTTGAGGTCGAGTAGAAAGTTGCCGCACACGTTCAGAACTGCCGTCGATGACAAGACATCGTTATTAATATCATCCTTATTCATTTCTAATCTAATTCATTTAAACTCTGCTCAAGCGTCAACTTCAACATTAATGTTGTTTGAATCTATCGAATTGGAATCGTGCTCAAAGTTTACACCGTTTAAAATGTTGTTCTAAATATAGATTTGAATGACTAAATAGCGACAGTTCCAAACTTGATTTGAATACCGATCTCAAACGTTGCATAATAAGATATTCAACTCAAAATCTTTTCCGAGACACGGTATTAAAGAATTCCAAGGAGTTTTGCACAAAAAGTTACACGTGCCGGCCGACTCAATCGCTCTGGGCTATTGAAATTTTGGCCAGGGCCAGTCGGTTCGAGTTGCATATAATGGACATCAGTTCATTGTGGCCGTTGAATAAAAGAGATCTAAGATTTTATCGGAGCAAAGATTTTATGGAGCTGTAACGCTAAGTTACGAGAGCTACTCGTATCTCCCATCTTTTGATTACAGTACATTCTTACATTATTGACCATGACTTCGTAACAATAACCAGCTAAATCCGTATCAAACTCATAAGGATTAGGTAGGTTCAGTATTGTAAATGTACCCACAGAATGACGTAAATCAACCTTTCAACCATAGATAGTACTACTACTTAGGTACTAGATCCTATCCTACTAATATTATAAATGCGAAAGTTTGTAAGGATGTGTGTGAGTGACTGTGTGTGTGTTTGTTGCTCTTTCACGCAAAAACTACTGAACGGATTTTCATGAAACTTTGCAGTAATATAGCTTAGACATCGGAATAACATAATTTGTTAAAATTTATAGAGATTTTTGAAGGGACTGGTTTCCCGAAGCGAAGCGAGGGCGGATTTACTATTTTCTATATACTTGGTTTTTAATTTTGAAACTTCTTCATTTGGGAGCGATGGAGGAATATTGTGAAATTTTCGTATATTTTATTTTATGATATTGCACAAGTATTTGTATTGTATGTGATGCACTCAACTATAACTTCTTTATTTTATTGACATTCGTAGTAAGGTCTCAATTTTGAATGGTTCATCGAGGACGAGAAAATATGAGATAAATAAATAATATCCTCTTCAAATGCACCTACCTATGTACCTACCTACGGCCTACGGAAATACGGAACCCAAAAGGCTCTCAGTGTAATCAATGTCGAATAGTCTTATAGTTCAAAATGTTAAAAGGAATTTGATTCAGCGATTGCGTTTAAGATTGATTAGTGATGCAGTTTTACGAGCGTATTTAATTCTTGCTACTAACCGAAGGCATTTATCTCAGTCACCGCACAACTATTTACCTGCCCACATTGTATCACTATTCGTTGCATCCAGGGACAGCTTGCATACTAAACCACCCCACAGAGACTTAAAGCTAAGAAGTACGTCTGCGACGATCTATGTAGGTACTCATGGAAACCTTTAATCGATATTCTTCCCTTATTGAAGATTTCGTCGCTTTATATTGATGTTCGAGATGAATCGAGAAAGTCGACAGAAATTTCAAGCATACAGTATTTGCAAAAAAATATTGTTTTATACGGAGGAAAAATATGGAGACTTTCTATGTGTATTATTCATTGCGAGTCGATTCTCGTATACTTCGTTTGCATGTGCAACGAAAGATGCTTCCAATGTTTCGATTTTTACTAAACTCCAGTAGGTATCCCTTGCTGCAGACCTTTAGTCGCAAGCTCATTTATGTGCACTGTTTGTATCTTTTTTGGATAATGTGCGCTGAGTTATTTTAAGATCCTTTATCTTGGGAACTCGTTCACTAAGTGTATGCGTTTGAATTCCAATAAGAGGTCTGCGACCAAAAATGCTATGCCGAACATTTTACAGTCTCAAGTGTCTCGACTACGAAGTCAGCCATGGTCGTTATCTGTCAAGTTTCCCATCAAGTGTCTGGCTTATCTCCCCACATGTTTGATCAGGTGCCTGTTACAGAATAGTGGAGTTACTTTGTAGCTTTGACCACATTGCTGATCAAGGTCTTCGTATCACTTTGACCGTGAACATGAGCCTCTGTGCCCGTATCAAATTATATAATACGGCTTCTAGTAGGACTTTTAGAGGAACTCGCGTGATCTAATCAATCACAGGATGTTTCAATATGTTTTAAATTTGTTTTAACATCCGATCACGACTTCATTAATGTCAGTGTAATTATATTTTTAATAGATATTGCTACAGAGGAAACCAAACAATGATTAGACTTTAATGTTGGTGTACCGTCTATAAATCAAATTAAGTTTTTGTAGCGTAGTGGAGCTACAAGGCTTCCAATCAATTAAACATTGTTTATCAGTGTTCGTTTTCTTTGTAAATTAATTTAATAACGTTTACTCGTATACATTATAAATCAACTCCCTTGACAATATTCTATAGTTTATTATTTAGTACCTACCAATTCTAGCAATATCAAAGAGATTTTAATAAATTCAAGACAGCAATTTACTACGAATATTTAGTTCTTTAATATTTTCTCATAAGTGAAATTTCGCGTTTGAAAAAGTATTCCAAGATATTATATTTGAAATAAATTTGAGAGATAGATAATTTATTTGAAAATTATTTCTCTTTATTTTAACGTCACGTTCCATTTGGCTCAAGGATTTCTCAAAACTAATTCAAAGGTAAAATTTACAGCATTTGAAACGGCAGGAAATTAATTAATTTTCTTTGAAGCCATCAGTTTTAAGGCTTGACAGCCAAGAATGTAGTTCTGCGCACGCGCATGACTCAAGCGATATTCTATGGATACTCTCCCTCCGATTTCTTAGAAGTGTTGCAAAAGGAAACTTGTGTGTACTTTGCTAAATGTGAAGTTTCCATACGTTTTACACTTTGCATAGGTACCTATATTTTGAGTGAGTTCATAAAGGTTTCTGGATGTGAAATATCAAAAATACTTTTTATAAAGTACATTTTTATAAGGCAAAATTAAGTAAGCAAGCATGCATTCCTTGCAAAAGAGTGCTGAAAACGAAAAAGAGAACCATAGCTATAGGTATACATACATACAATTGTTATAGACGAATAAAAGAATTTCAATAAAGTACCAACCGTTTGTATTTCAAAACTTCTAAGAGTACCTACCTACCTTACAAAAAAACAATTTATAAAATAAGTCTCAAACTCAAATATTTTACGTTAACATGATAAAATAAGTATTGTAATATTTCATATAAAAATTTAGTCGGGTGTGTAGGAGCGAGTACGATATAATCCGAGGTGGGAAGTAACGGTTTGGTAACTTAATGCGAAGATAAGAGGCGAACCGAACGGTACCCGTGGCTGGACGGCCATTTTGTGAAATAAAAACACGCATGCCCGTGCCAATGTTTATACTTGAAGCGCTTAAAATCTGCCTATAATTTTAATAGCAAAATTTTTGATTTCAGGTTGAGAAAATAAAAAACGGTCTGTGGAAAATTATTGTGGACAGTTAGATGCCTTGCTTGTCTGTCAATCGCAAAATAAATCCTCGGGCATGACGTTGTACCTGGCAGCATAAGAGCCAATTGTTTCTTTTTTCGTAGTCTG
Source organism: Hesperia comma (assembly GCA_905404135.1). NCBI lineage: Eukaryota > Metazoa > Arthropoda > Insecta > Lepidoptera > Hesperiidae > Hesperia > Hesperia comma. The sequence goes on from FR990018.1 coordinate 6,697,648, forward strand.
CAACCTGTCGATTATGCCTTACTTAGACCATTTAACATCAGTTTAGCTGCTAGTTTTAATGACCACATAAAATAAAATAAAAAAAATTAAAGCAACTAACAATGGAATAAGAAAAATACTAGTTTAAATCAAAGAGAAAAATCATATTAAAGAAATAAATTTACAACTTTAAAACTTTTACAGTAATCCTTAATCTCTAGCAAAACAAAAGAAATACATTTTTGACACTTTTACCTTAACTTTTTCCTGATTTTACATTTTCTCATTTGTTTGAAAATTAATAAGTAGGTAAATAAGCAGGGCCGAAAACATACCAGTCATTTGTATAAGAACACATCAGTTTCCTTCCACTTTCGACCAAAACGACGCAGTTCGTTCTGTGGAATTTAAATGTCGAACACGTCAAGGTCACTGGTTCAATCCATTCAGACTGTTTAAATAAAATAAATCCTGTTTTTTTTAATTTTCGTGGACACTTTGTAAATTAAGGGAAACCTACCTCATACAAAGTTCTATCGTAAATCCCTTGGAACAGACTCATAAATAATAGGTTTTTTTACAACTGACAATATTTACGTAGATAATGTGAATAAAATATTATACAATAACAAGCAAAACCCGTGCGAATAATTCGCACTACTACTAGTTGATTTGAAATTTACCAACCCTCAATCATGTTGACGTTGTTTCTAAATAAAAGCGGTTAGATGGCAGCATTGCTGTATTGTTTTTTAATGTAATAATTAATTATTTTGCAAAAATAAAAGCAACAATAAAATTTTCAATTGTTGATGCCGGTAGAGCAAGCAATTATCTGTATAATTGCTTTTTACAAAAAAAATAACTGACTTCAATCTTGATAAGTAGAGATAACTCAAAAACTACTCGCCAGATGGCGCTCAATTCAACATGTAAGTGTAAAGTTCTCGTCACTACAAATTAATGAAGCCCAAACAGTAGATAACTGCAGTAAATCGTTGAGGAGTTCCCTCGACTGTCTTTCGGCTTCATCAGATCGACTCCAGATCTTCATGAAATGGTAGCGCTTTAATGTACCTACTTATGATAACATGAACAAACACAAGTTCCCCTCGATTTCTCTGAGATGCCATCATCAGATCCTGGTTTCCTTATCAGGGGACCCCACTGCGCATATCTACTTTACAACAAAAAAAGAATTATCAAAATCGGCCCATAAACGATGAAATAATCGCTGAACGTACATAAAAAAAGCATATATACGGTCGAATTGAGAACCTCCTTCTTTATTGAAGTCGGTTAAAAATGATATAAAATTTATGCGAAGTAATTGTGTGGTTTTTTCGAAAAAGGGAGGCAAACATCTTAACCTTAACGTATTAATATATATGTTACCGGAAATGTATGAAATCTAGGAATTGTATACATTTCCTAGGAAATGTATACAAATCCTAAGCTCTTTAGGAAATGTGTTAAATATTGTTTTAAAAATTATTTAATTCATACATTTCCTAGGAAATGTACACATTTCCTAGAAATTGTATACAATTCCGATATCGTATTAGGAAATGTGTATGTCGTGGCCACATCGTAGATTTGTTAACTTCAAATGGTCGCATTTCATGAAATGGGCAACTCAGTTTGTCCAGACCGTTAAATCGTCTACGTTTGGTTTGGCCAAATCGTAAAAACGCAGAATATAGGGCATAATTTCGAACCGTGACGTCTCCGGCGCTGCGGAAGGTGCAGCCCCTTCGCCCTTGCGTAACAAAGCACAGACACCCACGCTCGCCTGCGCAGCTTCGGCTTGCTGGTCGCCTTCGGCGACCAGCCTCAGCCGCTCCGGCTCGCCCGGGTGTCTGCGTTTTGTTACAGCGGGCGGGGGCTGCCCTCCCTCCGCGCCTCCGGGTTCTAAAAAAAAACTCTAGGGGTAGGGCATACAAGACTACGTGGAGTAGGGGTAGGCTAATTCGGTTCTGTAACCAATTCGACCTACCTACACCTTGAAGAATTTGACTGAGTAGTAATGGAAATGAGTATTCATTGTTTTACACAATAATATTTTTGATTAAGGCACTCGGTGAGACAATCTGGTAAAAATCATAACGTAAAATATAATATCTTCATATTATCTATCCCGCGTACCCATTAAAATCTTGATCTATAATCTTAATGTACTACATTTCCGATTGCTATTTAGGAAATGTATAAATTTCCTAGGAAATGTGTCCAATATAATTTATTTCACACATTTCCTGGCGATTTTAGGAATTGTATACATTTCCTAGGAATTGTATACAATGACACATTTCCGTTAATTGAGAGTAGCTATTTATGTATACTATGTCGATAAATAATTATCAGGCGGATGACAGCCTAGAACACAGCATGTAATATGATCCATTCTGTACTAGGGGATGTCGTATGGTTTCCCTCGTGTATAACAAAACAAGGTGACATTATTATTTATCCTCCTTAATAAATTATTCATCGTCTTTTATAATATTCTTCATAAAATTGTTTTATTTAAATGAAAAAAGTCGTGTTCTTATCTAGATTTCACTGTGATAACTAAAATACAAAACAAAGATAGGTTTTGCATTGACCTTATGCTTTATCAACCATCACTGCCAACTCTGAATGTACTCGAGCATTCGAGCCAGTCACAGGATATAAATTATTGAAATAAGAATCTTAATATACACAAACCATTCCTCGCATCCCTTACAAAGAGTAATTTCGACATACTTAACTACAGCCTACCTACCTATACAACATACTCTAGTACCGCCGTTGAAAATATTGTACCATGGATGAATCATGGCATAAACGTTTATTATTAATTTTAAGTCCATGTAAATATACGTTATAAATGAGACAACATTGCAATGGAAACATGCAATTTATTGCTGATGAGGAATATTGTAAACGCTTTTAATAGAGTATTTGCATTGTATTCGTTTGGTATTTTATTACTCTACCAAAACAAAAAAAACTGATGTTGCCAAAAATTGTTCAAAATTTTTTGATGGAACTGTTTTACGAGTAGTAATGCTTTGAACAAGTGATTAGTTTTTTTTGTCATGTGCTTTTTCTTGCTGTCGATATCTGTATTTTCCTAATGACGTCACTTTTCAGTCTTTACTAATACCTACAAATTCAATTGTGTACCATTAGTTAGTAAAATTAAAATTAAATAATAATAAATTAGTAATATTACATAATTTTAAAAAAGAAAAAAAATATTCCTTTAAAAAGTTATATAATGATCCAAATTCAAATTCTCAAGCCGTTAGTGATGGAGTCCATGCGATTAATATAACTTGTTAGTAAGCATTACCTGCACTAGCAGTAAAAACTGAAACTCGTTTCCCATGACTAGAATGATTTACCACTTTTGTGCTACACCAGTCACTGTTGGCTAGTTAATGTGAAGTTATCTTTTAAACAGTCACCTTCCTTTTATTTGCATGTCATTGTACATAGGTTAATGTTTTGTAGACAAGAATTTGTATGATAGATTTGTTACTTACCTATATTTTTTAATTAATATATTCTTTTACTCTATTAGGACCTTTCATGTTTAGGGACGTTTACGGTTCTTAACTTTCTATTATCACTTACAATAAAATTTGGAACGAAACGTTTTTGTATGTTATGGTACTAGGTAAATGACAAGAAATGTAAAGACATTAATATGAAACAATAGACATAGATTTATTAAACCAGAATAGTTTAACCTATTCGTTACACCTAGACAGTTACCAACAGCCATAAAATAATAATTACAAAATTACAAATTTAATGTACTAGAACTCTAGGTTATTTATGCAAAAAGCGAACATATTGTTAACAGGCTATTCGTGTCGCGATTTAAAATTGCAGTATATAAAAAGGCTTCCGATGTAGGCACTAGGCACTGGCAGGCCAGTACGATCGGTGGCCTTGATTGATCGCGCGGGGAGACCTTGAGTGGAGATATACGTTCGGACTGAACGTGGTAGGGTTGACACTGTACAGTACACGCGTCGAAAAATTACTTCTGAATGAAGTGGTGAATCGCGGTTTTCTGCTTCGGCTTATGTTGTTAAAGTGTCGGATCCAGGCTAATTTTTTGACAGCAATTTGATGGGGCTGTGTTACTGGTATTACTATTCATAGTGACTATTTTATTATAGCTCCTCTTTGGCACAAGAATAAGGCGGTTATTGTAGTAAATTCCAACGGAAAATTGCTTGATTTTGTTGGAAGGAGACAAAGACGCATACGTTGCTGCTAAAAGTGACAAAAATTTGAAGCTTTTTTGTATGCATTTTCAAAAACATTATTTGGGTTCCAGAAATAAAATTACTTCTTTTACATTTTTTCCCATAAGTAATTCGAAAGTAGATTTTATCAGTTTCTTTTATATTTCTTGACAAATATCTCTTGATAACCCTAATTCAAAGCATGGTACGTTACGTACGATGTGGCGCGTTCACTAAACTTTGCCATTACGTCACTCGTATTTTGATCTCGGCATGTTGTAGGTATTGTAGATGAATAGCCTCCCAAAGTTCTACGATCGTAACATTAGTGTTAACGGAATGATTAAGTGGGTTGTTCTCGCAATATTGTTTGTTTTTCGCAGAAACATACACATGTATTATGTTGCCTATGTACTTTATCGACGATATAATTATATTAAATGTATGTACACAATAGTCATTACAATGAATGTTAAATGTTTATTAATATGTAGTGTGAATTATTTACCTTTGGTCAGTTACATGGTCTACGGTGGGTGTCACTAAGCATCAGACCTACCTACTTCTTTGTCAGTAATTTATAAGAAAGAGTACGTTTTAAATCGCTTGACACCAAGTCCACTGCAGCTGCTGGTAACTGGTGATGCAATTCATTTATATTCCTATTATTATTAAAGTTAGTTAGCGTGTTTCATTTCACGTGGCCATCGAGAACTATGCTATTTTTGAAGTTTAATTGATAAAGATTATAAAATATTAAAATGTTGGCAAAAGACGATGACATACTTTTTACAAATCTTATACGTCCACTCATCCACTGTGTTATAATCACTTATAATCATAATGCGCAAATTTTATTGATGACGTCTGTATAAAAATCACAGTAGATGGTGTAATTGTGGGATCACTTACAATTACACCATATTGTCAAAATACATTATTACTCATACTTATGTTTGTGTGATCGTCACTCGGGCCCTCTTCCCACCCACACGTCATTTTGGATCTAAATGACAAATATTGCGATGTTCTGTCAGTGAGTGAATGTGAATATTTTTATAACTTACGACTCTTGAGAAACCGACGACACATTGTTTAATGTTCGTCACTACCTAACGACACCTTTACGACATGAGACCTATGCGTTGGTGCCTGGTGGCTAGGAAAGAAGGGGGAAAAATATTGGCTGTCAAGTAAGACCAGAATGAGACGAGTCGTTATGTGCTGATGCAAGCAAGAAGTAGCTAGTCAGTTAGGTCACGGAAGAAACATACCAGTAATAATATCTATTAATGACAATATATTGGCTCTATCGGTCTTATGCGACCCCTTAAAACATACAGAACCTTACATTCTATCACCTGTTATGACCCGGAAGTTAGGGGGTATGAGATTATTGATAAGTATTAGTATTCTGAGCCGTCCTGACATGATACAGCATCGTTGAAACAGTTTCTTATCTTATTTATAACTCTTTTAACTTATCCAATAGCAGTTTAAGCCCTTTAACCCGTCGTGGTTCAGTATGGAGTAATTTTTAGCCTTAACTTGGGAATGAGAGATATTCTGTACAGATTAAAGACAAACACAAAAATAGAATCGTCTTGTATAGTGATAGTCTTATCGTCGTCGTAAAGTATGATAGGTTACAGCGAACTAAAAAACTTATTATCACCGTCGCCCACACTGACTAAGAAAAATAATCTTACCGAAATCACATTTGGAAGTGGCAGTCAATATGCAGCTTGTAAATTAAATTTATTCTCTATCATTAATTTTGAATTATAAAACTGACATTAGTATGCGAATACGAAGTTACGAATCTCGACGACAAAATATTGGTTTCTTGTTTTTATAAGTTAATATTAACTAATTAAAACATGGTTAAAGTTTCAAGTAAAGAAAAATCCCACCAAAAACATTCTGTAAAAAAAATAGCCAAGTCTCGATAGAGCTGCTTGTTTATCTCTAAAAAGTAATGAAATCTCTAGACCAAGTTGAGCCAAGTCTAAGGTTCTTTACTTGCTATTTCTTATTATATATGTTCCCTTAAATTAATATTACATTAATTAAAATTTTTATTAATATGAACGTTCAAATTTAGAATTTGTAATAAGGTGCGTTGTAATCCTAAAAGTGCATTTCGAGTTCTTCTACGCTTTGACAATGTAAGAGTATCAAACCATTTCTATACCACTCTTAATGGTAATTTGATCGTTCTACCAGCATGAATGGTATGATCTAAAGAAATCATTGCATATAAATATGGCACTAGATTGTGGGCTGTATTACATACCTACTTATATCTTTAGATAATATGCCTTTATCAGTTTGTTTCTACTACGTCAATGTCACGTACCGAGTTGCCGAGAGGGCAATGCACGCGCTATCTATATGTATGTAACGATATTTTGTATCTCTATTCGTTACTGATATTATATTTTCATCTATACAACCCACAGGGTTGCCAAGATAAAGATTTAAAAACAACATGATAAGTTACCAATGCCAGCGATACTGAGTCGTTTGACACCTCATTTTATATTTAAAATATTGATAGTTAAAAGCTGTTTGCTCAAGTATTTTTATAATGTAAGTTTTTTTCAAGATCATTTTTGATGGAGATAAAAAAGGCAAGACATTGACTATTATTTTCTTTCTGTGACAACCCTAGATAGGTGCGAAATGGATTATAATGTTGATAAAAACGGGTATTATAATTCATTGCCCTTGCTTGCTATCTGCAAGTCAGTCTACGAGTACGTCCTACAAAAGATTAAATATTTATAGCATAAAATTACATTGAAATTCAAATAAGTAAGACAAAAGACAAAATGTGCTATAGGTACCTGTACCCATGTCTACCTTGTTGTTAATCTTTAAACAGAAATACGGGACTTATTTCATGGCGCGATAAATAAGTATTTTTTAGAGGCTTCATAATTTGATCGTTTTCCTCAACGAGAAAAGGGAACAGCATAAAGATGGTTCTTAGAATGAATATCTCGTTCCACATCATAAAGTGAAATTATTTATAAAGATGCATTTCTTGATCATTAAAGGTTTTTTGTATGTACAATTGTGCATACTTATTTTAATACTGCACATATCATATATTATATAACATATCACTTGAGAAGTACGATTTATTATGAAATAGATCCCATAACAATGCCTATGTAGAATTTCTGCTTATTTACCACTAATACGTTATAGTGAGATCGAGGTAACATTTAGTGTTTGTTCGAAGTCGGTTCGCAAATAAATAAAATAGTCCTGTATAAACTCTATTATTAAAGGGTGTGGATACCTACTTGCTACTAAGGCATGACTTTTCTGAACCACGAAGGCTACGATATAGGGTATAGGTAAGTAATAGGTATATTATGTTATAGGTATTGAAGAACTTTTATTTATTCAGAGAGCAAAAGGTGAACTTATTAATTTATTAACTTAAAATTTTCTCTCGTGTTATTAAATAGTTGCTTTCCCTATTTAATATTGGTGCTTACCTTGTTTAATATAGCTGCTTGCCAAATTTAATATTGGTACTTACCCTATTTTTAATATTGGTGCTTACCCTATTTAATATTGATGCTCAATTGCTTACCCTACAAAAATATCTTCTTCTTCTTCTTCTCGTGCCTCTCCACTACTGAAGGTTGGCTGTCAGCTCTGAGAACTTTTCGCGATCTTGCGCCAAGCGAAATAGATGTCCGACGCTGGCGATGTTCGTCCATTCTCGGATGTTGCGCAACCAGAACTTCTTTCTCCTTCCAGCGCGTCGCTTGCCAGCTGCTTTGACCATCATTATAAGCTGGAGCAGTTGGTATCGCTCGTGTCGCAGGACATGTCCCAGATATTCGACTTTTCTTTTTTTCACGGATGGTAGCAACTCCCTGCTTCTGGCGACGCACTGGAGTACTCTGACGTTGGAAACTTTCTGTGTCCAGCCAATACGGAGCATTCTCCGGTAACACCACATCTCAAAGGCTTCGAGACGTTTCTGGGTGTCGGCTTTCAATGTCCAAGCTTCACTACCATAAAACACTACTGGCCAGACGTAGCAATGGAGCATTCTTACTCTGAGCTTTATGGACAATTTACGACTGCACAAAACCTTCTCCATACAAAAATATCTAATTTACCCTAATCAGAGTACGGTCGCAGCAAGCACCACGTGTCTCAGTGGACCGAAGCGTTGAGGGCCGGTACTAGGTCAATTGCGCAACGCATCGTCTCGGGTATGCCCACACCACAGTTCCTCGGAAAATGCTGTGCCTACGGAATAAATTCGATATGCACGTACACACGTGAGCTGTTCGTCATTTTTAGGAGTCTACCGTTATTTGACGTCTGATGGGAGTTAGTATCAATCTACGGGAATTGTATTAGGTACTGTAGGTAGATTAACGGTCGTCACACTTCTCTGGCCAAGGGCCGCACAGTGGCACATTTTTCGGGCAAAGGATTCTTTATATCTATGTAGACCTGATGCTGTTAGTTCAGATTTATGTGTGTTTTAAGTATTTCCATGTTACTGTCTATAATGGGGAAATAAAAATTTTGTTAGGAAACCAGCATGCCTGCTGGGGAGTTGGCAAAACTCAAAGGTGTGTGAAGTCTGCCAATATCCGCAATTTGCCAGCCTGGTGGACTGTGGACCTTACCTTTAAATTCTCAGAAAATACTTGTGACTACTCTGTCACTCAATATCAAGTAACTCATAAACACATTTATCTACTAATATCCACTATAAAAAAGTACAGGTATAAAAATTACCTTAACATAATCGTACAGCATTTGATAAACCTAAAATCTCAGCATAGTAGGTACGTACAGAATTAAATGATCCATGCTCTAAAACTTCGACGTACTTCTGAACAAAGAAAATGCTTATCATGATTGACTGGCTTAACGTAAATCTTGGAGAGAACTAGCTTCGAGAATTCTGAGCTTCACATTATTTATGTGTGTCCAAGATGAACTTTCAAATTAGTTTTACACTTGCCAACTTCATTTTAGTTAAGCAGCTGGTGTTTGACTTTGAACAAAAAATAAAGTGTAACTAAGAATCTGTACTTAAAATAAACTGTATCACTGTTAGTACAGTTTATCACTGCAGTACGTCCAACAATATCTCATGAAATTTTTGTATGTCTGTTCATTTGTTTCAGTTAGTCTTAAAAACGGCTTATCCGACTTTGATGCCGTTATCGCTGATTTTTTATTAATCTTGTAGACTTTTTAATGTGTGGTATGTATGTATAGTTTTTAAATAATAACACCACATTATCCATGTTTATTACATATTTTGAAGTTAAAGACAATAATGACATTTAATACAAATTTAGAACATAATTATAAGTACATATATGTTAAAATACACCACACCCCAACACTTATTTACAAAAAAAAACATACAATAATAACAACAAACAAAAATAATAAATAAACTCCTAATAATGCACGACATCTCTATATCTTTGAACTGGCCGTCGCACTCTACTGCGGACCGGGGCGGTACAAACCTCTGGCGTATGAACCTCTACCGGGCCTGAACCAGTGCCGGGTGAACCATCCATTGCTGGGTTATCGAATTGTGGACTACTGAGCCAAACCGACGGTCTCATACTTGTCGGATAGGTGTCCGTAGTTTCCAATCGAAACTTTATTTGATCTATATGCCTTTTAATGTCGGGTAAATCGTCTTCTCTACTAATTACAAAGTTCCTGGAACCTAATAACTCCTTAATACAACCTTTAATCCACTTCTCCTCCCCCGAGGATGGGATGTATGTATAGTTTTTAAATAATAACACGAGCAAATCACATTATCCATGTTTATTACATATTTTGAAGTTAAAGACAATAATGACATTTAATACAAATTTAGAACATAATATTTTAAAATACACCACAATGTGAAAAGTCAAAATGGGATTCGGTCGATACAAATGAAGAAAAGAGGGAGATTCAGCATCGCTTGCATTGCGGACTAAGAAAGAGAAGAGATTAATAAAGTGCTGAGTCTCAAGCCCCTCAATGTGAGTACATGGATGACGTTACTCACCAATATCTCGTCTCCTCATTTTTTGGAATTTTACCCAAACAAAATTCTACCAACAAGACTAACCGCCGTGAACTCAGTGTTATGAACATCTATATTATCTTGAGAATGAACATTCAATTGACATTGGATGTAATTATCAAGTTCGGTACGTGTCCCGATGACGTTCCAAGTCGTGGGCTCGTGACTCAGCCGTGACAGGCGTGACATGCTGATGAACTCGGATCATTTTCTCAGACTTGGACCAAGGACAATGATTTGTGATCAGCTATAACGCGTCGGTTGTTTTGTTTACATTGCCGGGTCAAAAGTATAGTCTCTGTCGAATACTGTACGCTGACCTGACATGGTTAACGATACCTAATTTTATTTAGGGTTTACCATAATATTGCTTTCTTTGTTAGAGAGTTATTAGATTTGTGAATCACATTAATATAAATGACAGAACCTTTGATTAACTTTCCAGGTTATAAAAAAGCGATACAATGATTTAGTAACTACCTACAGTGGTATTTAAATAAGTTCAAGAGCATTACTGAAATCTAAGTATACGTTCTTACGTTAATTACACATTCTTATTTTATTTGTGCATTTATTATGTATTTTATCGCACTAAAAAACTTCAAATAATCCGAGCATGTGAAATAATGTAAGTTTGTATGAGAACCCGTCATTAATAATAAACAATTCATAACATTCCGAGAGCAAGCTCAATTTGGAAGTGTTTGGGAGTGCCCTCGTTATTCATCGGTTCTACCGTTACGTAGTGTTGTGCAACTCAAAACTCGAACAGATACTGTCAGATACGGCGTACGTACGTCGTACGGCATCGGCGCAAACCGTAGGAAGCCGTGTATCGAGTATATTGTTCCATTTTTAAGGCAAATCTTTCGAAATGCCTATTTCGAAATAGGCATTTCGAAAGATTTGCCTTAAAAATGGAACGGAATGGAATGGAATGGCGTGGCCATATGAATAAACACCACAGCGTAGCAGTTTATGTGTACGTTGCGCTCGGTTTGTGCGTGGATTTACGGCATTTTGTTTTGTAACAAGTTGAAATAGAACTTATGGATAATTTTATGAAGCAATGCTTTACCAAACTGTAGAGAATTTCAGAGTAGGTAGGTCAATTAATAAGTATATTAAGCCCCTAAAAGCTTTAATTAGATCCAATATGCGAAAAATCTTTTTTGTGTGATCCGATATTAAGTAGGTATATCAAAGAAATCCCTAGAAATAACCACGAGGAAAAAAAGAAATTTTAGCTACCCTATTTATCTTCATCTATTATTTTATTATTGTAAAGCGATTGCCGTAAATTAAATCTTACATTGATTTGCCATGTTCAAAGTTAATTTTATGCACACACAACGATCAAATAAAAAAGCTGACTGTAGTCTATTATAGAGACTGTAAAATCCAAAGAAAACTGTGGAAGATATACATATAATTTGCTTCACTATAAATAAGGTACATTTTTATTTTGTGAATCTAAAATAATTAACGTTACTATTATGTAAATAAACAGTTTTCCGAAACTCTTACAATAACACTACCAGTTTTACCAAAATTTCGATTTTCGAATAATAATTTCATAACTTTAAATTTCTACAAAGCCATTTCAATTATAATGCAGTTATACCGGTCTTCTGAATATTGATATGACAGTTATTAGATAAAAGCTTAGCGTTAACAAATTCTGAGATTAAATTCGTGATAACACTTGTGGATAGGATATTAATGCATTGTTAAATGAAACGCAGTGTTTCAAGATTCTGCGATATTTACAAATGTTAAATTTTGAGCGTGTTAAAAACGGAACGAAAATTTTAAAATCGAATTTTAAACTTTAAAAAACAGAATATTTCCAGATTTTTTGTCGATACAATATTTTATATTGATACCGGAAGTTACACTCGTCCCAAAAATACTTATTATCCATTTAATTATTTTCTATCTATTTAATATTTTACTGATGTATTCCGCAAGAAAATAAAATTGTATTATAACATGTAGAGCCTATTACTTACTTTTACTTTACTTTGTTAGGTACTTCTCTTGCTTTATTAATTAAATTAAAATAATGAAATAGGTACGTAACTAGAGACTACACTTATTAACTGGGGCCGGTATAAGTTACTAATAAAACATAAGCCTTCCTATGCTAAGTTATCACTTACACCGATACAAATATTTTTTCGATGACAACTTGTTCAGTTATGCACGTTTCCAATTTTATTATAAGTAACAGATTGAATACATAATAGGCAAGTATATCTAAATATATATAACTCAAAGGTGACTGACTGACATAGTGATCTATCAACGCACAGCCTAAACCACTAGACGAATCGGGCTGAAATTTGGCATGCAGGTAAATGTTATGACGTAGGCATCCGCTAACAAAGGATTTTCAAAATTCATCCCCTAAGGGGGTGAAACAGGGGAGTGAAGTTTAAACGAACTCCACGCGGGCGAAGCCGCGGGCGGAAGCTAGTTGTAAACATAAATATCACTAGTGATTTCTAGTTCAAGAAAATAAGGATTATACTTATAAAAAGCGGTAAAATTAATAACTGTAGCTATGTACACCTTACATAGGTAAGAAAAATCTACAACACAATCGCAGGAAATTTGAATGTTCATGTGAGCATTAGAGGATAAGAAAAATACAAAGAAAAAATAGAAAGCAGACAAGACTTACTACACTGCTGCAATTAAGTAAACTTGATCGCATTGAATTTTATCAAGCTCTTTATCATACAACTAGCTACCCGCCCCAGCTTCGCACGGGTGCAAGTTAGATTTACCATAGCAGCGCCATCTATTGATTACTTCCTCACCCCAGTCGAAAGGTACCTATCGACATCTGTTACATATAATTGTGACTGTCATATAATAACACTCTTAATTTAGTTCTCTTGTGTGGCGCTAGTTGTCTGTTCATCTGTGAATAAGACTGCCATATCAAATTGTCATGTCAAACAATAAGAGACAATTAATTAGCAATAAATTAAAATTGCGACTATAATTTGAGATTTAAAGTATCCTATCTTTCAAGTTGGATCGAACTGCACATGGTGTGCGAATTTTATTATAATCGGTTAAGTGGTTTAGGAGTCCATTGCGAACCAACATTGTGACACGAGATTTATATATATTAAGATAATGGTTTCTGAACGGGTTTTTGACCTCATTCTTAATTCTTTATAATTCACTATAATTGCCGACGAGTTATGTTCCGTAATTAGGTACAACTTTAGAGCAGAAATTGGAATTCGTTTATTAAAAATTAATTATTTCAAACTCCCTAGAGTTTACAATTTTCGATTTGTTCGTTTATTTATTGACAAAAACCAAAATAGGACAAAAGGTATCCTTTGAAATTAGGAAACTTATAACTAGTAAACTAAGTTTATACACCTTCAAATATTTCAAAGAACTGAGAAACATTATCCTCTGTAGCAGCAGATAATAATATAATTATGGTTTTATAGCCTGTTGCTGTTACAAATCTGTGTGATAGACGGCCGCCTAGCAATCTATTTATACATTCAACTCAGGTGCTAGGGGCAACGCAGGTGTCGTATAGTCCAGTGCATTATATGACCTTTGCATAAGAATACAGCTTTGGTATTATTAATTGGACACTGCCTCAACCGGACCCTTCATTACACGATATGGAAGTCTTAAGTTTTTCAACCCTTTTTTGTCTATTGCTTCATTAATTTACATGGCACCTAACATAGCTAAAATACATTTGTAATGTATTTTAATAGAAACAGTCGGATAGCAGGTGAGCTATCTAATCAGCAGTCGCCTAGGAACATCCATAATATTAGGACTAAGACTAGGGACGCAGGTGTTTTTATATATTTTATGTACAGAACTAACAAACAAGCAGACAACTTCAGACAAGCCAGCTGAACGTAAATAATTCCCATTACCACTAAATAACCTGCTACACCTAAGGTACCCGCTTCGGTAGTTATTTGACTTGGCAGCCAGTTTTTCTTTCTTTCCACTTTTTCTTTTTTTGCCAGGAATGCATGGCTGATGTCTTCTGTGTTGATGATGTCAACAGGAGATTATGACCCTAGCTTGCCCTTGCTGGCTCGCTTGCTCCTTTGGCGTATATCAACATAAAAATTTAACTGACTCTGACTTAACTGACTCTCTGACCAAAGGTATAAAACCAGGGTATGAGAATAACTACTTAATAAGGCATAAGTTCTAGTCACATTCTGAATGTATCTAATAGGTATGTTATAAACACTTCAATATTAATAAGAAACTAAACACCCGTACATTAATCTCCCAGCCACAATTACTTTGTGGGTACAAATTCAATGTATACTTTTTGTTCGCCGCGAATTTGGCTGTGACGTACCTATCTAATGAGATCGACAGAAAAAATTGATATAAATCGAATCACGTCCTGATTGATTCTTCGATAAGCCAAATTAACCTATAATTGTAGATTGTGTATTTCAAGAATGTGATTTGCAAAATATCGGTAAACGTTGCATTTAAATAACAAAGAACACTTTATATAACTGTTTTAAATAATGTAAGTATACCTAATAGTAAGTTAGCTGTTATCAGTAAAAAACAAAATTTTAGGCTTAACTATTTTTTATAAGAATTATTTACTACATCAGAATCTATAACATAGAATGAGTATGAAATTCGTTAGACAACCGAACAAACTCAATAAGGGATTTGTCTACTAATATATATTATTACAGAAGACGATCTATTTATTGAGAAGGATCATTTTTTGAGGACTCTTGATCTTCCTACCATAGTGAATATTATATTACCGTTTTTGCTAGATATTTTTTACATTTATACAAATAATAATATCCTTTCTGACGTCACAAACAGAAAACAATACTATTAACAATCAGTAAGATAATTGGTTGTCTTGTCGCACAAAAACCTATCGAACCTATCCGATTCCGAAATAATATCCTAATAGTAATAAAGCAATTATACCAGAATGAAACGATAGACATCTTTCATCCGTTTTTTGTCGTCGGTTCGGTCCTTCCGTGAATGGAGACCTCCGGTGGGAGGCACGGTTTGTTCGCAGGACCTTGGGGCAGCGCAGCGATAGGATGGTTAGCAGTTAGCAGGCAGCAAGTCGATATAACTTAAGGTTAGTACCTACGGTGCGCGGTGGCAGAGTATGCGGAAGTCAAACGATTGTGCGAAATGAGTTCCATGTTAAAAAGGGATTAAGTATCTGTTATTATTTATTTTCTTTATAGGGTATTTGCTCTCATTAATGTTAATTTAAACTAATGATCTAATACTGACATTGATTTTGTATTACTATAGACCAAATATTTCATAATCTATGCTATTGATTAATAAAATTGTTATTTGAAATTACCATTACATAATTCTTTCTTTCTATTATTTTAATTTCTCAGGTGGTACCACGACATATCAGTCAATTGTTATGTTAAATGAAATCAATTAAACTTAAAGCGAATCCTGAGTTACTGAAACATATTTTTACTCTAGAAAATTTTCAGTAGTTACATCACTTTTGTCCTACACCGAGTAAGGTCAAAATAATTCGCGTGTGCCACTATTCTGGTCACGTAGTGGAATCGCAGGCGATCTGTAAACGTTATCAGATGCGACGATAGCTAAGTGGACCAAGGGCGTCTCGATAACAAGGCTGACTGCATGCGGCTTACCTCCACACTGTATGAAAACTAGACTAGTACTTGCAGTTCGCACGTGAAAATATCATTTCATTCGTTCGTGATAGGCTTTCTGGTAAATTCCATTAAGAAAATATATCTGGATTTACCTAAATCTGTCACTCCTACGCAATAATCATGTAGGAGGCAAAATTAGAAGATAATTTGGATATACATTTTATTAATTGATAAGTAGGTAACATCCACTATGTGTTATAAAGCTATGACCCATTTAGATACGCTTTTTAAACAACTCTAAAAAACCGGATAAACATTCAGAATCCGTTGAAAGGACCGAAAAATCTCAGCGAACAGCACAGACATTAGGTATGTTAAATTTAAAGAAGTTTTTAAAAATATTTTTAATGGTTAACGTAACTATTTAATGTGAACTTACGACCGCGCACGTATGATCACGTATCTCCGACGTAAGTTACAATGTCAACCGCTCAGGAATTTAGTCTCTGACACAACTATGTGGTATTCGTAATGGTAACGCTTTATCCTTACTTTTTGTTGGACGAGATACGTGATAAAACCGTGAAGTTTAACACATTCTTAACTTTAAATGTTGGCACTTTAAGTGTTGTGAAAAACTAATTTTTCAGTACGACAAGGTTTGCCAGGTCTCCAAATGTAAAAGGCGAACAGATCAGTTAGTTTGGTCGGACATTTGGGCAGAAAAGCCGGACACCCTATACAAAATGATTAATGTCAGCATGATAGTTAGTGATGTTCTCACACACGTCACACAACGCAGATATCAATCTGTTACGCAAACATCCGTACAAGGCATCGAACCCTAGACTCTTCGCTCTGCAGACTAGACCATCACTAGCTATGAGGTCGAAGTACAGTACCTATCCAACTTATACTTACACATTAAGCTGAAACACATGATAGATTTATTTCTAAACGCTCCTTATCCCCACCTTAATATTCCCATACATGGGGGTAGAAGAAAAAGACAGTTGCGACAACCGCGAGCGACAAGTCAGGTCGAGCTATTAGATGTTCCCTTCGATTTCGTTGCAAAATCCTATTTAACTACGTCAAAATCAAGTAAATATCGAGATCCCATGCAGTGCGAGTGACCTCGGTGGTAAATCAAGAAGAATATCATCATTATAGTGGCTACTGGAAAAACGGAGAGCGTGCGAACTCGACACCTATGGAATAGATCGAACCAGGTATTCCTTTCACCCTTTCTTTATCTAATACATACCATAACAAATCGACGACCACTTAATCCCAAGCAGAAGGCCGAATGATAACAACGAATGCATTGTTTTCGAGCTATAAGGTCACAGTTGATAACGTAACGCCGACCTCGCGAACACGGAAGGAATCACTACCATGTAATGTAACGTTACCAAATTATGTTGACGGTTATTGACAGAGTTATCCAACGGAGCGGCGGCGGGACACGCTAACAAAATATTTTGTCTGTAAATATATGTCGAGCGCAGCGCGCCAAGGTTGTCCTCATAGATAAGGTATGATAATTTGGGGCATGCATAGCTTTGTCCGTGCGCTAAGGCGGCTTACACATCGACATTTGGCCAGTTGGCGATGCTAACGATTTGTCTGCGAACTTTATCGTTTATCTTATTTGACCCTGACATTATTTAAAATTTATAAGTTCTCGTGGATTAAATGAAAGTGGGTTTTGATATCGCTGAAAACGGTTTTCGATTGGATTAATAGGTTGATTTAACGGGTAAAAATTTGACACATTACAAGTTAAAGAAGACTATGTATAACATATAGAGCCAAAAATAAGTTTTCAAAAAATTAAATTAAAAAAATTTGAAGCTGCTATATTTTTTTTATTTGTACCGAAGGTTTTTATACCCGAGCAACACTCCTAAGACTTCTTTTTAATCGTAGTGCCCAAAAATCTTGGCGTCACGTACCTACGTGTATAAAAAGATGTCTCTACTCTAGATTAAATCAAAAATGCCGGCATGACTAGTTTTATAATGTTTCTTGCAATAAATGACTAAGATTTACACGTTTATATACTGTTGCATATTTATGTGTAAAATTCGCAATTTTTTAAATATAGGTTAAGTATTATGTACAGAGTTATTCGTAGGTAGGTACATCCTTATTAGGGTGTTAACATATTCGCGTGTAATTGTAATGTAATATGATTTCTAAATTGTTTACTATTTAAGTACCTATTGTAATGTAGGTATCAAATTAATGTAGAAGTTTGAGCTTCATATTTTTTTTCTTTACGGAAAAAATCTAGAAAGATCTACGGTACCTAACCTAGAACATTTAACCTTAGAACTAAGAAGTAGAACATGCGACCTCGATAGCATGACTGTCGCAAGTATAATCCGTTCTGTTTAAACACAGTTCAAGTACCTTAGAACTATTTATTGTACAGTTGAAGCTGACCCGCATATAGGGGGAACCAGGGAAGGTGGGAGGTGGCTTGATAGAATAATGCCCCCCCAACCTTGCCCTCGATCCACGACCTAGTTGCTGTGTCCTGACTGGGAAACTGCTCTGATATCAGTGCATAGGTATAAATACTATAGTTAGAGATTTGGATTCGAATCGAACGATTTTTAATACTTTATTTTGTAAAGGGATGTTCTTGAGGAATGTCATCCTATTAATATATAATATTATAAATGTGAAAGTTTGTGTATTTGTTTGTTTGTTTGTTTGTTACTCCTTCACGCAAAAACTACTGAACCGATTTTCATGAAATTTGGCACACATAGAGGGCAACTTAGATTAACATATAGGATATTTTTTATCCCAGAAATCCCGCGGGATCGGAATTTACGCGGGAAAACCTTCTTCACGCAAAAACTACTGAACCGATTTTCATGAAATTTGGCACACACATAGAAGGCAACTTAGATTAACATATAGGATATTTTTTATACCAGAAATCCCGCGGGATCGGAATTTACGCGGGAAAACCTTCTTCGCGTATGGGGTACTGAACCGATTTTCATGAAATTTGGCACACACATAGAGGGCAACTTAGATTAACATATAGGATATTTTTTATCCCAGAAATCCCGCGGGATCGGAATTTACGCGGGAAAACCTTCTTCGCGTATGGGGTATAAATAGCTTCTAAATATAAAACTAACAAGTCTGTCTTCCCGGAAATCCCGCGGGATCTGGAGTTACGTGGAATAAACTCCTGCGCGTAGTTGCGGGCTTAAATTTTTATGCGACCTTTATTGAGGAAGTTTTGAAGCAACATATAGGGTACTGTTTATCCCTGAATTCCCGCGGGATTAGGATTCACGCGGTAAAAACTCATACCCGGGAATGAGGTCGTGGGTTCAGATGTTTATGGGACTTTCAGTGGGAGGTAGAGGAGGTTATGGAGCATTATATAAGCTACTTTTTGTTCCGGACTTCCCGCGGGATAGCGATTTACGCGGGAAAAGCTTCCATGGGCGAATGAAGTCGCGGGCTCATTAATATCTATATATCGGGATATCTATACATAATATATCGGGAATCGAACTGGCTTTTTTTCTCATGATCAACTTTATGTTGCTTTTTCGAGGGTCAGCATCGCTTTAGCTGGTCTTTATGATTTGGCACCCGAATGAAAAACTACCAATGTAGTTTAAAAATATAATAGTTTGGAATGAAAAAACCCGGACGTTTATATCTTAAAGTCTTTTTATCGATTTTCTCAAGATCTACATAACGGATTTTTGTACGGTATGATGTACGGTATGACTAAAACATAGTAAAAAATCAACTGTTCTTAAGATGTGTGGAGTGTGTCTTAATATGTGTGGGGTCGGGATTAACGCAGGAATAACTTTGTGACACACTGAATTCCACGCGGGCGGAGCCGCGGGCAACAGCTAGTAAATAAATACCAACAAAATAATTAAGAAAGTACAGTCATTCGGGGTAACTTTGAACATCATCGGCGTATTTTCTTAAAAAACTTTTACTACGTCGCATATGAGATAAAAGTTATGAGTTAATCAGTGCCCTCTTGCTGGTTTTCATACTGTCAAATTGTAAAAAGTCTTTAAAAACGACAAAATATATTAAAAGTTAGCAATTTTGTTGTGTGTCAAAGTTACCCCTATATGGGTAACTTTGACACCGATGATATTTATCAAAAAATCTTCTAAACTACCTTACTTATAACTTTGATGTAACATTTATTAATAAGGTGATAGCCTGTTTTATGATAAGACAACAAAAAAAGTAGTTTGACGGGTTAGTTTTCATGTAAAAGGCACTAAACTAAGAAAATTAAATGAAAAAATATTGAATTTTGTTTTTTAAATCCTTTTTTGGTCTTCTATGAAAAAGATATTAAATGAAAGTATCATCAATTGATTACCTACATTGTTAGCTTTGAAATGAGACATATTTCGGCTTCCTAGGACGTCTGCATCGATAGCAATGATTAAAACAGTACAGGCGCCCGAGCAGCTTCGAGGTTGAAAAAACAAAATGGCTGCAATTTGTCATTTTATTTCTGGGAAAATAAAGAAGTCCCGGGGGCCCTGGGATGTTTGACTAACACTAAAATTGGTAAATCGCAAAAGTCAGGATACATCTAAGGGATAGATAGGTACATACATTGATACTGTCAAAGTTACCCAGAATTTGTTCAAAATCTGACTTACTGGTATTATTTGTAATTTTAACGAAGATGCAATTGAAAATTAATAAAAATTGTTTATGTATCGAAAGTAGACATGTAAAAGATTGTATTATATTATAACACACCTTGATAGCATTCCCATTGAATTCCAGCGAAGTGAACGTACTATGGCATTCGTGACATGAATTCATGTTGTTGGAATCCAACAGTTTAAAGTTTTGAGAAATATCTAAAAAGTTTTACGTCGGAAAAAAACACGAATAGTTACGCACGTTTTTGAAAGAAAGTTTTTTATATTAGCTTTGTTTGAAAACTTTGTACATAAAATGTAATAAATAAATTTTATGCGCCAAATGCTTTTCACGTAAAAAATAAAAAACTATTTAGGGAGCCGACTGTCAAAGTTACCCTTAAGAATCAAAGTTACCCCGATTGACTGTACCGATTTGTGAGCAACCTATGAAATTATATAGGAATTTGTGCTCTTGTAGAAAAACAACCAAATTAATCAATAGCTTAGGATAAAATAAGTTAAACAATTTAACAATTTAATTCACTTGCTTAGGTGGCCACTCATGTTCATGTCCGTGTCTTGCTAGAACTGATTCAATCAAATATTTAGGAGTCCTGATTGACAGTACACTAAGTTTTAAGCAGCATATTGATGCCCTTTCTTCAAGAGTGCGAAAACTCACGTACATTTTTAAAAACCTGCGTCACATCGCTGACAAAAAGACTATTGACATGGTCTACTTCGCCCTGTGCCAATCCCTCCTCACCTACTGCATAACATCTTGGGGCGGAGCGACCAAGTCAATAATGCTGAAAATTGAACGCGCGCAACGAGCCGTACTCAAAGTAAGCTTAGGTCTACCTTTCTTCTTTCCTACCCATAAACTGTATGAAAAATGTAATTTTCTGACTGTTCGGCAACTATACATCCTTTACACAATAATAAAAAAACATAGCGAAGTACAATATGACAATAATATATTAACAAAAAGACGGAAGTATACAGTTTGTTCACTCCAACAGCTCAATACTGCCTTCTCACACAAATTTTACTGCTTTATGGGATCGTACTTATATAATAAGATAAACAAAGAACTTAACATTTACTCATTGCCAAAATTTCGATGTAAGAACGAAACTCAAAAATGGCTTCAATCCCTCAATTACGAGACAACTGAAAATTTATTAACAGTTCTAACATAAATTTTATAATACATTTATTCATAAGCAGACTCACATACACACACACACACATACACACACAAACACACACACACACACACACACACACACACACACACAAACACACACACACAAACACACACACACACACACACACACAAAACGCTGCAAGGTAAAAAAGTATTAATTTAGTGCGTTAAATTGAACATACTAATTATTGTCTAACCTCATAATATTACATCTGTAATTACTATTAGTGTCCACTGTTCTGGGGTGAGGGCCTGGAGATCTGTCATACAGGCTGTCCTAGTACGGACTCCAGCCTCTCACAAATGTTTAAGATAGATCATGTACCTGTACATACATACATTGTGAAGAGGAAAATAAAGAACTATTATTATTATTATTATTATTATATGTAATTCCAAGTCCAGTGTGAATTAAAAAGTTTGCACGAGTTATGTAGACCTTCTACCCACTATACTATACAATAGGATATACCATATAGGTACCTACCACTACCAAATCATGTAAAATAACATTTATTTATATGAGTAGTTCACGATAGAAGCGCATTGTAAGGTAAATAATTTCATTGACTCCAACCTAAATACACAAGCATAAATCCTTGAAGTAACGTTCAAGAACCAAATCAGACGCGACGCAGACGCTTACCTGTGTTGAACGCCAAAATAACCAATCGTTTCGTAATATTATTATCATTATAAATAGCTGAGCTGAATGTCAGTGACGCACGAGTGCATGGTGCAAGTGATGCGACATCGGTGAGCCGTGAGCCGACCCGCTGACTCAGACCGGGTCAAGGCTGACGGAAAACGCCCCGCGAACTGATGACCTGGTTCCACACCCAACTGATCCCAATACGATTTTGTCAACCAACGCTCATTCTGTTTGGTTCTTGTTTTTGTTGACGCTTGCGTTTGTTTGTTTAATTGTTATAATTATTATCACACGTATACGAAAATCGAACGTCGTTGTTGATTTATTGATGACTTGTATATCCTATTCATTTCGATTTCAAGTATACGTGTGTGTATGAGAATATATTGAAAGTGAAATATTTTTTCCTTCAAAATACTTACATAATATATGAAAAAAAATGTAATTAGTAGATATATTTATAAATCTTCTTAGTAAACTAAAATAATAATAAACAATAATGATAGTGTTATAGGTGCATAATAAATAAGTCGTTACGTCTTTAACGCAAGCCCATTTTACTGTATAAAAAGAGACGTAACTCGTTAAAAAATAAGCAATAAAGCAATGGCTATTTAATCCGCTGCGACGATTGATTATAAGCAATTTGATAATCAAAATTACCAAAAGATTGGCAGGATGCAGGCCGCATCACGCCCGCATCACCGTGACCTATTTACCCGTTCCCGGCCTCCCCCAGGTGGCGACTGTGCCAATTGTCGCATTTGATTCATGTGTCCGATTCAACCGACCTTCACAGTACTTTATGTGGCATTTAGTGATGCTCATCAAGATTATGATTGAGGTTATTACATTCACGTTTGAAGCGACTGGAATTAATGCGTTCGTGGAAATCTGATTATAATCTATGGATTGTTTTCATACTAAAATCAGTCGCGGTTACTTTTAAGGAACTGTAACTCATTATTAATCGACGTATATGAGCTAATGTGCGGTATTACAACGACCTTTGAATTCAAGGTGATTGAACTTATAAGACACTAACTTATGTTTAATTTTTACCTGGTATAAATACATTAATTTAAATTGTACATCTCTAAACATAACACAATCTTAATGTTTTTCTGTGTTTTGTATATAATTATGTACTTGGAAACAATCTGTTCGTATCTGAAAGATTGTTTGTAATTCATGGTTCATAAACTTCTAGAACAGTGTCTGCGGAGCCAGCTAGTAATTTTATAATTTACGAATTTATTATTTTATTACTTGCATTTTATTACCGCTCTAAGTAATTTTTTTGCACCTCAGAGCAATTATAAATATGACGGAATCTCTAGCACACCGTAACTATCTTACTTTCATTGTACCAATTTAATTAAGCTGTTCACAACAGATTTATTAACAACAATAGGTAGCAAGCAAACAAGTTATTATATCTGTGGTCCTTCGCTTCGCTTCGTAAAACAACGCTGCTGGTTTTTACGAAGCACACAAATTGCATACAAATTGATAGTTTAAGCAATTTTGTCATTTGAGTTCACTGAGTTGTATGTGTTGTTGATGTTGTCATTAGAAGCAAGAGTTACAATGCTTTTATTATTAATTTAATTAATCTTAACCAGCTTTCCCCCCACAGCTTCGAACTCGTTGAATTTTTCCCCTTTTTATTCCTATATGGGTAGAATTTCCAAAAATCCTCATTTTGTTCTCCCCAAACCAAAGCTGTGCACCAAAATTCAGCTTCTTGCGTTCAGTAGTTTCGGCTATGCGTTGCCTGTCAGTCACTCACTCAGTTACGGAAGAGTTTTATATAATTAATTCGTATGAATGATATATTATGTTGACATAATCCGCAACCCACTGAAAGTCTAATTACTTCTCAGATCGTTTCCATAATGATTTTAGTGCAACATTGTAAAGAACATGCAATGTAGCATCTTGGCACAAGACATCCATAATTAACAGTTGGTAATTTACAAATTACTTAATCTGCTGCAATGTTATGTAAAGCGCAGACAACACGACGACGCTATATTTGTCTAAATAAATATTGTAAAATGTATTTCGCTGCTAAAGTAATAGTTATAGATATTCTGAGCTTAATTGGCAGGAATGTGCATACGAAAGTGAAGGATATTTTTAGTAAGTTTTTACTAACGAACTAATCAACTAATGTTCTAACTCAATTTGCTAACTAGACAAACCATCCTAGTCTAGATTTCAGTTTTATTCAGCGTCGGTCGTCCACAGTTGTTACGGAAAGCTACAGAAGTGTGGCGCTACATGCTCCTTTATCATCTTAATTAAAACAGTTAAAAATGAAGTTTATCGCATTTATCAACATTATAAAATAACATACTGGTAATTGAGTTTCTTAGCAGTATTAAGTAGGTGCTTTACTATTTTCTACTATTGTTATCTACTACCTAAAGGGTGGTGCTGCATGCTCGTTTGCTGCCATAATTCATAAAAAAAATTCAGAAGGCACGCACAAGTGTAGATTCTAGATCATTTATCTGGCAGGAATTAGATAGGTACCTACTACCTAATTATCTAACTACTAATTGTTATGTTCTAAACTGCGTTCGCGTTCGATGCGGAATTTCTTTTAATTGCATCCCACACAAATGTCAGCTTTCCGCTCCTTTGATCAAGGTAAGTACATTGCAGGTTGACTGTGTGAATTTAAAATGCCATAAGTACCTACCTAGTAGTCTGACTTATATACACTAATGTCAACAGCTAATGATATTATGTCGACCAAGAAGGAAGAGAGAAACCATAACAGGTTATACTTCGTCGTTCGTATTCACATTATAAATTTTTGATTTTCTTAATTGCATAATAAATAATATTTAACTCGTTACATTGTGATTGCAAGACTTAGATGTAAACAAGTGGGAGTATTCAATGTTAAAAACGTACTTAACCATTTGTTTAAAGTTATTAAATTTAATTACTTACTCAAGTATCTTTAATAAACAAGTTGTTTTACGTAATGTTGATTAATAATAACAATGTTGACAGCGTTGTCATGCACAGTGTGAAAGAGCTTTGGCCCTTATTTAAATGTGAGTAAAATTGTTATATTTAAACGAAACTTTTACTAACGATTAGGTACTAACTGGACTATTACTAACAACAAACTAGCAGAAACTATCACTAACAGTCCCTCCTTGCACCATTCCTCATATTTAGATCTATATCTACCTACTATTAATGCTAACTGATTAACCATCCCAGTCCCGATTTGAGTCACGTAATCACGTTCTGTGTTGGTCACAGTAGTCTTAAGTAGCAGTGGAAGGTGGTGCTGCATGTGCGTTTGCAGAAATCTCTACCGTGACCTTCTGTCCTAGCAAAAGCATAGAGTAAATGATTAACCTTAACCTACGTAAAGGTCGGGCCTTACAATTATTTTTCCATGTACAGTAAAAATGTAATATATCTAGCTATATTTGATATTCACGTACGTAATTAAAATTAAAATTAAAATCGAATCTTAAAAATATGAACATTTAGAATTAACAGAAAACTTTATTGTTCCATAACGATATGAACACATTATTGTAAATTTGACTTTTTGGCGTTAAAGGCTCATTGCACGAACATAAAAACACCTCGGTTTGTTGGTATGCGTTACGTAACTCGTCTCGAGTCGACAAACAGTTCGTTATCGAGTTTCAAGGGCGCTTCCGTCCACAGGACCAGACTGAACGTTCTCTGTGGACAATGAATGATCACTGCGGCATGCATTCCTTTCAACGTCTTGTAAAATTTTAATACAGAACACTTTTTTGAGGGTTATTAAGAAAATTGGTGTTAAAATCTTCGAAGAAGTAATCTTTGCTATAACATTGCAAGGTGATGTTCAAGGTGATCAAAAAATTACTTGCATCTTTACCTGATGCTTGTGACTTTTTTGATTGAGGCCCTACTAAAGCCTCATAGATGAGAGGCGAAGAAATTTAAGTTTTTTCTAGTCTTTACACAAAGATAAATCATGAAAAACTACACTACAGCTACACGGCACTAATATTAGTAGTAATAAAACACATCTACTTCTGTTTCGAATAATATTGACTTGTGCTTCGTAACTACCAGGACATAAAATTAATGATTTACAACCACGAAAACTACAATAAAACAAAATTTAGACCGTGAACGTTGGCGCAAACCGAATGTCTACTCAAAGCTAAAGACTTGAATTTATAGATTCACGAGTTTTAATAGCTTCCGGCACTTTATGTATGTGTATAACGAACGTAGGTACATAAGTCAGGAAGAAAAAATATTATATTGTTTTTTTATTCAAATTAATACAAAAAATAAATAGCTTCGGCCGTATCGTTAATTCAGCCAGTGTGAGATAATCATAATTAAATTCTTACATGAATTAAATGGGGACTAGGTTAAGTTGGTAGTATTATTAGTAGTGGTGACATTCGGATCAAAAACTCAGGTTGAAAAATGAACATGAACTAAAATATTGAATTTTACATACCAAACTACGTTAAGATCAGGGATGAACCGTACAATAAATTCTGTCGGCAAACTTTTGAATAATGATCAACTCATCTAAGTATCTATCCTGTACACATAAAAACACGGGGAGCTTGAATTAAATTTGTATCCAGATATGTAAGTACATAGGTAGAGAATATAAATTGGAGTTCAGGCATTAAAAACCTCGATGTAGCAAAATAAATGTTTTTTTGCAGATGCAAACGAATTCTACAATATCTACAATAAAGGAGCGTACACAGCCATTGGCAGCAGCCCAAAAAGAGACAGTGGAAAAAGAATATTTTTCTGGAACTTTCTATCTTATTTATTCCGACGATATTCGGGCATACCTACAATTACAAAGTAGGTATACGTTCAAAAGAATGACCATAAATATAAATTTTAAACTATGTATTTATAGTAAAGCCAACGTTATAGTATTTTAACCGTTCAATTTTTTTGTGGTAATGGAAAGTTAGAGTAGGACGGCGACAGCGGTAACAAGTAGATAGGTAATAAGTAAGAGATAAGGATAGTCGCTAAGCTATGTGTGTAATTAAAGCGATAGTGGCGGTTGAAATGTCAAACTTAATGCACATTGCGATGCGCTGCAGTCTTGTAGTAAAAAATGCCACTTACACTGAAGACTTGACCTGTGATATTAAAATAGCACAGAATATACGTTAGGGATTACGGCGTAATGTAGACATGGAACTTGTTAACGTTTTCCGATTAACGTTTTTTATTTAAGTCACCCGTTTTAATTTTATCTATGTTTAATATCTAAAATATATTCCTAGTAGATTGTCCTGTCTATGTGTAGCTAGGTGTCACTGTGATCCTCAGCTGATCCTGATGTCCTTATCATGGGACCAGCCTTGGAATATCTGCATTCCAACAAAAAAAGAATTATCAAACTCAGATCACAAAGCACGAAAAAATTGCTGAACACACATAAAAAGCATATATAAGTACATATAAGGTCGAATTGAGAACCTCCTTTTTTAAATTCGTTTAAAAACTGCCTACTTATTCGTTCATCATCGCGTGGTAATTTATACTAAAGCGGGCTTTACATTATACAAATTGCAGAGCGCTAACTCAGTGCACTAACTAGTGTTTTCATACATTACTACTACTACTACTGTCTAACTGCCTTTACACTATGCGATTTTAGCACGCTAGCTCAGTTAGCGCTCTGCAAATTGTATAATGTAAAGCCCCCTTAAGTTTATCCAGTTATTGTTATCAAAATAAAATAAAAAATCCTTGCGGTAATTTTAATATTTTATACGCATTATTATCTCGGTGTCTTAACGTTTCGTTTGTATTCAACGAAATTGATTTACTACTCTTTATTGTGAAGTAAGTACCTACTTCGGTGAGGCTGCGTTCGATCTTGCGAGCTATTGTTTTGTGCAATAAAATTAAAAGTCAAAAGGTTTCAAGGCTTGTTTAATGTATTGCCGTAATTATATGCCTTGGTTAATCGTAATGATTGTCCACGATTAAAAATATCTATAATTTTTTCACGATATTCTTCGCGTAGCAAAGTAGGTATAACGAAGCCTAATGTTGTAGAGTAGGGTTGTCTTAGATTAAACCTTATTGTTTGAAGGACTTTAATATCATCGGTGTACCTGTCTCTATATCAAAATCATACTAGCTATAGCTATAGGTGTAATGATTCAGAGTCCATGCACTTTATTTATTCGTCAGGTAGGAATGGTAAAAGTTTAAACAAGTGCACTTATTGGCGACGCGGCGAGGCCATTCCAGTTTTATTCCTAGCGTGAACAATAGCCCTCTTAGTAATACGACTGGTTTGGTGTTTTGTTGCCTTCCTCCGATCGCAACGAGTTACGATCCTATAAATTCAATATAGCAAGACGTGCCTGACCCGAGCAACTCTGTGCACTTCGTTGTAACATGAGACTATTTACACTCGACTATTTTCATATTCGTCGTGGTATTTACAGGGACATTTTATCGCACTAAATTGAGAGTCCGTGATGTTAGTTCTATTCGGTGCGTGACTTCGGACGGTAGTAGCTTGCTCTGTTTATACTCGTATTTACTCTTAGCTAGATCTCCGTATAAAGTTTTCCTGTTCCGTGTTGGATTTTCTGATATTCCGATACATGTCAGTTAGCCTTGGCGGTCGGAGACCGATGGCCTGATCGATTGTAAGTGATCGATCGAGTTGAGAAAGTTCGGGCGCTGCCAAGCTGATAGTTGGGTGGGTTATTCGATGTACAAAATAACAAGGACTCTTACTAGCTTTTTAAGGCATGTTAAAAGCTTTTATTGAAATTATTATACCACGCCATGTCGGATGCCTTCCGAAGCTATAAAATCTCCCGATACGTTAGGGTTAGGATAGGATCTTTGGTCTTGAATGTCGCCCTCTGACACGGCGGGATACATTTAAGAACTTCTTAATTGCGCCCCGTACTCTGAAATAGGCAATAGGCATTAGCGAATGTCTCGTTAACTTGAACCGAGCAGCAACCTTGTTAAGACTTTCTGTAGACCGGAGTTATCCAATACAATTGGGGTCGGTGAACATCCTCAAATAAATTCAAATACCTAGCTGTGTTAGACAACGTTGGCGAGTGTCCAGCACTGCATCTAGGACAAGCGTTCGTAGGTGCTCATCGAGAACCGTTTGTTGGCAATCGCCTTAATAGGTTATGCGGAATTCACACGAATACATGAATACATAATTTGTAACTTTTTATTAATAAATCAAATGAACAAGACCTGTGTGTCCAGTACTTACCTACGCTACGAGACTCATGTGTATTCTGAATCAAATCGGAAACACACAGACCTAAATTTTCCTATGGAGATTTAGCAGATATAGTTGAGCAATGATGGTCTCTGCCACTCATAGACATCGTAAGACAAGTTCACTGAGAAGGAAAAAAAGGATCCTCTTCTTAATGGATCTAGTATCCATTAAGTCGTATAGTAATATAAAGTTCTCCCAGGATAGTAAATATCACTGCTAGTCATGGTAATTAATACCATTCCTACCGTGTCATAATTTGTTTCAACAGAAATTGTGTTCCAGTCAGAAAGGTGTAATTAGGTATACGGTTCCACGTTTTAAAAGTCGCCGTCTCAGTCTTTAAGGGTAGCAACATACATGGATTCCCCAGTCTTTTGTATCTACTGATGAACTAACCAACTAACATTCTTGACAATATGGGAATAGGATGATTAGTCCAGTTACTTATTACCCTATTCCCGATTTAGGATTTTATGGGTCGGCCATGGGCGGCAGAAGACGGGTGGTTCTGTACCTTGCTCGATTCAATAGCTAAATTGCCTTCTTAATCCTATTAATATTATAAATGTGAAAGTTTGTGTATTTGTTTGTTTGTTTGTTTGTTACTCCTTCACGCAAAAACTACTAAACCGATTTTCATGAAATTTGGCACACACATAGAGGGCAACTTAGATTAACATATAGGATATTTTTTATCCCAGAAATCCCGCGGGATCGGAATTTACGCGGGAAAACCTTCTTCACGTATGGGGTATAAATAGCTTTGTTACTCCTTCACGCAAAAACTACTGAACCGATTTTCATGAAATTTGGCACACACATAGAGGGCAACTTAGATTAACATATAGGATATTTTTTATCCCAGAAATCCCGCGGGATCGGGATTTACGCGGGAAAACCTTCTTCACGTATGGGGTATAAATAGCTTCTAAACAAACATTAATATAAAACTAACAAACATTAATATAAAACTAACAAGTCTGTCTTCCCGGAAATCCCGCGGGATCTGGAGTTACGCGGAATAAACTCCTGCGCGTACGAAGTAGCGGGCACACGCATAGAGGGCAACTTAGATTAACATATAGGATATTTTTTATCCCAGAAATCCCGCGGGATCGGAATTTACGCGGGAAAACCTTCTTCGCGTATGGGGTATAAATAGCTTCTAAACAAACATTAATATAAAACTAACAAACATTAATATAAAACTAACAAGTCTGTCTTCCCGGAAATCCCGCGGGATCTGGAGTTACGCGGAATAAACTCCTGCGCGTACGAAGTAGCGGGCACACACAAAGAGGGCAACTTAGATTAACATATAGGATATTTTCAGAAATCCCGCGGGATCGGAATTTACGCGGGAAAACCTTCTTCGCGTATGGGGTATAAATAGCTTCTAAACAAACATTAATATAAAACTAACAAGTCTGTCTTCCTGGAAATCCCGCGGGATCTGGAGTTACGCGGAATAAACTCCTGCGCGTACGAAGTAGCGGGCACACACATCCTTACTAATATTATAAATGTGAAAGTGTGTTTGTTTGTTTGTTTGTTTGTTTGTTTGTTTGTTTGTTTGTTTGTGACGCTTTCACGTCGCAACAAAGCTATTATATGGTAAGGTTTATGTGTGTGGGGATAGTTTGGAGGGTGGAGAGTGACGTAGGCTACTTTTTACCGCGGAAAAACATCCCATTCCCATGGGAAGATCGATGTTTTGTTCGTTGCTAGATATTTATTTTCGGAGTTGTTAATAGATGGCGGTAATAAAATTCATTTGCAAGTTCTGAATTACGCTATCAAATACTACATGTAATTTACTTAAGTCAAAAAAAAAGCCTAAATGTAATAGGCTACTTTAGCTCTGCCTCGAGAACTCCCCGCTCCAGCTGTATTCAGTGTACTGCCCGCCCGCTGGCACTATCCTGTTGACTGATGTCCGCAAGTTGCTCAGCCAACAGGATAGTGCCAGCGGACCAGAGGGGCCTTCGAGTCGAGAGCCTGGACGACTTCATCGAGAGATTGGCACGCAACATGTTCGGGCGTGTCAACGCGTCGCGGTTCCCGCATCTGCAGTACCTGGCGCCGCTCCACACCCGTCCACCGGACCGCTGGGCCTTCCCGCGCGACTTGCTGGTTGCGCGGGACGGGCCTAGCACTGACTGATACTGGGGCTTCGTAAGTCGTCGCCCGGCGCTGATCGGCTCCTGCTGGGCTTCCCACCAGCGGGATTCACCCGGTAGGGCCTCGATCGCCTGGGCGGCGCGAAGATGAACCCCATCCCGTTTAAGACTCTGTGGCCTGTAAAAAGGCCACCACTCACCGGACTTGACCTATTGGTTAACCACAGATGTGCAACCAAGGGCCTTAGGGCCCAGCCCAAGAACCGACCCGTTTTAACGGGCCGCGAGAGACACCCCCAAAGGGGAACTAACTGTCCCGAGGGCTCCACACACCTCAGACAGGGTGGAGTGAAGAGAGCGAGTAGTAGGCTACTTTTTAGCCCAAATTCCTACGGGAGCGGGACCTACGCGGCTGCTACCTACGGGTCCCGAAGCGAAGCGCGGGCGGTTCTCTAGTAGTAGTATTATAAATGCGAAAGTCTGTCTGTGACGTTTTCACGACTAAACCACCAGTCCGATTTGGATGAAATTCGGAATGAAAATATTTGAAGACCCAGAGTCACACATAGGCTAATTTTTTTTTTAAAATCAACCCCTAAAGGCTTGAAATAGGGGATGAAAGTTTGTATGAAAACAACGATTGTGATGAATTTTCCCAGGAAGATAGTTGATGACGTACTTTCTCCCCCACTTCCCCGGTTCGCGATATAAACGAATTCCACGCGGGCGAAGCCGCGGGCAAAAGCTAGTGCTATCATAAATCCATTAAAATGGAACATATACGACAGTAGGTATTGTTGGAATAGCAATCCATATAATTATCATTACGTTTACATTTAAGGAATAAAATTTCTAAACAGGTGCGTAGCAAAAATAAAATAAAATAACTTCTAAGAAACGTTTTGAGACGAATATAATATAGCTCATTTCACTGGAATGCTACATTTATTTTGTGTTCATTCGTCGGTATTAAATTAAAACAAAAGTAGTAGACATTTAAATGTATTTTTACTGTAGATTTGATTTACCACTCAAACGCCAACAATTTACTCTGCCTCACCAGAATATTAAATGTTAATTAATGTTCTAGGTACAATCGCACGCCAAAATCAAACACTGATCTCATCTCATATTGTAATTCACACACTGTCCATATGATTTGTACCGAACATGCAATTTATGCACTCGAAGACGAAGACCTTCGACGTACCTTCCCATGTTCTTGCTTATTGGTGCTTATTGGCCATGACCGTGACTTCCAATTAGATATAATTACCTTCAATTTGTTTCTACCAATGTTATTTGCACTCTGTTCTCTTCTAACGTACTATGCAATTACTGGGCCTTAGCAAATTAAACCTTACCTTCGGTCTACCAAAGGATCTTATTATTAACTTTGCATCACACACTACAAATTTCCTCGTCATCGTATACTTAGGTGCGTATTTTGCTTCCTAGACCAATGAGAACATAACTACTTACTTATCTAAGCCACATGAACAATTGATTATAAGCGTTGAAAAGATAACACATCACAGTTGGAAACCATCTGGTAGTCGAATTACTGGTCAGAAAAAACTAATGACTGACGCGTAAAGTCTCAACCACATGTATTTTTGTTTGTACGTATTATCAGCTTGCCTAATTGCAAAGTTGGCAAGGAAGCGGGAGGCGACACAGGCTGTCAATCTGTTTCTATAATAAACTCTCTTAAGCTTTTTGGCAAAATATCTTTTCTAGCCGGAGTCAACGATTCCTCTGACAACCGACACGGCTCATGTCAAGGAAATAAATAGATACTTCACGATGTTGTGCAAAAATAAAACATTAATAGTTTAGTTATTGTTTAAATGAATTTAACAAATCGTTTAGTATTTAGAAATCTTATTTTTAAATTACTTGTAAAAATAAAAATAAAAATGAAAATACGATTCGTTCGCAGTAGAATATTGTTGGAAATTACTCACTTAGTAATAGCTCAGTCTATATGGTATAAAAATAGAAAGTACAGAACGTTGGCTATCTAATCAAACGCATTTGAATAGTATTCGCTAGACGCAAATAGGTCACCGGCGATGCACCGGCGACGACCGTTGCACGCGCGTGCGTCGCCTACTGATGGCTCGTTGTGTAATGTGTGATGTCCTGGCTCACAACTTACACAACCTTAGCATTATGCCATCCTCTGTGTATTAATGTCCTTACGTCAATTTGTGATGGAATATTTTTGTAACGGACGATCGTGCAAATTTCATATTTTCAAAAAATCCTAAGAGTCACTTTGTCTTATTGTATCAAGATTACACAAAAAATAGTATTATATAAGTAAATATTGGCACTCAATGTCTGTAACCTAACTACAGTTTCTTGTAACATATATAACATTATATGACTGTCTGTGTCCAAAATAAAATAAAAAAAAAATAAATAAAATAAAAATGTTCAGTTCTTAAAAAGGGCATCTACCAAAATGGGCCAAATATCAAAATGGGAAATTCTACAAAGATGTTCTGATTTGTACCTTTCAGGATGTGAAATAAAAAATAATTTGGTTTTCAGCGTAGATGACACCAAATGAAATTTTCAAGGTCCCTTAAATGTATTATTTGGTTTGTATAAAGAAAAAACAGTGAAGTGTACAATCTAGGTAAGCACGCTGTGCAAACAATGGCCCACGAGGAAAAACCCACAAAGATTGATTCACTTCGGTTTATGTAGCCAAAGAATTAGATACTTATACCTACAGACATAGCTAGTATAATGTGTTGGTCATTGACAAGCTTTTGTTAATGAGGTGTCTAAGGCGAATTATTTGAAAATATGTAATAAAATTCATTAAACATTTGGGATAATCTGTTATGTCCGGATTGCATGTTTCCTCTGTGGAATTAGAAAGGTAATACATATTATAAAGATCAATAATACTTGAGTCGCTGAATATATGGAATTGCCTCTCTCCGCTAAAAATAAAAATTAATAAACATATTATTATGCTTGCTGATCTCACACGGAACATACATATATGTATGTTCCGTGTGATCTCACAATTCAATTTAGCCTCTAAACAAAAAATATTTAAGGCTTTTTAAATTGTCGCCATTACTATACCTTAATTATAATTAATTATAGGGACGGAAAGCTGGCATTCGTGTGGATAGCCATTAAAAAGAATTAAATATTTCAGGAGAACGGAGTTTATGTACCTACTTAATACCTAAATTATCACATCTCTGGTAGAGTTAGCAAATTGCATGTAACACATCTGCTATGATATTGCCTTCAGATGGGCGTCTTTTAACCCTTAATAGCTTTTAATTTCCAATCCAATCAACGTTCATAGATTTTAAGTCCGGTTTATTACCTTCTTGCTAACTTGTGCTTCCTGTAACGCTTACTTCAATGCCTCCAAAATTCCAAAAATGGTAAGTATAAATAAATTCGCGTTCTTCATTTATAATTCAAATTCGTTGTAAATCATCTTCCAATTTATAATTAACTTCTTATTTTTCTTTCAGCTGTAATCAGTTTATTGACTGTATTTTACTTTAACTTTATTCGACGCGGTACTAATTTCCTGACAGTCCGGATTCGCCGTGTTTACACAGGCCCGTAATAAAGGAGGCAACATAATCGCCTAAAACAAACATCGATATTTCACATTAAGTTTCCTCGCAAAAAATAACTTGGTCTCGCACTGAATCGTAAATTACCTCGTAAAGCACTGCCGGGCCCAATTATTACATTTTACTGACTTTAATCATGACTAATGTTCTTCTAAATAGCGACATAAGCCATATCCAAGAATAATAATGTGTTCTTCACTTAGGAGAATATCTTGCTTTATTGAAAAGCTTCTACTTAAAGAAGTAGAAATAAAAATTCGATCGATCATGTAAAAAATTCGTCAAGTTGTCAACATGTATTGTGTTTTATTATGCTAAGTAAAAATAAGATCGGCAGTGAAAACAACATACCTACCTAGGTACAAGGCAGTATAAAATAAAATCGATTGTACAAAAAATGAGCTAATCGTCATATTGCCAAGACCGCAATAGTGTCTCTCAATTTTTATTTTCTGTATTAAATTGCGTAGGTATAAAATATTAAATTTATACTTTATAAGTTTTCAATTTTATATTCTTAGGTACTACTGTAATATATGTATGTAGTTATAATGCTTAGTCAATTGCACTCGCATATTTTATCACTGCTCGTACTCAATAGTTACATCACGTAAATGATAGTATTAGAAGTTCAAGTGTAAAACAGCGCAATGCCATTATTGCAAACCAGCAAAATGAATCTAACAAGTATTGCGATAAGGTTGACATCACTAAGCTCTTCTACATTCGGCAGTTCTGTAAAGAACTACACATGGATGGGAAAATTTATGCAATTCGGTTGCAAGCGAAAGTAAATCTACTGTGCTGAATAGAAAGTCTATCTTCGTATAAAGTTTATGTACATTGTCTTGGCTGCATTATGTAAGTGTTCGTGTGACTGCGAGAAACGGTAACATGGTTCCTTAGCAGGTCACATTAGCGCATGACATCAGTGGCTGTCAAGTGCATAGGAGCAGGAGTCAACGAACAGGATTTAGCATTGTGAATGCAATAGATGCGTCGTATTCTTGATTTCCTCTTGCACTCAACGCATATTATCTAGGGCTATAAACGTATCCATTCGAATAAAAAACGTTCTCTTTAGACCCTTAATTAATGACTATAGAACCGAATGGCAGCAATACAGATGCACGTCGACGCTGTAATAATACGTTAATTGAAGTCGCATACTGGTTTCGCTGTTAATATACAGTCGGTGCAGAACGAATGGGCTGCGCTATGTGGGCATTTAAAACTATGCAGCCGGCGTGTTAACCCTGCTATTATCTTTTAATACCATCGGCATCATTATTCGCTACATTTTTTGCGACGGCAGCGAGGCGCGGCCGGAGTTTGATAACCTGGAGACCTTGGTCTTAATTGCGCTTCAGCAGACCATTCCGCCACGGCTACTTTTTATACGCCTGCACATTGCTAGTAAAAACGACAACTCTAACTACACATCGGAATTGGAAAGGTTCACTAGCAAGGGAAAACGGAAGGCGGCGGCGACACCGCGAATCGGCCGGGTTATAACAAGTCGCTCGAGTGCGCTCTACCGAGAAAGCCATGCTTTGTACCTTGAGATCTATTGCAGATTATGCTGTATACAATTTCTAATATTTACCTTTGTAATGTCACTGACTGTAAAATATTGAATGTTGTTAATTTTTTTTGATGCCTTGTGTTACATGTGGTCTAGATGTAGCTACGACTGTTTTTTGCAAAGCTTGCTTGCTTGTTTGTCAGTTTGTGTCAAATTTAATAAAAAATGATATTGAAAATAAAGTTTTAATCGTCTTAGGATTGGATTGCTTCAGAATTAACTATTTATGTTTTTGTACAAAATCTTATGAAAGTATTATTTTGTTTCAGGTAAGGAATCAAAAGCGAATCTACCCAGATTGACTCTACAAAAACTAAAGAGTAAGATTTCTTGAATTTACAATATTTCTTTTCATACCAAAACATTTTGGGAATGGTCTGAAATAATTTATTACGTGGCATCATAACAATTGTGTGAATTAATTTAATATTTTATCTAACATTAAATAATTGTGTGTCACTTTCTAAAATTCAAACCAAATACACTTGGCGCATGGCTAGGGGCCAAGTTCGGGAACATTAATCATCGTGCGGTGAATAGAAACCGCGATTTATTAATTCCATCCATTCTTATTACTTTCATCCGTACACATAAGTTATGTTTTGTTGTATCGCGAATTTCCTTTATGTTACACCTACTCATATTATTATAATCGGTATTATTAAAGTAGGTAACGAAGCGAACAATATGGTTCTCGTTATGAGTTTTGATATTTTTTCTTGCTTACTTTCTTCTAGCTTTTGTTCTTGGTTTAAATACATTTGGGATTTCTGATTATGTTTAGAATTAGACTGTAATTATTAATGGGGAAAGAAAAATAATTCCACATCTGAAAATATTTTTTAAAACTTTAGGTAATTCTCGAAAAAAAGCGTTATCTGTTATAAGCGTATGCGTATAGACCATTCCCTTAAAACGTAAAGTACTGAAGAATACATTGGAACGTTAAAAAGCAATAAATATTTATAGTTTAATTAACACAGATTGTTTACGGATCTTTTGGTAAATGTTTCTATAGTCGTATAAGGTATCAAAGTTCGGAATTTCATTAACATTTCCTTAAATTGGAATATAAATTAAAAGCAATTGCGAAGACAATTCAAATTACAACTTATTGGAAACGGAGTTGGTGGGGAGAATTGGAATCCAATCGGGCACTTTACTGCACGCACGACTGGCCAACATCACGACTGGAACACAAATACTACGTCAGAATTAGGGTTGTCGTTGTCATCGCTTTTTTATAATACAGAGTATAATTTTAAATTATGTTTACTTTGTTGTCAACCTTGAACCTATACAATTTTAATCAAAACGGGGTAATATCATTGTACCAACGTATGTTCTATGTATTGCAGTATAAGACATTGTAGCATAATACTACAGAGTATATTTATGTTTTCTGTAAAAAAAATACTTTGCAATTTTATGATCCTTCATCGTTATAATAGGTACCTCCTACACCTCAAATTATCACTGTATACAGAAACCTAAACTTTGTGTCGGTACTCACGAAACAATTCCACCAAACAAACAAAAACACCAAATTATATTTACTCAGATATAATTAAACGTCTGCTGTAAACGCTGACTTATACAAGCTTTACTTAATTTCATTTGTCAAGTTGGGAACCCTACGTATTACTGTAGATGAAATCTCTCACGCAGTCGAACAGTGATTAGATTTCGTTTAATATTTTTGAACTAACAGTATTTATTCGTTGGCTTAGATACCTACATACATACAGACTACTTAGGTTTACATAGAAACGGCATACGTCATCGACAAAACGTTAAAGATATTAATGATATAATAATTCATGTATACGTAACCTTGTACAATAAGTAATTCATAATCGCAAGTAATATTTCATGCATATAAATTGTTTCAGTACTATGGAATAGGTCGGGAACGTAAGTGTCATTAACATTAGGGTTTATTAATCGTATATACTTGTTTTATGTACATAAATATATTAAGGTTGCCGCTGATTATTTAAAGTAATAACAAAAAGTATGAGGTTTAGAGATCCAATTAAGATAATGTTGGTAATATTTTAAAATGACTTGTAAATTAATCTTCCTCAACCTCATACTTCACAAGTAACCAAACTTCCAAGTAAAGTAATCCGAGATAAGTGGCGGCGAAATTAAAAATCGTGAATATGTAATAACATTTTTATACGATAGCGTTGTCTCTCGCGCATGTTCTATATTGAAATAAACGTTTGCAATGCTATTGTGACGGAAGTAGAATCTACATCTACACAGATGGCTGCGTATTTCCAAAACACTGCAGGTCAACGCTCCGCTACGACCACGTGACAATGACGACAGCGGCCGGTGATGACCGCGTCATAATGATTCCTATCCTAATCTAATCTTCTCGTAATAAGTATGTAGTTCCCATGTATCTTCCAATTTCAACCTACTTTTAGTTACCTTGCTTGCGCGCAGTATTTTTATGGTAAACAAATATCAAAAACAATTTACTTATTTATTCGGTTTAATTACTTTCTTTCTTCAGCTGAGATAGCTGAAAAGTATAAACATGCAGACGACTAACATGATTACAACAATGAGTTAATCTGGAAATGATTACAATTACAACACAACCGATGCCATTGAACAATGTGATAACCTGAATACAATAAGGGTCGTTGTTCCATTTATTAAATTCAGAGATTTAAAAAATTGATGCCATTCTGTTTTGCATGAGTGCAGCTTTATAAATTTTATGATATCTACTAGAGATGAAACGGATATCCGGTAACTATCCGGTATCCGGCCTATCCGGCGGCCTTAATACTATCCGGCCGAATACCGGATAGCTACTATTCGGCCGGATAGGAATCCGTGAAAAGTCGTGGAGAAGGACGTCGTGAAAAGACTTTTTCAAAAAAATTTATGTATATCATAACGTTTAGGCACACGTTTCAACATAAACTGTCAAAAATCATCCCAAAAAGTAGAATTTTTCGGCGAATGCACTAAAAGGCTGAAATAAAAATATTATTATAAAAACAAAAAACCCGACTGCTTACAAAAGAACTCAAAAGAAAAAAACAAGTGTCACAATATCAACATAAAATACTTCATGGTGCTGC
Source organism: Hesperia comma (assembly GCA_905404135.1). Lineage (NCBI taxonomy): Eukaryota > Metazoa > Arthropoda > Insecta > Lepidoptera > Hesperiidae > Hesperia > Hesperia comma. The sequence goes on from FR990018.1 coordinate 6,737,898, forward strand.
AGGCGGGGACAAACAATACTGTTGTTTTTTGTTTTTATAATAATATATTTTTAATATCACATGAAATGAATGTAATAGAAAATGAATTAATTAGTACCTACTCATACTGCACTAAGGGCAAATTATGGTGAATAAATACTAATTTCTCTGCATTGAGAGCGGCTTCGCTTCATGAATAACGCCAGCTTCAGAAGTCTTTCGCTGTACACACTGCTGCAAGGTGCTGAAAGATAGATTTTGGCAAACTTTGTTAAATTTGTGCGATGCACCAAACGGCTAAGTTCCGCCAGATATCCGGCGGCCGAATATCCGGCTATCCGGCCACATGGTTGGCCGAATATCCGGTATCCGGTATCCGGCCAAACTGCTATCCGTTTCATCTCTAATATCTACCTACACAGGTGTAGCCTAGCTGTAGTCTGTCTTGCGTGGACAATTTGGTATTTTAAGCCGCTGTGTAGAATGTAGCATAAACCAAATTAAATAATGCGAAAGGTAATCAAATTTACAAGCTACATACTAGTAGGTACTTACTTAAGTCTATTATTATAGTAGTTTAATAAACTCTTTCACCAGATTGAGATAGATTAACCTAAAACTTTATTAAATCATGATTTTTGTAGACTTATGAAACATTTGGCTTTACACAAGATTTTTATGAAATGTTATTCATTAGTTAGACGGTACTTAGACGTTTTCGTGTAAACATAATAATAAAATTCTATCAGGCTACGTTTAACTAGTCTTGGCGTGTGCACTGCAAGTCTGCAATACCTACTCCAAAATTAATTAGAGACCAACCTACCAACTTCAAAATAGGCAAGTACTTAGCTAAAATCTGTTAATCATTAATTAACAGTAAGTAAGACGATAGTAAATATTTTTCGGTAAATATATCGATATATTTCGTAAGTAATACAAACAATAAAGTCACCAACTTATCGTCTTTGTAATAGGATATTGTTCCATGTAAATTTCATAATGGGCGTGTTTTACCAATCATACCCGCAAGTCCCGCAACGCCCATTGCCGCTAATGAAGCACAATAATTAACAAAATCACGCCTTCATTTTAAGACTACAAATTACTTTCTCAAGTTGGAAAGTTGCGTAACAAATAGCGAAGTTGCTTTGATACGGCGAGAAGAGATGCATCATAAATTTTACCGAGGGTGTTATCGCGCTACATTCTGTCGCCGGTGACTTGACTTTCTGTGCCACGGCTGCGCGCGGCGGGCGGGGACGGGCGCGGGCGCGGGGGGTGACGTCACGCTCGACCGTGGCAGTGAGCAGTGAGAGCGGCTGCGTCGCTGGTTCGCTCGGCCGACGTACTCCGTTGACGACGGTCGCGCGTGCATAACGTGCTCGTTTTCTCATCTCGCTCGAATCTCGTTCGCGTCAAGCTCGCCGCTCTACTTAACTACACCATCGGACGTACGTGTGTCTCTCTTGTCTCACCTGTTGCACGTATTGTATTGTGTTGTGCTACGAAAAAGTTACCACACGAGACTGCCCGTCTTATTGGAGTGATTAGAACACTGTGGGAAACGATTCGTTTCGGTTTCGACGCCGCGCCGGAGACTAGTGTCGTGTTGTGAAGTGATAGGAAAATCGCAGTTAATCGGAGGATGTCCTTCGGCGATCGTGGGTACGGGAGCGTATGACGCGCTCGTCGACATGAGACGCCGCTGGTCCAACAACGGAGGGTTCCAGACGTTGCGAATGCTGGAAGAGAGCTCGTCGGAAGTGACGTCTTCCTCGGCTCTAGGATTACCGCCGGCTATGGTTATGTCGCCCGAGTCGCTGGCCTCGCCGGAATACGGGGGGCTGGAGCTCTGGGGTTACGACGATGGTATCACATATAACACAGCGCCGTCGCTGCTGGCCAGCACGTGCACCATGCAGCAGCAGCAGGCACCGACGCAAGCGCTGCCGTCGATGCCGCTGCCGATGCCTCCCACGACGCCCAAATCTGAAAACGAATCCATATCATCAGGTTAGTCGAAATTAAAAATTCGAATGTTTTTGCTGTGAAATGATTCGCAGTTCGAACGAAGAGAGCGGGAGCTGTGTTCGATTTTTACATGCAAATGTTTACATGAATTTTTGGCGGCAAGCGTGGCTCGGCGCGAGAGGCCGAGGCGCCGGCTGTCATCGACCTTTGGCCCGGATACCTTGACCGGGCGCCACGGCCGATGTCTCCGTACAATGCATATGATCACACTTTTGTTTACTTCTATGCATTTATGATAAGGAAACGTTGTCTGCGTTCATTAATTAACGGTTGTCCGATTTGCATTTATTTAAGGTAATTTCCGGCGCCTTATTACGTATTCTTTTTATGTTAATAATGTCAGTTAAATTAATTATACATTTTAATTAAACTTACTTTCTCATAGTAACGTTAACACGTTCCCTGCGGCACAGATTTTTCTGTACTTTCCATTACTGCGTTACGAGGCGTTTTAAACCTCGTCCTAAACCAGACATTGTGGCGGCACGAGGCATATTAAACCCCACCGCCCGTAGGAGACAAAAATCCTTTTTTTGGCGCCAAATAAAACAAATTGTACGGTTTTTGTCGCGATTATTATTAACAATGAATTGATGAACCTAAATCTGCCGCCGCCCGTGGTTACATAAGTTAGTTTAGATTCTATAGGTAAAATAAAACGTGGGATCTGATGTACCTCGTACCGCACTGAAAAATGGCAGTTTTTCATATTATTTAGTGATGGGAAAATAAATATCGATTTTATATATTGGTATTTTATTTTTAAAATTTATGGGTGTTTCTCATTGAAACAGTTCAAACAATAATATTTTTTGCAACCAGTGCATTCTGTGACAATTTTCTTTACTTTTTTGTCTGCCTCACGACTTGTTAGGTGCGGAGTTTTTCGTAACATCCTACACATCTCCTCTTCTTTGATCCCTTTTCGAGATGATGTACCTATTTTGTTTGCAGTGGGTTCTGAAAAGTAGGGTCGAGCTTAGTAGATTAATTTAAGAGTAAGGAAATGGTGGGTAGACTTGAGTAAAGTTGGTTAGATTAGAATAGAGAAGAGTTGGGTAAAGTTGGTTAGAGTACTGAAGAGTTGAGTACAATTGGGCAAAAGCATTAAATTTTGATGAGCAAAACACCGTTTGCCGGGTCCGCTAGGTAACTCAATAAACAAACATACCATAATTTATCATGATGATTGAAGATTGAAGAAAGTTACTCAACAAGTCACATTCACGTTTCTATTAACGATATAGGTAACAAGTAGTTAGGATGTTTGAAGATTACCTGTATCCACATCCAAGTCGTTCTCTGTAAAAGCTTCGAATGCGTTGCACAACACTAACCGCATGAAGCTAGCGTAGGGTGCGGTACGAGGTGCGCGGAGGTACGAGGCGTTTGCAACCTCGTTCCGCACAGCGTTAGAATTTTATTAGTTCAGTGCGGCACGAGGTCTAAGAAACCCGGTATTAAGGTTGATATACCATAGAACTAGGAATTAATAGCACATCTCAGATATATAGTTATCTTTTTCCTACACTGAACCAGATGGAAGTTATGCCTCCCGCACGAACGAGAAGTTTAAGTTTTTTCTTACCGCTATAACGTCGAGACACGGACGAGGTGTTTTAAGCCTCGTTTCGCACTCAACGTGTTAAATGAAAAATGATTTTTCTTATCATTTTAGAGATCCGGAGCGAAACGTTACTTTTACCCCATGTTTTACTTTAAGTTGTAAAAATTCCACATTAAAATTTATATTACGCCGGTATGACCGTATGACTAACATTTTGAATGACGAATGGCTGCGGATGACGTGAAAACTGAAGCCCACACCTGGGCAGAGATGTAACACTATACCTACTTTATACAATTATACCAAGTTGAACAGAGGTCACTTGTAATTTACCTGTTGTCCATAAGAATTAGATAAATAGTTACTTGCCGTCCTTATGGTTATATATATCTATTCTTAGTAAACAATGTCTTACCTATGTTTGATTTGTGACCACATAATAAATAGCGTAGGAGGAACACCGTATGTGTAATTGTTATCGCAACGCGTTCAAGGTTAATATGGAAAATTTAATGCTTAAATTCCATGTCATTATTGTCATTCCGGAAATCCAACCTGTTTGAACGACTTAAAATATTGCGAACGGAATTGTGCACCTGTTCCATTTTGTAAATTGAGTTTGGGTTCGTTCTATTAGGACAGACCTTTTAACCGGAAAACGTATTGGTCATCAATAACCTAAGTAACGGCGAATCGGTATCCAAATAACTACAGACATACCTAAAAACGGTAGCCGTAAAGATGTTAAGATATTGTTTGGTTAGCCTATTGCCTTAGAGGTAATGTCACATACCTAGTATAGGGCTTTAGTACATAGTATCTCAATGGTATAGGGTACTTTATAGGTAATGGTACCTACCTATGTGCTCTGACAAGTATTAGACAATAAAATTTTCTAACATTAGATTTGCAGCAAGGCACCTATTAACCTTACATCACATTCAACATTTGTATTGTATGGTATGTAACGTTATTAGTACAATTTTACAGAACTATATGGGCAGGTATACGTATTATAAAATAGAATACCTATGTAGAATAGATGCCTAGAATGTAGATATAAGATAACTTAATACTCTAAACAACACAGATTAGACAAACTGTCTGATACCTACTATGAGAATCATTGCTAAGTTATCAATTGCTTATTTGTTTGTTACTAAGCATGTCGTTTAATGGATATTAATATAGATATAGGTATACTTAGTATATGTATACCTGTGTATTTTTAATATTAAAACTGAATTCTTAACAAAGTATTAAGTACAAAGGAAACAGCCAGATGTTTGCCGAAAGTTCTTTAGTTAATTTATTTTCGTTTCAATCTCTTGAATTCCTATTGACATCGAAACGGTTGCTGGCTCTGAAATAAGGCACCATAAATCATCTATTTTCATATCGAAAAGCTGTTCGTTTATTAAAAAGTTAAAATACGAAGGCATTTATGAAAAGCGAAAATATTGTAAGCTTTCTTCATATTTTAATACAAGTTAGTAAATTTAGCGGTTTTAGGTATAATTTATTTATTAAATAAGCGGTTTATTAAATAAGCGGTTTTAGGGAGTGACGTCAAATTCTCGGCAACTCAGGTAAAGTAACAGCTGAACAACAATTTCTTTTTCCCAAAAAACCATCATTTCGCCACTATCAGGTCAATAATCTTTCGCATTATACCCAAGTAGATTGACGGTGACAGAAAGCGTGTAGGAGTTCATTGGGATCCGTCTATCAATAATAATGGGATATGTCACACTTGTCACCCCGTCATACATTGCTTTTAGGGTCCTATAACGCAGAGGTTCGAAAACTTTTCTGCTCAAATTACTTCATGATATCAGATCTTGGAGATAAGTATAATATTATATATTATGTATATCACAGAACTTGGTACATGTATTTTAATTATTGTTTGTTTCTAAGAAGCAATTTAGCCTTAATAACAGGTATTAATCATGAAATAAGAGGCTTTGATTGAGTAAAGGCAATGAAAATTTTCAATTTTTCTAAAGCAAAATAAGTAACTAGTGGTATATTTCTAAGATTACACCACACGCACAGGATTGCGCCACAGCACACATTGAAAAACAGTATTCTAATGCTGTACAGGTTGTTAGTTAATTTATTTAAAGTCGAAAAGTATACCAGTGTTAGGTTAGGTTAGGTAAATTAGCACACAGCCACACACTAATTGGGTGCCTAATACTTCCCTATGGGATTTACGAATTCGAATCTCTTTATATTTAGTTAACAATATTGTATAACATCACACGAACGCTACTAAAGTGTCGATACCGATTGATTTTTGTTGTCCAATCGAACGTTGCCAGAATACCACACTTAATCTATCATCAAACCGAGGGGGCGCGGGGTGAGGCTACCCTCCCTCCTATTTAACCGTCGACTACCGTTGCCTGAGAAACTCTATTTTAAGCACGAGAAAAAACGGCTCGGTGGTTTTATGAATAAACGAACAAAATATTAAGCAAGAATATCTTATGGCGTGTATTTACAAAATTGCGTATCTTACCGCATCGGATAACCAATTTGGGTAACTCAACGGTTGCGTAAAATGATACCTAGTTTTGCCGTTTCGTTAATGTTGTATTGTATCGTATAATTTTACTTCATTAGTCTGTTTGTTCAACAGCTTTCTGGGATGACGTAAATAGTAGTCTATTGAATTTCAACAAGATTATATTAACTACCGACGTTCTATTTCTGTATTTTATAATATTAGTGTTTGTATTCTTAATACATACTCTTTCTCCATGTATGCCTGTGCCATCTATCTAGGAAGCATTTGTAAATAAAACCAGTACTAAAATATAATAATAAATTAGAGGAATCGCAAGTCCAAGGGGAGACCGTTTGAGACTTGACGTAATTTCAATGTCCATGGCTGGAAATGAGATCATTTTAAGAAATTATTTTGACTTTTCGTAACAAAACCTCAAACAACACAATATCTGTTTGAAAAAATTTACTTTTTTGCCTTACATTTCCATGAAAATTGGACAAACGAATGAAAAAAAACACATGTTTATATCAACCTACCTTCCTAGAAAAAAAATGTAGAGATATAAAATAATTGTTATATCAGCTGTTTCACTATATTCAGGGATGGTGGAGTGGAGGGCTACAGCCGCTATCTTTGTCAAGCAAAGGGCCTACGTGACCCTCTCGCTATAGCCCATGATTAAGATTCCACCCACACCAACCAAGTTCATGGTGGTCCTATATGATCCTCTTTGTCTATCGCTTATTTTCCTTTCCATGTTAATTATAGTATAACAAGACGTTATGAACGAAAACCAAGAATATCAGTCCACTCATGGGTGTGGGGACATAACTGGTCAGTTGTGCTGCAAACTTCAAACCATCTAAACTATTAAAATAGCATTTTAATATTTTTAGAGCAAATACCATCAAAATGGACTAAAAATCGATAAATTTAAATTACAAAATTGAAACGTAAAACATGCAAAAATATAGGTGACATTTTTTACTAATTAAGTATAAGTCATTTGATTCCCATTCCACCTGACTGTAAGTGACGATGAAAGCTTGGGTTATTGGGTTTAATCGCACTAACGGCTAAGCTTACATAATTCCTCCACATTACCTACTCTCATTAATATTAAACCCCTATACTTTTAATTGCGAATCGGTAGCGAAATACGTTTTTTATTAATAGACGATTATATTTAGTCAATTGTGGTATACGCATGAATGCTTCACTCACTGTTCTTCTGTACACGTCCTTCCGTTTATAAAATTCTCTCATCCATCTAATGATCCATTGACGTAGCTCATGTGGGGGTGTTCAGTAGTTTCATTTTACCCCACAGCTAATGCTGGTCATTATTTTATTACAAGAAATAGTTGATTTTAACGATTGAAATACGTAAATGTATTATGTTGTTGGGCTACTGTAAGTTAAAAAAAATAATTTATTCTAGAACTAGGTAGCATGCTAAGAAACAGTTTTCTTAACGTGTCAAATTAAGTACGACAATTTAATAAGTAGTAATATTTTAACACTTATATATCAATTAATAAATTATTATTAATGATTTAGTACCATGGTCCAAACTTTATTGCGTGTAGACAAACTGCGTGCTCGTTATTTGTTAACGCGATCGTTTCGTGCCGCTCCAATGATTTGATCTGGACTTCAATTTATTCTCAAACACTTACCTTAATCACACCATGGTTAGCGATGTATTTTTAAGGTTTCATCACGCTTGCCTAAAGCTTTAACCTTAAACTCCCACAGATATTGTCACCAATAAAAGATTGACTGATACCCAAACCAAACTAATTATACGGGGCACATATGAAATTTCAATGTTGACTCGGAAAAAAAATTAAAGGCAAGCTCATAGCTACAACGTTGAAACAGTTGAAGCTAAGTCGGCACGGTAGGGCTAAAGGCGTTTCGCTTTTATAAAATAACCATTTTATGGAATAAGAGCTACACATAGTTTTAATTATTTCCTTAAGCTTATTAAGATTTTTAATAGTAACATCAAAAATTGATTTGGGCTAGGTACGTACTTGCTAACGTAGAGAGTAACATTTAGCGTTACATCTGTTTGAGACAGTTCGATTACCCAGAATATGGCAAGTAAAATAATATACTCAGCATGAACAATTTGAGTGGCTGGATGCAACGGAGATTCGTCGAAGACGGCGCGCCGGTCCGACCGGTTTGAAGACCACTTCTGATGGTAAATCGCATCGCCTGACAAGGCACGTATGTCAGATATATGTAACCAGCTAATATATGCGGTGCGACCATGTTTCCAGTCGTGAGCAGCGCGATCCAATTGTTATTTATATTCCTTTACGCTTACTTCGCCTGACTTTGCGATACATATGTACATATAAATAGACTAGAGAACCGCCCGCGCTTCGCTTTGGGACCCGTAGATAACAGCCGCGTAGGTCCAGCTCCCGTAGGAATCTCAGCTAAAAAGTAGCCTAAAACATTTGCCTATGACTTAAGTAAATTACATGTAGTATTTGATAGCGTGATTCAGAACTTGAAAATGAATTTTACTAACGCCATCTATTAACAACTCCGGAACTAAATATCTAGCAACTAACAAAAATCGATCTTCCCAAGGGAATGAGATGTTTTTCCGCGGTAAAAAGTAGCCTACGTCACTCTCCACCCTCCTAACTATCCCCATACAAATAAACCATACCATATAATAGCCATGTTGCGACGTGAAAGAGTCACAAACAAACAAAGAAACACACTTTCACATTTATAATATTAGTAAGGATTCTAGTTAAGTAGAAAGAATACACAATTCCTTTTTAATCGTTATATCGTTTGCTTTTAGTCATTTGCTTCTGTGTCTGTTTAATTTGACGGAGATCATTTATTAGCTTAAGTAAATTCAATTTTGGGAAATATGTTAATTCCATCATTTATTTTGTTTTTGTTACAAATTTTATTCTAATCGCATAAATAAAGAAATAATGGGATTAGGTGTGGAGGTAGAGATCGTATTTTATTTCGTAAACAAGTTTAAATTTATTGTTATATTATTGCTATTATTTATTAATTGCGGAATATTTAGACCACTTTGAATACGTTGCGTTGGCCTTCTTAAATTAAAATCTATAATTCGATGATTAGTAGAAATATACATCACACTTGTAAATTCTAATATAAAACTAATTATTTCAAGAGTTTCTTAAAACTAGGAGTCAGACTCAAAATCATATGCATGATGATTATTCAAATATCGTCGTATCGTAAATATCGTATTCCTTTCACTCTCAATCTTTAAGCAAGGCTTTTTATAATAAAAGAAAGGAAAAAAACTACAATCAAATGAGCCTTTGAACACCTAACGTCAATTTGCAATTACTTAGAGACTCCATTATTGCGCAACTAACGATCTATTTCTTTCGCAATTTACTCATAGATTTGATTTTTATTCAGTGTACCGAACAAAGCGCTACCGGGCCATTATTTAACGCTCAAAAGAATATGTATAAATAAAATGTTTGTGGCTTTATTCAAATAAGTTCAAAGAAAACGTCTATGAGCACAAAGGTAAATGGGGGTTTCTTTTGCAAAATCACTTTGTAAATGAATCTGTCACGTACTTACATATATGTATATTATATAAGTATACGTCTACGTAGTTTGCACGTGTAAGCTTTATTACATTAAATACGTTAACATTATGTCTACGTTTTATATACATATATTAAATTGTATGTAGGTAGGTTGGTAGCTACTGGTGAGTAACGTGATCTTTTATGGTGTTGGTTCGTCTGGTATTTATTTTATTATCTATCGTTTATTTATTTATGTAAAAGTATAACTATTCCCATGTCATTTTTTAAGATTCTACAAAGAAAGCGACAATTATAATAAGGATTTGTAGTAGCAATTAAAATTATGGACTAAATAAATACAATCAGTTCAGATTGGTTCAGAAACATTCACGATTCGTGATTTCTAAAAGACGTATCCGTCATAATCATAAAACATTCACGATTCGTGATTTCTAAAAGACGTATCCGTATTCGTCTTTTTTCACGATTCGTCAAGCGTGTGAACATGAGTATTTAAAAAGCATTGCCGCCGTCAAAAAAAATAACGAATCGTGAAAAAAGACGATTCGTGAAAAAAGACGATTCGTCCTCGTGTGAATGAGCCGTAAATCACGAAATAAATGTGAACTTCAATGCGGATATTTTGACGAATCGTGAAAAAACACGATTCCGTATTCAATGTGAACGTCCATCCGTCAAGACGTATCGTGTTTTTTGACGAATCGTCAAAGACGTATGCCGTGGGAATGAGCCCTAGTTGTAATTGGATTTTCTTCTAACAATTTCAATAAGATGTCCCGTGAGTTGTAGTTGTATACCAGCTTCGTTCGTCGTTCGTATTTACAAGTATTTTCGGGACTTTTAGAGGGCCTAAGACAGTCAGTTTGTCTCTAATCCTTTACGCTATATAGAAGCAGTTTGGGGGTTCCACGATCCGTGCCAAACAATACTGCTAATAGGTTAAAATAATTCTGTAGTCATTGAGATTACAGAAACGATCAGTCTTTGAAACGGGCACTAATGGGTTTTTCTGTGCCTGCTGTATTCCGAGGTCAGGGGAAGTAGTAATGTTTACGTAATTCCAAGCTTGGAATACTCTTTCTCAAGTGCTGAAAGCGTATAGGGGCGGTAAGATGCCCAGATAAAGTGATTTTTAAATTTTGATAAAGTAAAAAGATATTGGGGGGCGCTGAAAAATTACATTCTACATAAGTTTGAGAACCTCTGCTCTATAGGGTGAGGTCTGGATCGGTACTAATTCTTCGCAGTCCCACTTTTAATGATGTTTCATCCAAGTTAGACCTGGAAAGCTTTAACATAGAGTTCTTAAAATTAGCTGTAATAAGAGCTCTTCCTCTAGTCATCCCATGTTCAAATATAAAGTAACTACTCATTATCAGGCGTTCTGTCTCCTTTTTCTCCCTTATCCACGAGTTAAAGCAAATTATCATACATAAAGTTATTTATAACTAAAACAAATTAACGTCATAGTAAGTTTGACATCAGCTGGATATAAGAATGACAATTAGTTAACAAATAAGACAGTGGGTAGTCAAAAGAATAGGTGTTGGTTTAACTGGTTACCGGTCACTGACCTCCTAAATAATGCGAACAAATAATTATAGGTATTTTGACTAACCAAAATTAACAAACTTGTCACACAAAACTTTGATGGATTGTTTCAAGTAATCTGCTCAACAATGGAACAAAGTTTTTTAATAAGAAATCTCGCTAAGAAACCGCCTGATTACCTATCTAATATACCTACTATATTATTTGTAAAGGCGTATTACCATTTCTCATGAAAACTTATCATTGATGAGTTATCAAGGTTCAATTTAATAACTTCTATTTTAATGTTTAATCGAATGAAATATTTTGAATTCATTAACTATCTTTTGTTGTGATTTTATTAATTAAAGTATATAAAATTAAGTTATTACTTATTAATACATCTGATATCAGGATCAACTCTATTCATGACCGATGTAGAGACGAAAATATTATTTTATTATACTCGTAGTTGTTGGAATATGTAATTCTATCCGAGCATCACACGAATACAATAGCAGTAAAAGGGTTAATATTAGTGTTTTTACTTTTAACAACATTTGTTATTTACAATTGCAACTAATGAGTTTCTTCTGAACGATTATTATTGAAACAACATGGAAGTACAGCATCTAGCAACAGTAGCCAATATACAAAATCCAGATTATACTTAATACCGGCGTGAAAAATTATGTGTCCATTTAATCCTGCACTTAATAAAGTGACCCGCATCTGGCGACTAAATACATCAATAAAACTCCTCTAAGTCATGGGGAATTAAAACTAAGAGATAACTGGTAGCTAAGCCGAACATGCGGGCATAATGTATTCCGAGCCGTTCTGTGTGTATTTTGAACAATATCACTATTGCAGGATAACATAAAAACACTTAGTTGGTAAATCAGTTATTGTTATGCGACTAGAATATTTGTCTATAAGACTGAAGGGTAAATTAATAAGTTTATCAGTATTTATAAATCATGTGCCGTCATCGGTCATGTTGTGCTTGAAAAAGGATAATATGAAACAAGAATAATAAGGAGAATATATGAATGCAATTGACGGACTTTACAGCTAAAAGTTGATCCATATTTATGTGTCAGTTCTACTTAATATAAGCTGTTAACAAGTTGCTAAGTGAAGATCACGATGACCACATATTAACTAGAAATTCTAATTACATATCGCACACCTACATCTAAAGAGAGTTAACTCAAAAATCTGTGTTTTTGAATTATGCTCACCATTTGATTTCCTATACGGATACCTATCTGCCAATAAAACAGATTTAAAAATAAGTGCAAAACTCAACGCTAGATGGTACCTAGAGTCCCTTTTGTTGAACGAGCGAGCTAGCTCCTCCCGCGCCTAAACGGGAACAACACCAATTGCAATCAAAATTACAAGCGGAGTGCACGTGCCCTCAGTAATAAGTTTGGAGTTATTTTGAGTTATGACTGTTTTATTGAAATTTGAAGCAGTATTATTTTGAATTGTTACCTTTTAGACGGTTCGTGCTAATTAAATGGATACAACATTTTGAGTTAATTCATCAACACAGGCTCAACTCAAATTAGTATAAAAAATATGCAGGCATTGAAAAGCAAAAGGGAATTAATTCAACAAATTCCGATTTTTAGGCTTAAAACGTTTACAAAACACTAAATTACTACAAGATAATTATTGTTGTGTACAAATAAAGCAAACCATAAAAACAAAATGCTCCTTTAGTGCACCAGGACACAGAAAACAGTTTTTCATGTTTTATGAAAAAAGTGCTTTTTTGAATTAATACCTCTTTAGATCTAGGTGTGCGATATACAAATGTCACTTACAGGATTGAGTTAGGAGTTAGTAGAGGTAGTTGCTGATTGAAATGACCCGTAAAGTTCATTCACTTTTTATTGATTTTGGAGTTTTTGGGGATTCCTACTCAAGAGTAAAAAACGGAACTTACATTTTTAATCGTCCAGTTAACAGAATCTTACCGCACTTACTCTAACCAGAAGTTACCTAAATGAACTTACAGCTTTTTCTGTTACCTGTTCATGAGTTTCTATTCTATTCTATATTAAAGTATCAGGTGATGTAATGTAACTAATGCAAAGCGTGTCTTTGAAGATAACGACAAGTCGGCACGTTCAGAAACCTATTTAGATAAAGTTTAACTACTAGCATACGGATGAGTAAAGCGTTACCTTCACCAAATGCAGTGCGGCAGAGCGCGTAAAAATTATATTTAACTGTATTTTTACGTGTTCCAAATTCAAAATTAATGCTAGTTTCATGACTAAGGGCGCATTCAAGTAGAACGCTGGTTACCGGCGCCGATCTGCCAGCGCTTATCCGCGCAGGTAGTCGGCGCAGGTAGTCTCTATACTTTGTGCCGAACCAGCGCCGATACGCGCCGATAAGCGCCGACAAGTTCCGACCTGTCACACGACCGAGGTTATGTCAACGGACCAGTACCGATAAGCGCTGGCAGATCGGTGCCGGTAACCAGCGTTCTACTTGAATGCGCCCTAATGAATTAAACTAATGCTCAAAGTGGATCGTACAAACCAAAAACTGCTGTAGCTCAGTTGATGCTTTGCATTAGACAATGACTGTTAAGTTCCGAGTTAAAATTTCCATGTATACCGTTTTCCTCTAAAGTGTTGCCAAAAATTCCTTTCCGAGTGCCGTGTAAACATACTTGTAAGGTACACAATCGTCCCAACGGGCCCCACCTGAGGTGAATGTGTTTGCGCGGCCAAGCGGGGGCGCCAAGGTCACCGCGGTTTTTTGACACCTCGTATAAATAGTACCAGAGTGAACCATCGTGTACAGCAGAGCGACTACTAATTACTTTTTAGGGTTCTGTATAGCCTATGTTGTCTGTTTACTGTCTGTGTTTATTACTTTTTGATTTTATTAAGGTTAATAAAAAAATATTATATGGATAAGTTCTTCTCTTCGCGTCCATCATTCGCAGCGTCCGTTTGTCACAACAACCACAATAATAGCAATAGACAACTAGTCAACTACCCCTCAGTTGTGTACGTGAGACACTGTATAGATAGCATACATACTACATTCGCGATAGAAAGAAGTTCGTAAAATAGGTTATAAGAGTCTGATACAATATCTTTGTTCATAGTGAACTACACGCTAGATTTATATCGTTATACGGAACCACCAGCTCACGAATCCAATTCCCACTTGGGCAATTTTTTGTGCATTATTTACTGACTTAACCGGAAATTATTTGTTTCTAGCTTTGATTAGACATTAATTCTACCGCAACCGCGGACAGGTTACAGACCTTGCCCAAGGCCCTTGACGATTTGTTAGGAAATGAATTTATATGCGTTTGTTTCCTGCTTCATCGAGCAATTGACATTATCGCCGAAAACACCAAAAATGGGATTTCGCTACTTAAAATAAATTAAATAAACGAATGATAACATTGACCTTATACAGATGAATACGATTACAACATGCTGTTATAAAAATTTCTAATAGTTTTTTAAACTTGATTTTGCTGACCTTGAGGCGTAAAATTTAGTAAAACAAAAAATGTTCAAGTAAGAGAATACTGCAATAAAATAATTTAACGCCGGTCATGAATTTTAATACACATCTAACGAAGTACATATTGGTGATTTGAATAGTGTGAAACACGATATCTTCTCCGGGTTGGTTGGTGGGTACGCGGAATAATGATTGATGGATTCCTTCATCAAAGAGTTCGCTGAACCCGCACGTTTCCACGCAAACGCTCATGAATACAGTTGTGACGAATAAAATTTTAACTTATCTTATTATGCAACAAATATGAAACAGTTCGACCGAAGTGCCCGCGAGATCCTTTAATCTTGTCTTTGAAGCTTTCAGCGAGTATTTGTCGTTGAAATTAGCATTTTAAGCGGATCAACTCGATAGTTTGTCGAGCGGGATTTGGTTTTAGAATAATATTACTTAATCAAAGCCAGCGAACAGCTGCCGCTAACTAGAAAGGGTCCAATTTTTATTGTAAACGTGCTTAGATTTGGCAACCCTTTGTGTATGTAATCTAATGGTTGTCCTAGCCCCTTCATTTCCCGGGTGCTGTGCCAGTCAATATTGTATTGAATGCCACGTCGGTAATAATACCCCGATGCCTTGTGCCGGCCGGATAAATAATTAGACGATCGCTTAAATAAATTGCTATTCCAGCTATTCAACACTGGTGACATTGTATTAGTTAGCAACTATTGGGTTTGATAGCTAACTCAATGACAAATAATCATTATTCGACCTGTCTGACCTTTTCGGTTCATCGACTTAGTAGTCATTAGTTTTTAGAATTAAAGAATCACATTAATTTGGCGATAGGTACTCAATAAGGCTTGGTAATTAGTCACAAGAATCACAACGTGACTGTCATTCAAAATTTAGCATGGCAACTACATTAATTTATTTTGCTTGATTAAAAACTAAAATAAAGTATGGTATTTTTTTGTAAATAATAGTATGTAGAAACCTACCTACATACCAGTTCGAAGAACATAAATTCTGAACTTTGCGCTTTTTAATTTGCAACGATGTGAGCAAAATTAACTTCACTGCTTAGAATAATTAGGTATAGTATCGAAGACAGTAGTCATACAAGCGCTCGGTCTAAAATGAAGCACCAACCGATTTTTTTAATACAAGATACTATGAAACATTGGAAGCTTACCTGTGAAAAGTGATGTTATTACATTTCTTTTGCTGTTGTGACAAAATTTAACAGCACAAATCGTCATATTTTTTTTGTCGGCGTGCATGACGGTGTTTGGAGCCAGGCTCCAATAAAGGTGCTACAAAATGGCCGCGCTGACTTAGTTTCTATACTATAATTATCCTAAGCGTCACTCTACTACTGTACAGTCCAGAACAAACTAAAGTAAGAAAAAAGATTGTCTACAGGACAAGTGAATGGATTTTCTCAGCGCGTTTGATAGCGTAGCATAGAGCTAGGAAGAGCCATCGAGCGGATATGCGGTCGAGCGCACGTCTCGGTCGGCTGCGCCCGCGCTGCCATCGTCGCTTGTTACTCTATTATCTCCCTCCAACCACCCGTCGTAACCACCGTGAGATGCTCTATCTTGATATTCTTGATACAAATCACTCGGGTTTCAATTTCTTCCAGCGATAATCGTCAAATTGAAGCAGGTTTTTAGACGTGTTCGCTGGACCTGTTATAAGTCAACTGCGTCAGATTAAAATGTTAGTTTGCCCTGTTACGCACTGACAGCGTTTGGTCGACGTTTTTATCTTTTTATTAAAATCCGTTATTGAATAACTCAAGAGTCTCAAGACCCGCTTTATAATGTGGGTTTTTTGTTGAGCTTTAAAGTCGCATATTCACACAGCTACGTGTTTGAATTCGTGTTCATGTGGTATTTGCAGTGTTTATATCGTTGTACCTAACAATATTTTGGAGGAAATAAATTTGTTTTTGGCTGTCTGGAGTTTTAGCGTTTGCGTTTGGGTTTTGGCGTTTGGGGAGTATTAGTTGTAATATGTCTCGTTAAAGTTGAAAACACAATATTTGTCTGACTTGTATCCGAAATTCCGTAATTAAGTTTTATTAGTATAGTAATTATATTACTGAATATATTATTCAATCACACAAACACCTTAGTGTTCGTTACTTAGGCTAAAAAAAAATTAAATTAAAAATTAAAAAAACCCCCGACACAAACATTTAAAAAGTAAAAAATAATATCTCTAAAAATAATACGTCGCGTTGGGGGACCGCTCCTAACTACTCATTATCTACGATTTTTTTCATAAGTATCACATGCCTACCTACTTATGCCTTTACCCAAGACTTATCATATTTTATCAATATTTTTTTGCGTTAAAGTTAGAAGTAAATGGAGCGGTCCCCCAACGCGACGTATTATTTTTAGAGATATTATTTTTTACTTTTTAAATGTTTGTGTCGGGGGTTTTTTTAATTTTTAATTTAATTTTTATTTTATACTTTTTATAGGTAAGAATATTCTCGATTAAGTCATAAATATTCTCTTACTGTGCCCTTTCATTTGAGACCCCACACGAGTATATTTGCATACATTCGGCTATTCTTCCCCGCTTTTACCCCCCACAACTTTTAAACGGCTCAACCGATTTTCATAAAACGTATTTTAAAATATGCGCCCGTAAGTTCCCTTTAATACAAAAAAAACTAAATTGAAATCGCTTCATCCGTTCGGGAGCTATGATGCCACAAAGAGACAGAATGAAAATTCTTCCCCCCTTTCAACCCCAATAACTTTTAAACGGCTCAACCGATTTTCATCAAACATATCTAAAAACACGCGCCCGTAAGTCCCCTTTAATACAAAGAAAACTAAATTGAAATCGCTTCATCCGTTCGGGTGCTATGATGCCACAGACAGACAGACAGACACACACACACACACACAGACACGTCAAACTTATAACACCCCTCTTTTTGCGTCGGGGGTTAATTATATAGAACGAAATGGTTTATGGTTTTCTGGTGCGAAATATTGTGATTGTGAGGACTTAAACGACATGTCCTTTAGTCGTCCCCTCTGGTTGAGTGTATTATTTATTTGAACATGGCCGCTTTCCACATTCCTCTGTTTAAAATGTGAGTAGATCGATAAGGTATCGGTGCTCTGTCCACAGGAAATATTGCAGCCGAGTGGCTGATTAGAAATTCGCTAATCTGTCCAATTCAAGTGCAAAAGCAATGTACGACATTACTCAAATCCTTATTGCGAACACCTTACTTTATTCATTAATTTTAATTTATAAGCAATTGTACTGTGTGTAAAATGAAAATGATTATAATAATTATTAACAACACGGTATAATTTATTACGTGCCGATTTTCTTTAATAAACTCTGGGGACAGCCGTTGTTTTAAATGACACACTCGAATAGCGTGACACATTATGAAACATTGACCTCATTTGCATAACAAAAATAATTTACGCCATATTTCTCAAATAAATGTGTCGTACATTTATTTTATTAATATAGGAACTTAACGGTGCGACATAAGTACAAAATTATATTGATTGAATACGAGTAAGCAGGTAACATTTGTGCGTTAAAGTAAATTTACTTACGTACTTTTAGTCTTTTTTCTCTTCTTAGTCTTTCTCACTATACCTACGTTAAGAAATCATAACAAACAATTTTTTTATATACAACGTGTCCCAAAATTCAACGATAAGCGGGAACTGGAGGGTGAACCTGCTCATGACTACTTCAGGAAAAATAAGAAAAAAAATCCAGCCCTTTTTGTTTTTACCCGACTGCGTCAGAAGGAGGGTTATGTTTTTCGAGTGTATGTATGTATGTATGTATGTTTGTATGTATGTCCATTTATTTGGACCGCCCCACAGCCCAAACGGTTGAACGGATTTCGACATATGAGGTATCGTTGAATTCGTCAGAACTGTGAAAGTGTCATAGGCTATATGAATTTTCAAAATGGCGCCCGAAAGTGGAAGAAAAAGAGGGGATAATCTTGAGTTTTTTTGTTATCTTATCAATATGGGTATCAAATGAAAGATCGTGAAAAGACCTTTTCAAAAATATATATCTATCATATAACGTCGTTTTAACACAAATTGTCAAAAACTATCCCAAAAAGTAGAATTTTTCGGTGAAAACTAAAAAGTCTGAAATAAAAATATTATTATAAAAACAAAAAACCCGCCTGCAGCACCATGAAGTATTTTATGTTGATATTGTGACACTTGTTTTTTTCTTTTGAGTTCTTTTGTAAGCAGTCGGGTTTTTCGTTTTTATAATAATCATAAAAAAATAAATTTTCGAAAATTTACACCCTTTGTGTTATTTTGAGCTACCATAACCACAGTTTTTCAAATATTTCAGATTTGTTTTTTGTATTGGCAACCTAAGAAGTCCTACTACTCATCACAATTCTTAAAAATCCCAGAAAGCTTGCAGTTTTTCCACAAAACTCAAACAAACGCAAAATTTTAAGCAAGATTTTTACTTTCAGTCGACTTTGACTCATCATTGTGTAAAAAAAAGTATGAACACTACTGCGGCCAGTTGTTTTTAACTGTTGGCGCATCTAACCAAGATTACAAAGTGGTATTAAGAAATGTAGCCACAAAAAAATTCGTACCATTTTTAAACAAGACCAAAATTTCTTAATCGTTCTCGTTCAAAGTAATCACTTGGAATTTCAAAGGGACATGACATGCTACTTTATTTACTGTGCACCTTACGTTTTTAATTGACGTGGCTCTCGTACTGACTACTTTTGGCTTCGCCTTTTTGCACTGGATTAATTGATCTGCAAACTACTGACTTGGCATATCTTTGGACTGTGATTGTGTTTTGTGAATTGTAATTTTGGTGTTTTTGGACTGTTTGGCGTTTATTATGCCGTTACCTTGAATTGGCTATAATGCACAGTTACTTAAAGTAGGTCCATAGACCGTTTGCGATCCGAGACATGATTGTCCTCAGGCAATGTCCTAAGACCATACACTTAATTCTCATTTTTTTGTAAAAGTAATAGAAGCAAATAGAAGTAATTCGTGTATACTGTAATTGTTTAAATGTGTTGTATTTTTTTATTCAAGGCGGTCAGTGGAATTTTTTAATATTTCGAAAATGTTTGATGTCTGGCAAAAGTTTAAGAACCACTGACACCGTTTTACTTAATTAATACTCCTAAACTCAAAATCACTATAGATGAATTTGATTGTTAAATTCCATGCCATGACAATTGACATAAAACCAAGATATTTAACATTAGGTATTTTCAAATCACTTGTTAATAGTAATACGTTTATTCGACCTAATTTATTATGACTAGGTACTCGTAAATCGCTCTAGCCTTTATGTCAGTGATTGATTATAACGAAATACCTGCCAGCTTAAACTACATTAGGAAGACCTAGAAAAACAATCTTTGTGCTGCTTAATCAGACCATTTATCTTTGCCCAGGCATCTGTTGTATCACAAGGCGCGTTTGAACAGACTAATCTTTTGATTGTGAGTTCCTATTGCTACATCCCGGAACTTTGGAGCGGTGATCTAAATCGAGATATAGCATAACGGTTAATATATGCTTATAAAGCTCCATTGTTGTATTTTTTGTAAGTTAAACGCATAAAGTAAACATTGTCGGGCAAACACTGGGATCGGGCGATGATCTTATTATCTGACCGGTTGCTTCAACGTGAATACTTGTGAATATTTAACGCGGACCAACTAAACCTGTTAGTTTTGAGTCACAAGTCACCCAGCTTGCTAAAATGCGACTTCTTGTGTTAGATGTTTAAATTTCTTACTTTGCGATAACTTGAATACACTTTGTTTTGTGACAGTACGATTCGAAACTAAAATATTATACATAGATACCTACCACTGTTTTTACCTACTAGTCGTGAAGAAGATTATAATAGTGGAATTATTGTATTTTAAACGTCGTACATATTTTTAAAATAACTGTGCATAGATATGTATTTAATCAACTCTTTACTCTTTATTCCTGATTTATTTTAATCGATGATAACATTTGTAGAATAAGTTTATTTATTAAGGTTAATGTTTCTATATTTAGAAAAGTGCTTTTTGATGCTAAAATATTTTAAACCACATTAACATATTTAATACAATATTACTGAGGTACAGTCGCATAGAAATCCTATTAAAATTGTTCTACTATTGGAAATAGTCGAGAATAAGATTGGAATAAGTTTTAAACATAGAGCCACGTCGTAATGATATATATCAGTATTGGAGATTCAAGATTCGAATCCCTGTTCCGCCCACACTCGTTAGTCCTGCGTCTAATGTACCGTCCACGTCCTACCCACACCTGAATCGAGTGAAGCATTGCATACACATCTTTGATATCTTGTGTAGTGTTGCTAAGAGAATTGTAATGTTATTTTTAGCTTTACTGTAAACTAGTTTTTGCCCGCGGCATTGCTCGGAGTCAGAGTCGGAAAATGACACACTGTTTAAATTTTCTCAAGAATTAATAGGTATTTCTTGGATAACATTAATATCCTTTTTGGGGTCTCAAACTGTCTTCATACTAAATTTCAACTAAATCGATTTAGAGGTAGAGCAGAGATAGAAAATTCTTTGATAGATTTGAGCATTATTAATAAGGATTTTCACTTATTTTAAAGTTCATATTAATTTGTCGCTTAATACTTGACAACCACAGAACAACGTGTTTCCAATCATGTTACATGTTTATCCGTTTTAGCCAAACACAATTAAACTGGTTTATTAATGTTACGTAACGCACGAAATATAATTCAATGTTTATGGTTCTTATTGATATTACTACATTTATATGTACTAAACTGTGGGAAAGGTTGTGTTAGAAACCAGTTCTCTTAAGTTTAAGAAAATGAGGAAACCATTTTGCTATCCGTTTTGCTAAATTATTATTGAGTCGCGAATTCATTTCCATGTCTGTTAGTTTTTGTTAGGGTTCCCCAAGGATGAGAAACGGAACACTACCGATTTTTTTTATTTACCTACTGAAAAGTGCAATGACCTTCATATTTACTACAGAATGCTAGAAGTATTTGTTCTTGCTTATCTAGTATTTAGTTGTTTAGTATGCGCAAATGCTCATTAAAAATATCACCTGGGTTTCATATAATAAGCAATATGCAGCTGTCTGTCACAGTACTGCATACTGCATACACATGACTACTTACAGCCGACGTCTAAGCCACTCTGCAATGCAAAATCGTTTCCGCTTTTAAGAAGTTAAAGGGATCATAAAAAAATAAGTCAGTGTTTTGCGTTTCATGGTAACTTTTAGACATTTTTATTTATCTCTTAACGCAGTTTTTTAACATTCTTTTTCAAATCGTTCTAAATATTAATACAAAATTAGTTAAAGTAACGTAAAAGCTTGTTGTAAAAATAACAAAATTAACAAAGTTACCGCGAATTTTGCGAGTGCGATTGTCATGTTTTCGACTAGGTATTTAAAAAATCTATAGAATTAATAGAACATAAAACCTTACTTACCGTGGCGGATACGTAGGAGTGAGGATTAATTATTCGTTTAGATTCAAAGGATTATATCGCAAGATAGATGTGCTGCCGTCTATTTTAAATGAGCCAATCGAGATCGTAAACGATATCGTAAAGAATTATATATGGCACAGATCAAATTAATTGAAATCTGTCTGCGAATCGCGATATAAAAAACTTCCTACTCACCATGCGCGGCACTAATGAGGCGAGCATTAAAACATCAAAGAAAATATTTTTCGTAAAAAACACAGGCCGCCTGGACAAAAACACGCCGAGTTGTTCGTGAATTTATCATTGTAATGCCACCCAATAATGAATCTCTTTGTGTAAATAATAGCTTATTAAAAACGTCACTTGCGTTAGATTCAAGGGAAATGGCTACCTAGGAAATATTGCCACAGTTTATTGAGTTCATAGATCAAGACGTTTTCAATTTATTTCCTAGAATTGTTATTTGTTTTGAAGTAAATTAAATAAGTTTGTAAACGATATCTAGTATTCGTTATTTTTATTCGTATTTAACACGTATCGTCACGGATTTTCTCTTAAATTGGGCAATACAGCAACATTTATTTAAAATAACCTTTATAAATATGGTATGTAGGTACACTGGAATACGGTAATAAATTAATGTGTTCCATAAAACTTTCCATAAAGATCACATAAATAATTTATAAGTATTAAGAAATCGACTCCAGTACCTATCCATAACTTTGGAAAAAATCATTGCAAAAATATTTTTAAAACTTACGTTTCTATGTAAGCATTATCATAAAGCTTCGGATTTAACGATCCCCGGTTTCAATATAACATTCGCGTGATTTCAAAGTGCATCTGAAGCACCACTGATAATTCAGTTCGCTCGGCCTTGAACGCTGTACTCCGTTGCATGGCGCGTTGGCATCCACCTTATCGTCTGTTGAACTGTTCTATATCGTACCCACCTGAGATGGGCCTAAATTCAGAGATGTTATTATACGCAGCCACGTATAAATATACCGTGGCGTATTTTTAAAACCCCGTCAGAGCTTACATCTGAAATCGGAGGAATAATACCTAGTGTTTGCTAGCTTTAAATACATTCGTGACGAATACATTCCTGATGGCTGTGGATATGATCGTGTGCATGTGTGCGGCTTGATATACGAGGCAGTAGTCAAGGTCGACAGTGTCATTGTACGAGCGGCCCGACGCGGATTCACACACTGACACAACTTGCATTCTTTGTATGTAGTGGAGCTATTGAAGTAATCTTATCATATAGGTCACCTTACTTTGTAGATTATAAACACAGTTAGTTCATATACTTACCTACTAGTTCGAGTAGTTCTGAGTACGCTTTCAACGCAGATTATTTTTGCTATCCGACAACAATTTTAAGCGCCCTCGTTTTAAAAGTGTATAGAGATGTAAAATGTTAACATTTGTTTTATGTCACGTATGCACGTTTAAATATATGTTGCTTTAAATATTTATAGCACCTACATCTCGTCTTTTTTCACGTATGATATAAATATCAACCAGATTAAAAATGTACAGTTTAAGGTTATACTGTTACAGCCTTACAGCTACTTTTTGTACTACCTAGTACCTACCTACCTAGCTAGTTATAGCAAAAAGGAAAATTTTCCATTTACTTATTTATTTATACAAAAAGTTTTGTTTATGAATAATTATTAAAGTAATAAGTACTTAGAAATTACGAGGTTACGTAGGTAACAGTAAATAATATTTTTCTTACATGTTATTTTAGATTTGAATATTTTATTTGTTGTGTTAAAATAGCATAAACCTTTTTTTACAAAAAAATAATTGTTTATTAGTTATCGTTTGAATGATATATTTAATCTACCTGTAGCTGCAGATATTTAAAATTCCCTGCTTCAATTATAAAAATGTAAAGCTAAGGTTTGTTCTGAATACGAATGTGAGCAATATCAGAATTCACAATGGCGCTATCAGAGATGCACATTAGGTTAATTGCTAGAGTCACGACAAACAAACAGAGTAGTTACTGCCTGTGCGGCGTTTGAAAAACATTGCCTACTTATATGCACTGTCTATCTATATTTATGCCTCTTTAAAAGTATTCATGAACTAGTCTATCTCTAACATTCGTTTTAAAATACAGTAATTTTATAGTTAGTTCCTAATTCTATGAATTTATTGCCGGTATAATCGTTAATAGTCTCATTATTTAGGTAAAATCACTTGGTACATGTTTATATTGTGTAATAAGACGCCATTATTGTTTCTCTAGCTATTTTACGTTTGCCATCTACCTAATTCAGATGTGCATCTTCCAACACGACTATTGCATTTCTGGCAGCCGCCGTAACTTCCCCACGGAATGTTTGATGTTCCAGAAATAGTGCATAGTTAAACGAACACATCAATGGTTGGGCGAGGCCCGTCGCGGCCGCGCCGCGGCGTGCACTCAATTGACGCAAACAGCGTCAGATGTTTACAATACTACCGCCTCAGGTTATTTACATCGGGGTCACAGACACGCCGAAGGAGACCGAGGTTCAATCGATATAATTTATCTAACCTGCAGCTAGAAGCGGCGCTCGGTCGCCGTCGCCCCACCGTCCGCAAAACGCGACAATGACCCCCTTCGACATTACGAGGTCGTTTATGCAACGATTGCGAATAAGCCGGTGGGTGTCTACTAGGATTCGGAGCATATTAAACGGGCAAGGTCACGAGTTTACGTTACGAAATTAACTTTGTTTCTGAATAGGCTCTGTTGTCGATTTTCGTTATCGGCGAACGACGGTTATCGTAAAGGTGCGTGATAGTGGCTATCAGTGTCATATTTCCCGGGGTCGTTGATCCAGCACGTGGCCGCTTATGCAACACATTCTCGCCGTGCTGACATTCGTCGTTGAAAGCAAGCGCGAACTGTTATTACAAACCTGTATAAGCCAGGAGATATGGAACAGTCAGTTAGTAATTGCTTTATTAGATAAATTCAGCATTAGAGAGCGGAGGTAGACATCAGTGAAAGTGAAGTTATGTGCTAAGAAGTAATAGTCGCTGTACCGTTTAATGTTTTCTATCTAATCTAATTACATTATCATAGTTAAACTTTTCGAGACTTTCCAATAATATAGTAATGATTATAAATCGTAAGTAATCGGGTACCTAATGAAATGTTGTGTATTTTTTTCTCGTTTTAACTGTCATAATTTTGTGACCTTAAATTTGTTTACAGTATGTATATCTACATTCTTTTATTTTATTTCCTTCACAGCTCAAATAGTTCGATACGTATTTTTGTAATACAACAATATTAGCCTGAGCTCGATACGCTCCGCGCGAACACTAATGGCAAATGCCAATGGACCTGCCATTGAGGACAATAATGTTTTGCATGATTGATTTCCAAAGGGTGAATTTGCAGAACAAAGGTTTACTTAGAAACTAGCAAACTTCTTACTTAATTGTTCGCTCTGGAGCTCTGATTGTGATTGAGATTTTGACCGCTCTCCACCACGATACCCCAATAGAGATTTGGTAAAGTAGTTAATGGTGTAAATGTGCTATGCTCACGGCAACACTAAATTTAAATTAATTAAAATAAATTCACTTACATAATCTTAGTGTCTCCTTGTCTTAGGATTTGTGCTAAGCAATCATTTACTCCATATTTGACTACTGCATCAAATTAACTTGCTTTATAACTTCGTCATCGCAGTATAGCAAGCACTATATTCTCGATAGGCTTGTACGATTTATTTATGACTTATATCCATTATAAATCTGCTAAACTAACAAGAGCCATTACGTGCGCTATCTCATTAGTTTTGACTTTTGATCAGTCGAATGCTAATTCACGTTGGAAGGAGCTTAATTGTTTTTATAAGATAGATCGGATCGTGAGACGTTAAAAACGTTCGTGTATTCCACGGCGAGTTAAAAAGTAAAACATTAAGATGGATGTTTGCAGCATATCTATTTATATCTGGTCCGGCCATAAACAGCCTGCCTGAACTGAAACCCGTCGGACTGCTCGGAGGAATGCTCTTGCTCTCGCTAACTACGCTGGCTCCGCTACACTACCCGAGAACGATTGCAAATGTGCTAACAATGTATTTGTTTCAACGGCCCCGACTATAAAACTCATTTATAGCCTCGCATTCCGCTTGTATTTCATGTCTTGCGTTATGTATCGGAAATTTACAGATTTATATGCGATAGCCTAATTACACCTCATTACTAATATTTTAATGTACCCATGACGTCATAATTATTAAGTAATTTTGAAACGGTAGGTAAGTTATTTAAATCTTAACATAAAATTAACTTATTAAAATTAAATTACCTGGTAACTTTTCAATGACAAAAAGTAAAAGCTTACTTTAGTATACCTATACTTGTTATATCTGTTTTGACATTATTATTAAAAGGAAAATTAAGTTTCACTGACGATAATTCTAACTTACATATTATTATTGCATAGACAATGTATATTCCATTAACATCTATTAAAATTAATTATGACCTCAATAAGTAATAAAGTGCATATAACTTGAGACTTAACGTCTTAAAACGACTCGGAGCCATGTTTTAAATAGCGTGTATTCTTCCGCAACACCCACGCTCGTGTCGTCTTCCTTTTTTTCCCCTCCGCCTATATCGAAGCTTACAATCCTATTCATAATGTAATGTATTCTGCCCACATTCAATTTTATGGCGTGAGTCTCCAACGTCCTTTGCGGTTAATTGAAATATACCTACACATAATCATAATACACCTTTGATACTTACGAACTTTGTTCTTGAAACTTAAATATTAGATATCAATTCATAAACTAAAAACTCAAAATTTTGTGAATGATGATTAAATCCACGTAACAAATATAGCAAAAGACATCGAAAAGTAACAAATGAAGTTGGATCTGTGAACTTTCTTTCGTTTGTTATGTAACAGACCTTAGCAGTCAACGTGTGACCGGACGAACAATGAATTCGATACCAATTGAATTTTCTCCTTTGAGATTTCCCTCCGTTCGGGCAAATTAAGTTGCAAGAACGTGTAGGAAAGTGAGAAACAATAGTTACCGTTCAATTCCAGCGAGGCGATAATCTTGATTCGATCTTAATTTCAAACATGTGAGAACATTTTAGGTGTAGATAGTAATGGAGAAGATAAAAATTATAGTGGTGTAAGAATGGAGAATAACAAAATAAGTTGTCATGGAGAGAAATTTCTAAGCCCGAGCAAATACCATAAGACAGTCCATGCATAACGTAGCGCCGCGATGAAAATTACATGACGCTCTGGCCTAGCGAGAGTCGTTTAGCGAGACCGTTTATAAACAAGAAAGATTTTCTAAGCAGAGAGAGTAACACGGCACGATTTGCGAACAGTAAATTAGCAAGCCAATGAAATTGTTTAGATAGCGGTATTATAAGATTGTTGGCGACTTTCAGCGAGCAAGATCTTATAATCGTTGGATAATTTGGATGTCTAGATATAACTTTCGAATCTTTGATCCCGTCGTAACATCACAATATTGTGCTATTTTGAAATTATGATGATGATGTCGCTGTAAATAATTGTGTATTTATGAACCGGAATAATAAACATCTTTGTAAGGCTCGCTAGTTTTATAGTAGAGCTTCACTGTCAATCGCACAGTGCTCAAGCTGATTTCAGCAGTAATGGCGTTGAATATAGGGTGGCGTGCGGTGAAGGGTGGAGAAGAGTGTGTCTTCCACGCCGCGTCATCCTCGAGTCATCCATCAAGCTGACAGCGCCGATTATTGTTGCTACCATCGTGTGCTCACGGCTTTCACTGAAACCCGTGTGGGTGAACCCGAAAGGATTGTTAAGTCCATATTTCATTGCTAAAAATACCCCTATCTCCGCTTATTATGATTTGCGGCTTAAATTTTTACCGGTAAAATATGCGTCGTTAACCTTTCTCCTCTTAACGAGATTTAAACCTTTTACAAGTGTATAAATGGCTGAAACGAGGCCGCGTGTTTCGGTGATTATATCAAAAGCGTTAAAAGATAATTCGTAAACTTCCAAATAAATGAAAATCATACTCACCTAGCATAGCGAAAACTTTACTCTGTAGGTACATCAAAACTGTGTAAGTATACAGTGTGATCTCCCCTTCATTAATCGTGGATTTTATTTAAATAAGTTCAAATGTGAGTATATCAAACTCAAAAGCACTGCGGTAATAAAATTGAAATTATTGTAAACTTAATCTGGCCATTAGTATTGCAAAGACAAGTAATTTATTTATTGCTAAGTAAAATTTGCTCTGTAAAGTGGAGGGCGGGCGACCTTCCGCCGAGCGTGGGCCGAGCCCATGACACAATTCACGAGATTTGCTATACCACGACCGATTATTTCTGTCGCACAGTTTCCACGTAAACTCGTTACAAATGTTACAATGTACCTTATATTGATATTTATTTGGCATCTAAACGATTGCTAGCAGGCTCCAACAAAGTTGTTTATTGCTTGTACTACGAGGACGTTTATTTTGAACAATGCGCCATAAAAATATCATTTGCTGGTTCCATCAAGCCGGACGCATACGGACTATGCGTTTACAACTCATGCGTTTTGTTTTTAAGCTATTGTATAGCTTTTATCGCGGGCCTTGAGCGCGGGGACCGAATTCAAAAATTTCGTAACGAAAATTTATTACACCCTGCACCATTGATGTATATGTATAGATGAGTAATCTTCTCGCCAAAGCGTCGCCACTTCACATATGTCCAGGGACATATGCGTAGCTAACGTCAGTTTAGTGTTCCGTGTGACGCTTGACAAATAACGTCGGAACGAAAAATTTTCAAATTCTTTAAATTTTTGGTGAAATGCACCGTGAAAGAATGGGATTCACCGTCACAAACGGTAAATAAGACAACCGGAATCACGTTTCACAAGTAAGTTTATTATGTCTTTGTTATTTATCTACGAAAAAACGCAATTAAATTAATACAATTTAGATTTATTTGTCATTAGGTTTAGTGTTACCATATAAAACTTTGTTTGAGTTCCCCATATTTATGGGCAAAATTGTAAATTATAGAGTAAATGATTTTAATAAAGCTTTAACAATAACAACGCTGCAGGGTGCCTAAAGATCCTGAACGTCGCAATAAGTATGTGGAAATAAAATAAAAAATTAAACTGCTGTTTCAGCTGCTGTAATAAATTGTATATTTTTAGGACCATTATTCTGAGGAGCAGATGGAACGCAAAAGGGAACAAAATATAGATGTCGATTCTGAGGAAACCAACGAAGAAATAAAAATCACTGAATCGCCACGAAAACAAAAAATGAGGAAAATAATTTGCCGATTAAAAAATGTATCTGCTGGGAGACTAGGAGAATTGTTAATTTAAGTCTCTATCTATATGTATATGTTTATATAAATCATAATTCTTTAGAATTAAATGCATTAATCCTGTATACTTTTTTTAATGAAAATTTTACTCTACATAAATCAATATCAACTGCATAGATATTGCTAAATGTAACCTCTGTGTGTCTCTTTTTGTCAGCGATTTAAAGTAATAAAAGTTATGATAACTCACTCATGTATAAAAATAAAAAAACCCGACTGCTTTATCTGCGAACGTCATTAAGAGAATATAATCGATGACACTTCCACAATTCTGAACATTTCAACAACACCTCATACAGTCTTACATAGATCTTTTGTCATCCACGCGCCAAAAGATCCTTGTACGACTATATGTCAAAATCTGTCCAGCTGTTTGAACTGTCAAACTCTACAAAGAAATAAACATTCAAACGTATATATACAAACATACAAACGTATATATACATACACCCGAAAAACATTACCCTCCTGGCGCAGTCGGGTAAAAACTAGTATGGTATATTTTAAAATTTTACGCTTTATATTTTTGTTAGTAAGTTACAATAAATACCTACATTATAATTCCTGCAGAACTACATTTTCGGGGTCCGGTAGCTAATAACAAATAAAAAAATATAAAAATAATGTCTTATTTATTTAATTCCTTTAATATTTCCAATAAATACATAAATCGATTATTTTATTTATTATGAAGTATTCAGCGTTTTCTGTGGGGAAATTTAACCAAAATTCCACATGGGTAGGCAACCCCATTCCGCGATTCCATATTCAAAAGCTACGTCATTGCGGTTCAAAAGTGGCTACGCTTTTTAGAACGCATTTATATGAGTATTGCTTCTCTAGTACTTTAGTACATAGTATCTCAATGCCCTGCACACAGACATAGTTACTATGTCTATGCACCCACACATCGATAAATACCAGAACTTTTAACTGAGTTAACTAACTTTTACTTTATAACGGCTAAACCGATTTGGCTAATTTTAGTCTTGAAATATTCGTGGAAGTTCAGGGAAGGTTGCAGCGATGAGAAAATATGAAAAATTGCGAGGTAAATACTAAAAAAATGAAAATTTTAATTTCCCATACAAATCTTACCTGTCAAACATTTGATTTTCGCCCCGTCGGTTCGGTGTTTTAAGAATAATTACATGTAGATCTGGATTAAATATGGCGTTGGAATCGACAACATGTATTCATAATAGTCGAATTATCGCGTATTTAGATTTAAAACATACAAAATAATAACATGACATAAAATAATGACACTATATTAATGACTTGAGGGTGATAGAGACAGTGCCATACAGGCAAGGCAAACTGTAAGGCACTGTCTCTGTCACCCACACGTCATTCACGCACGCGCCAAAAGATCGTTGTAATGCTGCCTCTACACATAGGCCAACACGTTGGCAAGTGCGTTGGCTCCCAATGTGTAGAACGGGCGTTGGAACGTTGGCGGTAGGCATTTGAACGTTGGCCGGCGCGCTTGCGAGCTTGCCGCGCGGTGTCGGTATCATCAAAGAACACTTGTCGCAAGCTTGGCGCACCATCCACACATTGGCCGCGCGATCAGTTTGTCCGGAGCAGCGATCAAGAGTGCATATTTTCTTCTTGTGGCGTATTAACACCTAACGTAACAAAATGGCGTATAATATGAGTAATAATGAAACTTTTAAATTTATTGAGCTCTATCAGAGTGAAAATTGCCTATGGAATCCAAAAAATAAGTACCATAAAAATAAAAATGTTGTAAGTATTAAAAATGCTAAATAAATAAGGTTCTTGGACATTCCGTTTTCCTTACGATATTTTACTTCAAAGTAAGAGCATCGTACTTTATTATTATTTTAATATTATAAATATGAAAGTATCACCCTTTTCTTGTACACTTTTACGTAGTAATTATAAGCTGTGAATAAATATACAGCTGCAGCTGTTACCAACTCAACATCCATTTTTTGATCCGTCCGCACATTGGCCCGAACCAAAGCATACTGAACGACCTTCCAATGTGTGGATTAACTCACAAGCACGTTGGCAAGCGCACCGCCAGCGCGTTGGCGAATGCGCTGGCCTATGTGTAGAGGCGGCATAGGACTTAAATGTCAAATGTCAATTTTCTTTTTAAAAATAATTATTTTGTCAACTGAAATAGTTCTTATGCTTTTGTTCAGAATATTTAAATCTTCTTTGCACAAATTAATGCATTATCCGTTTCTAATAAAGATTAAAATGTCTTGCACCTATAATGTGTCGTTATGATGTACGTATTCTTAACAATTAGGCTTACGTCATTATTATGCGTCTCTTTCAGTGATATTGCCTATGAACTTTGATGTAACTTTTGATAACTAGGCAACTAAATGAAAACTGGTACACCACTTTCTTGGCCCACTGTAAAACAGTGAATATCTGTACTCGTATAATTTGTGTACAAAGTGTTTTAAATATGAATAAACAAAGTGCATTTATTAATGAAGAAAGTCACGAAAAAATTGTGAAAGAAAATGAGTTATTACTCTATATACATTCATTTTATTATTATTATCACAAATGCAGTATTATTTTTTGTTTTGTTAATTTATATATAATGCTATGCAATAGCTTTACCGCGGCAGTCTCCGAGTGCCACACGTCTTTTTTTACTTCACTCGTACCGTGCATGGAATTGTCGCATAAAGGCATTTGATCCTCATTTGAGTGAATTGCTTTTAGTGTGTTAAAGCAATGCACTCAAATGATAAAGCGTTCTTAGCCTTTAACATTTTTAGTGATTCTTTTGGAGAAATTCTCCTAAATCAAAAATCCTTTGACCTTTTGTGTTATGAGTGACAGCGGCGCCTCGCTTGTTGCATTTAATTTGATTCAGGTCTTACTGCGGTACTTAAATCTGTTACTTTGGTTGAGATTCAAGGATTGTTAACTGTTAACTGTACTCATCTCATAAGGAGATGGCAAGTGAATAAATTAAAACGGTAGGATACCTTTTTTTTTATAATAAACACTATTCTACTTAAACATAATGGTTTAAGTGCAATTTTACGTTCATATTGTTGTGTGCGAAATAAATTTTGCCATTGCCTCTCGACACTCCGATGTCATTTATAGTTTTTGCTCGTTACTGAGTGAGGTACTGGTCACGCGGCAAGAGGCTCCATCGGTGAGTTCATATTACACTCATACACAGATGTACAATACAGACTCACTATATTTAATATCCTTTAATGAAGACACATCTTTGTATGTAATCAATAGTTGTGGTTCATTTACTAAAGTTTTGTAGTCTTCTAAGATACGCTTTAAACATTCCTGCCAGATTAGCTCCGTGTCCGTTATATGAGTCTGTGTATATGACTTACTTATCGTAAGACATTAAATCTTACGAATACATCTAATCAAAGAGGTCGCGTGGTGTGAAATTTGTCGAAAACAAAGGCGTTCTTTGTCGTTCGCTGATAAGCATTTCGTGGGGGCTTATCTCGACTGATATTCGGTCAGTGACCCCTACGTTCCCGGATGGCTTGGCACATTAAACTACAAACATCGCGGCATCGTGATTCCGTAGGTCATTTATACAATTAACCTTCTTACGACATATTTTTAAACTTGTTATGTCGGCTAGATTTAAGTCCTTGAATATCTTTAAGAAACTAACTAGGTTGTAGTAGATAGTAAACAACGTTACGTTTTTCATGTGGAATTTGGAGCTAAGGCGTTCCTTTCCTTTTTTATCATAAATATTTAACACTGGTGCAGGTTTTTGTTAAGCTAACAGTAATGTTATACGGAAAATAATTTTTCAAAGGATAGGATATTATCGGAAATTGACGTAAGTTATAATCTCATAATTAACTGAATACTCGAAGTCGCGAATTGTTATTTTAGTCTTGCGCGGCTAGCGACTCGACCTACTTTACCATTATTCGATTTTCCTCTTTTACGTGACCTGTCTTTTTCCTGTAAATACAATGTTAATGACCTAAAAACGTAACATGTTGTTATGACTTAATTTGCTAGTTGAACAACCTGTTTATTGTTAATTGTGCCTTGAAGTAATCAGTGTGACGCGTTCTATGTGTCTTATTCACTTTGAGAACAAGTCTCATGTTTAACATGAATATATACGAGTATGTAAAATATGTGCCGTGTGTGTTGAAAGATGGCTTCACGTTTAGAGACTTATGAATGCTTATTTTCATGTTCACATGTGTTTCGATGGAGGAAGGAAAGTGAGAGAAAAAGAGTTAAATCATTCTAATCTCATGTGGATACCATCCTCATAGGTATGCGATGTACCGCATGTTTCTACCATGTTGGATTGGAGTACGGGCTATGATCTTGACATATCTTTCTACGTGACCCAAGCCTAAAATGGACCTGAGCTGTGACTCCAATGATTCATCTAAATATATCCTATAAGGCGGTTACCATGAAGATATAAATGACCTAGTGTTATTATGAAATATAATCAGGTTAAGAACAAAGAGTCGTTGACCTACTTGGTAGTGAGCGGGACTCAATTAGCCCTTTATAACGACCGCTAAACGGACGATAACTTCATTGACGTCACGTCAAGACGCCTTGACCCAGTTTACCGATCTGTACAACAATTCCATGGAACCAGGTTAAATTAACATGAAGCTGTGTTTCCTAACTGCACTCTGAATTTAAATTTTGAAATTTCTGACTCACTAGGTATAACTATTTCGTAATTAAGTAGGTTTAAAAATAATAATATAAAACGGTTTTTACTTTTTACCTAATTGTACTTTTTCTATTGCTTTTGTGCAACTATTTCCAGTAAGATGCAAGTTACAAACTTACACAAATAATAAGTAGAATAAGTTACCTATTCAGCAGAAGATACCTAGTAGGACTGAAAATTACATAAGATATAGCAAACGCTGTGAAAGTGCGATGCTAATGTGATATACGCGTGAGGTCGGCGTTACCGGGACAAGGGCACAGATGGAGCTCGCAATCTTTAAATAAAATGATAATGATACATTAGGGTCAACTCACACCGAGACGAGACGCGACGCGACGCTGCGCGCAGTCTTTCAATGAGCGGCTCAAAATAGAACTTTATTTTCTACATGAAAACATATACAATGCATTGTGAGAATTCAGAATACGTTGCTTCATGCAGCGCTGCGGCAGCGCCTCGTGACGCCTCGCGGCGTAGCGCGGTGCATCGCTACGTAGCCGTGCATCGTCGGTACGCGCGGCGTGCAAGAGCCGCGCTGCGCCTCCCAAAGCCGCGCGACGCCGCGAGGCGTCACGAGGCGCAGCGCTGCATGAAGCAACGTATTCTGAATTCTCACTATGAAATGTGTACTTCGTGGTGAATTGATGCGTTTCGGTCGAGTGTGCTAGTGAAAAAAGTGAAATTATAATGATAGACTGGGATCTTGTTATAATCGGACTTCCTGCAGAAGAGGAAGAGCACGTGGCGAATGAAGACACATTCCGCTGCGCCGCGCGACGTCTCGCTGCGCAGCGAGGCGTCGTGTTGCCAACGATTTTACGATGCACCTCGCCATATTGCGATGCATCTCGCGGCGGCGCGCGGCGCAGCGCGAAATCACTGGCCTCTTCCAGTATCATTGCGTCGCGTCGCGTCTCGGTGTGAGCTGACCCTTAGGATCAATGCAACACTCAGTAGGTAGGTACTCGTAATAATCGATAAATGCAGCTGGCATACATACGTCGGTTTAATTTTAGTGAGGATTCCACGCGGCATTAATTCTAATTATATCTTCCTCCCTTTTCTATTTACTTACTCATTCCCATGTTTACTTGAAAAGGCGCGTCGGACCGTGGGTGCATACGGCTTGGTTATACTAAATTAGGGAGAAGACAGGGATAAAAAATCATGTTACTATTTAGGTTAGGGGCAACGAAAGAGAGAGGAAACTAAAGTCAATAAATGTGAGGGAGTGGAGCCGTATCCATTACGCTCATATAGGAACGTTTCAACTATAAATTACTGGCCATGTCTACTTTCTAGTTTACGATTTAGTAACTGCTTACAATAAGGATATGATGTTTAACTTAACACAAATACGGAATAGTTTTGTTAAATCTGTTTTTTTTTATGGAATTAAGATAGCAAACGAGCATGCAGCACCACCCTTCCGCTGCCACCCATAACAACTGTGACCGACCTAGAACTAGACTCATAGGGACAAGGATGGTTAGTCCGGTTAGTAGGTGGTGTTAGAATATTAGTTGGTTAGTTTGTTAATAAGTGTGTGGACACTAACTGTTAGTGATAATTAGTCCTGTTAGTTAATGTTAGTAAAAGTCCAGTTAGTTATTGTTAGTATGAGCCTCGTTCTAATTTGGTCACAGATGCATTGCTACCCCTGAGGACTGAGATGGTCGCCTCTAAAAAATTGTAAATCTGTTACATCATAAATGTCCATCTTCTTTAACATTAGGTACTTTTTTGATTTGTATTTAAAATTTAGCATCTGACACGCTTTTTTAACAAAACATTTTTAAGTTTCATATACAAATATTACTGCAAAGTTGTCATTAAATAGTTGTGTAGACTCTATTTTATCTACTCTTCTAAAATATATTAATATTTAACTATCATTTGAACATTAAACCAGCTTTATAAGAGTTATAGGTTGGTATGATTGGTAAAAAACTAACCGCAGGAACAGGGTCTTGTTTGATTCTATTCATAGACTGACCAGGATTCTAACGTTCGGTTTACGAGATGCATTTGTTTTTGTATTCCGCTGCAATTCGGGCATGTGGGGCTCCGGATGCGATACATACGGATTACGGGTGCGCCATACCGGATGGAAGCACTTCCCCACGTGTTAGATCTTCTATTTTGAATTCCCTCTCGTTAGGGAAATTCACTCTTATTTCCTGGTGTAATGGTTTGAATGCTTTAAGTAAACTGTCGGATCGTGTGTTTCCGTTCGTTTAAACTTGATTTTGTAATAGATAAGTTGTCAGTCATTTAGATAGTTTATTTCACTTAAAATTGTAACTTCTGATGTAACGCTACTTCTTCTTCGTTTACTTCTTTTGCTTAAAATCTTAATTCCTCTTGTGACTACAATCTCTACTGTATATTTTGTGTACTCTACTGTATATTTTCTTACTGTTGTTGTTGTTGTTCTATCTCTGTTATATTGTTTAACTTCATGTTATGTCATATCCGTCAGCAACTGAAAAACAGAAACGGAATTATAAACTTTCTTCAGAGTTAATAAAGTATAAACATCTCACTGAGTTTCCACGTTCGCGTATGACGTGAAAATGGCGATTTTCACCTCGTCGCGATTTCTATTTCAATCCAATTTTCCCGGCGCGCGGAGAAACCGATCGCTCCAGTTCGCTCGCTCGGCCCACATCTGTTGCTAGAAAGTATTGTAGAAAGTAATAGGTATTGTGAGCCGATCTCCGACCAACCGATGCAATCACGTGTAGTGTTTTTCTGCGTCACTTTTTGCGGACGCAAGCGGCTGATAAATGGATGTTAATAGATTCCGTTCGATTTTTAATCATGCCAATTAATGTGTGCTCGTTGAAAGAGATCTTATTTTATAGTTCTGTTTCAGTCGCAGTATCCTACCACTAGCAGCAATATGAAGCCACCACAATGAAATGGTTCTTGAAATTTTCAGGTCCATTACTCTTTGCCAAGTTGTGGTTGATTTTTTGATGTTTTTTCCATGTTGTCGATATAACCAGGGGTAATGAATATAATAATGGATCAGCTATTATTAACTGTCCAATAAATCATCATTATTTCCAGAAGTTCATGACTTATTATGTGTACCAGAAATAAGTGTAATTTTTCACACTTATTTCTGCCAGCGTCGGTGCTTCCGTAAGATTACAATGTTTGTCTCTTCAAACCAAGAGTGAATAGTCTTTTGTAACGTTAGTGCGCTTTAACCTCCAAGATTACATCACCACACACCATCAGGTGGAGTCAGGAATTAACTTAAAAATGATTAATTAAGAAACGTTCTTCGAATCCAACATAATAATATCATTGCTTAATAGAGCTTTAATTTGTGGGAACGTTACATTATCATCTAGATATTACTTGTACCGATTTATCGATTGTAAAATAATTTGTTATATAACTGAAGAGGTTTCAGAATCGCCCACATTTAATTCTCCATAGATTTCTGAAATAACATGCATTTCGCCAGTTCCAGTGAAGCTTACCTACCTATTATTATTCAATTTTACATTTATGAGGTACATATCTATCGAGTATTATATGTAAATAAATAA
Source organism: Hesperia comma (assembly GCA_905404135.1). NCBI lineage: Eukaryota > Metazoa > Arthropoda > Insecta > Lepidoptera > Hesperiidae > Hesperia > Hesperia comma. The sequence goes on from FR990018.1 coordinate 6,775,817, forward strand.
TAAATTTGTACAGCAAATAATAGTTTTGCGTCATCAAAGTTGTTCTCGTAATTTTTTGTATTTGACAGGATTTTCATTAAGTGGAATTATGCAAACATTGCATGCAGCAACGTTGGAATGACGTGCAAAACCAAAACAACACATTCACCTAGTAACAGACAGACAAAAAAGTCTGGAAATAGGATGAATGGAGCATATTTTGGTGATCACAACAGTCAATTCTGAGGGGCATACCCTCATTGCCCTAGCCGGGGCCGCCGATAATTGTATGGGAGCCCGCGTGCAAAACCGTTTTGAACCCCTCTCCCTTCGTCGTTCCAACATCAACCTTAAACAACCTTTCATTCCGTTCCTTACGTGCTCCATTCCCCTCCTTTGGATGCCGTCGACGTGCGTGCAAGCTTTGCACACCCCCTTACGATTGCCCTGGCCCTAGCCCATTGATTGCATTGCAGGATGTGGTGAGTCGTTGCAGCCAATGATCAACTGATATACCAGTCAAGAGACGTGGCAGACATTACGCATACTTTCGCCGAATTTCAATGCGCGTGAGGCTTGTGCAATAACTAAGTTTGGGCAACTTTCACTAGCAGTGACTTACGCGGCCCGCCTGCGAATGATTGCGTCGCCTGAGGTCACAGTGAAAGTCTACGTATTGTTCAATCGCTGCGTGTTCCAAATTACTTAGCCAGTTAAGGATAAAATTTGCTAGGAGTATTTAATGGCGTCCCGTATGGGCGTATGGATTTCTAAGGAGGCGGAATTTAAATGAGTTTTAGAATGGGGCCTATGACTGAGTAGTGTGTAGCGTCATTTATATTATTGGTGTTTTAATCGAATTTTAGGTGTAGGTCTGTATGTAGGTACGTAAACGCCGTGCGAAACCAAACTAACTAAATCTAAAATTGCCAAGCCATTAACCATTTATGACTTGTCAATGAAAGTTAGCTATGTCAATTCTATATTTCTCTGTTCTAATAAAAACGTCTTTTCGAACAAAACCAACTTAGCAATGTACGGTCGGCCAAAGAATTGGTTTACCACCCTAAGGTTGAATGCCGTTTGCAGATTCATAGGTGATAAAGGTTATATAGTTTCGCTTGCAGATCGATCTGACAACTTTTATTGCCATCTTTATCCGATTATAAATACGTGACATTTGTTTTGTTCTTAGTTTAAACTTGATAGAACCATTGACGTCCGAAACTTGGTAAGTTTTGTGAACCGCTTTAAGATTTTCACACAAAAATAATAAACTGCTGGGGTTCCCCATACTTAGAACTGAAACTCTAAAAATTTTTTTTTTCATCAAACCCATACGTTATATGTTATGTCTATGAATAGGTCGTCAAAAATGATATTGAAGTTTCTAACATAATTTTTTTCTGAACTGAATACTTTGCGCGAGAAGCACTCCCAAAATATGTGCCCCCCCTGTAACTTCCAACATAAGAGAATGATAAAATTAAAAAACATATGATGTGCATTGCCATGTAAACTTCCACTGAAAATTGGTTTGAATGAGATCTAGTAAGTAGTTTTTTTTAATACGTCATAAATCGTAAACCGCAATCCTTACTAATATTATAAATGTGAAAGTGTGTTTGTTTGTTTGTTTGTTTGTTTGTGACGCTTTCACGTCGCAACAAAGCTATTATATGGTAAGGTTTATGTGTGTGGGGATAGTTAGGAGGGTGGAGAGTGACGTAGGCTACTTTTTACCGCGGAAAAACATCCCATTCCCATGGGAAGATCGATGTTTTGTTAGCTGCTAGATATTTATTTTCGTAGTTGTTAATAGATGGCGTTAATAAAATTAATTTGCAAGTTCTGAATTACGCTATCAAATACTACATGTAATTTACTTAAGTCAAATGTAATAGGCTACTTTAGCTCTGCCTCGAGAACTCCCCGCTCCGGCTGTATTCAGTGTACCGCCCGCCCGCTGGCACTATCCTGTTGGCTGATGTCCGCAAGTTGCTGGACTCGCCGACACCGGTGGTGGGCGCGGGCGACTGGAACTGCAACCAGCAGGGTGGAATAGCCTAGCTGCCAACAGAAGTGGAAGGCTACTTTTTGATGCCGCTGAACAGCACGGCTACACTGTCGAGGGTGTTGCACACCGTTACCGCGGCTCTGAATAAGAGAGAACGCGTGTGTGCAGTATTCCTCGACATGGAAAAGGCGTTCGACCGTGTTTGGCACGACGGCTTTCTCTACAAGATCTCGCAGTCGTCGGCGCCCCGGAGTGCCGTTAAGGTGATCTCCAGTTTCCTCGAAAATAGAAGCTTCAGAGTAGTGGTTGAAGACGCCGAATCCACCGAGCGTCCGATCGCAGCCGGCGTCCCGCAAGGGAGTTGCCTGTCCCCGGTCTGCTACGCCTGATACACCGACGACATCCCGGCGGCAGGGGGGCGTCGCTTGCCCTATATGCCGATGACGTGGCGTACATCACCACGTCGCTGAATAGAACCCACGCCATCGTCACGATGCAGCGTGCGCTTGATGCCCTCCCCGAATGGCTCGCCGCGTGGAGACTGTCGGTGAATGTCGGGAAGACGCAGGCCGTGAACATAGGAGGATACCTCAACAGGCGGGACCCTACTCTGGAGCTTCACGGACAAGATATCCAATGGGCCCCACAGGCCAAATACCTGGGGGCAAAATCAACGGAAGACTTTCGATGAAGCCACAGGTTACGAAAGCCGTCGCGAATTCCAGAAGCGCGATGGCAGAAACCAGTGCTCTCCTCGAGCCTCCCTCTCGGACTGAAGCTCGGGGTCTACAAGACCTACATTAGATCCCGCCTCACGTACGCGGCACCGGCGTGGTACGCGCTCGCCAGCGAACCGCAGCGCAAGAGGATGCGCGCGGTTCAGGCGATTGCGCTCCGCCGGCTGACTGGTGCGCCGAGGTACGTCAGGAACGCCGTCATCCAGAGGGACCTTCGAGTCGAGAGCCTGGACGACTATATCGAGAGATTGGCACGCAACATGTTCGGGCGTGTCGACGCGTCGCGATTCCCGCATCTGCAGGACCTGGTGCCGCTCCACACCCGTCCACCGGACCGCTGGGCCTTCCCGCGCGACTTGCTGGTTGCGCGGGACGGGGCTAGCACTGACTGATACTGGGGCTTCGTAAGTCGTCGCCCGGCGCTGATCGGCTCCTGCTGGGCTTCCCACCAGCGGGATTCACCCGGTAGGGCCTCGATCGCCTGGGCGGCGCGAAGATGAACCCCATCCCGTTTAAGACTCTGTGGCCTGTAAAAAGGCCACCACTCACCGGACTTGACCTATTGGTTAACCACAGATGGACAACCAAGGGCCTTAGGGCCCAACCCAAGGACCGGCCCGTTTTAACGGGCCGCGAGAGACACCCCCAAAGGGGAACTAACTGTCCCGAGGGCTCCACACACCTCAGACAGGCTGGAGTGAAGAGAGCGAGTAGTAGGCTACTTTTTAGCCTAAATTCCTACGGGAGCTAGACCTACGCGGCTGTTACCTACGGGTCCCGAAGCGAAGCGCGGGCGGTTCTCTAGTTTATGTTTAATTCAATCTACCTACTCGAATATTTTTTTATATTATGTTACCTGCTGCTACGGAACCCTTCATGGACGAGTCCGACTCGCAGTTAGCCAATTTTTATTACATTACTTGCATATTTATTTGACTAAATGTCAATTGTCAATTTTCTTTTTAAAAAGAATTATTTTGTCAACTGAAATAGTTCTTATGCTTTTGTTCAGAATATTTAAATGTTCTTTGCACAAATTAATGCATTATCCGTTTTTAATAAAGATTAAAATGTCTTGCACCTTAATGTGACCTATGATGTACGTATTCTTAACAATAAGGTTTACGTCATTATTATGCGTCTCTTTCAGTGATATTTCCTATGAACTTTGATGTAACTTTTGATAACTAGGAAACTAAATGAAAACTGGTACACCACTTTCTTGGCCCACTGTACCTAGGTGGTACCTACTTGATTGACTGACGTACAAAATAAGTTGGGAAGTAATCTAAATTAAAATATAGTAAAAAGGTGTTTATCAGTTTTACTCATATTTTCAGGCAATCTTACAATATCCATGCCTAGTATGAGAGAAACAACGTACTCATTAGGTATTTTAATTAACGGGCACAATTATCAAACTGTTAAAATTAAAACAACAGTGTTTCTTATTAATATTAAAATATGCCTTAATCGACCAGACAATATAACAGTGACACATTTCATAAAGCTTTCAGTTGAGGTAGTCGAGATATAAATTTAAAATATGTTTTAAAATTCATAACGGAAGTTAACGGTGCGAGCCTCGAAATCGGGTAAATAAAATATTTTTAATAAATATTCCAGAAAACAAAATGACAAAATTATTTTTTTCTTTATGGCACAATAAATTTTCTCGTGACCAAATTTGCGCATACGAAATAACATGTACAAAATTTACATAAAATAAATTATTATACATTTTTAGTTCACGGTTCGCTACTGTTAATTAAAACAACCGTTTTAATGTCTATCTTTTTCCCACGAGTACATGTTATGTGGAATTAATTGATATCCATGAGATAACATCTGAAAAGTTTTATAGTCGGTCGTGTCGTGCGTGCGTTTCTATTATTTTTTCGCGCCTTATATGTATTTTCATAGCGTTTGAACGTTCCATAATATTAGAACGAGTTGTAAGTACAACTCACAAAAAGATTTATGACAAATCTTATATATGTAGAGATAAGTCGTCTCCCGAACCGGCCTCGCTAGACTGAAAAACGTACATAAACGTCTCGGTATATTATCATCGACGTGCTCATACTTGGCCAAATTGAGAGCATAGTCAGTCTCAGTGCCTATTTAAAAGGAATGAAAAACTCAAATCGCGTGAGAGGAAAAACGAGTTATTAATGTTATTATTAGTCTGTTGAGAGTTGAGAATCGCGAGCTTGCTTGAGCTCTGATGCTATCATAAATAATGTGGCGTCGCGGTGAGTGGGGGGCGCAGGGGGGACTTAAGAGTCAAGGCCGCACGCTGCCCCCGGTCGACGCTCGCGCCCCACTTGTCGCTCATCTCCTCGTCTCGCTCGCACACCCGACCCGGTCCGACGACGACCGAGCCGCGACGAACTAGACCTTCTATGCGCGAGCGCAACACGAACAGCTGAGACGTAATAGCATAACACACTGACTCGGTCATCCGTGCATTCAACTTTTGATTGCCTTTCTTTTCAAGTGATATTTGATTGATGGATATGAAATTAACACGTGATTTCATTATTAGCCTTGATGTGTCAAGACAATATTACCCAGACAGATTGTAGGTACCTATACTTAGTAGGTATAAATTATTCATAGATTACGAATTAGGTATAAATAGGATACTTAATTGTTTTACTTCAATTTCAAAGAAAATAATTGATATAATTGCATGCCGCTATCGTGTTAAAAATTTAAATATATACTACATATTTTATTTGAGCAAATCAGTTGTGAAAAGAAAATCTATTTGCGTAACTAAAAGTAGGTAGGTTCAAACGCATTCATAAAACCTTTGTATTGACAGAAGACATTCCTGCAGTGAGCCAGTATGTCTGTCACTAACGTGACCCGCGTCTAGTGATCCAAACCAGTTAAACCATCTCGGACACTTTCACCAACCGCTGGTCGTTGCGTCACTAACCCACAAATAATACCTCCAGTTAATTATTCACAAATCAAATGTTAACGACGATGGGATACATAAGTGATGTTTGTTCCAGCAACTTCACTTTTTGATTTATGATAACTGTTTGTTTCTTATCTAATATCTTTAAACGAGCAATTCTTGTATATTTATTTATTTATACCTATATATATAATCACGATCTCGGAAACGGCTGCAAAGATTTTCATGAAAGTTACAGATTAGGGGGTTTTCGGCTCAAGGAATCGATTTATCAAGGTCCCAGGTTCGAGAAAAGCTCGGTTCCCGAGATAAAGAGATTTTAAAAACATCATACTGACGTCATCTATGAAACATTAGGATAACTTCTATGAGGTACTGTTTGTAACGTGTTGAACTGACGCCATCTATGAAACATTAGGATAACTTCTATGAGATACGGTTTGTTTGTTTCAGTAGTATGAAACTAGATGGCGCTCGAATATATTTTTGTTCGGCTAATACTAATATTAATATTCATTCTTACGTTGAAGCGCTATTTTTGCGTTATACCTACCTATTTTCTGTTTGAATAAAATTAAAAATCAGTGCGATTATCTCGCTTGACCTCGCAGGACGCGTAGTGATAGTTTAACGTGCGTTTGTGATATTTACGAGAATATTTGTAAATAAATGTTAGTTTTGTTATTATCGATTTAATAATATATTTTAATAAAGTTTTAAATAAATAATGGTCAGATCGATGAAATTACTATTGTTGTAAAAAGAATCAATAAAATTTTAAGTACGCCTAACAACTTGCTCATTAAACTAAAAGTATATTTATTTATGTTGTTTAATTATCATAAACATTCAATACATTTTATCGCAAATAAAAATTTCAGTCGGGGACTGCCTAAGCCTGCGAAAAGTACGAAGGAAAGTTCAATGAATTTATCTAATTAAGTATGTACCTATTTAAAATGCAATTAATTCGCTCACACAGTTAACTTCTATGAGGTACTGTTTGTAACGTGTTTTCAGTAGTATGAAACTAGATGGCGCTGTACAACTTTGTGAAACACGCTGTTGAGATCCTTTGGCCGTAACATAAGTAAAATGAATTTTGTGCTCAGTGAACAGTGTATGATTTGACTCCTGAATAGATGGCGGAATTCCTCGTATTTCTTGCGATTCATACTAAATATAATTTTCAACCGAGCAAAGCTCGGTCAACCAGGTACTGCAGAGTTAATACAAAAGATTATGAGGCCCAATTCTATTATTTCTTTAGTTTGACATAATAATAATAATATTTTATATACGAAATTTTGGAGTATTGAATTGAAACCCAACGCTATTGATCCATATGAATACATACTTCCATTAGCAGACTTCGGCAGAATGATTTATTTAAATATTATATACTTTTTTTAAAGATATTTTTAAATTAAAGAATTACATTGGAAAAAACGTACATCCAGCAATGGGAACATCATGATGTGTTTTAGGTACTGGAAACTTTATGACTTTACATAGTTTTATTGTAAAGAAATTGATGTTTACTACTGCGCGGGGTTGCTATTTCTGTTTTCATTACATACAGTTAACATAACCTAACCTTCTGTATTCCGATAACAGGAATATCGTTGACGATTTCACATTCACGTTAGGCTACAATGTAAATTTATAAATGTACGCGTACAAAAAACCTAACCTAACCTAACCTGTATTAGATTAGGTAAGTAACTTAATGTTAATAAGAGTACTGATGTTGTTGAGTTTCTTAAAATTCAAAGTAATTGAGGCTAACTAGTCAATAAAGTAATAAATAAAAAGGCGGTCAAATCATTAAAAATCCATCTTCCTTAAAACCGTACCAACATAATTATGTACATTGATGCAACCATACAAAACAACATTTTATAGAGCGCTGTAGAGAAATTGAATGAATATTATACTAATTCTATATTTTTAGGGATATGAAACTTATATTATTTTAATTTAATAATAGAGTTCAAGAAGTACAGCAGTGACATTTGACCTAATTACTAAATTACTCAGATAATGAGAGATGAACAGAAATAAATACGAATGGTCTGACAATTTGCTAAAATATCTCTGCAAACAATGCACTGGTAACTGGTAATAAGCACAAAATATATAAATTTATTTCCCGATAAGTAGGTGATCGGTGCATTTGGGGTCAGAACATTGGTTATAAACAGCATATTATGAGAGTTTTAAGACGGCTTTAGTTGAACTCCTGAGGTTAACAGCAATATCTTTCTATGGATCCCAGAATGATGAAACTTAACTTGACCTAGTTTATGCCAGGTTTATGCCCCACGTTGTGTAAACTTGGTTTACCTTCATAGTTTTAAGCGTTGAACAAAAATGGTACGTAAAGAAAATGCATATTTATCATTGCTCCTTTGAAACTTGGTTAGATACGATCTATTAAAACTTTATCTGATAATAACATTATTACTAACAATGCTCAAACCACAATACATCTATAACATTACATAGAACAAAAATTAAATGGTCTTGCCGCTTTTATGACATCACCGAACCAAAAATAGAGATTGCATGTGATTCTTAAGAGATATTGACACCGCTTCTTTAAAAGTTCGTTCACATATTATAGTATTGGTCGGTGGCGTACGTACATATTTGATGAAGTGTGAAATGAGGATGCTTTTTGTAAAAAATGTTTATAGCCAAAAACCGGTATCTAGAACGCCTAAACTAGTTTCAGTCATCGCGGTTTACCACTAATTGGTTTTAATCAGTACTAAACATTTAATGAATCTATTAACCAAATTCTAAAGTTTCTATGTAGTTCATTTGGAATTAACGTTATTTAAATGCGTCGACCCCATGTATCATTTAATTTGTATACTGTTCTATTCGTGTTATGCCTTCTATTTCATGTGGCACATCATTTTTGCACCATTTAACATTAGGTTTACTAAATTCTATCAGTGACGTAATCGGTGACATGGCAAATAATAAATATAATATTGAATAGCCAAATGAAAGGCTGTATATTTGCGGCCGCAGATACGGCGACTGGGATCAGATTTTCGTTGTTACTTGGAACTAGTTTTTTGGCTCGCTATTTTGGCCGGTTGCGCAACGTAGGCTCTCGCTCGGCCACCGACCCGTGGCCCCTTAATGGACACAATAAAATGTAAATAACATTAATGAACAGATATCAGAGCCGTGCTTTTGCACTTCCACTAATTCATATCTATTTGCGAAGTGATTCCGTGTACGAACGTCTAAAGAATAATTAAAAAAATACTGTTACGTATTATTAAATCATTATAAGGTAATTAATTAATATGAACTTAGAATAGGTCAAGCGTTGTCGTTAAATATTTTTAAACAAAGATTCGAAGAACAATATTGCCTTTGAAGTAATGACAATAATAATATTGAAAGTCCGATGTTACTTTTTAAGGAGTTCCGACTGCTTGATTGACAATTGCCGATTAAATTTCCATCGCGCATCGCTCACGTGGCTCCATTCTCATTGAATACAAAACTGAGCTCGCCTCGCCTCATCAGTATGCGGACGATGGCTCTAGCCACCTTTTGTTTGGGCAGGAAACGTCCACGGTACCACCGAAAATTACTCGATCGTAACGAAAACATCTTTTCGTCGAAGGAACACGGCTCCGAATGTAAAAATTTGAGATAAACGAACTGCACGCGTTCCAAGATCCAACCAACAAATGGTTTATGAAATGTATGCAAATTTTATTGCATCCGATTTTAGATGTTCTCGACACCCGGCGCCCCTGGGCCACCGGACTTGTATTCATTTATTGCGTTGCATTTAGCTGATGCATAACTACGATCGTATCTGTTTGCCTTCCCGAACCTCAAAGTAAAAATGGCGAGTTATTTGTAGAAATATCTTTTCGCCAATCTCGCGCGGCGTCGTAAATTGATTTCTGTGAAACCGTCCACAGTATTTTTGTATCATAAATTTTGCCGAGATGTTATACATAACATAAAAAAGAAAGTGATAAAGTTTATTATGTTTGTAGTATTTGCTGTAGAAAAGTAGAAATGCCTATTCAGTTGTAAAATTTTATCCCTCTACTGAACTTCATCTTTTAGCCATTATACCTACTGTACCTACTTGTTATTTCCGTAGACTTTTCTGGAAACGCAACGCACTTATCCAAAACAATATGTTTTTATTGAACGTGTCCAAATGACACATCGTTTTGGTGACCAGTTGTTTATTTACGGCGTAATTGTTTCAGGTCGCGAGGAGCTCTCACCAGCGTCGAGTGTGAATGGCTGCAGGTCGGACAGCGAAGCGCGAAGACAGAAGAAGGGCCCAGCGCCTCGGCAGCAAGAGGAGCTATGTCTCGTCTGCGGCGATCGGGCATCGGGATACCATTATAATGCGCTCACGTGTGAAGGGTGTAAAGGTAAATAATATATGATTCTAGCGTTTATGCTTTACGTATGTATGATTGAAGAATGCAGTGATACAGTGATAGCAAAAGCTGTGACAGCATTCGGTCTCATGAAACGTGAACTTGAAGGTACGCTTTCGAATCCCAGGGTACGCAGGGGCGTTTTAATCATTTAAATGTCGCTCGGCGAAAGAAAACATCGTAAGGGCACAAGTATGCCAGAGAGTTCGCAAGAGTCAAAGGGGTGTGAAATCTATCAATACTGTGGCCTTAACCTTCTCATTCTTAGAAGTGACCCGTGCGTAATAGAGGGCCAAGACGGGTTGAGATGATGATGATGATCTTTGAAAGGTCAAGTAATATTTCGCTTACACACTTATACAAGTGCTATGAATACTTAACAATATAACAAAGTGCATGAGATCTCTTAAACAATGAGTAGTAGAAGGTAACATTCATGTTAAGGTATCAGTGGGCTAACAATGTATTATTGTCAATTGGCAATGATTTCGTAAAGATGCTTTCGTATGTGCCTTCGGTAATAAAAACGTGGTTAACATTTGGAAGATGGCAAATATATCTATTGATTAAATGGAAGATTCCTATGGTTTTTTCTATGGATGGCTAAAATAGTAAACAGAATGTATTTTAGGCGGAATAATAATTTCAACTTGTTTTGAAGTTGCTTATTTGGGCACTCTCCATTTAAACAAACGTGGTTAATCATGGTATAAAAACTAGATCTATTAAGTGATAAAATATAAGTTTAATATTCTAAGAAATCTTTCGTGGTCCGATTGCAAGTTTAATATTTGATAATGCTGACACTGTGTTAACATATTGCAATATGTTTCACAAGATTAATTTTGTAAAGGGCACAGTGGTCAAACTCCCAAGGTGGAAAGAAGTGGGAGAGATTAATTGTTGACTCATCATTGCAATTCTTCGCTACAAATGTGTTTTTAGAAACGTAAAGTAATATTTCGGTTAGGAGTTAGTTACAAGTAGATACCTCCAATGATGTTGGACTGAAGTGATTGAACCTTGTCTGCCTTTTAAAGGCGCGCATATCATGCGCACTTCAGGTTTTTCGAATGTTGTTAGGGTATTTGGGGTTTTCATAGAAAGTCCTCGAGGAATGTTAGAACTAGGTACATTCTTCATATCTCTCCAAAAAGTTCTTAACTTACGTAATGCCTGCCAAGATTTAGAACCGACGCGACGGCCGACCGCCTCAATCCCTGGGAACCATTACGGCGATATGCTCACATGTCAGTTTTAGACGCATTTAGATTTCTATCCATCGAAATAGGAAAAATACACATGCATATAATACGTTGTTATGCCATTTAATAAGCTTGTTTACTAGAGCGTCACAAACGGTCGAACCGTTTATGCTAATGAAACTACAATCGTCGCTAAGCTGCGTACAACGTAGCCTGGGTTGTGAGCCAATTCAGTCCTGAATTGGTGCTTTGTGCGGCCCTGCGCGTGCACATTGTGTTCGAAACGGGACGTCACAATACCGTCTGCTATGCGTCTGCTCCTTGATTCGGGCATCAGTTAACCTTCAACTAACACGTGGCCGTATTGACTCTGCAGTCATTGTACTATCGATAAGCCTTCTATACAAAGTCATGCGTTTTAGACTGGTGGATCTAGATAAACCACAATACAAAATTATTGTAATTGTCGCGTTTTGTAAAGTTCTTTTGTCTGATAAAGGCACGAAGGGAACGACGCAATAGCTGTCTGCTTCACGTCTAACTCTTGGTACTTTATATCGGTGTCGCCTATCGGGCATTAGTTAACCTTCATACAGTATGTTTCACGTTATCAAAGATTAAGCAATACATTCTGTGAGGAACACAATGCTTGATTTTGTTGATGATAATGATGAGGCTTTGAAGTGACGAATAACCTGGACGTTCATGTATCATTTTGTATCATGAAATTATCTCCTAGTATCTCCTTTACAAAATTTAATAAGTTACAAGACAAGGACACCTCACTTCTTAATGCAAAAAGAAAAGAGATAAAGTCTACCACAATAACCTTTACTATTCGCGCCTGCACTTTGTCTGTATAATTGCGTCCGAATGCATGAAACATCACCGTTTGCTATCTTGTTTATTTGTTTTATAGGTACGGTAAAAATTCCGATACTCTTGACGCAGTCAATGCCCTATGTCTTTCAAGCAACCTTTGCTGCCTAGTTGGGCATTGAGTGACTCTTTGTGGGTTTATACAGCCGGCATATAAATTCACCTTTGTTTTCAAACAGCACTTTACAGTGTTTATATAATCATGTCATGGAAAAATAACTGGATATGGAATTCACCTCTTGTCTGTACTGTACATATGTACATGTTCATATACATAATTGATTTTTAAGTAATAAAGTGAATTGACTTTCTATGGGTTTGATATTTCTGTAGGCTGGTTTTGTGGCAGAGTTGGAACATCAATTTGTGAAAGTGCGTGCTGGGAACTGCACCCTTATGATCAAAACGCAACAGCAACACGACAGAATTAGGTGTGGTTTTGGCAGTTCCCTGAGTCATAAATCACACAGATTTTATCAACTAACGAATATTTTTTGTGAGTTATGGATTTCCGTTGCAAATGCAGTTTGTGGTGGTAGCAACTTATTCTCTCGCAGAGTGTTTACTCAGTATGAAGCTTGTTGCAGCTGTGTAATTCATGCTATTCAACTTTTATACCATTAAAATTTGTGTCGCAAACCTTATCGCAGAAGATAGTCCGGAATGGAGCTCCGACGTTAACTGATTCCTGTCTCGTTATGTCTCTCATCTATTTTAAATTATTTTCTACGTGGCCTAGCGACAACACTTTCCATTGTTGTTATTGAAAAATAATCATTAAAGCAAAAGAAAACTTGGTCTCTCTCCTCATTTATTTCCCACTTAATATCTTTTCTAAATAATAAACTCATCTGTTTTTTTATAATTTCCAGGTTTCTTCAGACGCAGTGTCACCAAAAATGCAGTGTACATTTGCAAGTTCGGTCATGCGTGCGAAATGGACATGTATATGCGGCGAAAGTGTCAAGAGTGCAGGTTGAAAAAGTGTCTCGCGGTCGGGATGAGGCCAGAGTGTGTTGTACCTGAGCCGCAGTGTGCGTTAAAGAGGAAAGAGAAGAAACAGCAGAGAGAAAAAGACAAATTACCAGTTAGCACAACGACAGTCGACGATCACATGCCGCCTATAATGCGGTGTGATCCCCCGCCGTCTGATGCTGCTAAGGTGGTAAGTATTATACATTTAAATATATAATATAGATACAGTATATGCATGCACAGTATACTATGGTCATAGGCTACACGGTATACTAAATTAAGAAAACTATACAAAAACTTAAGTCTTAACCTGGAAATAATAATAGAAAAATAAAATTCCTATCGATAAAACAACGTGACGATTTTGAAAAGTAATAGAAATGCTACAAGCTGCCACGGACAGTTAAGCAGATATTATTTCCAATACATTGTTAAATAATAACTTAACATTTTGAACACCTCAGACCAATAAACTATAGACGGCGTGTCGTGAACAAAAGCGTGAAGCCGGCAAAAAGTACGCCTCGCCTTGTAATACACACGGCGCGGCGGCACTCACACCAAAACGACTTTTGTGTTCTAAATAATAAAAAATGAATGAAGCTTTGTGTTCCAAAAAATGAAGTTTAAATTTGTTCTAGTTCAAACTGTCAACATAGGGCATTCTATTGGTTTCGATGCGTGTTTTAGGCACACTTTTGCCGGCTTCACGCTTTTGTTCACGGCACGCCGTCTATAGTTTATTGGTCTGAGTTGAACACAATAATATTTATGTTGAAACCTACAACAAATTTTATTACTTATGTTGTAAACAATGTTATGATGTTTTTTTTTATGATGTACTTTACGTTACTTTGATTTTTGTATTAGATGTTATGTCGTTGTAGCAATAGCTCAAAGATCTCTCAATATCCGGGACAAACCTTGTTTGTGGTTTTTACGGATATTTTCTACCAATGTTCTGTAATATTGCTTTAGTTGATAATAATAAATAAAAAAAAAACAACTGCATTTTATACCTGTGGTTGTCAACGCATCATTACTTTTTAAAATCATGTCATGAAAACCATAATCAAACCCTATCACTGAATGAGACCAGCTAAAATTATCGTTTCCCAATTCTCATTTAACATAACTTACCACCACTTTCTGTCAGGCATCAGAATTTATTGCCTTACCAAATCACTTCATAATTTTGCCTCACCAAATTTCATCACTCACCCGTTGAACATGCCCATTGATGAAAGCTTTTTATGGAATTTTAAGGAGCACCCAGCACAACTCTTTAGCTGCCATCCATGTTAACTGTCTTACCTAGAACAAAACTCAGATGTGGTCTAGGATGCTTAGCCCGGTTCGCAGACACAACATTTGACGCCTCATCAAACACGTTTCACTAAGCGATCACAATCTTCAAAACCTCTCTTTTTATTAAAATAAAATGTTCAAGCGTTTTGATCGTTTACTCGAACGCCGCACAATGCATTTTGATCGCTCAGTCTAACATAAATCACCTCACCATTCACATCACCCGTTTAACCTATCAACCTTTGCTGGAAGCTGGAATGTTTGCAGCACGACGTGGTGCCCCGGTTCCTGTCAGACAAACTCCTGGAGCAGAACCGGCTGAAGAACATCCCCCCGCTGTCGGACAACCAGCAGTTCCTGATCGCGAGGCTCGTGTGGTACCAGGACGGGTACGAGCAGCCGTCGGAAGAGGATCTCAAGAGGGTTACCCAGGTTAGGTGCCAATCTTATCTAGGTGTTTCAATCTGTATTGATTTTTGTTGTTTGTATATGGAAAACTAGCAGATCTTATCTAGATGTAATAAGTGTGTAGCTCGTTAGTCGTATATGTGTTACCGTTAAAATGCATAATAAGTTAATGTGCACATTATCTAGGTAAACTGCAGATTCACTGATACCATTCGTTAAAGTGTAAAATTTGAATTAAAAAAGGTCTTATTTGCACTTTACCCAGTTAGTCTGAACAGTAACGGATGGTACATCGTTAAATAGCGGAAGACTGGCTACCTGAGTACCAATTTGTGTTGATGTCGTGGCCACATCGTAGATTTGCTCACATCATGAAATGATCGACCATATGAAATGGTCGCATTTCATGAAATGGTCAACTCAGTTTGGCCAGATCGTAAAATCGTCTACGTTTCACGATTTGGTCATCAACGTTTGGCCGAATCGTAAAAACGCGGAAAATAGGGCATAACTTCGAACCGTGACGTCTCCGGCGCTGCGGAAGGTGCAGCCCCTTCGCCCTTGCATCGCCATCTGCAGAATACCTCGTTGATCTGCACTCTATCTGATTTACGTAAATTAACGGTAACGTATGGACGACTAGCAGTTGCCCGCGGCTTAGACCGCGTGTAAGTGTTTTTGACTGAATTAAAAAAATGAGTTGGAATATGGCAAAATCCCTTCTAAGTAGATGTCTATTAACTGTAAACTACCTCCATGCAAAATTTCATCTTTATACTATTTATTTCGCTTTTATACACCGTCTTAAACGTCAAAATAATGAAAGTAGTAGACTTCAACATATTATATTAAGTGTAATTGGGAGATATCTGACGTCTAGTTTTTGAGTTATCTGTACTTATTGATTTTGAAGTCGGTTAATTTTTTTTTGTTAAAAGTTAGTAATTGTAATAAATGTAAAACAAGTCAAATAACAAGTCATGCAAACACAATTCTACATTTGACTTTATTTGGAGGAGATATCAATGTATGCTTTGTAGCTTGATACTATTGAACGGGTATCAGATGGAATACGCGATATTATTTTACGATAGGTTATGACGTTAAACATATTTTGATCATTGTGTTGCCAAGCAGAACACCGACCAGGCGTTATAATAATATGATCATACTGACGTCTTAGCCAATCAATCTTGATCATTGAAGCGGTGTAATACTTCACGATAGTGGTTGTTCTCGCTATCCAAACATGTTACATTAACCGACAACCAATCTAAATATAACTACTGCGATGGAATTTATAACAATCTTTTTAAGAGTACTGGTAAATTTTACCACCGAATGTTAAATGTCTGTCAATACAACTTTTAATGGAATTATAGATAATCTCACAATCAATTGTTTGTTAAACTATAGTTCTTAGTGTTCTTACCTACCTGGTAAAAAGGCATGAGGCTATAATTTCTTATTTATTAAACTTAGTGAAACTTTAAAAAAACTCTGTTCTTTTTTATATTTTATTCAACCTAAATAACAAGTTAGGTTTTTGTACCTCTACATTTAAAAAATCTGGGCGATTAGATAATATACACACAATATGTAATTTGTATTGACGATCCCATTGTTCAAGCCTGTGCTCAAGATGTTATCTGTTTCATTAGAGATATCTACAGCAAGCGTGATGCTAGATTGCTAGTTTAAAAAGGAACAAAAAGTGTTGTTCAACAAAGGTGCAATGAAAAACATCATTCCAAATTTAAAATTTTAAACTGTGAGAAGAACATTAATAATTTTGATTTTGTTAAGTATACTTTGCAGCGATCACCAATAATTATTTATTTTTGACGCGAGACAACTTTCAATAAAATGCGTAAAGTTAATTGTGAGAACTGGCAGACTGGAACAGACGAGACAAATTGGGTCATTACATACGTATTGAGTACAATGTCAGGACACCTTGTTAGTGGGTTGTCATGCCCTTCATACTATACTAAATATAAACACGGCCGTGTGGGCTTTCAACAAAAAATATCTTACTATAAATATAATACTTTTAAAAATTCTAAAATACTCTCCCTCCACCTATCGGTTTGAATTAATATAGTAATAGTGTATTCATGTAAAATATTATCTATACCTGATATTTATAAAATTAAGGTACAATTATGGATCTTAAGTTTCGAACGATTACGTTCGAAACTTTTATAAAACTCTTTTTCATACAGAAAGCACCAAACAAAAGATAATGTCTGTAAAAGGCAAGACGTCAAAAGTAAAGATCTCTACTGAAAAATACCTTTAAAAATGTCTGATAATATATCAAAAATCTAGACGAAAGTGCATTGGGACCACCGTACCGGACAGCCTCCAATCAAACCATCATCACTCATCACCATTCATCATCAGAGTAGCAATTTGTTTTAGTTTAGTGTACCACTATTATAATTTAAATGAGTTTGATATTAATTTTCAGACGTGGCAGAGCCAAGAGGAGGAAGAGGAGGACTCGGACCTGCCCTTCCGTCAGATCACAGAGATGACGATCCTCACAGTTCAGCTCATAGTGGAGTTCGCTAAGGGTCTGCCTGGCTTTGCAAAAATCTCCCAGCCTGATCAGATTACGCTGTTGAAGGTTTGTATTCATTTCAAGTAAGAGTTTGGACAGATAGATAGGTAGGTAGATAGGTAGATAGATATATGTATTGAAATAAGTCCATAATGGTGCTACACACTCAACAGCTTAAAATTAGGAATCTCAATGTCGCGGGTACATCCAGACTGGGAACAGAAAAAATCCATCATTCAAATTTCTGCCTTGTTTGAAATTGAACTCAAGACCCTTGGAACGGTAATCCGCCATGATAACCATGGCATTATACGGGTCGTATTTGAACGAATTTGAACGAATGAACAATAAACACGTTAATATGTCGTCAGCCAAACGGGAACTGGGAACATGCATTATTTTTGGTTCAATTGAGAACTTGAGCCTTGTCCATTGTTCGACAGGGTGTACCACAACGTCCACAACCAATGGAGATAGCTTTGATCCAAGATGCATGGTGCTTACAGCCTCAATATAATTATTCTTGTTTTACTACAGTACAGACCCAAATTTAAAGGGGAATTTCTCCACAGGCATGCTCAAGCGAAGTAATGATGTTGCGGGTAGCGCGACGGTACGACGCGGCGACCGACAGCGTTCTCTTCGCGACCAACCAGGCGTACACCCGCGACAACTACCGCAAGGCCGGCATGGCGTACGTCATCGAAGACCTGCTGCACTTCTGTCGCTGCATGTACGACATGTCCATGGACAACGTGCACTACGCCTTGCTGACGGCCATCGTCATCTTCTCAGGTAGGGATTATATATTTTATAGGAGTTATAGCAGGTGTGTTTGTTATGTTATATCTTAAGACGCGTACACCCGCGACAACTACCGCAAGGCCGGCATGGCGTACGTCATCGAGGACCTGCTGCACTTCTGTCGCTGCATGTACGACATGTCCATGGACAACGTGCACTACGCCTTGCTGACGGCCATCGTCATCTTCTCAGGTAGGGATTATATATTTTATAGGAGTTGGAGCAGGTGTGTTTGTTATGTTATATCTTAAGACGCGTACACCCGCGACAACTACCGCAAGGCCGGCATGGCGTACGTCATCCAGGACCTGCTGCACTTCTGTCGCTGCATGTACGACATGTCCATGGACAACGTGCACTACGCCTTGCTGACGGCCATCGTCGTCTTCTCAGGTAGGGATTGTGTATCTAATAGGAGGTGGGACAGGTGTGATCTTTGATTTTCAAGATAGATAACTATTCAACTTGAGACTATTTTTAGTTTCCTAGACGTTTTTATACAATGAAGTTAGGTACCTACCACTACTCAGAATACTACATTTTATATACATACTTTAGAACATTATTGAGAGCTACATAAGAACGAAAAAAAATGAATAGCAAGCTAATGTTGCAATCGAGTATTTTTTAAGTTTAGTTGACACATAAAATTAGTAATAACGAGCTTAATATTTGTCATTACAGATCGACCCGGCCTAGAGCATCCGCAGCTAGTAGAGGAGATCCAGCGGTATTACCTCAACACGCTGCGGGTGTACATCCTGAACCAGCTGAGCGCGTCGCCACGCTGCTCCATCGTGTACGGGAAGATCCTCTCCATCCTCTCCGAACTCCGGACCCTCGGCATGCAGAACTCCAACATGTGCATCTCCCTCAAACTCAAGAACAGAAAACTACCACCCTTCCTCGAAGAGATCTGGGACGTCGTCGACGTCTCCACCCAACCGCCCCCCATCATCGAGCCCCCGGAACTCTAGCCGCGCGCGACCCGACCCCCCGGAGAGAACTCATAGACTGCTAGTTTTAGTGAAGTGCGGACACTGACGTGATAATGACTGCTCGGCTCGGGCTTCGTACGTATTCGGTGACCGACGATGTGCATTAGTGAATATATGTGATGTTGAACGTTGGAGATATATTTAGTGTTGATTGTTAACGGGCGACGTGTCGGTCGAAACGACCGAAAGGTGCCGCTTTGTTGTACACGACTCACGACTGAAGTCAGAGATATGGCTGTGTTACAAGGCGGTGACAGCATTACATTGCAGTATTACTTGGTATATCCAATCAGGTTCGAAATATCCGCAGGTGTTGAGAAGATTCATGGCACGTTGCGGCTGTAAATACTGCATCAACTTGATGAAGCATCATTAGTATGTGCAATCTGTGTCGACTGCCTTGTGATGTTATAGCTGTTAGTCCCTGACATCAGTCGCGTGTCGCGTGCAGCAGAAGGGCACCTTAACTCGTTTCGGGCGACTCGCGCCGCTCGCGTTTGTTCCCTTACGACTGGATACCGAGTTGGTCACTCGGATACGACCGTATCGTAAGTTCGTTGTAAGTACACCTCCTAAATTACGCATACGTACACTACGAGAGTTATAGAGAAAATAATATATGAAGAGATGAATCTATTGGATGAAAAGTTAATAGTTGTGTTTATTTACCAAAATTAAATTGATCGACCGTTTTATATATTGGAGTTGTTCGCAGTGAACGCACCGCGACCGGCCAGCGGACATTGTTGATTTAGTGATGTTTGTTTTTGTATAGTTTATGTCTGACGTGTTATCGTGTCCGTTTAGTTCCGATTCATGTTCCATTGTCTGCGTACTGCGTCCGCGTCCCTCGATTTTACGGATAATGTTTAATTTATTATTGCTGTGATTACAATTATAAACGTGTTGAAATATCTTACGTAGTCTGAGATAAGTGTGTCTTATTACTTGTAATAGTTCTACTGTCTTCAGTAGCGATCATGACGTCGCCTTCCCGCGTTCAGTTCTGTAGTTTACGCTGATCCGATAGGACCGCCATTTGCATTGCACCGCTCAATGTTACACAGTTACTTTCTTTGCGAACACTACCGTACTAACCTGTTATTTGATGACTTCAATCATCGTTACATCCAGTTACTAAAAGGCCAAATAATAGGTATCATTCTGTGCCGTAGTTTTCGCTATAGGTGTGGAATATTCAGTACTTGTAATGTTTCATTATGAACTAAATTTAGGGTTACCAGAGACAGGTTTGGTTGACACTATTTTCTATTGTATTACGAGTGTTTTACTTAAATATTGTATACTGTTATTGATTACTGTGATGCATAACATTGCGTGTGTGTTGTCAGGCAGCTGTTATGTAGGTGATGTTAGGAATGTAGTCCCCATATACTCTGCCCTGTAGTTACGTTATTTTAATCTTTACGTCCTCTAGCTATTAGTTTAGTTACTGACGGCAGCTGATTATATAATTCGATATTTATTACAAAAAAGAGGAAAATTTGACTTTTACATTTGGCTGAGCTTACTACATGGGAACAATATTGGAATAGTAGAAGTTATAAATGTATATGAGGGTAGTTGTAACATGCATGCAATGCTATGTCTTATTAATATATAAACCAAACCTGCCTCTTACAATAATTTAAGGCAACTTGGATTCAATAAGAGCTACAAATTAATGTTATAAATACACAATCGAGAAATTTAAATAAAGAAAAATATAACTGCCCATAAGCGATAAACCGTACGAAATGCCTTATTTCGCGTTACCTGTACTATGTACCTACATTGTTGATGGAATATCATAGTATATAGAAACTAAAATTAATCGATCTCAATTACCCCTAAGTGTCAAAGCATACGTTAAGCTACGTTTGCTGGTGGGCATTATCATCGTTTGTTTCGTTCAATTTCGTTTGATAGTTGTACAATCTGTCTTGAAGGCTTCAGTCTTCTGCGTAGCATCGCGTCATCTCGTTGTAATGTCACTACACTCGCCGATACTCACCTCACCATACGTAGATTTACGAGGACAAGAGATGGAGCAGTCAAATAATAGTCGACATACAAATAGGAGTAGCCTAGCTATTTGAGAATTGATCTCTTTAAAGGTATTTTAAAATGTGCATATGAGAATTTAATTGTCATTTGCATCAGTAAAGGAAAGCGTGAGGAGACTAGCACATCTAAGAATTACTCATAATGGTGGTTCTGGTGTGAAGTTTCCTATTGGTATTTGGCCAATATTGGACTGTGGTTTATATATCTAACATTGTGAGAGGAGATCTATGTCCAGAAATGGGATCTTAATGAGTTGTGATGACGATACAAAAAGAGAATTGAAGGAATATAAAGAGAGCATTGAAAGTATTCAGCTCTGATTTATGGAAAAGTGTACATTGCATGCGTTAAAACAAGTACACATGCTATTAAATTGGCAATTATATGTGGGAAAACAAGGTATATTTCAATTATTATTTGTTGATTCCATCTCTTATCATCGTTAATCTGCGTCCATTATGCGAATAAAATTAATTATAAGTATCTGTTTGGTGCGTGTTGAATGTGTCTTCTTTACATGCCATAGTGTGGTGTAAATTTACATGATTAGCGTGAATGAGGTTTTGGACATGCATTTCTTAATATACGTATAAAATTGCGTGCGACCTTAAGCTGGCACCGCGGACCGCGCGCTAGTCCGCTTATATTACATCTTTTCGACTTATATAATTTTATTGTAGCAGTAGGCCAATCTAAAATAGATAAACGAAGCACAAAACGTCACGAGTGTCTTAACGCCCCTGGATGGGACGCATTGACAACACACTGCCATTAACGTATGTTCACGTCTCGTGTGGTTGATATCGGGTTATGACGTTTATACGAGTCTGAGTGTTATTTCATAATTAACTTAATGCTAAGATGCCTTAACTGAGATGCGGCGCTTAGTGCGTCAACGGCCCGTGCTCTTCGCATCTCGAGTTTGTGACAATTATAACTGCCATTCGTTAAGTAAATTGTTATACATCATTGACGCGTAGACTCATGATAGCTTCATAGTTTACGGACTCCGTCGGTGCGCAGCCGGTCGTATTTGATACATATTATTCAATTTCGAAATTGTAATAGATTTATTAAGTATAATAATCTCACATGAGAAAGTAATAAGTAATGAGATACCCTAATATAATTTGTGTCTTAGTGATAATTAGTGCCGGATTCGTTCATATCCGGATAGTTTACGGAAGTTGAGGCGTTGTCGTTGACGGAACGGGATGGATCGAGTATGGGGCCCTTCGTGACTTTTTACTATTTATTTGATATGGGAAGCGATGTTAGCGATGTTAGCGTGTATAGCAGTGACCAAACGTGGCACCTCCAGTCTGATAACAAACCGTGGGCTTCGGACCAGCCCACTCGTGTCCATTCATACTTTGTATATAAGTACCTTTAGATTCTATTGTCATATGTTTGACATATGTTTAATTTTATTCATCTAAGGAAGTACAGATGGCTGTTGTTATTTTTATATTATTTGGGTAGAAGTATATTTTTTGTAAATGACCTCTGTATTTATCTTTTGTAAGCTTTGTAAGCCATAGGGACTTAGATTATTATACGAGCTACGAACATTGTGATTGAAAACTAATTTCTTTGAATTTGTATTTACTGAGATATTTTTTGTTCTGCTTATATATTCTTCGTTTCGACAGATTTTTTTTCTAATAATTTTTGTTACTTCAGAGTGCAATATGTACAAATATTTACATATAAAATATAAAATGTACAGTCAATTTTTAGTTTTAATGTGTCAACGCAATATCTTTCGCAAACATTCGTTGAATGTACACTGAAAGGCATAATATACGATATCACAAGCGGGCTGTTGCCTTCGCTCTTGTGTTTTTTCTAATACTTACTTAAGTGTTTAATTTTACATAGATGGACTAGGTGACATTTGTATTTAAATTTGCTAATTTTTTGTAGCAGATTAGATTCGTTTACTGTAATAAGATGAGTAATGTACATTTTGAATTGATTTTAAAGTGATTTAGTTGTTATTAGTGACGAATTTTTCTTATAAGTGTAACTGGCAGTTTAGCCAGTCGCTGAAACCAGTGCGATTTGTGCAATGTCCATTAGAAAAAATGTGTAGGAGTCCGATATAGGAGGCTCCTTCGCCGTGCCACGTACGAATGTTGTAGGAAGGCTGATTTACGGTCTTTCCCAACGTTCTATGTATCCATAATGCTTAGTAAGTTATAAAGCAACTGTCAAAGTCACACGCATTAGTGTTAGTTGTTGTAACTTTACTCACTGACTTGTCCAGAATTATGGATGGATAGAACGTCCGGAACGGCTGTTATACGATACGAGCCCATTCCGTGTTCATGAAACACAATTTTTTTGTATTGTTTCGTAACTTATCTACCACGGTAACCTTTATTTCCTCCTAATACTTTGCCTTAGTGAATCCTCTTGTATGATTTAACTGCAGCGGTGAAGCGAATTAGATATAGGGAACAGACATGATGATATGTTAAATTTTAGAGAGTCGACTTTTATAAAAGATAATAACAACAAAACAAAACGTGAAAAGGTGTGTACAAAATGAGGAAATTTGTATGAAACATTGTTATGCGAATAAACTTACACCTCAATATAAAAATATTAAAGTCTTTAATTTTTTATGTCTACCACCCTATGGCCTATGACGTACGATTTACACGTTTCGAGTTATATTCAGTTATACCTACCTCCTTCAAGGTTAATTTACAAAGACTCACAACTCTCTTTAATGAAATACAAACTGATTGACCTTTGTCTAGAAGCACAGAATATTACGCTAAAATATAAATACCAGAAGTAAATTAAGTATCATAATCATCTCACTTGCATAAATCAATATCCTATCGATTCCTTCTATAAAATTTTAGTCAGTATTTTGTAAAGAATAAGGTAGATGTTAAAACATTGTTTAAACATTGTTTAATAAGTATCAATTTTTTTTAGGTCAGAACAGTAGGTACCTTAAATTATTTTTATTACCTATATTAAAAATTATCAATTGCAGTTAAAACAAGGTTTTAATTAAAATATGTAAGGTATCTTTAAATAACAAATTGTTATCGTGAAGTAAACCTTAAAGAAACGAAGATCTCAAGCTCAAACGCTTAAAAATCACAATTACTTAAAAATACCTGTTTTAACTTAACGTACTTTGAAAGGTATATGAGACATATTAAAATTTAATTTAAATACTTGTTAGTGACACCCCTAACTGTAGGTCACTTACCTGTCGCAAGGTAATTCCCCGTACATATTTCTATTGGGCGCGGGGATTTTTATTAGGAAAAAATCTTTGTTAGACGATGCGCATTTTAATGATTGATGTGATGAGCAATACTCAAATACCTACCTAGTACCTTGATTATAAATAACCAGTTTTAACTCGTTTGGAGAATACAAAATTATCACTTATGAATTTAAAGAATGGTTTCGATTATAACCTACACAAGAACTTTACAAGACATGGTTCGGTTAAAAATGAGGTATCTACCCTATTTAACGATTTTAAAAAATAAAAGCAATAAATTTTTATATTAAACGATTTATATAATGAGCCATTAGGTATACAATATTTCTATCAGAACTAAATAGGTAGGTATTCATCAAAATCTGAGCATCAAGAAATAAGTAGGTAGTTCCTACACGTAAATAAAATAAATTTCAGAGTTGATATTTTTAATAGGCACTTGATTTACTTTAAGTAAATATTTTGTTCATTCATAGACGAAAGAATACATAATTACCATAGCATAGCTTAACATAAAATTAAATTACATTATCTACTACGTTTTTGTAGGCGGCGTTCCAAAAATTTGTGCAAAGTTAGCTACATTAGCATCAGATTCTCCAAATCTGAAGTCGATTTCTTCAGTGCGCAGTTTCACCTCGTGTTCGCATATGAAGAACATTTTCTGGAAGCAGCCGATGTCATTGAGTTCTCCAGAGTAAAACATGGAGCCACAGTTCTCGGTTCCGGCGCCGTCGGGTTGTTGGTTAGCCCATTGGCTGTAACCACTCAACCGAAGTGGAACCCCTGGATAAATTTAAAAAATAGGTCATTTTAAAGCAAAAGCAGTTAGATCATTTTCTTAATTAAAATATTGGGACAAAGTTTCGTAAAAACCACACTCACACGTCGAAAACGAGATTATAATACCCAATTGACTTCGAAATGTCACGTGGGTATGTGGTTTGGAACGTTTTCTTGAATCTTAAAGTACATCCAATAAAAGGTGTCGGTCGATAAAAACCTTATACGCTATTGCAGAGTCAAAATAATATTTATCTTTGTGGTAAGTTGAAAGTAATTCGATATTAGGGCTCAAAACATTGAAGTGGCCTTTCTTTGACCACTCGGTCTACTAAGAAAGAAGTCGACTTAGATAATTTTACTAGTACCCTGAGTTCGTTGGGTGGTAACAATATGGTGGTGAAAATAATACCTGAACAAACCTTTGACAGTGATCCAGCCGTTCTTATTTTGAAAACCTAGATGTACGCCGCCGGCCAAGTAATCGCCAGTAACTGATTGTGTGGGAGCTAGGGCTGTTATGTTGACTAAATAGTCCCGCTCAGCCTCTGAATTGATGACGGCCAAGTATGACTCCTCCGCGTTGCACACGGCATGCGCCTCTGTCCAGTTCCGAGGCGTAAGGTGGAACTTGTAACATCTGTTCAATGTCGAACTGTATTCGTATACTGAAAAGATAATAGGGCATACATATTAGGGTACTTGCGGTAGTGAAAAATAAACTTGATTTTCCTAATAAAAAGCAACAAAAAATATATTTCAGCAAAATAAACACGCTTTCTCGCCTTAAAATTAAATTAAATATGAATTCTTTTTTATTTCCGGGAAAACGCTGTCAGCACTACTTGTCAGCCATTTTGATGACGTAATAATGGTAAAAGCAAGTGCCACAAACTTATCTGACCCGGTGGCCAAAATTGGAACTAATGCAAATGCAATGCAAATAATTTTTAGGTGGTAGGGCCTAGAGCTCACCCAGGGAAGTAGGGGGAATCCGGGAGACTTGCCCAGATGGGAGAGTTGAACCACCTTTTAAAACTCGACTTAAATTTTGCGCTAACGAAACGTCAAGACGGTCATTGATAGTGCGCGGAAGGCCAATGACAATCACGGCGCCATTTTTAACAATGGCCGGTTTGTTTGGCTGTCAGATTCGAAAAGGTGTTTTTGTTATGGCGGAGTGAATTTTAAATTTTTTTGTAGTTTTGATATTGCGGCCGTGTTTATAGAGGTAAGTATTGTGTGATATTACTATTTTATTGCCTGATTATTATAGTTTGACGTGTGCTAAGTGTTGTTTCGATTACGTTGATTGTTTTTTCTGTGGGTAGAATTTAATGTCAAAGTAGTATATGCGGGAGAGTTGCACCATGACGGGTGCGGGAGATATGCTCAGTGGTTCATGTCTCCCATGTATAGTATTTGTATGAAGATATTTTTGGAGTTTTACTTTACAGATAACGGGTGTCCCAAAATTCACGCAAGAAGTAATTTTGATAGAAAACACAGGTTTATAATTAAAAATTGTAATTTTTTTATTGTTTTATATAATATACAGCATAGGGTTATGTATGGAATAGCATATTGGGTAAATGGCCTCCACGACGTTGCTGGCACATACGTACTCTTTTGTTGAAATTTTCCTTGGTTTATTAAGGTTTTTTGCATAAATGTGGCTGAATTTCGTTGATACAGCGCTCAATTTCCTCCTTCAAGGCATGGTTGGTCGTGGGCTTGTTGACCTTAAACCTTAGACTTCAAAAAACCCCAAAGAAAAAATCCAACGACGTTAAATCGCATGATTTGAGCGGCCAATTCTGATCACCAAAACGGGAAATTACACGACCAGAATGCATGGCATGTGGTACCGTCTTGTTGAAACCACATGGCGTCTGAACTGTCAGCTGCCACGCTGTATTTTTTTTTTGGTTGGCAACACTTTACCGCACAAATGGCGCAAAATTCAAATCTTGCGTGATTTTTGGGACACCCGTTATATAAATTTTAAACTTTTTGACGAAATTTAAAAACAATTCGGGAACCTTAACACAACAAGTCTTATTTGTATTTTGTTTGTTTTTATGTGTAATTTTATATTTAATTTTTATTGCAGACTAATTGAATGAAATATATCATTTCAATACAAACCATCCGAAAAAATACCGAAAAGAAAAATATATATCATTACAGAATTAGAAAATGCTATACGTGAGGTAAAGGACGGTGCATCTTAAAGAATAATATTGATCAAATTTTTGGTTACCAGCTGACTGAAATTAGTCCTAATTAAGGCTAATTAATGATACTAAATAATAAGAATAAGTACATAATTGAAACAAAATGGTAAGAAATATCAAGAAAGAGTAAGAAGTTTGATCAGGGAAACGTTAAATATTTAATTTTATTAATAAAATGTTTCAAAGTCAAAGTCAAACTGTTTATTTCATCTAGGAATTTACAAATTCACTTATGAACGTCAATTTTTTTATTCTACCACCGTTTTGGAAAAGTGCTTGAGGAGAAAAAAACGGCGAAAAAAAACTCATCCGCATCTTTTAAAATAAAAATTACAATATTACTTAATTGATACAGGTAAGCACTAACCTAGCAGAGCTGGTTGCAGAGCTGGTAATTTCCATGCCTTTTTGTCATCTAAATATTCCTGTATACTATAGTAGCTCTTGTCTACGAGTTGTGCTTTTACATGCTTCTTAAACAACTCTGAAGGCAGGTCACGGATTGCCTTAGGGACTTTATTATAGAACTGTACACCAAGCCCCATAAAAGAACGCTGCACTTTACCTAGCCGATATGAAAGCGTCGCCAAATCATGCATCTTTCTTGTTAAGCGATTATGATAGTCGCTGTTTTTTTTATATGCATTTATGTTCTTTCTTACAAAAACTATATTAAAGTATACCTAATTCTTTGAATTTATCACGGCACGATTCCCGATACCGTAGTTTATGAATAGCTCTAATGGCCCTCTTCTGTAACACTAGTTTAATAATTATGATGCCTATGGAATGCTTAAACTCTTAAGTCGAAGTATTGTTTATTTATCCTTATGAGAAGAGTGTGTGACTGTGTTTCGTTAGAATTTCATTTCATTTTGTAATCTTTTGGTTAATAAACTTGTGATTTAAGCTGTAAAATATTTTTATTTTCTACCTTTAAAAAGCAGTGTTCAACTCTCCCCAGACCCCGGTTCAAGTGTCCCATAGGGTGGGGAGAGTTGAATCATATCCCATTTTTTATTAAAATGTGTATAACATATTTCAGTAATATAATATGGAAAATCTAAATACGCATAAGTAAACCTAAATAATAAGCTATCGTTTATTATTATAATTAAATCACTAACCCTCCTTATTAAGAAAATATGGTACTTTAAAAAAAAGCGGTTCAACTCTCCCGGACTTCCCCTACCACCGCCCGCCACGGTAGGTACTTAGTACATTCCTACCGTGTAATAATTGTTTTAAGAACAATTGTGTTCCGGATAGGAAGGTGTGGAGCCGGTTACACTTTTTTAGAGGCGACCATCTCAGTCCTCAGGGGTAGCAACGCATCTGTGACCGAATTAGAACGAGACTCATTGAGTCTAGTTCTGGGTCGGTCACAGTTATCATGGGCGGCAGCGGAAAGTGGTGCTGCATGCTCGTTTGCTATCTTAATACAATAAAAAGAGAAAAAAATGTTATACTGTTGTCAGACAAAGACAAAGACAGTAGCGCCTCTCTTACTGTGTCAGATAAGTTTGTGGCACTTTTATGTATAACCGGCATTCATTCAAAGAAAGAATTGATTATCTCCTTGAAGTTAAATTTGTTATGCACGAAACTGAACTGACAGTTTGGCTGGTTGGTTTTTGATTTTGCCTTTATGACGTCACACCAATGACTCTCGTGTTTTAGGTCACGTGACATACGGATTAAAAATTTCAATTTTCAATATTAGATGTATATTAAAATAATTATGTGCATTCATGACTCAAAATCAGAAAATTTAAGTATACCTATTTCTACATAAATTTTAATTTTTATCACATAGTTTATTTTTCATTACGGAAAGTACCCTATTATTAAAAAATGATGTAAATGCTCAAGAATTCACATCCCCGCTCTAGGGTGCTTGAACTGTGGATGGTATAAGATGCCATAAATATAAAAACATAATATCTTAAACCCGGTTACATAAAAATTTGTCTATTAATACTACTTACTTAGTACCTACTATTACCAACATTGTTAGCTTTCAAATGAGACATCTTTCGGCCTCTTAAGACGTCTACATCGATAGCAATGGATAAAACAGTACAGGCGTCCGAACTTCGAGGTTAAGAAAACAAAATGGCAGCTATTTTAACATGGAGCAAATGGAGCAAAAGAAAATTTAGATAGTGATTTGTCGATAAAAAATACCATATTTCATCCCCCTTAAGTCTCCGATATTGGTGACCAGACACATTGTATAATAAAAATGTACCTAACCAGTAGGTACATTATTATATCTGTACATGAAAAAAAAGATGTAAAGGAACTTCATAGAGCCTACAGAATCCAAAATTTTCTATTTTTTTATTTTTGTAAGGTATGTTTGTCCGTATACTTATCATGTAAAAACTACTGGATGTAAATTGATGCGGTTTCACTGTTGTATTGCTGGGTGGGTGTAACTTAAAAAACTGTCTATAGTATTTTTTCTTTACTTGTCGAACTTAGAACCAGAACCAGAGCTATAAATAAATACATTCGTGAGGAAGAGCAATGTCTACCGGGTTAGCTAGTTTATTCATAAATGTCTGCTGTGATTGAGATTGAGTATTGAATTCGATACCTAAGTTATCTCTAGGAAGGTCGGAAGATCAAGATGTCATTTCGTTAGAAGATGTAAAACCCAATCTAACTAGTACAACAGGGATTCCGTATTCAGGTAATTTTTAATTAATTTTAAAATTATATTCACCATTAATTACGTTCTTAAGTCAGACAGAAATTAAACGAAATTTCCATAAATACCGACGTGAATATTTGAGACGGATTTAACAATTGATTCATAGCTTGTTGAACTATAATTTTAATTTATTCTAAAATATCTATTATTGCATCAAATCTTCTTGACGTCAATGATTTTACTAATATGTATTAATTAGGTAAAACACACGGTCATGCTAATTTTGTGGCTTTGACGAGGTTAAACCAGTGTCGCTTATTAAGGACATCAGACCAAACTTCAATAAATAAAAAAGCAGACATAGTTTTTTCAATAATTTAGCAAACAATTTAGCAGTCATAGTTTGAAGGTTGGACTTCCGTAAATAGGGCTTGGAATCCAATTTTGTCCCCACGTCAATTTTTAAGAATATTTGCGAATTAGCAAATTAATTATCACTTGCAACGATAAAGGTAAATCGCGAGGAAACCTGCACGCCTGAGAGCTCTTTGTAATGTTCTCAAGGGTGTATGAAATACTAGTAAATCCGCCCTCGCTTCGCTTCGGGAAACCAGTCCCTTCAAAAATCTCTATAAATTTTAACAAATTATGTTATTCTGATGTCTAAGGTATATTACTACAAAGTTTCATGAAAATCCGTTCAGTAGTTTTTGCGTGAAAGAGTAACAAACCCACACACACACTCACATACATCCTTACAAACTTTCGCATTTATAATATTAGTAGGAAGTAGGATAGGATATCAATTCGCACTTGGCCAGCGTGGTGGCCTATGGTTTAAAGTTTAAAGACCATAAGGATAAGGATAAATCCTTAACAAATTGAGAAGAGACTCGAATTCAGAAGTGGGACAGTTATGGGTTACGATTTTGAAATGTAGAGTTAAGAAAGGCGAACTCATTTTACTCACTCAAGCGGCTACCTGACAGGATAACACAAAATCTACAAATAAGACAAAATTGACCTTTGTGAGAGGCTGATGAAGAGATTGGCATCAATGGCATTTATCAGTTGAATAGTACGAATTTTGCGAATTAAGTAGGTTTCCTATTAGGTATTTAGATAATTGTGGTGGTAACTATCAATATTTTATTAAGGATATGATTTCAGATATAATTATAGAACCTAACCGTTTAGTGTCCCGGTCTTACAGTAGAAGTATTTTTTTAACTCGGATAAAAAAACCACTTAAACATATTATTATGGATTTTTTAAATTAAGGTTTTTGGTTTTAGTAATACTTTTTTGGGTCATCCCAGGCAGTCAAGTCTTTTCCAATGATTGAATTACGAGAATCAACTGATCGAATCGAACCCGGCATCCATTGGTCGCACTACTCAGTTGGTTATAGTGTTGTCAACGAAAATTGTTTAATATACCTACATACTTCCTTTCGTCGAATTAAATAAGATACATACGTGGATCAGCAATGGAACACTTCTCGTTCCACTGTAATGTGCCCAAAGGTTTTTTGCAGATGAAGGGGTACTTATTTTCGCATTTGTCATCATTGAGGGTGCCGTCTCTTCGCAAGATCACGCAGCCTTCACTGTCGTCTGCGTTATTGGGTTCTCCATATCCCCAGTTATTGTATACAGCATTAATGGGCCTGCCTGGAATAAAACATGTCTTTACACATCACTAAATTTATAATTACAAATGTATACAGACATTAGAGACATTCTGCTAACTGGACTAACTAATCTAAACATCCTAATCAACAGGGAAAAAAATGTTTGGGGGTTCCCCATACTTAGAAAACAAACTCATTTTTTTCATCAAACCCATACGTGTCTATGAATCTATGAATAGGTCTTCAAAAATGCTATTGAGGTTTCCACTATAATTTTTTTCTAAACTGAATAGTTCTCGCGGAGACCTATTAGGCACTCCCAAGGTGGTAAAATAACTTCTAAACTAAGAGAATGATAAAACTAAAAAATGTATTATAATGTGTAAACTTCCACAGAAAATTGGTTTGAACGAGATCTAGTAGGTACATAAGTAGATTTTTACCCGACTGCGTCAGAAGGAGGGTTATGTTTTTCGAGTGTATGTAGGTATGTATGTATGTATGTATGTATGTATGTTTGTATGTATGTTTGTATGTATGTCCATTTATTTGTGGTGCCCCACAGCCCAAACGGTTGAACGGATTTAGACATATGAGGTATCGTTGAATTCGTCAGAGGCTATATGAATTTTCAAAATGGCGCCCGAAAGTGGAAGAAAAAGAGGGGATAATCTTGAGTTTTTTGTTATCTTAGCAATATGGGTATCAAGTGAAAGATCGTGAAAAGACCTTTTCAAAAAAATATATATCATAATAACATTTAGGCACACGTGTTAACACAAATTGTCAAAAAGTAGAATTTTTCGGTGACAACACTAAAAAGTCTGAAATAAAAATATTATTATTAAACCAAAAAACCCGACTGCTTACAAAAGAACTCAAAAGAAAAAAAACAAACGCCTGCAGCACCATGAAGTATTTTATGTTGATATTGTGACACTTGTTTTTTTTCTTTTGAGTTCTTTTGTAAGCAGTCGGGTTTTTTGTTTTAATAATAATATTTTTTTATGCGTCATGCATGAATCGTAAACCGCAATTTACCTTTCATTCATTCAACTCATATGTTTTTTTATACAGACCTATTGTCTTACTTGCTATATTACGTTCATTTTGAATTGTTTTATGGCATTCTTAACAAAAAAAAAATAATTAAAATGTCCTCAAGATAATAAAATTGATTAATAAAGCCACGTGAATAGGTACGTAAATCAAAGTTAAAACAAAAATGTGCGATAATGAATGAGCGATGGAAATAAATAGGTATTTTTGTACTAAGTATATAAATAACTAGCGACCCGCCCCGGCTTCGCACGGGTGCAATGCTGATACTAAATACACTACAGAAAAACTGTGAACGTTGTAAACCTTCCTCTTGAATCACTCTATCTATTAAAAAAGCCGCATCAAAATCCATTGCGTAGTTTTAAAGATTTAAGGACACAAAGGGACATAGGGACAGAGAAAGCGACTTTGTTTTATACTATGTAGTGATATTGTTCCATAATCCTACTAATATTATAAATGCGAAAGTTTGTAAGGATGTATGTGAGTGTGTGTGTGTGGATTTTCATGAAACTTTGCAGTAGGTAATATAGCTTAGACATCGGAATAACATAATTTGTTAAAATTTATAGAGATTTTTGAAGGGACTGGTTCCCCGAAGCGAGGGCTTATTTACTAGTAGTATAAGTAATTGACTGAAATTATTTTACAAAAGCGCGACTCTTCTAGATTAGCACAAATAAATAAACACATGTACGGTCGGGCAAAGAATTGGTTTACCACCCTAAGGTTGAATACCGTTTGCAGATTCATAGGTGATAAAGGCTAGTTTCGCTTGCAGATCGATCTGACAACTTTTATTGCCATCTTTATCCGATTATAAATACGTGACATTTGTTTTGTTCTTAGTTTAAACTTGATAGAACCATTGACTTCGGAAGGTATATTTTGTGAACCGCTTTAAGATTTTCACACAAAACTAATAAACTGTGGGGGTTCCCCATACTTAGAACTGAATCTCTAAAAATTTTTTTTCATCAAACGCATACATGTGGAATATCTATGAATAGGTCGTCAAAAATGATATTGAGGTTTCTAATATAATTTTTTCCCAAAGTGGTAAAATATGTGCCCCCCCCCCCCTGTAACATCCAAAATAAGAGAATAATAAAACTAAAATACATACATCATGTGCATTGCCATGTAAACTTCCACCGAAAATTGGTTTGAATGAGATCTAGTTAGTAGTTTTTTTAATACGTCATAAATCGTAAACCGCAATTTACCTTTCATTCAATCTACTTACTCGAATATTTTTTTATATTATGTTACTTGCTGCTACGGAACCCTTCATGGGCGAGTCCGACTCGCACTTAGCCAATTTTATTACATTACTTGCATACTTTGATGTTTTAAATATCTAGATTGAGCGTCGCCCTACAATGAAAACAAGGCAACATTATCAAGCATGTGTGCGTGCAGGCGATGTTTTACCCGTTCATCTATTGTCTATGTGTGCGTAATGTGTGCGTAATGATATAAAAATTGTGGCTAACAGTTAGTCACAATTTTTTGACACGTTTGCGCGGATTCGATGTTCCATCTAGATATTTAAAACATCTTTGCTTGCACATTTATTTGACTAAATGTCAATTGTCAATTTTCTTTTTAAAAAGAATTATTTTGTCAACTGAAAAGTTCTTATGCTTTTGTTCAGAATATTTAAATCTTCTTTGCACAAATTAATGCATTATCCGTTTCTAATAAAGATTAAAATGTCTTGCACCTATAATGTGACCTATGATGTATGTAATCTTAACAATTAGGTTTACGTCATTATTATATGTCTCTTTCAGTGATATTTCCTATGAACTTTGATGTAACTTTTGATAACTAGGAAACTAAACGAAAACTGGTACACCACTTTCTTGGCCCACTGTACATATGCTTATAAACGCATATTTTTTTTTCGCCTCGTACAGTCAGGAAAATAACTAACTTTAAACAATAAAAATCCTACTTCAACATCGACATGTAGAGATACTCGTAACTTAAAAATCATAGAGAATCATCTCCTTATTTTTATTGTCGGTTAAAAATATAATACGTTACTACAATGGTATAGTTCTGATTGAAACCTCTTTGTAGAAGTTCAGTAAGTAATGCTGTTTATACACTTGTTTTAATATTTGTTAAAGGATTAATATATCGGCCTAACCATCATAAACTTATAATGTACTCGTATTATTTTTTTTATTTTTCATAAGCTTGCGGTCAGCTCAGTGTACGTATCAAAATTAAAAAAAAATCATTGCAATCCTACTAATATTATAAATGCGAAAGTTTGTAAGGATGTATGTGTGTGTGTGTGTTTGTTGCTCTTTCACGCAAAAACTACTGAATGGATTTTCATGAAACTTTGCAGTAATATAGCTTAGACATCGGAATAACATAATTTGTTAAAATTTATAGAGATTTTTGAAGGGTTACCCGAAGCGAAGCGAGGGCGGGTTTACTAGTTATGTTATAAAAATAATTTTTAACGCTTTAGAACCGGATTCGCGATAGTAGCGAATTTTTAATATTCATGTTGCTACCAACTATTATTATTAAGAAGGGTCATTATATTACCTAAAACGACATAAAACTAATGTTATTGACTCACCGTCGATCGTTTCGAAGACTTCTTTGACATTCCAATCAGCTACTCCTATAAAAACCCAAGCAAAATTCGGCTGCGTCGCATTCCAGAAGGAAATAACTGCTAAGGCTTCATCAGTGTCTTCTGGATAGAATAGCGTAGCCCCTTCCGTTTCACATTTGAATTTTGCATTCTCCCAATTTTTATGCAAAGTGTGAACTTTGTAGAAACTTTGAGTAGTTTCTATGTAAGTGTAATCGAGACGAAAAAACCTCTCTTTTTCCGGCTCTTCGGCGGCTAAAATGATAGAACACACGGGTTACACTAAACTGTTAAGGACACTGAAAAATGCTTTGAAACCGCAATTTTTGACACTCACTTGTTATTTGAATGATGTTTATTACACACAAGGCGATTACAAACAATTTGTTAGTCATATTCGCTACAAAGAAGCACCCGACCGTGAATGCCTGCGGTAGTATAATGAAGGCTACATCGGCAGTTGCTTTGCAACTTACGAACAAGATTAACAGGAAAACTCTCAAGCTTAAGTTTTATAGTAGTGACGACATTCATTTTTAGATTCTGTATTCAAGTTGTCGATTTTTAATATATCTATCATAAATACCTTCACAGAAAATTCTTTAAAATTGTTGTTTATCGTACTTGTTTATAATAAGTGCCTATTTTCGCATACTAAATGTTGCATTTTTCGGTTGGAAAAAAATAAAATAAAAAAATTATATTAATATTTTTATGTGATTTTATTACTGGTAGGTATATAATTTCATTATATTAAACATGGTCGCCAAAAATAGGTATATTGAGAATCTAATTCAAAGTTCTCAGCAAAGATTAATCTAAACACCCCATATTTTAAATTTTTGAGTTATGGGAGGTAAGCTCAATAAATATCTACAGATTCTACAGGTAGAGTGCCTATACCAGTTAATTAAGCTTTTAAAAATTCGCGTCTTTCGTATTTGTTTAAAGTTCTTTAAAACTTCCTTCATATCTTAAAACCCGACGTAAAGGCAGATGTGCCACCTGATGATAATTGCCACTTAAGTGGTCATCGTCGTCTATGGACACGGGCGACACCTTTTTTGAAGCTAATTCTACAACTTGCATGTAAGTACCATGTACATAGTCGAAATACGTTCATGAAAATCGGGTTGTAGAGGTTCTACGTAACCAATCTTTGGATCGAACTTCAATCAA
The DNA here is from genome assembly GCA_905404135.1 of Hesperia comma. Taxonomy (NCBI): domain Eukaryota; kingdom Metazoa; phylum Arthropoda; class Insecta; order Lepidoptera; family Hesperiidae; genus Hesperia; species Hesperia comma. The sequence continues at coordinate 6,812,563 of FR990018.1, forward strand.
AGATACTTACCATTAAGTGGGAATATTTCTCAAGATATAACTTTTAACGTCAAGAACAACTCACAAGTTATGTCTTGCAATGAATACACTTAGAATACTTAGGTATAAGTGTATAAATAAGCAATGACAAAGTTTTCTTGAATATTGTTACGTGTCAGGAGTAATGGGTTCGAGAAAATGCCAAAACGTACCACAAAGACTTTATTGTACTCGTAGATACACAAATTACACTATTTACACAGTACACACCCAAACACTACGCACGTTACGTTACGTGCGGCACGTAGGTACTCGTAAACACACTCGTCGAACATTGTATCGCTCGTAGAAATCACTTCACTTATCACTGGTATCGCTCGTAGGTATCGCTGGTATCTTCCTGGTTCCGCTTCCGAAACTACAATGTCCGCGGTTGACCGATCGCCCCTTTTTATACCACTCACGCACCATTCATGCCAATCCAGAACATTCCCGCTAAGTCCGGATCCGATTCGAACAAAGTTCGAGTATGTTCCTTGCAACCGACTTTAGCCCGTATGACTATTGCGTAAGGTCGAAGCGTCGTGCGTACTTTCGAGACGGCTATTGTTCTATTGTTCGCCTGGCATGTTTATGGCCCCTATTGTTTATTGTTTCCGAAGTAAATACGCCAGGGTTGTCACAATATTAATCGTGCGTAGTAATTAAACATGTTTCAAGTCATTATATTCCGACATCTCGTTACGAGCGGTGAAGTGACATCTCTGGGGTTCTAAAATTGGTCATGATGTGGTCAAAGTTCTGTACCATTGTTCTGCTGCTGGCAGCGTTCGAGTGCAGATTAACTTGTAAGTTCTTTATTTAGGCATTTCTAAATAGTACTTACTACTTAACTTTTTCATTCCTTGTAAGTACCTATGTAGGTCTGGCGTAAAAGTAAACACCTGGCGTCATTAAGGAAAGCTATTTCTAATATCTATGTATATTTAATTACTACTGTAAGCCTATTAATATACAATAAATTATGTTAAGTAATAGCTGGCAGGTAATCGAGACATTGGATGGAAATACTTTATTGATGATTGTTTTAGAATATAGAATAGCGAGGGACGTCATGAGATTACATTGTCAAATTATATTTAACTAGAGAACCGCCCGCGCTTCGCTTCGGGACCCATAGGTAACAGCCGCGTAGGTCCCGCTCCCGTAGGAATCTCGGCCAAAGATATGACATACTGGAACGTCAACATCAGAATCCGTCCTGTCTTCGTTCACGGCTAACATAGCCGTGGGGATTCAGTTTCGGGGCCGGTGGCCCCCTGACTGAGGTGTCTGCCGCGGTCCGTAACAACGGACAGGTCGTTGGGTTGGGACCCAGTATGGGTCCTCAAAGATTGTCCAGATGGTGATGTGGAGTATGGATGTCTAGTCCGGGGAGTCATGATGAATTTCACGCTGCCCGGGCGATCAGGCCCTACCAGGTGAGACCCGCTGGTGGGAAGCCCAGCAGGAGCCGATCTGCGACCGGACGGCGGCTTGCGGTCTTGTCCGAGGTGGTTCATGTCGGGCTGCTCCCGCGCAGTAGGTCTCGCGGGAGTGCCCAACGGTCCGGGGGGCGGGCGTGGAGTGGCGCCAGGTTCCGCAGGTGCAGAAACCGTGGCGCGTCCGCGCGCGCAAACATCTGTTGCGCTAGGTGCTCCACGAAGGCGTCCAGGCTCTCAACTCTGAGGTTCCGCTGGATGGTGGCGTTTCTCACGCACCACGGCGCCCCTGCAAGCCGGAGCAGCGTCTTGTATTGAACCACGCGTAGACGCCTGCGTTTTGGTTCGCTCGGGAGTGCGTACCAGGCTGGGGCCGCGTACGTGAGTCTGGGGCGGATGTAGGTCTTCCAGATGGTGGTTTTGACCCTCAACGGGAGACTCGAGGAGAGCGCTGGACATAGCGCTGCAGCTGCTGCCTTGGCGTGATTTACGACGTTGGTCACGTGGGGCTTCATAGTCAGGGAACAGTCCAGGGTTACCCCAAGGTACTTGGCCTGTCTTGTCCAGGCAATGTCTTGGTTGAGGAGCTTTAGAGTGGGGTCGCGCATCGTGGTTCCTCCGAATTGGATGGCCTGCGTCTTCCCTACGTTGATCGCCATCCTCCACTCGTGTAGCCACTTGGGGAGGGCGTCGAGGCATCTTTACATTTTAACGGCGGCGTGACCTGTCTTAATCGAGGTGGTCAGGTACGCCGCGTCGTCCGCGTAGAGGGCGAGCATGGCGCCCCCCTCCGCTGGAATATCGTTCGTATAGCACGAGTAGAGGTTAGGCGAGAGGCAGCTTCCTCAACATCAGATATAACATTTGCCTATGATTTAAGTAAATTACATCTACTATTTGATAGCGTGGTTCAGAACTTGCAAATGAATTTTACTAACGCCATCTACTAACAACATCCGGAACTAAATATCTAGCAACTAACAAAACATCGATCTTCCCATAGGAATGAGATGTTTTTCCGCGGTAAAAAGTAGCCTACGTCACTCTCCACCCTCCTAACTATCCCCATACACATAAACCATACCACATAATAGCCATGTTGCGACGTGAAAGAGTCGCAAACAAACAAACAAACACACTTTCACATTTATAATATTAGTAAGGATAATATTATTTTGTAAAAATGAATATAAAAGAAATGTTTTAACAAGATAACTCTTTATTTCAGCATCTAATTATCCCTATAATAGAGTATCCGAGGCTATCCTTAAAACTCAATAAAAATAAAAATAAATTAGAAAACAAAAAAATACACTGAATTAAATCAAATCCACTTTAGTATATTTTATCGTATTTTTTTGTTTAATCGTTTAAGTATTCAAATGTCACCTGCTACAAACGGTGAAGGAAAACATCGTGAGGAAACCTGCATGCCAGAGAGTTCGCAAAGGCGTGTGAAGTCCGCCAATCCCCACTTGGCCAGCGTGGTGGACTATGGCCTTAACTGAAAACTTAACTTGAAAACGTATTTGAGGCAATATGAGATTTCTATATTATGTTCTCTTTACCTAGATGGGTCGAATTGAGTGATTTGAGTGCCATCGTTATCTCTGCTGATCGATGTTGAAGCCGGTTATTTATTTTGTAAAACTTAATTTCTTTGTAAGACGGGTTGGTATAATAAAACAAATAAGGCTGTGATGTATCAAAATCCATATTTAATCAAGTACAGGAAGTGGAAGAAAGATAATTGTTTACAATACACGGCAACATGGGGAGCTCATTAATAAACACAGACACTGTTCCTTTAGTTTACGCACTGTTAAATGAGCACGGCAAATGACGTATTTTGCATTACTCGACATTATTACGACACAAATCCAGCAACAAAAACCTACAGTAACATCTAATTTTGAGATCCCGTTAAGTAGGTAATGCAATTTGTCAATTTTCTCCTAATCTTACAATAAAAGAGTGTTATTTCCATCAAAATGAAATGATAAATGAATATTTTATTCGACGAAGGTTTTTTAAAAACACTTTTCGAAAATCAATTTACGCCATCGCTTCAACAAAACTGTACAGTGAATAGTATTGGAAGAAGAAGCGGCAAGAAACTCCCAAAGAGTTTTTTTCCTACTCACAGTTACAGATTGCACTAACTACTACTTATGGTTAAAATACAAAACTCATGTCCAAGCTGTTTTATTTTCAAAATAATTATCAAGTTTGTATTTGTAATAACCTTTCGTCATAAGAATGCTTCTGACATCAAAATCAAAGCCACTGGCACTCAACTATTACCTATGGGAAGAGTAAGATATATCAATTTATTTACTACAACAAAAATAATAATAAATCCTACTTCCTATCCTACTTCCTACTAATCCTACTAATATTATCCTATCCTACTATCCTACTTCCTACTATCCTACTATCCTACTTCCTACTATAATCCTTCCTATAATCCTATCCTATCCTATCCTATCCTATCCTATCCTACTTCCTACTAATATTATAAATGCGAAAGTTTGTAAAGATGTATGTGAGTGTGTGTGTGTGTTTGTTGCTCTTTCACGCAAAAACTACTGAATGGATTTTCATGAAACTTTGCAGTAATATAGCTTAGACATCGGAATAACATAATTTGTTAAAATTTATAGAGATTTTTGAAGGGACTGGTTACCCGAAGCGAAGCGAGGGCGGGTTTACTAGTAATAATAAATTATATAGAAAAATATTAAAGTGACATCTAAAGTAGAGCAAACATTCAGTGGTACGACGAGGAGTTACATAAATAATTCTTCGTCGTACCACTGGTGGTACGAGGAGGAATGTCAAATTGCTAGTCGTTCCACTGGTGGTACGACGAGGAATACACCGAAAAATTATCCACTATCGGTAATACATCCAAGTATTGACTGAAACCCCGGTTATTATAAATACACGTATACGTGCATTATAAATACATCCACATTTTTGCCCGGCAATATGCATCGGTGACGATTTTACCGTTATTGATGTCCTTTGAATGATCAGTGACCTTTCCTGCCTTTCCATCATGTGGCTCGTCTGCACATTAGTCTGCAATCCACATAAAAGAGCCTTTACGAGTTGTCAACGTCGTATAAATACATATACTTTTCCCTTATTGATGTAGTTTAAGCTTAAGTTTTGTTGTTTCAGTTGATAACGATATGTGAATCGAATATTAGGGTCACTAAAAACTGGTATGGCACGATCGGTGAAGCTGTTAAGTACAGGATATAGTAAACATTATCTTTTGATTACATTATAATTACTCTGATAATTACATGGTTTTAGGTTTATATTTGATATTAAATTAAATTAAATTAAACATTTTGTACAATGACATGTTGTCACAATTAATCTTTCGAGATCGTAGACGTTCTTTAATTTTATCTACACTTATGTTATCAAAAGGAAAGATTTTTTTTTGGATTTTTAATTTTTGTAGCGAATAAACTCAAAATCTACTAAGAACTAAATGCTTACAATTCGAGTACCTCCACTGCATTCGTGCGAAGTCTAAGTCTTATTATAAATGCACATACTAGTAATCTGGTACAATGGTACATAATTTGTACCAAATTGCACGACTGGGATACCATTATGATAAAAAAGTGTTTTTCAGTACAACAGGCAAACTGTTAAGTAAACTTATTTACTTCACTGCCCTAGAAAATTCATGCTGTTGTTTACGTACAAACCCATAATTATATATCTGTCCATTCATTTAACATTGTAAATGTCTGTTTGTTTGTTTAATAAAAACTTATTAAATTTTTTATTGAAACAGATATTAAACATTAGAAGGATAATATAATTAAAAATATTAAAATTACTTTAAGGGTAAAGTAGGGTTCATACAACAAAGTTGAATGATTTTTATCTTAATCCAAATCTTAGAGTATTCTGATTTATAATTTATTTGCTTTATAATACGAAATATTTTATTAGTAAAATACCAAGAACACGGAGTTATATTAGTCGATAACCCTATTTTTTAAAATGCTTATGTATATCTAATGGGGTACTCTTGAAATATATTTTTTTCCTTTTTATTTGTCGGTAAGTATCTAAGTACATGCTGTGTCAGGCATGTACGTATTTTGGTTTAAGAGATAGACTGACCGACAGACAGACAGACAGTGGGTCAGTTTTTGGGGTCGCAACCCTAGTGAAGAAAAAGGAAATTAAAAAATGGTGTGCAAACACAACAGCTTAATTATTTTAAGCGGGGAACGACGACGTCTTGGTGTGTCTCTAGTTAACTAAGGAAGTACTTAAATAAATTAAAAGTAATTCTTTGTAGTTGTTGATGTTTGCATTCATTAGAGCGCAGAATCTTGTCGCGAGTAGCGGCGTGTCTACACTGGGTTTTCCTATTCGTTAATAATGATGTGGTCCAAGTGTGGGGTTATCTTCCTTCTGATAGCATTCGAATCCAGAATAATATGTAAGTATTTAACACAGAATTGTATAAACATTGATAATTTAATCTAGCAAAAAATTTACGTTGTAAGATAGGAAATAGGTATCTTACATTCAAAATGCAGTATATTTAATGTAAGTACATTACATAGTATCCCTAAATTTAAAGTCCCTTCCATGTCCCTTCAAGAATTTTTGTAAAATCGTGAAAACGACTCAAGAGATTTACGAGGACAAGTAAAACTGGCCATGTTTTAAACGTTACATAGATACAGATTAACATTAAAAAATAGTTATTTTTGTGCAATGAGTGTTTAAATCTAAATCATATTGCTAGTGTTGTAAATGTATTCGACAGAACATAATACCTAAAACTTAACACTTAACACATAAAGTTTATTCTCGTTATAATTTGAACCAAAGTGATGGGGTAGTAGTGTATGTGAAGTGTCACTTAAAGCCTATTCTGAAAGAAATTCGACTCCAACACGCTACTTGCATACAAATTAATGTTTTAAACAGTGTCATATTAGGTATATACCGCTCACCTTCTATTCACAATGCTTCAGAGTTTTTAAACTCTTTAAATGCTCATTTAGGTAGCCTGAAATCATGTAAAAACCTAATAATTACAGGTGATATCAACATAAACTTAATTATTAAACCTACTGAACAATTATATGAAAAGTTAAATAGAATTAATTATTTAAATATGCTAGCCTCTCACGGTATACTCCCTGGCCACTCGTTACCAACGAGGGAATCTAGCTGTCTGGACCACTTTATGCTGAAATTTAACAAAAATAAAATGTCAGCTAATATTGCTGTTCTTAATACTACTGTGTCTGATCATCTTACAATATTTTTATGTTTATCAAAAATAAAAAAAGACTATGTTTACCCTAAGTGTACTACAGTAACTAACTTTGAATTAGCTTTAAACAACCTAATGGAAAAAAATATTCATCTCTTATTATTTAGTGAGGATCCTAATTATATAGCTAGCAATCTTATATCGAAGTTGGTTGAATCTATAGACGAATGTACCACTGTTAAATACTTACCTAAAAATAAACGGTGCATCAAACCATGGATTACACCTGGTATCCTACGTTGCATTAATAATAGGAACAAAATGCAACTGAAGTTAAAGTCTGAGCCTCATAACGAAGTCCTTAAAATAACTTATAAGAGATACCGCAACTTTTGCAACAAACTCATCAAAAAACTAAAAAATAAACACCATAGGGATCAGCTAGCATTATCGGGCAGAAATCCAAAAACATTATGGAACACAATAAATAACATAACAAATTTTAAAAGTAAAAATAGCCATATTCAAAATTTATTAAATATCAAACAATCACCTATTGACTCTGTAAATTTTATAAATGAATCCTTCTCTAAAGTTGGTAAAACTCTCGCGGAGGCTATATTACCTAAAATTTCTTCTCCACCTGATATTAACCACCATAACTCAATGTCTATCCAAAGTTCCTCCTTTGTACTTCTGAATACTGACCCCACAGAAGTCAAACATGTTATTTACAGTCTTAAGCCGAATAGTGCGCCTGGGTGGGACAGAATTCCAAACAAATTTCTTAAGCTTGCGAGTGACATAGTGGCTCCAGTTATTAGTCACCTGGCTAACCTTTGTTTTCAGCAAGGCGTCTTCCCCTCAGTGTTCAAGCAGTCTTTAGTAACCCCAGTATACAAGAATGGAAGCACTGACGACATAAACAATTATAGACCAATTTCTGTCTTACCTGCCATATCAAAAGTTTTAGAAAAACTAATGAACACTAGATTAATAAGATATCTCAATAAATTTCAACTTTTGTCCGACGCGCAATTCGGCTTCCGACAAGGTAGGTCTACAGAGGATGCTGTTTTAGCATTAACTTCCTTAATTACACAGCATCTAGATAATAATAAAAAATGCCTTGCTGTATTCCTTGACCTTAAAAAAGCGTTTGATACGGTTTCCCTGCCCACCCTTCTATTAAAGCTGGAAAACATAGGAATTAGAGGTATACCTTTGAAATTATTTGAAGATTACTTATTTAGGCGTGTACAGAAGGTTAAAATAGGTGAACATGTAAGTGAGGCCTCAGAAATCTCCTTTGGTGTTCCCCAAGGAAGTGTGTTAGGTCCTACCTTATTTCTCATTTATATAAATGAACTGGCCAAGCTAAATTTAGTGGGAGGAAAAGTATTTTGTTATGCGGACGACACTGTCATAATTTTCGAAGGTTCTAAATGGTGTTCAGTCTTTGATGCAGCACAAGCAGGTCTTAATGATGTTTCCGATTGGCTAAAAATAAATATGCTAACTTTAAATGCATCCAAAACTAATTACATTTGTTTCACTATTAATAATAAAACACAACCTACAAATTACCACTCTCTTAAAATACATCAATGCAAAAAAATTGACTCAAATAATTGTAACTGTCCTAAAATAGATAAAGTGGAACATACTAAATATTTAGGGGTAATTCTTGATCAGCGACTATCTTGGCATCAGCATATTATACATATAAATGATAGAATAAGAAAATTAATTTGGATATTTAAAATTCTAAGAGATATAATTCCGAAAAAACAACTCAACCAAATTTATCTGGCACTAGCACAATCTGTAATAAGTTATTGCATTACTGTATGGGGGGGAGCTACAAAAACTAAATTTCTAGACTTAGAACGTGGACAACGAAGTTTACTTAAAGTTATGTATCGTAAACCATTTAGATATCCCACAGAGGACCTATACAAAGAATGTAATTTACTATCCATCCGCAAATTATATATACTATCTATAGTTTTACGCAGACACCAAAATATTGGGTTTAATCACACACTAGCAACTAATACAAGGAGAAGAAACAGAGTCATTGTTACACCTCACACTAAAACCACCTTTGCGAAAAGACAATATTTATCTCAATCTGCACACTTATACAACCAATTTAATCAAGATCTTGCTATATATACCATGACTACACGAGAATGTAAAAGATCAGTCACAAATTGGCTTCAGTCTCTAAATTATGTTTCTACTGAAAACCTTATAAACCACGTGTAGGTAACCACACACACACACACACACACACACACACACACACACACATACTCTCACACTCACACACATTGGCGCGTTCCTATAAATATCTATTTTTTGTTTGCTTCTATAGAAATTTTTTGCAGTCTACTACTTAATTCTGTGTAACGTTTGTGCTAAGGAAGAGTGGGGCAACCTGCCACAAGTGTAATTTACATTACGCTTACTAGGTTGCCTCATCAACTGTATAACATTTTATGTAAAGGATAGACTGAATAAAGATTTTTGATTTTTTTTTGATAAAGACTTAACACGGTTCTAAAACTAAATAAACACTGTCTAGAACAGCGTTTAAAAAACGTTTCTGATGTAACAAAAATCTCCGAAACATTTCGTCAAGACATTAGGATGATAAACATGAAAAAAAAAATACTGAATGTGTTGAGTGCAAATGTTTCAGCCGAACAAGAGGCTCCTCATTTTTTCGGCAACGTCACTTCCAACAAGTTCAGGGAGTATGTTTTAGTATTTTAAACATTACATTTTAGGTGGCCAGCATTTCTTTCGAAGAGGGTATGTGTTTGTCGATTCTGTGAACAATTTCTACAAAATTAACACTGTACCAAGAACATGGTCTCAGGCGAAGATGAAATGTTACCTGGACGGTGCTACTCTCTTCTACCCTGAAGACGATGAAGAAGCATCGGCGGTAATGGATCTATGGAATGCGAAGAAGAGTCAAATAAATGAAATATTTATCGGCATAGCTACCTGGAATGTAAGGGAAGTTTTTGAAACCGTTGACGGTAACGTATTTGATGTTTCTATTTTTTACGTAGTTTCAAGTCATAAACGGCCAGTGCACTGTGCATAGTACAGTGCACGGGCTTCTCCTTATTACTGAGGGCGTCTGGAGCATACTCCACCAAACTGTTCCATTGTGGATTAGTTGAGAGGTTAATGGCCAATTCATATGTCGGAAGTTTTAAGCCGATCAAAGGCTCATGACATGGCTTAATGGTAGTATAGTATGCTTACTAAGAAAACATGTACGGAATCAAGAAAATATTTCTTCCTTAGTTAACTTATAAGAATTTCTTGCAGGAAGACTTGATTCAGACGTGTACAACAACTGGGCCCCAGGAGAGCCAAACAACCTGAGCGGGGACGAGGGTTGTGTGGTAATGCAGAAGGACGGTACTCTCAGAGATGAAAATTGCCTGTACATGTATCCTTTCATCTGCAAGAAGACGCTGAGCACACTGCAATGGAATGATGACTGTCAATTACCAGACCCACGTAAGTCTTCTTTTTATAATTATAAGTCTTAAGCGGAGGTCTCGTGAAGAGCTTAAGTTCGTGCCATAGAACTAGAAAGTGGGGTGCATTTTCACAGATGCCATAAATTCACACAATTACAACTTGGTCTAAGATAACGTCTATTGAACTCTATTGAATATTTTTTGTATTTGTTTCTTAGAATACAAATGATACATAATAAATTGTTATATACATGTGGATTTTCCTACAAACAGGAAAAACATTGATGTTTCCTGTGTACCTACACAATTGTTGCATTACATTTTTAAACCATACAATAGATAAATAATAATAAATCGATTAAACAATTGACGTCTTTTAATTAATTAAAATAATAATGTATATCTACATATACCTACTTTCGCAAAAACAGTGATAAATTATGTAGGTGGGTGTGTATTTTAACTTTATTATCCTTATAAATTTCCCGGCTTTTCCTCGGTCGCCTGGTGTCTGCAATGTTTTTGAACTCATAGATTTATGATAATTTTTATAATATGGATGGCATGACTGAACCATTGAGTAATTTCGGTGTATTCCTCGTCGTTCCACCAGTAGTACCACCAGTGGAACTACGAGGAATTTGACATTCCTCCTCGTACCACCGAACGTTTGCTCTACTTTAAAATAATGTTTGCTCTACTTTAGATAAATGTTTGCTCTACTTCAAATGAATTTTTTATTTCTTTTCTATACTTATTAAAATTAAGTGCATTTTTATAGATAGTGCATATAATTATTTACACGATACTTAAACATAGAAAAACGGTTTCAAAAATATTGTCTGTCCGGGCTAGTTTCCAGAACGAGATCAGAACGGAAGTTTTGTAATTCAAGTACCTACCAGTTAAATTACAAAAACTTATTATTCGTCTTATACCCATAATTATTCATAAAGAAGGCCAAATCCCGGAAAATGAACGAGTTTCTGTGGGATAAAAGATTTTAACTTGTTAAACTGATTATAATTAATGTTTTTTTACTGTTTTTTATGAATCTATTACTGTGTGTTATTTGGTATAATTTTGTTATTGAAACAAAGAAAATAATTTTATATATATTTTTAGGACTTTGGGGTGGAAAATAATAATAAAAGAACAAAACGCACAAAAATAGTCTTTTATGTTTAATTAACACTTAATTTACTACTAAAATCACCAATTACTAATAAAATTAAAATTAATAAACTTATTTTACAATGGGAACAAAAAAGGAAACAATCGACTACCAAATAACTCAAAAAAACGAACGACCACAGTGAACCTAGCGCCGACCGACAAATAGGTTATGCATACTGTGACGTCACAGAACTAGTCGCAGTAAAAGAAAAGATAAAATTTAGGTTGATAGATCCTGATAATATTTATTTCATATTTAAACTAGCTGACCCGGCTTTAGGTGGTAGGGCCTAGAGCTCACCCGGGGAAGTACCACCGCCCGCCACGGTACTTAGTACCATTCCTACCGTGTAATAATTGTTTTAAGAACAATTGTGGTCCGGATAGGAAGGTGTGGAGCCGGTTACACTTTTTAGAGGCGACCATCTCAGACCTCAGGGGTAGCAACGCATCTGTGACCGAATTAGAACAAGACTCATACTAACAATAACTAACTGGACTATTACTAACATTAACTAACGGTCAGTAGTCTTGGAAGAAGAAGCGGCATGAAACTCCCAAGGAGTTTTTTTCCTACTCACAGTTACAGATTGCACTTACTACTAATTACGGCTAAATTACGAAACTCATGTCCAAGATGTTTTATGTTCAAAATAATCATCAAGTTTGTAATAATCTTTCGTTATAACAATGCTTTTGACATCAAAATCAAAGTCGCTGGCACTCTACTATTACCTATGGGAAATTTATATTTTTATACCTATTATCAATTTATTTACTACAACAAAATTAATAATACATAATAATAATAATAAATTTATACAATTATATAAAAAAAAATTAAAGTGACATCTAAAGTAGAGCAAACATTCAGTGGTACGACGAGGAGTTACAATTCTTCGTCGTACCACTGGTGGTACGAGGAGGAATGTCAAATTCCTCGTAGATCCACTGGTGGTACTACTGGTGGAACGACGAGGAATACACCGTAATTTCTCTGTTCATGAACATCATGATGTAGCAACTGATTTAAAAAAACCTAATATGTTAATACGCCATATTAAATACGTGAAGGGGAAATGTGTAAAATATACATGTATGTAGAAACGTGAGCGTGTCTTGGTGTTAACAATTTCATAAGATAAGTAGTGCAGAGAGCTAAATTTTGTATATAATACATATAACGGTATACCAAGTGCGGATTGGCGGACTTCACACTCCTTTGAGAAATTACACTCTCAGATTTGCAGGTTGCAGGTATCGTCGCGATGTTTTCCTTAACCAAAGGAAATGATAATTAAATTCTTATGCGGTCAATACACTTTACTCCACTCCCGTTCGATATGGATTTAGTTTTAATGGCAACCGACATAACTATCAGCATTTCGCCAATATGATTAAGGTTCATTATACATTAACGGCGGGAATTTAAAATGCCTTAAGTAAGTAAATTTTGCTTACAAATTAATAGAACTGTAAGCACACTTAAAAAAATTTGTTTTCCATGTTCTCGGCGACTCCAGTATAGGCTATCGCTGCTCAAGTTGCACTGTGGGTTAATTTTAATACCATCATTACAGATTATAAATACATTAAAGAAATGGACAGGTGCTACAAATTCCACTTGACGCCGAAGAATTGGTCAGAGGCCTTTATAACATGCAACACCGAGCAGTCATACTTGGCCATTATAAATTCTCCTGAAGAAGATCAGCATTTGATCACCTTAACCGCTGAAGCGCCCAAAGATGATATCGGAGGTGATTACTTGCGAGGGGCAGTCCATTTAGGATTTCATAATAAGAACGGTATTTGGGAAACCATTAAAGGTCAGTTGAATACTTGGATATCATCCTAAGATACAAAGCTGCTGCTACTTTCATTATATTGTTTTTTATTGCGTTGCGTCAGAATAATTTGACACTTTGTATTTTGTATACCAAATGTGTGAAACTCTTTCGACACGACGCAATTTTTGTTCTATATGTATACATATAAAATTTTGCATTTTAAAGGAAGGCACATACAAAACTCTATTGACCGCAGTAATTTTCAGGAGTACCTCTTGAAAACAGTGGGTTCAGTGGTGGTTGGGGATACTCGCAGCCTGACGGTCAGGGCACCGAGGACTGTGGCTCCATGTTCTACACTGGACAACTGAACGACATCGGCTGCTGGCACCGAATGTTCTTCATATGCGAACATGAGATAGATCGACGCGCCGATCGCTTTAAATACACTGTCGATGATGGGTAATTTTTTTATCACTGCTGCTGCAAAGTTAATGAAAATCTGTAAAGTATGAGTCGGATTCACGCACTATGGATTCAGTTCCATCGTGCAAGTTTTTTTTGTTATTTTAATATTTGCTTCCAATGTGTTAATAATAACGCTACACACTCAAAGCCCCACACTAGGATTCCCTGTGTCGTGGTCGCCTTGGACAACACACAAGAGAAGGACACATACCCAGACCGAGTACGGAAATTCAAATTCATCATTCAATTCGCCGCCTCGCTGGGAATCGAATCCAGGACCCTCGGAACGGCGATCCGGCGTGTTAACCATTGCGCCATTCGGTGAAAAGACACTATGAGAAGCATTGGGTTTTTAAATTCATCAAAAATTTGGTTGATTACTAAGTGTCATGTCGTGAATAGTGCTATCGGTTTAGTAAATATAATTATGTTTGTGTATAATTACCTACCCCTTAATTAGGATAATATGGCAGTTTTGGCTATACCTAAACAGTTAACCACTATTTGAAGTTTCTAACAGTTGCTTGTGACAGAAACAGTTGCTTTGCAGAAACATTTGCTGTTATGTTAAGGTACACGCATAATATATGTATGTAAATTCTGTGTACGGTTTGACCGAGTAAGTCCTGTAACAGATAAACGGTCAAAAGGATCTGAGTGTTGCTGTGTATTCTGTATCTGTGTAAATATTTATATTCGATGTTTTATAAAATATTCATCATAATAATCATCTCAACCTAATTTCATCATGGCCTACTATTGAGAAGGTTAAGGCCATAGTCCACCACGCTCGCCAGGTCCGGATTGGCGAACTTCACACACCTTTGAGTTTCGCACACTCTCCGGCATGCAGGTTTTGTCACGATGTTTTCCTTCACCGTTTGTAGCAAGTGATATTTAAAATATTAATCTAATGCTTTTGTTTTTTTTTGCAGGGACGACGTAGAGATTAACGTTGTCTGAATTTTGTCTATCAAAAATTCAGCTTACCATAAATTTTATATACGTAGTTCTTAATTACATGAATACATGGGGAGAGAAAATTCTGTGCCGTTCTTAAGAGTGATGCAAATACGTAGCTACTTCCTATTGAATGTACAATGAACCCGCCCAGGCGCCATACATTTCTGAAACATCTCCTTTGAGACTTGATATGAAGAATATTGTAGAAGCGTACCAAACTAAACTATACCTACCGACATGCAGAAAACTTGTCAATGTGAAATAATTCTTGGAGAAATGGCCACGAAATTTAATTTCCACCGATGAGTGTGAATTCAGTGAAAGGAATTATTTAAATCTAACATCCATTCAAAGGAAGAAGAAAAGATTAGATGAAAGCAGTTGGTAGGAGAGCTAATTTGAGGCAAGCTTAAAACTTGTCACATAGCTCTCCTATTACATCCCAACACAGTACTGCAGACCTGGCCGATCGGTAGCGGGGCTAAACCGACCGCGAACTTTTTTTTCAAACAATGAATGAGAAAAAGTTATTAGATACGCTTTAGTCTAAAGTTTACGCCATATTTACAGAACTATAAGTACATAATTTTGGATACGAAGAACAAGACAAGTATTACATTGGATAATGGAGAGACGTTGCTTTATTTACATTATTTACAATTACTTATGTTTTATCACACATTTGTTTTAATTAATTTTGAAAGTGTAGATTTTAGTGTTATTTTTAACCTAATTTTTATACTAAATAGTACACATTTTTGTTTTGCGTAATAAAATTTTGAATATATTTATTTATGTTTAATGTAGGTACCTACTCATGGAACCACTTAATACCTACCTACCTAACTTTAATTTATTAGTTTTAAGTTATTCTACTCATATTTGAGTGGTTAAGAATAATGACCCCAGTTCCATACGGAAGTACCAGGGTGTCATAAGACAAAAAAGAATTGGCTTCCCTGTTTGGGTCTCTACCTAAATCCTTACGCGAAGCCCCTCCGGCTTATTAGCATGGATGTAAAAGTAAAGATGCGCCCGTAACATACATAAGGCGCACGACGAGTGGTCAACATTAGGTTGTGTGATTGAGTGATTGATCAAGTCAGTCTGTTGTAGACAGCAGCGAGTTACACATCTTCCTTACGCAAAATTGATATCAGTAATTACGTCCGCAAATGTAGAAAATATGGCTTCCTGTGCCTTCAAAAATATTCTAACAATTCAAGAAACACAAATAAAGTCCAAAGGATCACATTTCATTATGTAAACATTGAATTGTAAATTATTTACACTATTTCTAAAATAATAACTTTAGTAAAATGGCGCGTGACATATGTAAGAGTGACAGAGACAGCACGACTAAAACTTCCAAACGCTGAAGCGAGATATCACTATGTAATCTGTTCGTTTTCAAATATAGTAACAAAATTCCATTGCGCCAACTTCACGCACAAACCGATTCAATTCATAATTGGATTGTTACAACTTGACACAAATTTATTCGAACGTGCAAGGCAAGTCTATATTATGTACATTGTCTATGCTTATTAGGCTCCAAATTCTTCGTATCTACTACACAAGGTTCTACACGCCAGTTTTATCTAGAACTTAGATATTACTCTTTGACTTAGCTTGACACGCCAGCGCTACCCGCTATAGTGATCTGCTCACGCTTTCCTTCAGTAAATCAGTGCCTATATTAACGCGCACCCGAAACGTTACTACGCATTTATTTCAGGCACTTTTGTTATTTCATAAAGAAAGTTGTAATTTTATTACAATAGATCGGACAGTAATTATAAAAAAATTAAAAACATACTTATAAATAATATTGGTAACCGAAAATGATTATGTAATATTTCAGTTTATAAAAGTGTATGTATAATTTAAATCATATTTTAATTGTTTATTTTTTGCCATCATTGTTCATTTAAACACTCTTTGAAAAAACCAAACCCTTATGGCCAAACAAGTAAGTAATTAGGTAAAGAATAACAATTTCACAGAACCTCTTTATCTCTTTGTCTGGCGGCGGCGGCGGCTACCTTTGAATAACACCTAACTACTCAATAGATGTAATTGTATTGCCATCAAAACTAAATGGGGTAAAATGTGAACGAAGAAGTCGAGCCTGATAAAATAAAAATTAGTAGCACTGTTTCTGATGCTTGATATGATGAAACTTGTTATCAACAAACAACTCATTTTCCTTAATTTTAAAATTAAAAATAATTTCCTTATTTTGCAAATCATTCGATAATTAATATTTTACATCAAATTACAGTATGTTTCCTGTTCGCATCAATTTCATGTGATCAGTTATTGCTTGTCCCATTTCGTCGGTGTTGGACCTCAGTAAATACATCCTCTATAAAATCATTTATACTCGATTTGAAACATGAATTGTAATGTGTTGTTTTTATTTTTAATGCTGTTTATTATTCAAGTTTCCCGTAAGTAAATTCTTCTTAAAATTAAATAAAAAAATCCAGAAAATTTTATAGGCATTTTTAAATTTTAAATTGCTAATTTTAACACCTTTAATTTAAGAAATAGTTGACGCCAAATAAGTCTTTGCCATAATAACATTTCAGAAGCCAAAAACACTTTCCGTAAAGATTATGATTATATTGAAGAAACCGATTCTTTCTACAAAATTAACACACTACACAAAACTCGGAATGAAGCAAAAGTTGCCTGTGAACGTGAGGGCGCAGCGCTTTTTTCTGCAGAAGACGAGAGTGAGGTTTGGGAGCTTACAGAATATTGGAAAGGCAAACAAAGTTACTTGCATTGGGTTATAGTTGATAACGATAAAAATAAAATAATAAACACCAGAGGTTTGTATTTTATATATAGTTTTATGTTTATACTGTCATTGTTCATGAGCAGGCCTGGCTGGCAAGAGCAGGGAAGACGTCCTCAGTTATCTTTCAATAATTTATCTTTCAATTAAGTTAAACGAAATAATTTTTCCAACCAGATAGACTTACAGTTAAGGTTTTTAAAAAATTACGAAATACCAGTTGCGCGGCAGCGAGACGAAAAATGACGTTTAAATGACGTCACTTCTGAAGTATGTTGTTGCATTCACAAAAATACGCCCTTTCTACACGTGTGTGCGTGTTCGAGTATTTGCGCTAGTGATGCTCATTCCCTAAAGATAGCTGCTACATTGTCAGGGCGATTTGACCTTAGGACCAGAAAATGTCACCTGTGTGGATGAAACCTATGGTAATACAAATATAAAGTATCGGTCGAAATTTTGTTCGGTATTTTCTCGCATCCTTGTCACATGTGAACAGTAACTAATGTTAAAATAATTATGATAATTATAATAAAAGTTCGTTTGTATTTAGGTGAAACAATAGCAGGTGTTTTCGCCAATTGGCACGATGGAGAGCCAAACAACGCTGAAGGTAACGAAGACTGCATTGCCTTAAGCGATGATGAGACACTCAATGATGTGAACTGCAATAAAAGTCTTCCGTTCATCTGTAAGAAAACGAACATCATGTTACAATGGAATGCAGAATGTAGTATGCCATAGACTACGGGCCCATGTCGAAAATGGGGGGGTCATACGAACCACCAGGTGATGTATATAGGACGATATAAGAGCACAAAATAATAAGATTCAGCACTATGCCGTCACTTGTAAGCTGTCCAACTGAGTGCTGGTGAGAATTCAAAAGTGCAGGTAGAGGGAGTACATTTTGGTCATATGATTCTGTACGGCATTTTCACCATCGATAGATCCATGAAAAATAATAAGAAAGCGCGCAGTCCCGTAAAAAAATGGTGAGCCACAAAGTCGGTAAATTTGTTTGATTTTTTGAAAATTCCAGGGTAAATTTAGTCATTTGATCCTGTACGGCATCAGTTTCATGCTGTTTCAATACAGCTTCTAATCCATTATTCCGCAACGCCGTACAAAAATCATGCGACAAGGGGAAAAAATCGAGGGTTGAAACCCCCTCTATTTCCGTGGTCTGGGGGGTGATTTGAAAAAGTACGGCTTCGGTTCCAAAACATTATCTAGCACTCAAAAGTACTATTAAAAATAATGCCGTCAAAAAGTTATTGTTCATTTGAATGTATATTAATAATTGCCTTAATTTCATGGTATACTTGATTTATAAAGCTGTAATGTCATTTGACACTGTACGGCAACTTTTTTTTTAACATGATATTGTAAAATATAATTGTTGCATAGTATTGCCGTTCAAAAGAAACTGTTCTAAAAAAAGTTACAGAGAAATACAAAAACTGAAATTTGTTAAATTATTGCAGAAGTTTAAATATTCATAGATTAATAGAATATAGCAATTTCCTACATTTTTCCCTTGTTCTAAATAGTATTAAGATACATAAATTAGGAAAAAATGATGCCGTACATTTTAATGCAGACTATATTTTTCATACATTTCGTTCTATGGATTTTTCCTTGAATTTTTTTTCCCTACAAACCTTTGGACCAACGAAAATGTACGGCATGTAAAAAAATATTATCTGTGCATAAAATACTTTCAAAATAAATTAATTTTATGTTGTTTCAAATCACCCCCCAGACCACGGAAATAGAGGGGGTTGCAACCCTCGATTTTTTCCCCTTGTCGCATGATTTTTGTACGGCGTTGCGGAATAATGGATTAGAAGCTGTATTGAAACAGTATGAAACTGATGCCGTACAGGATCAAATGACCAAATTTACCCTGAAATTTTCAAAAAATCAAAAAAAATTACCGACTTTGTGGCTCACCATTTTTTTACGGGACTGCGCGCTTTCTTATTATTTTTCATGGATCTATCGATGGTGAAAATGCCGTACAGAATCATATGACCAAAATGTACTCCCTCTACCTGCACTTTTGAATTCTCACCAGCACTCAGTTGGACAGCTTACAAGTGACGGCATAGTGCTGAATCTTATTATTTTGTGCTCTTATATCGTCCTATATACATCACCTGGTGGTTCGTATGACCCCCCCATTTTCGACATGGGCCCGTAGTCTACCATATCTGGGTCTGTTTTACTGTTTATTGTTGTTCCTAGAACTAACTATCTACTACTACTAATTTGCCAGTCGCTGCCCCAATCCTCACTTTTACTAACGTACTATCAGTCTAACATTTTTGATAACACCCTCTACCAACTAAACTAACTGTTTGATTCTCTACGTGTGTCTTGTTCTGGGTCGGTCACTGTTGTTACGGACGGCAGCCGAAAGTTAGTCCTCAAATCTATTTCGTATCATAGAATCTATATTGCCTTTTTATTTTTGCTTTAACTTCCTGACATTTCATTGTTTTTATTCAGGTTATAAAGTCAACAAGATCCAAAACAGATGTTACAAGTTTCATTCGACGCCTAGGAACTGGGTAGACGCATACGCAATTTGCTCCGGAGAACAGTCATATTTGGCAATTGTCGACAATGACGCTGAAGCAGCTCACTTCGCTAATCTTATTTTGAATTCAAGGATGGTGCCAGGTGGAAAAACAATACATGCTGGATTTTTTAACAGGGATGGATGGAATACCATTAAAGGTACGTTATGGGTGGCAAGAGAAGTAATATACTAATGGTACAAAACCTGAAGATATATGTTTGGACTATAAGTTAAACTATTTATATGGACATCGAAGATATTTGATTAAAACAATATTATTAAGTTGTGCATGTAAAATTTTAACCACCGGTCAACTGTGTGGGAGCCAATATTTTTATCACGGCCTCATATCAAATGTATTCCATGTTTGATCGAGAGAATCAGAGTCAATTAGTTAGGGTTCTATAATGATGAATATGTAAAGATCCTGCCAATTTTACAGACTATTTAAATGGCCTTGTAATGCCTTCGTAAGTTCTGAGTCTTTTGGTATAATGGCAAGTGGTTAGCGTCGCTCATATAATTATATCAGCATCAGTGTAAGATCGAAGTAAGAAGAAAGTAAGTAGCCAGAGGGCGGTAGTTAGAAAACCGGGCTTTACGACTAGATAGTATTACTATTTAATAAAATAATTAACTTAACCAATAACAACACTATTACTGCTACAGGGGTACCTCTCCATGAGAGTGGGTACAACAAATGGGCGCAGTCCCAACCAGACGGCGGCATCGGCGAAGACTGCGGGGCCATAGGCTCCGACGGCTTTCTACATGATGGTGACTGCAGTGAAAATATGTATTTCATTTGCGAACACGATGTCGTGAAATTATAAATGTATTTAAGTATTTAATAAAATAATTGGACAAATACTTTGGTTTCTATTTCTTTATAATGCAGGTTTTATTTTATTCCATTACGACTTCATCCATTTAATGGCCCCCTACTGAGTAATTCTCTGAATCATTGAAGAAGCATAGAGTATATTCTATCACGCTTTCCTACGCACATTGGTGAAGGGGTTGTTGACTAACCCATGTGCCGGATCTTTATATCACCCGAAGGCCTCTGACTTGGCTTAACGGTACCTACCTAACGGCAACAACCAGTACCAGTATCTACCAGCAATTTTCGGTACAAGGTCATCCAGCAGACGAGGTACCTGATGTTAAGTTGTTCACCCGTCACCCATGAATATCATAAGGTACCATACTGGCCTGAAAAGTAAAAAAATCTGGTTCTCATTCTCCTAGTAAGAACACACTAAGTTCTTTGGCAGATGCCACAAGACAGGTTGGTAACCACCCAGCAAGGCTATATCCCTACCACCCGACTAAGGACTGGAAAAATTGGGATACTAAATCACTTTAATATAGAAGTTCAATGATTTAAAAGCATAAGGCAAAGATGAGCGGTGTCTATGTAACTGCAGCAAATACTATTTTTGTTTTGTGCGCATGATCTTGATTATTTATCGGTTTAAGAAAAATAATTTGGTGATACATCCTACTAATATTATAAATGTGAAAGTTTGTGTATTTGTTTGTTTGTTTGTTTGTTACTCTTTCACGCAAAAACTACTGAACCGATTTTCATGAAATTTGGCACACACATAGAGGGCAACTTAGATTAACATATAGGATATTTTTTATCCCAGAAATCCCGCGGGATCGGAATTTACGCGGGAAAACCTTCGCGTATGGGGTATAAATAGCTTCTAAACAAACATTAATATAAAACTAACAAGTCTGTCTTCCCGGAAATCCCGCGGGATCTGTAGTTACGCGGAATAAACTCCTGCGCGTAGTTGCGGGCTTAAATTTTAATGCGACCTTTACTAGGAGATTGAGGAAGTTTTGAAGCAACATATAGGGTACTTACTGTTTATCCCTGAATTCCCGCGGGATTAGGATTCACGCGGTAAAAACTCATACCCGGGAATGAGGTCGTGGGTTCAGATGTTTATGGGACTTTCAGTGGGAGGTAGAGGAGATTATGGAGCATTATATAAGCTACTTTTTGTTCCGGACTTCCCGCGGGATCGAGATTTACGCGGGAAAAGCTTCCATGAGCGAATGAATTCGCGGGCTCATTAATATCTATTTATCGGGATATCTATACATATATCGGGAATCGAACCGGCTTTTTTTCTCATGATCAACTTTATGTTGCTTTTTCGAGGGTCAGCATCGCTTTAGCTGGTCTTTATGTTTTGGCACCCGAATGAAAAACTACCAATGTAGTTTAAAAATATAATAGTTTGGAATGAAAAAACCCCGACGTTTATATCCTAAAGTCTTTTTATCGATTTTCTCAAGATCTACATAACGGATTTTTGTACGGTATGACTAAAACGTAGTAAAAAATCAACTGTTCTTAAGATGTGTGGAGTGTCTTAACATGTGTGGGGTCGGGATTAACGCAGGAATAACTTTGTGACACAGTGAGTTCCACGCGGGCGAAGCCGCGGGCAACAGCTAGTATATTATATTTTCAATGCAAATGGCACCCCGGATCGCCGTTCGACTACCAGGCGTGGCGGAAATTTGATTGGGAGGCGGAAATTTGAAAAAAATTAGTTTAAACTAGTAAATCCGCCCTCGCTTCGCTTCGGGAAACCAGTCCCTTCAAAAATCTCTATAAATTTTAACAAATTATGTTATTCCGATGTCTAAGCTATATTACTGCAAAGTTTTATGAAAAACCGTCCAGTAGTTTTTGCGTGAAAGAGCAACAAACACACAGACACTCACTCACTCACTCACTCACATACATCCTTACAAACTTTCGCATTTATAATATTAGTAGGAGTAGGAAGTAGGAAGTAGGATTTCCGTTCTCGGTCTGGGTGACATTTGTCTTGTACTTCCATGGCATGGCACCCACGACACGGGGAATCCTAGTGTGGGGCTCTGAGTGTGTAGCGTTATTTATTTGTTGAAGATAATGATGATGATCAATATGATCATGTGATTTGATCATGTGATTAACGAATAACGATGATGATAACTCCTGCTAAGTGAATAAACTACATAATTGAATTGTACATTGAAAAAATGTGAATTAATTAATACCTACCGTTAAATTTGCGGTTTAATTACGCTGTTATTATTGATTGGTTGTTATAATAATTTGAAAAATATCAAATTAACAGAATAACTTTCCTCTAATAATTCATTGTAAAAACCAATTGTACATTTTGCGTTGCTGTAGATGGTCAAGTAAAATGTTATTAACTTGTTTATTATTTCTTGAGGTCACATTTCAATTGATTCGTAAGTATTATTGTGTTTTTTACCCCCGCCCGACACAAAAATAACACCTCTCGTTGTAAGTTTGAGCTGTTTGTCTGTCTGTGTGTCTGTTTGTGGCTGCTGAATGAATAACCGATTTGAATGCGGTTTTTTTAATAAAATAAAAGCCACTTTGCGGTGGTTTTTAGCTGATTTTGGTAAAAATCTGTCCAGAATAAAGGTTTAAAGAACATCGACTCTTTTCTAAAATGTTATTGAGTTATATTTTGGATAAAATTGAAAATTTGTCTTATCATTCAACAATAATTAGCAAGTATCGACGATCCGGATGGCGTTAACACGCCGGATTGCTGTTCCAAGGGTCCTGGGTTCGATTACTAGCGAGGCGGAAATTTGAATGATGACTTTAAATTTCCGTTCTCGGTCTGGGTGTGTGTCCTTGTCTTATGTGTTGTCCATGGCACCCATGACCCACGACACAGGGAATCCTAGTGTGGGGCTATGAGTTTGTAGCGTTATTTATTTGTTTATATATTTTGAAGATCTGTTCTGGGACTTTATGACCAACAGCTCATTTAAAGATTTTCTTAGTCGGGATTTTTTTTCATTTCGTGCACACACTACAAAGTGAACAGTATCCGCCACGAAAAAGAACGAGACAGAATGATACATGTTTTGTTACGCTCTGCGTGCAGATATTTTTTTCAAATTTTTCTTGTATCAATGGACTTAATATAACTAACCTTGTATCACATACAATTGACATCACGATGATGACTTTATCGATCTCTTATTTCCTTCATTCTTTATCGTTCTTTGTCTGTAGGATCAAAAGGACACTGCTACTATGTCACCTTTTTTTGTTTAAGAGGGTTCAACAATTAAGACATCCTGCAATGATTATATCCCCACACGTAGAACTACCTACAAAATCTTTCAAACACCCAGAACTTGGAATCAAGCAAAAGCTGACTGTGAAAAGGAAGAGTCTATTCTATTTTATCCACAAGATCGTAATGAGGCCAATGCCATTCTAAAGTATTACCAATGCGAGTCACAGGCCAGTATTCTTCGCGATATGTTTATTGGTGTAGCAGATTGGATCGTTGAAGATATTTTTGTAACCGTTGATGGTAAGTTGATTTTATTTATTCATTTAAGTTACGAATGTCATTACTGGTATAATCAATATCTGTTCCACGAAGAAAGTGGCTACTTGTTATTTAGTCTCTTATTGTGATTTCTGGGCTCAAATTGTTTTTGCGAGGATTTTTTAGATGTTTTTTCAATCACCGGCACCATAAACTAATGTTATTTATTTGGCGTAGGTAAACCAATATTAGATATTTATAACGACTGGCTTCCCAATGAGCCCAAAAACGGCGGCAAGAATGGTTGTGCAATCTTGCAGTGGGACGGTCATTTGAAAATAGAAAGCTGCAACAATCCACATCCTTACATTTGCAAAAAATTGGAAACTTCAAAATCTGACTTTGCCTGTGGCTTAGATGCTTCTGGTAAGTATTTATACTGATTTATTTTTCAAAGGTTAGGTATTTCTTTTTCTCAGTCGATACGTTTTTGTCAGAACGGTCATGACCATCATGTACTAGGTATATTTGGGGCTACATTGGTACCTAGGTTCATTTGGGGCTGATGTCACTCGCCTCACGATGTCTCACTATTTCTCCCTGGTGACCGTCATTTTGGTGGCCACCCACCGCAGATTTGGATTTGGTCAATCTAACGTAAAGGTGAACACCCACGACTCCACGAGGTCTTACGCTTTCTACCTTGCCTTGCACAACAATACCACAAATCATACTCATACACACTAGTGTATGGTTTGTTACAAAGCGTTCTATAGATGTTTTTTCTGCGACAGATATTTATGAGAATTTATTTGCTTTCGAATCGTAGGTGTTTGTGATGACACTTATTTGATTTGTCCCTACATCATCTTCTACTCATACGGAATTCTAATGCAAAGTAGATATAAGCTTTTTTATTTGCAATTAATGAAGGTTGATGAAAATTAATCTAATATTTATTGGTGTATGTTGGGTTGTATAAAGTTGTGTGACCTCTCAAGGATTTCCATGTCTTTTTGCAACCGTACAATATATCTGTTTCATATATACTTTATAGCAGAAGGTACGCTGCATATGTATTTATGCAAATGAAGAACATTTACATTTGTTTACTTTTCTTACAATGCTTAATTTTCAATGAAAGTAATTTAGGTATTTGTGAAATTGAAACGGAGACAAGCTTCTTTAAAATAGAAAAAAGATTCATTCATCATTTATAATTCAGAAAGGGAATATTTATCTTAGCATTAAATGAGTTTTCTTCTATAACAGGCTACAAATACTACAGAAAGATGAACACATGCTACAAGCTTCACCTCACGCCGAGAAATTGGACTGATGCGTTTGATACGTGCAACGCAGAAGGGTCTCACTTAGCAGTTATTGATTCTAAAAAAGAAGCTGATCACTTAGTCAGCATTACTGCTGCTGCAAATACAGAGAAAGTCAAGGGAGATCACGTGAAAGGGGCAATCTATATAGGCTTTAGAAAAGAAGAAGTTACTTCTTTGCAGGATAAGGGCGTTTTTGAATGGGAACCAAGTTCCGTAACAGCGAAAAATAAGAACAAATGGGTTACCGTTACAAGTGAGTAACTTTTTCTTATTGGTACCTACTGGGGACATCTTTTGGTTTGTTATTCCTACTCCTTAATTTTTATAAGCCTGCATACTGCTGCACTACCTGATTAATAGTTATGAGATCGACCAGAATTATACGCACGCCTTATTGGACAGTACAGTAAGTTCATTTATACTCGGCTGATGTGAACTTCCTTTTCCGAGATGTTTGCGCAGGTGCAGTAACTGACCAATCAAAACACTGCGGCCATGACAGTGTTTTGTGATGCGCTACTTCGTATAATTTACGTCCATGGTATTGGCTAACTATCCTGCCGCCCGCACTCCCTGCCTCCTACCACTATTTTGGCCTTAAAATCGATATCAGCGCAGCCACTCGAAGCTATGTTCATATCAGCCGAGTTAAAATGAACTTACTGTACCTAGGTACCTATACGGGACGTCCGAGAGTAAGTACTAACTCAAATCATAAACCCACTAGGGTTCGGGTTCGTTAGTAGTATAAGAATAGTATGTAAGTCATGTTACTTATTATGAGTATCTAATAATCTAGTAAGTGAGTCTCTTTCTATTTGGTCAGAGATGTGTTTCTAACTGTAAGGTCTAAGATGGTAGTCTCTAAAAGTCTGCACCCTTCTTTCGGCACCAGCACATAATCGCTACCACGATACACCACCAAATTTCTGGTTTCCAGGGGCGACGAATACCACCAATCTTGTGGCAAAATTAAAAACATAGGATTTATCTATCATCTTGAAAGTTTTAATTTTTATTTCTTTACACAGAAGGAGCATTGGAAGACAGTGGTTACAATAACTGGGGCATATCACATCGACTGAAACAGAACGCGAATTGCGGAGCAATGTTCCCCAACGGACTACTGACCTCTATTGAATGCCATCACAAAATGTTTTTCATATGCGAACATGACAGAAGTGATTCTATGTTTTTTCCTAGTTAATTAAAAGTTCATATTTAAATTTTATAAATTTTCCTAGATAGACGGCGAAATTAAATTTTGTTTGTAAGAAACCTTTCATTGTTAAATTTATTTGTTTAACCATTGTTGTCGCTAGTGTTTATAATTAGACTATTTTAACTATAAATTTAA
This sequence comes from Hesperia comma, assembly GCA_905404135.1. Taxonomy (NCBI): domain Eukaryota; kingdom Metazoa; phylum Arthropoda; class Insecta; order Lepidoptera; family Hesperiidae; genus Hesperia; species Hesperia comma. Next base: position 6,839,625 of record FR990018.1, read on the forward strand.
TTAAAACGATAATTGCATTGTTTTTTAAGTTATATCCTAACTATTAAAATTTTAGCTACAGGTTTGCCCTGTGTAGTTAACGTTGTATACAAAGCTAAATAAATGCATATAATAATATTTTAAAATATTTATCTCTTTACCCTTGACTTGAACAACTTCATGATAAGTATTCAGTATTCACCATTTCCCATGTTCCTGACCACCGAACGCATCTCTGATGCGCTGGCGATGGAAAAACACGACGGTCTGAAAAGCTAGAGGCCCCAGGTTCGACTCCCGGCTGGGACAGATATTTATGTGACAGATAAAATATGTTTGTTATCGGGTCGTAGGTATTAGGGGTGAAGGCGTAAGTACTTGTCCTGTAAAGAATACAGATAACTTATTACCGCCGTACAGTTACACGATAACATTGTTTATAAGTTGCTCCGGAATAATAATTCAAAATTAATAGTCCAAAGCAGTTATCTTGCAATTGAGTTAGTACACAGAAAACTATTTAATACAAGCTAGTGTTTGGTGTTTGGATCGCAAAAATCGGATAAGGGAATCGTGAGTAATTCAAGCCTAAATATTTCAACAAATGAAACAACTATACGTCCACTCGCAATTACCCTACATCTACCTCATTTATCAAACACTACTGCGCACCTTCATATAAGATCCTTAGCGCCTGACACACAGGTAAAGGCAATACGCACATCACCGCTATTCAATATTCGCAGGCATCAATTAAGATGAGTAGTAAGGCACCTAAAGCAAAGAACTGCTCCGCATGCTCTAACGATATTGTGACGGCTGAACACATTAAGTGTGCTATTTGTAGTTTGCGCTACCACTTTGAGTGTGTTAACAACTCTGGTAAAAAATTTAAAGAGCTAACAGCGGAATACAAAAATAACTGGACGTGCCCTTCTTGTCGTGCGAAACAACCGAAAGGAGATAACACAAACACACCCGTGCGCTCGTCAAGCAGCTCAACCCAGAGTCAGAGTGGAACTAGTCCTCCTTCAAACGTAACTCTGCGGCGCCCATTGGCTTCAACGCAAAATATTTCATCAACTATCACACTCGAAAATGTCAAACAACTTATGCAAGAAGAATTTAAGACATTTTTGGTAAAAACGGAGGAGAATCTATCCAAGATATTAGAAAGCAAAACACAAGAAATCTTTAAGGAAATCAACTCTATAAAGGATTCAGTTCGCTTCGTAAATACTCAGTGTGAAGACCTAAAAAAACAACTGCAGGAAAAAGTGACTATAATAGAAAAACTTCAAAAAGAAAACGACAATTTGAATTTATCTGTAAAAGATCTCAATAGCAGACTGAGTATTGTTGAGCAACATTCTAGATCGACGAACTTAGAGATACAGTGCCTGCCTGAGCATAAATCTGAAAATATACCTAATATCATTACACAAATAGGAAAAATAACAGGAAGTAATATTGCCGACGTAGATATACACAAGTGCACAAGAATTGCCAAGGTAAACTCAGAAAGCGCTCGCCCTCGCTCGATTATTGTTAAGTTCTCTAGCCCTCGCATCAGAGACACTTTTCTAGCAGGTGTGTTGAAATTTAATAAAAACACCAAAGATAAATTGAACACCAGTCACATCGGCATCGGGGGCGATATCAAACCCATTTACGTCGTCGAACACTTGACTCCGGAATTGAAAAAGTTACATGCGTCTGCTAGATTTATCGCTAAAAAATTAAACTATAAATTCGTGTGGCAGAAAAATAATCGAGTATACTTGAGGAAATCTGAAGATTCCGAAGTTATTGTAGTGCGAAATATCGAACAGTTGGAACTACTAGCCTCATAATTTCTTATTTTTCACATACTTATACCTCCGTTTTTTATTTTTTGTTCTTCTTTTTGTTTTAATTCATCGAGTTGTTTTAGTTGCATATCTGTATATGAAAATATATTACCAGAATGTTAGGGGTATCCGTAGTAAGACACGAGAGGTTAAACTCAATATTTTATCTAACGACTACGATATTATAATATTTACAGAAACTTGGCTTTGTGACGGTGTTTTCGATGGCGAGTTCATCGATAGTCGCTATACAGTATATCGGAGGGATAGAGATCAAACAAACCTAAATAAACTTAAAAATGGTGGAGGGGTCTTAATTGCGATCAAAAATAATCTAAAATCTAATAGGAAATCAGATTGGGAGAGTAGTTATGAAGACCTATGGGTCACAGTAGACATAGTTATACACGGGAAACCAAGCCTAATTGCTATATGCGCAGCTTATCTTCCACCACCCATCAAAACTGATACACTGACTAGTTTCTTACTAAACACATCTAAAGTAATAGAAAATACCGAGCACATTTTATTAACGGGAGACTTTAATATGAGTAGATTATGTTGGTCTGAAATTCCAGGTATAAATTATTTACAGCCATCAAGTAGTTGCTATCTAGACTCTATATTCGTCGACTTCTGTGAAGAACATAACCTGAAACAATATAATACGGTTAATAATTGTAACGACAAAATTCTTGATCTGGTACTTTCTAACTCGTGCACATTATTTGTATCTGAAAATAAAAATCCTATTACCATAATCGACAAACACCACCCACCACTTAACGTGAATCTCAACCTTGAAAAGCCGAAAGTTTTAGATGATTGTCTAGCAGAAAAATACAACTTCTATAAGGCCAACTACGATGCAATCAACCAAGATTTAGATAGTGTGCCTTGGTTAGATTTATTCAAAACCTGCAACAACGTCAATTCAATGACAACAATATTTTACAATAAATTAAATAAAATTATCGAAAAACACGTTCCGAAAGTCAAACCTAAAAATAATAAATATCCAATATGGTACAATAAAAAACTTACTTATGCTTTGAAACAAAAATATAAATATAGAATAAAAGCTAAAATCTACAAAAATCCATTGGACATACTAAAATATACATCGTTAAGATCTGATTGCAACAGTTTGATTCAAGAGTGCTATAACACATATATAGCGCAAATAGAAACTAACCTAGCCAAAAATCCCAAATACTTCTGGACACACTTGAAAAATATCACCAAGTCACCAAACACTTATCCAGATCAAATGACGTATAATGCCAAGGTTGCTGCTGACGGCCTAAGTATTAGCAACTTATTTGCTGAATCTTTCTCCTCAATATACATTAATTGTGATACGCTCTCTACCAGTAAAATTGAGAACAAATCCTCTAATGTTAACCTCATCTGCTCTCTCCAAATCACCACCAGAGAAGTCATTCAGAAGCTAAAAAGACTTGATACGAAGAAAGGGGCGGGCCCAGACAACTTACCACCGTTATTCCTAAATAAGTGCGCCTTATCCTTGTCAACACCTGTTTGCATGATCTACAACAAATCCCTTCAAACCGGAGTATTTCCGGATATGTGGAAACTAGCAAGAATAGTGCCTATATACAAAAAAGGTGGCCGTGACAATGTATCTAATTACAGGCCAATATCTATACTGTCAGCTCTACCAAAGGTCTTCGAGTCACTGGTACATCCTGTGCTATCGCGCCATGTAATTTGTATGCTCTCAGAGGCCCAGCATGGCTTTGTAACCGCTAGATCTACAGTCACAAACCTCACTAACTTCACTAACTTTATAATTCCATTAGTAGATTCGCGAAAACAAGTGGATGTTATCTACACTGACTTCTCGAAGGCCTTTGATAGGGTTAATCACAAATTGCTGGTGACAAAGTTGTCCTGCTTTGGATTAGGTGGCACCCTCCTGTCATGGCTCACCTCGTATTTATCTGGTAGATGTTCATACGTAGCAATCAAAGGCCACTCATCTCAAATATTCAACGCTACATCAGGCGTGCCCCAAGGATCCATTCTTGGACCCCTTTTATTTAACATATTTATAAATGATATTGCGGAGTGCTTTCAAAATTCAAAATTTTTTATTTTTGCCGACGACCTAAAATTTGGCAGAGAAATTTCAAACTTCTTAGATGCTCAGGCCTTACAAGCAGACATAGACAGAGTCGTTAATTGGTGTAATTTAAACGGGATGGACCTTAACCCAGCTAAATGTTCTCACATGTGTTTCACCCGCAAGCGCACGGTACTAGAAACCAACTATACCATACTCAATAACCTACTGCAAAAACAAGAATCTATTCGTGACCTGGGTGTCATTATCGACTCAAAACTACGATTTCATCTTCACGTAGAATATATTTGTAGATCAGCACGTCAAATGCTTGGCTTCATCTTCAGAAACGTAAAACAATTTAAAAAACTTCAGACTAAAAAACTTCTATACACAAGCCTGGTTAGAAGTAAACTTGAGTATTGCACAGTTGTATGGAATCCCACTTACCAGGTACATAAGGATCGTCTGGAGAGTATTCAGAGGAGGTTCACAAAATTTTACTCAGAAGGGTCTCACAAAAAATTCCCGTACGAAGCGCGGTTAAAAAGATTCAACCTCAATACCTTGACGGATAGACGCATGTTACACGATCTGATCTACTTATATAAGTTATTAAACGGAACCATCGACAACACGGAATCACTGAGCCAGATATCCTTCAATGTACCATCACGCTTACCACGGTACCCCATCCCACTGCTTAAACATAAATCTTACAGGACAAATCTTGGGCACAATTCCCTAATCCCTAGGATTTGTAGGCAGTATAGGGAAGTGTGCAACAAAGATAAATCTATCGACTTGTTTAGCAATAGCCTATCAACATTTAAATTAAAAATTAAAAATATAATGATTGCTCCATAACTACGTAATAACATAAGTATATAGATACATATAAGGTACCTCTTCTTCTCTAACTGTTGGTCTAATGTAAACACGCATTTGTTTATTTAGCAATACTAACCCATTTGTTTACATCTTTTTTCCGGCCACGAACACATTGTTATCGTTTGTTATCATTATGCATGTTGTAATTACCTATAAGTGAGATTGTAGCTATTTAAAAACTTTAAAATATTATAGTTATGTAAGTATTAGCATATAATCTTGTTGGTAATTCTTAAATAAATAAATAAATAAATAAATAACGGATATCGATATTAAACTTTCTGGTGATTATAATTATCTATTTAACGGAGTTATGGCTGCACTCATATTATTAATCATCAATCCATATCCATACTAATATTATAAATGTGAAAGTGTGTTTGTTTGTTTGTTTGTGGCTCTTTCACGTCACAACGTGGCTATTATATGATATATATGCCGTAGGCTTTTTACCGAGGTAAAACATCTCATTCCCACGGAAAGATCGATGTTTTGTTAGTTGCTAAATATTTTGTTCTGGATGTTGTTAATAGATGGCGTTTGTATTTATTAAAATTTATTTGCAACTTCTGCATTACGCATCAAATGCTACAGGTAATTTTCTGAAGTCATAGATACTAATACACTCAATATTTCAATTTCAATATTTCTATATACTAATACATCCTAATAAATTCAGTTGTATTTTGAATTCGCGCTGGATAATTTATTGTTTCGATTTTATAATAATATTGGAATGTAAAGGAATTAGAGTATGCCAATAAGTATCTACCTACGTTTTGATTTTTGTTTTGATTCACTTCGTGAATTGCTTTGGTTGGCTGTTGTTGTTTTAGTTTGAAATAGTTATGTAGTGTTAGCTTGTATCCGGTAAATTATTAATATAGCCAGTCTATTGACCATAAAAACAGTGACTCAGTTGACTCTGCGAGTTGGACTGACACTTGGCAATTAATGGCGGCATTGTATTTTTGCTAACAAATCGGCCAGACTGGATTTCGAGGTGTTTAAAAATAAAAGCTAGACCTGAAGGATTTCTTTGTCTTAACTAAGATTGAATATTGATAATAACGAATGAAGTGTATGATAAATGTTGATAAAGTATGGTGGAACACAGTGAAATTATATATTGAATCATAGGCATGTAAGTACCGCTTGATACCGTTTGATGATTTGTAGCATTAAGTTAAGACGTTGAGTGTGAATCGCGCTATGCTTGTAACTTAAATATTATAATGTGTTGCTAAAAAACTTGCTTTTCTTTTCATGAAACCTCACACTCTGAACAGGAAGCTTACAGTTCAGTAGTGGGATGACAGGGGAATTTTTGCAATTCTCTTTGTTCCACGTCCACAAGCATAATATTTTGGAACAATGTTTTAAATTATTTATAATTTTTTTCTTTTATTGAAGGCAGATGATAAATATTTTATTCGCAGCAACCCTCATTTAAATTTTTTTTTTTGTTGCCACCCGCGTTTATATTTTTTTTTCTCGTACGATCACCGACGTCTGTAATTACCGCGTATTTCATTCTTTTCTTTTTGCACTTTAATATCGTTGACTACTAACTGGCTAATATTTCATTTGCTGGTATATCCTGTAACTCAAAGTAATAACGAACAGTAGTATTACGAAAGACATATTAGTTTTATTCTGATTGTGTAAGGTAAGTTGAATAATGCGATGATGTGATAAAAGGGAACGGAATAATTTGGATTACTTGATTGAACAATATTAAGCTTTTAATTGTCAGTTTCAGAAACATGGAAGAGCGTAGTCAAGAAAGACTTACTGTCTATAACGAGGATATTGGAATGCCCAGGTTAGAGGGCATGGATGAGCCCATGTTAGAGGGCGGAAATATACCCAGGTTAGAGGGTAACGGGGAGCCCAGGTTTGAGGGCAGGGGAGAGCCCAGGTTAGAGGGCAGGGGAGAGCCCAGGTTAGAGGGCAGGGGGGAGCCCAGGTTAGAGGGCAGGGGGGAGCCCAGGTTAGAGGGCAGAGGGGAGCCCAGGTTAGAGGGCAGAGGGGAGCCCAGGTTAGAGGGCAGGGGAGAGCCCAGGTTAGAGGGCAGGAGGGAACCCAGGTTAGAGGGTAATGGTATGCCCGGGTTGGAGGGCATAAGGAAGGACAGGACAGGACTGACGGGACGGACCGGAATGAAGAGGCCGTGCTTTTCTAAACGCAAAGAAAGGATTAATGATGACTCTGATAGTTCGTCGGATGGACGGAAACATGACGGGAGAAAAAGGAGACGGAGCAATCGATCATGGGATACTGAAAAAGGAGTAAGGAACAGGAGAAGGAGATATCAGAGTGAAACATCGAGTGAGGGTGAGCCAACTTATTTACCTGGGGGCACGAAGAGGGGAGAATCAGAAACAAATGTGATTTTAGATAAGTTTTTGTCAATTTTGCATAACGTCAGGAGTTCGGATAGACCTAAACTGTCATTTAATTCTAATGTTATTCCGGAATTCGATCCAATGTGCAAGGAGCAGACAATGTTAACTTGGATAACAAAAGTTGAAGAGTGTGCGGAAATATATGGTTGGGACGAGAAGGAAACCATACATTACGCTCTTCCTAAATTATCGGGCGTAGCTAAAACATGGTATGAGGGTTTGCCCTCTCTTTTATATACTTGGGGTGAATGGAAAAAAAAGTTACTCGAATCATTCCCTCATCGTGAGGACTATGCCGAGCTCCTGACGGAAATGCTAGCTAAACGTGTTAAATATGGCGACTCATTGGAGCACTATTATTACGCAAAGGTTAATTTACTTAATAGGTGCAAAATATATGGTAGGCAAGCAGTAGACTGTATTCTACATGGGGTTGATGATCGTACCATTAAAGTGGGTGCACAAGCGGCTCAATTTAGCGAGCCCGAACAAATCCTCAAATACTTTAGGTCAGTTAAAGTGGGGCAGAATAGGGCGGTACAGGACGTTAATAATAGAAATAGGTATGACCGTAGGACCTCTTTAAATATGGCGCCAAATCGACCCTCTACTTCTAAATCTGGTGCAATTAACTCAAGTATTCGCTGTTTTAATTGCAACGAAACTGGTCATCCTAGTTTTAGGTGTGAAAAACCGCTTATTAAGTGTACTATTTGTAATAGACTTGGTCATCAAGCTAATAGCTGTTATCAAGGTAAAAGTAACACGGATTTAAGTAACGTAGAAAAGCACACTAAGGACATCAACGAGAAACAAGTATCTGAAGTAAGTGTTACTGATACTTCCAATGATAAATATGTGTTTAATATCAAGATTAACGGCAAAGTCTTGCCATGTCATTTAGATTTAGGCAGCCAGTGTTCCTTGATAAGAAAAAGTGAGGCTCAGGTACTCGGTCTTGATATAAAACTAACCACCAATCTCCCCGTTCTTAGAGGCATCGGTGCACATTTGGTTAACCCGCTAGGATTGATTACTGCCACTGTTGAAGTTCAAGGGATTAGTAAAGTCATAGACATCCTTGTCGTAGATGATTACGTTTTAAATTACCCTACCCTTCTAGGACACTCATTCACTGAATTACCTGACCTTGTAATCACTAAAACTCCCACTAAAATACTCTTTGAACAGATTAATACTAATAAAATAACCTTGTTGACTAAAAATGATGTTTGCATTCCTGTAAATTCATTAATCCCAGTAGCAGTTAGGGCTGACCCAGAGTTTGATGGGAGTATTTATGTCCGGGGATCACTTAGAGGAAAAGAAGGTAAAGAATATTATCTTATGCCAGGTGAATATGACTTTAAAAGTGGCCATGCTTCAGTACTCCTGTATAACGCATCTGGGGGTAGTATTACAATGCCAAAAGATTTCTTATTGACCAGATCCATTAAGGCCAGACATGCAGATACATCGCATATCTTAGATTGTTGTCAAGTATCTGTTGATAGTATGGGGTCAAACGATTCAATAAACTCTGGCCCCAAACTTGAAGAAAGTGATAGGTTACGGTTACATGAACTAATAACTAAACATCAAGACTGTTTCTCTAAGGGTTTAAAGGATTTAGGATTTACTAATGTTACTGAGATGGTGATCGAATTAGAAGATGACGTACCTGTTGTATATAGGCCATACCGGTTGTCTCACGCAGAAAGGTCGTTGGTTAGTGGCATGGTTCAAGAAATGATTGATAGTGGTATAGTTAGGGAATCCTCATCGCCTTATGCCAGTCCAATCGTTTTAGTTCAGAAAAAGACAGGTGAAAAACGATTGTGTGTGGACTATAGAGCCCTTAATCGAAAAACGAAAAGAGACCATTTTCCTCTTCCACTTATCGAGGACCAGCTAGACCAGTTATCAGGAAATAAATTGTTCACGTCTCTCGATTTAGCTTCGGGATATTATCAAATAAGCATAAATGAAGAATCCCGTCACAAAACCTCATTTGTCACGCCAGATGGACAATTTGAATTTAACCGTATGCCATTTGGTTTGGTCAACGCACCCTCCGTCTTTCAGAGGACCATGAATAGGATTCTCCATGATGCTAAAATTAAATATGCCATTGTGTACATGGACGATATCCTTATCCCCTGTAAAGATGTAGACGAGGGATTGAAACGTCTAGAAGAAGTTTTTAAACTTCTTAAGCAAGGGGGCCTGACATTACGACTGAGTAAGTGTAACTTTTTCATGGACACCATTGACTTCCTAGGCTTTGAAATAAATTCGATGGGTATACGACCAGGGAGTAAGAAAACCGATTGTATTTCAAAATTTCGAACACCTTCAAATCAACATGAATTGCGACAATTTCTAGGTTTATCCGGGTTTTTTAGAAGGTTTATAAAGAACTACGCTATTTTGACATCCACATTAACAGATCTTTTAAAAAAAGATGCACCCTGGTCGTGGGGTGATAAACAAAACGAAGCTTTTGCTCTCATAAAATCGTTACTTACACAACGCCCATTGCTAGCTTTATATAATCCTGCGGCACCAACACAGTTGCATACAGACGCGTGCAAAGATGGTCTTGCTGGTATACTGCTACAGAGCGATGAAGAAGGTCGTTTACATCCAGTTTCTTACTTTAGCCGTAAAACCACTCCGGATGAACGTAAATTACACTCATACGATCTAGAGACCTTGGCAGTTGTGGCATCTTTAAGTAGATTTAGAGTGTACTTGTTAGGGAGACCTTTCGTAATTTACACGGACTGTAATGCCTTGAGATCTACACTGGTCAAACGTGACCTGATTCCGCGAGTCGCACGTTGGTGGGTCCAGCTGCAGGAGTTCGATTGTACCATCGAATACCGGCCCGGCTCTCGTATGACGCATGTTGACGCATTGAGCCGCAACCCCGTATCGGCCCCTGTAGCTGAAACCCACGTCCTGGATGTGTTGGCTGTAGAGACATCTGACGAGGATTGGATTGCTACCGTCCAGGATGCAGATGAGGACGTTCTTAAGATTAAGAACATCCTTAACGACAAAGACGCCGATATGGTAATGGATATCCATAAAAACTATAAAGTAATGAACGGGCGTGTTTATCGTATCGTTGATGGAGAGGAAGTTAGGTGGTTAGTCCCAAAAGGGGTCAGATGGCAAATTCTGAAAAGAAATCACGACGACATCGGTCATTTCGGATTTGACAAAACTCTGCAACGCATTCGGCGTCATTATTGGTTCCCGAAAATGCGCCGTTTTGTCAAAAAGTACGTTCAATCATGTATAGAATGCGCTCATCATAAGACACCTGGGGGTAAACGAGAGGGTGGACTGCATCCTATAGAAAAGGTTAGTGTGCCTTTCCACACAGTACACGTGGACCATTTAGGACCTTTTGTCAAAAGCAAAAGAGGTAATTGTTATTTACTAGTATTAGTTGACAGCTTCACTAAGTACGTTAGTATAAATGCCGTTAAAAATACTAAATCTTTGACTTCCATTCGGGCTTTAAAGGAACACATTAAATGTTTCGGAGTACCTAATCGTCTAATTACCGACAAAGGGACGAGTTTTACTAGTAAGACTTTTAAAGACTTCGTGGCTTTTTATGGTATAAAACATGTGGTAAACGCTGTCGCGACACCGCGAGCAAACGGGCAAGTCGAAAGATTTAACAGGACTATCCTTGATGCTCTAGCGACTTGCACTCATAATAAAGATGACAGATCCTGGGATGAATATGTTTGCGATATTCAGGTAGGCATTAATACCACTACAAACAAAACAACCCAGAAGAGTCCTTCTGAACTGCTGTTTGGTTTTAATATTGTCAGTAGATCAGAGGGAATTTTAAGCTCGGTTATCTCGGACACAACTAACGTTACCGACCCAGAGGGACTGCAAGACATAAGGAACGAAGCGAGCGATAATATCAAAGAACAACAGTTAAAAGACATTGAAAGGTTTAACAGAAGTAGGAAACTGGGAAAGAAGTATAAAGAAGGGGACCTGGTACGCATTGAGAGACAAATGCCTCATGATGGTAAATCTCAAAAGCTAGTAGTGAAATTTCAAGGACCGTATCGCGTAATGAAAGTGCTTCCCAATGAGAGATACTTGATTGAAGATACTCCGATGACGCGTAAACATGGTCGTCGCTATGAGGCTGTAGTTGCAATTGATAAGATTCAGCCTTGGTTGTCATTTTGCAGAGATTTAGAAACGAGTGACGAAAGTAGTCGTGAATCTGAAGTATCTTAATCAAAACTTAATAACTAATTGATCACCCATTTGCTTTACAAGTAAATTAAATATTTAATTAAAGTATTCTGATTAAAACTTCATTAATACTACTGAATAAATTTATACTATAAAATAATTACTATTAAAATCTACAATCTTTGTTATACAGTATATTTCTCTGTTATTTTTCTTATATTTAATTAAAATGGTCAAACTAGCAAATCGGATAGAAATTAAATATAATACTAATGTACATTTTATTTAACGCCTATAGATCAACCTTAGATTATCTACTATTGAGTATAACGGAACGATCATTGTAACAATTAAATATCATTCCATCCATTATGATTAATTAATAGTTATAAAATTGTCATCTCTATATTGTAGTAAACGGTTATTGTCACGATAAAAAAAAAAAATTACATGACTTTAGAATATAGATTTTTTTTTCTCAAGTTCATGGTGATTATATTGTTAGAGAAAGGAATAGCAATCTAGTAACAATAGGAAGCAAGAGGACTCGCTTCGAGCAGGAAGGCCGAGCTGTTAGCTTGTATCCGGTAAATTATTAATATAGCCAGTCTATTGACCATAAAAACAGTGACTCAGTTGACTCTGCGAGTTGGACTGACACTTGGCAATTAATGGCGGCATTGTATTTTTGCTAACAAATCGGCCAGACTGGATTTCGAGGTGTTTAAAAATAAAAGCTAGACCTGAAGGATTTCTTTGTCTTAACTAAGATTGAATATTGATAATAACGAATGAAGTGTATGATAAATGTTGATAAAGTATGGTGGAACACAGTGAAATTATATATTGAATCATAGGCATGTAAGTACCGCTTGATACCGTTTGATGATTTGTAGCATTAAGTTAAGACGTTGAGTGTGAATCGCGCTATGCTTGTAACTTAAATATTATAATGTGTTGCTAAAAAACTTGCTTTTCTTTTCATGAAACCTCACACTCTGAACAGGAAGCTTACAGTAGGTATTAGTTTTAAGGAAAAGTTCTTTAGATATTTTATGAGATTTGTTTGTTAAGCTTCAATAGATTTTAGTTAGTTGTAGTCACTTATTTATCCACCAGAAAAATGTCATATATGTTAAACAACTAAAAATGTCATATGTGTTAATTCTCTTTAACCATGCGGGCGAAGCCGCGGGCAAGAGCTAGTACAAGTATATTTTTATAATTGGAATATTACACACAATTATTATGCGCTTAAGTGGTTTAAGAAGAACGCATGTAATAAGTAGATTTTCCTGTATAAAACGGCACTCTTGCCTTATTGTTTACAAAGTAGGTATATAATTAAACCAATGATGTTTTAAATATCTAGATTGTGCGTCGCCCTACAATGAAAACAAAAAAAACAAGGCAACATTATCAAGCATGTGTGGGTGCAGGCGATGTTTTTCACGTTCATTTATTGTCTATGTGTGCGTAATCTGTGCGTAATGATATACAAATTGTGGCCAACAGTTAGCCACAGCTTTTTGACACGTTTTCGCGGATTCGATGTTCCATCTAGATATTTAAAACATCAAAGAATTAAATATATTAAACATACGTACTTACACTATCTTCAACCAATACGTAGGTACTGTGAGCGTTTAAGTCGCGGACACTGCCGTCGACGGACTGACGTCCGTTACGTTTCCTAGTTAAATAGTTATAATAATAAATAAATGAAAATGGTAACCAAATACGCCTCCATTTTGTTGTTAATAAGTGTAATTGGAGCAATTCGTAAGTGATTAAATATATTTAATATTATTGATGTTTATATTAGTGACGAAAATAAACCGTCTTTTTTATATTGTAGAAGGTCAAGAAGACGTTGAAGAAAAATTTTTTCGCGATGATTATACGTTTGTAAGAGATACGAACAATTTCTATAAAATCCACACGTTGTCCAAAACGTGGTCGGAAGCTAAAGCTCAGTGTGAGATGGAAGGAGCTACCTTCTTCTATCCAGAAGACGTGGATGAAGCTGAATTAGTAATTTCCTTCTGGAATAAAACGCAACCCTCTATCAACTTTATATTCATTGGAATAGCTGATTGGAATGCTAAAGACGTATATGACACTGTCGATGGTACGTAAGTAATGATTACTATAATTTCTCAGATAATTTCACCATATAAGTTTGTGATTTTCACCGAGATATTTCAAGCCCTTTTGGTTCTATAATCTGAGTTTCAAGCATACTCCGTTCGCTTTCGATATGGAATTCGTTTTAATGACAACCTAAACAAATTCGAGCTTTCAGCCCCTCTGATTAGGTTCATTGTAGATTGATTGCGAGAATTTAACGCCTTAAGTAAGTAAAATTTGCTTACAAGCTAAATTGAACTATGAGCACACATTATAAATTGATTATAGTGGGAAGTGGCTTTTCCATGTTCTCTGGTGACTCAAGAATAGTTTCATTTACCGTAGACATAGCTAAAGTAATAAAGGTAATATCTGCCATGGGCGTACGCATTTCCTAATTTAGGGGAAGATGGCAAACGTCCTAAATTTCCGCTCCAGGGGGAGGCAAACCGGATATTTGAGGCAGGATTATCTAAGGGATACATAATTATATAACCATATAACCATAGGTTACTTTATCCGAGGTCTTGGGGGGGGGGGGCGCTCCTTTGCATCTGATATTCGATACTCGGAAGTCGGTGAGCTACAATAAGGTGGTTCGTGCCTTTGTCTTGCAGTTGTTACGTCATAAACCTAGTTTTGTGATAGTCGTCATGAATTTCGAAAGACGTCAAACGGGCAGATAAGCGACCTGGTGGTACCTACATTGTTCACATCAATAACATCTCAGAGACATTACCGATTCATAAATATGATTTAGTTACATCACATCACATAAAGAGCGAAGCGGGGAAATCCCTTTGTCAACATGTAGGTACTCACTTTTTTTGGTTTTCACTGGGTTTTGCCTGTTTCCACAGACTTATACTAGGAAAATTGCTGTCAATTTCGTTAAAATATACATATTTCATACCTAGTATTAGAAGAGTTCAATCATCAATTAAATCAGTTACATCTAGTAAACATTGGTAATATATAATACACGATAGATGACGCGTTTAGTTTCTTTTATATCTGATATGTGTATACTGTGTACATACCATAAGTAGAATATTGCTCACGTTACCTTTTTTCTTAGTAAATTTAGTACCACTTTACATGGAACAGACAATGTCCTCGGTATGAATATCTTTTAAACCGATAATAATATGTATTCAGGTCGTTCAGTATCAGAAGTTTACAATAACTGGTCCCCTGGAGAGCCCAATAACTTGGGAGGCGCGGAAGGCTGCGTGGTGATGCGCAGGGATCGGGGGACCATCAATGACGAGATCTGCACCAAGCGGTTTTCGTTCATCTGCAAGAAACCCCTGGCCACGCTCCAATGGAACGCTTTGTGCGGGATACCAGATCCGCGTGAGTTTGCATGCATCGAACTATTAGTGATCAATGTGCTCATGCCCTTTTTAACCGACTTAAAAAAGGAGGTGGTTCTTTATCGCACTGTTTTTTTTCTTATGTGTGCACCCACTGAGTAAACCTAGTATGATAATTCTTTTTGTATTCGAAAGGTAGTGCTTCTCGTCTGGTCTCGAGTCACATCTGACGGGTAATTTTTTTTACCTCATAACTTTGGACTGGGTTTCTCGAATTGTAAAATTCTTTCTGAACGAAAGCTGGTGCTAGTTGGCTGATCCTGAGGTACACTTGTGTGATATCTGTCGAAATTTTTTTGAGTTATCTCTACTTATCAATTTTGAATTGGATGATTGTTTGGAAAAAGTATGACTATAAAGGCCTATTCAAATATGCGCAGTATCTGACTACGTCTATCCATACATTTGTAATGTGCTCAAAGATAAGTTAAGGTAATTTTTTTCTTACTAAATGTTGAGGTAACCCAAATTACATTTGCACTTATCGTTCTTTCAATAACCAAATCAAATAAATAATGTGTCACGCATAGATATTAATACTCATGAATTTCTCCAATTCAGTTTACGAGTTCAACGCAGCGATGGGAAGATGCTACAAATTCCACTTGAATCCAAAGAATTGGACTGACGCGTATGCTGTTTGTCGATCTGAACAGTCATATTTGGCGATCATCAATTCTGACGTAGAGGCTGAATACCTTGTCAATCTAACTGCTAAGGCACCCAAGGACGATGTGAAAGGCAATTACTTGAGAGGAGCGGTGCATTTAGGATTCAGAAATAAAGATGGCTGGATTACAGTGTCAGGTAATTTTTAAAAACTTTATAATCACAAGAACGCCTGTCTATGTATTTTATCTGCTACTACCAGTACCTACTATTTTTTATGTAAATCTATTTTTTATGTAAAATATTTTTTATGGACATCTGCATAATCAAGGGCATCACCAATGATTTGCCGGCTTAGTCCACAAATCCCCTTCGAAGATCCCCTTCGCATAGCCGCAGGGGATTTCTGGACTAGAAGTCTACAAATCCCCTAAACCATTATTATATCATTAATTAAAATTCTTTACAACGTGATTCCTTGGGCAGATTATGATTCAATTTTGCATAACCAGTCTTTAAGAGAATTAATCCGACCGTGCAAGAAAGAAGAGAAAAGAAAGAAATAGAAATTGCCTTTCATTTCAAGGCTCCAGGTGGTACAAAAAAACTTAAATAACTCGTTTGGCGGCTTACTCAAATCACAGAGTGGTCAGAACCAGCAGGTTTCAAAACCTACTCCTACCTTTTATACCTTTGGGATAAAACTGTATGGTAGCTACAAAATGCAGCAAAATACTCAAAAAGAGAAACTAGGTGCCGTGACATCGCCCATTGTTTGCTGGGTACACTGTAAGCAGGAGAGGTTCATTCAATTTTTCAATGAGTATTCAATTTTTTTTCAAAAGGTGGTGCTGAACCTCTGGTCTCTATTTGAGCAACATCTGACGAGTTTTTTTGGATTCTCTTATAGTGCAGATTAGACTTCGACGATGTTCAAGATGTTCTCATTTGTCTACTTGTCAATGTTGAAATCTTAATTTTTATTCCACAGGGGTCCCGTTACACCAGAGTGGTTATAACCGCTGGGGATACACCCAGCCTGATGGTGGGGAACTGGAGAACTGTGGTTCCATGTTCTACAACGGACAACTTAATGACATCGGCTGCTTTCACAAGATGTTCTTTATTTGTGAACACGAAATCAATATTATGAAAGAACATATCACGTTAAGATTTAATACTGAATAAATTTTAAGTGTTAAGTTTGTCTCATGAGTCTCATGACATACCTATTTGGATTAAACACAATACTTGTGAATTTCGTCATACTTCATTTTCAACAAGATCATTAATTTCAATTGGTTATTGTAGCAAACCGCGAGTCCAATCTACCGTGTATAGTAGACCTACACGCTATACCGAATAACGTTGAATCTGTGGCGGCAAGCGACAACGCGCTTTTTGTTAATCTGTGCCGTGCGTCGAGTCTTTGGTTTGTTCTCCGCGCGCGAAACTGTTAACCGCCGATTATTTGTAAAAAATTGGTTGTCTGTAAAGTCGGTTTACTGACGATAGTTGAACGTGACAACGTCTTAAGAAAATACTGATGGAATGGTAGCATTTTTCAAAAGAAAATTTTAATTTCATTTGTTTAACTTTTCACTGCACTTGATACTCGATCAAAACATGTAAATGTACTATAGTATAGTAGCTGTCCACGCAGACGCATCGCTCACTCAAGTAGGAGAGAGACGGATGTCGAACGCTGCCGAACGCAAAGGCCGATTGTGCTTCTTTGTCGCTCGTTCCGCGCTCTCGCTTGCCCTCAAGCCTTACATGTCATGGACGCCTCAGAGCGAGGTTACAGTCCGCCCAACTTATCTCTGAAATGGCAAAAATTGGAACTAACGAAAAGTCATTCATAAGTACGTTGTGTTCATTCATCTATCAGTTACTAGTGTGCAATGATTGGTCAAATGAATGTCAAATGCGTTCGACAGCGCCTCTTTCGTTTCAGTCTTAAGTTGGGTTTACTATACGCCGCATGAGTCATGTTTTTTCGTGCGTGCAGCCGGCTCTATCGAATTATAAGACGTTGTCACGTCAAAAAGTAATAATTCAGCAACCTACAGTTTAAAAGTTACTTTTCATATGGGTCAATAAGTGAATAATAAACGTATGTGAAGTGAAAGACATTTTTTATTCACCCTGACCTCATATTATTAATTTTTTGTCATCGTGCGACGTGTGTGCGATATCACCACAACTTAAATAAGTACGAAATAGTTCAGTTCAAATAATTTTATAAACGGGAGGTAACTTAGATTACTAATTATTAATTTATTAAATGTAAACACCAGAATTAAATGTAAACACCAAAAAATATTAATTTATTAAATGTAAACACCAGAGTTCTTCATACGAAGTTATTGACTATAACTGAAAACAATTATAAGTCATTGAATTCGTCATAACGAGTAATATCACTCCCTCTATCAAAATGAGGGAACGTAGCTGTATACTCAGACCAATAAACAATAGACGGCGTGCCGTGAACAAAAGCGTGAAGCCGGCAAAAAGTACGCCTCGTCTTGTAATACACATTACATACGGCGGCACTCACACCAAAAACCCAAAAAGACTTTTGTGTTCTAAATAATAAAAAATAAATGAAGCTTTGTGTTCTAAAAAATAAAGTTTAAATTTTTTCTAGTTCAAACTGTCAACGTAGGGCATTCTATTGGTTCCGATGTGTGTTTTAGGCACACTTTTGCCGGCTTCACGCTTTTGTTCACGGCACGCCGTCTATAGTTTATTGGTCTGTGGCTGTATAATTATAATTATTATTGAAACCGAAGTGTTATTAATCATTAGGCACTATGCACACTTTTGTCTCTAAATTGCTTTAAGTACCTATACAGTAGCATTTAGTACGGACGCTCTTATTTTCATATTGATATTAATATTTTTCTTTTACCATTTGCAAAGATAAGAAGAGGTCATATTGATTGATAATGGTTGACTCCGACACAGATAATATAGTAGAGGTATCTGGACTCTTGAAATTGTAGTAAATTATTAATTTCATTACCTACTACGATTACGTTGTAATATACTCACAATTAAAAAAATAAGATATTTGATACGGTGCAGGACTGAAAAGAATGAAGAAATCTATACACGTAAGGCACTTCTTTCTATGCGTTGCAAAATGGATGGAGAACCAAAAAAATACTTCCATGAATAAATAATTAAAAATTTGAACTTTATGAATTAGGTATCACATTAAACATGTGTAGCTTCGAAAAGATAACACATATCATGTTATGATTAAAACACTGAATATTTAGCTGTTTTTTTTATTTGTATTTATTTGTTAATAACAGTTATTTACGTATGATATTTATCGTGGATAATTTATGTACATAATATATTATATGGATGTTATGTATTACCACAACACATGATGATTATTGTGTGCCGTGGCTTTTGTCAAATGATTAAAATTATAACGAATAATATTGTAATTATGATAAGTTTGATATACAACGTGGTTACCACCATACAACAATATGGTATAATTACCTATACAATGGTATCCAACTTGTTTAATAGGTACCTAGGTATATGCGTGGTGGAAATAATTACAAACTATCTCTAAAAATCTTTGAATAATAATAGGGTATCTTAATTATTATTCATTATTTAAAGGTATTTGATTAATTTTATCAAAGTCCAATACACAAAAAAGCTCCCTGCATAAAACGCATTTCAACATTCATTTGTAACGAATAAATGAACTTATTGACTAATTATGTATTTTTAGATTGGTAAATCTTAGATGTTAATAGCTACACCCCAATAATTTAACGCAATCGATGACATTGTGAGAGGGATAAAAATTTTACTTCCACCAATTTCATCCTCGAAAAAAGATATCAATTAAAGGTAAAAAAATACAAATCCACTTCAACCAATACATACAAATAATATGAAATACCTACTGTCTTCGTTACAGAACTCCATGACCATCCATGAAGTCCATGACTAAAAAAATTAAGAGGACCTACCTACTTAAACTTTTAAAAATATTTATATCTTCTTTATAGACGTAAACTTCGTTACTCATCGAATACAGCGTTTCCAACGAGTGGTAAGTACCAAACCACAGGAATGTAGCTTAACAAAACTTTGAGAGGCGGTAAATACGTGACCATCACATACAGCAATAATAAATATAAGAATGCAGACACCATCAAATCCAGCACGAATAATCTGAAACAAGAAAGGATATTTTAGATAACCATAGGCAAGGTTTTTACTTGTAATGCAATAAATTTATTTATTTATTTAAGCTTTATGCACCATACACAAGTACAGTAACAAAGGCGGACTTAATGCTAGAAGCATTCTCTCCCAGTCAACCTTCGGACAGTGTGAACACTACGAAATGGCGGCAAGGATGTAAGGAACAAAAAAAAAATCAAAAGAACAGTAATAATTATTAATATTATGCATATACGATATTGCTATTTATAGAAATAGGATATAAAATAATATAAATATATATAAGGAATAAAACATATAATATATATCATAATATAATATATAATATACTTATGAATATATAAATAAAATAAATAAACATAACATATATAATATACATACACAGATAAATAAACCGTACATAAAAGAGATGATCGACGATAGGGCAAAACTGGGTATGACCTAACTATCCGTCTGATGAAACTGCGCGTGAAGCCTTTTTTTAAAGGTGTGTTTGCTGACTGGCTTTCTGAGATCAACAGGGAGATCATTCCAAAGTCGAACAGCTTGAACGGCAAAAGAGTAGGAAAGGAAACCAGAATGGTGACGTGGAACAGAGAGAAGTAAACTCTCAGTCGAACGTAGTTGCCGTTCATGAGTGTCCCGCAGAAAACTGAACTTATGTTTTAAATACGTAGGTGATTGTTCATCATATAAGATAGAGAAAAGAGTAGAAAGTATCCTGATTTGTCTCCGTTGTCGAATAGGAAGCCACTGAAGCTGAGAACGAAAAGAAGACACATGGTCAAACTTACGGAGACAAAATATGAAGCGGATACAATTGTTAATTAAACGATCCAGCTTATTCAGCTGATCTTCATTAAGATCGGTAGTGCACACGTCGCAATAATCAATTATGGGGAAGATGAGAGATTGCACCAGATTTACCTTTGTTTTGATCGGCAAAAAGTTTCGTAGCCTATTAAGGACACAGAGATTAATTGTTGCTAATCGACAAATCTCACGAATATGAAAACCCCAATTTAATTTATTATCCAGAAATATGCCCAGATTCTTAACAACAGGGGAAAAGGGGATAACTGAACCCTCATACCTAACCGGTGCGATGAGGTCTAAATCGATTTTAATCAACTGTCGATCACTACCTATGACTATAGCTTGGCATTTATTTGGATTAACTTGTATACCAAATTTACTCGACCATGTAGCTATGCGGGCCAAATCCATATTGATGTCATCAATTGCTTTATTGATTGACCCAACATCCGTTTGAGAGTAAATTTGGAGGTCGTCGGCATAAAAGTGGTGAGAGCAACAAAGACAGGAAGAAAGGGAGTTAATAAATATGGCAAAAAGTAGAGGAGATAGTATCCCTCCCTGGGGCACACCAGCAGAAACTGAGTACCATTCTGATATCTCTTGTTTAAACCGTACAGCTTGCTGGCGACCACAGAGATAGGATGAAAACCAACTAAGGGTATCAGAGGAGAAATTAAGGTTACGAAGGATGGCTAGAAGAATATCATAGTCCACCATGTTAAACGCATTGGTAAAATCAATGAGAACAAGGATGGTGACCAGTCTACTCTCCATCCCCTCCCGAATATCATCCGTAACCTTAAGAAGAGCAGTTGTGGTGCTGTGACCTGGTCGGAAACCAGATTGAAAGGGAGATAAGTAATTATTGTCCGTTATATAGGCCGATAATTGTTTGTGAACTATAGCTTCAAGAACTTTAGATAGAAATGGTAGTATAGATATCGGCCTAAAGTTGTTAAGTTGACGAGGATTAGATATTTTTGGAAGAGGGATTACATATGCCTTACGCCAAGAACTGGGATAGACACCTGTCAACAACGAAGTATTGATGACGTGAGTGATAACGGGGAGAAATTCGTCAAGGACCAGAGAAAGCATGTTACGACTCACGTCGTCACAGCCCACAGCTTTCGATTTTATCGATAAAAAGGTTCTACAAGTGTCATTTACCGAGACATTACATAGTTGGAATGGTGCACATTGAAGAGAGGCCAGGGAATCAATTTCAGAAATAGTGTTGGACTTGAGTGTATGACTAAGTGAAATAGTTGAAACAAAGTGAGCGTTAAGATCATTGAGAGAGAAAGGTAAATCTTCAGGCAAAGCCGAGCGTTTACCTATACCGAAAGATTTGAGAAATTTCCACATATCGGCCGGCGAAGAACTACTCAGGTTATCACAGAAGTAACTGCGCTTGGCTGCTCTCACCATTTGGTTGCAACGATTGCGACAGTATTTGTAAGCGACCCAGTTTTCATTACAACGGTCGCGCTTAAATTTCCTAAAGGCACGATCCCTGCGTGACATCGCCATACGCACACCTCTCGTAATCCAGGGAGCGGGTGGTCGCCTCAATTTGACTGCTCTGACCGGTGCATGCGCATCAAACAGTTTTAGAATTATAATATTCAATTGTACGACCTTATCATCAACTGAAGACGCTTCATACACCGGACTAAAATCAACCAAAGAGGCATCACGCTTCAACTCCTCTGAATCAATGCCTGTTAAGTTACGCATGAAGATTGTGACGGGCTTAGTTTTGGGCGGTTTAAGTTTGTATGTAAGATAAATTAAATCATGGCGCGAAAAACCAGGAGCTGACATCTGACCGTGTGTGAGAACTAGATGAGGTGACGAGGTTATCGATAAGTCGAGCCAGGAATCAGGCGAATCAAGATTGTGATGGGTAGGATTGGACGGAAGAAGTGACAAATTTACGGAGGAAAGGATGTTATGGAAATTGTGAGTCTGAGTAGAGGATTTAAGAAGGTCAGTGTTGAAGTCACCCATGATTATAACATGTGCATAATCTGAACAAATAGTTTCCAGAATTGCTTCAAGACTGGAGAAATAGTTCGTGGCTGGGGGACAATAGACAACACCAAGAGCGACTTTGGAACGCCTGATCTGGACCTCCAAAAAAAGGTACTCGGCAGAGGTTGAGAAGGAAGAAGGTGAAGCAGCAATAACAGAATATGGAAACTCATGGTGCAAATAAATTGCTACTCCACCACCTCCCTTCCAAGTGCGATCATTACGAGCGAGTACGTAGCCAGGCAAACTAAATTGAGCTGATTGCAAGGTGGGTTTAAGCCATGACTCAGAGACTAGAATAGCATGTACAGGAGGTGTTGTAAAAGTATTTAATAGCTCTGAGTGATGGGCAGGTATACTCTGCGCATTCAAATGGCACACATTGAATGTGTCGCATGAGTCTAAAAGATGAGTATTAAGCAAATCACCTAAGGTATAAGAATCGGAAAAAGACACTTCACTGGACGCAGATGAACTGTTAAGGTCAAAAGCAGAATGAAAAGAATCGTCAGACATTATCACAAATACATACAATAAACTATGAATATAAAATAAAATAAAAACAGGATAATAAATATATAATAACAATAATAATAATATAAATACTTTATATTATATATATAATATGACAGTTGAATTTATAAGGCTTTGATAAATTAGTAGAGGAACCCACTGTCCCACCAGTTAAAACTTGGTAGAGAATTCACAAAAGAAGTACAATAGATAATTATGAAAAACCTCCTGACTGGTTAAGGCTAGTTAGTTAATACATTCTGTACCGTCAGTGAAAAACAGTATAAGTCTAAAATATGAAATGTTGGGAAATTCAAAAAGAAGTTTTAAAATTTTCGAAAAATTATTACTTCGTCAGTATTTCATGTAGTGTTGAATGAAAGCTCAATAGTTAGTGTTTATCAAACAGTTTTTCAATATTTAATTATTTTTTATCCATCTTGGTTTTTGAAATTTGAAATTAAAAAAAAATGCGAGTTGTATCACTAGACACGAATTTTACTTTTGTGTTTAATGATGTAAATTGATTTGTATCAATTTACACGTGGCTTCTATATGGAGATTAAGAATACAAGTCGCGAATAAAAACGATTTTTTGAACAATTAAAAGACACAATCAAAATTATGTAAAACAAATTTTGTAAAAAATTATGCCATACAAACGATGTTTACATAATTTTTTAGATAACAGAGACTTTTTTAAAGTTATATTGGTTTACACCAAAATATTTATGTATTTTTCTGTGTAAAATGTGCAGATTGGCAACAAAAACTGAAAATTTTTAATTATCAAACAAAAATGAACTCCCCGTCTCAAAGAGTAGGTACATAAAGTGAGTCATGCTCATGCCTACAAAATAAAAAGAGAGCCTTTTTTCTTTCGCATAGTAGGTATACTATAGTATACTAGGTTTCGTATAGTAGGTACACTATCATGAGACCTGTCGTAATGTATCATGGATCAGAAAGTTGGGCTGCAAAGAGGACGGATGAGGGACGATTGCATGTGGCGGAGATGAGAATGTTAAGGTGGATGTGTGGAGTGACGCGAATAGTAAGAAATTAATATATTAGAGGAAGTCTGAGAGTAGCACTAATAACCGAAAAGTTGAAAGGGAACAGAATGTCGTGGTATGGGGCATGCCACGAAGCGAATGGATACTTATGTGACGAGAAGAGAGATGGATATGAATGTACATGGACGGAGGGGACGAGAAAGATCAAAAAAAAGATGGATCGATTGTGTGAAAGAAGATGGAAAACAAGAGAGTTAGGGCTTGTTTCACCACTTCCTGATAAAGTCCCTAATAGTTAATTAGGAACTTATTTTCCATATAAATTACAACTTTCGTTCCACTAGTTTCGGATAGAACTATCTGGCAGATTAACTGTCGGATAAGTTATCAGCGCTTCAAATGACTGATAAAGACGTTATTTGGCAGATATCACTGGCGTTTAGTTTCTCTGAATGGATCGATATTCAAAAATGAAGCAAAGGTTACAAATCTTACATATTTCGATTTACATGGTCAAAATATACTTGCAAATATATAAAAAGAGTTAACTTGAATTATTTTTAACTAAAAGTATTTGATTACTTAAGTTTTTATAATTTGTCTCAAGTGACGAAAGTTTACGTAGTAGTAACGAAAGGCAATGTAGTGGATAGTGGTAACTGCCATATAACTATCTCACACTTTATCAGGAAGTGGTGAAACAAGTTCTTAATGTCTAGATGACGACTGATAAGGCAGAGTAAAAGAAAAGAACATGTTGCGCCGACCAAAAATAAAATAGGCATAATGAGCACGAGAAAGAAGAAATCAAATTAGCCTTTATAAGAGCAGTAGGATATAGCAAAACGAAATCACTCTTAATAGTCACTACTCATTATATTATTATGTAACAGACTATATAATAATCTTCATTAAACTAATACAAGTAGGTAGAGTTGTATTAGTTTACACAATCTTAATAGTCACAAACTAAGTAATAATCTACAGACTTAAAACTAATACAAGTACAGTTGTATTAGTTAACACAAACTTAATTGTTAAACTAATTTTGTGAATTAAAATAAAACATAATTTATATCAGTTTACACGTTTATAAGGTAGCGAAGAAATATTTTATAATAATATAAGTAAAGTTATAAATGGATAAACACGAAAAAACTCTTACTTATACCACTATCCACAAAAAATATCTCCGTTTCTATTTGGCGTAGGACTAATCTGAATATACAGAACGGTAGGTAATTTTTTTTGTAATTTTATTACGTAAAAAAATAAAAAATCGTATAAGTCGAGTTATACTACTTTTCACTGACGGTACAGCATTAATTATTTATTAAAACTGAAAAAGGCAGCGTAACTAAAACACAAAATAAAAACAAGTGTGTATCGTAATTACAAATATAAAAAAAACTAATGTGAACGCCAGTTCCATAATTAATCTGTGAGTCAGCCATAGACAATCCATATCTACAATAACATCTCTATGACAATAACATACTCTATGACAGTCAATGATACTGATAGACAATAGACAATACAGACATGACTCGCATAACAGACTGACAGTAGGACTGACAGACTGACAGACAGAGCATTTCAAAACAAGAAAATAGTGCTGTTGATTGACATTTAACATTGGCGTTGACAGTTTGAGATAAAGTGAACTATTTTTATCTTTCTAAAAATAAATAATTAAGAGTAGGTACTGAGTACCTACCCTAAACTTATACATATTGTTCGAAAAAGTAAAAGTTAAACGGAGGTAAATTGATGAGTTATAAGCAACCTGAACAATAAATACGGACATTATAATATAATATAAGAATAAGCGGATGGAAAACATAACAAGACACCAAAAAATTGTTTTGCTCGATCAAATGCTCAAACTCATTTTTTTAACCTAGCCGCTCTTTTAGTCTTGACCTGAGCATCACAAGGGCCCACAGCTAGAGATGACGCAGCCGGTGCACTTCTCAGCTCACAATCAGCAGAAGGCAAAGCTTGCAAGGCCTCTGTCAACTCCTCTTCGGAGCTGATACGCCGCTTTGACCCATCGTGAAGCTTGACATAAACATTACCGTCCATAGTCCAGCAGTTACGGACGCCCATCTTGCTACGAGCCATATTAAGGAGAGATTGGCGTCGCCGAGTGAGAAATTCAGCAACAGCAATGGATGTACCCTTGAGGTTGACTTTTTTCTTCCACACAAGGGACCTCATACGCAGTTCAGTGAATCGAACCAGAACAGGTCTACTTTTATTGTCAGAGGGTCTGCCAAGCCGGTGACATGCTTCAATATGGGTGTTTTCAAACTCAGTAACCCCTAGCTTGTCAGTGAATAGCTTTGTCATGTACTCACTTAGAGAACCCTCAGTGTTCTCAGATACTCCGGTGAACAAGAGACAATTCCTCCGGTGCCTCGTCTCAGCTACGTCCTGCATTTTTGTACATTCAAGAATTAAATGTTGAAGCAAGGACAGAACCGATGAAACTTCTTTTTTGAACTCCATAAACTCCTCATGAAGACGGGCTATGGTGATGGTGCTCTGGGGTACTGATTTCAGCTGGTTCTCAAAATCTGCAATCTTCTTCATCAGCAAAGTCTCCATAGCATGCTGAGTTTCTACCACAGTTTCATAATTAGCCATTGTGACTTTCAAAATTAGCAGTGACACTACACAGTTAAGGTTAACTAGTGGGACAGTGCAAAATAACTAAATTTAAGGCATATATCAGTGAACTTATTATGGATTATCACTAAACTGTAAGTAAATTTAGAACTTTTGCCCAAATACAAACAGAAATTTAAAACTATGTATTTTTAATTCGAAAATAATTGGAGAAACACTATAATCGCCTTTTTCACATCTACCGCCTTTTAATTATTCCTTGACTTACTTGACTTAAATTGACGTTCAATAGTTTTTTTTATTGTTAAATATATTACAGGAATTCTTTGAAGCGATAGTGTAGTTTGTTTGACTATAAAATGTTCCTATTTGTAAGTAGCAAAGGAGATGTTTCAAAATGTATGGAGCCCCGGCCACCATTTTGTACACCATACTAAAAAATGGAGAAACACAATTAAAACAGTTTTCAATCATCCAATTCCTTTCAATTGCTTTAGTTTTGTGGTATAACGCAAAAATGTACACTTAAAATTGCAACACAAAAACAAAAGTCTGTCATGGCGGTAAGCTGTCATCACACGTCATGTTGGTTAATTTGATAGAAGTTTGACATATGTACCTACAATTCTGTCATTTAAAGTGACAGTAGACAGTTCGCGATCTATGATCAATGACAACTTGGCAAGACGCCATGTTGAAAATTCATAAAAATGAATTATAAATACAAAATTTGTACCAGAAAAGTATGCATTTAAGCAATTTATCTTTATTTTTCCCAAATTCCATGAATTTTTCTCGATTTTTCGAGGTACTGTACATATTGTGGGCCGGATTTGAAACATCTCCTTTCGAATTAACTTCATTTTAAAGTTGTGTGAAATCCACCCATCCGCACTTGGCCAGCGTGTTTGACTGTGACTATTCTGAGAAGAGACCGTGCTGAGCTATATGTATGACAGTTATGGGTAGCAAGGATGATGACGAAATAAATAAATAACGACGAGACTTAATGAAATGATTTGGCAGCTAAGCAATTGGTGACGTTACAATCATTCACACGTAATCAACAAACAAACTAAATATATTTAATACCTACTTCTATTTATTATCCATAGATACTTTACTCACATATTATTTTGCAGTCTAGCTTTCGGTAGGTTTTCCATTTTTTCCTTCAGGCAGTACATTTTCCCGCCTATCATGCAACTTTCTATGTACGGTACAATGTCGATTTCTTTTAAATTCATGGGGAACGTTGCGAAGTCCACGGGATTCAGTTTGGTCGCGAGTGCCTTAAAGTTATGTGTGTCAAACCACCATTCGCGCGTCGTGAAGTATTGTAATACTTCCAGCCCCACCGTAATTCTCTTTTGAATTCGCACCATACTGAAATAAATAGTTAAATACATATAATTATAGAATTAACCTTTTATTTCTACACCTAAACTTAAATTACAATAAGTTACTGGATGAACAAGAAACAAAATGGCAAGTTTATCTCTATGACCTTTTGTAAAGGACATACATGGGATTGCAAACAGAGCTGATCAGAAAACTTTAGGTTTTGTAAGCGACTGGGATGGAATGACTAAGGTCTGCGCATGTCTGACGTAATATAGGTCATAATTCTGTAAATAATAAATGTACCTAGTACCTAATATAATAAATCTATAACGCATCGTAATAAGTGAGTAGGTAGTTATACCACCGCCGCGCCTGCGAGTCGGCGAGAAAAGCTCGACTGTTTTCTCTAAAGAGATGCAAATGGATCTTGCGCATATATGCATCTCTATTATTTGCATGGAGTGTCATTATTTTTGGTAAGTGTCTTGAGCGAGAATAGCCGATAGTTACTCGCTACTCGCCGGCGTCGGGACACTAGCGAAGCGCTGTCTTCAGTCAGATGTAAGTCGACCATTACAACCTTATAAAAATATAATTGCATATCGACATCCGCGTCTCGTAGATGCGGTTCGACAAGAAGAACAATGCAAGCATGATCAAGCAATTTAATTATTGGAAATAAGTATCCAGATAATAATAATATATATAAAAGCAGAAGGTGAATATCATGTTTTACAGTTAGTACTTATTTAGTCATTAGTCGTCACTAAAGTGCAAGTAGGATTATTAATATAAAATTAGGCACTTACAATCTTTTCTGTCCAAAAATGAGCATCAGGAAGTCGATTAAATACGCAGGAATGATATGATAGAAGAAGACGCACAGGTCATGAACGAATTTGTTGTGTCTGATGTTCCCATTGGGGTACCACAAGGGACCTTCGAATGGGAACTTGCGTACCGACGCCTTGCCAACATCCAATACTTCTCGCCAAGTGGTGTTCCTGTCATCACCGGTGGTCAAATTGAAGACGGGTATTTCTGCAGGCCTGGTGACAAAAAACTTATTGAAAGAAAGAAATAAATAAAAGAAATGGATTTATTCCTATTAATTTCACCACACACATTTACAAAACTTAAAATGTCAACACACCCAGGCAATGGCACCCAGATCACAGGGGATGAGTGTTTAGGTACTAGGTAACCCAGTAGAAGCTGTCCTGCAATAAATATTATATCGCCCTCACTTCGCTTTGGAAAACTTTTTCCTATTGGTAGTATTTTCAATTCGAACCAGTAGTTCCTGTGATTAGAGTGTTTAAAACAATTATATTATTAGTATCTATAGATAGTATAGATTATTTAATCAACATACTTTTCGATTTGTGTGTTGATGTAGTACGGGATAACAATGATGGCGTTGATGGCGCGGTCCACTGGGATGACCTCGGCGTGGTAGTGGCCGTAGCAGTGCATGGAGCGGATCACGCCCTTGCCCGCGCCGATCATCAGCCCCACCGGACCATTGAGATTGTCCACCCAACCCGGCATCGGCTCCTTGTAGGATGGCGTCACTTGAAAACGTTGGAAAATTATATACGGAGTTTAGAGGTGAAAATGACAAGGAATAGTTATTTGTAGTCGAGGTATTTTTAGTTTTCGAAGTGTGATTTATTTGAATTAAAAATTCAAATGTTCCGTCCATTATAGGTACTATTTTAAGCAAAATTGATAATATTCATATTACACTACTTTTACATTTGACAACATTTGATACGGCATATAAACATTACATATTTCTTAATTCTTAATTTCACGTCGCTCTTTTAATGTGACAAACTGGCCATCGTATCAAGCCGCGACTTAACGTAAGTTTAAACTTTTTTATTTCATTCTTCACAAATCAGCCTTTTGTATTCCAAAGGCTTTGTCGTTCTTAGCTATTCAATAGAAAAATATTCCTATAATGTTTCAAGTTCAATGAACTTACTTTATAAATAAATCATCAATAAAGAATAATATTGTAAGGTTGAAAACTTTGCGAAATTGGAAATTAAACCATTAATCAATCACTACCTATATTATTATGATGGTTAGACAAAGCCTAGGTTCGCGATACTACGTAGGTGTTGATTAGTTGACTTCACAATACTTCGCGAACTTAATAAAGAATTTCCAGGGCTGCTACGTAGATTCCTCGAAATATTTTCTTATTGCTTAAATCTATGTATCTATCTAATAAAAATGTACACAACTAGTTATCAGACAAAAGTGAAATTTGAGAATTTTAAACATGTACGAAGGGTCAATAGAAACCAAAATTTTTATTTTTTGAAAATTTCTGTTAGTCCGGATATCACGCAAAAACTACTGGATTTATATACAATATAATTATTTTATTCTACGTACCTATGCTGGGCCGAACAACCACAGCAGGTAATTCTGGATAGCTCTCTCTAACGAGGGCCTCTGCTAATCTTTTGGAGTATGTGTACGAATTGGGATGCTTCTCCATGATACTCGGAGCCAAGGTATTCAACTGCTCCTCGGAGAGCCAGCTTGCTGCTCGAAGGACTTCTTCGGGATTTGCTGGAGGATCATGGACCTGAAAGAGATAGTCATGTGAAAAAAGAATCCTATCTTCTTCTTGGCAAGGTAACAATCTCACTTCTGGGCAGTTCCACTTACAATGATTGGGTCGCTACTTTGCCTGACAAATGTTTCTATCAACCTTGTTATTCCTACTTCCCTACTTATTATTTATTATTAGTTACTAATAATGTTATAAATGTGAAAGTACCGCTGTCTGTTTGTATTTGAAGCTTTCACGCCTAATCCACTGAATAAATTACGATGGTATTTGGTAAAGACATAAAATTGGTCTTGGAGAAGAATAAAAGGATATTTTTACCCGGAAATTATTGTCCTTTGATGGAAAGGAAAGGTGTGAGCGATATTGATGTAAGATTTTCGTATAATTTTATTGCTCTCAACGTAACTTATATTTTAATTGTAGTTAAAGTAAAGAAGGCAGGCATCGTCAGTCGACCATTCAATGTTTTTGCGCGATGGAGCGTTTAATTTTTCCGGTATTTCCACGTTTTTTGTCTCTAACGCGTGCGAAGCCCCGGGCAAAAACTAGTATGATATAATAAACAGTGTAGTGAACAATAGAGTATTAATTAATAAGGCAGCCGATACCGGGACTAGTATAGTGCATATCGAGTTTAATATGTGTCGTGAAGCACCTTATGAAGCTTACATTCAACTTTAAAAGATGTGTTGAGAGATATTTCTCAGTTTCTCCTTCTCTATGATATTCAATTTTGTAGCACAATTGCGGAACGGTTGTAGGCTCAAAAAATAAAGAGCCTAAGTGTATTGATAACAAATATTGTCTAATGAATTAATTTCCTTGAACTTCGATTTAAAATGATACACATCTCTTCAAAATCTACCTCATACACATAGATCTCTATCTTTTCCTAACTTTTACATAATAGATGATTACGAGTATGATAATTGCGTATAGATAATTGCGAAATAATCTTACATAATTTAAAATTTAAGAAGCACTTAAATACTACCATATAAGTGGAAAATGTGTGACAATTATAAAAACCGGATGGCTTTTCGTGGGGCATTACGTCAACTTAAACAAGTTATAGCTTTATGTTTTGTAAAAGAAAATTTAAAAGAAACGTTATAGATATCGATATCGATCGAAATTGAGTATCAATGGGGCAAACGCAAGTTATTTCAGTTTTTATGGATGTTTTGTTTGTCTGTAACCAATAAAATTATTCATCTTTATACATACCCTTTCAGCCATTCTTTCGTAATCAGGATAGCAGAAGGCCGTCGAGAGGTGAATGAAGGCAGCTAAGTTCTTTATCTTCTTCGCAATCTCCAATACCCTTTTGGTTCCCTTGGTGTTCATTTCCAAGCCTTCCTTGAGAGGAGCTTCCAAGCGTAGGGTTGCTGCGAAATGGAATACTACTGATACCTGAAATGTGATCATTTTTGTCAGTCTAGGGTCCAGCATATAAGGGTATGTTGTTAAGTTATTACCGTCAATATTGTTATTAAATTCTACATAGGTATATTTTATTAAATTTTAAGAGTTTTTACAATAATTGGTTATTTAGATGAACTCTTTATACCTAGGTGCCGCTTTTGGTATTTTAGGATTTGACTTGCGGCGTTTTAGAATAGGTTTTAATACAAATAGCATTATTGAAGTCGGCACGATATTCTCCAAATAATGGCTTGAGTTTAATGGATTATTATGGAAGGCAGCGGTCAACTTTGGCTACCAAGTTTTATGGCGATGTACCTATGCCTGGTTAACTTATGCCGTGTGTGCTGGGTGCTAGGAGAGTAGGTACAACTTCGTTTTTAATATCAGCTCTTCTTCATTACCTCATATTGCTCATAATTTATAAAAAAACCTAAATCGTACATTTTACACGATCATAACAAAGTGATCTTTCGTTCTTCATGTGAAATAAAAAGATATTGACGCACTTATTTCTGAAATTTTTAAGATTTACAAAATACCTACTCAAGATTATGTTTTAAGTACTTAAATATGTTGTGAATACTAAGTAAATATTTCAAAGCAATGTAAATAGCGGATTTCAAGTCTAATAGCATCAAATTCAGAGTTTTGCACCGCGTTTCCCATGCGTGATTTATGTATATTGAGCGCTTAATATTAGGTTGATGTGTTACAAGGATACATACCTATCATTCGACTATATATATTATAATTACAACTTACCTCCTCATATATTTGTTCCAATTGTTTCTTTTCGATTCCAAGGTTGTCATATACGATGTCTCCCGTCACCGGGATAAGCTTCTTCATCACGTGTGGTTTCTCCGTTCGTATTCTTGCGAATAACTAAAAATATTAAGGTCTTAAATTCAGGTATGGACACAGGCAATATTCTTACTTAAAAGCGGTAGTAAGTTAATTTAAAGTTCGAACTTTAAAAATATTTTGTAGAACATAACAGGCCTTACTAATAAACGCAGCATAAAGTTAGGTATTCCATGTATAAAATTATTTGTCCCTGTCATATATTATGATTCTCTGAAGTCAAAATATATTAAACATGGAATAATTTTACACTGCTTTAATTAGTAAGACAGAATATCTGTATTACTATTGAGTTTTTTAATGACATTGATACATAATGAGTAATTGACTTAAGATTATCTCTAAGTTTTTTTGTGGCTTTGTAAATTACCCACGCGGTGTTATTTTACAATTACAATCATTTAGGTATTTAATTTAAAATACTTAATTGTTAAAATACACCTACATAGGTACTTCATTAATTGCATTTCAATCCTATTTTATAAAGCGATCAATAATAGCGTGTATTACACATAAAACAAACAATTGAATTAATATGACGTTGTCAGTTGCATGCAGTCCGAAAACGCAATAAGTTAAACACTCACAGGTAATTTCCACATGTCTTCGATGCGTGATTCCGGTGTCTTGCCTCGTTTTGTGCGGACCACCGCGTATATGCATTCCAGGTCGGGGACGCTATAGAGAAGTTTCTCTATCAGAACCTTCCCCATCAGGCCCGAAGCTCCCGTCACTAGGACCTTCCGCCCACGGTACCAATCGTTCACGTCTGACGTCATTTTGTTCACTTATCTGTAAACAAACAAGCGCCGTGTTTAACTTAAATATTTATTTGGTTTTAACTCGTTAAAATCTTAGGATATTTTTTTAAGTAAGTCTTAGTTATATCCTTAAAAGTAAGTGCTGAAAATTGTAGATTTAAAGAAACAATGGGCAACTAGGCCTTCTGAAGGACAGAAGTTTTTCACTAATTTCAAGCATCCTACATACGAACGCGCCCCCTGTGGTTGAATTAAATAATATAATCGGTTACGTAAAAAAAAGATAGCTATGCGCTTCCCAATTTCGAATGTCATAAATACGATTGTAGTAGTAGATCATGTCAATCAATTGGATGCTTATGGGATCCAAAATTAATTAACAAGTTTAATACCTATGGGGAAAAAAAACCTACTATCTGATACAAAAAACTAGTTTTAAAGCAATCATGGCTGTCTTTGATTTATAGATACGGTAAAACCGCACTCGCTTTACCGCGAAAAGCGTATTAATTAGGTTTACAAGTATGTATTGTATGTTATGTATTCACTTGAATGAGACGTATCATAAACTCGTTTACTCTAGTAAAATCCTTATTTTTTTAGGGTTAAATACCACTGAAGAAAAAACGGAACCCATATAGGATCACTTTATTGGCCGTCTGTTAAGATTCTTTTTCAACTTCAATCGTAATTTGTCAAGCTGAAATTAATAAAAAAATTTCAGGACTGCAATCCTTTGGAGCAAAAAATACTTTTATCAACGGAATCAAACGATTTGTGACCCTACCGGTGGCCTTTTTTGGTGGCGCGATGGTGGAAATGTGGAATATTTGGCATAAATGCCAAATACTCGCTCGCAAGTTAATAAAATAATATAGGGCGTTTCCCTTTACCTAAAGTTATGAAGTTGATCAAGAAGACAGTATTTACATACAAATGAAGGACAAAATTTTAAATTTCGTAAATTACAGTTATATCGCGGAACTAATCTATAAGTATTACAACGGAACCCTTGGTGCACGAAGCTGACTCCCACTTGCTCGGTAAAAAGATAGAAAGTACTAGTTCTAAAGCTCTAGACCGGAAGACATTAAGCCGTTGGCTCAGCAGAAAGATCGTTGAGTCATCCTTCATTATGTAAGTAATAAAACTGCTATCTATAATGATATTCTAAACTTAACCTTGTTACCTTGGATTTAGTTTTCTTATTCTGTTATCAACTAGTCACCTACATTATATAAGAACCCTTTGATATTCTTTAACCAGATTTTGAATAAACTGATATAAACCATAGTCGTTAACAATGTTGTAAGCCACTCAAATCTAGTTTTCGATTAGAAATTGGAATTGGAATTTGCTTTTCGATACCATGATTGCCAATGTTTTGTGACATTTGGTGATATGTATGTTCAATAATAATTTAAATGTATGTTACTCTTTATATCAAATGATCAAATGGACTAAACCTGACCAGTAAAGCTAACATCTGCGCAACCTATAACTGTTGAATGCTGAGTCGATTTGGGAATTGAGTTGGCTGACTAAGAATACAGAATTTTTAGAACATTATTGAGAAGAACCATCGGGTATGCAGTTTTTGACGTGATAACGTCTTATAAATTGGTTTGCCGGGTGGCACTTCAAGAAACTGCGTTAGTAGCTCCGCTCACGGGCTCACGGGCGTTGGCGTGTTTCAGAAAATGGTACAGCGCCATCTCTGGAGAAGTAGAGTAATCTCGTTTGTTACCTCACTTAGTTGTGACTAATGGTTAATGGTCTAACGGTTAGCAGCGCTAGTTGGCGGATGGTGTTACAATGTTTTAAATATAATTCTTTGTATAAATAAATGTTTTAAATTGTTACTATTATTTCATCCTTCTTCCTACTATACGAATGAATATTCACATTAAAATTATTTTACCACTCAAAGTCGTTGTCACGTAAAACTTTCGCCCGTATACCGACTTTACAGGCAACCAATTTTTTTCACAACGTTTTTGACCTCATTAAGTAATAAGTTGTTCCTGATACTTTCATATTTAGTGGTGCAGGCAGGAATGAAACCCAAGCCGTTCTATTCGACCCTAAACAACCCTAAATTAATTTATTTCTTCTTTATTAATTTATAGCAGTGAACCAAACCGACAAAAGTTGTAGTATTTTTTAGTTACCGTTTCAAATTAAATACTTTCGAAACCATGGTTCGAAACCCCTTTTTTTCTTTCTATCTAGTCTAGGTATCAGTTAGGTGTCATCTTGCGTAACTTGCATCGCATTATACACACCCACAAGTTACCTAACGACTACTGTATAAACTGACGACTTCCTTTTAAAATTAATGATTAGATTCGAACACCTTACTATTTTACTACTATGTTTTAAGTTTAAGACGGAAAGGAGATAGACCAATGTATTTAGTGTAATGATTATTGATATATTAATGGATGATAGGAGTTATTTTTTTTTTTCAAAATAAACTTTTTACAAAGAAACCGAGTTCTTCAACAAGCGCAGATAATTCACAGATTACTCGTCAGATGCTGCTTTTTATACGGGAATACCAGCTTTCAAATAAAAAAGAACCATGAAAATCTGCACACTCAATACAAAGATATGAGGTAGGTAACATATAAAAAAATTACAGTTGGATCGAGGACTTCCTCCTTTTTTCAAGTCGGTTAAAAATACAGCAGTGTCAAATGTGACGTCTCAAAAGTTTCTCCGCACTACCGTAGTTCAGCCGTCACTGCGATGCATGCAACTGTTGCTGCTAAATGCTCTTCACCCATATGACGTATGTATAATTTCCAAGCGCCCCATAATACTTATAAGTATCATATTAATAAATATTATGTTTATGTAATGGTGCAACTACATCGAATATAAAATGCTTCTATTTATTAACACTTTGTTGGTCTAAACTCTCAATAATAAAATATTAAGGTAGACTTGCCGAGCTAATTGTTAATTGCATTCTCTACCACTTAATAATGGTTATTAAATTAAAGATCTGTAAATACATATATATACATAAATTGCAACAAATATTTTCGTGTTATCTAATATTATTTAACCGTAGGTAGGACATAATATTAAACAAATTAGGTATAACATGCTATAACCTTTTTTGACACCGTAACGCGGGTAACACGCGGGACAGAAATATTAGAATGTTTTTTTTAATGTAGAGGATTTCATAATGTCTTTACAAATTGTAACGTAGTACCTAATTTATGTTATAACTAAAAACAGCAGGAATTGTGATACAATGTAATGTGTGCAGACCCTAATAGGTTCATAACGCTTACGTGCGAGTGCTTGTAGTATTTCGTAACTACAACCAGTAGTGTGGCGTAAGCCGTAACCAAGTAAGCCACGGTTTGCGGATTTGCGAGAAATTACGTTCCAACCGCAAATACCGGTTACTTCTCGCAAATACATCTACCTATATCTGTAAGATGGGAAATAAAATACTCTTGCGTGGTCTTTCTCATTTTATTCAATTACAATTTGAACTTCATGCCAAATTTTTATATCCATCTATCTATCTTCTATCTACATCTACATTTAATAAAACTGTACCTGATCGCTGTTTGTGCACGCTAATCTTAGAAACGGCTAAACGGTTTTTTATTGGACTTTCACTGGGAGACAGAGGAGGTTGTGGAGCAACATATAACCTACTTGTTATTCTGGAGTTCCCGCGGGATCGGGATTCACGCGATAAAAACTCCTAAGCACGAACAAAGTCGCGGCCAACAGCAGGTATTACATTATTTAGGAGGTAAACTTATCATCTTTTTAAATTCTTATTGTCATCGTTAACACCATGATATTATCTAACAAGGTTTTCGAGCAGTGTGTGTTGCCAGTGATGACATACGGCTCCGAGACGTGGTGCTTCACTATTGGTCTGATGCACAAGCTCAGAGTCGCTCAGCGGGCTATGGAGAGAGCTATGCTCGGTATTTCTCTGCGTGATCGAATCAGAAATGATGAGATCCGTAGACGAACAAGGTTAACCGACATAGCCCAAAGAATTAGCCGGCTGAAGTGGCAATGGGCCGGCCATATAGTTCGGAGGACCGACAACCGTTGGGGAAGAAAGGTCCTCGAATGGAGACCGCGTCTTGGAAGAAGGAACATAGGGCGCCCCCCGACCAGGTGGACTGACGACCTGAAGAAGACGGCGGGCATCCGCTGGATTCAACGGGCTCAGGACCGGGTAGAGTGGCGCCAATTAGGGGAGACCTACGTCCAACAGTGGACATCGAAAGGCTGATGGATGGATTATCTAACATGATTATGGATAATATCGACAAAAAGAATCATAATTGGCAAATTTTATGCAAAGTAAGAAAACTTTCGACACGATTTTATTTCGAAATTGTGATATAAATTATCGATGTTTTAAATTTAAATATTAGTATTACAGAAATAATATTTTGACAAAAGTGAAATCAAGTAATTTAAATAAATTATATTCGGTATATCTTTTAAAATAAAATAACTTGCGTCTGAGGTAGGTAACTATATTTCTCGTAACGGCTTACTTCCACTGTAGGTACCGTTTATTTGGAAGATGATCAGTTAGTGCTTACTATTTTGGCCGCCACACAGATACTGTCCGGATGCTCACTACTTTGTACTGCTACCGAAGCGTGTTTTCAAATTAATACAATAACTATGATTATTTTAAAAATATGGAGTTACATAATGTAAATTACATACAACTGCCATTTGCCACTTGCTTGCGGTAAGGAATTCATTTTAATTGCATACCATTCTAATGTCAACTTTCCGACTCTTTGATCAAGTTGCATATGAGATTGTCTGGATGAGATCAAAATGTCGTAAGTAAATTTTTCTTACAAGCTAAATTGAATTGTGAGCACTGGTAATAAAGTTTGCGATAATTCAATATTCTCAGCGATTCAGGTAACAGTAGTTGCTACGTGGGGAGCTAACAGTCAAAGGTCTAACACAGGTCTATGTTTAACCCTGCGAAAGGTGTTCCTTTCGTAACTTGAATGCGTATGTGGTCATAGGTGAAGTTCTGGTAGAATTGACTTTTCCTAGTAGTAGTAGTAGTGGCATAGTGAAAATATCAATTAAGGTTTTCATGACGCGTTTCATATTCCGCTTAAATAGGTCAGCGGTTGCTTATTAAAGTACTTTAGTTCAGTTCTTCAAGCCTTGATGTCGATATATTTTGGCGCCATAAAGGACTAATGATAGCCGGGTTTGAAAGTTATACCTACTTCAGAACCATTGGATCTGGGTTCAAATACTGCACACACATCTAATTTTCAGAAATTATGTGTTCATTAGAATATAAATTTTTCAACGTTTCAACATAAAGTGCCAACCTGCAATAATTGTCCAGCGTGGTGTACTATGGCCATTCCACTGAACAGTAATGGATTGCACTAAAATTTTCCCATTAAAATCTGCGTAGTTACTTGACCTGACACTGTAATGGACTACGAACAAAAACTATGCAATATTATTATAATGAAACAAAGAAGTGTAATAAAAAATTTCATAGTTTTTATACTTATACTTATACTTATCGTATTTTTATACTTATACTTATCGTATGTAACTCTTTTGACTCTATTGACATTGGCTCTATAAAATTATTAGTAGTTTTATAAGACGTATTAGTAACCATTACTATTTCTGAAATAACTGTATTTTTGTACTTCCCACTGAAGACTAGTAAAAAATTGAAAATTTATTGGTTTCGTTACGAATTTCGAAAATCGAGATTTTACTAAGTAAATCTCCATGTTACCTAAAAGAGATTATTTTTTAAACAATTGTTTTTAAATCTTTCGGCAGTTTTATATTTTAATACCTAATTAATTTGCTACCATGTCTGACTCTAGGTCTGCGTACATTAGGACATAGATAACTCAAATTGGACGACAATTAAATTATTTTTTATGGCATAATTTGTAATATTGAACACAATGATGTTAAAACATAAAAAAATTCAACCTAACACCAAGGCTCCTCATGAGCTCTTACTGTCTTATTAATAAACGCAGCGTAAAGTTTTCCAATTTTAAAATGGTTTTTGCTTATCCTGTGATTCCCTAAAGTCAAAGGTAAGAAAAAGACGAAAACTTTTAAAATTGGAGTACCTAACTTTACACCACGTTTATTAATAAGACCATGAAGCAAATATAGAGAATAAGACGAAAGAAATATAGAGAAGATAATTAGGTGTATTTATTTCTGAAATTTAAACATTAAATCAATGTCCCTATAGTAGTATAAAATTGTTATTAAATATTGCTTTTTTCGTTGCGAAATTCTGAAAGAATTGATTTTCAGGAATAAGACGCTGATTGCATGATTATATTTTGTACGCTGCATCTAATTCGTGTTGTAACATATAGGCAGCACGCACTTAGGTAGGTATTACATGGCATGTGTGTGCGTAATTGATTTTCCTTTTGTCGAAATTAATTGGATTACAATTTAATGCAGACGAATAAACCCAATGATAAATTTTAAGATCTATAATCTAACCTGATTGCCATAAAGGTAGGTAATCACTGAAGACAGCTACTGAAACTATATAAAGTTGAGGATCAGAATGTTCAAAGTACGTATGTAATAAAATCATTGACAAAACACCAATTAATCCTGTACTAAAATGCAAGTTTTTTTAAGTAGTATTTACTGGGGGAACCGCGAATAAATGAACCATGGAATCGTAGAAATATTGGACACACTTGCAATAGCAGGCATATCACTGAATTTAAAAGCTGCATCCAATATCCTGATAAATATTTAGGAACAATGGAAGACAATATTCACAGGATTCACAATAGAAAAGTTGAGGAATACAGCCAATTTCCTGTGTAATAAAATGTAATTTACATTTTACAACAAAGTATACCGAAAGAATTTACATAGATATAAAAAGGTGCTATAAAAACTTACATGACTCTAATTTCTTCCCATACATTCAATCAAACCATACCAACCATTCACTTATTAAAACCATAACCAATTTTAATTTTCAAATGAACTCTGCAACCAAGAAAAACCTAAGTTGATTTAAAAGGTGCGCGTTTAGCTGGTCACGGAGAATTTATCCTCAATCAAGATTACAGTCCACTTATACTAGTACAATTTCAATGTAAACGTTAAGACATCACAGGAAACAGACAATACAAAACAATACAATAATAAAGAGGGCATATTTCATCTACTGAAAGCGATCGCTTTGCACTTAGAATTAGAGCGCGAAAGTGAAAACAAAATTCTTGAAGAGAGTACCTGTGTCACTTTCGATCACTTAACATCTTCTTTATTAGATGAACAACAACATAAATAAATACTACTGCCAAAACGTATTTATATTCGTGATACTAAGGAAAAGCCAAGTTTATAATATTATGCACTATCTTACCGTTCGCGATCGTTGAAATTGCTATTAAACGAAGCACAACTTCACTGATTTGGTGCGCGCGCGCAGGCAAACTGACTCAGTCGGTTGTATAACTCTTCAACAATCTGATGATGGTGGAAGGAGGTTTGCGTTTACTTATCGTTAAATTGTTTTGTGACGATGACTTGAAAGCCGGAGCAACTAATGTGCAATTCGACAAATATTAGCTGATAGATAATTAACATACTTTTTTCCAAATAGTACATAGACTGACCTAATCAAATATTTTTTTATGTAATACATACCTACCTTCTATGTAATTTAATTTAATTGTGTACTTAAGTGTAGTCTTCGAAATAAAATTGAAGCTAGCTGCTGCTAACTGAGTTTAAAATAACACGAATATAAATTGCACAATAATGTAATTTTAATAATTATGCCCGGTTCACATTTATTCCAGTCCAGTAATCCAGCGGTAATCCAGTCCAGTGCTGGACTGGATCATATCGTTCACATTTATTCCAGTCGTTCAAAAGCTGTAGATCGGTAACACTACAGTGACAATGCTTTCAAGAAAGGAGTTAGAAAATTGTTTTAAAACTGTTCAATTATTACTGTTAGAAGAAGTAGCTGATTTAGTGGAATTCTAATTGCATTCTAATTGCAGTTCTAATTGCATACCCTCACAAATATTTTGCAGGGCGGATTGGCGCATGTCTTTGTGCCTATAAAATTCCGACGTGATGTCCCACAAATATGCATGTTCTCTATACAAAGAAACAAACTGAAGAGTTTGGTTTTCAGTTAACTTCATTTTAGTCACCACCTATCACCTATCCCAAAAAAATAACAATTTGTATTCACTCTTCAACGTGTAATCCAGCACTGGATTAGCCGTTCACACTATTCCAGTGGCGCTGGAATGGGCGCGCTGGAATGAAAAATAGACCGCCATTCCAGTCGACTGGACTGGATTGATCACTGGAATGGCACATTCCAGTGCAGGTTCAGCCCGGTTCACATTATTCCAGTAGCATTCCAGCGCTGAACCGGGCATGAAGGACGTATTTTTTGGAAAGAAGTTTCTAATCG
Source organism: Hesperia comma (assembly GCA_905404135.1). NCBI lineage: Eukaryota > Metazoa > Arthropoda > Insecta > Lepidoptera > Hesperiidae > Hesperia > Hesperia comma. The sequence goes on from FR990018.1 coordinate 6,881,929, forward strand.
CAGGGTACGGATGGAGGCTATAACAAAAAAAAAATAAAGTTTTTATTTTCACTCATATGCACAGTTGGCAGCTGGCAAGTGAGTTGTTATGTGAGGTAAGTGTGTGATATGTCAGATAACGTACATCAGTCATCATTAAGGCAATGTGATAACGGGATAGAGGTTAACAATATAACTTCGTTCCGACGGAGTATTCCAAGACAGTCACGTTTTTAAGCTATTGTATAGCTTTTATCGCGGGCCGGGGACCGAATGCAGAAATTTCGTAACGAAAATTTATTACACCCTGCACACAGACATAGTTACTATGTCTATGCACCCACACATCGATAAATACCAGAACTTTTAACTGAGTTAACTAACTTTTACTTTATAACGGCTAAACCGATTTGGCTAATTTTAGTCTTGAAATATTCGTGGAAGTTCAGGGAAGGTTGCAGCGATGAGAAAATATAGAAAAATTGCGAGCAAAATGAAAATTTAAATTTCCCATACAAATCTTACCTGTCAAACATTTGATTTTCGCCCCGTCGGTTCGGTGTTTTAAGAATAATTACATGTAGATCTGGATTAAATAAGGCGTTGGAATCGACAACATGTATTCATAATAGTCGAATTATCGCGTATTTGGATTTAAAATATACAAAATAACATGACATAAAATAATGACACTATATTAATGACTTGAGGGCGATAGAGACAGTGCCATACTGGCAAGGCAAACTGTAATGCACTGTCTCTGTCACCCACACGTCATTCACGCGCCAAAAGATCGTTGTAGGACTTAAATGTCAAATGTCAATTTTCTTTTTAAAAAGAATTATTTTGTCAACTGAAATAGTTCTTATGCTTTTGTTCAGAATATTTAAATCTTCTTTGCACAAATTAATGCATTATCCGTTTCTAATAAACTTTGATGTAACTTTTGATAACTAGGCAACTAAATGAAAACTGGTACACCACTTTCTTATCCCACTGTAAAACAGTGAATATCTGTACTCGTATAATTTGTGTACAAAGTGTTTTAAATATGAATAAACAAAGTGCATTTATTAATGAAGAAAGTCACGAAAAAATTGTGAAAGAAAATTGAGTTATTACTCTATATACATTCATTTTATAATTATTATCACAAATGCAGTATTATTTTTTGTTTTAGAAAGAAAGAAAGAAAGAAAGAAAGAAAGAAACATTTATTTCATCTGAGATAAGCATGGTACAAGATTGTAAAAGTAAAAGTATCAACAATATGCAATAACAATGTATTATTACACGACAAAACAAACAAAAGAAAAATAACATTCATACATATGTGGGTACCATGTTACCCGACGAAAAAGGACTACCCTCAGCCTGTGCCATGGAACGGCTAGGAGCCACGGCTGCTGGTTTACAGTGTAGTCCCGTTTTTTTCGAGTAGTCACACATGTGGTGTCTATCTTATTAATATTACCTATATACTTAATCCTAGCATAAACATTGTTATAATTATTTTAAAAGCAAAACAATCCACCGTTGAAGTTAATGTACAACGTAAAAATAATAATTATCAATTTTATGTGTTAAAAAATATATATGTAGATGGGATATGAGTTAATAAAGCGGGATGCCGATAATAATACAAAATACATACAGTAAACTAAAACATGATAAACAGGAGGAGAAACAATATTACAAACAGAGTGAAAAATATTTATATTGTAATAATAAAATTTACAAGTAATTGCTGCATTGCGAGATAAAAGAGGCCTCTATGTGCACAGAAAGGTGAAATAGCCGGGTAAGTTTCTAATTAAGTATAGTAAATTTAAGTACCACTGTAAACAGTAACAAACATAATTTGTAGTGTGTACAATTGTGCGTGTGTGTGTGTGTGTGTGTGTGTGTGTGTGTGTGTTAGCGTGTTAGTGTGTGAGTGTGGCTATGTGTATGCGTCTGTGTGTGTCTCTCTCTGTGTGTGTGTGTGTGTGTGTGTTGGTGTGTGAGCGTGCGCGTGTGAGTGTGGCTGTGTGTATGTGTGTATGCGTCTGTGTGTCTGTGTGTGTATGTGCGCCTGCGCTTGGGTGTGTATATAACGTTGCGTTCTTCATGCTTCCTTTTTCTGACAATTAAGTAGATGTATTTTATACGCAACTTTAAAACTGCTTATTGATTTTAGGTCGCGGATGGGTGGAGGTAGGACATTCCAGCACTTAGTGGCACTAAATTTGTAACTACCGCGAAAAGCTACAGAGCAGCAAGATGGGAACGTAAGACGGTTAACGTATGGATTTCTGGACCATTGCAATTTATCGTATAGATAAGGTGGAGACTTATTTTTAATAATTCCAAAGAGCAGCGAAGCAAAGTGGAGTTGTCTGCGATATTTCATTTTAAGTGAATTTGCTTTATTGATGTATGACGTAACGTGAGTTCTAGGTGGAATGTTATAGCAGAACCTTGCACACGCATTCTGCACTCGCTGGATTAGGTTTTGCGTACGCTTTAAGAGCCTAGGGCCTATCACACAGTCAGCATAATTGAGCTTAGAAAGCACCAACGTGTCACAGAGCCTTATCCGCAGGGTGGTATCGATATAGTTTCTGATCCTATACAGAACTTTTAATCTATAAAAACAATTTCGGACTATATTAGCAACATGAGATTCGAAACGTAATGACTCATCCATCAGTATGCCTAGATTACGTGCTTGAGATACCCGTTCTATCTGCTCACCATTAATATGTATACGTGGCAAATTTGCACAAATATTGTTAATTTGATTCTTGCTCCCAAATATAATATATTTCGTTTTGCTAGGGTTAGGGACAAGTGCGTTACTCTCTGACCAGTTGTAAAGACGCTGCAGATCTGCATTAAGCCGTTCAACAGCTGTATTAGCTTCTGACGCCTTAAAAGATATATACACTTGCAGATCATCAGCGTAAAGATGATATTTACAGTGTTTTATATTTTGAATGATATCTGCAGTATATAGAATAAAAAGTAGTGGACCAAGAATAGAACCCTGTGCCACCCCCCTTTTTATTGACATCCTCGCTGAACTTTGACTTAATCCGCGATCGTTTTGCTCTAGGACTACGCATTGTGAACGGTACTGAAAATAATTTATATTTGGTTTTGTTAATTTATATATAATGCTATGCAATAGCTTTACCGCGGCAGTCTCCGAGTGCCACACGTCTTTTTTTAATTTTGGGATTTTATTAAAACTAAGATAACTACAACAACAACATACCTAAACACAATACACACATAAAAAATCTTAAAATTCAACGATAAGCGGGAACTGGAGGATGGACTTGGTCATGACTACTTCAGGAAAAATACGAAAAAAATTCCAGCTCTTTTTGTTTTCATAAAAATTTCGAAAATTTACACCTTATAAGTTATTTTGAACAACTACGACCACTGTTTTTCAAATATTTCAGATTTGTTTTTGTATCGGCAACCCAAGAAATACTAGTACTATTCACCAAAATTCTTAAAAATCCCAGAAAGCCTGCCGTTTTTACACAAAAATTAAACAAACACCAAAATTCCCTTAAAATTTTGCAAGATTTTTACTTTCAGCCTACCCTCACTCATCATTGTGTAAAAAAAGGATGAACACTATTGCGGCCACTTTTTTTAAAAGTTGACGCATCTCACCAAGATTACAATAGATAAGTACTCTAAGAAATGTAGCCACAAAAAACATCGTACCATTTTTATACAAGACTAGAGAATCGCCAGCGCTTCGCTTCGGGACCCGTAGGTAACAGCCGCGTAGGTCCCGCTCCCGTAGGAATTTAGGCTAAAAAGTAGCCTACTACTCGCTCTCTTCACTCCACCCTGTCTGAGGTGTGTGGAGCCCTCGGAACAGTTAGTTCCCCTTTGGGGGTGTCTCTCGCGGCCCGTTAAAACAGGCCAGTCCTTGGGTTGGGCCCTAAGGCCCTTGGTTGTCCATCTGTGGTTAATCAATAGGTCAAGTCCGGTGAGTGGTGGCCTTTTTCAGAGTCTTAAACGATTATGTAACATGATATAACTTCTGTTTCATAACACGTCCACACTATCTAACATTGTTGTCTAACAATGAAACATATAACAAGACACAATGGGTTTTTGTAAGACATATCGTCCACATTTATAAAACATGTTATATGACTGTGTTTTATATCAAAATCTAAAATTTTGGAAATCCTTTGAAATTTGAGTTCTTTTTCGTTCTAAACATAGTATTGATACTTTGCTTCGCATCTTTCCTATTCTAATTAAAATTGTTTTTATATTCAAGATCTGTTCAATTAGTTTCGTTAGACTGTTGTTAGTTTTGTTAAATAGGTTAAAGTTAAACAAGTACGTTGTTCCTTTTTTCTTCTTGGCATAATTTTGTGGTTCACACTTCACAGTATTAACTTCACAGTATTAAAATGTTTTACATTATGTGTACATAAATTGTGAATATTTTTTCTAGATTTTAAGAACATTAATTTTAAGTTTTGTAAATAATTTAGTTTTGTTAAGTTATTTGGTAGCTTTGTGAATAATTTTTAGACATTTACTTTATTTCTTAAGTACTTGTTACTTTATTATCTATCTATAGGTATAATAAGAGCGTAGAAAAGGATTGTCTGTTTTTTTTAAATTGAAAAAACAAAATATTGAGAGGGGTTAAGAAACTGTAACAGAACATGAATCTGAAAAAAAAATTAAAAAAATTGTCTGTTTGTCTGTTTTCGCGCGCTAATCTTGGATCGGCTGAACGGATTTTATGGGTCTTTCACTGGAAGGTAGCGGAGATTCCTGAGCAACATTTAGGCTAAATTTATACCGAAATTCCCGCGGGATCAGGATTCACGCGGGAAAAACTCTTATGTCGCGGGCTCAAATTTTTATGGAACTTTCACTGCGAGGTAGAGGAGATTCTGGAGCAACACATAAATTACTTTTTATCCCGGAATTCCGGCGGGATCAGGATTCACGCGTGAAAAACTCTTATGCGCGAAGTGGCGGGCTTAAATTTTTATGGGACTTTTATTGGCGGACAGAGGAAATTCTGGAGCAACATATAGGCTACTTTTTGTTCCTGACATTCCGCGGGATCATGATTCACGCGGGAAAAACTCCTATGCGCCAAGTCACGGGCTTCGATTTTTATGGAACTTTCACTGGGAGATAGAGAAAGTTCTGGAGCAACACATATGCTACGTTTTGTTCCGGACTCCCGCGGGATCATGATTAAACCGGGAAAAACTCCTACGCGCCAAGTCGCGGCCTTGGATTTTATGAGACTTTCACTAGGAGATAGAGAAAGTTGTGGAACAACATATAGGCAAATTCTTTTTATCCCGGAACTCCCGCGGGATCAGGGTTCACGTAAGAAAAACTCTTATGCGCGAAGTTGCGGGCTTAGATTTTTATGGGACTTTCACTGGGAGATAGAAGAAGTTGTGAAGTAATGTACAGGCTACTTTTTATTCCCGCAGGATCAGGATTCACGCGAGAAAAACTCATATTCGGGAACGAGGTCGCGAGTTCAGATATTTATGGAATTTCAGTGGGAGATAGAGCAGGTTTTAGAGCAACATATAAACTGCTTTTTATCCTGGAAGCCCCGCGAAATCAGGATTCACGTGGGAAAAACTCCTATGCGACAAATCGCGAGCTTAGATTTTTATGGGATTTTCACTGGGAGATAGAGGAAGTTGTGGAACAATGTACAGGATACTTTTTATCCGGGAATTCCCTCAGTATCACGATTAACGCGGGAAAACCTCATATGCGGGAACGAGGTCGGGGGTTCAAATGTTTATGGGACTTTCAGTGGGAGGTAGAGCAGGTTATGGAGCATCATATAGGCTACGTTTTGTTCCTGACTTCTCACGGGATCGGGATTTACGCGGGAAAATCTCTTATGAGCGAATGAATTCGCGGGCTCATTAATATCTATATATACATGTATCTATATCTATACATTAACAAGTAAAAGCCAAATTAAAATTTTTGTTAAAATCTAAACTCATGGGCTTTGCTTGGACTTTAGAATAAAATCCTCTTTATTTAGTCTTTTTATCGATTTTCTCAAGATCTACAGAACGGATTTTTGTACGGTGTGACTAAGACATTGTAAAAATCAACTACCTACTCTTATGTGTGGAGTAATATAATATGTATAGTGCACTATTTATCTTTGAAATCTCGCGGGGTCGGGATTCATGCAGGAAAAACTTTGTGACACACTGAGTTCCACGCAGGTGGAGCCGCGGGCACAGCTAGTTCTAGTATAAAATAGATAAAGGGCTGAAGCGCGACTCCTTTTTAGAAAAATGTCTTATTTTTCTACGGGAAAACATTTTTTAATTGAATAAGTATATATGGCGTTACTAAACAGGGGCGTTACGATATGGACTTTGGTAGTACAGTAGATAGTATTTGAGTTATGAGAGGGTCAAAAGTGACTCCAAAGTGTTCGTGTAATGCCACACACGGTGCTGCACGCCAGTTTTGTGAGCTAGAACTTGGCTTGAACGCTACCGCGTGTCTAGATACATTTTCCTCCTAGCCATTATGCTGTTGTGGATGATACAGCTAGTGACATCTAGCAAAACTTTCTTGTACTAACCATCACATGGGTTTGTGATTGGCTTACAAACTCCCAGTAGTATTGAACGGACGCCTTAAATCTGCAATTCTAATATAGATGGCGCTCATAGACTATAACATAAAATGATGTATTCAATAATAATAGACGGATGAGGCTATAATAGACGGAACCTAACTAAATGATCCCGTACACGGAATAGTTTACTAAACACCTTATTTATCTAATACATGGTACATGAATCAGCTGTAATAAAGAAAAAGCTGAAAGAAAGAAGATACAAAAATTAACCCTCTGCTAGGAATTTATTTTCCCAAAGTCTTTGTTTGGATCGTGGCGAACGACTGCAGTCCGTTTTTTAAATCGTTTTTTCCTCGCACTTGCAATTTGTGGAATGAGCTTCCTTCTGAGGTATTCCAGGAGTGCTATGACATGAGGTTTTTCAAGAAATATTTAAAAAGAGTTCTTCAGGGACGGCATTGCACTGGTAGGTAACACCCCTGGTGACTGGTGTTGCTCGTGTCTATAGGCGACGATGAATACGTACCATAATATGGCTCGTCCGCTTTTATGGCTATAAAAATTTGTTAAACTTTAAAAGCAACAATGCAACGTTATGATAATCATGGACTGAATGAGCTAGTTATTATAACATATATTATGGTTCCTGTAAATGGACTTTATAACGTATTAATAACCTTATTACTACCACTTTACAGGCATTTAGTAGATGTAAGTAACAGTTCGATAATAATCTAGAGTGTCGTATCGTAGATACCTGGCCGTATGATCTGATAAGCCACATTAGTGTCATTAAATAATTCGTAGGGGTAAGTAATTACAAAAGCTGTTGATAAAAAATATCTATTTATACATATAATAAAACTGTAACTGATCCCCATACATGGCAAATATATTGAAAAATATATAATGTTGCTGGGGCTGTGGGCTGTAGCCCAACATTATGTATTTTTCAACATACATTATGTATTTTACAAGCTGTAATATGTATGGGTTTTGTAAGCGAGTTTTCTTAAATATCTTCGATGTACAAACCCGGAACTTCATAATTAAGTATAGAATTGAGTAATCTTTTCACTTTTTTGCTATCTACTTATGGACGCTATTATACATTTCCCCTAGGTACCTGTATCTTAAAAAAACTTATTATGATGGGGTTTACGTTACCTTGAAGTAAGATGTCAACTCTTAGGGAGTACGTTGCGTTTCACTTAAATTACAATAGATCGCAAGTGGAAAGACTGTTTTAAGTTTAGAAAATTTTACGCACAAAACATCGAGTGTCCGTAGAAAGGTTTGAGTTCTTGGAAGCTAAATAAGGGCAGTCAATAGTGTAAAATAAGTGTAAACATTAATATCGCTTATATCACCGTTTTGTATATGACTCAGCTGACATCACTTGTACCTAGTACTCGTATCTAAATATAATTTTAGAATAATATTATTATCTAGGTATGTATTTCCGAGAATATGATCTTTATATAAATACTTTGTAGTCATTCTAGTACACGTATTACGTTACAATGCAGTCACTTGCATAGTAACAAAATGCGGAATGGCTACCGGTTTGTACGATTTTTTAAACCCTACGTGCAATTTCTTTATTTAAAATATCCTATAAACATTTGAAACATAAATATGAAGCGCTTATAAGCCCGGCTTGCGTTGATGTTAATCGTTTTAGTAACTCTGCTACACAGAATAAAGACCACAGACGAACTATGAATCTGTGAAGCCCCATAAGTGATCTACCGATTTAAACCAACGCGGGCGCATTTGGCAGTTGGATCAGTGACAAATAGTTATCATTGGAGCAACATCTTGGAGTGTGGTGTAGGCCTCCTGATCTATAAGGAGAGACCCGGGCTCAATTGTGGGCCATTAAGAGCTTGAAAGATATGAGAAGTGTTTACTTTTGTTTAATTTCAAAATTAAAAAAAGAGATTGTTTCACACAGTTAATCTGGTTGGTTCCTTGAAAGCGCCGTACTTTACCTAGAGAGCATTTGTAGAGAAAGACTCGAACAGCACCTCACAACGAATAATAGATATGCTGCAAAGGTTAAGGAAGGCCAAACTTAGGCATAAATCCAAACTTAGTTTATTAGTAGATATTGATTAAAGAGTGTAATTATCAGATCAATTGGGTTGAACGAGATTGGTCAAGTCTGATATTGGTCAAATCGGCAATTCTGATGAAGGCAAAATATAAATTGTCATTCGAGTTATTCCAAACTTCCATATTGAAAGAAAAGCTTATATGATAAGATTCAGGTGTTTGAAGAAGTAATGTGTGTTTACCAAATATAAGATACTGGTTGCTTAAAAATTATAATAAAATATAGAATTAATTTCTCAATTTTATAACTCGGTCAACGATTACAGGCAAATGAGACGTTACACTGTTACCCATGAATATCAATTCACTAAAATTTTTCTACATATACAATTATTAAGAAATATATACTTAAAAGTTACAGAACTATTAATCAGTTCCAAAATCTCGCGTAGTGACCTACAAACTACATACTTACTATAAATTGTTGTTAAATTATAATGACTTTGAATTATAGCCGTCAAGGTGCCTAAAAGAGAAAGTTGTCCACCTACAGCTGAACCTACGCAGCTTCTTCGTAGCATAAGCTCTGTCATATTGTTTGATTTTATTATACAAGCGTACGTGGTATAAGTCACTGGGCCTCTTTGAGTTACGCAAAATAACGAACCACGTGTGCTTTTGAAATCACTTTTCATTTCAATGGGGCTTAACGCGAGTGGATATATTTAACGGTACAGTGCTCGTTACTACAATTAACCATTACGAAATTAATCCCATCGGGAAGTTACAGGTGATTATGTGATGTTACTTTGTCGGAAAAATGAATAAATGCATGGCTTGGCTAATTTATGAGATTCAGCAATATCAGTACAGCGCCGTGCTCACTGTTGCTTATCGAATGATATACTATCTCCCCGCACCCGGCCTTGTTATCCGATATGGAAATTCGAGATGCTAGAACTGGACACGCATAAGGCACAGTGAAGTTACATGCGATATCTAGACGGAGTCCTGGTCACAGTTGGTCACAGGATCCAAAGAGTTCCACACGTCTGATTGTTTTGGGTGAACTCCATATTATGCGTCGTAAAGACCCAGCGCTGCCGCAAGGCGCCGGGCGAGGCAGAAGCTTGATAGCGATAAGAACGAGTCAGCACCAACAGCGAAAAATGCAAGGGATGCGGTCGCAATTACCCCGGAGCTACTCGTCCCCAGCATCGCAAAGATGCGAGGATGCAGATGCGATGTCACATCAACCAAAAGCTTACGTTATGCGGAGTTATTCTTCCCCCGATTCGAAGCATATGACTTATAGAAGAAATTCCGATTCATTCTACAGGCCTAAGGCCCACGGATCCCGAAGTGAGATTGATTCCGATCTCGAAAATTTTGAACAGTTCGAGGAGTGTTTTATAGATATTGATGCTGACCAAGATGAGACAATCTTTGGTCAATTTAGGAGAAGCCCAGAAAAGGAAGAACCGAAAAGAGTGGTTGCAGCTCTTCTACCCGGTAGCGGCATTCAACGTGTTATAATTAAACCCATATCAACGGGTACTACCCAAACTTTACAAAGCGCTCGAGATGCCATGAAAAAGATGCAGAAGGAGAAAGACGACAAATGTAAGTACCTACTGATTTGAAATCGATACTAAAAAAATATGTTTGTAATACAATCTCAATAAGAAACTTGATTCGATTCACCTACACAAGTAAAAGATTCTAATTTACAAACCCACTGAGAACGCTGAGGCGCGCGTCGCAAGGTCATGAACGTGTTACATGCTTAGAATTTTGTGATGGCCTTATTTCATAATCATTAGAACATTATGTAATTAAATGTCGAATTCGTGACGCTTGTCTTTTTTCAAAACCAAAAATTTTACTGCCGTAAATGGGATAACTATATTTTTATGTTTATTATTTCGAAAACACTCACGCAGAATTGACGTCGAAAATAAAACGAATATAACTTAAACCTACCTAGAAGCTTAATTCATCCCTTGACATTTCAGGTTTCACCTCTCAAAAATTCCGACCATTGGTAGTGAAAATGCCTGCGCATCATTCGCTGCAGTCGAGCATGGAGCAGTCGTCCCCAGGGATCGAGGAGCTGCAGTCATCTCCTCAGCTGGAATTAGAAGCTTTGGAACTTGAACGTGAAATCGACAACGGCGAACAGCATTTGGAGGGCGGTGTTGCTATCGCTACGGAAGAAAGTGATGCTGACACGGTAAGTAGGTACTATTCTATTTACCACAAAATAAAATTGCGTGTCGTTTCAAACGGAGGTTATTCTGTTTTCTTCGGTTTTCAAATTTATAGATGAGCATTTGATAAATGATAAACTATTTGTGTGAAATCAATTCAGAACAAAGCAGGTAATAATCCATACATTTGCAACGAATGAAGAGTAATTAAGAGTTATTAGTTGAGTCTGGAGGAGACCACCCACTCTAACAGCATCTTGTTACAAAATAAATCTTGATACTTCTTATGCGTGATCCATCATAATTGTGATGACAACGATAAATAGCCACAAAGTAAAAATACATTACCCCCTATTATTGACCTCAGCTAATAGAATCATATTACGTAATGGGGACATCCCACTAACAATATTTAATGGAACTCATACATTCAATGTTTGCTGTTGAAACTGCTATGATTTGTTCAGATATAACTCTTCCTCTTTCTTTATAATTGAGGATAATCTTCCCGCTGCTGAGAGTTTATAGATCGTCTGAAATCATCTTTGAAGATCCAGTGGTTTGACGGAGTACTGTGATAATCGGTATCTCCAGATTTTGTGTTACCTGATCTGAATATCTTATCCCCGCGCTCAAATTAAATTCACACGAATTAGTTTTCAATTTTCGATAACTCCAGAGGTTTAAATTAAATGTTGTAAATGATTATAATAATGTGCCTGGAATGCTCTTGGCGACTAACGTGTTTAAGTCCATTAGAATTTGAGGATTAATACTGTATCCGTCCACATAGCTTACCAATAACCGCAATCTACGTGACTTCATACTCATGTAATGAACTCTAGAAGAGTCTATGCAACCAACCATGACATTTATTTCAATGGGCGGCGTGTAGTATTAACACGCTACGTTTATGTTTATGCTCTATCATACTACTCGTATTTATATACCTAGATATATCTATATCACGTTAATAAACTATCGCATGTTCGGAATCATAGCACAATTGTATAAAATTGTACTGTTTCCTACAGATTAGCTTGTGTGGTTTTCTACCTACACTTGAAAACACGTTTACCGAAAGATTTTTTAAATTGAGATTCTGCTACCTCCTGTGAACTGATTAAAATAAAATGTGATAATAAGCATAAACTGCATTAAAATCGTTGAGTAACTTTTTGAGATTACCTAGTAGAAATACAAGGTCCAAGAAGCAGACAAAAATTGTAAAAATCATTGTCATACAATTTATTGCTTTAATAAATACCCCTAATACTCCCTATTCGACTTCGCCGGAATTTACATATTCTGTCTGCTTTACACTGCTACCTGTTCAATTCAACTGCTCCTACGTACCTTAAATAGCGATTTCAATTTATCTCCCATTCCCACGACCACACTCTTCGGTCATCTAACAATCTTTCGCTCCTCATAAATAAATCAAACTTTATTTTACAATAAATAATTTTCTGTAGTTGCTGTTCGTCTCTGGAATTCGCTTCCTCACAATATCCGTCTCGCTAAATCCTAGGAGTGCTTCAAAAGGCAGTTTAAGGATCACTATTTACAAAAGAAAGAAAGAAAGAAAGAAAGAAAATGTTTATTTCTGAATTACCTTCAATCATAACACTATGACAACAACAAGAAAGTGTTAGTACAGCTAAACAATAAGTATAAAACACCATCTAACTATTTATTAAACAATTATTACCTTTTGTCACCACTAGCCCATTTTTCTTTCTATAATTTTCTCCTGTAGGTACGTAAGGTTGCCTGGAAGAGATCGCTGCTTAGCGATAAGGCCGCCTTTTTTGTATACATGACTGTATTTTAATTCGCTGTAGATATGTGTGTGTACAAATAAAGAGTTTATCTATCTATCTAATAATATTATCTTCTCAAATGTATTCCAAGAACCAAGAACAGACATCGATGAGATTATTGAAAGTAACAGCGAATAAAAAATATTTATTTGGACACTAATCCCATTGAATAGGTACGTAAAGATGAGTTGGGGAAGCCAGTTAGCGAAGTACGCCGTTCTGGATTAGGCTAGTTTTACGAAAATAAAACGAATCTATTTACATCATTAAATTTACCCATTTTACGATTGAGGTCGTAGATAATGATCCAATCTAAAAGTCAAACAATGTGCGTTTGTAAACTTACCAAAAGTTCGTTGAATCGTGTTAAAACTCGCCGAGTTTAAACGTATTTAATCAATAAACACTATAATAATTAGTTAAAAGGTAAGGAAACGTTTTTTTTATTATTAATCATGACAATTTTATCGCTTTCTAATTTTTCTGCTTTTGTTCTTTGATAGTTACATACTGTAAGTAAAATTCAATTAGGTATAAAAGTTGTGAAGTTATCTAAAAGTTTTCAGGGAAAAGCCTACCTACTAATAAATCATATATTTTAAAAATTATTAATTTGCTTGTTCTTGAGTTTTGTAAACGATGAGCAATTTAACTTTTTTTCTCTTTTTATATGAACGACATACATGTCTTAATCTAAATATATAAAACTCTTGCATTACTGGTGATTGACTGACAGACAACGCATGAAATAGGGGGGTAAAGTTTAAACGAATTCCACGCGGGCGAAGCCTGCGGGCGGAAGCTAGTAGGTACATTATAATTATGTGAGTCCCATTTGTGTTCCATAATCCTCCGACTAAATCAAAGTGTTGTCGTATTTTTATACCAGCAGTCAACGCCCGAGTTTTGTTTTTTATTTAGCTTCCATACAAAATTTATATTAAGTTCACCGTCTTGTACACCGACACGAATAAGTTAAGTTCCAATTAACTTTTTTAAACAATTCACTTTTAATATTATTTCTCAAATAGTTTATTTCAAAAGTGACGTGGCAAATTCAATGGGAAAACTTCCAATATGGCCAGTCAACTTCTGTTTAACAATAACGAAACAGATGAATATCGCAAGAAGCCTTATAAGAAATGCTTAACGTTCGAGATCTACTAATAAAGTAACTACTTCTTTAACTGGATTAATCTACTTTAACGGGTTAATAAAACAGTACCTACTTTCCAACAATATTTATAGAAATCTATGATACTTTACTAAAGCCTTTATTGATTTACGTACAAAAGTGCCGTTTATTGATACTGATAATGCGTTCAATGATATTGTAAATGTGAAATAGATTACTATTACTAGTTGAGTGTTATCAGTTTAGCAAAACATTGCCATATAACTCCGCATGCTGCAATGACCACTTCAGGTAAATTTTCCTGTATTGCAATTGATATAATTTATAACCAATTTAGTTTATTACTGAAAATAAAGAACAATTATTTATAGGTATAATGTATTTTAACTAAGCAAATCATGGATTGGTGGGCCACATGACAATTATTAAGTGTATGGCTGTAGGTCTATATTTTGGACCCTAATACCTAATACATGAAAAATAAATACATATTTATTTGTTGGTACAACTTCTTCAAAAAAGTTGTCGTTTGTTGTTATTTTTAATGAATTTTGTTTCTTATCTAGTGTGTATTTCGCACATAATGACAGCACAATATGTAATATAAAACGATTTATATGATAATGTTTGATTTACTTTGATTAATATTTTATATCTTTGGGAATAGTGACATTAAAGAAAACAATACCGTCAAGTGATTTAAAAAATAGAACCAATCCTGTAAAAGTACATGCTTTAACTAAAACTAAGGCATACGGGTAAGAGGTACGGGCAAGGTATAAGTAAATATAGGCATACGGAATATACGAATGTGTGAATACGGTCTTGTTGTTGTGTTACGCGTCGGTGTGAACGGCGGCGACGACGGTCGGACTCTCCGCATTAAAAGCTTATGATGCGTGCCCCAGTTACGGCATCCCATCAAGACGGTTGCAACATTTAACAGGAAAAATTGAGTTACGATGTAAATGTGTCCTAATATTCTTAAGTGATTAATGGCCCTTGAAAATTAAGGACTGGATAACCACAAAGTATTTCATAACTAGAGAACCGCCAGCGCTTCGCTTCGGGACCCGTAGGTAACAGCCGCGTAGGTCCCGCTCCTGTAGGAATCTCAGCTAAAAAGTAGTCTATAACATTTGCCTATGACTTAAGTAAATTACATGTAGTATTTGAGAGTGTGATTCAGAACTTGCAAATGAACTTTACTAACGCCATCTATTAACAACTCCAGAACTTAATATGTAGCAACTAACAAAACATCGATCTTCCCATGGGAATAAGATGTTTTTTCGCGGTAAAAAGTAGCCTACGTCACTCTCCACCCTCCTAACTATCCCCACACACATAAACCATACCATATAATAGCCATGTTGCGACGTGAAAGAGTCACAAACAAACAAACAAACAAACACCCTTTCACATTTATAATATTAGTAAGGATAATTAATAATATTAATTTATCTCTATAGTTTACCATTAAAATTATCAAGCCACCCCGGTTTCACATGTCCGCAATGTAGGAAGTCAGCGATAATGTAGAGATATTATGACGAAAGAATATTTGATAACGGTCCAGTAATTTTTAAGATAGACGATTAGAACATAAATACAGCTTTTGTTACTGAGTGACTCAAAGAGACTGACGGACAACGCACAGCCGAAACTACTGAACGCAAAAAGCTGAAATTAACTGTTCCTTGCAGAGTGTAAGATAACACTAAGAGAGGATTTTAGGAAATTCCCCACTAAAAGGATGAAAAAGTGGGAACACTGTAGCAAAACTACCGACAGCTTATAGCTACTTAAAATCAGTCACCGCCGACCATGCAAAACCAAAATACAAGGGACTATGTATAAACAACTGGTTACCTTTCTAAAAATACTCCTTTACCTCGTTTATTTTGTGATTGCTGACTAGCACTTTTGTAAATTACACAACCCTAAAAGTAACATACTGTAGGTGCTATGACGGTAGACCTACAGTTTCTATGGTTACGAATAGTATAACACCGCGTACCTATGGCAAGTATATGAAGTAGTAGCAGTACTATAACTGTTTCAAACGATTACGGACGATTCACACATATCAGTGAAGTCACCGTTCCGTCACAGTACCGGCAAATTTTTCATACTAACAGCACTGACACTTCTCAGTGTCAGTGCTGACAATGCCGAGAATGTATGAAAAATTTGTCGGTACTGTGTCGGAACTGAGACCTGAGACTTCACTGATATGTCTGAATCGACCCTTATGTTACAAGCTATTTCATTTTGAATAATGTGCCATTTCTTATTGTTGAGATACTTTTACGTCTTAATACGTTAAAGAATGTTCAACGTTAAAATAATTGTGTATTTCAATAATATTTTATTTAGTACTAGCTTTTGCCAGAGGCTTCGCCCGCGTGAATTTCGTTTAAACTTCACCCCTTTATTTCACCCACTTAAGTGTCATAAACGTAAGAGTAGATAAAATATAGGTATACTTAATCAGAAAGCTTCGAACTGCTAAGCTATCGGGAGTTACACGTGTTATTGTGAGTCAACCATAAAAGATAGACATATGCTGTCGTGGAATATTTTTAAGCTATTGTATAGCTTTTATCGCGGGCCGGGGACCGAATGCAGAAATTTCGTAACGAAAATTTATTACACCCTGCACACAGACATAGTTACTATGTCTATGCACCCACACATCGATAAATACCAGAACTTTTAACTGAGTTAACTAACTTTTACTTTATAACGGCTAAACCGATTTGGCTAATTTTAGTCTTGAAATATTCGTGGAAGTTCAGGGAAGGTTGCAGCGATGAGAAAATATGAAAAATTGCGAGGTAAATACTAAAAAAATGAAAATTTTAATTTCCCATACAAATCTTACCTGTCAAACATTTGATTTTCGCCCCGTCGGTTCGGTGTTTTAAGAATAATTACATATAGATCTGGATTAAATAAGGCGTTGGAATTCATAATAGTCGAATTATCGCGTATTTAGATTTAAAACATACAAAATAATAACATGACATAAAATAATGACACTATATTAATGACTTGAGGGTGATAGAGACAGTGCCATACAGGCAAGGCAAACTGTAAGGCACTGTCTCTGTCACCCACACGTCATTCACGCGCCAAAAGATCGTTGTAGGACTTAAATGTCAAATGTCAATTTTCTTTTAAGCTATTGTATAGCTTTTATCGCGGGCCGGGGACCGAATGCAGAAATTTCGTAACGAAAATTTATTACACCCTGCACACAGACATAGTTACTATGTCTATGCACCCACACATCGATAAATACCAGAACTTTTAACTGAGTTAACTAACTTTTACTTTATAACGGCTAAACCGATTTGGCTAATTTTAGTCTTGAAATATTCGTGGAAGTTCAGGGAAGGTTACAGCGATGAGAAAATATGAAAAATTGCGAGGTAAATACTAAAAAAATGAAAATTTTAATTTCCCATACAAATCTTACCTGTCAAACATTTGATTTTCGCCCCGTCGGTTCGGTGTTTTAAGAAAAATTACATGTAGATCTGGATTAAATAAGGCGTTGGAATCGACAACATGTATTCATAATAGTCGAATTATCGCGTATTTAGATTTAAAACATACAAAATAATAACATGACATAAAATAATGACACTATATTAATGACTTGAGGGTGATAGAGACAGTGCCATACAGGCAAGGCAAACTGTAAGGTACTGTCTCTGTCACCCACACGTCATTCACGCGCCAAAAGATCGTTGTAGGACTTAAATGTCAAATGTCAATTTTCTTTTTAAAAAGAATTATTTTGTCAACTGAAATAGTTCTTATGCTTTTGTTCAGAATATTTAAATCTTCTTTGCACAAATTAATGCATTATCCGTTTCTAATAAACTTTGATGTAACTTTTGATAACTAGGCAACTAAATGAAAACTGGTACACCACTTTCTTATCCCACTGTAAAACAGTGAATATCTGTACTCGTATAATTTGTGTACAAAGTGTTTTAAATATGAATAAACAAAGTGCATTTATTAATGAAGAAAGTCACGAAAAAATTGTGAAAGAAAATGAGTTATTACTCTATATACATTCATTTTATTATTATTATCACAAATGCAGTATTATTTTTTGTTTTGTTAATTTATATATAATGCTATGCAATAGCTTTACCGCGGCAGTCTCCGAGTGCCACACGTCTTTTTTATATAATTATAAGGAGAACATTTCCGTCATACATGATTTCTGTGTAGCTTTAACCATTAAGGTTGCACACGCGACGGAAGCTTAAAAAATGGAGTAACTTCTCCCGTTTCCCCAACATTTCCCTTCACTGCTCTGCTCCTATTGATTGTAGCGTGATGAAAAGTATACTACTAGTATAACCAGCGCGGGAGTATGAAAAATAATTGTAACAAGTTTCGTTAAAATCCGTCGAGTAGTTTTTGTTTCTATAACGGTTATACATCAGAAAGACAGACAGACAGACAGACAGACAGACAGACAAAAATTTTACTGATTGCATTTTTGGCATCAGTATCGATCCCTAATCACCCCCTGATAGTTATTTTGGAAATATATTTAATGTACAGAATTGACCTCTCTACAGATTTATTATAAGTAGGTATAGATAGAAGATATAGATATTCAATAATAGTAGATTGTATGACAAGGGTATATATATATATTGAAAATAATACGTAAAAATGCACGAAAACTTAATTTTAATTTGAAAACGAAATCTTAATTTGATTTCTTTTTTAACACGCTTTTATTAACTTCACCTGTATGTTTGTATGTAACTTTACTCCATTTTCTTTAATATCTCCGGTGCCCAAAGGTCTTCTTGCTTCAAACTTATATAGCATCTGCAACTAATTATTCCCTAACTTTCTATACCATTTTCACGAAAATCCGACCACAATTTTCCGAGAAATAGCTGTTTTTCCTCATTTTTTTCTTAATTTTATACCTATACTTCCTTTAATATCTTCCGTGCCCCTCAACCGTTGTGCTTCAAACTCATAACTAACTTAAAGCTAACTGATCCCTAACTTCCTATACCTTTTCCACGAAAATCCATCGCGAATTTTCCGAGTTACAACTGTTTTTCCTTGATTTATACTAAATTCGTTCATTTTAAACCTACATTTCTGTTAATATCTTCCGTGCCCCTCAGGCGTTTTGCTTCAAATTCATAACGCACCTATAAACAGTTGATCCCTAATTTTCTAGACCCTTTCCACGCAAATCTATCGCGGATTTTCCTAAAAATAGGCGTTTTTCCTAACTTCTTTAATTTCCACCTTCCCTAGCCTATAACTTCACCTGTATGTTTGTATGTTTGTATGTATGTTTGTATGTAACTCTCCTTCGCATAAAGAGACTACCATAATGATATTATTACACGCTTTATATTAGCTTCACTTGTATGTTTGTATATTTGTTTGTAACCGACTTCTTTGGACGCGATTTTGACCCACTTTAAATGGCCAGATTTCGTTCAAACTTTGTAGATTTATCGAGTTCCGATGACATTACACTATTTTGATAAAATTATTCCAATTTTCAATATGCAAAATAAGATTTTAATTTTTTTACTCTCACACTACTGCCATCTATCCATTTGCTACTGCCATCTACCCATATTTACGGGCAACTAGCTGTAACTGCGTATTCAGTTTGACTGCGTACATTACGTTTTACTAGATGGCGTTGTTCTTCTGTTTATTTGAATTCTAAGTTATCACAGTAGATAGATCGATAGAGACCAAATAATAGTTTAAAATTATAAAAACAAGCTATTATAAATAAACAAAACTAAAAAGTCGAAAATAAATAATAGTTTAAAAAAACTAAAAAACACGCTTTTTATAGAATACTGAACTAAAAAAATAGAAAATAAGTTTCAATAAATTTAAATTAAGAATAGTGTTAAAAATTTCAACAAACATGAATTAATAATAGTGTAAATAAAGAAAATATTTTATTTAAAAAAAAGCGTGGGGTGCATGGTGTCATTTTGATAATATCTTAAAAAGCACCCCACGCTTTTTTTAAATAAAATATTTTCTTTATTTACACTATTATTAATTCATGTTTGTTGAAATTTTTAACACTATTCTTAATTTAAATTTATTGAAACTTATTTTCTATTTTTTTAGTTCAGTATTCTATAAAAAGCGTGTTTTTTAGTTTTTTTAAACTATTATTTATTTATTATTCAGCTGGCGGGGCCCTCGCGTCGTACCAGACATTCTTTAATCAAACAATATTTGCGTTCGATTTCTTTAGCGCAAAATACTAAAATGTTCTAAATTCAAAATAGGACGGAAAAGATCTAGTCGGGCAGGAAAGTTGTATGAAAATTCATTCCCGCCCGCTGAATAGAAAACAGCAACTTTGGAACCCCGTAAGTCCGAACCAAGTCGTCTTTTTCGAATAGGTGTGATGAAAAATATATTTTTAATCTAACAAAAGGAGCACAAGCTTCAACAACACCAACACACAGACAAACAAGCAAAAAGAAATAATTTCATCTGATGCATCATGTTAAAAAATAACCTTAATTTCGGATTAATTCCCGCCAAGAGTCTTTCTCTACCTTTTTCTGGAATTGAGGTAGCAAACGTGGATGCACCACCACTCTTTCGTTGCCGCCCGTGACAACCATGATCTATATAGACAACGACAATAAGAAGACAAGACTCAAAAGTCTCGGTCTAACAACAATTCACAGAACTAACACTATCACTAACAGTTTCCACAAAATATGACTTATATGACGGTCGAAATGGTACCTGCTAAGTACAGTGGCTGGCTTTAGTACTTCTCCGGTTGAACTCTATCACCTACTAAAGTGCCTTTTCGCGAAAGGCGTTCGTGGAGCAACTCCCGAACCTCCAGCCAGATGTACCTACCAGTCCCTTATGATTACATTTTGGTCATCTCTACAAACAGTAGAGCTTCAAATGTAGAGTTTTGATTTGGCTTGGTCAAAAAAAAGTTTTACAAACAATTCAAGTTGCTTGTCGATGTGTAAAAAGTTGCTCAGTGTTTTAAAATATCGTCCTACTGAAAGTTACAACATGAGCACTAAAAGATCGTCTCATCGCGCTCATATTGCGACATACCTCTACATAGTAGGAATGAGTATGTCGGAGCCAGGGTCAGAGCGGTCGTTATACTTTGTGTTTTACGTGACTGGAGATAAGAAATAAAAGTCTGTACACTGAGTTTAAACGTCTATTCCAACACTTCAATACAGTTATCACCAAAATTAATTCAGATTACATTAAATTAAACTTAGAAATAAAGCTGACGACAAAATAATAGCAAAGTGGCAAAGGCTCAGCACGATTAATTCAGATTAAACTTGGAAACGCGGCAAGTTTGGTATGGCAGTGGGTTCGACACGTCCACTCGGTCCAAGCGCTCAATTCAGAATGATTATGACAGCTCTGGTTCTCTACAACGCCATCTCTAACCCCACTCCATACCGACCATGCCCAAACAATAACCGTTTCGTTTCCAAATTAGCTCCGGCCATCATTCATAGATGGCGTTAGGTTCCTAAAACTAGTTCCATCGATTACCCATAGGTGGCGTTACAAGATCAGCGTAGGACTTTGGTCTCGCTCCTACAAGTATATTACAAAACGAGGTTAATTCCTGTTTTCACGGCATCATAAAAATATTTTAACCCTTTATAAAAAAAAACAAACTTTGACACCATTTTATCAACTCACTTCGGGTCTTGTCTGGATAGAATTTCGTAATCAATTGCATCTACACAGTGTAGGGACTCTACTTTGAGATGCGCAAGTCTAGCAATTTTAAAGGAAGCTTAGTTTAGGGTAACAAATTGTCAATACCTTGAAACTTAAAAACCGAATGCTTCCGTGTGTGTGTTCTCCTATATAACAAGCATACGAAGCAAGGGCAAATAAGTAGTAATGTAATAATTACAATACATTATAAACTGTATTGTTACCTACTGTTATATTTAGCAAGATTTACAAGTGTATTGTGTTTATTCCGAAGTTGGTCATTAATACACATGTATGTACCTACAGTGTACAGTATGTATAGAGTTGTAGCGTGTATTGTGAAAGCCCTGCAGTTAATTGCGCTCGAAATAGCCGGTGGCGGTACGACAACAAAGGCTCCTTTGAAGTTTATTAGGTACTAACTAATGACATGGATTTGCATAATGCACTGCACCCAAGATTTAATCCTTCCATCTGACTTGGATAGTAGTTCGCAGAAAATAAACTTTCTTATTAACGAGACATGTTAGGCTGCAGCTACTTGTTGGTTGTTGGCGATTGCAATATTATTATTATTACATAATTATTTATATGATTTTATCAGTATTATGTGTAATTTTATCATCTATATGAAGATTGTAGTTAGGTACCTACTTTCTGTCTTAGTACGAGTGTAATTTTTATCAATTGAAATGTAATCCTTAAATCACTTTTACGTATTTATTATCTTTTACAAGTAAATGGTACGCCCATACGTCTCTTCACTTCGTGATATTTTAGCGATTTATAAATATTTCATGTCTACTATGGAGTACGTAGAAATATGGATTTCTATATAATAATCTTCTATCTGTCTAGGAGTAACAAGATATATTCTATAAGTCTACTCAATTAGGGCGAAAAATGCGCTGCAATATTCAACTCATATAATAGATCGATGTGTAATGATCGCTAATGTATTGACCCGAATGAGGAAAACAAAAGTATCTAGTAAGAATAACTTCGACAATAAACGTTGCCGAAGCATTTTCCTCGCATCAAAATTTTATTATTAAACGAGGTGTCATTGTTTACTACATATACGGCGGCACGTGCTCTTGCTATCAGACTGGCCCGTGCGCGGACGATAAGCGCACACGACCGTGCGCTCGCACGACAGTCCTCTGCACTGCCATATTCAACCACATTCACGCCATGGCCACATAACGCTCGCCGTAATCAGACTAATTAGGACTACGTGTATAAAGGCCATAAAACCGTTGCCAATGGTTACGCCCCCGTTCCCGTGGCAGCTGGACGTAAACATTGCGTGATCGATAACAGTTAACTTGCGTGGGAAACAGAAGGGTCGAAGGGTTGTGTTTGTGTTGTGAAGGGAGGTGGTAAGTCGTGCTGAAGAAGCTATTCGAACACCTCGTCGAGCGTCCATCAGCGGGAACAATGAGCCCGCCTTGACCTTCGCGCGCGGGGGCCGGGGCGCGCGATGACGCCAGCGCGGCCGGCACGCGGTTTGGCTTTCGGGTGCGATCCTTCGCGGACGGCATCCGCGTAATCGGCGGTCAGTGCGATTCCGAAGTTTGCGTCAAAAATACCGGGGTGGGTGGGTGCCGCGACGCCGGGGACTCGCGACGAGCTCATTCCGCGAGCCGGCGCCGACGCCGACGCGCCTCGAACGACCGACCGACCGAGCCGACTCCCGCCGAACGAGCATCGCGACATGCTCGCTCATCGACATGGGTAATGTGCAGTGCTGCGCTAGCGACCGACCCCACGACGGTAAACCGCTGAAGAAGCCGACCAAGAAGAAGAACAAGAAAAAACAAAAAAAACTCAGTGCAAAGACTAACGGAGTAAGTGGTAAGGGTGACGGTGGACAGAAAGTGGTAGCCGTGGCGGAAGACGCTTCGGAACGGGTTGCGCCGACGGCGGCCCAGGCGCAGGGAACTCCTGCGAGTGACCTCAAGGATCAACCCGTCAACGACGCTGAAAAGACTCCGGCGCAACCCAACGACCCGAATATTTCGGAAACGGATGCAACACGTAGTGAAAATATGGCTACTGCAAGGGAACGATTTTTTGGTCAGGTAAAGAAAATTAAATTTTTCGGTGTGACTAAAACTGTATGCTGTAATGTAATGTAAAATGTAAGCGAAGATCTGGCTCTACGCAGCGGAACGACCTAATCCTCTTATCTTAGCGGAACGAATCGGTTGGCCGCTCTGCTTTACATCAACTCTCTCTCGATAAAGACTTTTAAATGCTGTCTGTTTTCTTGCGTTATCTTAAGGGTTCAATGTTAATAAACCAGATGTTTGTTTGTACGTAACGTCATAACATACCTATCGAAACGGCCCGTACCGTCAAGAAGTAATTGCGTTGATAACTCAAACTATGTATTGTTTATATGCAAATGAACGCCGCGATCGTCCTCTGTTTCATTTATTTGTAGCAAGGGCTCTGTTGTTATAAAAAAGGACAAAAATATCGCATTTAAATCTATACCAGTAAAACACGTAATACCTTGAGTATTCTTTTAAATACGTGTCGTGTATCGAATCAATTTGCATATAAAAGAGACTACATCACATATTTATACTCAAGTATAAGTACGAACTATGGTATACATTAAACGTTCATTACATTTTACGACACTACCAGACTTTAAATCCACCGATTCACAATAGTACGCTTATCATTCTCACTATCCACACGTTCACAACTGCATAAAATATTTAAATAATCGGACAGGTTTTACTCGATGATCTAATATGCATTGATTAACTCTCAACAACTGGTTCTCCCATCCTCTGTTAAATGTTTAATCAAGAAAGGATTAGGTAGTGTTCTGTTATAAATAAAGTACCTACAACACAACACACGTTATTGTATTTTATCGTCTTTATGCCT
The DNA here is from genome assembly GCA_905404135.1 of Hesperia comma. Taxonomy (NCBI): domain Eukaryota; kingdom Metazoa; phylum Arthropoda; class Insecta; order Lepidoptera; family Hesperiidae; genus Hesperia; species Hesperia comma. Next base: position 6,906,436 of record FR990018.1, read on the forward strand.
AAATCATTAGGCGTTAAATCTTATAAGCGTCTGGTGTACATCAAATATTTTATATTCTTAAAGCAGTTACTCATTGAATTTAAATGTTAAGATCTATTACTAGCGTGCAACATCACATTTGTCTTTCTATAATATATTCTAGAAAAATCTTTGAACTGAATTTAATCAATCAAATCTAATCTATAAACATGTTCGTCTTCATACAAAACATTCCTTTCAAACATTTCTTCCATGGCTAATAAAGTGTTATCTGCTAACAGCATTAAATTAAGTGCTTCTTAGTTGTGAAGATAAACGTAGCTGAAGTAGGAATAAATGTACTTTACTATCTTATATACCTACTCGTATATCTAGATGAGCAGGTAATGATCGTTCTTAGTGATAAGACTGCCTATTGTTTTCTATTCTCTTTATAGCTATGTTTTGTTCTATAAAGATCTTGTAAAGGTGTTCTGAACATCGCACAATGCATAGAAAAGTGTTTGGTTAGGTATTCCACTGGTCAAATATCTTGGTCCAATTTCTATGTCCAAGATATCATCAAATTTCTTTAACAAGTGTCAATTCCACTCATCCAATTTCTTTGTCCAATACAACATGGATCATAGAAATTGGATGAGTGGAGTACCAGTTAGTTACTATAAAAATATTTTGTAATAAAAAATCTAAAAGATATTATTATTATAATTCTAAAATTCTTTTATTCTATTGCAATACTATGCAATTGTAACAGTCCACTGGTATACGATATTCAATATTAGCTAACAACATAATATTGCAAAACTTCTTACTCCATTGCCCAAAAACATAACCCAAAGACAAAATTTTAGAACCTAAAACCGGTCCGTTTATTGACTTTCATAAGTCGGCGCGGTCAACCATTTCATCAAGATGCGTATCACGCTGGAGTGACAGACATTTGTATCGGCGGAAGCGAGAACACGAACTTTTTGTTTTCTTCATACTTTCTTCGTACCCAAACGTTCATCGAAATAGCTCGCTACACTTCTGACGAAAAACGTAAATCAGGTGGGAAAACGAAGTGTAATTGATTAAAAATAGTGGATTCTGTGAATTGCTCCCACGCCTGAATTTACGCGAATTTACTGTCGGGACACCTCGGGCCTTACTCACGGTTGACTCAGCGCAAAGTGACCGGGTCCTCATTCTGTTAGCGGCTTTTGGAGCGACTCCAGCCGATTTCCCGAAATAACTCCCTCAGTTCCCTGTTAGCGTGAGACTTTATTCGCTTGCAATCGTTTGTTTCGCCCGCCATTTACTTTTATTGCTTCATTATGTCTTAATTTGGCAGCAATCGGTAACTGCTCGCAACTTGATCTTGTGATTACAAATGCAGCGATGAGAGAATCGCCAGATTAACCTGATGGATATTGGCCAAATGCAATATCAATCATAGTTGCTTTCATCTCAATCCAAACACCAAAATTTTGTATTATCTTGCATTGGCCTTCGAATAATACTTGTAGGTATTTTTCGGAAATTCTGTATAATCGACATAATAGATAAGTACCTAAATGCCAAACTCGATTTTAATGGAATAACCATAGTTATAAAAATATAAATAAATTTTAACTAATACAAAGTGTTATTATGGATGTGGTCTTGATATTATGGGTTCTCCATTAGATAAATTCATAGCTTGGACATGTTTTGTCTCCGAGAACACTACTTCGGGAACCTTATGATTTTGAAGCAACATAAAAAACTTCAGCATTTGATAAAATGTAAAAACTTTTTTAACTGTTTTGATCGCAGTGATGAAGACCCACAAATAAAAAGTTTTCCGTTTGTTTTTAACCCTTTAATAGATTGGATGGAGGAGTTGATGGTGAACGGTTGAACTCACGTTACATACGCCACCAACTAAAATAAATTGGAATGCTAGTAGCACCATCTGTCTAAAATTGGTCGTACCAACTCAAAATCCATAGTTTACGATTCTATAAAGGGCATACAGACATACATCCATTTTCACCTATGTATATAAAAGCGAAAAATACTGACTCACTCATCACGAAATCTCAGAAACCGCTGAACGTATTAAGATGAAATTTGGCAGGGAAATAGTTTATAGTTAGAAGGGATCCGCTAAGAACGGATTTTTTGATATTCCACCCCTAAGGGGGTCTAATAGGGGTTCAAAGTTTGTATGAAAGTCCGTCAATTGTAAACCATATATTATGAAAATTAGTGTTTAGAATTATGATAAAAAATAATGAAAAACCTGTATCAAACTTTTTTAAAAATCATCCCCTAAATCCCAATCCTCTTCTGAAATTCCTGAAAACCTCTTATGCGCCAAATCGCGGGCTTATATTTTTATGGGACTTTTACTGGGATATAGAGGAAACTGTGGACCAACATACCTACCTATAGGCTACTTTTTATCCCGGAATTCCCGCGGGATCAGGATTTATACGGGTAAAACTCCTACGTACGAAGTTGCTGGCCCAGAATTTTATGGGAGATACTTAGAGGTGGTTATGGAGCAATATATATTTTTATCCCGGAATTCCCGTGGGATCGCGATTCACGCGGGAAAAGCTCCTATTCGCGAATGAAGTCACGGGCTCATATTTTTATGGGATTTTCACTGGGAGGTTGAGTTGGTTGTGGAGTGTCATACTGGCTACTTTTTATTCCGGACTTCCCGCGGGATCGGAATTCACGTATAACCCAACACTATTATTCCCTGTCTCGTGATTGTTAGGACAGCACACAAGACAAGAAAACACCCAGGACAGGACCCTTGGAACTGCTATCCGGCATAATAACCATTGCGCCATTGGAGTCGTCAATTATGTTCAATGTCCATGGATGATGGCCACTTACCATCAAATTGCTCGTCTGCGCTGTTGATGGACATTTACATAAAAGTCATAATTACGACACAAGATTATCGTGGCGTCATTTATATATGCGACAGTAACTTTGTCTCTCTGTCTCCTACCGATGACACACTCAATCGATTTATATTAAATTTTGTAAGGAAATTGTTTAAAACCTGGGAAAAAAACATAGGATATTTTTCATCCCAGAAACCATCCCTTTTACAGGGCGACAAAGGAAGAGATGATAAAACCTATCATCATTATTCCTATCAGCAGCAGCCTAAAATGGAACATGAGTAGACTGATCTGAACTGAGACAGAATACTTTATTTCTGGTGATTCATTCCCGTGGGATTATTTTAACTGTATTTTGTTTGTTGTCCGTCTCTCATGCAAACGAGGCCGCGAGGCAAAACTAGTCATCATACACATACTTCCATTCTCAATGTCTTTTCCAGCTCTTCGACTCATAAAAATAATAATGAAAAGGATTATGTAATTAATAATCAGCGCTTGAGTCATCTTCGTGTCAAACGTTGGTTTCATATGAAATGTCCATGAGCACCTCAAGATTTAGTTTATTTTATTTATCGTAGAATTTTAAACGATTGAGATGAATATATTCTGGTGTAACCAGATTCGAAGTGACCTCATACTTCTGTAAAATAAATGCTGTCGCATGATCACTTGCTGATTATCGAAGCAGTGTAAATTTCCGTGCACATTCATATATTTACAGTTAAAATGCTTGATCTCTCGTCTAACGCGTCGTATAGCTAGCCTATTTGCTATCGGTAGGACATATCATTTCAATCACAGATACTTTTTTTTTATTTAAACTACTTGTTTTAAAATCTAATTTCCAGATTTGCCCTAGTTGCGTAAACTTTAAGCTGGAACGTCTAACATGTAAGCAGAAAAGACGACGAATCGAGCCACAAAATAATTGTTTTGCCCTGGATTAGAATTGAGAATCCTTCACCCATTGGCCTTTTATTATAGTTCATTCATTCATAACCGTTTAAGTACTTGTAAAAATCTGAACATAATTTTTTTTGCGAGTCATTATGACCAGTAATTTCCTTAATATTACTTAAAATAAATAAATAAAATAAATAAAATAAAAATAGCCTTTATTTCTACTACAACTTAAAATTATGTACAACTTAAAATTTAAAACAAAGCTGTTACTATATTATGTTACTTTTAAATATAAATGTTTAATAATTTGAGAATTTAAACTATTTACTATGTAGTAGTCGCCTCTTTGGCGTAGGCCTCTCCTAAACCTTTCCACGTATCACGTTCCCGTGCCACTCGCATCCATAGGGGTCCACATCTCTGGTTGAAGATGTCATTCCATCTTTTATTGGGTCGTCCTCTTTTTCTTTTCCTATTTCTAGGTATCCATTCTGTTAGACGTTTTGCCCATCTGGTGTTATTCATCCTACAGATGTGCCCTGCCCACTGCCACTTGAGTAGTCTTGTTCTTTTCCTTACATCAAATATTTTGGTTTTCTTCCTTATAGTTATATTGCTGACTTTATCAGATAGTTTTAGACCGAGCATGCTCCTTTCCATCTTACGTTGGCTGATGGCTATTCTATCTTCATCTTGTTTCCTCAATGACCACGTCTGACATCCGTATGTTAGGCAAGGCAATATCGCTATTTCGTAGAGTTTTTTCTTAATATTTATACTGATTTCTTTATTCTTCATTATCTCCTTCAATCCCCAGTATTTCTTCCAGGCCAGAGTTATCCTTCTTCCTATATCTTTCCTTGTATTGTCTTTAAATGTTACGAGTTGTCCCAAATATACATACTCTTCTACATATTCAATTTTTTTGTTATATACCGTAATGTCTCGGGGTATTCCATTGGTTAGGATCTTAGTTTTTGTCGCGTTCATTGACAGTCCTGCCCTTTGACTTTCCGTTGACAGTTCAATCATCATGCTCTCCAATTCAGTGGCACTTTTCGCGAAAATTACTATGTCGTCCGCGAAACGTAGGTGGTTTAGTAATTCTCCATCTATTCGTATTCCCTTTCTTTCCCAACCTAGGCGTCTGAAAATTGATTCGAGCACTGCTGTAAATAATTTTGGGGAGAGCGGGTCTCCCTGTCTTACTCCTTTGTTTATGGGGAATTCAGGGCCTTCGCGTTCTAAGCGTACTTTGGCAAAACTTTTTGTATAGATGTTTTTAATTATGTTCACATATTTTTGGTTAACACCTTGTTCTGTGAGTGCTGCCCATATAGCTTCGAAATATAGAGAATCAAATGCCTTTGTATAGTCTATAAAGCATATATAAATTGTCGTTCCATACTCTTTTGCTTTCTCGATTACTTGTGTGACAGTTTGAATGTGATCTATAGTGGAGTATCTTTTCCTGAAACCTGCTTGTTCGCGCGGTTGGTGTTCATCTAGGGTTCTGGTTATCCTATTCAATATAATCTTTGAAAAAATTTTGTATAGATTTGACATGAGGCTGATAGGTCTGTAGTTGCCTAGATCACTTCTATCCCCCTTTTTAAACAATAGAATAATTGTGGATTTTGACCATTGGCTTGGTGTTGTTTCGGATCTAAGTATATTATTGAACAATGTTTGCAAGGGTTTCAAGAGTATGGTTGAGAGAGCTTTAAGCATTTCGTTGGTAATATTGTCGCTTCCTGGGGTCTTGTCATTTTTTTGGGATTTTATTGCGTACTCGATCTCAGAAGTAAGAATTGTTGGTATTTCTTGGATTTCATTTGCTCTATCAAACTCATTCGATTCGGTGCAGAGGGGAGAGTAAGTGTTAGCTGCGGCAGTGTAGAGTTCTTTGTAGAATTGTGTGGCTTCGTTTATGATATCAGGTCGTTTTGATAGTAGAGTTCCCTGTTTATTCTTCAAGTTCCCTGTTTATTCTAATATTACTTACCATTAAATAAACGAATAACATTCCATTAAGAACATTAATTGCTTTGCGTTATTGCTTTTTAAAGGTTTATTTTTTCGTAAAAGCTTCCTTTACTCCAATATTACTTATTACGTTTTCCTATATCAATTAAATTTTGGCATTATATAAATCGCTGCTGTTAAATTTGTGCTATAGATTGCTATGCTCAACTAATATACATATTTGGTCCTGCCGTATCTAAATTTATGTTTTTAACAATTAATTAATTGTATTCACAAATAACAAGTAGGTAAGTGCTTTCATAAATCCTGTATTATACGGTTTACTTAAAATAAGTGTACTGTAATTTTTATTTGAACCAAACATGCCACAAAATGTTAACAGTCAACACTACATCAAAGTATTAATATACTTGTTGAAGGACAAATTAAACGGTTAAAATATTGCCAGTTTCATTGTATGTAAAAAATATGGAAGTTTGTCGCATACAGTCAACTATAAACTATAACCTCATTGCATTAGTACTTAGTGGTAAGGAGGTCCACTTTTACTACATCGAATTAGTACTAATTTGTTGATCTAAAGGTAAAGAAGTGTTTTAAACTCTATTTGTTAGTTTTTAATGTTTTGTAAGCATTGAGTACCTGCTTATGTGTCAGTATGTAGGTATGTTAAATAATAAGCAAACACAATAAATGCCGCGAATGGCGTCATAAGTAGCGTTACGTTATTGAATGTTGCTATCCAACGTACCATAAAATTACAAAACATATAAAACCCATGGATTTATGGTTATAAAAAGATAAGGAATAAATAAAAATAGTACTTCCAATATATTTGTCTCATTCTTTTACAGGCAATTGCTGTACAAAAGAGATTATTAAACGAGTATTATCTGAATGCTACAACGGATAGAGCGCGAATTTTTCTTTACGTAAAATGCAGTCCTAGGCGGTTCAGTTAAAAAACCTAGGTGTAAAATTAATTTTGACTTTGGATTCAATGGAAGTGGACTTTATATATAGCTATAAAATAGGTCAAATAGGTGTTTGTCTCTTTTCTCAAATAGTATCTATTTATAAAATAATGAGAGATACATTTCGGAATTCGACACTCCATCTCTTTACCTCTTTAATCAATGACTGAACTATGTACGTACGAGAATGTCGTAGTATGTTATTATTTTACTATTTACACGAAAGAGCCAGCGGCTTGGCAAGGTTCCGATGGATTGTCGTCACGGCCGCAATCGTCGAATGTGAAATGCGTCTAGGACAAATGAAATGAAAATCATTTTACAATATCCACGTTCAATTTTGTTAGAATTCTAATTATTTTCTTCAAAGTGTCTTTCAAATTAATGTTGACTTTGGCGGGTTTAAAAATAACCCGTCACAGGGACAGTGAAATATAACATCACAAAACAAAGTAAAAATTTTGATTTTCAATTATTCTAAGCTTCAAATCTTAAAAAATGTGGGGCCAAACCGGGAAGCACTACCTTTCGAATACAAAAAGAATCAAATCAAAATCGGGTCACCCTGCGCAAAATAATAAGGGTTACTAAAAAAATACATTGGAATTCAGAACCTCCTTTTTTGAAATCGATTAAAAATATAATTATATTAGTAGATAATAGGTTTTCTCCGTACGCAATGAAGAGAAGGTAAATAGTTCTGGATTATAATACCTAGATTATAGGATTGTACTTGTCTGCTATATTTTTATTTGTCAACAATCTTCGTACCTAGGTAGGTATATCCTCAGACCAATAAACTATAGACGGCGTGCCGTGAACAAAACCGTGAAGCCGGCAAAAAGTACGCCTCGCCTTGTAATACACACGGCGACACTCACACCAAAACGACTTTTATGTTTTAAATAATAAAAAATAAATGAGGCTTTGTGTTCCAAAAAATAAAGTTTAAATTTGTTCTAGTTCAAACTGTCAACATAGGGCATTCTATTGGTTTCGATGTGTGTTTTAGACGCACTTTTGCCGGCTTCACGTTTTTGTTCACGGCACGCCGTCTATACATAGTTTATTGGTCTGAGGGTATATCTTTATCGACAAAATTTAAACTACATTTCTGTAGCCAAATTTCATTAAAACAGACATTAAAAGTGCTGAAGGACTTATGAGGTGGATGGTGGTGGTGGATGGTGGTGGTATGGACCTATAAGGTGGATGAATTTTATTAATACACATTATATAAAAAGTTAGTTTTTCCTTATTAATTTTACAAGCACACATAAAAATTTGCTACGGCTTTCAAGTTACTTAGTTCACAAGTTATATGGCGTATAATTTTGTAGTTTCTGTATAAAAACATCGAGAACTTTACTGCGTACCTAACTGAACACGGCTCAAAAATCCGTGTCAACAATACATAGATTCAACACAAATTGCGTGACATATGGCGGCCTCTTATGACTTGTACATATATTGACGGAGACATAATAGTCGTACAAATAGCATTCCTTTTACTTTTGAATTTTAAAACCAGAATCAGTTCAATTACTTCAATAAGTACAATTACTTCATTAACGACCTTAGCTTAAACATCATAATAGTTATTACTTTTAATTTTAACTTTCAGCAAGGACATAATCCGTTCTTAGCGATGCCTACAAATTATAAATTACGTCCCTGTCAAATTCCATCCTGATATCTCAAACGGTTTTCGATATTTCGTGGTCTTCCCCTTTTCTTTTATATTTGTAGATTTCTAAACGAAAGTTCCATAAATACATATAATAATCGTCATAATATGTTGAAGTCTAAGTTGTTATAACAACATGATACTAACACCGATAAGGCTTATCATAAAAAGATTACATGAACAAACAAAACTTGATTGAATTCTCTACATAATATCTTTCTTGGAAATATAAATACAATTTAGATTATTTATTAAAATAAATATTAATTAAAGTAAACTAAATCCGCAAATGCTACATCGTTGTACCGGTTAAGTACCTACTACTAGCAAATAAAATAACGTCTGTTGCATTTTCATCTTTTTTTATAGCCTAAAGCGGTGATAAAAAGCTCACGAGCCACCTGATGGTAAGTGGCCATCATCGCCTATTATCCTAAGAATAAATATTAATCTGTCACTTAACACCGGTTTCGGCCGGGACTGGTCCCGGGATCGCTCGATTTGCAGGGGAGGCCAAAACAATTTTCCTTACTTCGACTTTTAATTCGATTCCTAAAATGACATTTCCAGTGTTACCGTTTTTTATTATCACAAAAATAGTGTTGTTACCTGGACGCAAATGATTCGATTTGATAAAAATATTAATTCCGATTATATTATAATCGTTTCGCATAATTTAGCAAATCGGTAAAATACTGCATGAAGTTATTACAGAATTAATAAATACACATTAAAAATAATTATTATCAATTTTCCCCTACATTTGTTAAGCGCTTTTAGTGCATGTATGTACCTACTAAAAGCATGCATGTACCGGTGTTTAATATTTTACGTTTAATATATAATTTTAAATAAATAACCTTTCCGTTTTGTTCTCTCATTTTTTATTATATTTTATTAAAACACATATAATAGACATATTGAGATAAGAAAATCGAATAATCAAAACATCGTTCGTTAATCGTGTGAGTACCTAATCACTATTACTGAAAAGCTGACAACATTATTTCGAAAAGTGACATTACCTCACGTCAATTTAGGAATCGAATTAAAATTCGGAGTATAGTGTTTTTTGTTGATTAAATTAAATTTACTAGTAGCTATGAAACAAAATAGTAGAACACAGAAGTGAAAAAGCATTAAGCTGGTTTTGGAACGACGTTTCTTATCACACGGTAAGGATGGAGGCTAGAACTAAAATGTTGTTAATTTTTATGGTCACATGCATGAATAGTTGGACCAGCTGTCAGATCAGGTTTGGCATAATATCATCAATCTATCTAATATCTTTAAACGAGCAATTCTTGTATATTTATTTATTTATATATAATCACGATCTCGGAAACGGCTGCAAAGATTTTCATGAAAGTTACAGATTAGGGGGTTTTCGGCTCAAGGAATCGATTTATCAAGGTCCCAGGTTCGAGAAAAGCTCGGTTCCCGAGATAAAGAGATTTTAAAAACATCATACTGACGTCATCTATGAAACATTAGGATAACTTCTATGAGGTACTGTTTGTAACGTGTTGAACTGACGCCATCTATGAAACATTAGGATAACTTCTATGAGATACGGTTTGTTTGTTTCAGTAGTATGAAACTAGATGGCGCTCGAATATATTTTTGTTCGGCTAATACTAATATTAATATTCATTCTTACGTTGAAGCGCTATTTTTGCGTTATACCTACCTATTTTCTGTTTGAATAAAATTAAAAATCAGTGCGATTATCTCGCTTGACCTCGCAGGACGCGTAGTGATAGTTTAACGTGCGTTTGTGATATTTACGAGAATATTTGTAAATAAATGTTAGTTTTGTTATTATCGATTTAATAATATATTTTAATAAAGTTTTAAATAAATAATGGTCAGATCGATGAAATTACTATTGTTGTAAATAGAATCAATAAAATTTTAACCTAACAATTTGCTCATTAAACTAAAAGTATATTTATTTATGTTGTTTAATTATCATAAACATTCAATACATTTTATCGCAAATAAAAATTTCAGTCGGGGACTGCCTAAGCCTGCGAAAAGTACGAAGGAAAGTTCAATGAATTTATCTAATTAAGTATGTACCTATTTAAAATGCAATTAATTCGCTCACACAGTTAACTTCTATGAGGTACTGTTTGTAACGTGTTGAAATTTCAGTAGTATGAAACTAGATGGCGCTGTACAACTTTGTGAAACACGCTGTTGAGATCCTTTGGCCGTAACATAAGTAAAATGAATTTTGTGCTCAGTGAACAGTTGTATGATTTGACTCCTGAATAGATGGCGGAATTCCTCGTATTTCTTGCGATTCATACTAAATATAATTTTCAACCGAGCAAAGCTCGGTCAACCAGGTACTAATGCATTATGGTAGACCTAGAAATTAATAAGAATGTAGCCAGGTAGGGATCAAAGTCAAATTACAAAATTATGAGTTGAAAATTGGAGTTCCAAGACACTCACTTTTTATTACATTTTATTATCAAATCGGTTTTTTATTGTACCAATCTGCTCGTAACCTAAGGCTGCTTAGATCTATGTAGAAAATGAATAACAAACGAGACAACACGGGTCAATGGCGCGTGAGGTCATATCACGATATAAATCTGGTGGCTAGCTACTCAGAAATTCATAGGTTCACATATTGATAATATGCTTGGTATGCTGCGCATGGGCACACCCAACTTTACCTGACTTTTTAATTAATTCGAAGCAAAATGATCATTCTGTGATAATAAGACAATGTTTATGTTATAATCGTTTGGTTTATTTTAATTTACCTGCAATGTGACAATTTATAAACGTTATGATGGTACTAAATGATTTGTCTACGTACTAACTTTTCACGCTTTACCTGCTAAACTAATTGAGATGACATTTTGTACGATAGTTTCTGACCCAGGATATAACGCCAATATAAAGTTTTTAAAAATCACCAATGTTTTTGGTGCGGTGTATACTGTAGGTATACATAATTACCTACGTTTCGCAAAACTTTGAGTTGTTAGTGATACACATAAACATGGATTCAGAACGGGTTTTTCCCATTGGCTCCCATTCCCGTTCTCACCCGTCCCACTAGACCCCGATAACGATTGATTTGATTTATAGTTTGTTATTACTTTTACCTTCTTTTTTCTACGTGTACAGTCGATAGAAAAAGTGCTTTAAATTATGATAATGATTTTTGCGGGGGCTTAGCTACGGCTAAAACGGCAGTAGCTCCCCCCCTGGGTTACAGGAGCCCCCAAAGTGTGTAAGCAAAAATTCGTAAAATGGTATCCACAATGTCACTTAAACTCGTAGTTCCCGAGTAAAAAACATGAATACTAATATTAATTACTTTCATTGCTGTTAATTTAGCAAATTATTAAGTAGGTATTTCAAATAAGTCTGATTTTGCACTTGAAAGATTATTTTATTTGTTTTTATACAAAGTTTTTAATAAAGTTAATTCCTTTCACTCTCGTTAATTTAGCAAATGTATGTTTATGAAAATAAAACAAATTATTACATGTTTTTATACTACTTATTTGATTATTTAAGTAAATTACCTTTATTGTTGTTAACTACTTATATTTTACTCCCGATCCTTTTAGTATCTAAATAACGACGTACAAGTAGCCTCACTCTGTAGGATTCCGTCTCGTAGGTTCCATGGGCGTTATAACACCCAGACCAAGAACCAGGCCAATCCCAGGATACTTAGAACGGCAATTTAAGTTATCCGTCCGGCATGGTTCAATTTTTACTTTAAGACTTTTTCTGATAACTGTACTTTTAAGCAACTTTAAGTTTACTTTTATTTGACGTTATCTGTAAAATCGGAATTCGGGGTCTAGTGGGACGGGTGAGAATGGGAATGGGAGCCAACGGGAAAAACCCTTCAGAACGGACTCAGCAGGGAATTAATTTGTTTATTCGAGAATCACCTTGCTCATTTCTAGGACGACGATCTATGACGTCAATTCGGTATCTCATCTTCTATATGAATCATCCACAATCGTTCAAATATACGTTAGCTGATAAAGTTTTGCGTGTTGATGGTCATACAGTTCGAGCTATTTATAACTGATGACGACTACAATCACGTTTAGAAGTGGAACGCAATGATTTCTAAGATAATCCTTGTTTCCGGATGTTAACAAAAGTTTTAAATCACGTAAATTATAGCGCATAAAAATTACGTCATCAACCTACTTACCAGTACGAGTATCCGAACGTACCGCTCAAATCGTTAATAGATTGAACTTATTTTAAATTTGGAACGAATTATTTTTTTACAGTGAAAACGTTGTCAAATTATACATAATGAACAGCGTCTTTAAACAGTTACGTGATAATTACATCACAAACTATAGGTACCCGATTTAGTTATCTCAAACAAAAAGCATTGTGGGCGCCGAGGCAAGAATTCGACGTGATTTCTGGGAATAACTGTGTTTATTAACCTGAGTTCGAAGTTAACGGAAATTCAAATATAGTTTGTGTTGTCTGGAAAATAAACAATCGTCTGCCAAAACAGTTTTGTTGTTTTTTTTCCCACGCTCTTACACAGAGTTGCAGTAGTGAACACTGAATTTATATTTTTGCTTTATACACCGTTTTGCACTCATAATTATATTTAACGTGACTAATTTATTTTCGGTTCAAAATGGGACATCGTCTGTTTTCGTAGTTTCGTTAAAAAAAGTAAGTAAAGCAATGAAAGCCAAATAAATGGTTTCAATGTTGGGACTCCCAAACAGAGAGCGTACTGCCCTTCCTTTTGCCTTAGTGATCAATACGTACTTAACTCATTGTAATAATACACGTAATTGTGTTAATTTTTTTAAATACAGACGAAGTTAAATTAAAACGTTCGGATTGAAACGGATTGATATGTCTTGAAACAAATTAACAACAAACAACTATAATTGTTACAGCTTTTATGATTGTTGTAATCAAAATTTTTAACACGTGTTTCAATTTAAAAGAGTGACCTATTTCTTACCATTGCGTTTGTAACAACCTGTTTAGATACTCGGCGAGAAAGTCTGTATTTTGGCGCGACAACGAATTATCTTTGAGTATCACCTTTGTTTAAAAAATCTATGAGAAAGAATGAGCAGTGAGCACCTCTCAAAGAATGAGAGGTGATATAAAAAGCCACGAATCTATTCATAGTTGTTCGCATAGTTGTGCACGAATATTCGGCCGAATATCTCAATATGGCATCCGCAGTTAGATCGAGATTTTGACGTTGCTATGAACCGCCCACGATAGCATTCCAGACGAAAATAATGAACTTAGAGATAATAATGAAAGCATAGAGCTGATGACCTACATAAGTTGATTAAATTAAAGGCTATAAGAATAGTCTCTTTTAGAGGTCCTGCCTCCCTTACACATTAGTAAAACGATTTTACGTATTACTTATGTAGCCTTTTTAAATCAAAATAAATGAATAAACGCTAGAATATTTATACTCGAACTGAGATTCCCGGTTATTAAAAAAACAACTGTCTTATAAATATCTCCTTCTACCGGGAATAGAACTCAGGACCCGTCGTAGCGCCACTACAAACAAGGCTATTATTAGGCATCGTTCACACCAACGTATTGTCCGCCGCCGACTGTGAGTGTGCAAGTCAGCCACAACGTAAAACGTAATAGCGTATGATCGGTTCGGAGTGAACGAGAAGTTTATTATATAAATGGAAAATAAATAAACTGCGTAACGCGCGCTCACAGTCAGCGACCGACAATAGGTACGTTTGGTATGAACAATGCCTTATACTCATCTAAATTTGAGCCTAAAAGCCTTAAAAAGTTGACTATTCCTTGTAAAATAAAAAAACTTTGAAATGTCTTTGTATCTATGAAATGCTCGAGCATTTTCCTTAGTAGGTAAATAGTTTAAGACTAGAGCTATTTTTATACTCCATTGTCTTAGTTAATAAAACTGTGACCTAGATTGTTGTCCTTTCAAATAAGTTATTCTCATATTGTGTGGTTGTTAAACACCAACTAATGAACGGAATTTTATGGCCTTTTATAATTTCACTTTCCTATCTAACAATCTATCAAACACCCAATTCTTCTAGTATGTAGAATTGTTATCTGTTCTGGAAAACGACGTCAAATTCGCATATAAAAAACTACTAAGATTGACAATTTCCGACAGGCGGAAAGACTACAATTTGAAATAAGTACTACAATTCAATTCAATTTACACTTAATACACCCATTAGAAATGAACATACCTAAATTATAAGTATCTATTAAAATAACATTTAAACACTTTAATGCATACTTAGTTAAAACATTGTAGGGCAATAATAGCTCATGATCGTTGATCCTTGACGTTTAGTCAGTTAATATAAATTATAAAGAGACCTTATTTGACATCTAACCGTTTAGCGCGTGTGGTCTCTTGTGGCGTCAAATTAATGTTGCCTGACACCCATTAATGACTCCCGAGGTTGTCGTCGTACTGATGATTATTCTGTTATTCTCTATATTAATTAAATAGCCACGAAGAATTGCACAATGTGTGGGCTGTGTATGTATGTAGTTACTTAACTGTATTGTTCATTAGCAACTATTGCTTGAACTCCTGTAGAATCTCTACTGTCTGCTTCTCATGCTATATTTCACGACATGCAAACTGTGGGGAGAAAATTCAGTCTATTTTGCACTAAATACACTAACGCAATTACAGGTTTAAATTAATAAGTACTCTATGTGGTTTAAACAAAGTTCTCTTTGTACATTTGCGGTGCACGCCTTTTCTCTTATGCGTATTCTTACGATGACTACAGTTGTTGCTGAACAACGGGTTTTTCCCGTTGGCTCCCATTCCCGTTCTCACCCGTCTCACTAGACCCCGCATACTAATACCTAAGTGACCTATCTATTTTTACACCCTTGCAGACTATGAAGAAGCGTTTAGCGTACCATTTCCATGCTTAGTTATAATCATTGAATAAGAAACAAGTAATATACGAAACAATTATTTATCAGTGCCAAATAACAATACCAAAAGAACTTGGCATTATTTTGCTAAAATTATAGTAGCCTAGCTGACTTGACAGACGTTGTCTGCAACAAATATTATTAATATCTCTAGATCTAAGCGGCATATAAGATGAAACATATATTATACCAAATTTTTAATTAGATCTCTAGCAATATAACTGCAAAAACGGTACCTCTATCAAATTTCTTTCTGTAGTTTTTGTGTGAGGCCCGGACAAAAATACGTGAGAGTGGAAACAATCTACAAATATCTTTTACTACCTTTTCTGAACGTATCATAATAAGTAATAACATCAAAATACAGCATAACAAAATTGGACTCGGTCCTTTTTCGTGAGTAGTTATTTGACCACTTTGTAAATTGGGATAACCGGCAGCGGAAGGAACGGTCAATTCTACTAACTAAATAATGCTGTAGTTCCTCAATTTACGTATTAGCTTTTTTATTAAAATGTAAATAAAACGATTTTATTAATAAATAAGTAACTAATAAAACTTTAAATAATCTTGTAAATTGTAAATGAATTCATACAATTATTTTGTCCAAATTATAGCTTAGATACAACCTTGCTAATGCGATGAATGGTTTATAATTTCGTTTTTAATTAATAATTAATTCTTTATAAACTGGTATTAAGGTACCCCAACCTTACCTTTTTTACTCAGTCAATTATTCATATTATAAATAGGTAGGTAGGTAATGAGGGTAACCGTTTTTGTGCTCACCAGTTGGCGCCACTGCAGAGTGCGGTCATGCTGTCAAAGCCCGCCCATACATAAACAGTGACAAATGAAATTCAGACCATTCAGACAAGCGAAAAGTGACAGACAGACCTCCCTTCTCACTAGCGCCTCTAGCGGAAAATTCACACGCGGTTACCCTCATTGCGATCGCTCCGCATTTACTTTTTTTATTTTAGTTATTTTCAGAAGTACCTACCTACAGTTTTAGAATGTTTTAGAGTTGATTAATGGAAAAGTATTTAAAATTAAGTAATTTTAAATGATCTAAAAGACTATCGATACCTAGACATTAATTAAACAGGAATTTGACACATAATTAAAAATATTCGGATACTTTAACTGTCCGTAGATTGCTTCTTTCTTAATCCTGTGTTAACGACCGCATTCAAGCCAAGTTCAGGCGGGTTTTTCCCGGGCGCATTCGGTTAGCGGAGGGATGACGCTAGTCACTAAAAACACTTGAAGGCGTCTTGAAGTGTCGGAAAGCACGTTAATGAGAGATACCATTTTTTTTTCATTTTCTCCATTACATTGCGAATTGCGACCAACGAAAGTAACAGAATACAATTTTAATTGTCAGACTAAATTCTTTATAACTAGTCAACCGCAAAAATATTTGATTTAACAATATTATATCATAGAAACAAATTAAAAAATCATTTATACTAAGGTACAATAAAAAATAAACGCTTAGCGGTAGTAGAATTGTACCAGGTCATTGGCCAGTGATTTACGCCGAAAACACAAGATGGCGCAAAGGCGCTATCACGTTTCTTCTTTATTCAATTTCCCAACGTCCGGTCCGTCCGCAGCGCTACGTCCGGGCCCGTGTGGGCATCGCCAGATTAGCCGGCTAGACGGATATTTTAATTGAATGTCTTCAGGAATCTCTTTTTATTTACTTCCTTGTTTCCGATTTTCGTACTAGGCCATTTGAAATTTATTATTTTTGGGATTAGGAGATAAAAGCCTACATAAACAAGTAAAAACCAATGATTAAAGAAAAAAGTTAAAGTCATTGGTAAAAACCATTTTTCTGATTTGTCCATTGATCTATAATATTCCTATCTCTATGTGTTAGAAATGTCAGAATATCATAGAGAAGAAATATTCATATTATGTCACACGAGCTTGATGTCAGAGGCATAATTGTTTACAAACAGTTAATATTTATTGGCAATTTAATCATGAAAAATCAGAAAATGAAATAACACAAACATGGTTATTGAAACTATCGCTTCAGTGCAGTAAAAATATGTGCCTGCCTTAGTTTAAAAAGTTGACGTAACATAATCAATATGGTATTTTACCATCAATACTACAGGTATGTTAATAAAAATATTGCATACCTTTTTAACGTAAATGTCTTATTTCAGATACCTACTCATTTAATAATAATTTTGTATAAGTACCTACTTTATATTATTTATTTTATCATTAAATTTAAATGATACTAAATTACAAATTGATATAGCCATTGGTAAGCTTTGATTATATACACTGGTAAGGTTAAATTGAAAACTTCGGCCGCCTAAATAAGTTTAAATTTTGTTTACAGTATTTACACCGTATAGTAATGTACCCCCTATGAATTATAGAAAATTTTAGATAGTTTTGCCTAAAAAATGGGGTCATATAAATAAAATTCAGGCAGTGCTTCAGTAAAGTCTATCATAGTCGTCACAGCTTTTCAGTAATAAAATCAAAGGCATCTCAGAATGATTTCAGAAGTGTATCATCGTCAACAATTGAAATTCAAAAGACTAAGCTTGTCTGAATTTGTAATTATATATTTTAAACTAGCTTTCGCCAGCGGCTTCGCCCGCATTAAATTCGTTTAAACTTCACCCCTCTATTTCACCCACTTAGGGTAGGAATTTTGAAGAATCATCTCTTAGTGCTCCCCTACACTCCCCAAGGAACATACACGTCTTCCTTTCAGTAGTTTCGGCTGTGAGTTGTCTGTCAGTCTAAACTTCGGTTAAACTTGTATCATCGCGGATTACACTCATTTTTACTATAATACGAGTGAATAACCCGTATCAGTATTATAGTGAAAATTAAACTTAAATAAATGTCTACTTACTTGAGAGCCTATAAACGTACGTACCTGCCTTCGGCTATATAGCAGTCTGCTCGTTAACAATTTTGCTAAAAGTTTTTGTCAGGCGCCTCACTATTACTGTTACCTTAAACTTTTTTAGGGTTCCGTACCCAAAGGGTAAAACGGGACCCTATTACTGAGACTTCGCTGTCCATCTGTCCGTCCATCCGTCCGTCCGTCCGTCGGTCTGTCACCAGGCTGTATCTCATGAACCGTAATAGTTACACAGTTGAAATTTTCACAGATGTATTTCTGTTGCCGCTACAACAACAAATAATAAAAGGACGTGTGGCACTCGGAGACTACCGCGGTAAAGCTATTGCATAGCATTATATATAAATTAACAAAACAAAAAATAATACTGCATTTGTGATAATAATAATAAAATGAATGTATATAGAGTAATAACTCATTTTCTTTCACAATTTTTTCGTGACTTTCTTCATTAATAAATGCACTTTGTTTATTCATATTTAAAACACTTTGTACACAAATTATACGAGTAGGTACAGATATTCACTGTTTTACAGTGGGATAAGAAAGTGGTGTACCAGTTTTCATTTAGTTGCCTAGTTATCAAAAGTTACATCAAAGTTTATTAGAAACGGATAATGCATTAATTTGTGCAAAGAAGATTTAAATATTCTGAACAAAAGCATAAGAACTATTTCAGTTGACAAAATAATTCTTTTTAAAAAGAAAATTGACATTTGACATTTAAGTCCTACAACGATCTTTTGGCGCGTGAATGACGTGTGGGTGACAGAGACAGTGCCTTACAGTTTGCCTTGCCTGTATGGCACTGTCTCTATCACCCTCAAGTCATTAATATAGTGTCATTATTTTATGTCATGTTATTATTTTGTATGTTTTAAATCTAAATACGCGATAATTCGACTATTATGAATACATGTTGTCGATTCCAACGCCTTATTTAATCCAGATCTACATGTAATTATTCTTAAAACACCGAACCGACGGGGCGAAAATCAAATGTTTGACAGGTAAGATTTGTATGGGAAATTAAAATTTTCATTTTTTTAGTATTTTCCTCGCAATGTTTCATATTGTCTCATCGCTGCAACCTTCCCTGAACTTCCACGAATATTTCAAGACTAAAATTAGCCAAATCGGTTTAGCCGTTATAAAGTAAAAGTTAGTTAACTCAGTTAAAAGTTCTGGTATTTATCGATGTGTGGGTGCATAGACATAGTAACTATGTCTGTGTGCAGGGTGTAATAAATTTTCGTTACGAAATTTCTGCATTCGGTCCCCGGCCCGCGATAAAAGCTATACAATAGCTTAAAAACAGAATAAAATAAATATTTAAGGGGGCGCCAATACTTTCGAAGCCTCAGCGATAGTTTAGTTACCTTTCAGTCCAAGAGATGGCGTTGTGCGTAATATGTGGCTACAATAAAACAATTAAATATTTAAGTGAGGCTTTCATACAGCAGACCAGATTTATTTTGCGTTTTTAAACATAATGGTACGGAACCCTTCGTGCGCGAGTCCGATTCGCACTTGCCGGTTTTTTTAGTTTTCTTGTATTTAAGACGTTACCCATCCATAACACAAGGTTTTTCGTATCTTGTTACTTATTTTTTTAAACAGAATGTGCGTAGCTACTTATGCCTTCCTAAAGTTTGACAGCACATTAAATTGATAATACCTATTTGTACTGTCTCCGGTTAAAAAAATCATTTATACTAAGGTATATAGTTCTAAATGTAACCATGGGCGCATTTACCCGGTTACACCCTTGTACCAAATAGGGACTATTTATGTGAGTAAACATTTTTTTTCAATTGATGAACAACTACTGATAAGTACCTACTTAATACATTAATTTCTTCAATTGATATACTATATATATATTATATATATTCGTTTGGATTTTAACAGCGCATTTTTATGCAGAGGTCAAAAGCCCCACTTTTGTGATGACTTCTCCTTTATGATAAATTCTTATTTGTAAAATATTAAGCTAAAAATAATAAAAAATATATAATATATTAAAACCTATATTTAAATATCATTATTTAAAGTCCATTAATTTAAAGTTTAGTTGGCACAATGACAAGTCTAACCTTGTCAACATTTTATGGATACCTAACCAAAACTTTAGCTTGGCTACAATTCGTTTCGGTAAAAACAAAGCACGATTACTTGTAGACGCACCAAAGATTATTATATTTAAATAGGTATGACACTGCAATAATAAAACGTACATTGTAAACTAGGAAAAGACAATGTTTTCTCTGTTGTATTGCGTAGGCGCCGGCTAGTCGCTTCCAACGCGACAATGAACAGTAGAAATAACTTCTTAGTCTTCTTATCTACTGAGGATAAGACTGTGGCACATTAAATAGACATAGTATCAATATAATTCGTTATTTATTTACGAAAATGTTAAAAATATGTATGTAAAAATATCTTTAGTACTTGGGTTCGGCAGTGTTTTTTACCCGCCGAATGAAGTTCTGTGTAGGTTCCAATATTTGATAACGTCCACATCATCGCGTAAAAACATAATATTCTGTCTAAACATAATTATATCTAATTAAAGATTAAAGATAATCAAGATAAGAGCGGTGTTGTTTGACCAGCAGAATTTGTAGAGCACATTCCTTGAATTTCCTTGCATTTTACCTTCGTGCATTAATTTCACGAGCTCATTCCAACCTTATCATTATCGCGTATTTAATTGATTTTAGTTTTGTATGGACGTCATGTTTGTTTCTGTAATTCCTAGTATTTATTCACTTAATTACTAGGATTATTTACTACTATTATTTAGCTCAATTGATTTATTTACTACTATTATTTAGCTCTCCCTCCACAGCTTCGCCCGCCTAGATTTTTTTCAGTTAATCCCCTTTTTTATTCCTTTAGGGAAGAAATTATCTAAAATTCTCTATTAGTGCTCTACTTCACTCCCCAAGGAACATGGACTCCAAATTTCAGCTTTTTCCATTGAATAGTTTCAGCTGTGCGTTGTCTGTCATTCACTCCGTAACGGAAGAGTTTTATTTTTATCGATTTTGATTATAAATTATACTAGACTAGATTTTGATTATAAATTAGACTATAAGAACGAACAAACAGATATAATTAAATCACTTTGGTTGGACTCGTTTTAAAGGTTGATGCAAGTGGATTAGTACCTATATCTTATCACATTGGTCAGGAATTTTATCTGGTCACCGGAAGAAGGCTTAGTTACAAGTTACAAACTCCAAATTATAACGTAGATTAGGTACATTACCGATATTACAGTTTTAATTCCGTTAGTAATCTCCTGAAAATGATAACAGCCAGAGTTAGTAACTAAATCAACATTGTTTACCGGCTTGTCTAGTTGCAGTTGAGTAATACATGAATCAGAACTCCGTGAAATACACAGTGATATTCAAGATTTATTGTAGGCATCCGCTCTTTTGTTACAGGTAAGTCTGAACTTCACGATGACAGGAATGCGTTGGGTTCGGGTAATGCGGTGAGTTATCTAGCTAACCGGCTCGTAGATATATCCTAAAATATTATGTTCCAGAGTGAGCCAGTTATAGATCATTACATTCATTACAAAGACACGTTAAACTTTTTAAATCCTTTCTACCATTATTTTTCAATTGCTACTTTTAACTCTAACATTGGTTTATGGTTGGAAGTTCTCCCATAATTTTACATTTTTTGCCCGATTGCTTAATCGGATTGATGCAATTGCAAACCCGCAATTCCATGGTGTGATGGTGAGTCTATACCGCAACATTCATCATGCCTCACTGGAGCTAATTCTGAAGTTACCGCAAACAAAGACACGGCAAATGCTAGTTGATCATTTAGGGATCAATAAAAAGTTTCGCGAGTTCAAATTCTGACTTAAATTCCTGGACTCACTGACGGAACAAGCAATGAATTAGGTAGGTTCCTAGAGCCTAGAGTTCGCCCGGGGTAGTACCACCGCCCGCCAAGGTACTCAGTACCATTCCTACCGTCATAATAATTGTTTTTAAGAGCAATTGTGTTCCGGATAGAAAGGTTTGTGGAGCCGGTTTCACTTTTTTAGAGGCGACCATCTCAGACCTCAGGGGTAGCAACGCATCTGTGACCGAATTGGAACAAGACTCATACTAACAATAACTAACTGGACTATTCCTAACATTAACTAACAGGACTAATTATCACTAACATACCCTGTCCTCGCACTTATTAACAAACTAACCAACTAATATTCTAAATTCTAACACCATCTACTAACTGGACTAACCATCCTAGTCCCTTTGAGTCTAGTTCTAGGTCGGTCACAGTTGTTATGGGCGGCAGGGGAAGGGTGGTACTGCATGCTCGTTTGCTATCTTAATTCCATAAAAAAAAGGTACATGATTCATTTATAGGTTGGTTACTTAAACAAAACGATATATCAACAATATGGGTTCGGCTTAGCTGATCCTTATCAATTGGAAAATAGTTCATTATCAGTACTTGGAAAAGTTTCACAAACATTCCGAGACTGCCAGTTATTTTCGTTTATCAAATGCTGACAGCCGATAAGATTCGGAAATCTATTTTTATTTCATTGTTTTTTGTACCCGTAAAAAAAAAATGCAAGATGTTAAGGAAATAGAATTCAAAGAAAAGAAATATGCATTGTGAGTCAGTTACCGATAACATTAAATAATGTGCAAGTTGTCGGTAATATTACGATTCATTCATTATATTTTTGTTACTGAAAACTTTGTGAGTTACGTACAAAGAATTCTAGTCAAATAAGGATAAAAGTTAGAAGGAAACCCCATTTTAGAGTTTTGAGAGAAAAAGGTAAAAGGTATTTTTTAAAATACACACAAAACATTTAAAGCGTTCATCATGCTTGATGACTCATGTTAATCGTAAGTACAACAATTTTGGCTAAGAGAGACGTCCCGCCGATTTCGTCGATTGCGCCCAAAAGTTGCTTGGAGACATTTCTTTTACAGATAAATGTTTTCCGCCAAATTAATCGTTATGTAAGTATATTCTAATCGTCGATTTACTGTGATGTAATGAAATAAAGTACCTACTATATTTACTAACTGAAATTAGGCAACGACAACGTTCATATTAAATTGGTCGTAAGAGCAAATAAAATCAGCGTGTAATAGGCATAACGTTGAAATTACGGCACAGCGGTGTCATGTAACAGTTTAGCTTGGCACGGAGGTCAGAGGGAAGTGGACAATGAACGAGGCTCAATAAAACCATAATATTGTAATTTGCGAGGGCACGTGGGACGGCACTAAACTTAAACAAATAACTTTATGCCCTCTCTATTGGGATGTCCGTTCGCAACGAGATTGCCCACTAGGGCTGTTCGGATACACCTCTTAACTTTACTTTGTTTTTATTTTTGGAATAAATTATATACTCGTATAAGTACCTAATAATAGGTATAACGGAAATTGAAACTCGAATTCCGCTTTGCTTAGAACAGCGATATGACATGTCTATCATTGCACCATCCAAGTCTACATAAGTAAGAAAAATAATTACGATGACCCGTATGGTATAATTACCATGCCGGAATACTATCAAAAGAGGTTTGGTTCTAAATATTATGACGGAAGAAAGAATGAAATGTTTATTCGAAGTCTGTTTTTACAAACACTTTTCGAAAGTCAAACTACGCCATCGCTTCAACAAATCCCGGTTAAATAATGAGTTGTAATTTTTAGTCTAGGTTCCAGACATTTGTGTTCTTGTCATGTGTGTTGCCCGTGACAAGTACAATAAAGGGATTGTATCATTTGTATCTAATGAGTGTCCTGGTGTAAGGCTATGACTTTGTAGCCATTTATTTACTGTTGCTTTGTATTATTGAAAATGAAAATGAAAAATGTTTTTATTGATTAAAACAGAGGTAACAAAAACAGGTCGCAAGGGCCCCTGTACTGGGTTGAAATCCCGTATTACTGGGTACCCCGCTCATCCACCAAGGCGAAACATTATATTTTAACCAAATTTTAATAAAATTACACAACTTTTTACTTAGACTAGTTATGTGTCTGTATGCGTGTAGTGTATGTGGTGTGTGTGTGTGATTGAGTGTGTGTGTTTTCAAGCCCAACATATATATTTATTTAATGTTTTATAAATATGTTTACTTTATTTTAATATTATAATTTATTATTTATCTATGTAGCAATTGTTCAGTTACTTCATAATTTAAGGATAGTAAAAATGTAGTTGTTACTTTTTTTTATTTATTTAAAGTTAATGGGTAAATATTAATTCTGCTATCAACGGCGTTGTACAATAGCGCAGACTGACATGAATATTATTATTATTATAATTATTAGAATATTATTGTTTTACCCGATCATCTTTCACGATTATTTTTGATTGTTTTCGACTACAATTCAATTCTCCATGTAAATTATAATATTTAAGGTTCTTGACAGCGTAACGAATTACAGTTTTACAATGTCATTTACACAGCAGCGGTCTGTGCCTCTATTAAGAGTTGTTGTAGTAAACGTAAAGGACGTTACTATTGCAGTTGACGTTTAGAATTTGTATGAGAATTGTAGTTCAGTATCGTAACCGCTAGAGGCGCTGTACGGATTCTCATACAAATTCTAAACGTTAACTGCAATAGTAACAGTTTGACGTTTACTACAACAACTCATAATAGAGGCACTGGCGCCCGAACTAGAAAACAACAAAAGTCCATTTGCAGGTACAAATGTAGTCTACAAGTTCAAAAGTTCACCAACCTACAGAAAATTGTCATACAATAGCTTCTTGAGTGTACATATGTCGCTGTTGTCTCCATTAGGTAATTAAATAAAGGTCATATATCAACGAGTAAGAAATCAATGAAATTTCGCTCGGCTTGGTGGATACTTCTCGTATTTCGTGAAGAAAGATGTTATTTTGTATGTTATTTGCCTGTCTCTCTCTTCAAACTACGCGCACAGGATTCACTTCTGTGTTCTGTCTGTTATTTATCAACATCATTTTCAGTCATTTTTACTATAATACGGGTTACTCACGATAATGTACTTTGGTGTGCCGATATTTCGACCCAGTTACATGGATCGTGGTCACGGCTGAACTGGCTGAGTAAAAATGAGTGTAATCCGCGATGACAAAAGTTTAAAATCAATCATTTTCAGTATTTCGGACTTAAATACTATGTTATATAATAATATCTCTTTAATTATTACTTAATTTCGTTTTACATAATAATATTGTAATACGGCCTTCGATGATATCTGTTTAGTCTAAAGGTTGACTGGTAGAGAATGCTACCTAAGGCTAGTCTTTCTAAGAAGCCATTATAACATAAGTTATTATGTAATGATTGGCTGTAATAGGGTAGACTGGGTACGGTTGAAACGATTTGGCTTTAATTGTTCGTAATTTTATTGTTTATAAAAAGAACGATGATGATGACATAATAAATTGAAGAGTGGATCTTTACCTACAATAGGGCTATACTATTTAGTTCTGGTGGGTGCTATTTTTAGAGATATTTAGATTTGAAAATAAATTCCGATGTGTTTCTACCGTCCCCATGCCAGGGGCGGTTGAAACAGTGACTAGGGTCAGTTGAAACGCACGCGAAATATACAAAAAATATATAGCAACATGCTTTATTTAGCATTAGTTATAATTGTATTATAATAACATGGAATCGTATGACAATATTAAACGGTCTTCAATGTTTTAATAGTCGTACAGTGTACGTAACCAGGCTTTGACGAATAATTTGTTGATAGTACATAGTTTTATCTCCAACTTTTACCTCCGTATATGCATATTTGTCTCAATAAACACATGAAAGTCTTTACTATGCAAATTCGGCATCGAGAATGCAAAACAAAATTATATGGTTTTTTTACCTGTACCCACATATATTGTTTCAACCGTCCCCAACTCGAATTTTGGTAAAAGAAAGTTTATAGTAATGGTAGTAATAATAACTTATTAAAACTAGTCATCATTCCGTATCCTAAAAACTTCACCTAAATCATAAATGAACACTCAATATTTATACTTGAATAGATTAACATAATAATAGCTTGAAACTCAAAAGAAAAATACTTACTTTTGGGTGCTAAAATACAATAGGCCTATTTATAAAAATATACAGCACCCGGTGACCAATGTAACACTTTGATTTAGGTTTAGACTTGTCACCTGCTTCTTTTTCCCCTTGAACCCTTACCTGTCGGCTCAACCATTCGCGAGATATTCGACTTGTTTCAACCGTCCTGTGTTTTAACCGTACCCAGTCTACCCTAATTAACGCTTCACACTCATAGCCCCACACTAGGATTCCCTGTGTCGTGGGTACCATGGACACCACACAAGACAAGGACATACACCCAGACCGAGAACGGAAATTCAAACTCATCATTCAAATTGCCGCCTCGCTGGGAATCGAACCCAGGACCCTCGGAACGGCGATCGGGCGTGTTAACCATTGCGCCATCCGGGTCGTCATTCTCATATTAGCATGTTCTTGAGTAGCATGTTGACTTGTGTTAAAGCCCCTTAAGTTAGTAAAGCCTATGCATTCTCTACTTAAATAAATTCACGTTTTTTTATTCCTTTTTTGTTTATAAAGTAAATAATATATACGCTGGTCGCAGATAATCTAAACGTATAATTTAAACTTCAGAGCACCGCCTACACGCATTGAATCCTCAATGCCGTAACCATAATTCGACAATTGTATTTGCGTTACAATGTTACAATGACTAGTAAACAAACCTCTTAAGATCTCAGTGATAGAGCAACTGCGTAAATAGAATAATGTTAAGTCGTTATTTCTGTTTGTTGCTACCCTACGTCATAAACGGACAGACGAGCCATGGTGGAAACTGGTCACCATCGTCTATGGGGACCCAAATGCTTTACCGATGCGCTGTCCGTCAAAATATAATTATGAAAGAAGAAACTTCTTGTTATGTAGAATTTTTATTTCATCTGTTGGTTTCTTTAAGGAAATGAAATGTAATTTTTATGAAAATATTGCAGTAATATTATTATGATTCCTAAAAATTATACTTATTAATATAAAAGGTTAAGCCTCGAGTTAAGCTTTTAGTTAATGGATTTCTGCGTAATTAAATTAATTGCGCGTACTGTTTTTGTTCATTCAGTTCATTTGTTCAGACATATAACAAACAGGTACAGGTCGGAACAAAAATGTTTAGCATGTCGAAATAAAATATCCTTGCACTTCATTCCAAATCATTTTATTCAATCACAATACTGACACCATCAGAGGATCTTCTATTGTTATGTTTAATCGAGTCCAAAACAAGGGAGAGGATGTGAATTTGGCTATATTTTTTTATGCATGTTACCTCGTGACTTTTGTTGTCGTGAGTGACCTACTGAGTGAACCAATTTTGATAATTCTTTTTTTATTGCGAGTTTGCGAAAGCTAGTGCTTCACGTCTGATCCCACAGCTGACAGGCAATTTTTTAGTTTTTCCTACGTATCGATGTTAAAGTCTCTTATTTTTTTTAAGCTTTGTTATGTTGATGAATCGCAAGAATAAATTGAAAGTTTCAATTTGAAACACTCCCTCTGCGTCACTTCTCTCCTCTCTTCACTAAGTGAGAGTCTTCCTTAGCGCATCTAACCACTTCTTGATCCTTCTTCGTGACGTCACTTTCAGGTTCAATAACATTTCTTCGTTCCAACAATTTTTATCTCAAATAACGAAGCCTTGTCTTGCGGTCTGTACCTATTTATAGACGTGATAAATCTAAAGTATCTAGACCGTGGCACCGAAATCGTGTTTTGATTGAATGTGCCTTGGATTTACAAATAAAGCTATCCTAGAGCGATTGTCAGGCCGTGTTTAGATTCACAGCCCATTTGGTCTTAGCTTCACAGAAAAAAATATTTTGAAAACCGATACGTGCGTGCTGTAACGGTATTAGATAAATGTAGCCTCGGTTGTTGGTAGTATCCAAGGCTTATAAGTTTAATGCTTACATTCTCCTTTGTGAGTACATTCTTATTAGCTTTAACAAATTTACGAGTAGATAACTACATCTATCTTCACCTTCCTTTTAGTTCAGATTTTATCTAAAATTAGGCACTTTCAATTCGAGTTTTCTTTAAGTTTTCGCGAGATATATTAACTGTTTACGCCGTTTGTGATGCCGATCATAACTACCTACTTAGACAATAATATCAATCAATTATATTTATATTAATTAATAATAAACATATAATTTCAATACATATTATATTTTCTGTCATCCGTAAATCCAATTACAAAGTATGTACCTACCTATCACAATTCAATTTCAATTATCTCTTTTTCTTCATTTTGTCACCTTCATAAAAATACGCTTAACTATTTAGTTTAACCAATATACCTACATACATATAGGTAGGTACACTACACACTAGTGATGTAACGAATATTCGCATTCGCATTCGCGAATATTCGCATCATTTTTCCATATTCGCATTCGCAAAATTTATGCGAATGTTTTGCGAATATTGAACTACACCAGAAGAAATTAAAAATAACACTGCGTTACACGATTTTGGTACCCGCTTGTTGGGTGCAATGAATAGGTATGTAACAAGTCATTGATAAAAAGTACCAAACATAATATTATAATACCAAACATTATGTGGTATCATCACGTCTAGTTTTCGAAGTATACGTCAATATTATTTCAACTACCCTCACTTTGGACGCATAAGAAGCAGTTAACATTTTTGATGTTTTTCGATTCATAATAGTTTTTTATGGTATTGTTTTGTTTACAAATTATTTCTTTATGATAATGTAGACATATTTATTCATATAAAAAAAATCCTTTATTAATACTGGACTAAGTGCACGACAAACCTGCTTAAATGCACCAAAGAAGTTTTGTCACGTTCTCGGCCACTATATTGTGAAATGACAACAAAAATGTCTACGTAAAAGTAAGAAGTATAACAATGTGTCTGGTCACCAGTGTCGGAGATTTTTAAGGGGGATGAAATTTATATCGACAAATCTCTATCCAAATTCTCTCTTGCCCCCTCCTCTATGGAGGCCGAAAGATGTCTCATTTGAAAGCTAACAGTGTAGGTAATCAACTGATAATATATTTTATTTAATATCTTTTTTGTAGAAGAACAAAAAAGGATTTAAAAAACAAAATTCAATATTTTTTTCATTGATATTTTAGTTTAGTTCCTTTGACATGAAAACTAACCCGTCAAAGTACTTTTTTGTTGTCTTGTCATAATACAGGATATCACCTTAATAATAAACATTACATCAACGCCATAAGTAAGAGTTTAGAAGTTGATTTCTACATGCAGAACCGATTATTAGACCAGTGCCGAAGCCGTTAAAATTTGTCAAAAGTAAAAAAAAATAGTAGCTGGATGAAATCTATTGGGAAAGGAAGAAAACATGACAAAATAAAAGGAAAAATAATTTACGGAGTATCTGAGGTCGGGAAGAGGTTGAGGGGGGTTTAAGGGTAAAAAACGGTTTATCGCAATTTCCAGAAAAACTACAAGTCCTAAAAAAAATTAAAAGGCAAAATTTTAAGTAATTATTAAATGAGGGGTGGGCGGGTCTGGTTGGTGATTACGTTAGTAAGCCAATATTTTTTACAACTCTTCGCATTTTCTGCATAATTTTGTCTACTTTTAATTAAATGCATAGGCTTTGCCCGCTTTTCTGTGCTCGAACCAAACGCTATTCCGGCGTTTCTCAAATTGCAAATAGATTTATGATCAAGAGTCGGGCATCAAAAATAATGAATTTTAAGCGAGTAAACGCTATTTTGAGATTTCTACCGCCAATCTACTACCCTTTCTAGTGTGATTTTTTATAAAGTTAAAAATTATAAAAAAGAATTGCTTACGTACCTTATACTTGAACAGCCCTGTAGCGGGTTGAAACTTTAGTCAGTTGAGTTCTAATCAATTAATTAGTTTTCAGAGAAAGATGCAAATGGATCACGCATAGAAAATTAAGTTCAAATAAAAAAAACTGAATATTCGCATTCGCATTCGCATTCGCGAATATCGAAATCAGATATTCGCATTCGCATTCGCATTCGCGAATGTTCAAAAAATGACATTCGTTACATCACTACTACACACTATACACTATACCTAGTACCTATATAGCAAAATAATAACAATCTTGGTCAGAATAAAAAGATACAGATAGGTATATGATTTTACGACTGTAATTGTAAATTTTATGATACATATCTTCGTCCCACGTAAATTGAACTTACATAAATGTCATGTTATTACAAAACAGTAAAATATGTATATTCATTACTTCTCATACTTCTCATAACTATGCGCATTCATTTAATTGTACTATTAAATCTGCCATAACATAAGGATAGTAAAGACATAGTAACGTCTCAAATATTTATTTCGTAAGTAGTTGAACAATAAGTATTTCTAACTAGTATTTTAATCAATTACTACTTAATTAATAATAGACGACGACAGGTTAATAAACGTTTATATGGAACCTACATATTTTACTTTTCTACAGAGTTCATCCGGAGTCTTACAGTCTTACAAGGATCTTTTGGCGCGTGGATAACGTGTGGGTGACAGAGACAGCGCCTTCAGTTTACCTTTCCTGTAAGATGCTTGTAGGACTATACGTAGGTAACAACACTCCCTGTCTGCGTGTCTGCGTACCTATATTCCGTTCGCGTTCGTTTTAATGGGAACCCACACAAATGCCAGCTTTCCGCCCCTATGTTTAAGGTTTACTGTAGATTGGCGGCCGAGAATTTGAAATGCTGGAAGTGAATTTTGACAGCAATTTCCAGTCGAAAAGGTCCGGTTACTCTTGTTTCGAGGCAACCATCTTATTCCTCAAGGGTAACAACATACGAGACTTACCTAACGACTAACAGAATTAGTTAATTCTGTTAGTTAGAATTTGTTAACACTGTGGTTTTTGCACAACACAACACTACAAGTAATAGTTACTTAGGTAAATGGCTGATACCAAGACTAACCGATAGTTAAGATTAATACTTACAGTAAGTAAGTGCTATTTCAGTTATTTGGTTTTGGCTTGTTTCGGCGTACTCCAAAATTGGCCTGCCTCTATTCTTTCGGCGAAATGTTTTGTCTTTAAATAATGTTATCGAAGCAAAATGTTTAGTAACTAGCATGGTCCTTATGGCCTACGATATGGGTGCCAGTTAAAGTAATTAAACCATTTTAATGTTGTTCCAGAATATCAAGCACTATAAAGTAAACTAGGAGTTCATTTTGTTTATTTTAATTTTTTTTTTTACCTTTATAAGCTGGTGTATATTTGTAACACCCGAGTTGGCATGGTGCCATGCGGTACACCTCTGTACCGCCAGTATAATTGGCTGCTTTTAGAACTTCTGTCTACGGTGTGGTGTCTAGAATAGGTTATCCGTAACGACTGCAAAGATATTGAAAATCTTTTATGGAACGCTCTCTAAAAGCGTGGTTTGAAGCTCATACTTGAGTTCGCTGGAGTAGTGTGCAATAACAACTATACATTCTTTATTTTATGTTATATGAAATTGTGTGTACCGATATCTTTGTGTACCTATGTTATTCATAAAATCAACAATAGATATCCATAAATATGATGTGGTAGAGCGTGGTAGAGCATAGCCTGTATCCCTGATATTGTGAGAGGAGATCTGAGCCCAGCAGTAGGACAGTTATGATTGCAGTTTCAGTGATAAAATAATGATGAAATCACGAACTCACCTTGATACACATTTCCGTCATACTTGTGATTGTAAGTTTAACTAATTACGATTGATCGTGAGCAGAGGGCTTATACAATTACACCCGCTTATACGACCTTTGATCCTTAGTACAGTAAAACGTATACCTATGCAGTGACGGTCAGCGTTTCCCGTGACGCCACGTGACACCACGTGACACTATCTCTGTTGACGGTACAGGCACGCGCTCCACAGATAACGGGGGACAGGAACTGCTCACGTTTCCATCATCACAACACTGACGTGTTAAATGACAATCTCGCAGTTTTGTTACTATGAGCGAATATTGTTGAGATCCTATATTTCTACGTATAATAAATCGGTAACCGATCGAATTCTGTACATGGAAGAAATTATTTTGTAGGAGAAAAGTATTATTCCAGTTATTATTAACCTCATGGAACCCAAAACAATGATTGTTACAGTTTTTATTTATGTATTTATTTAATAGTTTATGTACACGAACATGATATAAGAGACAAGAATACGTAAATTCTGTACAAAGATACTACTTATTTATAAAAGAAATCTCTTCGAGCAGACCTGCGAATGGAAAATTGGTACGAAAAGCAAGTCTTTGTGTTTGTCAGCGATGTTCGCGCTAGTGTCAGAAGCGGCTCAATCGATTTGGATGCAATTTTCAGTAATATAATATATGGTGGTAAGCTTAACTTACAAAAAGCGTTTGTTTTATTTTAGTCGGTTTATAGATAAAAAAGTTATGTCACTTTAAAGAATCACGTCTAACAATTTCCGATTGCGCTTACGAAGGGGTTAGTTCCTAAAGGGAGCTAGAGCGGGTTGACTAGTTATTTAATATAGGAAATATTACATTTCTCTGTGGATTTAAGTTAAATAATCTTCTGCTGCTGATCTGGACAACACAGACTGTGACTGTCTGTGTCTGACACAGAACAAGACTTAAATCCGGTTTAAGGAGATAGTCTAATTAGCAAAGTTAAGTGTGTTATTAAGAATGTTAGTCGGTCAGTTCGTCAGTAGGTAGGTACGCCCACATGATTACTGTTAGTGATAATAGTCCTGTTACTTGTTGAGAGTAATAGTCCAGTTAGTAATTGTTAGTAAGAGTATGTTGTCATTGTATGAATCTTTATTTTATTTGTAATGTCTGTCTGTGCCACCGCAGATCCTGAACGAATGAACCGATTTGAGTGTGGTTTTTTTTAAATCCAAATAAAGTTTACTTGCGGTGGTTTTTAACTATGTTTGAAAGAAATCAGTAAAGCAGTTTGAAGAGTATCAGCTCTTTTTCAAAATTATGTAAAGCTTTATTGTCATAAAATTGAATTACTGGCCTAAAATTTAATAATTGCTATAGCTACCTAATACCTATGTATTATGAAGATTTGTTTGGGAGTTTGCTGACCATCAGCTCAAAGAGGATTTGCTTAATTGGGGTTTTTTAAATTTTTAAATTTAAAGTTACTGTTTTCTATCTTATCATTAACCAAACGAAAAAATGTTTAGGAAGCCAACTCAAATCATTAGTATACTTCGGTT
Source organism: Hesperia comma (assembly GCA_905404135.1). Taxonomy (NCBI): domain Eukaryota; kingdom Metazoa; phylum Arthropoda; class Insecta; order Lepidoptera; family Hesperiidae; genus Hesperia; species Hesperia comma. The sequence continues at coordinate 6,940,027 of FR990018.1, forward strand.
TAAGTCAATGAAGCGTTCATAGCTTTGTGGCATATATTTATGGGAAGTGATTAAGCAAATTAAGCAACGACGAGCGCGGCAGCATCTAAAAGAATGAAAGAAGTCCACTATCGACCTATCGACTATTTGTTTTGAACGCTTCAGTGCTTCAGACATTTTAAGTAACGCGGACGGGTTTTTGACAAACACCAGGCATCACTACTTAATCACCAAAAATTTAAAATCCGAAAAAGGTAAGTAGCCCCTTAATGACGTAATACCAATTATATGTGACAAATGCATACATTCATATTGACAGTAGGTACAGACCTGCGATTTATCGAGACGGCTTGAGCATTTTAAGCTACACTCTCATAGCACTATACTAAAATTAGTTTTTTTTAATGGAATTAAAGTAGCAAAAGAGCAGGCCGCATTACCCCTCCGCTACCTTTGAGGGCTGAGGCGGTAGAAATGTTAATGAGTACCGTGGCGGGCGGTGGCACTTTCCCTGGTGAACTCTAGGCTCTTTACACCTATTAAAGAGAATCAAGGGTGAGATGAGAAGTAATTAAATTCACTTTTCATCTTTGGGTCTCTCTAGAAATAGAGCCCAGGACTCTACGAACGATCGCTGAGCTGACCTGGTGTAACAATTGCATAATACGTGCGTCGAAAATCATAAATGTACTATTACAATTACTTATCTACAAATTGTTTCTTAAAACGATCCGTTACCTACAAGTTTGTTATTATTTCCCTCACGTTAATCTTTTTTGTGTAGCTTCCCACGCGTCTTATAGCCTCTTCAAAATATTCAATTTCCTCGTGTCAGCGATACATGATTTGCATTTGGAGTACCTATCATTATTATGCATGATACTTAGTACCTACGTATAAGAGCTAATTATGCAGTTTCTTAATATGAAATTAACTCAAACACGTGTAGTGTGAAAATTTGCGTTTACGTTTTATGTAAAGTTGTTTCTTGACCTCCTTTATTGTGAGGATAGATACATTCCTTATACAGGGCTTACCACCCCTACCAATAAAACTAATAACTCCATAGGAAGAAATGTAAATAACCCTCATTACGTAGTGGCATTTTATTACTCCCTCGGGAATTATAGTATTTCTCTCTATGGGGCAGGAAAATGACGAAAATAGAGATTACATGACACTTCTATACTGTTTAAATTTAAATTAATATCCAATCACTGTAAAAATATTGAAATTCTCAGCTGAACAGTACGGTAACACGGAAGTCATAGGGTAGTATGCTGAAAGAGAATAGATAAATTGAGGGACTAAGAGCTACGGAACCCCTATGTGCGGGGTTCCTATTGCTGTTTCATTTTATTTAATCCAAATCTAACGTGCCTAAGTTAATTGAAGAAAGCCGTGTTCTATCAACAGATTTTATTCTATGAAAACTAACAACTACCCACAGTTTGAAAGTAAATAAATAAATGAACATACATTTATTTAAAAACAACCTGTGATTTAATTTATTTATTTAAGTAATAAAATGTCATTTGAATAAACTGAAGTGTCAGTATTATTTACATGCTTCTTTGACATATATTTTCTTTAATATTCATAATGATTTGAGTTCTTTAAATCATGCAGATAGAGTCAGTCAGGTATTGCTCTGTCAATATTATTGACTGAATCTGCACAACTGAAAGTAATTTAAGTTTTAGTATTTAAGATGTTTCATTCGAATTACATCGGGGTCAATGGAAAAGTTTGTTTACGAAAGATCTACGTTACCAAAGCGCGGGTACGTGCATTAGCCGTGTACTTATACCAAGAAGTAATATGGCGGGCAAAAGCGGCAAATCTGCTGGCGACGCGATTCAGTGGCGGTGTCAAAAAGCGTATATTAATGCCGATTAGTGCGGCCCCCAAGTGCATTGACCGCACGTTCACATCTACCAACTTGAAATAAAAACAAATATCTATGAATGTACCAGACGGTTTTGAATATCGTATTGTACGACCGAAATTAAATATAATTTTTTTTGCTCGTGACGAAATCCTGAGCATGCTTGGGTGACCGATGATGGTAGAAAATAATGAACCATCTCTTATGTTTATTTAATCTTAATGTTTAAACGCTAAGAAGCTTTTTGAATTAATTTGGGTTTAAATATTTTTCCCAATTACCATGGGGCAAATTGAGACTTATACACTTTTAATTTTTGAGTATGATTGTTAATCGTAATATTTGTAGTATGGATGCTAAATCCAAATTTTCGTCCATTGAATGGACCAATGTTTCCAACGACCGACTCTTCCGTAGTCCAACAGCAATGAATTGCATACATACGTGGCTCGACTCAAAAGATGGAAACAAGTGTGCTACTTTTTATTGCATAACGTCAGAGAACGAAGTGCTTAGTCGCGAAAAATATCGGTCGTCAGATGATTTATGCTGATTTTGAAGGAACCAAGCACGGATTTTCTTGTCGCGCGGCACAGAGCTTAGTAAATCACTATTTGATTCAGACGTATGCATCTAATAGTGAGCGTGTACGAACTGTGGCACTTATAAGTGAAATATGAAATTAAAGAGAACTGTGACCCATTGCATTAGAGGGAATACGTTTTGCATCAAGTACTCAACGAAAATCGTGCCTAAAGTCAAGGTAAGCGATTGTTGATGTTCCGATAAATTTATTTCGGTTTTATTAATTTCGATTGTTGTTAATTAACGGTATCATATCCGGCTCCAAGATAAGTCAATTAAACTGGTAAGTCCGAAATGGATTCATGCGTTGGTACTTACTGGTAAAATGTATGAAGCATATTTTCCATTTCATTGAGATAGATGCAAAATTGTAGGTATGTTAGGACATCCTTACCTAACGACTTCTTTCAATTGTAGTCTTATATACTTGGCAGAAGTTCATGTTAACCATTGAAAATAAGTATGCGTTTATTAACTGAATAGATAGATTCTTCTAAGTCACAAAACTTTTTTTACCGAATATGAAGCTTTATTAGAAGAAATAGGTTGTGATAAACAGATAGACAGGCGTACAAGGAATTGGATTAAACGGACGTTTAAATACAATGAGGAATTTTTCTGTCATTAACTGTAATGCGTTTCAATTATAGACAATATTTTGCACAACGATTATTACGTATGTAAGGCGTGAACCAAATGACAGCACAATAGATGTAGTTTATGCAAACGTCGCGTTAATCTTAGAATTGTTTACAGTTAATGCGTGGTAGGTTATAAGATTCAGGTTATATTTGACGGACGGACTTATAAACTATTAGTATTATTACTATTACTATATTTTACGTCTACACATCTACATATAATGTACACGAAACTTCAAAAAGCTACAGGGTTAAAATAGGCTACTATCTCAAGGTTGGTAGGTACCTATAGTTGTTTTGCTTAAAATAAAATGTAACAACATTGACTATGCTCTTACATTTTAATAATGTAAAATTTAAATTGATGTGAAGTTGACAGTAACGGCTCATTCACACGAGGACGAATCGTCTTTTTTCACGAATCGTCTTTATTCACGATTCGTTATTTTTTTTGACGGTGGCAATGCTTTTTAAATACTCATGTTCACACGCTTGACGAATCGTGAAAAAAGACGAATACGGATACGTCTTTTAGAAATCACGAATCGTGAATGTTTTATGATTATGACAGATCCGCGCACAGTTTAGTATGCGTTTGTGTGTGAACTTCAATGCGGATATTTTGACGAATCGTGAAAAAACACGATTCCGTATTCAATGTGAACGTCCATCCGTCAAGACGTATCGTGTTTTTTGACGAATCGTCAAAGACCCTAAGGGCTCATTCCCACGGCATACGTCTTTGACGATTCGTCAAAAAACACGATACGTCTTGACGGATGGACGTTCACATTGAATACGGAATCGTGTTTTTTCACGATTCGTCAAAATATCCGCATTGAAGTTCACATTTATTTCGTGATTTAGCTCAGTTCAGATTGGTTCAGAAACATTCACGATTCGTGATTTCTAAAAGACGTATCCGTCATAATCATAAAACATTCACGATTCGTGATTTCTAAAAGACGTATCCGTATTCGCCTTTTTTCACGATTCGTCAAGCGTGTGAACATGAGTATTTAAAAAGCATTGCCGCCGTCAAAAAAAATAACGAATCGTGAAAAAAGACGATTCGTGAAAAAAGACGATTCGTCCTCGTGTGAATGAGCCGTAATGCGTCTTTTGATTATTCGTATTTCGTATTGCATTTAGATATTTTAAAATAATAATTGAATACATTATTTTTGAGGTACGTAAAATATTATTTTTGCGACCTCCAATTACCTCAATTTAAAAATAAAATTAAATATTTTGTCAATGTCTCTGTCACAATGACATGATGCGCCTAATGAAGAACAACAGCAGCTAATTAAACACGGCGACGAATTACAGTGGGCCCACTTGCGTCACTCACTGTTTGTGATAATGTCGTCTTCGTGTTGATAACCAACTCTACTCTACATAGATATTTACGTACATATTATGCTAATTATAACCTCCGAAATTGTAGGTACGATAGCTGCAACAATACGTACCTACCTACTTATTGTCGATATTTTTGGAATGAAGTTCCTTGTTGTACCTACGGTACGGATGGAAGCTAGATGCTGAAAAGCGGGCAGAGTCCAGTCATAGATGCGTGCTTATCGGTCGGTTTTATTATTTGCAGCCAATAAGGTGCTAGCTATTAGGTCAGGTAAGTCAACTGTCAGGTGAGATAAGTCACATGTTCAAGTGTCAGAATTAAAGTGCAACAATATTACTTCGTTCGAACCGAGTGTTCTACGACACTAACGCATTTTTTCAATTTTTCTAACATTTTTGTGGCTTTTTAACGATGTTTAAGGAACGCAAAGACTTCTGTTGTTAGGAATGCCGGCTAGCTTAACAAAGCTCTCAGTAGGTGTCACTCAGGTGTGACAGGTGTAATAATTTGAAAAAAAAAATTAAATTGTGTGTACTTATGTACGCGCGTAAGAAGTTATACTTCTTTGGCATCATTAAATAATAAATATTCAACGTTAATAATTTCATAATATTTAGTATTAATTATACTATACGCGCCTAAAGAAGTATAACTTCAAAAACAAAAAACTTTTTTGTATCTATATCAAATGCTTTGATATATCAAATTTCAAAATATGTTATTAAAACTAAAATGGCCAACGACTACCTACCATGTTTGAAACGTGGTCACAGACGTAGTAATTGATAATAAAAAAATAGTATTTTAGTTTCTTTAAGTTTATGAAACTTCTTAAATTATACTTGAGAAATAACTGTCGAGTTTCATACGCCAAAAATATCAGTAAGTAGGTTCCTCGCGATATTAAATTTCTAAAAAGCGATGCGAACTGTTGGACGATGCGCGACTTCATGACGCTTGCTCGGCGCCAACTTGTCATTTTCAACTATTTTGAACGTATTTTCACTAGGTACGTAGTAAATAACTATTGCGCAGTTTATTTACTAGATAGTAAACCATATTATATTTACTAGTTTGCTTGTTATGCTTACTTCGAAGTTCAATTTATTTTTCTAACATTGATTGTGTACTTGAACATATCTCTGTGGATAAAAAACTTACGTTGCTCAGATTCGACTTGTCCAAATTAATAATTGTGGACAAGTGCCTCAACTCCTGCGGTCGAAATTAATTTCGTCAAAGCGTATCTTGCACTGACGTTGATGAATGTATTTATTAATTAATGTAGTAACCTATTTGTTACACACATATCAATTCCAAAGATTTAGGTTTCTATAAAGATATTAGATATAATATTGGATCTATGCGAAGATAATTACGGAAGTTTTAAACAAAATGGGACGTTAAATGAAAATTTTATTAATTAAACGAGGTTGACTTCCTCACTTTCGGGGTATTATTGACATAATCTGCATGCAAAATCCCAATGATATTAGATATCATATTTTTTTTGCCAAATGTCTCTCTTACGCAAGTGCATTAGTTTTCAAAGTTTTCTCATATTGATACATAGATATATACACATCAAAAGTGTCTAGGGATCAAGCATTTTTATGCGGATTTCTTGAGATTGAGATGTGGCTTTGTAATAAATTTATGATTTTATAAATTTATATGGATCCTTTTTGGTGCATTTCATAATTTGAATCAGGAACTGTCAATCAAATTCGAGTAAAAGATGAAAATCAGCTGTCAATATTTTCCCTATAAAAACATACAACGCATTGAAGACATTATTAGTGCTACTGTTTCCCTACTACTGATTAAAACCAACGTTATTATGGAGCGGCGACGTCATTTAAGCAGGGAAGAAATGCTCAGAGCCGTGGGAATGATAGAAGCTGGTTCCCGGCAACGTACTGTGGCTTTAGCTCTGAATACAAGTCAGAGTGTTATCAGTCGACTTTGGACACGTTACCGAAGCACTGGTACCGTGGCTGAGCGCCATGGAGGACGGTATCGCTGCACCACACGGAGACAAGACCGATACATTCAAATCTTAACTCGAAGAGCTCCAACAATAACCGCCATGATGTTAGCCGTGAGGCTTCATCACTCTTCAGGGAACTTAATTAGCGACCAAACAGTCAGAAACCGCTTGCATGAAGTGAACCTTCATTCCCGAAGACCGCTACGGGTACCACCTATAGCAATGCACAATCGTAGGATTCGATATCAATGGGCTCTTGAACACAGAAATTGGGCAGAAGAACAATGGCGTTTCGTGTGCTTTTCTGATGAGTCTCGTTTTGGTATGAGACCGGATACAAGACGTATACGACACTGGAGAACCCCTGGACGCCAACAGCGATTAAAATCCTGCCAGGAAGTCCATCCTTATAGTGGTGGAACCATCATGGTATGGGCGGGTATATGGATCGGCGGAAGAACTGAGTTGATTTGGATCAGAGGCAACCTCAACGCTCAAATTTATGCTGAGACGATTGTATCAGACGTCATCGTTCCTCTACAAGTGCAAATCGGTCCCTTATTTCAGTTAATGCATGATAATGCACGACCGCACACCGCAAGAGTTGTAAGACAGACTCTCGCCGCAGCTAACATCAATGTCCTGCCCTGGCCTGCTCAGTCGCCAGACTTGAACCCGATTGAGCATGCATGGGATATGCTACAGAGAAGAGCTCTGCCGAATATGGAGGGTATCCAGTGGCAAGAAGACCTTTTTTTGTTGTTGCAACGAACATGGGCGGCCATTCCACAGCGTGATTTGGATGAACTCATTTTGAGTATGCCAAACCGATGTTCTTGTGTTGTTAGTGTTCGCGGTAGAAACACGGATTATTAATTGTTTAAGTTACCCAATAAAATTTTAAAGAAAACTGTTATTTCAGTCTTTTTTTCGAACTTTAATGTTAGTGGTTCAAATGTCAAAAATCCCTTTATTAGGAAAATGGCAAATTTCTTTATTAATGCAAAGGTGACTTGGTTTATCGTTACTGTGACAAACGAAAACACTTTATTTGATGAATCCTTAAAGAAAATTTTAATTAATATCAATCAGGAGAAAAGTTATTGCAAAAATATATGTTGATCCCTAGACACTTTTGATGTGTGTATTTTAAACTGAAGTTTCGTTGTGTGTCACACATTCGCGTCGGCGTCGGTAGCGCGGCGCCGGTTGTTGACGCCTATGTGTCAGTCAGGCTATTATTTCCACTATTCTACGATACACCATCTCGTCACTGGCGACAGTCGAAAATAATATTGTAACTCAATATTATTCATAGATACTCTCCAAACTGTTCCAAATAAAGAAGTGTAGTTTAAGTTTTTATGCGGTAAAAACTTTGCGGTTTGTGGCAATTTTGCAAAAACAACTTGTTGCTAACCTCTCATTTCGATTATAAAAATTAAATTAAAAATTTAAAAAACCCCCGACACAAACATTTAAAAAGTAAAAAATAATATCTCTAAAAATAATACGTCGCGTTGGGGGACCGCTCCTAACTACTCATTATCTACGATTTTTTTCATAAGTATCACATGCCTACCTACTTAGTCCTTTACCCAAGACTTATCATATTTTATCAATATTTTTTTGTGTTAAAGTTAGAAGTAAATGGAGCGGTCCCCCAACGCGACGTATTATTTTTAGAGATATTATTTTTTACTTTTTAAATGTTTGTGTCGGGGGTTTTTTAAATTTTTAATTTAATTTTTATTTTGTACTTTTTGTAGGTAAGAATATTCTCGATTAAGTCATAAATATTCTCTTACTGTGCCCTTTCATTTGAGACCCCACACGAGTATACTTGCATACATTCGGCTATTCTTCCCCGCTTTTACCCCCCATAACTTTTAAACGGCGCAACCGATTTTCATAAAACATATTTTAAAATATGCGCCCGTAAGTTCCCTTTAATACAAAAAAAACTAAATTGAAATCGCTTCATCCGTTTGGGAGCTATGATGCCACAAAGAGACAGAATGAAAATTCTTCCCCCCTTTCAGCCCCAATAACTTTTAAACGGCTCAACCGATTTTCATCAAACATATCTAAAAATACGCGCCCGTAAGTCCCCTTTAATACAAAGAAAACTAAATTGAAATCGCTTCATCCGTTCGGGAGCTATGATGCCACAAAGAGACAGAATGAAAATTCTTCCCCCCTTTCAGCCCCAATAACTTTTAAACGGCTCAACCGATTTTCATCAAACATATCTAAAAACACGCGCCCGTAAGTCCCCTTTAATACAAAGAAAACTAAATTGAAATCGCTTCATCCGTTCGGGAGCTATGATGCCACAGACAGACAGACAGACACACACACACACACACAGACACGTCAAACTTATAACACCCCTCTTTTTGCGTCGGGGGTTAAAAAGGTTTAAATCGTCGCCTCTTAAAGCCTGTTCTATTTAATACGCTATAGTTTTAAAGGTCCAAACAAATGTTTAGTTTTATAGTATTAGTTTACAATCTTTAGAACATGACTTAGGTATTACTCTTCATTCTTTCACGACCGGCAACACTTCAGTAGTCCTTTTGGTGTTATGGATTATGATGTCCGTGAACGACTGTGACCAATAACCAGCAATAACCAACCTGTGGCCCATCTAATCGTTTGTTGGCTATTGAAGTGAAGTCTCTCAATCTGCGTTTAGATGGCAAATAGTCTATGTATGGGTTTACCTCAGGGGTATCATATTTTAGAGATCTAAAATAAACGATGGAGTTATTCCTTATAATAACGAGGATACGACCGCGGAAGAAAATAAAAAAGACAAATATAAATCAAGTTTAAAATTACTCACTTCAATAACATTCACTCCGCAAGTGTTACTGTGTAGTAACACTGACATTGACTAACACAGTTCATGAATCGTAGTCTAATCAATTTCGGGGTTTCCTTTGGAAAGTTGTTAAATCACCAACGATAAGAAACAACAGCGGAAGTTCATTTTTTATAAGTATTTATTTTCTTACTAAAAAGTAATCATAGTCAATTACAGTGTTATAAAAATACTCTACTTATATTGTAATATTTCGTCAATCAATTTAACAGGGAAACTGAATCTAAGTAAAAACGTTATAATGTATAAACATTTCGGCGTAATCCTTAAATAAGTTGTATTTTTATAAGCATTTACATCCGTAATTTAGTTACAGTTTGCGGTTAATTTATTTTCTCAATGAACTATTCTTGAAGACAGAAATGACTTGAATAATTTCATTCATTCATTCAAGACCAGATTATTTTTATAACGTTAAAGGTAAGATTTTATAACGTTGAAGATGTAATAAAATTTTCAAATATTAAAAAGTACTTAGGTAATTGTCTTTGAAGCGATTATAGTACTTATTGAACAATTACTCGTCTTAGGATTAAAGCGCAGTTTAGGTTACATCCAGATCGTTCAAAATGAATGAAATGTCCGAAATATTTTTATTAGGTTATGAACCTACTTGATGTCATTTATATCACATCAAAAACAATGTTGCCAAATTAATATAACCCACGTTTAAATTGGCAACATGACAAAACGTTTCAATTAAATTCTGATCTCGGACAAAAAGTATTTGTACTTAATTATCATTTACATAATACGTTTAATGCCTGGGAGGTTTTAAAACAACAAAACATTTGTACATATCTGTTCGACTTTTTATATAAAGAGCTGACAAATGAGCAGATGAGTCCGGTCCTTACTTTACTTAACACTCTTATTAGCTTGACATACTGTTTAAGTAACCGATTTTTTTTACCAATTTTTACTAATTTCAAGAAGTCCGCTTAACTTGAAAATATTTGCAGAGGTCAAGGAACGATGACAATGTAATCAAATAGCAAACTTGGGATTAGATCCAGACAAGGTCCTCAACGGTAGAGTGACTACATTTATTGATTTGCATGGATACAACATTTGGCTTTATAGAGGGTGTTTTTAGTTTATCAAACTATTAATTAATTATTACGAGATATAGGTAATTAACGCCAACCGATTGTCACATAAGTTAACTATAGCATATACCAAAGAACAAGTTATTTGGCGGCTAAATTAAGTTAGAGAGATATATGTAGGTAATAAGTCAGGCTTCAGAAAAAATATACACACTTCTACTCTGAATGTTAAACTACCATGCTTCATGCTTTATGCTTCATTTTTAAATGCATTTTTTGACACTTGCCTTTGTCTCCATGCATGAGATGTACTTAAACCCTGCTCTTGAGAATCGTGAATGTGAATGTTGAATATTAATAAAATAAGTTATTTAATTATTGCTATAGGTATTGACTAGTAATAATCATAATGTAATCCATATTTTATATTCGGATTTACTATATTTAGCTCACAGCCTGGCTTCAGCTACATGGTAGAGTTGTGGTAGAGTCACCGTTGTCTCGTTCGATACTTCGCGTTTTTCGTCATAGTTGTTAGTTTCGTCATAGTGTTTAGTTAGTGCGTTTAAATTAGGTTGAAGCAAAGTATTATAGATGCACCTTTCAACGATATTACCTAAATATAGATTTTTAAATATTTTAATATTAGGTTTTAAATAGAAGTGAATAACTTAATGTTAGGTTCATTCCAAATTGTAATACTTCTCATTGATAATAATATTATATTTTACTAAAGTAAAGAGCATCTTGTGTGTATAATAAATCATACATAAAGTAAACAAAAAGAAATTGCATTTCTTTATTGGTCTATTGAGACAGTGAAATATGTGTTGATATTGGAGTTTTAAGAGCAAAGAACGGGCCTCAAAGCTGGGATTTTGAGTTCAAGTGCCGTATATGGTACGATTCTCATTTTCGGGTACGACCTACGCATCTCCAGCTCCTCAAGACAAAGAAGTCGAGGGTTTTATACCTAAATACTGAGGTTACGTGAGGTTATAGGGTTCCATTTTAATTGAAACCTCATATTTGCTTACAAGCAAACCTGTGTGTACGACCACGACTCTTATAAGAAAATGAATTTTGTTTGAACTTGTTCAATATTTTTAATTTATAATTATTTTTAATGTAGCTGTTATTTTTAATCTTAATTTATTGTCAACATCGGTGTAATGTTTTTGGATGAAATTCGGTAAATTTTTTTTTTTTTTTTTTTTTATGGAATTAAGATAGCAAACGAGCATGCAGAGTACCACCCTTCCCCTGCCGCCCATAACAACTGTGACCGACCTAGAACTAGACTCAAAGGGACTAGGATGGTTAGTCCAGTTAGTAGATGGTGTTAGAATATTAGTTGGTTAGTTTGTTAATAAGTGCGAGGACAGGGTATGTTAGTGATAATTAGTCCTGTTAGTTAATGTTAGTAATAGTCCAATTAGTTATTGTTAGTATGAGTCTTGTTCCAATTCGGTCACAGATGCGTTGCTACCCCTGAGGTCTGAGATGGTCGCCTCTAAAAAAGTGAAACCGGCTCCACAAACCTTCCTATCCGGAACACAATTGCTCTTAAAAACAATTATTATGACGGTAGGAATGGTACTGAGTACCTTGGCGGGCGGTGGTCCTACCCCGGGCGAACTCTAGGCTCTACATATATAGATACATACCTACCTGATCTTTTTTTATAAGCTACATATAGGTGATTGACATTTTTAATGATAAATTTTTATTGTAATACACGCGTATTAATGTCGAAAGCTAAAACAGTGAATAATGTAGAGCATGAAAAAGTTACTGTTAGGTATTCGTTTGCCTGTATTTTCTATATATAACATTTGGATGCGCTTTTAAAACTCCTAGACAAACAAAAAAATGTTCTTGCAGAAAATTCATACATGTGTCATATTTACTTTAAATTTGCTTTGTAATTTAAGATAAACATAACGCTTGTCCGTCGTTTATCGTTTCGGGCACGTATTGTTGTCAGTCGATTCAGCAATATCAGTAGTTAAATTAAACAAAGTACAAAGTATTTACTAAGTATTTTATAAAAAACTGAATCAGTGATAAATATTGTCAGTTATCCAGGGTGTCAGACCTCTCAATTGGGACGTTCAGCGCAAGTTGGGACACCTAGCAACGCTAGTGTTAAAACTCCAATATTTAATCGACATATTGTTTCTTAATTTCTGCTTTTAAAAACCTAAGTTGTTTGTTTATTACATGATGACAATTGATATCGACAACAGATAATACTTAAATACATTGCGTACCTTCACTATTTTATTATAAACGACATTGACGTATATTTTACAGCAGCCTACTATTTATGTACGGAACGTATTTTATTCACATACATGTGTGGAGGTTATACAGCAGATATACATGTAGAGTGCGGACTGAGGTGCGTTAATAATGCCGTCGCTTTTCGCAATACCACTGAGTGCATAGAGGGAAAGAGATGGCGCATAGCGCGGGGGGACGCGCCGTATGAATTGATAAAAGCAACAGTTCAACTGGACGAAAATTCAGTTTGAAAAGAAACTTGTACGCAGTAATGTATTGCATCGTTCGCTTGCAATGATCGGCCGTGTAAAAATGTGACTGCATTTGTATGAGTGTTATAATACTTTTATCATTTCAAAGGATTGTGATTATGGTTATTAACTAATAGATTTGGGTGCGTTAGAACTATTTTACCGCCAAAGGTGACGTGGTCGCGACGCGTCCAAGGATTAAAAGCTTATTGCGACGAAAATCGGGCAGGAAAAAACTTTCTTTGTGATCTGAATGCCTAGTTGTGGGTCATTATGTTAAACGTCACAGTCCGATCTGTAATGCTCGACACGTGATCACCGAAAATTCTCGAAATCGTTGAGCGTTATTATCATTTAACTAGTGTTCATTCGTGGCGGATTAAGTGCTCTTTACTAAATTATGGTTGTTACGAAAGTCGATAACATGGCTTCGTATTCCACGTTTACGGGAAAACCGAAAATTTTCTTTCCAAAGAAGGTAAGAAGCTTTGTTTACAAACTTTACTACTTAATATATTCGTGTGATTTTTAACTCATTTAATTGCGGTTTTATAACCTGTATTTTAGACTATAAAAATTATTCAGAATTACTGTACATATATTTTATCGTTTTTAAAGATAAAAAGTCCAGTGGGTACATGTACATTCCTACTCGTTTGAGTCGAAATATCTATTAATGTACCTTGATATTATGTTGAATTAAAGGTATTTAAAATATTATGGAAAATTATTCTGTTCATGTTTACAGGGTAAAACTATATTTTCATAAACATAATATAATAATTGACTCGAAATGTTTGTGTAGGTGAATGTGAAGGTGAAATCAAATTGTTTTAAATACGCGTATTAATGTTTACCTCGCTGAGGAAATTTGGCATTTTAAATACCCACGTCTTTAAGTTCATATGTAAGTACCATCTGAGTCTCGTAGTTTTTGTGTCGGCGCTTCAAAAAATGTTGAAAAAACAGTACCTTGGGCGCAGTCTACACCTTCCGATCCTTTGTCTAATGTTAGGAAACAATGATAATGGTTTTTTTTGTAATAGGTAACAATTATTTATGGTAATTCGGCCTCACATTGCAGAGAATAACACGAATCGCATCCAAAACAATATTTAAACGTTTATACAATATTTAACCCCGTAAAATCTTTCTTCTGGATTGCTCCATCTATCGGCTCAAAATTCATGTAATAGTTTTTAGTCCGGACACACAAAACCAAGTGTAGGTACATGATAAAGGTATTAAAATATCTACTGAATATGAACTTTCATGCATCCATACATATCTAACTTCAATCAATATTTTAATTAAAACTCGTTATAAAACTCTCGTATTAAGATCAAAAGGTGTACCTACATAGATTGCAACTTACAAGCACAGACAAAGCGACACGTAATTAATTTCTCGATTGATTGTAAAGAATAAGGATCGACCGATGAGATTCTAAAAAGGTATAACATACCGAAGATGGCGGAAAATAATGAACCAGTATTGCAACTCGACGCGAGTCGACTCTACTCGACCTCTACCTAGAGATCAATTAACGCGACCCGTATAGGAAATGATTTTATAAATTATGGCGAATCCACATGAATAATATTATTTTATTGTGTATAATAATATATTATATTCTAGATGGAGCAGTGTAATTACAATACATAGTCTCTGTGAAATACGTTCACAAAACTAGGTGTTTTGTTAAGATTGTCAGTCAAGGCAAGTCCAACTTTTTTAAATCTTGTTAATTGATAGGTACTATAATTTCTTGAAAACTTTCGCCCACTCGCCGCCTTGCCAAACTTCGTCGGGTCAGAGAATACTGAACCCTTCTAACTCAAACTGTAACATTTAACGCTAGAAGTACTATTTAAAGATAAAACTTAAATACATTAACTCTTTCTATTACTTGAGTATCGATTCAGTTAACAATGATAGATAGGTTATGTTGTCACTACATAGTATAAAACAAAGTCACTATTTTTGTCCGTCTGTTTGTCTGTTTGTCTGTATGCTTAAATCTTTAAAATTACGCAACGGATTTTGATGCGGTTTTTTGTAATAGGTAGAGTGATTCAAGAGGAAGGTTTTTATGTATAATACATGCATATATTATATTCCCACGAGAACGGGATCCACGCGGGTGAAACCGCGGGCGGGCCGCTAGTTTTAATATAAACCCTTTACTGCATCTATGGATACTCCCCGAAAATTGGGACAAGTTTATGCCACGCGGGACATTAATTTTTTACGAATTTTGTTTATTCTAATTGCTTAAGTTAACTCTAGAACTGTTGGCTCACGGTAATTCGGTCATTTCGTCAAACGATATTTCACATTTTAGGCTAACATCACTTAATTATTAAAATTCAACAGTTTTGTTTAACGGTAAATACCACAGAAATCGTAAATACTCAAAGTTGGTAAATACACGTTAATAACATATTTACTCAGTTGATATTACTGTTTTCCTACGTAGAAGTAGCAAGCCACCGCCACCGTGGTTATGAAGACCGCATTATTCACAACAAAACACCGTACCTCATCACACTTAAAATTCAAATTTTCTTTATTGTAGGTAACATCTTTAGCACAAGGACCTATGTAGTTATGTATTATTTTTTGAATTTATTGTTTTGTCGTGGAAATTTCGTATAGATATGACGACTTCAAACATTTTATTGTTTAAGAGCTTAAATTTTGTAATTTTTAACGCTTGTGACTCGATAATTTAACTCTACATTAGTTAATAAAAAATTGTTCCAAAAAAATTACCGACATCATCAGAGGATGGATTTGGATTTCTTTTATTGATAGCTAACCTTTCGAATGTAATAATTATGTACAAAAACAAACCTATACAATCTAAGAAAATTAAATTGCGTCACTGAACATTTTTTCACAATTTTTTTAGACTTGTTAGTATTTTCGTTGGACTCCTTAAAAAGTTTTCAAGAATATATCTTTTAATATTTAATAAGATAAAAAATATGCGAGGCGGCTCGATTTTTATATCCAGAAGTGAATTATGTTTTGACACTTATCTCATTGAAAACATAATGTAAATCTCCTGAATTAGTCTGCCTTCAGACAACATTGTCACTGCGTGTGTACTATATGATTCGGTTAAGAAACACATCGTTCCACTTAAGCCGACCTACATCAGAAATATTTGCACCTCAACCTTGGCGGTATTCTGTGAAGTATATGCATGCCGTTTGTTGTTTTCAGCTATACAAACGGTATTTCACCTTTACCACGGGTCCTTTTATAGCGACTAGCCAATGTAGCCCAGTTGCTAGTGGTCCTTGTCGGTAATTAATTTTTTCAATTAAGTATGTCAGTAATAAATGGGACATAATTATATAAATTTATAGGACATACAGGAGTTTTTATTCCCGGGACATACCACTTTATCTGCATGTTACATCGGAATACGTGTGTGACATTTTTATTTTTATATTTTTAACAGACTTTTATCAAGACATAAATGTGTGGTAGACCTTCAGGGCACAAAGTTACCTATTAAAAAATGTCGTTTCAAACAGTTTATGATCATTATCGTTATTTCAGAGAAATATTAAATTCAGTTTGGCACACAGCCCTACTGATATTGCATTTCGAACATTTCGTTCTGTTATCTCATTCACACGAAGCAGCCATGCCCACTCTAAATATGTTAATATAATATGTGTGTCGAACAAGGTCCCCTGTGCAATATCAGTGACCTACAAAACGCCGGGTCGCATTGGAAATGCAGATTGTATTGAAACACGCCGCCTTAAAGGCGAGATTCAAACACCACGCAATCAGGTTAAAGGGTACAGTCGTTCCCACATTTGATCTGGCGAATATCAAATGAATTTATGTTTGTAATGGAAAGGCGTTCATTTATTCTATAGAAGTTTCCCTTTGATATCACCGCATGTTTTGATAAAAGAGTACTGCGTATTCTCGGTATGTACCTATTTCACTGTTATTTCTCAAATTTATGTATCTACATGTACTGTGCTATTGAGACCTAAGTAGGTTAGGGTTTTCAGCGCTGGTTTTTACGATGCAGGTTTCAATAAATTGATTTAGAAACAATAGTACAAACGAGCAACTTAGAGGAAGATTAATTTTTATTTTATTATCCTTAAATGTCAACTGCATTTAATACTTTGTGAATAAGTACATAAATGTTGGATGCCCTTTTTTAGAAGTTATATTTATTAATCAAATTAAATATTGTAGTTTTCGTTAAATACAAAAAAAGTAGTAAGCAAAATCAATTAGCCCCTAGGCAACTTAAAATGACAATTTTTTTCGTTGTATACTATGATTATTAGTTATATAAATAACTAAAAAATAATGTTTTACGTCTTCAGTAATACAATTCAAAATTAACCCTTTGATGGTTCGCGGTTTCCTCCTAACATTAAAAGTTTCAGTAGATATAGCAGTAAGTTACTACATGGCCTGTACGACCATGGTAGAGTGCGGATTGGAGACACCTCTGAGAATTCTTCTAAGTCGTTATGCTCTTGGTAAAATGGTCTTGATCATCAAAGGACTCATAGAAGGGTTGTAGTACACTAAAGTTTAGTGACTAAACTATCTGTCTCCAATCCCATCTCATAGCTGCCTTCTTTGTTCATTGATAAAGATTACTACATCTCTTATTTAGGTCAGACCATCTCTAAGAATATTGGCTGATATCTTTATAATATTTTCTTAAACTTAAAAGTTTAAAATGCCTGTGAAGGTTGATGTCGCAATTTCTAAATTCCATTGTAGTTTCCATTTAATGCAAATTAGCAAAAATATTTATCAACTACAAAGAAAGCGATAAATGTTACAAGATAATTTGTAAATTTCTAGGTATTTATTGTTATTGCACGATAAGCCACTTTAAACGTCAGTAATTTCAAAATTGTTTATAGAATGTTTGCTTGTAGAATCAATTAATAATTAGCACTACAGGAAACACATCTGTTAAATAAAAAAATAAAAAAACTATTTAGGTAACTCAAAACAAGATTGAAAAGGCAATATAAAATTACCAATTACTGCAAATTACCAATTAATAACTACTCAATTAGAATTAACCAAATGTAATTGTGTATTTATTTGATCTTGGCCATTGTACGGCAAAAAGTTCAGTAATGTCGACCAACATACCAACTAATGATTGTAATTCCAAATAGTTAAGTCGAACTAACGACCATTTGATAACATACTGGCCTATCTAAATTGATATTAAATTATAAATATAATTAACCTGCGTTTTATTTCGCAGTTCCTGTCTCAAGGTAGGTTAAGTATTCAATGTTAACAAATAGAGACAAAATGCTATTTACGTACACTTGGTGGGATTAGGGATTATGTATAAATATGTAATAATATGTATAAATATGTAAAAGGCGTCAATTAAAATTATATTGTATTTAGGTAGGTAGAAAGATACAGGAAGAAGTCATCATATTATCGTCTCGACACAAAATCGTTGCGGTAGATTCGTCTGCGAGCAAGAAACTCCCGAAAGATTTTCCCACACTCATTTTTTCATTCACTACTTAACAATTGGCACTTTTTCTATCTATAGTTACAAATACGGAATTAAACCCGCTTATTTACCTTACTTAGGTACATTACTCTTATCATGTTATACCTAACAAGCTACTATAAATATTATTATTTTATGCCGGTATTCCAATAAATATTGCATACAAGTTGGTTGTTCATTATCGTGTGCCCTACGAACTAACGACGGTCTATCATCATTTGAAAACATGATCACCAAGAGATTTCTTAAGAATCCATCATGCATGCAATCACATACACAATAAACTCTATTAACGCCATCAAGATGGTAATGTGATAATCAATGTGCTCTGGCGCCATTCAGAGTCAATGGATTAATTTAGATAAACGATTGACGTTAAAACTTTACTAGGTCACGGACACTAACTTTATGTGAATATATTGTAACGTGACGTCATCAAGTAAGGTGTTACCATGTTATTAATAGATATAATTGCTAGGTTAATATAATATGCGAGGGAACGATAACTAATGAATTATTTCGTTGTTAACGGTTATTAACGTACAAGACATTAAATTGAGTTAAAATATACCTAATAGCAATGAAAGGGTTAAACAGGTAAAACTTTTCCTTGGTAGATCACTTTATTTAACTAAGTATTTCATGGATAAAGAGAAATACCTAATTGTTCATTGGGAACGAATAGTTAGTTACCTATGTCAAACAATTACTTAATTATTTGACGCATGCCACAGACATTCCCGCAAGCAGCGGGCGAACAGTCACAAGTTTTTGACCGCCTGAGTTGAATGTCCAGTGCATTCCTGACGTGCCGTGAACAATAAGGGTTCGTCGGGACTGAAGAATGCTGTATGGAATGCCCGCGGTATCTTCCTGTACCGTCGATCATACTTTATGTTCGCACGAATTCATAACTCATTATAGGCTTACATGTAAAATTAACAACTGATACTGCAGTATTATAAGACTTACAGATTGTAATTGTGGATGGGGAATGGTGTGCTAGATCACAAGGATATCGGCTTAGCCATGGTTAATATAAATTAATCGAAATATAGATAGATATAACGATTATAAAGTAGGTACATAGGTACCTACAATTCGTGAATAAATTGTAATAGGAAAACAAGAAATCTCAGAAATCTTAACAAATGTGTTAGGTACCTACTATGTATGATAGTAACGTGCATAGCGTGTTATTTATTGTAAGTAAACTTAAATAAATAATATACATACAATTTACTAGAAATAATTTATATGGCATAACAACGTTTGCGGGGTCAGCTTGTATTATTTAAAGTAAGTAACCATACTTCAAATCAGTGATTGTTCCGGTAAGTACGGGCTTTTTTCGTTTAGTAAATTTTATTAGGTAATTAATTAAAGATAGCAAATAAAATGTTAACCCAAGCGTACAAACATAGGTAGTTACATAGCTGTTGGGAATCGCACCCAAAATGTTTCAGTCTAGACGTGCGCCGAAAATTCCGTGTATTCCGTGAATACCGTCAACACTATGATAGTCCAAGATCCCAGGGCCACCAGACGTCACGTATTTTCTGACGAAGGAAATGTGGACGATTGAGTAGTGTTAGTATGTACTAAGAACGCATGCCTACCTGCTAGCTTGCTCAGACGGCCAATTTTCAGGTATCAGGTAATCAAGGTACATAAAAACATTACTTACCTCACGTAAATTCTCCAAGCTGATTTTTACGTATATTTTAGGCAATATCCTTAAAAATAAGTCGCCAATACTCCCAGACACTTTCCGTCGGCCGTATTGCTTTGCAGACGCTTTAAGGGTGCGTTTCCACCGGAGATGTGCGACGGAAATGTGTCGTGCGAGGATGTCTAGCTGTGCTGTGAAAATGTGTGGGTGTTTCCACCAAAGCTGTGCGATGAAAATGTGCCTACAAGGATGTGTAGCGGAGCTGTAAAAATGCGCATTAATGTGTGGTGCGAGGATGCGTTGCGAAGCTGTGAAATGTGTCGAAAATCAAATAAATCAAAAATCCAAAGATTTCGATGCTTGGGAAGTAATGGGTTAAATATAAAAGTATCTTCTTTTTCCAATTATCCATATCTATTTTGCGCACTTCTACTTCCAACAAACTCCGTCTATGGACTGGCTCGTACAGTACGCGCAAACCTCGCAACACATCCTTCTCACCACACATTCCTCGCAGCACATCCCTCGCACACATCCCTCGCTTGTTTTGTAATGCACAAAAATCTAGCTCCGCTGAGCCGTTTCCACCAGAGCTGTGCTGACCGAGGCGAGGTAAATTAAGCGATTCTATTGGTTCTTTACAAACTCATCCCTCGCTACGCATCCTCGCACATCTCCGGTGGAAACGCACCCTAAAGCTCCCAAAATAATTACTTAACTTCACGTAAATTCTGATGCCCCATTTTTATATATGTCTACCAGACAACTATTTTAAAATCTTTTACAAGAAGATAGACCGATCCAAGGGGCCAATCACCCCCTAAGCTCAATTTTAATGCCTCTGTGGGTAGGAGCGCGAGGGCATGAGGGCATGAATAGGGACGAAACTGAAAACGTAATTCAATGCGTGATATTCAAACGGAAACGTTACTAAAAGGTATATTTTGTTTTTTAATTTATAATGCCCAATATGAGTGCGCAACTTGATAATTTTTATTCAACTAACCAAATTGACCGGGCATTATACATATTGCCCATTACCTTTTGGGCAGAGTAATACACACATTTATCAACGTTTGGCCGAATCGTAAAAACGCGGAATATATGGCATAATTTCGAACCGTGACGTCTCCGGCGCTGCGGAAGGTGCAGCCCCTTCGCCCTTGCGTAACAAAGCACAGACACCCACACTCGCGTGCGCAGCTTCGGCTTGCTGGTCGCCTTTGGCGACCAGCCTCAGCCGCTCCGGCTCGCCCGGGTGTCAGCATTTTGTTACAGCGGGCGGGGGCTGCCCTCCCTCCGCGCCTCCGGGTTCTAAAAAACACTCTAGGGGTAGGGCATACAAGACTACGTGGAGTAGGGGTAGGCTAATTCGGTTCTGTAACCAATTCGACCTACCTACACCTTGAAGAATTTGACTGAGTAGTAATGGAAATGAGTATTCATTGTTTTTACTTATTTATCTTTGCAACACTACTGACATTAATAGTTGCCAAGTCATTATTTATGGCTCCCGTCCTAATGTTTCAATCGACTTTTATAGTATATTTTAATCGTTGCTTCCTCCCCGAACCGCGTCAAAGGCTTTATTATCAAATTGCCCAATTGTCATGTAGCAATATAATAATGACCGTGCCATGTGATAAATAATGAAGTTTTGATATAAATTAATCACTTAATTAGAAATAATGCCCGTATTAATCACCTGGTCCATAACATATATTATATACTAAATTAGGCATTGCAGATTACTAGAGCAGTGTTACGGACTATGTTCTTGAATCTAGATCTTGCCAATAAGAAAAGACCAATTAGTGCTGGGTCCTTATGGGATTGAAGGCACTACAGACAATCAAGAGATAGGTTTGAATAACCCTGATCAGATCCCATTCAGTATTGTATTCAGCAAGTGAACTTTCCTCGGAGGAAGCGGCTGTGGGCGCCAAAAATAGCGCTTCCGCCGTACGCCGAGCGGTCTAAGTAGGAAGTCCACTAACACTCGCCACTCGACTCTTCCGGCCGCCTACTGTCGCGACGCTTATCGAGTTTTATAACGCACTTATGAGCTGCAATGCAATGTGCCCACGCACAGTCTCTTAAGCTGAATTAAATTGCCCGTACTTTGAAACGAAATTATTGACCGCCGGCGATTTAGCGAACTCCGGACCGCCCCCGCTCGGCTCTGTCTGGCTCTAATGACTATTAAATGTGATAATTTGACTGATGAATGCATTTTATCTTGCAATGATTTAGTGTTTAACGTGGATGGAATTTGAAGAGATCAAACGTGTGTCGATATAATCCTGTAATTAATTTATTATCCGGTTATCCCAATTGGCGGGCAAAATATATTTACAATAGCTCTTTTTAATGGACCTCAAAAAAAGAGGGCATTCTCAATTCGACTATATTTTTTGTTACTTACGTCGTAATTTTTTATTGGGTAAACCAATTTTAATAATTCTTTTTATATTTAGTTGACTTGAACTACATAAATATGTTGATGCTGTTCTCCGTGTACTAAGTATTTGTCGATGTTGAAGCAAATTTTTTGTTTTATTAAATTATTGTTTGTTTTATCACGCAAAATTTTGTTCTTGTATTCTGTTTTCCGTTGTATTAACACTATAGTCGGCACAATCATAAGATTCCGATATGAAGGCTGTCATCACAGTAACAATAGTGAAGTACAACAAAAATCGATGCATTAAATAAACCGTTATAAATTTAACCGATTATAAGTAATAAGACTTTCTAATCGTTTCGTTAATTAAGTTCGGAACGATAATTTATAAACCGATCTCTGATTGTTTTCTTAAAATCAGGTAAAAACAGATGTAGCGTTGAGATTAACACCGAAAGGGATAATAAGACAATTTGACTAGTAAGTTAAGGTGAGGAAATTGTATTAGTTATTAAAATGGAAATTTCATTAATCTAGTGAAAACGAAGAAACTATTAAACGGTTAATAATTATCCGATTTGAGTGGAAAAGGCTTAAAAACGTATGTATCGGGAATTTATAATAGCTACGAAAAATCGCAATGCTTTAGACATATTAAGGAATCTATAACTATTTGTATTTTGGGTGTGACATGGTAGCACATACTTTCGATTATAGTAATGTATCGATTATGGTCGATTCATAAATTGTTTCAAGAGGTCACATAACTATAAATCCAGCCTCCTTATAAAACATTGTAGTGACGTCTTAAATATTTGTTCAATTTTACACAATTTATGATGTAAACTGATTAAAATAAAATAAAATTATTTAAACAATTTATAAATAACACAAATAAAAAACAAGCAGGGATGGTTTACATATTTCGCCAGAATTTCTAGTATTTACCTATGTAAGTACGTATAAGTAAGTAAGTACCTATCTAAATACTCGTAGTAAGTAAACAATATTACTCCAATTCGTTTAACCCGCTAGTTACTTGCGTTTAATATTACGGACTAATGGTTAATTAAAATATTTAACAAACTGTGGGCAATTTTATAACATCATGCTACGAGCAATAGAAGCGATGTACCAATAAAATATGTTGCAAAAATGGGAAGAAGTGTTCATTATCTGTAAACATAAAAACAATTTTCCAAAGCGAAGAGGAGGTGGATTCACAAGTACATTATGTACCTACTTATAAAGCTGCATTGATAATAAATATAAACTGTGTACTGTATATGCACAGTAAATAGTGTATTGCATAATTTAACCAAAGTGACCTATCATTCACTACGAAATATCTTCACTTCATAGTATCATTATCAGCGGTTCAAATTAAAAAATATATATTTCCGTAATAAGTAAATTGAAGACGTCCATACAAGGTTAGTTTGTGTTCATACATGACAGACGTCATATCGGAATCTTATGATTGTGCCGACTATAACTGACCCTTTGTCGCAATCTGACAATGTCTTATTCACATCGAAGAAAATAAGACAAGAATCGAACATAATGACATTAAAATAAGGCAGGTAAGTAGGTTTAGGTTCCATAATAAAACTGCAACGGAATAATATGGAAAAGGTAAATGAACTGTGACTCATTCATTCATTCATAAACATTCAGATGAATCATAGTCTTACGTCGAATTGAATTGTTGTAACTCTGATAGATAATCCATCTTTAAGACTGTTGCCCAATTCTGTCTTACGTCAAAATGTTGTTTTTTTTTAAATATTATTAAGTCAGCACACATACTGTGACATATCATTAAAGATAGAACTACGGAAGTCTCAGTCATAATCATTAGTCATGGATATTATTAATAGGTACGAGTATTAGTAAGGCCCCCTCGTTAGTTAGCGTACCTAATCTTCACGTATACAAATAAACTACCCGCACCCGAAACTGATGTTGCTCAATCTGTGTGGCAGGCGTTTTAAGTATGCAAGTTTTAACTAGTAGGTAGATATAGGATTAAGTATTATGTTTTAGTTTGTAACGTCGCTCTGATAAATATTTTGTTAGACGGAATTTACTAAATTGATATAATAATATACCTAGACACCTACCGCTACCTTATTTACCCTACTATCAGGAAAAGAAATAAGTACATAGAAAAAATACGAGTACTTGTAATTAATTATTTTTATACTATGTAGTTAATAATTAAATGTGTAGATGCAGATGCAGTAGATGTAGGTACCTACCTATGTACCTACTTCCTAAAGTTTTTTATAATTTATTTATTATGCTTATTCCTAGGTTTATTTAATACAACCTATTCCTATTATTTAAGCATGCTTAATAATTATCGTTTCTTTACAGGTACGTTCAGAGGAGTCTCTGCTTGCCCCGGAAAAAACCTCAAAAACTACACGATGGGTATGTTTAATGTTTTAATGGACCCTTAAGTAACTCACTTACGAATAATATACGATATTGCACACAATACATATTATATTATAGAAGCCCCCTTTGCACTCCAAATTCAACCGTTATTAATTCATAAAATGCATAAGTGTTATCATATTGTACCTAAATATAAATTACAGTTATTACAAAATTATCTAAGGAAATAAAAAGACAAGCTAATGTCTATGCAAAGTTTCTCTTTGACAAAATGGATTCCGGTCGATCTTCGAGGAAGTGGAAGTCACTTGTTTACAATAGTTAGCAATTAAATTTAATGTGCGTCAGGTCCGGACTACTTTTTGATACTATTTACCTACAGCGAAATAATACTTGGTACCTTGACATAAGGGAGAATGCACATGGGGGAGGAATTATAACAACATTATGTCTGGACCATATTTGATTTACTTTATAAATAAAATGCCATTCTGATAATTTATTTACTTAAAATATTGTCCCTAAAATGTAAGCAAAATTGTAGTTATTAAATTAAATAAAAAATAATAGTTGCTCTGCGTTGAGCGCCTTTTTAAGAACGTCAGAAATTCCAGATCTTTGGATACAGCTGAAATAACACGAATTATTATAGGTACAAAACATTTACAAGGAGACCGTTCTACAAGGTATTGTTTACCTACATCACATAGTACCTAATTACTCACAATCATAAAATAACGTTATCTTCGAATTCTCCCCACAAAGATAAGCCCCGGGAATGTAGATTGTAAATAAATTAGTTAATAAAGTTGCAGTCGCTTTATTTGTAGTAAGTATTTGGTATCTACCAATGAATAAATATTAATGGGAGTCGGAATATTCCCCAGCTTACCAAAAATTTAAACAATAATGTTACATAATTACCCAACACCAGGATTCCGTGTCGTGGGCGCTATTTAAGTATAACGCATAGACAAGAACACATAAATAGAGAATAGTAATTTTTCATTAGGTATAGAATATTCGAGACCCTTTGAATGCCAGTGACCGTCGCGTTTTCCTGACTATGACGTGTAAAGTATTTATTTTATTTTCAAATAATACTTATTTATTGACGACCCCATAGCCTCGTTGGTTGTGCCTTGCCTGCGGAGTAAGACTCCTTCGCGGGGTTCAATCCGTCGGATATTTTACATTGTGATAGATTTTTATTCTTTGGTCGTGATTGTTTGCGATGCCTTATTTGTGCTATCTATACGCTCAACAATTCTAGTTTGCGAGGTTTTGATTGTGTAAGCGTATTCTTTAAGTCCATATCTATCATAAGTACCTTTATGTAATCACAATATTAAGAATGTCAAAACCTATTCATGTTCTTATCAGCGATATGTATGGTGATTGGTGACTCAACACCATTATCGCAACTATTTATGCTACAACATATTTGTTCCACTGCTGGTGCTCTTTGTGTCTTCCGATGTTTCCACACTTACATAATGATGGTTTAATACAGTCCCCTGTGTTCCGCGTCTCTAAGCAATTAGCATACGCAGATCTCAGCATGTTTCACTCCTCCAAAGCAAAATTCTGAAGAATGATCAACTACTCGTCCACTACAAAACGGTGGCAGCCTAGTGCTTATGTATTCGTCCGCCTTCTTTAGGGGTCCCGGTTCGAATCACAGAGTACGCACTTCTATAATTTCGGAGTTATGTGCATTTTAAGCATTTAAATATCTTGTGTCTGCCAATCGGAACTTGTCCAGCGTGGTGGACTAAGGCCTTTACCTTCTCATTCTGAGAAGAGACCCGTGCGTGCCCAACACTAGGTTTAGTTTAGGGTTGCGATGATGATGATGATTCACCCACTTTGCTATAAGGTATCCTTGTACAAAATAGGCACATAGGTACCTACTTGTGGGTCGTTGGTCAGGCTTGTCTGTCAGTCAGCAACTAGTGTCTCATACAGTAGATTACGCAACTTATGTCATGTTTGTAGATGTAAGTTTACTTGCTTCTATGATCTTAAGCGTTTCAGTCCGTTATCTTGGCTTAAAGTATCTGGCCCAACGTTTATTCTTAAACTTGTCACTTATTTTTTATCAGTTAAACTTAGATGATCTTGAGTAAGTAGGTACCGATGGTCATTGCAAGGCCTATATAGCTACATAAAGTTAAATTATGTTATGATATTAAAAAAACACTGATATATAATGGATATTTAGTAAAACAAATAATAAAGCATCGTTGTATTTGTATTATAATGTATTCGAAAATTTAATTCGTCGTTTCTTTCCTCATAAATATGGCATTAGGTACTCCCAAAGTATTACCAAATATTGCCAAAGTATCCGCTAAGAAAACCCCACTTGTCATAGCGCCTCAATTCCAGGGTACCGCGCTCACCGTTGGTAAAAGTGTTGGGATTCTGGGCGTTGACATTTCGAGCGACGTGCAGTATCGGAGTCATCTGGAAGCTAAGGCCAAATTGGCCTCCAAAAAGCTTGGTGTCCTAAACCGGGCGAAGCAGTACTTCACTGCGAGGGACCTACTGATGTTTTATAAAGCACAGGTCAGGCCTCACATGGAGTACTGCTCTCATCTCTGGGCAGGGGCGCTACAATACCAGCTTAGTCCATTTGACGCCGTACAAAAGCGCGCGGTTCGAATTGTCAACGAACCACGAGTCACTAACAGGTTAGAACACCTAAGTCTGAGGAGAGACATAGGATGCCTCTGCGTGTTCTACCGGCTTTACAATGGTGAGTGCTCCGAGGAATTGTTCGATTTGGTGCCAACTTCACCCTTCCATCATCACACCACTCGCCGAAGATTGAAGTTTCATCCACATCGATTGGACTCGTGGCGAACGACTACGGTCCGTTTTTCACGATCGTTTTTGCCGAGAACGTGCAGGATGTGGAATGAGCTTCCTTCTGAGGTATTCCCGGAGCGCTATGACATGGGGTTCTTCAAGAAAGGTGTAAAAAGAGTTCTCCTTCAGGGCCGGCGTTACACTGGTGACTCCCCTGGTGTTGCTCGTGTCTATAGGCGACGATGACCACTTACCATCAGGTGGTTCGTCTGCTTTTACGTCAGCCCTTCAGGCTATAAAAAAAAATTGCAATGAAAAAAATTGAATTACTTCCACCTAGTAAGAATTTAATTAAAATTATTAATTAAAACATTGCGATAATTTTATAAACACCGTAAAATATTTCCGGATCAACTGATTAGATCTGATAAGCTTAATTAGAAGCGAGGGATTAATTTTTTACCAATACCAGGAAATAGGATTTCAAAGGTTCAGAAATAATTTAAATTCTGTGTGGGTAGTCGATATTTCCAGGACCGTTAGGATTATCGGTCGATGGGTTTACCTGTTACTGGAACTTAATCTACTATAATACTTAGCTACGAGTAGGTATGTCTTCAATAATAAAACTGAGTTTAAATGATTCAGGATAAAACATATAGGTAATAGAATAATAATTATGTTTTCATCCCACCTATTCGAAAAAGACGACTTGGTTCGGTCTTAAGGGGATCCAAAGTTGGTGTTTTCTATTTAGCGGGCGGGAATGAATTTTCATATAACTTTTCCTGCCCGTTATTTAAATAATAGTCGGGTTAGTCGGGTAAGTCGGGTTAGTCGGGTTAGTCGGGTTAGTCGGGTTAGTCGGGTTAGTCGGGTTAGTCGGGTTAGTCGGGTTAGTCGGGTTAGTCGGGTTAGTCGGGTTAGTCGGGTAAGTCGGGTTAGTCGGTTTAGTCAGTTTAGGTAGTTAGTTTAGTGACTGTGACAGTATTATTCCTGAATTTGAGGCGCCTTTTATTTTCTCATAGGGGGGGATGAAAAGTAGAGTGTATCACTCGGGAGCAAATATTTTTGGCTCGGGCGACATACTTTGAATCCCTCGCTACGTTCAGGATTCTACTAAAGAATCCCTCGCTGCGCTCGTCATTCTACACTAGAATCCCTCACTTCGCTCTGGATTCAAAAAAGCGCCCTCGCCGAAAAAATATTACTTTGCACCCTTGTTACAATCTACTATTCTTTTGCAATTTTTAATAGAGGCTTTGTTATTGATATAGAGTCAAAAATTAATTTAAATATTTGCCAGTTTGTCTGTTCGATGGTGTCCAAAGGCCGAAACTATTTATATTATAACAGATTTGGTATATTTTTACGTATTTTTGTCATTATAACACATGATATTGCGTTATATCTTCGATGATAACTACATTCATCCGTTTTTCGAAAATGCACAATTGAACATTTTAAAATTTTAAAGTTAGTAGGTACGGTATAGTTGAGGGATTATAGAGCTATCTGTTAGAGGATAAGATTCTAAGAAGAGATATATCGAGAATTTCAGTTATCAGTTAGTGGTACGGAAAGATAAGCCATTTATTCACAGCAGTTTAAATTAAACTTGTATAGGTATATTTAATATTGCTTCACGAAAAGTAAGGAAAAAATGACGTAAATGACAACAACAATAAACATGTCCAAAATTTTGCTCCACTGGATGAATATTAAGATTATACTACGAGGTATTCCGGAGGGCAGTTACTAGTACCCATACCTAGTTGCTGGGTTTTACTACCAACTAAAATATTGAAGTCTAATTAAATTTTTTCTATTAAAAAAATAAGTAAGTATAGCTATTCGTTTTGAGAGCAAAAACGCGATGTGATGATGTAAACGTAGTTCCACATCTATACTATAATAAAACTGTAGGACCACGTGTTCTGTACATTGAATATTTTTTTTAAATTTCGACTAAGGGGCAGTTACATATCGAGATAGAACTCAAAAATATATTTTTTTTTATATTGTCTGTCTGTCTGTCTGTCTGTCTGTCTGACCGATCATCACGCGTAAACCACTGGACGAATTTCGTTAAAACTTGGTAAAGTTATTACTTATATACTGGTGTCTATTATAGGGTACTTTTTTTTCGAATAATATTAAGGTTCCCTAGAGAGAGGTGACTAAAGTTTGTATGGAATTTTTTTATAACGTCGTCCGATTTACTTCAAATTTGCAAGAAAGGGTTATGACTTAAATTAATGGAATACGTGTTTCTCAGTTTTTCGATATTTTGTAAGGAAAAGAAAAAAAACAAATGAATGCGGAAATTTGTAATTTTTTGAGGTAATTTTCTGACTAAACTGAAAATGATTTTAACCCCATATTTAAAAATTATTATAGCTAAATAAGTAATCTTCAATGTAAATTCAGTATTTAAAAAAATAGCCAGCAAAGGGCGCAAAAATGGGAATAAAGTTGGTACAATTAGAGGTACAGTGATTATTCGAGTTGACTTAAGTTTAGTCATAGATGGCGATGTTCAAGTAGCTGAATCACGTTAACGATTGTTTCGTAGGAAAACTATAAACATTGCGAAGTCTCATCATCTCATGGTATTTTGTTTACGGTATATTTTCTGGATTTTTTATGGATGTATGGATGGATGGATGGATTATGGATATGGATTTATGGATGGATTTATGGATTTAATAATAATATTATTTTATTTATTGCTTAAAACCTTAAACGCCTTAAAAACAAACACCTTCGACACAAAATCTAAAATTTTGGAAATCCTTTGAAATTTGAATTCGCTCTATAATAGTATTGATAGTTTACTTCGCATCTTTCCTATTCAAATTAAAATTGTTTTTATATTCAGAATCTGTTCAATTAGTTTCGTCAGAGTTGTTAGTTTTGTTAAGTAGGTTAAAGTTATACAAGTACGTTGTTTCTTTTTTTCTTCTTGGTATAATTTTGTGTCTCACACTTCACAGTATTAACTAAAATATTAAGTGGACATAAATTGTGAACATTTTTCTAGGTTTTAAGAACATTAGTTTTAAGTTTTGTAAATAATTTAGTTTTATTAAGTTCTTTGGTAGCTTTGTGAATAATTTTTAGGGTTCCGTACCCAAAGAGTAAAACGGGACCCTATTACTGAGACTTCGCTGTCCGTCCGTCCGTCCGTCCGTCCGTCTGTCACCAGGCTGTATCTCATGAACCGTAATAGTTACACAGTTGAAATTTTCACAGATGATGTATTTCTGTACATAATTAGAATAATTTAGTTTTATTGTTACTTTATTATCTAAAGGTATAATAAGAGCGTAGAAAAGTCGTGTCTGTTTTTTAAAAAATAAAATATTGATCCTTAAACCTTAATCTAAATTAAATAATTTCTGTAGCTAAATAATAAATTTAAATAAATAATCTAAATAAATAATATGTTAATAATTGGAATTAACCTGGTCACCGGACTACCTACTCACTGGCCCGTGCTGCTGACGGCGGTACCAGATCGGAGGCGCAGGCTGCTGAACCGCGACCGGAGGCTGGCGAACTTGCAGGATAGTGGTGGTGACAGGAGTCTTAGATTTAATACGCACGAATGTACCTACCCACGACCCCTAACGGGTATTAAACTACTTCTGCTATATTATTCTGTTTTTTATTGAACACCTCTAGAAGTGTTACAGGGGGTTAAGAAACTGTAACAGAACATGAATCTGAAAGAAAAATTTAAAAAATTATCTGTTTGTCTGTTTGCGCGCGCTAATCTCTGGATCGGCTGAATGGATTTTTATGGGACTTTCACTGGAAGGTAGCCGAGATTCCTGAGCAACATTTAGGCTAAATTTATACCGGAATTCCGGCGGGATCATGAGTCACCCGGGAAAAACTCCTATGCGCCAAGTCACGGGCTTTCATTTTTATGGGACTTCCACTGGGAGATAGAGAAAGTTCTGGAGCAACATATAGGCTACTTTTTATCCCGGAACTCCCGCGGGATCAGGGTCCACGTAAGAAAAACTCCTATGCGCGAAGTTGCAGGCTTAGATTTTTATGGGACTTTCACTGGGAAATAGAGGAAGTTGTGAAGTAACATATAGGCTACTTTTTATCCCGGAATTCCCGAGGGATCAGGATTCACGCGGGAATAACCACTATGCGCGAAGTCATGGGCTTAGATTTTTATGGGACTTACACTGGGAGATAGAGGAAGTTGTGGAACAATGTACCTACAGGCTACTTTTTATCTCGGAATTCTCTCAGGACCAGGATTAACGTGGGAAAATGTCATATGCGGGAACGAGGTCGGAGGTTCAAAAATATTTATGGGACTTTCAGTGGGAGGTAGAGCAGGTTATGGAGCATCATTATCGGCTACTTTTTGTTCCTGACTTCTCGCGGGATCGGGATTTACGCGGGAAAATCTCTTATGAGCGCATGAATTCGCGGGCTCATTAATATCTATATATTTAAACATGTATCTATATCTATTCATTAACAAGTAAAAACCAAATTAAAAATTTTGTAAAAATGTAAACTCATGGGCTCTGCTTGAACTTTAGAATAAAATCCTCTATATTTATACCTTAAAGTCTTTTTATCGATTTTCTCAAGATGTACAGAACGGATTTTTGTACGGTGTGACTAAGACATAGTAAAAATCAACTACTCTTATGTGTGAAGTAATATAATATAATTATGTATAGTCCACTGTTTATCTTAGAAATCTCGCGTGGTCGGGATTCATGCAAGAAAAACTGTGACACACTGAGTTCCACGCGGGCGGAGCCGCGGGCACAGCTAGTTCTTAAATAAAATTATGAATGTTAACATTTGGCCCTCCTGATGATACTGTTCGGAGACATCAGTAAAATATTATATGAATTTTATAGAGATTATAAATTTACTCCAGGCATTTAAATTGCGATTGAGAAATAAATGTAAATGTTTTTCCGTCTGACATTTAACTCTAACATTAGTGAGATTTGATGAGATTGAGTCATAAAGCCACTCGACAACTTGAGCATCAAAACATCATCGCGTCATATTTGATGCTGTAGATATGTTGATTAGATTATTCTTATTTTAAGGCATTCTCTCACCAAGATCGTTCTGATAATATAACAATTTAGCATACATAAGTATTCGCCATTAGGGTAAGTACCCTGCCCTGGTAAAGAGAGTGGGTCCTCTCTTTGCTTTTGAGGCAACTTTCACATAAAATTATGGAGAATTCAATGGTGTGTAGGTTTCTTCACGATGTTTAACTATGATGAATATAATTTGCGTGGTATTTTTATACGTTATAGGTTATTATGTAACTCCGTGATTCTTTGATTTATTGTGCCTCTGAAATCACTCACTCAATAATTGTAAGGTACCTTAATTTCTACTTAATGTCTGATTTCTAATGAATAACCATTATCAATGGACATAACATGTTCATCTGGCCTGATAAGAATGTTGCTTAGCAAAACTAGTTCTTTATCGCTTAGGATTTTATAGCTCCTTGTAAGTAAGCGAATACCGGTTATCATTTCTCTTATTTAAAGGAAGAACTAAATTAGATGAAATAGTAATAAAATTTATATTCTGTCTCAGACGTACATATTGCTCATAAAATGAGATAAACAAATCTCGAGAGGTTGTACTTAGTGGAATTTTCTGATACAGCATAAATAGATTCGATATTTTTCAAAAACAAGATATTTCTGAAAGAAAACTCCCCATATAGTAGGTACTTTAACGACATCACATGTGGGAGAGATACCTAATGTTTAAAATATTCATCTGTAAAATCTAAAATTCAATACGGCTTCAACTCACTAATGGCTCACTACAGGGCACAGTTCTCTCGTCATAAATGAAGAGCCTTGGGCAAACATCAACACCCAGCTAAAATGTGGTTTGGTGGTGAGCTTTTTAGACGTAGTCCACTCAAGTATTGGAAAATATCTTACGGTAAATATCGGGACCCACTGCTTTACATACCGTACCTACCCTGCGAAGTACGAAAGCATAAAAAAATTTGCCACAAGAAGCACAAAACCTACAACCAACGCCTCGCAAAATTACATACGTTGTCGTATTAGCCGATTTCAGTCATAGTCATGTTGAGCACCGAATTCGTGAAAGCGGCAAGGTAGAACAGGATGTAGATGAGTCATGAACAAGCCTGCGCACACGCAGGTAACATCAGATACAGTGCACATAGGTACGAACGTGGCGTAATAATGCGTTTAGTTATGTTGGTGATAACACGCCACGTGAATGGAGGATGAATCACCCGCTCGAGGAGTCAATCGGTCGAGGAAAATAGTTCGATGCGATCGTAACTTGATAATTATTACATAGTTACATACTAATTGGGAATCATAAAAATATTTAAATGAAATGAGTGTTAGATAAAAATAGATGGTGTTTCACTCATCGATATATTCGCAAATTCGCACCCTATGACAGAATGTTCAAAAATGGATTTGAACTGTCGGTTGCCGTGACGTGAATTTACGTAGGTATTAAACATACCTACCAAATTATATATTTTTCAACAATGATTCAAAGTTGATGAGCTTAAAGTTATCGTGATGGACCAAAGCAAGAATCAGCAACGATCGAGAGATATTATGTACAATATACTTCTTCAACTTTCAAAGAACACCTTGTAATCAATTTAGTAATTTAGTCCAAGCTCAACCTAAGTCACGCCATTTTTGACTATAGGAAGCATTGTGCTGAAAAGGGTGCATCTTGTGGAGGCGACCATCTCAGATTTACTCTTTTAGGTACTGAATTGTCATCAGAGCTAAAGATCAATGTGGCAACCTGTCAACAGGAAGGGAGTTAAATATCAATTACTAATTTTGACCGAAATAAATAAATAAATAAACAGGGATAACTAACTAATTATAAAACCGTTTATTAAAGAAGCAATCTTCGGCCATAGATCTTTTAACAATAAGACACCTAGAAGCTAGCGTTCTACTGGGTTATTTATATCTTCGTGTTAATTGTAGCAATGGTGGGCCAGTAGTTTCAACGTGACTCTTCCACACGCTTTTTGAATCCTCCACGCATGACATTTTAATATTAGGTTTGCGAATCAAAAATATTAAGCATTTGTCTCGGTGTAAAGTCTCGGTCATATCTTGAGAGATTCCGTACCTCTTCTACTTAAAATTTCTTCGTAATTCTATCAAAAAGTTATCATTATTGTTGCTGGACTTTACCTTAACAATTACAGATTAGTTAATGATAGTCTTACAAGGAACGTGACTGTCAATAATAATTGTTTAATAAATAAAGCATTGGAAACATAAGGGCATTATGATAATTAAAGTAAATAATATTTGTTCTTGTGTTAAAATATTATTTTTATTTATCGACATTTGCTGTTTTTATGATCGTTAAATACTCCGGATTTCAAAAAGTATGCACGTATCAATTTCCTGATATTATATCTTTATAAATTTCGATCATTTTCCTTATCATCCATTGGGTATGTAAAGCACAGTCGTAACTGTTATCATTGATGACACAACGTGTGATAGTTAAAATACCGTGGTTATAAAAAGGCGTGCAAACAATTGCGGCCACTGAAACAGATTCACAACATGTGAATGAAACCACTTGTACGTCCAATTAGTCATACAACTTGTTCAGACTCACCGTAGGCCCAACCGCATAAAGCTTATGATTCAGCTGTGTGCTGGGTAGCTAACTGTAAACATTTACAGTAAGCATATAGTATAAACAAGTATATACAATGTCTAAGTATACCATATGGTTATACCTAAATAGGATTTTAACGGTTAGTAGGTACTCATCGCGATTTCTAAACAAAGGAATAGAACGTCACTAAAACTTACTTACCTCGTTTTCTTAAGAAGACTTGTGTGCAGCGCATTACTATAGGTCTACCTAGCCTTAGACCAAAATAATTCAATATAGTGTTTTAACCTTCAAATTTGTAACATAACCTTCACTCAACTAAAATAGTAGCCATACATTTTGACATCGTTTCCCACGGGGTCAGATAGTATCGAATAACGATTTCTACATTTAAGTATTTTATTACAGACGACTTTACTTACAATTTTGAAATAGGTGATATTGATCGTATGAATACGAAATGAGAAGTGTTATTGTTACAAAATTCAAATGTTAACTTTACGCAATTTAAATGAGGAATGCTCATAAAACAGATTTACGTTTCTGAAATGTTAAATTTGTTCCAATCAAATAAGAAGGTTCATCGGAATTCGGAAGCTACAAGAGGATAGAAAGTATGCTTATATGAAATAAAAAAAACTTAAGTAGGTAAATAGCTAACGGCCCTGATGAATAAGACGCTTACTCATAAATTTAGTAAACATCTTATAAAGTGGAACCGTGCGGGACTAATCTGCATTCGCTGATTCGTTACACTTACACGAGGTAAAATTGATTCTAGTGATTCAGTGGAGGATGTTTGTATACATAATACATACCTACTAGTAGTATTTACTAGGTCTGTGATCGTAATATTAGTTTTATAAATACTCGATCGATACTTCTTTAGTGTTTTTCTTCTAAAAACATGGCAAGTATCTACTTAATGATGAATACAGCTTGAAATTTTTCCGAAAATAGGCATAAATGTTATTAAAATGTGATAAATTCTTCTGTCTCACCGACCATAGTGTGGTAATAGATCATAACTAAAAATAAATAGATATTGATTCATTGCCTCCATTTGGGAGTAATTTCGAATCTTTGGTCATAAAAGCACCAATTTTTTTCATGTGCACCAACGCCATGCGCCACCAACAGTTAAACTTGCAAATAGATACAATATTTATGCATGTGCTACACGGTTTCAAACGGTGGTTTGAAACCGAAACAGCACGAGTTGCGCTTTGCCGGCTACACGGTTTCAAACCAGTCAGTGTTGGTTTGAAACATCAGTGTAAAAAGACCGTCGCGCGACTATCACGTCTCTACGCTCGACCTATATAAGACTAGTAAACCCGCCCTCGCTTCGTTTCGGGGAACCAGTCCCTTCAAAAATCTCTATAAATTTTAACAAATTATGTTATTCCGATGTCTACGCTATATTACTGCAAAGTTTCATGAAAATCCATTCAGTAGTTTTTGTGTGAAAGAGCAACAAACACACACACACACACACATACATCATTACAAACTTTCGCATTTATAATATTAGTAGGACTAGTAGGTAGGAAGTAGGAAGTGGGATAAGGATAGGATATCCTTAGATTGTCAATTTTTTTTTGCCAGACGCGGCGTTGGCCCTTGGGTCAATTTCTTTTAATTTGTCGGCTAAAATATTCCACGCATTTTTTTAATACAATCTTTATAGGACTCTGATGTGAGGTCCCAAAGGCAGGGCAAGTCTCTATACAACTCGAGAAATTCAGTCAACACTTCTCGTTCTTTCTGCTCTCGTGACATTTCGTCGTTGTCGTTGATGCGTGCGTCCGCGCTCGCCGCTGCAGTGTGACTGCGTTCGCGTGGTTTGAAACAAACGGCTACACGGTTTCAAACCAACGCTTCTGCCAGTGGTTTGAAACACAAGCCTTTCTACCAAGGGCGTTTGAAGGTCAAGCGAAATTTGGTTTGAAACTACTGTCTACACTGTTTTAAACCTCGGTTTCAAACCACGGTTTGAAACCGTGTAGCACATGCTTTAGCGAGAGAACGTACATATGTACGTATGAGCCTACAGTGTGTACAGCTTAGAAACATTTTTTCTTATTAGCATAATAGTGTAATTATTTGCATTGATAATACGTAATACTACTTAAATTATCGTATATGATAGTCGGTTGATTGATTATATCACTTTATTAATAAATAATATATTATAATTACTTTAATAGTATTCGAAATTCGACATTTAGAGTATGTTAACGGATAACCTTCAGAATGAGAGTTATTTTGCACCGATATAGGAACCATGCCGCGCCGTCTTGCGTTTTATTTCATTTACTTTACTCTATTATAAAGCGGAAACTATAAATACTGATTTCCATGTAAATGTAACAGCAACACACATGTATACTGGTGGTAAAATAAACAAATGCGCAGTAAAATGTGCAAATTTTCCAGTGGTTGTTTAACTTAGCGTGGCATATTGAATTTAATCTGCTTTCTGTTGATAACAAAAAATCAATATTCAAACAACAATGTCGCTCGTTTATGATAATGATTCCATTTAAGTGGTTATTGGCATCGTAAATTTTCAATACGTCGTCAAATATGTAGGTAATAAGCATTTCAAATAACCTAAAACTTAATTACTACTCGCCGCGGATTTATTCAAGACCGTCGCTAACATTGAAAGGTCGTTGACTCATCTCTACGACAGAATTATCAACGAGTCTCCCTTCCCTTAGACGGTTTTTTTACAACGACCTTGTGTTCGAAATATTTCAGATCCAACGAATGCATATTAAGTTACGGTTTTAATTCTGTATTGGCACTTTTGAAGTCAATTACCTTGGTTTGTGATTATATTATAACTGACTAATTTAGAATTATACTTTTGGCTCTCTGATACAAGTCCCTATCAGCATTTGGAGGTTATGACTACGGCGTTTAAGTTTATTTCTGGATAGGTCATACTACCTCATTCTTACACTTCCGCAGAGTCTCAAAGTAAGTCTTGGATTCAGACTTGAGGACTCCCCAATTTTTTCTGTAGAACAAGACAGTTCGCATTTTGACCTTCCAGCTAAATCTGACAAGACGCCGACCATTCGGCTGACCCAAATGTATTATTGTATTTTGGGCCATATTGTCAAAAATTATTATGGCATCAAAGAATTATTCAAGGGCGTACACAGCTTCAAATGGGAGAAGCCTACTTTGCCACTAAATAGTTATGCCCATGCGACCCTGGGGCTGTTGGTGGTCAGCATTCACACATTTTGGCACTTACAACGTCATCCAGTTTTTCATATTAATGCTTATTTGCTCGATCTTTTTTTGGAACAGCTGGACTCTGACTTCATAATCATAACCTAAGTAACGCAAATATTAGTAGCCGTAATCTCAAAATAATCAATTAACGATATTTTCATAATTACTTAAATATTTACTTTTGTGATTGTAAAACACAAATAATGCTTATTTTGTGGAATTCTAAATAAACGGTAATCAATGAAGTATGTGATTGGTCAGTTAGGGAATAGAGTGCAAATATTGCTGATCAGCGATGATATGCATCCATCAACGACAGCAACGCGAAGCATCTATTCTTGTTTTAAAATGTAGGTCAACGGACACAGCATTATACTCGTATTTATTCTTTTGATGTTTACTTTTGCTAAGGACAAGTTTACAACATACATTGGTCTTGGTTGATTATTCTTTTTGACACTTAGGAAGTGCTTCTTTAT
Source organism: Hesperia comma (assembly GCA_905404135.1). Lineage (NCBI taxonomy): Eukaryota > Metazoa > Arthropoda > Insecta > Lepidoptera > Hesperiidae > Hesperia > Hesperia comma. Next base: position 6,979,204 of record FR990018.1, read on the forward strand.
TCTTGAGAGACTGTCGATCACACAAGTACAGGATATTTGGCATGAGAGATGGCACGAATGGCGATGTTGTAGGATGGGAGAATACGGTGATATGATCGGTATCTCATCAGTTGTCCATGAGCCGGATGCGAAGGTCCGTGGGTGGAGAGTACCCCGTCGCTCGCCCCGCTCTGCTCGCCATTCTAATTAGCCATTGTGGTCGCCGGTTAAAGTTTGCGATCGGCCGGCCGGCAGGCACGGCGCCGGCTGTCGGCACACTCGCCAGCTCGCCACTCCGGCTCCGGCCAGTCACGCCACAACCGCCGCAACGATTACACGTACTGCGTGCGGATCGATCGTACACACACGCGATGCGGTTTGACAGTAGCGATGATAAGTGATTGACTGTGCTCCCGATTGATAACGCTACATGCTCTGACAGCTAAATCATGCGGATCCCCACGGGTACGCACAGTGTACAGTGCTAATGTCCTAGTAGTTGGCGCAACGCAAGGTAAAACCATTATGCTCGATTCGCATACTTCTAATACTGGCACCATTGTGCGACAACGAATGGATACCTACTGCAACTCCTCGTTGCAGCTACATACCTAATGCAGATGTCATTTTTGGTAGGTTCTATAATGTCTCTCGTGTTGCGATTAGCCTTTGTGGGTACTTTTACTGATTGGCTTATTTCACTTGACTGTAATTAAATCTGCATACTCAGCTCAGTTATTTTCCTTATGCAAACTACTTATTCTGTAGATTTCTATCGATTAACTAGTCGTAATAAATCGGTTAAATAAAAATAACTTTATCAGCAGCATTAGAGAAATTTACTTAAGTAATTGACAGTACAAATAGTACCTACCTAATCAATTAAAATCGTCATTAATTAGTTGTATCGTACTTAACTTACTACTTGTATAGTATTCTAAACCTCAGTCAATACGGGCAAGTCTTTCCTGAAGAACAGATTAATCAATCACATTGAATTGTAGAAGGTACCTACCTCCAAAGCTCCAACCCAAATCATAAATAACAAATTAGATTAAATCTAATAGAAGAAAAATTCAATGTGAAGAAAAAAAACTTTGAAAACTCTTGTAATATTAATTAATATGGAAATTTATTCTAAGTTGAGAACCTGATAGATAAAAGTTTATGAGTCCGTCAAACGAAAACATTTGAGCACCGGTTTTAAAGGTTTTTAGAGCTACTAATTGTAAGGCCACGAGTATAATACATGGCATTTCCGTTATCAAGTACTTACTTAATTGTTCATTATTGATTTCGACCACAAAACATCAATATGGACAGTTTCACAGTAAATTGTGCTAAGAATGATGAACCAATAATTAATACATTACTTGAGGGCAGGCATGCAGTAGGTATGTACCTAATAAAATTTACTTTGATGATGAAGAAAACAAACCATAAGTACCAACTTTTCAACTTCGGTAAACAAATAAACAATATTGTTGGTAGGTAATTACATAAAGTTAGAAGAAGATAACTACTTACATGTTCCAGCCAGAGATATCGAACCAAAAGGTAACTAATCTTCAAAAGGAAACTACGAGTAAGTAAGTAGGTTCGTGCATTCAACTTCTTGGACTTCATTACCGTCAGGGTGGGTTCATCGAACATTTACTTAATTTATGTAAAAGTAAAAAGACCTAAAAGAAACAAATACTTGTGGGTAAAGCGTTTTTAAGTTTTCTTTAAAAAAACTTTTTAGGAAACGAAGAATGCTGTCTATGATACCTAATGTGCAAACGATGACTGCATTCAAAAGTAATTCCAATGGCCTCTATAATTTAAACGGGAATCCTGTTTGGTGTCGAAAACCTGATGACTACCTAAGTTTATCAACACTTTGCACTATACACCACAACACAACATGACAGTTACTATAAGTTGTGGAGTTACCCAGAATTTCTTGTTTTAAGCTAATTAAAAAGGAACTGAAGCATTAAAAACCCATGGATTGTTATAGTTTTTCAACAAACGTAAAATCGTATCAAGTTTGTTTTTCAATTAACTTACAATACATTCTGCTAATCTTTCGTCTATACTAACATAATTTTGGCAGAAGTACTTAGTCCCGAAAGATTAAATCATAATTAATAAATGGTATATCGAGTTTTCACCAAAATGAGGGATAGCAGCTAAGTAGGTACACTAGATGTGTCTGTATCTACATAGTTGCTTCAGTATACTTTCAACTTGCCACCTATTTTCGGAATGACATGATTATTAAGTAGGAAATTATCCCTTCTCTATGAAATACCAAATAAAAATATGATAGTTGAACAACCGGCTTCAAACTATTACATTATTTACGGAACACTTCCAATCGGCATACTGATATCCTGAAATTCACCACTATAGTTAGACATTCAAATGAACTAATAAAACTACAAAGCAAATAGAAAACACAGCCTCCTAGTGTTTTAAAAAAACCAACAGATTTATTAAATTTGTACCTACTGCCCATGACCTTATCGATAGTAACCTATCAAAGAAAAGTAGTAACTATCAAAGAAAAAGTAGGTAGTTCATTATAAGAAAAAGAAGCTAAGCCAAATATTCTTTCGGACTTTCGAATGTAAGGTATTGCGAAATAGAAGAGTGCGTACCTATTTGATACACGAAACGTAATAAGTGTGTCTAAACTATATTTATAGCCACTGTTGTAAATTATGATATACTGATTATACTTACATTCATTTCCTCACGTTCATAACTAATAACTTAGGTATAGATTTCCTCAGTTCGTATTCACACTCACATAATCTAGCCGTCTCGTTTTGTCTCGCGCGAAATCATTGCGCATGCAGTACTGACCTTCGTCAATAATGTCCCTTGATCGAGCATGCAGCGATTACCATGGGGCATCTAGCGCTAACCTAGAATATCGTAGTGCTTATTATAATGTTTCCAGTGATGCATGGAAAATTAACTTTAATGTCCGCTAACCATTAGGTTGTAGATTCTAAATCGGACATGCATGCCCGGAACGCGTAAAGAATTGTTACACGTGAAAGCTGTACCACGAAATGGGCTGGATTTACCTGAGGAGATTGGATACAGTCTAATTTATCTTTGACTTGATTTACAACAATAAACTTTCTTTCAAACACACGATCACGAATCCAAATTCACTAGCATTAAAAGATAAAATTAATGGTTTGATTTGTAATTTATAACGTTAAATATGACGCTTAGGTATAGGATTAGTCAGTAGTTTCAGAAAGATATTCGGCCTTTGGGTTTAGATCAGAGTTATAAAAGGTTTATAAAATGTAGGTGGAGCTGCCCAAGCTTAGAAATAGGTTTGGGAACAGTTAACATTAGTTCCTTATTTCTCGGTAGGAGCGGGTTTAGAATCTTTAAAGTAGATATAATACTTATGACTCTACAAAAAGGCATTATGCTTAAGTGTAAAGTATTAAATGATTGTTTTCATATTCTTACAGATATGATTTGTGTATTACTTTAAAACCCGAATTTTAATCGTTCCTATTTAGGGAACTTAATAGATTGCTAAACGTAATAATAACTACTCAATCAATTACCAGAATGAAGTTTTAATATTAACTTAATAATCGAGACTTTAAAGACAAAATATAATATGACGTATTGTTTAAGTCATTTATTTAACTTTGCTACTAAACTAAAACATTTTTATTTAATTAACAATAAAATACTTAATGAAAGTTAATTTTTAATTATTTTAACTAGCAGTAAGTCCGCCGTCTTTTCGCTTCAAAAAACCTGTAGGTACGTAGGTAGGTAGGGCCTTCGCTTGAAAATTATTGGACGTGATTCTTAAAAAAGACATAACATTGTTTAGTTGTGAACTGTGAATTCATTAGTGACAATCTGACCGAAATTCACAGACAGACAAAATTTTTAACCAAATACAGAGATTTATATAACAGCGTGTACTAAATATTATAATCGGGCTCTTAGTCGACAAAACTAGTAAGGGATAATCAAAATTATTACCATATTGAAACAAGTTTAAGTGTCTATTTCACTTATCGACTAAAGTGACATGTGTCATGATCATGACAGAGTTCCTATCTACGAAATGATATAAGATAACGCTCACTAAACAACTAGGTGTGTAAGGGCGCTTTTAGTGTCATGCGGATTTGCTCACGCACGCGGGATTGCTCCGCATGCGTGAAATTTCACGCTGCGGATCATACGCAGTTTAAGTTTCAGTCTTCTGCGGGTTGACGTGCGGGTTGCGTAGACGATTAGTACAATACGATGCGTGCGCCCCGCACGACTCTAAGGGCGTTTTTAGTGTCATGCGGATTTGCTCACGCACGCGGGATTGCTCCGCATGCGTAGCACCCGCAAAGAACAATTTCATATATGAATTCACTGTAAAGCGTGAAACACGCACGCGGGATGCGGGACGCTGTGCGGGGCGTCATCCCGCAGCGGGGCATCCGCATGCGTGGCCTATCCATACAACTTCAGTACCCATTTTAGAGTCGTGCGGGGCGCACGCACCGTGTTGTACTATCAAAATGAAAATTGACACAGAATGTCAGATGTACTCTTGTCTTCTCGTTTCGTCGTTTGTAAAGTATGTACCTAAGCGACACATATTCTTCTGACATTAATCATTTTTTCACACGTCTATACCGTTACGCAACCCGCAGAAGACTGAAACTTATAGTGCGTATGATCCGCAGCGTGAAATTTCACGCATGCGGAGCAATCCCGCGTGCGTGACCAAATCCGCATGACACTAAAAACGCCCTAAAATGGGCACTGAAGTTGTAGGGACGATCACGCATGCGGATGCCCCGCTGCGGGATGACGCCCCGTACAGCGTCCCGCGTCCCGCGTGCGTTTTTCACGCTTTACAGTAAATTCATACATACATATATGAAATTGTTCTTTGCGGATGCTACGCATGCGGAGCAATCCCGCGTGCGTGAGCAAATCCGCATGACACTAAAAGCGCCCTAACTGATTATTTAAATTATGTTGTAGCCTCTAATAGCTACAACATAATTTAAACAATATTTCCGTTTACAACTATTTCTGTTTACTAACCGTTACAAACTTTAACAGGACTAATTTAACAATGATTTTAGTTTGTTTTCTTGCATTTAAAATTAAATATATTTATTCATTGTTTTTAAACACTAAAATCTACTTGTATATTATGTAGGTAGGTATATATTGTGTGCTATCGGTATTTCACACGGCAGGCAGGCTTGGATTTTATCCCTAATCCTTAATAGTACCGCGTATTTAGTAGGGATGGGTTTGGGGGTTCAGGACACATCGCTCATGAATACGACGGTCCACTCTCTATGTGCTCTATATGTGCTTTAGGTCTGGATTTGGACGTTGGTCCTCTAATTTAAGTACCATTCAGTAATCTGACATACAATTTTCCACATCTGACGTTGACAAATACCCGTCGCGCAAAAAAATCTCTATAGACAACATTTTTTGCCAACGTAGTGAGGTCTTCATAATTTTGTCGGGTATTGATGGGTGGGTCTATGTGTCGTCACCATCGATTTATGATACCTATTACGTTTTGATGCTATGTCCTGTAAAGGCAGACGCATTACATGGCACATATCTGATTTACGAATGATTTTGGCTTTCGCGGAGTAGCCTAGGGAATAAAGGAGAACAAAACGTCCTGAATCCAAAATGTTGATGTAAGGTAAACCTTTATATCCGTGATTATCACACTAACATTCCAGTGATCTTCACATTTATCTCAAAAATGATGAAGTGAACTTCCTATCTAGAATTCCAAATGTCCGATGAATAAAATTTACAGTTAGTTGTTGCAAATATTCATGTGACAGTAAATGTTTGTTCTTGGATCATGGGTGTTGGTGATGTATTAAAAAATCCATTTTATGTAGCGCATAAACAACTAAAATTATTTAGTGAGGTATAGCATACATATGATTCCGCATCTACCTACCCACGCTATGTATCATACGTTTTATAAACCCATTACCTATGTGGCAACAGGTTCCAACAGCATGACAATGTCTAGACTATTTTTCATTAATATATGATAAGTTTATTATTATACACTGATGTCCAATCATTGGTGTCCAATCATTCTGATGTCATTATTTGAAGCGAATAACCATGTAGATGATTAAAACATAAATAACATAACTCTATAACTATTTAAAAGGCAGTAATCTTCTTAATTATTTAATTAAGAATGATTTTAAATGGATCGTATGTCGTGAGTATTATTGATGTAATTAATTAATTAATTCGAGTCTCTTAGGCCAGAAGGGTCAAATGTTGTGCCGCGTTTGTTGGAATGAATGAGAATTAGGAGACTCATCCTAGTACACAACAAACGCTTATTCACGATGCAACTCATTGAATGACGTGATGACGTGCCCCTTCGAGTAATAACACAACTTATATAATATTTTGTTCCACTAATATGACGACATTTCTATGAAACCTATGAGTCAGCCAGATGGTACAATTGACCTGATAAGTTACCGGATCGTCTGTTTTTTCGCTTCGACGTGAGTTACTCATCATTCATGCACGAGTCTGCACGACACGATAGATACGAACTGATCAATGAAATCATTATGTAATAAACCCAGCGCTGTGACGTTAACACAAAGATTCTAAGAGAAAAAAAAAAGAAATGATTACCTATTAAAATCACTCATTATTTCAATCTGACGAGTAGGTATTTAACAAATCCATTAGTGAATTAGACAAAAAAGAACCCAGATCTCTGTAAGTTCGCCCTAGTCATTTCAATAACATCCTTAAATATGTGCTTACAATTTTAAAATCGCAATAATATTTGTCGTATTTATTTAAGTAGGTACATACGTCCACACTTTATCTCTCTACCGAACGGTTTGGATTGGACATCTGATGACGAGTTGACCAGCGCGCCGCGTGTCCTATGACATCAGCAAGGCCCACGTAATCACACGTCATACCAATCTCCAACGGATTCTCCGACATGCAATCATAGCGATGTCATTCTCAATTAACATATTATCTAAATTTCGATTATGTAACCGCTAACCGCCGAGATTGCTCTAATACTCTTAACTTCTAAACGATACATCGTTGACATAAAAACCATCAACAACATTCACACCACTAGTCACTTAAAATTTGTTTACAAACGCCGAGTGATTGATTATAGTCGACGTCCACTCACGATTCGTACCTTTGAGTTGAATTACAGCTTATTGATCAAGGGTCCATTAAATCAGTGAATGCTGACAGACATATTTTGATTGCGTCGGTGTGTCCAAATAATGTTGAAGGAGATTCGAGTCTCTGTAGGCGGCGCCATCAATATGCGTCGTGCAAGTCTTCGCGTTCAACAGCCGACGTGAGCAGTGTTTCTGATTAATACAGAAACCGGGCTCTCCGGTGACTCACGCATAGATATTACATTACACTGCCAATGGTTCCTTTGACCCTATTCAACAGTTTCACTCAGTGCAGAAGATTGTCCTTGCGCTGAATTCTAAACAGTTATAAGTTCCCAGAAAAACAATAAACCTATTGTTATTGTGCGTATGAAGGTTATTTTCATTCAACTTTAATGGGCTCCGTGCATAGAGCACTGCGGGTAGAAGCTCGTCGGTTGACTTTCATCATTTTAAATTGTAATGATGACTGACGTGTCTTGCTCGTGATTTCGATGACTTATGAACTCGTTTGATTAATTTTATGAAAGACACGGTAAAATGGAACGTTAAAAATTGTTTATGATCTAATTTGTATAATGATGTGATTTGTAATTTGAGGCTTAGAAATCTTAATATTGTTTTTATTTGCAGATACCCGAATTCAACTTGGATGGCAACAGCAGCCTGAAGCACAACGGCAGCGCCAAAGACTTGGCCTCCGTCATGGAGAACTTCAAAAAGAGCAGCCTTGTATCACGCCAGAACCAAACTCAAGTCACCAGTTCTTCCACACAACAGGTAGGTATTCATCTCACACGATTTTAAAATATTTATCTTGCTAATAGTTCAAGGAAATCCCTTGTTAGATCCTCTGAAGCTGCACGATACACAGCTACAACTTGTCATAACGAATGACATAATAGGCAAATGAACAATGAGAAATGTATTATCATGAGGATAGTACCTATAATATAATTATGTGTTGATGGATGTGAAGGTGAGAAGACAGACAGTTTTATTGTTACTCCATAACAACTGATATGATTCATAATGTACAGTGGGCCAAGAAAGTGGTGTACCGGTTTTCTTTCAGTTTCCTAGTCATCAAAAATTACATCAAAGATCAAGTAAATATAACTGAAAGAGACGCATAATAATGACGTAAACCTAATTGTTAAGAATACGTAAATCATAAGTAACATATAGGTGCAAGACATTTTAATCTTTATTAGAAACGGATAATGCAGTAATTTGTGTAAAGAAGATATAAATAGGTATTCTAAAAAACGCATAAAAACTATTTCAATTGACAAAATAATTCTTTTTAAAAAGAAAATTGACAATTGACATTTAGTCAAATAAATGCAAGTAATATAATAAAAATTGGCTAAGTGCGAGTCGGACTCGCCCATGAAGGGTTCCGTAGCAGCAAAAAACATAATATAAAAAAATATTCGAGTAGATTGAATAAAAGGTAAATTGAGATTTACGATTTATGACGTATTGAAAAAACTACTTACTAGATCTCATTTAAACCAATTTTCGGTGGAAGTTTACATGGTAATGCACATAATAATAACTCTCTTATTTTAGAAGTTTGAGTTTCAGTTCTAAGTATGGGGAACCCCCAAAGTTTATTACTTTTTTTCTATTTTTGTGTTAAAATCTTAAAGCGGTTTACAAAAAACACCTACTTACCAAGTTTCAACAATATAGTTCTGAGATTCAGAGAAAAGTGGCTTTTTTGCCATTTGGCTACGGAACCCTAAAAATGAATACCGAAATCACCGAAATTGTTGCAAAACAAATGTCACGTATTCATAATCGGATAAAAATGGCAATAAAAGTTGTCAGATCAATCTGCAAGCGAAACTAACCTTTATCACCTATGAATCTGCAAACGGCATTCAACCTTAGAGTGGTAAACCAATTCTTTGGCCGACCGTACCTACATGTACTTATTTATTAGAAATTGTACGTTGTATGTAAATGATTCTGGGACCGTTCATAATAGTACCTGTTTGCATTTAAATTTAGAATGCAGGCTATTTTGACGCCGGCCTCGGCTGGTTCATAAAATGTTTAGTTTGTTTTGAGATCTGCCAACACAGGTTTCTGTAAAAACAAACAAATAACAGGTAAGTATTCCTCGTGACTATAGCACGGGTTTTATGATAATTATGGCTATTGTTGGACGACTATGTACAATCAATGTCATGGAGGTCACCGAAATCTGCAATTAATTCGAAGCGGTCTGATTTTAGCATTCCTTTGTCTAGGAATTAGCACGACTAGACGCTTTTGGTGAGGCAATTAGATGCCGGCTCTTTCAGATTAAACGCTATTTTGTATTCGATTTGGAATCATCTACTACGCCGTAGACACCGACACCTACATACATAGTCGCTCATGAATGTTAAATTTTTCTCACGTTTCCAACTTTTACACAGACGATTACTAAGTACAGTATCTATTTAGCCTTACTGCATTTACAATTCGTATTGTTTGTCTGTGCCTACTGCTACCTTGAAAAGAATATTTTAAATTATGAAAAGTGTTTTGGTACGTCATCTGCATCAATGAAAAGGACTGACATTCGTAACAACAGGGTCTATATGAAGTTATCTGCTCTTAGATGTGGGAACCTTTTTATTTAGCTCAATAACTTTGTAAACGCAAATTAAAAAAAAAACAAGGACGACCATAAAAAAGCTTCCTGTCAGAAGTTGCCTTGCCAAGCAAGTTAGGTTATCTCTCTCAACGAGTAGGTACTATTAGGATTTGTTTTGATGATTCAAAGTCTAGTTAACTCTCACAAAAAAAAAGTACTTAAAGTTGACTTCAAGCTATATGCAATATGAGCAGAGGTCAGTTTAAACTCTAGACTAGCTTCAAGGCAGCACACAAAACCCAAAATATTTTACTCGGAAACTGAACGTCACATACTCGTATTTCTCCCACTGATTCACGGTTGCGGTTCGTTTAGTTGTTATGAATTAAAATGTGAATTATATTTCCATTTACTATATCATTAACGAACGTGAAAACTGTTTACGACGTCCTCTGGTAATAACACTACGATTATCGTAAGTCGTAAAATTTCTGTGTTCGCCAGCCTGCGCCCGAAGTGTGCATTGCTGTTTAGGCATAGAGCCAAAACCGACGTTACCCAACGTAATGTCCTACGATAAAAGTTTGCGCCTTAAGAAACGCATTTAAAGTTTGTGTACCTTGTAAGTAGCAGTTGATAAACTTACAAATAAGGGATAACAAACCTACAAAGCAAGGGGTCTAATAGGTAGATATTTTTTTATTTTAAGATTTTAAAGTCGATTTAAAAATCGCTTACACTATATATACCTATATAATTATACATTTTACTTTTTTATTTCGTTCACCCGGGGCATAGGGAAACCGTAAGCGCATATTTATTCAGGGTTATTTGCATATTGCACTATTGTTGGTAATTTCAAATTTTCAATAATTAAGAAACAACAACTCTACAAAAATATTATAATTGTCACAATTTAATTAGCACTTGCTTTGTTTGGGGAAGGAAAGTTCTCAGAATTTGAAGAAATCTGACAAATTGCACTTGGCCAGCATAGACCTTACTCTTTGTTGTACAATGAGACCCGAAATGGAAGTGTGATAGTTATATTATTTATACCTACTGTTATTTTCAAATTATTCAAAGTTACAATGAAGTCAAAATGTGGACGTGTGAGACGAACAAATTGTAGAGAAATTTTAAGTATGCCCGTTTGTCTTTCCCAAAGAAGGCATGTTAAGTGGTCGGTCCCTGATGTTATCGTTAGACAGCAATCATTACTCTTTGTCACGAGCTTCCGGACAAGTTTTTTTTAATTGCGATTACAAAAGATACTCAGTTGAAGGAGCGAAGGGTCAAGCATAATAACTTGCAAGTAGAATTTTGGTTCATAAAATATGTGTTATTAAATATGTAATAGATATATTTTTTCGTTACATGTTGTTGGACCCGTTATTGATCATTCATCTAACCTAATCTATACTAATATTATAAAGCTGAAGAGTTTGTTTGTTTGTTTGGTTGAACGCGCTAATCTCAGGAACTACTGGTTCGAATTGAAAATTTTTTTTTGTGTTGAATAGACCTTTTATCGAGGAAGGCTATAGGCTATATAACACCACGCTGCAACAATTAGGAGCGAAGAAATAATGGAAAATGTGGAAAAAACGGGGAAAATTATTCATTCTCGAGGGCTTTCGTTGCATGCGTTGCGAAAACGATTCAAGATACCAAAAATATATGTATGAAAGAATTATTCCTCTTGAAATGATCTAAAAAAATGTCCACGACAGCATATGTCTATCTTTTAAGATTAACACACTAGAACCGTTTTTATGGTAATCAAATTTGGTCGAACCCACTGCCATACGAAACTTGCCGCGTTTCCAAGTTTAATCTGAATTAATCTTGCTGTGATCCTTTGCTACTTTGCTATTATTTTGTCGTAAGCTTTATTTCTAAGTTTAATTTAATTTAACCTGAATTAATTTTGGTGATAGTTTATTATCTTCCCGAAATTCCTACGGGAGCGGGACCTACGCGGTTGATACTTACGGGTCCCGAAGCGAAGCGAGGGCGGTTCGCTAGTCCGATATAAATTTGAATGGGTTTTATTAAACGAAACATTGAGTCCCCCTAACACACCTAATACTAAAAATAATACTTACTTAAAATTTATAATAACTATAAAATAAAATTTATAACCACCATTAATATTTAAAATAACCATGTATTAATTTAAATTGCAAGTAGTCAGTTTAACAGTTAAATAACGGAAAAATATTGATTAAAAATGTTTTGCTAAAAATAATATTACATTCGGCGTTTCTTAACCGTACACTTCGAATATCTAAACAACAGTTAGGCGAAGAAAATGTCATATCAAATAAAAAATCTTTTAATAACTAAAACGTTTTAAGTCGTTAATTTTTCTGCTTTATTTTTCATACGTTAAAACGTTACAAGCCGAGGATGTCAGCGTAGCAGCTTCAAAAACACGATAGTCACACAAAAATAATATTGTTCTAAAGTTGCTCTTTCATGTGCGAATGAAAGGGTACATATAACAATTCCACTATCGTATCTGTCTGCGTTCCTCAACGTGACACCTTTCAATAACCCTGTTACTGTAAAATTACAACAGCCACAATATACCCGCGTAGTCTTTGGCCGGGAGCCAAGAGGAACGTCGCGTTCGACCGTAGGGCGGTCTCGCTCTCCTGTTTATCCACAACATGCTCTATGTTGTTCCATTATAAGATCATGTTCCATTGAGCATTTTAAAGTGACCCAGTTTACTGCCACCGAGTTTCTAAACTCATTAAAATTGTTCATATAATTATTATTAATTATATCAAGCACTGATCGGGTTAGATTAGGTAAGGTTATTTTGCTTTTGATGTTCAAGTAATTTGTTATACAAATATTTATAACGACTAGCGGGTATGGATACCTAGCCTAATACCACTTCAGTTTAATTAGAAATCTTGATTTGTTGCTTTCGCTTATTTAAACTTATGCCGTTAGTGGTAATAAATTATGTAGAAATATCAATTGATTTAGCGAGTGCTATAATATCTACCTTATGTGTAATTTATATAGCGGCTCCCGCTGTGCGGTTTAAATTCGACCGTAAAATTCATTTTGTCAAACTTTAAATAATATAAATGTCAAATTTTACACTCCTACGTGCACGGGAGTTAATCTCTACAACTCTACAAGAGGTTCAAAAGACCTTTTTTCACGTAGTAATACTACATGAATAATTAGTTATAGTTACTATAAGTTTATAATTCTGTGCATTTCTAAAATCAATTCAAATAGGTACTACCTTATTATAATCGCATTACAACTGGACCAACCCACCAACATTTTATCTTTCAAGGCCAGTTTGATGCGGGTTTTAAAGTTTCAAGGTTTATCATTTTAAATGCTCCGAAACAAAACCAACTTTTTGTTTATATTCAATTAAGTACCTACTTATTAGGATATCCATGCCATGCGATGGGGCGCTGGAGTCTTGGAAAATTATGGAAATAGGTACTTGACAACAGTCTGCCGTATATAGAGTTGTCCCGTAAAATTATATTATTTCGTTTTAATATCACTACTCGAAGTTGGTGTGATTTGTTTTTAAAAATTATGTATAGTTTAATTTTTTTGATACCCTCAATTTTATTCAAATTATTCTTCTATTGTAGATATTTATTTAAACTTGATAAATCAGGTATGGTTGCTTATATTATTAGGCAATAAAACTCTTAATTCACAACCGGCACGCATTATTTAGAGTACTAAAAGATTAAAACAGCACGCTTCGCCTATCACAAAACAAGTAACACATGTATACAAAACACTAAAGAAACATCAATTAAAATATTAAATATGGCGCTTAATTTACCTAATAAATAATCGTTTTTTGTCAGCTTACCGATTTCGCAGCTATCATCTTTAGATTCATTGATCACGTAACGTCACGAGGTTCAAGGCTATCATCTGCATCTCGCCTACATGAAATGAATCACCAGTCTCTCGTCTCAAAGTCAGTGGCCAACGCCAAAATAATGGTCGAACATAATTCTTTTCATACCTTTTCCATTATCGTTCATGTTATTTTTACGCATACCAAAACCCACTTAAGCTAAAAATAAAAGCAACAAAAAATAAAAACTACATTAGCGAAATGAATAATAACAATGATTAAGTAAAAGGCATGGTAACAACCGAGTATTTTGGGAAACGTAATGTTCATCATATTAATTTTGTACTACGTATAAAGATATAAATATCTTTTTTAATTATAGTACCCTCCCTATTTATGTTCCGTTTCGACATAGACCTGGCTTTAATACCTCACCCGTAAGTGCGCCAAGACGCGTGACGCTCGAACGTACAAACTTCGGTAGCATTGGCACTGAACCCGCAGTCCTTGTCGAGATAACGACTGTGTACGACGAACCGTATCAGATACAGAGTCTGCTCGGCTACCCATACAATATTTTGCGAAACAACGTGTATTCCCGCTGACAGAACAAGCCGATATCGAAGCAAAGGTTAATAATCTTATTTACAGCCCGCGACCCAATCAATATGATATAAACAATTTGCAACATAGAAATAGCACTGTTTACTTGCGCTGAATAAATCAGTGATAAATCAAGAAATAATCGTTAATGTTTGTTTGTTGCAGATGGTATCCAGTTCAACTTCCAGCAGTGCTGCGACCAGCCAGCGGATGCAAAGCTCCTCGCAGCGCCTCCAACACATGACTGCATCCGAAATGAAAGCCAGTTCTATGAAATCTGACTTATCAGAATTGAAGAGTTCGATATCTGAAATGAAAACATTAAGCAATTCTGCCGCATTGAACTTTGGACAAAGGTGAATTCTCAGTTCTTTTTGGCTTCAGTTTATGTAATGATTTCAGCATCTGTTTTGTCAATAAGTGGAGATAACACCAACGCTTGCTCACCTGCACGTCCTTGGCCCTAAGCCAATTCCTACCAGTTGATTTTGCCGCTCTCTGTTTGCAGTTTCACGCCGCGAAACAATAGCAACAGCACGGCTTTCATGCGGAAAACATTTAAACATTTTCGTGAAAATTTGTACAATCGAAAAATAGCCCAATATTAAGTCGTGCGTTAAATAGTTTTGTATTCGACACGTGCCAATTGTAAAAGTTGTTTTTGCGTATTATTCCAGACTGAGAAGCTCGATGGAGAATATAGTAAACCAAGACGAGATGGGAGAGAGGCATATCACCGATATTCGGGATCTGAGCGAAATGGGCGACATTGGAGATATGAGTGACATGGGTGAACTGGCCGGTGATGGACCCTTGGTGACCTTCCCAGAGTCTGACACGCCGCCACCCGATAAACCTTGTCTGCTCGCAACAAACACTGCATCGATGGGGTCTAACAACGCTAACGAGTTAAAATACAGTGCTGCTAGAATGACATCGGCTAGTTCCACGCGGGTCGTTACAGATGGATACAGTGCATCGAAGTCAGCAGCTAATAGTGCTCGGATGCGTCGATTGCAGCACGGCGACATGCAATACGCCGAACGCAGCGCCGCCGGAGCGTCACACAGGCTGCTACAAGCCGAAGGGCTCACTGCAGAACAAAACGCGGCTTATCATCAAGTAAGTAAAAAGTTAGACGATTTTTTGTTGGAGTCAAGTAAGAAACTCTTTTTCAATTATCTAATTTCGTTTGCCGATAATTGTTATTCGTAAATACTCTTGAAATTGTGACTCTTATTCCGCCGACATGGAGCCATAAAGGCGCGCCGAAGGACGCAACCTCGCGTGACCGTACCCGATCGATATCCTCGAATGCCTCAACGACTTCGGACGCCGCCGAATAGTTCAGTTGTGGGCGGCTTTTTGTGACGATAACATCTGAGATTTTCCAATGTTCTAACTAAAACATAATTATCGTTCATCACCGCGCGACTTTCGGATCATGGCCGGCCGCTTCGTCGCTTGGACGGCTAGGGTGTTACGTCGCGGAGGATCGCCGGGGGCGGTGAGCTCATTTATCTACGAGCGCTTATCGCTACGTTAACCGCACCATGCTTGTCTCAGTCAGTGTTTGAACGTCGCGCGCGCGAGCACACACGGAAGTTAATTATTGCGCATGCGCGGTCCGGTACACGAATAGTCTGCTTAAATATAGAAGTGGAATGTCTGCCGGTGGGGGTTCGGCCCCGTGGCCGGTACACAGAAGCGTCCTGTCGCGTTTTCCTCCGAAACCGCAAAACCCTTCGGTGAGAGTCCGTTACGAAATATTCTGAAGTTACGTTAGCGACCTTCAAAATTGTGACGTCTATACACGAACTTAAAATTATCAGCGAAGGCCCACGGGTTCCTCGTTATTGGCCTATATCCAATAGAAACGATTCAGCGTACAATTTTCGAGTCGTGACGCGCGGTACTTTTCAATATAAAAGTAGTTCTAGTCCAGAGACGAGCATGTACTGATCTTATTCGAGCTAGGCATCATGTCCTCCAAGCGACGTTCGAGACCTAAATTGCGTATCATGATTCCTGTAATTAGAACAATTATATTTAAATTTAAATTTCATAAAATAATTACAACTTGCAGGGTTTTGCAATAACCTGTTGAAATAGGAAATTTCCAGACGTTATTCGCTTTTTATGTGCATCAAAAGTTCAAAACAAAAGTGTATTTGTGCGCAGTGACGTGTTTATTTATGGAATATTTACGGTTTTAGGAGCAGCGTTCGCTCAAGGCAGGAGAAGTGAGTGCGCAGGAAGCTAACAATATGTTATCATCGAGTTCTCGTCTGCAGACTGAAGCTTTCAGTGCCGAAAAGAAGGCAATGGCTTCGGCACAGGCCAGACAAACTGTAACCTCCAGCGGCATGTTCAGCCACAAGGAACACTCCAGTGTAGCCCAGTCAAATATGACTATCAGCAAGAATCTTACCACGAAATCAACGTTACTTTCCTCTCAGGTAGGTCCTAGATTAATAAAAAATCTTAATGTCAATAAAAATTCAATGATCCAATTTACCGTTATATTAATTACTGTAGTAATTCAATGGAAAATACATAAAAAAAATTGTGCTGAGAAACTACAACTGAAAAAATGCTTGGTTACTAGAATTTATTACATGGTAATTGAATCACTAAACAAAACCGATGTAACAAGAATACGATAATTTGCTGTAAGAGGTTTATTTTGACGTAGCAATGTTATTTCCAGAAAACTGTTATTAAAAAAGTCATTGATGTTTCAGATGAGTCAATTGTTAAATGGTACCGTCAAGCCTGGTGATGAAGATCTAACGAATTTAACATTCGAAGATTTAGATAAACTAAACGCTAATTCAAATCAAAGGGACGTCGACCTCGCCATACAAAAATATTCTTACAGAATGAACGCATTTATTTCATCCATAAAGAATAATCAAATTGATATGAAAAATGCTAGCGTGCACTTTAACCAACTGAATGAAATGTTGCGAAGAGCGTGGGCAGTATCAACATATGGCCACGAATTAGGATACTCCTTGTGCAATACATTACGGACGTCTGGCGGTTTGGATATCTTAATGGCAAATTGCTTGGAATCTAGTAATCCTGAATTGCAATTCTCGTCAGCAAAACTTTTAGAACAGTGCCTTACTAATGAAAACAGAGCACACGTTGTGGAAAACGGGTTAGAGAAGGTTGTTAATGTAGCTTGTGTTTGTACAAAACACGCAAACTCGGTTGATCATTCAAGAATCGGCACTGGAATATTGGAACACTTATTCAAACATAGCGAAGGCACCTGCAGTGATGTGATCAAACTGGGAGGTTTAGATGCAGTATTATTCGAATGCAGAAAAAACGACGTGGAAACATTGAGGCATTGTGCTACAGCCCTTGCGAACCTGTCGCTTTACGGCGGTGCTGAAAATCAAGAAGCCATGATAAAAAGAAAAGTACCGATGTGGCTGTTCCCGTTAGCTTTTCATAATGATGACAATATTAAATACTATGCGTGCTTAGCGATTGCAGTTTTAGTAGCAAATAAAGAAATTGAAGCAGCAGTACTCAAATCGGGTACTCTGGATCTTGTAGAACCCTTCGTTACATCACACAATCCGTCCGAATTCGCCAGATCCAATCTTGCTCACGCTCATGGCCAAAGCAAAAACTGGTTACAGAGGCTAGTTCCTGTATTGAGTTCAAAAAGGGAAGAAGCTAGAAACTTAGCTGCATTCCACTTCTGTATGGAAGCTGGAATAAAAAAGCAGCAAGGGAACACAGAAATATTTAGGGAGATAGGTGCAATTGAATCCTTGAAGAAAGTAGCTAGTTGTCCAAACGCAGTAGCATCAAAATACGCAGCGCAAGCATTACGTCTTATCGGGGAGGAAGTGCCGCATAAGCTGTCGCAACAGGTCCCACTGTGGTCCATTGAAGATGTACGAGAATGGGTGAAACAAATCGGTTTTTCGGAGTACGCAACAAATTTTTACGAGAGCAGAGTGGACGGCGATTTATTGCTACAGATAACAGAAGATAACCTCAAGGAAGATATCGGTTTACAAAATGGAATCAAAAGAAAACGGTGAGTACCTACTCGTTAAAATAATTGTACTTAACGACTTGAAAGACACATAATTTGGCAAGCAATTGCGCTGAATCACTATTGGTACTTGACCTTCATCTATTTCATGCAGTAGGCAAACAAACTATTTTAGCAAAACAATGTTTGACGGTTTCAGATTCACGCGAGAGCTTCAGCAACTAAAGAAAATGGCTGACTATAGTTCCCGTGATACGGGCAGTCTCAACGAGTTTTTGCAGGGTATTGGTCCAGAGTACACAATTTACACGTATTCTATGCTAAATGCAGGAGTAGATAAGGAATCAATCAGAGGACTAAGCGATGAGCAACTGGAAAATGAGTGTCGCATAGTTAACAGCATACATAGACTGAGAATTTTAAACGCCATCCGAGGTAAGTGATAAATCATTTTGATAGCCTGCGCTAAATTTATCTTAGATAACATGAAATTAGAGCGATTTTAGCATGTATGTGGAAAACTGACGTTGACTTGTGAATAACGCGAAATTCGTACGATATTTTACGATGCTACTGTTTACTATCTACATTCCATCGACGTTATGGTCGACTTATTTAGATTCAATTGTAGTTTTTTTTTCATTAAAAACGATTAGGGAATCAGCAAAAATGGAGGAAACTTGATTCTTATCATTAATTTGATTCTCCAAATCTATAACTAGTCTACGACTATAAAAATTCTATAAAGAAATTATTATGCTGACATCTGTTCAATAACTAGTCCGTAGTATAAACACGTTGGTAGGACGATCAAAGGCAAACCTTCATGCTCGTTAATATGGGCGACCTAAAAATACTATTTTATTATAATTATGCTTCTGTACATACATATCTTTTGATATATAGGTATCGTAAATCTAAACAGATAAAAGGAATAATTTGACTATTTTCAAAACAAAACAAATTAAGTTCGTCATTCATTTAAAAAACGTTAAGATAAAATCGACGGCAGCAAAGAACATAAAGACATCTGCAATTTTGCCAAAATCGTTTTTTTGCATAATTCAACACAGAATTTTTTCTTGTGACACAGTTTTATCTTGTGATTTTTTTTTCTCGAAAAATATTGTTTTTTACACCAATTTTTCAACGTACAAAAAGACATTTGCACTACTTATTTAAAGTTCGACTAAGTACAAACGGACATATACCATTTGTCCTTGTGTGCGTCGGGCAATGCGGTGCGCCAGCTGTCCTTACGAAAATAACCTGCGAAGTCTCGAGGCTTTTCAACAAGAAAAAATGTCTGATGAATGTCTGATGATGACTGCTTGCAAGTGTAATTGGAAAGTGAATCCGGAAGTGACATTGAACCAAGCCACAAATGTAAAAAATATTTATACCTTTTTTCTATCTTTATTGGTATGTTTGTTACCCCATAACTTCGTGTTGGGTAAACCGATTTTGATGATTCTTTATTTCTTTGAAAGCTGGTGCTTTGGGTATGGTCTTTTGATTAGATTTGATTTCTCTCTTAGATTTGAGCCACATCTGATGAGTAATTTTGAATTTACTTGAATAATGTGTAAGGATGTTTAGTAGTGTGTATTTATGGTTTTTTCCTAATAACTTTTTATTGAGTGTTCAGATTTTTATGATTCTCTTTTTACTTGAAAACTGGTATTTGCATTGTGGTCTCATATAAGTTTGAGAGGCATCTGACCAATAGTTTTTGAATTATCCTTAATAATTTTTATGTTTGTATGTTACCTCATATCTAGTAAGATATGAGATAGGACTCTTAAGTAGATATAAGATATAGGACTCTAAGTAGTAACTTAGAGTTCCGATTTTGATCATTCTTCTTTTAATCGAAAGCTGCGCCTTTAGGTTAGGTCCCGTAAAAATTTGAGTTCCGTCAGAATAGTAGTTTTTGAGATTCTTATGATATGGAGGTAGAAATAGGTAGTAAGGGAAAATATCGAAGAGTAACTATAACGATTCTAGTAGTTATTTTCGCTGAAACTATATTTTTTGTTAATTTATATTACAAATATTATCTATTATTAAAAAGAATCACAAAACTTTTTTTTTATTAGACACCCTAAAACTCAAAATAGTTTAGGTTTAGGAAGGAAATCAATATTTTGTTTGGTGTTTGCAGCTCCTATTTTTAAAAGCATTCAGCTACGCTGAATTTATGACCTCGATATTAACTACCAACATGCCCACTAATTAGGGGAATAAAAGAAAAAATTATAGCTTGAGTACTTTTTTCATAATTCGGGTCTGAAGTTGTTAATCCGTAGTTTTTATCAAAAAATAGAAAATTCAAAATATCTCAGAAATGGTTAATTTTCGGATAGGGTATTATTTGGTCAAATCCATCGCAAATGACCTGCTCTACAACTACAACCCTTTAGCGGGAAAAGGTCGAATTACCATGCAGTAACCCTGTATATGATCAATAACAATAAAAATCAACCATTAAATTAATAAAATAGTTAAAGAATAAATAATTATCGGGTCCCAAGTAGAAACGAATATACATGGCAGTTGACTCAATTTGCTTGTTTTCTTGATCGAAGTAGAAAAAGACATCTAGCGTATTTTTAAAAATAAAAGAATTATTGGTAATTTACCTATACCATATACAATAGTTAATATTGTATTAATTAACTATTCCAAAATTGATGAAGATATCTTTGTAATTGTAGAAGTTATACAATTTTTGCCCTAAAAACGTTCTCCTGAAAACTAACGTTTTTGTAGATGACCGTTTGTTCTTTGCTGCCGTCGAAATATGACTCCTAGAATGTTTCTCGGTGGATATTACGTTTCCTACGGATATGACTTTTTTATTCATGTAGTTCATGTTCTTATCTCTTTTATTAACATGAACCTTGCACTGCTCCGAAAATCGCCAGAATAATATATACATCTACAGTAATACATATACTTAGGCTCATTAATTTATAATCTTAATAGTTTACTAAATAATAATGAATGTTAAAAATCAATTTCAGCTTACGAAAGCACGTTACCAATCAAGGGCGAAGAAAACATGGAGAAGAACTTGGATGTATTTGTGAGTTACCGGCGATCCAACGGCTCCCAGCTGGCCAGTCTTCTTAAAGTCCACCTTCAGCTCCGAGGGTTCACAGTGTTCATAGACGTGGAGCGACTCGAAGCCGGCAAGTTCGATAATAACCTGCTGCAGAGCATCCGCCACGCGAAACATTTCCTGCTCGTGTTAACACCAAACGCGCTCGAGAGGTGCAAACAGGACAATGAGCAAAAGGACTGGGTGCATCGGGTGAGTTCCATCATCTTTTAATGTTTCTTTAATGGTATAGGTACATTGACTGAAGTGTCGTAAAAGTTTACTAAAGCAAAACTCGACTTTTCGTTGTTTTTTACACGCATTCTTTGCTCCATTCTATTTTATCGCCAAATACTCTCAGCAAATTTGTAATCATTTCTGTCGAATAATATCTTGCAAATTAAATGATTCTCAGTAGCAAGATACTATTTGACCGTTCCGTCCAATATTAGACTACAGGCCCATGTCAAAAATGGATGGGTCATATGAACCACCAGGTGATGTATACAGGACGATATAACAGCACAAAATAATAAAATTCAGCACTATGAAGTCACTTGTAAGCTGTCCAACTGAGTGCTGGTGAGAATTCAAAAGTGCAGGTAGAGTGAGTACATTTTGGTCATATATTTTTGTACGGCATTTTCACCATCGATAGATCCATGAAAAATAATGAAAGCGCGCAGTCCCGTAAAAAAATGGTGCGCCACAAAGTCGGTAAATTTTTTTGATTTTTTGTCAATTCCAGGGTAAATTTGGTCATTTAATTCTGTACGGCATCAGTTTCATATTGTTTCAATACAGCTTCTAATCCATTATTCCGCAACGCCGTACAAAAATTATGCGACAAGGGGAAAAAATCGAGGGTTGCAACCCCCTCTCTTTCCGTGGTCCGGGGGGTGATTTGAAAAAGTACGGCTTCGGTTCCAAAACATTATCTAGCACTCAAAAGTACTATTAAAAATAATGCCGTCATAAAGTTATTGTTCATTTGAATGTATATTAATAATTACCTTAATTTCATGGTATATTTGATTTATAAAGCTGTAAAATAATTTGACTCTGTACGGCAACTTTTTTTTTAAATGTTATTGTAAAATACAATTGTTATATAGTATTGCCGTTCAAAAGAAAGTGTCCTAAAAAAATCGGCCAAGTGCGAGTTGGACTCGCGCACGAAGGGTTCCGTACCATTATGTATAAAAATGTCAAAAAAAACTGGTCTGTTGTATGAAAGCCTCACTTAAATATTTACTTTAGTTTTTTGTAGCCACATATTAGCCACAAGCAACGCCATCTCTTGGGCCGAAAGGTAACTAAATTATCTCTGAGGCGTCGAAGCCATATTATATGCCACTGTTATACAACAATGTTATTTTAATGTGTACGGTCTTGTTACATGTTTCATTGTTAGACAACAATGTTAGATAGTGTGGACGTGTTATAAAACAGAAGTTATATAACATGTTACATAATCTGTACGCACCCTTAGGCACTTCTCACACAATGCTATTCATAAGCTACGCGACTGCAACGCTACCCAAAATTAGTATGTATTTGACACTATGTACTGACAGGACGATGGGTCTTCTGTCAGTCAAAGGTGTCAAATACATACTAATTTCGGGTAGCGTTGCAGTCGCGTAGCTCATGAATAGCGTAATGTGAGAAGTGCCTTACGGTTCATGAGATACAGCCTGGTGACAGACGGACGGACGGACGGACGGACGGAAAATACTAAAATGTTCTAAATTCAAAATAGGACGGAAAAGATCTAGCCGGCAGGAAAAGTTGTATGAAAATTCATTCCCGCCCGCTGAATAGAAAACAGCAACTTTGGAACCCCGTAAGTCCGAACCAAGTCGTCTTTTTCGAATAGGTGTGATGAAAAAAATATTATCTATGCATAAAATACTTTCAAAATAAATTAATTTTATGTTGTTTCAAATCACCCCCCGGACCACGGAAAGAGAGGGGTGTTTACCCGTGGTCCCGGTGGTTTGACCCATTAACTGGACCACGGGTAATTTTAATTCCCCGTAGTCCCATTGCACTAGGGGTTACACTTTAATCGACTTTTTCAACTTCTGATATCGATATAATGTTTGAACCTCCTTAGAATAAAATAAAAATCCATGATAACGGCATATTAGAAACGTCAAAAGAGCATTCTTCTGACTATACTAGATAGAAAAAAACAGTTATTTACAGTAAATTTTATTTAATCTTAAGCTAATGAAATTAAAATTATTTTGTATGATTTTGGTTTTTTAAAACATTTTTCGACAGTCAAACTACGCTATCGCTTAGAAGAAGGGGTTATAAACTCCCAAGGATTTTTTTTCTTTACTCACAGTTACATACTACACTTATTCCCACTTAAGACTATAATATAACAAAGCCATATCAAAGATGTTGCAAACTGTTTCGCTCACATAGCCTCATCATTTTCCTTACCTAACTATTCTCTAACACTTATGCTTCCTTTATATGATAGCTGAAAAACTGGAGGCGTTTTAAAACATATCTGCACAATAACTGCACACTGCACAAAAACTGATAATTTTTAAAAAGCAATAGGGCGCATTCATGTAGAACGCTGGTTACCGGCGCTGATCTGCCAGCGCTTATCGGCGCTTATCCGCGCAGGTAGTCGGCGCAGGTAGTCTCTATACTTTGTGCCGAACCAGCGCCGATAAGCGCTGATAAGCGCCGACAAGTGCTGACAAGTTCCGACCTGCTCCTATAAGCGCGGGTACGCCATTGATACTATGTACTAAAGTACTAGAGAAGACACCGCAAAGAAATTTTATGTTCCATGCGCTTGCCAGCTCGCATGCGCGTATTACGTCTGAGACCTGTCAGTGTCCTAAAGACATCCCTACAAAACCCAAATTGTTATATCCAAAATTCAGAGTCGGTTTTTAAATGAATGAAAAAAAAAATACAGTAAGTCATTAAACTAAATATCGATACTGTTTCCGTCTACGTAGTGCGCACAACACTAGCAAAAGCGGCCATGTTTTTTTTCACTAAAATTTTGTCAGGCACGCTCGTTTTGCTCTAGTGTCTAATCCATAATCTTATAGATCAATGATTCTGAGAGACTGTCAGCCAGCTCCTGCTTATACAAGCTTGCTTTATGTAGAGGTTATCTCGACGGACCAGTACCGATAAGCGCTGGCAGATCAGCGCCGGTAACCAGCGTTCTACATGAATGCGCCCATAGGTATGTTGCCTCTTTTTCTTGTAATTATTTTTATCTCATTTTCCATTTTATCAAATTTATTAATTTAGATATGACAAAATAATATTCAAATGTACTGACATTTGTCACGCACTGGCGCGACATAATGTGGGTGAAATAACAAAAGAAAACAACATGACGTGGGTGAAATAAAAAAAGGAAACAAAAAAAAGTTCCTATTATAATAATCGCTCATCGTCCGGCGACTTGCGTCGATACTTAGTAAGCAACTTAGGGCGCGGTCGGTAGTTGGATGGGTGGACCGCTAGTGGCCAAATCTATAATAGCTTCATGGGCCAAAATATAGTTACGTGTCAGGAATACCTACTAGGTTCGAGAAAATTACAAAATGTTCCACAGACTTTTATTGTAATCGTCGATACACAATTACACTACGTACACACCAAAACACTATGCACGTAGTCGTAAACACACTCGTCGATCGCTGTATCGCCCGTAGAAATCACTTCACTTCTCGCTGGTATCGCTTGTATTATTGGTTCTTTCCGGTTTCGCTTCCGAAACTAGAATGCTACGCAGGCGACCGAGTGCCTCTTCTATTCCACTGCCCCACCCATTCATGCCATTCTAGAACTTTCCGGCAGTTGTTGGAATAAAGTTCCATAGGAACATACTAGTTCCTTGCAACCGACTTTCGACCTTATGTCTGATGTCGTAAGGTCGAAGTGTCGTGGCGCGTACTACCGAGGCAGTCGCGTCAAGGCCACAACTATTGTTCTCTTGACATGTTTATGGTCCTTGTTATTTATTGCTTCCGGCTGAGCGAAGTACCAACCTACACCAGGATTGTCACAATATCTTGAGCTATTGCGGAGCCATTTCATTCGAAGTGCATTTAAAGCCGTGGGTTTCGGTTGTTATCGATAGATAGCAGGCATTGAGCCATTTCAAAGGCTTATAATATATGTGATCACTTTTGATGTACCTGTTTAATATTCCTTTATCATGGATTTTTATTTTATTCTAAGGAGGTTCATGGTGATAATAAACATTATATCGATATCAGAAGTTGTAGAAGTCGATAAAAGTGTAATCCCTTGTGCAAGTAACATAAAACATACAAGCTCCCTCGTTTACATAACTTCATACTCACGCACACACACACACACGCACACACACGTACACACGCATACACACGCACACGCACACACTCAAACACACATGCTCACACACCCATTTATATACAATCTATATTGGCACATGCAGACGAGAATGTTTAGTTTTTATACTTTTTATTATTATTACATTTTTTTTTTGTTTTGATCGTAAACGTAATAATATGTTATATAGTAATTCCATAGTAATATTATTAATGTAACTGTATTTTGTTCATAATGCATTTTTTTTCTCTTGTGATTAAATAATTTAAAATTGGCCAGTAGCCCGAACTACCCATTGCAATGGGTCGCCCTGAAAATCAGCGGCTGTTTCCCACAGCCTTCTGCTGAGTGCGACCAATTTCATCAAAGATTTTACTTAGTCTACTTAAGTGTTTCTGTTTTTTGTAGCGTATTTTTGATGAAATAAATGTATTTTCTTTCTTCTTCTTTCTTTCTTTCAATGGGACTACGGGGAATTAAAATTACCCGTGGTCCCGTTAATGGGTCAAACCACCGGGACCACGGGTAAACACCCAAAGAGAGGGGGTTGCAACCTTCGATTTTCACCCCTTGTCGCATGATTTTTGTACGGCGTTGCGGAATAATGGATTAGAAACTGTATTGAAACAGTAACTATGAAACTGATGCCGTACAGAATCAAATGACCAAATTTACCCGGGAATTGACAAAAAAGCAAAAAAAATTACCGACTTTGTGGCGCACCATTTTTTTACGGGACTGCGCGATTTCTTATAATTTTTCATGGATCTATCGATGATGAAAATGCCGTACAAAAATATATGACCAAAATGTACTCACTCTACCTGCACTTTTGAATTCTCACCAGCACTCAGTTGGACAGCTTACAAGTGACGTCATAGTGCTGAATCTTATTATTTTGTGCTCTTATATCGTCCTATATACATCACCTGGTGGTTCATATGACTCATCCATTTTTGACATGGGCCTGTAGTCTATATACCCTTGACAAGATTAACCAATGTTATATTAAATTTGTCTAGTCACTAATTCTTCCTTTCTCGTTTTTCCAATATTTCATGTGATTTTGATGGGTTCTAATTGGTTTGCTAACAATATTTTTACATACATTGCAGGAGATAGTGGCAGCGTTGCAATCGAAGTGCAACATCGTACCGATTATCGACAACTTCGAGTGGCCAGAACCCGAGGAGCTGCCTGAAGACATGCGTCCAGTGTGCCACTTCAACGGCGTAAGATGGATCCACGACTATCAGGACGCTTGCGTGGAAAAACTTGAAAGGTAGGTATACATACGATTTTCTCATTATTTATTGTAAGTTAGTGCTTGATGGTTATCCTGGTTTATGGTATGAAGTATACAATCTCCCTGTAATCTTTAATCGCCTTTTGAACACTCACATCATAAACTAGAGGACCACCGACCCGAGCAAAAACCCTTTTGCAGCACTTTGCGGTATGCATAATAATTGAAAAAAATCGCTTTGCTCTTTAAACAAAACGGTTGCTCGAATTAGAATTAGGAGGTCTAACAGAAAAATCTGGAATATTTAGGTCTATTAACGTCTCAACTTCAGCCGTTACATGGTTTAATTCATATCTTCGGGGGCGTTCACAGCGCATTAACCATAACGAGATAACCTCGGATTGGTGCGATCTTGCTGCTGGCGTGCCTCAGGGTGGCGTTCTCTCTCCTTTACTTTTCTCTGTTTTTATTAACTCTGTTACCAATGGTATTGGTTCCAATTTCCATCTCTACGCAGACGATTTGCAACTATATCGCCACTTTGCTGCATCTGATGTTGATGCGGCGATCTGCGCCATGAATAATGACTTGAGTCGCATCAGTGAATGGGCTAGGTCATTTGGGCTTCTTATTAATCCAAAGAAATCTCAGGCAATAATTATCGGTACTAAATATTATCTAAAATCTTTAGACGTAACTAAATTACCATCTTTAAATCTCGATAACACACCTATACCTTATGCAACAACTGTTAAAAACCTTGGCTTAACCCTAGATATGAACTTATCTTGGAGGACGCATGTTGGGGAGGTCAGCCGAAAGGTTTTTTATACCATGCACTCGCTTCGACGCTTCCAGAGTTTCTTGCCGTTTAAAACTAAAATATCCCTGTGTCACTCTCTAGTTCTTCCGATTTTGGATTACGCTGATGTATGCTATTTGGATGCCACAGAGGAGCTTTTAAATAAACTTGAGCGCTTGCAAAACTTATGTATAAGGTTCATCTTTGGGTTACGAAAATTTGATCGTGTGTCGCAGTTTCGCAAGAATCTCAAGTGGCTCCCAATCCGCTTTCGCAGGAATACTCGTATACTGTGCCTCCTGTATAATATACTGAATAACCCTTCCTCTCCCTCATATCTCCGCAACCGTTTCACCCATGCACGCCCGTCTGGCGTAGCCTGCAGAACCCATATTAAATCCCTCCTACACTTTCCCAGTCACAAAACCTCGTCTTATTCCCACTCCTTTTCAGTACATGGTGTTAGGCTGTGGAACTCACTGCCACCAAGCATTCGTCAATCTAAAACTATGTACTTATTTAAGAAAAAGGTCAAAGAGCACTATCTTTCCTTATGTTAACTTCATCTATTTATAAACTAATATTATTGTTCAATACCTATTTGTTCCTTTTTATGATTAAAATTTCCTTTTATTTTATGTATATATAATTATATATGTATATGTATAATATATATGTATAGTATGTATTTATTATTGATAGAGTTTATACTTATTATATATATTTTTATTATTATATTATTAATATTAATTTAAGACAAGTGCACGCTAAATTCCAATCTACATCACTTTTCCATTCCTAGGTCTGCTGGAAGAGATTTCTTTTAGAAATAAGCAGTACCTTTGTACAACATTACTTCTTTTACCTGTTAATATCTCTTTTTTTCGTGTACATAAATTATAAAATAAATAAATAAATAAAAATATTCATCTAAACAACATTGCACACGGTACTAAGGCAATTCTGAATTCAGCGTATATCCCAGCGTCAATCCACTCGGTTTATGGAGAATAATGGGACATAATATCTTGTTTACAGTTTCCTTCGTGGCAAGTCTAACCTGGCGACTCGACTGGAGGGTCCGTTGCGGTGCCGCGGGGAGCAGACGCCAGGCACCGCGACAATCGGCCGGGGGCCACCCAACTATCAGCGGATGACTTCGTGCGAGAGTCGGGGCAGCGACAAAGCTGATTGACTAGAACCTTTACACACCCTGCCACCTGTTAGGTTGGTACTTGTCTATTATATATTCGTACCTGAGCAGAGCCGTATTTAGAAGTCTGGAGGCGACAAATGAGTGGAGGCCCCTATTTTTTTTATCCAAATAAAAGATACATTGTAATTTTCTTCTGTGAAGTCTTTCAAAAATTGATTGTCAGCCAATGAAATAATTACTTCCAAGAAGAAAAGTGCAATTTTTAAGAGCAGGCTCTAAATGAAACCAAGCGCTCTCCATTCCCCATTGCATTTGGAAAATTAATTTCTTTTAAAAGGGAAGCGCGCAAAAATTTTAAGCAAAACATTTACTTAACCAAATTCGGGGTCATAACTGCCGATATCATATCGCTTGCCTGTCTAACTAACACTCGCGAAAGCTGATAAACTCAATCCGCTTAATGCCTCTTTCTTAGGTAATCCGGAAGTTCTAAAGTGCAAATATAAAAATCCTCTGGTGTTACCTAATGTATATCCACAGACAGAAACCATATAATATTCAAGGTTCATCTACGTTTTTTGTCTCCGTTCTAATATTTTATTTACGTGAAATATTTCTGTTTTGCAGGCCACGAAGAAGCCGCCAATCATCCTTAGAAAAAGCTTCGCCAGCAATCTCACAAAGCTGTGACCAACTGTCTAGTAGTAGTAGCACATCGAAAGAAAATTCCCCCGCCAAAAACTTGTATAGTCTTCCCGAGAGATTATCCGAAAGTAGCGATAATATAGACTGTAAAGAAATACAAGAAACTTCACGTAGGTGTCGTAGCTGCGAAGGCATATTAGAAGCAGACGAACAAATGCAATCACAATATTCTTTACGCACGCCTTTAGACGCCGCCACGCAAACAAAGAGGAAGAAGAATTTCATGGACAGGTGTGTGAACAAAGTGAGACTCTGTTGATCGTTGTATCAATCGGTAAACAAGTGCTTGCAGAGTGTGTAATATTGACTGTGTTATTGGACTTCAATCGCATTTTAATGTGAATCTTTATTGTAATGTACAAATGTGCGCACAATCATGTAAATATTTTGTGCATGCTTATATTTAAAAATATTTGTTTGTGGTGAAATTATACCAATAATTGGTAATCTAAAATGATGTAATCTCAATGAGTGCATGTGAAAGATTTTAATACTGAGATATGACGTGTTTGCTACCCAGCCCTGTTGCGAGAACAAGGCCCGAGGTGGTGATGACCACTATGACAGTTTGCTATTCGTTGTAGTATGGCAAATTGCTTTAACTTTTCTTTTCACTGGCTATATTGAACTTTATTATATAGAATATGAAGTATCTCTCTCTCTCTTCACTCTCTATAGGATTTACTATACAAGGAGAATTTAACGATGTAATTTGTTTTAGTTTCTTGCCAATAAAGTATTTGTAAAATACAAAATTCATACAAAATTATAATTTGCAATGTGATAGATTAGATCTTATAAATAAATGGATTTTAAAATTGACTCGAACTATTGACTTATTGCTATTAATTATTTATTTACTTGATAATGAGTTAACGAAATTATCTTGTACCTTTTACTGCTAGTTGTACAAAATTTTACCTTAGATTTAGTCATTCACACATGGATTAACCATAAATTTATCATTTCGAGATATAAATATATATTTATGTACTAGCCTAACCATGAAAATAAATGGTATTATTAAAATATTCTTTTGTTTTAATATGATTTGTGTAATGAGTATGAGCCCAACTGTATGATCGCAACTATCCAGCAACTATCTTGGACCATTGTCTACACTTCTACAGCATCATAAGAGTAAAAACAAAGCTATTATCTGTAGCTCTTCGGCTCCACCTGCGCCTTACGCGTTAATTAGTGCACTAAATTTGACATTACGCAGATGTAGCCATACGCCTACTATGTTTCAGGCGGGAACGGCACAGCGCGAAATTCGAAAATTGAATACGCAGATTCTGATGTAGCCAAGTGTCCTTAGTGCGTTAAGCTACGCGCAGCGAGGCTACGCGTAGTTCGACATTAACACTAACATGAACGCATGCATACACAGATGGAGCCCTAGCATTACTGATAAGGATGCTTATGAATTGCAATCATTATAATGATAGTCAAAAAACTGTGAGGTTTTTCAAGTGATTTGTAGTGTCTATCACACCAGAAGAGACAGACACACAATCCTAATGTGGCAGTGAGCACCAAGTCAGCTAAGTTAATTAAACAACGGTGAATATAAAGAACGCTTCACACTCAAAGCCCACACTAGGATTCCCTGTGTCGTGGGTACCTTGGACAACACACAAGACAAGGACACACACCAACCAGACCGAGAACGGAAATTTAAACTCATCATTCAAATTGCCGCCTCGCTGGGAATCGAACCCAGGACCTTCGGAACAGCGATCGGCGTGTTAACCATTGCGCCATTCGGGTCGTCGGGTGAATATGAATAATTATAAGTTCTTTTAATGTGCTTCATGCCAACAAGAATGTCAAATTCATGAGTGACAGTGAATACAAACATGTTTTCAATTTTAACAATAGAAACTTAAGTAGAAATCTAAAAGTAAAGAAACAATAACTATTGGCATTTATACCAACAAAAACACAAAACATAAAAATAGCATTAGTCCAATGGTGCATCAGAATTGATGTTGTAAGTGTAAACCATACAAAAGCTTAAAACAATCAAACAACAGTATTACATCCTGTTTGCAAGTAACTTAATAAGTAACTTGGTTGATAACTACCAAATGTAATTACAAAGATATACCCCTGACTCATGAAGAATAACTAGCCAAGCAAATGAAGAACTCTTTAACAAATTTCCATCTAGAGTAACTTAGACATGGCACTATCCATGGTTTCGCAGTGTAACACAAGCAGTGTGAAGTATATTTGTCTTTTAAAAATATATACGGACTTTATGTAATGTTTGACAAAAACAAACTATACAACGATTAATTACAAATAAGGAGTAAATATTTTGAAATTATATTAAGTAATACAACTTAACTAGATAAAAATATGAAAAAACAAGTAACAAGAAACCAATATTTAATTAAATTGGATATTTTATTTATGGTCTTCAAGCAAATAAACAGACAACAAAAATATTGTATTTGCTGACCCGGCAGACATCGTCCTACAACATGTATTATTAAGTAGACACCCTTTCTTTGCTTCGGAAAACTTGGTGCTCAATACAATAGTATAACACAAGTACAACACAATAGTATACATAACACAATTAAAATAAAAATAAAATATCATATAAAATAACATGTGGAGTAAAACTACAACCTCCGTTCCTGACCCTTAGTTAAGACTACACAATTGGGTGCCTCTTGTTTGGTATAACAACTTTTCGTCGAAAATCGCTTCGACTAATTTTAGTTGGAATAAAGTCATTTCACATAATTATTCATTTGATCGAATATTTGATTGCCATAATTTTATTTCTTATCATCATTTGTTTCGAATAATATCTTTTTATCGAATGTTCAAATGCGCTAATTTTAATTAAAGTAATGTAAACTAGACTAATAATGATTTAGTCGAAAGATCGTGTTGGATATTCGGTTCAGCAATTATTGGTTTCCTTTCATATTTAATTGAAAAATTATTGTTGAAATTGTTCCTTCACCTACTTAATTTAGACTGTATTCTTTGGTATAATAACTATTCAACTAAATAGGATAGGTTAGCGAGGAGCGAAGCGATGAGCGTGTTAGGTTAACAGGAACCATCGCCAGAACCGACTTTAGGGCGTTTATAACCACCTGAACATTTCATGAAATGAACATTGTATAAAATAAATATTCGATCAAATGAACATTATGTCAATCAATATTACACAAAATGAATATTCGATCAAATGAAAATTATGTCAAACGATATTATACAAACTGATTATTATCTTAAACGTTGTTCGATTTATTAAAATTATATCAAAAGTTGTTATACGAAACAAGGGTAACCCTACACAATTCTAGACCACTGGCACATTGATGATATCAACACTTTCTATATTACTATAGTGTTCTGTTAATCTGGATTGAAAATGAACATTCATTGCATGGAACAACCACTTTCGTGTCCCCAGTCTCGCTTGGATTAAAGCAGTATACACCTCCACACCTACACTGGTATGTGCGACATCCATCGGAATCTACCTCCATATCAGACAACGATATTGTGTCGTAAAGCAAATAGTCTTCATGTTCCTGACAGCTGAGTCTAGCATCGTAGTGTTTTCGACTTTCAGAATCCCGCAACACAGACCACGCTTTTTGAATAAGTAAAAATGTATCACACTCACTATTATTCACTGCTTTGTCTGGATGAAATGATAACACCAGACGCTGATAACTCTTCTTTAATTCCTCAGTTGAAGATGTTCTTTCACATTGGAGCACTTTGTAATAGTTTGGTAATGTATCTGAATTTTCCATGTTTTATTGTATCATATTAAATAAAAGACACTTAACATTATTACGTATTTCAACTGCTAAATGAATCCAGAATTGCTGAGAATATATCAATATGTAATCACAAATTATTATTAAATTTATTATTATTCACAAATTATTATTAATCACAAATTATTTACCCATTGATCTATGGACTATGGATGGATTATGGGTCCCCGAGACGATCAAGCGCACTGGACAAGTCTCACGTGATTGACGGTTTCACTTGACGAGGGACTTGACACCTATTGAAGGTGCCATCAAGTCCCGTCAAGTGCGTGTGCCTTAGTCGCATGCAGCCCTGTGCCCATGAAAGTTGTGGTCGCAAAAACAAAAATGGTTTCTAACGCAGATATGGCATTCCTTGCTATAACTCTAGCGGTATCTATTAAGGAAAAAAAACAAGAAAGTGGCGATGGGGTATTTTTATTTTTTTTATAGGTTTATTTTCGTCAGCATACTCCTTACTTTTAATTTTCCAAAGTACAGGATAATCCCTGTAAAGGGATATTAGCAATAGCACAAAATCGCGCTCGGTAATTATGTCAGCGCTTGTTGCCAAGGCCACGTCTCGGTAGTTTTCGTCATCCGCCATGTCCGCCATCTTCGAAGTTTCGGCGGCTAATGAAAAAAGCTTGTCAAGTCCTGTCAAGTCGCATCAATCGTAGGTGCATCAAGCGGCGTCAATCAAAATTTCTGTCAATTCTGGTCAAGCCGTAGATCGCTTGAAGGAATGCGTCAAGTCAACGCCGTAAACGATCAATATTCGCTTCAAGCACGTAGACTTGTCAAGCGCACTTGATCGTCTCGGGGACCCATTAGACACTAACACTAGTAGAGCAAAAATAGCGTGCGACGGTGCCTGTCAAAATTTTAGTGAAAGAAAACATGGCTGCTTCTACTAGTGTTGTGCGCACTACGTGTACGGAAACAGTATCGATATTTAGTTTAATGACACGTAACGGCTCATTCACACGAGGACGAATCGTCTTTTTTCACGAATCGCCTTTTTTCACGATTCGTTATTTTTTTTGACGGCGGCAATGCTTTTTAAATACTCATGTTCACACGCTTGACGAATCGTGAAAAAAGACGAATACGGATACGTCTTTTAGAAATCACGAATCGTGAATGTTTTATGATTATGACGGATCCGCGCACAGTTTAGTATGCGTTTGTGTGTGAACTTCAATGCGGATATTTTGACGAATCGTGAAAAAACACGATTCCGTATTCAATGTGAACGTCCATCCGTCAAGACGTATCGTGTTTTTTGACGAATCGTCAAAGACGTATGCCGTGGGAATGAGCCCTTACAACAGCAAAAATACATGTCGTTCGTCTTTTTTTAATTCCTTTAAAAACTGACTCTAAATTTTGGATGTAACAATTTGGGTTTTGTAGGAATGTCTTAGGAATTCTTAGGAAGAATTAAAAATTTAATTGTTACAAACACAATAACTTCTGCTGTGTAATAATCTCTCTAAACAAAATGGCTGCCATTTTATCATGGAGGGGGTAAGAGAAAATTTGGATAGTGATTTGTCGATAAAAAATACCGTATTTTATCACCCTAAGTCTCCGACACCGGTACCAGACACATTGTATATTAATGATATACAAACTCTTAATTCGTTCTTACTTATCATGACTACAAAAAGGTATTCATGCGATTCGCACTTGACCATATTTTTATCGATACTAAATAAACATATTTCACGTCACTACTGTAATGTTTGACACGAGATGACATGTATTTGAGCGGTATAGAAAATGGCCGGCCTGCCACACTTTTGCCAGCAAATTTTATATGACGTTTAGGATTAGGGCGTCTCTATCTAAGTACATATATTATTCCTATCTTTATATTTACCTCTATGTATTTACCATAGAGATATTACAATAGAGTGGGTGAGCCATACGGCTGCCCATAGATTACAATCGCCCCCGGTTAGAAAGAGAAACTACGATAACGGTAATTACCTATCTCTCTCCGATCCCGACGAGCCAGACAGAGAAAGGTGATTACTAAAGATTTCGTCTCTTTTTATCTTAGGTACTGCTTCTGCCCTCTACTGTAATATCTCTATGGTATTTACCACATGTTTTTTGACGTGACAACGTCTTATAAATTGGTTTGCCGGGTGGCACTTCAAGAAACTGCGTTAGTAGCTCCGCTCACGTTACTTATAGTAGCTACGGCGTACACACGTTGGCGTGTTTCAGAAAATGGTACAGCGCCATCTCTGGAGAAGTAGAGTAACTAGTTTGTTACCTCACTTAGTTGTGACTAATGGTTAATGGTCTAACGGTTAGCAGCGCTAGATGGCGGATGGTGTTACAATGTTTTAAATATAATTCTTTGTATATGTTTACCCCATGAAGATACGGGAACGCAGGGTCAACTTCACAAATAACCACAACTGCTTCCAAACCCAAAATAGCAGTTTATTATAAAACCAAAGAAGTCGACACATTGCCCTTTACAAATTTTTCTCTTATATAAACTCCACGTTACACTCGTTAGCGCGTTTCACAAATTGGTACAATGCCATCTTGTTTACAAGTGAGGAACTATTTAACAAAAATAAAACATTAAACTTAAATTGCTTCCGCCTTCACATGACGGTTAGACAGTATAAATAAATGTTTTAAATTGTTACTATTATTTCATCCTTCTTCCTACTATACGAATGAATATTCACATTAAAATTATTTTACCACTTAAAGTCGTTGTCACGTAAAACTTTCGCCCGTATACCGACTTTACAGGCAACCAATTTTTTTTTACCACCACCTGTCATTTAGTATAGGTACGAGGTACCACAGAAAATATAACTCGGGTTTTTTAACCACCACTACCATGAAATACCAATACACAACTCAATAAAATTAACGCCGCCGACAGAAAAGCATGCGCTGTAAGGGAGTTCCTAGTATATATTTTTTTTTATTATTGAATTAAGGCAGCAAACGAGCATGCAGCACCACCCTTCCGCTGCCGCCCATGGCAATTGTGACCGACTTAGAACAAGACCCAATTTAGGGACTAGGGTGGTTAGTCCAATTAGTAGATGGTGTTAGAATGTTAGTTGGTTAGTTTGTTAATAAGTGTGAGGACAGGGACTGTTAGTGATAGTTAGTCCTGTTAGTTAATATTAGTATTGTCCAGTTAGTAATGATTAGTGTGAGTCTTGTTCCAATTCGGTCACAGATGCGTTGCTACCCCTGAGGACTGAGATGGTCGCCTCTAAAAAAGTGAACCGGCTCCACACCTTCCTATCCGGAACACAATATTGATCTTAAAAACAATTATTATGACGGTAGGAATGGTACTGAGTATCTTGGCGGGCGGTGATACTACCCCGGGCGAACTCTAGGCTCTAGTATGAAGTATGAATACTCCCTTACATGAACTTCATAGTGGAGAGGGAAATTTTCCGTAAAGCCCCGAGGTACACTCTCTTACTGGAACAATTTTATCCGTAATATTACGGTGTTAAAGGGTTAATTACTCAAAACTACAGAAGTCGTATACTTGGAGGTCACATAATCAAACCTGACCTAATTAAAGAGATGGACCCCGGAAACGTACTACGGTTTATTAAGACTGTAGGCCTGGGGGACCAGATCTAACTAAAACTGGGATGGCTACAATAGATCAGAGATGGTCGCAGTGGCTTCGTAGGGATACTTGTTCCCTATGCCCAGACAGACACCTAAATAATAATAAATAATAATAATAATAATTACTCAAAAACTTGCGAGATGGCTGTGTGCTTAGTTTGATTATCCTCTCTTAAATAAAAAAAGTTACTGATGCTTTGAGGTAATCAAAATAATTGTAATTATCGAATTCCTTGAACTAAAAAAATTCATTGATTTCACTGATAGATCATTTATTATGGTATCTTTCTAGTTTTTCATAAAATGAATTTATATTTACATTATTTATGCAGACATGAAGAAAAATCGATTTTTTAGAAATAGATGATCTTTTACACTTCGATTTTTTTGTGAATCGGTTCAGTAGGTTACGATTCGAATCGATTTAAAAATCGATTTTTTTCAGAAAGAATCGCCATCCCTACCACCTGTCATTCTCTTTTGTTTTGTAATGACAATGACAATATTGTCATCAAATCAAATTGACACATTGACATGAATTCACTTCACTTCACAGTACCACAGACTGTAGAATAGCTGATGTACCATAAATAATGCGTCATTTAAGGCACAGACTTATAAAAAATAATAAACAACCAGACCTAATATAATTTTTCACCACTACAAAGACGTATATAAGCCATAGTTTCATCTCTTTCTCTCCCATGACACGTACAAAGTCATGTTAAAAAGTCATTCATAAGTACGTTGTGGTCATTCATCTGTCAGTTACTAGTGTGCAATGATTGGTCAAATGCGTCCGGCAGCGCCTCCCTTCATTTCAATCTTAAGTTGGGTTTACTATGGTTTAAAAACTATGCATTGCCAGTAAATCAAATTAGTTCCATGAGTTTACCGCAATATGGCGAGGTTTTTTATATTCCTGATCAACCTATAGTTGTAAGTGGCACGCTTTTTCCTCCCATATGTTAGATCTGCTTATTTTTTTATATATTTAAGTCTGTGATTTAAGGCTACCCACTCATTATGACTTTTTGTTGCCGAGTTAAGTGCAACACATGGACTTATAGTCGTACATACAAGGATCTTTTGGCGTGTGGGTGACAGAGAAAGCGCCTTACCGGTAAGGCAAACTGTAACGCGTTGTCTCTGTCGCACACGCGCCAAAAGATGCTTGTAGGACTATAATATACTAAGGTATCAATATCAACCAATAAGACTTTATCTGTATCTCTACTTGATGGAACTTTTGATAATTTGATATTCTGTGCTAATGACTGACGTATAACTAGTGTTAGAAATAACGGGTCTAGCGGTGGCGCTGGCGTGACGTCACATCGGGTGACTGGTGGCGTGAGCGGCGGAGTGGAGGAGCAGTACCTGCACTACCTGGGGTGCGGCCGGAGCAGAGAGCGGGCATTCTCGTGTTGGCATTCGGACGTGACGGACGTACTATTTATAGTGTTCAATATTGTGTTAACGTTGTACTGTTACCTATTTCTCTGATTAAAATATTCGATGTGGTTATCGTTATTTTTCTTTTTAAAAATCAACTCGACTCCTGATATATAAGATCAGAAGTTGGATTCGAACGCAAAGCCTGGCTCTTGCTGACTAAATTATTTTCCACGTAAATGAAAACCCGTTATTTTAAATTTTTGGTGAGGTGTTGTGTTATGTTTCAACAAACCGTGAGTACATTTTCTTGAATAATGACAAAACGACCTTCGCGGTCTGATCAAGGACAAACTGAACACTATAAAATCTGCTTCGGACCGTCACGTCCAACTCGTGAATGCCACACTACTGTTGCGAGTTACAGACTTGACACTTAGCCGGTTAAGCACGTTTGTTTCCAATAAATTGTCACCACATTAACGTCATCAAAGCCGCTATGGTAATTACGAACAGCGAATTAATAAAAAACGACGAGATCGTTCTCCGGATGGTGCATTGCGGAGCACAATGGAGGCGATCTTGTCTTGACTTTCAGAGCTCGAGGAGCGGTCTGTGGCGCGGTCTACGTGCACACTTCGCAGCCCACACGGGACGTCTCGCGGTCCTCACCGGGCGCTAGAGCGGCGGGCACCTCGCAGTCCACATCGGACGTCGTGCAATCTACACCGGGCGCTGCCATCACCACCGCGCTGTCTGCGCCAAGCGTCGCCATATGCCTTTGTCGGCGTCGCCCAGGTGACGCCCGGCGTGCTGGCACCGACAGCCCCGCCGTCATCGAGGCTTATAGCTTCCGTAGGCCTGAGCCCTGGCTCATGGCTTCTGTTAGGCCTGAACCTTTGGTTTATGGCTTCCGTAGGCCTGAGCCCCTGGCTCATGGCTTCTGTTAGGCCTGAACCTTCGGTTTATGGCTTCCGTAGGCCTGAGCCCCTGGCTCATGGCTTCTGTTAGGCCTGAACCTTCGGTTTATGGCTTCCGTACGCCTGAGCCCCTGGCTCATGGCTTCCGTAGGCCTGAGCCCCTGGCTCATGGCTTCCGTAGGCCTGAGCCCCTGGCTCATGGCTTCTGTGCGGCCCGAGCTTTTAGCTTGTTGTGGTCTCTGTTTCAGCTAAGTAATTTATGTTTGCGTCTGTAAGTAACGTCATACATTGGTAAACTGGTACATAGATGTACCAAATGCACCGTATAAAGGATTTCGTAATGTTGCCTTAATAGAGTTCACATTCTCTATAATGGTGCGAGTGATGAGTCCGGAATCTTATCAATCGCATTTCATTTTTGATGATAAATCCATTTTACAATAAACAACTAGTCTCATTATTTTGAAGTTTTATAATCGTTGCTAAAGGACGCTTAAGTGCACGCTTGCGCTGGTAGCAATGATATTAAATTCATAGCTTGCCTTAATACCTTTTGACATTACTCATATTTGTGTCTCATGTGGATTACAGAGAACGAGCACAGCGATGATCAGGATGGGCGAGACGGACAGGAGCATGAGACGTTCGAGAAATTTGGTGAGATCTAACCCACATTAATACATTTCAAATCTTGATCCTAACGTGCATAATTTTGATATTTAGTGCGCGAAGGTTAATCAAGGTCACGAGCTTAATCTATGTGATCATGGTGAGTGCCTATAACGTGTTGCCCTTTTGCCTTTGGGGCGATGTCTGTATATGGTTGGATGGTTTGTCTCCAGTGTTCGCACATGAACCATTTTTTAGGTTATTATTTCGATTAGTCTGCCTACAGAATAATGATTTCGCTAAATGATTTTTGACCATGTGAAAACAGGCTCTCTTTGCTTCGTATTCTGAATACGTGCATAATATATGTGCGTAAGTCACTGTTTCGTGTAATATTGTGAAAAGGTTATCTGATGATCTAAAACACTCCACTGCCGTTCAAAGCGAATAATTAGTAGCATTTTACCCGCTTCATTTTCAGGCTTCTATTATTATAAATTTGAAATAACTAATGTAGACGTAAGTTCACACGTAAAGTGCGGATTTATGTTGCGTTTAGAAAGCGATTCTAGGTTATAAGGAGTTGGAGACCAGGACCTTGTCTGGTACCCCTATGAAACCAAAGCTGACATCTGGTTGTGGTTACCTGTAAGGAGGTAAAAATAAAATACGCGGTATTGGTGTGACATAGGTACTTTTATTTTATTACATCTAGTGTTGGAGTTTCATGACTTCAATTTTATTTCGTTCCATGAGAAAACATGACCTTTTAAACAGTGTGCCTTGTAAACAGTGGTCAAATACAACAATCAACAACATCGCTAGTTACAAAATTAACCTATTTACGTTCACAAAAATTGTTAAAGTTAATGGGGTAGATTAGATATATTTGCGCTGAAAAAAAAAAACAGTTGCTGTTTTGCTTTGCTTTGTGTTGGTTCATTTTCAAACGATAACGTGATACAGTGTAGTGACTTTAACCTCACTCATTCTTGACATAAAAGTTCCGAAAAAAATATTGCATTCAACTTGTTAGCGACACTGAAAACCATTAATAAAAAAAAACCATGTTTTTGCGAAACTTGACGAAGTATTTCATTTATAGCGAGCACAATTAGCTTACGCAGTCAAAGATGTTTACAGACAGGTTACAAATTAACTTTAATTTACAAGTGCGAGTTATTCAATTAGGTTTTTAATAATTACCTTGATACCAATACGTTTTGGTTTATCTCATGTATCGTGATGCAATGCACTTTGTACTCTGTGTTCCAGTTAAGTTTTTGAAGACATGCGGGGTCATTGGCTATGCTGCCTAAATGAAGAGCGAGGACAGTTCTACCGCCGAGTGTTGCGCGGAACCACATCGTAGCCCGCGTGCGCGAGTTCGCTGCTGGAAAGCGCTGGCGAGTGACACTTTGATGAGCACTCCTGCTTGGGTATGACGCAGTATCACAGGTGACCTGTATTGTTCATTTTATTTTCTTGTAGCTTTTGTGAACAATAAAATTGTTCTCATTCTTGAGACATTGTGCCGTCTTCATGCATGGTGAAAACTTCAATAGTCTGGCGCGCCTGCCTCACCTATGGTGTACCTTTTGCTTTTGAATTTACATGTGCGCTTGCCTCTTTGGCAGCTACCGGTGACGTGTGAAACCTCTAAATGTGTTCAATTATGAGATAACAATTTTCAAGCCTTGGTCGTGGTTATTTGAGCACAACTTTATGGCTATGACACGGAGCTGTTAATTGTTATCAAATTCAGGATTGCTGGATGAATAGCTATAGAGGAGTGTTTTTTTGCAGATGATGACGCTCGTGGCATCTCTTCACACTCCGCAGTTACGTCGAGTCGAGGACGCCTCGCTGTCAGGAGAGGCCGTGTTAGAAATAACGGGTCTAGCGGTGGCGCTGGCGTGACGTCACATCGGGTGACTGGTGGCGTGAGCGGCGGAGTGGAGGAGCAGTACCTGCACTACCTGGGGTGCGGCCGGAGCAGAGAGCGGGCATTCTCGTGTTGGCATTCGGACGTGACGGACGTACTATTTATAGTGTTCAATATTGTGTTAACGTTGTACTGTTACCTATTTCTCTGATTAAAATATTCGATGTGGTTATCGTTATTTTTCTTTTTAAAAATCAACTCGACTCCTGATATATAAGACTAGTCTATTCTGTGCATAGATTTCATAGATAGATTCTGTGCTAGTTGTCAATTAGTGATGCCGAACTATGGATGGATAGTTACACTATCGATTGTTGATCTTGAAAATCAGTTAGGATATCGATAGGACTATCGATATTGCTAAAATCAATACTATCGATTGTATCGATAGTATATAATATGGTAATACTATTGATGATCTGCAATAGTATCGATAGTATTATACCATCGATACTATCGGCTATCAAACCATTATTATTACCATAATTTATATATAATGAAAAAATCAATACTATCGATAGTACTATCGATATTCTCACTATTGCCACACTATCGATAGTAGCCTATCGAGCGGCATCACTATTGTCAATGATTCCTCCAACTCCAAGGTGCTAATATCTCTATGGTGCTAATAGTATAGTCTTGGTCTCCTTTCTTAGCTAATAGGGATGGGATTCTGTCGGAAAAAGATCAGATTTGAATCGATGTCATAAAACTAAAAAAAATCGAGAGCTAAAGAATGTGTACCGCGCTGACTCAGTGCACTAATGTTTTCATACATTACGCTGCACTAGTTACTGTCTAAGTGCCTTTACACTATGCGATTTTAGCACGCTAGCTCAGTTAGCGCTCTGCAAATTGTATAATGTAAAGCCCCCATTAGCTGGCGTTGACCGCCTTTTGTAGCCGTTTCTGGCTTCTTTTTTCGAACCTTGATTTTTAGGGTGGAATAATATCGGTTCACTGCGTGCGATCGATTAAAATAATCGATCTTTTTGGTACAAAGAATCGATTCTTTGATATTGCCAACGCCAACCCTATTTTCAACTTTGTGAATGTGAATTGAAATTTGAATTGAAAGTATTGAAACCGGTGGACGACACTACTTTGTTTTTCATTTCAGACTTTCAGTTTCAGTTTTGAAATGAAGTTGATAGGATAAAAGAATTCAAATATTATTTTGTATTTGTATTGAAGTAATAAAATAAATGTTCACGTGTCAACATAAATATTTAATTCCCAATAACTGTAATTTAAGTTTAGCCATAACCTAGCGATCACAACAAACGTGAAACAATGCCTACCTGGAATCAAATTCAATCACAATTGAGGCATCCCAATAATCCTGTTGTTTTTTTTGATATCACTGTTGGTACTACAGTAAGTATATCGAATTATTCCTACCATGTAACTGTGACGTTGTTTATTGGTTCACTTTTTTAGAGGCGACCATCTCAGACCTCAGGGGTAGCAACGCATCTGTGACCGAATTAGAACAAGACTCATACTAACAATAACTAACTGGACTATTACTAACAGGACTAATTATCACTAACATCCCCTGTCCTCGCACTTATTAACAAACTAACCAACTAATATTCTAACACCGTCTACTAACTAGACTAACCATCCTAGTCCCTTTGAGTCTAGTTCTAGGTCGGTCACAGTTGTTATGGGTGGCAGCGGAATGGTGGTGCTGCATGCTCGTTTGGTATCTTAAATCCATAAAAAAAAAAAAACCATGTAACTGTGACATTGTTTATTGATGTTTTTTTAATTTGGTTACAGTCCCTCATTCTTGAGATCAATTAAATTTTAACAAATTAAACTTCAACAATTTACAGGAAATCGGTCGTATGATATTTGAGCTATTTGCCGATGTTGTTCCAAAGACTAGTGAAAATTTTAGAGAATTTTGTACTGGAGAATACCGAAGAGATGGAGTACCTTTGGGTTATAAAGGAGCAACATTTCACAGAGTTATTAAGGACTTTATGATACAAGGTGGAGATTTTGTTAATGTAAGTATCACATTCTAATAACATTATTGAGTGAGTATCATGATATGGCATTTTACCACATAAAATTTTACCTTTCAGGGTGACGGAACTGGAGTAATGAGTATTTATGGTGGTAGCAC
This sequence comes from Hesperia comma, assembly GCA_905404135.1. Classification (NCBI taxonomy): domain Eukaryota; kingdom Metazoa; phylum Arthropoda; class Insecta; order Lepidoptera; family Hesperiidae; genus Hesperia; species Hesperia comma. The sequence goes on from FR990018.1 coordinate 7,023,313, forward strand.
ATTTGCAGATGAGAACTTTTCCCTGAAACATGACACCCCAGGTCTTTTATCCATGGCTAATAGTGGTAAGGATACAAATGGATGCCAATTTTTCATAACATGTGCAAAATGTAACTTTTTAGACAATAAGCATGTTGTCTTCGGAAGAGTGATTGATGGTTTATTAGTTATGAGAAAAATAGAAAATGTTCCTACGGGGCCAAACAATAAACCAAAAATACCTGTAACTATAGCACAATGTGGACAAATGTAATAAAAAAATAAATCTGAATCAATGTTTACTTAACCACCTTATGCTGAAGCTATGCTTCTCCTAAAATTTACAATAATTATTGTTAAATAATTTAAAATACACAGATGATCACAATAAATACAATACGCTAGGTAACTTTTCTACTATCAAAAAATTCGTTTCTGTCAACTTTTAAGCGCATGACTGTTGAGTAATAAATTTCTTGGTTGCATGGAGGCTGGGCCGTACCTCCGGCCTACTTCCATAATAAAAGCTCCTTCCATCTGTCTTGCAACTTGGTCAAAGAATAGGTTTGATAGATTGGAATGAAAGGCAGACCGAAATTCAAATGTGATTTGAAAGTCGACCACACAAGACTGTTGTTCCCTCTTCAGTCCCGGACTAAATCTCCACAGAGTAAGTAGATGATGGAAGAGTTTGCCGTCGGTACACTCTGCTTTAACTAAATGTGGTTTAACTAAAGTTACATTAGATGTGTAACTCTCATTTATTGGTGGAAAACCAACTATCAGATCAGCTTTAAGATGACCTGGAGTCCTTTTCAACACTATTGATTTCTTGCACCACGGTACAAATTTATAATAATTTTCTACATCGGAAACAACTTCAAACATCTGCTCCATGGTGTGCCTGAAAGTAAAAGAAATATAATTAAATAGTAGTAGTGTAATTCAATTCAATGAAATACAAATATAGATAGATATCTATCTATCTAGATATACTCTTTATTGTTTGCACACTAAATAATCTAAATTAATATATTTATTCTATATTATAGAATAAGGAAATAAACATGAAGCACAAAACAATAGGTGGCCTTATTGCTCAGTACAGATTTCTTCCAGACAACCCATAAGAAGAAAGGAATTAAATATTGTAGACTGTTTACTATCAACAATAAACAAAGTAATAAATAAATATAAAGTGTAATTCAATTCATATGAAATACAAATTACACTAATTAATTAATCTAGATAGATATCTATCTATATATACTCTTTATTGTTTGCACACTAATAATCTAAATATAATAGGTATATTTATTTTATATTATAGAATAAAGAAATAAACATAAAGCACAAAACAATAGGCAGTCTTATTGCTAAGTTCAGATTTCTTCCAGACAACCGATAAGAAGAAAGGAATTAAATATTGTAGACTGTTTACTATCAACAATAAACAAAAAATGTGTCAAGTCCACCTCATAATTTTATTAGCATTTTGTGAAGACTTACACTGTAAGTATATAAAAATATTGTTAATATAAACTATGATTTAAGATGCATTACTAATGGATGTTCATAATAATATTCATAATTGATGTATAAACATGTTACTTTCTATTCAATGAACTGTTAAGACACATTGAATATTTATGTTAATTATTATAATTATGTTAATGCCTTCACCTGACCTAATACTTGTGAGTTCCAATGAAGTATATGAATCAATAATACCTAGAACCCATTATAAAATTATCTAAACCATATTTCCATCTGAGATCATTTAGTTATTTGTCATTACTTAATTCTAAAGAGTGCAGTGAATTAAGTTGGTAATGCTAATTAATCGTACTATTATGGTGATAATTTTAATAATAACCATAATTTATTGTGACTCATAAATTGTCAATTTCTGAGCTACATCTTTGCTTTTTTTAGAGGTATAAACTTTTGCCCCACATTGACCAAGTGTAGATTAGCAGGTTTTGGAAACATTATGTAGGATTTATGAATTTAAACTTTATTGAATCACATCCTCCCAGAATTCACTTAAAACAAGGTCAAAGAGAAGAAAGGAAAGTAAACTAAGAAAATTTGCTGTAGACAATGCATATGAAGCTATTTTATCTTAGCATTACGCTCATCACTGGAACGAAAACACATATAGAATTTTTTGTCATCATAATTGTTTCTTCACATAAATACTTCAATTAAAATATGTATAATATTTAATAATACAATAACTTTTTAATTGTATTATTAAATAAAATGTGTTGATCTTGACTGCAAGATTAGAAACTGCCGTACTGCATATTTAAGTTTACATTCAGATATCAAAATTACCCAAAAAAATGTTGATTAAATATAAAAATAAATTTGATTAAATAAGTAGTTAGGTACATGAAGTCTCAAACTCAAAGCAAAAAAGATGAGTATACAAAATTGTGTTGTTGACCTTGGCCTAATTTTAGAGAAACTTTGCCCTATCTCAAACTCCAGTTCAATTAATAACTCATCTTATTCTGTAATTTCTTCTTTTTAAACCTACTACCAAGCTACATCTGTTTACTATAGGTACACAGTACAAATACCTTACTGACTCAGTACTATCATTATGTTTTTTTTTTATAATTAGTGTACAAGATGTGCAATCTTTCTTGGCCTGATTGCATATAGCTGTAGGATATATGAGTAGCTGTGCAAATGTACATAGTTTGGGGACTACATGGTTATGGGAAGCAGTAAGTGCAGGCAGTATAGGATAGTGATGCAAATCAAGGAATAATAATTTAAATTCAAAGAATGACAATTTGAACAGGATTTTATTTGGTATATGATAAGATTTACTGCATTTTTTTTCTTAGACTTTTTGTACAATTTATTAGTTACCAATGATCTAGTCTAGTGACTTCACTATCTGCTTCATAACACAGATTTTATAGGTAATGTATTTTTACTTGTTCACTGACATAAGAATGTGAACAGAATTGAAGTTTAGTGAGTGATATTGTTTGTATTTGACTATAGAGAAAGCATCCACGTGATACATGTATTTATAAATTTTCATAGTTAGGGAAGCTTGATGAAAGTTTAAGTTTTACATACCCAACCAGCTGTCTCCCTGCATATTCCCTTCGGCGGCTTTGTTTAGGCAAATTGAAGAATGTTCGCTTGTGACTGTTCCCATGGCACTGACACTGAAATCTGGCGTCGTCCACACATTTATTTACGTAATGACCCTGAAAACTTTAAGTGACGAAATGAGGATAAGTCGTCGCTGTGGTCGTCGCAAATTGAACATCACTACGTTTAAAAGAAAAGTCCTAATGGTTATAAAGTATAGACATATTTACCTGAGTATTCTACTGTTTGCGAAAATCACCCTAGGTCCCACGAAACATTTGGATAGACTCATTTTATAATGATGAACTGTAGCTTTTTTACCAATGGTAAGTTATTCAGGAAACACATTTTACAGAAAATCCATTGCAATTTTTATTATTATATTAAGAGTGTACGTTTTAAATCATATTTGCTGACGCACAGGTTACTTTTACATCAACACAACCAACTGGAGCCAACCCTTTTTGCGATTTGCGAAAATTTAATCTGATTTGACATCACATCACAGTTTGACATGACATTTCATTGAAACTTCCGGATTCTCCACAGACGATTTACGTGACGTGCATTACAGTAGATACAGAGTATATACCTATTGTTAAACCACAAATTAGATAATACAGATGTTAGGCGTCTAACACACGGCACCGCGCACCGCTGCGGTAAGCGGTGAAGCGGATTTCAAGTTGTATTGGGGTCTATTAAATCCGTTGATGTCTTACACACGTATACCGACTGACCGCGCGGTCGAGCGGTGCTCTCACCGCCACCGCTGCTCCGCGCTGACGTCCGCGCGGAGGGGCGGCGCCTCACACACGATCACACGAGTCAGCCACCGCATAACCGCGCGGATCATCGTTGGTGCAGGACGTGTCGCAATTTAATGAAGTCGGTTAAAAATGGAATTCGATGTCGATATAGAATAAAATGAATGCCTTATTAAGAGTTCTGTTTCGTAATAATGGATGAACCCAATATCTTTTTTTTCTTTCTACGTCATAAAAGTCTCAAACGCCGTCATCAAAACCGCGTTAAATCCATCCGCGCGTACAGGCGCATAAACCGCCTTGCCGCGCGGGCCATCGCTACGAAATCCGCCTTACCGCCACTGTCCTCCGCGGCGGTGCGCTGTGCCGTGTGTTAAACGCCAGCTTCATACAAAGTGTCCAAAAACAACGCGCACATAGACACGGTTCACATGGTTCACATACACCAAAAACCGGAACATAACGGACCACTCGGACCGCGATTGTTATTTCCAGCAATATGACATTTATAATACACAAATTATTATCTTAGTGGTTGTTTTTATTCGACGTTAAATTGCGCATTATATTTTTTTTTACATCCAGTTGTTACAGAAAGATATAATAAGTCCGTACTTGCTTGTATTGCTTGACCAGGAATATAAAAAACCTCGCCATATTGCGGTAAACTCATGGAACTAATTTCTTATACTGGCAACGCTTAGTTTCTAAACGTCAATTGTAAATTGCTTGTCATTGAGTTTGAATGTCACAGTATGTCTCATGTTTGTTTTTTACTTTAAGTGTCTTTTTTGTGCTAAAATGACAAAAACTGTTCATATTCGTGAAAGAAAAGTGGTTTTCTATGTGCTAAAATAACATTTCGTATAAAATAACATTTATTTCCATATATAACATTTCCGACATAGTTGTCAAAATGACAATAATAACATGAGCGTTACTATAGTTACTGTTGTCTGTGCTGTTGCTATATAAAAGGAAACTTTAGCGCCCTCATGACAGGTTTTCTATTTTTCTGGTCAAGCAATAATTCAATGATTGATTACTAAATACAAGTCAATGTAAGACGTAGGAAGTTCTTTTTTGGACATTTTGTAAATTTATTTGAGTATTAATTTATATAATATGATTATTATTTTGTTTAAAGTACATAATAGTGATACAAAAACATTAAAGAATCCAAATAAATTGAAATAAATATTAAGTTAGTTAAATGAGTTAATATTCATTATACGCAAAACTCAACAATTTTATTTTTATAAAGAGTACCAAGTACCAACTCTTCAAGTCCCTTTTCTCCACAAGTAGGTACGTGCAATCAAAACCATTGCACGTACTTAAGTACTATCATTTCGTGTAAAAATTATTTTAATACAGATAACCTGAATAATGAATTACCTGTGTTATTGAATTTTGTCATCTAAGGACTCCCGTGATCTTAGTTTACTTTACGTTACGGTTACGTTTAGTTTTTAATAGAACAAAATAATATGAATAATGGTTACTAAATTACATTAAATTTTAATGATTCTTCTAATCATACACTTTTATTTTTATTTTCCAGTTTAATCCATATCAATAAATTAAATAACTAGATCCAATCCAAGACCATTGCGGAGTCGTTAACCCTAATAGGCTTATTACACCTTCCTAAATTTAGTAATCTAAATCAGGAAGCTACTACGAAATCCGAACTAAGAACAACCGAATTCGAAACATCACACGTCAGTCGTTTCGTTTTAGAGAATTGTATTGTATGAAACATACGTGTGAGGTTTCGAAATCGAACTTCGTACGTTGTTAGTAGTTCGGATTTTGTAGTAGCCCTCCAGATTTAGGTGACTAAAGGAGAACTGCCATGGTCCATAGAAAATTTACCCAGGCCCGACAGTAATGAAAAGTACCTGTTTTTTTGTTATATTACTTATTAAAAGTACTTGACCGTAATTCGAAGCTTATAGTTGAGATAGGCGTATCCGTTTCCCGTAGATTCGATCAATTTTAGTACTCTTTTTACCTGAATATCTGTGTTTCCGGTATCGTGTTTCCGGTTATAATTGCTTATAGGGCGTTGCTTTCATAAAGTACTTACTTTTTTAAATTATTTTTCTAAATCTCTAAAAATTTTAAGGTTATGTGGTCTCATTGGTTAATGTGTAAGCGCTCGAAGTCTTAAGGGTATGTATATGTGTGTGTGTGTGTTTGAGCGCGCGCGTGTGTGTGTGTGTGTATGTGTATGTTTGTGTGTGTGTGTTTTAAACTACATTATAAAAAATAAATAACTTAAGTAGATCTAATTTGATTTTTGGGCCTAATTTTGAATCGTGACATCTCCGGCGCTGCGGAAGATGCAGCCAAACAGGCAAACAGGACTAATAATAGCGAAAAAGTAGTTTCGAGCTAACCTTATTATATTGGTAGCACTGTCAAACTAAGCCTAGAGTCAATAATCCATCCGCAAATCGCGTGTTTAAAAAACACCTTATAGAATAAAACAAGTCGACGCACTATGGATTGGTAGGTATAGGTTAGGTTGGATTGTATAATAACCAAGCGGAAAAACCTTCGGATGTCCCTTCGACATTTATTTACAACACTTCCTGCCTTGAAAGGTAGCAATTATCTAGATAACTTAGATAAGATAAAAGAACCTTGTACAGTATTTTAGTTCCGTCATAACCTTAAAAATTTTGAAACTTAAAAGAATAATTTAAAAAAAAGTATGCACTTCCTTACAGCCATATTTGGGGGGAAAGTTGGGGGAGTCACCAACCTCTCCTCTAAAAATTTTCAACTTAATTTGAGGTAGTCACTTTATAATTTTTGGAAACTTGATTTTTTTTATAAAAAAAGTATGCATTTCCTAGATTCAAAAATGGTGGGGGGAAGATGTGGGCGTCGACCCCCTCCCCCCCTCAAATTTTTTGCTTAATTTGAGGTGGTAACTAAAGTAGAGCCAATTATTTACGTTACCTAGCTAATTTAATAAAAAAAATACTTGGAAAGTTAATTACATGCATATCAATAAAAAAACCTTAATAAATAAATTTTTCACATTACTCTTGGCACCTTTAAAAGTGGTTTATTCGACCCAATGCAAAAATAATCATTAAAATGGGCTCATAAACAAACGAATATTATATTATTGTAAATAAACACAAACGTATTGGTAAACTCCACCTTTTTTTAATCGATTTATAAAAGTACACGAAATAAATAATATAAACTTAACCATAAACCAATTTATATGCCCACAAAAAACTACGTCAAGTCCGGAGCATAAAAATAGAAACTGGCACTGACAAAAAATGACGTAATTTGGTTACAATAAAAATCAATACTAATATTTAATTAAAAATATGTTTTTTTGGTTATGGTATGGTACTTGCCTATGATATGTGATGTTTTTGGAGCTTTTTACCCTTCCTTTATAATTCCGGCACAGTTTAATCGCACATCCCGTCATGTTATCCCTCCGATTTGTTTATTTAAATTGCGCGCGTAATACGTAGTGACTCGAAAGCGGCGCGATCGGCACTAATTGGCGGGAAAGTACTTCGTGGCCAACAGTTGGCCACACTTTTTTGACACGTTTGCGCGGATTCGATTATCCATCTAGATATTTATAACATCATTGCGTAAAAAATATTGTGTATAATTTTGACGTGACAACGTCTTATAAATTGGTTTGCCGGGTGGCACTTCAAGAAACTGCGTTAGTAGCTCCGCTCACGTTACTTATAGTAGCTACGGCGTACACACGTTGGCGTGTTTCAGAAAATGGTACAGCGCCATCTCTGGAGAAGTAGAGTAACTAGTTTGTTACCTCACTTAGTTGTGACTAATGGTTAATGGTCTAACGGTTAGCAGCGCTAGATGGCGGATGGTGTTACAATGTTTTAAATATAATTCTTTGTATATGTTTACCCCATGAAGATACGGGAACGCAGGGTCAACTTCACAAATAACCACAACTGCTTCCAAACCCAAAATAGCAGTTTATTATAAAACCAAAGAAGTCGACACATTGCCCTTTACAAATTTTTCTCTTATATAAACTCCACGTTACACTCGTTAGCGCGTTTCACAAATTGGTACAATGCCATCTTGTTTACAAGTGAGGAACTATTTAACAAAAATAAAACATTAAACTTAAATTGCTTCCGCCTTCACATGACGGTTAGACGGTATAAATAAATGTTTTAAATTGTTACTATTATTTCATCCTTCTTCCTACTATACGAATGAATATTCACATTAAAATTATTTTACCACTCAAAGTCGTTGTCACGTAAAACTTTCGCCCGTATACCGACTTTACAGGCAACCAATTTTTTTTTTGACGTGACAACGTCTTATAAATTGGTTTGCCGGGAGGCATTTCAAGAAACTGCGTTAGTAAGCTCCGCTCACGTTCCTTGGTAACAGTGTACAGAAAATGGTACAGCGCCATCTATGATTAAGTAGAGTAACTAGTTTGTTACCTCACTTAGTTGTGACTAATGGTTAATGGTCTAACGGTTAGCAGCGCTAGATGGCGGATGGTGTTACAATGTTTTAAATATAATTTCTTTGTATACGTTTACCCCATGAAGATACGGGAACGCAGGGTCAACTTCACAAATAACCACAACTGCTTGCAAACCCAAAATAGCAGTTTATTATAAAACCAAAGAAGTCGACACATTGCCCTTTAAAAATTTTTCTCTTATATAAACTCCACGTTACACTCGTTAGCGCGTTTCACAAATTGGTACAATGCCATCTTGTTTACAAGTGAGGAACTATTTAACAAAAATAAAACATTAAACTTAAATAGCTTCCGCCTTCACATGACGGTTAGACAGTATAAATAAATGTTTTAAATTGTTACTATTATTTCATCCTTCTTCCTACTATACGAATGAATATTCACATTAAAATTATTTTACCACTTAAAGTCGTTGTCACGTAAAACTTTCGCCCGTATACCGACGTTACAGGCAACCAATTTTTTTTATTAAAAATATTGTGTATAATTTTAAACAGTAGATTAAGGTTTACTGGTAGAAATTACAACTTGCAACCTAACCACGTTATGTTCACAGATTTCTAAAATGACCAGACCAAACATATTTTTCACCATTACAAAGACGTAAGTATATGTAATCAATAGTTTCATCCCTTTCTCTCCCATATCACGCACAAAGTCTATTTCGTTTTATTTTTGTTGTTGCTACACCCATGCACCCATAGACAAAATGGGGTTGAAGCACTCCCGCCATTTTCATAAGCTACAAGAAGCTCACTTTTTGTATGGAGACCATAGACAATATTTGTAGACCACGAATGTTTTGTATGGGGATGTCAATGTATGCAGCATGTGTATGTAGTTGTAAGTGGCACGTATTAAATTTTTCTCCCATAAGTTAAGTCTGCTTATTTCTTTTTTATAAGTCTGTGGTTATGTTCCCGTCTTATTTTTTCAAGCCCGCTTAACATGAACAACGCTCAAACACAGACGAGGTAGGAATCAATGCGCCCAAATCCGTTCTATTACAACATTTTGATGTAAAAAAATTATGGAACTCAAAATACAAACGTTGAGGGCGGGATCAAGATTGTTATGAGCTCGTAACGGAACGTAGCTATCATGACTGTCATGTCATGTCACGTATGACATAAGAAGTCACAATGTCACAGTCACATTCAACTATATACCTACCACCAGCAGCCTTGTGTTGCGTTAACTTGCGTTTAAGCTTCATTTCCACGTGTTTCGAAATATTCATTGGTTAATATTATTGAATTGTTTTGTTTGTAACTAGAGAAATAATGTTCTAGAATAGGTTATAAGTGAAATTATCAGCACAGACTCATAAAATGGGTCGTAAGGCAAAATTTGATGAAGGCAAGAAAGTCAAGAAAGGACCCGGCAGAAAAGCTAGGAAGCAACCAGCTCCGAGTTTTAAAAAAGAACTACGTAAGTGATACTTGTATTTTATGTATGACTTGTTTATTTTTATAGTTTTAATTTAGTGAAATTGTAAGACTGCATTGTATTCGGCGGTCGGCCTTGCAATTGCAACTGGTACACTGATTGACATGAGGTTTGTATCTTAGTCCTCAGGATTAGGTAACTTTGGAATACCTTACTAGAGAAAATGGTCCATTAAAATAGCATATAACTTTATATTTTAATGCCTAGCATTGTTCTTTTTCAGTACCTACACATTGAAGTTTTTTTTCTTTCGTTATGTTCGTTCGTGATCATAGTATGATCACAAATGTTAAGTGTGAGTTTTCTTTTCATATATGCCTATTCCTTAGTAACTACACTTGAAAGTTGTTAAATGTGATACTTTAAATCAGCATTGCTCTGTTATAGTAAAACAAAGATTAATAAAATTGTTCACTGTCCTCAATGCGACTAAGCCATTTCTCTAATTAGCATAAACAACACTATTGACAAAAGTTTTATCAATGTTTTGGGTTTTCTCATATATTTATCATGTATCAAAAATATTTTATGCATATGGTTCAATAGGCAAAACTTAAAAAAAAAACATGGTTTACTAGTGACGAAAAGTTAGGCAGTTTAATTTAAGATAAAAAAAATTGTGAATGTGAAACATAATGTTATAATTTTGTTTCAGTTGAAGATGATAAAGAAGAAAAGAAGCTAAGTCATAGACAAAAGCAGAGAGCACAAAGGCGGGCCAAGAAAAAGGCAGAGCTAATTGAAAAGAAAAAAGCTCTGAAGCAAGCCAAAAAGAATGTTGCTAAAAAGCAAGAAAAGGAAGTAGTTTCTCAGGACTGTGAAGTCTCTGGTGATGAAAATGCTCAAGGTTGGTATATTATTTCCATCACATACCCCTGTGCTGCAGAATTGCTTGACCCTTGACCTTTTATAGTTGGTAAGAATAAAATAACTAAAAAATAATTGTGTGTAACTTAAACATTGGTCTTGATATTAGTTTGTAACAAACTATTTTAAAATTACAGATTAATATTTATCCTCTTTTAATTAATTGCATTTTAGGTTTCACTGATGACAATAAAGAATGGTTGAAATTAAAAAAGAAAGGCAAGGCACAAAAAACTGAAGAACATTCAGATTCAGATGAATCAAATAGTGCTAATGACAATGATGAAGAGGAGGGTTCTGAACAAGAAGATGAACAGGAAAATGATGACAGTGAAGAAGAGGAAGAAAATGAGAAGAAAAATAAAAGCAAAGAAACATATAAAGTTGGTATTCTCATACTTTTTTATAGTTATTCTTTTTAATATTTCTTAAAGGAAATTTGGGTCTTGTCAAAAAGTTTATTGAATAAAGGTGGAGCCGGTTCACTTTTTTAGAGGCGACCATCTCAGTCCTCAGGGGTAGCAACGCATCTGTGACCGAATTGGAACAAGACTCACACTAATCATTACTAACTGGACAATACTAATATTAACTAACAGGACTAACTATCACTAACAGTCCCTGTCCTCACACTTATTAACTAACTAACCAACTAACATTCTAACCATCTACTAATTGGACTAACCACCCTAGTCCCTAAATTGGGTCTTGTTCTAAGTCGGTCACAATTGCCATGGGCGGCAGCGGAAGGGTGGTGCTGCATGCTCGTTTGCTACCTTAATTCAATAAAAAAAAAAACTTTATAGTATGTTTTGTATTATCATATATTTTTTTTTTTTTTTTTTTTTTTATGGAATTAAGATAGCAAACGAGCATGCAGTACCACCCTTCCCCTGCCGCCCATAACAACTGTGACCGACCTAGAACTAGACTCAAAGGGACTAGGATGGTTAGTCCAGTTAGTAGATGGTGTTAGAATATTAGTTGGTTAGTTTGTTAATAAGTGCGAGGACAGGGTATGTTAGTGATAATTAGTCCTGTTAGTTAATGTTAGTAATAGTCCAGTTAGTTATTGTTAGTATGAGTCTTGTTCCAATTCGGTCACAGATGCGTTGCTACCCCTGAGGTCTGAGATGGTCGCCTCTAAAAAATCTTATTCACTTGTTAGTTAGCTCATGTATTGAAAGTTTTTAGTAAATATAATAATCATTAACATTAAAGATTGTTGGTTATTTATTTTACTTTGAAATTTGAATTCAACCAAATTATGAAATTGTTTTCAGGTTGGAAAACTTGATGATTTATTTGAAGATACTGATGAAGAAGAGAAAGACACAACAGCAGAGGATGAAGAAGTGAGTGGACAGGAAAGAATGACTTATAATTCTGACTCCAGTGATGAGAATGAAGAAAATGACGAAGATGGCGATGATGATATGTTGCCCATTGAGAAAGCAAACATAAAGTTGAAGAAAAAGCAGAAAATGGACAAGAAATTAGCAGACGAGGAAATGCAATTGAATATAGCAAAGCAAGATGTATTTGCCTTCCCCTCACAAGATGAACTAGAAAATCCAACAAGTATACATGATATACATCAAAGAATCAAAGATGTGGTTACAGTGTTGAGTGACTTCAGTAGATTAAAAGAAGATGGTAGATCTCGCTGTGAATACACTGATTTGTTACTAAAAGATCTGTGTATGTACTATAGCTACAATGAATTCCTAATGGAAGTACTTATGCAAATATTCCCAGTGCAAGAATTAGTTGAATTTTTGGAAGCCAGTGAAGTAGCAAGACCGATTACCATAAGGACAAATAGTCTGAAGACAAGGAGGCGAGATTTGGCTCAGGCTCTTATAAATAGAGGAGTTAATTTAGATCCAGTTGGAAAGTGGAGCAAAGTAGGACTTGTTGTCTATAGTTCTACTGTTCCAGTTGGTGCTACACCAGAATACTTGGCTGGTCATTACATTTTACAGGGTGCTTCTAGTTTTCTTCCCGTTATGGCTTTGGCGCCTCAAGAGAATGAGAGAATACTAGACATGTGTGCTGCTCCAGGTGGTAAAGCATCCCACATTGCAGCTATTATGAAAAATACTGGTGCACTTTTTGCTAATGATGCTAATAAAGAGAGAACGAAAGCTGTTGTTGGTAATTTTCATAGATTGGGTGTTGTCAATGCGATTGTTTGCAATTATGATGGTCGGCAGTTTCCAGATGTAATAAAGGGATTTGATAGAGTCCTTTTAGATGCTCCTTGTACCGGTACAGGTGTAATAGCAAAAGATCCCAGTGTTAAAACTACAAAAGATCAGAAAGATATACAGAGATGTTTTAATCTTCAAAGGCAACTTCTTCTAGCTGCTATTGATTGCTGTAATGCCAAATCTAGCTCAGGAGGTTACATAGTATATTCTACTTGTTCTATTTTACCTGAAGAAAATGAGTGGGTTGTTAACTATGCATTAAAGAGACGGAATGTAAAACTAGTACCAACTGGTCTTGATTTTGGGACAGAAGGTTTTGTTAAATACAGACATCATAGATTCCATCCTTCCTTAAAGCTAACTAGAAGGTTCTATCCCCATACTCATAATATGGATGGTTTCTTTGTGGCTAAGCTTAAGAAGTTTTCGAATGTTATTGTGAGTATCAGACTCTTTTTGTCTTTCAAATGTGTTTATGGCTTTCCCAAATTAATATTTAGTGGATGTTAATAATATTTTTTTTGTCATTTGTCAGCCTGAACCAGTGAAAGATGAAGATGATGAAGAAACACAAGAACAGAATGAGGTTAAAGAAAATGGTGATGCCACATCAGAAGAACAAGTACAATTGGATAAAGCGCCTGTCAAAAGAACTGCTGGTAAAGATGTAAATGAGCCCCAGAATAAAAAGAACAAAACAACTGTACAGATAAGGTAAAGTTTAGATAGTAATCTATAAATAGAAATAATCAAAGACCAAACCAAACTCAGTTAAATGTGTAATGTACTCACTGAATAAAAAAACTGTACTTAAGTCAATTGAAAAATCGGTAAGTACAACTTTTTTGAGAAAATGAAATATATTATATAACTTATTATTATTAATATCATAAATCGGAAACATTAAAAGTATCAGTCGTTAGCATTATAAGTAATAGTATCAAGTATCACTTTTATTCGGTTCTATAAAAATTAAAAAACCAATTGACATTACAATTTTTAATTTATTTACAGTTCAGACGCGAAAGAAAACGTAACGGCGAAAAATCAGAAGAAACAGAAGAAGAAAAAGAAACAGTTACAAAAGAAGGAAAAAGGAGCGGAAGCTAGTAAAGATCCTGTAAAAGTAGAATCAATCGAAGCTACTAAGACTGAAGATAAGATTACAAAGGTTACAGAAAACAAGAAAACTAATTTTGTACAAAAGCTACAAGACACAGATGAAACTAATGTAAAAACAAATGACTCTGGCAGTAATTCCAAGAAAAAGAAACGTAAAAATAAAAAGAATAAAAATAAAACAAATGCAACACCAGATAAACCCGATTCAATAGTTAAAATAAACAAAGAAATGAAAAATAACACTAAAATCGACGAGAAAGTGGAAATGGCTGTTGCAAAAAAACTCAAAAATAAAATGAAAAAGGATAAGAAAAAAATAGGCCGCCTTAATGACAAACAAAACCAAGGGCCCAAGAAGGTATTCAATAAAAATATGAAACAAGGACAGGGTAAAGCGAAAAAGTAATCTTAACTTAAAATTATGCATTACTAAGTGTAGTGTTCTGTAATAAAATTGAATTAATATTTTATGAAACAACTTGTATCATTTCACTGACTAACGTTTTTACACATACTCGTACATACACACACACATTAGGTATTTGTAAGATTTGTAATAATTAAGATTAACATTTATAGAGGATGTCATATTTCACACCTTAGGGGGTAACCCTTTATTCCTCTAGTTCTTAGAGTTCTTTCTAGTTCCTCTAGTCCCCTATTTCTGTAGTTCTTAGTGGATGTGTTCTTAGTGGATGTCTTCTTACTATAAGATACCTGCAAAATTTTATGTTTACACATCAAAAGGTTTCGATATTTCGTGATGAGGAAGTCACCATTTTAATTAGCACAACCAGGGGAATTTGGTGTGAACTCTTGTATGAAAGGAGCCTCCTTGATTGTACGAGGGGAGGTCCAAAAGTTCGCGGAATGAAGGGGTTTTGAATAAAATAAAACTATAAATCTATTTTTAACCGACTTCAAAAAAGAAGGAGGTTCTCAATTCGACCGTATATATGCTTTTTTTTTATGTACGTTCAGCGATTATTTCGTCGTTTATGGGCTGATTTTGATAATTCTTTTTTTGTTGTAAAGTAGATATACGCAGTGGGGTCCCCTGATAAGAATACCAGGATCTGATTTTTTTTTTTTTTTTTTTTTTTATGGAATTAAGATAGCAAACGAGCATGCAGTACCACCCTTCCCCTGCCGCCCATAACAACTGTGACCGACCTAGAACTAGACTCAAAGGGACTAGGATGGTTAGTCCAGTTAGTAGATGGTGTTAGAATATTAGTTGGTTAGTTTGTTAATAAGTGCGAGGACAGGGCATGTTAGTGATAATTAGTCCTGTTAGTTAATGTTAGTAATAGTCCAATTAGTTATTGTTAGTATGAGTCTTGTTCCAATTCGGTCACAGATGCGTTGCTACCCCTGAGGTCTGAGATGGTCGCCTCTAAAAAAGTGAAACCGGCTCTCAGAGAAATCGAGGGGAACTTTCGAAAATTGTATGGACAACTAGTGTGTTTGTTCATGTTATCATAAGTACATTAAAGTGCTACCATTTCATGAAAATCTGGAGTCGATCTGATGAAGCCGAAAGACAGTCGAGGGAACTCCTCAACGATTTACTGCAGTTATCTAGTGTTTGGGCTTCATTAATTTGTAGTGACGAGAACTTTACACTTACATGTTGAATTGAGCGCCATCTGGCGAGTAGTTTTTGAGTTATCTCTACTTATCAAGATTGAAGTCTGTTATTTTTTTTTGTAAAAAGCAATTATTCCTTTTTAATATAGTCTCCCTTAAGCTGAATACATTTATTATATCTATGTATTAACTTTTCTAAGCCATCGTAAAAATATTTTTTATCTTTTGCTTCAAAATGAGCCAAATTTCCTCCTTCACCTAATTGTCGTCGGAAAATTTCTTTCCCCTTAGGTCTTTTTTTAAATTGGGAAACAAATAAAAATCACTTGGGGCTAGATCTGGACTATAGGGTGGGTGGACAAGTGATTCAAAGCCATGTTTGTGCAGAGCGGCCATCGCAACTTTGCTCTTGTGAACCGGCGCGTTGTCTTGCAAGAGCAATACACCTTTAGTCAATTTTCCTCGACGTTTTTCCTTGACAGCCTCCTTTAATTTTTCTAATACCGTTGCGTAATATTCCCCAGTTATGGTTCTTCCCTTTTCTTTGTAATCAATGAGTAATATTCCCTCACAATCCCAAAAAACAGTAGCCATCAACTTTCCGGCCGACTCCGACACTTTGAACTTCTTTGGCGGCGGTGTCCCCTTTTTATGCCATTGCATGGACTCTTGTTTTGACTCAGGCTCAAAGTGGTGAACCCAGGTTTCATCTCCAGTAACAGTTTCAACACAACTCCAAAAACAGCTTTGACGCATCGACGCGCTGTTGTTTTTGCAGTGGCGTGAGCATTCTCGGTACCCATCTTGCACTGATTTTTGTCATACCCAAGTGGTCGTGGAGGATGCGCAAAATGGTGGTATCTGATACTCCAACTAATGCAGATAACTGCTTTTTTTTCAATCGGGTGTCCTCCAATACAATTTTTTCTACTTTTTCGACGATGTCTGATGTGGTGGCCTCAACTGGCCTTCCTGAGCGGGAATCGTCTTCAATCGAGTCCTGACCATGTTTAAAAAGTCCATGCCACTTGTAAACCATTGTTTTACTAGGGCAGTGTTCCCCATAAACGGTTTCCATTTCATTCAAAATTGTCTGAGCGTTTTTTCCTTGCTTGGCAAGGAACTTTATCACGGCACGGTGTTCAATTTTTTCTATAGTTTCAGTTTTCTTCCGGATTTACTTGTTTAGCAGGTGACTGTTCGTAAATGAATGACGCAATAGGGCTGAAACTTAGCATATATACTAATTATTAGTCACTAATTAGTATGACGTTAAGCGAGTTCACCTATCCCCACTCCATCCCCTCCATTCCGCGAACTTTTGGACCTCCCCTCGTATATTGGATGATTTTGATCTAAGTAGTAAGCATTTACTAAAAAAACCAATCAACCATCGTTCTAATACCGTCTGCTAATTGGATTAACCATCCATCCAATTTTTTACTTTCTCGTCCTCCAGGTATACTTGCCTACTGTTAGACGAAATATCGTAATAGAAGATAATGTGCAACACTACGGTCATACCGACATGACCCCATCACTAGCGGGAGAATGACAGCAGTAGTTGCTAAGTTCGACATGCTGGCGACGACGCGCTAACTTCCAAATGCGTCTTAAGGACTCTCATATAATCATCGCAACCCACTGTCCGTACCACCGCTGAGCATGGGTCTCTTCTCAAAATGACAATGTAAAGGCCATAGTCCACCACGTTCCCTGACTGTAGATTGGCGGACTTCACAAATACGAACTCTGCGGCAAGCAGGTTTCCTCGCGATGTTTCCTTCACTGTATACTTAGTGACATAGCATAGCATAGCTAGCAACGTAGCAACCAAAAATATTAAACTATGATTTTTATTTAATACTGAGGTGACCGGACTTTTTTTCAAAATCAGGATATCAGGATTTTTAGACATGTCAGACAGGATTTTGCATTTTGAGGCCTAGTAACTCTACACTAGGGTACCACCGCTATCATAGCTATCACTGATCTAATCCTATTTATACTACATAGGCGGAAGCGCTCATAGCCCGGCGGCTTGCGTCGATCCTAAGCGATCGACAAAGTTAAGCAACAGCGGGCGCGGTCGGTAGTCGGATGGGTGACCGCTAGTGGCAAAAATTTCTTGAGCGCATCCGTGCTTCGGAGGGCACGTAAAGCCGTCGGTCCCGGTTGTTATCGATTGATAGCAGTCGTTAAGCCATGTCGGAGGCCTTCGAGTGGCTTGAAAACTTTCGACACTGGGTTGGCCACTAACCCCTCCACCAATCCGCATTGGAGCAGCGTGGTGGAATATGCTCTAAGCCTCCTCAGTAATGAGGAGAGACCCGTGCTCAGTAGTGGGCCATTAGTGGGTTGTAGCTTAGCTTAGCTTAGGCGGAAACACCTACTAAAGAAGTTTTCAACCTGAATCGACAATAAGCATATAATCGTATGGGTGTTCGTTAACTGAGACCTGTATCAGTTTTCGGGATAAAAAGTTTATCCTACAGAAAAACAAATACTTATAGATAAATGATGTAATGTAAGGTTTTTATTATGAATCGATGAACGTAAGCAGTAAATACCTAGTTGGGTTCTTTTGAGAAGCCTACCAAAATTGAAATGTTGCAAGTTTGCAACCTGCGTTATGGTTACTATACGGGATAGCCGTTCAAAGAGTCCTAGGACTTCTAGGTTCGATTCCCAGCCAGCGAGGTAGAAATTTGAATGATGAGAAAAATTTAAGTTCTTGGTCTGATCATTATTGTTTAATTACTTTTCATTATAGGTACATTTTTAGAGTGTGTACAGCGATTTTAAGATATAGGGCAAGAGCAAAGTAAAAATATGTCGAAGTATGCGGTGTGAGGTGAATAGAAAAAGTAAAACGGTTCAATATGATAATAATATATGTACCTATTGCTTGCGAGCGCTTATATAGCTAGAGGCGGGCCTGTAAATAACAATACCTAAATATTTGAATTCCACATAATTTTAAACAATTTATTTTTTGTTCTTTGTTCAATTGAAGCGTAAGCCGCCTAGCCGGGCTATGGCGCGGGTAAGCTCGTAACTCGCGGGCCGGTCAACCGCGCTGGTGGTAAGCTTGACTATGCAACCACCCTAAGTGATCGACAAAGCAACTGCGGGCCGCGCGTTTGGTAGTTGGCCGGGTGGCGAAAATTTCTTGAGAGCTTCTGTGCTTCGGAGCTATCTATCGAGATAGTAGTCGTTAAGCCATATCGGAGGCCTACCGTCGCGTCGCGTCGATATGAAAACTTCCGATTCTTTGGTTGGCCATTCCCCTCCACCAATCTGCATTGGAGCAGTGTGGTGAGTTATGCTCTAGGCCTCCAGAATGATGGGGAGAAGCCCGTGCTCAGTAGTGGGTCATTTATGGGTTGCATACTTGCATCTTGCAACCTGCTAAAAAAATATTTAAGTAATAGGGCGAGAGAAGAAGACGCTTGATATCTAATCGATAACATCGCCTGTTGTATTAATTTCTGTGTAATAACATAACATTATGGTGTACAATAAAATTAAGAGCATTTTGTGTTTTCTTATAAAGGTTGTGTTTACTTTTAAAGCGAATTTTATTTGTAAACAATCTGACATTTCCCAAACCCTTTACAGGGAGTTCTATAGGGAAATTGCCATTGTGTTGTTTTGAAAAGCTCTGCGAGTAATTAGCCAACTTGAATTGAAAGTTACCCGTTTCATGGAGTTATAGGTACTAGACGAATTAATGTTAATGATCGAACTAACGGGAAGTTAACTTTATCTTTAAGGAAATATTTAGTATTTATTCTGTTACCTGATTGGTAGAGTACAGTTTCAAAATTTGCCTAGAAGAGATCTAGATGAGAGAGAATTACTCCTGGCGGTTTTCTTTTAATTTGTTATGCCTACGACTTCATTCGCGTGTAGTTTCAATAATTTCAGATTTTCGATTTAATTATCTCAGGAATTGCTCATCAGGCGAAACAAATTTACTAGGGCGTCATTTTTATAGCTCTTATGGTTTACTAGCTGTTGTCGCGGTATTCACTTTAAATCCATTGTAAAAATCCATGCCAGCTTTTGTAACGAAAGATCACTATAATATAAACTATCTCCGTGCCAAACATCCTAATACATTGAGTAAGTAGTTTTCGATATTTTGTGATGAGTGCGACTGCGATGGATGAGTGAGACCTCTCTGCATCTCTATAGCATCTATCCACTCCACATCTCGTATCACCAGTACCCGGTAAACCAAAACTGCCCTCGCCTCACTCACCACATCTCATGCACCACCTGCTGATCTTGCTCATCACACTTGCGTACAGGTATAAAACTCCTCCGTTACACTGTTAAGGAAAGTAACACGTTTATAAAATACCTACTAAAATTAGGTACTTATTCAATTACATAATATTATAATAAAGGGCAAGATTTGTTTGTAATCGATAGACTCTGTAACTGTAATAAATAATTTACTAAACTTTTTGTAATCAAGTACAATTTTTTTTATGGAATTAAGATAGCAAACGAGCATGCAGCACCAGACCCTTCCGCTGCCGCCCATAACAATTACTGTGACCGACCTAGAACTAAACTCCTTTGAGTTTAGTTTGAGACTAGTATGGTTAGTCCAGTAATTAGTAGATGGTGTTAGAATATTAGTTGGTTAGTTTGTTAATAAGTGTGAGGACAGGCTGGACAAGGACTGTTAGTGATAATTAGTCCTGTAAGTTAATGTTAGTAATAGTCCAGTTAGTTGTTGTTAGTATGAGTCTCGTTCTAATTCGGTCACAGATGCGTTGCTACCCCTGAGGACTGAGATGTTCGCCTCTAAAAAAGTGTAACCGGCTCCACACCTTCCTATCCGAAACACAGTAATTGTTCTTAAAACAATTATTTCACGGTAGGATTGGTACTAGGTGCCGTGGCGGGCGCTGGTACTTCCCCGGGTGAGCTCTAGGCCCTTACCACCTGTAAAAAAATTTTCAATTCTAACTCAGTCACAATTACGATTGATAATATTTTACGATTTTAGTTCAAATACCTACATTTTTTTTCGTATTATTCTGTATTTTTTTAGTTCTTGTAGCACCACAAATAAAAAAGATGGTCATTGTACCTATAGTTAATGTTTACGACTCTCATGAGCATTGCTTTTTCACAACCGATGTTGGTCGCTTAAACCTGAGTGTTGAATGAGGTCGGGTAATTACGTTGAAGTAAATTTTCTTGTTATGAAAAAATATGTCATAATTTATTATTTTTTGTGTATGCATAAATATACTTTGAAATAATAAAATATGTGTTCAACTACTGTATACTTAAACACAAGAAAATCGTACTTTCCTTGGATACAGATCGGAGTATGAAAATGATCAGTTTTTGTTTTATAATGTTCATTCATGAAGTAGGTACTTACTTGGGAGATACTTAGCAAAATTATTATTACCTATCAAAAATATTACTCTTCCGCGTACCTATACATACGCGACCCACATTTCGAGCGT
This sequence comes from Hesperia comma, assembly GCA_905404135.1. NCBI lineage: Eukaryota > Metazoa > Arthropoda > Insecta > Lepidoptera > Hesperiidae > Hesperia > Hesperia comma. Next base: position 7,044,449 of record FR990018.1, read on the forward strand.
GAAACTCATTGCAACGCCCTGCATATGACCGAATTTATTTCTCTGAGATTTAGTATCCCATTCCATGTTGAAAAGTAGGATTTGCTGAGATAGTTGAGATGCCGTCCGTAAAATCAATGTAGGTGTTAGGATCAGCAAGTGAGTTGTGAGGCTCGGAAAAGTAGGCGACGCCGGGGCTAGCCGGAGATAAATCAAAAGGGCTGAAGCTTGAAGCTTTTCCGCGTCGGCCGGGGCGGCGACCGTAGCTACGGCGGCGTAGCTCGTGGCTCGTCCTTAATGAAAAGCGCGGCCCGCGCAGCCCCTCGCCCCCCGCGCCCCCCGCCCGCGCCCCTCGCTCGGAGGCTGCCAGTATCCCGCGAACCGCGTTGCCGACCTCACACGTACGGCACTCGCTCATATCTCGTCTACACCTCGGTTCCTTCGCTAACTATTACTAATTAATAAAACGAGTGTTCGTATCGACATTTAAGTTATATTCGGCTGTGGTTTAATATATAAATGCACGTTGACCGGAACGCGCGCTGAAATGGAGGCAGGAAGCGGGTAGGGTGGGTCGCTTTGTCCGCGAGGCACTACGCCCGCTATGGAGGCTGCCGCGCAGCATCCCTCCGATGTTATCTACCTCCACGCTACGCACACACCTACAGCGAGTGGTTGCCCGCGATATTAATTAGGCCCCATTTTATAGCTCGTTTTGAACTTAATTTGTACGTTTTCGCGCTCTTTGCTGAATAACGTCGGCGCACACAAATTAATTAATTTTAATGAACGCGTACACCCTTTACCCAGATTTTTAATAGGCCTTCAGTTTTTATACAAGTTTTCAATATTGAGATAATGGATAAATAAGGGACGATGTTCGTTTAAGGTAGGTGGTGTCTATCTGTCTATATTAATCGATATTATAAGTTTTTTTACTGTAATGGATACTACCTACATAAGGTGATACGAATAACTAAGTAATTTTGTACTTAACAAAACGTTATAAAAAGTGGGGTCATTCAGTCAGTCAGGTAATTCATCAGCGTTCATTGAAGTCGACACATTCACTCTCTAAGAGTTTTAAATCAACACGAAAACGTCAGTCTAGTTCGGTCTCGAAACAGTGATTAAATCAGCGGATTTCAATGGTTTCATTCAATTTCACTGCGAAGCAAATTCTCTATTTAACTTTTATTGTATGTAATTATTATTAATTGACTCATCGGAAACACTAGGTTCAATTACGCATGACTTTACTTACGTTGCAACTCCAGTTGTTACGACTTACGAGATATAGATCATATTAATGATACTAATTCTACTATGTATGTTCTTTGATTATAACCTAACGTTTCCTTTAATGTTGCACTTCTTATCAGTATCAGTGGATTATGCATAAGACTGGTTTTAAAAGGTCAATTCTAGTCAAAATATTGAAATAAATAAATGTCTCGGTCGTACCATCGGACTAGAATTTCCGTGTCATCCGCACAGACCCGAGAGCAAGCATTAATGTGTCACATAAATATGCCTTGGCCGAGAATCGAACCCAGGTCCTCACACTTCCCAGGGTGGGCCACTTTTAACTAGGCTAGTGGGTCGTATAAATGTCACACAAATTGCTATTGCTAAGGGTTAGACGTTACAACGTTAAACAATTGAACAACAACCATGACAAATTACTTTTCTGCTCCGGGTGAGAGTCGAACTCCGGTCTTAATTGATAGGCAGTCTCACCAAGTCACCTACAGGGTCGTTTGTTGTGTTGTTCTGTGTGGTGTTATATAAAACAACTGTTTAAGTTCTTCCGGGATCAATTCCGGTAAACATCCGGGGATACTCCCGGAAGACGTCTTCCGGCACTACCTACGGAAGGGATTTGTTGAAGCAATGGCGTAGTACCTACTTTACTAAAGAGGTTGTTAAAAGCCAAATTCGAACATACCTACATTTAATTTCAAGTCTCACCACATGTTACACTCCCTAGTAAATCATTCATTTCAACGTCGTTAGCAGAATTAGGTTGTCGAACTCGAGTGCACTTGCAGTAGCGTAATATTAGGTAATGCTCACAACACGATGTTCACCTTAGGAATGTCACGGACTTTATCGTATTTCATATACGATAATACATTTATTTCTTAACTTCAAAAGATTTTAATCTTTAGGTGTAGTAATTTAGTGCGTCCTTTACGGTTGCACATACGTTTGTTGGTATTGCGCCCTGGGGGGTTATTTTTCAAATTTATGTTGCGACGAGCTCTTGTGCGTCGTCGTAGGGATACCAACGCCTCATCATCATAAAAATGGTAAATATGTTACATAGGTACGCCAAACGATATTTGAACAATAGAGCACCTTAAATTACACACAGCCCTATAGGATTTCTTGTCGCGGGTGCCATGAACGGCGCGCTCTATAGATCGTCGTGATTGTCTGAGATTTGATTCGATTTACCTCGGCAGGTATCTGACAGATGTCGGAAGCTCGCGCATTACGACGTCCCGGGAGGCATTCCTCCGGTTTCATCGTGCCGGATGCAGGGTGGCTCGAGCGCGTCTCAGTCTGATATGCAATGATCTTATTTGGATTTAGCTTCGTGTCATGTGCTTGTGAAATTGTTAAGTGATGTTCCTGTGAGGACTTTGATAGAGATGGAGGGCTATATTTTCATCTTCGTTATTTAAAAAATAAAAATAAACTTGGATTTTTATTGGAGTATGTATTCTTGTGCGTATGTGTGTCACAAACTGTAAGGAATTTAAGCTTGGTAAAAATTATGGAATTTTTGATTATATAAATATGTCTTCACAAACCTTGTTTTTTTAAATTCAAACACATATCTATAAAATACAAACTATAACTGTGCTAAAACTAACTTTATGTCACTAGTTTCAGATGTTATATTATCAGAGGACTATAAATTTGCTAACTTTTATATCCGTTTGCCATCCCGATATAAAACTACCCATAATATAGCCACTGTAAAAGGAAAATTGTTGACCTAAAACGAGCGACGCCGCTCTACGATCCAGTTGGGAGTTGGGAGTTAAAAATTTTACGTCTCGAAACTTTTGCTGGTTTTAATTCGAAAATATTAACCTCGTTTAATATTTTTGGTTGCAGTTATAAGTAGATATGATGTGAAATTAACAAAATTGTGTGTTGTAGAAAAATATGACGGAAACGTTGTTTTTTATTTACCTTAATAGAAAACTGCTAATGTAGGTAGGTACTTTCATTAGCAGTTTTAGCATATTAAGTTCATAAATATTAAGTACATAAGACGAACCCTCCTCAAATCTAAGAATATCATAAGCTTCTAAGAATATTAATCTTCAGAAAAGTAGGTACCTACTTTTAGTTTTTATTTCATAGATTCAACTCAAACCAAGAAATTATTTATTGTTTGTATAAAGTAAAAATCACCTGATAGGTACACATATTTTGGTTTAGATACAAAAAATATCCAAAACTATCCAAACTAAAAACCTGACATTTAACCTGCTATTTGTAACCTATTGTTACACTGTTGCCGTAAAACAAGAATACATAAATTAAAGTACATATTTAAATACTTCCTAATGTGGTACAGTAGAATGTACATCGCGTTTTACTTTCACGCACGTGCATTTAGGATGCACATCGCAATAGCAAGTAGGAGAACGTAACACTATCTCACCGACATGTGTATTGACGACATTGTTATTTCCAGATGTTTCTACTAAGAATTTAAGATGTTTGTAATCTTAATCGTACATCTATAATAAGTATTATAAATGCGAAACTCTGTCTGTCTGTGACATTTTCAAAGCTAAAACACCGGCCCGATTTGGATGGAATTCGGAATAAAAATAGTTAAAGGCATACACATAGGCTACTTTTTTAAAATCAACCCCTAAAGGGTTGGAGATAGGGGATGAAAGTTTTTATGAAAAATCTAAACCGCTTGACTGATTGCGATGAATTTTCTCAGGAAAATAGTTGATGACGTAAAGCGAAACATAAGCTACCTATGTTTTTAAAAACCAATCCTTAAGGAACTGAAATAGGGGATGATTCCCGATGTATACCTACGATGTAATTCTATCATCATGTCGCTTGTCTGCTCATTTTAACAGTTATTTCTGTAACAAACAAAACACCCTTTTTAGAGTTTTATATACGAGCTTGACCAGACGGGCATCAATTTTAGCTGAGGTTTGGCATACTTTGAAATCGCTGCGAATTCTAAGTAAATATCATTGAATATCATGTTGGATTTCTCGTCTATCGCTATGTGATCCAAGTGTCGTTTAAATGACAAGTGACGCACTACAGAAATACTTTGATACTTACTATTCAAATGTAACTCCATAACGATTTTTGAAACATTTACTTAAAAGTGAATTTTAACCAAATTTTAACGCAACTGAAATATTTTCATAACCCAGCTAGATTAAATTAATTACGGGAAATGATGTGATTTCCTCTGTTTGAAATATCTTTGATAACCAAATGTTTCTTTATCACTGACGTAATATGTAATTACATAAAGAGCACGTCATACATATTTCTTTGTTATTGCATTGTATTTATATAAGAAATTAGAACTCAGAAAACTGATAGCGTTATCTAGTCTACCTGTTGTCAAACCAAGAATGTGTTATTAAGATTGCTTTACTAAACTGAAACAATTCGAAAAAGTGACATAGTTTAAAGCCATGAAAAATTCATTCATTTTAGCACAGATTTTAGGACGAGAGTCCTCCTTTGTCATTAAGATATTTCAACGAATCTGAACCGCATTCAATTTGTTTTCATCAGCGACTTTTTTATTGGCAGATGGATTCATTTCACATTAATGGATACGTACAGCATGAAGACATATTCTGAAAATAAATACATACTTACGTGGGATCGTATCATAAAGTAGATGTTGAGATATTCCATTTTAAGGGGAGCTTTGACGTCGTAAATACAAACAATTTTAAATAAGACGTAAAGAACAAAGAGGAAAGAACAACAAAGTAAACATTTATTTAGACAAAGATTTTACAAAAGCAAATTGAACTTGTTAGGGATGGAATTCAAAATCTCTACTTACTTTTCAGATAGTCTTGAATTCAATTACGCTACTGAACCGATAGAAGTGAATAAAAGTACAGTATAAAAAATTTAATCTGCAAATTGTACCTACCAAGTATACTATAATTTATTTAACAAAATAATGGTGATACCATTAATCTTGTCAGTGTCTGGCGTACCATAGTTTTACGGCCTTTTGTGAGTGCTGGGTGTTGGCGGTACAAATCGATTAACTCAGTACCAAATGTACCAATCATACACGACACTATCACATTCGCTGTTTTGTCACTCGCTAACGGCGATGTACGACGTCCGAGCATTTCCTGTTACTAACTAAATTCCTATTCATAGTTTACTCACATCCCTAATTTTGTTACGCATTCTAGCTGATGATTCAGATTGAGTTTTAGACTCAGGAATTTTCGAAAGGAAATAAAATTATAAATAAAAAATGCGTGAGTGTCGTAGAACACTCGGTTGGAAGGAAGTCATATTGTTGCTCTTTAACTGTGACATTTGAACTACTGACACACCTGACAGCTGACGTATCTGACCTGAGCGCTGGCTCTTTATTGGCCGCAATGAATATAAGTGACAGACAAGCGCGTATCTATGAGTGGGCTCAGCCAAATGCATATATTTCTATTTACGTCACGCAAAAATTTTACAGTATTCATTTGCCAGCTACCATCCGTACTATGACAAGACACCTATGATAAGGTAGTTTATTCCAGAATTTAGTGAATTACAGAGACAGTTTAGCACAATTATTTCATTTGCAATTTTGAAGTATACGTTAGTAATAGGGGGGTCGGTTGCTTTCGTGATTTAGAAGTCTTCTCTTGACGTTTGTCAAGATTACCCAGCACCAATGCTGCACAGACTAAATGGGAGATATTTGTACATGTTGTGAATCATAAACAGAATTAAGGAGTTTTAATTAGTCTCCTTTCCTTCTTCAAGACCAGCTTCTGTTTTCGAGGTTCGCGCACGCAGAAAATGCTTTCGTTACAAGGCCATTTGTGAATAGGGTGGTTTCATTACAGCATTATTCATTCTTTATTATAGTCCATTGTTGGTTTCGCCTGCTTTGTACGAAAGTGGGCTAGCGTAAATTAACTTCCAGTTATACCTATTCAGGAGTAAATTTTTTTATAAATAGACACACAGGTGTTAGTAATAAGCAAGAACAGCCGAAGTTTCTACTTTTTCTTCAGAACCAGTTTAAGGTAATAATCACCATGCCATGGTAGTAATTCCCTTGGAGACCTACGCCTGGAAGAACTCAAAAGAATCTTTGGACTTGATCAGGCCGTATTGAAGCGGTCTAAAATACCTGACCCCAATTACTGATGGCTTGTCGACAAAGACATATAAAATGACAAAGACACGAGGTACTTTCTGGAACCTTCAGCTTTCAAATCTTCAGCTGAAAAACGTCGAGTCGATTAGCGGCTGTTCCAAGTGGTAGCTAGCCAGGCAAGTGTCACGAAATTAAAATACAATAAAACTACTAAATCCTTACGCAAAGATCTGCTATCAAACCAACCGGTGATAGCTTCTGTAGTTTCTGATGCCCTGTTTTGCCGGTATGAGTTTTGTGTTAGTATTTAAGGTCGTCATAATATGGAAAAGTGTTATTAATTATCGTTATCATATATGCAAATTTCAATGGAGTCTTTAATGAAATCGATTATTCCGTTACATTTATTATGTTTTAGGAATTTACTGAATTATTAATTTAGTTAAATAATAGGTACCTACTGAACTGTAACCGGGCCACCTTTTATTGATTACGAGAGAGAAGAGAAACGATTGATTTCAATACATTACAATTATTTAAGTAGCGAAAATTATTTCCATTAGATTAAACAAACCACAAGTGAGTTGACTTTCAAAAATGAGATTGTACCTAATTGTAACAATGTCTTTCATGAGTAATAAATATAATAGGCATATTTTTTTATTTACGACATACTTACGTATATATAATATTTTGGGTAATTTATCACCGCTTCAACAGTTCGCCATTAAAATACGAGTAAATACATAAACACAGGTACCTACAATGGGAAGGTCGTAAAACGACCACACGGAGTGTTCGTAGACTTTTATAAATATTTACGTTGTATTCATTTGATGTTCCTCCTGCAATATTTCTATCTGCCATTAGCTGTGTTCAATTTTAAGATTTATTCGCTTGTAATAAATGAGGTTTTCAATTCAAAACCATTGCCGTCGCCAGGACGATCGGTCCAGAAATAGACATCGTATTAGTCTCAGACTAGGATGCGGGCGTGTTTTGGTCATTCATTTCCGGGTTTTGTTTCGGACTACTCGTTTTACAGCTTAAGTACTTAGAGCCACAATAATATTTGCGGCTTTTAGTACTTAAGCTTTAGATTCTACCATTGGATTTTACATGCATACAAAATAATACAGTTTCCCTGGTTATAGACGTTTACTTATTTCCTTTTTATTTTTTACAGTTTTAAATAAAGCAGTACTTTAAAATTAATACAGACATTTGAAATATAATAATAATAAATATGGATACTTTATTAAAATATTTGGAGTACATATTCTTCGTCTGTGGGGTCCTGAGGCTTGTTATCTTTTTAGTAAAATAGTCAAAAATAAAAGTTACGATATACAATCCCAGAACTGCTCGGTTGATCATTTCATAAAAAATTTGGAAGCTGATGTTAATATTTTTAATGTAATGTAAACATAAATAAATTTAATTTACAACAACAACTACATTTAATTGTTATCAAAAGTAATAAGCGAAAGGTAAACCTCATCTGAAATTCCCTCAAATTACGTAGATGTAAAATTAACTTTTTAAACGCAAAGAGCAAAGGTTGCCGGAATCATGACACCATGAAATAACCCAAGATTAAGCCAAATATGGATATAACATGTACTGTGGGATCCTTCCAAGTTATTAAGCATTGTCAATAACGTGAACTACATTTATGATTATGTTTGACGATAGATCCAATTGACATGTATTTTGGGAAGTAATCGCTGAGCGTAGTATTCAATCACATCGGAAATAGTCCTTGAAGTCTGATTTAATAATCTCTTTTCCGCTGTTCGTTCAATTTACTTGTAACTAGAGAACCGCCCGCGCTTCGCTTCGGGACCCGTAGGTAACAGCCGCGTAGGTCCCGCTCCCGTAGGAATCTCAGCTAAAAAGTAGTCTATAACATTTGCCTATGACTTAAGTAAATTACATGTAGTATTTGATAGTGTGATTCAGAACTTGCAAATGAACTTTACTAACGCCATCTATTAACAACTCCAGAACTTAATATGTAGCAACTAACAAAACATCGATCTTCCCATGGGAATGAGATGTTTTTCCGCGGTAAAAAGTAGCCTACGTCACTCTCCACCCTCCTAACTATCCCCACACACATAAACCATACCATATAATAGCTTTGTTGCGACGTGAAAGAGTCACAAACAAACAAACAAACACACTTTCACATTTATAATATTAGTAAGGATTCACAGACAACATTTGAGTACAATTCAAATGCGTTTGATTTTGACAAACGAATTGAAGTTGATAACAGTTAAGTCGACTTTTTCAATTAGGTACCTTCGTTTGTTACCTTTATTATAATATCTACCCAATGTATCTACCTACTCATTATCGGTTACTGATACATTTCTATCCCCACTAAAACACCAGACCTAAGCAGCTAAGTAGTATGGACAAGAAGTATCTATACCCAAACTAAATTTAATATTTGCTAGCGAGCATAATATAATTTTGCCACAAATTGTTTCCTATCAATTATGTGACATGTCAAATTTACGCTCCCTCGAACGAGTCCTCCTCGTCACGCTGTCAAGGGAGTGTCACGTCATTTCTTTTAATTTCCCCTAATGAGTGTCACGCTAAAGAAACTTCCGGGGAATTTATGAAAATACAATATTTATCCATCGACATTCGGGCATTAATTGCTACTGTCTTTTTAAAAATGGTCACAAGAACAAAACAAATTGTACACCAGAACATATAGAAATTAAAGGTTTTTATTTAACCTTTTATTGATTGGTTGAAATGTACCTATATTTTATTGCTTTTCAAGTATACATTTGGAATTGATATTAGCCCATTCCTGCTTTTAGTTTATGGTGACAGTCTTAAAGTTTGACAGTATTTAAATTTAGATTTAGATTTTTAAGTCTTATTTTAATCCTGCATGCCTTTATTTTTCCACGTTAAAAATTGTGTGTGAAAAGTTGCTAACCTGTGACGTGTCTATTGTTTTAATCATTCGAATATATTAAATTGGCATTAAACATTATCCTTCAGGACATGAGAAAAAACCGAAGCCCAGTAATCTAACAGAACTAAGGTGTCATAACTATTCATTTCTTCATGCAGGTAGCACTCATCTCTATGATAATAAATAAAATTCCCAAACCAGGTATTGACTTGGTTATTGGGCGGCTAAACACGTTACATAGGTAGATTTTGTAGCACTTCCCCTTCGAGATTCATTTTCAGACCTTCGTCATACTCTGTGACATTTTGTAAGACACGTTAGCTACAATGAATCAAAATTTGTCCGATAGAGCCGAATAAAGCGCGAGTACCTACAGATAAAAAAGGTACAAAATGTACCGAATTGCAAACATAAAACATGATCTATATATATGTATTTAAGACATTTTATATGATACCTACTATATATAAATCATCAAGATTGAACATTCATTCGTTAGTTTTACTATGCAGTATTAGTTTAGATACTGTTAAATTTCAAAATTAACTTCCTTACTACGCCCATGGTTATGTCTCTGCATTAGGGTATTAAGGAACCGGACAGGCCGACGGTTTTCCAATTACAACAACTGATTATTATTTTTTAATTTTTTCTTACTGAGTTGCCTGGAAGTGCCTAATTGCTTGCGATAATGCTGCCCATTATTTTGTTTCAATTTATTGTAATTTTATGTGAAAAGTCTAAATGCAAAACAATAATTTTATACCAACGTTGAGGAGTTCCCTTGCCTGGAGCCACACTTGAGCTAGTATTCGCTGCTTGTCGTAAAATTACATTGTCATCATTACTCCACTATGCAATTTCAAGTCCGTAGAGCAAAAAGAACTAAGTAGCTTGCAAGATTTGCCCCGAAAATTAATACATTGGTTTAATCATACCAGTTAAATAAAAACCGTTTAAAAACCTTGTAAAACAAAACGGTTAAAGGACTTCGCACATTACAACGACTCCACGCCCACTCGACGCCAACTCCACTCCGTTCCCACTCCGACCGTTTTGTCAACGACCGACGACCGACAAACGAGTCGACCACGCGTGGACGCATGCGCTCCAGTCATTTATGTTTTAGCGATCCACTAGCGATCGACGAGTCGACCGCTAAACGTCGGCGCACGATCAACGCGTGGCCCACTCGTTGGAGTCGAAACGGCGTCGGTGAGCAGTGGGTGGAGAGTAGTCCACGTTTTTCAAGTGTACACTCGAAATTCAACCGTAACGTCCAAGATATAAGGATCTTTATTCAATGCTCACATTTGAGTTGCTCCGTAACCGCGTTGGCGTGGCGTTGTTGTAATGTGCGCAGTCCTTAAAGCGATGACACACGAGTGTCATCAAACAGGATAACTTTCACACCGTCTATGCAGAAACCGAGCGCATTACGCAAACCGCTACGCACTCACTAAATCCTGGGCATATGTTCCTATCAGCATATAAATCGTGGAGTTACGAGGTGGTCCGGATCCACTCGCGTAAGAGAGCCTTCCCCATTGCATCGGAATGATTTGAGGCCATATCAAATTGTCTGCTTCCTCGCGCAGCTGCCAAGTCATAATTGCCCTTATATACTTCGCCACAGGATACATAGTTACTGAGACCCTGGCACGGGAATTCGAAACAGTGGCACAGGCAGGATGATAAATGCGGTAACCCTGATTAGTAATTCGCTGTGTCTCTTGGTAGCACTGATCGAATTATGAAATTGCTTGATACGTTCATCTCGGTGTTATGATGCACTATTCCGATTGAATTTTGCTTTACGAATGCATTTCAATTGAATCATACAACTCATGTGATACCGAGTGTGTGTGACGAATATATTGTAACAGTGATTTCAGGGTGACGTAAATGGTTTTTTTCATGAATAATTGATGATAGAGATTTACATTAGAAGGTCTGGGAGATTGCCAAAGGCAGTGACGCGATTTTATGAGTGTTTCCTGGCTTTAGGGGGCGTGTTGTTTGTCTCATATCACATGTGACTTTGCTAGTTGATTGTAGGGACTCTAGTTGATTGTAGGGAGTAGATTTTCAACTGTAGTCATAGCCAGGTGGATTGCATGTTGTGCTCCTGAAAAAGGGCAGTGCTTCGAACCCGACACACTTTTCAAATTAAAAAATAATATGTGACGTTTAGAAAATAATCAGGTACACTAGCTTTAATGAAGGAACGCATCAAGAATAAACAACATGCATATCAGATCAGGGACTTTTCCTAATGTTCTCAAAGGCGTGTGAAGGGTTTCGAAGACAATTGACTGCAATAATAATTCTACTTGATCATGTACTTGATGGTATGTTGAAAATGGAATGGTGGTGTAGTCTAGGGTGGTAAAGCATATTTGTGCCCGCAATATTAATCGATATGCAACGTTCCTTGGCTACAAGTAAGATGTACACCCGCTATAAAATAAGACAAAAGTACCTATAGCTTCGAACGAGAATGGAATGAGACATCCCGTGCTTCCTTTTCATTCATTAATCTTTACAAACACGCGTGGATCTAATACTTATGTTCCGTCCTCCTTTCAATTCATGTCCATCCATCGTGTTATGTGCATCGAATAAAGTAGTGTATTCATGTACCGATATCGTGTTTCAAATCAAACTTACATCTGTGCTTCGGCCCTTTCTTGTGAATGTGATGACCTGAACCCATTAAACACGGTGTAAAATTGTGTTTCTTTCAACGTTAACAGTATGCTATTTGATTTGATACAAATATTTTCTTGTTAATATTTATTAAAACGGCAACATGACCAACATTAAATTTAATTTACATCATAAAAACATGTTTACAATGAAGAGGTTCCGTATGCTCTGTAAATTCCATAAACATTGAAAGTCTGTTTTTTTATCACGTAGAGTAATTTAACATTCGGGTGCCGCGAGTACCTATTACTATTTTTTTTAATAGTGATGGACCACGATCGTTAGGAAGTTATCCGATGATGTTTTGCGATTAATTTCTATTTTCGACTCATTACTAGTTACTAATTAAAGGCAAATTATTCCTAAAACCTAAATTACTCATATGCCAAGCTTTTATCTGAATTTTGAATGCTATTTTAGAATTTGCATTTAAGTCACTTTGACTTTCACGCCTATATTTACTTTATGAAATTAAACGACTAGAAGTAGGTACCTAACTCATAGTACGGGAGGCCATGATGCTGAATCTGGATTTACTCGAGCGTCATAGAGACCTATTGGGTTGCAAAGCTTAGATGATAAGAAGAAAAAAATCCATACTAATATTATAAATGCGAAAGTCTGTCTGTCTGTCTGTGTGTCTGTCTGTCTGTCTGTCTGTGACGTTTTCACGGCTAAACCACCGGTCCGATTTGGATGAAATTTGGAATGGAAATAGTTGAAGACCCAGAGTCACACATAGGCTACTTTTTTTTTCAAAAATCAACCCCTAAAGACTTGAAATAGGGGATGAAAGTTTGCATGAAAAATCTAAACCGCCTGACCGATTTCGATGAATTTTCCCAGGAAGATAGTTGATAACGTACCCCTTTTCCCACTTTCCCGGTTCGCGATATAAACGAATTCCACGCGGGCGAAGCCGCGGGCGAAAGCTAGTGTTATATAATGTATACCTTTTCATCGGTGGGGGAAGCGGCTATAGATCTTTAAATATGTAAAAAAAAACTGCCGCATGGACATACTCGAGCGCGTCAGATATTGATACCATCAATGGCCTACGTATTATTAATAATGTACGTACTATGTTAATCTGACCATCTGCATGATGGGGGTGATCGTACTTAAGGGTTGAAAATGATTTAAAAAAAAAATTACTCGAGCGCGTCAGACTTTCTAAGGGGGTGTTATGTGCACCAAAAAAAAGCTCTAATTCAATAATCTGACGATTTGGATGTGACCCAAACTTGCAGCCATTATACTAATGTGCAAAAAAAATCGCCATTTTGAAATACTCAAGCGCGTCAGATTAAGATATATATGGTTCATCTTTATGTCCTAGACTTGCTGTCTCTTAATCTGACGATTATCTAGAGGGATTTCCCTAATCTGCCAAAAAAAAAATTAAATCATTGAACTTCATTAATAGAAAAGCTCAGGAAATAGCATGCAAATAAAAAAGTGTATGTTTTTAAGTAGAATACTTGTATTTACATAATATAAGGGCCGTAATATCAATCATAGTTTAAACTATGCTTCAGAGTTTAGTCACGAATTATTTCTTAAGATCAACGGTAGATAATCGATCAAGTCCAGTTTAAATTATTTAATCTCTCCCGAAGGTTGGTTAAAAACCTCCTTGTGAGATTAACCTTTCGTTTAATTTGACGTTTCTTCAAGATAGTTTTTGAGTTATTCATAATAATGTGTATTGAATTGATGGTAGTTGCCTCATAACTTTTGACTGGGTGTTCCGATTTTTATAATTCTTTTTTTATTCGGAAGCTGGTGCTTGTCTTGTGATATTGTATAAATTTGAGCGCCCTCTAATGGGCAGTTTTTGAGTTATTTTTAATAATGTGTGTTTATGGTCGCTACCTCATAACTTTTTACTGAGAATTTAAATTTTCATCCTTCCATCCTTTTTTTTAATCGAAGGCTTGTCGTATGTTTTCGTATAAATTTGAGCGAAATCTGACGGGTACTTTTTGATTTATCTCTACTTATCAATTTTGAACATTAAACTTTAATGGCGAATTTTTGTTATTTCGGCTCTTATAAATCGTCAGATTATATATTTTTCGTTATCCTTGAATCATTTCCTTCAAAATAAAAAAAAATCAGCCACGCTCGAGACTGTCAAGATGGCGTTTTTTTAACAACTTTGTAGCTCTCCCCTTTCATTGCGTCATTCTCAAATTGTCAGATTAGTGGAATATACACTTTTTAGCATGTAATTAACTCACCCTACCTTAATCTGACGCGCTCGAGAATGTCTGATGATCAATTTTTTTTTACTAATCTGATCCTTTATTCTTGAGGCGCGGCCTTATATATGGGGCTCATATTTGGTGGAGGTACTTAACTGGGTACAAGGTACCCCCTGTACCATAATCTGCCGCGCTCGAGTAAATCCAAGAATCCCCTCTTGGGCTCCCTAGCTATCAAACATAATTTTGTTTTATCAGCACTAACATCAAATCGAATATCCATTTATTCAGAATAGTACGAATTTCAGTTACACTTCGAAAGTAAAACCATGACGAATTAGTAATGAAATGATGGTGTTGATACGGTGATACTAGTGATACAGTGGGATTTCTTTAACAGATGTTTTGATGAGGTCATGCAGAGCATTGCTCTTAGACTTTTATGTTTCGATTACATTATATAAGTAGGTACAACTTGAATGTTAAATACGTTAATATGTGTTCGTAAAATTATTTAATTTCCAGTAAGTAAACTAAATATTATGTATATTTTGTATATCTGCTTAAATAAAAATACACAGTAAGACATTGCACTGAAAAGAAAAAAAAATCATACAACTTCCATCTTAATTAGCTTATCCAATGAACTCATATTCACGAGTTTACGAGGTTTACGAGGAAGGTGAAGGGTTCCACCTCTCATCGTCTTCGTCATCAGATCAGTTCAATAGTATGATTTCATAGTATTGTCTAGGAACATACTTAATGCTACTTAATACGTATGTGTACTATTTTCAATCAATCAGATGTATGAAATTGAAAATTACGTTACATATTTTAAGGTCTTAAAAATAATAACTAAAATGTTTATTTCTAGTTAAAATATAAGACGATATTCAAACGATCATGTCGAAAGTTTTCTCTATTATTCAAGATTTAATTAGTTCGAGAAATTGCGCGGATAACAGCTGTTCTTATTAATAAAGAGTGTATTGATTTAATAGTAGTATTTATTGCGACAATAACTTATTAGTTCGATCTTCGTAGACCTTGCTCTACAAATCCGTTATAACACCCGCTGTCACCCATTTACGAGTAATATGCTGTTGACATTTAGGAACAGGTCACCTGTTATTTAATTAAAAGGCCCCGTGATATGAGAATAGATGAGTACTTAGAAAGGTTGAGTCTCAGTTAAGGTATAGGTAAGGTATTCTGAGATCCTGATGGGTTTACTGATATAAGATCTGAATAGTTACAATGCCAGTCTCCTATTTAAGGGTTTGCCGGATTTGAATGCAAACTTTCAATTATTAACCTTCATTGATGATTATCACTTGCTTTGGAAAAGGGAAACATGGTTACCTAAGTGTTGTGGTGTGTCCAATGTAATTAATAATTATCGATATATCGACATAGTCATTTATAGATTTCGACCCATTGCGATAAACATAAAACTGCGGGCCTGCGGGTGCCAGTTATCCATACTAATATTATAAATGCGAAAGTCTGTCTGTCTGTCTGTCTGTGACGTTTTCACGGCTAAACCACCGCTCCGATTTGGATGAAATTCGAAATGAAAATAGTTGAAGAACCAGAATCACACATAGGCTACTTTTTTTTTTCAAAAATCAACCTCTAAAGGCTTGAAATAGGGTATGAAAGTTTGTAAGAAAAATCTAAACCGCCTGATCGATTTCGATAAATTTTCCCAGGAAGATAGTTGATGGGTACGTCATCAACTATCTTCTTCCCTTCCCCACTTCGCGATATAAACGTATTCCACGCGGCCGAAGCCGCGGGCAAAAACTAGTACTTAATAAAGGGGATCCGCCAAAATTGACCCAGGCCCGGCGCGAAAGCAATGTATGTCAGTTTTTAGAGTAAATATAGTAAACATATAATATATATTCGGTTTCGCTAAATTCACATGCTAACATATTTTTTTTGCCCGTTGAATTTTCATAGGCGCTCTATGTAAAAAATACATTTTTAAGAGAAACGTCATTATTCATTGTACAATAACATTGTAATACTGTGATTATGGCATATGAGCATGTATAATGTATATTATATTAACATATTTTTCATTTGCAGTAAAAAAAATTATTTGAAAAAAATTAACTATGAAAAAATTAAGTAGAGTTCGAAACTATGAAAAAGTGGAAAATAATGGACTATAAAAAACTGCAAATGAAAGTCATTTCAATATAACTTACATGCTTATATGTCATAATCACAGTATTACAATGTTATTGTACAATGAATAATCACGTTTCTCTTAAAAATGTATTTTTTACATAGAACGCCTATGAGAATTTAACGAGCAAAAAAAACACGTTGGCAGGTGAATTTAGCAAAACTGAATATATATAATATTTTTAATATATTTACTCTAAAAACTGAGATACATTTCTTTAGCGCCGGGCCTGGGTTTTTTTTTGTATGGGATTTGGCGGATCTCCTTTAGTGTGCTATGATAATTTTCTTAAATCAAACATGTTACATGGTAGATTTGTCATAAAGAAACCTTCTTATAGACTTTTTAAACGCGCCTTAGCATCACCTTAACCCTCTGGTAGATACATATTAATTCTATTTATTTATGTGTTAAAGAGCGCGATTTGATATACGCCATATACCTAAGTGTATGCACCATTTCGTTAAAGAATCGATATTACTATGCGTTGTAGTGAAATATGCAATCTTATATTTAGACATACAATATACACACTATACACTATACACAATATACCACACAGTAGAAAGGTGCTGCTACAGTGCACCGTAACACATAAAAATGCTGTTACAGCAAGATAATATATAGGTAGGTATTAATATCACTTATATTTGCTAACACATGTGAGTAGGCCGTTCACACCATTGTTTACCATCGTCAGTACCTAATGCGTTCCGACAACACGAATAATTCATTGTTAATGCCATGTTCTTCCGTTGATCTATTATTCATAAACTTCTTACTTCTGGGTGAAAATCTCATCTCATGAGCACCTATAGAAAGCTCTTATTCTTAGCTTCACTGTACAAAATAAGAATCCGCTTTGATTTCGCCTTGGATTATTTTAACTCTTCAATAATTGTTTAAATCATGTATCATCATATGATGCGAATAATACACAAATGACAACTGTCGTGATAAATTGAAACGCCGTTAATTGATAAATGATCTTCATTATTTCATTTAAATTGACATTTAGGTTCATATTATTTATCGCTTAATTCATTTTATCGTGAAATCAGTGATTCTTTTGTGAAATTTTTTGTGGTTGGTTTGGTACAACACTATGTTTGATTTTAAACTTTTATCATCGCGGATTACACTCATTTTTACTATAATGCGGGTTACTCACGATATGTATTTTGGTGTGCCAATATTTCGACCCAGTTGCATGGACCACCCAGTTCAGTTCAGCCGTGACCACGATCCATGCACCTGGGTCGAAATATCGGCACACCAAAATACATATCGTGAGTAACCCGCATTATAGTAAAAATGAACACTATGTTTATTTGTGTATATTTTTTAATTTAATCTGACACAACTTTCCATAAGAAGTATTTGTACATACATATTTAGTTTGTTTATATTAAATTTTTAATCTTCCCCGATTTTTTTTCTTCGTGTCGTTTCATTAGAATTGATTAAGTTAAAGATAAACAAACATAGATAGGTAGGTACTATAAATGAATGATGATACTCGTAAATGATCATAGCCACTATAAACTATTAATTATGTGTCATCTCACTTGTGGGAAAATTTTAAAATACATTTGAATCATCTGTTAGACAATGGTTAAACTTCAGAAGTATCTATTTTTTCGGGACTCCATTCCGGGACTTCACGACAAATCTGAATCACCTCGCCCACATGTTTATAGCATCTGTCGCGTAATATATGAATTATTCATTCTCAAGAAAAGGGCGATATACTTGTGTCTTTTTTATGATTATTATGTGTGATATTTATCATCGCAGCCCATAATTGTCCCAAAGCTGGGCACGAGTATCTTCTCAAAATGAGAAAGTAGTGTAAAGTGTAGGTACTTAGGTGTAGTGTAGTACTTAGTAGTGTGTAGGTGATATTATTATTTTTATTTGCTCTGAGATAGTTAGGTACCCTAACTAGTGCTAAATCATAGTTGTTATTTGGTTGATAAACATATTTTTATGAAAAAACTAGTAAATCCACCCTCGCTTCGCTTCGGGAAACCAGTTCCTTCAAAAATCTGTATAAATTTTAACAAATTATGTTATTCCGATGCGCGATGTCTAAGCTATATTACTGCAAAGTTTCATGAAAATCCGTTCAGTAGTTTTTGCGTGAAAGAGTAACAAACCCACACTCATACTCACTCACTCACATACATCCTTTCAAACTTTCGCATTTATAATATTAGTAGGAAATACCCTTTAATATAAGAATCGTCGAGCTTCCAATCATATTCGCCGTTGTACTTGGCAAAAACCAATCAAGAATGACATTGTTTTAATGTTTCCCTACCATAATGAAATGAAAACATCGTTGGTGAGTATATAAGAGATTAAAAATACTCAAATGACTTTCGCATCGAACATTCTGCAGGCGATGTTTTAATGATACTTTTAAAAGAAATTATGAATAAATAAATGATGAATGATGAATGCTTAGATGCTCGCATTATGCTTAGCGCATACTTGTCAACTCGGAAGCTCTTTGGCAAATCCCTAAGGTGAGAAATCTTGAAGCTTTTCGTTATGAGTTTTTAAGCCTTATTCATTTATCTCATAAATTATTACCAAACTTACAGTAATAAATTACACTTCAGTTGATAAGTGATGCAAACTCCACAAACACTTAAGGCCTTAATATGAAATTTTATGAAGGCATTTGATACGACATACATTAGTTGATAAAAAGGTAAAATAATCTCTTCATGGTGACTACGAAAAGCTATTTATAATATGTAAAATTCTTCCGGTCGATGCAAAAGTAAAAGTTAATATTATGTGCGAGCAGTTTAACAATGATGAATACAAGAGGGAGAGAGAACATACATACCCAACCCGAGCATCAAAGAAACCAAAACTAATTGTACCTAAAGTTAAAAACTATTATGGTAAGCGCGAAAGACGCTGGATCACGCCAGTACGTTTAAACGATTTGCCACGAAATTTCATAGTAAATGTAAAAAATACCAACCAACTAAAAAATAAACTGGTGAAGCACTACCTATCATTATGTCCGTAGAATGTGAACATACATACACACTCATAATCTACAAGCACATGCACACTCACATACACACTCACTAACACACACACACACGCGCACATGCACACGCACGCACACACACGCTTAAACAAACATATACGCCCATACATGCATTGCATAACTACGAACACTCATTACATACATAAATCTCACTCTCATTCTCTAATGCACTATCTTGTCAGTAAGTATTACTGATCCATTAATATTGTTAGTCGAATTATTAAACTTACCATAGTGTTAAATAAAATTTAAAAATAAAATGTTGCCTACGTTTATAAGTGCTTTGTCTAGAATAGTAGTTTTTTTATAGTTATAGTTTTATATTGCAAATAGTACAATAATTGTCAAGATTCACGAGAACTGCTCTGCCGACAAACTGTTGTACAGTTTGGCAGAACAGTAATTAGGTATGTTAACTTGTGTACTATTTTGTTTACAATAAATAAATAAATAGTAATAAATACAGTATACTTAAAGTTATTCCATGTTTAAAATTATTTGTTCCTGTCATAATTATGATTCTCTGAAGTCAGTGGTAAGAAAAAGACAAAGTGAACTAAACATAATAATAATGCCACACACTCAAAGCCCCACACTAGGATTCCCTGTGTCGTGGGTGCCTTGGACAGCATACAAAACAAGGACACACACCCAGACCGTGAGCAGAAATTCAAACTTATCGTACAAATTGCCGCCTCGCTGGGAATCGAACCCTGGACAGGACCCTCGGAGCAGCGATCCGGCGCGGCGCGGCGGCGCGGCGTGTTAACCATTGTGCCATTCGGGTCGTGGAATAACTTTAGTTAAACTTTAGTACATAGTATCTCAATGGTTAAACTGCGTTTATTGGTAAGAAGACAGCTGTTATTGTCTTTATTTAAATTAAGTGACTTTTCAGAAAACTACAATGTGTCTCAGTTGACACAATTGCTACTGAAGATTCTCGAAGAGTTGCTAAAATAAAGTTATTTTCTTTAACTCAAAATTTTATTTTTGAATCGACATAGGACTTAGTCCTGGTTTCTTGACACTTTTGGTCCATATCGTCTACAACATTTGTTACATAATGTGAAATTCTCGGTTATATTCAACAAATAAAGTGATACTTAATTAGAAACACGTTCCCTGATGAACTAAATTCAAATAATAAGATTTTATAGCTTAAACATTGAAAAAAGTATGATAATTCTAAGTGATTACAGAAACTTGAATCCTGGTCTGTAGTTGGATGGATCAGCGCAATTAATACTTTTAATAAGCACTTCCATACTTCCCAGGAAATATTAAACTAGTCAGGGCTGTTATATTCAATAACAGTTGGTAAGCCATGTCGGAACACTTCTGTAACAATATAACAATTTCCGCTAGATTTGAACTCTAAAGTGCCATGGAAAACACACAAGATAAGGGCACACATCCAGACCAACAACGGAAATTTTCACTCAAATTTCCGCCTTGCTGGGAATCGAACCCAGGATCCTTGGAACAGCGATCCAGCATGGAAACCATTGCACCATTCAGGTCGCCAGATTAATCTTATCCATTCCACCCAAAATTCCCATGGCATTGCTGAAATCCAGCTCGACAACAATGTCAATCCCTCACTTCGCTCTGGATTCAAAAAAGCGCCCTCGCCGTAAAAATATTACTTTGCTCCCTTGTTATACAATCTACTATTTTCTCATAACTGTAGCATCTACAGCGCAGCGGGCTGCAATCGATGCAAGACTTGACTCCCCGTCCCGGTTTCTAGGTGCTCGGTGCTTCCATCTTCCCGCCTTAAGCTCTCACTATTATTTTCAAGACTGAACAATTTTTACATTCTTTGTAATAATGCGCAGATTGTTTCTATAGCTTACTTAGATACAATGTTTAGAAATTCGAGTGACTATGAATATTAAAAGTCATTTTTAAATGTAGAAGTTGAGAATATTGCTGTCATTGAGTTCAATACACATTGCAGTAAAATAATTTATTTGTAAAAATGTAATAGCATTTTTGTCTCTTGTTTAGAAACGACTAATTTTAACCGACTTCAAAAAGGAGGTTCTCATTTTGACCTGTATATATGTATGTATGTATATTTGTGCGCGATTATCTCGCATAAACTAAACCGATTTTTACGCGTTAAAGTCGAATCTATTTTGTTAAAAATTATGTGTATGTACGACTGTCTTAATTTAAAAATGACATTCAACAAAAAGCATAGCTAATTTGGTTAGTTTGTTACTGGGGCAGGGAAGTTAGTGGTAATTGCTAGTCGTTGTACATAACTGTAGGTAGAGTTAGTAAGAGATTTTAATAATTCGGTCTTAGATGGTCGCCTCTAACAAAGATGAAACCAGAATTGTTACAGTTAGGTACTCATTTAAGGCCAGATGAAACAAGGAAAGCACCCAGACAATAATAATTAAAATGCAGTGTCCAAAGTTCAGGTTGCCTTTATGATTGTCGACTTTTCTTAGAAGATTACACTTTTAGTAATGAGTAGATTGGATATAGCTGTGCAAAAACATATTCATTTTGATATGAAACGAAAACATATAGTTAGGACTTAGGACCTAACGTAGAGCTCCACAATCGACGCGAGTCAGACTTATGTCCTCATTCCGACGATACGTTCTGCTTTGTTTTCTCCAGTTCTTTGTAATTCTGCAGCTGTCTGCGCATTGAACGCTGTAATCCATGTTTTTATTTAATTTTTTTAATTGCTTACCCTCTCATCTCAATCGCATATCATGATTTTAGGGCGTTTCGAAATTCTAGATTTTTTTTCAAAACAACCATTTTCTAAATTAAGGTTTCAGGATATTATTATTTTATTTACTGTGAATCAAAATGCATTTTTGAAATAACGGATTTTTGTTTGGAATTCTGGATTGCTTAAGATTCGATTAAAGATCAGTAATTTAACATAGGCAGGTATCCGGTAACATAGGACACCTATGTTCTGTCTGTACCGGGTGTACCGACACGATTTTCGTACCTAATATTTTTCGGAAAAAACTTAATCTGTTGTTTTTCCAATCCATAACATAGCAATTTAAAATACTCATGACAAAGTCATGTGCATTTTAAATGTAATGTAATCTAAAGAGATTACTTTTAATCTTGGCGTGGAATTACTTCCAACCGTGTTTCCATTTCATTTTCACGCCACCGCACTTTACGACGATTTGCACTCAGTGTTATTTCCAAGATGTGGGTGTTCCGAAGTTACAAATACGACTTTCTTACAGTAGCTTGTTCTTTCTTTCTTTTCAAATTTAAACTGAGTGAGAGCAAACGGGGTCAAACTGGAGTAGGTAATAGTCGAAGATATCTTCTCAGGCGTAAGATGTGTTCTGATTGTAGATACTATGAAATCTTCGAATTGTTTAAAAAGATGTTATATTCGTACCAGCGATCCCTTCGCTTTGATATACTTAACCCGTACACGCATTTACCTACCTCAAACAGACTACATCATTAAAAACATGAATCAGTAAAAACAGCAACCAATTAATAAGGGCATTTCTGATATATGCTGGCACAAACTCATCAGAAACAATCATCGATAAGGAATTAATAAAAAATATTTACTCTCTTTTTTCGAGAGTTAAATCTAAAGATATCTAGAAATATCTGAACAAATTGCGGGTTATAAAGGATTCGTTCTCACTAAAAGCTCCATTGTTAACGATCCGGCGCATATGGGGAGGCCCCGGAATCACGCGTGAACACACAGGTGGAAATTGCTTTTCTCAAATAATAATATGTTCCATGTATAGATAACAGTTACAGTTAATTGTAATATACACTTAACTGTAATTTAGGAGGCCATAAACCTTTTTCTTTTGCTGAAGGAGTAGGAATTGGGGACTATAATGGACCCGAGTGCATATTTAATTCCTTACTTACGTCACATTTTAGTGAATAGATTTTTGTAATAGATATCATAAATAATATCGAATATTCATAATAACGCTATGCTTTCATAACTCCACACTAGGATTCGTTGAATCGTGGAATCCATGGGTAACTATACTGGGACATGGGACACACACCCAGACCGAGAACGGAGATTTAAACTTATCATTCACCGCCTCCCTGCGAATCGAATTAGGACCCCTGGAACAGCGTTTTGATATGTTAACCATTACGCCATACGGGTCGTCATGTTATTGTTTAGGTTGTAAGTATTAAAAAAGATTCGGCTTTAATTCCGTACTAGATAGGCTACCAAGAAAAATCAATGAACGGAAATTAAATAGGTCATCTATATGTATAATTCAGAGAATTTTCTATTCGAAGTGAATCTAGTTTTTCCATAAAGTGAAATTGACTCATTTTTATCTAGCTTGGCAATTTAATAACAATTTTGCATTTTATAAAGCTATTGACCTTATTTTAGAAGTTGCATGCCGTCGCTTTTACCAATATTAATTTCGTTGTCACTTAGGTAAAATAAAGATATTTAATAGTTATAATAATATTATAACTATTATAATATATTATATTAGTGCATTACCTCATAATGAAGTTCTAAAGTAAATTCAGAGTCTACTATACCTACCATACATAAAATTATAGACAGATGAGTCTGTCGTATATTTTTAGGGTTCTGTACCCAAAGGGTAAAACGGGACCCTATTACTGAGTCCGTCCGTTCGTTTGTCACCAGGCTGTATCTCATGAACCGTAATAGTTACACAGTTGAAATTTTCACAGATGATGTATTTCTGTTGCCGCTACAACAACAAATACTAAAAAACAGAGTAAAATATATATTTAAGTGGGCGCCCATATTAGCGATAGTTTAGTTACTCGGTCCAAGAGATGGCATTGTGGCTAATATTACTCACCTATTACTTCTTAGTAAAGAGTAAATATTTAAGTTTCATACAACAGACCAGATTTTTTTAACGTTTTTATACATAATGGTACGGAACCCTTTGTGCGCGAGTCCGACTCGCACTTGGCCGGTTTTTTTCTAATGCATTAAGCAACTATACATAAGCTTATCGCAATAAAGAAATTATAAGGTATCTATTTACGTGAAGATGATTAATTTTATGATTATAATTTATTTATTCATTTAGGTAACAATGACCTATAGTAATATTGGACTTAATATTTTAAATACAAATAAAACCTATCTCATTATAATAAAAATAAACTACATTACCCGATAATTATGTTACCTATCATAACTTCTCATCGTCTACAAGGATATAGAGTTTAGAGAATGTCATTAGGTTATAATTATGTAGATTTGCCCATTCTAAGCTCGCTCCTAAGTTTAGGCTCTTCAATAAAGAGTAAAATAAATAAATATCTGCAAATCTAGTCTGCATGACGGGTTAATTCTTTATTTTTTCATTGAAAGAGAAAACCTTAACAAAACAGAGGGAGAGTTATGATTCTTTAAAATTCTGGGTGATACCAACCCTACAGAGAGGGCAACTTGAAACGGACCTTTGAATAGCAGCAGAGTTCTGGCAGTTCTTTTCGCTTTCATTCACGAGCTATAATAAAATTTCCTGGCTACTACCCAATTAACCTTGTTTTGATATAAATCGGCGCTTGTTTACAGGAATAAGGGCTTACAAAACCTTCCAGCGTTTTAATAAAGCTTGAAATAAAATCCAGTATCCAAATTCATTATATTATATAGTCTAAAAATTAATGTTTAGGTTTAGTTTATTTACTCTGTTATGTAAAATCGTTTAGTTAATTTCCAATTTCAAGGAGTCTGATTAACTTGAAAATTTGCACAGAAGAAAACGGCTGATGAAAATGCATTTTGGTGACAAATTAATTATATTTATACTTTAGTTAGCTTTATACAAGCATGTTTTTAGTTTTTCAATTTACTAATTATTCTTTTCTTTTAGGTGCGATAATTTTACGCCACTAATTATTAAGTACGATTATTTAGTATTTAAACATGATTGTACCTCATATACATGTAAATACCTCATAAAATCATATGACAAGCTGCTGAAATCCGCATGGAAAATAAACACGGGTAACTGTGATGTAAATGATAAAGCAAAGTATAGCAAACAAAGTAAACATTCTTTCAAAAACACATTTTCATGTCTTCCGAGGGAAAACATGGAACTAGATAATTTATGTCCATTTTGGGAACGTACAGAATTCGTAATACGGTCAAAGGACTCTTGGGGCGGAGCGGAAAGGAACGAGAGGCTTTGTCTTCAGTAAGTGATTAATTGACGAGGAAGTCAAAACGTCATCGAAACATTTAATAAGCGCAAGTTGTTGTAGCATAATAACAGTGTCCTATATAAGTAGTGTATGTACTATATAACTACTATGAGTACTATATAAGTAGTTTATGTAGTATTAGTTTAGTAGTTATATTGGTTGATAATAAAGGCATACTGAATTTTAATACTTACTACAATGTTGATTAAATAAAGAATGTAGGTACACTGTGTTGATAGTAATATTTTTTACAGTTCAATATTATTTACATTCTTTAAAAATATAAGTAGATATAGTCGTTTTATACAGTTTCGGCAGGTCCCGTACTTGGGAATAATAAAGATTAGTCTTAATCTCATTATCTTTTCTCTAAGTCTGTAACTTATATTAACCCAAGACTATTTCGATTTGATTTGAGACCCCTTGGCTCTAGGACGTTGTTGTTTGACTTATATGTTGCCAGAAATCCACATGGACACCATTGAAATGCCAGCTTTCTTCTCCGGTGATTAAGGTTCATTGTAGATTGACGGCGAAAATTTAAAATGCCTTAAGTAAATTTTCCTTATTAGCTAAATTTAACTGTGAGCACATACCTACGGAGTGGCAATTCCATATCGCGGTGTAAGAGTCAGATTCATGAACATCTACATTTTGCCAAGTTTACAGGAGAGCGAAAATTCGTATAAGTAGAGATAAATTACTGCATATCGGACTCTTACACCGCGATATTATCTCTATTAATGAAGGGGCAAATTTTCACCGATATTCGCTCTAGTATAAAGTTGGCAAAATGTAATTAAGTACGTTCATCTGACCCTTACACCGAGATACGCTCGGAGACTTAGGTATAGAGCCACATCTCAAGTATTTTTAAAGACAAGTAATTTGCTGTAAGCAGCTTTAATCGGCTTGAATTCAAAACGCCATGTATCCCAATGTTCTTAGCCAATCAAATGTTACGTAACTATTTCATTACCCCAAGATATTCAAAGTTACGTTCCAGTCTCGACTCCCAGTTCCACGTGACGAGGGAAACCATTTCTGTCGGTTACTACATTTCTATAATCGCCTCTGAATCACGAATTGCTTAGTTTACTTGTAAATGGCTTTTGGCTGACCAAATTATCTGCAATTAGAATACTAACAACGGAACATTGATGTATAAATACCTAGATTGAGCGTCGCCCTACAATGAAGACAAAAAAAAACAAGGCAACAATATCAAGCATGTGTGCGTGCAGGCGATGTTTTACACGTTCGTCTATTGTCTATATTGCGTGATCAATGATACCAGTTACTAAAATTTTCCCATAAATCACACATTAAACTTAATTTATGGTGTGGTTATTTTCATGAATAAATAAAAAACCCTACTTAATTTAATTACAGTTGTTTATGTTAATGTTGTAATAAACCAGCTAAGTTAATTAAATTAATATTTTTTTACGCAGTTTGTAGTTGGAAAGGAGACGGTCCAAAATTGTATGGAGTCTGGGCCTGGTTTTGTACCAGTGATAAAATAAAATAAAAAAGAAAAATAAACCATTTTTGACTAATCAAATCCACGAACTCATCTATATTTCAGTGCAAAAATTATTTATTAACTCCACGTGACGCAATTATTCTACATAATGGCGGGCAGCAGACCAGAGGATTCATAATTTTTGACGTATGACGTTAGCTGTCAATATGCCTTCTCTATGCTTGAACAATGGCTCGAACTCAGAGTGAAGGACGCCATCTTGCAAGTGTTGCAAGTAGTACCTACCGAATAACTCGAAATTAATTTTATTTTAGCAAGTCATTTATTGCGATTTGTGAATTTATTATATTTTTAATGAACTTTCTGTATTTTTTGGTTTTTCATGGTTTAGTGTACAAGATCAGGCCCAAAATGGACCATCTCCTTTATTTATTGAAGTTTTTTTTAATGATATGCATGTAATTAACTTTCCAAGTAATTTTTTTTACTAAATTAGCTAGGTAACGTAAATAATTGGCTCTTCTTTAATTAAGTTACCACCTCAAATTAAGCTAAAAATTTGAGGGGGGAGGGGGCTGACGCTCACATCTTCCCCCCACCATTTTTGAATCTAGGAAATGCATACTTTTTTTATTATAAAAAAATCAAGTTTCCAAAAATTATAAAGTGACTACCTCAAATTAAGCTGAAATTTTTTGGAGGAGAGGTTGGTGACTCCCCCAACTTTCCCCCCAAATATGGCTGTAAAGAAGTGCATACTTTTTTTTGAATTATTCTTTTAAGTTTCAAAATTTTTAAGGTTATGACGGAACTAAAATACTGTACAAGGTTCTTTTATCTTATCTAAATTATTTAGATAATTGCTACCTTTTAAGGCAGGAAGTGTTGTAAATAAATGTCGAAGGGACCCCCTTCGGGCGTCCCTTTTTCCGCTTGGTTATTATACAATCCAAACTAACCTATACCTACCAATCCATAGTGCGTCGACTTGTTTTATTCTTTGAGGTGTTTTTTAAACACGCGATTTGCGGATGGATTACTGACTCTTGGCTTAGTTTGACAGTGCTACCAATATAATAAGGTTAGTTCGAAACTACTTTTTCGCTATTGTTAGTCCTGTTTGCCTGTTTGGCTGCATCTTCCGCAGCGCCGGAGATGTCACGATTCAAAATTAGGCCCAAAAATCAAATTAGATCTACTTAAGCCTACTACTCCTTACATGAATTTTTGGATGACAAACATTTTTGACATATAGGTACCTAACTAATACAAATTATGCATGTTTGTTTACTTTTAAGATTGTGATGTAATAATTATGTGATAAATTACTCTTAAATTTTGAATGTGACTGGAATTTTAAAATATTTTTTTTTTCTATTGACATGGTTATAATTTAATATTTTTAATTTAAATGTAATTAAATAATTTATAATTATAATAAAATTAATCTTAATAAAATGTAATATTTGCATACCTCAGCAGGTGAAACTTGGCGGACCAATGAAAAATGTAATCCATTCTGTATAATACCTACCCATGTTTTATGCAAATAAAGTATTTGATTTGATTAAGTTATTTATTTTATATAATGTAGTTTAAAACACACACACACACACACACACACACACACACTCACACACGCGTCCACACACACATATACATACACTTAAGACTTCGAGCGCTTACACATTAACCAATGAGACCACATAACCTTTAAATTTTTAGAGATTTAGAAAAATAATTTTAAAAAAGTAAGTACTTTATGAGAGCAATATTTAATTTGGGGGGACAAATGAGTGTAGAACCCGTCCTCCCTTCAAATTTTCACCTTAATCTGAGACGGTAACTTTACAATTTTAGAAAAGGAGATGGTCCATTTTGGGCCTGATCTTGTACACTAAACCATGAAAAACCAAAAAATACAGAAAGTTCATTAAAAATATAATAAATTCACAAATCGCAATAGATGAATTGCTAAAATAAAATTAATTTCGAGTTATTCGGTAGGTACTACTTGCAACACTTGCAAGATGGCGTCCTTCACTCTGAGTTCGAGCCATTGTTCAAGCATCATTCAAGCATAGAGAAGGCATATTGACAGCTAACGTCATACGTCAAAAATTATGAATCCTCTGGTCTGCTGCCCGCCATTATGTAGAATAATTTCGTCACGTGGAGTTAATAAATATTTTTTGCAATGAAATAAAGATGAGTTCGTGGATTTGATTAGTCAAAAATGGTTTATTTTTCTTTTTTATCTTATTTTATCACTGGTACAAAACCAGGCCCAGACTACATACAATTTTGGATCGTCTCCTTTTCACATTACTCTTGTACCTTTAAAAGTGGTTTATTCGACCCAATGCAAAAATAATCATTAAAATGGGCTCATAAACATACGAATATTAATGTTATATTATTATAAATAAACACAAACGTATTGGTAAACACCACCTTTTTTTAATCGATTTATAAAAGTACATGAACTAAATAATAAACACGTAACCATAAACCAATTTATATACCCACAAAAATGATGTTAAGTCGGGAGCATAAAAATAGAAACTAGCAACACTGACAAAAAAATGACGTAATTTGGTTACAATAAAAATCAAAATTGAAATTTAATTAAAAATATGTTTATTGGTTACTTGCCAAAAAGCTCAAAAAACATCACATATCATAATATGTGATGTTTTTTGAGCTTTTTAC
Source organism: Hesperia comma (assembly GCA_905404135.1). Taxonomy (NCBI): domain Eukaryota; kingdom Metazoa; phylum Arthropoda; class Insecta; order Lepidoptera; family Hesperiidae; genus Hesperia; species Hesperia comma. Next base: position 7,074,342 of record FR990018.1, read on the forward strand.
CCTTCCTTTATAATTCCGGCACAGTTTAATAGCACATTTCGTCATGTTATCCCTCTTATTTGTTTATTTAAATTGCGCGCGTAATACGTAGTGACACGAAAGCGGCGCGATCGGCACTAATTGGCGGGAAAGTAGGTACTTCTGCGCCAATAGTTGGCGCAGCTTTTTTGACACGTCTTCGCGGATTCGATTATCCATCTAGATACTTATACATCAATGCAACGGAATAACTCGATCGATAATACTGTTTCGCTAGAAGGAATATTCTTGTTTTAACCGACTTCAATAAAAGGAAGAGGTTCTTGTAATAAGTGAGCCAATTTTTGTCACTTAATTCTTTCTTTCTTCTTCCTTCTTGGCCGTTCACGCATGTGTTGCCATTCGTGCTACTGATCTTACCTTACCATCTCATCCGCTCGGTTACCAGCTATTAAAATAAAAATTGTTGGCGTTGCAACACAGTCTTTGTAATTTCAAATACTTATAACACACAGTTCGAATTCTTTGAATTTAGTGAAATATTCAATGATGTCAGATGTGCATAGTCAATAGTCATAGTCAATAGTCATTTATTCATACTTTAGTACACGACAAAAATACAAAAGTTCATAAATTAAATACTTATACCTGTATACACAATATACTAGGTAAATAACTAATTAAATTACATTAAATTAAATTGATTGATTACAATGTCACTAACTTAACATACATAAGTACATATATTGTAGGTAAGACTTACAGCTAAGACTGCTTCCCCTGTTTAGCGATAAGATCGCCTTTTTTACTGTGCCTTATATAAACTGACGTGTTTACTTGTATGAAATAAAGAATAATTTATCTATCTATCTGTACATGTCTTGTTATAGAAACGATTAAATGTTATAACTAGTTAGCTATTTTACATAACATTTTCACACACCAACGGCGATAAAACCTTATAGTAGATAAGCTAATAACAAGTTATAAATTGATATTTAAACTGTATAAGACTTGCATAATTAAATTAAATGTATGTATAGGTCCATATCATGAAAATAACCATTTTACTGAAATCTTAAAGTTCTTATTAATAAACGCCGCTTAAAGTTACTGCATGTTAAATTTTTTTTGTCCGTTATGTGATTCTCTAAAGTCAAAGGTTAGAAAAAGACAAAAAAACATTTAAACTCGGAGTAACTTTATGTCTCGTTTATTAATAAGGCCCTAAGCTAAGTGTTCGTGTTGAATTAGTAACAGAGAAATGAACTGAAGTTTCGGAGAAATATGTAGTAAAACATAGGTACAAAGGAAATTACGTACTATTTGAAGTGAACAAATCTACGATGTGGCCACGACATAGGTATACATTTCCTAATACTATTGGAATTGTATACAATTCCTAGGAAATGTATACATTTCCGAGGATATGTAGGTATGTATTAAATTTTTTTTAAAACAATATTTTATACATTGCCTAAATAGCTTCGGAATTGTATACATTTCCTAGGAATTGTAGTATAAAGTTCCTAGATTTCATACATTTCCGGTAACATATATACTATCATAAAATCTTTCTTTGGAAACATGTAAGGCATCGTGGAGCTCTTACTATCCCTTGGTGACTACTACATATTTTTTTAAGCGTGTAAAAAAATTAATGACACTTCAAAACAAATATACACATGAAAAAAGTACCTACTATTACATCGTTTCGTGTAAACTTTCCTAACGTTACCGTTCGCTTGTGATTAAAGCATACATAATTTGATGTCTCTAACGTGTTAAGTGCTTTCCAATTCTAACATTGGGCTCTCGTGACGGTCCCTTCGTGTCATGTCAGAAGCTAAATTATAGGAAGGGCGCAGGACATTGTCCTTCCGTGAACATCGTCCATCAACGTGTGATTGTATGCCCGTGTTTATGTACAAACTAGTGAACCGCCCTCGTTTCGCTTCGGACCCGTAGGTATCAGCCGCGTAGGTCCCGCTCCCGTAGGAATCTCGAAATAAAGAGTAGCCCATGTGTTATTCCGGAATATAAGCTATAACACTGGCAAGTTTCATCCAAATCCGTCAAGTAGTTTTTTCGTGAAAGAGTAACAAACATCCATTCTCACAAACTTTTGCATTTATAATATTAGTAGAAGTAGGATAGTATCTAACTGTCCTTGGACCGCAACTATTCCGATCGCGTTCGATATAGAATTCGTTGAATCCCAACCCACACAAATGACAGATTTCCGCCCCTGTGGTTAAGGTTCGATGAGAATTTAAAATGCTTTAAATACCATTACTTTTGTTAAATAGCCACTAATTGTATTGTAAATAGTTTTTGCTCACGACTGCATCGCACGAGAGGCGGAATATCTTAAAATAGGGGATAAAACTATCCTACCTGTGACTTTTGTAGGGTCTCAAACTATCTGCATACCAAATTTCACCTGAATTAGTTTAGCGGATTACCTAAGCGTGGAAAGTTAGCAGACAGATTTAATTTTGAATTTAGAACATTAGTATGGTTTAAAATTTAAATCAATAGTACGGATTAAAATTGAATGAAACAGTAATAATGGCTCTTCACACGACATTTTTTATAATTTTCAGCAAAGTGCGTTGGGTACCTAATAGGTGGTTTCTTTTAATCAGGAACGCGTTGGTGGCTTTTAAGTTTCACAGGAATGATAGACTTCTGTAACATAATTACTAGGGTCTTTGTCTTCTTTGTTGGTATTTTAAAAGTGGATGGGGTTTACGTGTCTCTACTGTCTCTACATTTGAGAGTGCTCTGAAGAATTTTTTCTTTAATGACTTCGTCTTTCTACATCGCACCCAGAATAAGGTCTTAAAAGTTTGTATACTCATATAAGTAGTAATAAAGCGATTCATTAAGACGGTGTAAATAATTTACGAAAACTCTATCAATTCCTGCCTCCATTTCTGAAAACCTTACAATTGAATATAATTATTCGTTACTAACTCAGATAGTTTATTAATTATTCCGTTCCATTAAAATGATATACGATAGATACGATAAACACAGCATCTATACCAATCCGACCGGCATAATGTCCTTACGAACATCGTAGCAAAAAAACACAAAATTTCTTTCAGATTCCAAGTTTCGCCTAGTTAATCCCGAACTTGTTGACATCTTATTACGAAACTTGTACAGCTAAAAACTTCTGATCGTACCTGTGTAGTCCTAGTGTCGACGTGTATTGAAATACAAGTGATTTCGTAAACTTTGTTGAAATTTGCCCTCCGGTCGTCCGGAGGTGTCAGAAGGTTCATAAATCAGGCAAAGTGTCTCCCATAAAGTTGTCGGCGATGGATAGCAATTCGGTGTCACCGATGCCAGAATTGGCACCGATTGCGGAGTTCGACAAGTCTCCGCCGTCGCCGCCGAATGAGGAAGTTCCGATGGATGACCTTCCACCACCACCTGCTACCATCTCCCAGTCTGAAGGGAAGAAGATGAAAGTGTAAGTAGCTTTTGATTTTTATATTATATTAGTGGGCGCTCTCGCTTCGCTTCGGAAAACTTGTTCTTTACGTTTTCAAATATAAAATATTTTTAACACCTTTTAAGTAAAATTTTGCGTTGATGCTTCGCTCCTATTGGTTATAGCGTGATGTTTTTTACCGATAGCTTTCTTTTATAAATGGGCTATCCAACACAAGAATTGTTTAGTTTGAACCAGTTGTTTTCGAGATATGACCGTTTTTTAAACAAATAAACTCTCCAGCTTTTCTTCGGCTTCAGCAAAATTTTGGTTTGAAATCCTCAGATTCGTGACTAACATATATATGATAAATAAATTGAGCGATGACTATACAGAAAAATTCTTGAGAAAAACTGTTACTGGGGTTATTCAAGCTACAGATCACGTAATAATTATTATTGTTATAAGAACCCTGTTAAACTCTAAAATGAGACTGTAAGCTTATGGTTAATTTTAGTGTTTGTTTTTAGTCAATAAAAAAAATACAGCAACAAGTTTTTCGAAGCGTAATGAGGTCGAGGTGAAATTATAAAGCTGTTTTTCCTGTTGTTCATATATATGTCAACATAAAAAAATAAATAGTGATCCTTTTTGGGTACTAAACGAAGTTTCCCGGAATGAACTATCGCCATTTCAGGAGATTTAAGTGGCAGATAAATGGTTCATCTCGGATCTTGGTCGGTTGTTGGTAGGATTTTATATGTCACATTAATTATGCTCGTATACTTAGTTCCAGAGGTAACGAGTTAGGTACAATTATTATTTATTGACATATTATTTCATTGTAGTGTTATAAAATATCTGATCCCCGAATTAGTTCGAGACTGTGTCTCGGTTACTATTTGGGGATCAGAGATTCAGCTTACGGATACGAAATCAGCGACTTTTCCTAGATTTTTGTAAATTTTTAACAATATGTTCAAATTAAATAAATACATATCTATGTATGTACAAATTGCTTAAAATCCAGAGTACCTAAATTAATTAAGACATTAATTTTTACTTCTCTCTCTCTCTCTCTCTCTCTCTCTCTCACACAATAATTAACTACTATATAATTATTGAACGATCAGCATATAAAAAATAGATAGTTGGAAGAGTGAAACAAAATCATCGCAGCTAACAAGTAGCGAGAAGGGAGTTTTTGAACAGTGGTCTTGCAGAATTTTGATCAAGTTTCAGGGTGTCACACTAATGTAATGTAATTCACAATAGGGATAAAGACCGTAAATTTTTCGCATACATTATTATTTAAAAAAATTGACACAAAATTTTCTAATAAAAATAAATTGGTCAAATTACCTACATATTGCCAGAATGTTGCCAGATCAGTGTTTTAATTCGTCTGACATAAAAAAAAAATACCTACAGACCATTTTTGTCCTTATACATTACCCCTACATTTTTCCAAAAACATTAAAGTAGACGTACTAAGGCAGTTGAAAGTGTTTCCATTTATTAATGCATTGTATTGATATTTAAATTCATCATTGTTTACTACAGCTGTCAGATGTCGGCTTTATAAATTCCTATTGTTTACGCATCAGTTTGAAGTGTTTACAAAGCCAACTGACAGCTACGCATAGCGTAAACTGTTAGAATACCACAGAAATATAATTAGTAATAGCTCTACCGCTCTACCTAGCTCTACAATAATTAAATTGAGACTGATTGCGGATACCTCGCGTTTTTACATAAAGCGCATTTTAAATTTGAATGGGTAATAAATAATGCGTTCGTATTTTATATACATATAACGTATATAACGTATAACGGGATATATTTTAATATTAGATCCTTCAATATATTAATAGTAAAGTAAATTCATAGGTATTATTTGCCATTATTTTAAATTAATTTAGCAGAAAACGCAATCGATTTCCTAGCAGCAATACTAACGCCATCTACTTAACAAAGTCTGAGCTAAGTACATTGAAGTCATTGTCTAGTGTGCACGTGCTCTTACAATATGGCTGATATTGTAATTCAGCATTTTCTCTGTAGGTGGCGCTGTGTCCAGAGAAAATAAAATATACGATAGCTATTTACGTTAGAGTACGGTACTATTATGGTATTTTAAGTTCATTTATTATAATCGTTGTACAAATTACTTAACGTTACAATATTGACTAATAATTGCAAGTCAAAGAATGTAAATACGTGAACATGCTATCCTTTTCTTTTAAGTAGTAATTATATGGTTGTCTGTCTCACAGCTCACACGCACCAACCAGTTAAGTCGAAGTAGGGCGTATATCGTGTCCGGAGATCTCAGCTCTCCGGCTTTGGAGAGTGGTGATACGAACGTCGCGAGAGACATGCTCATGTGATCGATTGCCGCCAAATTTGTATTTCGAACTTTTTAATTTGACTGTGATTTGTGTTACGTGCAAAGAAATAAGGCTGAAAGGTGTGAGTGAATATTTCAAAAGTGAATAAGCCGCAAATAAATAAAAAATGGCAAGAAAAAATCAAAGGTATGTGAAAAAAATGTTGTATGTCAACTATTTATTTTATAGGTTCTGCGCAGAATCACTACGCTTCTGGATTTTTTAATCTACGAATTGTTTTTTTAAATTGCGGTTTTATTTGCAGATCTTTTTAAATATTATTTATAAATTTAAATAATTATAATTAAACATGTGGGTAATATTTTAGTCCGATTTAGGAAGATAAGTCAGTTTCATAAAATATGATTAGTTTATCTAATTTATTAACTAATATGTTGAATTCATGGATAAAATACTTTATTATTTCGTAAAACTCACTAAAATATTTCTACTTTGACAGTTTGTGCTGTAGGAACGCTATATAATATCATAGGTATAAGTTCAGTTCAACATAGTAAATATTAATTCATGGACAAATAATGATATATAGGTGGCATTGATGCAGGAAGCACTCATTAAGCGTAGAGAGCAAATGAACATTATAAAAAGTACGTAATACTTCTGTGAATATAGGTACATTGTATATTTCGTATAAATGTAATGGTTAGGTAAGTAAATATTTTAATGTAGGTCATATTATGTATTAAGTGTAACTTATGATTTTGAGGCGTATTTTACGGTTTCAAAAAGTAAATTGATTCCTAGGTATTTATTTTCTATCATAAGAATACTTTTTTATGATAGGTCGTAAGGAGGTAGGTACCTACCTATACGCATACGTACCTACGTATGCAGGTAAACTCGCAAATCGCAATGCATTCTGTTACGGGATGTTTTGTAAGATTGATAAATACTGTTGAGTTTCTAATGCGCTATCGATATAATGGAACGTGGATATTACTTCAACAATATTTTTTGTACCTAATCCATAAAACATTTAATTCAGTACGTGTACGTAGAAATACCTTTACTTACGTAAAAGGAACATGAAAATTAAAAATTTTGTTTTAAAACAAATAATTACTGAGAAATTCTATATGCAGAGCACGTTAAATCATATTTCGTCGTTAAAGGCTTTACGAAATAATTGTTTAATTTAAAAAATTAATACAATTTTCTAAATTGCAAGCGCATCGATGTATTTTATAAATAATCCGACGTATCGGTCGAAGGTGATATAGGTACTTACTCGTATCGTCCTATCTTTGTATTATTTCTGGCAAAATTTTAGAATTTTACTTTGTCATTCAAATATGTAATTTAAGTAAATTGATGCATAATATAATGTATTATTATTATTTTTTTTTAATTGACCAGCTGGGGCTAGATGCGGGCACATTCGGCCTCCAAGTGATGTTTCATTAAAACCAATAACTCGTCGAGTGGGTCGCAGCGCTGTCGCAAGGGAGCCGCGTTCAGGAAATGGGATGAAATTGATGCCGTTTACGGCCGTCAGCCAGGGTTGCCAGAACGAGCTGGATACCACTGATTTTATATAATATATATAAATATTATAGATGTTTCTTAGACGTGACCTGCTTGTGAAGTTTGATTCGATTTTTGAAGGAAACTTACCTCTAACTACTTAGTTAATTAGGTTTGATTGTCGAGTTAATCTAAGGTTCAAAATGGAAGGATTTTTCGATTACCTACCACCCTACCAGCTGTTTCTACGGCTTGCCACGTGACTTTTGACAAACCTTAAATCAAACTTTAATTCCTAAGTTTATTCCCTAAGGGGTTCATTTACGAAAGACGCTGAAATAGACGTTTCGTATTAATTTTTGTAATGTCTGCTTTAAAATCGACGAAATTTCAGTCATAATTATTTATCCCTATTTTAGCTCATACCAGGTGGAATTAGACAAAATTGGTTATGAACAGACACTTACTGTTAATAAACTAGTATATTATGTACATTTAAGGTACATTAAAATAAGATACTTAAATGTGATGCATTAGTGCATAGCGTGGTATCCTAAAATGAGGGTAACCGCGTGTGAATTTTCCGCTAGAGGCGCTAGTGAAAAGTGAGGTCTGTCTGTCACTTTTCGCTTGTCTGAATGTCATTTGTCACTGTTTATGTATGGGCGGGCTTTGACAGCAGGACCTCACCTCGCCGGTGGCGCCAACTGGTGAGCACAAAAACGGCGACCCTCATTAAGCGTTATTATAAGCAGCATTAAATTCTTAGTTTAAGCTAGATTTAGCTGTACCTATACACGATGAACTGTCTCATTGGTTATCCTAATAAAATAAATTAATAAATATACATCTGACAATGCAATGAAATGCAAGGTAGTAATTCTCACGTACAGAATTACACACGCATCTTTCGCAACGTTTAAAATAATCCGGGAATCCGACTCTGTCATCTCCACGCTAATATCTGTATTCAGCATCCGCTCCATTTCATTTTGACGGGTTTCAAATATTTTATTCACAACACAATTGGCCCTTGTTCACTTCATCTAATACGTCACTCTAGATTATCCTAAATTTGTCAAACGTGATTAACCATGTTAATGTTGACAGAGACAAAATGTGCTGGTATTCCTTATTTTCTACATTGAATAATCTCTAACTTAAGTAAAAAATATAAAGGTATATAAATAAATAAATAATGATAAAACTCAATAAAGTTACACGTTCATAGCCCTAAAATAGTTTTATTTGTCGTGGGTGACATGAACAACACATGAGACAAGAACACATAGACCTAGACATTTAAGTCTATTATTCAACTTCAACTATCACCGGTAATCGAACCAATCAATAATAGGTACCAGTAATCGAATCAATTAATTAATCATCATGTTAATTATCAAACCTCCGATTTGTCATCATTTCTTCCGTAGAGTAATGCAGCTTGAGTTCCCTACTATAGTATTCACATACTAGATATAAATGTAAACCTATAAAAAACATGAAATCTGACCCAGTTTGATCTCATTTTTTAAGATAAGAACTAAATTTAAGTTACAAATATCTTTGATAACACAGATAATAATATGATTTTCTCGATTGTGACGAAGATAAGATATGAGATACAAAACCAGCAAAATGAAAGTCTTATTCTTTTTTGTGTAGGTATTTGTATAATCATAAAATTGTTGTTAATAAAGTTACATATTTAGAACAGTTTAATAGTTTTAGTTTAATGTTGTAAAGTTTAGAAAGTAGGTACATTTTTTTGGATGGACTGCTTGGAAAACATACATAAACATAACAGTTTTGATGCCTAATATCTTTTGGCGGTTTTCAACAATGTACAGAGTACTGCGTGTAATACAAGTATAGCTTCTACGTTGCCCCAATGCTCAAAATTAAATTAGCATGAACAACGAGTTGCATCAGGCAAATTACTAACCATTTTAAAAGACACAACTTAAAAACGTTTTATATTCGTTTTGGATACTTGCCATGCATTTGTAAGTAGTCAAACTTAAGATAAAAGTCGTGAAGTAACTTTTAGCGAAGAACCGAAAGAAACCGCACCGAAAAATAACGCTTCCAAATAGTAAAACTAAAAATCATACCCATCGTGCGTCGTGTTGTACCTAGTGGAAACAACCTTATTTTATTGACATTTTGTTATTTACGACGCTTTATGACGGTGAGGTTTGCCTTAATAAAGTTACAAAAAAAATAAAAGTTCTTGACCAAATTTGGCACCCAATTTGTCGGGACAATCTTGTTCATATTACCTTTTACCAGCCGATAATCCGACAACATGGCGTGCCGGCATGGTGCCAAGTCTCTCACTGCAAACACCCTTTCTACTTTATTATTCAGGATGCAAGCCTGTTGAAGAAATTGACCAAGATATTTGACCTGAATTCAGCGGCCTGCATTCGATCGTTGAAAGTAAAAGCTAACAACAGTTTGTACATTTCTCAGTGACCTCTGCAGTGCATGTTAAATAAGTTGTAACATTTTGTTGGACATGTTAACATGTACTCAGAGTTCTCTATGGGGTTATCGAAGGTCTGTGAAGTGCGCCAATCCGAATTGGCCAACGTAGTGAATTATGTCCTATTGTTACCCTCACAATGTGAGAGGAGTTTCGACCCCAATATTGTGAGATGAGTCGCGACGAGGACATAATCATGCAAACATAAATTGAAACAGCCGATTTCAGAATCCAAATTGGACATAGTTATGCAATATAGGACCATCCATTATAGAAATTACCATTGCACATGATTCTTTTTAACTCTATAAATTGCTTAATTTTTGGTTGGTATCACCGATATCTGTATATTTCGAAAGGAAAAATATTATAAGTATAAGCCTAGTAAAATAAGAACTAAAAAGCGGATTCATGATTAGCAGTGATCACTTGCATATCAAAAATAATCATTTCATTTGACAAGAGAATACTTGCTTAAAATATAATCAACAAATGATGATGACAAAGATACATTTTTTTTTTCATTTTGTAGAAATCATACCGTAGCTAGAACAATATTTTGAAAGAATTAAATACAAAAAAAAATTGTACAGTACATATTATATTTGTATAACACAAGAAATATAAAAAAGCACACACACATTGACATGCAAAAAGGGAAACAGAGCAGCCTTATCGTTTTAAAGCCATTTCTTTGAAGTAACCAGTGAAAAAGATAAGGATAACAGAAGTAAATGGGTGTATAAGAAGCAATGAGCGGAGTAAAAAGTAAATGAGCGTAAATATATGAAGTAATGCGCGCCGTAATAAAAATAACAATAATAGAGCGATTGTAACAATCGGAACAAAGAAAGAAAAAAGGGGGGAAAAGAAAATTTAAATTTCATAAGTATTTTTAAATTAAACCACTTTTTCAGCTTTTCGTATAGAAAAGCATATTATTGAAAGCAAGTTCCAAAGAGAAATAGCTGTTCTAGTTGAAAGTGTGGTCACAATGGTAAAAGCAAGGTAGCCAACGTTCCAGTTCATTGTAATGCACAGAAACGATCGTCCATTCCATTGGTCCATTCTCTTCAATTTGCACCAGCTGTACGACGATTTATGTCGGCCGCCAGTAGGTATACTTGAGCTGATTTCGTGACCGATCAGAACCGGTATATTATGTACTTAACTCTAACTACAGACAGGGATAACGGTTTTATGAAATCTCATCATTGAAATTACATTCCTAATAGAAATTAGAAATTTAATTATATCTATAAGGACATTCCTATATCTATGGATTGTGCCGACTATAATGAGAAGTGACAACTGTAAGGATTTTTCCGCCTAATGTCAGAGCGTTTTAGGAATTGAAGAAAATTTATATTTCGAACAATTCTTGAGAGATGAACAAACTTTTTAGTTTATAAAAATTGCGTATTTTTACTTCATAGTATCAACCGACTTTTAATGGGCAAAGTTCAGTTAAATCATTAGCCCGGAGCAGAATATACACCAATGCTAAAGTTATAATAAAGTTTTACGTCTCCTGTTTAACCGGTTTAACTATTATCTTCGCGATAAGTTGAATCGATAGCATGAATGTCGCATTTTGCTCACATGATAACGTTAAGCTATATGAGTGTCGAAAGTACTCAGCTTTTGTTGATACGAATGCGGCAGCTTTTGTAGAAATCAATCAGAATATCAGATCTAAGTATAAACACTACAATATAATCGATGAAATCAGTATTGGTTTAGCATGGTATGGCGAAGGTGCTGCATATATCTGAGCATTATTATACTTATTTTTGTGTTAAAGAAAAGAATGAGAAAAACTATGACTTTCTTGGGGACTATTTCTTTCTATGGGTTATTTATTAATGTAGTAGATCTCACAAAAACGATTTTTATATTTGCTGTCCGTTTGCTTGTGGTTTTGTTCGCGCCAATCTCAGAAACGTCTAAACAAAATAGGATGTTATTTTCGCTAATATGTACATTGCGGCAAGCTACATTTATCAGAATACAGTGCTTTATTTGAATCGGTTCATAAATAAAAAAGTAATGCCAGTTGAAATAATTACGCTTAACAATTTGCGAATGAGGCTACTAAGGGAAGTGTGGTTTACCGAAACGAGACGAAGGTTTATTAGTCGAGGAATAAAATTCTGCAGAAGTCTTTCATACAGACGTGGAATTTGAGCAGAAAGGTGAAAAAATCTAAAAGCAATATTAAACATTTTGTACATTATTCTAACTTCAAATAATTACCAACGAGAAATGTAATATTCATGAGAATACTTAGCTATTCGAAAAGCGTTAAAAAAGTGGCGCGTTTATTTTAAACGGCCACGGTTTATTTTAGTGGCGTAGATTTTAAACGTATTTTATGTTTAGTGGCTGCAATATGTAGTATGCCGTGAATCACGTAACTCATAGGAGGTGTCATTTTGATATGTATTAAAAGTTACATGAAATATATTTTTGAAATATATGTGGCCATGATGTGAAATGGTTGAGTTTCTGTTTGGTATTGACAGGTATTTTATAAACGGGGCTGTGAATATGCACACTGAAACGTAGGAAATGTGAAATACGCTACGTAATGGAATTTTAATGCGTTTTCTGGTTCTGAAGTTCTGCCTTACACTTAGAGTCAGAATCCATTTATTGTCGAGTAAGAACAAATAATGCCATATTAAAAAAATTGCGTAATTGTTTTTTAATGAATAGAAATTATGAGATGCATAGGTACCTAACTTTTTTATTTAAAGTAGAATGGAAGAATAAATTTAAATAGAAGATAATATAATTATAAACTTATGTGAATAAAAAGAAAAGTTAAGATACAGTACCTAAGGATAAAAGAGAACCTATCTCCCTTTTAGGTTAGTTTGTATTTAAGAAGAAAAAAAATTAACATCAGATTTACAAATCCGACATTAATTAATTAAAAGTTCATACTCATACAGTAACAATTGAAGTTGCGTGAGAGGGCTATCTACATATGTGTATTATTTCTTTGGTCTATTATATATTATCTGAATTATTCCCTTGGAACAATGCTTATGGCTGTTAGTTCACCAATTTGCGGTCGAACTAGTCATTAAGGTGCTTGTCTATGTAAATTACTCGCAAACAAAGATAGCGGTTCCAGTCATTCTTTATTGGTAGCTAAATGCTTACCAGTTTTTCAAGTTTTATGATTATTGTATTATTTTGCATTGATAAGAAAACTGGTGTTGTCATTGCTTTTGTGTCGTAATTTATTATTATAATTAATTCTGTATTCAAATTTTTGAAGCAACATGGCTAGGAGATGCTACGATTATTATAGATTTTTTTCTGTAAGTAATATTGAGAACTACAGTCATTCACAAGTACATAAACGTCTGATGAAAGCTTATCTGTAATTAGCACTAGATTCTAAATATCTCAAAATTGCACGGGAGCCGATAATAATAACTGACGAATTGATTCCAAGTTTAGAAATTTTGATTTGGTAGAAGCCCTCATTATGGTACCTACCTCCATAAGTTATAAAAATAGATATTAGCGAATTTAGCGAGTTATTAGCGAATTCATTCTGAGGTATCTGCAACTTCGGTAGTCCTGGTAGCGATTATTTTCTTAGGTTTTATTTCATAGGTTACTTCCCCCTATTATTATTAGTTCTAAATAAGTACTTCACCAGGACCAATTATTTTTTTCATAAACGACTGAGTCTGCGCTTAGACTTGAAATAACTAAGTAAACTGTTTGTGAACCATACCAAGCGTAGTTTTAAATGTGGAATAACGTTCTCAAAACGAGTTTGAAGAGCCAATTACGCTTGCACAATGCGCCCTCGTTGAACTTATATTTTTTTGGGAAAAAATCAGGAGTGGTCCCCGTATATGACGTTTTGAATTATTCACTTGGCTGTGGTTCTATTTTCATGACGATCTCTACATTTAGTTTTGACAAATATTTGATGATCAAGCGAACTTGCAAAGTGAAGTTCGATCACAATTATATGAGCAGCTTCATTCGACGCGATTTATACACACCCTCCCTACAGATTCAAACAAGATATTATTATGCCCTACCCGAAAAAACATAATAAAATGTGACAACTTTTTTATAAATTGCACTTTAAACCAAATGAGCAAAAATCCCGAGACGAGTCGAGCAGGTAAGCTAGGGTGGGGATGAGACCACGTGGAGTGACGATTTTTAGGCGCATTCTAAGGCGCTATTAACTTGTACCGATGTACCTATTAAAAGAGTAAGAGCAGATGTAAAAAATATAGCAAAGCAAAACTTGTAGAAAACAACAAACAACAAAGTTCGATTGCGCTGTTAAAAATAAGATTGTAATTAGTAGTACTTTATAAAGGAAAGTTCCAGAATCTACCTCGAAAAAGAAAGGGAAATAATGAGAGAAAAGAAGTAAAAAAATGATTATTTACTGCTGATAAAAATATACTTTGCAGTATTACTGACTGCAGTAATAATTTAACAAACTGAATAGGAAAAATCAGTGATAGTTAATTGTTTCAACGTTGGCGTCTCAAACAGGAATAGACATCTCAGATTTTCAGAAAAATGTACGTCGCCGAGCGTAGTAATTATTTATAAGGAATAAATAACTTCAGTGAAGAAAAACATCACGAGGTAATTAGTTAATTAGTTTGGACACCAGATCTCCCACATATTACAATAGTTTTTTTTGTTGATAAGTATTAAATATTTTGTAAGTTGAAATAGAGATTGTAATTTGTGTGGAGATAAAATAAAAACGATTTTGATTTTGATTGATTTTGAATTGCACAGTTAAGATTTATTTACAATGAAGTCTGTAGTCTGCCGCCTTGCACTTGACCAGAGTATGCCTATGTAGGCTGGACTATGGTTTATATTCTTCACATTATGAGAGGAGACCCAAGTCGAAAACACTAGGACAGATAAGTGACGATGATGATAATGATAATAAACAAACAGAAAAATTCTCTCTGATATCAAAGCAGATTTGCGCTTTCCTTACATGTTTTACGGCACGATCCTAATGCATAATGAGGTACTTGTAGAACGGGGATGGCACCTTGATATCTCTTTCGGTGACACCTTTCTCTCCATTTATCGATAATAATGCCTTGCGGTTTCTATCTTTATCTGCTAAGCATGATTACAGAGTCTCGCGATTGTGGTTTAGGTTATTTTTGGTACTGTTTAGCTAAATATTTCTTAGGTATATCATTTGTATTGGTAGATACCGCGAATGAATGTTACCTATTTGCTTGCGTCGGTTGTCGGACAGTTCGATTATAATGTGGGCGTCATTAAGTTAAGAGTCACTGCGCTTTACCACTAAAGACTACATCGTTCCTTGCCATTAGGTGGATTTGTAATCAAGCATGAACTACGAGTAGACTAAGGATGAATAATGTGTACCGAATAATTTTTATAATTTCAAAGAACGGATTAACATCTTCCTGAGATGTATCATTAATGATTTAATTAGCATCTAAAATATATATATTTAGTATTATTGGTAATAGAATTACTACGATTGTTTATCCATTAACGAAATACAAATCGAGAATATAAGTAAGAAAATCGACGTACCTAACTCTGATATAAATTATCTGTTACAAGCGGAGAAAAATTTCAAACTATCTTCGTGATAAATCTGATATAATCTTGTTTTCAAACACACAAAATGATTTATGTGAGCTATTCGTGAGATATTTACGGATGCTTTATACCCGAGATGGTTATTTACATTCAAATTGTATGTCGCAGGAAACTCATTTGCCTATCAATGTTAGGCTTATTTTATTAGCGAGAGCAACTTAATATTTCTTTAGCGAATGCGTAGCTCAATGTTTAACAATATCTTTCACTTCGTTGGTACATACGATAAACGCACAATAGAGAAGTACATTTATTTCAATGTCGACACAATCAACGTTAATTGGAATAAGTATCGTATTCGTCAATCTACATCAGATAACATTCTCGTGGGAGTAACGTATGGATGTAAAGCATTTTAGAAAAAAAATGTCTATTAAGTCATTAACGTTCATTTAAGTTCTCAAGAATCTTACGAAATATGATGTAAGTATTTGCTTAAAACACACATTTCTGGGGAGATGATTGAAAAAGAAATGTACAAGTTTTACCGTAATGTAAAATCCTTAGCTTTTCTTATCAATCACTGATTTATTATTTATGAAATCATAAATACATTCCCGAAGTAAGCGAATTAATTTCGTCCGTCCGACGAAATGACTATTAATTTCTCCGAAAAAATATTCGAGAGCAGAGTTCCCTGTCTAAATCACTTTATCAAACATAAATTTGTTATCTTTGTCTTTTGTATTTCCAATGTTCTGGACCTGAATCTAATATTTATTTTTAAGAGGATTTACTACTTATTATGGATTACACAGATCATTCTTGTAATGTAAATCATATACCTATTTGGACGCACACTCTTTGTGACTGTGACTTAGAATGGCGATTTTTATAAGTTGTCACAGGTGCACTTAACTGCGTATAAAAACTTTATCATACCTCTCCCTGAAGGCAGACGAAGGTAAAGTGAAATTTTACGCTCCGTTTAACATCAATGAGTGTAGGCGTTTAAAGCAAGAAGCGAGAGGTCCTGAAAGTCAAATAGCAATTTAGCGGCCAAGTGGTATAAACTTATATGCTTATATCCCCTTTCCAGCATTTTATGAGCTCAACTTTGTGGATGATGTTTGGAGTTTGTTTTGTAGTTTGTAGAACTGCTGAATTAGAGTCTAACATTTAGTGGAACATCCCTCACTTCTGGTTGAACGTCTTAATTTAATTTTTCGATGATTGAGCGAAATATTCAATCTTTGTTCTTTGATTCTATCTTTGATTAAATCTCTTCTTTCTTTATGCCTATGATTGTTATATTCCTCTGGCATTCTCCACCGCTTCAGTACGCGTTTGCCAGTCATTTTTTTATGAAGATATATTCAAAAACTTTTTTTCCTTTTCATAAAAGAACGTCATTCATCAAGATTTCGCAACATCTATTAAATTTCGCAAGTCGCCGGATGACGTGACAGAAAAGATTCGACTGTTCCTTGTGATAACTGTTTCTATAGCTAAAGTCGTAACAATTTGCCAAGATCGGGTGTTACACAAACAGTTATTGTAGGAAGCAGGTGATATCGACCGCGGCAATAAACTCTAACTAACCCGACCAAGCGGAACGCCCAATTGCAAACTCACGTATTGTGTTGTGACACTGTTCTAGATATAGTCACGCTGAAATTTTGGTTTGAAACGAATATTTTTACCATCAAAATATTGATTGCAGAGAAACTGTGAAGACTGGCATCTTATTTATTATACAGAAATGGAACCAATTTTAAAATGATAATTATTGTTGTTTTGAATTAGGTGTTCTGATTTTGAATGAGTTGTAATCAAATTTTCTTTTCAAACATTTGCTACGAATTTTTAATAAAGAGGAAGTCTGCATTGTAAGATAAAATTTTGATTTCTAATAGGTAACGCTTATAAATAGTAGGTATAATGGGTACCAATAATTACCAAGTGCAAAAACAGCGAAAATATTATCGGCCGATGAAAACTCAAATCCATAACTTAATGTGAGATCAGGTTAATTTTCGCAAAAACCTTGGGAAAGTCATATGACATGCTTGCAGTATTATACTGCTTGAGATAACATCTGACAGATTAGTAGCAGTAACACAATGCCACTAAAAATTATCATGAGTCAGTCAGTAGCAATACGGTCTGAGTACTCTAAATCCCTACAGATGGAATGAAAGATAAGCATAGGATATATATTGAAAACCAGCAACCCTGATATAGTTTTATAAACGGATAACGTTTAGGTCATATCACAGTAGGTACCATGAAGATACGGCTAATGGAGTGATAGGCAATTTATTCATGTCCACTAGTCCCATCCCGTCTGTAATTTGCATAAATTGATTGCACGGTGCACGGCGCGTCGCGGTCGCATGTTGCTAAAGCGAAGTGCGAGCTACATCGTCGCCCAACGCTCCGTTCCACGCTCAGTCGTGCGACCAACCGACAAACTGATACACGTTCTCCTATACTAATTACATCCTCGGTACTCCCGTTCTGTTTACACTTTACGCGCTTAGTGAATTTTACATTTTTTATATCAAAAGCCTCAGTAACTGTCCCTACGTCACGTGAACTCGCGCTTCGTAGATTAATGGCTTTGATAGTGGCCGGCGTCCTGTGGTTATTTACTGAATAATCTGTTGACTAGTGATTTCGCTGGGTGTTCTTGTGTTCAATGTATTTCATATCAATAGTTCAGTTGTAAAGTCGGCATTATGCGTCAGAGGTATCAGCTGAAGCAGAGACCGTACGTATTTTTGTGTTTATCTGTAGTTTCCTTGCTGAATCTGAATTTGGACTTACTTACATTAATTATACTTTAAATCAGGAAAATCGTACCTATTGCTTCTCATAAATGACCATTTTCTCTTCCTGGTGAATACAATAGAAGAAAGCTTAACCTAACCGGCAAACTACCCGATCGAGTTTTAAACAATAGCATTCCTGAACGTTCAACAATGCGGGCCGTGATTACATCTGATATCGAAGAAAGTTCCTGTTTGAATTTTGAGGAACTTGGTTCAAGATTAAATATAAGACATGACTAATGCGACACAAATATGACATGAACATTAAATTATGACAGTTGTGAACTGAACCAATTAGGTATGTGACCCAAAGATATTTTAAAACATAGTGGAACAGTTTTATATTGGATATATTTAGTTTTGCTTTTAGTGAACAGTATGTTGCAACCAAGGTTGTTGGTTGTGGCGATGACATCTCTGTTCTACGTAATTATTCTGCCAGCCACACCCAACAAACCGGAACACCAGTCATTTGCACTAGTTACCGATTATGACTTTAATTCTTGATCGCATTTAGTATTTACCTACTAAAGCACACTTATAATGTCCACATAAAGAATGAATATGAAACACTAAACATAGAAATTCGATTTGGGAACTTGGAACTTTAGTTCTTACAAAGTGGCTATTGTAATGATCTAATGAACATTACACTCCTGACTACCCTCGACCGAAGCCATCTCTCTCAATTTTTGTAATGGTATGAGTAAGTTTAGTTAAGAGCTCAAGTTACGTTATACTTAGGGATTGTCTTGTACCTACTGGTCATTCACATTCGGAGCTTAATTTAGTAGCATAGTAAAAAAACATTAATAGCGTGATTTAGGGTTTGACAGTAATGGACATCGGAATGTTGCTACTATAGTATGCCTTGCCTGAAGTGTTAAAACTTGACCCGTGTCATTCGTAAATGATTCATCGAGTTGGCTTACTTTAAAGACATTTTGTAGTAAGATAGATGACTGCCAGTGGCGTTAGAGGGTTTGCTTCTATGCTTTAGAAGTTTTCAGTTGTAGATAGAGTTTAAATCAGGGTTTGTCTAGGTAGTACCTATGTAACAGATACCGAATATATGAGCTTCGGGAAAATATCTTATTGTTGAGAGTTTGAGAGTGCATCAATGTAAGCAACTACTAACTTGTTTTGTAATATGAAAGTGTTTGGCCGATCGTTAGCCGCCTCTGAAAACAATTTACGGTTTGTTTCATAGCAATACTTCGCTGTCGGAATCAATTGATGTTGCATTTAGCTATGCCTGGTTCTGCTTACAACGCTTGGGAAACTTGATGATTTTGAAATTGAAAGTAGGTAAGATAGTACATAGAATCTTATTTACAGATGTCTTGTTCACGATGACGGCAGAATTTATTTGTTTTTCGAATTACTCTTTCGTAACTGCACGGGCATCATTGAATAAGCCAATATAAGGAAGGTTTCGTTTGATGTAGGTATTGTTTATTACTAATATAGGGTCTTTCAAGAAGAACTTTGTTTTCAATTGTAACAAACACCGACAACATGATAGTTTTGACATTTAGTTATTCGACGTATTCTTAGTAGATGCATTGACAATTGTTACAATCAAACTCAAACTCAAACTCAAACTCGTTTATTTCACGTAGGTATTTACAAATACGCTTGTGAATGTCATTATTTGATTCTACCGCCATTTTTGCAAAGGTGCCTTATATTCTTTTGTAATGGAGGAGAAAAAAAATGGCGAAAAAAAACTCCTCGGCATCTTTTAAAAGATCACTTACATCTACCAATGAATTCAATTTCGCTCGAAATTCCCATTAAAATAATCAAAATCCATTATGAAAATGACTAATTCTGATAGAGTTACATTTCGTAAAATTCGTGATATTTTCGGACAACAAAATAGTCCTTCTGTCAACTAAAACTAAATGTCAAAACTATCATATTGTCGGTTTGTTGCAATTGAAAAACAAAGTTCTTGTTGAAAGACCCTATATTAATAAACAACGATTGAGTAACAATGGACATACCTATTACGGCATCACTTTATTGTTGTTGATAATAATAAATTAATTTGATTTATTGTACACACCTTACTGTACATTGTACACACCTTATTGATGAGTGATGACATAAATTTCAAAATTTGGGATTTATTTTATTTATATACATACATAAAAAAATTAAAAGTGACATAAAATAGTAGATACGAATTAATCACTCGTGGAAGTGACTACTTCTATTAGATTACGAATATTGTACTCAGGGATGGGTTCAGAGTTCATTTCTATAATAAGTCTCAATTAAGATAAGATTTTTTAAGTCTGACAAATATTTTTCTTGGGTGTTGTTCATTTCTCATAATATGTGTTCAATGATAAAATCTGTTTTTATTTTTCAGGTAAGTTTCCCATACTGTACTTTAACAGTAGGTATACAGAGAAATATCTGCGGTGCAGATAAAGGTATTTAACGAGATATTTATATAGGTAATGAAAATGCTTTGATGCATATTTCAAAGTGGGAAGTCATCATTCAATATTAGTAAAAAACAATGTCTACATTTTTTCGAATAGGCGCAATCAAATTTTTAAGTGTAGATATTCATCAAACAATGGAATGATGTTTACCTAAGTCTTAAATTTTTATGAAGTTTTAGTTTTTTGCTGTTCGTAATTAGATAAATACTTGTCGTAATTGGTTATGAGTTAAATCGTTATTAAATGGCTGATGGATAATAAGGTACGTCTGACTTTAAGTGACAATTGGATTAAATGGAATAATCTCTTAAAAATTTTATTGGACCACCATCTAAAGTAGTTTTCTATACAATAGCCACTTTATTTTTTGAAAAGATTTTTGCTCCAAAAAGATATTGTATTTGGGTAAGTGATTGTTATTGGTGCAATCGATCAAGAGTCTGTTTTAAACAATACAAATAAAAAGTTGAAAAGCTAAGGTTAAGGTTTCAGATTAAGTCCACAATGTTTTTACGAGTTTGTAGCACAGGGTTTATTGTTTAAAATTGGAAAATAAAAAAAAAATTAAATGCGAAAGTAATTCATATCTGCTTGCGCTTCTTGCCTGACTAGCTTTTCACGCTCAAGCCGATTAAGTCGATTTCGATGATATTGGTACTATAATATAGTTTGAGACATAAGGAAAAAATAGAAGGATTAGTTTAGTTCCACTAACCATTCCCTTGAGATTAACGGTATTTTTTGCTTCTTGACAGCCACGCGGGCTAAGCCTCGATAAAAAACTATTTTAAAGCTACCATTTCGTAATAATCTTCTTTCTTTGAGCATTGTTTAGGTAACCCTAAATAAACTTGTAAAAACAGGAGCCGGTCGCATGCGCAGTCACATAAAATATTTAGCTATAGATCTATGTTGATCATTGATCATACTTAGTGCTAGTGGTAGGCGAAAACGTTCCGTTATTTGTGTAAAGTGACCTTAATTGATATGCGCGACGTCCAGATCTGGTTCATCTAAATGTTAAGTGTCAACGGATGTTCACCTTTTTTGTGATGATGCAACTAGTAGGTACCTAAAGTTCAAAATAGAAAAAGATTTGCGGAGTTTTGTCCAAAAATTTTCCTTAATCTATTTCAAAATCATTTAACCATGTAAGTACATGTACCTATGTATACGTATGTGTACATACGATACCGTGTATATAATCAAAGTACCATACATACTTTTTAGACATGCATGTAGGTATTTTCTTTGAGTTGCTTTCTAGAGTAACAGTCGCCAAATAAAATGGTGTTGATCTTGTAATACTACTACTTATTAAAAGAAATTTTAAAATAATAAATTACTAATATAAGATTTGATGTTAAATGTTGTTAAAGTTTCCCTTAATTATTGCGTGGAAAATGGAAAATAAAAATACAACAATGACAAAACAACAAAACTGTTTCGAATTAAGATTGAGTGTTACGTACGTAATTACTATTATAATTAACTACGTGTTTATCAATAAATTGGAGGTTATATTTTGCCTAAATCACATTCTAGTCACATCGCGTACACATAGTTGTATAGCTTCCTACTGCTAAAGTTTACCATCTGAATATCTACGTAGGTAAGTCAGTATCTTTCGTAGGTATCTACATATTATATTATTGTGGGTTGGCCTCATCATCATATCAGTGACATACGATCGAGTCTCTCCTCATACGCAGAGGAGTAAAGCATACTCCTTCACGCTGGTACAGGGCGGATTGATGGAAGGCTTACTAGCCCATCCAAGTATCGGAATTTTTTATGTCGCTCGAAGACTTCCGATATGGCTACTACCTAATGATCCATGATGGCTTTACGTGCCCTCTGAATCACGGAAGTAATTTATCTACCTGGCACCTAATAACGTGAGTGTTCTAGGATCAGGAAAATAAAAATGTGTTTTAACTCTACTACATGTACATATAAGTAATCTTAGGGACATAAAGTTAGACACGTGTATAAGGAACGTTTTGTACATAATTAAGTATAGGTGTTATTTTCCTATAAGTAGGTATTTACATTTTTTCTAGTCAGTGATTTTTATATCATCATAATAATCTAGCGAAGTGAACTGCATAGACATTGTACCTTTGTTGTTAGTCACGAATTTGCAATAACATTTGTCCTTGTATTTGTGTATCTCGTTTTCCAAAGTATTTCGTAAAAAATAAGAAAATAAAGCTCACCTGGATGGTTGCGATTTTGGCGGCAACGATTATTATTTATACATTTTGATCTTCATATAAAATTAGTGTTCAAGAATAGTGCATAAGTAATATATGTATTTTCTTTCACTTATTATTTATTTTGTTATTGTAATAATTCAACAATATTAAACTCGACGATATTTTAGGAAAAAGGCGTTTCGTTGGGGTCTCTTGTTTATTACACCGAAGGTCATTTTAACGTTCGTGTTTAAATTTAATTGTTTTTTTAAATCTTAAAACATTTTGTTAAACAAGTACCTAGGTTCTGTATATGTTTTTTTTTTATTTCAATCACCTTAGGTACAACCTTACATGTTGCAGAAAACTTCCTGTTTTTGGTCGCTTTGCTTTTCGTTGATAAATTTTTCATCATTTAAAACTCCGTGGTATTAAAGAACATGTTTAATTTTTAAAAATTTGTTTTGTACTACAAATACGTTTTGTACTACAATTAACAATTTTAAACGCTTCTAAATTTTTAAGACCCATCACGCCCCGTCCAGATTCATTATTTTTCATTGAAATTTAACGTATTATATTAGGTATAATGTAATACATAGGTACTCTTATATGTGGTATGAGTCGACAGAACATCTACTAGCGATAAATTGTTCATTACTTCATTAAGATCAGATCACACGATCTGATCGTTCATTAACATCTTCATCCGGCAAGTGCAGTTCTGTTCATGTAGGAGGAACTAATTAAATATCCGGTGTAGTGTACAATGCTTTTTTCTTTAATGAAATAGGTACCTACTCGTAATGGTAAAACTAGAAGAGTGCGTTATGTATTTTTAAAAGCAAGATGCCTTCTATAGGTATAAGGATTTATATCTATTAAAATATAGTTTTACTTACTTTACAATTTAAGTTTAAAGAGGAGATAGTTGTATTATTCAAGGAAACTTCATACCTACTGGTATTTGAACACCATTGCGTTAAATGTTCAATGCTACTGCAGAGGGGGTAAGAATGTCTTTTGTCTTATTTAGATTACCAATATTCAATAGCATAATATATTGTAGGTATGAATCTGTAGGCAAAAATGATTAATTAAATTAATCAAGTCATTATAAAAATGATAGTAATATTTGCAAAAAAAAACATATACCTACCTATAGTCTGTTGATTTTCATGTTGCCAAGTTTCACCTCATTTAAACTTACGGACCCCCACGGACTATATAGTCTTTTCACAAGGTTGTTAAATTAGTAATTTACTACATACATATATGATCAATATTGTGCGTGCTTTAACTTTCCTGTACCGTAATTACTCGATAGGTGCGGTGACCTTGCCTTTTCACAACAATGTTACTATTGCGAACTGTAGCGGAAAAGGCAAGGTCATGGTGATACACTATATTTTTATACTCATTTCATACATTCAACGCATAATAATAATGTTTATTCAAAGTGGTCAGAGGACTAAATTATTTGATAATTATTTGATATTAAATTATCTGATTGTATGATTGTGAATGACAGTAAGTAATTATATCTAACGATTGTATTTTCTAGGTAGTAGGTACCTATCCAACTATTAAATAAAGTGATGTCGACTTTATGTCGATTTATGTTTACAACCAAATTAAGCCCTAATAGGTAGGTGCATACAGTTTTAATTTTTAAACCTATCTTATTATCTTTATCTTAATGGTTCATAAGTGATTGCTGAATTTCAAATTTGTTCGCAACTTACTTGCCTCACAAAACCTGTTTCAAATAGTAGGTTCAGATATTTTAGCAGTCGCGGAAATGTAGGAATTTGGAATATTTTGGTACTCTTAAAATAGGCATAACGCGTTTTGGTGGTTCCTGATAAATTTATTTACGATCAGAAGAATCAAAAACACTGGTGTAACTAGATATCTACGTATGTTTGTTAAACTGCAGCAAAACTGCGTAGGCGTTTAAACAGGAATGCGGAATAGACAAGAGATAAGTACCTATCGAGTAGTACCTAAGAGGTTCATACTTGGTTGTAATTGCTTTGAAATATCTACTTGCATTATATGCTCTCACTTGGCCAGCGTGAAATATAAATCAACGCTTCAGTATAAGCTTGGAAAGCTTATACTCCGACAAGAGGATCGTTAATTTGGACAAAACAAAAACAAATAGGTCTCCACAAACACCCACGACCCAAGAACAAATATGTATTTATCTGTCACTTAAATGGCTAATACGGCCGCCAGTTCCCTTAGAAGTAGAACCCTGTGCTCCGCGGGCAGGACTGGACCTCATAGACTGGTGGGCACTACCAGCCAAGCTGTCGGATCGTAACATCATTTTTATGTTCTTAATCCTTGTCACTTACAATCGCCCAAACGTTTTTCCATTGTATGAAAGTTTCAACGGATCCAAGGTTCGAGGATTACGTTTTTTGATGTGCGAAAACTGCAAAAACTGTCACAGCTTTGTCAACTTGAAAAACCACGAATTCATAGAAAACTTCGTATAATCATATGCGAAGGCCGTTACACTTAGTGACCGGGTTAAAGAACTTGTGTTAAACGAATTATTTATTTAAAATAAGAACGCTGAAGCGACGACAAAATATGAGCATCATAGTAGAGTAGATACAAGCCTTGTTGTCTCATTTACAGACTCGCCCGTACTCGCTTTGATGGTACATACGAGGCACACTGCTCGTTCATAGCTCGCAATACCATTAAGTACTCGTACCAGCGTTCAGCTGTTTGCAGTGCTGTCGCGGTTAAGTGTTTGGTAACTGCCTGTTTGTACAGTCTGGTTTAACCAGCGCCGAATTAATTCGGATGCCGCGTTTATTACGTTCTTCTACACATACCCCTGTTGAAGTTATGTGCACATTTTGTGGCGTAGTTTTGAGGTTTGAACACACATAAAATCGTTTTTGTGGATATCATAAAAACTCAGATTATTTATTTTATGAAAACTAACCCTTGGGTATGTCCTAGGCTTACAAAGCTGAATAAACTATTGTTACTTTTCAGAGTTAGTTTTACAGAGCTACTTAAGGCGTCTAACACACGGCACCGCGCACCGCCGCGGAGGACGGTGGCGGTAAAGCGGATTTCGTAGCGGTGGTCCGCGCGGTAAGGCGATTTATGCGCCTGTACGCGCGGATGGATTTAACGCGGTTTTGATGACGGCGTTTGAGGCTTTTATGACGTAGAAAGAAAAAAAAGAAGATATTGGGTTCATCCATTTTTACTAAGCAGAACTCTTAATGGGTTATTCTATATCGACATCGGATTCCATTTTTAACCGACTTCATTAAATTGTAACACGTCCTGCACCAGCGATGATCCGCGCGGTTATACGGTGGCTCGTGTGTGAGGCGCCGCCCCTCCGCGCGGACGTCAGCGCGGAGGGGCGGTGGCGGTGAGAGCACCGCTCGACCGCGCGGTGATTCGGTGTACGTGTGTTAGGCATCAACGGATTTCATAGACCCCGATACAACTTCAAATCCGCTTCGCCGCTTAGGCGTCGGGCACACGGCACCGCGCACCGCCGCGGTAGGCGGTGGCGGTAAAGCGGATTTCGAGGCGGTGGTCCGCGCGGTGAGGCGGTTTACGCGCCTGTCCGCGCGGATGGGTTTAACGCGGTTTTGACCAGTTTGATCACAGACACTCGCAAGAATGGATGCAGAAGTGGTGGCATATTTTTTTAAACTTACCAAGTTCTATTTTTTCTTTGTCGGAATTTTGCCCTGGCTCCAAATATAAGTTAACAATCTCTTCCCATTGCTTCATTTTAAGGAGTCTATCACTATATTGTGGGCTTTTCATGTCCCAGATAGCATTGCGATTTTCAATCTCCGAAATAAACTTTTTGACATCGAAATCCATTTTTGACCGACTTCATTCAATTGCAACACGCCCTGCACCAACGATGGTCCGCGCGGTGATGCGGTTGCTCGTGTGTTTGGCGCCGCCCCTCCGCGCGGACGTCAGCGCGGAGAGGCGGTGGCGGTGAGAGCACCGCTCGACCGCGCGGTCAGTCGGTGTACGTGTGTTAGGCATCAACGGATTTCATAGACCCCAATACAACTTCAAATTTGTCGGCCGTGTGCCCGACGCCTTACCGCGGCGGTGCGCGGTGCCGTGTGCCAGACGCCTAAGATATTTTATAGGTATAAAATAAAAATCTAGTTTTTATAATTTTAGTTTTTTTGGAATTTAACATTGATATTTTTTATAATCTAAAATATCTTCTTTCTTCTCAATAGAGACGGTACTGTATAAAAGTTCAAAAAATTTTCTCATTTAACTGGAAATTTTTACTTTTACCAATATCTAAAAATATGATAAAGGCATGTTATATAATGTGATTGTATTACATAAAATGCCTATTACGAGTACTATTAACTTATGTCTGCTTGTCTAGACTAGTTTGGACGCGGTGGATAACCTTAGGAATTTTGTAAAATAATGGTTACTTTAAAAAAACGATACAATAATCAATCGATCAAGTATAAAATTACGAAATTGGTACGTCAATATGACCGTTACGTGTCCGTTACGACAAGTTTACTCGTTGCGGTGTACGCATAATGGAAATATTCAAGATATTGGCGGTAAATTAATTAAGTTATAATCGATATGTTGATTAGTTCATGCAACAGGTAGTTTACTAGTGGCAGCAATAAACAAGTATTTATTGTATGACGTACAGAATGCATCTAAAACGAGGCATGGTTAAATATTTTATTTATTTAATCATCAATACCATATACTTACGTTTCACCTGCACTAGCATCACAGGAAATCCTATGCGGGGCTATGAGTATGTACGTAATCGTTTATTACTTCACTAGCTGGCCCGGCAAATCTGCTCCTGCAAAATATCATTTATATCTCAGGTTCTAAATGGCGTAGTAAGATGAGAGATGCACCAGTTTTTAAGTTTGAACTCCAGCAATACAACTGAAAATCGCATCAAAATCATTGGGTCGTTTTTAAGTGATACCCGGACAAACACATAGGTACCTAGTTATTTTTCGTGTATACATTCACAAACATATCCTAAGTTACTACAGAATCCAATCATTTTTAATTTTATTATAGGTAGGCAGTAAGTAGCAAGTTTGTAGTTCAGAAAACAAAGAACCTGTCCAAACTCTGATTAACTCGCGGTGTCCTACATGCACTTTTTATTTTTAATCTTCGACGAACTCACTCCCAACTGGCTATTCGTTCCAGTTAAAATTTACGGTCATAAGATTTGGGCACGCAGTAATACACGCGAGCTGTTTAACAGGTTCCGTATGCTGACACGTAAAATTGAGCGTAAAAGGCGCGAGTCATTTCGTCAAACTGAGGTGTAACGGTAGGCTGTTACCTGTTAGCTAGGTTGGTTATGAAAGTGGAAATATGAATGAAAGTACGAACCTTTACAGGACTTTTACTTAGGTTAAGGTATGGCTTGTAAGATTAATTTTACTAAGTGCAGTAGCAAGTAAGCTCCGAAGCCGGTACTTCGTGCATTTCTGTGAAAAGCCACTAACGATGAACAATCTAACTACGGACTGGGTTTGCGAAATATTTTAATGGGTTTTAACTTACTAAATACTTACTAAAATGTTAATTAAGTACTAACTAATAAAAGATTATTTCGCACAAAATTAATTTATAATGTAATAGGATAAGATATGTGTCAACTTAAATTTTATTTAAATAAATTTGTTACGTGCACACAAGCAACCGACATAATTATCCAAATGAGATAGAATTGTAACTAATATTGAGAGAGTTTAGTTAAACCTATTTTGTACAGAACATAACTACATGTTAAAGTATGTATTATGCGTCCTAATTGCCCGCCAAAAACAATTCGAGTCAGTTGTCTAAACATAAAAATTCAGCGGTGACGCGCAAGGTAAACGCGCTCACAAATACCTGTTTGTTTGAGTTCGCATATTTGAAACAATCGCATGGAACATGACTCGTTGTCGTCTGCATAATAATCACATTTTATGTACACATGACACAACACCACCACATATTTTACACAAGTACATGAGGAACGAAAGTGAGAGTTTTAAGTGTTCCAAAAATTTTATTTTTACTTTACTTTCATGAAAATAACGATTAAATTATGGACTAATTCTTCTTCTTCTTCTCAACCCATCATGACCCACTACTGAGAAGGTTAAGGCCATAGTCCACCACGCTGGCCAAGTATTGGCCAAGGATTGGCGGACTTCACACACCTTTGAGTTTTGCGAACTCTCCGGCATGCAGGTTTCCTGACGATGTTTTCCTGCACCATTTGTAGCAAGTGACATTTAAATGCTTCTCGTAGCATTGGTTCATTATTATATTGAAATACAAATTCTACTTATAAAATGAACTGTAGAAGTTATCCATCTATCTGCAACTGGTTTTAGCTCTACTCTTAACTGGGTATTACTCTACTCTTAATTGTCAACTACTAATAGGTATATTATTTACTAGATTGTAGATATCTATGAGTTATGTATACCTACTCAACATACTTAAAATTTCTAGTTTCAGTAATTTAGGCTAGAGGTTTAACAAAAATATCTCTCTTCGTCTATTTTAGTGCAAGTTTTTCAATTCGTTGATTTCCCTAGAGCCGGAGACATGAAAAAAAATGTTTTTATCCTCATTTCGCAAAATGTTTACCATCCCACCATAGAATGATTAATCGCGAAAATAAGGTACAATAAGTATCCCATCATAATAAATTGTACAACCCTTACACACCCTTTATGTAAGTTAAGTAAGGGCGCAGCTAACCCAACATTGACTTTGTTTGTTCAAGTCCCGTCAAGCTCCTGTGGAATACAGTTTAATACTAGAACGAGGACTCTGACCCTTTTAGAATTTGTAAGTACGAGCTTTTCTCTGTCTTTTTTTTAAACCAAAACGATAATTTATACGTAAAGTATCAAGGGTAGTTCATGAGTTATCTCTCAATCTACGTAAAAATATCTATCTATATCTGAAGGTGGGTGGTTGGTTTGCAAAGGGTTTGTCTAGGATCGATTCCCAGCCAGATAGCACTGTCTCGAGAACATCTTATTTTAGTTTTCCGTGCCATCCGCGTGACAAAGGGAATCCTAATGCGAGTATAAGAAGATATACTTTAATTTTGTTTATCAATTACGCTATTTCTACTTTCATGATGAGTGTTCAAGTGTTCATAATATTGTTAATATTACTTATAC
The DNA here is from genome assembly GCA_905404135.1 of Hesperia comma. Classification (NCBI taxonomy): domain Eukaryota; kingdom Metazoa; phylum Arthropoda; class Insecta; order Lepidoptera; family Hesperiidae; genus Hesperia; species Hesperia comma. Next base: position 7,104,444 of record FR990018.1, read on the forward strand.
TCATATTCAATGATTTGACCTTTCAGAACTCCAATACAGAGTAGCTTAGTCTGCCCAGTAGGCATCCAAATTCGAGTTCTACATGCAGAATTTTACGTGATAAAAAAGTTTGTTCGCGGGAGCTTGGGGAATGCGCAGGGAATCATTTTTATGAGTCGGTACATTTTTACGTATTAATTTTTCATAATGAATCTGTCAGGGAAGAGCATAAAATTAATTTTGATAATAACGGAGAAAGTTAAAGTTATTTCCCTTGGATTTAATTGAATTACGAGTAGATATCATGTTCTCGTATCAAATAGAAACAAATTATTCGACTTTTACACAGTTTCAATAGCCTTGTTACTTAAATTCGTAAGAGTTTTGTAATCGCAACAGTGGCTAGTTTGGAGCCTGGGCTTATCGTAGATAGGTGCTGCGGTTGTTGGATTGTCATCCAAGAATACAAGTAATAGGCTTATTACACCTTCCTAAATTTAGTCATCTAAATCAGGAGGCTACTACGAAATACGAACTACGAAAAACCGAATTCGAAACATCACACGTCAGTCGTTTCGGAACTTTCCTACTATGAAAATTGTATTGTATGAAACTGACGTGTGACGTTTCGAAATCAAACTTCGTACGTTGTTAGTAGTTCGGATTTCGTAGTAGCCCTCCAGATTTAGGTGACTAAATTTAGGATGGTGTAATAAGCTTATAAGACTCGAGACACACTCAGGGTTACCAACTGTCCAGATTTGTGGGCTCGTAGAAGCTACATTTGGATTTCTGTCCCGCAATTGTCGCAAAGTATCTAAGGTTTGCAACGTTGGCTTTCTGTTTGAATTTTGAATTTGACTGGCTGGTATATTTATTTCAACTGTAAAAATTTAAACTAAAAACTTGAAAATGGCATTTATATTCATCAAATAAGCTTTAACTTTTTGATTAAACAATAAAATATCATAACTAATCAATTTAATATCAAAAAATGGACTTGGAATTTCTAATTCAAATATGCATTCGAAACAAGGAAGAAAAATAAAATACCTTTTAAAAAAATTATCGAATTTCTTTTTTTTACATAACCTTGTCTAGATTTTTCAAATTTTGAGATGGTAACCCTAGGGTCTAGACGCTTTCAAGGTGGTTCAGCAAAGGCGGAAGAATGCAGTTGGCATGCAATAAGTTTGTTATTCGCTGGGACCTTGCGTATCGGTAGTATATCGCTTTGTTTTGCTGAATGACATTTTAGATAATAGATTAACATTAAGATTGATTGCTACTGTTTAAGATTACCACTTGTTTTGTTTGAGATCTGCAATTTCTGAATGTCGATGATGTTATTGGTTGATTGACTGGTTTTCGCGATTGCATCCGATACCATCGAGTTTATAACGCATTCTATTTTGCTATGGCATTGAATAGTATGTAAAGATTCATGAAGTAAATTTTGGCGACCGTGAAGTAAGTAACAAGAATTTTTACATGTTGTTTTTTTAACTTTTATAAATCACATAAAGGGAGTAAAAATTCGGAATTCCTATTTATTGTGTCACTGACTGACGTTGGCCTGCATAAATGACACAAAATCACATTAAATGAAATTGCTGTTGTTTTTGCGTGATGTCCGGATTAACATACAGACAGGCAAGCAAAATTATAAAAATATTATTTTTGGCTTCTCTTGGCCCTATGAATGCCTTCATTCATTAATTTCTCAAATATCTCTTAAGTACAAATATAACCCAATTACATTTTTATTATATAGTGCAGTGGTACCTATATCTATGTACATCATAAACTGTTAATATTTTTCTGTTTCTAAGTATCATCACATACAAAAAATATTTAATTCAAATATGTATATTAATTAAGAACATGTCACTTGAAACAAGTTATAATTCTCAAGGTTAAGTATAACATACTCGTATTCATGTATTTAGTTATGTGTGTAAATATCTTTTGAGATTCACCTGCACAATTTAGGTACATATTATTATATATTATATTATATGAGCTGTAGGTATGCCACATTGGCCAACTTTTAAACAAAGTAAAATGCCAAATGCGAGGGAAATGAATAGGCATGCAAATCATTTATGTAAATTTTGTCATTTTTACCAGCGTTTTAGATTGCCTTTTATTTATTCAGCGTGTCGATGTACCCAGACTATACGCGTAATAATCTTCGTAAGAATGAGAGGACATAAATGTCATAATCGCGTATTTATGTGTGATCTCGTTGTAGCATTTTACAAAAACGAAATACACTTACGACGAAAAATTTACACCGGCCTGGCTACACTAATAGGTATTTTTAGCAGCAGCATGTTTATAATGTTGTTATATCGGTATATTTATACAGGTAGGTATAAGAAAACTTATTGGATGCAAATACCTACATATTGTTATAATAATTATTGTATTTTTACATAAAGGTACCTTATAATATTCGTCTATCAAGCGATTATGTAGTGTAGGTACGGTAATTTTGTACTTCTCTTTATCAATCCGCTAGAGCAGAGTGAGGTAGACTTCCTTCTTACTTATGCTTTAGACTTGTTAATGATGCACAGAAATCCGGGTCATTAATGTTGAAGCCTACAATTACGTACTTATGCTAAAGGTCAGATAGATACCTATATAAAATAAAAGCACGTTTGACAGTTGTAAAGTTTCGCAGGAATATAATACAATATTTAGCAGAATACACAGGCAATTAAAGCCATCATCACATAGGATGGTTACCAAACGACGCGTCGAATGTTGCACAACAGATTGCAACCAACAAAGCTGGAAGGTAGGTTCTTGCAAATCACCGCCGTCAAATTGAAAAGGTGAGAATCTCTAACAACCAACGTCCAGTTTGTAATAGGCTCGCTGTTGGTATAATATTCCGACAAACAAAGGTCAAAATATTATAAACAGAGTTGTTTGAATCCATTCGGAGGAATATACATATATTTACTTATGCGTAATTACGGCGTAGCTTACTTTTATTAAGGCTACGAGCTACGAGTAAATTGATACGATGTTAACGAAATTTAGAAAATGTTTATTTATTTATTTACCCTTTATTGTATAACCTACAACTAGGTAGTTATAAAAATTAAAACATTAATGTTAAATCTGTAAACAAAACAAAAATATAATAAGCATTGTTCTTAGGTAAGCTATTGAATAATTTTCGTCAATTGTCGATGTTTTATAAGGTCCCAATACATTCAAGATCTTTTTGATGTTGAAGAAAAAACATACCTACCTAGGTAAGCAAATATAGGACTAGTCCTGATTTATCTGAATCTTTAAAAAAAGTAACAGGTCCTTTTGAAAAATACATGCATAATATCTTTTTTTTTAATTTGCGTATTTAACTTAAAGCTTTGTACCTACTTATTAAATTGCGTTCCGACCAAATTATTTGTGTCTAAATTTAAAATATATAAGCAACTCGCATAATTATCATGTAGTATTAGCACTTTAGTAGGCTAGTCGAGGAATGCATTGTTCTTCTAAAGGTCGAAACTATTTTAAAGTGAAATACTCTCAGCTATAATTATTGGACTCTCAACGAGGTATGTCCAGAAGGCCAAATTGCAACTATGATGAAACTCCTCAGGTAAAACCTGTAATAAAATAATTACCATCGATTAATAGTGTCTAAGTAAACGAATTAATTAGCATTAAGCTTTGCGCATCGAATTGATCTTGCAGCCGCTAAGCCGAAGCGAAAGATCGCCTCCGACCGGATAATTGCATTACGTGCTTACCAACTTGTTAAAGTTCAGAGTTTCAGTAATTAAACACTACCCTGCAACATGCTTCTGAATTCGCTAGTTATAGTTATTGAAGACTTGCTGTGAATGTTTAAGTTTAAGTGACATGACATCACGCATATGATATTTGTTTAGATGTTATTAACGTGGTAGTAGAGTTAAAAGTAATAAAGTGTTATTGTCTTTTAACTTTACCCAGAACATACCCAAAAAATAGAGAAGATTTGGTTGCACCCACATTTTTGTAAATTGAGGTTTTATCCTAGTTTTACGTTTTGTGGTCTCAGTTCTTTGATAATAATTTACTTCTTTGGTTGGTGGGTTGTTTGAATAGTAGAAAAAAAATGATAAATTTTAATATCTATGCAGACTACTTATTAAATAATTAATGATATTACATTTTTCTCAAAATAATTACGCTATATCCGTGGAATGTGCTAACAAATAATTGACTTAGACAGAGCCTCGTCACTGAGTAAAGAAGCCGCATGAGTCATGTAAAAGTATAAGTAAATTTCAGTTATAACAACTTTCTTGTACGTAACAACTCTATGTAGAGCAATAGCGCTTTATTACAGACCATTGCTCCGAACAATTTTCTGCGAATGCGAGTCACTCTACACGTCGGTAGAGTCGTACTTCGTCCATAACAAGTCTCCGAGCGGTTCTCAGAACTTCGGGACTCTAGTGCCGTTTCTAACTAATGTCCCATTTGAAATGTTTGTCGTAATCATACGCGATATATCAATCAGGACTTGTCTCTTACGTTCAGATGTTGTGGACAGCCTCGTTGATAGTGATGTGATTCTGCAAATGCACACGAAATTGGGTTTTACTCTAGACCTTCTGCAATTTAGTTATATTTTGTAAATATAATTTAAGTCATATTATGCTCAAATATAATTTAATTTATCTCATCTTTACAAAATACTAATTGAAATAAAAAAGTTTTTTTAACATCAATCATCAGTCTGTCCATGCCGCCCACAGTATACAAAAGCCTATGATAGCCTTTGTAATCGGTTTCAAACAAAGAGTACGATTTTTATGTCAATTTACAGACACACATCTAATAATAATTTTCGAGTGTGGGTACCAAGGGTGAAGTTTTCCGAAGCGCATCGGACGGGTTAGTTCCTGCCTATCAATATGCATGAACACATGAATTTGACTATTTTATCAGCGTGAATATGATCCGATTCACATCACCCAGGTACAGTTGAACTGTTAACGCCCTGTATCACAGATGAGCGCAGGAAGGGGCCACTCAGCGCACAATTACTGTTGATCCCTGATCTGATCTCCGAAGGGCTGCGCAATGTGAACTGTGCTGCCATTCCTATTCAGTCTGGCTGGGAGTATTGCGAGTAGAATTGCAATATGTCAATTATGCGATACTAATAAGCACGTTGGAATACTAATGAAACGCGCTCTGACGGTTGTAACTTAGTAATGACAGTTGAATAGCGGCGTAAATGTTATACTATATTAACCCTCACTTGTAACGGGAAATATTTTCCGAAATTATTACCTACTCTTTGATATTAGGCATTTTACAAATTTCAAGCTTATGTTATTTTTTGGAGTCGGTTTCATTGATTCTTTGAATGAAATTAATTATATATTCTGTAAATTCATTATAAAAATTGGCAAAACGTGTTATATCCGCTGGTAACTGGGGGATTGACTATCTCAACTCCCGCACAACATCCTAGGGAGGAAGGACTGGCTGAAAACCAGCGCTACACGGGAGCCCAGCCCCGCGTTTATTTATTTATTTCAAAACATTGAAAATAATATCTACATTGAAATAAAAATAACGGATATTATATTGTCATAAAAGGTCTTAACACGTCTTCTAATTCGATTGATCAGTTGCATCGTTTGATCGATGTGAAATTAGGTCAAATAGGTAGAGTATCTCTATTGAAATACACATTTTACTGAGTATGCCAATATCAAGCTGTAATTTATTAACTTAATAAACGCTTCGGAGAGAATTTTATTATAATTTTATGTATAACGGATTATTGCGAGTGAGTTCGGTATTGTTGCGTAGGTACATATAAAAACTTATTTTATTTGTAAGACAGTCGAGAAAATTACATCAATTTCATAAATAATAGCGGAATCTTGAAAAGGAGAATAAAATGAAGAATAAGCGCTCCCCATAGAATTATTCATCTTCTCTTGAATGTTGCGAGTGTCCTAATTTTGTTCACAAAAGGTGATTTATGAATAAACAACGAACCTTTTCTTTGAGATTTCCGTCTTTTCGACAAACTTTGTAACTCTCGAAAAGTCTTAGGTAGGTACTTCGAAGTTAATCGTAAAAGGTTTAGCTGTGTGACAGACATTTTGCTGCAAATTGAATTTCATACGGGACGTTCTGCCTTATCTAAATTGCATGAGTTCCATGAATAATGGTAAAGGCGAGCGACGGGGGATCGGGGTGAATAAAACTGTAAATTCTATGCGCATCATATATTTATTAATCTGCAGTTTAACTAAACGCGTCTTGTGGTCCAGGGTCAAGTAGAGGGAAAGCGGTCGGAGGCAGATTACCCGCGCTTGGACGGTTGTTATCAAAACGTCAACGAATTGTTCCCCCAATGTAGTCGCAATGCCACGAACAGAGATAGATAGAGACGCATTGCGAGAGCTGCAATCCTTCAGGAGAACAGACCGTGACCTACCATGACCGTCATTATAGGACCTGACTTTAACTGAAGAAACATGTCAGAGATTAAAAAGTAATGAACGCAGAGTAAGATATAATAGATACATAATATCCGAAATATGAGATTATCCGAAATGATAAAAGCGGTATATGCTAAAACTATGGGAAGAGCAAAAAATGATTTGGTTAATGTGAATACGTTACAGTGTTCTGGGGGGTAATGGAAAATTAGGCAAATTATGGGCAAAATGCAACAACTGAAATTGTGCACATGATTTTATTTTGCCTATTTCTTAACTGGCCTCATTTTTTAATATTGATGCATTTTTCTGTTTTTAGATAAGAATAATATTGGTTAATATTTGTTGTTATTAAAGGACACAAATACATTAGAAGTAATTGTATTATTTACCTAAGCGAGGTTACGACAGATTTGTCCGTGTGTACTGAAAGCCCGGTGATTAAATCTCCGGCTATATTTCAAGCACCGCTGACTTTCACTCTCGATACTTTATTACGATAGTTACTCACTTTGGTGAGCTCGTTTACATATTTTACAATTTGTACGACATGGATCGGGCAGAAAATTGTATTTCATTTTTGTAAATAATCGCTTGTCATAATGTACAAAAATAATAATCGTATTGAAACGAGGTTGTAAAACATTTATTAATTGCTTTATTAGTATGAAGATGTGAAGATTTCTCATTTAAAATGCTGTATAATTATTTATTAATGCCACTGAACATTAATTGACGAAGTACTTCCTTAACTTTTTACACAATTTATAACGTAACGAATAAATACATAATTATTACATGAACGAAATAAGCAAGTCACTTATCATCTCTCTGAATATCCGTACGTGAAATAGAGTTGTCGAAAAATAACTAAGTACTAGGAATGCAAATGCTTTGCAGTGAATGCATGGAACTTATGCAAGGTAGATTACGTCAATTGTATAAAATAGACTACCGTTTTAGTAACGGTAATTTTGCTTACTAACTCACCCTGCATTGCTTTGGCATTCTTGTCTACGCTAAGTTTTATTTATAAAAAACATACGAATAATTTTTAATATGATACAAATCATTTATTCAAATTGTGATTTTAACAAATGTTTCTAGTAATCTAATACTATATTTTTATCTTCTAGCAATTCATTTATTTTCTTCTGACAATATTTAATTCTGCTGAAAGCTGTTTTAATATGTACCTAATTTGAATATATGTAAGTTTATCATTACGATTTTATGCATTTCTTTCCTTAATACCGAGTATTTTAAATATTTGTTTTATTTTTCAAAGCAATGGCTGCCTGGAAGATATATGTCTATCTTATAATTGGTTTATAATAATTTTATAATATAATACAACATATCTTTATGAACTTTTGCAATATTGAAAATAACTATAAATAAATAATATATTTAAGACTACAAAATAAAAGCAACAGAACGATACTAACGCGCATGTGCACACAGCTTTATAAAATAAGTATAAAAGTGAAATGTAAACGCTTCCTTACTCTAGCAATTTCATAAGTATATACCATGGAAACGGTCTGATTGCTTAGAAAAGTGAAACTGGGAGGAACGACACGTAATCATAGAGCTTGAGTATATATCAAGTTATTATATATTCTTCCAAGCAAACCGATATTGCACTAGCTATCAAGGAATAGAAATTTAATTTATAGCATGAGATAAACTCTTCGTGGTTTTGATACAAGTGTTTGCGAATGCGAGATCTGATAAAAACAACTTCTATTTGACTTATCCTCCTATGTTCTGACACTACAAACCTTAATTAACGTAACTAAACACAGTTTACGGTGATCAAATAAACATCTTATTTCATGCTATTTCTAATTATATACCTACATAAAAAGGGAAACTGGCTTAATGAAAACGCAGAGCCCAAACTACAAGGATAAAAAAGACGTGTGGCACTCGGAGACTGCCGCGGTAAAGCTATTGCATATCATTATATATAAATTAACAAAACAAAAAATAATACTGCATTTGTGATAATAATAATAAAATGAATGTATATAGAGTAATAACTCATTTTCTTTCACAATTTTTTCGTGACTTTCTTCATTAATAAATGCACTTTGTTTATTCATATTTAAAACACTTTGTACACAAATTATACGAGTACAGTGCCTCTATTATGAGTTGTTGTAGTAAACGTAAAGGACGTTACTATTGCAGTTGACGCTTAGAATTTGTATGAGAATTGTAGTTCAGTATCGTAACCGCTAGAGGCGCTGTACGGATTCTCATACAAATTCTAAACGTTAACTGCAATAGTAACAGTTTGACGTTTACTACAACAACTCATAATAGAAGCACAGATATTCACTGTTTTACAGTGGGCCAAGAAAGTGGTGTACCAGTTTTCATTTAGTTGCCTAGTTATCAAAAGTTACATCAAAGTTCATAGGCAATATCACTGAAAGAGACGCATAATAATGACGTAAGCCTAATTGTTAAGAATACGTACATCATAACGTCACATTATAGGTGCAAGACATTTTAATCTTTATTAGAAACGGATAATGCTTTAATTTGTGCAAAGAAGATTTAAATATTCTGAACAAAAGCATAAGAACTATTTCAGTTGACAAAATAATTATTTTTAAAAAGAAAATTGTCATTTGACATTTAAGTCCTACAACGACCTTTTGGCGCGTGAATGACGTGTGGGTGACAGAGACAGTGCCTTACAGTTTGCCTTGCCTGTATGGCACTGTCTCTATCACCCTCAAGTCATTAATATAGTGTCATTATTTTATGTCATGTTATTATTTTGTATGTTTTAAATCTAAATACGCGATAATTCGACTATTATGAATACATGTTGTCGATTCCAACGCCTTATTTAATCCAGATCTACATGTAATTATTCTTAAAACACCGAACCGACGGGGCGAAAATCAAATGTTTGACAGGTAAGATTTGTATGGGAAATCATATTTAGTATTTTCCTCATGATTTTCCTCGCAATTTTTCATATTTTCTCATCGCTGCAACCTTCCCTGAACTTCCACGAATATTTCAAGACTAAAATTAGCCAAATCGGTTTAGCCGTTATAAAGTAAAAGTTAGTTAACTCAGTTAAAAGTTCTGGTATTTATCGATGTGTGGGTGCATAGACATAGTAACTATGTCTGTGTGTAGGGTGTAATAAATTTTCGTTACGAAATTTTTGCATTCGGTCCCCGCGCCCAAGGCCCGCGATAAAAGCTATGCAATAGCTTAAAAAATAGAAATTTCGCACCAAGCTTCCTTATATAACGAATTTTTGGAAATTCATCGCAAGTTTGTAGTCAAATCCTTGCCTTATCATTAACGTAATAACGTGAATAAGTAGGTATCTACAGTTCACGTAAACAGTCGCGATTCTGACATAAGCGATCAAATCAACGGTATCCCTACTTGAGTCTTATGTGACAGTCTGCGCCAACACGCGACGTTGTCATTGTCGCGTATAGCATCGCGTCGTGTTGCGTAGCGTCGCGTCGTATTCGTCGCTCACGTAGGAGCGACCGTAAGAGCTGTTAATTGTCCAAAAACCACAATCTTCGTTATTACTGAAGAAACAAATTTTTAACATTTTCCGTCCAGCAGTATCATATTTCTCCTACACAATAAATGTGCTTAAAGGTTTAAAGTGTTTAACGCGAGTTACTTCTGAAGGACTCTTCGCTGTAAGGCTCTCAGGCCGTTGTTCTGCCTGGAGCCGCTTTCATCCTTCCAGCGTCGCAATTTGCACACATGAATACCTTGTCTTGAGGGTTAGTAGTTTAATGGTTAAATTGTCAGGTTGGGGTTATTCAATACTTTTATTTCCCTGCCGATCAGCGTGTTAGATAGAAGCAGAGTACCTACCTACGTTACGTTTTTGCGTAGTTTTCCGAAGGTTTGTTTAATAATGACCAGCTTTTTAATAGCTAAGTATAGTTACTTTGTGGTACTTATTACACCGGAAAATGAATAATCTCTGCATAACACCATCTTTTAACTGTAAGTACTAACCAACCTAATCCCTGTTTAAGTTTTGTTCTGTTTCAATTATATACCTAATGGTGTGGTGGAACTGCATGCTCGTTTAATATCTTAAATTCCTAAAAAAGATCAAAGAAAGTAAGTCATTTTATAACATGAACCTATTAAGTAAGCACTCATATGATACGACAATATGTTTCTTTAAATTATTCACTTAAAGAAGAGCACTTGTTTAGCTGAAGGTAGCTTAATTGGGTATGATAAAACCTTAAGCATTTTATTGTTACCAGAAAAACTTGTTTATTTAAATAACGTACATTTTAACCTTGATGACATTGTGTACAAACAATACTATTAACATAGAAAGCGACACTTGCCGTCAAGTACATTAGCACACCTACCCAGAGTTGCAACAAGTCTGAACAATGACAGAATTCGCATAACAACCTCCCACCGAGAGTTTCGTAATTCGGACATCTGGCGCGAATCGTTGATATATGCACATTCACAATGCTTACTCTGCACGACGTAATGATAGCTGGCGATTGAGTATGTAACATCTTTTTTATCGACGTCGGGAAACAAAAGGCTACGTGGAACTTCTGTTATTGACTGGCGACTACTGTATGTACTGAGGTACATAATTTAGTTTCTTTGGCGATCGTTACCTACTAAAAAAACAACTCTCTTAAAACCCCACGCTTGGATTCCCTGTCTCGTGGGTGCTACGGAGAATACACACATAGGAATATAAACATCCAGACTAAAAACAGAAATTTAAACTCATCACTGTTTCCGATTTGTTTACAAAAGAACCGCTTACAGATTTTCATGTAACGATGAATAAGCCCCCTGAAAATAAGTGCTTACCGTAGCCTCTTTACATGTCCTGTAACATACCTTTGCATCATCGATAAAATAATAGAAAAAGAAGAAAGGAGAAAAGGCACCATGTGTAAACACAGCTTATACATCCATAACAGAACTCCTACTACCGTCTTATTAATAAACGCGGCGTAAAGTTAGGTAGGTACCTTCTCCAGGATTTCATTTTTTGTCCCTGTCATGTGATTCTCTAAAGACCAAAGGCAAAAGTTAGGTTAGAAAACACAAAAACATTTTAAACTCGGAGTATTTTTGCACTGCGTTTATTAATAAGACAGCTAGAGTTGCGTAAATAGTCACGGCAAGAACTCATAAATGTGGCGAAGGTAGACGAACCGTGTGAAGTTACACAATGTTATTGTTTTAATACATTGGTACCAAACCTACATACTTCGAAATTAATGATAGGTAGATTTTAATGGCATTTTAGGGTATATTTATTATAGTTCAACTTATGAAGGCTGCTGAAGTAAACTACAGTTGAAGTACATAAAAGTATATTATTATAAAGTCATACATATATGTATGTATATTAACAGTAGAATACACGATATATATAACACCGCAACACTAGCGTTCGTCAAACGCGGTTAATAAGGGTAAAAGCGTGTGAATTCGCCGCTAGAGGCGCTAGTGGAGAGTCAGGTCTATCTGTCAGTGCCACCAACTTATCTGACCCGGTAAGAGGGGCGCTACTGTCTTTGATTTTGTCTTACAACAGTAAGTTTAATATTTGCTTTAGTTCCAATTTTGGCAACCGGGTCAGTTAAGTTTGTGGCACTGTCACTTCTCAATTGTCTGAATGTCATTTGTCACGGTTTATGTATGGGCGGGCTTTGACAGCTGGACTTCACTCGACAGTGGCGCCAACTGGTGAGCACAAAAACGGCGACCCTCATTGGGAACGACTGGCGTGGCAAGCCGTTTATGCTGACCACGCAGATACATTAGTATTACATTATGTAGGATCCTTACAGCATTATTCATTAAACTTCCTCTAAGGTGGGTTTTATAAGAAACCCGTACAAGCGACGAAAAATACTTATAACATTGTATGAAATAAACAATATTGTTTTCTGGTAAGCGTTATCGGAAATTAGTAGGTACTTATAACAATAAGGTATTCAATAAAACCTTTTTACTAGTTTTGTTAAACATTATAATATTTTAATGTTTAAAAAGCATTAAAATATTCCCCATCGTCTCCTGGATCTCATGAAATCCGTGCATCTTTTCATGAAGGAGATTAGGATTTCCAGTATCGGCATACTTGTAAGGAAATGCGACATTCCCTGTTACGGGAGCCTTGTTGAATGTCGCATGTTTATCAAAACGTACTGCATCTAGCAAGAAGAATGCGTTTTAAATCTCCCAAGATATCATTGTTCAGCTTTTAAGTTTGATGTTTGAACATGACAGTCGTTCAACTTTTTTGTTGAGTGCAACTTTAAGGTTTGAGTGCGGTAACTTTTTTGTGAACGAGTCCTTCAAAAGTGCGTTTTTGTTTAGTTCTTTTGTATTTCTGACCTGATACTTAGTACTATAGTACTATAATACAGACAAAGGTATTTTGCTTTATTATATCTTGTAGGTATTTCGGCCAAAAGTGTGTTGGCCACTTCGCATGTTTCAATTAGAAAGAAGACAAATTGCTAATTACTGGAAACGAAGTGTGAGTTCCGTTACTGTAGTTTTGATTGACGTGTAACGGACATCGATAGGTTTCATTCACAGGACTTTGTGATTTATTTTAAAAATTAATCCACCTTCATTTTGCTTCGGAACAACCGCACAATTAACCAATATTTGTCGACGACTTCGTACAATATAGTGATTCAAAAAATTAAATATAGGTACTTCATGGGTAATTTTTAATTAAGGAATAATAATCAGGAGATCACAATTTTTTGTATATACCATGGACTTAAATCTATTTAGGAAAGAATTGAAAAATTCCATGTGTACCTACTACTGTTTACCTACACTTTGACAATATGGTTCAGAAATACAATTGGTGTTCAATTCAGTAAGAAATCGAAACTAAAACGTCATATTGTTTGTTCATTTCATTAGCCTTAAATGAGGTGAACAAGTCTGTAAGCGTACTAATAGCTACCAAATTTTTAAAACATTATCTCTAGCAAGGCCAAAACATTTTATCTATCATCTTAAATATTTATCAGCCAGCTCACCTCTCACTTATATAACGTGACCTTGCTGTATAATCTTCCCATGAAATCCCTGAATGTTATGGAAAGATTACACTTTGATCGATTGCCCTAAAATAAAGTAATATTTGATGAATGATATACGATTACATAAGTAAACAAGAATGGGTGATATTGTTTTAAGCATGAGTAGTGTTTTCATAAACAATTAGTTGTGATTATATTCCAGAGGCAAACAGGTCGATTGGCCTTTAATTCATTATAATTGTCGTAACTATATAACGTCGAGGTAAGTATATCGGGTTCCATCCATTTTGATTTCTGCTCAACCTTAGAAGCTTTTGGTACACGAAAGAATGGGACTCTCTAAATCTTTGTTCTTGGATATCGCTACGTTTTATCATCTAATGTTATTCGACATCCTGATAATCATCATCTAATGTTATTACGGTTGGTACCACATCGGTGATGATGATGCTATGGTGTTGGTATGGTGAACACTTATCAACAGGCTACTCGTTACTCGTAAAGCATATAATCCAACTTTTCAGCAAACAATATTTTGAAATTTATTTCTAGAAATACCTCGCTTTGACTATTTTTATTCTTTCTTTTCGTCTGCAAATAGGGTGAAATAGAAATCGTTTTTGTAAATTATATTTTCTAATTTAATCGGAGACGAAACGAGCAATAGATATAATTATATACTTTCCACTGTTTTATTATTGTAACCAATATGACATAATTTCAAGATTCAGCAAAGACACGTTCCAATCTAAATCAATTTGGAGAAGTATGTGATACCAAAAATAACCTCGAATCATATGGTGTCTACCATGGACGTATAGTGTCTACATAGAAATAATTGATGTTTATAGGAAGAATAAACGAATAGTGATGTCACATCGAAGGAGGCATATACTTAATGATGTACCTACCATAGAATTTAAAACCTTCCATGTTTGATTGACGTTAGTTCCTATCTAACCTACTTATACTAATAACCTGTTTATTCCCGATGTTTAAAAAACAATTAAAGCTTTTAAATTGATACCGATGTAGTAGGATTCTCAGTGTAGCGGATGGTATGGACAATATGGACATCTCTATTTTTTAACCCCAGACGACAAAATATGAGGGGCGATATAAGTTTGATATGTTTGTCTATTTCCTATGGCATCGTAGCTTATGAATGATTGAATTGATTTGAGTTCAATTTTTAATAATCAACAGCCACTTTACTTGCGGTGGCTTTTAGCTATGTACATGCATAATGGAAGATTTAATTTAATAGACAAAAATATTCAGGAGAATTATTGGTAGTTACATAGATAGATAAACTCTTTATTGCTTGTGCACCAACATATACACAGTAAAGAAATAAAATTACATAAAAACAGGTTGATTAGATACTAACCCTAATTTAATACTACTATACATTATAATCATCTCGTTTTTATTTTAGGTACAGTCAATCGGGGTAACTTTGATTCTTTAGGGTAACTGACAGTCGGCTCCCAAAATAGTTTTTTATTTTTTACGTGAAAAGCATTTGGCGCATAAAATTTATTTATTACATTTTATGTACATAATGAATGTCGTTAACGTAATCTAAAATAAAAAGTGGTTTTCAAACAAAGCTAATATAAAAAAAAATCTTTCAAAAACGTGCGTAACTATTCGTGTTTTTTCCGACGTAAAAATTTTTAGATATTTCTCAAAACTTTAATGCTATCAAGGTGTGTTATAATATAATACAATCTTTTACATGTCTACTTTCGATACATAAACAATGTTTATTAATTTTCAATTGCATCTTCGTTAAAATTACAAATAATACCAGTAAGTCAGATATTGAACAAATTCTGGGTAACTTTGACAGTATCAATGTACATACAGGTACATACCTATCCCTTAGATGTATCCTGACTTTTGCGATTTACCAATTTTAGTGTTAGTCAAACATCCCAGGGCCCCGGGACTTCTTTATTTTCCCAGAAATAAAATGAAAAAATTGCAGCCATTTCGTTTTTTCAACCTCGAAGCTGCTCGGGCGCCTGTACTGTTTTAATCATTGCTATCGATGCAGACGTCCTAGGAAGCCGAAATATGTCTCATTTCAAAGCTAACAATGTAGGTAATCAATTGATGATACATTTCATTTAATATCTTTTTCATAGAAGACCAAAAAAGGATTTAAAAAACAAAATTCAATATTTTTTCATTGAATTTTCTTAGTTTAGTGCCTTTTACATGAAAAATAACCCGTCAAACTATTTTTTTTTGTTGTCTTATCATAAAACAGGCTATCACCTTATTAATAAATGTTACATCAAAGTTATAAGTAACGTAGTTTAGAAGATTTTTTGATAAATATCATCGGTGTCAAAGTTACCCATATAGGGGTTGGTAACTTTGACACACAACAAAATTGGTAATTTTTAATATATTTTGTCGTTTTTAAAGACTTTTTACAATTTGAAAGTATGAAAACCAGCAAGAGGGCACTGATTAACTCATAACTTTTATCTCATATGCGACGTAGTAAAAGTTTTTTAAGAAAATACGCCGATGATGTATCAAAGTTACCCCGAATGACTGTATATGTTTTCAATTTTAATTTGAATAATTTGGTACGAGTAACAGAGTCGTATGCACTCGTAATAGAAGATTTACATAATTATGTCAGTAATCGTGGGCGAATAACATAGGTAAGTTATATCTTATGAAACTTAACACACTATTGTACTGTTTGTTTCATGCAATTGTAGGTATATATAAAAGTTAATTAACCTATTGTATTTTATAATAAACGTGTTGTATTTTATAAAAATCAGGGTTCATAACATTAATTTAATGAGTAAGCTAATTTATTTTTACTACGTAGGTACGTATTCTGAAGTATTAACTACTCGTAGATAACATTATGTAATAATTGTTTTCGGTAACCACAGCATAATGTGCATAGGTTTTAAATATACGAATAATAATTTTCTATGAGCAAAAATTAGAATTACATTAACAAGTGTTCAGCGCTCAGTCAAGAGCTTCAGTTTGTAAACACCAAAAGTGAAATCTGCAAATAAAAAGAGTATCTGGTACCGTTAGAACGCGCAGCCAGCGGGCCACTTTTTCCTATTTATTGAGCACGTCACTCGCCAATGGACGATTTGTGAGAACGGACCGACCAGAGCCGGTTTGGAGGGTTCAGTAACGTCTAGACACTTGTAAAATCTTATATTTTAAATTTAAATACAAAATTGTAATTAATGAATGTACCTAAATTACTGGATCCACTGTTGCAAGTATTTTTTTGATTCCATCGCCATTTCGCAATGCTTGCATTTTAATTAGTTACCATTAAATATTTTCAATATTCATTGTTAATAAATTGATTATCTAGTATTATTATTAAAATATTGCCGGTGTATTTTTCCCTTATAATAATTTTTCAATATTTTGGAAAGAAATATTATGAGAACAACAATGTTAGATGATGAAATAGAATTAAAATTAATACCTAATTACCTACAATAATTTTAGAGGTCTTCCGTGACTAGATAATAAGCGTAACGTCTGATTTGAATGTTATTTCCAATAGTTTATATCTGCAATCGCAATAATAATTATAATTCTACAAAATGGTTTTATCGATACAAATAAAAATTCATGTTTGTATGCTAATAGGACAGCAGCATTGATTGACTTGGAATACTGGTTGGTGAGAATTCTGTTGAAAGCTCTTTTCAGGGGCTGTTAAATATTATCTAGGTAGGTGTTCTTAGGCTAAGCGTCCACAGGTCGGTATCGTACGCATCGGACGCATCGCATTAAACGGATCGTAGTATTCTTTGTATAGAGAATCATACAAGTGCGTCCACTGATCCGCGTCGTACGGATCGTACTTTCTATACAAACTGCGATACTGCGATGCGTCCGATGCTTACGATACCGATCTGTGGACGCTTAGCTTTATACGTAAGTAAAAATTCCTAATAAAGAAACACTGATTACGAATCTAGACAATGAAGGCATTCCAAAGACCTCCGTTAGTTTTTTTATCAATCAGACATGTAGATGTTATTAATAGGTAGCGCATTTCTTAATCGACTAGAAGATAGCCAATCTTCAAAGTTGAAAAAGTTTTCTTCATTCAGAGTTAAGCACAATACCGATTAAGTAATATTATTTTAAACGATGCATGCTTTTGGGAGAAACAACATGCATCAGACAAACTCATAGATATGTAGATATACGCGTTACAAATCCTTACTAATATTATAAATGTGAAAGTGTGTTTGTTTGTTTGTTTGTTTGTTTGTGACGCTTTCACGTCGCAACAAAGCTATTATATGGTAAGGTTTATGTGTGTGGGGATAGTTAGGAGGGTGGAGAGTGACGTAGGCTACTTTTTACCGCGAAAAAACATCCCATTCCCATGGGAAGATCGATGTTTTGTTAGTTGCTAGATATTTATTTTCGGAGTTGTTAATAGATGGCGTTAATTTGCAAGTTCTGAATTACGCTATGAAATAGTACATGTAATTTACTTAAGTCATAGGCAAATGTAATAGGCTACTTTAGCTCTGCCTCGAGAACTCCCCGCTCCGGCTGTATTCAGTGTACCGCCCGCCCGTTGGCACTATCCTGTTGGCTAATGTCCGCAAGTTGCTGGACTCGCCGACACCGGTGGTGGGCGCGGGCGACTGGAACTGCATCCGGGGTGGAATAGCCTAGCTGCCAACAGAAGTGGAAGGCTACTTTTTGATGCCGCTGAACAGCACGGCTACACTGTCGAGGGTGTTGCACACCGTTACCGCGGCTCTGAATAAGAGAGAACGCGTGTGTGCAGTATTCCTCGACATGGAAAAGGCGTTCGACCGTGTTTGGCACGACGGCTTATTCTCTACAAGATCTCGCAGTCGTCGGCGCCCCGGAGTGCCGTTAAGGTGATCTCCAGTTTCCTCGAAAATAGAAGCTTCAGAGTAGTGGTTGAAGACGCCGAATCCACCGAGCGTCCGATCGCAGCCGGCGTCCCGCAAGGGAGTTACCTGTCCCCGGTCTGCTACGCCTGCTACACCGACGACACCCCGGCGGCAGGGGGGGACGTCGCTTGCCCTGTATGCCGATGACGTGGCGTACATCACCACGTCGCTGAATAGAACCCACGCCATCGTCAAGATGCAGCGTGCGCTTGATGCCCTCCCCGAATGGCTTGCCGCGTGGAGACTGTCGGTGAATGTTGGGAAGACGCAGGCCGTGAACATAGGAGGATACCTCAACAGGCGGGACCCTACTCTGGAGCTTAACGGACAAGATATCCAATGGGCCCCACAGGCCAAATACCTGGGGGCAAAATCGACGGAAGACTTTCGATGAAGCCACAGGTTACGAAAGCCGTTGCAAATTCCAGAAGCGCGATGGCAGAAACCAGTGCTCTCCTCGAGCCTCCCTCTCGGACTGAAGCTTGGGGTCTACAAGACCTACATCAGATCCCGCCTCACGTACGCGGCACCGGCGTGGTACGCGCTCGCCAGTGAACCGCAGCGCAAAAGGATGCGCGCGGTTCAGGCGATTGCGCTCCGCCGGCTGACTGGTGCGCCGAGGTACGTCAGGAACGTCGTCATCCAGAGGGACCTTCGAGTCGAGAGCCTGGACGACTTCATCGAGAGATTGGCACGCAACATGTTCGGGCGTGTTGACGCGTCGCGGTTCCCGCATCTGCAGGACCTGGCGCCGCTCCACACCCGTCCACTGGACCGCTTGCTGACCGCTTGCCGACTTGCTGGTTGCGCGGGACGGGCCTAGCACTGACTGATACTGGGGCTTCGTAAGTCGTCGCCCGGCGCTGATCGGCTCCTGCTGGGCTTCCCACCAGCGGGATTCACCCGGTAGGGCCTCGATCGCCTGGGCGGCGTGGAGATGAACCCCATCCCGTTTAAGACTCTGTGGCCTGTAAAAAGGCCGCCACTCACTGGACTTGACCTATTGGTTAACCACAGATGGACAACCAAGGGCCTTAGAGCCCAACCCAAGGACCGGCCCGTTTTAACGGGCCGCGAGAGACACCCCCCAAAGGGGAACTAACTGTCCCGAGGGCTCCACACACCTCAGACAGGGTGGAGTGAAGAGAGCGAGTAGTAGGCTACTTTTTAGCCTAAATTCCTACGGGAGCGAGACCTGCGCGGCTGTTACCTACGGGTCCCGAAGCGAAGCGCGGGCGGTTCTCTAGTAGAGCCATAAAGTACAAATTTAATATGAGGGTAGGCACTACTTTTGTAAATCATATTTTCTACAACCTTTTATTGGACCATTAGCTACAATATAATTAAATTTGATTAAAACATTGATTACAACGGTGTTAGTTTCACACATTTTGTTTCGAAAGCTGCAATAACAATCACTTAATGGCATGCAAGTATTTCACCTTGAATTTACAAGCGAAACATCAGTTCACATTGACCTTACGAACTCTATACAAAACCTGTTGTCTAATTCCCACGACTATCAGACCTGCTATCGTTTGTTTATTGCACGTAATCTCGATGAAGGTGTTACACGAATGAATACAATTAAGCATTCAATCGCATAAACTAATACTCCTAACACTGGTGCAAAAGCTGACGCTAATGTTAAATCAATTAAATTACCTAAATGTACGAAGGATGCTTGTATTCTACAATTACCTATTCATTCTCATGTAAATGTCGTTTACTCTCAAATCCCACATGCTATTTCACTGTCGTATGTTCGCCGGAGCGTGGGACGCCGATTATGACTGGTTCAATTTAACGCCCGCCGCCCAATCGCAATCCGCAATTAATATAAGTAGCCCATTGACTCGAGCGAGGCTGCTCTGGTCTTTGATGCGTCCGGCTTTTGGGATGTCACGATGTTGTGATGATAATACAAGAGCTGGCAATGTTTGTTTAATTGGCAATTAGGAAATTTTGACACCAATACTTTGGTGACGCGAAATTCGGAATATTTGTTGCTGGACACCCAGATTTCTAGAGTATTTTTTCTCCAGCAACAGTTTTGTAGAAACTCTTGTCATCACCACTTGTTGGCAATTCAAAATAAGGCAACTATTGGTGTTGGACACCCAGCTTTTTGATTGATCTTTTTAACACCAGCGATAGCTTTATGGAATCTTGCAGCAACACTCCTTGGCAATTTAAAATTTGGCGACTTTTACTGTTAGACATCCAAATTTCCTGAAACCGTTGTCCCAAATATTTGTAGGCGTCACAAATATTAGAATTTTTTGTTAGGTTAGATTATAAATTGTACGAACTTATTGCCTAAGACAAAGCCTTCCTTCGTAGGTATAAAGACCCTCGGGAAAGAGCTTAGGGTTTAATGGATATTCTGGCAATTACGCTCGCAATTCACGTTCCCAAAATGCGTAAATATAAAGCAAAAAATGTGAAGTAATTACGTATATCCTCAAAGGCATTGTATTGCATGAAAGCACCCTAAACAGTCGATAATTGAGCAATACGTCGAACAGAATCGTCAAAGCCGATCTTGGCCTTTACGAAGCTTGAGCATAACCAATTGAGTCCGTGTTGTTTCACTCGTAGGCTACGTGATGGGAATTAGTTTCGAAGTGGATAAACGGCTTCAATAATACTCGTCCGTTCTAAAGAGACATCCTTTCAAATGACCCAACATACACTTATTGCTATCCGCTAGAAAGTAACAAGCAGGCTACGAATGGTTTGACACGGAGTTTTCCTATAGTAGGGAAGTACGTAGATAACTATGTAGCTGGTAGATATTATCTGCATTTACTTAATGCAATGATGTTTTAAGAATAAACGTTACAATTCCTTGCCTATTTATGAATTCAAAACACACAAAACTGCACAAAATTCCTACATAGCCTTTGTAATTGAATAAATATTATTAATAGCAAATAACCTTAAATTTATGCATAGATTGTTTTTGTCAACATTTTACTACAATAGATAGTAAACAAAAGTAATATTTAATGATAAATTTATATTTAAAGATAAAGAAATTGTGTCATACAATGTTTTTTCCGTATTTCAATACGTCTTTACGTTACGTATTAAACCTTTGTAACACTCCTTCTAGGAACAAAACAATCAATTAATTACATCGAAGTATTTACAAATAAATCTGAGACGATATTACGAAATCCAAGATGAAGATAAAAAGCAAGCAGTCGAACTGCGATTACAGTATTGCACAAGGTATTTTATAATTGTAGATTGTACCAAAGCGTGGATTTCTGGAGCATTTCCTCATTAAACAGAGCGGATGGGACATTGTACTCCGCTTGGTTTATGTCTACTGAGACAATGCGTTGCTTCTCTACAAACAATAACGCTATGAAATTATCTTAAGCTCTTTAATAATACATTGAGTAATAAATACCTTTCGTTTATTAATCGCGTATTATGAATAAAGGGTTATTTTAGGGTAAGATATTAAATTTTTGATGCCATAAAATATACTTACATGATAAACGACTATGCAGGCTGACAGACATGCAAATGATTGATGATGAAATAATTAAGTGCATTATATAGATATTTACATACTTAATAGGTTAGTTTATCACTGTGAAAATCCGTAACAAATAAGTAAAAAAGGATTTTTTTCACATTATGACAAACACTAACATAGTTATAAGTATACGTTGTGTATTCTACTCTAAGCACCTAAATCAGTAAACAAAAATGTTTTTGTGCATATTTTGTGAACACTATTCCCTACCTACGTAATAAAAAGTCGTGTGTCAAAGGAAATCGCTACACATCACTATCTCAAACGTATTAGAAATTAATTGTCATTTCTGCTATACCTACATATAAACTATAACGGAAACATAGTAAAAACCTGCATTCCTACGAGATCTCCGTTAGTTAAGTACTGCACTGTAAGGATGGACGGCCTTAATCACTTATACTTATGAGGTGGCCCTTGTATGTGCCGGCTTAATTGCACAAAAATACGCTTTTATTCTGAAAGGAGAGAAGATACGTGCCATCGAAGAATTGTGTGTGAACACTATTCGCCCATAATTTATTAGGTATTTATTATTAGATTACATAGATATTTTAACATTTATAATTTAAGTACCTATTTATTATTCAAAGTTAAATATACAAAGGGGATTCACTTTGATAAAATAAAGATAATTAATTGAAAAACTTAACGGAAAAGAATATGGGCCGCATTTTTTTAAGTAGGCTATTACGACGCGACGTTCAAAATGTATATTTTTTTCTGTATAAAAAGATTTCCTTTTTTGTGACCAATTTTTCAAAATGTTAAAGAAACACTTACACACATTTACAAATATTCAAAATTAAATAAAAAAAATTAAGAAATTATCTTACGTTTGCATACTGGCGTTAATAAACAAGTTACTGCTTTCTATTTTGGTGTGGAAATCTCAACTTATTCTACACCTGTGGCGGCTTTCGATTCGACTACTGCTACGGAGAGACATCCAATGCCTTCGTAATGTAACGAGATCTGTATATTCACGAGAATTGCTGGCGGTTTCATTGCCTTTTATGACGATACTCGACTCACCTAAATGTTATGTAGACATGTACGGTATAATAAAATTGTTAGGTGCCTACTTTGGAATACAGTAACGAATTGTAAGTTTAACCTAGGTGTTTTAAGAAGGGTGTCTTTTAGAATGAATTCTAACCGAATTTTATAAATATAATTAAATTATAAACCATGGCTATAATCTATTAACGGCCCACTAAATCTAGTATCTAATCATTGTTAACTTGGAGCATATTCTGCCACGCTGTTCCATTGCGGATTAGTAGAGGTTCCTATTTTCCTACGGCATGGTACGTACCTTCCTACTAAAGATTTTTATGTATATGACTGAACAGATACGCTATGTCCCCGATCAACACAAAATCAACACGCTAATATGTGCATAATCGCAGTTAGTACAGTTTAAAATCATTTTTTACTTGAAGTACGATACCTATTGCCAACATTATAACTACGAAGCGTTCATAAATTACAAACTTACGTGCTGCATTGCTGTCTTTTATCTTACGAGATAAAGGAATACTCGACCCACATCGCGCGGTGCTGTACGACTGTTTATTATGCCGTAGAAATGGAAGCTACGAGCATGGAATACACCCGCCGCAGTTCAGCGTAATATTTCATGGAGTCTTGCACCGCGAGATTTGGGAGTTATTTTGTTCACTTGTCCAATTTTGCTGTCTTCCAGACGAGAATATTCGTCTAGATATCGTTTACTCTAACGTCTTAGTACCCAGTCTTCTTCAAAACATCATGCTACGTTATTCAATAGTACGATTCTAATCATCACTGTCACGTACCTATTATTAAGATTCGATGTGAAAAACGCAATAATTACGGAATATTTTTTTTAAAAACCTAGAACAATGATTATGAAGAGATTATTAAAATTCAACAATAGTGAATAAGCAATCAAAATATTCTTCTATAAAACTTCTGATATAAAATCTTTTGTCTGTCTCATTTCATAGAACAACGCACGTTTATCTTAGATCCTTATCTATGTAAGAAGACTCAGCTTTACGTCGCGTCGGCCGTTTATGACTCCTCCGTCGGGAACTCATTAGATAAGCGCTTGAGGCAAGAGGGCGAGGGTAATTTCGTGTAGTTCTAGTCCTTAATAAATTAAATTGCAACATAATAGCTCTAAATTAACTACCCTGTAACTTCAGGGATAATTAGTAGAACTTGCGCTGGCGGTGCACTTAAAGTTAGACGTTTAAATTTAAACCCACCTTAAATTATTGCATATTTAACAGATCTTTCGCGATTTAACCCAGAATATTCCTTCTCGCGTAGCTTTGGGAAACGGTTTTGGGTTCTATTGCGATAATGAAGAACTCCTGTAGTAGTTTTTTCATTTACAGGAATTGATCGGTTGGAGATTTATTATTATGTGTGTAATTAAATTTAATGTCATAGGTAATAAGACAATCAGTCTGTAGGTATCGCAATTCGTAACCCATAACTGTCCAACGCTGTGCATGGGTTCATCTCTCACAATGTGAGAGGAACAGGCCACAGTCCACCACGTAGGCCAGTTATTAGTATGAATGAATTGTATTGGTAGGTAGTTTTTAATTGGGCCGAATGAACTTTTCAATTGGTTCCGCAGACAAATTGTATGAATTTCAGTTTAAAATTGCTCAAATCGATGAGAGACCTGTGCCCTATTGTATACCGCTAATCGGTTGAGAAGAAGCTCTCATTTAAATTCTTAATAAACGTATCCATCAAGTTAAATATGTATAACCCACTTCCTTTCTGATAGAAGACTCGGTAGCCCTAAGGTAATGGGTGAACTACATTTTCTTTGAATTTAGGCACGGTCATCAAAGGCTTTATACAGTTTTACATTCTAGGTCAGTGGGTTCTCGGTATATATGTAGGTGTAAATACACTTAGATGCTGAAACGTGACCACAAGTTTATTTATATATCGTATTTCGCTACCACATGCTAAGTAATTTGTACGTCCTGAATCAAAGGTCGTTATTTTAAAAATATTATATTGGTAGAGCAACTTGTAGCATTATTAAGATTTTTCCCATATTCAAAGGCATTTAATTATTTTACGATATGAATTAGACGTAAGATGTTATCGAGAAAGTGAGTGACCGTGTGTGTAAAAAAATCTTTAGCGCTTCTTCGTTCTACACGTAGAAGATATATGTTAAGACGATGACCGTTGTCAGTTGTTATCGTTTATTAAGTCTTATTAGAAGCTTTCAGGTAGTACAATTGGAGCCCTTAAATTCCTCCATTCAGTTGAAAACAAACTTTTTTTTGCACTTGAGCTGTTTGTTGGAAGAAGCTCCAGACTTCCTTGATTGTGATGAGAAGTCTCAAAAATCACTCTACTAAAAGGCCATTAAAAAGTTGAAACAACGTCTAGAAATAAAATAAAAACATTTATCCACTGATTAAGAAATTGCTCTTATTTAAGAGCCCTCACTCTTGCTCTACATTATACAACGCTGTACATAAAACTACTATCATCAACTCTATCATGATCGTGTTAAGGTTGAAATATTTAACACACGCTTGTATATTAAAAGCTGTTCTTCTTACGATGGGTTCGTTAAATAAGGGCCCTAGAGACAGAGAGAAACCGAAGTTCTCAGAACTTTCCGAATAAATGTGGTTAATTAACGACTCTGCGCAAGATTGTTATGTAATCTTATCCATTTGTAAGGCAGAAGTAGATAAGTTTTTGGAATCGAAAAGGCAAAGTAAGTTTTATTATGAATAGGAATTTGGGTGCATTTTCTAATGAAAGTTTGGATCTGTGAAAGTATTCGTCGCATCAAATATTGATATTATTAGATGTCTTTGTTTTCTCTTGATTTTGTTTAATGGATTTACGATTTATAGAAAGTTTTGTTGTCTCATCTTATTAGTGCTTTTTGCTTAATTGTGTAACAAATTTGTGTTTTCACAATAATAGATAAATAATTGATAACTACGTATTAAAATGCGTGTACATATCTGTAAAATTCAATTTATCATAATAATTAAATATCATATTGCTATGACCACTTACTGCACATATCCATATACATACTACTTACTCAAACAATAATAATCGTACAGGTGCGGTACCTACGGTATAATCGTTTTGCACTAAGGTCATATACCTATCGTTAAAACTTGTTAGAAATCGAACTTCCTATCTAACTACACATGTTCTTTAGACTTTACACATAGTAAGATAACATTAGCTACTAACGTATTGGCGTGGCCATCGCTCCTCATGTAGGCCAGGAGAACCATGGCCGAACAGGTCGTTGACCCCTCTCGAGCCCTGCGTCTCTACATTCATTCCGTCCAAGCGGTTTTGCTAGATGAGACCAGTTGTCTTCCGCTTTTTTTGTGAGATAGAAAATTGCTCGAAGGTCTAACTTGCTTGATGATACCTAATCAAGTTTTCTTAGTCATACCTAGGAATTTATAACAGTACTAATATCTATAAAATTTGTAGTATCTACCTTAGCGTATCTACCTTTGATAGCTAGATACGCGATTATTATATACTTGTAAAAGTTAATTTAAATCCGCAAGAGTTAGAGAAAATATATTATGTAAGTACCTAGGAACCTACATATATTTAGTTCTACTAACTAAATCGGCATTCTCTACCTAAATTAAAATTGGCAAAAATATCGCAATTAAATACTTAAATACCGAGATACTAAAGAAACTGAATAGAATGGTTTAACAATATAATAGTAAACGTTTTTGTATAGCTTGTAACTTTATGTAATGCAATTACATCACAGAAAAGTCTACCTAATGATGGCATTATGCAATGCCTTATTAACATTGCTATGCTAATACAACTGGATAAAAATATTGAGATTTAAATATCGCTGGTCCGGGTAGTTCGTTACTGAAAAATTTTAATGAGATCCCAATAAATAACTACATTCATTCAAAAATTATCTACTAACGTTTAATTTAGTGCCTGGATTATTTAGTTTTTTTTTAATAGTTCTATCGCTGGTATAAGTTTGCCCTGAATTTTCAAAACCAGGGATCTTTTCGCTGCGGCCCATGACAACGACAACCGGCCCAAAATGAGACTAATCGGGACCATGATTGTTGGTATATTTAGCAGAAAGTGTTAGTGACAGTCGGTCGTTAGTAGGTAGATATGATGATTGCGTCAAGATATACGAGTAATATTGCAAAGGTAATGGTAAAGGAAGGTGCGTAATATAGTATTTTGTAAGAACCGCGAAATTCCTAGTTAGAACATCAGGTGCTGCATTCCCGGAGCCACTTTCACGAGTGACCTATCACGAGCTCAGATCACCTAGTATCCGTGCCAAATGATCGATAATTTGCCCACCGATACTTTGCAACTGAACGGATAACAATACCCAAGCAACAATTTCAAGTGTTACAATCAGTCTTGAATATAATCCAGGTATGGATAGCAACAAAACAAGGTATTAGGTCCTGACAAAATTACTTATTTTGATGACTAAGATATTCAAGTAAATTGCACTACGTGTAAATATTATGCTTTTTCTAAAAAAGGAGGTAGGTACCTAATTACAAACTTACCACCAAAACATCCATAGATCATGCCAGTTGACCACAGTTTTAAATCATCCACAGAACATTTCAACACCCCTACCTAATTACCTAAATTTTGACATTAATATTCTAATAAGTAGCCAGGTTGACTTGTAATGTAACGTAACCAGACCTATTAGATTATATTCTACCTCCCACCTATTAGGTATTACTACGCTATAATTTAATATTATGCGGTCAGTTAATAGCAGCAATCGTTCGTATTGACCAATCGTAAGCTTCACTAGTACCAACAGAGATAATAAAATAGAAAGTTGAACATTCAATGAATGAACATTCGTCTTTTATTCAACTGAAAACTTTCCTATCATCGTCATGTGGGTACTATTCGTCGAATCGGGCCGTGTCGAATGAATTGCATGTTTGTCAGTTTGTAACCCGATGTAGCTTGACACAGTCCGCCTTCCGGCCTCATCTCTTGCGACCTGACACCTTGTGGTCGGTAGTCACAGAATAAGGCCGATCAATTGTGGGATACGGGGAGTGAATAGAAATGGTAATAGACTATTATTTAGCTATTTAAATTTCTTAGCAATCAAATGTTTTATAGACGAAATTTAATAGACTGACGATAGAGATAGCTGTCAATCTAAAGCACAAAACAAAATCTGATTAGCTACCTACCTATTTGGCAGTGCAGTGATCATTCGTAACAAGAATATAAAGGCTACAATTTTATTGTATTTTAATATATTATATAAATATGTGTAAATAAGCTTTGTATGCTATAAATGTTTAAGAGACCTTAAAAGTTTTTATTTATTTATCTATAAGAAAAGAGCATTTATTTTTCCTTAAAAATGTCCTGATTTCCACACATAGATTATGGTCATTGCTAGACCGATATAAAAAAAACTTGAGTATCTGTTGCAGCTAATATGTCAAATGTAATTGTTATTGATAGGTATTAATATTATTTTATGTCCTGTACCTGAATTATCCACTAGTAACGATTCTTAGCTACAATGTCAAGTGGCAGACAGATACGGGACTCAAAGTGCAGTGACTTAGACGCAATGACTACGTAAAAACCATCTCGATGTCAACTGAACTGCGGTTTTACGCTTCGTAAACATCCCGGATGCCGCATCTGCTCATTCAATTAAAACCCGGTCTCTGTGAGGGTCACGGCTATGTGAACTTTGGTATTACTTGACTACTCAAATAAGAGATTCAATTAAGTGTTCTATTGCGAATGTCACTTATCAAGTATAACGTCGAATACATCGGGAGAGTTACGTTAACTGGTGTAATCACGACATCAGTATTGTTTCGCACTGAGAAATAGAAAGACAAAAGAGAGTCTGTTTTTGTGTGTTGTTTGAGATTGGATATAAATGTACATATCCATAAGTCGAGCTGCATCTTAGTTACAAGTGGCAAAGGTCACCGCTATCTTATCCGGCAACGATTAGTCATAAAGTTAATGCCGTGTTCATAAAAAATACTTTAGTGCTAGGGAATGCAATCTCGTTCTCGCGAGATCTCGGCCCTTTTTTGCGAGATTGAATCTCGGTCGAAAAATGGGCGAGATCTCGCGAGATTAACGTGATTGTTTACAAGCATTAAAACATTGTGTTGTAATTGCGACAGAGTGCGAATTGACATGGAGCCAGGGTGAATACCTCTAAAATAAACTAAACTAAACAAAAATGCCTAATTGTAGACAAGAAATTCCACAAATAATGCCTTCAGGGAATTGGAGCAAATCAAATACATTATTGTACGTTAAGTTACTATCAAAATTATTCTTGATAATAGCGTATGAGTTAAACTAAACAAGAATTCAACTTGATTGGTATATGTTGTTAGTTAATCTGTATCTTCTAATAGATCCCTCAGTGGGTAAAGTTTTCTTTAATTTATAATAATCTCTCAGTCTAATAGAGTCAACTCAACTTTGTTAATGAATTTGTTACTTTTGTTTTAACATATTGTTGTTTTGTTATAAAAAAAACTGATTTATATATATTTTTAAAGTTAGAAGAGAAAAAAGGATTGTTTATTTTATTTCCAATTTGATAAAGATTATGAAAAAATTGACGGATGCGTCTAACATCTAGCAAATATAAAAAATACCTAAAACTTTATTGAAAAAAATCGTAAAAATTAATTTATATTTCAAAATATCTTGAATTTCCATTACTTTTTCCAAATTTATTCAAATATAATGATTATTTGCAAAAACAAACACCCAAAACTGCCAATCTCGCGAGATCTCGAAATTGGCGAGATCTCGCGAGATTGATATTTATAAACTCGCGAGATCTCGCCTGAGCCCCAATCTCGCGAGATTGCATTCCCTATTAGTGCATAATAAGTTTTACGTACGCGTCGAATTTAAGACAATCATTGTAATTTGTAGTGGATTAACATGAAGTGACTAAGGGAGTAGATGTTTGTGACTAAGGGAGTAGATGTTACGGAGTACGGATGTCATCAAGTGGCCCATAACTCGTGACTCGTGAGTGCGCTATAAACATGAAGCCACATTACCTTAGATTATGCTCATATGTTACCTCCAACCTTACCCTGATTAGATCACTTGTCTCGGGTGATTACCTACTATACCTTATTAACACTGAACTCATCGGCCGTTAAATGGTTAATTTGTTTGATAGCAGTCCGACAACCCATATTTTTCGTTATACGTTTACGTCTTGAAGAACACTGAAGTGTTATTTTATTTTGATGATGATGACTAAGTTCGGAAATGTTAAAACTAAGTTACGTTAGGTGAGCGAAATGTCACTTCTTTATCTTCATTTTTAAAGAATTTCTCTCTTTATTAGTCGTTATTACCAAAGTAGGAAGGTAGCTACTTTAGTCCGTAACTGAACAGGTAGATTAATTATTTTGTTTTTTTTTTATTTTATTTCATCTTAAGTAACAAAACATAGATTATCTGTTACCGTTTTTCTCTTTTTAAAAATATCTTTCTCTTCTTTGCAGCCAACGCACCCGTTCGTATGAATCTGACGATCACGAAAGGGGTGCTTGCGAGTGGTGCGAGTATGCTCTCGTGATCACTCTAGCGACTATCCTGCTCATCGGGGTGTCAGCGCTCACCATCTTCTGGATATTCTTCTACAGAGAGGGATATGCTTGGGCTGATGATATCCCCGAGAAACAGTTCAATCTACATCCCACTCTCATGGTGGCCGGCTTCATAACCTTCAGCGGGTTCTGTAAGTATTTTACATTTGGTTCCAATCACCAGCAATCAATAGGATCAGCTCTATCTGAGGAACACACTTGCTTATAAAAATGAAAATGATCAACTCGAATCGGTTCAAATTGTCGACGAAAAAGTGCTTGAATTATAGAGCATATTTTCTTATTGGTAGCTCTAGAGTTCTGGATAGATTAGATTCTTCGATTCTTTTTGCAAAAATACCATCTGACGACAGTGGAGAAAGTCTTAGATGTTGAGCGCAATGGCTTGGTAAAAGCTTAGTCACCATCATCCTTAACGACTTCCATTCTTTTCTCCCAATTTACTGACATCCAAAGCTGCCTTTACAAAGTGCCTGCTACAATCAGAATAAATTCTTTATCTTGTTCATATTTCCAGCCGTGTTGATGTATCGCATCTGCCGATGCTTCCGACGTATCTACGTGAAGCTTCTTCACGCGATCTTCCATGCCCTGGCATTCCCGTGCATCGTCATCGGGTTCCTTGCCGTTCTCGACTTCCACAACAAGAAGGGCATCAACAACTTCTACTCACTTCATAGCTGGATCGGCTTCGTCGCTATGGGACTGTTTGGAATACAGGTAATAACACTAAATGTAACACCAATTAAATTAACTACAAATAATATTATATTATACTAAAAATAAATTATACTGATAATAATAATACATGACTAGAAACACTTACGACCATTATCTGAGGTCATTAAACTCAAATACTTATTGAACATTTTTTAAGTAACTTACCAATTACGAAGACAATTAGACAACTGAAATAATCAGTTAAATAATATGTTAATTTTGAATTGTCATAATAATTATGTGAAAACATCCTTTCCTTTAATATTTAGACCTCGAGATCGAGACTAATGTATGTATGTAGGTAGGTTCCTATTTAGCCATTTAAACAAGACTGCAACTTACATGTGAGTTATACTGCAACCTTTAGGTATAATTGGACCTTTTAAAAATTCCAGTACGCTGTGGGCTTCTTCAGCTTCCTTCTTCTCCTGATCTGCAACAAGGGAACCGCTGGTTTCCGTGCATCCTTGGTGCCTGTTCACGCTGCGTTTGGTATCCTGACCTTCGTGCTTGGAGTCTGCGCTTGCCTCACGGGACTCACTGAAAAGGCCCTGTTCACTCTCGGGTACGTAATGAAAAGACATTCCTTTCGTCTTTGTAAACCTCTTGCTTATTCATACGTTGTGTGTAAACCTTGACCTGAACTCAGGTGAAGGCTTTAAAGATTTGGTTAGATTTATAAATCTAGTTTTGATTTTAGAATAGGTTTTAGTCGCAAATTGACAGTAAATATTACAGTAAGTATTGAATATAAAGAAAGTCTATTTGGTTTTATGCATGATATTTCAATGTCGTACTTCATATCAGATTACCTGAGAATCGCAGAATTGATCTGGAAGACTGAAAGACTATTGACTGATATTTGATCTTAAAGGGATTCTATATCTTAACTTGTACGGAATACAGAAGCTACAGGTTTCGATGTCAAAGCAATGTATCATTTTTTGATAAATGTGCTCAATTATAGCAAAGAAAATTGGTTTTTAATGATAGTCATTATCAAAATAATTCAAATAAAATTTAGTTATTTGCTTTACTCTCTTGTTCAATCTTAGCCAAAATTTTAAATTGAAACCCTTACTGATTGGATATTAAATAACATAATTTTACTCCAGAAATGCTACCCTCGGAGTGCCCAGGTATTATTTTAGTGTTACGCACATTTTATTGGCTGGTTAGGAAAATTTAATTTATAGCAAAAATCTCCACTTAAACTCCTACAGATAAAATTCATGCTCAACACATAATTGCATTTCAAAATTCAAATAATAAGGGAACGTACCTACACTGTAAAAATATTGCAGTGAGATTTTTCCAATTAGTTTCGTAGCAAAATCATTTCACTACACTTTCAATACCAAAATGTAATAAACATTTACAGAACAGGACAGAATATTCTAGAACATTCACCGCTAATGTACCAGACTGTCTTCATCTTACATTCCTGCTTTGAGCTGTCACGATACTCACGATACACCAACTATTTCTGCAAGGCAGTTCAGAATGCCTTTTGCGGTGTAGTAGAGCATGCATTCCACACTAAAACTGTCTAGGAATAGCTCTGGAATAGCAACATTTTGAATAGATTTCCAGACCTGTTAGTCAAAGATCGTGGGTTGCCGCAACTAGTTTATAGCATATGAACAGCTATTCACTTGTGGCATCGAATTTTCCTTTTATTATATTTAATGCACTCTAATTAAGTTGCATTTATAGTATTACAATTTACTCCTTATATATACATACATATTGCATGTTTCTGTGCACCTGAATCGGTTAAGTAAAACCAGTCACAAACAGAAGATTATGTAGGTTATTCATAATCATTATTGATAGTATCAAAGATAGAGCAATAACTTGGTAATTTAGGAAAACAGTCGAAATTTGTTCATGTCATACAAGTAAAAAGTACTGGCGGATTATACTTCAAAAAATTATCACAAATCACCAACACCAACAACTTACCTTCAATCACCACAATGACTTCCACAAAGACATAATTATACTTATTACTGATAATGGAAAATCTTAAATGTTTATTGTCATTACTGTAGACTAAGTATTGCTTGGGATGGTACCCTGCATAGATCTGACTGAAATCATCCATTAAAGGATATAAAAATATCATTGTCCATAGGCATACCGTGTGGCATTGTTTCGTTCAAGTCTAATTAAGTAAGTCTAAGGCCGAATTTATGAAACCAGTGCCATACAAATATAGTCTGATTGTTAATAAAACATCAATTTGACGAGAAGTTTTTTTGCTCTATCTCTGATATATGGCAATCACCCACCTTCCTTGTATTGTGCATGTGCCTGTGTTTGTCTGTTTGTTGCTTGTAATATCATATTCCAGTGCGGAGAGATACAGCGGCCTACCAGACGAGGGGGTTATCATCAACGCGATCGGTGTCGCCACGGTGGCTATTCTGGCTGTCGTCATGTATATCACGTCCAGGGATAAATTTCGCTCGCAAGCCCGCGACAGCCATTTGAGAGCGTCCGTCGATTTGTAGAGTGCCAATGAAATTAATGAAAGGCGGACGTGCTAGACTATTTGTAGCGCGTTCGTTAGGATAGACGTCATATTGTTTATTGAATTAAAAACGCTTTTCGACCGTTTTTACGTTCGATAAAAATGCAAATTATATTTTTGTATCACAGTAAAACAATGCAGGGAATTCTATCAAATAATATTGTCTTATTAATAACATAATCGTACAAAAACTCAATCTTCTGGTATGATTTTTTTGCATTAATAAATATTAGTAGTAGTATATTAAAGGTATTTAGCTACTTAGTTCTAGTTTATGGAAACGAGCGTATGTACAAATGACGAGGCTTATAATATCGTAAATTTTACAAGTTTGGTCTGTATCAGACCACGATATAATCTTTACTTAATTATAGTTATACTTTAAGACTTAACAGAGTTTAATTAAGTTAAAAGATTAATGAAAATTATGGGACAATTTGATTTTGACTCATGAAAATTTCCCCACATATCCTAAAATTAAGTAAGATAAAATTTATGTAGAGTAAATAAAGTGTTCGGAATAATATATCCTTGTTTTTAATTTGTTATTTCTTTTTGCTGTATATCTATCTGCTTAATATTATATTTTTGAGGTGTTTGCAAAGTAACTAATGTAGGTACGACTAACTAATGATAATGGAAAGGGTTTCAAAAAAGAGATAATTTATGATGTTGAAAAAAATCTAGTGAGTTAGGTATCTAGGTACTAGTATAATAGTGTCCAATATTATCAATTGAAATTTAAAGCGACTTCTGCTTCATACAGGGTATACACAAAGAATATAGCTGTTATGGAAATCATCACACAATAATTTGATTAGATATTCAATCTAAAAAATCGCAAATTACTAACCCAACACCTACCAAATAGGGTTATATTGGAACATGTCAGAAATTCATCTTAATTTAAACCTTCGTAAGTGTGTGAGTGTTCATTCTATAAAATATGAACTCGGCCTACACACAATTAAATTTTATTTAGAACATTCATACATCTCAAATATAATAGCATCCTACGCGTTCTTACTATGCTACCGTGCTACGTATAATACAATGGAAGGTTTGTTAGTACAACAATAATTTGTACAGGTTATTTAACAATGAATTTAAAGCATAGGTATAGGGTTTGTACCTAATTTAGCAAATTGATTTAATTTAGGTTAAGTTTTTATAATTCAGGGTAGCATGATATTTAAGAGCTTTACTAATTCATTAAATTCACATAAATACCCACAATACAATTGGATTAACTTCCAGCGAAGTGAACGTACTATGAAATCATGACAGCTTCGACTGCCGTTGGAAGCCAATACACAACTAATGCTTAATCACTGTGGTCAACTGTACCTATTATTAACACTGACTACTTAACTGAAAAACAATTTTTAGAACAAAACTGTATCTCCGCTATACAATGTGTTTTTTACACTTGATCAAACGAAGTGTGCGGATACTAGACAAAAAATTACCGACAAAAACATTTTTTTTATTTTTTTTATACGCTTTCTCGAAAATAAGAGCAATTTTTTTTTAATTAAAAACCTTTCTTTTTGAGTTTCTTTGTCTGGGAACGGTGTATTTTCGTCAAAGTAGTCTCTTTTGAAAGCTAAAAAGTGTACCTACCTAAGAAAATAAAGTGAATAACAATATCGTACATCTTCGAAAAAAATAAACTATTTGAAATAATAAAAATAAAACTTGATTTTTATTGATGTTTGACCTCTAACTTTAAAATGGGGCCGTTAACATAGTCGTTTTTGCACGTTTTATTAAAGTTCATGATATAATGAACAAATTCTTTAAAGTAACTAATGCTCTATCTATTTTCGTTGTTATGATATTCACCGCCAAACTAGGGTCTCTTTGATCTCCAAATTAATGAAATAAATAAATTAAATTAAACAAATTAATTTACAATAGAAGTCATTCAAATAGTTGTTTTATTTCATAATTTCTAAGTCTAGTCGGCATACATATGCACATGAATAAAAGGATTAAACTTAAATAATAAATGCCATGATAATGGAGATCAAAGAGACCCTAGTTTGACGGTGAATATCATAACAACGAAAATAGATAGAGCAATAGTTACTTAAGAGAATTTGTTCATTAGATCATGAACTTTAATAAAACGTGCAAAAACGACTATGTTAACGACCCCATTTTAAAGTTAGAGGTTAAACATCAATAAAAATGAAGTTTTATTTTTATTATTTCAAATAGTTCATTTTTTTTCGAAGCTTATGTTCGATATTGTTATTCACTTTATTTTCTAGGGTAGGTACACTTTTTAGCTTTCAAAAGAGACTACTTTGACGAAAATACACCGTTCCCCAGACAAAGAAACTCAAAAAGAAAGGTTTTTAATAAAAAAAAATTAAATTGCTCTTATTTTTGAGTGTATAAAAAAAATAAAAAAAAATGTTTTTGTCGGTAATTTTTTGTCTAGTATCCGCACACTTCGTTTGATCAAGTGTAAAAAAAACACATTGTATATCACAGTTGAAACACGCGTGATTTGTTTAGCTTAATATTTTTTTTACAAAGCCTGTTATTATTTGCCACCAGTACCTATACGTTGTATTTATTTATTTATCACCTAAATAATTTTTGATGATTACTAACCTTTATTACGAACGGCAATATGGCATTTTTCCACTACTTGTGTCGTATGCATTCATTAGTTAAATGAGAAATAGAAAGATTTCGAACCTTCAAATATATCATTTGTTCACGAAATCTCATCATGTACGGTAAGAAAACGTCTCAAACATCCCACTTAATTAACAGACGCCCAGTAGTAGAAAAACGCCAATCAAAGCTTCTGCTAACTATATAATTATACTTGCCTCACTAACCCGGGCGCATGCGGTGCAGGAGCGAGAGTTACGCGACGCTGCCAACAGAGGGCATCGTGATCAACGCCATCGGGATGTCGGTGGTAGCGGTGGCCGTGGTGGTGCTGTACACCGTCCGCGGCACCGGCGGCTACCGTCTCCGCAAGGTGGCGCAGCACCCCAGCTAAGCGGATACGTTTATACCACAAAAAAGCAGTTCAATCCAGTTTTTACATCCGTTAACCGGTTAATACCGGTATAATGCAATTTATAATTAAGCAGTTCAATCCAGTTTTTACAGGCGTTAACCGGTATCGTAGAGTGCAATTCCTTCACAGTGAAATTGACATTTTATGTATAAGTTTTTGTTGCTTCTTATTAACGACAATTTTTAACAAAATGTTTAAAGCTAAACCATTCCCAAACACTTGATAAACGAAAAATGTAAGCAACACTTTTGATTAGAAACTTAATTGAACTGCTTTTACCAAAACGGTTGGTACATCCTCAACTATTTACTTTTTATGATTGTATGTTAATAAAATGATGATAATTTTGAGTTCAATTATAAATGTATAAGAAAATAGCTCTTTTGGAGTCGCCTGTCGAGTAGATATTACTATGATTAGTAAAATTGTGAGATGTGTTCTACAAAAGAGGGACTTCACTTTTAAATGTTTTAATTATATTTACATAAACATAAAAATTATTTAGCTCAATCTGTTGATTTAAGATTTATAAATTCTATTTCAATTACATTATTATTCTTGCGGTTGTGCAGTGTTCCAATTTTGAATGTTTAGACGTTATTGTGAGTTTATTCCGTCTAGTACAATCCTTCTACTGTTGGCTGATTGGATTGGCAAATTATTTTTAATTTTAAATTTCGATCAGTGTTAACTGAGTGAAGGCTTAGTGATACGTAAGGAAGTAGGTGCGAAGTTTACGTACGAAACTTTTGGAATTTTAACGGTAGTAGAAAAACAGAATATCAGGATGATGCACAATAACAGATTAACTGAAGCACAAAATTTGAGCCAATGCTTTTAAACTATTAAAAGCATTTTATTTATTCCACAATAAACGAGCATATTTCATTGGATTATTCAATTTACGAAGTATTTACTAAATTATTCAATTATATCTATAATAGAACCATACTGTTGAACTCAGTCAGTGGCCATATCCGTTTTAGATAAGTACCTATTGAATTTCTGGTATCAACATGATTTGTAGGTTTTACTAGGTAGGATATTTAGTGATAACTTGTATATAAATTTAAACCTAATTAATGTTATGTGCGAGTGTTCGATAGATGTAGAATGTGATGATTTTGTAGTGAACAGTTTAAATACCTATTTATTAATTGATAAATAAAAATATTAATATTTAGAATGTTTCGATGAATCGCTAAACTTGTCTTTTGTAATGTTTATTACTGTAAACATATATCCAATCCAGTATTGTAATATTCGGAGTAAGTAGCAATTCCAACATAGGTTTTTTGGCAAAATATTCAAGTAGAAGCTATTTATATGATCTTTACAAAATTATTTTGCAACGAGTTTAAATCGTAAGAAGTGTTCATTCGAGTTGCCAAATTCGATGTAACGTAATGTTTATGATAATTGTAATCGATTGTAACTGTGTATTACATTGATAGGGTTGCACGACTTTTGTCAAGTCTGAACCCCATTGATACCTATCTAAATGTAGCATGTCTATGGTAATAATAGGATTATGCTCAATGTGTTTATACGAGGGGTACCTGCATATAATTTCCTTGTGTAGAGTATTGAATAAATTTTCTATTAATTAGAATTTGTAATTTATATTCCATTTTTGTATAAAATTGCATTCCATTCAAACAAGGAGGCTTTTGAACATTCTTTTTAATGATATACAGCGCAAACAAAGACTGTTCTATTGTGAATTACGTCGTTCTAGAATAAAGATTTCCGATGATTTTTGAACTAAACAAATAAATAAATATTCCAGTTATTGTGGATCCCTTTAAAACACTGGGGCCAAGTTTTATAAGATTATAGATTCCCATTTCACGGCAGTGGCAATTAGTTGTACAGT
The DNA here is from genome assembly GCA_905404135.1 of Hesperia comma. Lineage (NCBI taxonomy): Eukaryota > Metazoa > Arthropoda > Insecta > Lepidoptera > Hesperiidae > Hesperia > Hesperia comma. The sequence goes on from FR990018.1 coordinate 7,143,345, forward strand.
ATTATTGTTGAAATTATGAAATACCTTACAATGTTTTAGACCAGATTCTCAAACAGTGGACTTTTGTTTACGGAGAATTAGTGTGGTACCTGCTTATTGAAGTAATTTAAGAACTTAGAATAGTCCCCTACTTTCTACATAGGTTGCGAGCTGCCCATTTATTTTAATGCATTTTAAAATTGTTGTTTTCAAGTTTGACACTGAATGTATTAGAAATATAATTTCGTATACCTAGTTGTGTTGATTGATTACAGTTGTATTGGTTAATGTGAATTTTATCACTGTTTTACATTTTGAAATATTTATACGCATTCATAATGGTACATTAAATACTTGTATGAAATACGTCGTTTTAATTAAATATGCCTACTCCCCGTCCTCTACGGATTACTTATGAAATGAATAATATCGGAAATTTTAAACATTCTGTTCAGGCCCATTAGTATACTATAGTAACATTTTATAAAATACTATAGTATAGTATAGTTATAAAATAGTAAAATTTTACAATTTATTTAATGTCAGTTAGCTTTCCTCCATCAAAAAGATTACCTATTGTAATCGTTCACATTGCGATATGTAGATGGCGCTGACAAAAACGACTTTTATACTAAAAATCTCTTACATCAAATGGAAAAAGTGCTGATTTCTTCAAACTGCTGGACCGATTTCTACCACACATAGCCAAGAACCACCGCAAGGAAACTGGCTTTCGAATGAAAAAAAACCACATTGAAATCATTCAATCCGTTTTAAAACTATAATGCCACGAGACAGACACACAGATAGAAGTACAGGTCAAACTTATAACACCCCTCTTTGCGTTGGGGGTTCATAATTAATAGCTAGAGAGCCAATGAATGGTAAGCAATAGTTAAATTGTATAGGTAAACTTGAGCGTGTCAGTTCACATGTAACTATAGTGAGGTAAACTTTACTGTGTACAGCTAGCTTTATAGGACCATAAATTGAAATGATTCATTTAGTATTAATAATAAATTACAAAAATACAATAATAATTTAATAGTACTTTATTCATTCACGACCTTCGTACATATTTCATTATGTATTTAATATAAATAAATATAACTAACAATATCTCAAAGTGCATATGAAAGAGTGACTATTGATTGTAATCATGGATTTAAAACGATCGACTTTGAAGAACAAGATCTCTATATTACGTTGGAGAGATATAAATGTTTAATGGTGAATTACATCTATCCATTAAATAAGCCAAATAGCATCTGCCAAAAATTCACATAACCCGTAGTTTAGTTGTTATTACTTTACCTTCTAACTATCCAGAGATTTTGGTTGGATAGAATGTTGAACACCGTCGTAAAAGAATTAATAACTTTCTTTTTTGACATCAAAATAATAGCAGTGTCACATAACGTGATCAATGAGGAATAAAGTTTTTAATTTCTCGCTCTACTTTGTAACCATTCTAGTAACATCGAATCATAATCTATAGCAGTAATTTTGTGGCAATTAAACAACTTGTAACATAGAGATCCATGTTTGAGGTAACCTAATTAATGTCCTCATAATGTAGTCATTAGGCCAAGATAATATTAATAATAATTTGATACTTCAGAATTTAAGGACACTAACGACAATGAACGACTTTAGATTGAGTAACATAGTTATAAATAAATTATTATTGCTAAAAAGAGTGAATCTGTAATAATTAATAAATAAATAAAGTTTACAATCAACAGGCAATATTCGAAGTCAAATTTTACATGAGTGTCGCAACGAACACACAAAATACAATTCAATTCATACATAGCGACCACCATTCAACACAAAAGTTGTATAGTTAAGATTTGAATAATTTATTTAGTACATAGTTAAAGATCAATTTTAATAAACTTTACAAATTTTAACACTTTTTATTTTTGTGATAAATTGGAATAGAATTTAATTTAATTGTTTTTATAGAGTTTATAATAACATTAGTATAAACTACCAATTCTGAAGATATATTTTAACATTTGAATCCTTGAAATGAATTAAATCTAGGAACACATTTTAATACTTCAAAGAATGTTTTCTTGCAGAAACTTTACGTAAGATTTTAAATATAGTATTGTTTTACTTTTTTAAATATGATATTTCTTTATAAATTTAAATAATGTGGTAATCTAGATAACCCTGACTTTTTGGTCTGTGGAAAATGTAACAAGTTATAACTTCTACAAATAGGCTAGTTTAACAAATTAATATTTTGCGCGACAGAAAATCGAATTTACTACATTCTCGCGCCTAATTGACGACTACTATCAAAGGCTTAAAAAGGCAAACCTTAAAAAGCTAGTTTTTCCACCGAATTCAGCATAACAACATAACATAATATGCTGCATAAATATATTGTAACATCAAATCAAATCAAATCTAGTCGCCTTGATTGTTACGTTTTAAAACTGAACAATTAAAAGTAAAAGAATGTGATTGATTATTGCTAGCATATTGTAGGAGATTTTCTATACATAATGTTAATTTTTACTACATCAATGTAAAAATGCGAAGTAGCTCGTAGCTTGCGTTTGAGTATCGTAATAACAAAATTAGATAATTATATCAGTACATACTATACGGTACATAATTATAAATAATAATTAAAGAAGCTACAACTAGTTGTATAATTCACATATCTACACACTATGACAAAAGGCCTTATAATAGGATACTAATCCTTTTTCCTAATGTGATATTTTTTTAATTTGTTACAACCTACGGGGCACATATTCTGCTTATTTATAAATGCTTCAATTGCAAATTATTTTTAATAACTATTCATAGTTCTATTTATGACACATTTCGTATCCATCACCCCCCTGGCAGCTAATCTCTACTGGCTGAAGTGCACAATAGTCGAGGCTATGGCGTCTAGTGGAAATAGAGGTAGCAAAGCTGTGTACTACCTATTTTACGCCAACTGACGCACGGTAATAGGAAGTTGAAAATCCATCTTTGTAAAATCCACCGTAATTTTTTTTTTCATTTTTCTTCCGCAATGTTGGATAGCCTACACTAGGTATGCGTTAGTTTGTGGACCATAACGTCCATAACACATTGGTATTACTAGTCTCCATATTTTTCTTTATTTTTTTTGTCAATGGTCACCATGTGTGCTATATGAGTTGTTGTCAAAAAGTTGTCCACTTTAATATTTTTTTAGTATCCACACATGAAAAGCGTTTTATGAATTAAAAGAGCATTCTTATTAGCAAATTTTATAATATCAATTTGTTGTTCGGCTCAATCCTGTTTCTTTAAACGCGTTTATACTCATACAGATAGTAAAATTAATCTAAAAAAACAATTTGTTTTGGTCAGTAAAGTAGCCCCCCATACAAAAATAATATGTCCCCACACTATCTTGAGATATTTACGTCTTCACATTCTATATTTTCAAATTATATTTAGAAAGAGGTTTAATCTTATCTACAGTTATATAATATTATGTAACACTATTTAAAATCACACTTAGGCTTTTTAATGCCGTTTTTGTTATTTAAAAATAAAAAACATTGAATGTTCCACATTTTTTAAATAATTTTCGTGACACATTTCTTGACGCTGCCCATCATCGCAACAGTATTTCAAGGTAGAATTTTGTATTATAAGGTAGGCCAACCCTGTTAGATTCCATAGTTAAAAACTCATAGTGCCGCCAATTTGTTTAGCCGTCATTAATAACAAAACAGTCGGGAGTGTATACGTTAAAAGTGCTTTAAAAAATATTTCCTGACGTGTTTCGACTCAAAAAGTAAGTAATATTTTGAAAAAAGTGATAAATAGTTAAAAATCTTTTGTTGTTGGATCTAATAGATTCTTTCGATGTAATTTTGTGAAATATGACTGCGTGCCTAATTTTCCTGACGTCAAGAAATTTTGGACGTTTCATGCATAGTAAAATAAAGGTTGCAAAGTTTTATTTTGTTAAAATGTTTTTTCGTTTTTAGTTGTTGTTTCCCTATTTTCTTAAAATTTTCTTTTTTGAGTGACGGTATATTTGTTATCAATCAAATAGTGTAATTTTACCTGATAGAACATACAGAGTCTTTTCTTCGTTTCATGACCGCAAAAGCAGATACAAAATACAGATATTGTTGAATTCCTTAACCAACCAAAAACAGAAGGAAACTGCTACATTTTTCCTACCGACGTAAATGTAAAAGAAATTTAAACCTCCATACCAGGGATTACCATATTAATGATCCTGATGACGAAAAAAATATACAACTTGAAAAAGTTTTCTACCACTTTATGTAGCTGCTAATAAATAAGTTTAGATTATTAAAATACAGATAATTAAAAACTACAGTTAATTACTGTGAGACTAAATGTGTTTAATTTTGCGAAACTTGATTCCTGTAGCTCTTTATTATTAAGTAGGTATTGATAATTTCTTGACGTTTCTTGACGAAGTGATTTCTTGACAATTTCATGAAGGGACACTTTTTTGAGAACAACTCATATACGGGCGGCGGCAAATAGACCACGGCAGGGCGGCATAACAGTAATGAGGTTGGTATTGAAACGACGAGTTGCGAATCGGTTGTGCACGCGGGCGCACATAAAGATAGCGACGGCCCTGATGTACATAAAAAGTGGCTTTAACTCAAATGAATAAATTAAAAAGTATCACATCCAGAAAAAGGCTAACTTTAAATACTAATAAAGATAGAACCTTTAAAGCGTGAACTTTCAAGCTGCCACAAAAATTGATTTATTCGTAAAATATGAAATATCTATTGGCGTGTGATGTATATAATTTGATCACTTTCGACTAGCAAAAATATCGAATCTGTGTCATAAGTACATAATAACGACTAATTTCGTAGGTAACTATAGTAAATAGTAATTAAATTTTAGGCATCATATACGTATCTTAATAACCTAATATTTAGTAAAATACATATATGTACATGTATGTTCTGCTATAGAAATAAAAATCGCACATATTGATGTTTGAGTCTAACGAATCTAAAACAAATATTTGCATGACTTGATTCCTTTCTCCTTAGGATTAGCCATGTATGTCGTAAAATAAATACGTAAATCGGAGAATCATACGTACATATGTCATTCTCCTATAGGTACTATAGACAATTTAATAGAGTATAACGTCATACAAATTTTTGTTTTCTATGTTGATATACATTTTTTTTGCACCTTATAACTGTTAATGGGCCTTTTACACTCGATTATATTAACAAAACGAGCATCCTTCTCATTAGTTCACGAAAAATAGCACAAATTATTGCTAAAATATAATACAGTAACGCAACATTACAACAATATCGAATACATAAACCACTTCCACAGAATGACTACATAAATACGACATTTAAACCATTTTCTTCATAAACAAACCAATAACACACTAGTAAGACTCCTTCACCGACTAGTAATTATCCACGAAATCAAAGATTAGGCCAACAAATGCCTACGAGTTATAAGAATCCTAAATTAGGAATGTACATACTGAACGTAAATACTATTATTGCATTTACAATTTAAATGCGAGTATCTTATCAAATTAATAAAAAATAAAATAGGCATTTGTTTCTTCCTCATAAATTATACAATAATTTTTAAGTAGGCATACATAAATAATAAATAATATATTATGTTGTGAAAATAATTTGTGTAACTAAAATTATAAACCATAAAGGGAGTGGACTCAGCTATTACCGTATATAATTGACTCTAGTAACTGTGAGGAAATACTTAGATATATAAACACTACGTGTTTCTTTGGTGCTATAAATGGCACAAATAAGCTCTATTACATAACTTTACTAAGTACTTAAAACTTTCAACATATTATATTCAAGAGAGCAACACTTTTTGTAATGCAATTAACACATTTAGATAAGGCAATACTTTTGACTGTATCTTAGGCATTATTATAATCTATAATTCAATTTCATTTATTCTTTAAGACTTCACCTTGAAGAGATGGAATATAAACTCTAATGTTCTCCAATATTAATTATATTTTGAACGACAAATATTTGATAAGATTCATGTAAGATTGAAATTATTGAATAACTATATTTTTAGTGACATAATGAATAATAAAATAAATAGTATAATTATTCTCATTACGTTACATTTTAAATATAATCACGATTTATAAAACGAAATGCATTGAATTGTGCAGAATCTAACACTTAGATATTATATAAATGAATAGTCAAATACATTTATAAACACCATAATATTCATTAACAGTCATTTGTAATATTAAAAATTTTGACACACAAGAAAGTAGCAAGTGAACATCAAATTTAAATATTTGAGATCAATATTAACATGTAATTTTGTTAAGTATCTACTGTAGTAAATATAAGAGAGCCGAATTTAAAGTAGACGAACACAGCCAAATATTAAATTTAGAACGACAAAAACTTCATATACTTCCAACTTTAACTCCCTACTTGCTACTCTGGGATCAATCAATATCTGATTTTCTTGATGAAAATCTCAGATGATCATAACTTTAGCAAGTTTGTCTACAGTAGATCAATACATAGGTGTTCATACCTTAGGCCTTGAAGTACTGGGGGAATTCGTTGGATATGGCCCGGACAAGGGCTTGATCGTTGAGGCTGGCCTCTCCCTCTTCGCAGAAGATTCTGGCGAAGCAACGTAGAAGGTCGTCGCGCCGGTGTAAGTGAGTGCCGTAGTCGGTGTTGCGAATGATACCTTGCAGAATTCTGAGGTACTGGTGACGACGCTGGAATATAAATCAAAATATAATTGGTTTATGAATCCTCACAGGGCCCTTATTCTACTAATTTATAAATACTTCAATTGCAGCTTGATTGAATAATTTGACACATTTTTGACACATACCCCATGCAAAATGTGTCAAACAATTCAAATGAGACAATTTATCCATTTATAAATTATCAGAATCGGGGCTCAGGTCAATTACAAAGTTTTAATTAATCCAAAGATGTAATATTATGATTACAGATTACAATTTCATTTGGTACATTTCTCTCAAAATGTAATCATGATTTCGGAAAAGGATTACATGTTCCCGACATGTAATCGTATTCCGAATATCCTCGAAAATTAAAACCATAAATAAGAACTCATAAAGGCTCTCCCTCACTGGGAGCATTCTATCACACAAGACGATGTAAGCGTCGTAAACCAATCGTTTACTAGTCACAGTCTCAACAGCCCTCAGCCTACTCACAGTACTCACCGTGTCTCCGGGCGACAAATCGGCCAGCTGCCGCACAATGATGTCAATGGCCACTTTCACGTCGTTCGTGTAGAAGTGTTCGGCGGTCTTCTTGCGGCTAAATAGGTCGATCACCAGCTTCAGCACCGAATGCGCCGGTGCCGGCTCGTGGTCGAATATGTGGACTGGGTCCTCTGAAGAACACGTTCACAATGTTTTATTTTACTTTTCGTAACATTTTTCACAATGTTTTGGAATTGATTTGGATGTTTTTGAGTTTGAGGTTTGTTGTTTGAGTTTTCGATTTAAGGGTTTGCTGAAAATTTATTGGCTTATTTGCTGAAGATAATTAATTCTGTTTGAATAAATGACATTGAAATTAATAATTATATGTAATTTATAATATTGGGATTACTATGTCCTCATTATTGTGAGCGATTTAATAGATACAACTACTAAACATTACGACTTATTGACAACACGATTTTTTGCGCATTTATTTTTCAACCCATTTTTATTAAGTAAAAATTATATTTGGTTCGACGGTTATATATATTGGCCTAAGTCGAACAAAGAACCTATATTTTAAAACTTCAACCCACTACAAACCAACACAAACCTTCCCGATTCAACAGCAACAGCACCTTCTCGCAGAATGTTTTAGCGTTGTCCCTCGTCTCCAGGGCATTGAGCAGTAGATTATCAACGGGGCCGTCGAACTGCAGGTTGTAGGCCAGCAGCAGCGTGAGGAACAGGTCCGGGATCTGCTCGTCCACGTCCGTCTCCGGCGGCGCCTCGATCAGCTCCAGGAGGAATTGGGCGAACTCCACTCCCAGTTGCTCTGAAGTATATAAACATTGACACTTATTTTTTAAGTTCAAAGTGGTTTAAACAAGAAAATAACTTCAAGATCAGTACGTAGAGATTTTTCTAAAACGATTCGTCAGATGTTGCTCAAATAACTACACGTCAAGCACCAGGTCTCGAACAATACATCAATAATCATGAAAATCGGTTTCCACTGTAAATATTTAAGAGTCAATAAGATAATAAGCCAAATAAAGACTGTTTTATTTAAAACTTCCTCCTTTTTTGAAGCTCTTTAAAAATAGCAAACCTGGGACAATGTTTAGATGTTTTTGTGAAATTAGTTAAGGAGGTTCTTAATCAACTGTATAGTTGTATCCTGCGGTTGTTAGGACGACGACAAACTACACATACCAAAGTGCGTAACAGGCAGCCGGTCGGCCATCGACAGCACCATGGAGAGCAGCAGCGCGGAGTGCGACAGGCGCGACACGGCGCGCGGGTTGTCGCGCATGTCGCGCGCGATCTCCGCTGGCAGCGCCGACAGCGCCAGCGTCGCTAGCGCCGTGCGCTCGAGTCCACACATTACGCCGAACGCCTGGGTACAGAAATGATGGTAATGAGGGCTGTTCATAAATTATGTCACTTTTCGAAATAATGTTGCCAGCTTTTCAATAATAGTGATTACTCACACGATTAACGAACGATTTTTTGATTATTTGATTTTTCTTTCTCAATGTCTATTATTATGTGTGTTGATAAAATATAAATAAAATCGGAGAACAATACGGAAAAGTGATTCATTTAAAATTATATAGCAAACAAAAAATATTAAACATTGGTGCATGCATGCTTGTAGTACATACATGCACTAAAAGCACCTAACAATTAAAAATGTAGGAGAAAATTGATGAAAATTATTTGTTTATGTATATTTATTGATTTTGTAATAACTTCATACAGTATTTTAGCGATTTGCGAAACGATTATAATCCGATTAATATTTTTATCGAACCGAATAATTTGCGTCCAGGTTACATCACTATTTTTGTGATAATAAAAAGCGGTAACACAGGATATGTCATTTTACTGAATCGCATTAAAAGTCGGAGTATAGGTGTGATATTGCGTGACAAGGGGGTGGGTGGGGGTGAGAGGGGTCGTAAATTTCTTGAAGTCACGTGAAAAAATGTTTGAATTGAATATACTTTTAGACGTAAAATGATAAAATTACTGACGTCACACTAGGGAAGAGAATCTCATAAATGTGACCTGTGACAAGCATAGGGGACATACTTATTTAAAGGATGACCCCTTACAGATTACATGTAAAGACCCGAAAATTCCTTCGCGAGCATCTTTCGTGAGAAGGTAGCACTAGCATGTAATTGTAATCTACACATGATTAAATTTTGATCATCTTTAAGCCAGACGTTATCATGGTACGCCGCCGTACAATTATCGAATATTTTATTATTAGACCATATTTGCCTAAAATCTTAGACGCCTTCGGTTTTGATATTTAATGATGATTGCATTTTGCTCACCCCTTTTATTGCGCAAAATGTTATAATGCCCTGATCGTAACACAATTTAATGACAACCCCATATTATATTTGGTTGTGACCAACCCTGTGAAGCGTGTGGCCTTTGATTAGATTTCCAGCCGAAGCAGCTATTTTTTGGAGCAGAACACCAAACATATTTCGTTAAACTAAAATTGCCGTACCCATTCACAGTGCGAGCAAAACGGCCATAAATAATAACGACATGAAATCATCCAGTGGGGCATGTATGTCACATAATGTCGTCATGTAGTTGATTTGATACTAGTCAGAAATGAAATACTATCTAGAAGTGAACTTTTCTTGACAACAGAATTATCAATAGGGATACTGGGTCATATGACTTCTTCTATCATTAAAGCATTTCGAATAGGATTACAGCTTTTATTATTGGGGTATGTTCACTAGGGTATATTGTGATGTGTATTGTGTAAATACATAATGTTCCAGCTGATATACCTGTAAAAGCAACTGACGCAGAGGCCAACGAGTTTCCATTTGATAGTACTGGACCAATGTTGATACATAGGCATAGCGATGACTGCTAAGAACATGTTGAGATATATTGACATCGGCATTTGACTGAAAAAAAAGAGATCATAAGGGATTACAACACAAGACATACATAAAGGATTAGACAACATTGTTAATAAAGTCTTTTGAAAATAATGAAAAATTTACTATTATTCACTTATTGCAACCTACTAAACTTAAGAATGGAATTATCCAGGTTCATTTGATATATTCCTTAGCTGTTACATTCAACTATAATTCACTTTATAATATGTAGAAGAAAAATATATTCCATGTTAAATTTATACATTCCAAAATTGTAATAAGCATGTTGCTAAGCACAAGATTTAAAATATGCTTGAGAATTTTTATAAGGCACAAGATACATGTTAGATTTTATCTTACCATTACAGATATCAATTCAAGCAACTGCGTCTGTATATCATGAGCATCATCATGTAAGGCCCAGCCCCTCTGTTGAGCATCGTTGGCAGCCTTGGACAGTGCGTTAAGGGCCGTCATCATTCGCAGGGCATCTGGCGCTGCATCTATAGCATTCTTTGGGCAAGTTATGTTGCTATTGGCCTCACGGAGTAATGCATCTATAATGGACCTTGCAGCACCTCCTGGGAGGAATTCCTGGTAGAAATATAGTTTATATAGCAAAGAACTAGTAAGTGAAGTACATAAATAGTTTTTTTAACATATTGCAAACAGTACAGTATGATCCCTAAGATGCAAAAACAATATAGTATTGTGTAAGTTCTTTATTTAATCAGGTCTTCTGAATAATATTTGAAGTACAAATTTTACATACAAATAAAAAAAAACATCTTATCAGTGATCTCAATACTGTGCAAACCAACTACAAATAGTACAGTTTACAGGGTAAACAGTGAATTAAAAAACATATATTATCATGTTTGTCAAAGACACACTTATAATTAAATGATAACAAGTAGTGAAGCTATACACAATACATAATCAAGATAAATTACTGTGGCACACTTACCCTCAAGGAAGTAAGTACAGTCTCCACAGCAACTTTGGACATCTCATGACTTAGCTGAGTCTCTTTGCGGACAGCCTGTACTATTTCATAGATTGCATTTGGCTTGATACTCTCACTGCTATCTTGGCTGTCATCCTGGTTATCAGTATCTGATGATATCTGGTTGGATGAAGCCTTGCTCACAGTTTTCTTCTTATTGTTGTCTCCGTTATCTATAAAAAATCATAATAATTATAGTGTATGTTTATATATTCCTCTACTAGGTGTAATTTATAATTGGTAAACGTCTCTTACCAATTAAGCCAACAGTCTATCAACTAGAGCTAGACCACATAAAAAATGAACTGCATTAAAGGGTATCATGTTATTTATTTTTAGAATTGTGTAGGATATTGATAAAAAGTAGCTGTTTTTTGACAATAACTTGAATGGACAAATTTGATGATGTTTCCCTTAGGCAACACCTCCCACAAGTTAAATCTTATTACACACTATTTTAAGGGCCTTCACTATATATGCTTACCTTGAGATGAATTACTGTTAGCGAATCTAGTGGGAGATGACTCTGACTCCTCACTGATTTGCTGCTGAGACACTACAGGTCTCAAGTCAAACGAGGGTGACACTCCGTTGGGCGGGGTGCTGTCATCCAAGCGGGGAGGTGGCTTCGGGGCTGGTGGTTTCTTGTTTGCTGGTCTAACTAGATTCTGGATTTGTCGTTTTTTCTCCACTAGCTTAGCTATCAGCTCTTGCTTCTGTGATGTTATAGCGTTACTATCAGTGAGATTGAGCACACAGTCATTGATGAATGCCAGGAAGAAATCTGGTTCAACCTAAATGAAAGAGTATAATGAAGCCAGGTACATTACATTGCTCATAGTCATAATTGTTATATTGAGACAAATTACCTTGACCGAAGCGACGTAATTCGAGGGAACAAACCCTAGCTGACCTTTTCTATTAACTACATGCCACCAGTTCCTCTGTTTAGTACTGCTCTGCTGGAGGTAAAAATATTCACCTTCACAAAAACTGAGGGTTTTGGCAAGCGTCGCCTCAAAATCAAACATTGCTTTGAGCATTTCACACTCATCTGCAATTAATGAACAGTTTATTTACATTATCCAAAAGGAATTGAAAAGGTATGAATTCATGAAATTATATTACCGTAACTGTTCTGTCCGTCCCCCATAGTGGAGAATAAAAACGTAATACGTTTTTAACGTATTATATCGGATGTATTATCGGACTGCCGCACTAAAGACATCAACAAACACCTAATTAGCAAATAATTCGTACATTCTCAAATCCAGTCAAAATTCCACCAAGAAATCAATTTCAAGGAACAACCGGACTTCACAATATTCACTATCACTAATCACAATTCACAATTCACAATCGTAGGTACTCGCCCTCTGCCTGGTTGGTTGGTTGGTTTATTTTACAGATTATAAATATAAGTTGTTTGACTTTACGTCAATACCTACGTCAGTTATTGCATATAGACAGTCTGTCTGTGGTCACAAAGTAAATAGGTACAATGGTAATAATACAAAATATAAAATATGATTACGTTTAATTCTAACGAGATAATAAAACCGTCTTTAAAATAGCTATAAAGTTTGCAGCTTTGCTTAAATAAAAGTGCAAAAACCTACTAAGTAAGTATAATCTGTATAATAGCGCTAGCATCGCTATAGGGTATGAAATGAAATTAACAGTAGTGGACGGAGTGAAGTACGTTGAGTTGAAGAAATTAGTATTTGTGATTACACTAATGACTACAGGTAGGTAGTTGATGAAATTACAGTGCCACAAACTTATCTGACCAGGTGGCCAAAATTGGAACTAATGCAAATGTGTGATACTGTTTTCAGACAAAGACCAAGACAGTAGCGCCCCTCTTACCGGGTCAGATAAGTTTGTGGCACTGTACATAATATTTATTATGTATTCTGTGTATTCAAAATTCATAGTATTCATACAGTCAATCGGGGTAACTTTGATACATCACCGCTGTATTTTCTTTAAAAACTTACTATTTCGCTTAAGAGATAAAAGTTATGAGTTAATCAGTGCTCTCGGGCTGGTTTTCATATTGTCAAATTATAAAAAGTCGTTAAAAATGACAAAATATATAAAAATATTTAGTATTAACACAGTATTAATTATACTAAAAAAAAGTTGAACGTGACAACGTCTTAAGAAAATACTGATGGAATGGTAGCATAATCAGTAATAGTCATCCTAAACTATCTTTGAATACTTAGTTATAATTTATTTACTGTTATATTGCAGTTAAAAACCTTTATTAAATATTTTACCAAAAAGACTAGTCGTTGCATACCGTATAACGAAACATTAATCTTTAGCTAGTCTGTGCATATTAAGTCATGTCAATGTGCCACAAACAAGTCAAAACAAACCTGGCTGGTTATAAATACTTAATTTCGATAAAAAGCAAAAGCAAAACGTCAGAGTTACATTGACAAAGGCCAATGAGTGGTTTATCCGGCAACTTCATACTGTTAATCGCGCCTAACTTCATACTGTTAATTTTTGTGTTACAGATGCGCGCGCATCGTAAAATTTCACTCTCATGATTTTTCCATAACGCGCCTAAAGAAGTATAACTTCAAAAATTGCAATTTTGTTGTGTGTCAAAGTTACCACCCCTATATGAGTAACTTTGACATCGAAGCTTTCTACCTTCCTAACTACTGCTAACGACCTTACAGGTTTTGATTTAACATTTATTATGAAGGTGATATCCTGTATTATGACAAGACAACAAAAAAAAAGTAGTTTAACATGTTAGTTTTCATGTAAAAGGTACTAAACTCAAAAAAATCAATGAAAAAATATTGAATTTTGTTTTTAAATCCTTTTTTGTTCTTCTATGATAAAGATATTGAATAAAACGTATCATCAGTTGATTACCTACATTGTTAGCTTTCAAATGAGACATCTTTTGTCCTCCTAAGACGTCTACATCGACAGCAATGATTAAAACAGTACAGGCGCCCGAGCTTCGAGGTTGAAAAAACACAATGGCTGCCATTTTATCATGGAGGGGGCATCACCCTTAGGTCTCCGATACTGGTGACCACATTGTATACGACGAGATTCCATCCATTTAATTTCTGGGAAAATACAGAAGTCCCGGGGCCCTTGGATGTTTGACTAACACGAAAATTGGTAAAATCTGACTTACCTAAAGTTTTTTTTATATTAAGTAGCTTTGTTTGAAAATCACTTTTTATTTAAGATTACGTTAACGACGTTCATTTAAGTACATTAAATGTAATAAATAAATTTTATGCGCCAAATGCTTTTCACGTAAAAAATAAAAAACTATTTTGGGAGCGGACTGTCAAAGTTACCCTAAAGAATCAAAGTTACCCCGATTGACTGTACTTAAATTGACTAAAAAAATTTAGCAAAATGTTGACCCCGTACATACCGACAGCGGCACCATCTCTTTAATACAAGGAGGCGGTCTACTCTAGTTTCGTGTAGTTTCCATGGTTATTATTGTAAAAAATAGCAATATTTTAAATGTTTATAAATAAATACCTCATTAATTTGTGAGTACTATTAATAACATTATGTGGGGGCACGGCAGTGCCCCCGCCAAGTCGAGAGCGAAGCAACACTGCCGTACCATCCTTTTCTGGAACATTTGCCACATATTCCGGCTTCTATTTGAGAACCTCTGGCTAGGATTAGAACGCTGAAATTATCGTCATCTAGTAAGCTATACTTAATTACACACTAGAAATCCAAAATTTCAAGTCAGTAGGTCACTTAGTTCCGAAGTTAAGCGAATTCAAAGACTGACTGACTGACTCACTGATTCAGGATCTTCAAAACAGAACTGGTAGGTACTTCACATAGACCTAGAGCGCTGAAATTTGGTACAGAGACAGAGTTTAACGCCCACATAAAGGAAAAACTCTCAAAACTGGGATCATAGAAGGTCAGCAGTACCTACCAGGTGACCCTGATGAGAAATCGGAAGAGCACAGCCAAACAATTGGCGGTATCGATCAATTATTGATCCCTAATCACCCCCTGTAGTTATTTTGGAAATATATTTAATGTACAGAATTGACCTCTCTACAGATAGAAGATAAAGTACCTACCTATCATGCTCATTATGAAAAAAAAATAGATATTACTTAAGTAATTAATTTAAAAGAGTGTAGGTACCTAGTCAAACGGAAAAATAAAATAAAGGTACAACATTTTAAAACCTCTACACTTTTACAACAGTGATTGATATATGGGAGGATTACTTTCTAGATAGGTATCTTAACATGCTTTCTAAGTATTTGTCGTACGAATTACGATACCCTGGTACACCTTGGATGAGGCAAATCAAGTTTTTTATTTTATTTTCACTTTTAAAATATTTTTTCAAGAGTGCCTGGGAAAACACCATACGTGATCATTATCTTGCACAGTTGACCTGATGATCTCTTTGGCGGATTTTGTCAAAAAAGGGGCAATGCACTTAACACTCTTAATTTGGTTATTTAATTTCGTTATCAAATTCCATACACTAAAAGTGTACAGAGTCATTAGGTATAACCATTTCTGAGTAGATATATACTCGTAATCTGTGTTAGTTATACAAACACAACCTTGTTAACGCGTGCGCTTCTTTGACCACATTTCCTGCCTAAGGTAGGTACCTACTTCCCATATCATAAGAAACTTTGTGATTTTCCTGTATTCAGTTTTTGGAAAGAACCGCCTTATCCTAACATGTGAATCAATCTTATAATTCCACTAGTGGAACCGGCAGACTTCGTTCTGCAACATATTATTAAGTAGACGCCCTCGCTTCGCTTTCGGAGACTTATTGCTCCTTTTGATCGTAGCGTGCTGTTAGGTATATATAGCCTTTCTCAATAAATGGACTATTAAAAAAAAGGATTTTTCAAATCGGACTAGAAGTTCTTGAGAACAGAAATTTTGTAAACTAGGACAATTTCTGGTTTCTGGAAATTACCGATGAATTTTTTCTATAAGATTTTCTTTACCAACATTAATCTTCATTAATATTAAGTATATATGACTTTATCGTAACTTTATCGTGATGCGATATGAGTTCATCTTGGGTAAAGAACCTCTTCCCCTCATTTCCTTAGAACACGGTATAAATACGCATCCTTTGCTAAAGCGGTTATCATTTCTCAGTCACACGAACACGAAGAAACAATGAGTAAAATAGCGATTGCTATGTTAGTTTTAGTGGTGGGTTTAGTTACTGAATCCTCATGTCAGAGATTCAGAATAATCCGTCCGACTTATAGACCGCCTCCGAGAAGACCAGTCATAATTCGGGTGCGTCGAGAAGCACTAAATCACGAACCTCTGTGGCTCAACCAAGGGGATATACCACGCGCGCCGGCTACTGGGGATCATCCACTCTTACCGAAATACATTGACGACATCAGGTTGGACCCTAACAGAAGATATGCTAGAAGTTTGGACTCTCCGAGCGCGAAGCGAGGAGGCGGAAGTCATACCGTTTCAGGTGGCCACAGGGACACTGGCTTGACGCACCCAGGCTACAATCGCCGACAGGTTAGGAATATAAGGTTACCTTATGACCCTTTGCCAAGACCTCAAAGGCCTTTCGACCCGTTTAACCCGTTCCCGCGCCCCGGGCCACGACCACGTTTTCCGGTTTACGTTTGATCAGCTTGATTATGAGATTATGAGTATTATCAGCAATTATTAAGTACATATTTTAATTTACTACATTATAAATTAAAACAGAATTGTAAGATTTTTTATTTGATATATTAGAAATAAATACTTGGGAAAATAAAAAAAGGTTTTTTTTCTCTCTCGATATTTTGTATGTGTTGTGTTAATTAGGTCATTTTAGTAGGTAAGCAGGAGTGAGGTGTTCAATTAGAATTTAAATGTTTTTTAAAATATACCTTATTTTTTATATGGAAATGTGGAATAAATACTTAAAACGAGAAAACTTTGTTTTCGTAAAAAAATTGAACACAAGTAGGTCGGCCTATATTTACATACGGGAGCGATTATATAGTTGCTTTAAAGAGGGAAACTCTTTTAAGGATATCCGAAATGAAGTAAACTTTAAAGCCGTTAAACCTTATTAAAGACCTCTAGACTGGGCATATAAGTAATGAGATAAATTCAGGACCACAAGGTCATAAGGTAGGTAGGTAGTAGTGCACTTTCTGAATATTGTAATTCTTATTTTTATTAAATTTGTTATATTTTCATACATTTCTGATAGGTACGAAATACGTCACACTATTCAAATACTTACTAACGACACTATTTATGCATTCTTAGATTAGCAGTCTTAGGTTCTTGGTTTATTCGGAATAGGGTTATGCAAAAACAGGTGAGTCAGGATAATGAGATGTTATTTCCTTCATGGCAGATTATTTCGGGGATGAGAAACTATACAAAAAAATGTAGATGAATAAGGAAAAACGTACCATTTAATTTTTTTTTCACTAAATGAACGTGATATTATGTGCCTACAAACAAACCATATTAAACCTTAAAATAACAATATTTAAGGGTACTTTTAGAATTAGCAAGCAAAAAATTGTTATACTGAAATTGAGTTTTTTTAATAAATAAATATTTTTACTTACCTATACGTACAAATACGCTGTATAGGCTGACCTATCTATCCACCTTTTAATCAATAGGTACTACATTGAAGAATCAAACAATCAAAATATTTATTGTGGAAAACGTAAATGGACTTATCGTGCGCTCGGAGGACGACATTTTTAGGGTTCCGTACCCAAAGGGTAAAACGGGACCCTATTACTGAGACTTCGCTGTCCGTCCGTCCGTCCGTCCGTCCGTCCGTCCGTCCGTCCGTCCGTCCGTCCGTCCGTCTGTCACCAGGCTGTATCTCATGAACCGTAATAGTTACACAGTTGAAATTTTCACAGATGATGTATTTCTGTTGCCGCTACAACAACAAATACTAAAAACAGAATAAAATAAATATTTAAGTTAGTGCCCATACATTCGACGTAAGTTTAGTTACCATTCGGCCCAAGAGATGGCGTTGGGCGTAATATGTGGCTACAACAATTAAATATTTAAGTGAGGCTTTTATACAACAGACCAGATTTTTTTGGCGTTTTTATACATAATGGTACGGAACCCTTCGTACGCGAGTCCGACTCGCATTTGGCCGGTTTTTTTTAATTCTTCTTCATGAAAATTTTGCCTTCGATTGTATATTTTATTGTATTGTACGTACAACTTTTAAGTGGTAAACAGTTAGAAGCAGTTAAGGAAAGTACATACATTCCATTAGACATTTTTAGATTTTTACCCTCTGTTCCTTATTTTAATGGTGACATAGACTAGTGAAAAAAAGGAAAAAATAAAATAAACGCCACTTCCCATAGATAAGGATTTCCTGTGTTGCGGCATTACTAATAAGTATAATAAAAAAACACAACTATTATAACCCCCACGACCCGTGATCTGACCTGTTAGAGACCGAATATTTATCCCCATCAGGAATTCAGGCATTGTCAGATATGTTTGGGGGTGTCACTGATGTATCAGATTAAAGTTAAAACAAAAGTATGTATTGCGGTAACTATTATTCAGACGTTTAAAGTAAATAAAAATAAATATAAATAATTAATTAAAAATTAATTATCGTGACTTATGCGTTCCGACGGTTGTAGCCTGGATGCGTAGCGCCCGTGTCTCTGCTTCCACTCGAAGTAGAATGGCTTCCCCCGTGATGCTTCGAGCTGCGCGAGTCAAAGCTTCGAGCATACCTCCTGTTGGGATCCAGCTTAACATCGTTTATGTATGTTGGTAAATACGGATGGTCGCCAGTTGCTGGTGCCTTGGGAACATCTCCTTGGTACAGCCATAATGGTTTGTCGTTCGCCTCCCGCGCCGTTCGGATGATAGGTCCTTGAGTCGGCGGTGGTCGATACGTTGGGTAAATGATATGAGGTGCCTGACATGATGACTCAGTAAGTAATGCTGCCACTAAAAGACACAAAGCAAGCGTTACTTTCGACATTGTGGTATAAAGACTTCACTGGTTTGAATAAAGCTGGACCCTCAACGCTGAGAATTTATACTGTTTTTTAAGGAAAACAGTTTAGTCAGGTACTTTACCGCCGATAAAGAATTATGTTCAAGATTTTATTACCTACTTCCAATCAATGCGCCACCACGTCCTCATTATATTATAGGTTAATACTTACAAGTTATCTAAGCTATTTATATTTGTCGTCTAAAGTATTCAGTTATCGCTGAACCTAAACTATTGTAAAACAAAGTTTTATGCTTTCTTTTATACACCAGTCATTATGATTTAATGAAAACGATTTTTACATAATGTTTTACGATGTTAGTAATTTGCAGTAGGTATGTATTTGTACTTAATACACGGCCAATAGGTTTATTTTTAAACCTCTAATTAAACTAGCCCGCGTGGTACTCATTGTGTCACAAAGTTTTTCCTGCGTGAATCCCGACGCTGCGAGAATTCTAGAATAAATAGGAATAAATATACTTATTATATCGCTCCACATATAAAATTACTAGTAAATCCGCCCTCGCTTCACTTCGGGAAACCAGTCCCTTCAAAAATTTATGTTATTCAGATGTCTAAGCTATATTACTGCAAAGTTTAATGAAAATCCGTTCAGTAGTTTTTGCGTGAAAGAGCAACAAACACACACACATACATCCTTACAAACATTTATAATATTAGTAGGATAGTAGGATAGGATTGATGAGCAAATACAAAATATATAGATATCAATGAGCCCACGATCATTCGCTCACAGGAGCTTTTCCCGCGTGAATCCCAATCCCGCGGGAATTCCGGGATAAAAATATATGTTGCTCCATAACCTCCTCTATCCCAGTGATAGTCCCATAAAATTCTAAGCCCACGGCTTAGTGCGTAGGATTCCCGCGTGAATCCTGATCCCGCGGGAATTCCCTGATAAAAAGTAGCCTACATGTTGGTCCACAATCTCCTTTATCTCCCAGTGAAAGTCTCATAAAAATATAAGCCCGCGATATGGCGCATAGGAGTTTTTCTCGCGTGGTACCTAATCCCGCAGGAATTCCGGAATAAAAAGTAGCCTATATGTTGCTTCAAAACCTCCTGAATCTCTCAGTGAAAGTTCCATAAAAATCCGTTCAGCCGATCCGGAAATAAGCGTGAACAAAGAGACGAACTTTTTTATTGCTTTTCGACCCCGATTTTACCCATTTAGGGGATGATTTTGAAAAATGTTTGGTACAGATTTTTCATTATTTTTTATCATAATTCTAAACACCAATTTTCATAACACCTGGTTGACAATAAACAACAATTGACGGACTTTCATACAAACTTTGTATCCCTATTAGACCCCCTAGGGGTGGAATATCAAAAAATCCGTTCTTAGCGGATCCCTTCTAACTATAAACTACTATCCTGCCAAATTTCATTTTTATACGTTCACGTTCAGCGGTTTCTGAGATTTCGTGATGAGTGAGTCAGTGACCTTTCGCTTTTTTATTTATATAATATAGATAATGACAATACCCACCAATTCAAGGACGTACCCATAGAGGGAAGCCCCCAGATTTTATAAACACTAATTACTGTTCAGATAATGTTTACATTACAAAATTAATCCAAACAATGATAAACGATAGGTTAATGGTATCGTATGCTTAGTGCACGTAATTAAACGATAAGACCATGAACTGTTACGCTGTTGTTACGCTGAAAATCCTTGACATAGCTTTAATTGCTCAAAATTTGTAATAAAGTAAATTAAATAAATAAGAGGCTTCATAATTTTGTTGTAGGTTTAATCAATTGTATTATTATTATTACCCACATGTTTCCAAAAAATATTGTAAACGTACCTATTGCAATAATCCTACTAATCCTACTAATATTATAAATGCGAAAGTTTGTAAGGATGTATGTGAGTGAGTGAGTGTGTGTGTGTGTGTTTGTTGCTCTTCCACGCAAAAACTACTGAACGGATTTTCATGAAACTTTGCAGTAATATAGCTTAGACATCGGAATAACATAATTTGTTAAAATTTATAGAGATTTTTGAAGGAACTGGTTTCCCGAAGCGAAGCTACTACTTGCCTGTCTCATTTGAATATACAGGTTAACCCATACCATTATTATTAGGTCATTATTAGATCATATTTACTAATATTTAGATCATATTTATATTATTAAGGTTAACGAAGCTGTGGCTAGGGCTACCTAATTAGGTGACAATATTTATAATTATGTTATGTTTTATTAGAGTACACACACAGCAGGAATTACCGTGGGTATTTCCCCTACACCGCATACTCGTTTTATGTACCTACTTGACTTTGCATAGTGCAAGTGCAGTTGGGCAAAATAGCTTGCTAAACTTGTGATTTTCTTTGATTTTTGCCTTTCCTTTACCTCTTCTATATCATCACTGAATACACCATTGTTTATGGCGTTTTTAATTTATCATAGGTATATTTATTAAGTAGGTACTAGGTATAACTAACCAACCAGACAGACAATGACATTGTTCGCAACATTATTAATTAATCTTTCCACCTACTATTGAAAATAGTTTTATTATACTTAGTAAATGCTAAAGACATATTTTTTCCTATGGCGATATTTTGGTATCTCATAGTTTAGGTGAACCTCAAGGATTCCATCTGGACTACTTTGAACCAGTGGCGTTTCTTACATACAAGCAAAAAATTCAGGCTTTACATATTTATCTATAGATTGGTCGGTTTGCAGTTTGCAATTGATTGAAGCTGATATACAAGTATCATTATGAAGTAGGTACCCACGAAGTATACATATAGGTAATGATGTGTTTAGGTAAAACCTGGCTTTTTGACTTGTATGGAAGGAAGGCCTCTGCTCTGAACTTTAAATTCTTAATTTATGTACCTACTTTTAGTAAATCCCGGCATATAAAGATTTCTTAAGGAGGTATATCAATATTTCTAATAGTTTTTGAGATCCATCGGATCCCCAAAATCCCTGTCCTCAAGATTACAAACACAAAATAAATTACCACTTTGCGCCAGTCGTTGAAGAGTATTGCATTTACGCTTATAATATGTATAGGTACTTCATTTAAAATGAGTAATTTGATGTCATATAAGTAAGGTTATCATCAATAGTGAATCACGCAGTTGTAAACATGCAGTTAAGTGATATATGATCAGGTCTAAGGTCTCAGGTTCATCCCTGTTATAATATTCTGACGTCAGAAGATTGAAGAATATAACCGTATCAACTTTCTATCCAGGCCTTTATAAGAGGTGCACTCTCAGAGAGCGTTTAAATTTGTACGGATCTTTGTTAACGATCACTTTTCTCTCTTCAAAATTATTATAATGTTGAAGGAAACATTAGTTGTTTTGAATTTTGCACTAATTGGAGAACTGTCATGTGAATTTCAGTTCTCTGGAATAAGGAAGCCGTCGCATAGGGATGTTATTATACCTAACTGGAATCCCAATGCGAAAATTAAACCATGGCAAACGATTGGGGTGAGATCTCACAATAAACGAAGTGTTGAAATGCTCCACAGCTCTGAAGAATATATTCCTCGAATTGTTGAAGCCCTTCATAGCCAGGAAAGATTCAAGAGAAGTGTAGAGGGACTGGACAGAACCGTCGAAGCTCTCGACAGCCAAGAGAGGTTCAAACGTAGTCCTAGAAGTGTGGAGGCATTGGACAGAACTGTAGAAGCCCTTGACAGCCAAGAGGGGTTCCGACGTAGCCCTAGAAGTGTGGAGGCATTGGACAGAACTGTAGAAGCCCTTGACAGAGAAGAGAGATTCCGACGCAGCCCTAAAAGTGTGGAGGCATTTGACAGAACCGTCGAAGCTTTCGATAGTCAAGAGAGGTACCGACGTAGCCCTAGAAGTGTGGAGGCATTGGACAGAACTGTAGAAGCCCTTGACAGAGAAGAGAGGTTCCGACGCAGCCCTAAAAGTGTGGAAGTATTGGACAGAACCGTCGAAGCTCTCGACAGCCAAGAGAGGTTCAAACGCAGCCCTAGAAGTGTGGAGGCATTGGACAAATCTGTCGAAGAAAAATTTGAGAGGAGTAAAGAGAGAGTCTAACAAAGTCAATTTATTTAAAAACAGAGATAAGTGCTTCTGCTTTTTTTCAGTTTTTTGTTGTTATAGTTATTTTTCTGTCATTTTTATGGCAATAGTCAAAATTTTTCTATAAATAAAAATATTTTTTGAATTAACTGAAGTTACTTTACTTAACTAAATGCTTAAATCTATATAAGCGTGGTAAATATCATGGTGCTATACATTGTTTTAAAATATTTGTATACATTACGTTAGTAACAAACCTTATTATTGTTCATTAAATATTTGTAAAATTATATAATTATATCCTACTTCCTGTTATATGTGTAAGTATAAATATTTAAACATTTATAATAATTATTATTATGTCTTTCCATGACAGAATCATCTTTTCCCGAAATGTTTGCTGTGATGCCTTAGATAAACTTTTAAAACAGATTACCTACTTAGAAACTCACATCATAAAAGTTTGTTTAATACCAGCGTTATTTGCAATAAACGTGTTTGTGTCTGGTAGTGAACATATACATAAATGAAGTACAAAAACCTTCTAAAAGTACTTTGGTTATGAGCAGAAAACTGAGCAGAGGCGAACGACTTCATAGTTTATCGGGATTCTTAAATTTAATCACGCAAGTTAATTTCTTACCGGTCACGCGAAAGTGTGTGATTAGTTTACGTAATATTTATAAACCACAGGTAGGTAGTACCTAATTCTCACGAATTTAGGCACACCTTACCCGCTTCATTTTCGATTTGGGAGTCATTTTGGTTACTTTTTTATAGAACTGATCGATAAATCAGCAGACAAGTATTTTGATGCTAAGTGGGCACCGATTAACTCATTTTTTATGGAATTAAGGTAGCCAACGAGCATGCAGCACAACCCTTCCGCTGCCGCCCATGACAACTATGACCGACTTAAAACAAGACTGAATTTAGGGACTGAGGTGGTTAGTCCAGATGTTATAGTTATATTAGATATACTCATTCACAAATATCAGTAACACCAAAATAATCACTGACGCCTTGCCGACCGAAAAGAAAACAGGGATACTTACTGCGTTATTACTGACTCTACGATACTGCGACTAGAATTAGTAGAAATATTCCACGGTTTTTTTACAAGGCTATCTGTTAGCTTAGTCCATGTCGGGATTTAAATGAGTAGTCATACAGGATAATATATACCGATGGGTGGTACAGAGTCCAGTTGGTAGCCTCGTCCGCTTTTCGACAGGACGCTCCTCGAGTGGGGGAGATTGACTTAGATTCAAGGGTAGGTGAATCCTCTTACACCCCTATTGCAGCACCCTATAGCATCCGCTACAAAAAATCCCTGGGCCATGGCGACCACTTCTTGTCTATTTTTATTTGACAATGGTTAATAACAATCCCTGGTGGTAAATAGCGATGAAACCTAAGATTTTAGACACACGACTTTATAATCGCCTATACATTCTACTCTTTGAGATTCCCCCATCAAATACTTACCTACTCTTATCTCTACATATCTTAGGCTATTTACATTAAAAAGTTCTCATCTACGAATAACCTTCTTTGTCTATTATTATAATAATAAAAAAACAGGCAACATTATTGCGAAAAATATATGTAAAATAAATGTAGTTTAAAGAAACTAGTTATATGAACATAGTCTGTGACGTCAGGTTTAATCTCAAAAATAAAAAATAGCAGATCAAAAGAAGGAACATAATCCTCTTCTTTATTATTTGAATGTAATTCCAACGTAAATACATTACAAAAATAACATATTCAACAGATACCCTATTAGTCTTGCTCGATATACATTTATTCGAGGCTTTTAACATAAAAGCTAGTTTTTCTGTTACAAAAAACAATATAGAAAAAGGTTGTCTTGCCCAACCGAATGAATTTTCCATTTAATTAGCTGTGCATGTTGACGTGTTAAATTTTTGCACGTGAGCTATTTTCAGGCCAATTTGTTATTGGTCCTGAAACACCAAATCTTACAGACTGTATTCTTTGTACAAAGGTCCGATTCGATAGTCATCTGATTCTATTGTCTGAATTTGGCCGATCAGACTATCGGAACCGACTCAGCTTCAAGAAAATCACGTTTTTGTATCTAATAGTACTTATGTACATAAAATGAATTGACAGGGTCACTTGACATTATCTAGCTGTTAATTAAAAAAAACACCATAGAGGTTTCAGTCAATTATGGCTAGTGGGTCTACTAATACAATAAAATATTTTTAAAAATTAGTACTGTTAGTTCCACTACTCAAGTGGGTCCATGAGTACTTGAAAATCCTCCTGGACCCATTAGTGGAACCTAGCAGTGGAACCAACGGTCCGAAAGGTAATATTCATGATTCATCGTGTAGCCAAAAGAAGGAGATAATGACTGGTCTGTACTCATATAATTTTATCGTTTGCATCGTTTTATTTGTAACATTTTTATGGAATTAAGATAAGCACCACCCTTCCGCTGCCGCCCATGAAAATGGTGACCGACTTAGAACAAGACTTTAGTAGAGACTATGGTAGTCATGTTGTATATAGGATACATGCACAATGTAAATAAGACAGAACATAATTTTAACAAAAAACATAACTTCAGCTTAAAAAAACTACTCGACAGATGTCCCTCAAAATTTTCGATAGTTAAAAGAATTATCAAATAAGGTTCATTCAGTAAACAATTGTGAGGTAGTTTAAAAAGTACAGTCGAATTGAAAACCTACTCCTTTTTGAAGTTGGATAAAAACAATACTTAGGTAATATAATTATAAAACTTCATTATGTATTAGTTTTTTTCAGTCAAAATTATATAACTATTCTTAATAATATTATTTATCTACCAATTAGTCATATAAAATAATTATTATGTAGACGAATAATTTGAACAAGAAATTAAACTATTTTCGATATCGCTGGTCGCTCGGTAAAATTAGGCGTAGAACATAAAACCTCTTTCTTTTAAAAGCCTATTATCATCTCTTTCATATAATATTCATACCAAAATGTATGTATTTATTTACGAATATGTTGTTCATAATGCATGGTACAGCACTTTGCATTTTGCTGGTTGACATTGACAAATGACTGGGAAAAGTGGACTACGAAGTAAATAGGAAGTACCTAATAGCGCTTACAGCAGTTACAGGGTGGAGAGATAATGACGGCATTTATCATGGGGCAGCGAAACGGTTCGAATTAGTCCCACCACGTCGATGGCTACCTACTCTCTTTTGTTACTTTATACGGTAAATCCTTCGAATATATAGAAACCTCGTTAGTTTATTGGTCGACTGCATAAGAAACAAGGCAATAAGAAAAAGTGAAAGAAAAAAAATAATTATTTCTCTACATTATTTAAATAGAGGTTCTGGAAATATACCTACCCATTAGGTTATTTTTCACGAGCATGATATATTATATCCGCGACAAATGTAATCATAGTCGTGAAGGGGTAAGGGGAGTGAGAGAGATAAGTTTTAATATGTAATTTATCATTTTACCTATTACAATGACTAATTGACTAGTGTTAGTAGGTAAAGGGTTTAAAGAGTTCCATGCGTTGAGAATATCGATGAAAATCTATTTATTGAACTCCAACCATGATATTGATAGCGCTTTGTCTCTTGAAACGATTTGCAATTTTTTCTTTGTTAATTACTAAGTATAGCAGTACAAAAAATATTTAAAAAAATACAAATAATTTTGTCAGCGTCTCTTCTCCATTTTGCCATCCAGCACTAGATGTCGCTACGTGTACCTACTGCAGCGCTGTGATTAAAGTGAATCTAATGCTATCTACATAAATACTATCTAACTAAATCTACTGTACTTTTTAACCAACTTCAAAAAGAGGAACAATTTCTTAATTCGATTTTTTCGATCATTGTTTAACAGATTTGGGTTTTTTTCTGGTTAAAAGGAAAAACAAACAGTCTTTGACGGTTAAAATTGTGGATGTAGGTACTTTTGCACGACTAATTAATTGAAACCGCCTTTTATTTTAAAAAATGTCACAAACTATCATGAATTTAATATTTAAATAATTAAGCGATGACACGAAATTATTATTAATATAATAATTATAATTTAATGACAGAAAACATTTTTGTACAATGTCTGCACGATTAAAATGAATAAATCTCTGATAACTTTATGTTGGTAGGTACCTACATAAACTATTTTTATGTATCAAATTAATTACCTAATAGTCTGTGTAATGTTCAAACGCTCATAGCCATTACAATACGATTTGGTAGGATTTCATAATTGTAGCGTAAATTCTGCTCGTAGCTAAATAATATTTGTATTTGTGTTATGTTACCCCTGAGTGTTACCCTATGTGGATTTTCACTAACGTTATTAAATTACCCAATAGGTAGGTAGAATAATAACCGGCATCGCTTTGTTTTGGTACCTACAGATTTAATTATCTAAATAATTGTAGGTACGTGAATCTATGCTCTATAACTTAGATATAAATAAATGTTAAGTTTTTATTAACCTATGATTATTAATACCTACATTTTATTGAAGAGACCGTTAAACAGTAGCCGTAAAATTAATCAACCTCCCAGTTAATTGAATACCAACTTTTGATTCGCATGTAGGTACTCAACATGAAAAGTTTAGGTAAAAACGAGCTGTAGTCATCCAACACATAATCGAATTAGACAAAGTCGGAGTTGCGTTGTAAAAAGTTAAATTGAACAAATTCCTGCTTACCGTAGACATGATGAAATTGTTTTGTTGTTTGTTGTTAGAAGCCGACAAACAAGACAAGCCACCTGATGGTGATGGATTGCGATCAGTCATGAACGTCAGCAGCATGAATAGGCTGATGAGTTGTCGCAAGGAAAGAAGGAAGATAAAAGTGTTACGACCCGTATACTATGGTGCAATTGTTACCTACTATTCTGGGTCGCCGTTCCAAGGGCCCTGGGTTCGATTCCCAGCGAAACGGAAATTTTAATAATGACTTTCTTTCTGTTCTCGATCTTAGTGTGTCTTCCTGTCTTGTGTGTTATTCAGGGCACTCACTAAGAATCCTAGTGTGGGACTATAAGTGTATATGCGTTATTTATAGTTGGTAAGGAAATAAAAGCGAGTTCAAATCACTATGATTTTATAATTTTACTTGGTCATCGCGGGCGCTAAACATTTTAAATAGTAAACAAATACCTACTCACGATTTTGATTTGTTCCAGCAATACTTTGACTTAGTCACATGGATCATTGTCGCAAAACAAAAAAAATCATAAGACAATTCAAAATCTTGAGTAGGTGCCTGTTTAGCAATTAATAATAACTATCTTCTAGTTATTGATACAGACGTGAGACGACCCGAATGGCACAATAGCTGTTTCAAGAGTTTTGGGTTCGAATCCCAGCGAGGCGGAAATTTGATTGAAAGATGAGTTTCCGTTCTCGGTCTGGGTGTGTTCTTGTCTGGTGTGTTGTCCATGGCATCCACGACACCGGTAATCCTAGGTGCTATGAGTGTGTAGTGTTAAAAAACAGAAGATACATTTTTCAGTCGTAATGTAACCAAAATTTGAGCATGGAAGCCGCTGAAGTATTGGGGCAGTATGCGGTGTTCATTTGATATTCATTTCGCACTGCCTTACAGGGTTCCGACTGAATATTTGCAATTATTGGATTACCTGCTTGTGTAGACCGCCCCGATTTATATTACGCCACTAACGCCTCGACTGCCCCTATACACCACGCCTTATAGTAAACGTTTTCATGCATTTGAATATCTGTGACGAGCCTATTCAGAATAAACTTTATGCATATAATACATGTAAGTATATTTAACTGGTTTATGCCTGCACCTAGGAGATATTTGAGAAAATGAATAAGTAGATGAGAAATGAGCAGAATTACCTAAGGACATAGACCGATAGAAGCAAAAATATAATTTTAAAACGACCGACTTAATAAAGGAGGAGGTTTTTGGAATTCGACAATTTTTTTCTCTAACGCATGTTTCCCCATCACTAAGTAGTATAGATGAACCGATGTTGATACTTTTTTATTCGAAAACTAGTGTTTCACTCTGGTCACATATAAATTAGAGCGACCTATAGCGGATAGCTTTTGAGTTATGCCTACTTATCGATATTCAAGTCAGTTATTTTTTTAGAAAATTTTAGTTAATAGATTTTTTCCGTCAGTATACAAACATCATAAATGCAATTAAGAAAGTTTTTTAAATCTTCATTACTGAATATTAACTTACATCTGTCTGTACCCGCAAACCCCGTCCATTTTCCGGAATCAAACGTAAGTAAAACCCTCGTATAATATATCCTCTATCATTCAAATTAATCTTTATATTCCTCTTCCTGTGCAAGCGTTTTCAATCATAACCGTGTCTTTTATCTGCCTTTTCGGTTAACGTAATTAATAAATTGTCTTCGTCATTTATACACAAGAGCAAGGCAAATTGATGTAGATTGTAGAAGATCTCCGTCACAGTGTCTACGTTGACACCGCGATTAACTCATAACTAGCGGCCATTAGACAGCTAATGGAGACCGAGTGAACCGTGGGAGGCTACTTCTCGCTTCATGAGTGCTTCATGGTGATAAAATGTTTGCACAACTTAAGCAGACACTGCATGTTCCCACTTGACTAATTAACGAACGCTATATATAAAGTATGTTCGAATAACCATGTTTTGAAAGGTAAGGAAACCAGCGAGGCGGTTTGAATGAGTTATAATTTCCGCTTCAGGTTCGGATTTTCGATCTTGTCTTACTGTTAATGTTGTACCTGTATCTACGTATCTTAACGTCCGTGTCGCAGAGAATCGTAGTATGGCATTTTTGCAATGTATATTAATTGGCAGATATCCACATTGGCATTTTCCCTAGTCAGTCCAGATACTACAGATGTCCCGTGATGAAAAGGAAAGGACGGGAAGATGGAATTTTCATTAAATTAAATTAAAATCATCATTACCATGCAGTAACGGCAGGAACCAGTAAATATTTAACTTGATGGGAGAAGCGGACACATCTTGAGATGTTTGCTCGACAGCGTAAACTGCACACCACGTTACGACAGGTAAGTGCATTTGGCTAATTGATAGTTAGCTTACACACCTTACGGTTGATTATTCTATCTCTATGTGAATAACTGTAGGCATTTATTAAAACGCTTTTTTATAACTAACATCATCATAAGAATAACGTTAGTAAAATTATTGATCGATTTAATAATACAAGAAACCTTTTTTGAGATATAGGTACCTAGTACAGTAACTATCTATTAGATATTGACGCAATAGTTACAATAAATAAATGCAATAGTTGCATAAAAAAAATCCGTGTTACATTTTTTCGATCGTCAGTAGGTACCAAGGGCTTGATTTCCCAAAGTGAGTCGCGAATTTTGGTCAAAAGTAGGCAAAATTCTTAACGACAATATTGTTTATGTTTAGCTACAAAAATGGCTTTAATATTTTAGTCTCAACAGGTTCGTTTATTTTTACATAGGCAACAGGGAACTGACGTAGTGCCGGCGAAGATACTGTAGTTATATTATATGCAAATTTTAGCAAAATGCGCTTGAATTGAGATTGGAATATAAGAATACTAAAGTGCATCCCCGTCTTAGCAGTTTCACAAGCGTAATATTCAAATACCTCAACGGGAAAATATTTCACTTTAATGTGATAACAGTAAGAGACATTAAGGTGTTGGTTTGGCCGAATATCGTATGTACAAATTTAGTCACTAACAACGAGAGCTACTTTAGATACTACGACTTCAACCGATTAATGCCCCCTTTTGAGCACGGCTCTTTGCTCAAAATTGGGAAGGCCTAGACTCTAGGCTCTAGGCTCTAGGCCCTAGAGCATATTTCACCACGCTGATCCAGTGCGGAATGGTGGAAAAGAAAATACTGATGTGAATATACTTATTAAAAAAGTATACTTTGTCATTTTGTATGTTTCCCAGGTGATGGTAAGTTGATGGTATTGTTTTAGAAATGGTGGAAATAATTAATAATTCAATATCAATCAACAGTTGGATCTATTTATATTTCTTGAATTACTTTCGGGAGACACAAGAAGGTATATTTTATAGTTTACCTAAAGTCATAGGAGTGATACCTACCCACTAACGTGTATCATCCACCGCCACCAAAAAGCGACTACGTTGAGATGACTAAGCTCACTCATCTCACTGATATCACATTTTTGCGTATTTAGTATGTTAAAGGCGCATCTGACGTTTTTACCCGACTGACCGACGTCAGAAGGAGGGTTTTTATATTGCTGTAACACACTGCCACCATTTATTCCTTCTATTATAATACTTTAATAATTGCATAAATTGCAATGCTTCGCAAATTACATCCGTTGAACATTGCTGCATCAAAAGTTAAAAAGTATGTAACTACGAGGCACATGTGTCGAATATTAAGCATGCAAAATGCAACTAGGTAAGTGCAGAGTCATGCGAGCACGCCTTCGGTGCCAACTCGCATTGGTAGGGTAAGTCGGGTACTGTACATGTGCCGGTCTAAGTAAACTTCCTTTAATTAACCCGACAGTACTCAACAGGAGTATGTAATTAGGGACCCAGGTGTTCTACTTAAGGTGATGAATGAAAATGAATTTACAGAAGTTACTTTAGTTATTTACCGTGGTTTATAGGAACACTATGTATGTATACCTACCTAAACTACTAGACTAAACATCATAAGTTACATCACACATTTTATGGTTTCTTAAGTGCATCTATGTATAGAGTACTTATTTTTTTTAATCAAGCAGATACGTTGACAAACTAATGATATCATGAAGTCTCATAAAATGTATCATTTTATTCTACTACTTCAGTACCTATGCAAAACATTACGTTGAAATTGAACGTCACTTATTATTTAATCCATCCATACTAATCCATAGGTACTATATACTCATACTCGTACTATATACTTATATACATATGTTACCGGAAATGTATGAAATCTAGGAACTTTATACAATTCCAAGGAAATGTATACAATTCCGAAGTTATTTAGGAAATGTATAAAATATTGTTTTAAAAAGTATTTAATAGGTAAGGTACTTGCGGTAAACAAGAGCCACCTTATTTTAAAACCGAATATTTTACGTATTTTAAAAATATGAATAAAAAACAAGACATAAGGTAAAGGTTTTCTTTATTATTTTTTCAATTTTTTTCGAAAAATGTTTTTAAGGTTTCCTCAATTGTTTGATACCAAATTTAAGATTTTTAAAACCTTCTTTGTGGCCCTTATTAAAACTAGGTACTTTAACAAGGGCCGAACCAAAACGAAATATTTTTTAAGTTTTATGATAAAACACAGAATATTTTCTTTTTCCCACTAATTTCAGTTATAATTGTTCGAAGAATGACTTTCGACAAGTCGTAATAACGAATATAAACATTATTGAGCCAAATTAGACTAATGTATCGAAAATTCACATTAATAATGTTATATAAATCAAATACTCATAAAATACTTATGTTTTTGAAAAATTTGTTCGAAACACTATTAAAATCTTTAAACAAAATAAAAAATAAAATAAAATAAAAATTATTACTAAATGTAATGTATGTTGTGACATCAATCTTCCTTGAACAGCATCCATTACAAGCTTTAACTGCTGCAGAGACCAAAGATCTCGGAGCTTTTTAGCAGGAGATTGCATAATTAGTTGGTATTCTAGAAAAAATCTTAATATTATATTACAAACCATAAGTTTAACAAGGGCCCTTTTTAGCCGCCGTGTAAGTGGCCCTTATTAGACTAAGAGAAGAAGAAAGAGAAGAGAAAGAAAAACAAAATTGTTAAATATTGATATAACCATTAAACTTACCTTGATTAAAATTCACAATTCATTCATTATTGCTATGAAACAGCAATTTTTATTAATGACAAGATATTTATTAGTGACAAGCTCGGCTGCGCAGCTTCGGCTTGCTGGTCGCCTTAGGCGACCAGCCTCAGCCGCTTCGGCTCGCCCGGGTGTCTGCGTTTTGTTACAGCGGGTGGGGGCTGTCCTCCCTCCGCGCCTCCGGGTTCTAAAAAACACTCTAGGAGAAGGGCATACAAGACTACGTGGAGTAGGGGTAGGCTAATTCGGTTCTGTAACCAATTCGACCTACCTACATCTTGAAGAATTTGACTGAGTAGTAATGGAAATGAGTATTCATTGTTTTATAAAATAATATTTTTATTAAGGCACTTGGTGAGACAATCTGACAAAAATCATACCGTAAAATATAATATTATCTTTATATTTTATAATTATATTCCGCGTACCCATTAAAATCTTAAATGTTTTACATTTCCGATTGCTATTTCGGAAATGTATAGTCTTCCTAAGAAATGTGTCTAATTTAATTTATTTCACACATTCCCGGGCGATTTTAGGAATTTCATACATTTCCTAGGAATTGTATACAATGACGGATTACACACATTTCCGTTAACATATACTCTAGTACCTATATACTAATATTATAAAAGTGAAAGTGTGTTTGTTTGTTTGTTTGTGGCTCTTTGACGTCGCAACATGGTTATTACATGATATGGTTTATGTGTGTGAAGACAGTTAGGAGGGTGGAGAGTGATGTAGGCTATTTTTTACCGCGGTAAAACATCTCATTCCCATGGGAAGGTTGATGTTTTGTTACTTGCTAAATATTTAGTTCCGGGTGTTGTTAATAGGTGGCGTTAGTAAAATTCTACAGGTAATTTACTTAAGTCATAGGCAACTAATAAATAATTTGATTTTAATTTATTTAATAATAATTATTTTTAAGGAAAAGTACCTACTTTAGATATTCTATGAGATTTGTTTGTTAAGCTTCAATTGTTTTGAGTTAGTTGTGGTCAATTTAGTAGGTACTAGCTTTTGCCCGCGGCTTCGCCCGCGTGGAATTCGTTTATATCGCGAACCGGGGAAGTGGGGGAGAAAGTACGTCATCAACTATCTTCCTGGGAAAATTCATCAAAATCGTTGTTTTCATACAAACTTTCATCCCCTATTTCAAGCCTTTAGGGGTTGATTTAAAAAAAAAAATTAGCCTATGTGTGACTCTGGGTCTTCAAATATTTTCATTCCGAATTTCATCCAAATCGGACTGGTGGTTTAGTCGTGAAAACGTCACAGACAGACTTTCGCATTTATAATACTATGTGTGTGCCCGCTACTTCGTACGCGCAGGAGTTTATTCCGCGTAACTCCAGATCCCGCGGGATTTCCAGGAAGACAGACTTGTTAGTTTTATATTAATGTTTGTTTAGAAGCTATTTATACCCCATACATGAAGAAGGTTTTCCCGCGTAAATTCCGATCCCGCGGGATTTCTGGGATAAAAAATATCCTATATGTT
This sequence comes from Hesperia comma, assembly GCA_905404135.1. NCBI lineage: Eukaryota > Metazoa > Arthropoda > Insecta > Lepidoptera > Hesperiidae > Hesperia > Hesperia comma. The sequence goes on from FR990018.1 coordinate 7,177,989, forward strand.
AATCTAAGTTGCCCTCTATGTGTGTGCCAAATTTCATGAAAATCGGTTCAGTAGTTTTTGCGTGAAGGAGTAACAAAGCTATTTATACCCCATACGTGAAGAAGGTTTTCCCGCGTAAATTCCGATCCCGCGGGATTTCTGGAATAAAAAATATCCTATATGTTAATCTAAGTTGCCCTCTATGTGTGTGCCAAATTTCATGAAAATCAGTTCAGTAGTTTTTGCGTGAAGGAGTAACAAACAAACAAATACACAAACTTTCACATTTATAATATTAATAGGAAATAGGATAGGATATGTGTGTGCCCGCTACTTCGTACGCGCAGGAGTTTATTCCGCGTAACTCCAGATCCCGCGGGATTTCCAGGAAGACAGACTTGTTAGTTTTATATTAATGTTTGTTTAGAAGCTATTTATACCCCATACGCGAAGAAGGTTTTCCCGCGTAAATTCCGATCCCGCGGGATTTCTGAAAATATCCTATATGTTAATCTAAGTTGCCCTCTTTGTGTGTGCCCGCTACTTCGTACGCGCAGGAGTTTATTCCGCGTAACTCCAGATCCCGCGGGATTTCCGGGAAGACAGACTTGTTAGTTTTATATTAATGTTTGTTAGTTTTATATTAATGTTTGTTTAGAAGCTATTTATACCCCATACGCGAAGAAGGTTTTCCCGCGTAAATTCCGATCCCGCGGGATTTCTGGGATAAAAAATATCTTATATGTTAATCTAAGTTGCCCTCTATGCGTGTGCCCGCTACTTCGTACGCGCAGGAGTTTATTCCGCGTAACTCCAGATCCCGCGGGATTTCCGGGAAGACAGACTTGTTAGTTTTATATTAATGTTTGTTAGTTTTATATTAATGTTTGTTTAGAAGCTATTTATACCCCATACGTGAAGAAGGTTTTCCCGCGTAAATTCCGATCCCGCGGGATTTCTGGGATAAAAAATATCCTATATGTTAATCTAAGTTGCCCTCTATGTGTGTGCCAAATTTCATGAAAATCGGTTCAGTAGTTTTTGCGTGAAGGAGTAACAAAGCTATTTATACCCCATACGTGAAGAAGGTTTTCCCGCGTAAATTCCGATCCCGCGGGATTTCTGGGATAAAAAATATCCTATATGTTAATCTAAGTTGCCCTCTATGTGTGTGCCAAATTTCATGAAAATCGGTTCAGTAGTTTTTGCGTGAAGGAGTAACAAACAAACAAACAAACAAATACACAAACTTTCACATTTATAATATTAATAGGATTCACCAGAAATGTGTCATACATGATAAACAACTCATTGTTAATTAATTCTCTTTGACCATGCGGGCGAAGCCATGAGTAAGAGTAGTAATCAATAACTTCCATCGATTAATGACCCAGTGACGGGTTTTTCTTCATTAGTAAAAACTCGCGAAACTTCACAATACTGCTCCGTTTTTTCAATTTTTGTTCTTCCTTCACGTCGCAACGGAGTGATGTTATGGTATATTTTTTATGTGGGGAGATAGTCAGGAGGCTGGAGAGTAATATGGGTTATTTTTCACTGCGATGAAACGTCGCATTCCCATGGGAAGATCCATTATGGTATCCATGATGCGTACCATAAACCGGGTGCCTCTTGTTTGGTATAACAACTTTGCGTCGAAAATCGCTTCGACTAATTTTAGTTGGAATAAAGTCATTTCACATAATTATTCATTTGATCGAATATTTGATTGCCATAATTTTATTTCTTATCATCATTTGTTTCGAATAATATCTTTTTATCGAATGTTCAATTAATGCGCTAATTTTAATTACAGTAATGTAAACTAGACTAATAATGATTTAGTCGAAAGATCGTGTTGGATATTCGGTTCAGCAATTATTGGTTTCCTTTCATATTTAATTGAAAAATTATTGTTGAAATTGTTCCTTCACCTACTTAATTTAGACTGTATTCTTTGGTATAATAACTATTCAACTAAATAGGATAGGTTAGCGAGGAGCGAAGCGACGAGCGTGTTAGGTTTTTTTTTTTTTTATTGAATTAAGGTAGCAAACGAGCATGCAGCACCACCCTTCCGCTGCCGCCCATGGCAATTGTGACCGACTTAGAACAAGACCCAATTTAGGGACTAGGGTGGTTAGTCCAATTAGTAGATGGTGTTAGAATGTTAGTTGGTTAGTTTGTTAATAAGTGTGAGGACAGGGACTGTTAGTGATAGTTAGTCCTGTTAGTTAATATTAGTACTTATTGGCCAGTTAGTAATGATTAGTGTGAGTCTTGTTCCAATTCGGTCACAGATGCGTTGCTACCCCTGAGGACTGAGATGGTCGCCTCTAAAAAGTGAACCGGCTCCACACCTTCCTATCCGGAACACAATTGCTCTTAAAAACAATTATTATGACAGTAGGAATGGTACTGAGTACCTTGGCGGGCGGTGGTACTATCCCGGGCGAACTCTAGGCTCTACCACCTACCATCGCACGAGCCGAGCGAGCGAAGCGAGCGTGCAGCGGTCGGCGAGTGAAAGAACCGACTTTAGCGCGTTTATAACCACCTGAACATTTCATGAAATGAACATTGTATAAAATAAATATTCGATCAAATGAACATTATGTCAATCAATATTACACAAAATGAATATTCGATCAAATGAAAATTATGTCAAACGATATTATACAAACTGATTATTATCTTAAACGTTGTTCGTTTTATTAAAATTATATCAAAAGTTGTTATACTAAACAAGGGTAACCCCCATAAACCATCTATACTAAAATATCAGCGTTACCGAGTGACTAACAGACAAAAAGCGATGAAGATTTTATAATTCAACTTATGTATGAGTTCCTTATAAAATAAAATAATATCAAATTAGTATCAAAAAACTTCACTCTATCATTTTCTGTGGCATAGGTGCCATGGAAAACACAAAAGTCACTTACTTTAAAACCGAGAACAATCATTAAAATTTCCTCGCTGGAAATCAAACCCAGGACCCTCGAACGGTGGTCCAGTATGGTAACCATTGTGTGATGTATAACTTAACATATAATTATCAAAATAAAGACTTTGGAAGGGTACCTACTAGTTTGTTGTCCTGTTAATTAAGGTACTAATCTATTCAAAAATCTCCGTAGTGAAAATTTCAGTCCAAAACTCAGGAACTATCTATTTAAAAATCTTCGCAGTGAAAACTTCTATCCAAAACTCAGGAACAATGTTGCCACATTATAACATACACATGTTTACTCGTAACTTTTAAATTTTTTAACTAGTTACTATATTAGTTAGGGATGTAATTAAATTGCCACAGCTTTAAAACTTTAGTTAAACAAAAATTGCGTCAGGTTAAAGTGCTTATTTGTTTATACCACTTATGTCACGTACTATTGTGTACAATTTCATTGTACTTACTTAAATAATTATGTGATTTCACCTTCTGTTCGTAACGTAAGGCACTTCTCACATTACGCTATTTATTAGCTACGCGACTGCTACGCAATCCCAAAATTCTATGTATCTAAGGCACTTCTCACACAACGCTATTTATGAGCTATGTGACTGCAACTCAATCCAAAATTCGCTGTATCTGACACGTCTCCCTGACAGGAGACGCATCGTAGACGCGTCGCTTTCATACATTGACAAGATCCGAGTCGCTTGCAAATAGCGTTGTGTGAGAAGTGCCCACTTTTGGCTGACATTGCGTTGCAGTCGCGTAGCTCATAAATATCGTGTGAGAAGTGCCTAAAACTCTGTATTTCTATTGATTTTCGTCATCATCAGTTTATAATCATTTCCTTAGAGGTTTTTTTTATTTTAAATTGGTAACATTAATTGTCATTGATAGTAAAACTATTCCTTCATTGTGAAGCAAGCGTGAAAGCGTGATGATGTTGTGTGACAATGTGTGACTGTGTTTTACAGTGTGTGAAATCCAAGTTTGTCAATACCGGTATATTGAAAAACCGGTATATTGATATCGGTGACATGACAGTGTGTATGTGTAGTGACGATGAAAACTTAATTTAGGTATATTTGAGACATGTGGTGAAGGAATGTGTCTGTGTGTGGCAGTATGTGAAAGGGAAAAGCTTGGACTCCTGTCTAAAGTTGTATTCATTTATTTCTTTACTATGAGTCTGCTAGTTTGTTGTCATCGTTCGTCATTTAGTTTTGATGTAAGTACAATTTATTTATTTACAAGCTGTGGATAAAAGCTCGTACCTAGTATTAAATGCAACCATTAATTGAATACAAACATTTTATTGGTATAATCGCTATACCAATAGACCAACACGTCATTACTGAAGGCCACATAAACCATCGGTGCATACAATGCTTATCCCAAGTTCCACAATCGAGCAAATAATGCGCTTATAGCAGATTTTCCTTGGATTTTCATCCTATTTGTATTGCACTGTGAGCACATAAGAAAATTTCCATACATTGCTCGGAGTTAGTGCTTAATATAGTTGTTACTTGTTTTGTATACCTAAGTTTCAACTAGACACAAACAAGTTAGATATTTGTTTTGATTTCATTTCAAGGCATATTAAAAAAATTAAAGATTTTAAAACATCTGTGCGACTTTCTACGTTACAGGATAATAACAGTAGGTACCTACCTCTATTACTAATTTGCTATGGTGTAGGTAGGCATGGTCTGGCCGCGCTAAGAATGCGTTTCTGACAGATATCAGTTCGTTATGACTAGTGATGTACAGTAAATAACATTATGCCTTGTAACAAATAACAATAACAACATGCATTCATTATGCATAATTTTTTTTTCAATTTATATGTTGTTATTTTTTATAGGAATATTTAATGAATCGATTAATTTGAATTGAATCATAATCGTAATCAATAGAAAAAAATAAAAATATTTTTTTTGTTCACAAATTTTCTTTGTTTGGGCGTACCTTTATTATAATAATATTATTAACTTTATTGAACACTTAGTACATTATATTATATATTATTATAAAATTATAACGTTTTATTTTATATTTTACCGACATTGTATGAAGATTACAAAAATATTCGATTACAATTGCCTTGTTATTTTGTCACATCACTACAATAACAAAAATTTTATATAACCTTGAAAAAGCGCCGTTTGACGTGGTTTTCTTTTAAAAGGTATTGTTTTTATATTTGTTATTTAAGTTATTGTAATAATTTTAGCCAAGATTAATACATTTATTGTACCTAAGTTGGCATAATTATTCGATTTAATGTTTGATTTCAATGTTATCACTCGTTAATAAGGCAATTAAAAGATATTAAAAAATTGTTAATTAATTGTACGCCAGTTCAAAGTTACATCGCTCAGTCGATCACGATCTGTCAGAAACGCATTCTTAGCGCGGCCAGACCATATTAGGTACGTTATCTACATGTAACTGCATATAATAAAAGTGTAACACACAGCTCTCTGTACACGAAACATCACGCTACGACAAATAGGGGCGGAGAAACATGTTTAATACTTAATGATATACAAAATATTTACTTAATGATATACAAAATATACATACGAGTATGTTGCAGGAAGACCTCTGCTGCGTCAGCTAGTTATGATATAAATTAACAAATTCAAGGATGTGCGCGGTGTGTCAGGACGAAGAATGTCGAATATACTTTTTCTGCCCTAATTTCCGCGGTCTGGTAAACAGATAAAAGTTTTAGCTCGATCAGGAATAATTGTAACGGCTTAAAAGTCTTGAGTTCTCGATTAAGGCGGACCCAAATTGATTGCGACGCTTCCACGATCCTAAAAAAACTTTGCAATGAATAATTAAAATTGTTATCAATTTCTTACTTTCCTTAACTTCATCGAAAAATGTTTTTTCGTACCCCATTTAATGATTTAATTTACGAGAAGATTAATTGTTTGTTTCTTAATAAGTTTAATATTATAAGTTGTTTGTGTGTAAAATGTAATATAGTCACCTGCGACCGACCAATCCCGTCGCCAATATCTCTGGTCCTTCGAGCCGCATAGGAAAAGCATAAAAAATCTGAAGATGCCTGTCGTTAGATCGAGGTAATCCGCGTACTCCAGATCGGGGCAGGACGAATCCGGAGAAATAATTTCTGCATCGGATTGGTCAACGTTTCATCACATCCCGTCGCTGGCGCTTCAACGTACACGGGGAGAATGACGCACCGCATGGTGACCACTATTTAGTTTTTACTTTTAATGGTCCAATTTATAGTCGAATGGTCGTTCATGGTTATATGTATTTTGTGCATCATATTTTGTGCTCTTTGACCATTTTATAAGCATGCGGTGACGTATTTACCAGAGGCGCAGAGGATATAATAATATATTATGTAGACTTGCCAGTCACCGTTAAAAACAACTTTATTACCTGTACCTACTCACAGTTCAATTTCGCTTCTAAGCTAAGTTTACTTAAGACGTATTTAATTTTCGCCGTCAATCTACAATAAATTTTGATGAATAGCGCGGGAACCTGACAATTGTGTGGGTTGCCATTCAAATAAATTCCGCAATTATCTATCGAACACAAACTGAATACTTACAGTTAAGTAGGTCGTCAATTTTCACCACAAATTAATAGTCAGAACGGTCAAATGCCATTCCGATTTGAACGCTAAGAGTAGAATTTCATATTCATAACAAATAAAAAAATCAAAACAATGAAGCACGTATAGAGAACCACATTAAAATCTCGTGAATAAGGCGAAAACATCAGAATTTCGAATATTTCCATATTCATTTTGACTATTCACACAAACTTGTGATAACGAGCTGTCTACGTACAAACATAAATCCACTGTGTTATTATAGGGATATGGTACACGGAATTGACTGAACTCATTAAAATTTCCACTGACAATTGAAATTCGAACAATCACAATCAGTTCGGAGGATGGATCGCATGATCAAGTTGTTACTTTAAAATTCATAACAGCTATAAATTTAAATTATTTAAATTTTAAAATTATTCTGACTTCTCATTATCATTTGGTCCCGATTTCACATTACGACGCAACTTGGCTCCATCATTAAAATTCTTACACCATTATTTTTGTTACATTACTGTTTATTTTAGACTCGTTTAATTCATTTCAGAAGGATTTTTGGTGAATTGTTGATAATAAAGAACTTTGTACTTGTGAAACATATAATTTTTATTGTGATTCACCTGAGGTAATAACTTTTGAGAGGAACATATTTTAGTACACAACATAAATTTTCGGAATACAATGTTTCAGGTGCGAGAGCAGAAGAAAATTAAATTATATTGATAGATTAGCACACAACATAAACAATCCATAAAATGGCATGAATAAATTGCGGTTAGGTATTTACCGATTATAAAATACACATACCTAATTCAGACTATAAATGCCGTCACAGATTAATTTAACGCTCTTGCAAGTGGTATGAAAACATCCATTCTTTATGTAGACATATTATTTGTATGACTTTGTTTGCATTCGGATTGTGCAAACCAATAATAATTATTATGAACTGCATTTACCTACCACCGTAACTGTATTGTGACCACCTACGAAAGTCAATATTGGTGGGGTTAGTGCCTGCTTTTTTATGACTTTGTAAAATATCTAATGCATAAAATAAAATATAAAATATGAAAAAAAAATGAAATATCTAAAGAGCACATAACGTTGTTAAAATACAAAACGATCTGCATAAAAGGCTGTATACCTATATTTTATACTAGGTACTCATATTGTCCCACGTCCCACCTTTTTAATATAAAACATAGGTAATTATAATATCCGCATAACACTGTTAGAGGATGGTGTGTATGTAGGAGTGGTTAGATAACCTCAGACCTGATTAATTACGCCCCGACCATCGCATTACCTTAATTTGATAGATAATTATTTACAGTGACTGGGTTGTTCACATGATTGCTAGATTAATTGCTTAGACTATGTAGGTAGGAGTATCACAGCAGTGTTTGCCAAGCGATTAGAACGTTAGAATTCCCAAAAATATTCAAATCCAGCACACAGCTCTAATCTTTGTGCATATTTGAAATTAATTATCACTTGTTTTCTTCAATGAAAACATCGTGAGCAAACCTGTATATCAAATTATTCTCCATAATGTTTTCAAGATGGGCGAAATCTGCTTATCCGCATTTGGCCAGCGTGGTAGCTATGGCGTCTAACCCTCAGATGGTGCGAAGAGGCCCGAGCGAAGCAGTGGAAAATTATAGGATGCGAGGTTTATAAGTATGTACATTGTTCTTATGTTCAGGTCAAATCTTGCAAACTGAATCAGAAACAAGTACCTCCCCTACCTACCTATTTCTAACTTAGCGAATGCATGGATGAAAATAAGACTGTTAGGTAAGTGCTATGTTTAGAAGCTGATGAACACAGACAGACAGATTGAGGAGTTTCTAAACGATCAACACAGTGAAATTTTTATTGCTTTACATTTATAATTCACGTAATACCTCCTAATAAAAAACTGCACTTAGCATTGCGTGTTTTTAGTTTTTAACCGACTTCAAAAAAGAAGGAGGTTCTCAATTCGACCGTATGTGTTTTTTTTTATGTACGTTCAGCGATTTTTTCGTCGTTTATGGGCCTATTTTGATAATTTTTTTTTGTTGTAAAGTAGATATGCGCAGTGGGGTCCCCTGATAAAGACACCAGGATCTGATGATGGCATCTTAGAGAAATCGAGGGGAACTTTCGAAAATTGTATGGACAACTAGTGTGTTTGTTCATGTTATCATAAGTACATTAAAGTGCTACCATTTCATGAAGGTCTGGAGTCGATCTGATGAAGCCGAAAGACAGTCGAGGGAACTCCTCAACCATTTACTGCAGTTATCTAGTGTTTGGGCTTGATTAATTTGTAGTGACGAGAACTTTACACTTACATGTTGAATTGAGCGCCATCTGGCGAGTAGTTTTTGAGTTATCTCTGCTTATCAAGGTTGAAGTCGGTTATTTTTTTTGTAAAAAGCAATTATTCAAACTATCCATTAATACATGTAACGTTTCATGCATATCTGCGTACACTGTTAAAGCGTTTTAATATTACTTCAACATGTAGAACATTTGGGTTTAATCTGTCGATGCTTTAAAGTTTCGCCAAAACTGGAACGCTGCCTGAAGGCCTCAATTATGTAGTTCCGCCAGACAGGAGCAGGCCCCTACAGGGTTGGTGTAGTTTCGTATTAGACGAGTTCATTTCGCAATTTTCTCGTCCTAGTTTCGTCACAAGAGTGTTTTGAGACACCTGAGTCCGTTAAGTAAAGGAGAAACCGCCTACTATTAATATGCAATGTGTTTTATATGGTCTGGGTACTTTAATGTTTAGTAGTGCTCAAGTCAACGTCAAAAATATTTTTATTTATTTCATCAGAACGGTTATAATGTTCTGCCTTAAATGGCGCCGCGTCTTATTTACATAAAATATATTTTTAGTTAGCAGCATTCATCAGTACAATTGTTTGAATGTACCTACAACCGTTAAAAAACAAACAAAAATTGTAGTATCTTATCATGTACTAAAACGTCCATGCCACACGCCAACTAAAGCAAGTGCAACGTTTAAAAAAAGTGTTCTTAAATTAAAAAATATAAAATTAAAAGTATAAGAACAAAAAACTAGGTACCTTCCCAACGGTAACGAATTTATAAAACAAATCCCCGTACTTCTGTTCTCTGTTTGATAAAAAATGTAATTCTTTTTAGTGCAAAAGAAAAACTACCGTGTTCTAGCAAAACCATGCACAGGACGGGCATCACCATTTTTATAATATTTATTCATTTTGCAGTTTATAAAGAGAAGAGGATTAAATTGGAACGCCTCCTGATAAAGTATAAGAGCTTTACACCCACCTTTCAATTTATAACTTCAAAGCTTTACATTGTTTCCTTGGTCGGTAAAGTCAGCAAATATACCTACTGCAGATCCCGTTCGAGTGCTCTGATATAACACGATATCTTTTATCAACTGTAATTAAGGATACTGCCCTTGTAGAGAGTGGGTAGGGGCCAATTTCATAATAGGTATACATTTGTGGACTTGTTAAAATGTTGAAACAAAAAATCTTTTTCGTTTAAAAGAGAGATGTTATGTTAAGAGGTAGATATGTTGGTGCAGCATGTTACCTACCTATAGGTAGGTACTGTTTTAATCAGTAAATTATAAAATCACTTTGTTTATTAAGCTGTGGTCTTTAATCGAACTGGAACTGATCTGAATCGTATGGTCAGTATCGAAATCACTATCGCATAGGTATGAGTTTCAGTAAACAAAGCGAGGACGGGTCTACTAAACTATACTAGTACATTTCCTAAATACAAAAGTGAATTGATGTACTGTATAGCGTTTAGTAGAAAAACCGTCAGTAGTAAACCAGTAACTGAATAACGAACCAACAATATCCGTTCTGTCGGATCCAAAGTGCGCTGTAAGTTGTAAAATTAAAAACGGTTGCATTCACCGTGCACAATGTCCATTTAAATGTTTACTGACATCTTCCCAAAACAAAAATCGAGTTTCTGCATTTTTCCTGCTCTTAGGTACAGGATAATATGGAAACTAAATTCAACTCGCGTAAATAACCTAAACACTTTAAAACTTTCAAATTAGAAAGCTTTAATAGTGTGTAGGTTTATTCAAACTCCAGAGAATTAGCGACTAGCCATGAATAGACAGGAGGTATATGGAAAGAATTTTGTGCTAGCAATATGAATAACACCAAAGTACAGACCTACGTAGTGTGTGCAAGAAAAAATATTAAAGCGATTTTTCGGGGACAGATCCATGCCATCAGATCTTTTGGCACGTGGGTGACAGAGACAGCGCCTTACAGTTTACCTTACCTGTAAGGCGCTATCTCTGTCAACCACACGCCAAAAAATCCTTGTACGACTATACTTAATCGTTGTCAAAATCGTGAATACATTTTTAACAAACTGCTCTGTACTTGAGTCGCCGAGAATATTTACAAAAACAAATTTACTACGTGTACTCACTGTTCTATTTGCTTGTAAACAAAATTAATTACTTAAGGCATTTTAATGTTTGCCGTCACTACCGTCACTCTACAATGAACCTTAATTATAGGGGTGATAAGCTGGTATTTGTGTGGGTTGCCATTAGAATAAATTCCATAACGAACGCGAACGGAGAAAATGAAATCGTAATTTCGAATCATAATTAAATTTCGCCCAATCCTGAATCGGGAGGCTGTATCTGTCGCCTCTATCGACACTTATCAGTCCAAAAATACTTATTTTGTGAATAATTTCATTGGAAACCTGCTCAGGTGTGTATTAAAGTTTAAATAAATTGAGGACGAACTTTAACAAAATAAGAATTACAGACAGTGCTTCAATATATTTTTTCTAAAGGTTATAGACAAAATTGAAATGTCCATAACTGGTTTGGTAGGAAAATGTAATTATAATGTTGAACGTATTGGGGCGGTTGAAATAGTTTTTATTCACTGGTTAAGTAGTTTCACTTACCTACCATTTATGCATGAAATTGTTAAGGAAATTAATAAATAGTAAATAAATAGTTTCCAAAAACCTATTATATTATAGTATTTCATATTTATTAACGTAGTCAATCCCTTAAAAAGATTTTATGGTTGTAGAAGAAATAAGTGAATAAACACATATATGTCGGAGACACTTGTCAGGATGGTGGTATAATGCTCCGATCATCAGGTTGTAAGGTGAAAAATAAAACACAGTGGGCGTTCAATACGTTTCTTAATGATTTAAATTCGGTTTCAGGTTACACAGTTCGATTTAATTTGATTAAAGCCTTTAGGTTAAGTTAAAACGTGGCACAACGGAAATACACTTAGAGAAACGTTATGCCGTCGGGCATAGGTACAACGCAGTATAGGATTTTATTACAAAGTACACTAGTTAACTTAATGCGACCGTTCAGCTCGACGTCTGCTCGAGAAGTCCCCGCTGTTCGTAAGTGACTGCAGAGCTGCCCTCTGTTGGGTTCCCCCTCTCCGATATCCCATCGAGTGACGTTTACAATTCGCACAGAGTTGCCATTTAAATTACGGTTTCCGGATTTACGTTTTATTCAAAATTTAATGATTTATTTAGTTTGATTTTAATCTAATTTTATTTCCGTCTCCGACATATAATTATTCGTTAAATGAAGTGAAAGAATAAAAATCAAGTAACCTTCAATACAAAATTCACAATAATATTATCCTTTGAACAGTATAGTGATTAGCTCTTTCGTCCAACCCCGTAATTGGACAGTTATGGGTTATAAAGATGATATCAGCTAGGTTAACCAAATATTTAAAACATTAACCGAACGTTTATGTTAATATGTACGCATATGAAATTAACCAGAACATTTTAGTACAAAATTATTTTTAGGTCTAATAAAACAATATTACTTATAAACGTAGTTTAACGTGACATATTGTCACGGAATAATAACTGTTATCCCTCGTACACACTGGGCGATTTGGAAAGCGCGTTTTGTTAACTTGATGGGCTACTTACTATACATACATGGGCGTACGTAGCTTTTGGTTCAGGCGATGGAAGGAGGAGGGGGTGTTAACGTTCTAATTTACTTTCGAGTCACAGTTTTTAAAGATCCGTAACATCCGTAGGTAGTTTATCCGAGGTCCAGTGACGTGCAGTTGCTCGAAGAAGTGTAGGGATGCAATCGCGCGTTTCAATAAACATAATATATTAAGATAAAAGATTGACTATTAATCTATTTATTTATGATATTGTGAAGCTCTACTAACTAACATCTATGAAACGCCAAGGTAATGTGCAATGTGCTACTTCATACTCTATTTTTGACTAACATGTTTGGCTGCAAATGTTTATATCTGTAATGCCTTGGCTTGCCTAGTAAAATATGTTTCGGGTATAATATTTCCAATACTTCTTTGATTTGTTTTCCTCATACGATTACTGTCACTTTCTCACACTCGATTTCTTTATTTATTTCAACTAACCCTTAACAAATTGCTCAACGCCGAGTGTGTGCGAGATCTTAGTGACATTTGTTGTAATTATGAACGCTGGCTTAATACGCCCACGCTTCGTTGTGGCAACGATTGTCATAGCAACGAAAGTAGCGACTATACAAAATTTTACGTTTATCCAAAGCACTTGAAAATCATTCCCATTGGAATTTTATAAAGCTCGTCAATAGCTGTCAAACAAAAAAGACAATCGATATAAACAAAGAATAAAAATATATCAATAGAATAAACCAATACAATCAGTTTTTTGTCAGTGCATGAAAAGTCACATCCATAACTATGTACCTACCTACAATGTATGTATACTTTGTTATTAACAATACTCATCGTATCGTATGTATTATCGTGTTAGCTGACAGAAAATGCGTTAATCTCTCCGTCCATAATATATTATTGTGGTCAATCAAAAATATGATAATTATGCGAGATTTCAGACGTTCAAAATTGGTGACTATTCAGTAAGCTAGGTAAGTTCGGACTGCATTTTAATTAGATAAGCCATTTTCGAGATTAGCGGAAGTCATCGCGCACAAGCACGTACCTAAACTCAATCAAAGGAACGGACCAAACTTCTATGAACACATGCCTGTCAGCTACTTTTGTCATTTTCTCTGTCTGAATAGGTATTATAAAAGCGAAAAGTCACTCACTCCTCACGAAATATCAAAACCCACTTGATGTAAAAACATTAAAGGCACGGAGATGGTTCGTAGTTAGTGGACGTCCGCTAAAAACGGATTTTGTCACATCAAATCTACGGGGTCAAAATGCGTTCTGGGTGTTCCTCAAGGCTCAATTCTAGGGCCTTTTCTTTTTCTTGTTTACATAAACGATTTGCCGTATTATATTAAAAAATATGCGGATATTGTGCTGTTTGCTGATGATACATCACTAGTATTTAAGACGAATAGAAATAAATCAAATTATGACGACGTAAACAGTGCTCTGTCTCGCGTATCTCATTGGTTTACTGCAAATAATCTACTTTTAAATACTAAAAAAACCAAGTGCGTAGAATTTATGCTTCCAAATGTACAAAAAATAGACAAAATTCTCAAATTAAATAACGAAACTTTAATTATGGAACAGACCTCAGTTTTTCTGGGAGTCACTTTGGACTCCAAACTTCAGTGGGGCTTTCATATATCGGCACTAGCATCTAAATTAAGTAGAGCGGTATACGCAATTAGAAAGATAAGGCAATTTGCCGACGTTGAAACTGCTAGACTCGTTTACTTTGCCTACTTTCATAGCCTTTTGTCTTATGGCATTTTATTATGGGGCAAAGCAGCTGACATAGATGCCATATTTGTGCTGCAAAAACGAGCTGTTAGGGCTATCTATAGATTAAAGACGCGCGATTCTTTGCGTGAAAAGTTCAAAGAAATAGGTATTTTAACAGTAGCCTCTCAATACATCTATAGTAACTTAATATTCATAAGAAAAAATTTGGGTATGTTCAAAATGAATAGTGATACACACAATCACCTTACAAGAAATAGACATAATTTAGTCACGCCTGCATTTCGCCTACGTAAGGTGCAACGATCTTTTATGGGGCTTGGTGTTCAATTTTACAATAAGTTACCCAAGACGATACGTGATTTACCAATTGGAATGTTTAAGCGACGTGTAAAATCACTACTTGTTAGTAAAGGATATTATGGTATAGATGACTATGTTAATGATAAGGGTGCCTGGGAGTGATAATGCCGCGACCAGTTCCGCTTAGACTAGAATAAGTTTTTCTTTAAGTTTAGCCGTAATTAGTACTAAGTGCAACCTGTACTGTGAGTGGAGAAAGAGAAAAAAAAGACTCCTTGGAAGTTTCTTGCCGCTTCTTCTTCCAAGTCCATTCACCGTAGGGATTTGTTGAAGCGATGGCGTAACTTGACTTTCGAAATGCGTTTGTAAAAACCTACTTCGAAGAAATAAATATTTGAATTTGAATTTGAATTGAATTTTGAATCACTCCCCTAAGGGTCTAAAATAAGGGTTGAGAATTTAAATGTCAGTTAAAAATACCTCCACGTGGGCCAAGCCGCAGGCAATTACTTGTTAAATATAATAATCCTCTTTAATCATAATGTTCCTTTTTCAAATTATCTAAGCGTTATT
The DNA here is from genome assembly GCA_905404135.1 of Hesperia comma. Taxonomy (NCBI): domain Eukaryota; kingdom Metazoa; phylum Arthropoda; class Insecta; order Lepidoptera; family Hesperiidae; genus Hesperia; species Hesperia comma. Next base: position 7,193,116 of record FR990018.1, read on the forward strand.
TAAATAATTGTGAAACCGCCCACGTTGGTGTGTGGGCGGTGAAGTCACGAAAATACAGTAAATAGGTAACCGTGTCTAGGTCCCTAATCGGTTAGGCTTTCGGTACGGGTCTTAGGGTGGATTGTACCGTAGAAACCGTTTTAAGTAAGTTGCTAGTGTTATATTAAATTTTTATAGGGAGTTCGTTTTTCGTTGTGGCAATTTTACTATGCAGATGTCTTTATTTTTGTTGTGTCACTGCTGAATGTCAATACGAGTTTTCATTATAGTAAACCCAACTTAAGATTGAAACGAAAGAGGCGCTGTCGGACGCATTTGACATTCATTTGACCAATCATTGCACACTAGTAACTGACAGATGAATGACCACAACGTACTTATGAATGACTTTTCGTTAGTTACAATTTTTGCCATTTCAGAGATAAGTTGGGCGCACTGTAAATATAATTGACAGTAACAAAAACTTTAACCAACCGAAGTCAACCGATTAATGTTACCGTCAAATATGACGTACTTTTTAACCGCGTTTAAAATGGTGCATTCTTTGAATGGCTTAACCGTTGCTTTGATATGATTTGCAACACAAAAATATTACATTCCTTCGCTATCGTCAAAGTTATTGTCATAGTTATATTTTACGCTAACTATAACAGCCTCTTCGGTGCAATCCACCCTAACTCAAACAGTAATTTGAACGTAGGTTTATTAAAACAACAATAACCTTTCGTTCAATTAACCGGTTTGCTAGCTGTTGTAAGATAACAGAGGTGTTATAACTATACAAAATTGTACACCTTAATTGAATGACTGTTTATTTCGGACGGAGTCTATGAATAGTTTAGACACTAGATTAAATAGTCGGTTTGCGTTCTCACTGAATATTCGTACAAGAAAACAACTTCGTTATTATCACAGTTATTATTCAGTTCATATACCTATCTAGCTCTTTCCCTAGATCAAGAATACCTAATAAGAATATCATACTTCAAACTATAGGTAGGTAGGTACTTGAGTCGCCGAGGGTATGGAATTGCCACTCCGAGCTAAAACCAACTTTGGTACGTGTGCTCTCAGTTCCATTTAGCTGGTCATGTAAGCAAAATTGACTTAAGGCATTTTAAATTCTCATGGTCAATCCAAAGTGAACTTTAAACACATGGGCGGAAAGCTGGTATTCATGTAGGTTGCCATTAAACAAGGGATTCGCTTGTTTTACGCGAACGAAGTAGGTATAATACGGGTTGTATAATAATACTAGTGTACCCGGCAGATGTCGTCTTGCAATATAGTTTATTAAGTAGACGCCCTTGCTTCACTTTCGGAGACTTGTTGCGCCGTTCCTTTTGGACGTAGAATGATGTTATATAGCCTATAGCTATTATAGCCTTCCTCAATAAATGTATTATTCAAAACAAAAAGAATTTTTCAAATCGGACTAACAGTTCCTGGGATTAAGCACGTTCAAATGAACAAATAAACAAACAAATTCTTCCGCTTTATATTATTTTGTATAGATGTATAGATAACACGGGAAATACTCTATTGACTCTGCCTTCCTCAATAAGTGGACTATTGAAAACAAAAATAATTTTTCAAATCGGACCAGCAGTTCTTGAGATTAGCGCGTTCAAATTAACAAATAAGCAAACAAACTCTTCCGCTTTATATTATTTTTTATAGATGTATAGATAAGACGGGAAATAATCTAATGACTCTGTTTTATTTATCTACATTACATACAATATAAAATTATTATCTTTTACATCGCAAAGCACCTTGGCCGATAATATGGTCCGATACATAGAGGGAAGTTTCGATATAACAGTTCCACGAACAACAATTAAATTGCGGGCATTATCGCATCGATATACAAAAGCCAAATCTTAAGAGATCGGGCAAGACGGCGCGAGGCGTGTCCTCGAGAGCAGTTAGCACAAGTTCAACTGTTATCACACAGACCAGTTTAACTGGAGCACCCTCGGGCAGTCCCAAGGCGCTACGTGACTCGGACGACCGCCAACTTGCTTGACACCTTGACCAATGTATGAAAAAATTATCCAAGTTATATGTAAATGGCAAGAAACTATTAGTAACATTTTCAGGGACAACGATGCAAGATTTTACCTACATAAATGGAATAGGTTTTATTTCCTTGTACAAAAGGTTGTACAAGTTCGTACAAGGAGTAAAAGTCATAGGTATTTTTTCTATGTTGTATGTTGACAAACAGACTTATGAATTGAGCTATTCGGTACTAACAACCATATATAACTATCAATCATACTGACAAGATAAATAATTACTTATCACTCCTAGTTCCCGCCAAAGTCCTTATCTATACTGTGGAGGAAAAGGGGAGATCTCCCGCCAGGCGATGTCACTGCCTGGGGACCGCGGTCCGAATGTTAACTCCGGACCATTTGTATATATAGTTTGTATATCTCGAAATCTTGATAGCGCGGTTGAGGATGCATCTTCTGATTGGCCAGTTCAGTATGACGCGTATGACGTAGTCTATTGTTTACTGCACTCGTTGCTTGTGGTTGCGTGGTCAGCATTATGTACGGCGCGCGCTCATATTACTTTAGGTATCGCGCCGCTACATCACTCCCCCTCCACTATTGGGAGATGTCGTCACTCTCGTATGCCAGTGTTTTCCCATCGGCCATGTGTGCCGGAACGATGCGTGCGTGCGCAGTCACGGGAGGGGAACCGCCAAACCTCTGCTGCGTGTTGCGGATCGCTGAACTTGAGCCGGATGAAGGAACCAAGGCGCGCTTATTCGAAGGCTGCTCGTGGAACCTGGTCATTATGCTCGTTGCTGCTGGCTGGAACTGCTTGACTCCTTGTACTTGCTGTAGGACGTCAGATACTTAGAGAGGATTACCAAATCACGTCGATAAATCACGTCGACTGAATCACGTCGGCTAAATCACGTCGGTCGACAAATCACGTCGGCTGAACATCACGTCGGTTGATTATCACGTCGATAAATCATGTCGGGGTCACCAATTGTGGAGGAAAAGGGGAGATCTCCCGCCAGGCGATGTCACTGCCTGGGGACCGCGGCCCGAATGTTAACTTCGGACCATTTGTATATATGTTAGATACTGTAGAATCTTCGTTAGCGCGGTTGAGGATGCGTCTTCTGATTGGCCAGTTCAGAGTGACGCGTATGACGTAGTCTATTGTTTACTTTGCTCGGTGCATGTGGTGTAATGCTATGGTCAGCATATCATGTGAGGCGCGCGCTCATGTTACTGCAGGAATGCGCGCCGCTACATCACTCCCCCTCCACCAATGTGGACCGCGGTCCCCAGGCAGTGACATCGCCTGGCGGGAGATCTCCCCTTTTCCTCCACAATACAAACGAACTGAGCAATACCCTATGCTCACAGGATTAACCATTCTAGTCCTGTTCTATTTCCGTCACTATTTTCACAGGCGGCAGCGAAAGTAAGATTCTGCATGTTCGTTTGTTTTCATAAGATCCTTAACAAACACTGAGCGTTTCCGTACTTCGTAGGGTATACCCTACATATGATAAAAACAGGGACTTCACGTGTAAAGTCCCGGTTTTTATCACGAGACAACAATTAGAGGCCCCAAACGGCTTAAACCATTCAAGACTTGGTTTTCGCGCTGCACATGTCAGTTGAGTATGGTTTGGGCCTGGAGAGTTCCGTGCCCGTTAAAAAGTCATGGTACGAAGCCAAGTTGAAAGAAATAATGGCCGTGCGTTAATTACACAGTGCCTTTCAACCGAATTGGATAGTAATTGTAGAAGCCATTTTTAACAAATTTTATACGTAACATAGGATCAACCGGTTTAATATTGGTAGATAATCTACCATTATTAGATGACATGACGTGATGACATCAGTCATTAGAACATGAGTGTTCCTTACGGCACCGCGGCCGCGCGGGCATCGGCGGGCGACGGGGAGCGGAGGGCCCGCAAACCGGTCCCACTGGCGATCATCGTTGCCTCTGGGCCCTCTCGCCATCGGCCACTCGCTCACGGACACTCCCAACGCGCGCATGCGATTGTTTTTTTTGTATACCTATGATACAACCGTATTACAGTCTATTCACGATACCATCAGCAGTTTTATTTAGTCAAGACCACCAGCTCACACCTGGAGCTTGATATTCAACATTGGTCCTTCGATCCTTCTACAACGGCCTTCGATCCAGTGGAGAACAAATAAATAATCGTCGTGTTTGCTGCGCGTGCCCGCCCGCGGACTTTGGACCTTCCACCGCAAAGGACAGATAGCGGTCATACGTTCACCGCGGAGGGAACATTGGAGAATCGAGTGAGTCCGTTCCAATCCTTATTATTCCTGTCTTCTCTTTTATCTTTCCAGGAATTTAATATAGTGCTATATGGGTCAGACATAGTGATCTCTTCATAAATAGCCTATATAACTACTTTACGTATAATTTATTCGTAAAACTTCCTTTCACTTTTATGCTTACTCTTTGCCGTAAAATTACGCAGTAAGCTATTTAAGTATTTTTTTCTTTTCCTTTTCTTTCGGCAACTTATCTGTCGCGTATTTTTTTAAATTTATTGATTTAAAAATACTTGCCTTATACCTAAATACGATTACCTTTCACTTCCATGCATAGACTTCGCATATTCATACGAGTATATTAAACCATTGGAGCAAGTTAATATTTTTTTGTTGCGTTACCTTCGCACGCATCTTTGTCTGTCGCTTCATTATTCTTTCTTCTCATTTATAACAAGCATTATGCCGGACGCAAAACTAAGGGAACTCATTAAGAAGCGTGGCATCTATAAAGCTAAATTAACACAATTTACAAACTTCGTAAAATTATTACCAATTACAAACTTAGATACATTCCAAGTAGCCGAATTGGAATGCCGCCTTAGCATTATAGAAGATATGTATAGGGAATTTGACGGTTTGCAGACGGAGTTGGAACTATTGTCGGAGAACACAGACGAAGTGTACAGCGAGCGGGAGCATTTTGAACAGCTGTACTTCAGCCAGGTGTCCCGCGCGAGGGCATTGCTTGCCTCCGCACGCGCACCCGCCGCCTCCGCCTCATCCAGCGACGACGGCGCTCCGCACGGCTCTGGCTGCAAGCACGACTTCGTCCGGTTACCAAAGATCGACCTGCCTCACTTCAGCGGGGACTATCAGCAATGGCTTGAATTCCGAGATACGTATCTGTCACTCATTCATAATAACGAAAGTATTCAAGACATAAATAAATTTCATTATCTTCGCGCTGCATTAACTGGTAGTGCTTCTTTGGTTATTAAAAGCATTGAATTCCAAGCAAGTAATTATGCTGTTGCTTGGCAATTATTATCAGAAAGATATGATAATGAAAGGCTTTTGATAAATAATCACGTTCAATCATTATTTAATTTCGACAAAGTTATGTTTGAATCTAGTACTTCATTAAGAAATATGATAGATGTTACTAATAAAAACTTAAGGGCGCTTAGTACATTAGGTCAGCCCACAGAACATTGGGACACATTAATCATCTATATGATGTCAAAGAAATTAGATTCCATAACGAACCGTCACTGGGAAGAACATAAAAATAATTTAAGTTCATTTCCTAATTTACAAAACTATCTTAAATTCTTATCAAACAGAGCAGACTTACTAGAAACATTAAACGAAAATAAAAACATAAAATCAACACACAATAAACCTACACATATACATACAAATTCATACACAAATGATAATAACAAAAATAAAAATAATTTTAATCAACCTAAACCTAACAGAACTAATAATATCATATGCCCAATGTGTTCTCAAGACCATTTTTTGTTTAATTGTCAGTCTTTCAGAAAACTAGATGTCGACACACGTATTAAAAAAGCTTCAGAAAGCAATGTTTGCATGAATTGCTTACGTCCGGGGCACACAATAAAACATTGTAAATTATCGCATTGCAAATATTGTCCAACTAAACATAATACACTTTTACACAAGGAATCTTATCCAGAAAAAACAGATAACATAGTCTTATCAACTTCTTCAATTGATAATTCATTTTCAAATAATCAGACCCATGTACTACTGTCCACAGCATTGGTGAAAGTGGCTGACGTTGATGGGAGACTTCATACAGCCAGACTTCTACTCGACAATGGCAGTACCTCTAACTTCGTCACCCAAGACCTCTGTGAGAAACTCGGCCTGGTAAAACGTAGCACTAGCTCCACTGTCTCAGGTATAAACTGTCAAATTTATAATACATCAGAGAGTTGCAGTCTTACAATTATATCCTGTTTCGGTGGTTACCGGGCGAACATAGACTGTTTTATCTTACCTAAAATCGCACAATCACTGCCTGGCTCTTATTTGGATAAGAAACTTATTTCCATCCCGCCAGGTCTTCAACTTGCAGACCCTTCATTTAATATACCTTCAGCCATTGATATCCTTGTAGGCGCTGAGGTATTTTGGAACGTCTTAGGTTCCAACACAATTAACCTAGGTAAACATAAACCTGTATTACAAAGCTCAAAGTTCGGATGGCTTATTTCCGGCTGTGTTTATCAGTCTCATCCGCGCATTAAATCTTCTTTCTGTCACTTTCTTTCGCTTGAAGAGTCTGACCAGCTCACTCGCTTCTGGGAGCTTGATTCTGTGTCTTCTGGCAACTGTTTTTCACCTGAAGAACAAGCTTGTGAAAAGCTCTTTCAAGAAACCACACATCGTGATGATAGTGGTCGATTTTTGGTCACCATCCCATTGAAGGACTCGCCAGAGTGCTTAGGTGACTCTTATACGATGGCCAGGAGTCGATTTCTTTCCCTAGAGCGTAGATTTGAGCGTGACCCTTCTTACAAAACTAAATATTTACAATTCATGCAAGAATATATAGATCTTAATCATATGACAGTTAACACAAAATCAGAACACTCAAAAGTCAATTATTACCTTCCTCACCATGGTATAATTCGCGAGAGTAGCTTAAGTACGAAGCTTCGTGTTGTATTTGATGGGTCAGCCTCAAGTACTTCGGGCAAGTCCTTCAATGACATACAAATGGTAGGCCCTACCGTACAGGAGGACCTATTTTCAATACTTATTCGGTTTAGACAACACAAATTCGTCATAACAGGTGACATTGAAAAAATGTACAGATGCATATTAATAGAGCCTTCACAACGACCTTTACAGCAAATTATTTTTAGATTTGATCCTTCAGAACCCTTAAAAACCTATAAGCTAAACACGGTGACTTATGGCACTGCTTCAGCCCCTTATTTAGCCACCAGGTGTTTGGTATCCCTTGCAGATCACTGTTCAGATCAAAAGGTTAGTAACTCTATTAAACGAGATTTCTATGTAGATGATTATTTGAGTGGTGGTGATAGCATTGAGTCTGTTACCTCATTATGTCAAGGTGTAATTGATACTCTCAAGTCAGCTGGTTTTCATCTCCGTAAATGGCAATCAAACAGTTCTAAAATATTAGAATCAGTCAATAAAATTGATACAGAAAATAATACAAAAACTTTAAATTTAAATAATATATCCTCATGTAAAACACTTGGTTTGTATTGGGACTGCAAACTTGACAACTTATATTTTTCAGTGGATTTAAATCCATCATCAAAAATTACAAAACGCAATATTCTTTCCTTAATAAGCCAAGTTTTCGATCCCCTTGGTCTCGTCGGGCCATGTATTGTGCAAGTCAAGCTTGTATTACAACGTACATGGATTCTTAAATGCCCATGGGATGAAGAAGTTCCAGCAGAAATAAAATCAAAATTTCTTGAATTCATTAATTCACTTTCAAGTCTCAACAATATTCGCATTCCTCGTTGGATATCTTGTAGTAATCCCTCTTGTATCGAACTTCACATTTTTACAGACGCCTCAGAACGAGCTTACGGTGCTTGTGCGTACGTAAGAACTGTAGCAGATGATGGAACAGTGTGTGTTCGCCTTTTAACCTCAAAAAATAGAGTGAGCCCAATAAGGCCCATCAGTACTCCTCGCCTTGAGTTAAATGCGGGGTTATTAGGATCACGTCTCTATCAAAAGGTACGAGAGTCACTTAATATTTCCTTTAGTAACTGTTTCTTTTGGTGTGACTCTACCATTGTACTTGGGTGGCTCACTACACCACTGACTCGATTACATCAATTTATTCGAAACAGAGTCAATGAGATACAAGAAATTACTACCGGTCACAAGTGGAGCTACGTGCCTTCTAAATCTAATCCCGCCGATCTCGTTTCTCGGGGGGTGAAGGCTGATTACATCAGCGTTTCCAATCTTTGGTGGTCAGGTCCTGATTTCCTTCAACAGAGGGAAATACAGTTCCCCACATCTCCCAACACACAACATCATTCACTACCAGAAACATCTCTACATACATCAATCAACAATAATAATAATTCAATAACTTATAATAACGAGAATAATAATTTAATATCTATATTAATTCATAAAACATCTTCATTTACAAAATTGATCAGAATCGTAGCCTATGTACAAAGATTTATTCATAATTGTAAAAATAATCAAACTAAAAAATCAACTTACTTAACTCTTTCAGAATTACAATCATCACAAAACCTTATATTACAAATTTCTCAGCAGGAAATGTTCCCTGAGGAATATAAATGTCTTAAAGATAATCAAACCTTACATAAAAAGAATCGATTAATTAGTCTTTCTCCCTTTATTGATTCTCATAATTTAATACGAGTAGGTGGACGCCTTAAGAACTCACATTATACTTACGACGTTAAGCACCCCATACTGTTGTGTAGCAAACATCATTTAACTAAAATTATTTTTGTTAAAATGCATTTATCTCTTTTTCATGCCGGGCCTCAGTTACTTCTGGCAAATTGCAGGCTCACATACTGGCCTCTGGCAGGTAGAAACTTAGCCAAACAAACAGTACATAACTGTGTTAGATGCACTCGATTTAAGGCTAAACCTGTTCAACCAATCATGGGTAACCTACCAAGTGACAGGACGTATCTCGAATTTCCCTTTTTGAACACAGGCATTGATTATGCCGGGCCAGTACTTATAGCCGACCGCAAAGGCAGAGGCTGCAAATTATTGAAATCTTATATTTGTGTATTTGTGTGTTTTGCAGTCAGAGCCGTCCACCTAGAGCTAGTGTCTGATCTCACTAAAGAGGCCTTTCTAGCGGCCTTCAGTCGCTTCATTAGTCGTCGTGGTAAACCGCAACGCGTGTACTCCGACAACGGTACAACTTTTGTGGGAGCTTTCAATGAACTTTCACGCTTTTTGCAGGTTTCCTCTAGTCACATAGCGTCGGACCTAGCTAACCAAGGTATAGAGGTAACATTCATACCTGCCTATACTCCACATTATGGAGGCCTGTGGGAGGCAGCAGTTAAATCAACAAAGCACTTATTGCGTAGAGTCATGAGCTTAACTCATTTAACTTATGAAGAATTATCGACTTGTCTGACCCAAATAGAGGCTATATTAAATTCTAGACCTCTCACACCTCTTTCCACTGATCCTTCCGATCTCTCTTATCTTTCGCCTTCTCACTTCCTCCTCGGACGACCTCTTACGTCAATCCCTCGACCACAGATCAGCGACACAAACATCCACCGCTTGCCTCGCTACGACCGCATCGAGAAGCTCAGACAGCATTTCTGGAACCGCTTTTCTCATGAATATATTTCTCTCTTACAACAGAAAACAAAATGGCAGACGCCTGGCTGCGACCTGAAGACAGGCACCATGGTGTTGGTGAAGGACATGAACCTTCCTCCTCTTCTGTGGCTGCTGGGGAGAGTGGTCTCCGTGAAACCGGGGTCAGACGGACGTTGCAGAGTTGCAGACATCCTGACGAAGAAGGGCACAATCTCGCGTGCCTACAACAACATATGCCCTCTTCCGGTACCTCTTGCATCCTGTTGAAGAGGCCTTCAACCCGGGGGAATGTTCCTTACGGCACCGCGGCCGCGCGGGCATCGGCGGGCGACGGGGAGCGGAGGGCCCGCAAACCGGTCCCACTGGCGATCATCGTTGCCTCTGGGCCCTCTCGCCATCGGCCACTCGCTCACGGACACTCCCAACGCGCGCATGCGATTGTTTTTTTTGTATACCTATGATACAACCGTATTACAGTCTATTCACGATACCATCAGCAGTTTTATTTAGTCAAGACCACCAGCTCACACCTGGAGCTTGATATTCAAGTTTTTATAGGTCAAAGTTTTTATAGGTGGTAGGGCCTAGAGCTCACCCGGGGAAGTACCTCCGCCCGCCACGGTACTTAGTACCATTCCTACCGTGTAATAATTGTTTTAAGAACAATTGTGTTCCGGATAGGAAGGTGTGGAGCCGGTTACACTTTTTTAGAGGCGACTATCTCAGTCCTCAGGGGTAGCAACGCATCTGTGACCGAATTAGAACGAGACTCATTGAGTCTAGTTCTGGGTCGGTCACACTTGAATTGGGCGGCAGCGAAAGGTGGTGCTGCATGCTCGTTTGCTATCTTAATTCCATAAAAAAGCACGTATCTACAAAAAAAAATTAAATCGTACCTATTGATTGATCCAATTTAAGAAAACCACTACTGAATACAACAGATAACACTCGTAAATGTTTAAATACAGCCTTTGATAACAAGTTATCGGATAAACGTCAATTGTTTTGAAATTCAAGCTTGGTCGTTAACGCCTGCATTTAGTGGATCAATCCTTCGACAACGTTCACTGAGTAATGAGGGTGATATTGCTTTGTCATTGAGATTACTCTATCCGAGTAACAAAGTGGGGGTCGCATATTAAATTACTTGGTCCTATCTATCACTTGTCAGAAACCCAGAGGTGTCATCAGACCCGACGCAACGAAATTGAACTCTCTATATTACAGCCCACGACAGTGGTTTCCAAACTTGTTACATGTACTTATTGATGTTTTTTCAATTCCTCTCAAGTAGATACCCATACCAGTTTAGATTGAAATGTTGTCTACGCAGAAATCGTATAATTTTATTTTGAAACTAGCGAACCGCCCTCGCTTCGCTTCGGGACCCGTAAGTATCAGCCGCGTAGGTCTCGCTCCCGTAGGAATTTCGGGATAAGCTCCCGATCCCGCGGGATTTTCGGAAAGACAGCCTTGTTACTTTTATATTAATATGTTTGTTATGAAGCTATACCCATACTCGTCGAAGTTTTTCCCGCGTAAAATCGGATCCCGCGGGATTTCCGGGATAAAAAGTGTCCTGTGTTATTCTGGGTTATAAACTATCCGTGTACCAAATTTCATCCAAAGCCATTCATCCGTTTTTTCGTGATTGAGGACCAAACATACAAATCTTCACATTTATAATATTAGTAGGATGCCACAGAATTCGCATTGTGCGAGTATTTTTGGCGCGCGAAAATGTTTAATGAATTTTTTCACAACTTCTACAGAGCAGTTGAGTGGAGGGAGTTTTTCCCGTGTAAATCTCGATCTCGCGGGAAGTCCGGAACAAAAAGTAGCCTATATACTGCTCCATAACCTTCTCTACCTTCCACTGAAAGTCCCATAAATATCTGAACCCGCGACCTATTTCCCGAATATGAGTTTTTCCCGCGTGAATAAGGATTCCACGGAATTCCGGGATAAAATTATCCTGCATATTGCTCCAAAACTGCCTCTATCTCCCAGTGAAAGTCCTATAAAAATGAAACTCGCACCTTCGCGCATAGTAGTTTTTCCAGCGAGAATCCTGATTCCGCTGGAATTCCAGGATAATAAGTGGCCTATGTTTTGCTCCAGAACCTTCTCTATCTCTCAGTGAAAGTCTCACAAAAATCTAAGCCCGCAACAAAAATGACAAAACTTAAGTCAACTCGAATAAACACTGCACCTCTAATTGTACCAACTTTATCCCCATTTTTGCATCCTTTGCTGGCTATTTTTTAAATACTGATTTTACATTGAAAATTACTTATTTCACTGTAATAATTTTTAAACATGGGGTTAAAATCATTTTCAGTTTAGTCAGAAAGTTACCTTAAAAATTTACAAATTCCCGCATTCTTTTGTGTTTTTTTTCTTTTCCTTACAAAATATCGAAAAACTGAGAAACACGTATTCTATTAATTTAAGTGATAACCCTTTGTTGCAAATTTGAAGTAAATCGGACGACGTTATAAAAAAATTCCATACAAACTTTAGTCACCTATCCCTAGGGAACCTAAATATTATTCGAAAAAAAAAGTAGCCTATAATAGACACCAGTATATAGGTAATAACTTTACCAAGTTTCAATGAAATCCATCCAGTGGTTTAAGCGTGATGATCGGTCAGACAGACAGACAGACAGACAGACAATAAATAAAAAAAATATAATTTTGAGTTCTATCTCGATATGTAAGTGCCCCTTAGTCGAAATTTCAAAAAAATATTCAATGTACAGAACACGTGCTCCTACAGTTTTATTATAGTATAGATGAAATATAATGAATGTTGTAATGGTAAAACCATACCTAAGTGTTTATGTATTATGGTAAACCATACACAGTTTACCATAACGATTATCAATGTTACCTCTAATTATTGAGGATAATGGATAGATGGATTAAATCGCACTAATAAACTTACCATGAAACGTAGAACCGCCGAAAAACCAGTTAGTACTTAAAAGTTCAGTTCAGTTTTTAAGCAGTTTGAGAAGTCTGTGAATCGTGCTGATTCAGTCTTTTTTTGATTCAGTTTTTTTTTATTCAGACATTTTATTTCCATTATGAATCTTATGGCATCATCCAAAAGTTTCCAGATTAAGTTGGGAATATTTTCCGCAACTGTTATTCCAGTCTCCATTCTTTCACGGCTTAGTGTACCCGGAAGTTTGGGAACGTATGTCGTATCTACTATATACACCAGGCCCCTATAACCTGTAGGTGTTACGCGTATGTTACACCTGTCGCCACACTTTAAGATTATAAGGTGTCAATTTTATCATCTATAAACCCTGCCGTGTAATTTATAACATAGGCCACCGGAGAAAATGCAATTTCAGCTTCCCCAAGCCCCACTTTCGTTACACGTATACGCTGTTGATATAAATTAAATTGCGTGTACATGTACGCGCGTAAGAAGTTATACTTCTTTGGCATCATTAAATAATAAATATTCAACGTTAATAATTTCATAATATTTAGTGTTAATTATACTAAAAACAAGTCAAAACAAACCTGGCTGGTTATAAATAAAAATTTTTAGGCTCCTAACGCCATCTATCGGTGTGCACGTTGCAACTCTGAATCTTTCAGTCTCAACGTCGCTGGTATCGTTCGGTTTAGAGAAATTTTATTTAGTCGAGTAGGTATTTAGCGATAACTTTGATAGTGTTATGGCATTAATCTTTAGCTAGTCTGTGCATATTATATCATGTCAATGTGTCACAAACAAGTCAAAACAAACCTGGCTGGTTATAAATAAAAAATTTTAGGCTCCTAACGCCATCTATCGGTGTGCACGTTGCAACTTTACATTGACAAAGGCCAATGAGTATGAGTGGTTAGCCGGCAACTTCATACTGCTGCGCGCGCATCGTAAAATTTCAAGCGCCTAACTTCATGCTGTTAAATTCAGGTGTCGGTGTGCGCGCGCATCGTAAAAATTCACTCTCATCATTTTTCTCCATCGCGCCAAAAGAAGTATAACTTCAATAAAAGCTCACACGTTCACACCCCTGCATCAGAATTTTTTGTCGAAAGCGTCGTGGACATATGCAAATGGCTACAAAAACTCACGAACGAGAACAAACATTTCTCGTCACATGCTGTTTTTCCCTAAACAAAAGCAGAGCGCGCGTCTCATGATAGGCATTAGCATTTGCTGTTGGTAAGAAAATCTTCTTCGTGTAAAAATTTAAACCATCCATAGCCTTCCAATGCATATGCATTATCCATTATTATCTATATAGGGTCAAGTGGGGTAAGAGAAACATACTTTACTGGTATTTTCATATTTTGGCCTTCAGCTATCAAAATTATACATTTACTTTGATAATAATAGAAACAAATCTTCTGTTTTGAAATATACTTACATTTTTTTTGACACTGAACTAAATTCTTCGTGTAATTACGGCACAATTTAGCAACAAACATAGGTCTTATAAATGTTCCTCTTTCCCGAGATTTGGAGTAAGAGGAACACTCGATATTTTTAAGTAATAACTTATGTTTTTAAGTGTATAACATAGCATGTTTTAAACATTTTTTTGAGTAAAAGGAATTAAACCTCGCCTCGTTTTAAATAAGGTCTTCTTTAGGATGACAGCAAACAAAAACGAAATTTGGGGTAAGAGGAACATATAAGTAAGGTCAGAGGTACTAAACTCTTTGTGCTATTAAATGATTGTATTAATAAAAAGAAGAACCGCCATTTTTTTAAGTCGGTAAAGCTACCAAAAACCTTTTCCTAATTCTAAAAATTACTGTACTGAAATCCACTTTAAGATCGGTTCAGCCAAATGCGAACTTATGGCGGACAATACGTAAAACACGTTTTAAAGTGCAAAACTCCATTTTTTAAGTCGTCTAATATACCTAAAACCTTCTCCTAAGTCTGAAAAATACTATGCTGAAAACTGCATCAAAATCATACACATACATACATACAGATCAAACTCAGAACCTCCTTTTTTTGAAGTCGGTTAAAAATAGAAATGAATGGCGCCACTTTTAACGGCCCTAACTGCTTCTAATAGTTTTTCTTTCAGGTAAGAACTTCTATCGGTCTTTCTTACGTAAGCTCGAGGCATTTTGCTTTTTTTCTGTAACAAATAAATAGTAAAGCAAATCATGGCTATTTTCGGAACGTGTTATATTTTAGCGGATTTTAAATATGTTTGTTACCCCTGAAATAGGAAAAGAGGAACATATGTTTCTCTTAACCTGGTATAGCCGTTCCTCTTTCCCAGCTTGCCATTTTGAAGGTTATGTTATTATTGACATCGAAAAAGCACTAAAAACACACGTTACAAACAATGTAATACGTAGAAAATAAAGATTAAACGTAATATATACACTTGCCATAGCAATAAACCGCAACACTGATGTTTTTAATACTAAAATTAACTTAAACAAGGAACGCCGCTAGGTCTTGTTTTTTTAGCTTGACATCTGATATTTTTTTTTCTCTTTTGCTCGCTTACTTGCTGTGTTCCAGCGCAATCTATCCAAGAATATTTGAACTACGCCTAATATTGTTTTATCCACGTAGTCACCATAGAGCTGGGCATTATAGTTTTCTTTTTACGAGTTACTGTTACTCTTCCCCCAGCGTCCCTCTTACCCCACCTGACCCTAATAAAAGCGTATAAAAGCCGTGTCTGTTTTTTTACGAAATTGACAAAACAAAATATAGAGGGGGGTTAAGAAACAGTACACGAATCTAATTTTTTTTTATTAAAAAAAGTTTGTCTGTTTGCGCGCGCTAATCTCCGGATCCGCTGAACGGATTTTTATGGAACTTTCACTGGAAGATAGCGGAGATTCCTGAGCAACATTTAGGCTATTTTTTATCCCGGAATTCACGCGGAATCAGGATTCATGCGGGAAAAACTTCAATACGCGAAGTGGCGGGGTTAAATTTTTATGGGACTTTCACTGGGAGATAGAGGAGGTTCTGGAGCAACATATAGACTACTTTTATCCCGGAGTTCCCGTGGGATCAGAATTCACGTTAAAAAATTACTACGCGCCAAGTCGCGAGCTTAGATTTTTATGGGATTCACTTTGAAATAGAGGAAGTTTTGGAGCAACATATAGATTTCTTTTTATCCCGAAAAAACTCCTATGTGCAAAGTCGCGTGCTTAGATTTTTATGGGACTTTTATTGGGAGATAATCGAAGTTGAGGAGCACCATAGGGTCTTTATTATAACATACAGTTTTTATCCCGGAATCTCGCGGCATCAGGATTCACGCGGGAAAAACTCCTATTTGGGAACGAGTTCGCGGGTTCAGATTTTTATGGGACTTTCAGTGGGAGGTAGAGGAGGTTATGGGTTATGGGACAACTACTTTTTGTTCCGGACTTCCCGCAGGATCGGAATTCATTTACTGAAACCGCATTCTGAATTCAAATTCCGATTATATCGATAAAGTGGGAGAAGGCCTCCTTCTTGCACATAAACCTGCATGTATAGTATACATATACATTGTATACCTGAAATACTTGGAAAAGTTGTTGCCACCGAAGAGAACATTCAAAAAATACTGAACAAGAAATATTCATAGTTATATGAATGCGCGATAATGACTCCAAAAAATTAATAAGCTGTATTGATAAATTCGGGAGAAATTTTTGGAATGAAATCATTTATACCGATTTTAATAATGTACATAGTTGATCAGGACAACGCCACCAATTACCCAGTTGTGTTCCTCAACTCACTAATAATATAAGAACGCGGTGTAAGAAAAAAATTTCAAATGAAAAAACTATTTTAAGTAATGATGATAATTAAATTTCAAATTCAAAGACTATGTTAATCTATACTATAATAAAACTGTAGGAGCACGTGTTCTGTACATTGAATATTTTTTTGAAATTTCGACTAAGGGGCACTTACATATCGAGATAGAACTCAAAATTATATTTTTTTTATTTATTGTCTGTCTGTCTGTCTGTCTGTCTGACCGATCATCACGCTTAAACCACTGGATGGATTTCATTGAAACTTGGTAAAGTTATTACCTATATACTGGTGTCTATTATAGGCTACTTTTTTTTCGAATAATATTTAGGTTCCCTAGGGATAGGTGACTAAAGTTTGTATGGAATTTTTTTATAACGTCGTCCGATTTACTTCAAATTTGCAACAAAGGGTTATCACTTAAATTAATAGAATACGTGTTTCTCAGTTTTTAGATATTTTGTAAGGAAAAGAAAAAAAACACAAAAGAATGCGGGAATTTGTAAATTTTTAAGGTAACTTTCTGACTAAACTGAAAATGATTTTAACCCCATGTTTAAAAATTATTACAGTGAAATAAGTAATTTTCAATGTAAAATCAGTATTTAAAAAATAGCCAGCAAAGGATGCAAAAATGGGGATAAAGTTGGTACAATTAGAGGTGCAGTGTTTATTCGAGTTGACTTAAGTTTTGTCATTTTTGTTGCGGGCTTAGATTTTTGTGAGACTTTCACTGAGAGATAGAGAAGGTTCTGGAGCAAAACACAGGCCACTTATTATCCTGGAATTCCAGCGGAATCAGGATTCACGCTGGAAAAACTACTATGCGCGAAGGTGCGAGTTTCATTTTTATAGGACTTTCACTGGGAGATAGAGGCAGTTTTGGAGCAATATACAGGATAATTTTATCCCGGAATTCCGTGGAATCCTTATTCACGCGGGAAAAACTCATATTCGGGAAATAGGTCGCGGGTTCAGATATTTATGGGACTTTCAGTGGAAGGTAGAGAAGGTTATGGAGCAGTATATAGGCTACTTTTTGTTCCGGACTTCCCGCGAGATCGAGATTTACACGGGAAAAACTCCCTCCACTCAACTGCTCTGTAGAAGTTGTGAAAAAATTCATTAAACATTTTCGCGCGCCAAAAATACTCGCACAATGCGAATTCTGTGGCATCCTACTAATATTATAAATGTGAAGATTTGTATGTTTGGTCCTCAATCACGAAAAAACGGATGAATGGCTTTGGATGAAATTTGGTACACGGATAGTTTATAACCCAGAATAACACAGGACACTTTTTATCCCGGAAATCGAGCGGGATCCGATTTTACGCGGGAAAAACTTCGACGAGTATGGGTATAGCTTCATAACAAACATATTAATATAAAAGTAACAAGGCTGTCTTTCCGAAAATCCCGCGGGATCGGGAGCTTATCCCGAAATTCCTACGGGAGCGAGACCTACGCGGCTGATACTTACGGGTCCCGAAGCGAAGCGAGGGCGGTTCGCTAGTTAATTATGTTAAGCAGTCTGATAAAAATGACAAACAATATTTTTGTATGAGTACGATCAGAAATCCTTCCACAATTATAAAATGCCAAATATCCAGATGAATGTTCTGCCTGCACAAGCACTTCCTCAAAGGTAATATTTCGCACAAACTATGAGGAGATAAGAAATTAGACCCCGTAGGTCGCTATGATTTAGACGGGGCCGCTTGCGAGACTTGAATTCAAATTGACGCGGACTCAATACAAATATCCAGCCAGGGTGCAAAATTGAACAATATCCTCATAATTCAACCCAATCCCACGGCTTGAATATTTCACTAGCGCGCTCCCTTGTGCTTAATAGGTACCTATAATACGTGAACCAGATCGTAAATCTATATTCGTAGTAGTTACTTTGTATTGTGCTATGTAAAACTGGGTGATATTGCCTTATGTTTATGCAATCTTGAATAGGAGGTATGCGTAGACAACGGTATAGGAGACTTGTGTTACCAACTGTTGTTATTGGATTTCAAAAGTCGGCGAAAAGCAGCCTAGGTAGTCTAAGCAAATGCGTTGAGTTTTTCCGGTAAGCACGGATGAGTGAAAATGTTTTGAGAGGGATTTTTTTATCATCTTACTTTATTTTGACCGACAATGCCTGTTTGCCAGATGTTAACATGAAAGCGTTCCCCCCTTCCCCTCATCTTATTCGTTACCCAACGAGAGATTTCTTTCTCTTTCTCTCTTACCGGAAAAAATACAGCAAGAAAAGTAATAATATTAGGTACATCACTGAATCAATGACACCTGCTCGGTTATTTACAAGGCCTCCTGTAATCTCTTTATGCTTAAGGTAACTGTGATAAATTAACATGCAAATATATTCTCTCTCAGTATCTCTTACATGAGCATTATCTTATTACATGAATCCAAATTATAACAGTTACTTTAGCTGACAGTCGCCGGTGACATTGTTCTCGTGAAATAGTTGGTTGATAATTAGGTAGGTTTATATGATCATAAAAAAATTGGTTGTCTGTAAAGTCGGTTTACTGACGATAGTTGAACGTGACAACGTCTTAAGAAAATACTGATGGAATGGTAGCATCATTACCTTTACGCTGTAATTATCGTTGCTATAAACAACAAACAGGTTCAAACATTATATCGATATCAGAAGTTGAAAAAGTCGATAAAAATGTAACCCCTAGTTCAATGGGACTACGGGGAATTAAAATTACCCGTGGTCCCGTTAATGGGACAAACCAACGGGACCACGGGAAAACACCCAAATTGACACACCTTTTTTATTTGGCGACTGAAATAAAATTATGAATGTAATCCCAAGCTTTCTACAACAAATCAACTACAATAAATCATTGAAAACTACTTATAAATTCGCTCACCTGTTTTTAACAATACCAGTGCCTCTATTATGAGTTGTTGTAGTAAACGTAAAGGACGTTACTATTGCAGTTAACGTTTAGAATTTGTATGAGAATCCGTACAGCGCCTCTAGCGGTTACGATACTGAACTACAATTCTCATACAAATTCTAAACGTCAACTGCAATAGTAACGTCCTTTACGTTTACTACAACAACTCATAATAGAGGCACAGGACAAACATACAGAAAAGCAGACAAATCTCCAAACAGATGAAAAATAGTAGGTAATTCAAATTGAAATTGGATTTTTTTTTCATAGGTGTCACTGACACACAAATACATAGGTATATTCAATTAACGTGTATGTAAAATGTATTACTCCTTAGTTGATTACCAGTGCAATTCCAGATAACACGCATAGCGCTTCAAAAAAAGGTTACGATTGTAATATTACTAAAATTATTCTATTTAAATTTAAATTACGTTACTTTGTTAAGCATTAATTTATCCTTATCTAAATTAAACTGCGACTGAATCCGACTGTGATAAAGAAAATACCTAATTTAAAGTTGTTTGTACAAAAACTATAGGTTGACCAGAAATATAAAAAACCTCGCCATATTGCGGTAAACTCATGGAACTAATTTGTTTTACTGGCAACGCTTAGTTTCTAAACGTCAATCGTAAATTACTTGTCAGTGGGTTTGAATGTCACAGTTTGTCTCATGTTTGTCTTTTTACTTTGAGTGTCTTTTTTGTGCTAAAATGACAAAAACTGTTCATATTCGTGAAAGAAAAGTGCCTTTCTATGTGCTAAAATAACATTTCGTGTAAAATAACATTTATTTCCTTAAATAACATTTCGGACATAGTTTATTTTATTTTATTTAAAAAACTTTATTGCAACAACCTAAAGCTAGGTGTACAAGGGGCGGACTTAATGCCTATTGGCATTCTCTGCCAGTCAACCCATGGTGATGATGAGAGCAAGTCGGTAGGTGACAATAAATTGAAAAATAAGATTAAATATTAAAACTATAATATTTCACACACAAATACTATTTTATACATATATAAATATCATACATATATACGCAATTATATATAACACTATAAATATATAATTATACATACATAACAGTGTAAAGAAGCTGTGTTTACAATGTCACAGAAAATTGTAAAAAATTCTCCCGAACCAATCTCTTAAATGCGACCTTAGAAGTAGCTTTTCTGATTTCCAGCGGTAGGGCGTTCCAGAGCAGTGTTGCCTGAACGGTAAAGGAATAAAGATAGAAACAGGTACTGAATGATGGAATATCCATTCTAAGATTCTCAGAAGACCGAAGTACTCTATCATGAGTTGTGCAGCGATAATGAAAACGGTTCTTGAGATAGGTCGGAGTCGCCACATCATTTAAGATAGAGTACAGAAGATGAAGTATTCTAGAAATACGCCTTTGACGAATGGGAAGCCATTTCAGCTGAAGTCGATACTGAGAGATATGATCGTATTTACGAAGGCCAAAAACAAAGCGAATACAGTTATTGAGAAGGCGGTCTAGTTTATTAAGAAGTTCTTCTGATAGATCCGGGTAACACACGTCTGCATAATCTATAATGGGCAGTATCAAAGTCTGGACAAGCATAAGCTTAGTCTTTAGAGGAAGAAAGTGCTTGAGATGACTGAGTGAACGTAATGAGGATACGACTTTACGGCTTACTTCAGTTACATGTGCCCGCCAACTTAAAGTTTTGTCTATATAAAGTCCAAGGTTTCTTACAGACTCGCTCAGTGGTATTTGAGTTTTGTTATAAAAGATGGTTGGCAAGTTACTGTAGTCCACTTTTGTCAGCATTCTTGAGCTTCCCACTAACATGGCCTGGCATTTAGCAGGATTTACAGAAACTCCATAATGACTGCACCATTCTTTGAGGATTTCTAAATTGGCATTAATGGTTTCGACAGCGAAATGGAGGTCTTCCACGGGTGCTTGCACATATAACTGAAGATCGTCCGCGTAAAGATGATACGAACAGGTGATGAGTGATGTAAGGGAGTTTATGAAAATAGAAAATAAAATCGGAGAAAGTATGCCGCCTTGCGGCACGCCAGTATCAACTTTAGCCCAGTCCGAGAACATTTGTCCCATGCGAACTGATTGATGGCGGCCGCGAAGATACGATGAAAACCAGTCCAAGGTGGTTGGCGCAAAATTTAAACGGGCTAGGATAGCAAGGAGGATACTGTGGTCGACTGTGTTGAATGCATTGGAAAAGTCTACCAGTACTACCAATGTAAGTTTTTTATTGTCCATACCTATCCGGATGTCATCTGTGACTTTGATTAATGCTGTGGTAGTACTGTGACCAGAGCGAAATCCGGACTGATACTCAGTCAGCAGATTATATGTACACAAAAAAGAGGAAACTTGTTTATGCACACAGCTTTCCAAGACTTTAGATAGGAAAGGGAGAATAGAGATTGGACGGTAGTGACTTAGTAGCGAGGGGTTTTGGACTTTAGGAAGGGGTATTACATAAGCTTTTTTCCAAACAAGAGGATATTGACCAGAGCTAAGTGAAGAATTCACAATTTCCGTGATCATCGGAAGTAGCTCATCAATAATCATGGTAATCATGCCTTTACTAATATCATCGCAACCAACCGCCTTCGATCTGATGGACAAAATCGTCTTTTTAATCTCTCCTGACGTGACAGGAGAGAACTGAAAGCTCTGAATAGGTGAGGATTGCAATAATGCAATATCAGTCAAAGTTTGAGACCGGATTAAAGGATCCATTGACGAAGTAGCTGTAAAATGACTATTCATGTCGTTCAAAGTAAAAGTAGAACCCAAATCCGTCGCTGGTTGCTTTCTTACACCAAGCGAGTCAAGGAATTTCCACACATCGGCGGGTGAAGCGTTGACTATGTTATCATGGATATATCGGCGTTTGGCTGTTCGTACCATCTGATTACATCTGTTTCTGGCTATTTTGAAGGAGATCCAGTTGAGTTCAGAGCGATCATTCTTGAACTTTCTAAAAGCTTTGTCGCGCCTGGCCATTGCAATCCGTATTCCCTCAGTCATCCAAGGAGCGGGGGGTCGCTTCACCCTAACCCTGTGAATCGGGGCGTGAGAGTCGTACAAAATTATTTGACTCATAAATGTAGTTGTCAAAATGACATTAATAACATGAGCGTTACTATAGTTACTGTTGTCAGTTAGTTGTCATTGCTGTTGCCATATAAAAGGAAACTTTAGCGCCCTCATGACAGGTTTCCTATTTTTCTGGTCAAGCAATAATTTAGTTACACAAAATCCTGGGGTAAACAGGAAGTGAGGGTAATTATTATTGGCCCTCTGATATAGTGCAATGAAGGATATTTGCTTGTTCATTAACCGTAGATATTTGTACAAATGAGAATAATAAGAAAAAATAGAGAGTTTTACCTACCAATAAAACTTACCTATTATTTTTCCTGAGATATTCGGAATCCATGTTGAGTTTAGCCTTCCGTTTTTCGTGTGTTCCGGCCTAGCGACACCCTCTCTCCTGCAGGTGGCGCCCCCTGGTTCCTGTCCCCGTGGTGCACTTAACCTCTTACCTCGTGCACTTTTATTCGTCATTATACGCGTTAGTACCAGGTAGGAATTGTTTGGATTCCGAATATCTCAGGAAAAATAATAGGTAAGTTTTATTGGTAGGTAAAACTCTCTATTATTTGTTCCGTCTTCGATATTCGGAATCCATGTTGAGTGATGTGTTTGATTTCTCCTGGTACAAAAGTAATGATGCTATAATGTGTATAAAGAAAAGCAAGTTTGAAAACAAACCTATATTGTAAATAATAATATTTCTTCTAGACAATATTTAAGAATCATAAAAATAATGAATTGTAAATCATCTCGTATGGATTAATTTATAGAAATTTAAACCTTTCGTATTTTATTTAGCTTCAAAATAATTGGATAAAGATTTATCAGTACAGGTTTCGTTCAAATTTCTTATCTTTCTTCTATAATACCGTCTAAACGTATGCTCCTGTTTCCAGTTCCCGGTGGCTAAGATCTGATCAATTGAAAAGTTTTCCAACCAATTTAAGGAAGCCACCGCAGAACGAACCGAACCAGGAGACGCCTCAATCCCAGCTTCCCGAAGTGCAGCCTTGATCCAACCTCCAATAATCGTTCTTGTGGCAGGTTTACTTTGTCCTCTGGTTGTAATAAATAACTCTGACCAATTACCTTCATTTCGTCGTTGTTGCGAAGTCGATAATAGTTGGCGAAGCCAATAAACTGTGTTGAGGTTTTTATCAGGATGCGCCTTAATTTTCCAACCTGATTGTCTGTGGCTAGGGTTGTCTGTCTTGGAACCAAAGGCTGGCCACATAGTTATAGAACTGCCGTCATCTATCAAGTTATCTGGTCCAATCCTTAATAAAGTTAGATCATGGACTCGTCGCCCTGACGAAAGCAGTAGTAAAATAGCAGTACGTTTTGAAACTTGATAGAAATTAACCGGATCCGGGCTATCAGAACTTAAATAATTAATTACATCTATAGGGTTCCATATAGGGGGTCTTGACTCTTTAACCCTGGCATTAGAAATAGCTCGTAGCATTTGTCTTACCAGAAAGTTTGATGTCACATCATGATCACTAGTCTTGGTAAAGGTCGATATTACCGATTTATAGACTAGAATTGTCCTATAAGCCAAACCTTTCTTATTATGAAGATATGCAAGATAGCGGGCTACTACGGATGGGTCAGGACATTGAAAATCCACTGAACGAGAAGAACACCATTCCTTCCATTTTTTCCATACTGGTATGTACGTACGAATTGTAGACTTCCTCCAGCTGGTCAGGAGTAAGGATCTCTCTTCCTCTGTCCAGTCTTTTATTAAATATTCCCACCGCGTATCAGCCATGCCTCCAAGATTATGTTCCACACTTCCGGTGGAGGTCGACCTGTCTTCGTGTCTATCAATACCTTCTGTAGGTCTCTGATCGGCCACGGTTTGAGAACTGCCCGCCTCTGAAGGTCTGCCATCCAAAACACTTTGTCCCATTTCGGAGCTATTAAGATGTAGAGTCCCTGACATGTGTTCAGGTGACTCAATACTTGTGGTATGAGGTTGGGAGGCGGGAATATCCAACCCAGGTTGTATAGCCAAGGGCCGAGAAACGCATTGTGAGATAATGCTTCGCTGTCCTTCGTATCTATCGACACGTACCTCGGTACCACGTGAGCTGTCCTCGATGCAAATAGGTCCACCTCCGGTGTCCCCCACATCCGAAAGATGGTTTTTGTCGCTGGAGCCAATAGATGCCATTCTGGACTCATCTTTCTCCGAGATAGGGCATCTACGTCGGTATTGTATCGCCCTGGGAAGTACTGAGCCGACAAATTTGCGTTTAGGTGGTCCAATAAATCCAGCAGCTGTCTGGTCAGCTTTAGAAGTCTCGAGGATCTCGTTCCGCCTTCTTTGTTTATATACGCTACAACTGTCCGATTGTCGGTCTGCAACAGAATGTGCGCATTTTTTAACTGCTGTTGTTGGTGATCTATTGTGGCATGTACCGCATAAAGTTCCTTGCAATTGACATGCCAGGCCTGTTGAGTTGCCGTCCAGGCCCCTGCTAGTGTCAATTGTCCCAACTGGGCTCCCCAACCTATGTCTGATGCATCGGTTGTAAGCAGATGCGAAATCGGCTCCTTGTGTAATGGTAGTGCGCTGGACGCCGCTTTCTCCCACCAATTCATCTCGCCAAGCACTGGTTGCGGAATTTTGAATTGTTTGTGGGGTGAGGACTTGGGCAACCGTCGACTG
Source organism: Hesperia comma (assembly GCA_905404135.1). Taxonomy (NCBI): domain Eukaryota; kingdom Metazoa; phylum Arthropoda; class Insecta; order Lepidoptera; family Hesperiidae; genus Hesperia; species Hesperia comma. The sequence continues at coordinate 7,218,283 of FR990018.1, forward strand.
AAGTATTGAATCGTTCGACAATGTAGCCTGCCTCTGCTTACCACGAACGAGGCGAAGTTGAGTCTCCCCATTAGGGACTGGGCCTGTCTGAGGGACCAACTGCCGCGTGACATCTGTTTTTGTAATGCCCTGCGTAGCGTTAGGCATTTTGGTTCCGACAGGGACCTTGTATTGGTTCGTGTGTCCCAGGTAACGCCCAGAAATTCCAAGCGTTGTGTCGGAACCAAAACAGATTTTTTGTAATTGACTGTCCAACCTAGGCGCTGCATAAGTGTTGTCACAAATTTTACTTGTTTTACTAGGAGATCGTGTGATTGACTGGCCAGTAAAAAATCGTCGAGATATACTACACAACGAATGTTGTGACCTCGCAAGTATTCTGCTATCCAATTTGTCACTGCAGCGAAAATCCCTGGTGCCGCCGACAAGCCGAAGGGCAGACAGGTCATTTGATAAAGCTTGCCCTTGTAGCTCGCCCGCAGAAACCGCCGATGCTGTTGATCTATGGGCAAGTGAAAGTAGGCCTGGCTCAGGTCTAATTTTACCATCCAGTCCCTGCTCTGTAGAAAGGATGGAACTCGAAAATGGCTGAAAAGTTGAAATTTCCTGTTTTTCACAAATTTGTTCAACCGTTTTAAGTTGAAAATGGGCCGAAGAGATCCGTCCTGCTTCGGTATCAGAAAAAAGTTGGATAGGTAACTTGCAGAAAAGTCTGCTACTTCCAGGACTTGGCTGTCTATCATGTTTTGTATTTGTTGCGACATTTGAGGCGATTGTTTGGTCGCAAAGGCGGATATTATCTCTCGACTCGGATAAATGAGTGGGGGCTTCATTATAAACGGAATGCGTATACCATCTAATATCTTGCAAATTGCTTCCGGAGCTCCCAATTTTCTCCATACATGTCGATATTGAGACAGACAGCCCCCTTGAAATCGCCTCGAGTCATGCACGTCGATTTCTGTTCCTAGGTGGAGAGTGGGATCGTGGACCCTTACCTTTTGACTGTTGCCTTGGTTTAGCGCTAGATTTTTTACCTCTTTTGTTTTGGAACTGGTTAGACTTGCCTTTGTTTTGTGAACCATGTGCACGAAAGGTGGTTCCTTTTGGATGGTTTGGATTTTGAAATGATATCGTAGGTCCCCCCTGGCCACCGCTGGTGCTAGCACGGCTTGTGTTTGAATATGAGTGCGGCATGGATGTCTTAGAGGTACTCGGGGCTATCAATAATTTATCAGCCCCCCCAATTTTTTGTAAGTACTTGTTAAATAAGTCCTTATCAAATAAATTCTCGGCACTAGGGGGTATCTGGTCTAAACCGGCACTAACAAATTCATCAGGAATCTGTCTAAGTAAGGAATCCCTTCGTAAACGCACAAAGTCTGCTCTCCTTCCACAAGTCATTTGTAATATATCATCGCTTACCTTAATAAACGTAGACTCTTTACTGAACAACTGCTCGACTTTTGAAAAAAGCGAGGACGGTGTTAAGACAGTATCCTTCTCACCCGACCAATTAATCAAGCTCTGCAAGGTGTTACATAACTCCTCCTTCTGAATAAGCATTGCATTTGTCATAGCAGCAAAAGAACGCTCGATCAGGTACAAACGACCATCTTCATTTGTATTGGATTCCAACCGCCTTAGCTCATCGTTAATACAAAGCTCCTTGAAACCTGGTGAACTTAAATATTTCTTTTGAGCTTCAGAAAATCGAATAGCATGCCAATCGTCGTTTTGAAAACGTTGAAGCTCTACTAACTTATTTAATCGCTGCTCATCAGACTTGGGATAAATTGGATCTTTAACTATTGTAGTGTATCCCGTAATATTCAAGCTACCCCTCTCAGAACTCGTACAAGGCAAAGGTTGTAAAGTAATTCCATCACTATGGTTATTATTTTCAACAGGCAATAATTTAGATGACTGGGAATTATGTGGCACATTTGCTTGAGCACCAGTTATTAAGTTAGTCAAAAAAGCCACTTGTTGTGATAAAAATTCAATCTTTAAATCACTTACATGTCGTGGGCGCTTCGCCGGTCTCTGTCCAGTTGAACCCACGTCCGATTCGTTCACCACACCTCGTTCTTCGTTACTTGAACTCGAAGAGGAACTCGATGTTTCACTACATTGACTATTTCGTCTTTTATTCCCAGCCCGCTCTTCTTTGTCGCTTATTTCCATCGCAAAAGAGAGGGCACTTTACACTTATAAAGTTATAACGCACTGTAAAAATTTTAAGATCGCTTAAGGCACGTCTGAACACTACGAAAAACGACGCTATAATGACGAATAAAAGTGCACGAGGTAAGAGGTTAAGTGCACCACGGGGACAGGAACCAGGGGGCGCCACCTGCAGGAGAGAGGGTGTCGCTAGGCCGGAACACACGAAAAACGGAAGACTAAACTCAACATGGATTCCGAATATCGAAGACGGAACAAATAATGCGGATTCACACATTTAATTACTCCCATAAAATTTATGAAGTAAAACAAAAAATATACACTGGAAATGGGATCCACCGCCTTTTCTTAAGTCGATGAAAAATTCAAAACAGTAACTCAAATTCAAATAAATAAAGAGTTAAACAATAGGTACACTTCGGTATTATAAGCTTATTAGCTTAAATCATTGCACATTTTCGATGAAGTTATGTCGGGTAGAATTCCCTCATCAAAGTACGATCCCCGACCAATCAATTAAACGGTAAATCTTTTTTTCGTGAACAAATATGTAAACTTGTCATTTAAACACTGGAATAAAGCAATACATTTCGATCCCAATATTTGTTGAAACATGCAACGACGTGACGTCACATTTATCATGTTTTCAATTAGGTTTCCCAACAAGACCGAATATTTTTCGTCACGGATAGTGACTGACGTCGATGAGTTTATACTCATTAATAATTGATGACGAAGAGTTTTCGCGACCTAGGGATATATCATATATGTATATCTAGCATAGTTATGCGAAACTGTTTTATCCATGGTTTTATCTATCTACTAGCTGACCCCGCAAACATTGTTAAGTATGCCATATAATTTCTAGGAAAATGACTATTAAAAAATAGGTGTTGGTGATAAAAGGGTGAAAATTTAGGGTTGTATGTATTTTAATGCCACATTATAGAAAAATAAAAACAAAAAATTTTGTCCAAAAATTAAAAATAAAATGTTAAGGGTGAACAACCCTTATCACTTAGGGGTATGAAAAATAAATAGCCAATTCTGAGACCTATTGCACACAAAATTTCATTACAATTGGTCAAGCCGTTTCGGAGGGGTATGATTTTATATAATATAACATAGGCACATAATATATAATCTATACTATAATAAAACTGTAGGACCACGTGTTCTGTACATTGAATATTTTTGTGAAATTTCGACTAAGGGGCACTTACAAATCGAGATAGAACTCAAAAATATATTTTTTTTATTTATTGTCTGTCTGTCTGTCTGTCTGTCTGTCTGTCTGTCTGTCTGTCTGTCTGTCTGACCGATCATCACGCGTAAACCACTGGACAGATTTCATTGAAACTTAGTAAAGTTATTACCTATATACTGGTGTCTATTATAGGCTACTTTTTTTGTCGAATAATATTAAGGTTCCCTAGGGATAGGTGACTAAAGTTTGTATGGAAATTTTTTATAACGTCGTCCGATTTACTTCAAATTTGCAACAAAGGGTTATCACTTAAATTAATAGAATACGTGTTTCTCAGTTTTTCCATATTTTGTAAGGAAAAGAAAAAAAACAAATGAATGCGGAAATTTGTAATTTTTTAAGGTAACTTTCTGACTAAACTGAAAATGATTTTAACCCCATGTTTAAAAATTTTTGTGAGACTTTCACTGAGAGATAGAGAAGGTTACTTATTATCCCGGAATTCCGTGGAATCCTTATTCATATGGGAAAAACTCATATTTGGGAACGAGGTCGCGGGTTCAGATGTTTATGGGACTTTCAGTGGAAGGTAGAGGAGGTTATGGAGCATTATATAGGCTAATTTTTGTTCCGGACTTCCCGCGGGATCCACTCAACTGCTCTGTAGAAGTTGTCAAAAAATTCATTAAACATTTTCACGCGCCAAAAATACTCGCACACACAATGCGAATTCTGTGGCATCCTACTAATATTATAAACGTGAAAATTTGTATGTTTGGTCCTCAATCACGCAAAAACGGATCAATGGATTTGTTACCTACACGGATAGTTTATAACCCAGAATAACACATAGGACACTTTTTATCCCGGAAATCCCGCGGGATCCAATTTTATGCGGAAAAAACTTCTACGAGAATGGGTATAGCTTCATAACAAACATATTAATATAAAAGTAACAAGTCTGTCTTTCCGAAAATCCCGCGGGATCGGCAGTTTATCCTAAAATTCTTACGGGAGCAGGACCTACGCGGCTGATACTTACGGGTCCCGAAGCGAAGCGAGGGCGGTTCGCTAGTATTAAGTGAATATTGATTTTTTTTTCTGTTTATCTGTGATTTAGTTCGCGCTAATCTCATGAACGGCGTAACCAATTTGGGTGCGGTTTCCATTAGTATATTATGGTAAGCTTAACTTGACAAATCATATTTTAATCGATTGACAATAATAATTAAAAAGTTACGTTACGTGAAAGAATCACGCCTAATAATTTCTGAATGAAATCGAACCGAAGACGGATTTACTAGTGATTTAATAAATGTTAACTAAAAACTCCGTAGCCTTGTAGATAATGAACCTGCCTGCGAAACGAAAAGTCCCGAGATAGACATTAATGAGAGAAATAAAATGTTAGTTCTCGGGTTGTGTTAGTGAAGTCTAATTTGTGTTGTTCATGCCACCAACTATGCCAAATCTTATTGTGGGTGTATAAGTGTTAGCTATTATTATGATTCGCTGTGCCACGTGTCGCATGGGCTACAAAATATCATTCAAACAAAAACTCCATGGTCGATAATAACTAACATTTTACAAAAGATAACCGCCTTCAAAATAATAATAATAAGTAGAGTAATTATGAAAATCGGTTCAAAAAATACATTCTAATTAAGAACCTGCTCCTTTCTTGATTTGATTTTAATTTGAGTCGATGCTTCCCTTCCCCATTGAAAATATCAAAAAGCTCCAACGTAGAACTAAAGGTACTAACTGGAAACTAGGACAATTAAATTACCTGCTCATTCAACACACGTAATTTCGGTGACAATGTCTTCAGAACCAACCTCTTCAAATAATATTGCGACTACAAACTAGAAATTTATTGTTATAGTGATAGATACATAACGAATTTAACGATGTTTGTACTGAGGTATATTGAACGTTATTCAAAAATCCATCTCTATATACATAATTATAAGTACTAAAACTGTAATTGAACAATGTTTCAAAACATATATTATAAAACAAAAGCGTGCACTCATTTACTGAACGGATTTTCATGCGGATTTCACCAATAGAGTGAGGAAGATAAAGGTTTAAGTAGATATATACATAATTATATCAGGGGTGGCCAGCTTCCGAGTCCGAGCCATTTTTCAAAATGTGAAATTTTTCGCGAGTCGCAATTAAATACGTATTTCAAAAGTATGCAAAAAATATCTTTGGAACTTATTTTTATTGGAAATATAAATAAAAAGTAAGTACACATTTGTATTGAATTTAAACACATTTATATTTAAACATTGTAATTTTTATCGAGAGCCACAAATAATCCTTGTAAGAGCTGCATGTGGCCCAATAGCCACAGTTTAGCTACCGCTGTAATATACCTAGTAAGTAAGTATCTAAAATATAAGGTTTCGTGTAAACTGTTTAAAATATAGCGATAATTATCAATAATTACCGATTTAAATTCGTCGGACATATTGAGCATCTCATGCACATTATATTCAACCTATTTACACTATGTAATTCAAAAAATATATACTCACTGTTGCTATATACTACCGGGCGAAGCCGGGATGGGTCGCTAGTGTATTTGATGCATAAAGGACGACTTTTTATTCATATTTTCTTCCAATGGTTCACAATTCGTTGCTGATGCCTTTCATATAACCACGTGGTACCACGGGCTTTTGGACTTACCTAATGTTCATTAACTAGTTTAACTATGGTAACAATTTACCATCCTACCGGCTTGTCTGCTTGTATATTTAAATAACATTATTAGTTAATTGCTAGTAGCGCATGTGCCTTGCGCCGACACACCTCGTTATTTATCGGAGCTGCAAGGAGATTGTAAAGCTGGAGGAAAATTACAGAAAATGCTGTTGCGTCTTTCCATTGTCACAAAGTGAAAAGAGTTCAGTATTATTTAAACCGAAAATCATTATTTAATCCTCGTGTCATCTATTTCTTAAGAATTATTGCAACTCCTATGTATTATATACTTCATTTATTTATATATTATTAGGTATATAGATAATATTCCTATATAACCAATATTATTATATAGGAAAACTTACAGCTAATGCTTAAAAAACATAAGTATTATTTTAAAAAGGGCCAAAGTCGAGCTTTCCCAAATAAATAGAAAATTCACTCAATTGTAAATAAAATCAGTAGATTACTTACTGGTACAGGAATTACAGGATAATAATCTACACCTACACGTAAGAATTAGAAACACCTTATAAATAAAAAATATAAGTAACGTAAATAGTCTGGCAAGCTTTTATGTATGTAGTTGTTGAGTTTCTCATAATACGGCCGTGACGGCTGCAGTCAATGGAGAAATGGCCATTAAGTCCGCCGGCTTGCCAATCCAATTGAATGGGAAACAGCTTCTACGTAACACAGTTGACTTTCCTCCGTTCCGATCATAAAGAACAAAGTTGAAATCTTGTAGGTAAGTAGATATATCTATTTTCTCCACTAAATGTTCGCTTTTAATGTCGAGCGATTAGAGAGAATTGTATTGTTGTGGTAATTATGATGTCGAAAATAATCCGTTAATAGTTAGTCAGAGCTATTTCATAATGTTTTTAACGATCCTATAATTAAGTGAAGTGAGGGGTTCGATTCCAGTTCAGGGTAGATTTTATTTGACTCATAAATGTTGTTTCTCAGTTATGATAGGGGTGTGTAGTGTCGTGGTGATCATAACACAATTACATGTGATTTATTAATTTCTGCCTCGAGGTATTAATATTTCACGTATTAATAGATATTAACATCTAAATTATCGGATTTGAACATAGGTTACGTTCAAATGACACAAGAACCAACAATTATCTGTCACTTAAAATATCTGCCCCAAGGTGTTAATGTTTCACTTCACTTTCAGTTAACTTAACCTCCTTAACATTTAAGAATATGAGGGTTATTTTATGACACTGAATGTTGTAAATGGAATATAAAATAAAAATTTAGAGGTATATAGTAGATTGTATGACAAGGGTGCAAAGTAATATTTTTTCGGCGAGGGCGTTTTTTGAATCCAGAGCGAAGTGAGGGATTCTAGAGTAGAATCCCGAGCGTAGCGAGGGCTTCTTTAGTAGAATCCCGAACGTAGCGAGGGATTCAAAGTACGTCGCCCGAGCCAAAAATATACTTGCTCCCGAGTGATACACTCTACTTTTCATCCCCCCTATGAGAAAATAAAAGGCGCCTCAAATTCAGGAATAATACTGTCACAGTCACTAAACTAACTAAACTGACTAAACCGATTAAACCGACTAAACCGACTAACCCGACTAACCCGACTAACCCGACTAACCCGACTAACCCGACTAACCCGACTAACCCGACTAACCCGACTAACCCGACTAACCCGACTAACCCGACTAACCCGACTAACCCGACTAACCCGACTAACCCGACTAACCCGACTAACCCGACTAACCCGACTAACCCGACTAACCCGACTAACCCGACTAACCCGACTAACCCGACTAACCCGACTAACCCGACTAACCCGACTAACCCGACTAACCCGACTAACCCGACTAACCCGACTAACCCGACTAACCCGACTAACCCGACTAACCCGACTTTAAATAACGGGCAGGAAAAGTTATATGAAAATTCATTCCCGCCCGCTATTTAAATAACTTTGGGTCCCCTTAAGACCGAACCAAGTCGTCTTTTTCGAATAGGTGGGATGAAAAATATATTATTGTACAAGTGACGTAAGTAACCGAGTGTTGCATGAATGGAATAATATTAATAAGTAATAGCTAGTATTAGGTGCTCGTTGGCTTAGCATAAATTGAATTAATGAATGATTTAAGTGAATGTAATTTTATTCTCATGGAAAGAATGTTAGCTTTGTAATTAATCATGTGAAAATACACGTTTTTAATGAACGCAATAGTTACTTGCTGGACTGCTGTTCCTACGAACAGTGACCTGTATAACTCGTCAGCCCTAGCATGTCCTAGGTACTCATTGAGGTGAAAACTTGAATGATGAATTTAAACTTTGTGATTTGTCTATGGCGTCCGCGATACTGGGAATCCTAGAGTGAGGCTATGAGTTTGTAAGTATAAATATTTATACTAATGTCGATATATTTTTTTATTCCTTGAAATTTTAATAAATGATTTATGTACCTACAAACTCTCAACCCCTCCACGGCTCCACCCGCGTAGAATTTTTGTTTCTGTTTTTCCTTCTTTTATCCCTTAAGGGGGAATTTCCAAAATCCTTTCTTAGTGCTCCCCTATACATCCCAAGGAATATGCATGCAAAAAAGCTTGTTGTGTTCTGTAGTTTCGGGAGTGCGTTGTTTGTCAGTCACTCACTCACACAATCACAGTTTATATTTAAGCCGTTTTATTTTATTTCTTGTGCTCTCAAGCTTGCTAAACAATTAAGATAATTAATTTGTTGTAATCTGAATACAATGCTATTGGAGGATCGTTTCGGCAGTTAAAGCTATCGTTACGACATCTACTACCTCCCCGTGACATTGCCGTGACGTCAGCTACCTGACACCGGAAACTGTTAGCTGTAACGTTCCTAACCCGGAATTTAGATTAACATATAGACCGATTACTGCCTTTTATGGCAAAATAAAGTGAAAAAGTGTGAGTTGTTTCTTTTTCATTTAAATAACAGAACAGTGTGTTGACACGGTACTTGATGGATGGATCAATGCTGCTATCGAATCACCTTATAATTTTAACAGTAACTTAAAAAAATACCGACTTCAAAATCGGTAAGTAGTAAAAAACTAGCCCTCAGATATTTATATGATATTATTAGATATATGATATTTATATGGGATGAGACGACAACCAACAGCTTTAATATAAAATATAATAATATTTATAAAAGAATTTAAAATCGTAACACCCAGTCAAGTATTATGAGGTAACACACATAAAAATACAATCGAATTGAGAAGTCGGTTAACAACAACACCCCTCTACCCTAATATATCTACCAACAAACACATATTTCGCTCCAAAGTAGGACATCATCAGAGTAAGACCCCCAAAACCTGAAGTGCATGTACTTTTCATGTTTAATGGACGTATAATTAAAACTCACATTCCTAGTTGTTATTTCAGATGTGCTCTTCATTATTATAATTATTGTTTCCTGCTGCCTAGACTGTACTGTCCCGTGAGGACTCAGCCGGTTTTCATTATAATTTTTGACACAAAAGAGGACTTCATTTTGAATCTGTGCATGCGACTAATGAGGTAAGTTAAATGACTTCACCGATGTGATTTAATTTAAATTCCGCTAACTTAAACTTTGATGCGTTTTAACATTGGTAAAAGTTATAATGATTTCATTGTATCGTTAAAGGTTTAACGTTAAAGTTGGTATTTAAATTATTTCATAAATATTAAATTAATTTTACTCTGAAAATAAGTTATAAATGGTAAAAGGTAGACAGATGGGTAACTTGTTTTGCTTCGGCGTGATAAAAATTCGTCGAGCTATTTCTAATATTGTCATTGTTTACTTAATTCAAATTTTTAGATAAATGTTTCACTGCCTTGACTAAAAACTTATTTTTAATACTCGTAGTTAAATCATCTTCTAAACCGTCTTCAATATTAGTCTATTTATCTATTTTATTACACATAAACATTTATTCGTTGACTGTTATAACTGTTACTCAATCACTATTAATACTTAACTGACAAAAAATTTTCCTGCTACCACTAACAAAACTAAACTAGCAACGCAACATTTTTCAATAAATATTTTATGTAGAGGTGTGGTGTAGGATACCGAATATTTTGCGTTTCCTGTATAAATTTCAGACCCAACGGATTTATGTGGCGGGTTTTGTATAAAACATGGATGCCGATCTATATTAAGATTTTTATATAGTTTATGTTTAGTAGTTTCGGGGATAAAAGGGCAGACAGTATAAGCATGTAAAAGTGTAGTAAAGTTTGTGAATTTTTTATTAAAGCTAACCTTTAAATGATTATACTTATCAAGCACAACCAACTTATATACTTACCTGTATCTTTTACTCCCAGTGTATTCTACCTACTTCAATATAAAGTAAATTCAAAGAGTTAGTAAGTAATTCCCCTTTTTACCATAAAGTTTAAAAATCCTAAAAAACTAAACATCTTGTTCACCCTAGTCAAACTTTAATGATATTCCCTCGTAAGTGCCTGGCTAGAGAAACATTAAGTTTTTTAACAAAGCTGTACTTATAAGACGTACAAGTAATACCTACTTATACAGTAGTCATTGCAGAGGCTGCATTCCGCATAATGGGTGTAACTACACTTAACTAAGCACTGTAGCTTTTGCAATCTGACCAAACGCGGGCGAACCAGCGCGCAGCGGACTGAATTCTGTCTGTGCAAATGAAAGGAAAATACGAGTAGCTTCAAATACGTCGAGAACGTTCATTCAGCAAATGTGAAAGGGCAGATTTACAAAAGTATTTTATTAAAGCTCAAGTTAATTTTGCTCTTATCTATTATAGTCGAGTTTACTTCATTATAAACGCTGTGGTTTATTATATGAATATACTTTTAAAACATCCTGTACCTAAATTTAAAAAATATGCCTCTTTTCGAACATTTCGTTGTCAATGAAGTTTACCTTTTTTTGTAGTACCTACCTAATTCCAAATACCTTATAACTATACTACTTATCCGTGACTAACTGGACTTATTACTCATATCAACTAACAGGACTAACAGTCCTTGTCCTCACGCTTATTATTAAACCAACCAACTGTTATTCTAACACCATTCTAGTCCCTAAATTGAATCTTGTTCTATGCCGGTCACAGTTGTCAGGGTCGGCAGCGGATGGGTTGTGCTGCAAACTCGCCGTTAAAATAACTTTACACTCTCATAATCCTAATGTGAGTCATAAGGATGTTTTGCATTTGCATCATGGGCCTCATGGACAACACACAAAGGGAGCGACACAGTGATCGAAAAGAGAAATTTAAACTAATCATTCTAATTTTGCCTCACTGGGAATCGAACTCCTGGGTTGTAGAATAGTAAGAACTGATAAGAACGGCCGTTCAACATGAAAACCAATCTGGGCCCTGATTCTTCTAATTTATAAATGTCTCTAAGTTATAATTTATAAATATAAGTGTCTGGAGACCCATTGAATAGTTTGACACATTTTGTATTCGGAATGTGACAAAAATGTATCAAAAGTATTCAATTCTGTCTAAGAAATGTGTCAAAAATTTCTCAAAGTATTCAATTTTGTACATGGAATGTGTCAAACTATTCAATCGAGACGCCATTGAAGCATTTATAAATTAGTAGAATCAGGGCTCGAGTCGTCTTATTATAAAATAATGAATCCAATCGAATGTTACCAACATTCTGTTTGCTTTCGTTAGTGGGTTTGCGTTAATTCCTACAAGGTAATTCAGATTTCGTTGTATACTTATTACAAAATGTATTTAAGGTATTTATTTGTATTGTATTTGTAAGGTAATTTGATCGAAATGCGATTCATATCTGTCACAAAGTAAAAAATAGGTTTGTGGTTTTTGTATAATTTTCTTCATGCGGATTGTTTTAAGATAGATTGTATGGATAAACTGGCGCTAGTGTGCTATGTGTAGAAAATAAAATAAAAAAGATAATCTGGCGATAGCTAGTAAACGACATCGTTAAATATTTAAATGTAAATGAAACCATTCTTATGTAAACAGGTTTTGCAAGCTCTTGATGATAATCGCAGAAAGAACATCGCTACATTTTTTTAAGTTGTGAATTGTTTTTATTAAGTTTTTTTATAGTGATTTCCAAAAATCTGTAACAAAAATGTACTTATCTAAACATTTATTTATAATATATGAAAAATAAATAATAAATCTTGCATGGCAATGTTAGAGTTGTTCATATATATTATTTAATAAAAATTGGCAAATATATTTTTGTATTTCATGGAGACAAAAAATAGCCGCTTCATCGCGTCGTTGCCAATGATGAATTGGCTTGTAAAGTAAAACGATTTGAGCTCTCCCACGCCAATAGAACTTTTCGGTTTAGTAGATCTCAGAGGCTTTAACTGTCACTACACCCCGACGAGGGACGGCTCAAAGAAATTTGCACAAATTTCCCAACAATTCTCCCGATTGCCTACGTAATGAAAAGTATTGACAAAAACATTTGCTCTTCCTTCGAAATAATGGATAGCTACTAAAGAGGAAATTACGAATTCCTGCGTTACTAAATTTCTTTATTTAGTTAAAGAATAATCAGTATCAGTGGGTAGGTATTGCATTTTTTCATGAATTTAAAGTAGCAAACGAGTATTCAGTGCCATTCTGCTATTACCCATAATAAGGAAACGTTATCAGCATATACCTAACAATAATTAAATCGGGTAGGTATAATATCGATCAGCACAATTTATAAGATTTAATTTTGTATGTTGTACTCAGAAATGTACTTAATTACTCAGTTATGCAACAAATATCTACAATATAATTGGTTTCAGGAAATTAATTAAGATTTACATATATTGGATAGATCTACGATTACACGTCCTTGTCAAAATACATATACAAAAATGTAGGTATAAGAAATTCGAAGATGAGCAATGAAATTTTCGTACAAACCAACTGAAATCACCTCCCTCATGCCACGTAAAAACAAAAATAAAAATAAAATTTATGCATTGTAAATTTATACTTGGAAATACGGGTGAAATTTCGTAGAGATACGGTAACCAATCGTAAACATGCCTTCATAAAATGGAAATCAATGCAAATTTTCCCGCTATGTTTTAGGCTCGTGGAAAATTTTACGTATTTTCAGTGATAAACCTTTTAAGTGCTCATTAAAATTTTAATTTAAGGCTTCCGTGTCTATATTTTACAACGAAAATATTCGTATTTTAAACAGAGATTTAACCCGCGGCACGATTCATGAAGGGCAGTTTAATTTTTTTTGATATTTTAGTTACTTAATCATGAAAATGGGTTTTATGATGTAAGGGCTGCTCATTATTTTCAAGTATTTCAAGCCTTTTGATTCATACGTGCTGTAAAACAAGCTAAAAATTATGCTTCGACGTCATTTAAAGATAAGCAATTAAGGATAGGTACATTGAACCGAATATTTTTGCTTATCAAAATAATAGGTAGGTATTGTTCACAGTATGCAGAATAGTCTTATTTTTCACTAGCTGGGCCCGCGGTGCCCTCCCGCGAGGAACTCAGTGTGTCACAAAGTTTTTCCTACGTTAGGGCGCATTCAAGTAGAACGCTGGTTACCGGCGCCGATCTGCCAGCGCTTATCGGCACTTATCGGCGCTTATCCGCGCAGGTAGTCGGCGCAGGTAGTCTCTATACATTGTGCCGAACCAGCGCCGATAAGCGCCGACAAGTTCCGACCTGTCACACTACCGAGGTTATGTCAACGGACCAGTACCGATAAGCGCTGGCAGATCGGCGCCGGTAACCAGCGTTCTACTTGAATGCGCCCTTAATCCCGACTCCGAAAGAATTCTGACATAAAAAGTGGACTATATAATTATTACTCCACACAAGCGTAGTTGATTTTTTATTATGTTTTAGTCACACTGTACAAAAATCCGTTCTGTAGATCTTGAGAAAATCGATAAAAAGATAAGATGTAAATGTAGAGGTTTTTATTCTTAAGTCAAGTAGGGGAGCCCATGAGTTTAACCATTAAACAACGTGTAACAAAATTCAACGATAAGCGGGAACTGGAGGCTGGATTGCTCATGACTACTTCAGGAAAAATAAGAAAAAATATCCAGCGCTTTTTGTTTTCATAAAAAAATAAATTTTCGAAAATTTACATCCTTTGTGTTATTTTGAGCTACCATGACCAGTTTTTCAAATATTTCAGATTTGTTTTTTGTATCGGCAACCTAAGAAGTACTACTATTTCACCACAATTCCTAAAAACCCAGAAAGTCTGCAGTTTTTCCACAAAAATCAAACAAACACCAAAATTTCCTTAAAATTTTTGCAAGATTTTTTTTTACCTTCAGTCTACTTTCACTCATCATTGTGTAAAAAGAAGTATGAACACTACTGTGGCCACTTTTTTTAAAAGTTGATGGATCTAACCAAGATTACAAAATGGTATTATACTCTAAGAAATGTAGCTACAAAAATCGTGCCTTTTTAACCAACACCAAAATTTCTTAATTGTTCTCGTTCAAAGTAATCACTTGGAATTTCAAAGGGACAAGACATGCTACTTTGTTTACTGTGCACCTTATCGTTTTCAATTGACGTGGCACTCGTACTGACGACTTTTGGCTTCGCTTTTTCCACTGGATTAATTGATCTGCAAACTACTTACTTGGCATATCTTTGGATTGTGATTGTGTTTTATGAATTGTACATTTAGCATTTTGAACTGTTTGGCCTTTATTCATCCCATCTAATAGTCAAAATATTATTACAGTTTTGACGGAGTTAACTTTCGCATAACCATTATGATAGCACAGCAAAAGAATTATCGGAACACCAACTTTAAGTCTTATTTTATATAAGCTGGGTTGGGAGACCAGTCGCTGTCAATGAGTTGAGGAACTCAACTGGGTGGCGTTGTCCTGATTAACTACATTATCAAAATAAGTATAAACGACTTCATCAATACAGCTTCTTCAGTTTTGGGGTCAATATCGCGTGTTCACATAACCACGAATTTTCCTGGTTTCGTATGCTCTGAATGTTTTCTTTGGTGGCAACAACTTTACCAAGTATTTCAGGTATATGTGGAGGTTTTTGTGCAAGAAAGAGGCATTCTCCTACTTTTAGTAATGTTTTCGAAAACTCATGGACATGTCAACCACCAAACTCTCATATTAGTTATAATATATAGATTCATGTTCTAGTACCTACTGTTTCTTAACCCCCCTATATATTTTGTTTTGCCAATTTCGTAAAAAACAGACACGACTTTTCTACGCTCTTATTATATAGATAAAGTAAAATTAATTCAGACACCCACCCAGATATAATTTACATTGGAACAAATACCTACTTATTACGACGATTCAAATTGAGCTTTGTACATTACAAAGCTGAGTTAATTAGCAATAAATTGTTTCCTTCCCATATTTTACATATTAATAGATCCTCGCCGTGTAATCAAAAAACAAACCCTTTTTTATGGTAAAACCTTGAAAAATATACTGTTGACTTTTCTGTAACGAGTAGACAGCAATCCAAATTGATGAGGACAAACAAACCCGCAGTTGCACGAGCCGCCGGTAAATTAGGGCTGATTCGGGCCATTCGTCACATCAAGTCATACGAGTCCCTCGGGTTCACCGCTCGGTTTCGTCTGGAACGAGATTGATGCTACATTTTACTGCCTATTAGGTGTTGAGGTGATAAAACGACCGTTTAATTAATGATTTTATTAGGCATTTTAGTAATTTATCATGTTCTCTGGTCTTCGTTTTGTAGAAATGTTTACTAAACAATATTTTTTAATGTTTATTCTTCTTTAGACTAATAATTACTTTTGCAAAGATAATTCAGGAGCAACAAAATCACCCATCTTATATAAGAAACGAAGACTTGACGAAGAAAAGACGAACGTAGGTACTTTAAAAAGATCGCGAAATGAAAAAATATTGGACAACGATGCTATGTCTTCCTTGCCGTAGGTACGTTGGCAATATTGAAGTATCTGCTAATTGGTAAGCGGTTTAAAAATAACCTACCTACAATTACTTTGACTTAGATGAATGGAACACAAAACAAAGCTGCCCTCAAGATAAGGGAACTCTTGCAATTGCTGCATTTTGCACCACGAACTTTTAAAAAACCGGGCAAGTGCGAGTCGGACTCGCGCACGAAGGGTTCCGTACCATTATGTATAAAAACGCCAAAAAAATTGGTCTGTTGTATGAAAGCCTCATTTGGTTTATTGTAGCCACATATTAGCCACAACACCATCTCTTGGACCGAAAGGTAACTAAACTATCGCATCTAAGTATCGTATGGGCGCCCACTTAAATGTTTATTTTATTCTGTTTTTTAGTATGTGTTGTTGTAGCGGCAACAGAAATACATCATCTGTGAAAATTTCAACTGTGTAACTATTACGGTTCATGACATACAGCCTGGTGACAGACGGACGGACGGACGGACGAACGGACAGCGAAGTCTCAGTAATAGGGTCCCGTTTTACCCTTTTTGGTACGGAATCCTAACAACTATATTCAGGTTCTTATACACGGAAAACGCACTTTGATTATAGTAACCCAAAAAACTTGTATAGCTATGAACTTGTATAGCTGTCAGGCGTAAAATGTATGGGTATTTGCGTTTTATGTATTAGTTAAGAAGCTTCTTATCCATGTTTATTTAGTTCCACTGTCATCTATGCGTAGGTATTAAGTTGTCATTATCGATTTTTCAGGGGTGGCGTAAAAAATATACATCACTAAATTAAATGCCCATTATACTACCAGGTGTTAGAACACCTGTGAGGTTTTGTTGAGGAAAACATCATAAAAAACAGTTAGAAATGATCGCAGACAGGGCAAAACACATAACTAAAGATCTTTAGTTTTAAATGATACACGATAAAGTTATTAATAAGTTTTAGTGTCATAAAAATTCATGCTTTAGAGCACATCCTACAAATTATAATCACTGTTTAATTCAAAATCTTAAAATAACCAAAAGCACCAACAAATCAAAAATGTTTACTTCCCTAAATCAATCTAGATACATTTTACGTCCAATTACAACTAAAGTTGTTGTTATTTTTGTCTTGATGAACTTGACAATGATAAAATGAGGGTAGACTTTATGAAAAATATTTGGTGTTATAACACCTGGTAGGAGTAAGAGTAAGTAAGTGGGTTAAGCGTTACGGAGTTCCATTTATTGAAGCCAGTCCTAAGTATTGCATCCTATACTATACATTCATGCTTGCCAAAAGATTGCATTGTCATCGGCACCTAAGCAATAAGTCCATAGACTAAGAGGAAATAGTTCTAATTCAGATTAAAAAATTTGACCTAAACATAATTTAAACATTGCAATATATGTATATTAAAACTTACAAAAAGATTTTACGCTCTTACGGACTGAAAATAACTGACGATACAAAATTTATTAACTCAAACGATGTTCTATTTAAAGTCTTGTTATTATTTAAGCGTTTTAGAGATATTTCAGTATAACAGCTACCTACTGCATTTTGCAACGGTTCTGTATAATCCAGAAGGTCAGTAAAGTGCAAAGGTTAGACCGGGGAACTATAATTGTTACTGGGGTGGAAAGGGTACTGAAGGACATTTTCTATTATGGCACTGCAGCGGAACTCACTTGAAACTTTCATCGAATATCTTAGTAGGGAAGCATATAGGTATTTTAATAAAACTGCATTTCAGTTAAGTGCTTCCTAGAATGTAATTGTCGACGCGGTAGAAATTATTTGCACTAGTTCAAAACTCGGATGCTACTGGGAGATGTTTGTTTTTAAACGAACTTAAAAAGGAGGAGGTTTTCAACTTTCAACTCGACTGAGTTACTGAGTATTCCGATTTATAATATAAATATATAATATATTATGATTATTTTTTATTAAAGCTGGGGCTTGTTGTGTGGTCCCTTGTCAACGGCGAAGTCGGTTTTTTTGTAAAAAGTGTACTTTTACGTAGCTAGTCGACAACCAACTTTCTGAGTCACTTGTCGGAATGTGGTCACAATCTCCTAACTAACTAACTAACTACAATTCGATATATAAACGCCTGCCTCAGTCGAGAATCGAACCTGCTCTCCCGAACTCTTTGCATTTAAGCGCCCACACTTTGCATTTAACCAACCGGGCTCTGGGAGCCAATCACTTTATTTTAAGAGATTCTAAAGCCTCGCTTTTATATAATCATCTTGATAACATTTTTGTTCGCCCACACAAAGTTGAAAATGCGTAGGTAGCAAAAACGGCTAAAGTATCGGCAGAGTATCTGATATCGTGTTTAAAAATAAAATTACTTTCGCGTGGTTTCTTTCAAGTGCAGTGTTCCATCAGCAACCATTTAAACTTATATCGAATATCGGGATGAGTGCAAAGTAAAAGCATTTTTTGTTAAGCACGTTAATGGATCCATTATACGCATATAAACTCTGATTAATTTAAAAGATGGAGCAGCAAAGTATACGCGACGTACCTATACCTACGTATTATTACAACATGTTATGTTTTAATCGTTTTATATTTTGCAATGGTTTAGAAAAATATCGAAGTATTATTTTATTATGCATATACCTATGTAGGTCCTATAGATTAGACACAGACAAATTATTCGGATTCTCATTTTAGTTGAGAATGCATCGGCGATACCTTCTGTTTTACTAATTTTCATACGATTCTATGCTTATACTTGATGATGACTTAATACAAAACTCTCAAGAATTCAATTTATCCTATATTCTTATGTAATATTAAATATGCAAATCACGATTGAATCCACCGTACGGTTCGACATTAAGACTAAGTAGAAAACTTTGAGGGTCGTTCCAAAGTAATCGACAACGCGAATATCGTTCATACAAACAGTTGTAAAAACTCTTATTAAACTAAACTGATGATATTTTTGGCTCCAATCGTGGGTTGCCAGAAATTAATGGCATGGAGATGGACCTCAACTATTCATGGGTCTTATCTCACACTGAGGAAGTCTAGAGAACACTTAGTGGCCGACCCATATATCCATCACCCTTTAGTCACTGTTGGTCATAGGCCTCCCCTAACTGGCGCCAATAAGACCGGTCCTGAGCCTTTTTGAATCCAGCGAATGCCTGCTAGCTTCTTCAGTTATCAGCCCACCGTGGCCAACCTCAGTGACTGAATTCCGCGGCCTTACGTCTGCTATCTAACAACCGGGACTGACGGCTTTATGCTTATCACCAGCGGTCACCGGTCGGACGATCACTTAGGATTCGGGTAGTCCGGATTCAAATCCTAGTTCGCACACGGCTGACTTTTTGTAGTGTGCTTTAAGCATTTAAGTAAATGTCACTTGCTATAACGTTGAAGGAAAACATCGCGAGGAAACCTGCATGCCGATTTTTTTTAAATTAAAAACATGAGTGAATCCGCCAATGCGCACTTGGCCAGCATGGAGGACTGTGGTCTTAACATTCTCATTCTGAAAAAAGTCTCGTGCTCAATAGTTGGCCATGATGGGTTGAGATCAAACTTTCAATAGGCAGGTTATTATGGTGAATAAAGTAAAATTTGGATTCATCATGTGTGTGGAAAACAGAAAAATACGGTCATAGTGGAAAACATAGTCCATTGTACCTACTAGTATTGGATTTGGTGCAAAAGAACTTTATGAGACAAAAAGTGTTTCGAAAAGGGTACATTTATAAAGATTTAAAGCTGTGACATTAGTATGTAAATTGTTCTCCACTGGGACTCGTATTTTTTGTAAAGAGCAAAAATCATCACAATGAATTGTTCCATTATAAGCAGAGACTTCAGATAATTGTTGCGATGGAATTCTTCGCTACAAAACATACTGGGATAATAAAACGCAACAGATTAACTTTGTAAATAATTTTAATTAATGGTCAATTCACATAGATAACTATCTAAACTTATTATGAAAATTCCCGCTTCGATGGAAATCGAACCGTATGCCCTATAAATGGGTGACGGGCATGTAACCAATGCGCCATACGGGTCATTTTAACTTGAGCTGTCTGTCCGAGTGTCTGTGGGTCTGTGGGTTTGTGTGTCTGTTTCGTGGCATCGTAGATCTTAGACGGATTCACCGATTTCAATGAGATTTTTTTTCATTTCGTTGCAGTTGTTATAACTATTTTTGGTAGAAATCAGTCAAGCAGTTTGAATAAAATCAGCTGTTTTCCAAAATTATGTAAAGCATTTGGTATTCCAGCGCCATTTAGATGGCGTACAGTAAACCATTATTTATTGAAACTGTAATATGATTCTGTTTCAGTTCAATCGCAGTACCTACATATATACCTACTAGATGGGGCTGTACAAAATATTGGGGGTTTTTAAATTTTTAATTAACAGTTATCAAATGATCTTGATGTAAATTAAAATAAGAAAGTTGAATCTTTGTTAAGTACCTACATGTTTAAAATAAGTAAGTATTGATGAGCAAACAATAATATTCTTAAACAATTCTACATATATTTGAGGATAAGTTTCCTGATACAACAAAAATTACATTTGCTAACATTACGATTCAACCAAAATCAGAAAAATAATACCGTTACGCAGAAATACTCCTATTAAAAGGAAAACCTTTATAATCCTCCCGGAAAGTTACACAGATCTGTTATTGCCCTTATATGGTAATACCTTCAAAATAATGTTTTCGACTAGGCAGGCGTAGAGCGCAGTCGAGCGCTGTGTAGTAATATTTTGTCAACATTTTCCTCCTCAATAAAGGAGAATGAAAGAAATACGAAACATAAACGCTTCGAGATCCACTCGGCAGAAATACAAAATAAATTGTTACTACACACTGGCATGATTTTTATGCTACCGTAACGTTTTATTTGCAGTTCAACATATTTTGTTTTAGCTATATAGACTTTATAGTCTATTAGGTTTGCGTGACACAATTATATTGGCAATTTCCGAAAGGTTTTTCTTAGCAGACAGGCTAATATTATTATCATACCGATGGTAGAAACATTAGGCATGCAGGAATAATTTGGAAATTATATTGCAACCTTTGATTGCAACCAGTAAAACCACCCTCAATAAGCTTGGGAAAGCTTATTCTCTATTTTTAAGTAATAAAATATTATTTAATCGGTCGAGCTTCAGCGTGAACTAAAGTTTATTATAGTTTGGCTGAATTGAATCTTTAGTTAATTCTCATCGTATAGATAAGCTACGTAAGAAGCCATTTCAATACCACTACAAAACCTACTCTACTTACTTATTTTATTGATCTTACTATCCATAACTCTTCTTTTCTGGTAAATGTATTTTTCAAACAGTTTTTTCACAATTAATAATTGGTCCTCAGGATTCCAACACAAAAAAGTATTATGCCATTAGATGCAGTCGTACCACAGGTCGTACCGAATTATGGACACATAAGTACTTCGGCGATTAATTTTATTTATGTACCTACATTTTGAGAAACCCATGACAAAACAATAAAGCGGACTACACTCACATTCGCACGAATACGCGCACCAAGCTTAGGACGCGATACAAGTGTAGAATGGACCTTCGCAAACCATTTTATAAAGTTTTTGACACATTTTTTGTATACATAGCTGTCAAAACTGACAATTCGTGCAATGTACAAATACAAAGGTTAGCATGCATGTGAGTGGGCGCTTTGAAGCTATGTGTTTATTTACACATACAATAAAAGCTACTGATTGATATCTGCGGGTTGTCCGATAAACCAATAATTTCTATTGAATAGTTTATATACTGAGCTTTTGCGTTTATAAACCTTGACCCTTGACCTATACACCACTTAGCCTCCAGTCGTGCCGCGATGAGTAGGTACATTAATCTCAGGTCAATTCCACTTCACGAGGGAAGCACTCGTACCACTGCACGCTTTGTCTGTGACCAATTATTTTATTACTGTGTGTGCTTATTACACGTTTATTTTTATAATTACTTCAAACGTATCCTTTTGTTTCGCTTTCATAGACTTATGCCGTAGTACCTACCGGAATAAAACGTTTAGGCGCGGTTCTTGAATGGGCATATCTTTGTCAACGTCACAGCTTAGGCGGTACCTAGGCCTCTGATATCTTCAATCCTAGATAACGATGAGACCATCATTGCTCGTTTTCCAGAAGTAAAGGAGGGTGGCGTGAAATTAAAAATAGAAGAAACCGCCAAACGACTAATCGTGTTCTAACTGGGAGCATGAGAGTTAAAAATTCTGTTCATGATTATGATGAATTCGATCTGTGCAAGGCCGAGATGAGGGAATGCCAGTGTTGTCCATTTCCCCGATGACACATGATGTAATCCTAGTTGGGCTATGAATGTGTAGCATTTTTTATGTATTTCTTGCTGAGTCCGGAGTACGCAGTCCGAATTGTCCACAACCCACGACCTACGACTCATTCACAGGTTAATCCTGAGCCTTAAGAGGGGCAATAGATGTCTCTGCGTGTTCTGCCGACTTTACATCGGTGAATGCTCCAAGGAATTGTTCGATATGACCTCAGATTATAGAACCAAAAGGCAGATGTAGTCGTTCTAGTATAAAGTGAAGCTACCAAAGCAAATACAAAATAAAAAGCTAATACAATCTCGTGTCAGTACTACGGAATGCGTCAAATAGCATAAACGTCGCAAGTGTCAAATTTTTTAAAATAATTTTATCAGTTATAATGCCGTCTTGCATTATTAAATTCTCTAAAAGTTGTTCGCAAAAACAAAGAAAAGAAGACGGAATATCTTTTCACAGGTAATTGTTCATTATTTTATTATTTATTTATAATAATATTTTTTCGGTTCGCTCGGAACACAAAACCTCAACAATCATTCATTTGTACACCAGTTTAAATGAAAATCGGTTACCCTAAATTTGGGGAAATATGCATGGACTATTTGGACATTGGTCGATTTATAAATTTATATCGAAAAAAAATATTTTGAAAGTAAATAGTTTTATTTATTTAAACCTAAAAGTCAGGCAATACAGCCAATAAAATTAGCATTCTAACTGCTGAAAATGTCACGTGTGCCAATAATATGTATGATAAATATTATATAATATTTTAGTTTCTGCTTAGCCTAATAATAACTAATAACTATAATTTTTGCAGATTTCCGACAGATGCTGTAACAAGAGAAAAATGGGTTCATATTATTATTCGGAAAAGCAGGCAAGATATTAATTGGCTAATTAATTTTGCGTGGTTCGCTCATTACATTTTAGTGAGGATGACGTGTACCTATCTCACTAAAAAGGACATTGGTTGATTAAAAAATCATCAAAACCGAATTTTTGTTATAATAAATAAGTATAATATTTTGATGTTTTTTTTTTATTAAAAATATCTACCCAAAGAGACAAAAATCCATAGGTTAATTAAAACAATTAAACATATTTAAAATATTAAATTAAATAGGTATATTAAAAGAACATTTACACATAATTATTATATAATACTTTTTGATAACTAGTGATATGGCTACAACCCATTAATGTCCCACTACTGAGGGTCTCTCCTCATTATTAAGGAGGCCTAGAGCATACTCCACCACGCTGCTCCAGTGCGGATTGGTGGAGGGGTTAGTGGCCAACACATTGTCGAAAGTTTTCAAGCCGCCCGAAGGCCTCCGACACGGCTTAACGACTGCTATCTATCGATGTATCGATATCAACCGGGACCGACGGCTTTACGTGCCTTCCGAAGCTCGGAGGCGCTCAAGAAATTATTATCAGAAGAAATTAAAATCAATTATTATTATTACATACAATAAAACTTTAATTTTTTGTCTGTTTTTCTGTGCATTTGTTCCGCCTAATCTCAGGAACGGCTTAACAAATTTAGATGCAGTTTTCACTGACGTATTCAAATGAGCTTGGGTTAACATATAGTTAGAATCGGTACACAAATAAGAAATCACGTCAATTTAAAGAATACCATCCCTCATTTATCGATTATGGGCTTACCGAAGCGAAACAAGTGCGTTCACTAGTAATAAATAATTTTCCAATTTAATTGTGCATAATGTTTTAAGCTGAAAATATGGCGAACAATGTTTACAAAATTGCGGGAGATTATGACTTTTCACTTGGCAACCTCACACACACAAAGAATTACGTATCCATACGGTGCAATTGCTAGTTGACATTAAGGTTGTCATGCACACATAGGGAAAAAGCGGCTTCACATTATTCGTCGCTTTTCTTTGCGAATGTTCTATCTGCCTTTTGGTTCTATAATCTGAGGATATGACATCCAATTCACGCTTTCATCATCACACCATCCGCAAAAGACTGAAAGAATCATGGCAAGTTTCATACATTGAATTGTACAAAAATAAATTAAAAACTCGAGAGCCTGGAATGAGTTGTAATATTTATTTCTTATTTTTATCAACACTTGTATATATATAAAATATTTTTAAACCTCGGGGTTATATAATCAAAAATGATATAATTTTCTTCACTTTCTTGCCATTATAAAAATACGCCATTTGTACGCTAACTGTCAAAGTGACATAAGAAATGATAATAATGACATGACAATCTAATCAAAACGCTCGCAGCCAATGACAATGTGACATGTGGCAATGTCAATGGCCGCGTTCCGTAACTCGACCAAAACGCCCAAAACGTTCAAATTGCTTTGAAAAAGTGTCATTTTGGGCGTTTTGGTCGAGTTACGGAACGCAGCCAATGTCTACGACATAGAGTAAGTATTTTTTCCAACAGATTACAAATCAATCGAAATCACAGATTAAACGCTGATATAACAAGACAGAATCTACTTCAAAATGTTCGTCCAGAAATGGTAAACTATGTAAATAAGAAAATGATTTTAGAATCCCCGGGTTTTAAAAATATTTTGAATGGTTCAGGATAATACTTGAAGTCTAATTAAACAATTACAAGTTATTTCAAATTCTCGAGAATTATTATTTTTTTTGTACAAAATCTGCCATGATTCTTTCATGCACATAGATAGAGTTTTTTTTCACGTACATGCAAATTGTGGAATGAACTTTTATCTGAAGTATTCCCATAGCGCTATGACATGGAAACGATAAGAATAGTTCTCCTTCAGGGCTGGCGTTGCAGTGATGACTTCCCTGGTTTTGCTCTTATCCATAGGTGACGATGACCACTTTACTTAGCTCGTCTGCTTTTACGTCCTTCAGGCATTATAAAAAATGACAGCAAAAGCACCCAAACGATTACGTTTACAAACTAACTTTCTAGCACTCGCACAACACATGTAAACCAATTAGTAAAACACCGCCACTCAGTCATATCACGAAACCTGCCATTTGTCATCATTAACAGCGAACAAATACTGATTAGCAGTCGAGCGATTAAATCCAATTAACGATTGTTGAGCCTCCCTCGCGTGATCACTGGGCTTGTTAGCAATTGATATGAAGATTGCATTAGGTAATTTTGTTAGGATGTTCGATATAATTTCAATTTCCAATTGATGTTACAATTACGGCTTAACTGTATCACGGAATAGTTACTATTCCGTGGTCGTAAATGTCGTAATCGTAAGATGCCGTCTTCCTGTAGATATAAGCGCCGTATTATTAAATATTGCCGGAGACATATTTTAGTGCCAAATTAAATGCCATAAAACTACTGTTTTATTTAAATCAAGTTAAATTAGTAAACGCTAACACACGCGCATTGGGATACTCTGTCTTGCACATGATAACAATAACTCCTCAGTAACATAGACAAGAAAATAAACATCATAAAGTCTGCCCTGGCACTCTGGCAGAAAATCCAACCCGGCCCCCTCGCTTTGAGGAAAGGATCACTACAACTACGGGGTCATCCAAGATTCTTAGGTAGGTAGTCTCTCAGCAAAATTCAAACCCTAAAACGAACAGTATTAAAAAGTGAGTAGACGTCATCATGATCACATGAACTTGATGTTTGAATTGTACGACGGGAGTAAAAACCCTTTTTTTTCATACGCCCATAAAACGGTCGGGATACCTTCTAAATTACTTTGCAAGGATGTAGGTGGGGTGTACTGTAATCCGGTGGGCATGGGTCGTAAGATAAACTAGACGCGGCTCAACTCGTAAATCTGACAAGATTAATGATACCTGTGACCTTTGAACCCCCTTTCTCGGACACGAAGCTATTAGCTATGCATACATGCCGAGATTGACTTCACATTCATAATATCCACTTTGTTTTAATATTAAATTGCGAATATATTACCAAAAGCTCAGCCGCTTTCGTTCAGTTAAGCGGCCCGGCGCGGCGGTAGTTAGATAGATGACCGCTAGTTACAAAAAATTCTCGAGCGTTCTCATACTTTATAGGGCACGTAAAGTTGGTTCCGATTGTTGATGTTAGATTACAGTTAATTAGCCATGTCGAAGGTCTCCAGGCGGCTTAAACTTCCAACACTTGGGTCGACCACTAACCCCTCTATATCTCCTCAATGATAAGGAGAGACCCGATCTGAGTAGTGGACCATTGACGAGTCGAAACTAATATTAATAATTGTAATAAAATAAAATTAAAGTCCAGAAAGTGTGTAAGTGATTTGTGGAAATTTATTATTCCAGAGATTTTAGCTATACACCTAAATTAAAAATAAAGCACGAACTATAAACGTCAGCCCGTATTAATAATTGCTTTTTACAAAAAAAATAACCGACTTCAACCTTGATAGGCAGATATAACTCAAAAACTACTCGCCAGATGGCGCTCAATTCAACATGTAAGTGTAAAGTTCTCGTCACTACAAATTAATCAAGCCCAAACATTAGATAACTGCAGTAAATCGTCGAGGAGTTCCCTCGACTGTCTTTCGGCTTCACCAGATCGACTCCAGACCTTCATGAAATGGTAGTGCTTTAATGTACTTATGATAACATGAACAAACACACTAGTTGTTCATACAATTTTCGAAAGTTCCCCTCGATTTCTCTAAGATGCCATAATCAGATCCTGGTGTCCTTATCAGGGGACTCCACTGCGCATATCTACTTCACAACAAAAAAAATTTATCAAAATCGGCCCATAAACGACGGAAAAATCGCTGAACGTACATAAAAAAAAGCATATATACGGTCGAATTGAGAACCTCCTTCTTTTTTGAAGTCGGTTAAAAAATAACAATCGTGATAGGTTTAGGTATTACCATCAAGTTCAAATCGAACTGGCAAAGAATAGTCCGTTAAATGAGAACCTACTGTAAATGTATTCAGACGTATACCTATTCTGTGGAAATTAAAAGACTTTCAATAAAACTAAAGACTAGCAATAAAACTAAGTAGCCCTGCCATGGACAATCAATGTTACATTTAAATTACTTTATATTCAAGCATTACCGGTTGCAGAATGGATCATGTGCACATGCATAAGCTAAAGTTACTACAAACACTAGCTTTCAGTCGTATAGTCCTTATTGAAAACAACGGCATGCATTCGTAAAATACATATTGATGTACACAGAGCGCGGCGGAAGCCCTCGGTCGAACTGTAATGGATTAATATGCACGAATAACGCCACAAACAAGTCCGCTCGAAATGTCACGTTGCAACCGTGGCAAAGTTTTAACTGATACCCCATGGTCAATAGGTATGTATAGGTATATCATACTCGTACACGTCAATTTCATCATTGTGACATTCATATAATTATCGAGACTTCGATTCGAGTATACATAGAGTCGTCTCTATGTCACGTATATTCTTCTACATCGTCTTTATGCATAATCTTGATCTATTTTAGGATACATCACGTGTAGGTGAAAACATTTCTTGTATATTTTATACTATAACTAGAGAACCGCCCGCGCTTCGCTTCGGGACCCGTAGGTAACAGACGCGTAGGTCCCGTTCCCATAGGAATCTCGGCTAAAAAGTAGCCTATAATTATGATCTGGAACATCAAAAATAACGTTTGCCTATGGCAAGTAAATTATATGTAGTATTTGATAGCGTGATTAAAAACTTGCAAATTGCAAATGAACTAACGCCATCTATTAACAACATTCGGAACTAAATATCTAGCAACTAACAAAATATCGATCTTCCCATGGGAATGAGATGTTTTTCCGCGGTAAAAAGTAGCCTACGTCGCTCTCCACACCCCTAACTATCTCCACACACATTAACCATACCATATAATAGCCAAGTTGCGACGTGAAAGCGTCACAAACAAACAAACAAACACACTTTCACATTTATAATATTAGTATGGAAGTATGGATTTAAATGATATCATTATATTTTTTACTTATAATACAAATTCGTATGTAGGTAGGTACGTTGCTTAGATGCTGCACTCATTTAAAGTAGATACGTGACAACGTTTTGACTCTAAGGGGTACTCACGATTTATATTGTTTTTAAAGGGATGTCCAAACTTTTTGCTGTTCTTGTAGTTTTTGTTTTGATCTTAATTTTACAAAAATTAGATTGTTACCATGTCTTGATGTTGCTACATCGTCTCATTGTCAGGATACCTACGCTATTTTTCAATATCGAATAATATTACAGTTAGAGTAACTTTTTATGACCGACTACCTATAGAATAATCACCACAACCCCTTTAAAGATATTGTATCCAACTTATTTGCATACATCATGGTCACGGCGATGTTTAGTGGATGCGATGAGAAAAGTTTGTAATCAATATGTCTTACCTTGTCCTTCCCAAGTTCTTAAACTGTCTCCATACCAAGTTTCATCTACATAATACATATATGTCGGGTCAACGGATTAGATATGAAAAGATAGGACAGAGACAGAAGCATACGCATTTTCGCATTAACGATTATAATTTGTACTGCGTACTAATATGTACATTAAATTTAATGATATGAGTCTGTAAGTATGAATATTTGCTAGTAGGTAACTACTCTCTTTCGACCATAAAAGAAACGCTTTTGATGACCATAACATATTTTTAGTGTTTCAGCGGTGGAATCAGAAAGAAACCAATTACAATGCCGGTCTACTATTTCTTAACCGACTTCAAAAAAAAGAGGAGGTTCTCAATTCGTTAGGTGGTAGAGCCTAGAGTTCGCCCGGGGTAGGACCACCGCCCGCCAAGGTACTCAGTACCATTCCTACCGTCATAATAATTGTTTTTAAGAGCAATTGTGTTCCGGATAGGAAGGTTTGTGGAGCCGGTTTCACTTTTTTAGAGGCGACCATCTCAGACCTCAGGGGTAGCAACGCATCTGTGAACGAATTGGAACAAGACTCATACTAACAATAACTAATTGGACTATTACTAACATTAACTAACAGGACTAATTATCACTAACATACCCTGTCCTCGCACTTATTAACAAACTAACCAACTAATATTCTAACACCATCTACTAACTGGACTAACCATCCTAGTCCCTTTGAGTCTAGTTCTAGGTCGGTCACAGTTGTTATGGGCGGCAGGGGAAGGGTGGTACTGCATGCTCGTTTGCTATCTTAATTCCATAAAAAAAAAAAAAGTTTTTTTTTGTCTTATATTATATGTATGATTGTATGTGTTCCCTCATACTGGGTGAACCGATTTCGATATTTCTTTCGACATTCGAAAGCTATATAATGACTGCCGTAACCGTGTGGTCTCATTTTAATTTGAACGACATCTGATTGTCATTTTTTGAGTTACTATCAATAATATGAATTTAATTTATGCTAACTTTTGACTGGGTGTTCCGATTTTGATGATTCTTTTTTTGTTCGAAAGGTAGTGCTTTTCGTGTTTAAATTACATTTTCCTTTATTAATTACACAAGTTAAGCAGTCACATAACCTCCCATCTACGTATGATGTGGAATTCTTCAAGAAGAGAATGACAATAGGCTTTTACGAAGTTAGTGGTCTCAACGTCAATGACTTCAAGCATTCTTACTTTCACAAAATATTAAAAAAAAGTAACTGTTACGAGAACTGAACCCAAGACCATTTGTGTTGCTGGCAAGCTCACCCACTCAGAGTACAAGTTCCCAAATGAATAGAGAAAATGCAGCGAGCGTGATAAATAACAATAACTTTTGTTTGAAAACTGCCAACTCTAATCTAATCTAAGTTTGTATTGATTACTTTGTTGAACTTTGCCACTATTAGTACAAAGGCTAGTTTAAGAAATATTTTCCGGTTTAAGTTAAATACTTGTTGAGTATTGTTAGACCGTGAATCGGAAGCAATTATAATAGTTGAACTACTGCCAACCAATGTTGGTTCTAAATAAATGGAAACGTTGAAATGTTTATTTTTGCATTTAAAATGAATGTCAAATAAAAATTTGCTATTAACAATGATATTGGGCATTTTTGCGACGAATATTTTAAGTGGGCACGTACTTTATATTTAAATTTTGGAACAAAAATAATTTAAGCCTATTTGGTCCTTAACTTTTAATGTTATATATTGATGACCATTAATAATACTTATTTAATAGGTACATACATATAACATGTTAAATGGATAACTGGTTCTTTATTTTAAATCGCTGGCATTTTTTGATTTTTTTAATACACTTAAATATACTTACAGTAGATATTACATAGTGACACCTCCGATGTCTTGATTCTTATGTGCATAAACGAAGTAAAGAACATTTATGTTATTTTATTCGTAGGTGCCTTACGTATACATTTTATATGCTTAAGTATACTTAAACCTTATACATTTATAAAAAGTAATATAAAATTACAATACATATAAGTATAAATTCATACTCCCACAAAATCATGGGTGACTTAAAAATAACATTTGTGTAATATCACTGTTGGACTTAAGTGTATATCTATTTGAATTTTCAAACGTTGCTTTCCATTACCTAAAAACGATTTCATATTCATTTATTTCGAATAACATAGCATAGGTATATTTTCATAAACACTGAAATTATTAACTAACGTTAGTTAAACTGACTTCAGTTTGAAACACCACTATTTTAGAATAGAATAGAATAAACATTTATTTCTTCAAGTTAGCACTACAGTACAAAATAAACTTACTACTATCATTATTTTACATATAATTAATTGGTTTAATAACAGTAGTACACACTTGACGAAATGGGGGCACACTCAGCAATGGCCGCAGAAAACCACGGCCGCTGGTTTTCAGGGTAACCCCAATTCGTGTAGTTCGACCAGTGACTTAAAAATAAACATATTTATTAACTAAATAACTAAATGCTTATCTTATAGAACACAATAACTAAACAAAACACAGCAAAACAAATGGAACATTTCAATGTTGTGTAGGGTACACATGAACGATGAATGATGATGATGAATGGTTGGTTACACACGAACCTCATATTTTACCTTTGTACCTATGTTTTTAACTAAAATGAACTTAAACTATAAAATAAAACCAATTTATAAATTATATTATTACGAAGCAAAACAAAAAATAGCATAAGAAACAGTAATTTCAACAAGTTCTGCTCAATCCGACAGATCCCGCAATCCCGTGTGTGAACGTTGTGCGTTGTGCACGTATATGTGTGCGTACGTGTGTGTGTGTGTGTGTGTGTGTGTGTGTGTGTGTGTGTGTGTGCGCGCGCGCGTGTGTGTGTGTGAGTGTGTGGTGTGCGTGTGTGTGTGTCCCCGTCATAAACTATTGTTGTTAGTGAGAAATTAATAAATGCATTTTATCAATTCTGTAGGGCGCGTAACTCTCCTTGAAGTACCCCTGGAGAGTTCTCAAGACGTTGCTCTCGTTTATGAGAAGTTCTGGATGGTTCGACGAACCTGCCGAAGCTCTGATACTGCCAGACTGGAACCAGATGTGCTCTCCGAATCACGAACGATAGCTGATTGTTCGACATAATATGACATGCTACTTGAACGCCCGCGTGCTATGCACCCCCCCCCCCCCCCCCATCTCTCTGCGATCCATCTTCGCGTCAACTACCAAGGTGATATCGGTTTATTTTTATGGATTTTCTTTCTCGTGCCCCACCTCCATGGTCTATTTGCCGCCCACGTGCAGTGCATGCCTTGCACACCCGCTTACGGTGGCCCTGGTTGCTTTATTATATTAGTGCAACAATGACTTTTGCTCTATCATATCAACCATGCTTAAACCTTGAAATGTTTATATTGTGTTAATGCATTGGGTCCGATTACGTGTGTAACCGGCCGTAATAATATTCAGTAATACATACAGACCGTGCGAGAACTAAATTAATCATAAACAATTTATAGCGCACTACAATAATTAAAAGCTGATACATTAATTTTATGCATATTACTATATTGTAATAGATACGTAGAGGTAGTTGTAGTACCTACGTTACAAGGCTACGTCAGCGTAGCACTACGTAGTACTGACTGCTACGTAGTAATAATATGAATAAAATTGTTTCTGCTCCCTTTGGATAAAGTGTCAATAATCATCGTCATCAATCAATATATAAAACTCTTGCGCTACTGAGTGATTGGTTGATAGATAACGCACAGCTGAAATTTTGAACGCAAGAATCTTAAATTTGGCATGTATAAGTCCTTGGGGAGCGTAGGGTAGCTAAGAGAGGATTTTTTAAAATTCCCGCTCTAAATGTATAAAAAGGGGGAAACACAAACAAAAAATCTACGTGGGCGAAGCCGCACGGAGACAGCTAATTAACTGATATTACGGTTCATGCTTGGCATAAAAACAATAGCATTTAATTAATACCAAGCTTCAAGCAAAAACCGCAGCTCAAATGACTTTAAAGTTGGAGCGCAGTTAAACGGACTCAGTGAATAGAATTCCGTTACTTATCCAAACTCGTTTACACTTTTTGAGACGACCATCTCAGTCAAGGGTAATAATAGCAACACATCTGTAATCGAATTTTTTTCATGGAATTAAGATAGCAACGAGCATGCAGCACCACCTTTCCTCTGCCGCCCATAACAACCGTGACCGACCTATAGAACTATGCTCAAAGGGACTAGGATGGTTAGTCCAGTACGCAGATGGTGTTAAAATATTAGTTGGTTAGTTTGTTAATAAGTGTGAGGACTAGAACGAAACTTACTAACTGAACAAAACCTAACTGGACTATTACTAACAACAACTAACAGGACTAACTGTCACTAACAGTCCCTGTCCAAGTCCTTACACTTATTAACAAGCTAACATTCTAACACCGTCTGCTAACTGGATTAACTGTCCTAGTCCAGAATTAGATATTGTTCTATTTGTTGAAGTGTTAATGATGGAATAAATGTTTCTTTCTTTCTTTCTATACATGTGTTACAGTCGTCGAAGTGCCTGCGGGAGTGAAATGGTGATGCTGCATGTTCGTTTTCTACTTTAATTCCATAAAAACCAATGCTAAGCTGCAAGTAAGAACCGCAGGTCCACTGATTTTAAAATTGTAGCGCAGTTTAACGTAAATAGAATTTTTCGGCGCGACGGCAGGATTCGAACACTTTAAATATATTAGGTAGAGACTAACTACGTTAGTTGATTTACACTATTCTGTCGGGAATGAAGTTGCGCAATTAATTAAGGAAACAGTAGAAGACAAGTACTCGTATTAATACTTATTGAATATTGTCAACGTTTAATTATATGGAAACCCCACAATAATGTAAAGGAATTGAAATAGTTAAGTGTAATTTTTAATGGTTCTGTCAGTAATTGGAAATGGAAATGTTTTTACTTAATGACAAATGAATTTCACTGTAAGAAATAATTATTGAGTTACGTTCTATACGAATGAAATTAAAGGCTATTACTCTTTAATAACTTCCTCTAGTATAGCTATAATATTTTCTTGTCTGTAGCCAATTTCAAGCTGAGTACCTATCCGGTTTTGCTTGACATAAAATTGTACCATCATCGAAAAGCAATGCAAAAATTCCATAGAATAACAAGAAATAGTTCTTACTTAGCTTGTAAGACGACCCGAATTATACATACAGATAGTGTGTTTTATAAAAACCCCTAAAATTAAAGGTGTAAAGTTAAAGTTTACGAGCCGGATGGCGCAATGGTTAGCCGGATCGCCGTCTCGAGGGTCCTGGGTTCAATTCCCAGCGAGGCGGCAATTTGAATGATGAGTTTGAATGAATGAGTTCTCGGTCTGGGTGTGTGTCCTTGTCTTGTGTGTTGTCCGTGGTACCCGCGACACAGGGAATCCTAGTGTGGGGCTATGGGTGTGAAGAGTTATTATTTATTTAAATAAAACCTTTTAAATGCATGCATTATGGAACCTCACAATCTTCGAACTCTATTTTTCATTAATTTTTGATGTCCTTTAAAAATAAGTTTAAAAATCTATTTTCATATATAAAAATTAATGTAAATGTATGTCATTAAAGAATCGTAAACTATGCATTTGATTGTGATGATTTTTAAAAAAGTTGTTGTGCATGAGCCCACAAAGATTTCTGAGGTGGTACGACCAATCGTCGACAGATGGCGCCACTGTCATTCCATATAATTTCATATATTGCCGAGTCAATTCCTGCTGAATAAAAGTGTATTAGTCTGTATCCTGGAATTCCTGCAGGATCGGGTTCCACGCGGGAAAAACCTACACTTCGTATCATCACATTGTCTTTAAAAGTTCAGTACAAGAATAACTGCAAATACCCAACATTGACATTGACTTCTATATAGGTAATTATGTTTTACGCCTTCCCAATTGAATCCAACTAATATTTATCCAGACTACTAATTCGACTCGTTTCTGGGTACCGGTGCAAGCTTGCAACCAGTTCACGAATAGCGTTTGTTCGTTCAAAAAGTATTTCGTGCGCTAAAGTGCTTACAGCACGTATCTGCTATCACAATTGAAATCTGTAGATAGTTTCCACTAAATGTAACCGAATCATTTGTTTATAGGTTATGTACTTAAAGACTGAAAGGTATAACTATAAGAAAGCTGTATGTGTATTCCTATTTTACGTATCTACCTAGTAGGTAGATATATTATGTTATTTACAGGATTCATTATGATTAGACTGAAAACGGAAAACGACAAAATACGGTTAAAATTATTAGCACAAGGGAATCTATTACTGGTAAAAATAACTACTATCCTATGTCCTTCCAGAGTATCAAA
Source organism: Hesperia comma (assembly GCA_905404135.1). Taxonomy (NCBI): domain Eukaryota; kingdom Metazoa; phylum Arthropoda; class Insecta; order Lepidoptera; family Hesperiidae; genus Hesperia; species Hesperia comma. The sequence continues at coordinate 7,253,445 of FR990018.1, forward strand.
CTATCTCCGTAGCAAAGTTAATCTAAAGCGGTTCAGCGGAATTAGCGTGAAAAAGGAGCAGACAGACAAACAAAGTTACTTTAGCACTTATATAATAATATTATTGAGGTTTATCGTTATTATGGCAAAGGAAAAACGTTTGCCTTATTTAATGTGTTAGCTTGTACACAGTTTATTGTATGGAAGTCTTAAAGAATACTTCAAGCTGAACGCAAGTGATGAGCTAATAATCGATTACTAGGAGTACACTGGAAGAAGGTCAATTGGGCTGACTAGGCGAGCATCCACTTGTATTGACGCAGCGAATTGACGCCTCTTAGCGCGGTCCGAGTGGCATCCGTGCACGACTTACCTCGACGAATCGAGGGTAAGTCACTTTAACTGCTCATTTTGAGGCTTACCACTTATTTGTTTGTTTAGAAATAAGTATGGCTTCATATGTAGCCTGATGCAGGGCTCGCTTGTCTTCAATAGGATCTGTGGAACCACAGCGCTCCTGTGCGTTTACATGGAGCGACAACAATAATTGGGAAAGCGGTAGCTACATTTTTTGCGCATATTTACTTATGAATATATTCTGTTATAGTAATACATTCAGTAGTAACAGTAACGTCCTGGCAGTTGCTGCTTCTAAAGCGAAATATTTACTTGCAAATGCTACAAAAGCAGAAGTTACAGTGTTTTTTTTAAGATTTGACACATAACTTTATACTTGTAATATTAAAAGCCGCGTTTGGAATGTAGGAAATGAGTTTTGAAAAAGAAGAAAACCTATTTGGAAACCTATATTGCCGGTAATTGTAAGTGTTTGAGTTAAACGGAATACCGGTCAAAACAGAAAGAAGGTACCTACTATTATAATTCTGTCATGTATTTTACTTAAGACGATTTACAGGTATACAGAGTGAGTGAGGTAGAGGAATTACAGTACTCGCCAACATTATTAAATTTCCGAACACCAAATATGAAACAGATACAAATGTCTCGAAGAGGGTTCTGTTTATTGTTTCTCGATTAGAAAGCAAATATTATCAAACGTCCATTCGGAGGGGATTTTGTCATATTCCACCCCTAAAGGGGCTAAAATAGGGGTTTAGAGTTTATTTGAAAATCAGTCGACAGTATACGTCCAAGCAGCAATACAACGGCTAGTCTAGGATCAAATAGAACAAAAAAAACCGGCCAAGTGCGAGTTGGACTCGCGCACGAAGGGTTCCGTACCATTATGTATAAAACGCCAAAAAAATCTGGCCTTTTGTATGAAAACCTCACTTAAATATTTAGTTTTGTAGCCACATATTAGCCACAAGCGGCGCCATCTCTTGGACCGACAGGTAACTAAAAGCGTCGGAGGCGTCGTAGCCAGCAGATGGCGTTGCTTGTCGCTAATACATCGAAGCCATATTTCGACTTAAATATTTATTTGATTCTGTTTTTTAGTATTTGTTGTTGTAGCGGCAACAGAAATACATCATCTGTGAAAATTTCAACTGTGTAACTATTACGGTTCATGGGATACAGCCTGGTGACAGACGGACGGACGGACGGACGGACGGACGGACGGACGGACGGACAGCGATGTCTCAGCAATAGGGTCCCGTTTTACCCTTTGGGTACGGAACCCTAAAAAGCAGTAGACAATAATAATATTGGTTGTAACTGGAAGAAATCTTAATTCATTTATGGGGCCGCAGAGATGAGCTATTTCTATTGTGACTTCACCCGATTGACGGCCTACTAGCTTGAGCACAGGTATGTGCTAATCATGTAGAAAGACTAGAGTATCGTCCATCACATTGCTTTACTGCGGATTGTTGGAGGATTTAGTGGCCATTCCAGTTTAAACCTACGGATCCCCTATCCTACTACCGATCGCACTTACTGTTACTAAACTGCGTCGATTACTTTGACTCCGCAAGCAAGCAAGGCGCGTGGGCTATGAGTACTTCAAGAGATGTTCCTATTGATTTTGCTAATTAGCGAGCATCAAAAAGATACCTTAAAAAGACAAAAGACGAGGTTGTTTTTATAATGTACAAAGTTGAAAATTCCATGATAAACATAATTCTTTTTATACAACAAATCTAAGTATTCTATTTCTTTATGACGTAGTTGTATGAAAAAGATTTTTAATATATATGCAAAATGATACATTAAAGTGGAGTTTAAAAACTCCATTAGCCCCAACGGATCTGTTGACTGATAGCGTTAAAATATGAATTTATCCCAGTAGAACCATAAACTATGACGGCTGGCTGCAAAACCTGACCTGCAAAAAGAGTAAAATACTTATTCGTAGTGAATCTGAGAACTAGTAACTTGCCATTAATGGTTATCAGAAACATGCATCTGACAAAATAAGTTGTTATATTTAAATTATGAGTTTTTCTATTCAAATCATGCAGTTGATTTATTCAAGAATGCATTATGTTATTGTAGTTACATTAATAGAAATTGGAATTCCGTGAAATAATTAGTGTTTGACTTTACCGGGTTACAAGATAGACGCTTCATTTTATATATGTACCTAGTATGTATTGTAAACCTCATTTTAACTCGAACAAGTTATTAATTAAGTAAATCTGTTTGACTGTGTATTCAGAAGTATTGGTTTATATTTCCCAGGAGAAATTATATCGTTAATAAATCGTTTAATATTTTTTGCGATGCCATCTCCTATATTTAATCTCCGACGACAAAAAAGTTTTCATGAGTTCATTAGTGTAAGCATTTATATGCATTGTGAGTGTAACTGTGCCAATGTACCTTGTAAATTAATTTAGGACTTAAGTAGATCAAGTATTTTAGGGTTAAAGCTGATCAAAACGAGAATGATCCAATATGCTATCCTATTCAATTATTCCTTCAACAGTTTCTAGTAGCCTGACCGTATGGTACTACTAGAAACCATAAGTACCGTATGGACTAGTCGGTATGGGTCGAACATTTGTTCAAACTTGGGTTGGCGGATAACCTATAATCCTAACTAACTAACCTATAACCTATAATCCTACTAATAAATCCGCACTGGATCAGCATGGTAGACGTTGCTCTAGGAGGTTGCTCCTCAGGTATGAGGTGAGAGAACCATTAATAACTAGAACCCAAACAAACCTTTAATTTACCTGAAATGAAAATCATCAAATCTGCATGTAAAGTAAAAAATGCGTCACTTGATGCTGTATTGCGCTCATTCGCTATTGAATTAGAATTTGAATCACGTTCCGAATACAGTTGGATATTGATTTTAATACTGCGTTGCTCTCATCGAACGATGGAACTTTCCAATACGGAGCTACAAGATTCGACGCAACGCGACTAAAAAACTTCCTTTCAATAGTCGTAAAAGTATTTCCTTTGACCTATATACATATGTATGCTTTTATGGCATCGTGATGTGATTAATAGATTGAAGCATTTTCGCTAATGTTGTTAAAATATAATATGGTACGATATACTCGTAGTATACGATACGTTATGACGTTACACATGATTGTATGGTTAAAGGTTTGTGCATCTGGCATGCTTAAACAACTGAACAGATTTGAAACCGGTTACGGTCTGTATAGCTGCAACCCCTTAATGACCCACTACTGAGCACGGGTTTCTTCTCATTATTGAGGAGGCCTAGAGCATACTCACGCTGAGATTATATTGCTGGATATGGTCTGCATAGTCATTTTAATTTTGTGACTTGAACTTGCTTGAGTGTTTGTTTGAGTCTGTAGGTATATCTTATTTTACATAAATCTCAGTTCCGAGAATACAGCTTAGGCTGAACTTGAAAACTCGGCTAACTGATAAACGACTAAGTTATAGAAAATATAACAGAATTGAGTAAGTAAAGTAAAAGTGCCAGAGTCGTTAGTAATAAAGTACCTAATAATAAGATTACAAGGGAAATAAAGAAACTTATACACACAACTCCAATGTTGGGAGTTCCTGTGTCGCTGGTAGTCTAACCCATGATTTAAATAGGACACCAATAGCCCGATAACCCGAGATCAAATATTTATCTGACACATATACGGTATACCTATACCACAACGGGGAATTTAACTAGTCACTATCAACTGATCTACAGGTTCATCTAAGAAGCTCGTTTATTACCTTAAAATAGTACTATTTTCTTTAAAAAAGTGCTCCCTTCAAAGCTCTAATAAAATACAAAGCTAGTCACTAACCATAACATTTGGAATTCGTCTAGATGAATGGAATCGCTTTCATAACCCTAATAACATTCAGATACGCTTTAACAATCAAATTCAAATTCAAATATTTATTTCTTCGAAGTAGGTTTTTACAAACGCATTTCGAAAGTCAAGTTATGCCATCGCTTCAACAAATCCCTACGGTGGGTGGACTTGGAAGAAGAAGCGGCAAGAAACTTCCAAGGAGTCTTTTTTTTCTCTTTCTCCACTCACAGTACAGGTTGCACTTAGTACTAATTACGGCTAACTTTTAAAACAATACATACCTACTTACAACTAATTACAGTTTTACACATACGAACATGAGTGGAACCGGTCGCGGATGTCTATATCCAAGCATCCTTGTCATTTATGTATTCATCGATTGTATAATATACTTTCTAAGTAAGCTGTGTTTTGACATGTTTTGACATCAATCGAAGATTGTTATTATGAAAGATAACACAAAATTATTACCTAAAGACGTTTAGAATATAGAATGATATCATATGAGTCTCATAAGCCCGAATTGCGAAGGATATAGGTAATATCAATGAAGACAATAAAAAGAATAAAATCGTCATTATCTTAGCCTTTACCATGACATGACTACGACCATAGTTTCTACTAATGTTAAAATGTTAAATTACCAATGACAAATTCCATAAGCGATGGCTTTGTTTGGAATAAACGTTTCATTATTTCAATGGTCGTTTTAATTAGGTTGTATTAGATTTTAAATGGACGATCCAATACGAAACATCAATCCAAATTAAAACTAACATTCATTATTTTATCATTCATAGATATAGGAATATACCAGTCCTTTCTGGTTATTGGAAATTTCGTCCATTGCTACCTTTTAAAGTTATCATCGAGTTGTATCGAAGTCTGCTCCTGCAAGGCAGACGACAGTTTAATTAGTGAGGCGGGACAAATGTTCCCCTCAACACTCCCTTCCCTCCCGGTACACCCTACACCACAGCTTCTGTATGGACTAAACTTGTTTTAATCGTGACAAGTGTTTTCAGTTCGCTCACGTATATCAAGCTTCTTTTGGCATTTAATGAAGTTATGACAGTTTTTACACAACTGGGTATACAGTTAACTATAAAGCCTGATTTACAATATCTAAATAAAAAATGTTTTTAACATATTAACTATTTTTAACATCTACATTCATTGTTTTTAGAGGATTCCTATGTTGTAGCAGAAATTCTTCACTCTCAAGTGAATGCTCTTTTTATCAAGATATTTGTTAAGTTCACACATACAACACCAAAGGCATTCCATTCTTTCAAGACGGAAGAGAAAACAAAGAAAGGACAATGTCAAATATCCATAGTAAGTTTGGCCAAATATTTATTCGTCATGGACAGTGAAGATTCTTTCATATTATTGTGTAGTTTAATGCCGAAAATCATCGTGTTTTCCACTTTTATGTTGAACTTCTAGAAAAAAAATTATTAAGACTTTTAAAAACTGAGGTTATCGATTATTTACGGAGCGAAAATTAAACAAAAGTTATACCGTAAATAAATAGTTTTATTCTCATAGCCCGGCGGCTTGCGTCGATCCTAAGGCTGGAAACAGTGCTCGACCGACGGTCAGCGCTGACCGTCGGTCAGCGTAGCAGTATCTATGCAAGTCTATGAATGCGCACAGAGCTACGCTGACGGTCCGCGCGTCGTTTGGTACGCGCGTACGGTCAGTCGAGCCGTCGGTTTGGCTCGTCGGTCGCGCGTACGTCGGTCGACCGACGAGCTATTGTATGGTATAGTTCACCGTCAGCGTAGCACTCGCAACCGACGGTCAGCGCTGACGGTCAGGACGTACGGTAACGGTACGGACGTACCGTCAGTCGAGCACTGTACCCCTATTATGAGTTGTTGTAGTAAACGCAAAGGACGTTACTATTGATGCTATCGTGAAAACGCTGCTTTAATAGTAAATGCGCATAACTCTATTAAATACAGTACTTGCGGTCATGTTTTACTTACAATTTGGTATTACGAGTCACAAATTTGACAGATGCTATAGTAAATTACGTTACCCGTAGTAGTTACGGCACTCACGCTATTTTCTAAGGTGAAAAGTCACTATCGAAATTAAATGTCATTAAATATTGCTGTATATTTAAACAAAATCATGGCTAGGCACTATTTTGCTTGGCAAATGATTCACGCAACCGAACGCAGAGATGAAAATAATGAAATTTTGAACTTGCGAGATCAACAAAATATTTAGCAACCTTTGATGTTTTAAATGTCTAGATTGAGCGTCGCCCTACAATGAAAACAAAAAAAAACAAGGCAACATTATCAAGCATGTGTGCGTGCAGACGATATTTTACCCGTTCGTCTATTGTCTATGTGTGCGTAATGATATTGTTAGGAGAAGAGTGACGTATTTCCTGTCAGTATGAAGCTATGAAGTCTATATAAGCGTTGGCGAGCTCAGTCTGCGGGCAATTCACGTCGAGTTCACTTGGCAAGGGGAACCACTGCTCGTTTGAATGGTTAAACTAAATATCCTGTCATTTAAATTTGCGTGTAATTAATTGTTAAATGTGATTTTTATTTTGCGTTCACTTCTAGTTGCTAAAAATATAAAAATTGTGGCTAACAGTTAGCCACAATTTTTTGACACGTTTTCGCGGATTCGATGTCCCATCTAGATATTTAAAACATCAAAGTTAGCAACACTTTGACACCACAGTTTGACACTGAATGCGACTGACGCAGAACGCTAATGTAATTAAATTGAAAAGGTACCAAACCGCCATTAATTCCACTCTTCTTTCACATTTCCTAATTTAGTCGGGTTATAGAGCATCCATAGACTTGTTTTTTTAATTTCACAAATGTTGGCTCGCTGGCCAGGGTCTCGTTCTATCCTTGTTGACATCATAATAAAAGAATGAGAGAGGTATTACTCATGGATGCCAACATAACGTAACGGAAACTGTACCGTCTCACGTCTTTACGATACCCGCTGTAGTTTCATTTCCAAAACTCATAATAGCTCATAATGTAACTACAGTATTAGACTATTCGATCGTAACCGCTAGAGGCGCTGTACGGATTCTCATACAAATTCTAAACGTTAACTGCAATAGTAACAGTTTGACGTTTACTACAACAACTCATAATAGAGGCACTGTTTCCAGCCTAAGCGATCGACAAAGTTAAGCAACAGCGGGCGCGGTCGGTAGTCGGATGGGTGACCGCTAGTGGCAAAATTTCTTGAGCGCTTCCGTGCTTCGGAGGGCACGTAAAGCCGTCGGTCCCGGTTGTTATCGATTGATAGCAGTCGTTAAGCCATGTCGAAGGCCTGCGGGCGGCTTGAAAACTTTCGACACTGGGTTGGCCACTAACCCCTCCACCAATCCGCATTGGAGCAGCGTGGTGGAGTATGCTCTAGGCCTCCTCAGTAATGAGGAGAGACCCGTGCTCAGTAGTGGGCCATTAGTGGGTTGTAGCTTAGCTTTTTAGCTTAGCTATTCTTATCCATTATTATCATCAATTTCGTTATCAAAATCTATCAACACACACACAAAAACTCTATCACACATATACACAAAAACACACTATACACAAAAACTCGGCAAATAGGTACACAACAAGATGTCAACTCACTGACAGAAGACATAATCTGACATAAGCATACCATTACAAGACTATTAATTAGGTGACCAATCGTTAGGGAAAATCGATTTTTTGAATTTAGTTTTAATATTCTTTAAAAATACTAAATGTATTGTATTTATAATAAATACGATGAACTTATTATTAAGGTGAAAATAATTATTAAATAAAAGGCAATTGTGCTGTCTTTAACCACGATTTAACTACTTAGTGATAAATCAAAAACTAAGAATTAAATCGTTTAATTGGATTAATCGATAACAGAGGCAGAACCTGTGTTACCTACACACTAAAATATTTTTATTAAAAATTAAATTGGAACCGGAACATTCAATAACATTGGAATGCTTATTAGAATGAATATGTTTTTGGGGAGTTCTGGAAAAGAACTAAATATTTATTAATAAGTTTCAATTATGTACCTATATGAATTGTTGTTTTTAATAAGTTAGTGTCCGTGTGAATTTAGTATAGTTGTGTAAGCCGAAACCTGACATTGTTCTTTAATGAAAACATAAGCCCACCTACTACAGGTCACGCGTGTCTTCTTAGAACCGAGGAAGCCGACTACATTCTTTATCACACTACTCCGGATGCTAGTACTAGTGCGGATTGGTAAGATAATGCCCTGTTTACCTTACATATTAATATATTAAGTTTGGTACACTACAGTAAAAGTTTAAGTTGCTCCAAAATTAGTTTTCATTCAGGCGGTGAATACATCAACATCGCTTATTCGGAGCTACGAGTACATTGGAGTTGGAAGGAAGTTATTAAGCGCTGACCTAATAATTCTGCTGTGTTGATTGAAAACTCGTTTACTAGTTCAGAAGCAATGTTCAATAGGAAACCAATGAAATTTGAAATTAAAATTGAAATGAATTACGCTTTCATTTCTGCACATGTAATCGTTATTGCACACAAATTGTTACAATTGCTTTTTTATGGAATTACGGTACCGAAAGACCATGAAAAACCACGCTGGCTGCAGCCTAATACCCTATCTATGTCCTGCCATGTCCCGCTGAAACCCATGACAATTGTGACCTATCTAGAATAGGACTCAAATAATATTTTCAACACACTTGCTCGTAAAGTTGCTATTTTTTCTTTAGTCTTACGCCCGGAATGCGGTTTATTACACACTAGTGCGTTTTACTTTTCATTGCCGCACTAGTGTTTTTCTTATTCCACTTTTTTTTAATATCCGTAAAGAGGTTGTTACCAAAAGATTTATTATTTTGTAAATAAATAAACTTGTTGTACTTAGTCAAAATCTGATATGATAAGATTATACTTCATCTAATTATCTATTAAAGCATTTAAAAAATACAATATTTTAAATCATTAATTACCGTAAATTCTTATTAGAAATACATAATTATTTAGTTTAATATATTGTGGCTGAATGGCGGTGTTCGGTGCCTCTGAACTTAACCTGCGCGCGCATAGTTATTCAACCAAAGATACGGCGCGCGTAAAAATAAACCTCCGCGCCATTTTGTGCTAACATTTGTTCGTTTATAATTTGCTGATTTGTGACTGAAAACTAATTGTTTTTTTCCTCGCAAGTGTGTTGAAAAACGTCGTATGATACGCGTGTGCTTTGTTCATTACAGTCTTGGCTCTATTACAGCCCTCGCCTTGCGGCTCGGGCTATGCAATACCGCCTCAACTGTAATGACCAACTTCGCGTACTTGTATCATAATGTACTATTCCAGTTGTAGCTTAGGCTATAAGATGTAAGGTACTTTATTCAACTTGATCCAATCTCCTAGTGCTCATTGTGCATCTTGTTGCACAACAGACGAGGCTATGGTCATGGTCTCTACTGTCAGAGATCGCTAGACTGTACCTTTACCACCCAGATGGTAGGATTTTTTGACTTACCAGGTCATTTACCACCTTCCATCAAAAATGAATTGTAATTCTTTTTTACCCGACTGCGTCAGAAGGAGGGTTATGTTTTTCGAGTGTATGTATGTATGTATATTTGTATGTTTGTATGTATGTCCATTTATTTGTGGTGCCCCACAGCCCAAACGGTTGAACGGATTTAGACATATAAGGTATTGTTGAATTCGTCAGAACTGTGAAAGTGTCATAGGCTATATGAATTTTCAAAATGGCGCCCGAAAGTGGAGGAAAAAGAGGGGATAATCTTGAGTTTTTTGCTATCTTAACAATATGGATATCAAATGAAAGAGCGTGAAAAGACCTTCTCAAAAATATATATATCATATAACGTTTAGGCACACGTTTTAACACAAATTGTCAAAAACCATCCCAAAAAGTAGAATTTTTCGGCGAAAACACTAAAAAGTCTGAAATAAAAATATTATTATAAAAACAAAAAACCCGACTGCTTACAAAAGAACTCAAAAGAAAAAACAAATGTCACAATATCAACATAAAATACTTCATGGTGCTGCAGGCGGGGACAAACAATACTGTTACCTACGGGTAAAAAAAAGATTTATCACAAGTACTACGTTTGTCACCGCATGCTGCAGCATGAAGTATTTTATGTTGATATTGTGACACTTGTTTTTTTCTTTTGAGTTCTTTTGTAAGCAGTCGGGTTTTTTGTTTTTATAATAATCATCTAATTCCTTCTCAGTGCTGTAAAGAAAATAAAAATAAAAATGTTTTTATTGATTAAAACAAGGCAAGACAAGACACATACATAATACCTACGGGTCCTTCTCATTTTAGCCGATAATACATCGATCCCATCTTTTTTGAAACCTTGCTTAGGAACCTTAATTTGGGGTAACGTTTACCATTTGTCATTAGGTACTTACTCGGGACGTAATAAGTATATACTTTTCCCAAGAATTGGGCTATCCGTGCACAGGAATAAATAAATAGAGTGGAAAATAGTTTAGTGGAACGTTAAAATAGGTTTAACTATTATGAGCAAGAATTTTTATTTGCCTTCCACTGCCAGAAACAAGACTGATTATGTATAACTGTGTTTGCCTATAGACTTCCTACCTGTAGACTATTTGTTTGTGGAAGTGCATAAATGAAGTTTTCCAACAAGGCAATCGGAATTCATATGAAGCCGTTTCTGCTCCCGAATGGCGCTGTCATAAACGTGCAAAATCAGCTTAATGTGTTTGATCAAAATGATAGCCTTAATTCTTCTCATTTTAAGAGTATTGATGATCTTGAGTAAGTTGACAGACAACCAAAGAACATGTTACAGGTAAAGACGAATATAAAAATGATTATAAAAATAAGAGTACAATAAATAGGCTAAACTTTAAAGTTAGTAAATATCCCAAAATCAAAGACAGCGAGGACAAAGGACGGTGTTAGGTCATAATAATCCCAACGGAGAGGCGACCTAAATTTGCCAACCGCCTTATCTGCCGGGGATTGAGGCCGCTAATAAATAATTCACACTTTACTAATAGGTAACCCTTTTGAAAAGGATCAGTATTTTATAAAGCTAATCACTGTTAATATTCACGAAAATCTAATAAATGTTGTAATGTCAGGTTCTCCACTTTTTATGAAGAAATAATATGTCGAAAATATGTTGAACAAAGTAATTTTTTCTTCTTTTTTTCATGGAATTAAGGCAGCGAACGAGCATGCAACACCACCCTGCCGCTGCCGCCCATGACAACTGCGCCGACGTAGAACTAGACTATATTTAGGGACTGGGAGCAGTCTAGTTAGCAGATGGTGTTAGAATATTAGTTGATTGGTTGTTAACAAGTGTGAGGACTAGGGATTGCAATGCGGTCCGCCGGATTACCGGATCTGGCGTGTTTTTGGACCATTTTTGGCAAAAAAAGTGCCAAAAACTGTACTTACTGTGCGAAAAAATGATTTTATTTTCCTTTTTATGTATTACATTGCAACCTCGATATCGGAAGAGAACAAATAAATATTCGTTATATCAAGTAGGTAATTCGTTAAACTGAGGTTTGTTATATTGACTAAAATTTGTAATAAAGGTAAAAAATTCTCCTCAAAATTAAGTTACATTAGTCATTTTGTTACAGCGAACACCTTCTACTTATAAATGATAGCACATTTTTATCAAATTACTCTATTATTTTCTATTTAAAAACAATTAGGTAGGTACATTATGTATTTTCCCGAACTTATTAGTTATCTCCAATATTTTCCTCTAAAGGTTTTTTCAATATACCTATAAGTTAATGATGTCTCGCTTTTCTGCGACTGATGAGGAACATATTTTACGTTTCTGATCCATTGCAACTAGATTCTTTAACAATAATGACGAGCAGCACTGTTAACATTACTGTCCATTAAAGGACTTCGATTGTTTTACGAAACAAAAACCTTGTCGAAACCTGTTGCGACTAAATCACATACTATGGGATAAAGGGTCTTATTGTTGGGGACGTTATATAGAGGTTTTGAGTTGACAAAATTCGTTAATATAAGGTATTTGCACTTCTTTTTGATTGTTGAAAATTCGTTATTAAGGGGTTGTTTTAAAAAAATGCTTAATGTAAAGGTATATTTTACATTGACTCTTATGGACAATTCAAGGAGATTACGAAAAATTTGTTAAATCGAGCAAGTAGTTTTTTTAGGTGCGTTATATTAAGGTTTCAAAACTAAAAATCACTGAATAATAGACCCTAAACGACTTTAAAATCCGACCGGATCCGGACGGTTCCGGCCGGATTGGCGAAATTCCGACCGGATCTGGCCGGATTGAAAATGATACCGGATTGCAATCCCTAGTGAGGACAGGGACTGTAAGTAATAGTTATTCTTGTTAGTTGATGTTAGTTATAGTCCAGTTAGTAATTGTTAGTATCATTCTTGCTCCAATTCAGTCACAGATGCGTCGTTAGTGTTGCTACTCTTGAGACTGAGATAGTCGCCTCTAAAAAAATGTAACCGGCCCTACACGGTTGTCACGGTTACCACGGTTCTGGTAATGTAGATAAAACCACGTAAATGTTGGACATTCAAATTGTTTGCGAGCAAAGGAAGTCGTAATAAGCCGGTCGTATGCTGAACTCCGGACGCGTCACGTTTACGCGCGAATTACCAGTATTACCCGGTCTGTAAGCTTGGAGACCGGCTGGAAATTGTTACAACCCTGATAATATTGTTAACTCATCGCATCGGTTAGAAACTTGAAATAATTAATTAGATAATTTAAGGAATTATTTATTCATGTGAGACTTGTAATGAGGTTTTTTTACACAGAAAGAACTAAATGAGTACAGGATATGCGCGGTCGTGACTGTAGGTCTATATCTAAGCATTTGTCTGCGTATGTGTGTGTGTTTGTGCAAGTGCGTGTGTGCGTGTGTGCGTATGTGTATGCGTGTATTTAAATATCTTATAATTCTTAAACGAATTAACCAATGGAAACTCGACCACTCAACTTAGGATTGAGAATTTCGAAAAAAATATCAGATATACCTATAGTCGTTTATCACTTCTATCGTCGTTTTATCACTTCCAGAAGGTCGACTGGCAGAGAATGCTTTTAGCATTAAGTCCGCCTTTGTTTCTATACGTTTGTTTGGTACATAAAGCAATAAATAAATAAATAAATAAATAGTTCAAAAAAAACCGGCCAAATGCGAGTCGAACTCGCGTACGAAGGGTTCCGTACCATTATGTATAAAAACGCCAAAAAAATCTGGTCTGTTTTATAAAAGCCTCACTTAAATATTTAATGTTTTATTGTAGCCACATATTACGCCCAACGCCATCTCTTGGACCGAATGGTAACTAAACTTACGTCGAATGTATGGGCAGCCACTTAAATATTTATTTTATTCTGTTTTTTAGTATTTGTTGTTGTAGCGGCAACACAAATACATCATCTGTGAAAATTTCAACTGTGTAACTATTACGGTTCATGAGATACAGCCTGGTGACAGACGGACGGACAGCGAAGTCTCAGTAATAGGGTCCCGTTTTACCCTTAGGGTACGGAACCCTAAAAACGAACTAAGGTACAAAAACCTAAAAAAGATTTGATCCGTTAGAAAGAAGCTATGACGAAAATTTTTGGAAAACCTGTGTTTTTAAGAAGAGAAATTTCAGGGAAAGGGTCCAAAAGGGTCAAACGTTTTCTTTCTTAATAGTCGATAAATAAGCAGACAAACCCTGCTAGTAAGTCAGCAACACTAAAGGCATAAAAGAAACCGGTCAAAAAAAGGATGGAAAACATTTTTATAACAAAATTTTAAATAATTACATTATGCCATACACTCATAGCCCCACACTAGGATTCCCTAAGCCGTGGGTGTCATGGATAACACACAAGAAAAGAACACACACAGACTGAGATAAAAATTTACATTCATACTCGTAATTCAAATTTCCGCCTCGCTAAGAATCGAATTCGTAATCCTTGGAACGGCGTTACGTTATTGAGATCGTGAAACATCTTACAAAATAAACAAAATTTTGTTTTTTTTTTCATCACATCTTTACGTGGTAAAACTATAAATCTTATCTTACACTGATTTTCACTGTGAGGCTGTGACTATTTTATAAAATCCGCTTAAAATAGAAAGGTTGACATTATTTTCTTTATAAAATATGCTCACAAAGGATGAAGCAAGATGAAGTATCTTTCAGCTTCGCCATTTCACTTTCCTATATAGGTATTACGACACCAAAAAAGACTAGTGATTTTTCATATAAACAGACTAAATATAAGTAACGAGTTACGGTCATGGATGTAGAAACTAAAGATGTGACATGTGGTCAACATTAGGTTGTGTGATTGAGTGATTGACTGATTGATCAAGTCAGTCTATTGTAGACAGCAGCGAGTTGTGTACCTACGTCACTTACGCAAAATTGATTTCAGTAATTACGTCCGCAAATGTAAAAAATATGGCTTCCTGTGCCTTCAAAAATATTCTAACAATTCAAGAAACACAAATAAAGTCCAAAGGAATCACATTTCATTATGTAAACATTGAATTGTAAATTATTTTCACTATTTCTAAAATAATAACTTTAGTAAAATGGCGTGTGACATATGTAAGAGTGACAGAGACAGCACGACTAAAACCTCCAAACGCGGAAGCGAGATATCACTATGTAATCTGTTCGTTTTCAAATATAGCAACAAAATTCCATTGCGCCAACTTCACGCGCACAAACCGATAATAACCGATTCAATTCAAAATTGGATTACATTACATTACAACTTGACACACATTCGAACGTGCAAGGCAGGTCTATATTATGTATGTTTATGGTTACGGTGGTAAATAGTCTACGGACAGCAGTTGGACATAAAGGTGGGTAGGTATTTGGCAATCAAAAACAACCAGTAGGTACAGCGCATATCAAAGGATCTTGATACGATTTTGATTTCGATTAATTTATGTTCGAAATTTTAATAATGAGTTTATATTTCTGTTTTCGATCGAGATGTATTTGTTCCCTTGTCTTTGTGATTTATCCATGCCTCCCACGTTCTATAAATAAAGAGAGCGCTGCCTCTACTTACAAAGAATAACCAATTATGATAAACAAACCATAATTCAAAACGGTATAAAGTAAACGCTGAAGCGAGCAACAGACAACGTTTCCCCCAATTCGTTAGCGCGATTGTCATAACTTAGATTCGGTTACCGAGAAACGTAAACCTAGAATACATTGTCTCATTAGAAGGCGGGGGCTGATGAATATTGTATGCGGACACCCGGTGTTGCATAATGACATAATGTCCTCGGCGTCCCGCATTTTGAATAGAACTATCCTTGTGATACACCGCATCTTTTAAACATTTCTGTCTCAGGTCTCTCGTCTTCTCCTAACGCTTATTTATGCTTATGGTCTCCGCACATCAGCTCGACTCCGACTCAACTTTGATTTTTATAGGAAAGCATTGAAATCCTTATCCTTACTAATATTATAAATGTGAAAGTGTGTTTGTTTGTTTGTTTGTTTGTGACGCTTTCACGTCGCAACAAAGCTATTATATGGTAAGGTTTATGTGTGTGGGGATAGTTAGGAGGGTGGAGAGTGACGTAGGCTACTTTTTACCGCGGAAAAACATCCCATTCCCATGGGAAGATCGATGTCTTGTTAGTTACTAGATATTTATTTTCGGAGTTGCCAATAGATGGCGTTAACAAAATTCATTTGCAAGTTCTGAATTACGCTATCAAATACTACATGTAATTTACTTAAGTCATAGGCAAATGTAATAGGCTACTTTAGCTCTGCCTCGAGAACTCCCCGCTCCGGCTGTGTTCAGTGTACCGCCCGCCCGCTGGCACTATCCTGTTGGCTGATGTCCGCAAGTTGCTGGACTCGCCGACACCGGTGGTGGGCGCGGGCGACTGGAACTGCAAGCATCCGGGGTGGAATAGCCTAGCTGCCAACAGAAGTGGAAGGCAACTTTTTGATGCCGCTGAACAGCACGGCTACACTGTCGAGTGTGTTGCACACCGTTACCGCGGCTCTGAATAAGAGAGAACGCGTGTGTGCAGTATTCCTCGACATGGAAAAGGCGTTCGACCGTGTTTGGCACGACGGCTTTCTCTACAAGATCTCGCAGCCGTCGGCGCCCCGGAGTGCCGTTAAGATGATCTCCAGTTTCCTCGAAAATAGAAGCTTCAGAGTAGTGGTTGAAGACGCCGAATCCACCGAGCGTTCGATCGCAGCCGGCGTCCCGCAAGGGAGTTGCCTGTCCCCGGTCTGCTACGCCTGCTACACCGACGACATCCCGGCGGCAGGGGGGGCGGCGCTTGCCCTGTATGCCGATGACGTGGCGTACATCACCACGTCGCTGAATAGAACCCACGCCATTGTCAAGATGCAGCGTGCGCTTGATGCCCTCCCCGAATGGCTCGCCGCGTGGAGATTGTCGGTGAATGTCGGGAAGACGCCGGCTGTGAACATAGGAGGATACCTCAACAGGCGGGACCCTACTCTGGAGCTTCATGGACAAGATATCCAATGGGCCCCACAGCCCAAATACTTGGGCAAAATCGACGGAAGACTCTCGATGAAGCCACAGGTTACGAAAGCCGTCGCGAATTCCAGAAGTGCGATGGCAGAAACCAGTGCTCTCCTCGAGCCTCCCTCTCGGACTGAAGCTCGGGGTCTACAAGACCTACATCAGACCCCGCCTCACGTACGCGGCAACGGCGTGGTACGCGCTCGCCAGCGAACCGCAGCGCAAGAGGATGCGCGCAGTTCAGGCGATTGCGCTCCGCCGGCTGACTGGTGCGCCGAGGTACGTCAGGAACGCCGTCATCCAGAGGGACCTTCGAGTCGAGAGCCTGGACGACTTCATCGAGCGATTGGCACGCAACATGTTCGGGCGTGTCGACGCGTCGCGGTTCCCGCATCTGCAGGACCTGGCGCCGCTCCACACCCGTCCACCGGACCGCTGGGCCTTCCCGCGCGACTTGCTGGTTGTGCGGGACGGGCCTAGCACTGACTGATACTGGGGCTTCGTAAGCCGTCGCCCGACGCTGATCGGCTCCTGCTGGGCTTCCCACCAGCGGGATTCACCCGGTAGGGGCTCGATCGCCTGGGCGGCGCGAAGATGAACCCCATCCCGTTTAAGACTCTGTGGCCTGTAAAAAGGTCACCACTCACCGGACTTGACCTATTGGTTAACCACAGATGGACAACCAAGGGCCCAACCCAAGGACTGGCCCGTTTTAACGGGCCGCGAGAGACATCCCCAAAGGGGAACTAACTGTCCCGAGGGCTCCACACACCTCAGACAGGGTGGAGTGAAGAGAGCGAGTAGTAGGCTACTTTTTAGCCTAAATTCCTACGGGAGCGGGACCTACGCGGGTGTTACCTACGGGTCCCGAAGCGAAGCGCGGGCGGTTCTCTAGTATGAACTTTATTTCCTGTACATCACGATTGAATTTTCGCCCGCACCGGATTGGGCGAAACTATACAATGTATCTACAGTGCCTGGATCAGTTCTTCCGAGTACATGTTGAAAATTCAACCGAAACTGATACGAATTAAAGCTCATATTTCATTGCTTTCCTCTATATTGAATTGGAGTGGAGTCGAAATTGAGTTCTTGTAATGAAGGCAGACCTTTAACCCAATGACTGTTGTAGGAAACATCTGGGCACGAATCATTAAAGGCTGGCCAAGAATGGATAAACAAACTTGACACATATGTATTTGTTGAGCACATTATGGGGAGTTCGTGTGAATGCAGGGTTTTTATTCATTTAGATATGTTATATTTCAGCTTATACAAATTTTACACAGCTAACCTAATTCACCACCATATTTCACTAACGGGTTTTTTACGTAGGCCGCGACGCCAAAGGGTAAAGTTCAAGGGTATTGCTGCAAGTAGGGTGCCCATTAATTGTTTAATTTATCAACCTTTTAAAGCAGATAGATCTCTCGTGGATGGATGTGTGTGATTTACAGTTGTCCATCAGCGACTCAGAGAATCCTAACGCAAAAGAATAAGTTGGTGTTTATGACATGTATGTGTGTGGGTGTGTAGTTATGTGTATGTGTGTGGGTATCTACATATTTATTATTTAATTATTAGCATGATTTCCCTTTAAAATCAGAAGCACGGAATAAAAATTACTTAATTACGCGGCTTGTTAGATTTAAAACACGAAGGTGCGAAAATTTTGCGGAAAGTTGATGGTTTGATATTATATTCATACAAGGATTCCCTGTCGCATAGAACAGGTTAAGATAATTAGGTCATCATTACCGTAACCCATAACTATAAAATAGCTGGACATGGGTCTCTTTTCAAAATGAGAGGCTCGTAGACCACCACGCTGACCAAGTGCGTCTCTGGCATGCAGGTTTCCACACGAATACTCACGATGTTTTCCTTCACTGTAAAGCAAGGGACATTTAAATATGAAAAGTACCTACGTGGCCTGGATTCGAACCCGGATCCCCCGAGTAAGACATGAATTCTTAATCACTAGGCTATCACAGCAGCAAATTAGGTACTAAATCATTCAAAATCCAAGTGTCTTATTGTCATAATATTAATGTCGTGTTGTGGTCAGGAATCAACTCAACTCCAATAAACTTAAACCCAAGACGGATCACTTAAATTTAATTCAATTGGGCCAAGCAGTCGTAACCCCCTCTAGTATTTTAATGTTCTTCTTTTAAGTAACTAATTCTGTATTCTGTGCTATTAGGTACATAATTACAGTAGACAGTGGGTAGGTAAATATTTTAATAGTTATGAAATATTAAAGCACATAAATTATATATTTTGATGTTTTATCTAATAACAGCTGAAACCTCTGTTAATAAAGTCATTATGTAAAATTTAAAAAGTAAAAATAATTTTCATTTTCTAATGTTACTTTTTAGGCATTTTGCGAGTGTTACCAACATAGAAAATTTTCAATAAAATTATGATATTAGATTTGTGTTAAGTATTTTTCTCTTAGGTATTTGCTACAAAGTAGCGTTGAATCCAAACACTAAAATTCAAATACCAGTATTTTATTCCATAGTATTTTGTTAGCTTAGAATACTTATACCTAGCTAATATAGCTCGCTATGCCCCGTGGGAACTTTGCAAGTGTAAGCCGATTCAGCGAATTTCAATTCCATTTCTAAAACATAAGACTAGAAGTGCACTTGTGTTCTTGCAGAACTATTTGTAAAATAAATGGAAAATCTCGCCTAATGCTGGTATATACCTACATCGTTTCCTGGCACATGCAGACGGGCCATTTGATGGCTTCGTCCAAAGACATCGGAAACACCATAATAGTGGAGTGCCGTTAGACATAAAAATGGCAAAACCTCGGAATCCAGGGACTATGAATGAATTTTCATAAAAATTGTTGGACTGTATTTCAAAATGCACAAATAGAAAAGTTAAAAAAAATAGTTCACCGATCTTTTTTTTATTTTTTTTATCTTTGTTGGTAAGTTTGTGACCCCATAACTTCGTGTTGGGTGAACTGATTTTGATGATTCCATAAACTAAATAACCGAATCCAAAATCGAGAAGTATGGACAACTCAAAAACTACTCGTCAGATGTCGCTGAAAATTATATGTGACCACACGTCAAGTACTAGCTTTCGAATAAAAAAAGAATTATCAAAATCGAAGCATCCAGTGACAAGTTATGAGGTAACGACCATAAATTAAATACACATTATTAAGAGTAACTCAAAAACTACTCGTCTGATGGAACTGAAATTTTTACGGGACCTCACCTAAAGCCACAGCTTTCGATAAAAAAAGAATGATCAAAATCGGACCTCTAAATAGTAAAATATGAGGTAACATACATACAAAAAATTTATTGAGGATAATTCGGAAACTACTGGTCAGATGCCGTTCTAGTTTATATGAGACTACAATGCAAGTACCAGCTTTCAAATAAAAAAAGAATCATAAAAATCTAAACACTCAGTAAAAGGTTATTAGGAAAAAACTATAAACACACACAGCTAAACATCCTTACACATTATTCAAGTTAATTCAAAACTACTCGTCAGATGTCGCTCAAATTTATATGGGACTATACCAAGAGCACCAACTACCAAGAAAATAAAGAATCATCAAAATCGGTTTACCCAACACGAAGTTATAGGGTCACAAATTTACCAACAAAGAGAAAAAAAAATAAAAAAAAGATCGGTGAACTATTTTTTTTAACTTTTCTATTTGTGCATTTTGAAATACAGTCCAACAATTTTTATGAAAATTCATTCATAGTCCCTGGATTCCTAGGTTAAAAGCTAACGGCACTCCACTATAAGCAGCATTGATGCACTGGCTTGACATGACGTTGAATTACTAGCTTTGAAGCATTTTTAGCACTTAGCCCGAACAAGACGAGTCGGTTAACGATTATCTTAACCGGTATGTATGTATGTATGTAAGCACAGGTATTTTCAAAGCTGTTTTTATCCACTTTCTTCTTCCTTCTCTATTCTTTAATATGATTTGGTAGGTGGTAAGAGTTAACCAGGAAACTATCACCGCCCGCTACGGTACTACTAAGTACCATTTCTACCGTCATATTAATTGCTTTAACAGCAATTGCGTTCCGGACAGAAAGATGTGGAGCCGGTTAAACTTTTTTAGAGGAGACTATATTTAAGTCTTCAGGAGGAGCGACGCCTCTGTGACCGAATTAAGATGAGAAGGGTGGTGCTGCCTGCTCGTTTGCTACCTTCATTCCAGAAAAAAGTATTAACTACATTTATTTTCTAGTACCTATAAAGAGCGCGTCATGTACCTACCTACCCCTTTAAATCTGATGTAGAATCAACGACAACAATTGTTTATGCACGAACTAATTACATTTACATATGTATATGTATGTGGCACAATTCACAAAGCAAAATGAAAACAAAAACTTGAGTGGGACGCGCTTCTCACGTTCTGCCAGAATTGCTCGACGACCTTTGTCCTGGGGCCTTATAGAGAACTAGAATCCTATTTTCAGAGGTAAAAACCGGGAATGTATGATAAAAACGTACGTCATAACGTACGCCTGCAGGGAACTCCTTGTCATGTCCGGGAAACAGGAAAACGTACCCTATATTTGAATATCCTTGCTCGCAGGCACGGATGTAGTAGGATGTAGATGTTCTGATTAGTTCAGATAATCTAGCGAAACTTGTTTCGTAGTGTATTACGCCCTTTATATCAAGTACGTGCGATGATGTATCTTATGTGGATCAATTGCAAAGGTCGTATCCTCCATTTGCCTTCGCCGATGCGGAGTGGAGATTACAGGCTGTCGTGATTGATGTAGCCGTGGTAATGGTGCCGACTTGGGTTCACATTGATTTGTCTCGCAAATTATTCTCCGTCACCTATGTTCTGACACACTAGCCAATGAACATTTTTCGTTGTATTACTTTTGTAGTTTTTTTACAGATAATTCTATGGTTCAAGTGAAGGTTTAAGTTGTTTTATAAAGTAAGTAATGATTTTATTGTTCAGTCAGTGTTTGAACATACTTGAGTTTCATTGAAATTGGAAGTATGTTTTTTACAAACATTTTCGGATATCAAATTGATAAAAATGGATAAACGGAAACATTATATTTTTTCGATGAATTTACTTACCTACCTATTTCGAGGTAAAAACGTGGTGTGAAAATGTAGTACCTAATCAGTGTATGCCTAATCATACTGCTGCGTAGGTGTTTGTTTTCCAAAAGTATTTAAAGTCAGGCTTTGATGCCTGGATTTAACATAATAACTTAATTAAATTAGCATTAATGTAATAAGCACGTTAAATATTTGCACGAATTATGTAAATTATAGCCTATGCTCGGTATTTCTCTGCGTGATCGAATCAGAAATGATGAGATCCGTAGACGAACACGGTTAACCGACATAGCCAGAGAATTAGTCGGCTGAAGTGGCAATGGGCCGGCCATATACTTCGGAGGACCGACAACCGTTGGGTAAGAAAGGTCCTCGAATGGAGACCGCGTCTTGGAAAAAGGAGCGTAGGGCGCCCCCCGACCAGGTGGACTGACGACCTGAAGAAGACGGCGGGCATCCGCTGGATTCAACGGGCTCAGGACCGGTTAGAGTGGCGCCAATTAGGGGAGGCCTACGTCCAACAGTGGACATCGAAAGGCTGATGGATGGATGGATGTAAATTATGTTACTCGTATTTGCTAATTATAATATATTATGCATGAATAATAATTATTTATCAAATTCGGGTTGAATGTGAATTGAGTAAGTAATACAATAAATAAATCAAAATTTAATTTAATAATTTATATGGTTGAAACCAAACTAAACACTTTATGTTTCTGATATCGCTTTTATTATTATTTAATACTTAATGTCATTATAAACACTTAAGCAAGGTTGCAAAAAAGGTTAAATTTTTATGAAAGGTAAATATAAGCTCAATAACGTCTGTAAAGTTCATAGACGATTGCTGTTAAAGACGCTTTATATGGTTAAAGTTAATTGTAACAGTTTTTTCGCTAGAAACATAACCCTCTTTCTGTCGCAGTCGAGTAATTAAAAACGCAAAATATGGATATTCTTTTCCTCCACCAACGCACTTTTCTCCGCACTGGAGAAGCGTGGTGGGGCATGCTCTAGGCCTCCTCATTAATGAGGAGAGACCAGTGCTAAGTAGTGGGTCATTAATGGGTTGTAGCTAGGTGCATAATTTGTCACCAGGTCACCTACCAGTGGCATTTTTGCAAAATATGTTATTTTTAAGGCGCTCCCTCACCGGGAGCATTCGTGTGTAATGTAACGTTACAGATTCGAGCAAGAAGGAGAACCGAGCATTACAATGCGCACCTTGTAATGATACAATGTGATACAACTTGTAGGTACCTAACATCAATGCGCTTTTTATAAGAATGCTCGCAAATTCAAATCTATACTAAATAATAACGCTACACACTCATAGCCCCACACTAGGATTCCCTGTGTCGTGGGTGCCATGGACAACACACAAGACAAGGACACACACCCAGACCGAGAACTGAAATTTAAACTCATCATTCAAATTTCCGCCTCGCTGGGAATCGAACCCAGGACCCTCGGAACGGCGATCCGGCGTGTTAACCATTGCGCCACCGGGATCGTCAATAAATGATATT
This sequence comes from Hesperia comma, assembly GCA_905404135.1. Taxonomy (NCBI): domain Eukaryota; kingdom Metazoa; phylum Arthropoda; class Insecta; order Lepidoptera; family Hesperiidae; genus Hesperia; species Hesperia comma. The sequence continues at coordinate 7,276,859 of FR990018.1, forward strand.
ATTATATAATACGCGAATGCTCGTCAGTCAGGGAGGTAGGATCGTAATGTAATGCTCAAAGTCGAATCTATAATGTTACCCGCGAATGCTCCCAATAAGGGGGCGCCTTATTGTATCACTTGTGTCTCATTAGAATTGATTTGTTATTATTATATTTGAGCTCCATCATGGAAATGAAAGGAATATCAAGGTTCAAGTAAAAAGGTTTGGTAATTAATTGAATAACACAATATGCTTTGTATTAATTTATTGAAGACATACAATTAACTTAGGTGTTAAAGGAATTTCAGAAGATATTTACAGAGAAATGGAATGTTAAGAGTTAAGTAATATTTTGTAAAATTGTATTAGTGCATAAAATTTCAACTTAGAACATTTATTTAGTATAGAGAAGTTCACATTTGTACAGCTGAAAAATATTTAGATTTGAATTTTTTTTAAATAGAATGAATTAATTTAAATATAGTAAACAGTCAACTAAGAATTTATAATATAAAGAATATCACTAATTTCATATATTTTGTAAATAATAACAATAATTTACTATAAAAATTATTGCCCTAATCAGATAATAACTACTTATGACTGTGCACAACATTTAACAGTGATTAAAATTATCTAATAACTAGTGAATAAGATCTAAACAAATAAATACATTCTTAAATTTAAAAAGATTTAACTTAATTTAAAATCTAATTTATATTTTAAAAAACTTAACCGTAATTATGTATTATTTTGATATGTTTGATATTCTTGTTTTGAGACATTTTACCAAAGTCACTTAATTTTTCTTTTCGATAAATAATCAAAAAGTGGTAAGTACCTATTATCAAAGCAGGAAGGGCAAGTAAATCAATATTTTTAATCAAAACATTCAGTAATTCAATATAATTATATAGCAATCTAACAAACTATATAATTGAAGTTAATGCTTGACTACAAAGCTGTACCCACCTGATAATTAGTGGAGAAGTAATCTTGGGTGGCAAAGAAACTTAGAAAAAGCCAACTCTAGGCAAATACTTATTTCAACAAAAAGTACAATTTGTATACCTAACTTACGAACTTTATTTTTTTAAAGTAACTTCAGTAAAATGTTCAGTCACAAAAATAAGCGAGTACGCAGAATTACAGGTAGGAAAGTAAGGTACAATCTATCACTTATTTTGTAGACTTTAGTCACAATAGTACATTATCGTAATTTCACGTGCATGTGCTTATTAATACATCGTTTTAAATTTGGAATTACAAAACATATAAATATTCGTTGATTTTGAAATTTGGATTTAGAAGCAAATTTTCTACAACCAAATTATCAATTACCGAGTCCCAAAGTTCCATCGGTCTTACGTTACTAACTTCTGTGAGTTTTTCAAGTTCTCATCACCGTCTCGCGTATTACCTATGGACATTTTATGCTAAATAGGTATTACTTAGACTTATTCAACTAACTCTTCAGTCTTGGACGTTACACTTAAATAGAAATACTTCTAAAACCCGCGTCGAAAGTTTGTCGATTTATTAAACTCGAAAGTAAAATCAGCGTGTAGGTATAGGTACGTAATGAATGCTATAGCTGAACCACACACATCGATAAGAAAGTTAGAAAGATCGAGAAATAGTACCTATATGGATATCATAGACATACAGAATCAGTTTGAAATAGTCTAATTCATAATCTAAAGAAGTCATTTCAACAACATTACAGCTACGAACGTTAAAATTTCAAACACCACTTTAAAATTTTGACAATAAGATATTTTATCTAAGATATTGGAAAATCACATCCACTAACGACATAAACACAATGAGACACTGCACGTATTGACAACACCTATAGAGGGAAAGCGAAAAATGTACATACATACAACATTCATTCATCGAATCAAGTTACTCCGATTAAATGTAGCTTACCACTATAAAATAATTTAATATAAAAACCAAATAATTACAAATAGGTAAATTTACTGTATACCTAACCAACGTTGTATAAGGTTGCACACGATACTTAATTATATATAAAAAATATATTGCTCAGGGTTTCAGTGGGTCGGTTCATTGAATCAGTTCATGAGAGGTGCCTGTAGTTTTATTTTATATTATTAGACTGTATAAAACACGTAAAAAAATTACTATAAACTTAAATACCACCCGACTTCTATAATTGATTTTGTTCCCTTTCTTAAACACTGCCCGTGGACTTCCAAAACAATAATTTCATTTATAACGATAATTATAATAAATAATGAACATCACTCAAACATAATAAGTAGCTTAAAACGCTTATATAATACCAAGTCGTCACTCAACACTTTACTAAGATAGATTATAATTAATGTAATTATACCTAAATAAATAAATAAATAATCAAATCTTTTTCTCAGGTGCCTTATCCTATAATAGCTAGATGTATACATAAACATTTTTTAAAAAACTTAGTAACTAGTGATATGTATTGAGATATGTATGTAGATACATTGATATGTATTCATCACAACGATATGATGCAATCGAATGCCGACGGATAGATTCAGTCCTCGGGCCAGCCGAGGTCTTCTCCAACGAGCTCGTAGAACCTCTGGTTATGTTGTATGAAGAACTTACGCAACTTGGTGACGACTGCCGGGTCCACTCGAGGATGCTTCCGACCCTTTGTCTCACGAAGACATTTATCCGTGGTGTCGTTGCGTAGACAGTAAAAACCTTTTGTCTCGTTGAAGTAGAAGTTTTTCCTTCCTGAGGGCAAGGAGACGAGAAATTAGGTTAAGTGGTATTCAGAATAACAATTCCATCTTGATAGTTATGTTTGTTATTTAATACAGAAAGTCGAATCTGTTTATCTTGATGAAAATGTTATTTCGTCGTTGTTGTATGAACTATGAACTGAGAGTTTATGCGTCTTTTGTTACCTCTGCGAGGCCCGACTTTGATTCAAAACACCAATAAAAGTTTGTTTGATGTCGGGTCCTCGTAATACATTTAAAACATATTGCCACCCACCGCCAAAACCAAACTTATTACCTGTGCTCGCAGTTCAATTACGCTTGTAAGCAAAATTTACAAAGGGCATTTTTAGATCCCGTCGTCAATTTAAAATGTATACCTTATCCGCATAGGTGGAAAGCTGGCATTTTGGTGCCATGAAATTACAAATAACGAAATCCAGATCGAACACAAACGGAGTATAGAATACTTATATTTAGTATGGAAGTAATATAGTATGTAAGTAGGAATATATAGGTATAGTACCTATGGAATGTATACATATAGTATGGAAGTTGAAAATGATGTTTGCGTTATACCAATTTTATGCTCCAGTCCGAGAAATTTTTCAATTCGTCGCAGCTGCGGCACGGGGTCTTCGATGAGCTGATCTCCGTTCACGACGAGGATTTGTTCCCGCGGGAACACCTCCAGCCAACGGTGTAGATACGCATGGTACAGCGATATAGCTATCGGCCTGTATACAAACCATTTTAAGTTATTCAATTTGGACAGTTGGAAATTCGTATAAAAGAATTCGCAAATTGAATACGGGTTTCATAATAAAATTTCACCATTGAAACAATTCGAGCGAACTCACTTAACTACATCCTACGAGTACGTTCGTATGTTAAGTGGCATGAATTCAAACACTCACGGATCATTCAGTGTTAAAATTCCGGAGTTAATTTTTTTACTAGGAAAAGTTAATCATCATTAATTTCAAGTGCATTTCAAATAGACTTATTTCAATTGCTATCACTTATCCACCTATAGAAATTGGATGGATGAATGGGTTAAAGCTTCATTAGTAGGTATTAGGTTTCAATAAAATATTATGCACAGAATATTTGTGTCTGTTTTTATATTTGTTCGCCTATTACATGCGATTTTCGCAATTATATTAATTACTGGATGTCTAATTCAAAAACCATTTCATCTCATTACGCCGTTTAGAGCCTGATATACTATTATGACTTTTTGGGATTATTCATATGTATGTATATTAATCAACTATTTAATAATAATCACTACGGAAATCCATCAAGCGCGGGAAAATGGAATCCAAACAAGAAATGCGGGGCGCCGAGACACCAGAAACGGAACTTGCAACAATACATATTTACAATAATATATTGCAAGATATAGTCCACCAGAATTATAGGTAGGTATAAGTATGTAATTACCTATAAGCCATATTGATAGATCCGTCAGGAGATATAGCGAGATGTTCGAATGGCTTGGCAGCGTCCGGGGGCGGGTGGCCAGTTTGTCCAATGGCGGGCGCGGACGGAGTCGCTCGGCTTCGCAGCTGGGTATAGTCGGATATGGCCCGGGTAACCGGCTCCCGCACAATCAACAGCAACCGCACTGAGGAATTCATCGCACGAACTCTCTCCGGCACCTAGGAATTCAATTTATTGAAATAACCTCGATCCTTGCGTGTTTTACGATAATGTGGTCGGGAAAATGGAACGTATATACCTACTTACCCTATCTACTGTTATTGAACGAACTTTTTTGCGTAAATCGTAGAATAAGACATTTTCCTGTGTTTGCTTTTACTGGTGTGGTTACAAAAAATCGATCACTAAAATGATTATGACAACAGTGTAAAAAAAATATTTTGCTACTGGTATTATGGTCCAAAAATTTTTTCAAATGAGGAAAACGATAAAATCCTAACATCATAGCTGAAGACATTAAGAATGTCGTATCTGATTGATACAATTACATCACCGGAACTTTTGTACGTAGGTCTTGTGTGTTTCGTTTAATAACATTTTACTTATAAATCTTTTAATTTCATTGTTTTATTTGAAACGTTAACATTCTATATACCTATAAAAATCTTCGGTAACAAAAAAGTCTAAAGAAATATTGTATTATCGTATGGTATTGTATCAAATCACCGAAGAAGTGTCATATATTATAGGTATGCGTTTAAGCAACTTAGATATCTTACCTCGGGAGTGACGAAATAACTAGGGCTCTTCTCAATAGTAATTTGACCTTTAAACGAAAGGGGCATTTTACTCCGGTACCACTCCAAGCCTAGAGCGTAATTCTCATCTCGGTCAAAGAAGTGGACTTCCCCAGACGCTTTCTGCACCATCGGATGGAGGTATAACATTTCAAGAAGAGCACGGGTACCGCATTTTCTTACACCAACTATTAATGCCTGAACAAAATTAAAAGCTGCGTTATATTGGAAATATTATCTTAGAAAATAAAATTTACGATATATTCACATTCACACATAAATAGGTACTGTAATGGACTATCAAAAATAAATAATTTATTAATTTGATAAGTAACTAATATCTAATTATATCTTTGTGGTAAAGCATGAGCAACAGAAGAGTTCACAGATATAGTTCACGCCTCTTATAATATTGTACCGATAATGAGATAACAGAATTGGAGAATGACTCTATGCCTCATAAGAGACTCGAGCACTCATAAGTTAAATTAAAATTGCAGTATCAAAAAGCAAAGAATCACAAATCAACCTCTAATCATTCGATGTAAAATAACACACAGTACCATCACACATTACAATCACACCTGCCAATACATGCATACAGGATAAATTTTAATATGGCAATAAAATCAAATATTTACGAGTTAACCAGAGTTCTAAATGTGGAAAAACCAGAGCCGGTCATATAGTAGGTATTCGTTCGATACAACAATTTATTATTACAGGTCATGAAATTGTAAATAAAGTGTTGACAAATTTCCGTGCGGGCGGCGGCTTTCCATATTGGTGGCTCAGATGTGAGCGCAAAAATATTATTGTGTCAAGATTTATACCTGAGGGAGTCTGCGGGCGGGGCGGGGCGTGCGAGGAGGTTTGAGCCTTTTCCTCAAAGCCATAGGGTGGTTTATCGTCCGACTGCTGATCTCCTGGCTTTGTAAGATCTTTCGTCCTTCGCTGGCAGCGGATGCCATGCTAGCCGCCTGTGAAAATAAGCTTGTGAACTTTAAATTCTCCAGAAACGGAATGCCAAACTAATAATGAATATTTTTGTCCAAAAACACGCCAGTACTTAAATTTATTAAAGCAATACGATTGTAATGTCTCATTTTACAGTTAGTAGTGAGTGAGTAAATGAAATTGATTTTGGTCTGTAATGCTCTTCACAAAATGTGGATTTGGCATTTAAGACTAAATATATCGCAACTGCTTTCAAGCAAAATTGTAGCCAAACATTGAATAATTAGAAAATAATATGGCCACTTGACACCGAATACGTCCACGTTCACGTTCGCTGCACAAAAATAGCCAAGATTTTTGGATAGGTACCTACCTACTTAACTACAATTGTGGCAACGATTCATAAACTTTATCTAAAACATAAACTCAGTAGTAATAGGTAGTGTGACACATTCTATCAGTCTTAAGTAGATACCTAATTCACTGATTTACAACACAAAATGGTAGTTTCATAAGTTGAACGGATTAGTAGTCATACTATTAGTCATCGTAGATATATGTCGCATATCGCGAGTTTCAAACCAAAGGGGTGGGGTGGGGAGGGGGGGGGGGGATAAATGCAATAAACCGATAATTGAGTCACCGAGAATATGCAATAGTCACTCCGCGCTTAAACAATTACCTACATGTCCTCACAGTTCAATTCAGCTTGTAAGCAAAATTACAATTAAAGCAATACAAATTCTCGCCGTCGATCTACAATGAACCTAACTCACATGGGCCAAAAGCTGGCATTTTTTGTATTTCCATTCAAACGAATTCTATATGAACGCTAAATAAACGCTAACACACTCACACCCCCGCAGTAGGTTACTAGGTACTTGTGTCGCAGGTGGCATGGACTACACATATTATAACACATCACAATTACACCCATGACCCGAGAACAAATATTTATCTGCCACATAAATATCTGCCCCGGCCGGGAATCGAACCCGGGACCCCTCGCGTCGCAGGCAGGGTCGCTACCAACTAGGCTACAGGTTCGTATATGGAACGCGAACGGAGTTTTTGTTATTCTTAGTTCTGCTTATTGCTATTAAAGAAATGCAAGTACAAGGCTATGGAGCGAACCTTATTTAACCAAATGTGAGACGAAAAGAAGGGTTGCGCACTTTGATAGAAAAACGGTGATTGAATAGGTACACCATTCAACCTCCCACACAAAGCACATATTCCCTATTACTCTATAAGAAACCCAGAATAATAAACGTAAGTCATAAAAAGATGCACGATTTTTTTTCTCAAATCTAATTCTAGTCTAACTCGTCTCAGCTGATGGAAAATTCAGCAAAAAAAGAAAAAAGATATCCAAGAGGCTACTCAAGTAAGTTAAATAGTTACAAAAGATAGTTTTTGTAGAGAAAAGTTACGAAGTTTCTCCGCGATTCAAGAGGATCGCGTCGCTGCTATTTCAAAATGCAGTCGATGTTGCATTATTCATAAAATCGTGTATGTCGATGGTCTTTCTTGTAATAAGAGTAGATATTTTGAAGTAAACATAAAATAATATTTTTCTATACAGTTTAAAAAGGTTTAAACCTAACAAGAAAACTTGTTAGGTTTTGTTTCTTGTTTGGTTTTGGTTAGGTCTTGTTTCTTTGGAAGATTTTTGATTTTTGAATGAAGACATTTGAATGACGTCACAGGCACGACCTAGTAACCCGAAACATAGTATCGAGGAAATGTTATCGAAGTATGTAATTTTCACACATATCCGGTAAATAATTGGCTGCTCTCATAAGTATATCGGATTCAATTTCCCGGTACGAGACTTCTATAACATCTACAAACTATACGTTCAGGAGACCCCGAAAGCTTATAAGTTACTACGTAAACCTAGACAGCTAATAACATCATCAAGTTTTCCTCTTGGAAACATCTTGGAACATACATAATAGGTACTATTAGACGTTTATGTAAGCAACAAAATGAAGTTATGGGAACTGTAAAATCTTCGCTTCGACAGGTTTATTCGATATTCGCATGTCGAAGAAACGCCAGAAGAATATATCGGATTGTAGTTTATAACGTGACTAAGAGTTTATTGGTAGAAATTGTATATAAATATTATGTATGCAACATTATTATTAAGGACCGAATGCAGAATTATTAAGGACCCTCACTGTCGACGTTTAGTGTTGAGGCCAACAGAGACGTGGGGCTTCAATTTAAACCGAAAGAAATAGCGAATATGATCAGGCACATGACTAGAGGTAAATCCCCAGGTCATGATGGCCTCAGCATTGAACACCTTCAGTATGCAGGACCGCATCTACCCAGGGTTCTTGCTATGTTGTATAATTTTTGTTTGAGCCACACTTTTATGCCTGATGAGATGATACGAACGATAGTAGTGCCGATCGCCAAGAACAGAACCGGTGACTTGTCCGATAGGGCGAATTATCGGCCTATATCACTGGCTACGGTCATCTCAAAGGTGTTTGACAGCATGCTTAATATGCAGTTAAATAAGTTTTTTAAGCCACATGATAACCAGTTTGGATTCCAAGCTGGTCTATCCACAGAGAGTGCTATCTTTGGTCTTAAGCATGCTGTCACATACTATACCAGGCGTAGGACTCCTATTTATGCTTGCTTTCTGGACCTTTCGAAGGCGTTTGACCTGGTTTCCTATGATATCTTATGGAAAAAGATGGAAAGTGCTCACATGCCTGGAGAACTGACAAATATTTTTAAATATTGGTACAGGAACCAGGTCAATAGTGTTCGATGGGCTGGCGCCTTATCACGTCCGTATGGGTTGGAGTGCGGGGTGAGGCAGGGGGGTATAAGCTCACCAACGCTCTTCAACTTGTACGTAAACGAGTTGCTGGGCGAGCTTAGCGGTACCAGGGTCGGCTGTTACATAGACGGTGTTTGTCTCAATAACATAAGCTATGCCGACGACATGGTGCTGCTGAGTGCATCGATATGTGGCCTTAGAAGATTGCTATCTATATGTGAGGCTTATGTAGGGTCACATGGTCTGACATATAACGTGAAGAAAAGTGTAGTGATGGTATTTGAGGCCGGGAGTACAACACCTGAAAACATACCACCTGTGTTACTGAATGGTACACAGCTAAGAAGGGTCTACCAATTTAAGTACCTGGGGCACATGTTGACTCCGGACCTCAAAGACGACACGGACATTGAGAGGGAGCGAAGGGCGTTGTCAGTCAGGGCGAATATGTTGGCTCGCAGGTTCGCGCGCTGCTCAAATTAAGTTAAAATAACACTATTTCGAGCTTACTGCACAAACTTCTACACCTGCAACCTGTGGGCCAAGTACTCGCAAAAGGCTTACAACGCCCTCCGTGTCCAATATAATAACGGATTTAGGGTGCTGATGGGGCTGCGCCGCTTTTGTAGCGCGTCAGGGATGTTTGCGACGGCGAGCGTGGACTGTTTTTACGCTACTATGCGAAAACGATGTGGCTCCCTGGTGCGCAGATTGCGGTGTAGTACCAACAGCATCCTAAAAATGATAGCAAGCAGGCTAGACTGCAGGTATGTGAGTCATTGCTGTGCCGTTTCATGTGGAATGGTACAGAAATGACACACATCTTTGTTTTTGTACGTAGGTTAAGTACTAACATAGAGAATAAGTAATTGTAATACTAACATAAATATGAGTCTGGTCACTCGAAATAAAATACTTATTATTATTATATTATTATTATCTACGAACTGTGCCCGCGACTTTGTTCGCACGTCCGAGTCGTTCACACTCATCCCGATTCCGTGGGAATTATGGAATTAAAAGTAGCTTATGTGTTTCTGCATAACCTCCTCTATATTTCAGTAAAAGTCCTACTAAAATCAGTTCAGCCCTTTCGGAGATTAGCCCGGACATCTCAATCTCTCCCTTTACAAGTGCCGCTACAAACTTCTTATTTAAAAATCATTTTCAAACATATACTTGGGAGTTCCTTTCAAAACGTATTTCCCCCGATGATACAACATAATATATTTTAAATAATATAGTTTTAAAAACACTTTTTATGGCCGAAATAGTCCTGAATTTGAAAGATATTGTGTGTAGTGTAGATATCGCTGGCCCCGGGCAATAAAACGGTAATATCAAAAATCGATTTATAATTACAGGAGAAATGAAAGAAGCTAATTTGTTTATAGTGCAGCGTACAGTGATCCAGGCGTTCAAAATGTCAAATGAAAGCTAATTTTTTACCAATTTAACCTTTTAAAAATAATTGTAATGTATAATATAATTATAGACGATATTGTTTTAATTGCAACATCGTTAATGACTTTATAAACACACTGACCGCTGAGATTCAGGACTGTAAGAATATAACACGACGTATTTTCCGCTTTAGATTTCGAGCGTACCAGCCGGTTACCACTATGTATGTGCATGTAAGTAGTAGTGGTTTCGCGCAAGACCTTTGTACGGCGCCGCGCCGGGGTTACTAATGAATATCCGGGAAGAAAGGTGTATTAGCTTGTACAGAATAAAATCTCTTGTGATTACTTCGTATCAAATTTTTACAGTTTATTGATTGTTTGTGTTTTGTTTCATAAAGTAGGTATTTCAATAATACATTTCTAGTCATAAGAGAATTTTCCATGCAATAAAGTTGTTATTGTCACTTATTATTACGAAATATTGATTTAAAAATTGAAAAAAAAATAGGGTGATAGATTGATACTCAGAGAAGCCAAAAATCAAATAAAAGTAAAAAGGGTGCAACCGACGTTTACCGCTTTATTGCTCGGGGCCAGCGATATTATAATCTCAATTTCATTACTCAATTATATTCCGTAGGTCAACTTCGAAATTGATATCTTCGTTATAATTCAGGCGTAATTACTTTATCGAAGCGAGGAAGTAAACATACAATTAGGTAGAACAATTTTAACTAATATTTAGTTCTCAAGTTACCCCTGTTATCAAACCCTCACTTTTTTGTATACGGTTCATTTCCAAACAAGGTTACAGACAAAGATGGCTTTATTAAGGTGGAGAAAAAGAAGAAGAAAAAGCCTCTTTGTCGTAACCAATGTGGCACGGCACCGACAGCAGACAATCATCTTCTGCGTCCTGCCGTTCGAGCGTCCTTCGTGTATGTCTCCCGTCTCCACTACACCACAAAAGTATCTGATGTAGTGGAGTATCTGCAGAAGAAGACGAAGTACCGGTTGCTGGTCGAAAAGTTAGACTCGCGCAACGCAGTTAACTTCAGCTCGTTTGTTGTGCGTGTTCCAACTGAGCACCTGCAGATGTTCCTGAAGGAGGAGCTGTGGCCGAAGGGGGTCGTCTTCAGGAAGTTCCGTGAACGTCGACGACCACCGGGAGTCACCGGAAGCGCGTCTCACTTCGCGTCTAAGTGAATTAGTTTTTAAGTTTATATTTGATGTATGTATGTTAGTCTTTAAGGTATATATTTTATGGGTCTTTGTTACCTGATTGAAATAAATAAATTTAAAAATAGATCAATAAAAAAATCAAAAATAGATCGCACATTGCACAATTGTACACTTGTTGGTACTACACTTGTGGGTTCGCGTATTTACGTGAATGTGCACTCACATTCGCCGAGCGGCGACCTACCTAAATTGGTACCTAACATTCGCGAAACCAAATTATCATTCTTTCTTTACGACACAGGCAAAGTCGTCTTTTGTTTTTCTGTGCTATAGACAAAATAGTGTCTTGAAGGAACAAAGTATTTTCCGTTAGAAAAGGGTGTGTCCTCTGACATGTTGGCCAAGCCCGCAACTGGGATATTATGCCGTTGGCTATCGGATGACCTACACGTATAATCGTAATTAATGTTCCTTTCCTCGCCGTAGCTCTTCAGATAACATCGACATGTACTGCCCTATATTCTAAAACATTCACGGCAAATTAGCCTTTACCTTAAAAATGTTAGTAACCCTTTTTGTCTACATCTTATTTTGAATATGCTTTATTGTTATAAATGTCAACATTATTCTTACTATATGAATACCTCCCGCAAGGATCTAATTATGAAACTTAATATTATTACGTTTCATTCGAATCATAAAACTAATGATAACTAACAAATTAAGTATGTATATGTTACCGTTAAAGTGCATAATAAGCTAATGTGCACATTAACTAGGTAATCTGCATATTCACTGATACCATTCGTTAAAGTGTAAAATTTGCACTTTACCTAGTTAGTCTGCACAGTAACGGAGGGTCCATCGTTAAATTGCGGAAGACTGGCTACCAGAGTAGAAATTTGTGTTGATGTCGTGGCCATATCGTAGATTTGCTCACATCATGAAATGATCGACCATATCATGAAATGGTCGCATTTCATGAAATGGTCAACTCAGTTTGGCCAGATCGTAAAATCTTCTACGTTTCACGATTTGGTCATCAACGTTTGGCCGAATCGTAAAACGCGGAACATAGGGCATAGTTTCGAACCGTGACGTCTCCGTCGCTGCGGAAGGTGCAGCCCCTTCGCCCTTGCGTAACAAAACACAGACACCCACGCTCGCCTGCGCAGCTTCGGCTTGCTGGTCGCCTTCGGCGACCAGCCTCAGCCGCTCCGGCTCGCCCGGGTGTCTACGTTTTGTTACAGCGGGCGGGGGCTGCCCTCCCTCCGCGCCTCCGGGTTCTAAAAAACACTCTAGGGGTAGGACATACAAGACTACGTGGAGTAGAGGGGTAGGCTAATTCGGTTATGTAACCAATTCGACCTACCTACACCTGTTATTAAATTTTTTTATTCAAACAAAAACCTATTTTATAGACTTTACCGTATGCGTGGTCGATAGTCTGTAGTTTAACTAGGAAGCCTGCAGATTAACTTGTTAATGTAGGAACTCAATTAATTTTTTTCCACTTTAACTAACTCAGCCAGATAATCTGCAGAATACCTCGTTAATCTGCACTCTATCAGCGCAAATTAACGGTAACATAATACAACAAGACCAGCAGTAAATGGAAAATAATAATTGTTAATAATAAGAAAAATTGCAATGCAATAATGTAATCGTACTCAAGTTCATTGCATTTTCATACAGAACGTCATCCATTTACAATAATTTAAATGACAGAATGGATTGAGCGATTCAGCGCGCTTCAAATTAGCGACATGAATGTAATTTAAAAATATTAAAGTTCCTAGAAATTCTCTTTACGTCGTTGCCTTTAAAGGAAATTAAATTTGAAAAGTAATTTCTGTATATCTATCGTTAAATTCTAATTCCATAATAATTTATGTATTAAAAAAGTAATAGATATTTATTATTTCAACATTTATATTTTTCATCAGTAGGTATTCAGTTTGCAGAGAAACTTTACTTGGCTATAGTTAAATTTTAAATTATACCTACTACTATTTTATAAATAATGTTAATATGATTCACTACAAAGACTGGTACCGCAATATTTATCATGCCAATGAGTTTAATATCAAGCGAGATGGAAATATTAATTACAATTTTAAAATTTCTATTCTTGGTCTGTATGTGTAGGTATGTTCTTATATTTGTGTGTCATCCTTGGTACTCAAGAATGGGGCTATGAGTGTGTAGCGTTATTATTATTAATCATTATTAAAATGTTAACGCTCCATTACTCCTTTAACACTTTACAACTCATACAAATCAAGCAGTCACCCAAGTAAACATCAAAACGTTTTGTATTCCAAAATTTAATTACCTGGATGCTGTAGAGCGCGCTGTCATAGAGCACGTGGAAGGTGAGGAATAGGGAGAGGAGAGTGACGGAGAGCAAGGCCGCGGCGAGCTTGGGCCGCGACACGCCCACCACCAGCACGCAGTCAGCCAGCTCGCCTTCCGCCGGCCGGAACGACGAGCGCGGCAACCATCTGAACAATACAATACAATACAATACAATACAATACAATACAATACAATACAATACAATACAATACAATACAATACAATACAATACAATACAATACAATACAATACAATACAATACAATACAATACAATACAATACAATACAATACACTACAATACACTACAACACAATACATAATATGTAACACTAACATGAGAGACTGAGTACTGACAGAAAAGGCACATTTATTTATTCGTTTTATTTAGATGGAACCAACTAATACATTTCATATAGATGAAAACTTTTCAAATTTTATCACTTGATATTGCCATGCCTCACGTATGGTATATAGGTACATTGCAAGTTAATTAAAAGCTTGTAAAAACAGCTTTCATTGCGTCAATAAGTTATGTATTCAATATTAATTTTGGTGTTCCTTATATTTTGTTATAATGTATACTATATATACTTTTGTACGCATTACAAGATTATTGTTTGTTGAAAAATCAGTCACTATAATAATAATATAATTACCGATTCATTAATAATTGGAAAATTCGGCGTTTCAATTCAGAAGAAAGTGAGATCATAATTATATGTATAAATCTGTATAAATCATAAATTTAAAAACCATAATTATAAAAATATACTTAACAAGTTCCATGAATTTTTTTTTGCTTTCTCTCCACTTCTTCGTCTGCGCAGAATTTATTCTTTCAGTTTATTATTATTTTATTCCTTTTATATATATATGTATATATAAAAAGGGTATGCTTAAAAACCCTACACTCCCCAAGGAACACGCATGCAAAATTTTAACATGAAAATCCATACATTGGTACAAATATTTATGAAGCGGATATAAAGCTTGGGTATAATTATAATAACAAAATGAAGATTTCCCTCGGCCCTCAATTGATTGAAACAGTTATTAACTAAGCACAAGTTATTTTGTTAATTCAATCGGTTATCGGAATTTTGTCCAGGATGTATATAATTGAATAACAAATTGTAACATTCAAGTAAATCAAGTAACGTGTATGTCAGATTTACTGAAACTCTGTACGCAAAACTATAACACAATTTGTGGACCATCTCTCTGTATCTACCTACAGGTGTCCCAGATAGTATGGATAATCCTATCTGGAACACCCGTAAATACATTACAACTAACGCAACTAAGCTATTGGTGTTTCAAAAAGTTTTATATGTATCTCAATATTTGTATCTCAATTTTCAACACGTGCATTTCTGTGGTACGTACTACTCATAGAACTATAGGTATAAAACATGACTTCCATATCTGGTGTCCCTACCACATTAATAAATCGTATTCATACATCTTGTGTTGCAATGCCTATCAAACATTAATGAAGTTAATGAAGTACCTATTTGCTTAAAGCACTTCATTGGCCCGTTTCAAGTATCCGGAACTATGACACTCTAATCACTAAATTTTACCGTAAATTTTATTATACTAACCATAAAACTAAAGTATCGTATACGTATTTGTATAAACCCATATTACAAAATACAGATACATACTTTTAATCAGAAAGTGACCTAAACCACACATTACAACTCGAAGGACTCCTGTAAACTCGGGAGCTTTGAAAGTTTTTACGAGGATCGAGCAAATTGAAAGCTAAAGTTCGGGACGCGTTAATGTACCAAATAATCGTTGTACAGGTAAAATTAGGGTCACCTATAACAAAGGGCTGACAGCGCATCTATAGATATATGTACTTACCCGTATAGCAATGCGATAAAATATAATTAATACAATACGATACCTACTTACTTCTGCTTGTATAATTTTTTGTTGTTTGCTTTGCATGACCAAAAGGTTCTTAAAAGGTTGTTATAACTGTTTTAAATAAAATTTTAATTAATTAAGTACCCATTTGCTTCATTTTGTTACTAATTGTGGAGACTTAACACATTGTGTATTGATTGTTCTCGTTTATTGACAGTTAAAACATTCAATCATATAAATAGCTTCCGATACAATTATTGGTAGGTACTTATTTTAATCAGCTTTCTTATAAACCTATTTATTTTCAGGAATCTAAACTTTCTGTACGTCGGTTACCTACATATATTAGGAAGAGAGTTGCGCATACTCACAATAGTACCCAACAGGTCGTTAATGAGGTTATTTCATTTATACAAATAACATACAATTTTAGTATAGACTAGCTTCCACCCGCAGGCTTCGCCCGCGTGGAATTCGTTTAAACTTCACCCCCCTCGGGGTGGAAATTCCAAAAATCCTCTCTTAGTGCTTCCCTATACTCCCCAAGGAACATACATGCCAAATTTCAGCTTCTTCCGTTCTGTAGTTTTGGCTGTGCGTTGTCTGTCAATCAATCACTCAGTAACGCAATAATTTTATAGTAAAATGTATAGCGATACTTACAGGATGTCAAGCGGTAGAGATTGGGAACAGCTTCTATAGGTTGCCTCGGGTCTGTGGTGTTTGGTCGGCAGAGACTGACTCATCTGCACTCGCGTCTCCATGGGTCTCCCATTAAAATCTCATGTTTTTTTGTTATTGAAGATATCGTTTTAACCACGCCGCAGTCATCGCGTTTTTGAGAAAAGCTTATATTAAAAGTTAGATAGTAGATTTCCGGATCGCATCTGAAACAAAAACTTTTAATCAAACATTGTACGTAGGTAAGTACGTAGAAAACCTTTTTTTGTTTAATTTCCGAGGGAAAAACCTTCAAAAGTTACCCGATGCCGTTAGAGCGACACATGGTTTTGTGGGATTTTTAGTACCTAGGTAACCTAAGCCATCTATTAATTATAATCCTCGTAGCCTAGTTGGTATTGACCCTGCCTGCAAAGAGAGAAGTCCTGAGTTCGATTTTCGATCAGGGTAGATATTAATGCGACAGATAATCGTTTGTTCTCGGATCATGGGAGATATTTGTGTTATTCGTACCACCGGCGACACAGGAAATCCTAGAATGGGAATTTGGATGTTTTATCGTTAAACGCATTAGTGTTTCAGTTAACTTATTTTTATTGATTTATTGTTTTATTTAATCGCTATGTAACCACATAACATCCGATAGCTAATACTCGCAATGCATACATTACAACCACGATTAATGCTGTAGAAGCCTTGTAATTAACTTCTTATTCTAAGTTTAATATTGATGACAATCGGAAGGATTTTCATGTAGGCTACCCAAAATAAACAAATAAAAAATTCTTTGGAATATATCATTAACGTCAACGTTTTTATAAAACATGTGATGAACGACACAACCCTGGAAAGGCAAGGCAAGGTCGCTTGGCCAAGGCTGTCATGCTTGATCGCGTGAAAAAGTCACTGAGCTCGAAAAATGGTATGGCTATTTAAAACCACTTGAGCTAAAAGGGTAGTCGATGTGGGTTATACGAAAGAGCTCATCCGACGATTTGTCTAATCGTTACTGACCGTGCGTGTTAACTTCGTTGTCGCTGTTACACGTGTCACAAATATATTAGCATTCGTGTTCGATATAGAATTCGTTTAAGTTACATCCCACACAAATGCCAGCTTTCTGCACCTGTGATTATGGTACACTGTTGGTAAACACTATTGGTAAACTCAAAAGTGTGTGAAGTCCGCCAATCCGCACTTGGCCAGCGTGGTGGACTATGGCCTTAACCTTCTCATTCTGAGAAGAGACCCGTGCTCAATAGTGGGCCGTGATGGGTTGAGGTGGTGATGATGATGATGATTGGTACACTGACGGCGAGAATTTTTACTTACAAGCTCAATTGACCTATGAGTACAGATAATTTTATTTTAGCGGGGAGTGGCAATTGCAAATTCTCGGCGACTCATGTTATAGACGTTATAGTGGCAACATTTCTTGGCGACTTTCATTATATACTAAGATCCCATAACACTTTTGTTTCATGCATCGAGTATTTGATTAAAATCATTTTTTATGTACAATTAGGCAACGAACAATATGGTTTGCCTGGTGTGCCTATCGAAAAATGACCGCTAGTATGTTTAATTAACGAAAGAAAAATTACTTTCTGGGGAGAACTTACATGCATCTGTTATTAATATAAAATATACTCCAAGGTCAAGATATACACCTAGAGGTCCTGAAAAGTCGGGTGTGCCATTAGGCACATGGCCGCAACCTATTGGCAGACAGTCATAAAGAGGTGCTATTCTGGTGAAAGTTTACACCCATCTGTTATTTGCATCATTTATAGCTCAAATTAAGTCTTTTTTTAATTCGGTCACAGAAGTGCTGCTACCTGCTACGGTTGAGGAATGAGATGGTCGCGTCTAATAAATATGTAACCGGCTCCACACTTTCCTATCCGGATCTCCATTGTTCTTAAAACAATTATTACACGATAGGAATGGTAGGTACTTAGTACCCTGGCGAGCGGTGGTACTTAATGGGGTATGGTGATAGATTATCATATGCAGAAAAAAATAGCTTTAATTTGATCTATAAATGAAGAAAATACGTCAAGGAGTATAAAGGAGGATGGGCACAAATGTATGGAATCTGGTACCGGCACCAATCAGAGTAAGTGATACATCATTGGATAGGTATTTTTGTGTAGATTGTGAATAACCATGGCGCTTGTCCCGGTTCACTGTCCGAACTGTCCGATCGTAGCAATGTTACTTGAAAATATTTTTAATTATCAGTATAAATAAAGCCATTCGAAATTAGTTTTATCGTTTATTCTATAGGTATACTCGTATAAGTTACTGTAAAAGCCCGAACCACGGTGACTCTTAAGATTTACCGGTCAATTTTAAGATTTACCAGTCAATCGTAAGATTCACCAACACGAGTTGATATTTTTTTTTACTACCATTTATTTGATGAATCTTAGGATTTACATTTAGGCATTGTAAATGTTGTCGAATTATGTGCATTTTAAGCATTTAAATGACACTTGCTACACACGGTAAAGGAAAACATCGTGAGGAAACCTGCATGCCGGAGAGATCGCAAAACTCAGAGGTGTGTGAAGTCCGCCAATCCGAGTTATTCGCACTTGGCCAGCGTAGTGGCGTATGGCCCTAACCTTCTTATTCTGAGACTCCTCTCAGTAGTCATCCGTGCTCAATAGTGGGCCATGATGGATTGAGATGGTGATGATGATGATGATTTTTATTTGTTAATTGAATAAGCTCAAAATCTGTGCAAACATCATGACAATCAGTCGAACTATGCCAAAGATATGATTTCTTAAATTCTAATTCGAACTAAATATTTCGTCTTCTAAAGGCTATATTTCAAAACGGACAATTTGTACGGGTTTGTCGCCATAGTAATTTTTTGTACTCTTGAAAAGACCTATCAAACGACAGTAAAGTCATTTTGATTGGACATGGGTACCAAAACGCCCATCCTCCTTTCACAAATATAAATATAAGTTTTACAACAGACTATAACTGCTGGCACACCTAGGTAAGTTGCGGCCATTTTTGCGTAGGCACACCTAGTTTATCATGTACAGAAAAAATAGCTTTAATTTGAACTATAAATGATGCAAATAACAGATGGGTGTAAACTTTCACCAGAATAGCACCTCTTTATGCCTGGCTGCCAACAAGTTGCGGCCATGCGCTTAATGGCACACCCGACTTTGCAGGACCACTAGGTGTATATCTTGACCTTGTAGTATATTTTACTTTCGTATTTATTATTATTTATTTTTCGATAAGCACACCAGGCAAACCATTATTGATCGTTGCCTAATTGTACGTAAAAAATTGATTTTAATCAAATACTCGATGCATGAAACCATCATGAAACAAAAGTGTTATGGAATCTTAGACCTTTATATCGAAGAGTAAATACTTAGTAGTAAAATAGAAATCCATACATAGAAGTGAAATGTTACACTTGTCACGAAATATAAACATGGAATTTGGCAGAGGAGTAGCTTGTACCTTGTAGTTAATTTTGTCATAAATGGAAAATGACAAAATTCTTCTTCGTCAAGAGGTAAGATTGTTTTATCCCGGAAATAATCCCTTGATGGAGTAAAATCGGGAGTGAATGAGATTAGATCGCGATAAACAGTTAGGCACAATAACCTTGACTGGGGCATAGGATACTTTATGCCTGGTAATACGTTCCCGTGGTATGATTTTAACGGTGTTTTATTGTTACCCGTTTCGAACGCGGACGAAGCCGCGGGCCAAAACTAGTGGGTTATAACTTAATTATAGGTAACAAGTAACAACCAGGTAACAAGTAGTATAACACTAATAATGCTACAGTAATGGCCTGGCAGCAGTCCAGGGAAGATCATAGTTTTAAGGTAGTATTTATCACTCCCTTGTGGCCACAGCTTAATTACCTTCTATAATTGATCGTGGAAAACTAAAGAACTGAAAATAGATCTTGTTTGTAGTTAATACTATTGTTAACTACTAATAAGTGAACTTACTCCGCTTCGGTAAACCTATTTTTTAATAATTGTACAATATTAAACATTAACACAATATTAAACAGTAATTGTAATACAATTTACTTTGCAGTAAATTGTACTTAGTAGTAAATAATGCTTCACATTGTAGCAATGCTTAATTGTAGGTACTTGTACAACATATATTATAGTTAATACTATCAATAGTTTTATCGCCGAGCATATGGATTCCCCGTCAAAACCTATTTGTTAGGTACCTGTAGGTACTGTACCTACTCTTCGTTCAATTTAGCTTGGAAGCAAAATTTACAAGGGCATTTTTAGATACCGCCGTCAGTCTTAAATGTACTTTAGTCACATAGACAGCTGGCATTTGTGTGCCACGCAATGAGGGTCGCCGTTTTTTTGCTCACCAGTTGGCGCCACTGGCGAGTGAGGTCCTGCTGTCAAAGCCCGCCCATACATAAACAGTGACAAGTGACATTCAAACAAGCGAGAATTTATCATTAGGTACTCCGAGGACAGACCTCACTCTCCACTAGCGCCTCTAGCGGCGAATTCACACGCTTTTACCCTCAAACGCGAACGGAATATACCTAAATATAATTTAGTACAAAGTAAATAATGCTCAATATTGTCAAGCACACTCCACCCAATAAACGGTCACCACGTACCAATAATCACATTGGACTACATCCTTGGACGTTCACGCTCGCACCACACGCGACGTCGTCACTGACCACTTATTTGCCGATTGCCCACTTTGTAACGCAACGTTTTTCTATACTAATATTAGGCATATTTTGGATACGCTATTATTATAAAGAGAAATGATTTTTGTTTGTTTGTACTTGCCGAATAAGATATGAAACTACTGGTCCGATTTTTACTATTTTTCCGCCAAGAGAAAGCTTTATTATTAGGAGATAATATTCCTAGGCTATAATTTATAAAAAAATAGAGTAAATAAGTTTGAATTGAAAAATTATTTTTGTGTTATATAGTAAATTTATTAAGGAAGGCTATAGCCTATACACTACAGTATCACGTAACGACCAAAAGGAGCGGAGCAACAAGCTTCCGAAGCGAGGGCGTCTACTTAATAATATAAGTGCAGGGTGACGTCTGTCGGGTCAGCTAGTGTAATATATTGCTTACTAGTCTCTCAATATATCTCCCTGGTGAATGATGTGGAGAGTCCCGGCCTCGATAGGGAACCATTAATGGATCGAAGCCAAGTAATATTGGCGTAGTCCTTGACTGGATCTTTATGTGATATTGTGTGATTGAATTTAACCGTGACCACGATCCATGCAACTATGTATGAGTCGTCGAGGATCCATATCCTCGATATATTCCATAATAGCCACTCTACGCTAAAAAAAACTTTTTATTGTGTATTCACAGTTCAATTTAGCTTGTAAGCTAACTTCACTTAAGGCATTTTAAATTCTCACCGTCAATCTACAATGAACCTTAATCACAGTAGCGGAAAGCTGGCATTTGTGTGGCTGTGGGTGTATTTCAAAATATGTCTGTATATCTATCTATGTATTAAAAACTTAAATTGTAAACACTGATAAGCAATGCCTTAAATACTCATTGCACTTAGAATTGATCATATTGTTTACTTATTAACACTTGTTTACTGGAAATGAAACATTTTTCTGTTTTTTTTTCAATTGTTTCTAAAGTGTTCTAGATTTACCTACAGCTTATATTATTGTAATAATATGTCATTTACGAATGACTTTGACATTGTTGAGTCCTATTTAAAGACCCCTCCACATGTACCTATCTAGGTTTGATAAAAAAACACCTACCGATGAAGTTTTAAATGGTTTTCAAAGAGGCTGAGACTTACGGACGGACAGATAGACCGTCATGACGTTTTTTGCCATTTGGCTACGGAACCCTAAATAGAAGTCAATATTTTATTTGCATCCCACCTCGAGTAACAAAAATCCAACTACCAGTTTTAGCTTCTTCATAATTGGACTGAATTGCGATCAAAAAATTGTATATTGAGCGTGAATACTGTGAATGTCCATTTACATGTTGCTAATTTACTTGTGT
Source organism: Hesperia comma (assembly GCA_905404135.1). Lineage (NCBI taxonomy): Eukaryota > Metazoa > Arthropoda > Insecta > Lepidoptera > Hesperiidae > Hesperia > Hesperia comma. The sequence continues at coordinate 7,299,153 of FR990018.1, forward strand.
TTTTTAGAATTAACTAGCGAACCGCCTGGGGAATTTACATACCTAGCTCATGTCCGGTATCTAAATTTATCAGTCAAATTACATAAGAATATCGATAAACTCCTTGATGATCTAATAATGATGATTGAGCGTCGCCCTACAATGAAAACAAAAAAAAACAAGGCAAAAATATCAAGCATGTGTGCGTGCAGACGACGTTTTACACGTTCGTCTATTGTCTATGTGTGCGTGATCAATGATACAATGATATAAAAATTGTGGCTAACAGTTAGCCACAATTTTTGTCACGTTTGCGCGGATTCGATGTTCCATCTAGACATTAGATCATCAAAGGATAAACTATACGCAAACCTTCCTTGAGAAATACTCTACGTAATGGTGAAAACCACACCAAGATCTGTTGCGTGGTTTAGAAGAAGAAGAATTAGAAAGGTAGAGACAGACAAACTGAGGCGGAGGGCGAATCTGTTTTTATACTAAGTATGTAGTGATATTATCGTTCCATATCTATTATTTTTTACAGAATGAAAACGCACGGTTTTTAAACCGTTTTATTCCTACTGGAGCAGCATGGTAGAGTATGCTCTAAGCCTCCTCAATAATGAAGAGAGACCCGTACTCAATAATGGGCCATAAAGGGAAGCAGCATACCAAATTTCAGATTATCAAACTACAAATTCGGTCTAATCCTATCCTATCCTACTAATATTATAATCCTACTAATATTATAAATGCGAAAGTTTGTAAGGATGTATGTGAGTGAGTGAGTGAGTGAGTTTGTGTGTGGGTTTGTTACTCTTTCACGCAAAAACTACTGAACGGATTTTCATGAAACTTTGCAGTAATATAGCTTAGACATCGGAATAACATAATTTGTTAAAATTTATAGAGATTTTTGAAGGGACTGGTTTCCGGAAGCGAAGCGAGGGCGGATTTACTAGTATAATTATACTAATGTTAATATGTAGTAACTATGAAATATTTGCAGTAAAAATGAACTTGCTATGAGTTGAATTATAAAGACGCGATTCACAAAAATAACTTTAAAGTACTAAACTAAAACAAGAAGTTCCAGCTACTTTTCTGTGATAACTAAAGTCCAAGTAGAACAAACTATCGATCAAAGTAAAGCTGGAATACCTACATTTGATTAGTGGGAAGAACGAAGAGAAAATTCCAATTTTATTTTTCAATTGTACTCCAAGAAAACTTCAGTACCTATCTCTCAGTATAAATGAACTCGGTTGGATATTTATGACATACCATATTATACAGCACACCGCGCCAGCACCTGCAAGAATAGAAACTGTTTTCAACAACAATGTTTCATTTTAAAGGAAATAAAGTAACATTATTTGAAAACACCTCTCACTTTAAAGTATATCTACACATTTATAACATATTTTAAATTAAAACGATCATCACTTTCGAAAGCTTTCGAAAAGTTTTCAGGACATCTTCAGAGTTTCGGGAACTATTTGTTTTGTTTCTAGATTTTAATAAATATACAAAATTACAGTTATATTGTATATAAAACGTGTTTAATTTGGTAAAAAAGAGTTTGCGAGCAGAGAATGTTCCAATATTTATAAATACTTTTTCAGTCATAACTTGCTTAGGTTAGACGAGCAAAACCTGATATACCTAGGTATTAATTTGGCAACACACCAGCTACTGAGGTTGACCGTAATGTTTCTGGGACGTTCTTTGGCAATTATTTGAAAGGAAGGACATGCCTACTTGAATAACGCGCCAACTTCAATACTTATCACATAAATCGTAAGAAATATTTCACAAATACTTCGAGTAGTAACTGCCTTCGCCGCACTACGGGACAAATATGCCTTACTTATACTCCAGATAATTCTCAAAGCCCCACACTAGGTTTCCACACAGGGAATCTTAATATGGGGCTGAGAGTGTGCAGCGTTATTTATTTAGATGGAATTTTGAAAAGTGGAACACCTTTTTCACTTGTGAACCGATTGCAGAGACAAATGAAACCCAGAGCTGACTACGATATAACCATGAAAACTGAAACCAAATCATCAAAGCCGTTTGTAAAATTCGAGAGAACAAACGACTATTTATAACTATGTATTAATATCACAAATATTAAATATTTAAAAAAAATATTTTTAACTTATCCTCATTCAGTCGATTCTTCCCTTCCCTTTTCACCATTCCTGGATCACTACCATCGATACCCTATTTTTCATCAATAGTTTTTGTGTTATCATTATGTACCTACTTATTATGTGCCATTGTTTGCACTGTAAGTATTCTGTTCTGTATTTCAACTTAAAGGTAAGTAGGTACTTTTTCTATTTTAATGTTTTTTGAACTAACTTCAACACCGACAAGTAATTAAAGGAGAACATAATCAACGTAATTAGTATTATCTTTATGTATACCAGCTTGCAATTATAGAATAATCAAAATCGGTTCACCCAGTCAAAAGTATGAGGTAACACACAGGCGAATCGAAACCTTCTCCTCATTTGTAGTCGGGAAAAAATATATGTTTTTTGTATTTTATTTTATTGTGGTGTAAATCACAAAACAAAAACCCGTACCAATACCGACGAACCGACGTGTCGCAAAGCCGCGCCTTGCACGGAACGTTACCGATCTGTTAGGCCTTTCTTACACTACGCTATTTATAAGCTACGTGACTCCGACGCAATCCACAGTTCGCCGATACTGAGACCCTTCTAAGGCACTTCTCACACAACGCTATTTATGAGCTACGCGACTGCAACGCAATCCAAAATTCGTATAATATCTGACACTCAGATACATACGAATTTTGGATTGCGTTGCAGTCGCGTAAATCCAAAATTCGTATATATCTGACACTCAGATACATACGAATTTTGGATTGCGTTGCAGTCGCGTACCTCATAAATAACGTTTTGTGAAAAGTGCCTTATACTATGCTATTTGTTAGCTACGCGACTCCGACGCAATCCACAGTTCGCCAACACTGAGACTGGTCACTGACAGGCACGCATCGTAGACGCGTTGCTTCGTATGCGGAAATTGGTAAATGTATAGGGCGTCGGCTCACGAGCAATGCGTGGACAAGATCCTAGGCGCTTGCAAATAGCGTTGTGTGAAAACGGCCTTATAGGATTGAGCATGTTACCGCGTTACACGTGTGGCCGAGCCCTTTTTCCCACCATATGTAGTTTTAATTTATTTTCGTGCTTACTCATGCTACTCTATGGATTATACGTTATAGCACACAATTTCCAAGGCAGTAGAAAATATATAGGTATTACCACTGTATACCAAACTAATGTATAGTAGCCCAATATTTTAAAGCCTAAGCCGAATGGTGCGGGATGGGACACGTTTTCAAATCTCTAAGTGTTTAATACAAAGCATTGTGGGTTAAATTGTTAAATTATACGCGCCACCCGTGTTACTAATAAATATTTCGTTAGGTACCTATTAAATTTACTTTACGATAACCCTACTGAAATTACGTAGGTATTAACCCTTTCTTATCCGTATCGGTAGGAGAGGTAAAAAACAGTGTGCGATAATTAATTCTGAGTTCTTTGCAGGTCAATCTGGGATTAATTGATATTAATAAAATAATTAATAATATTTATTTTTAATTCGCTTTTCAACGGGCATCAAACACAATGGTTCACTGTAACCTTTTACACTATGATATATGACCGTGACTTTCAGCGATCGATTCCTCATTAATCTGTAAAAAGCATTGTCAGTGCGGTTATATACCTGCCTACTTTTATAGTCAGCTTGTAACGGAGCTTACATGTTATATTTTCCGAAACTTCATTCGTGGAAATGTCGAACCTCCGAAAGATTATTCTGTAGTTAGGGCGAGCGAATAATAATATTGACTCATACTTATACTGACGATAACCATTTTACCCATACAGAAGGTAAGTACTTAAATTTTCTATTTTTTTTATAGTCTAAGAAGGCAAACGAGCGAGTCACCTCATGGTAAATCACCGTCGCCCATGGACATTGGCAACGCTAGGGGCGTTACCAGCGCGTTGCCGACCAAGAAGGAAGCGATAAACCCGCTTCTTGAAGGACCCCATGTCATAGCACGGTGAGACCACAAATGGAGTAAGTATGTCTCACAGTTTATGTTGCATTCGTATCTACCGTGCCGCGCAGACACGTCGCGTGGCAGACAAAACATCCTCGTTGAAAATGCTGCCGTGTCTGCGCTGCGCTGCGTTCTAAATGTCAATAATATGTATGAAATGACATTATATTTTCAGCCACGCCACGCGTCTACCACGCACGATGCCTGTAGATATGAATGCAGCATTACCCGTAGTTACGTGGCAGAATATGACGTGAACTATAGACTGTTTGAAATTAACTTAATTGAGTATTTCAATTGATACTGGAGCATAAATCATCCCGCGTCATTTTAGTCATAATATGATAATTTTTGATTAATTATGATTTATCATCATTACTGATCGTAAGGGCCTGTATGTTTTGCATTTACTTTAGCCGCTTATTTTATCGATGTTAAAGAAAAAAATGGTTTAAATTTATTAAATAAAACAGGATGAATGTTATTTAAATCACAATTGAAACCGACCCACCGTAAAATATATCAACAATCAGGGCAGAATATAAATCACTTCGGCTTAATTCACGTATTGTTGCCATTAACAATAGATTAGAATCAAACAATAGATGAACGCTGGATACTTATCTGTATACGATATTTATAACTGAGCTACAAGTACGTCCGTAAATAACCCTGCTAACTGCTACTGTATAATAGAGGTTCTTGAACTTTTGAAGCATTATTGTACCCCATTCAAACTTTTAGGCGTACCCCGAGCCAGTTAACAATTGTTCAATCACACCCGGTTACAATCACGACTAAAATCACAGCTATACCTACCATTAACCTTACATTGTACGATAATATTGTCTTCGAAAAGTTTTGTAACTAACATTAGCTGTAACTTTAAATTTTCGCTGAAATTTATCTCCACATTAACATTTCATTATGACTGGCTTGGGAATCCGAACTTTACTCTGTATGTTTAGTCAATTTTCCGCGTTTCAGATAGTACAAAACTGATTGATAGCGCTCATATATCACGTTTGAAAAGTACTAGTACCTACTATTAATTAGATTCAGATTAGTCAAAAACGTACAAAAATACAGTGCAATCTAGTATCAAACTATACAATAACTGGAAACAACAACCATATAATTCCTCGACACGAATAAAAATCCAGTTGGAGTTTTCATCAAAATTGTTAGAGCAGTTTACGAGAAACCAATTACATATAATTATTATTGTTTATAACTAAATTGTCATTATTTAAATTAATTCCAATTGAAAATTAAACTTTTTACGCGTAGGTAGGTAAGCCAGCCAATATATTTATAATATATTTAAGTATAGACCTAAACAACCATGTAAGCAACATACAACTTAAATAATGAGTCCCTACTGGTATCATCACACATTTAGAAAGGAAGATGCATTAGCCGCTAAGGCTAAGGGTAAAACCCACGGAGACCGACTAACGGACGAATAACGACGCCATGATCCATAAACGAAGACCATCATTATTGAAGGTAAGGGGATCGTTCTCAATGAAACTTTAATTAAAAATATTGGGATAGCGATTTTTTCCTTTATGTTTCGTGTTTCAATTTCATGCATTAAAATTTTATAGCCTCATCTATCGGTAGAGTGCAGTCATTCTAAAATTTGATTAAGTTGACTCTAGATTTACCTATAACCGTAATGTACAAATTTAACTATGTATGAATTAGGATAATGATGAATGACAAGCCCAAAAACAAAAACAAGCCTCAGCCTGAATAACTCTTTCTGCTTAAAATAATCCAACAATAAAAAAACCTTTATTATGGCAAGACGTTCACTAATATTATGCATCCTCAGAAGTAGAATAACTTGGAAGTTACGTAATGTTAACGTTAAATTTATTCATCATGCTATAGAATATGGAAGTCAAAGTATTCTCGCGGTTTGAACTACTCTCAGACTCTCAGCTAACGATAAATATTCCAAGAAGCGTTTGCGTTAAGAAGCAAGAATATTTTTCAAGTGTTAAAGTTAGACATGCTGCAGTAACGGCGCGACTGTCACAAATAATTCACGTGTTACGTGTTCGTGACTGCACGAAATTTCAACGTTTGTTATCGTCAGTCAAATTGTAATTAAACTTAAGAAATATTAATATCTGCATTCGATTTGACGTTCAAAATATGTAGCGTAATACAAATGCATGAGTTATTTAATTTTAACTAAATGTTTAGGAAAAAAAAAATTATGAAATTTTAATGTTCATATTTCTTCGTTAATATTTCTGCTAAATAATTAATAAAACTATTAGCAAGCTTAATAATTGGTTAATTTAGAAGTAAATCTACTATATTACTAAAATATTAGCGATTCTATTTTATATCATAGGTATCATGATGTAATTTGAACAGTTAGATCCATACTTAAACTAAGGATCCGAAATGAGAAACAACATCGCGTTACTACTGAATCAGATAAACACTTTATAAAATTTGTAGCGCAAGGAGAATAGGACTGCGTGTTCTATTATTTATATCTTTTAGATATTTTAGACATAAGGAAATCGTGCTATTTACCGACTCAGAAGTCTCGAGCTCAATGAACGACCTATGTACTTTGTATTTACGATTATGAGAGTACCTACTGTTTATAAAGTGGTAATGGAAATTATTTAACTTCTAATATAATGTTTAAAAAATAAACACCGACTGCAATATCGAGGGTTAAATTAAATTAGGAATTATCAAAATCGGTTTTCCCAGTAAAAAGTTATGAAGCACACATACAAAAAAAATAAAGTCGAATTGAGAACGTTCTCCTTTTTGAAGTCTGATAAAAAGATATCTAAGTACAGTGCCACCAACTTATCTCTGAAAAGCCAAAAATTGGAACATTCATAAGTACTTTGTGGGCATTCATCCGTCAGTTACTAGCTCTCGATGATTGGTCCAATGTGTCATACAGCGCCTCTCTTCGTTTCAGAGATAAGTTGGTTTTATAGTAAACCCAACTTAAGACTGAAACGAAAGAGGCGCTGTCGGACGCATTTGACATTCAATTGACCAATCATTGCACACTAGTAACTGACAGATGAATGACCACAACGTACTTATGAATGACTTTTCGTTAGTTCCAATTTTCGCCATTTCAGAGATAAGTTGGGCGTACTATACTGTAATATAATTTCGTTCGGCAAATGTCAAAGGTGTGCATTTGGATTTAAAATTCAATGTAAAATTCATTTATTAGGTATCTCGAATTACTTTTAAGAAATTACCTAAAATAAATTCCTATACTTATAATGTCCCCAATGTCACTTTGATCCTATTTTATTTGATCTTAACGATTAACTTCGTCAATTCAATTATTAATTTCGTTTGACCATTTGAAGTTCGCTCAGAGATTGAGAGAGAATGTTACAATGCCATTAACGTTTTAATCCAAATTGAAATTGTTGTGTTATTTTGTCCAGACCGTTTTTGACATCACTTAACTTTACACATTCTAAGTTTATTGAAGGCTATCGTTATTTATTCGTGCACGTAAGAAATATTTAACGCTTATTTATAAGACGTGTGTTGGTAGAAAACATGTCTACATTCACAAGAATTATACAACAGTCAGTATCTGACGCCAAATCCCTCCCCCCTACTGAGCAAAGGACAAAACAATAAAGAAAAAAAGAAAGAAAAGCCGAAGAAATTGGCTTCAAGTTAAGGATGCACGAAGCTTCTTACCCCAACTTTCGTTCATCTTTAGCTATGTTTAGTTTTGTTTTAGTAGTATACAATAGTATCATTATTTTATGTCAAAGAGCCAAAGAGCCATTTGATCACTGCCGTAACAGAAAAAAGTAAAATGATAGTTTTAAACGAGCATGTCAACTCGCAACATATTAAAATGCGGCTTTTGCAAATCATTGTAAGTTTTAAATATCGGCGGCGACTTTATCGGTCGAGGTGAAGGCTAGGTCAGGGTGCACCGACGTGTATTAATACCATACGACAAATCGCGGCGTGTTTACTAGAATACTATATTCACCAAGGCCAATTTTACATTCCACTTTTATTTCCTATATTTAAGTTTCCTTTATTTATAAGAAACGTGCATTTTTACGGAACCTTACAATGCATAAAAAATTAATTTGATGTGGTTTATTACCAAGGGGCACTAAACGTAAATTGTTGAAATATAGCAGTTTTACCTTTACATGCGTAGCGAACTTTGTTTAGCTTCCGTGCGTAATGTCTTCTGGACTCATCCTTCATTATAAATTAACTCTATTTTCCAGAGATTTAAAGTATAGATAGGCTCCGAGTTTCCAATAAGGTTTGCGCCTTATCCCTATGTGCGTGAACTTGGCGCACAAAAGAATCTGGTTGTTGAAAACGAAAAAAGTACACAACACATCACAAAAAAGTTTATATTTCGTTGCCCCATACCGTTATTTAAGTCTTTCCGTCTCTGTCATACTTACCCATGTCAGACACCATTTTAACAGGGATATTGTTTTAGAAATTTGTATTGGACTTATTTGTGTTTTTTGAGTTATTATTACACTTTCAGACATTTACGACAATGACTCAGTAGCGCACGTCTGAAATATGGTAAGGTCGTATCTATACTTTAAATCTCTCCTTTATTCAGAAAATTTATGGCCACAGTTACATTTTTTTATTTCAGTAATTACATAAAAGTATTGAATATAAATGATAAATAAAGTATATCAAAAGTAATACGTATACAGTCATTTTTAAAATTAAATAACTTCGTAAGTCAATGGCGTATAAAGTAGACACGTGTACAAATAGCTTATCTATAGAATATAGGAAGAATACAATAATTAAGTATAATTAGATTTAGCTGTACTATGTGTGGTATAACCTAAGCGACCAAGAACAGGCATTTCTTTTCGTAGAATATACTTATGTATTGATTTTTCAACAAGAATAGTTATATTGACGTTGTAGCACGTGACATGGAAGACGTAACTCAAAGGCGCTTTGCCCACGGAGCAACTATTGCAGCAACTGGCAACTAACTGGTAACTAGATGTTTACATACATTTCAATTGGACTGCGCACACACAGCAACTCCAGTTTCGAGTTCCGGCAATCGTCAACAGTTTTCAGTTGCTGTAGTCGTTGACTAGGTCAATTCCTAATTGCCGCAACTAGCAACTGTTAAATATTATACCGGTTTTTAAAGTTGCCGGTTTCCGCAACTGTCAATCGCAACGCGTCGGACGATTTCACACCCTCCCTCCCTCTGCCTATACTCGGAAATGCGTAGATTGAGCAACTCGCATAAAAGTTGCTATAAAACTGCGGCAACCGTAAACGTTGTAGCAACTATCAACTTTTTACAGGAAACTTTTTTAAAAAGTTAATAGTTGCCTCAACTCAAGTTTCTCCAAAGCAAAGGGCAAAGCGCCTAAAACATTAATTTTGTAGCAAGTAAATAATATATCTTCGATTATAAAGACTATTGTTAAATACATGTATTGAAAAAACCAAAAGCTCTAGTGATTTGTACTATTTGCATGTGTTCAAAATTGAAAATTAGGTAAAAAAATCCATAGAGAAAGTTCCATTTAGAATTCTCACTGAAATAATGTTAAATCTATCGGCCAACGCATCGAATGTGTCAAACAATCATAATGTCTATACGCTATACACGCTCGATTTGTCACTTCGATTCTATTTGGAATTTGCATTGTAGTTTACTAAAACAAACGATCTCGTAGCTAAAAAATGTCTCTTTCTCTCGTACCATTCAATTAAAACAGTGAAAGTATTCAACGATCTCTATTTCTTTGAGGCCGTTTGTAAAACAAGAATGTTGGCTAATTAAAGAATAAAATTGGCCCACCGACGCTGTTTTACGACTAATCATAAAACGGCCTTTGAGCACAACATAAAGTATGTTCTTCGCTTTTTACGCAAGCCAACTGTTTTATTCCAGAATTTGGAGTTCTTTTAGAGCTTTTGGATTTTATATTTGATGGCTGTTAGATATGAGTTTTAATTTGATGAAAAAGCTCCAAGTTGAAATTGTATTACAATGACAAAGCTAGGTAGGAACATACAACGCATGTATTTTATTACTAGCTTCAGACAGTTTTAGCTTTTAAGCTTATATTTTTAAACATTACATTTAATAAGCAGATAAATTTTGAAAAATAGACGTTGGCACTGATAATAATGTTCCATAATGTTCTTAAAGATTTGTGAAGTCCGCTAATCCACATCCGGTCTGCGCGGTGACCTGCAACCCTCACATTGTGAGAGGAGACTCTTGCCCAGCAGTGAAACAATTATGAATTGCGATAATGATGATAATGACGATATTAGAATCAAAAAATGATTATTACCTAGATAATTTTAAATTAAAATGATTTCCAATCCAATTCCAATCCAGGCCAACCCATTGTTGTAGTACAATTCTTAAACCACTATCATCATTGCTTCACAGCAATCGCTTTTTTATGTACAACAGACCGTCCCACAACACCTTGTCCAATATTTTTTGTTGTTATTCTGTACATGATTGACCCTGGGGAACTGAGGTCGAGGTTCTTCAAGGTCCACAGGAGGTTGCTCCCGTTGGTGACCGCTGGTCTCCGTACCATTCACTGTTATTACAGTGGTACTGTCTTAAAGTTATGAAGTGTTATATAAACGTGGCTACCACCCTTTTTCCAGAATTGGTCGAAAAGCCGGTACTTATTGAAAGTAATGTTTTCCTAAGTAACAAAAAAGTGATAAATAACTGTGATAAATTTAACCTTTTAAAATAGATTTTAACACAATGCATTAAGGTATTTATTTTAATGCCACTTATAACAAAAACAATAAAAACGTTAATTGTTAAAGGGTTACCGACTTTCATTAACAGCCACCACAAAAAGTTAATGGACTTACGTGAAATGCGTGTTTAAGTTCACGACGTTAATTAAAAGCGATTTAATCTTTAATTAAACCGTAAAAAGTATCTACAACTATAAAAACATCAATTAGGAATTTAATAAATAAAAAATAAACGCTAAATATTGCCTACACTAGAATTAAAATAAGCACATCACTGACAGCCATGTCACGAGAAGAAACATTTATGTGTGACTTAAATACCTTTCCAAACCGGGAGTCGAACCTAGGTTTCCTCGCTTCAAAGGCAGAGACACTACCAACTAGGCTATAGGCTGTAGTCGTTAATCTTCAATCTTGTCCAAATACCATAAATAATTTTAACACCTCGCCCAAGAGTTATTACCAATAACCGTACCTATGTATGTTTATCAAGGTACTTCTAATAAAATCACGCCTGCTCAAGTAATAATAACATCCAAGCACCTGTGAAATTGCCCACTATAAAAGCCGTGAAATTATGATATTATCGTAAACATATTTTTACTGTCACCCAAGTATTATCGTAAACACCCTGATAAACCCCACGAATTTGTAACATATCTTGGATATGAAGGGGTCTTATAAAAAAATGGCCCTTTTATTAACGAAAATTAATGCAGTTCACACAAAGAAAATAAAAGCCAAGCGTTTTCATAGCAAAAACGTACTTTGTTGAAAACTCTGGTAATATTTCATTATACTTGAAGCCTTGCATTAGGCTACATGCAATGGCGGGGCGGATTTTTCCTTGAATTTTCCGTCAAGGTCTCAGAGCCTTGTTTTATAAAAGTTTCCATTTTAAAATGGCATGGCACAATTGGAATGTGTAATTGCCTTGTTTGTGCCAAAATACATTGTAATTTATAGGAAACTCCAAGTACGTACCAGTGCACGTTATAAATGAAGGTTGTACTTCAGGCGTTATACCTACACATTTCATGTTTACCTTATTTTATCTCAGAATACATTTGATGTTCATTTGTTTATTTAAAAAAACAGTTACTCCCTGCCTCAGAAAAACCGCTACCTACCTATAACAATAGTTTTTCTGGTAGCTACCTACCTACTTCAGTAATACTAATATTCTAAGCTTTTTCCTGAAATATATTAATGTTACTTGAAACCCTTGACCTTTACGAAACCGTGGGTTCTCTAGTCTCAAAGTTTTACCTTCCACAGCTTCCACTGGATTAAGATTGAAAGACTATCTTTCAATCAACAGACAGCATTAAAATTTTAATTATTGATTAGGTATTTAATTGAAAACTATCTAATAAGTATGAATTTTTCACAAATTCTGTATTACAAAACGCTGCTACTTCGTAAAAGAATAATTTACTTACAATAACACATTATAAAGGTAGATAGACACGTACATAATATTAATTATTACAAGAATAAATCTCGATTAAAATATCTCCACTGTGAAAGTTACATTTGAACAAAAACGTTCAATTGCTGACCTGGTCAGCGATTTTTTTCTAAAAGCCTTTGAAAGGAATTATTAAACTTCTTTTATAAAATAAATCATTAAAGTCTTATTCATAAAGATATATTTATTTTTCCTATTCTCATTTGTAGAGTTAAATGTGTAACTATAAAATTAGATCTTACAATTATATCAACGACCCGAAGTCAAACATTTATCTGTCAAAAATATGAATACCCTGGTCAGACCTTTGAAGTATTTAGAAACTCCGTTTTGCCCGCGACTTCGCCCACGCGGGGGACAAGCAACGACATCATACCATTAAAACCATCTCACGGGTACTTATTACAAACAAAGTAGTTTCTATATTTTTAATTTACACTTATTATTATTAACATTGTATTGAATTTTGCCAATTTGCCACCCACTCAATGCCAGAATTTTCCTTTACTATCCACATCAATGAAAAAGAAAACAAAAGGATTCTATTTTCCATTCCCAACTACAAATTGAGTCACGAATGCGTTTCTCTTGAGGAATATTCCTCGCATGTCGAACTCTGAATCGCTAAGGGTTGCCCGGAAGCTAGAGTTTCACGGGCCAATTCCGCTGGCCGGAATAATGGGACCGCTTTCTATAGTTTTTTCCTCACTCTGTTCACGAGCATAGATCTACGGTTGTAGCTTGTACTGCGCGACAATGTTGAAATAACAAAGGTAATGCTATTTTCAGGATTGCATAGGGGAGACCGGGATAGCTGACTAATTTGCAGTTTAAGCATTTGTATTTTTATTTCTTTATTGTTAATTTTTCTAAAAAGCACTTCCATTGGGAATTAAAGGGGAAAAACTTGTCAACCTACGCCTACCCCGTGCCTGGAATAAGTGCCGTGTCATATATGTATGTCGGAGAAGAAAAATAAATAATGGACTTGTTTACGTACTGGTAACGCCATCTGTTATCGATTCAGCCTATTCATTGAATGATTCATTGACTGGTAACGCCATCTGTTATCGATTCAGCCTATTCATTGAATGATTCATTGAGTCAGTAGTTCCAGTCAAGTTTGTCTTAGAGGTGTTGCGTGTCACTGTGACGTTTGGCAGATATGTCAAAAATGACAATGTGGCATTGGTGATGCAGTGACGTGACAGCCGTGACACACTAGACAATCGAGACTCGACCGCGCCGGTTGTGCGCACTGATTCAAATCTGTGTTCTTAGACGTAGAACATGGCGGACGCCAGATATACCCACGATAGAAATCCCTCTGAATCTCCGACATGTATAACATTATAACTGGTCACATCAAATAAACAAGTTTAATATAGATGGAAAAAGCTTAGAGTTCACCCGGGGAAATACCATCACCTGTCACGTTACTAAATACCAATTCTACCGTCATAATAATTACTTTAACCTTAATTTTGTTTCGGAGAGAAAGGTATTGATCCGGGTACATTTTTTTAGAGGAGACGATCTCGGTCTCTCAAGGGCAGCAACTCATTTGTGACCGAATCATGGAATGTCTCCGACATACCGAAAACGGGTCTCACTAAACAGAGATAAAGTGCAACCTAATAACGGACCATCAGAGTGGGCATGACCTTTAGCAATGAATCATCGCCATGAATCAAATGTCATAATCTCGAAGCTGGTGAAGCAAATAGACGGGAAGGTTGGTAACTGACTCTCCTCTTCATTTCATATTTTGATTCTAAAAGGACCGCTAGGCCACCTCAATGATAAGGAGACACCCGTGCTCAGTAGTGGACCATTAATGGGCTGAAGCCGAGATAGCAGATACAGTTCCGTAATTATTACAGTCCATTAATTAACAAATTAACTCACGCTGTAAAGACAAAATTTAATATTTCCTAAGCACGCCGAAATTACTTGGAAGAAAAACACTTATACAAGAAATAAATTGTTAATTTGACAAATACAATTCCAAAGTAATTTACCATGTTAAACAATTCACAAAAGCGTAAAATATGTAATAAAAATTCCATTAAAGTTACAGAGGATAAATTTAACTGTTTATAGAACGTAATAATGAATTTCATGCGTTGTCTAACACAAAATTGTATGCGTTATTTGCATTTAGTTACAGTAATAGCTTGCTGTCTATAGCACTGCTCAAGATACAAAAATAATAATTATTGAAAACAAATTCATTTATTTTGAGAGAGTACGAAAAAACAGCAAAAAAACTACCAATTGATATTTTTTTCTGCAAGCAACAATATTTAATAAAGCCGTATTTCATAATTATAAAAAACATGCAGAATATAATATTAACATAAAATAAAAAAATATATTTTGTATTATTTGTAGCGTCGAAGGCGTCGATAGCCTAGTGGTTAAGAATCGGGCCTCCTATTTGGAGGGTCCGGGTTCGAATCCCAGGGCACGTACCTCTGACTTTTCGGTGTTATGTGCGTTTTAGGGTCCCCGCAGACTGACTGCAGCCACCGGCCATTTTCAAAGCGCGGTCCGGCCAACAGCCGCTTCGGCTGAATTCTGCTCACTGTTATTGGAGCTGTTGGCTGTTGGCCGGATCGCGCTTCTAAAAAGAAGCGCCATAGCCGCCGGTGGCTGCAGTCAGTCTGCGGGGACACTTAAGCATTTAAATGTCACTTGCTACAAACGGTGAAGGAAAACATCGTGAGGAAACCTGCAAGCCTTAGAGGTCACAAAACTCAAAGGTGGTTGTCCGCCAATCCGCACTTGGCCAGCGTAGTGTAGGTACTATGGCCTTAACTTTTTCATTCTGAGAAGAGACCCGTGGTCAATAGTGGGCAATGATGGATTGAGATGGTGATGATGATGTATTATTTATAATATTTGGTGGCTACAGCGCCCCAATGAAGTCTTTGCCCAGGGCGCAAATGAGGTCTTTGCCTAGGATGCCGATGAGATCTTTGCCTAGGGTGCTCACGACCCGTAGGTAAACCGCTGGCTAATAGGTACTAGCTAATGGCTACCACCTTCGTATTCTAACAGAGAGCGCGTTTTTTTCTTTTTTTCTCGTCTGTGACGCACTGGTAATATTAAAGGGTAATTCTTTACATTGCGTTCGAATTCCATATGGAATTCGTCTTAATTCCATCCTTCACAAATGCCATCTTTCTACGCCTATGATTACGGTAGATTATAGATTCACCTCGAGAATAAACTGATATGTAAGCACAGATAGTAAATCTATTTTTAGGGGGGAATGACTATTCCATATTCTCGGCGGCTCAGGTATCATTACTGTTCAGAAATCATGTCTGCTCATTCACTGACTACTAATAAACCCATGCCCGCTTCTCTTCGGTTACCCAGACCCTTACCAGCCTCATCGGAAACTTTTAGGCGTGATTATTGAAATATTTTTTATTTATTTATGAACCGATTGAAATGAAACAAACACTAATCGTCAAGTGAAGCTTACAACAATACATTAATGAACACTGTTAACCCGTTTCTGGCATCAACACGTAGAAACAGAACCAAAGACAAACACAAACACAAACTGACAGATATATAAAAAAAATTCAATATCATTATTTTCGGTTCTTTTGTAATATTGATTGAATGCCCCCAATAAAACTATATTTTTTTACTAAACTCGCGTAGGTATGTATAGATATTTTACAGGTAGGTATACAGATAGGTATCAGTTACAGATTTATTATAGGTATATATAAAACGACAAAAATATATTTTAAGTACTTAAGCACCATCAATTTTAGCCTTATAACAACATGTAAGAAACACGAATAGGTATACATCTCGTTGAACACTTGTAACCTTAGTGGAAGAGCTTTGAGTTTTCCTAAAAATGCTTCATGTACACTAGTGAGGTTCACGGGGGTAATATGAAATATCGTTTTAACAATAGCACTCCAGCTCCCTTATTGTGGCCATAGAGTGAGACATCCATAAAAGCAGACGACTGAAATTCCACGCCAGACGTTGAAATAGCGAGAATATAATAATATGTGAAAATGGATAACACAAGTTTTATATCTCACTTTATACGAATAATTTTCTCTCGTTTCACTGTGATCGTTGTATGTTTTGATTTAAGTCATAATTTCATAACAGTTGAATAACAGGAATCTAAATTACGACACTACTATATAGTCAGAAAGTTAGTCAGATTCAAAAAGACAAAAAGTAATAAATTCTGCCAAGGCCTCATCAGTGAGGAAATTAAATTGTCTTAGCAATCTTACTTGTAAGTATATTTTACCGTCAATCTCACTTGTTTATAATAAAACAAGACGAAAATACTTATCTTATAATAAAACTGTAGGACCACGTGTTCTGTACATGGAATATTTTTTTGAAATAACCTTTAAGGGGCACTTACATATCGAGATAGAACTCAAAAATATATTTTTTTTATTTATTGTCTGTCTGTCTGTCTGTCTGACCGATCATCACGCGTAAACCACTGGACGGATTTCATTGAAACTTGGTAAAGTTATTACCTATTATACTGGTGTCTATTATAGGCTACTTTTTTTTCGAATAATATTAAGGTTCCCTATGGATAGGTGAATAAAGTTTGTATGGAATTTTTTTTATAACGTCGTCCGATTAACTTCAAATTTGCAACAAAGGGTTATCACTTAAATTAATAGAATACGTGTTTCTCAGTTTTTCGATATTTTGTAAGGAAAAGAAAAAAAAACACAAATGAATGCGGAAATTTGTAATTTTTTAAGGTAACTTTCTGACTAAACTGAAAATGAGTTTAACCCCATGTTTAAAAATTATTATAGTTAAATAAGTAATTTTCAATGTAAAATCAGTAGGTATTTAAAAAATTGCCAGCAAAATGGGGATAAAGTTGGTACAATTAGAGGTGCAGTGTTTATTCGAGTTGACTTAAGTTTTGTCATTTTTGTTGCGGGCTTAGATTTTTGTGAGACTTTCACTGATGACTTTCACTTTCACATATGTTACTTATTATCCTGGAATTCCAGCGGAATCAGGATTCACGCGGGAAAAACTCCTATGCGCGAAGGTGCGGGTTTCATTTTTATAGGACTTTCACTGGGAGATAGAGGCAGTTTTGTAGCAATATACAGGCTACTTTTTATCCCGGAATTCCGTGGAATTATTATTCACGTGGGAAAAACTCATATTCGGGAACGAGGTCACGGGTTCAGATGTTTATGGGACTTTCAGTGGAAGGTAGAGGAGGTTATGGAGCATTATATAGGCTACTTTTTGTTCCGGACTTCCCGCGGGATCGGGATTTACACGGGAAACCTCCCTCCACTCAACTGCTCTGTAGAAGTTGTCAAAAAATTCATTAAACATTTTCACGCGCCAAAAATACTCGCACAATGCGAATTCTGTGGCATCCTACTGGTAACTATCCTACTAATATTATAAATGTGAAAATTTGTATGTTTGATCCTCAATCACGCAAAAACGGAAGAATGGATTTGGATGAAATTTGGTACACGGATAGTTTATAACCCAGAATAACACATAGGACACTTTTTATCCCGGAAATCCCGCGGGATTAGATTTTACGCGGAAAAAACTTCTACGAGTATGGGTATAGCTTCATAACAAACATAACAAACATATTAATACAAAAGTAACAAGTCTGTCTTTCCGAAAATCCCGCGGGATCGGGAGTTTATCCCGAAATATATCCTACGGGAGCGGGACCTACGCGGTTGATACTTACGGGTCCCGAAGCGAAGCGAGGGCGGTTCGCTAGTACTTAATATTTGTTGTCAAAAATGTTAATAGGTATTGCAATCTAACCGAATTATGAACTGGAAATATGATATTCTATTGAAGACACAACTTTTTTACAACCATTGTTTCGGTTGTAAAAATTCTGACTTCAATCTCATAGTAGCGTTGCATAGTAGATAATTATTTTATACAATGACCACATATAATAAAAAGCCTTTAGCAGTAAAATAAGTATATAACTGTCAGCAGGCGTATGCCTTGGCTGTTCCTTATCGCTTCTTCTTTAATAAAGCGATGTCATATCAATTTTGCGAGAAATTTCGAGGATGGCCTGCTGAGTTAATCGATTTTTCTTGAAGGTATGATACCAACAGCAGTAAAGTTAGGCAGTAGAAATTAAGACGAGGATGGAAAAAAGAGACTGAAGAGACTCATGACCCAAGCTGAAATACTGTGATGAGGTGTGCAGGTCCGATTTAATAAGAGACGTGTTGCTCCAATGAAGTATTTATTATTACTCTCTCCATACAATGATGCTTAACCTAATTTATAATAAGGTGTCTCAGCTACACACTACAATACGACATTAGCGATAAAAAAGTTAGAGGAGAATAGCTCACCAACTAGGTTCAAATTCAAACCCATACCATAGCATATTTGAGATTTCTTTGAGATTAAATTCAATGGGGCAGAAACCGGGGAGCTCTAAAAACAGGAACCAGGACCTAGAACCTCGTCCGAACTTATAAGTATACAAAACAGCCAAGGTCTCTACATTGTGAAACATTTTATACCCTTATTTTACAAGACTAATATTGCTATTAAATAAAATAATATCCAGCACGACCAAAAAGCATATAACAGCGATTAAAACGGAGCGTCCTTAGTATGGATAATGTAAGATGGGGCTGTAATAGCACCGCTCCGGCAGGCTTGTTGCCATTACCATAAAGTGCGGAAGCTATAAAACAGTGCGCCAGAAATTCTACGCTAGGCGTCGATACGCCGTGCTACGAAAATAGATTAAAATTTTGTACAATAAAGGGAAATGCAGTTCATGTAATAAAAATAATTTACATAAATTTGGTGACCCCGTAACCTAGTTGGGGACCCTGCTTGTAAAGCGAGTTATCTTAGATACATTACCTTAGGCTTTTATGTGACAGATAATAACTGTATGATCTCGGATCATATGTTTAGAACTTTAATGTTGAGAACTTTTAGGTGTCTTATTTCTGTGTCCATGACACCTGCGACACCGTTGAAAAACCTTAATAAATAATTAATTATTTGTCACATAGTTGCAAAGTTCACGAATCTAAATTGAATAGTCTCGTTCAGCATTGCACACTATTAAGATATAAAAACTAATACGTTACCCACTTTTTACCAGTAAACGCGCAGACGAGCCACCTAATGGTAAGTGGTTAACGTCACCCATGGATGTCAAAAACCAAATACATCACCAATGCGTCCAAAAACAAAGAATAGTTAAGAATGAAAGAAAACTTCATATTGGAATACAAGGATTAATATACACGGCTTACTTATACATGGCATACCTAATCGCCAAATTGTAGGGAAAATATGTTGTTTTGTTAAATAGGAACACACTTTAGAATAATAACAGAACAAAGCATTTTTTTGATCCATTTTTAAAATACTTAACAGGAACAACATCCTTTGATCTCGGCTCTTTAGAAATGTCAGTTACCGTAAAAGTTAGCGACAACGTTATAACTAGGGAAAATATTTTTTTTAAACTAAATTCTCTTTGTTTTCATCCTGGATATTAAATAAAAAATAGCCAACGATATTATTAAATTAACTGTCAGATCTGAGCTTGCTAGTGTTCAGTTTAATATATCGCTTATATGTTTGTCAATCTTAAAAAAAGCCTGAGCTATGACAGATTTACTTGAAAATAAATACAAAGTATATTTATTATTATTATATTTATTTATTTATTTTATAATTTATGTACACGGAAAAAACAGATTCAAACAGGTAAAAGAAGTTATTTCGTACAAAGGTACATTGAGATACTATGTACTAAAGTACCAAAGGTACTGCTTATTTCTAAAAGAAATCTCTTCCAGCTGACCTAGGAATAGAATGTAATTATATTCATATATATTTTAATTTTATTCATATTTTTATTCCAAAGTTCGAATACAATAAGTTAAAAGTAAGCTTTTCAATCTTAAGATCATCAGTGATTCGATTCAGATAGACAAACAAGATTAAAAATAATTAAGTTTTATATTCATAATAAAAAAGGCCCTACTAAATAATCAAAAATCACATCATGTCTGCCGAAGCTAATACAATACAGTTATAAATTACAAGTTCACATAACGAATACCTAATAAATTATTAGAAAACAATTTCAGCACTCGAAGTTATAATTACAAATAATTTTGTACATAACAAAAGTTCAGCTCAAAACGCCTGGTTCGTATCTAAGTATTACTCGTTTATTATCGTGTCTGTTTCTCTTACGTAAACCGTTCAATTTACAGCCATCTGTTACGTCTCAGAACTCAATTGTGCCATAATATTGTAGGAGTAAAACCGCGTTGTTTATCACTGACTGGCAGACGAGTTTTCCTCTCAATTTAAAAAATAAAAAAGCAGTGTCACAAAATATGGGGCTCTTACTTCGAGAGGATGCAGGATGCATTTAAAAGAAGATATTGAGTATTGGTTAATGCCATAAACGTAAGAAGAGACCTCTATTGTTATCGTCAACAAAAAATTACAGGATCCTAACTAATAATAATAATAATAATAAACAAGAACTACAAACATTACAACGTCTCATACACAGTACGATGACAAAACACAGAAAGCACCACCCAAGATCTTGTGTGCAGAGAGTGACGTTACCAAGGAGTGAGGGAGGCCGAGGTGTTATAGATGTTATTAACCTTCACAACAGACAAATAAAAAGTCTCAGAAATTATTTCCATAACAAAACAGGTACATCCAAGTTACACAATGCGGTAGTTCAAAATGATTACAAATATACCCCCCTCTACTTTCTCGATAGATTAACACAGAAAAACGAGACACAAAGAGACTTACTGACAAAAAAAGACGAATGGGCCCGTAAAGCTTTACATGGACGACACTACCACGATTTGAACCAAATTAACGTCGACAAAACTGCGTCGAACGAATGGCTTAATCGTGGAGAGTTATTCCCAGAAACTGAAGGGTTCATGATTGCCATCCAAGACCAAGTTATAGAGACTAGAAATTATCAGAAATACATAATGAAAATCCACAATACAATAGATACATGTCGACGATGCCATATTGCTTCTGAGACAAATCAGCATATCACAAGCTCTTGTAAAGCAATAGCCCAAACGGATTATAAGCACAGGCATGATCAGATTGTAAACATTGTCCACCAGAAACTAGCTTTAAAATATCAGCTTATCACAACACCACCGACACCTTACTACAAGTACACTCTAGAAATTATTTTAGACAATAAAACTCATAAAATATACTTTGATAGAGCTATATTGACAGATAAAACAATCCACTACAATAGACCAGATATAACTCTAATAGATAAAATAAATAGAACAGCATATTTAATCGACATCGCAGCACCTAACACACATAACATTCAAACGACAATAGCCGAGAAATTAAATAAATATACAGAGTTAAAGGATGAGATTACACGTATGTGGAATCTTCGTA
Source organism: Hesperia comma (assembly GCA_905404135.1). Taxonomy (NCBI): domain Eukaryota; kingdom Metazoa; phylum Arthropoda; class Insecta; order Lepidoptera; family Hesperiidae; genus Hesperia; species Hesperia comma. Next base: position 7,321,004 of record FR990018.1, read on the forward strand.
AAGTAATCATTGTACCAATAGTTGTGTCTGCTACAGGAATTATTCCAAACAAACTCCATCAAGCTATTAGTGAATTAAAATTGCCTAAAACTTACATCACATACAAAAAGCGACTATACTGAACACATGTCGTATTACTAGAAAGTTTCTACAGGTAGAACAAAGCGTTGTATAAATTAAACAAATAATGGTCTCCACTTGGCTTTGGCCCGTGGATGACCAACTACCGGTTTAAGCCGAGAAGGTGTAACCCTAAAAAAATCAATAATAATAATACGCTTTATTGTACACCATAGCAATATAACAACAGAATAAGACATTTGTACAAAATGTGATACAAAAGGCGGTCTTATCGCTAAAAAGCGATTTCTTCCAGACAACCTTAGGGTAAGAAGTAAAAGACAGTGAGTATAGTAATAGGGGGCAGGGTGTATCGAACTAAAAGATTTATAACTAACCAAGATTAAGATGACATAAAATTGACAGTGGATAATAATAATGGAAAAATATATAATTGTGTTTGAGTAGTAAATAAATGGCAGCATGAGGTAACTGAGCGATAGCGAAAAGTAAGAAGGGTTGAAGGAAGTCAGAACAGTCCTACTGACAGAGTTGTAGTGATCTTTGAGTAATTTTTAAAGGACTTTAAAGTGCCAGCAAGACGGATTGGTGGAGGGAGGGAGTTCCATAACTAACTATAATTATTAATAGGATAGGTATCGTTAAGTAAAAAGAAGCAATTTGAAAAAATAAATTAACACTTTATTACTTATGACAATCTCGTTGCGAACATTCTGCGAAGGTACCTACCATCAAAAATACGTACATGTAGCGGTGGTCTCTATTTCTATTTTCCCGCCTACAAAGAAGAAAAACCCACTACTCGTGCTTACAGCGCCGTACTGGCTGAAAAGTAAAAAAAACGATAAAAAAACTACTTTGGTTGTTCTACTCTAAGGTCCTGACTCGAGTGGTTTTATTAAACCGACTCAGAACACAGTTTCATTGTAATATCCGAAAGAATTTAACTTTCGTACAATATTCCCTTTTCTCTTATGGCCAATAAAGTTTAAATAGTAAATTTCAGTAACTGGACTTTCAGTAAAAAAACCTTTCTTAATCTTTATTTGTGCTGTTTAGTTCACGTACCTTATTGTAAATTAAAAATCGTTTTTTAAGTTTTTATCGTCGTAAGTAGGTATCTCATCCTTCTGCATGTTAGATCTATAAGTCTATATAAAACTAGTTTTCCCCCACAGCTTCTCCCGCGTAAATTATTTTTCGGTTTTTCCCCCTTTTCATCCCTTTTGAGGGGGAATTCCGAAAAATCCTCTTTTAGAGCTTCCCTACCCTCCACAAGGAACATGCATGCCAAACAGTTTCTTACGTTCAGTAGTTAAAACCTGTAAATAAGTATAGCTATTATTTTTGTCAGGTCACCAGTCAATGAGAACTACGCAATCATTATCCAAAACACATTCATGCTGAATCTGTTCGTATTTCATCGTTGTAAAGTCTGTCTTGTAGCTGTCAGAAAATATGTTAAAATCTTCATAAAATTAGAGATTCTTTAAATTAAATATGAATGCATAAAATCAAGTTACGTAATAATAGCAAACAAAAAACAAAGTCTTATTAAATGAAATGTCAATGTACCTAAATAGACAGCAAAACTTTACAATCAGTAGTCTAAAAGCGGATTTACTAATTAGCCTAACGAAGAAACCTTGACTTCATTAAATTTGCCTGTTGTTATTTTTTATTCTCTTTATTGTTAGATCCGCCACTTATTCAAATTAACACGAATATTGTTAGCATTTTCCCTGTGTGAGGCTTCTGGTACCGTGATGCATAGATATTAATATTCATTACGAGACTTTTAGAGTAGGTATATTTATGAGCCGAGAGAAGAGCAAAATTCTGCCCTTGCCAAATAACTAATAGGGTTGATAACTGCAGACACCTTTCTGGTAAAGTTTGAGGTGCAATTGCAGATATTGGCAACCTTTGTGGCATCGACATTTCAAAATAGCACGAGGTAATATTTGCGCTTAAATCTTTGGGTATCGAAAACAAAATATGTTTGTACAACAGAATAGCTGAAGCGGTGATAGCCTTGCGGTTAAGAAATCGACCTTCTTCTCGGGGGGAGCAAGGTTAAAATCCCGAGGCAGGCACTTCTGACTTTTCGGAGTTATGTGCATTTTAAGCATTTAAATGTCACTCGCTATAACGGTGAAGGAAAACGTCGTGAGGAAACAAGCAGAGACAGACACAGCTAGTGCACCTAAAACTAGACGGGAATGCTAACCGACATACACAACTATTCAACCGCAAACGGAACCAGTATTCTCTAAAATTGTTGCTCCCGACAACATCAAGAACGCGTTCTCTAAGTGCGGTTTACGCAATTCAATCCGTGACACCACAATCTCGGTAATTTTTCGTTACAGTCCGAGTCCTGTCCAAAGAAATATCATACATTACCTAACACAATAACACAACTGCTTATATTGCCCCTTCATGTATTGCCCTCAAATTATTTATACAAATCAACCTTAAAACAACTTAATTGTCACTAGTACTGTAACTTTAACTGGTATCCACGAACTTTATGTTTCGTTTCGACCTTAACTTCACCTCAACCATACCTACACATCATAAGTCGTAACTACAAAATCAAATATAGCATTTACGCGATATTAAATAAAAATCCGATGATCCAGTGTCAGGACGTATTTATGCAATTAAGGTAACAAAGAGCAGACAACACCACCCTCCCGCTGCCGTCCATGACAATTGTGACCGACCCAGAAGAAGACGCAAGAAGCTCGTTCGTATTCGGTCACAGATCCGTTGCAACTCTTGAGAACTGAGATGATTAGAAACATGGAGTATATCGAGACTTATGTATAAGTTTGTCAGCTACAAAACATTATCTACTACCAAAACTCATTTTGAGTTTTCCTGAATCTTCTTAAAAATTAAGCTATTGCAGAACAGCGCATACACTCCTTCCTCTATTCTCCTAACAAAGGACTCTATCTATTTCACGAACATCGAGGCTATTTCGCTTTCCTTTATTATGTATTCAGCCCCCGTAACAAAATGTTCACCTTACTCTACTTTAAGAGGTTTTAAGTCGATAAAATGAAAAGCCTAACTCACAGAAAAAGGTTTCTGGTGAGATCTGGATTTCATGAAAGCTCAAAGCTTAACATAGTACCATTTCATAACTCCAACAGCAACAAACAGAACGACTAAATTAGCACCGAGACAGGTATAACGGTTGGGAGTTGAAAGGATGTCGATTATGAACCACTTTTCTTTCGTTCCTCTTCCTTCTGTTATGAACGCTAATATATCGATGGTGCCTTTGGAATAACTGATTTCCATGGGCTACGGTCATTGACCATTTGCCATCATAGTTTATGTGCTCATCCGTCGACTATTTATATAAAAAAACGTTGTAATATTTTAAACAGGTAACATTTTAAACATTAAAATACATGCTTTTGTTCTCAACTTCTTGATACAGGAGTCCTAAAGACGAATGTGGAGGGAAATTTACTATATTTGCTATATTAAATTTTGTTAATAACCTAAAATATAATATATAGTTTTACGATTCTGATATTTCTCTTATAGTTACATTCACAGTAACAGAGTAAAATATACAACAATCATATCAATTATTAGTCATTTCGCTGTTTAACGCAATTAAATACCTACTTTTATAATGAAATGGTAATTTTAATAGCCCCATAATGTGTCTGTCGCCTATTGTTAATATTGCATACATTTTGTCAAATAATTTGTTCATTTTAACGCTTAAATTCGCTGCAAACGTTTCATGTAATTATATTCATCGCTTATAAGAGCGGGCAGTAATTATACTCTCAAAGTGTTTCCGCACAATAGTTAAGTTTATTACTGTGCATTATGACCAGAAAATATTAAAAATGGAAGCATTAATGCTTTATTGCGCTATTTCACTCTACAGAAGAGCATTTTCACCTCATATTGCCTCTACAAGCTTAGTATAAAGAGTTAATATACTTAACTAATTTTATTACGAAAAAAAATATAGTATTCATCATTTTTCCACATCTATACACGGTAAAAGAAATCTCGTAACTGTTAATATTTTATGCAGTTACTCCTTCGATAATTACATAGTTGCCTCTATTGTAGGTATCACGTGGGTACACAGCGCATTAAAAATACTATCAATGTTACTTAAAATAGTGAATAAAACATTCCTTAGTAACAAGCAAAAAGTACACGTAGCTATTATTTTTCCTTCATATTATTCAGAATGAATAAATTGCAGTCTACTTGAAATGATAATAGTTTGAAAAAAACTTTTGGCGTTCAAAAGAAATTCCAACTGAAAAACATTTCTGTAGAAGAAAATTTAAGTTTAACAACGCCGCGTATTAAAAATGAATAGATTCTAGTTTTCTTGACAAATTTTCGTTTTCTTTTGCGTTGGAAAGTTGAGATCGAGATTATAAAGTTAGGAATCTTATACCTAGAAGAAATTCCGAAAGCATTACTCGGGCCGCCGAGATAACACATTCTCTTTGAAAAGTTGACCCGGAGCCGTGTTTTCTATCTACGTGACGTATAGATATCTTTTCGACTTCAATTTGTATAATATGAATAGGCGGTAAACCTTTGAACGCCCTTTCTGAGTAAGGATTAACACTGATCCAGTGGTAATGCCATAAGTAGCTTGATTCGATCAAATATTAATTTAACAGCTATCTCAAATTAAAAATGAGTTATTATTAATTAATTAATTTAATATTAGTCATTAGTCTTCAGCGTCAAAATGCAACATGATTTTAATGAGTTGTAAAGTAATAGCTGTGGTTATGATACTCGTATTTCTTCGGTGTCACTTTACATTTCGATAATACAAGTAATAATTTTATTTTGTTCTTCTATGAACAAAAAGATTTATACTTGAGTCGCCGAGCCACTCCCGCTAAAACAAATTTATTAAGTGAGCTTACAGTTCAGTTTAACATGTAAACAAAATTTTTTTCATGCATTTTAATTCTCGCCCTCAATCTCCATTGAACCTTCATCACCGGGGCAGAAAGCTGGCATGCCATTAAAATGAATTCCATATCTAACGCTAACGGAGTAGGTATAGGTATAACAAACTTTAAATGAGTCAGTAGAAAGTGCAAGAGTTCATATCCCGTGCAAATCCATCCTTATCGATCAGCCGAGTTGAGCAACAGCCGCTGTCGTAATTTGAATCAGTGGTAGAATTTCTTGAATGTTTCCGTGCTCCAGAGTGCACGTAAAGCCATCGAACCTAGTTGTTATCACTAAATAGCAATGGTTAGGCCATATCAAATACGTTCGAGTAGAATAAAAAAATTCCGAAAGCTTGATATGCCATTAATCCCTCCTCAAATCCGCACTGGAGCAGCATGGTGGAGTATGTTTTAGACCGGCTGGCGAGATCTGCGCTCGATAGTAGGGCATTAAGGGATAAAAGTCAAATGAATCAGTAAGCATTTGTTGCATATTGTCACTAGTTACCTACTTTCATTCAATATAATGAAAAGTGTTCCTACACAGTAAGTTCGACATTCTCTCTATAAGAACATATTCTAGCTACCAAAACTAAAGTCGAATATGGACAGAAGGCCAACTGAAACTAGAAATGGAAGGTCACAGTTAACGAATTATTCAACCGTATCCAAGTAGAATATTAGTATCCACAACATTTATATAATGTACAACGCGTCACGATAGCATGCGTTGAGCGTGGCGTGACCATTTCCGATTAATATTCACACAACTACTTTCAGAGCTGCGACTTTACGGATAGAAAAAAATATACACCGCCTTTTTGTCTTTACATATAATTCAATTCCAATTAATCGAGTTATGTTACGTGATATTACAATTATTATTGATACAAATTGGGTATTTATTAATGTAAAAGATATTCTAACAGGAAGAAAACTATTTTATTTATTAAAAGTCCAAGCATACCTCTTTATAAGACACCGTATAAACCAGAGAGCCGTCAATATGATGCCGTCTCTGATGGAAAACTTTCTTAATGTTTTTTGAAGAACTCTGTCACATAGTGTACTGGATTACTTCAAAGGGAAGTTCATTCCACAATTTGCATTTCAGCAGTCTTTGGAACTGTTGACGAGTAATGGTGTTCCAAATTTAAAATAATATTTACTATCTATTTTTTTAGGCCCGTATTCTGTTTATTGCTTATCTCGTTTGATTAGTTCGACATATTTTTGGCTCATTCCGTACACAAGATGTGTCAAACTACATAGAAAAGAGATGCATTTGGAGCATTTATAAATTAGCAGAATAATAATAATAATCGAGTCACGTGTCTGAAAAGAAATAGAATTAAACTAGGTATAACCAAACAAGCTTTAAAATTATCATCATTGCAGCATCGCATATTGTTTATTAAAATTTCCATGTTTGAATGACGTGATAAATTGTAAATTACATATGATTAAGTAGTAGGTACCACAGGCAGTACCTAGTCGTCAAAGGCGAATTTTTCTTGGACGGTACTACATCTTTCTATCAAATAGTACTGGTCAGCTGGTCACCGGACAAATTGTAAGAAGTACATGACATGGTTCACAAACTTGGACAAATGCGAGTTGACAGAGTTCAAACCTCTAAAATATTATAGAAAATTGCTAACAATCACTCAAAATTTGTATTACCTAGTAAAGTTAAATAAAGTTATGTACATACTATATTACACCCAACATTCAAGTTAAGCAAAAGTTTAGATCATCCTTAATCCCTAATTTTTAATATAAACTTTTTGGACCAACTTTCGTTCTGCTGTCTTATTTTCCTCATGAACATTTGGATTTATTTGTCTTTCACTTTTAATTTCAGGAATAGAAATACTACGCCCTTCAGATTTGTAGCGTCCTTCTACTGACATTATTTAAAAGTTATAGAGATAAAACATATTTAATTATTCTAATATATTCCGCAAAACCTGATAGAATACCTAATGGATTCTGGGTTTACTTAATCTTGTCTTACTATATTGCTACGCTAGGAATGCTAGGTTCATTATAAACAACTTGAACATTTCGCCATAATTACCTCGAGATATTTTATATAAATAGGTGTACAAGAAACGTCCTCAATAATGACGTTTGTTGTATGTGTATAACAACAACGAGTGTAGGGGAGCATTAAGAGAGGATTTTCGGAAATTCCACCCCGAAGGGGTAAATAGGGGGGTGAAGTTTTAACGAAAAAACGCGAGCGAAGCCTGCGGGCGGAAGCTAGTAATTAATAAAGGAAATAAAATATCATGTGTTGCTCTTCTAATAAAAAAACATTTTTTCATCTTGTTTATTTATCGTTTTTAACGACAAAAACTGTTTTAACGCCGACTTACAACCGAACTGAAAAAAATGTGATAGTAAAACCGTAAGAAAATATGCGTGGAATAAAAGCGTTATATTGTGCGCAAGCGCGACAGCAATAAGGAAATGTAATAGCTTTTGCGTGAAACGTTGATTCTAGACCTAAAAACCGAAGTACTAAGTGCTGTGTAATAAGAAATCACCCGCATTACTGCAAATTATTAAACATTGCAAACGTTTGATCAAGACGCGTAAGCGTGTTCGAAAACCGCATCACATAGGACCTTTTTCACTCGACGCCAAGCATAAGCGGGCGTACCGGGGCATTTATTGCTGTGCATTTTGGACTGCGAATATTATTTTATTTCCTTGAGACAGTTAAGGGGCATTTGTTACTGTGCACTAACATTATTATTTTACGTAATTTATTATTTCCTAAAATACTGAATTTCCTAAATACTTTCCTGTACTTAAATAAAAAGTAATTAGCAAAATTTAAGAGAAAAATCAAGAAAACCTACATAAAATTGAGCACGTTTTTTTTGCAAATTGTGTCGATTCTACATACTAACTTCGTTCCTACCTGGTGTCCCACGACACCACATCTTTTTTTTATTTTTTATAGCCTGAAGGGCAGACGTAAAAGCAGATGAGCCACATGATGGTAAGTGGTCATCGTCGCCTATCGACACGAGCAACACCAGGGGAATCACCAGTGCAACGCCGCGCCGGCCCGCTAATGCTAAATGCAATAAATACGAGTACTTACTGTTTTTCTAGATCGTAATGACTTGTAGAAAGCGCTAAGGCGCAAAAATCAGGAACGTGCCTTGAGATCATTAATTCCCCGGTTATTTAACTACGGAACTGGTTAACTACGGAACCACGTATGCTAGATTAAGTGTAAACTACTCCATAATTACTAGTCATTAGTTATTCTTTTCAATTGGAATATAACGAAATCACCATAAGCCAAACTAAAAACCAAAACATATTAAGACCCCTTAGTCCAATTACTAAAAATATACCTATTGTGATAGGCTCAGACCAATAAACTATAGTTTAAGATGATAGGTATTTACTCTTAGAATATTTCTAGCTGTTTTAGTCGGGACTACTTAACTATTAAGTGGTTTGACTCATTGGAATATTTGCATTTTATTTTTTTATAAATTTGACACATTCAAGAATCTACGTTATTTTTATTATAAACTGAAACATCAAACGTTAGAAGTTTATTTTCAAGTTTAGAGAAACAGCGATGTTCAGATATCTATTTTGAAAGGAGAACAATTCTTGGAATAGAAAGTTATTAGTTTGGCTTCAATAGAATTGTTAAAGGTGTTTTTGTATTAAACTCACTTAAGTACTTAATTTTAAAATTAATCCCCTTTTCATTTAAGTAATTCATTAGATATAGTGTTTAAATGTTATTAAAAGCTCGAAATACAATGCCTGAAACATAATGAACGGGTTAAGAATTTATATTCGATGTGTTCGAAGCCTAATACCTACTTTTCTTTAATAAACCTATTTCTTCAGTCGATATACATCAATCTACGGCGACGACAGCTCTTAATTTATTACCTTCGACCTATGAACTGAAATAACAATTAACGAATATAGCTACACGATTCAATTCTATAGGTCCGCATTCTAAATATTCATATTGCGGCTAATTACAAATAACGTCATATTTTATGCAAATGTGGCAAGTATAACACCGCTTCGTAATACTAATACGTAACCCGAAAATGTATATTGTAACAGGTTTATTTTGGTGGCCCTCAATTTAAAAGTTAACCCTTCCGTCACAATGAATTCTGAATATTAACACTCTTTTCACATTAATAAAAAAAGTTATTTTAGTAGCGTTCCGAGCTTAAAGAAGAAAAGTAATATTTTAAAACACTTAAATCTTTCTCATCTTAGAATGTTAGTCAGGAGTTGAGCTTTTTGCGCTTAATTCCATAATCCAATAACCTTTTCCGAGCTTCCAAAGGAAAACTTAAAAATGGCGCAGTGCAAAGGTGATTGCATACTACCAGAATCTTTACACTGTCCTTGAAAAAGAGTTCGTCAATACTGTTAAAACTGTAACGACGAATATCTGTATCTTCGATTGTACATACAGATAATTCGTAGAAACAAAATAAGACTTTAGTAACACCCAGGAACCAAATAAGAGCATTCTTCATCTGTAACATAGATATTATTCTGTCCTGCCCGAGAATCGAAGCAGTGTCTTCTCGCGTTACTCACAGGGCCCGTATAAACTACATGTTAGTGAGGTTTGAACGATGCCATGGGCTAACACACAATATATGTCAAAGAGAAAAAAAATTTGTTTACGGAACAGCTATTACTTTGTAAACGTAAAGATTATATTTCCTGGGGCGTCGTGAGGTCGAGGCATAAGAATCAAACAGAAATAATTTCTTAACTCATACCCGTACTTACAGAATCGTGCCCAGTTTTTCAAACAAAAAACTTTCTGTAATATTTTATTACGCAATGTACTGAGAATATTCGAAGCTTCTCAATCATGGCTGTCTTAGAACTTATTTCGAATAACTCCGTTGATTCAAAAGGGCTTCGTAGATATTTACAAAGAGCTTATGAGATCACTTTCCTTGGCTTGCAGAGTCAGTAGCCTCTAAATATTATAATTTAGGTGTATCAAAAGAAAATATTGTTGCTGCCGCTGTTATTTTAACAATTCATAGTTAAAAATAATGTAAAATTTGAAAGACGGTTGCATACTTAAACTGCTTCATAACGGATTAAGTGACACTGAAAAAAAAATTTGAAAACTTACACGCACTTATACCGATGATTCCAAAAACTGTCTCAATATTTAAACTACACCTTCAGAGAAGACAACTGAGTAATATTAACGTAAAATTTTACGAATTAAAAGTGAAAAAAAATAATAATAACGATTTCAATATTGAGCACAGGTCTCTTTTCAGAATGAGAAGGTTAAAGTCGTTGTCCACCACGCTGGCCAAAGGGGATTAGCAAACTTCACACACCTTTGAATTTTTGCGAACTCTCCGGCGTGCAGTTTCCTCACGATGTTTCCCTTCACGGTTACAGCGAGTGAGATTTAAAGGCTTAAACGCAAATAACTGAGGTTCAATGGGCCCTGGGATTCGAACCCTGTCCACCCTAGTAGGAGGCCAAGTTCTTAAACACTAGGCCTTCACCACTACACATACCACACTCCAAACATAAAATATTTATCTAACTCATCGATCAACTAGCTTCCCGGTAGAGAATAAAGTTCATGGCCGTACCTCTGCTAGAATAACCTCAAACCTCTACTAATCAACACTGGAGCAGCGTCGTATACCTGATTATATCAGGTTAGGTATTCTTTAGATGGTATTAATTATACGAGGGGCTACCCGTGTTCGCATGATTAATTCAGTTAGTTACTAAGTCAAGGTTAGATGAACTTGCCGTGGACACAACCGCTGTCAAGGTTTATCTCAAGAATTTATAGCAAAGTTTCTGTGTTATTTTGGAAAGCAAATTCATCAATCTTACGTAAGTAAAGAACTGTCGTGTATTTCAAACATTTCTAGATTTTGTGGCGAAATACGCTCTGGTTGTAGAGTTTTGCGTCCAAGGTCACTAATACGAGGTTCTGATTTAGATTCCTGTAGACAAGACGTGTAGCATAGACAAGTGTTACATAACCTACATAAATTGATACAATATCAAAATAATTATGTATATTAACATGCTAACTGATCGATAACTTTACCTACTACAAGATATTTAAAATCCTTATTATGAGTATTTTAAGAGCCTATAAAGAAAACAATAAATTCTTTACCATATTTAGTATTATAAATTCCTTCCGTTCTAATTAACGAAAGTGAGCTATTTGCTTTCCTTATTAGTGACATAAGACACGATTACTTCATAATCCTCCCATCTGAGTGATGTAACGAACCAAATAATGAAATAGAGTTGTTTCGGGAATAGTTAGGTATTCGTAGTTTGTTGTTTTGAGTTAGCAGTGTTTGTAGTTGTTATTTATGAACTAGATATTATAGTGACAATTACCTCACAACACATAATTTTCATTTACACTTTCAAACGTAACTTCAAAACGTTCTCGAATTTTCCTGATATAATTACAGCAATGTTCTGCTTCGATTTAATAACTTCATTGGAAATAAATCAATAAGGCCACACACTAGTATTTTATATTGTGCTAAGGACATCACAAAGGTACGCATTTACCCAGACCAGGATTAAAAACTTAAGCTTATCGTTCTTCCCGTCTCGCTGGGAATCGAACCCAGGGGCCTTCAACAGCAGTCCGGCATGATAAAACCATTAAAAAAGATTTTTTTATTTCATCTCCGCACGAATTACGGCTATCCTTTCTTCTACTAAACGTTATAATATTAAATTGGGAGATCTGGTGTCCAAACTAAACAACAGCCTGTATTTTGAAACATCAGGACCCCTCTTAATCAGTTACACATACCTACTTAGTATTTTGGACCCAAGCTCCATTATGTTGTTTTGACAATGAATAATAATTTAACGTTAATATTTGAGTTTACACAATCAAATCAGAGGTTCTTTGAAATCTACATAATTCATCAAAGTTACTTTATCAGCAAACGATTGGATTGGACGAAATAGTGAGAATCTTTAATGTCTTTTTTATACAAATGTACGGTGGGCCAAGAAAGTGGTGTACCAGTTTTCATTTAGTTTCCTAGTTATCAAAAGTTACATCAAAGTTCATAGAGGCAATATCACTGAAAGGGACGCATAATAATGACGTAAGCCTAATTGTTAAGAATACATACATCATAGGTCACATTATAGGTGCAAGACATTTTAATCTTTATTAGAAACGGATAATGCATTAATTTGTGCAAAGAAGATTTAAATATTCTGAACAAAAGCATATAAGAACTATTTCAATTGACGAAATAATTATTTTTAAAAAGAAAATTGACATTTGACATTTAAGTCCTACGACGATCTTTTGGACGTGAATTACGTGTGGGTGACAGAGACAGTGCCTTACAGTTTGCCTTACCTGTATGGCGCTGTCTCTGTCACCCTCACGTCAGCCACACTTGTCCCTGTCAATGCAAGTAATGTAATAGAAATTGGCTAAGTGCGAGTCGGACTCGCCCATGAAGGGTTCCGTAGTAGCAAGTAACATAGTATAAAAAAATATTCGAGTAAGTAGATTGAATGAAAGGTAAGTTGCGGTTTACGATTTATGACGTATTAAAAAAACAGCTTACTAGATCTCATTCAAACCAATTTTCGGTGGAAGTTTACATGGCAATGCACATCATAATATATGTTTTTTAGTTTTATCATTCTCTTATTTTGGAAGTTACAGAGAGGGGGGCACATATTTTACCGTTTTGGGAGTGCCTCTCGCGCAAAGTATTCAGTTAAAAAAAAATGTTTTAGAAACCTCAATATCATTTTTGACGACCTATTCATAGATATTCCACACGTATGGGTTTGATGAAAAAAAAATTTTAGGGTTTCGGTTCTAAGTATGGGGAACCCCCACGGTTTATTATTTTTGTGTGAAAATCTTAAAGGTTCACAAAATATACCTTTTTTTTTTTTTTGTTATCGAGGGGGAAACCTTCAAAAAGGTACCCGGTGCCGTGGGAGCGACACAGGGTTATGTGGGATTTTTAGCCACTAAAACCCCCCCGGTGGCCTACCTCAGCGCTTGTGGAGGACTCCGGGATCTCCAGAGGAACACGACCGGTGCCCTCCAAGCGCAATATCCCATACGGACCCAACGAGTGCTCTCCACGGCTCTGTGCGGCCACACACAGAGCAGTCCTTCCCGGGGCTGCCGTTGGGCGGTTCGAGCTCCCACTCTAGCCGCCCGCAACCCCGAAAGTCCCCTTTTAGTCGCCTCTTACGACAGGCAGGGGATACCGAAGCTCGTATTCTGGTCCCGAGCCACAGGGACATCACAAAATATACCTACTTACCAAGTTTCCGACGTCAATGGTTCTATCAAGTTTAAACTAAGAACAAAACAAATGTCACGTATTTATAATCGGATAAAGATGGCAATAAAAGTTGTCAGATCGATCTGCAAGCGAAACTAACCTTTATCACCTATGAATCTGCAAACAGCATTCAACCTTAGGGTGGTAAACCAATTCTTTGGCCGACCGTACATACATATCTTAAAAACTCTTTTTGAATGTACAAAAATTAATTACTTTAATTTCGTAGTTTTCTTAATCGCATCATTGGCAAAATTATCTCCGACGATTGTATTCCATCAAGCAATTAATCTCTTTAATATTATTATCGCCTGTTTTTAAATCGACTTTGCGCAGGAAATTCAATTTCACGACTTTATTTTACATCGCTGCGCCTCTTTTTACGTCACTGCATGTCTACGTCAATGCCATATATTCAACTATCGAATTCTTTTAGTACCGCATAAAACATAAAATCGTACGTTATTCAGACGTCAATCCTTATTTTATGAGTGGTCAGTAACCTGCACAGATATTTCTTTATATTTATATCTATCATAAAATATAAACTTTTACATATTTTATAAATTGAGTTATTACTGTGAACGGATTCAAATACGATTATAGTATAAGTAGGAGTTATATTACAATATAAATAGGAAGGCTTTGGAGGGCACGTAAAGTCGTCGGTCCCGGTTGATAACGATAGATAGTAGTCGTTAAGCCATGTCGGAAGGCCTTCGGGCGACTTGAAAACTTCCGATACTGAGTTGGCCATTAATCCCTCTACCAATGAAGGAACCTGGAGCAGCGTGGTGGAGGCCTCCTCAATAATGAGAAGACACCCGTGCTTAGTAGTAGGCCATTAATGGATTGTAGCCATACAATATTTTCAGTACAAATAAAATAAAGTTCAAGTCAACAGGTATGTACTACCATTTGTAAAAAAAAGACGAAAATTTTAGTACTGAATGATTCGTGAGTGTTTGAATTCATTTTACGTATATAACGCGGCTTACCTCACGTACTGTTTTGTCGGATTCGCCGTGCCGTACTTGCGAGGGAGAAGTACATGATTCCACGCAAGATAAGGGAAGCCATTGAGATAAGTCGTCGGCCCAACTACAACCGAGATGGTGGGTGGAATGTTCCTCAAGCCTGGAAACCAGTTCTAGGTGCTTTGCCAAATGCGTATGTGTCACACGTCGTAGAACTTGACACCGTGAGCGTGGTGTGTACCCAGCCTAGCGCAGTGCAATTATCACATGACCCGACCGACGACGAAAGCGACACGAATTCAACCGACGAGACCGGCCGACCATCGATGACGAAGCGCGCACGCCGCGCCCTTGACCACAGTCACAAGCGAGCTCTCGTCGCCGGTGGCTCCAGATGACGAACCTCGGAATCGGTTCGAAACGAGTCGGGCGAATCCGACAAAACAGTACGTGAGGTAAGCCGCGTTATATACGTAAAATGAAAGACGAAAATTTGGATAAGATCAGCGATCGGCCTTATAATATGTTTTGAGAGGTGTCAGCATTAAACAACAAATGCTGAAAATACTATGATAATGATAGTTCGGAGAGAAATGGTAACTTAGTCTTTATTTTTTTGCTTCTTTTGCTTTTTAACTCAATAGACATATAGCCGATGTACCAATAAATTAAATGTTAACATTACTATGCAGCCAGCCAATCTTACATAACGGTATTATACACCTGAATATACCTAGATATTATGTCGATGTTGATATTAATCTTTAATTTAAAATAAATTTTGTCGTACTTAAAGTTATCATTCCAAGTCAGAGTCATATGGACTATGGAATAATAAATCGAAGAGAACCATATACGTAATTTGAAAAAGTTGTGGTGCCTGCAGGATTGCAATCAGATACGCGGAAGTCCACCGAAAGGTCCAATACACTACATTACTACCAAGACTACTACATTACTAACAACTAACCTAGGCACTTCGATAGGATACTTCGTTCGAGTTCGAGAGCCCACAAAAATGCTAACTTTCCCCTGTTAATAAAGAGTTTAGTGTAGATTTGCGGTGAATCTAAAATTCCTAAAGTAAAAACTTGCAAGCTAAATTGAACTATAAACACACCTAACAAACTTGTTTTTATCGGGGAGTGGCAATTCCTTACCTATTGACGGCGAATCAAGTATACGTACATATTACTTAGTAACCTTGTGTATACCTAACTTTTTTCTGTCTTTTAACGTTAGTGGCTTTAACGCTACACATTTAGTATACCAAGTGTCTATATATTTCTAGAATTACTCATATTATCTAGATTATAAAGCCTATTTTGTCTTGACTCATAAACGTCTCATGTGCATTCTATAGTATAAGCAGAAAACACTTATAGGGGCAAGTTATTCATGTCCTTCGTAGTACGAATAATGAATGAGAAAGCACAGCATGACGTCCATATATGACGGATATTCACGACTAAAAATTGATTCCTAGAAGCGCACCGGTATATACCTACTCCAAATAGAAAGAACCTTCTACTTTTTTCCGTCTATGTTAAGAATTAAGTAGTTTGTTTCATTGAAGGGAAATAAAGGGATATAACTGAATTCTATATATTTTTATAAAAAAAAATTGATGATCAAAAGTTGATTTAACGTCGTCAGACAGAATACACCCAAGAAACGGTAAAACAAAAATATTGTATTGTAGGTGGAAGCTAACTATTTTAAAGTAACACCAAGATACTTAGATCTACATATTTTTACCGTATAAGCAATGTTTAAACAGTTATTATATTCCATTTAGAAAGGCGTGGAGCCGAATACAATTTTTAAGGGCGATCATTTTAGTTATTTAAGTTGGCAACACATCTTTAACTGAAAAAACACTGAACAAACTTTTTACCAATTACAAACTGGACGAACAACTAATACGACTAACAATACAATACTAACAACTATACTAACAGTTCTACCTCCTCATATACACCAACGAACTCACCATTTAACGTTCTTAGTAATGCCCTCTGCTAACTGAACTAACCATCCTAGCCTGTATATGTCTGGTTCTATGTCAGTAACATTTCTCTTGGGTGACAACGGTCCACTATTCTAACAGTGCTGCATGCTTTTGTTTGCTATCTTAGAACCCCAACACATGGCGTATTTTCAAACGCGCAGACGACTGGGGCTCTGAAGTTCGTAAAAAATGCTAATGATGTATTACGATTTTTTAAGTTGCTTACTCACATTCGCGTGAATATGCGAACGCGCAAGTGTAGAACGGACCTTCGCAAATGATTATGCAGAGTTTTTGACACATTCTTGGTATTCCAAGCTATCAAAGCTGTGACAATTCGGGCAATCTACAAAGGTTCGCGCGCATATGATTGACCGCGGTTAGGATTCATACAAACATTCAAAAGAAAAATCTACGGAATAAATGACAGCGCTTCCACAGAGCTAATAATGTTGATTCTCATGATCTAAATGGATGAAAGATCTAAGATTGATGGTATCGATATGTCTTATAACATAAAAAATGTAAAGATCGAAGTCTTCTTATATTTTTCCTGAGAAGGTTTTGCTCGTCGGTCGGAACGGTGCGAATAGCACGCGAGAAATTCGAAATTACCTCTCAAGATGAATCTAGATGGAATCGTAGTTGAGCCAATCATTCCCGGCATTCGCTATACTCAATTAGAAGTATAAAATAGTGCACGTATCTACATAACATTACATACGTATACGTCGTGTATGGTACTGAGAATAGATTAATTAACATCAGCGTGTGTAATGTTTTATTTATTGATTAAATGTACTTTATAAGCACTATTATTGAAAAATATTAGCGTTCTGCACTTCTCCTACATATCAATTATAAGTGTGTCAAGTTTCATACACCTCCTTAAAAAGGGGTCCAAAGTTTTTGCTTCACATTTTTATATAAAGTTCTATATAATATGTAATGGATAGCTGAAACTATTTCTTGCACCTTTAGCTTGTTTGTAACGTAGCTATTAAGATGAAAAAATAAACTACGAAGTTATATTTGCAGGCAACGTAATATTTACAGACACAGACCCATTTTATAACAATAATTATCGCAATATATAAAAACATACTTATTTATAGTACATCTATACAGAAATATACATGAATAATAAAATAAAAAAGCAGAAACAGCAAATAGATCTTATTATAATAAGCAATATTTTCAGATAACTAAGTGAATAATTAGATACAACATTATACTCGTAATACTGACTGTCGCTAAAAAAGATGAGAATTGAAAGGAGCAAGATATAAGAAGTAAAAGAAGTTCGACAAGGAGGTAACTTTAACTTCGTTTTGAAGAAATATCCGGACCCAGCCAAGAAAAAAAGAAGGATAGAAACTTTCACAAAAATGAATTAGATAAAAAGAAACGTAGCGAGTAATTAAACAACCCAACAATTACATACATTACAACAACAACATTGAGCAACAACAACAATTACATTAGTAATATTAGTGACCTTAAATAGACATTTTAATTAATGTTATTAAAGTAACCTTAATTGGTAAACACTGTTTGATTAATTTCACGTAACATGGTTAACAAAAGTGACTTTACTGTCAAGCTGACCTTAGCGGATAAATACGCGGGAATGATGCCGCTAATTGTTGTGTCTACGCTGCTACGCCGTAGACCCATAGTGGCAGTCAATGGACTACGTAGTATCGTAGACCTGCCTCTACGACGTAGCGTCACCGCTGTCTCATTAGGAATAAAACGTATAACATGATCGAGTATTAATCACGTAATTAAATACTATAAAAACCTTCATATACCTATATTGATTTCTTTACTTTATTACTTTCTGACTAACTATACAATTCCCATATATTTAGTAGTCACAGGGTACGTGACCTATTCCGAGATATGCTCTTAAAAAACTGTTATCAACATAGCAACAAAATATTTACGACACACACATCAACAGGGAGTAATTTTTTCAAGGTTGTACCTGAAGTTTAGCCTTCGTACCAAGCCAGATAAAGCTATCAGGAATCCGAAGCTGTATTATTCGATACAAATATAAACAAAGCCGCAATAACTCACCGTTTCGACAGCCGCCGTAGAAATGCAACGCAGCATTAGCAGCACAATCTCACATGACACGACAGTATGTATTGGTCCATTCACACGCGATAGAACTAGGTTTATAACGTGAAGAGATGTAGGAGCGTCATGGAATTACAGTCCGTTGTAAGATGTTGGTAACGTTTTGTTGTGCTTCAGGCAGAGTCGATCGGCAGCTGTCATCGGTGCGTCGAGACGCGCGGCGCGGGCTGTGAGGCGGTCGCGACTGGCCGGGAGGCGCGCGCCCGCGGGACCGGTCGATATACGCGGCAGAATAAACACGCCGTACTAGGATAGGAGTAAAGGCAACCGCACATCCGTACGTAGTTGCCGAGAATATGGAATTGACGGTCCCCGCTAAAAACTTATTTATTACCCTTGCTCAGAGTTCAGTTTGGTTCGTGAGCAAATTCTACTTATGGCATTTTAGACTTTTGACGTTAATCTGCAATGACCCCTAATCATAGGAGCAGAAAGATGGCATTTATGTGGGAGTTGTGGGATGTAATTAAAATGAATTTCATATCAAATACGAACGATATGTAAGGGAAATACGCACAGGAAGATCGCTGTTGCTACAAGCTCTTTAAGTTAGCTACGCGTCGGGTAATTATTTCTTAACCTTAATGGTTTGGTTCTCGGTAAATATGTACGTAAATAGTTTGTTGGTATTCTAAAAGGTTGACGTAGATATGACTAGCGTTGGTATTTTGGCAGGTGTGGCGCAACACTAACTAATGTTGCCAGCGCAAAGACACCGAATCGCGGTGTTGCCGTCTCGAATGTTTCCCGCGGTTTGTATCAAGTGCTTATCTCGCTGTTTCCGCTCCTGAATTCTTATGCGACACCCATCTCGCACTCGAATAATCGACCTTATTACGTCAGCGACAATCCCCGTATGAGGGCTTCCCTAATTTGATCGTGATCGATTTGAAATTTTTTGTACTGTACATAAATTTCGTTAGTGTAATTTCGTACAAATTGCTTATACCTATCGCGGCTTAAAGCGTCTAAAAGCTTTTAAGAAAACACACATATAATTTCCATTTAACCGTCACTTATCTACGTTTGGGATAGCATGATTTCCATAATAAAACCATCTGTAGTCAGATAGGATCATTCTGCAGTTTCGTCTCCTAACTTCATCGGTATCTTACAAGTTATCGCTATATCTTGGTTAAATTACATATTACGAGTAGATATAGCATTCAGCGTTCGATGAATTTCTGCAATAAAGTGAAAGTTTAATTTATGCTTAAGCCATTGTACTGTGCGAATCTAAAATAATATTTAATTCTAATAATGCAGTGAAGTATTTTACTTAATAGTCTTAATCCATAAATGGTACCTCATAAAGGTACGGTTTTCCCTTCTATTTAATTGTCCGTGGTTTACCTAAGTAGCTGAATCAAGCGTCACCCACGCACCTACCGACTGCGCCCACTGCTGCTTGACTTAGGATAGACAGAAAGTACCAAGCCATTGACACTTCAATTTCAAACAGTCAAAATAAAAATCATTTATTCTATTTAAGGCATTTTGTATTTGTATTTAGAAAGTCTTTTGTTCTTGTTCTGTGTATAATGTCCCATCTGGGATTTATAGATTACTCATTTAAAATTATTTGCTGTTTTAATTTTACATGTCTATTACATATTATAGACACGCTATCAAAGAGATTGTGTTCTTTGATATATCAATGCATACAATACGAAACAAACACGAATTATGCTGATAGCTCGAAAAGACGAGACATTCATCGCGAAATGTAAAACTGTAATATGAGATATAAAAATTTTCTACCATTTCACAAATATATCCAATTTTATATTTATTCGTATAGTACAAAAGTGAGATGCAGAAAGTCTGATTCGCGAGATTATTTAGCTCTGTTTCGTCTTTTCTGCATAATAATGTCCATAAACTTAAACAAAGTAGATTTTAAAACATTGGAGGAGCATGTGCGAGTAAATTTACCTTTCCTTGGGTTTAGGGTAATTCATCCACTGAACTAAGTTATCATTAATGGTCTGTAACAAAAATGTTACTTTAATACATTATTACTAATACTTTGTAAGGAAAATAGTGTGAGTTCACTTCAGCGCAAGGTTTATTAGTTTTTATAACGATACTAAGGCCGTGGCTACACTTAACGCGCAACGCGACAGTGATTTAAACAAATATCACTAGCGATCTTTGATTTTTAAAAGCGACAAAAACAACAATACTGTAAACACGAATCCGGCTACATCAACTGTTCAGCGAAATTGAGCGAGTTTCTAAAAAAATGTCTCTTGCGGGACTACTTCAATAGAATACCTATGTATATTATCTGTGAACACTTTGCGTATACTTGCAGTATAATGTAGCTTCCTCATCGCCAAATGTTCGCCAAATTTTTGCTTATAGTGTTGTCAGGCAACATTTATCTACTTCGCTGGTCCTGTCGCATCGAAAATCGCTACATATGTAGTGTAAGCGCAGCCTAAGAGTGTAACTTAGTCAAAGCGTATTCATGCATAACTTGAAGACACTTCATTGTAAGCGAACGGGAATGCCTCCATTCATTCATCTGGAAGCTCGTTCCTGATATTTGATTCACCGCTCAACACATAACGTTATTTATTCAACAAAGTTACGATGCAACTTGTTTAATAAACGCACTAATATGAAATGCTGTTGATACGTTGACAATCCTGACGTGTAATTGGCTATTCGTTTGTGATCTAATTCAGTAGTGAATAGGAAATAATCATGTTTACAACTAGTTGACTTATAAATTTATAATATTTTGTTGCATTTGATTAGTGTTAAAAGTAAATAGATTTTGTGAATTTCCAATAGGTAATTTTATTATTTAATTTTTCAAATGTTCGACGAGTTTCGAGTCAAATTCAGTGTGTAGATCTAATTTCTTGTATTATTATGATTACTCTGATTATGACTTTGGGGATAGGTAAAATTTTGCGCAAAGGGAGAAGCTTAGGGGCCAAAATTTCATAAGGTGGTTAGACCAGTAATTAAAACATCTGAAGATGCTGAGACCAATCAATCGTCATAAAAGAAATTTGCAATTCCAAAGAACTTTGCCCATTGTATCTTCCCTGTGACACTATAAAGAATAAAAGTTATAGTTATATATGTAGTTACAGTTTATCTTGAGTTTAGTGATCGTTTAAACATTCTATGCAACACCTTTTGACAAACAAATTCATGCGGCTTGTATAGCGAACGTGATCCCAAACTATGAAATACACAACATTTTAACGTAAAATATACTTTGTGGTACTTTCTATGTACACTTTGTGGCGAAAAACAGTGACTCAAACAGTTTTAACTTTGGTTTGCAAAAACCCCCAGGTGTTGTTAGTGACCTTAACCTAACGGTTACGGTTACAGTTACTCGACAGTTATGCATTGCAATTTAAAATTACCCTTGACGATGTGCGAATATGGATGGCATATGGTACACATATTTTGAAAAAATAGCCTTTCAAAATTAAGTCATATATTATTTTTGTGCCCATAAAGCCCTTCCATTCAATACCCAATCCGATATTTTTTAATGTTTTTTTTTTCAATTTTAAATAAAATTTTGCATCAGTTTTTTAAAGTAACTGTTTTTTCTACCTTTTCACATATAATCCGCAGAACCGATTTAAATGACATTAAGTGTGAAGATAGCTTGATATTTCGAAAAGGACGTAGAGCAGTTTTATATGAGAAATACGATTCACTGGTATAATTTTATCGCTATTTAGCGGACTACATACCGTCGGAACTCCAACGGTATTGGAACCGCGAGTAAAAGCTTTAGCACGTACGTACACGCTGAAATCATAATCCTACTTTTAGATTCACCTCAGTCAGATAAACGTTAAACAATAAATGTGAAAAGCACATTATAACGTATCAAATAATGAAACAGCTTTTATGGTACACATAATATATCCCACGTCATCCTTTTATAGAACCAACAGCACGCGGTGGAAATGGGTTAAGAACCCTTTTATTGCACCCATTCTCCAAAGTTTGAGTGAAGCCCTGTGTAAAGTCAGTTTTACACGACACTTTACATCCCTTGACCTTTTCAGTTTATATTACTGTTTATATTACTGCTTGTAAACCAGATATTTTATTATGTGTGTCGTACGAATGTCTGCTAATCCAGGAAGCAATTTGCTTTGTTTCCGTTTCAAATATCGATCCATCGCGTTCCCGACGTTTATTAAGATTGACGTTCACGTTTTGGATAACTCTACAACTTTAGGGTTAACTTTAATAATATTTTAAGCTACCATGGAAACTTCACAAAGCTTGGTCACTGATCACATACTAGATACTTCTATACAAATTTTAATTTAAACGTCACGCCACTTTTTACAACTTTGTAACCGATAATTACGGTACATTTTAGGAGTAAATATATTACGAACGAATCTAAGCGAACGCATATATAAACAATTGATTAATCCTTCTAATATTATAAATGCGAAAGTTTGTAAGGATGTAAGTGAGTGTGTGTGTGGGTTTGTTACTCTTTAACGCAAAAACTACTGAACGAATTGTCATGAAACTTTGCAGTAATATAGCTGATACATCAGAATAACATAATTTGATAAAATTTATAGACATTTTTGAAGGGCCTGGTTTCCCGAAGCGAAGCGAGGGCGGGTGTACTAGTAAGTTATAATTATGATATGCATAGACAGCACACATTAAGCTAAATCATTAGTGTTGTTGTCCAAAATATGTAATAAGTACCTAAACAACGTCATTTATGTACAAAGGATCCCGTTCTGGCAATAAATATTTGTGTAGTAATAATAGCGGCTATCCAAAATTGCCATTGTATTGAAGTAATAATATTTTTAAGTTAACCTTAAGGTACCAGCAGTAACAGCAGTATGTATATACGAGTATAAGGCAAAAACGACAGCAAACCAGAGTAAGTTGGTACTCGGATTACACAGAACAGAGACGCGACAGCCGGGGCGATCTGTTTGTGTCAAGCTGACACTAGATATCAATAGAAATGGCAAGCCCAGATTCTGTAATATAGAGTACAGTACCACAAACTTATCTGACCCGGTATGAGGGGCGCTACTGTCTTGGTCTTTGTCTGACAACAGTATAACATTTGATTTAGTTCCAATTTTGGCCACTGGGTCAGATAAGTTTGTGGTACTGTACATGCTTGTGCCCGAGGTTTCACCCGCTTGAGAGACGGACAACAACAAAATATCGTTAAATCGTAGTATTATTTAAAGTATTACTGATACTAAGTAAAAATATTTTATCTTCTAGTCGAGATCATAGTATACCGTGTGCGATATTTTATCGGAATCTGATTAGTATAAGTATAATCCTAATGAATTTCTTATTCCTAACTTGACAAATGTTTTATTGAAGTTAACATTGAAATTTGTATCAACCTAACAACTTTGCACGGAAATGAATAAATAAACGATTGATTTCTGGAATGAAAACATTGTGTCCCTTCTCAAGTTGTCAACCACCTGCCTTCGAAATTTTATCTAAATACGATCAGAATTTTAAGCGTGAAAATGTAACAGATAGACTTTTCATTTATAAATCAATTGTTTAAAGGAGAACATCAGAGGGCCTGGAGCGAACAGCTTGTTCAATATCTTCAAATAATCATTATTTTAATACATCCATTGTGATCCATTTCATATTTAAAAATGTAGTTACATCATAATCATTAAAACATTATAATTTCAAGATACCTACGTAAGACGAATTTCATTATTCCCATAATTTTTTGGCAAAAACGGAATGTGGTAATAATATCCTCGATCTAAAAAGCGATGTCTCATGCATGTTCATATATTCAAGGCCCTAGGTCCTTAAGAAAGTTGCTGGTATCCTTTGCTGATATTGTTTCAGCTTGATACCAGCAGTTAAATCAACCTAAATATCCAGTTAACCCAACCGGTTAACTGCTTAATGAAACAACTCACTGTTTCTTCCTACCATTTCAGCGTACGTCTATTGCCCTACACTTTACCTTTCCAACCCCTAATTATTATTCATGGTTTTGGTATCGTTAAAATATGCATGGGATGTCTATTCAGTATCCGTTCTATAGTCTCAAGTATAAGTGCTCTGACCGGAAATGTAGGTACACTTTATAAAATACTGCATTATCCAGTCTGAACTGCAGTAATATAATGACTTGCTTTTTGCTCTGAATTGGATGTTTACATTATACGCTTCCTGTTATTAGCTTTCATTGTATGTGCTCATGTAAATGATTAATACAAATAAATTACTATTGATTAATTGATTGATGTAACAGAATTCATTGAATTTTCTTGTATCTAGTTACTTCCTTATTCAATTGTTTAGTTTTATAGAAGTAAAACTAGTTAAAGCGCGATGCAAAGAACTGAAAGAACTCGTTTTTGTTAGGATTTTGGTTACGTTCAATTTCGTTACGATGTTTTGGTATTTCATACGGTAATCATAATATTTACTGAACCAGAAATAATAATAAAACTAACATAATCGAATTTTATTCGTAAGAAATAAAACCATGTTATTATGGTCACGTACACGCGGCTTATTATGGCGTAGTAAAAAACGTGAATAACATTTACTTAGGATAGAATGGGACCTATTTAGGAGCTTGCAACACGAAAGTAAGATTCGATTACACGTGAACTCAGAATTAGGTAACTTAGTTATCCAAGTTGCCTAACAATCGTAAAATAGTTAATTAAAGATTTTTTCTTGCAGATCTTTCCTACAGTGGTTAATTAATATTATCAGACAATATTTCGAAGTATATTAGCCCGTTGTAATAATCAAAGCAAAGTTTGCTCGTAGCACGATTTGCGTTACTTAGCGCGCTATGGAGAAAACTTCGTTCGTTCTAAAACCCCACTATGAAGTAAGGTCCAACCATTAGCATTGGTGGGCAATATTATGATAAAGATTTATTTAATTAAAATAAATAACCAAAATAACGCTACGCACACATAGCCCTACACTAGGATTCCCTGGGTCGTGGATGCCATGGACAACACACAAGACAAGGACACACAGTACACATCCAGACCGCTTTTCACCTCGCTGGGAATCGAACCCAGGACTCTTGGAACAGCTATCTGGCGTGCTAACCATTATGCCAGTCGGATCGTCAAAAATATCCGATCGTCGTGGATAGAAAAGATACTAAAGCATATCTTTGTAAACTATGATTTAATTTGCTTTCTCCGGAGAATTCCAAAGCTCTTCTAAATAATTTACTTTGTACTTTTCAGGGTAGCTCCATTGACTTCCAGCGAAGTGAACGTACTATGAAATCATGGCAGCTTCGACTGCCGTTGGAAGCCAATGGGTATAATTTTATTCCACAAAGACATTAAGCTGGCAGTGTTGTCAGAACATATAAATGATATATAGTTTCAGCTGGAAGCACAACCCACATGGAACTCATCACGTCGCCCACGCCCACACCTACAGATTCGCCCACATATTTTTCTAGGTAAATCAGCCTACTTACTATTCTTATACATGCTACGTCATTTGGAATACAAATCGGCATATCGCTTCATCGGTCGTTATAACTTTCAGATTTGAATGAGTCTTCCATATGGGCCCCGAGATTCAAAACGATACGTGCATAAAAGGTTATACCAGCAACTTTGTTGAACGAATTTGGAAACTTCAAACAAAAATCAATCAATTCAAAAATATATCAGAATATATTAAAGTGCTTAATAAAGTGTTAAGCTTGTTGTCTACATAGTAAACTTGTACTTAAATTAACCAACGTGAAACGCAGTGGGCCAGTCCACCAATCTTCTCAGCAAATATTCAAATTCTCTGCCCTACACTATTGTAGTTGGCTGGTTAGTTGTTAGGCTAGTTTGTTGAAGGCCGACTAACGTGGAATAATCTTACGATTGTCACTAATATATTCGTGATACATCATTCAGTATTTCCTCATTGCTTATTAAAAATAAAAATACTCAAAAGCTTTCGCGATGAAACTCGCGAGTAGGTACCTGTACAATATATAATTAATTAAATTCTTACTTAATTTAATTATTCTGATACAAGTGAACGCTATAAATATTCGACGCAGCGATTTCGTTTCGCCTAATTAATAGACACAGTTCACCCCGTGTAAGTGTAATGTGTTAAGCGGATAAAGGTGTTTACGTTCGCAACGGCTTTTTGCTGTGCAAACAATAAGCAAATGCGTTCCGCCCTTTGTCAAATACTACAGCTGAATTCTAAAGGCAACGTACAAAAATCTTTTCTCTGACTACAAAGGGCAGCATCTAAAAATGATACCATTGAAGTCTTAATTGTAATGAATGTGCGCTAAAAGAAAAGCGGTGAAAGCCTAATGGTTTATAATTTGAATCCCTACTAGGGGGCTCCAGGTTCGAATATCAGCAAGCACTTTTGATTTTTAGAGTTATGTTCGTTTTAAGCATTGTAATGGAAAAACAAAACGTCGTGAAGAATGTGCATCCCAGAGAGTTCGCAAAACTCAAAGATATTTAAAGTCCGCCAATCCGCACTTAGCGGACTATTGCGTTTAATTTCTTTCTTTTGGATGACACTGTGTTGTGTACCGAACTACACAACCTAATCTTACTATCGCCGATGTTTAAGTTTTATGACAAGGTTTACTTGCCTAGAAGGGTTCTACGGAGACTGAAATATTTATTAAGTTTTGCATAACTATTGCATTTTAGTACCTACTGGTTCAGTATCTCTGTCTTGGCTATCAAAATCATTACTATTCGTTTTCCAGCGTTATTAACAAATTTAATAAACCACGAAAACCACGAATGTGTTCGGTTGTGAACGGTGTGCTTTTTAGCTTCGCATAATAATTTGCGAATGCCGTCCCACACATGCGGGTTCGCATATTCGCGCGATCGCGAATGTGAGTGATCACCATAAAAATACAACACTCGTATCCATAAATATCCATGTTCAGTTATCCGTATTTAGTTTCAATGTCACTAGCAAGCAAGTTTTATTGTGTTATTACTAAAAGTTTCTTTGCTTGGTTCAATAAATCCGTACCTGATAAAGATGTTCGGGAACGGTGCGTGCCTCCGTGACATCTGACGTTGCCAAATGAAACGAAGATAACGTGCCGACCGGCAATAGGCTACGAATGACAAGGTCGGCAGAAATACCACAATCAATACATAGCATTGCCCTACTAATTAACTTATAACTTTACCCATTAGCAGTCTATTTTACCTTGTAAAAGGGAATTTGGTATCGGAAATGAAATCTTGACTGGATAGTTTGATAGATGCACGACAGAAAAAAGCAGCGTTATAGATTAACCGCTAAAACCTCCTCAGAAGTTTTCTACATCATGTAGACACTCCAGATGTGCCTTGCAAAGAATACCTTTTCAATCCAATCAAGGCTTCAAGAATACCAAGTTACCCGTTCTCCTACAATTTCAAGCTTAATGAGAAACTAATGTGAAACGTTCTTATACCACTATTGAGGACCGACGATGTCATGGACAGCACGTGAGCACGTCAGCTGTCCTTAAGCTACACTGATGGCTTAACGACTGCTCTTGACGATGATGTTGTAACGGATTGACGTGACCTTTGGATCGGAATCACGTCACTAATAGACCTCGATCAAAGTTATTTTGTACGGTCATATTTACGGATGACGTGCTGTCGGACTGCGAGCGCTTACAATCAACTAATTAACTTTCAATCCATGAAGCTTAAATTGTTAAGCGCCGCGTAAATTAACGCAGCATTGGTACAAAATAAACATTCGTTAAAATTATAAATGGCATTTGACCCCGTTTCATTGGCTTAACCGATTTAAATAAAATTGTTTACTTTCCGCATTAATACGAAGGCCATTTTTTATTGTTACACGGGTCTCTGTCACATAGTTCCCTGGTGAATACTCGAATGCAAAGTTGTCAACGGAAATGAAGGCACCCGTAACAATGTACCTATAGATACAGGACTACAGAACGCACGCACTTACGAAATATGAAACGGGAACATAAATTATGTCGAGCAGGTACAAGTACGCTTAAATTTACTTGATACATTTTTTCCCCTTAGATTCGTATTCATAGGTCGTGGGAAAACATTGGTATGATTTAGATTTAGAATTCATGTAAATACGAGCCCGCGGCTGTACTCGTTTGTTTTTGAATACTATCGCAATTCTGGTACGGAAATAATAATTATAGCTTAAAACCAAAGATCGTATAAAGTCTATCAACATACAGTGGAAGACGCCTTTTTGAAAGGACACCTAAGCTTATAATCTTATTATTCTTCTTATCATCTTCTTATCATGAGACTCTTCTGTTGGTTTTCTGAGAATATGACCATACAAATTTATCTTTTTAACTCGCTTTTGTTATGATTACCTGTGTTTGTATGTGTGTAAGTTTTTTTAATGAACGTTTTGGAATCTTTCAGCCTTATTTTCACTTATTTTAAAAAGTCCGATAAACTGGATTTGCCCAGATATGACAAACGTGACCAAATAACACGATTGGTAAATGTCTTCGACATTTATTGCTTTGCATTTAGGCGCTTTGCCCACAAAGCAACTATTGCAGCAACTGGCAACGAACTGGCAACTAGCTGTTTACATACATTTCAATTAGACTGCGCACACACAGCAACTCGAGTTTCGAGTTCCGGCAATCGTCAATAGTTTTCAGTTGCTGTAATCGTTGACTAGGTCAGTTCCTAATTGCCGCAACTAGCAACTGTTAAACATTATACCGGTATAGTTGCCGTTTTCCGCAACTATCAATCGCAACGCGTCGGACGATTTCACACCCTCCCTCCCTCTGCCTGTACCCGGAAATGCGTAGATTGAGCAACTCGAATAGAAGTTGCTCACAAATTGCTATAAAATGCGGCAAATTGCGGCAACCGTAAACGTTGTAGGAACTATCAACTTTTTACAGGAAACTTTAATTAGTTGATAGTTGCCTCAACTCGAGTTGCTACGTGGGCAAAGCGCCTTATACTTCAATAAACTCTATACAAGCGTTTTTTTTATTGAATTTTAGTTTTTCAAACTATAGTTTTTTTATTTTGTAGATCTCCTAAAAATTCATCAGTAGGTACACTCGACAGGTATCATTAAGCCACACACAACGAACACATATCTATAACTTGATCTGTACCTAGATATCGCCACTAATACCAGCTACTAATAGGTCCATCAATCAACCCCAAAATATACGAGAATCAAGTAATCAATACATAATTATAATATATATCTATATTGTACTAACGACCAGCGAGTACGTACTATTCCTAGGATTGTCCTAGTCGACTTAATGACTTGCGTTAATGATTTATTTATGAGTCCATATCCTGAATGATTTAGCGCGTTATAATTAAGTATATTTAAGTATTATGTACTTAACGCAAATAAATGAAATTGAAATTGAATTTGATGTATATTTATTAGGCTGTGTAGGTATATATTATATTCCAGTGTAATCAGTACATTAAAATATTTCTTCATGTCTTTATTTATAACTATACATATAGGTACATGCTGTACGTTTATTGAAAGCCACATTTCTGCTCCGCTTTGATTACATTATTCCTATGAAATTCGTTCGTGCATAGGAGTTTTTCTCACGTGAATCCCAATCCCGCGGGAACTCTGGGATAAAAATGATCCTCTATGTTGCTCTACAGAATCCTCTATCTCCCAGTGAAAGTCCCATAAAAATTCGTTCAGCCGTTTCTGTGTAAAACGTGCATAAACAGCGATCAGTTACAGTTTTATTATATGTATAGAAGATTTGGTATTAATGTTACCGTTAAAATGCAATATTAATTTAATGTGCACATTAACTAGGTAATCTGCAGATTCACTGATACGATACGTTAAAGTGTAAAATTTGAATTAAAAAAGGTCTTATTTGCACTTTACCCAATTAGTCTGCACAGTAACGAATGGTACATCGTTAAATTGCGTAAGACTCGCTACCTGAGTACCAATTTGTGTTGATGTCGTGGCCACATCGTAGATTTGCTCACGTCATGAAATTATCAACCATATCATGAAATGGTCAACTCAGTTTGGCCAGATCGTAAAATCGTCTACGTTTCACGATTTGCTCATCAACGTTTGGCCGAATCGTAAAAACGCGAAAAATAGGGCATAACTTCGAACCGTGACGTCTCCGGCGCTGCGGAAGGTGCAGCCCCTTCGCCCTTGCGTAACAAAGCACAGACACCCACGCTCGCCTGCGCAGCTTCGGCCTCCCTCCTGCCTGACCGCCCTCCGCGCGTCTGGGTTCTAAAAACACTCTAGGGGTAGGGCATACAAGACTACTTGGAGTAGGAGTAGGCTTATTCGGTTATGTAACCAATTCGACCTATGTACCTACACCTTGAAAAATTTGACTGAGTAGTAATGGAAATGAGTATTCAAATTGTTTTTTATCCAAAATCAACTCAATTTTTATGTTTCCGTTCAATGTTACTCGTTTTTAACCGACTTCAAAAAAGAAGGAGGTTCTCAATTCGACCGTATATATGCTTTTTTTTTTATGTACGTTCAGCGATTATTTCGTCGTTTATGGGCCGATTTTGATAATTCTTTTTTTGTTGTAAACTAGATGTGCGCAGTGGGGTCCCCTGATAAGGACACCAGGATCTGATGATGGCATCTCAGAGAAATCGAGGGGAACTTTCGAAAATTGTATGGACAACTAGTGTGTTTGTTCATGTTATCATAAGTACATTATAGCGCTACCATTTCATGAAGATCTGGAGTCGATCTGATGAAGCCGAAAGACAGTCGAGGGAACTCCTCAACGATTTACTGCAGTTATCTAGTGTTTGGGCTTGATTAATTTGTAGTGACGAGAACTTTACACTTACATGTTGAATTGAGCGCCATCTGGCGAGTAGTTTTCGAGATATCTCTACTTATCAAGATTGAAGTCGGTTATTTTTTTTTGTAAAAAGCAATTAATTAACAATTGACTTTCAAACAAGAACCTATTTTATAGAATTTACCGTATGCATGGTCGTTAGTCTGCAGATTAACTAGGAAGCCTGCAGTTTAACTAGTTAATGTAGGAACTCAATTATTTTTTTCCACTTTAACTACTCAGAAAGATAATCTGCAGAATACCTCGTTAATCTGCACTCTATCTGATTTACGCAAATTATCGGTAACATAAACACCACTCATAGAGATAATACTTTAACCAATAATATAACTTCAGTAAAACGATTAGGTACATGAAACACTCAATTTCGAAGTGCAAGCTTACAATAACAGCTCTGTGTATAAAGGCCAAAAGCATAATCTGATAAGCTTGGGCGATCAATGTCGATATGGGGCGTTACAAATACTTGAATGATATGTATTCCGAGCCCTAAACCTCCCGAGAGATCTCAAGTGCGGCTTAGGAATATAAATATCCGGATATTTGGTTGACGAGAATATATATTTAGTATGTACTACGTAGTAAACCCGCCATCACGTCGCTTCGGAAAACTTATTTCTTAGGGTGCTTTTCCACCCGAGATGTGCTATGCTACGTTTCTGTGGATGCGTTTGATATCCACCAATCATATTCATTGATACACATAGCTTAGCACTGGTGGAAACGGATTCAACTAAGATATGTTTTTATATGGAAGGATGCGTGCTATGGATGGTCGCGAGTGGTGTAGCTATAGTTGGTACAATTTCAGGATTCCGATATGACGTCTGTCATTTATGAACACAAACTAACCTTGTATGGACGTCTTCAACTTACTTGTTCAGAACGATCGAAATAGCGTGAAATTATAGTGAAATCAGATAGTGCGTGTACATAGTTTTATTAAGTAAATAGTGCGAATAGAATAGATAGGTATTTGATCGTGTTTTCATAGTTATAAGTTTTACTTATTTTACTTGTGTGCTTTATAGTTTGTTTTTAATAAATATACGCGTTTTTGCCTTTTATTTACCCCATAGGATAGTTATATAGTTAGGTAAATAGGTACGATAGCGTGTAAATAGATTTTAGATAGATTTCTAATAGATTATGTAGGAAAATAAGAATTATTTTCTTAGGGGTTTCAATATGGTATTGCTTCCGAGGTGTAAATAGGATTGGGGTTTCGATATGGTCTTGCTTCCGAGGTGTAAATAGGCCTCATTTAGGAGTGAAAGAGATAGCATATAGTCTAAGCAAGATAGCAATACAACAAGATTGTAAGACAGAAACAGCTGTATTGTGAGAAAGAGATAGAAATAAAGAACTTTCTAGAACGCGCTCGAAGCCACGCCCCCATCGGGTATAAATATAGCGAGCCCGCCGTGCGAAATCGCATTCGGATGGCATTCGGGATCCAGAAAACAGGAAGAAAACAGGAAGAAAAATAGGAAGAGGCAACAGTGCATAGTGAATAGTGTATAGTGAAATAGTAACGGGCGGCGGCAGACAGGCGCGGGCTAGACAAGAACAGAAACGTCAAACTAGTCTTTTATTTCTCCCCCCGCACCTCATTCTCCTCATTCACCGGCACCGTGGTAGGTAGACTGGCGCGTCAATCACCAGCAATAGCAAGGTGTCTATACGCGTCGAATAGTATAGTGTAATAGTCTGGCACAAGGAGCGTCCAATAGTAGGTGCCCGGCGTGTATAGAACATTTTCTGGTCCTTCGAGCCGGATACAGGGATAGTCAAGATAGTCAAGACGAGTCAAGCATGCCTACCACGCGAAGCGGACGCACGGCCACGCCGGTCGAGGAAGAATCGGAGCAGTCATCGGGTACCACGGCAACGAGCACCAACACCGTCACCGCCACTACGACGACCGAGCAGTCGGCGGGAACGACTGCAGCCACGTCGGAGCCTGCGGTCACGAAGGAGGCCATCGACGCTGCCATGAAGAAGAACAGCAAACCCGCGACCATCAAGAGTGCTACGTCGAAGAAGAAAGAGAAGGCGCTACGTATAGCCCGCGCCAAGGAAGACCTGCTTGAACTCAAAGTCAAGCTCGCCGCCGCTCGCCTCGCCTCAATAGAATTAGAAGAGTCTGATAGTGAAGACGACGACAGCGTGCACACCGACGCGGACGCCGCTTCGAAGCGAGTCAACCAGTGGCTCGAAGAGACGGATCCTGCCGAAGCCCGCGCCACCACGACTGCCGCCGTCCAGCCGCCGCAAGGGAAGCGGACGGAGCACGCCGCCGAATGTGATAGTGATAGCAAGAAGGACATCGCGACGCACCCAGCTCAAGTGAACCTGTCGGACCTGGCGTCAGCGATCGCCCTCGCCGCACGTACCAATACGTGCAATAGTTATAGATATATGGAGCTGCCGACGTTCTCCGGGTCTCATCAAGAATGGCTCTCGTTCAAGACTGCCTACATAGAAACAGCGAAGATGAACACGGAAATAGAAAACATAGCAAGATTACGTCGTGCGCTCACAGGACGAGCGAAGGAAGCCATCAATAGTTTATTGCTCTACGGAGCGAAGTCGGAAGAAATAGTGAACTCGTTAGAAGCTCGTTTCGGTCGACCGGACTGCATAGCACTATCGGAAATCGAGCAACTACGAGCCCTGCCGCGCCTCACAGACAACCCACGTGACATATGTGTGTTCGCCAGTCGCGTCAACAACATCGTGGCTACACTGCGTGCGCTCAAGAAACGCCACTACCTCTACAACCCGGAAGCAACCAAGGCTACAATAGAAAAATTCACGCCGACTATTCGATATCGTTGGTTCGATTACGCGGCGGAGCAACCGGAAGAGGAAGCGGATTTGGAAAAATTGGCGCGTTTCTTGGATCGGGAAGCAACGCGTTGCGGACCCTACGCACAGCCGGAGCAGTACGTCGAAGCTACATCGGGACATAATAGACACAATAGAAGCCAGCGGACGTACAACGCAGTGAAAACAATAGAAAAGTGCATCATTTGCAACGAGGAAAACCACGATGCAGTCAAGTGCAAGCGAATATTGGAGGCGACGGTCGAAAATAGATGGGACATAGCCAAAGAGAAGAGGTTATGTTTCGCGTGCCTGCGCTATAGATCGAAGAACCACAGCTGCAAGAGGAAGCGATGTGATATAGACGGATGCAACTACTGGCATCACCGGCTGCTACATAGTAATAGAAACAAGATAGAAAAAGCGGCCAACGAGACGGTGACGTCAACCTGGGTGTCCGGATCCACCGCCTATCTGAAAATAGTTCCGGTTCGCGTCTCCGGACCGGTGGGAGTAGCAGACACGTACGCGCTCCTAGACGATGGATCAACAGTCACATTAATAGAAGAGGACATCGCTAACCAAGTTGGACTTCGTGGACAGCTGCAGCCACTGCGCATAGACTCCATAGGGGAGCAGAGTGTCTCCCATGCATCGCGTCGAGTCACAATGAAGATACGAGGAACGTCGAATAGTACCTACAGGATCCAGGCCAGGACCATGAAGAACCTCAAGATAGCACCGCAGACCATCACGGAGAAGGATATAGATGGATGCAAACATTTGGAGGACCTGCCGCTTCGATATAGCCCAGCTAAGCCGCGAATATTAATAGGTCAGGACAACTGGCAGCTGCTGCTATCCCAGGAGGTCAGGAAGGGCTCCAAGCATCAACCGGTCGCGTCACTTACTCCGCTGGGATGGGTCCTGCACGGCGCTCGGTCCTACGGTACTCAACGGGCACATAGAGTGAATTTCATCGCCAGCTGCGAAGAGAACATGGACGCGCAACTTCGGGAATTCTTCACCGCTGATATGATGATGATAGAACCCAAGCAACCGTCGACGAGTGAGGAGCAGAAGGCGCTCCGACAGCTGGAAGAGGGAGTTGTGAAAATAGACAATAGTTATCAAGCCCCGTTATTATGGAAAAAAGGTGACGTTTCCCTGCCGAATAATTACGAAAATACGCTACAACGTCTACGTACAATAGAAAGGAAACTCGACCGCGATCCAGTGTTAAAGGAAAAATATAGTCAACAGATGCAAGCGCTAATAGAAAAAGGATACGCCGAGCTTGCACCCGCCGTGACGTCGAATCGAACCTGGTACCTCCCGCACTTCGCCGTCGTCAACCCATTGAAACCGGGAAAAATAAGAATAGTGCACGACGCCGCAGCCAAGACTCGAGGTGTATCACTGAACGACCACTTGCTCAAGGGACCGGACCTCATACAGTCATTACCGGGTGTGCTTATGAGATTCCGTCAACGAAAAATAGCAGTGACAGCCGACATCAGGGAGATGTTCATGCAAGTTAAGGTCAAGCCGGAAGATAGAGACGCACTTCGGTACTTGTGGCGGGGCGATCGACGTGACGACAGGCCGCCGGAAGAATATAGAATGACGTCACTCATTTTTGGTGCATCGTGTTCGCCTGCAATAGCGATTCATGTGAAGAACATCAACGCAGCGCGATATAGAGATCAAGATCCGCAGTCCTACGATGCAATAGTTAGAAATCATTACGTCGACGACTTACTCAACAGTTACGACAATGAGGATGAAACAATAGAGGCCGCACGTCGAATAGCAGCGATACACAAGGAAGCGAACTACGAGTTGAGGCAGTGGGTCTCAAACAGTCAGCGAGTGTGCGACGCGTTGGCGCCAGGGGTGGCGCAACCCGACGTCGCGTTGAACGTCGATCAGAAGATAGAACGCACACTGGGCATCATCTGGAGACCGCGAGAAGACACGATAGGTTTTAACCTCAACTTGGCCCGACTTCCCCCCGACGTGATGGAAAGTGACAACCCTACGAAGAGGGGCATGCTACGTGTACTCATGTCACTGTTCGACCCGCTCGGACTCGCCTCACCGGTCACCATCAGAGCGAAGCAGCTACTCCAAGAAATCTGGAGAAGAGGAACCGACTGGGACGAGCCCATAGATGAAGATCTCGCCATACAGTGGTCTACGTGGGTTGAACAGCTGAAGAGACTACGTGACGTTCAAGTGCCGCGATGTTACCCACGCTACAGTGAAGCTACGTCGCTCCAACTGCACGTCTTCGTGGACGCCAGCGAGGCCGCCTACAGCGCCGTGGCCTATTGGAGGATAAAAACGCAGCGAGAAACCCACATAGCGCTCGTGGCCGCCAAGGCGAAAGTGAGTCCACTAAAGCTGACATCAGTCCCAAGATTGGAGCTCCAAGCTGCTGTAATGGGAAGCCGCCTGGGTCGCACCATCTGCGAGGAGCACGATACGAAGCCGGAGTCCACGATATACTGGACGGATAGCAAGACCGTAATTACGTGGTTGAAAACAGGACCCCGCTCGTACAAGCCGTTCGTCGCACATAGGATAGCTGAGATAGAAGAGAATAGTCAGCTGAGCTCCTGGCGCTGGATACCGACTCGACTGAACGTCGCCGACGACGCTACGAGGCACGTACCGCCGGACTTCAACTCGTCGCACCGATGGTTCCAAGGTCCTCAGTTCCTGCTCGAAGAACCCTCATCGTGGCCATCTGATCAGCCAGCCCTCGAAGCGCGCACCGGAGAGGAGCGAGTGCATCACGCGCGCGTCGTGGACACGTCAATTGAATCGGCTGTACCGAACCCGCTGTTATTTTCGCGATGGGAACGCTTGTTAAGAGCAACAGCGCGCGTGCTGCAGTTCATTGACCTGTGTCGGCGACCCCGAGTTCAAGCCCACTATAGGAGGCATAGGAAAAATAAGGAGCAGGACCCGACTTGGAACAAGAATAGAACCCCGGCCGTGAAAAATAGTCATAGAAAAATTCACGTACAGACGGATAGAAAATATATAGAAATAGACGTGAAATACCTACAGCGGGCCGAAGAATTATTACTACGCGTGTCACAGCGAGATTCATTCAATAGCGAGCTCCATCACATAGAAAATAGCAAGAAGGGGTTATTACGCACGCTAGCGGTCGAAATAGTGAATGGAATTATCAAGATTAAATCAAGAATAGACGCGGCTCGGAACATAGACGAACAGACACGGCACCCTCCTGTCATGAGCGGCGATCATCACATAGCAAGATTATACATAGAATACGTACATAGAAGATTACATCACGCGGGAGTCGAAGCCACTATAAACGAATGTCGGACGAAATATTGGATAACTCGGATTCGAACCGTGGCCCGCATGATTATACATAGATGTCTACTATGCCGCATGCGCAGGAGGTCGCCGCCCGAGCCGTCAACGGGTAATCTACCGCTCTGTAGGTTAGCACATCATAATAGACCTTTTACCTTTACAGGGGTGGATTACTTCGGGCCAGTGACAGTCACCGTCGGTCGCGCAGTCCAGAAAAGATATGTGGCCCTGTTCACATGTCTCACCACTCGCGCCGTGCACCTGGAGATCGCGCCATCACTCACGACGGGATCCGCGATCATGGCACTGCGTCGGTTCATCGCGCGCCGTGGCTGTCCGACAGAGATCTGGTCTGACAACGGGACCAACCTCCATGGAGCCGACCGGGAACTGCGTCGAGCCATAGATGAAGCAACCTCACACGAAGCCGCGACCCGCGCCATCAGCTGGCGCTACATACCTCCTGGGGCCCCATTCATGGGCGGGGCCTGGGAACGCCTGGTGAGGAGCGTGAAGACCGCCCTCAACGCCACGCTGACGGGCCGCCATCCGAGCGAGGAGGTCCTTGCTACACTGCTCGCCGAGGTCGAATTCACTGTCAACAATCGACCTCTCACCCACGTCTCGGTGGATCCCCACGATCCCGAGGCACTCACGCCGAATCACTTCCTGCTGCTGGGTCCAGCCCTCAATCCGGCGCCGGGTACCTTCAACGACGGCGACCTGATACACCGAGGACACTGGCGGGCGTCCCAGCGCCTGGCGGACCTCTTCTGGGAGCGGTGGGTCAAGGAGTGCCTACCTGACCTGCAGCGACGACGCCAGCCTCACGGGAGAGGCGAACAGCTGACCAACGGCGACATCGTGCTCATCGTGGACAACACCCTGCCGAGAAACGTGTGGCCCATAGGACGAGTCATAGCTACGTACCCTGGAGGGGACGGAATAGTGCGAACAGTGGATGTGCAAACAAAAGGTGGAGTGTTGCGTAGACCAGTGAAAAAACTTATAGTGATTACTCAGGACGATCGTTCTTCCGCGAGTGATTAGTGAACCTTGTGATGTGTGTACTGCGGTTCACGGTGGGAGGAATGTTCAGAACGATCGAAATAGCGTGAAATTATAGTGAAATCAGATAGTGCGTGTACATAGTTTTATTAAGTAAATAGTGCGAATAGAATAGATAGGTATTTGATCGTGTTTTCATAGTTATAAGTTTTACTTATTTTACTTGTGTGCTTTATAGTTTGTTTTTAATAAATATACGCGTTTTTGCCTTTTATTTACCCCATAGGATAGTTATATAGTTAGGTAAATAGGTACGATAGCGTGTAAATAGATTTTAGATAGATTTCTAATAGATTATGTAGGAAAATAAGAATTATTTTCTTAGGGGTTTCAATATGGTATTGCTTCCGAGGTGTAAATAGGATTGGGGTTTCGATATGGTCTTGCTTCCGAGGTGTAAATAGGCCTCATTTAGGAGTGAAAGAGATAGCATATAGTCTAAGCAAGATAGCAATACAACAAGATTGTAAGACAGAAACAGCTGTATTGTGAGAAAGAGATAGAAATAAAGAACTTTCTAGAACGCGCTCGAAGCCACGCCCCCATCGGGTATAAATATAGCGAGCCCGCCGTGCGAAATCGCATTCGGATGGCATTCGGGATCCAGAAAACAGGAAGAAAACAGGAAGAAAAATAGGAAGAGGCAACAGTGCATAGTGAATAGTGTATAGTGAAATAGTAACGGGCGGCGGCAGACAGGCGCGGGCTAGACAAGAACAGAAACGTCAAACTAGTCTTTTATTTCTCCCCCCGCACCTCATTCTCCTCATTCACCGGCACCGTGGTAGGTAGACTGGCGCGTCAATCACCAGCAATAGCAAGGTGTCTATACGCGTCGAATAGTATAGTGTAATAGTCTGGCACAAGGAGCGTCCAATAGTAGGTGCCCGGCGTGTATAGAACATTACTCATTACGGAAACATATTTTTTCGATGATATTCGAACCGCTGGCGCTGCTGGTAAATATGCAGCGAAGATATGATGAATGATAGGTAATTTTGGTAAGATCATGTAATACACAATAAATAATACAGTTTATATTTATTATCAATGCAGCTTTATAAGTACATAATGTACTTGTGAATCCACCTCCTCTTCGCTTTGGAAAGTTGTTTTAATGTTTACAGATAATAAACACTTCTTCACATTTTTGCAAAATATTTTATTGTTACATCGCTTCTATTGCTCGTAGCATGATGTTATAAAATTGCCCACAGTTTGTAAAATATTTTAATTAAGCAATAGTCCGCAAGTAACTAGTGGGTTAAACGAATTGGAGTACCTAATACTGTTTACTTACTAAGAATATTTGGATAGGTACCTACTTACTTATACCGTTATACGTACATACATAGGTAAATACTAGAAATTCTGGCGAAATACATAATTATGTAAACCATCCCTGCTTGTTTTTTATTTGTGTTATTTATAAATTGTTTAAATGATTTCATTTTATTTAACACACGGCACCGCGCACCGCCGCGAAGGACGGTGGCGGTAAAGCGGATTTCGTAGCGGTGGCCCGCGCGGTAAGGCGGTTTATGCGCCTGTACGCGCGGTTGGATTTAACGTGGTTTTAATGACGGCATTTGAGACTTTTATGACGTAGAAAGAAAAAAGAAGATATTGGTTTCAACCATTATTACGAAGCAGAACTCTTAATAAGGAATTCATTTTATTCTATATCGACATCGAATTCCATTTTTAACCGACTTCATTAAATTGCAACACGTCCTGCACCAACGACGATCCGCACGGTTATGCGGTGGCTCGTGTGTGAGGCGCCGCCCCTCCGCGCGGACGTCAGCGCGGAGGAGCGGTGGCGGTGAGAGCACCGCTCGACCGCGCGGTGAATCGGTGTACGTGTGTTAGGCATCAACGGATTTCATAGACCCCAATACAACTTCAAATCCGCTTCGCCGCTTACCGTGGCGGTGCGCGGTGAAGTGTGTTAGACGCCTATCGAGACAAGCCCCAAGAATACTTGGCCTTATGGTCATAAAGTAAAATTTAGTTGACATAAATTATTTATTGTTTGTCGTTACAGGTCGCATACTGCATTGGATTCATTAAAAACCTATAATACAGCACCAAATATACCTGTAATTCGTACCCTTATAACTCTAATACGAAATTTTTGATTATTGTTTCTAACTGATGTAAAATGAGCACGTAACGAATTATGACAATGCTTATAGAAAGGTTTTATTTGGATGTTCAACGGTACGCGTTCACGCGATCGTGAATTATTCATACTATACGGCCACAGTTAAATGGTAATCTGTTGTAAGGCGGAACTTATAAAATGTCATTTGATTTCGTAGAACCGTAGATCGATATTATTTGCGTAACTAATGATTGTGTATTAGAATGGTAGCTGCAATTGTGACTCGTATTGCATTTCGGCACGCTATGTGCCGCCGGTTATATGGAGGATGAAATTATGATCGCGCTGATTGTGTTGTTAGAAATTGAACAGGCCAATAGCATAGTCTACCACGATATTTCAGTTCGAGTTTTCAGGAGGCTTACTACGAAGAACGAAGGTAATTGACGGATGACGGATCGCACGGTCGTCAATCCTTTTTAAGGAAATATTTATTGCTCACGTAGACGCATTCGATACATACTTACTTTGTTCATATCAGCAGCATGCAGCAAAATGTGTTTATTTGATTTGAGATACGATCACTTTTGTTATAAGAAATCCAAAGTACGAACGTTGACGTAAGTTATGTCAACATTCGTTTTTCGTCGTAGGCCTCCAGGAGTCAAAAGGACAGTTATATCAGCGAGAGTTGTTTCGCCGCCTAATACCTTTCGACATAGCTTAACATACTAAGAATGAACCGGGACATCCGGGACTACAGATTGAATATGACTTCGGAAGCACGGAAACGCTAAAGTATTTTTACTTCCAATGGCAATTGCTAACCTGGCTAAATTATGACTGACATGTTCAAAGTATGAACGGATCGAATATAAAACTACTAATGTATACACATATACATTAGTAGTTTTATATAGCACGCATATACATAGGAACTATGGCTATAAATATAGACAGTGGTATTGAATAATTAAATAGTTTAACATTATACCTACTAGACAGAGATGTTATATTATTAACATTATTATCTATTAAGTAGCTTAACTACACCATTATATCGCTGCAAAGACAATTACCACTTGTACAAGTTCAGTTCAAAACGATTTATCTAATTTTCTTCTCCCAAGGGAACTTAGTAATGCTCTCTTATTAAAATCCTATCATTTGCCCGTGTGAGAGACGAACAACGACAACATATCGCTAAAAAATGATCCTATGGCAACCAGGAATGCCCTATATCTCAGTCCAGATCATCGTCTAAGTACTAATGTGCCAAATTTTATCGTGATCATATATAATCACGATGAGTTTTATATCCCTATGCATCCCGATTAAGGACGGTTTAATGAAAATTATATACTAAGTCCCTGTAGGGCCTCTTACTATCTCCATTCCAAACTTTATCAAAATTGATTCATCAGATTAAGCATCTGTTATATTAATAATATTAATTAACTTGAAATCCATATTATGGATTTCAAGAAATCCATATTATGGATTTCAAGTTTATCGATCAGCAGCAGATTTTTGCAGCAGATGTATACAGACATTTATTTTTAGGGTTCCGTACCCAAAGTACCCAAAGGCTTCCGTCTGTCACCAGGCTGTATCACATGAACCGTAATAGTTACACAGTTGTGATGTATTCCTGTTGCCGCTACAACAACAAATATTAAAAACAGAATAAAATAAATATTTAAGTGGGCTCCCATATGATAAGTTAGTTCTTTACGATAGTTTAGTTACCTTTCGGTCCAAGAGATGGCGTTGTGGCTAATATGTGGCTACAATAAAACAATTAAATTTAATAATGTGAGGCTTTCATACAACAGACCAGATTTTTTTGGCGTTTTTATACATAATGGTACGGATCTTCGTGCGCGAGTCCGACTCGCACTTGGCAGGTTTTTTTTAACGCTACATACTCTTAACCCCACACTAGGATACTTATCCTGTATCATGGTTGCCATGGACAACTTACAACACAAGATCTCACCACTCAGATTGAGAACAGTAAACTTATCATTCAAATCGCCTAACTGAGAATGGAACCAAAACCTTTTATCCGATCCGGCATGTTAACCATTGCGCCGTATTAAATAGCTCTATATTTGAAATGAAAACTTTGAAATTAAAAATGTAATACTAAAATGTTTTTTTACTTTGTAATTCTTCACTCTAACGTAATGTCGTTAACACAAAACTACTGAGTTTTGTGTTAAAAAGTAAGTACACACATAGTGTTTTACCAAACCCTTATTTTCGTGATATTTTTCTTTGAAGCGATTATGAAAAAAGCGTTGGATGTATTACGGAGGCTTAACTCTTTTTTACGTTATATAAATGGTACTAGTAAATCCGCCCTCGCTTCGCTTCGGGAAACCAGTCCGTTCAAAAATCTCATTTTACAAATTATGTTATTGTCTAAGCTATATTACTGCAAAGTTTCATGAAAATCCGTTCAGTAGTTTTTGCGTGAAAGAGTAACAAACCCACTCACACACTCACTCACTCACTCACTCACATACATCCTTAGGTACAAACTTTCGCATTTATAATATTAGAAGGATAGTAGGATTTAATAAAGTGAATTAATCGTAACTTATTTAAATTTCTAATTAAATTTGAAATTTCTCTCTGTAACTATTTACTCTATAATTATAACATAAATGATACTTTTTGGGATACGCGGGCACAACTAGTCGAAAATGAAATTTATAAATATAAAATATAATTTGTTCATTTATATACTAACAGAGTCAGTAAGTATCGTTTAAATTAACTGAGTAAAAAATTATCGTTTCAAGTAAAAAATAATCCGTTTTTGTTAATTGGATCGACATCGAATCTAAGAACTTGCGACAAAACGAAAGATTTAACTTCCTAGAAGAAACGTTCAATTCGTTGTTATTGTTATTGTCTGGTCCGAGGA
This sequence comes from Hesperia comma, assembly GCA_905404135.1. Lineage (NCBI taxonomy): Eukaryota > Metazoa > Arthropoda > Insecta > Lepidoptera > Hesperiidae > Hesperia > Hesperia comma. The sequence continues at coordinate 7,364,754 of FR990018.1, forward strand.
TTATGTAAGAATTTATTTCCAAGTAAACAGAATTATTTGGTTTTTTGAAAAGGAAAACCTATAATATTTTTATAAGATACCTACATACTCAACTGCTAATATTATTCCATGAAGTTTTTCTTCTCCATTCTTGCTTGAATTATTATTGTTTAAATTAGCGACAAAACAAATCGTCGTTTGTTCCGTATTTTCTTTCTATCATATCTCTGCTTTTTGGACCGACAAACCATAGGTGTTGCCTTTAGTGTTACTTATGTCCAGACGTGTTCTATAAGGTAACAAAAATAATTTATCAATATCATATAAACTTAATTTACTTGTAGGTATTACATTTTAAGGCTGTATTATATTTTCTGTTGAAAAACAAAGTATGTCTAAAACAAATTGGCATGAGCAATGGGGCAATACGGAACGGGCAATCCTTAAGGGTCCCTTTAGCGGAATGGTATTATTATGAAAATCGCACTGTAAGGGACCACCGTTTGTCCTTTCTACTAGAGCCATCCGTTCGGAGTTTTATATACGTTATTTCAAAACCTTAGTATAATGATAGTAATTCATAAAAAACAGACACAGAAAATTTATCATTTACATCGTCAAGTTAAATGATTGTCAACGTAAGTACCTAGTCAAACCACCTGAATTAAAGGCGCTTTATTATTATAACAAAAAAAACTTGCTTTTTAAATGGGGAATACGGCAAGCACTAACTTTCGGATTCAAAAAGAATTGTTAAAAAGTTATGAAAACTAACAACACACAAAAAAATTAAAATGAAAACCAAATCCTTCTTTTAAAGTCGGTAAGAAAGAAAATACATTATAAACCGTTTATTTCAAAATTAATAAAACTGTGTACGTCAATATATTTTTTGACGTAAACATAATATTTATACCGCGTTTAGGTATGCCCTTTGTGCAACTGACGTCAACCGGCAATATAATCCACTTTCTACGAGGTGACCTATCATCTAGTTTTCGCTTTACATTTTCATAAAAAACATACATGTTCAGCTTTTAAGCCGCATAAAAATAAACTAGTGCTCTCTGGTTTAACATATCAAATGCTTCTTAACGCTTAGCTGGGTTCCATTTCCTACGAATCTTCTAGCTAGATAGATACTCAATTTAAGTCGCCCACCCTGTAACCTACTATTTACCTTAAGCGAAAAATTGCGGTCTGACAAATTCTGGTTTATTTAAACCCTGTCCGTCGTCGAGATTTACTGCCAGCATTCGGATTATTTTAAATAAACCTTTGCGAAATATGATACAATCGTAATTAAATCTTAAAGATTGTTATTGTAATGTAATAAAAATTTGAATATATACATTACAATGAACTGTAATGTTATATTAGGGTGCGTACAGATTATGTAACATATTATATAACTTCTGTTTTATAACACGTCCACACTATCTAACATTGTTGTCTAACAATGAAACATATAACAAGACACAATGTGTTTTTAATGACATATCATCCACATTTATAAAACATGTTATATAACTGTGTTTTATAACATGTTTTGTTATATAGTCTGTACGCACCATTATGTATGGATATTCTTGTAGGAATTTCATTTTTGTAATCTAGTGTGTAGCATATGATTTTGAGCGACATCTGACGGATTATTTTTAAATAAACTCTAATTACCGATTTTATTTAAAGATAAAGTTAGTTATTTAGACGTCTTTCAAAAATTCTATTAAAATAAGTTCATTATACATATATCATGTTGACAAACAACAGGAAAACCCATCTGATTGTGAGTCGTCCCTTTCGCTTTAGGCTATTATATTATAATAACAAAGAATCAAGAAATTAAGAAGAGATAGAAAAGAATGATACTTTAATCAAGGACATTGTTAACAATCGTTATAACACCATTAACTTTAATAGTTTATAAGTTTTTCCTTATTTATTTTATCGAAACAACCGCAATGATAATGGTGCACTTAAAATGACATTTATCATTCCGTTTAAACAACATCGATTTAAACAATCACACAGCAAATTGGTACGCAACTTTATTACAAATTAGCATTGATGTACAAATTAGTTAAGAGCAGTCCTATCCATTGTGGCTTGTGGCTAACACGCCCGTATTACAGCGTAGATACAAACAATACAAACTGGCAAACGTGGTCTGATTATAATCAACGTTTCGTTACTGTAAATACAATATAACGTACAACGGTAAAGTAATAACTTGACTCTACTCGTTAGCGTTAGTTTTGGTTTGAATAGTAACTGAATAACGAACAGACTACGTAAGAGAAGTGGTCATTACCCTACATCGTCATGGACGCGACGGTTAAACGTTAGAAGTCAAGAAGGAAATTATAGCCCAGTTTGTATACAGAACCTACAAAGCAGATGGGGGTTGCTTGTTGGTTTTATCACCATTGCCCGTAAACAGTTGCATCAAAGGCCGATGTTGTTCGACAAGAAATAGAAGAAGAAAGAAAACAAGAGAGAGAAAAGAAGGAAATAGAGCATACTCCCACCCGGAACACGACGAATCGCATTGATAATTATTAATGGTTCAATAACAATATTGACAATATAAACCTTAGACAAGTCCTATATGCAAACAGGCTAACAGGCTCCTACAATACTTTGGTCTACTACTTTGGTGATACTACGCTACGCATGAAACTGGGAACAGTATTCTTGGTCGTCCCAAACTTTTATAAATTACTTCTCATCTTAGTTGCTTACTTTGTGCCTCAAATTCAAATACAAATTCAAATATTTATTTCTTTGAAGTAGGTTTTTACAAACGCATTTCGAAAGTCACTTTACGCCATCGCTTATACCGCCTCATACTTCATACCTTAAAGTTGTCTCAAAGATATCGCTATTCAGCGATAAGACCGCCATTTATACTTCTTAAAGGTCTACATAATTTTATTGTTGCTTTCCTGCTCTCAAAGTATGTACATAGGTACAATAGAATATTGTAAATAAATATAAGGAGAGTGAAACCTGCCAACCCGGATATGAGAAACACGTTGAAATAAAAATATGAAACCTCCAGTTATTAGAAGTGACTCAAGTCCAGAGGATTATCTTAACTCAGTATTAGACAGACACGTTTTTCATTTATGTAGGATATATCAAGCAAAAAACAGAAATTATGCGAGATTATTCCGACTAATCGCTCCTCGCTTTGTGTAATTGGACAGCCAGCCAGACGGCTCGTGTCCGCGATACTAATATAATTAGGCTGCGGAAAGAGTGCTTTCATTAGCCAGCAAATTGTACATATTTATGCATAGATACATTGCTTTGTGTAAATTAACTTTCTGATCGTGTTTTAGATTAAACTAAAACTGTTATTCAAATCTGATCTTGGGTTCTAATTTCTTAAGTGTCATGTTGTAGAATGATTGCGATAAAAATGTTTTACATCTCTGAAGCTTTTTCATTTGTTTATCTTGTTTCGCTTGCTAAAGCTATACTTATGTATACAAGGCTCAAAATGAATTCATTTTAATTTTACACAGGTATTTTTAGTTTGATATTTTTTAATGTGGTTTATTTTTACCTTCATTTATATATTAACAAATAAACAATATATACAATAAAAATCTTTAAATTAAATCAAAAGAATTGACTCTTTTCTGTGAATAGAAATGGCGTAAGCTTATTTCACCGTCTGCTCTTATTCATATTGGCGGAAAATAATAATCGGCGAAAACTGACGAAGTTTAATGACTATTATCTAACGATAACAATCTCACTAATATTCAATTTGCCTCTAAAACAAGAATACTCAAGTAATTGCCACTTCCTATTAACGACGGCGCTGCTGGTTGCTTTCTCCACTTATCATATTCGATTAAAACAAGCTATTATCGAGCATTATATGTAAATATGTAGGCTTTTTTATAAAGTGTAGCATAAATATATAAATAAGCAATATAAATTCGAATAATTTGGAGTGATATGAAAAAGTCTAAAAAGAATTTAGTGCATTTAAAACGTATGACTCCTTGAGAAAGAGATGTTCTTGATTCTCAGACTCAGAAAAAATACTAAAATAAATAAAAAAGTACTTATAGGCATTTCATAGAGCCTTTGAATCTGCACGTATTTATTTAATTTGTTAAATAGGTATACCTATCGCGCTAACAAAACGCAAAACAGATAACGACATAATTTATAAGCGAAAGATCACTCACTCATTTGTTGAAGTGTTAATGATGATGGAATAAATGTTTCTTTCTTTCTTTCTTTCTCATCACAAAATATCGAAACATGCTTAACGGATAAACATGAAATTTGGCAGAGAGATAGGTAAGTAGTGTGTAGACATCCGCTAAGAATTGATTTTGTCATATTCCACCCCTAAGTGAAAATTTATATCAAAATTGGTCATAAGTAGGTACTTTTTTGCAGGCTAAGCCCCGAGCAGCCAGTAATTTAGATATTTTCACCGTCTCAGTTTCAGGTCGTTGGTCTCAGTTAATTTTATATTTCAACAATTAATAAATATTTATTAATATTTAGCGAACATTTTGCCAGCCATCAAATGTCCTTTTTACGTCTTGAAGTTTCTGAGTTCTGAACAAGGGACATTTATAATTGAAAGGCAAACAACGGAGCGATCAAGCGGAGTGGCTCGTTATGCAGATTTTATGAAGTACATTTATAAATCGAAGTAACGTTTTTGTCGTGCTTTAAATTTCTAATTCCATGCCTCATTAAATTTAAATAAATAGCCGGAGCGCCGTGAACAAAAGAGTGAAGCCGGCAAAAGTAAGCCGAAAGCACACATCAAAACCTATGTTGACAGCAATGATGCAATAAATAGGTAGATTGAGCGTCGCCCTACAATGAAAACAAAAAAAACAAGGCAACAATATCAAGCATGTGTGCGTGCAGGCGATGTTTTTCGCGTTCATTTATTGTCTATGTGTGCGTAATCTGTGCGTAATGATATAAATGTCGCCGCCAACAGTTGGCTGCGCTTTTTTGACACGTTTTCGCGGATTCGATTATCCATCTAGATATTTATACATCATTGGTTGACAGTTTGAACTAGAACACATTTAAACTTTATTTTTTGGAACATAAAGCTTCATTCATTTTTTATTAATTAGAACACAAATTTGTCATTGGTGTGAGTGCCGCCGTGTGTATTACAAGGCTAGGCTGACTTTTTGCTGGCTTCACTCTTTTGTTCCCCGCCTTCCGTCTAGAGTTTATTGGTCTGAGACTATATTTATAAAAAAGAAAAATTCAAAATCAATAAATCAATAAGATTAGACGTGAAGCGCTAGCTTTAGAATAAAAATGGAGTTAATTTATAGATTTAGTATGTCCTTCCATCCCTTTTACTAACTCCTGTTTGTTTTGTACCCTATTGAATCAACTTAATTTTTTAATTCATTGTTGAAGCCAGTGAAATTAAAACCAAAAGATTTGGTCTTATTTTTACAGCAATAGCAATCCGCTGTGTGTGTTTTCTTAGTAAACGGTCTAATTTACTTTAGATCGTAACTATACCACAATAAACGAAATGCCTCTAGCGATTCAACACAACAAACGTATCCAGTTTTAGTGAAATATATTAGGTTTATAAAGTAGTTTGTTTAATTATGTCAAATAGTAAATTAATTCTGTTTCTCTTTACAGTATCTCAATATTATGTAAAATATTAGGTAGGTATGCCTACCTATGAGCTATGAGCAAATCATGACTTGTATTAATATGTAATGTTTTATTTATCACTAGAGAACCGCCCGCGCTTCGCTTCGGGACCCGTAGGTAACAGCCGCGTAGGTCCCGCTCCCGTAGGAATTTAGGCTAAAAAGTAGCCTACTACTCAACACCCTCGACAGTGTAGCCGTGCTGTTCAGCGGCATCAAAAAGTAGCCTTCCACTTCTGTTGGCAGCTAGGCTATTCCACCCCGGATGCTTGCAGTTCCAGTCGCCCGCGCCCACCACCGGTGTCGGCGAGTCCAGCAACTTGCGGACATCAGCCAACAGGATAGTGCCAGCGGGCGGGCGGTACACTGAATACAGCCGGAGCGGGGGGTTCTCGAGGCAGAGCTAAAGTAGCCTATTACATTTGCCTATGACTTAAGTAAATTACATGTAGTATTTGATAGCGTAATTCAGAACTTGCAAATGAATTTTATTAACGCCATCTATTAACAACTCCGAAAATAAATATCTAGCAACTAACAAAACATCGATCTTCCCATGGGAATGGGATGTTTTTCCGCGGTAAAAAGTAGCCTACGTCACTCTCCACCCTCCTAACTATCCCCACACACAATAACCTTACCATATAATAGCTTTGTTGCGACGTGAAAGCGTCACAAACAAACAAACAAACAAACAAACACACTTTCACATTTATAATATTAGTAAGGAATAGTAAGGAATTAGTAAGGATTTTCCATTGAGAATTTACCGCGTATTAGTCGCGTAGAGGTCTCGTAGAAATCATCTCTCGTATAAGTCTACTATTCTCGTAGCAAAGAAACTCGTAGCACCTCTACGTCTAATAGCTTACGGAGGCATTTCAATTTAATTCGTGTTCGCGTTCAATAGGATGAGAATATAATCTGATCACGTCATCTTACTTGTTATTCAAATTAATATTGAATCCCAATAAAAATCTAAATGTGAAAATTTGGCCAAAGGTCCAAATGACATTTGGTGTAATTATATCTCTATTTATTTTCGATAAATGAACTGAAATGTAACTTAGTTATCTATCTGACAGTGTATCTATGAACAGTGTCAGAAAATTAGAAAATTCACTTCCACGTGGACAAAGTCGCGGGAAGTTTATACTGTTACTCGAGGCTTGGCCAGCGAAAAAGTACTTTTGACCGAATTCATACAAAGTTTCATCCCTAAGTTTAACCCCTTAAGTAGGAGTGGAATATAACAAAATCCGTTCTTAGCAGATGTTTGCTAACTATTTAAACTATTTCTCTGCTAAATTGCATGTATAAACGTCAAGAAAATTTCTATATTTCGTGATGATGAATTTTATAAATCTATGAGTACTTACATAGAATTAAGAAAACTTTTCGTAATCTTTTAACCCTCTAAAATCTCAAAATCAAATATACGACAAATGTCCCAAGTTCCCTTTAACATCTGCGGATCTGCGCTGGCTCTGGCGTAATAACTGGCAACCTAATGAACGAAGTTGGGCTGCCAGTGACTGCAGTTGTGATTTATGCACAGTTCAGAGTTCCAGCCACACTACGCAAACTTCGTACTTGTCTTGGCTAACTTCTAACTACTTAACAATACAGTTCTAACGTAAATTTATTAGGGAATTGAAAGTGATGTATGTCGTTTTCCAACCTATCCACGAAATAGGTACTGTAAATATACGTATATCTTCCGATACCAGTACTTAAAAAATATACCAATATAAATAACAACTGACCCTTAAAAAATATTTATCTAGTTACTTCAAAAGGTATTATTTTTAGTTTAAGTTTTAAAATTTACCTTTTCATTGACTGATACTTTGTTGAAAATATGACACGGTTTGTGTATCTAAAGTAAAGTCTATTATTAACCACAATTTGAAACACATTTATTTATGAAGTTGGGCTTTCGCTACTGCAACCGACCTCTGTTAAAATTTTATCGTTTTTACGAATTACCCTCATAACTCGTTTCTTCAAAACAAGATTTTATTTTAACAGCTCCACGATCACGCAAAGGATTCTCCAGTATTTTATGTATCTTTTTTATTACAACCCGCTTATCATGACCCGCTTGAAATAACTATTATAAATATAATAGGTATATAAATGGGTCACATAATATAGAGCAAGGTTTAACTAAACGATTGTTATATAGTAATAATATAAAATATTTGTCTAACGTTGATGTTTCCAATCACAAATCATATTTATTAATCGTAAAAAAGTTATCCATTTTCGTGCAACAAAGTGTTTCATTAGTCTTCCGTGGAGCGAGTGCAAAGCCACAAAAACTCCTCCATCCCCTTCCTTTGTTTTTGTTATCATTCAACAAAGAGTTCTAATGCTTGCGTTGAGAAATTTTGTGGTGTTTTCTCAAATAAAAGGATGTATCCGATTCTTTTAGAAAAAGTGATAATTGCAGTTAAGAAAAAAATTTAATTAAACGAGCAACCACTACAAAGAAGAGCTACGGTTACATAGGTATGTTACAAATGTTACAAAACAGTACCTAGTTATAATACGTAATAGGTGAAAAAATAATATATAAAATAATTAATAGGTACAAAGGTACCTTTTTCACCTATTAATTATTTTCGAAAGCAAGTTACTTTCAACAACATGATTTATGTAACGGGTGTCTCAGTAAGAGTGCACTTATTTATTTTAAAATAAAAACACGTATTTTATTAGAGAGTTGTGATATTATTATTGTATTGTAAAGAAAACATGTTCCGATTAAGTATGGAATAAACATTCGGTAACTGGCCCCCACAGCTCTGATGACAGGCCATTACTCTTTTCATGAAATTTTCCATGGCTTTTACACAGAGATCTAGCTGTATCTCATCGACGACGCGTTGGATCTCTAATTTGAGCTCAGGAATCGTTTCTGGTTTATTCGAATCGACTCTTGACTATGACTATAACATCGACATTTGACTAAACTCCAAAGAAAAAAATCCCACGCCGTTAAATCGCACGATCTTGGTGGCCAGTCGACATCAGAATTTCGTGAGATAACGTGTTCTGGGAAGAGTTTTCATAATTATAACGCGTTGTTCTTTCGAAAAGCGCTACATTTTTAATAATCGGAATGAACATGGGTGACAACTGCCAAATTTCAGAGTTGCCACTTGTTGTCACTTGCACGAAAAAAAAGGTATTCTAAATTTAAAAAGTGCATTCTTACTGAGACACCCTATATCACACTCAAAGTACATAAAGTTCTTATGTACTTTCTTATAGTACATAAGAAATCTCCTGGAAGAATGATGTATCCCACGAAAACCTGCGAGATACCTTCAGTATCTTAAAGACTGACCTGAATTCTGACCGATTTGATCAGAATAATTTCTTGGAAATAGACACCTACATGTCTATTAATTATAATTATGTTCTTTCATTACAAATAATGTTTTTCCAAGTACCCTAGTACCAGGTATTTGTATTAAGACAGTAAATACGATATTTATTGTCCTATTATTTTTTGCTTTTCTATAGCAAATAAATTCTGTTTCTCTTTACATAGTTGTACCTCATTAAAGCTACGTCTTGTAACCATAATATTAAATAATTTCCCTTATTACTACACTAATTTTGTCTCAGAATGTTTTCATACTATACCTTCTTTTCTTTTTGTCTTTATTAAGAAGAAGAAAGTCACAGTCATGTTTATACTAAAAATAAACCAAAATTAAAAATAATCTTGAAATGATCATTTCAATCATTAAAGATTGCGAAGGACGTCCTATGTACAAAATTTAAAAAATGTCAACTTTAGAGACATTAAGTACTAACATACAGTATTCGAATCGAGGCAACTGTCCACATTGGTGGAAAGAATTGGGACAACTATCCCCGTGCGGGTGGATGACTATCCTCGCTGTTGCAACTATTTTCGTTAGGGCAACTATCTCCATTGTGGCAACTTCATTGTGGAGAATCAGTCTTGTTTTCCAAGTAATAAGTGGCGGTGGTTTGGTGCCACAAAGTATCTACTGTATGCGCAACGCTGAATTTTCATCAAAGCTTGTCAATATTTGCCTTCAGTAACGAGTATTAGGTAGGTAGATAATTAAAGTTTTCACAGTTCAACATCACTAACAGTCCCTGCCCCAGTTCTCATGCCTATTAACGAAGTAACCAACTAAAGTTCGAACACCGTTCGCTGACTGACTAACCATCCTAGTCCCAATTTAAGACTTGTTGGTCACAGTTGTGCGCGCCGGCGCGGCACGGTGGAGGATGATTCGTGCTCGTTTGCTGTGTTGTTCCAGAAAAAATTAAAAGTTTAGTAAGTATGACCCATTCTGTCACATGTCTGTCACAAGCTTGTTTTCTAGGCTCGTAAACTAATGAGAAAGCTAGTAACCTATCTCAAGCCAGGATTGTTTTACTTATTATCCTAGCTTGAAAAACTACTTTCCTGTATTTTGGAGATCAAGTACCTCGTCTGGTCGTTTGTGAGCCAATAACAAAAAAAACCGTATCGAAGCAACATGACGGAGACTAAGTATTCTATGCGTCAGTTACATCAGAGACCCCTACTCTGGAGTAAGCCGTTAATAGGTTGAAGCCTTTATTTATCCAAACTTTAAATATCCTTACTCCTTACTAATATTATAAATGTGAAAGTGTGTTTGTTTGTTTGTTTGTTTGTTTGTGACGCTTTCACGTCGCAACAAAGCTATTATATGGTAAGGTTTATGTGTGTGGGGATAGTTAGGAGGGTGGAGAGTGACGTAGGCTACTTTTTACCGCGGAAAAACATCCCATTCCCATGGGAAGATCGATGTTTTGTTAGTTGCTAGATATTTATTTTCGGAGTTGTTAATAGATGGCGTTAATAAAATTCATTTGCAAGTTCTGAATTACGCTATCAAATACTACATGTAATTTACTTAAGTCATAGGCAAATGTAATAGGTAACTTTAGCTCTGCCTCGAGAACCCCCCGCTCCGGCTGTATTCAGTGTACCGCCCGCCCGCTGGCACTATCCTGTTGGCTGATGTCCGCAAGTTGCTGGACTCGCCGACACCGGTGGTGGGCGCGGGCGACTGGAACTGCAAGCATCCGGGGTGGAATAGCCTAGCTGCCAACAGAAGTGGAAGGCTACTTTTTGATGCCGCTGAACAGCACGGCTACACTGTCGAGGGTGTTGCACACCGTTACCGCGGCTCTGAATAAGAGAGAACGCGTGTGTGCAGTGTTCCTCGACATGGAAAAGGCGTTCGACCGTGTTTGGCACGACGGTTTTCTCTACAAGATCTCGCAGTCGTCGGCGCCCCGGAGTGCCGTTAAGGTGATCTCCAGTTTCCTCGAAAATAGAAGCTTCAGAGTAGTGGTTGAAGACGCTGAATCCACCGAGCGTCCGATCGCAGCCGGCGTCCCGCAAGGGAGTTGCCTGTCCCCGGTCTGCTACGCCTGCTACACTGACGACATCCCGGCGGCAGGGGGGCGTCGCTTGCCCTGTATGCCGATGACGTGGCGTACATCACCACGTCGCTGAATAGAACCCATCGTCATCGTCAAGATGCAGCGTGCGCTTGATGCCCTCCCCGAATGGCTCGCCGCGTGGAGACTGTCGGTGAATGTCGGGAAGACGCAGGCCGTGAACATAGGAGGATACCTCAACAGGCGGGACCCTACTTTGGAGCTTCACGGACAAGATATCCAATGGGCCCCACAGGCCAAATACCTGGGGGCAAAATGAAGCCACAGGTTACGAAAGCCGTCGCGAATTCCAGAAGCGCGATGGCAGAAACCAGTGCTCTCCTCGAGCCTCCCTCTCGGACTGAAGCTCGGGGTCTACAAGACCTACATCAGATCCCGCCTCACGTACGCGGCACCGGCGTGGTACGCGCTCGCCAGCGAACCGCAGCGCAAGAGGATGCGCGCGGTTCAGGCGATTGCGCTCCGCCGGCTGACTGGTGCACCGAGGTACGTCAGGAACGCCGTCATCCAGAGGGACCTTCGAGTCGAGAGCCTGGACGACTTCATCGAGAGATTGGCACGCAACATGTTCGGGCGTGTCGACGCGTCGCGGTTCCCGCATCTGCAGGACCTGGCGCCGCTCCACGCCCGTCCACCGGACCGCTGGGCCTTCCCGCGCGACTTGCTGGTTGCGCGGGACGGGGCTAGCACTGACTGATACTGGGGCTTCGTAAGTCGTCGCCCGGCGCTGATCGGCTCCTGCTGGGCTTCCCACCAGCGGGATTCACCCAGTAGGGCCTCGATCGCCTGGGCGGCGCGAAGATGAACCCCATCCCGTTTTAAGACTCTGTGGCCTGTAAAAAGGCCACCACTCACCGGACTTGACCTATTGGTTAACCACAGATGGACAACCAAGAGCCTTAGGGCCCAACCCAAGGACCGGCCCGATTTAACGGGCCGCGAGAGACACCCCCAAAGGGGAACTAACTAACTGTCCCGAGGGCTCCACACACCTCAGACAGGGTGGAGTGAAGAGAGCGAGTAGTAGGCTACTTTTTAGCCTAAATTCCTACGGGAGCGGGACCTACGCGGCTGTTACCTACGGGTCCCGAAGCGAAGCGCGGGCGGTTCTCTAGTTTGTATTCATATTTTCTTACCTTACTGCGCGACAACGCAGCCGAGGTACACTATAATTGTGCCCGCCCAAAACTCCGTCAGCGAAACTCATTATCGTAAGTAATTATTCAGTAAAATTCGTAGCAGAGGTGTTATAGTCCCTGATTCTTTGTGGAAAAACATTCGTATTTTAATTTTTCATGACTTCAATTATGTTGTGAATTATAGCGAAACTTGATTTAACAAAAAAATCATATCTAATGACAGTAACAAATGACAAACCTGTAGATATGGGATAATCTGTGAAGACAATCTATGGTAACATAAGTGGTCCTCAATAATAAAGTTATTAACGCATTGCCAACTTTGAATATAGTCGGTTATGCATATAAATACTGTTGGTTGAAGTTAATGCTCTGTTATGATTCAGCAGCTGAATGACACTTACAGCACAATACTTATCTAACAACAGTAAAGTCAAAACAAAATTCATGACTTCAGTTCATTCATAAACTTACCCTAAATGTCATGGATGTGATAGATTTCATGTTCACACGGGGAAGTACCATCGCCTACCACGGTACTAAGGTAGTACCTATCATTTCTACCGGCATAATAAATAATTGCTCTAACAGCAAATATGTTGCGGAAAGAACGGTTTTTAGAAGCGATATAAATCTCAGTCCTCAAGGATAGCAACGTATCTGTGACCAAATTAGGACGACACAGTTCACAGTTGTCATGAGCGGCAGTGTAAAGGTGGCTCGTTTAAAACCTTAATTTCATTTAAAAAAAGTTGTTTATGTGACGTCACAATAAATTGAATAAGACGTCTTTTGTATGTCAAAGTCATAAATAAAAAAATACAATGTGACATAATACCTGAGTATTAAAAATATGCCTTATAAGCATATTTAACCAGCCACGTGTGGGACGTAAGGTTAGAACACTCTTCTGATGTAAGCAACTCCATAATATACCATAACAATACGTTCTATAGCACGGGGTATAATGGTAACATGAATGGTAATTACTAGATTGACTACCTCGACTTGTCACTGAGTGGAATGATCTCGAGCCATAGCTCTCGCACCATTTATAGCCAGACCTAGAGGGCACTTTCCCCTCCCAACATTTACCAGTTCCTGTCTTAGTTCTCGATGGTGATAATAATAGATGGCGTTAAACAATGTTAAAGGTTGTCAACAAACTATCGCGGTACTTAACTGTTTTATCCACCCAGACTGAATACCGCTAACACTTCAAATTATTATTTTGGAAAATACAGCATTTTTTTTTTAGTTAGTCAACTTTTATTGACTTTATTGCTCTGTATAATAAATAATCTAGAAAATTTAATACAAAGAAATAAATGTCAGTCATTAGCCAAAAGTCTGAATAGGTCAGGGTTATATATTAGCTTAATAGGTAAGGGTCTTAGCTTTTAAACTGGATGTAGGTCTCTTCTATCTACAGAAATAGGTACTCACTGGTTAGATTTATAGTCCCCGAATCATTCTTTACCAAAACGTGGGAGTTGGGTATGAGTATTTCAGCAAAACATGTACGCACGTAGGTGTTAGATATACATAGCTTACAAGTCCAAATTAACCACACGCATAACCTAATAGAGGAGACATTTAGTGCCGCAACAATTGTGAGAAAGTTTACGGCCATTTTCCCAATTAAGTCGGTGGTGGTACACACGTAATTCAAAAGTTGTTATAACTTTTGTGGACAGCAAAATATTTTTTCTCATTTTCGTACTTTATGTGACTAACCCTCGCTTCGCTACGGGAAATATAATCCTTATACGTCTACAAATAGTCCGTGCCCGAAAACAATTGTGACCTTCTCAGTTTATGAGACGTTTTATAAATTTTATGTTCAACACATTTTATCCCCTGCGGTGTCTTTTCCTACTTTCTATGAATTAGAAATCTTATTTATTGTAACAAGTAAAGTCAGGAATTGGGTAGGAAATAATATACACAAGTACGAGCAAGAATTCCCAAAACATATGTTAAAACTTTGGTAGTTTTATATTATATATTTAATAACTTTATATTATGTTTAGTAACTTTAATGTTCCAACAATCGATTAAAGTGCAGCATATACCACGGCATATACCTACACTAAGATTTCTTAGTTATCGGGATACACTTGCCAACTATAGTGGGCATTAATGAGCAAATATGACCATGAATAAGTGTGAAATTGCAGACATATTTGCAACATAATAGTCTCATGTGCGGATTGTAATCAATAAAATTGATTCGTTAAATAAAAACGTATCCCATGTAATTTGATTAGGGGGATGGCTGATACGACTCAAGAGCAAAAACAGAACGCTAATTTATTCAACCCACGTGCGTTGTGTTACTGTTTGTTTGTGCTGACATTTCCTGTATATTAATATTTTTTGTTAAATGAAACGCATTAGGTAATTTTCACACACTCTCACCTACAGAATCCCTCATCCTGAGAACAAAACATATTTATATTTATGTGTAGGTATCATAAAACAATTCAATTATTATGACATTATTTTATGTAACATTTTACCTACCTACATTTCACCTATAGGCACTTCACCTACGCCGGCAGACAAGTAGGGAAGTACTGCCGCAACTGACCACCTAAGTATAATATTTATTAGAAGTTTTAATAGCTCGTTTCGGATAATTATTATAAATCGGCCCTCGTAACTAGGGCCATTACAAATTCTAATAAGTTTTAAACAACATTGGCATTGTAAACTGGCACAACAATTAAATGGCGTACATACCTGAAATTATATTATTTTATCAACCACTGGTCCTGAGTATATTCTGACGAGTATTTAATAGGAGAGATGAGGAAGACAGGGAGAAAATTAAATGAAACAGTACCTTATTTACAGCGCGTGCGAAGGGTCCATTTTAGTGCTGCAATGCATTCACTTGACAGTTACGTAGAACTGTCCTGTAATATATGGGGCCAATTATCCAGACATTTTTGCACTGTAAGGGCTCTCCCCTCCCTTGCATTCAAGCTAACCTTTCCTTCCCCTAGTGCCACTTTCGACTTGAATGGACGGAACTATATCACCTACATGCTTTTGTTAGAGAACAAAGGGTTCGGTGCTTAATATTGAGAACTCGTGAATAATTTCATAATGTCCATTAAAAGAAGTAGAAAGGCTAGACAAAAAATTGTCAATGTGTTGTAATTATTGTAAAGACCAGAGAAATGTTTTCTCGTTTTTCCGATTGAGTTATTTTTCACCCGGTAGCCATAGAGCAAATTCAGGTGTAATAATACTCAATGTTGTTAGGCTTACGACCACTTATTTATCTTACGAAAATAGAACAGTAACCAAGAATAAAACGTTTCATTACATTTCAATATTTTTGTAACTACATAATATTCCAATATATCTGAAGCGCGCTGTCTTCCACAAACGAGGTCGCATATGAAATTCTATATACGTTTTAAAAATGCGACCACTTCGTTGTCAGCGCCACAGACTAATTTATTCAGGGCACGCACGTTTGCAATAGGAAGTTGCGTCGCTCAACTGTTGATAGGGCGCGCGTCGCGACGAGAGAACACACTATTTTAACCTAAATTGATGACAGTGAGAAACTTTCCGACGATGCTGTAATCAGTTACCAATAACGCTTCGTAAGGGTTTTATTCCCAAATAAATAACAAGAAATAAATAACGCTACAAACTCATAGTCCCACACTAGGACTCCCTGTGTCGTTGGTGCCGTGGACATTACACAAGGCAAGAACAAGCACATCCAATAACTTTCGATGGATAGATAGATAGAAATTTTAGTTCATCATTCATATTTCCGCTTCGCTGGGTATGGTGTCCAAGACCCTTGAAATGGCAATTCGGCGTGTTAATCACTTATTTATTTTATTTAATACATAAAGTTCACATAAAATGTTATGTACATTCACATAATGTATAGTGTATACGAGTATAATATAGTCTGTGCTGCTGTTGGCTAGAGTAGCTTATATGACGCTTCACAACCTCCTCTATCTCCCAGTGAAAATCCCATAAAAATGTGAGCCCGCGTCTTCATTCGCGAATAGGAGCTTTTCCCGCGTGAATCCCAATCCCGCGGGAAATTCGGGATAAAAATAGTATATGTTGCTCCATAACCTCCTGTATCTCCCAGTGATAATCCCATAAATAAAAAAAAGACGTGTGGCACTCGGAGACTGCCGCGGTAAAGCTATTGCATAGCATTTTTTATCAACTTATGCAATTACAATTATATATTTATTTTGTTTATTATATCACAAACATGGACGTATATATACGTCCATGATCACAAATCAATTCTTAGTACCTGGTTGACCGAGCTTTGCTCGGTTGAAATTATATTTAGTATGAATCGCAAGAAATACGAGGAATTCCGCCATCTATTCAGGAGTCAAATCATACAACTGTTCACTGAGCACAAAATTCATTTTACTTATGTTACGGCCAAAGGATCTCAACAGCGTGTTTCACAAAGTTGTACAGCGCCATCTAGTTTCATACTACTGAAATTTCAACACGTTACAAACAGTACCTCATAGAAGTTAACTGTGTGAGCGAATTAATTGCATTTTAAATAGGTACATACTTAATTAGATAGATTCATTGAACTTTCCTTCGTACTTTTCGCAGGCTTAGGCAGTCCCCGACTGAAATTTTTATTTGCGATAAAATGTATTGAATGTTTATGATAATTAAACAACATAAATAAATATACTTTTAGTTTAATGAGCAAGTTGTTAGGCGTACTTAAAATTTTATTGATTCTATTTACAACAATAGTAATTTCATCGATCTGACCATTATTTATTTAAAACTTTATTAAAATATATTATTAAATCGATAATAACAAAACTAACATTTATTTACAAATATTCTCGTAAATATCACAAACGCACGTTAAACTATCACTACGCGTCCTGCGAGGTCAAGCGAGATAATCGCACTGATTTTTAATTTTATTCAAACAGAAAATAGGTAGGTATAACGCAAAAATAGCGCTTCAACGTAAGAATGAATATTAATATTAGTATTAGCCGAACAAAAATATATTCGAGCGCCATCTAGTTTCATACTACTGAAACAAACAAACCGTATCTCATAGAAGTTATCCTAATGTTTCATAGATGGCGTCAGTTCAACTCGTTACAAACAGTACCTCATAGAAGTTATCCTAATGTTTCATAGATGACGTCAGTATGATGTTTTTAAAATCTCTTTATCTCGGGAACCGAGCTTTTCTCGAACCTGGGACCTTGATAAATCGATTCCTTGAGCCGAAAACCCCCTAATCTGTAACTTTCATGAAAATCTTTGCAGCCGTTTCCGAGATCGTGATTATATAGGTATAAATAAATATACAAGAATTGCTCGTTTAAAGATATTAGATATAGTGCTGTTATGTACATAATATCTCAATGGCTGTTATTAATATTCGTCTTGATTCCTCATAACATCATTAATCCCTTTGATTATATACATACACGGTTAATCCATATTCTACCACAATGTTTCTCAGTTTCTCTTGGTCGGACATCCACATAAATTTTTTCTGACACATATATTACAAAACATTTGAAATCTTCCTTTTAATGGAAAAATCTTTCAGTTTCGGCCTAACTACCTCGCTTCTGCAGATCTCTTATCACCACCTCCTGCTGATCTTGCTCCTCACACTTATTTTAGTAGAGGCATAAAATTCCTCCATTATAATAGGTCATTAATTAAAACAGACACAAATGGAGTAATCTTCAGCTCCCTCCAATGTATTGCTGCGTCCCGTAGAAAAATCTATTAAAAAAAAATAAGTGTAAAGACTGCTATAAGTTTTTAACCTATTTGATGAATCTTCGTTTCGTTATTTCTCTTGTGGCTGTATTTTGTTTTTCATTTCAATGTGATTTTCTAATATAATCGTTAAAATATTTCTACGAATTATTTTTAGGATTTAACAATTTTATAAGCTTAAAACTAAAAACAGGAACCAGTTTGATAACAGATAATTGTTACGTCATAATGGGCGGATATCTCACGGGACGAAACGATCACCTGAACTCTTATTCTAAACCATGTCATGCTTAGAAGTCGTTATAAACACGTACATTTATTAGCGAGGTATTTGTCAAAACAAGTCAAACAAAAACCAACTAATTCTCATTACAACAAGCAACTTACTAAGTAAACCTCTTTCCTCACTGCAACGAGGCAGTTGCAGTTAGATTTATCACGCAAACTTTATATTTCAATTTATGGTTGTTTCTCCGGGGTACGAATGTTGCGCGTTCCCGGTTCAAAATGTAACTTAGACAGCTTTGTTTCCCGGAAATTTTGACTTTCTTAAAAAGTAACAGTTCCTTCCCTGGCACTAATCCTGGCACTAATAACTATAAACTTGATATGTTCCAAACGAATATTAATATTTTGAACTGAGAAGAAAAAATGTAGGTCTGTAGTAGGTTTGTAAATACTATTGTGATTAACGACCCAAAAATGGTGCAAGGGTTAACATGCCGGATCGCTGTTCCAAGGGTCCTGGGTTCGATTCCTAATGAGGCGGTTTGAATGATAAGTTTAAATTTCCGGTCTGGGGTGTGTGTCCCTGTTTTGTGATGTCTGTAGTACCCACGACACAGGAAATCCTAGTATGGGGCTATGAAAGTGTAGCGTTAGTTGTTTATTTCTTCAACAAATAGTAAAAAGGTATCAAAGAATTCTCCTACATGACCGGCCTTGCAGTGGTGTGACTGCCCTGGTGTTGCTCGTGTCTTGTGTAGTGTTCTGTCAGTAGTGTTCCGTCAGCTCTTCTGACAATAAAAACGCCCCGAAAATGAAAAAAAAAACTTTTTAGAACCAGTACCTACTTACCTAATCAAATTCTACAGTTTTAAAAAGAATTTTTATTTTTTAATGTTTTATAAAGATTACTAACTGTTACGTTGACTCAAACGTCTTCCGAAAAAACGAAATATTTTCTTACAAATAATATTTCACGCAAAATCACTGTGTTAAAAAATCGGCCAAGTGCGAGTTGGACTCGTGCACGAAGGGTTCCGTACCATTATGTATAAAAACGCCAAAAAAAATCTGGTCTGTTGTATGAAACCCTCACTTAAATATTTACTTTAGTTTTTTGTAGCCACATATTAGCCACAAGCAACGCCATCTCTTGGACGGAAAGGTAACTAAATTATCGCTTAGACGTCGAATCCATATTTCGACTTAAATATTTATTTTATTCAGTGTTTTAGTATTTGTTGTTGTAGCGGCAACAAAAATACATCATCTGTGAAAATTTCAAATGTGTAACTATTACGGTTCATGAGATACAGCCTGGTGACAGACGGACGGACGGACGGACGGACGGACAGCGAAGTCTCAGTAATAGGGTCCCGTTTTACCCTTTGGGTACGGAACCCTAAAAAATGAAAGCGTGAACTTCTCGCATGCTTACTAAACTAGCACCGTTATGTACCTACGTAGGTACTTACGTGTACAAAGAGCAAATATTTAAAAAGTTTCGGCGGAGCAAAATGATTCCGTGCCAATTAGGTAGTTAGCTGCATACGCTTGCCAAACATGCAAGGAGGCGCAGTGCGCTCTTATTAAATTTAAATTCCGAGCCTTTCCACTACCTAAACAAGACTTTACAGCTCAGTACAAATTAGCTTTCGCCAACCTTTTTACTACGAACACCAGGTAAAATGAGGCACTGGTCATATGTCTACGCGTTTTTATAATCTGTGCGTTTTTGCTCGATATTTATCGACTTTAGCAATTGATAAGCATTGTAAAGCAATCGGCACAGCTATAATAATTATCTTTTTAAGGTTAACCACCGTTTTCCACCGCTTTCATTGGCGTACCCAGTCCTAAATTTCTGATCCAAGGGGGAGTAAATCGGAATTTCAAGGCAGATTTTTAAATGGTATTTTATTTTATAATAAGTATATTATCCGTGGTCCAGCGGTGAAGCGAAGCAGGTGGGCATCTCCCCACCCCCTCCCTGCACCTACCTGCATACACGCATGACCTTATCGGCAACAATATTACATAATTAATGTTTTTTTAACGTTTAATATTCTAGATTTATGAAAATACTTTATCAAGATTAAACGACATGGCCAGCGTAAAATTCGACATTTGCCAAAGAATTTTCACAATAACCTCACTCGCTACTAGCGAGTCGTTAGCTATAGGACAACTGCCTGAAAGCGAATAAAAAACTCGTACAAAATTAAAACGAGTACCTACTCTTTACCAATCCATGCGAGGCAGATGAAATCTTCGGAAATAGCACCCTTAAAAGATCTGAATTACCTCATTCAACCCATTTGTATGTATTTCACTTACGTCGAACTTTTCAATACGTATTTCTACATGTAAGTTTATTATCACAAAATTCATGAAAGTGGATTTTCTGAGTATCACTGAAATAAACGGAACATTCATAATGTATTATTGTTATGGTGTTATTATTTTAATATAAACAAAATTAACGACCCGTATGGCGCAATAGTCACTACACCGAACTGCCGAACCGAACGGCCCTTGCTTCGATTTCAAACGAAGCGGAAAGAATGAGTTTAAATTTCGTTTCTCGATCTGGGTTTAGATTCTTGTCTTGTGTGTTTTCCATGGCACCCACCAACCAGGAAATCCGAGTGTGGGATGTGTGGGTGTCTGAGTGTGTGGCGTATGTAAGGATGATTTAAAAAATACCTTGCTAATCTGGGTTGAGTACCTACACCAAAATATGCGAAAAACCTTGTAACTTTTTCTTACATTTTCTTGCCATCCTTGAAGATAAACGTTAAAGTAATAGAGTGCACTAATGACTACGAGAGGACGTATGCAGAGCCATTATTATAAAACCGAATTACTTAAAGGTGCTACTTACTAGGCAAATTTAAGACAGCACTTCTGTAAAAAACTTAGTAACTTTTTAAATGTTTTCAATATGAAGAGGATAATGTAAGTAAGTGGTCGTTTCTATACCGCGTTTAGTATAGGGGAAGATATACCTAATATCCAGATTCGCCCAAATAAATATTTTTTTAGAATCGAGAAATTTACCTACCTACACCTTTATGGCTTTCATCTGCTTATGCCTCTTTGCTGAAGGATAGCTGTAAGTCTTTTGTAATTTTCCTTTTCCATAGCCAGATGAAATAGATGCCCATGCACTACGTAGTGTTCGACTGGCAGCAGGTTTTTTCTCCTTCCAGCGCGTTTCTTTGATTCCACCTTACCCCTCGTAAAAAGTTGGAACAACTTGTAGGTACCTATCAAGTCTTAGCACTTGATACATCCAATATTAGGTTTCTTGATTGTAAGTATCTCACTCGGCTTGCTTTTCAGCTGCGAGTGCTCAGTCCTGTTATATTAAGTCCATTGTTTTTGAACCCTCACCTTATATTTGGCGTACACCTATCAACGTGTCCAATCCTTTCAAATGCAGACTAGTTAGGATGCTATACTAGTCATAAACAAAAATAGGAGTAGGTAGGTACCATTGACCTATAAGGACTATGGATTAGACACTAATCTTCCTATCTCTATGGTAGGTACCTAATATACAAACCATTGATCTATAAGGACTATGGATTAGACACTAAAGCAAAAATAGCGAGCCTGACAATACCTGTCAAAATTTTAGTCAATAAAGTATGGCGTATGGCCGATTCTACTAGTGTAAACACTATCGATATTTAGTTTAATGACTAACGATATAACAGCAATAATACATGTCGTTCGTCTTCTCAGCGATATTAATATTAATTTTGATACCTACTGCGATGAACTTGTCATGTCATGTCAACCAAAAATTTTTTGTAAAAACCAGCTACATGATGATCTGCTGAACAACAAACGAGGACACAACGACTGATCCCCCTTTTTAGACGATCTCAGCGATAGTGTTTTAAACTCTGCCAGTTAATTAGGTACCACCCTCTTGCTTAACCATGGAGGATAGAACTAAGGAGAGTCATCTTATATGGGAGAAAAGTTGAAAAAGTGTCCAGTTGTATGCGCTAAATAACAGTTCCAAAATCCTCCACTGGTGGCGCTGGTGGATTCACAGGGTATGGTATGAATGTAGCAATCGTAGATGAATTGATTGAATTGAAGTATGCCGAGTTAAAAAATTTAATGCCATTATCGACTAAAGTAGCATGGAGGATATCCTCCATGTAAAGTAGTTAATAATACCATACCCTGTGAATCCACCAGCGCCACCAGTGGAGGATTTTGGAACTGTTATTTAGCGCATACAACTGGACACTTTTCATATACACAGATGACCCTCCTTAGTTCTATCCTCCATGTGCTTAACACAGCCGCCAAACTATTTGTCTTGTTCCAGTTAGGAAATTTAGGTAGTTAAGGCCTTTATTTATTATATGCATAATGTAAAATTATCAAAATAGAGTTCCATAACCGAAGTTTAACCATCGACAATAAAATACTTATATCTCTATTTGGCTATATTGTATACATATAACTAGGTATATACAGGCTTGAAGTTATGTTAAGTTTTATATCCAATATTAAAAATCAATCCTTCCATTAACCAGTCCGCCTACTCCTAAACAATGCCACTTTTGCTGATTCTGAATGTACCCGCTGAATCCAGAAAAATCGCGATAGATACTTACCCTCTCAACTGGCACACTATTTGGTGTCATATTTCCTTATTCAATAAAAGCTAAGGGTGAAGATAGTACTGCTGTGTGATATGACTGACAATTTTCTTCTGATCACCCATGATTGTGTAATAACCCTTAGTGCATTAATATTGTGGAAATGGGACCGAAATGTAAATAAAAAACATGTGTCTATGTACACAAATTTTAATTTATTTGTTTAAGGCTATATAATGTACAGCATAATTACAAAAATACAAATAAAAGTATTATAGCATATTTATTAATTGGGCACAAAAAGCGATCGTATCGCTAATTAGCGAATTCTTCAAGATAAGCTTTGGGCAGATAAGATAACAGAGGAATAATTATAATTGCTTTTTACAAAAGAAGACTTCAACAAGACGAGGGTTTATGTTTTCTGGAACAATTATTTCTAGCCACTTCTTTTTTAACGATTTATTTGAAGGTAATCTATTGAATAAAAACAATTATTTCAACTTTCTTCAGCGTCATTTTAAATTATCGATATATCGAATATCGATATTTTAACACTTTCTACCCTAAGTGTCATTGAAATGTAAACAAACCGGCTACTCAAATATATAAAATAATGATGTAAAACCCAACAAAACATTAACAGGCCTACATAATCCTCGCACAGATCTTCATGCAGCAAAAACATAATATTATATCAATATCATTCAGATATTCAACAAACAACGAAAACTGATAGGTACCTACCTACTATAACTTGTTAATTTTGGGTGTAATTTATTTTTCCTGGCTCCGCATTGTAGTATACCACACCTCATTGTGTTTTAATGTTTTTGTTTTGCTTAAAAGACACCACAACACCTCCTATTAATGCCTATTTTAATATATTTTATAGTTTTGGGTTTATTAACTATTTTGTTTGACATAAGATGTCATTTGTAAGGGTGAATAAAAAATGGCCGGCCTGCTACACACCAACCAGCTAATTTTATATGAGGTTAAGGATTAGGGCGTCTCTATCTAAGTATATTCCTATCTCTATGATACAAACCATATTTTACTTTGACATTAACACTTTACATCAACTGACATGACACTTCATTGTCAAAGCTGTCTTGTCAAGGTTCAATGTTTGATTTGACAGATATCAAAGTTGTCTGTAAATGTTATTATTTAATATTAATATTTTGAATAACAAAACCCAGAGTTTCTCTAAGTAATTGGGTATTTGTTACTTTAATTATTGAGGACAACATTTCACATGTAATTATCCAATCATGGTACGCAGGCAACGAGAGCAGAGCACGTCGGAGGAGGAAATTGTAATCGGTATGTATGTATGTACATTTTCTAAATAATTCCTCAGTTGTCGGTAGCCATCGAACTCGATTTGATAAAAGTGTATTTTCTAGATACTCCTCCACAAAAGAAACACAAGCGGCACAAACATAAGAAGCACAAGAAAAGAAAGTTAGACAATGACTACGATAGCGACTCTTCTATTGACGTTTCATATGAAGACGCTCTCGATAAACCATACAAATCCAAAGCCAGGAAAGACACACCAGGAACTTCTGCTGCCGATATCTTGAAAGCTCAAACAATGAAGTCATCGTCTGATTCTCGTAAATCTATCCCTGGCTCCTCATCCAGCACACCACCTAAGGTAGCACAAAAGAAAAAGAAAACAAAAGGCAAAGACAGTGGGACCTCCAGTGAAGAAGAAAGATGGCTTGATGCTATAAAATCAGGTAAACTGGAAGAAGTGAGTAACAAATTATATCTTAGTAAATGTACTATTAAGGATATAATATTATTTTGCTTGCTACATATGTTACGTTTATTGATTTTTAGGGTTCCGTACCCAAAGGGTAAAACGGGACCCTATTACTGAGACTTGGCTGTCCGTCCGTCCGTCCGTCTGTCACCAGGCTGTATCTCATGAACCGTAATAGTTACACAGTTGAAATTTTCACAGATGATGTATTTCTGTTGCCGCTACAACAACAAATACTAAAACACTGAATAAAATAAATATTTAAGTCAAAATAAGGCTTCGACGCTTCAGCGATAAATTAGTTACCTTTCGGTCCAAGAGATGGCGTTGTTTGTGGCTACAAAAAACGAAAGTAAATATTTAGTGAGGCTTTCATACAACAGACCAGATTTTTTTGGCGTTTTTATACATAATGGTACGGAACCCTTCGTGCGCGAGTCCAACTCGCACTTGGCCGATTTCTTTACACTCTTAAGCAGGAAATCAAACTGTAATTTATGTAAATATTTACAAAAATAAGTTTTAATGTACATAATATGCATTAAAATATAAATTTATTGGATTAAAAAAGCTCAGGAGCAGGCAAATTGGTAAAAGTTTCAGGAATTTTTCAGGAAGAGATTTTCAATATTATTTTAGCTTAAGTAATTTGTATTTTAGGTGGATGAAGAACTAAAAAAAATAAAACCTAAAGACCCAAAAATGATGACAGCGAGACAGAGAGCCATGTATGAGAGGGGTAGCGACAAGGACCCTGGTCCTGGCGGAGAGGTGTTACTGGCTTTGCCTTCTGGCTACAAAGAGAAGGTCATGACAGCAGAGGCCATACAAAAAGCAGCTTTGAAGTCTCAAAAACGAAAACAATTGGCTGATGAGAAACGTGAAAAAGATAAGAAAAAAACAATGGACAGATTACTTAAAAAGCAGGAATCCAAGAATCTTAAAAACATGCAGAAAGGGAAACCAACAAGAAAAGCAGAACCTATGTTAATGTACAAAAACAATACAAGTGAAATATCATTATCAATGCCGCCTGGTTTTCCTTACCCTTTGGAAGCTAAACCACCTGTTGAAACTCCAAAACCTATAATCTGTGCCGTAGATGGATGTTGTAATATCAAAAAATATAACTGTTCCAAAACTGGTGTACCTTTGTGTAGCCTAAAATGTTACAAGATTAATTTAATTACCCCTGAAGTGCAATAAAGTTTTGGTACAATTGAGTAGTATTAATTCTTCTGATTTATCATTGGTCCAAAAATTTTTATGAACTGTAAGTGACATAATGGTCATGTATTGATTTTTAACCCCCAAAGCAAGATGGTTTTTATTAATTCAACCTGTGTCTGTTTGTGCACAGTAGCTCCTGAATGAATGAACCAATTTGAGTGCCATTTTGTTTACGGAACGCCAGTTTTTGGCTATATTTGGTAGAAATTGACCCAGCAGTTGGAAGAGTATCAGCTCTTTTCCGAAATAATGTAAGGCATTTTCTGTTATGCATTATAAACTGTTTGCTCATCTGATTTTCTTAGACAAGGGTTTTTTATTTTAAAGTTACTGTTGATTGTTCATTGTGTGACTAAATTGTTAACTTATAGCAAAAAAACAACTATTGACACCTAAATAGTGAGCATATATTTTTTAGATTAAGAAGATATACTGGATAAGTTTACATAGTTATTCTAGAATACTTGGTTTTGTCTGATATTAATTTACTGCTGACATTAAACACTACTTATAGACACAGAATAAAAATGTGTAGGTAAACTTTAGGGACTAACTCCCTAATACCACATATCTTATTTGGTAATACATTCCAATGCCTTATTTTATATTTCCACATAGACAAAATATAATGTCAAAATTATATAAGACTGTCTAATTCCTCCAATTACATTTTGTCTTCTATTCATTTCTCATAATGTCATCAAATTTCCTGCCTACTAATAATCTGGTTGCTCAAACAGAAACCAAATTTGCCCTAAACTCTGAAAGTTTCTTTTTATATATTATATTTTTTATGATCAGATGAAACCAAAAACAACAGTGGAAAGGATTACCTCTATTAAAACTGTGAGGATCAGCTAAAGATATGGGATGTGGTGAGGTTTGGTGAGTTTGTGAAATGGGTGGACATGGGGTGGAGTACCTCTCCACTTGAGCAGAGAGGAGAAGAGATGTGATGAGTTTCAGGTTTTCTACCAAAATGTTATTGGCCAGTGAGCAGGCCGTTTGCGAGAATCGCCAAATGAATAATGAAAATAAATAAAGAGTTTGATGCTGTCAATACACTCTTTGAATGAAATGGATATAGTCCATGGATATAGTAGGTATTTTATTTTGCCCTTTCAAAAGATAATTTCTACAAAACTATAATTATGCAGTAGTTCATGCCTCTTACTTGTAATATTATCAATGAACTGAATTTTTAGTTCTACAACTCATAAAAAACAATACATAGTAATTTCCATTGAAATAATACCAGACTGATTAATCAACAAAGGAAAAAAGAGCAAAATAATTTGAGCAACCGGACTAGATTGATATCAATAAATTGTCTTTACTTAAAATCAGACTAGATTCAAGTAAACATGGCTAATAACATTGATATTACAAATTAAAGCAGCCATGTGAATTGTATTTACTATAATTGTAGAGGTCCATATAAATATCAACAAATTAACAACTCTATTAGCTATGCCCCACAATTAGAAAGCATAGCCCTAATCTATACAAATTATAAATGCTTTTTTTATAAATGAAATTCTTTGGTAAGTAGAAGTTTTAGCCTTGTTAAAAACCATTGAAGAACCCGAAAATGAATTTATTTTACGGCTGAAATGCGAATATTGAGTTATTAGCGAATACAACGAGATCAACTTTCACTTCTTATTCCCAAAGTTCATCAACATCATAATGCCCCTTTGATTGTGGACATTCAACAGAATGCTTTATAATGAAGCTTCAACCCAGTAACTACTAAATTACTTTTTTACATACTACTTTGTGCCTAATAAAGTTTATCTTAAATAGTTGTTATATTAATGTCTTTATGTCAAATTACTATACTGATAGTGTGGATTAACCATCATAAGATCAACATCCCTGCAATCAAAATACTTGCACTCTACTACAACACTTCTTATCTAAGTATGTATTATAATTAATTAGTATGTAAAAATATGAGCTTGATTAATATTTGATTACAAGATAATTTACAACATCAATTTGGCAAAACTTGAGCTGCATATCAAGCACATTATTAATTTAACAATAATGCATTAGCTCTTACATTTTGTACACATTTTTCATATACAAGTTTACTAGATTGAATAGATTTAATTAATTACTTAAATTTACAATTTGACAAATTTCATTCTATGTATTTCAAGTCCCAAATTGGAACAAATACTGTAATATTATAATATAAATCTTAGTTTAGCTTATGTACGAAAACACTAGAGAAATTCATAAAATAGACATAGACCTTATTGTACTTTATAAAAATCTTGAAGAAAAGACATGAAATTTCTCTAAGACACACTTCATTGCACTGTAGTTGTACACATTTAGAAACTACTTCATACTTGCTAAACACAGAAGATAGGTAGACACAAATATTAAGAAAGGTGTAAGTACGTAAGAAGTTCAAGCTCGAAACATTTTTACTTTCTGTTATTCACTTTGTCTATGCACGTTCATTGTCGAGCAAAAAATACAGACAAATTCTAGAATCCATTCAAACCCACATGTCAAAGCATGGTAGCCAGCAAAATGGAAAGGAGAGACTGGCTTGGTATCAAACATTCGTCCGTTTGGAATTTCGGAGGCGTGCCAAGCCTGACTGTAACCGCTAAGACTGATTATTCTGCTTGTTGGACCTGAGTCGGGCCAAACCAGAGCGCTCCTCCTCCTCGTCACTTGTGCAGGAGAGTCCACCAACAGCTCCACGGGACGAGGTGGCCTGAATCAAATCCTGGTCAGGACCATTTCTGCTCTCATACAACAAAATTCCCAATGTCTCCTCATAAATTCTCGCTTCAGGGAATTCTACTTTAGTATGCTTTTTATCAGTTGCATAGACAATTGATGTGCAACATACTTCTGCGCATTTCTTGCTGTGACCAAAGAAAGACCAGCAACAGATTTCATTGGATCCTATCACATCCTTTATAAACAGAACTCGTCCACTGAAGCGCAAAGACAACTTGTCAAATAGTTCAATGTTCTTCAACAAATTGTCATCGGAAGTACTTGTGTAAGAGTACTTATTATTATGCCGGTTAATCAGAAGCTTCACAACAGGCTGCAAAAAACAAAGTACCTATGTACTTAGAAACTGTATTTAGAAACTTAAAGATAAATAATATTATAAACAAACAGCATTAATAAGTAATTAAATTATAAATACAAATTAATTAGGTACGCTAAATTTCAAAAATGATTTAAAAAAATGTGGTTAAACAATTTCAGAACAAGACTGAATATTTTAAAGTTTTCAAATCTATCTTTATAGCACAAATTAAATCTTCTTCCTTTCATATGAAATGCTGTGCAACCCTAAAGTACTCTTAGTTAATACAACTTTGAAGATTCATGTGGACAAGTAAATACATTTATTATATATTCATTTACCTTTGTAGTAGAGGAAATAAGAAGTTGTTCTTCTTTCTGGGATGTAATTAAGGGAACTCTACATATGGGTTCAGCTTCACGCTCCTTTTTTGTCAATGCCTGCTGACAAGACTCTGAGAGCTCTTCGATCAAAAAATATTTAGCTTCAGCCAACAGCTCAGTAATTTCACGATAAGTATCAGGCAGAGCAACTGTACCGTCTCGAAGGTAATTCAATATTGTACCAAAATGCTTGCCACAGCGATCAATTAGGATCCATCCTGGAATTGAAATATAGCAATATAATTCCTTTGTTTTTGGATAGTTTATCGTTCTCAGTTACGCTTAGAAACCATAAAATAATGTTAGAATTTTATTTTTTATTTTTTTGAGGATCTGGTTTATAATTGAAAGAAAAAGCCTTTGACAGTAAAAGATAACTTGAAGCAATGAAAATAGTACATTTAATTATAAGTATCGCACGTAGGAATATTTCCATAAAATACCTTCTGAGTCCGTGAGAACCTCCATTCTACCGCTGAACATCGTACGCAGCATATTGTCGCTTTTCGTCAGAGTGCCTATAGTTGTATAAAACAACGTTCCTCCGACGTTTAGCTTCACATATTGGGACGGACTGCCCTTTATCAATGTTTTGTGATCGCCCGACATTTTAGGAAACCAATCAGATATGACGGCTACAATACGAACCAAACCCAACGTTGTAATACTGTACGGCGCTAGATTAGGGGTAATAATATTTCTATTTTGATTCCAAGTTTGCGATCATCGTGTTTTAATTATTTAACACTTAACTAATCACGGCTCAAACCACACTTACGAAAAATACATTGTATATTTTTACTTAGCAATTTTCGTGAGAGTAATCAAATCAACCAAACCAAATCAAAATCGATAGTTTACCTACCTAGGGTTGCAACGATATATCGAAAAACCGATAATATCGAAGGGGAAACATCGATATTTTTATCGATATTTGCGCTATAACGATACGATAATATCGATATCATATCCGAAGAAAAAAATCGATAATTCACGACCTTAGATAAGGCTGTATGGGCTTTGAACATAAGACTTTTCTTACAATATAAACAAATAAAAAAACATCCTTTACTTATTTTATTTCTCTATTGTCTCTGGCTGTATGGGCTTAGACCCTTTGCCTGTCCGTAAGGATTAATGTAACAAAAAAATCTGTATGAACTGCATTTTTTTTATTAAAAATTAATATAAATTCGATATTATTGATATTATCGACCAAAATCATCGATATTATCAATTATCGATAATTTCATTACCTCGATATAATTATCGATATTTTTATCGATATTACAACAACCTACCTATCTTGTATCTTGTCTTGATATTTGTGTTACGGCGCCTCTACACGATAGCCAACATGTTGGCCAATGTTGTGGCAAAGATGTTTGCCAAGTGATTGTGATGGTGTCCACACGTTGGAACGTGGATCAGTCTGCGTCGGTTCGGGCCAATGTGCGGACGATATTAATATTTTCTTAAAATGAATATTGAGGTTCTAACGGCTGCTGCGGTTTAATTATTCTCAGCATACAATACAATAAAAATGTGTATAAAAATTATTATACACATTTATTTCATTATAATAAACATTATTATACATCTATATTACTCATAGTTGCCATATTGTAGACATAATTTAGATATCGACGTGTGAATAAAGTGCGTGCGCTCAGCGTGGGCGCTCGTTTCTAACTGAAATCGTGGCCAACGTGTGGACGCTGCGCCGATAACTGTGCCACAATCACGCCACAACCCTTTGATCTGCGTTGAAAAACCGACACCTCACGGATCTTGCGCCAAGTTGTGGGCCAACGGTCCAATACCTACCAAAGTAATCACAAACCCCCGCTCTACACGATGGCCATTACGTATTGGCCATAACATTCGCCAAAATGTTGGCTAACGTGTAGAGGCACCATAAGTCTATCATCTATGCTTTCGAGATATCACAGATAATATATGACAATACGCAGACTATATAAGAGCACAGACTTGTAACAATGTTATACCACAAAATAAAGATAGCCACGTTTGTGGGATGGAATAGTAGCTAAATCACTAGTTCTTGCTACTAGTCAAAAGAGGGCGTTGATGTCAACTCTGAAACGATTCGGCGACGCTTCCGTCACAAAAAAATATCATTTATAATTTGTGCTTCCGTGGTGCCAACACTGCTAACACAGAATATTTATGTATAATTCATAAAAGGTTTATTTCAAAACCGGTAAATGTATAAAATACGTTTACTGAGTGAAAACTTTAACTGTACCAGTACTAAAGTAAATAAGTGCTTCATCTCCGAAACAGTAGCAGTGCTCCGTAGAGTAAATAATGTGATGAGAATATTATTATCGCCTTACATTTCTGACGCTGCAACGTTCATGCTCTTGATGTTACTTGTTGATGTGACTATTTGTTTGTCAGTAGTGATGACGCTAAGGACTTGTGTGACAATTTGTTAGAACGGTATGGTTCTGGCTTTCAAATCTCTAGTCAAATACGAAGTCATTTGGCATTTTGATAGTTGGTCAGGCTGACTCCACACAAAGTTCTGATACATTATTATTAAAAGTACCTACTAATGCCGCTAATCCTATTTTTGACAAATATTTTGTATAGATTATTCGATATTACATTCAGTTTAATTTTGTATACTTATAACAATAAAATTTGTTTTCAACACACTTGCTCGTAAAGTTGCTATTTTTTCTTTAGTCTTACGCCCGGAATGCGGTTTATTACACACTACACTAGCGGCACGCTATGATGGCCGGTTTGACACATTACAACAGTGATGTGGAATGTCAATTTATTCTCGAACAAAAAACAATTAAGTTTTGTTTTTGTACCTGATTAAATAGGTTTAATAAAACAAAAATGTAAATGTTTATTTAATTTATTTGAACGAACTGAATATTTGAATGAAAATGAATATACATACTTTATATGCACACAAGAAACATATGAATACAAAAGAGCTTCACGATCGAAATAGTTACGAAGGCGTATTACGAACTCACGTGTCTGACTATTTAGAACAGTTCTCTGCGTACGTTCGGTCATATCGACGAAATCCACAACAAAGGGCTTGAACAGAGTCCAAATTAACGAGCAAGGGTCAACAGTAATGCAGTATCAATATTTGAAATCCAAAGCCAGGTCAAAACTATATCACAATCGCATTGCACTGACAGTTTATACTTTTCGAAGCAACGTCAATTCGAAACTGCTTTGTTTTGCATTGAGCATTGACGCGAGTTTGCCGGAGGTAGTAGTTGTGCTAGCCAGCGATCCTATGTGACGATCGTATTAGATTCCATTTTTAAAAAATTTCAATTTAGAAAACCAAATGCCGAGTTGTGGTATATATCATATAAAAATAAAAATTTTACCTTTTGTATGAAACAGCTGATATTTTTTTGCGATTTCAGAGGTTTGTCCACATAGTGAAAATTGTTCATATTCACAAGTACATTCACCCCTTAAATGGTGCAAACTGATTTTTCTACACTTGTATACATTTTAGAAATCAATTTAATAAATAAATTTTGAGTCCTAAACCTAAAACTACATTCGATAAAATTTATGAATCTCTGCACATCACTATCGTCAATAAAGTAATACAATTATTTCCTTCAAAGTCGTTATCAATTAATACGGAACTTCATGAGCGGACAAACGTCAAACCGGCCATCATAGCGTGCCGCTAGTTTAGTGTTTTTCTTATTCCACTTTTTTTTAATATCCGTAAAGAGGTTGTTACCAAAAGATTTGTTATTTTGTAAATAAATAAACTTGTTGTACTTAGTCAAAATCTGATAAGATAAGATTATACTTCATCTAATTATCTATTAAAGCATTTAAAAAATACAATATTTTAAATCATTAATTACCGTAAATTCTTATTAGAAATACATAATTATTTAGTTTAATATATTGTGGCTGAATGTTCGGTGCCTCTGGACTTAACCTGCGCGCGCATAGTTATTCAACCAAAGATACGGCGCGCGAAAAAATAAACCGCGCCATTTTGTGCAAACATTTGTTCGTTTATAATTTGCTGATTTGTGACTGAAAAATGTCGATACCTAATTGTTTTTTTCCTCGCAAGTGTGTTGAAAAACGTCGTATGATACGCGTGTGCTTTGTTCATTACAGTCTTGGCTCTATTACAGCCCTCGCCTTGCGGCTCGGGGTCAATTCCGCCTCGACTGTAATGACCAACTTCGCGCACTTGTATCATAATGTACTATTTGTCAACCAATTACTATACTTATATTATTATGTTTGAGCAGAGTGTGGGGTATTAATTAAAAATAGATAAATAAATACAAATAACATATTTATTACCATACCATATACCATTACACACATTTTTCCCCATTACATGGATGGAAATATCAGATTTTTTCTTCTGATTTATCATTGGGTTGAAGAGGAACTGATGAATATTTCGGATTTTTTTGACCAAAAGCCTGTGCTTCTTCAATTGTCTCCGGTAGTTTTTTATTTAGTGTCTCAGGTAACAGAATGCAGCAACACATTGCAAACGATGCAAGCCCACTCATAATAAGGCCGGGCAAACGTTCATCTATTGGTCGTCCCTAAAATTACAAAAAAAAATGAAAATTTGAAATGATAAGATACGAACATCAAAGACGCCAAAGACATGACTGGTGCATTTTAGGGGGAAAAAGCAGAGACCATACTATTATTATTTCTGGCTTTCTAACACTATTAACTATAATATTTTAAGGGTCGATTGTGGAAAGAAGAGAGAATGCTAATTACATCTTTTGACAATCACGTATTAAATCATATCGTAATGGAAAGAAGAATAAAAAAACTTGTTGGAGTTTACTCCTTAAGAAACGATTTGAGTTATAAGGCCCGGTACGGGAATTTTATGAGGAGTAAAATCAAGTGTTAACAAAAGTTGAGGCGTTATGTAGAAAGAGACAAACATATAAATCTGTAGGATTGAACGTGTAAAAGAATGAGATGGAATACATTACACAGCGTATCTCATTCTCGGGGTCTCGTCTTTGCGCGATACTACGTAGTATCACTGTATAGTTGTACTGTGCGTATGTTTGTACGTGTGTGTTGCGCGCCTGCGTATTACGAAGTTCTGCCACAACTTGTATACTGCTGCCGAGTACAGGGTATGCATGCTGTATAATAAATGCATATAGTAGCATTTATTTATTATTTATTTGGTCGTTGGTTAATAGCGTGCACGGCAGTGTTCAAGCCAAGTTTATATGAAATACAATTGATAAAAAAATATACATATTTCAAATTTGAATATTAGCTTCATTAGAGACACGCTAGTGTCTAAGCCAAGTTCCACAAAAAATACCCCTTTTGTTTTGTTCATTAAAATTATTTGTTTCCTATTTCTTATAATACTTGGTGCACGGCAGTGCACCTCGCCAAGTTCGAAATTTTAAATAAAGTTTTATTTCGTTTATTATTTATTTGGTCGTTGGTTAATAGGGTGCACGGCAGTGTTCAAGCCAAGTTTATATGAAATACAATTGATAAAAAAAATATACATATTTCAAATTCGAATATTAGCTTCATTAGAGACACGGTAGTGTCTAAGCCAAGTTCCAAAAAAATACCCCTTTTGTTTTGTTCATTAAAATTATTTTTTCGTTTCCTATTTCTTATAATACTTGGTGCACGGCAGTGCACCTCGCCAAGTTTTTTTTCTATTCGATATATATCATAATTATCGTTCGTAAGGAGTAAACTCCAATCGTGCGTCGTAGCTGACACACACTTTTTTTATAATATTAGCTTTGCGTTGTCTTATGAATCGGCTCATAAGTGAAGTATCGAAATTCAACTGTGCCTTCTTGATGAAAGAAACTTTAACAAGGTGAGAATA
The DNA here is from genome assembly GCA_905404135.1 of Hesperia comma. Classification (NCBI taxonomy): domain Eukaryota; kingdom Metazoa; phylum Arthropoda; class Insecta; order Lepidoptera; family Hesperiidae; genus Hesperia; species Hesperia comma. Next base: position 7,400,033 of record FR990018.1, read on the forward strand.
TTATCAACTTACCAAAAATAAAACGTATGGAGCTAAAACTGCGCCGAGACTCGCGCAGACATTACCGAGTGACAAAGCTGACTGTCGCAAGCAAGTTGGGTACAGTTCCATTGCGAAAAGATTAGCTACATAATATGCTATTGCGTTCACAATTCTTAGAACGATATTTAAAATAGTTGCTATCCATCCGGCTCTAGTCCAGGAGTATGAACCTGTAATAAAACCAATTATCTTTTGGTTAGCGTATTCTTTTTGGTTGTTGTATTACAAAGGCCTACTTGGGGCTACTTGGGGCTCCTCCATTTGCTACTTATGCGTCAAGGAGTAAGTTTTTTGTTTGCACTAAATAATTTTAACAATTATTTCAAATTATTTGTAAGCTCACGCTTAAGAGGACAGTAAGTACATAAAGCGAAGCGAGAGCAGGTTCGCGTCGAGCGTTTAATTGTTAGATAAAATTATTAGAAAATTGGTTACTACTTTTTTCACGAATCGCCAACAAGAACCAGGCCATAATCATTAAAAAGAACGACCCAGCGCCTGTGTATCGCCGTCCTATACGGTCTGCAAGCCATGCGCTTATGAAGTTGGCGGGAATTTCGGACAACGACTGCCAACATAACTCCAGAAAGGGATTTTCATTTGAGTTTTGTCCGATGCTTAATACTTGTAGTGCATAACACATACATCCACTTGTCCTAAAAATATTAAATAAGTATAAAAATTTACCTTACGAATGCTTAGATTGAAACAAAAACACAACTACACCGAAACTACATTCAAATAAAGAATAAGTAGGTACCGTCCAACTTGAGAAATAATTCTTATCTTAACACCTACTTAAACGTGTGACTAATCCCCGTATGTAAGCCTACCTTAGGCCCCTATGTGAACCTACCCTAAGTGCAAAACTGCGGATTTATCTACTATCTCAAGTATCCGAGAACAGTGTGAACATTCGCGCTCCCACGATACCCTGTAGTTACTTCCTACCTAACTTCGGAAGAAAGTCCTCGCTTGATTAATATTAAGAATTTAGATTTAGAAAACCTTTGTGGAAAGTTGAATAAAATTTCATGTTATTTTCGCCCAAATACGCTTTTATTGGACAATATACTCGATAGGCCACCCTATATCCGTAAGTAACGTGAACACATATAAACAAAAATATTTTTAAGTTCCAGCTTCAAACAGTAGGTATTGGATTGAAATCATTGAATAAATATATTAATTAAGTAAACAACTTACCATAAAAATAATTGTAATGAAGTATTGATTGCTAATCTTCGACTAGAAAAGATAGCTAAGGGCCCGAGGGATTTAGATACTGCTTGTGGAACGTATGCTAAAATTTCTTGTTCAGTTTTTGACTGCAGACGCTTGCGATTTCTTTTGGCGATTTTTTTCAATTGTTCAACACATTCTTTTGTCTTTCCATTACTAAATTGCCAACGAGGCGATTCGATTATTGTCCTGCAAACCAACCATTTTACTAAATTCAAACAAAGATACCGGAAAAGGTTACCGCTGTACCTACCCTTGTTTAGAAATAATGATCACGCATTGCAGTGGTAGATTTGGTATAATACAGAGTTAAAATTTACATGATGTAAAGTAATTTAACGAAGTATCTTACTTAATTATATTAAAAATATACTTAATATACCTAGCAAAATAAAAAAGATAATAAGATAATAATGTCAAAGATACGCACCATGAAAACAACAAGTATACTAGAAGTGGGGAAGTGGTAGCAATTATAAATGTTTTCCAATCCCTTAACCACCAATAGGCTAAAGCCATCGTTGAAACACCAATACTTCCTGATCCAAATCGCACGGATGTCATAAGAGATCGTCTTTTCGCAGAAGTTATTTCTACAGATATAACGGTAGCACTTTGCATCACTGACCATATACCAAATGAGGAGATCATACATCCACTCAAGAAAATGATGTATGATTGCCCTGATACTATAGAAATAACACGGCCAATTAAAGTGACGATTAACGTTATAATATAAGTTAAACGTCGCCCGTACCTGTAAAATAATTAACCAAAAGTTAATTATGATCATTACATATTTCATTTCTTTATTTTATGTCCTTTGATGAGCAGCAAACAATACAAGTGTCACGTCATCATACCGAAGCCTGAAACTATCGAAGATTTCTACATCACCTCCATATATTATACAAAATCGATCGTCCAGGTTGGGTGGGTGGGAATAAATAATTGAATATGCCTAAATTTACTCAGTTATAAAGTGCAAGACATTAAAGACGAGTGGTGGATTATTATTTCTAATGCAAAATAGGCATGTGCCTCTTATAACAAAAATATTGATAATAGAAAATAATTGTAAACATCCTCAACATTCATTAGTGTGTGGAGGCAGAGTCGCTACTGGGTTTATTTATGAATTTTAGATAATAACTCACGTATCGCCTATCCATCCAAAAAACATAGATCCGCTCAGTTCCATTACCTTGCTATATGCTAAAATATTAGGTATGTACATAGCTTTGTCACAAACCCAATTTTTTTCAGATGATACCGTTGAACCATACCATGTGTTGTCATATTCATATTCATTGCAACCTTAAAAAAATGTTGTTAGTCCTTATCCATTTTCCTTCCCTTAACATTATAATATACAGGGGTAAAAAATATAGTTTTCAAAACTAAAAACACGCTTTTATGATGCTAAGTAAACCTTTAATGCAAAGCAATTATAGTCATTGTAGTAATGAGTAATAAGCTGTTATTCGATAAGGAGTTTCTCTGTTTCGACACCAATCCTAAGCATGATATCCGGTCTTACTTATCATAAAATTCCACTGTCATCAGAACTAAAGCCACACAAAATTTGAAACCGGTAAATGATGCGAAAGTCTGCACTTTATATTAATCAAATCAAGCGTGTTAATTTTACATATTTATTTGTGAGTTAAATAAAAGTCTGTTAAGTTAAAAAGTACTTACTATTAGTAACATTATTTAAATCTGGATTTAGATATATGCGGCATTTATCAAATTTTATTTTCTCGTAAATATTTTCATGTCTGAAAAATAATAATTACCTATCAATCCACAAAAAAATATTCGATTAATAATACTTTTTATTTTACTTATTTCATAATTACTTGTGATACATTGGACTTGTTGTACTTACGGAATATATTTTAGCTTCCAGGCATCGTCTGTCACGTTTTGTGTCTTTTCCGGCAATTTACAGTAATGCGGAACAACTGTTAAGGCTAATATCATATTCATATACACTGCCGACCACAAAACTGAAAGACCTACGTTATAAATAAAGTCAAATGTCTTCTGAAACTTTCCCCCTGTCCCTATGTCTGAAAGTGCACGATCGTAAGCAGAATCCATCGTTATACGCGAATTAACAAAAAAATGTTAAACTAGCTTCCTGTTATTTTTTTCATACAACGTGTTCATGATATGATCATGATAGAAATAAAGAAAATTGTTCTAATATTCAGTCATTTGTGACAACTATAAAATAAGATCATATTTCAACATTATCACTTGCATTAATTTATATTTAAACAAGTTTTATCTCCACATTTAAGTTTTCATAGTAAATATTTATACAATAGGAGGAAGATAATTTGTTTCGTATAATCATTACTATGTCACATTTTGTTTGAGTCAGTTAGCACGAGGCCGCACCACGGTTTTTTCCCGCGGCGGTAACCGCGTAACCGTGCAATTCGCATACATAATCAGAAACCGCAAGTGCGGCCGCTTGTATTGCTTTCCTTGAGTTACAAAAATTACGCGGTAAGAAACCGCGGCGGTTTAGCCGTAGTGCGGCCTCGGCCTTAAGGGATTTCATTCACCATTCACGAGTTCACACCAGCTATTCGGAATGATCCATACTTTTACAAAATATTCAATGTCATTATTATAAGTAACATAAAATTATATCCATGCTTACTTATCATCAGGCGGCACTCATTTTTATCATCCGTCTGTTGTCTTGATTTGTCATCTATTTATATATGGAAAATAACATATTTATTCCTAATTCCTTTCTAAATAACATGGCACCTGCTTCTGTATTGGTCGACTACGTGTTATTATGTCTATCATGAAATCATGACGGCACTAAAGGAATGTCGCGACCATCTCAGGGTCGGATTACGTGTTTTTCACACAAAATATAATTTCATTAACGGATCGGAGTAATTATACTAAGTATCTGGAAAGATATTGGTTGATGGCAATATTATCGTAGTTCTATAACAATACAAGGGCTGAAGCGCGGCTGTTTGTGAACGTAGCTTTCAACTTTTTCCTTTTTCCGGCATTGTTATCTAACTGGTCTAACTAACTCCTATAATATAAAAACTGCTCCGCCGCGCTGATTAGATTTTATACAAATAAAGGTAGAAGTTGAAACATGTCTACATGTACAAAGCGAAATTCCAGCTCCAATCATCTCAAAAGTCACGAGGCCATTGGCGTTGGTACTGCTATAATTATCATCATAGAAGTAGAGATTGCAAGAAAAGAGTGAATTTGAAATCACAGTTAATGCATAAAGGGACCCATACGATAAGATTCGTCTAAACGATCGATCTGATGAAAATCGTGACGATTGATTGCATCAAAAATGTCGCCACACACGAAACGACTGGTCGTAATGATTGATCACTTATTTGCTTAAAGCTGAAGGATAAGGTGTTCAAATAATTAAATACGTGCCCTATAAAATTGAAAATGAACTTCTTTTCCTTACCTATGTGGCGGTAGCGTTGATTCGGATTCAACAGAAAAAAGAAAGGCTAGAAAATGAGCGTTAATGAATTTTGACGAAATCGCCGGAGTGAGAGAAAATCGAATCGTTGATCGTAAAGAGCCATACACTGTCGATTCATCGTTACGATATTCATGATTGCATGGGTTTTTGTTGCGATCTCCGACATCGTCTTCGATTAAGTAAATCGTTAACGATCTTGACATACACCATCGATTCGTCGTTTCGATCAGTTTGACGCGACGGATCGTACAGATAAATCTTACCGTGTATGGGGCTTTTAACAACTACATACAGAACAATCTAGAGATTGCTCATACTCCATTTCATAACATAGGTACTAGTAAACTCGACCTCACATGGCTTCGGGAAACCAGAACATTAGTAGCCACCATTGATAGCCACATATAAATTTTTAGTTATGATTATTTAAACTGATATAACTTTTTTTATAAATGAATTTAATTTTTGTTAATTAAATAAATAAATTTCAAGATTTCTATTTATTGAACTCTCTCGGAGATAATAATATTATCTCCGAGAGAGTTCAATTACCTACCTTATTTATGATTTTTAAGGCCGTCGATCGATACCGACATAAACCCCCTAAAACAGAAAGAAGAAATGGTTCATCTAGTAGCTATATGAATCGCTTAAACTGAATAGACACAAATGAAATGGGAATCATAGTTATTGTAAGATACTACAGATAAAGAGCTTACATTTTTATTGGTTAGTTTATTTAATTCTCGACTGAGACCAACTTCAAAAAAATAAATCAAAAACCACCATTTTAATTTTGAATTGAACAGTGAACACGTAGATACCTACTTTACCTATGTTTTGTTGAGAGTAGGGATATTTTAAACTACATCGCATATATATTATTATTGCATAAATATAGTTTATTGTTTTCTTTGAACCGTTTTTCTTGCCTAAAATGAAATAATCATTTTCGCTACTCAACACTAGATGTCACGAGTGTCAGAACCTCATGATATGAACTTGCATTTTTGAGTACAGTGCGCCCAACTTGGTATCTCTGAAATGGCAAAAATTGGAACTAACGCCGCCAGGTTAAAAAGTCATTCATAAGTACGTTGTGGTCATTTATCTGTCAGTTACTAGTGTGCAATGATTGGTCAAATGCGTCCCACAGCGCCTCTCTTCATTTCAATCTTAAGTTGGGTTTACTATATACAAAATATATTGCCACTCGCATTAGGCATAAATATTTTAACGTTACACACGTTAAAACTTAAAACATTGTTAGTTTTCCCTAAAAATCTCTCTTGTACTCATAGCACAATACTCTATGGGCTCAGTGAAATATTGTCTGTATATTCTCACATTATGTTAATGTTTATTATCTGTGGTGTGCAACATTCGGCTTTTCGCTTTTGCTTTGCTTGCCGCCTGCGCGATATTTGGTGGATCTTCGCGCGTCAGTTATTTTACAGCCATATTTCATGAACCTATTTAGTCGACATGGGTGCCTATTTATCTGAACCTGTAACTGAAAAACTGTCCAGTGATGAATCAAATGATAAACTCGAATGCGGCGCCAGTTCAATGCAAGGATGGCGTGTCAACCAAGAGGTACGTTATTGTTCCTTCAGTAATTAAATAGTTTGATCTACAATACGCCGCATTAACACTCATTACTTTGTAATTTATGCTAGACAATTCTTCCGGATTCACTTTGCTATTCGATGTTCCATACTAGATATTCAATTCGTAAGCATTTACATTGTAGCTGCTTAGAATTTCTTAGTAGCGGTTTAGTTAGCGGGGGTGCCATGAACGAATGTGGCGAACTTTTTGATATCATTTCTATCACCGTTATTTTAATCACATGACAAATATAGTAATGTATGTAGAGTAGTTAGATTTATAATATTACACTATTTTATAGGATGCACATAACACGATATTGGACTTCGATGTAAATACATCTCTATTTGCCGTGTACGATGGTCACGGAGGCGCGGAAGTTGCTACATATTGTTCACAAAAATTACCTGATTACATCAAAAACACCGAAGCTTACAAGAATGGAGATATTGAGAAAGCATTGTCTGATGCATTCCTTGGTTTTGATGCTTCAATCGCTACAAAAGAGGTTATGGACATACTCAAAGAGTTGGCAGGTATGTTGTTGTTTGGACAATATTATATTATGTTTATTATTTTGCACGAGTTTGTTTTATTTGCGAATTGTTTTGTTTATATTAGGGGAATAATTGTTTTTTCTTGATAGGAGAAATAAATCCGCCAGGTCCAAGTGACAATGAAGAATCTGAAGATGAGAATGTTAACAATCTTTTTCAAGAGGCACATCTACCTTTACAGGTAACTATTTTCAAAGGATACCATTTTTTACATAATAACATTTTCTTTAGTGTGGAAGGATGATAAATTAATTTTAATACAACTGCATATGCACTATTCACGTCACTCTCACTCATGTTCGTTTTTTGACACTCATTGAAAAAGTAATGTAACAAAAGCTTATTTAATATTGTTATTGCAGCAGATATGATAGTAGTATATTTAATACGTTCTTTTACAGTTTTATGTGCATACAGAACATTGAAAATTAAACTGAGCTAAGTTGTAATGGCATAATGTTACACGTTATTTGTGTTCCAACACTATATTTTTGATTTTCCTACAAAGTTCTTTAAAATGACTTGTTGGTGTTGTTTGCAAAGCGACAATATTTATTGTTTAGTATTTCATGTGCGTTTCACTTGCAGGAAGTCCTTGCTAAATATGAAAATAAGTTGAGCACACTTCATAGAGCTCGTCTCGGAGAAACAACAACACCCTTGTCACCGTGCCTGCGAGCTAAAAAGAATGCCGAGGAACCTGGGGGCTCTGGTATGTTATTCAAAACAATATTTTTAGTGAAAGAGCCTTGGCTTTTTTGTAAATAACCTGATTTTTCATCTATTCCAATATTTCCAATATAAATAGCCTAAAAGAGATTGTTGTTTCAGTGATGATAGGTATTATTAAATGTGTTCTTTGAATTTGAATACAGAAGATTTTAATCATTGGGTATCTATTTTCATTTAAATCTTTTGTGTTTCGTAGTTTTACCCATATTTGATATTGTTTATAATAAACTGATGGAATAAATAAACTATATTATTATCAGCAAGATCCATATTATAACATTTATATTGTTTTGTTTTATATTACACATTTATATATTATATTGTTTTGTTTCATATTTATGACATTGACTGATGCTAAGGAAATTAAAGTATAATTATAATACAAATAGATATTAAATAAATTGTAGGTTCTGGACCATCTAGTTCCTCTACAGAGTTTGTGGTTGCAGCTGGCTCAAGCTCAGAACAGGTTGATGTGGAAGCATCTTCGAGCAAGAATGGCCTGGCAAATGAGGATCCAATTAAGGTGGAAGATGATACAGGTGGAGTTTCCTCAACTAATTCTAATGAGGAAGACAAGGATGTGAATGGAGAGGTAATATTCATTGGTATATTTTATGACTCTTCATTCTGTGTAAGTAAATTATAACACAATGGAACTTCAAATGTAAAAAATAAAAGTTTTTTTTACAAAATGTGTGGTTAAACATGACTTACATGACATATTCATTTTCTATGATTAACATGATGTAGTTGTCCACTGTAAGTTATTATTTTGCAACATGCTTAATGCTTTGCAATGAATAGGAGTGATTTTATTGTCTATTTTTCTCATGAGCTGTTTGTATGAAGTAGTTTTCAGTCATTTTAAAGGCCCCATACACGGTACGATTTATCTGTACGATCCGTCGCGTCAAACTGATCGAAACGACGAATCGATGGTGTATGTCAAGATCGTTAACGATTTACATAATCGAAGACGATGTCGGAGATCGCAACAAAAACTCATGCAATCATGAATATCGTAACGATGAATCGACAGTGTATGGCTCTTTACGATCACCGATTCGATTTTGCCTCATCTGGCGATTTCGCGTAAATCCATTATCCCTCATTTTCTACGCTTTCTTTTTTCTTTTGAATCCGAATCAACGCTACCGCCACATAGGTAACGAAAAGAAGTTCATTTTCAATTTTATAGGGCACGTATTTAATAACAGTAGAAGCTCCTTATTCGCGGGGGTTTGGTTCCGCAGATAGGCCGCGAATATGGAATATGGAACGGTATTTTGTATGGGATTGCGGTGATACGTTCCGAGACTGTCGAGGAAGAAGAAAAAAATAATTGAAATTAATATAAATCAATTAACAGTAATTTAATTGCAAGAAGAATTATTTTTTATTAATTTTTATAATGAAGTTTACGTAAGGGTTTAAGGAATTGTGTAATTTAATTTGTTTTACCGATTTTAAAAAATCCACAGACGGAATAATTTTCATGAAAAAATCACACCGCACATTTGCCGTGCGTACCTAAACCTTTACTTTAGGTTTTTAACGATAACATTTCTTCCAATTGATACGATTTTAGTCAAATTTAGTCAAAACATTACTTAATAGTGCTCGCAGTAGGTACTCAAAGAAAGCCGACGCGCAAACAGAAGACACCGAATCTTTATATTTTTACCGCTGGATGTAGTATCCGCGAATAACGAAATTTAAACCCGCGAATACATAAAGTTGGTCACAATTTTTTAACCCGCGAATACTGAATCCGCGAATACGGAAGCCGCGAATAAGGAACTTCTACTGTATTTGAACACGTCCTTATCCTTTAGTTTCAAACAAATATGTGATCGATCGTTACGTTACGACCAATCGTTTCGTGTGTGAGCGACATTTTTGATGCAATCAATCGTCACGATTTTCATCAGATCGATCGTTTAGACGAATCGTATTATATATGGGGCCTTTTAGTCTAATAGAAGACAAAGACTTTATTGCAACTATTAGCATTGTGAATATCCTTGATGAACTTTTTCTATTGCACCTGTTAGGTTTCAACAAGTGAGCCAGATGCCAAAAAAGCTGATGCAGTCGCTATGGATGTGGAAAAGACCAGCACAGAAGTCCCAGACAGCTCCGGCGACAACTGCCGCCAACCAGAGCAGAGTGGTGATGCCAAAACTAGCGTTATTGGGTGCAACGGAGACATCAGTGATTCCAAACAAACTGATGAAGATGATAATATCACATCCTCAAATGGATCCGCTACACCGGTCAAATCTGAAAGCAAAGGTAATTAAAAGAAAACAATAATATTAAATAGGCTTAGATAACTTTGCGATTATCTTTGCACATATTGGGAACGTGCGCGACGGTGGCGACGCGCAGATTTGGCAACTTTTGCGGCGGCTGTCAAATCAAATAATAACATGTAAACATTGTTAGTATTTTTGCAATTAAAAACCAAAATACAGATTAAATGGTACTTGTTGACTTTATTTGAGTACAATTTATTCAATAGTGTATGTGTAAAATGGATATAATTATAAAAACCGGGTTCGAAAGTATTACACACAATATTAGTTTCCAACCACAAACGGTCATAAAATGTGGTTTCTTTTAATATCAACTCAGAAAACACATTAGCCTGGCATCCTTTATCGGTTATTAGCTGTGGCTGTTGAATAAATTCGTCATCTACTTCTTTTATCACTTGTGTTGACGTAGTACACTTTGAGATTTGTGTGGTTCTTGGAGCTATGAAACGATCATATCTTGCTAATACCTGGGATTCATTAATCTTCTTCTTCCTGTATATTGTCGGGAATATTGTAGGAACATAACTAGGGCTTAATCGTTCCTCTGATTTTTTTCCTCCAATAAAATGTGCACTACAAATTTTGTCGTAAGGTTTCGGAGACCATGGTATGCCATCATCACTAAAATTACAAAATAAAACATGTTAGTTGTCACTTAAAATATATAAACATCTAAACTGTTGCAGCAATTGGTTCTATAATCTGAGCAGCAATGTTGTAATTTAAGATTAACACGGTTAAGGACACTTACTTCCTTCTTTTCACAGCAGCTATCCATTTTATTCGTTGTTCCAATTTATATGCCGCTTTTGGAAATGTATAAAATTTGCAGGAGCTATTTCTGCCACTATTTTTGCATTGAACAACACAACAATAGTCGTGTCCCATTTTTTAGGTTTGATTTGTACTGAAATCCTTCTATTTTGACAGCCAATGAGCCGCAGAAGTTTCCATTTTTTGTCACGTTGTGCGCTGCGATCGTTTTGGTATACCTACCATCCGCTTTGCACATAGCGAATAGCCACTGTTACTGCACAACATAACTTTCAAAGTTCACATCTTATATGACAACAATCAATTTAATTTTGGGGTTACTATTCATTCAATAAATTTTATAACATATTGGTTGGTAAATATCACTTCTTCATAAATCATTTAACTTCATGTTCATGATGTGCTTATTCTATTTTATTATACAGTCAAAGCATCCCCTGTGTCAAGTTCAGAGAAGCCAGCACCTGAAAGACCAAAGAAATCCAAAATGCGTAGAGCTGCAGCGGCTGTATATGAGTCTCTGCTTCGACAAGCCACAGTGGAAGATGATGATGACAGCGACTCCAATGATGAGACTTTCGAGGGAGGAGAGGTGGAATCTTCTGATGAGGAAAATGTCAATGGAGTGGAGGATTCCTCTAATGATGGTTAGTGGATAAAAGCATGCTGTCCAATTATGATAATTTATCATAGATAACCAAATCTATTAATATATTATGCCATATTATGTTATATGGGTACAATTTTTTATACTACATTTTGCTTTTTTCGCTTATTCATTAGTATGTTATTGTAAATTAATAATTATAATATTCACATGTACATAAATATTTTGAAGAACAAACAGAGCAACAAAACTTTGATAACATTTTATGTACGGATTTTTTTTCTCCTCACACAGCAGTGGCCTGAGTGTAAGACAATGACAAAATATTTTGTGAACTTTATTAATCAGTGAAACCTAAAGACAAAATTATGCTATGAGATATTGCCTTGCACTTAAATTTTCTACAATGCAAGGAGATATCTGAGGTTCATAAAAAAAATATTTATATTAGGACATTAATCATACATATTATGAATTATGAATGGATCAACAAATTTTTATGATACATTTAAGGTAACCATCATTTTTACAAGTAAAATATGGAATGCCTTCAAATGAATCACTGCTAAATATTACCAGCACTTGCACAAACACTAATAATCTAGCTTGAGAGATTGGTACTATTTTTATGGCTTTTCAAAAATCTAAAATAGCCATATACAATAATACAAATTGCCAAAATTCTTAGTTCGTAATGACCCTGTCTGCATAGCAAGTAGCCCTGGGTTCAATTTCTGGTCAGGGAAAATGATTGTGGTGACAAATGTATGTGTTCTTGGTCATAGGTGTTATTGTGTGAGTATGAGTGTGTAATCATGTTAAGTATTAATCATGCAATAATTAACAGGTGAAGGTGAAGAAGAAGAGGATGAAGAAGATTATGAAGCAGAGTCCAGTGACGAGGATGGTGAAGAGGATGTTTCCATGAGTGAGGAGCCTGGGAATGACAGTGGCTGCACTGCAGTTGTGGCACTACTGAAGGGTATGTGTTTATTTATATAACAACCCATCTTACAGGAAATCACTTCAATAATAATATTATGATATGAATGTTTACTAGTAACAATGTGATTTGAATTAGAAGTAGTGAGATGAATCAGTTTCGAATAAATATACATAACTGTTTCATCCACATAATGTATTCTATCATTATATTATCATCATACAGAAAAATAATGTATAGTTGAATGCAAAGAAATAGTAATAAGAAAATGAATCATCACCATTAAACAAAAGGTGAATTTTGTAGATTTCAACTAAACAAGAGCCGTTAATTAAACCAAATTAATTCATGGATAAAGCTATGAGTTTCAAATTAATATCAACTGTCATTTATTTCAGGAAATAAGTTATATGTGGCGAACGCTGGCGATTCGCGCTGCATAATATGCCGAGAGGGGAAGGCTGTAGACATGTCTGTTGATCATAAACCAGAGGATCAGCCTGAATTGGATCGCATAACAAAAGCAGGCGGTAAAGTGTCTAATGATGGCCGAATCAATGGCGGTCTAAACTTATCTCGTGCCATCGGTGACCATTCCTACAAGCTAAACAAAGATTTGGATGCTAAAGAGCAAATGATTACGGCTTTACCAGACATTAAAACCTTAACCATAGACAACACAAAGGATCAATTCATGGTGTTAGCTTGTGACGGAATATGGAACTTTATGTCTAGTCAAGATGTTTGTGATTTTATATTGCCAAGGCTCGCTGAAGGTAGAGAGAGGTTATCACAGATTTGTGAAGAGGTATGTTCATGAAATTTTACTTCCCTTTCATCTATAAATACATCAATATTCAATCGTAATGCTTTGAATATCTTATTGAATAATGGGCTAATTTACGAAATTCAATTCTGGTCCAATCACATTAAATATTTTTATTTAAACAAGCATTGAGCAATATGCTTACTGACACTGTTGCATCTATACTCAATATTTTGGAATTCACTTTCCGAATGTTATTAAGATTCACTGTAAATTGATAAATTCACATGTAATATATGGGAATTAGTGTAAATGATATCTAAAATTTCTTCCAGATGTTTGATCACTGCTTGGCTCCAAGTACGATGGGTGATGGTACAGGCTGTGATAACATGACTGCCATTATAGTCCGGTTCAAGGATGGATTCATCTCTGACGTGGGCCAGCACACAAGCAACACTGAGGGTGCTAAGAAACGTGCCGCCGAGGACGAACCAAGCAACAACGAACAACAGGAAACCAAAAGGCAAAAGTTTGACGACTCCCTATCAAGTTCAGTTGTGACTTCAAGTGTATAAGATTCCATTTAAATATACGTTTAATGTGTTTGACATGCACTGCACTGTGAAATGATTGAAGACTTTATCAATTGATTAAAACAGACATCTTAATGTAATCATAACACAATTAAAATGTAGGTTCTGAAGGATGACTGGAAGATCAGCAACTAAGTTTGTAGACTTTTCTCCACTCCAAAGGCAGTTGTAGATAATTTTTGTCATTGCTCATAGAATAGATGGTACTTCTACACATCATAAATGCATTTTGAATATAGACAAGAGGCCACAAGATAGAATTTAATAATTACGAAGCAAATCGCTAGCTATATTGACAGAATATTGCTATTGTGATGAATTGGATTATCTCAATCTATTCAGGTTGAAAGGAGAATGGCCATGGCCCATAGAAAATTTACCCAGGCCCGACAGTAATGAAAAGTACCTCAGTTTTTTTGTTATATTACATATAATAAAAATATAGTAACAGTATTTTTCATTAAATTCCAACGACATGAATTCATGTCACGAATGCCATAGTACGTTCACTTCGCTGGAATCCAATGGGACCCATAACACATAACATAACACACATAACATAACAGTGGCTAACAACTATTTATAGCTATGTTACTTTACTCAGGCGAAATATTTGAAAACCATTATGTTTCACTTAATAGCCATTGTATCCATTTAGAATGACCCAAAGTTAATAGAAATAGGAAATATCGACAGTCACCAAACTTATCTCCATTAGAGCAATCAATATTATATTCCACTATCACGCTCACAGATTTTTAATGGCACATTTATTCTTTACCTTCGAAGATTAAATGAACCTTAACTCGATTGATATTTATAACTTACTTGAAGTTTAAAAATATTAATTATAAAATAAAAGCAAAACTAAAAACTCACGACGCGTTTTAGCTCCGCGCCGTGCGCCATAGCGCAATTCCGTTTCCGCGGCGGACGCGGAAAAATTCCGCATCGTGAGTTCTTACCGCAATAATTACGTAGGTATTATTATTTACTAGATCTTTAGGTCATCTGGATAATCCAATCATTATTTTATTTTGCAAGTTTTTTGTGCAAATAAATGTCAAACATTTCTTTTTAGTATGAAAAAATTCAAAAGTTTAAAGTGAAATATTTTGTTGTTAGTCACTTATTTCGAATATAACAATAATAGATATTTGTTATACTCAACATAACAAAAAACAGGGATATGTTTCTTTCATGTCGGGTCTGGGTCAAAAATGGCAGTTCTCCTTTGTAGTAGAAATATTCAGTTTTATGTAGTGCTATTTGATGTCCTTAAGCAGTAAAATAATGTGAAAACTAGAAATAGAATTAGGTTCAGCTACAGTCCATGATTTTCAATGGACCAGATTGGAGTTAAATTATTTTGTCAATGTGATTATGTAATAGATCTTATATGTAAGTTCGAGTTTTTCGAATATGTTTATACATTAATGGTAAAATTTAAAGGGTAGAATAAAATTAGCAACTGTGGTTTAACTTTCTCTAAATTATCACAACTCTTTGTGTCATGGACTTATGTGATTCTAGTGTAATAGACGTTAAACCTGAAACTGCCTAACACATCGTATTTAATATTGAGTACACGGAGAAGAATTGCTCCGATGATAAGTTTTAGAACTGACTTGTTGACGATAGTGATTAGCGTGTAAGATGGTAAGTGTAAGGTACTGAATTATTATTAGGGATACATCTTATTTTTGATTGAAATACATACTTATTACTTATTTTTGATCGAAATACATATTTGCAACATTATGATTTTTTTTCGTGTTAGAGGGCACATTTTAATTTAACAACCCTTTCTATTTTTCTGATGATTTAATGTGTATTGTTTAATTAAGTAATGAATATTGAAATGGACATGTTTAGCAGTATCGTTATAGCATATAATATGTTTGTATTGACTATCTTTTGATCTAAAAGCCAAAAGGGTAAACCTGTTATATAGTAAGAATTATGGAAAATAATGTGATTCGATATAATATTTCTTCACAGTGGATATAATTTCTAGTATTTTTCCAATAAAATATTCAAAATCATTTAAATTATTTTGCGTCAGCATTCTAGACATTGTTCCAGTGTTTTAACACTTTTCAATATGACATGTACAAAAGGGATTAAATATTATAAATAATCTAATATTTAATATTAGTTTCTTGAGAGTATTATTGTTCTGGAAATTTTAAATCAATGTAAAGACGCCAACAAAGTTTGTTTTTGTAATATTGACCACCGGATATTTATAACATAACACATTAAGTTGCTATATACCATTTAGTTCTGCCAATGGACTAATATAAAATTATTAATGGGGTAAGATTGTACTATTTGTTTTCTCGTCGCTTATACCTATTCCAACATTTTCAAACTAAAGTAAACTGACGAATTACCATCAATGTATCAGATCATCGTAGAGCAGAATTGGGCGTAATTGTAAGAAGTCCTTATCCGGAGTTAGTGTGGAGTCCGAGGATTTGTATGGTATTCCCATAGAGGACTGGAATAACTCCGTAATTGGCTTATAACAATATACAACTACCCCCTATTATAACGTACGTGAAAGTGTATACGTAGTAGGTCCATACACTTCAATTAGTACAATAAATATGTACATAAGGAGAGGTAAAAAAAGGTAAGTTATTAGCTTTGTGATGGATGTAGGGATTCTTCGGAAAACTTATTAAAACATACTATAAACTTGTGTCTTACAATAATTCCCAGTGTGCTTATTTTTTATGTATAGCTACTTAAAAATTATGGAAATTAAAAAACAATTTGACTTGTTTGTAATGAAAGGTAAAATAAGGAAATTGGATGTTTTAAAACATTACCATGTTCCTATATTACGGTAATTTAAAAATCTTGGCTTTTGGAAATCGAAGGAATGAATGTGTATACATAATTTAATTTAATTATTTGTGTATGTAACGGTTTAGTGAGGTACATAGTTATATTTTTGTAATCGCCGGTACTATAAAACGACTTTATGAATCCATATCTGTTTGAAAAAAAATGAAGTCTTAAAATACATAAAAAATTAAAAAGTCCACAGCGTTTATTCCGTAATAGTTAATTCAAGAATTCTTCAGTGTGTGTTTCAGTGAAAATTACATTTTTACAGACTGTAACTCAGAAGTTTTTTTTTATTTTACCCCTTAGGCTGCGTTCCTAGTAGGCAAACTGTGAGCGACCGACTGAGTTTGCGGCGTGTCGGTTTAGTACACCATTCCATATATTTTAAATGGAGTGTCCACAGTTTGCTAGTTTTGCACTCACTATACGCAGTTTGCAGCGTTACGTACGCCGACTGTCTCAATTAGGGGCTGACTCACAGCAAAACCGGTTGCAGTCGGCGGCGGCGCCGGAGTGATGATTGTTCGCCGAGCGTAGGGAGTCCGTTTGCCGCAAACTGTTGGAAAGAAGCTATTGACATGTTTACCAAATTGTAATGTTGACCAAATTACTTCAAAAGATACCAATTACTTCAAAAGTATCCATCGTGACCAACACAACCACTCCCTTCGTACAACAATAGTCAAGGGATTTAGTCGGTCGACCTCAATAAGCGGCTAACTCTAATTTCAGTTCGCCACAAATTTGCGGCTCACTCAGTCGGCCGCTAACAGTTTGCCTACTGGGAACGCAGCCTTAGGCTACCCCGTTTTGAATTGAAAGCAGGATTAGAATAGTTCAAAAACTACTCGTCAGATGTTCAAATTTACACGGGACCACCTACAAGTACCAGCTTTCAAATAATAATTATAATAACTTTTTACAAAAAATAACCGACTTCAAAATCGAGACGTATAGACGACTCAAAAAATACGTCGTCAGATGTCGCTGAAAATACATATATGTGACCACACGTCAAGTACTAGCTTTCGAATTTTTTATTCGAAAGCTAGTACTTTGACGTGGCCGTTTCTTCTTTTTCATAAAAATAAGGTATAATAATTATGCAGTCAGTACTTTAAAAGCGTTAACAGCAATTTCAATCTCTGCATCGGACATCTTTACATTGGCTCTGACGGGACAGAACTGGTGGCTTAATTAATAGCCAACGTGTGGATGCCTCACGAAATAACGGCCCCAACGTTGGGGCCGACGTTGGCAGCAGAGCGGTCTTCCATTCGCGAATGCGTTTGACATCCATTGCGAAGGGGGCTTCGGGTCTCAAGGAATCTCCTTTTTACCCGGGCTTGAACTCGTTCGGCCATTGCCTCCCGGTGTGCTAATGGGCCCCGCTGTTGAGCAGGGTCTGCAGGGTACCCTATCATATCCCGTAATCCGAGCTAGTGTCGCAGTCAGTCGCCCCCCCCCCCCCCCCCCCCCGGTGATCGGGGGATTCGCCTGACTCTAAGAGCTCCCGCGGAAGCGGGAGGCCCTCAGGTGGACGAGCGTGGAGGGGCGCGATACCCCTCAGCGACTCATGTGGCCCGTTGTCGGCTCGGTCGAACATCGACTTCGCCAACCGGGCCACAAATTCTGCTATTGATGGTACTTTGAGGTCGCGCGCCACCACGTCGTTTCTGACGTAGCGTCCCGCGCCCACGACAGCCCTCAGAGCGAGAGATGTTGGCGCCAACATGTGGAGCCGGCCTACCTCTGATAAAAAGACGAAATCTTTAGTAATCACCTTTCTCTTTCCGACTCATCGGGATCGGAGAGAGTTAAGTAATTACTGTTATCGTTGTTTCTCTTTCTAAACGGGGGCGATTGCAATGTATGGGCAGCCGTATGGCTCACCCACTCTAGTGTAATAGCACAAATAGGTATCTCTATGATATCAGTTCATAACGAGACGATGTTGCCATATCATATCACCCACTTTTATAGCACATTTATAGTACTTAACTTAATTACGTACTCGGAAGCCTCAGCTGCATTCGGTTTTACACATAGATGTAGCATACACTGACGTTTAGATAAATTGGAAATGCGAAAGAACAAAACATTATGATACACGTATGGCAGAGCGAGATATATAGACGAAACCAATTTTAAGACGGCATAGCGGTCACTTGTCAAAAATTATTCCTCAATTTTCTCAAAATACTTAATTTAGTTTTTACATTTCTGTGTGGAATAACGTCCTTTGTAGTGTTAATTAGTGATGGTTACTTGTGCGGTACCTGGATGTGACTCCTCTAGATATAAAAACCACCAGGAAGGCGTCGCGCTCGGCGGTGACATTGACAGCGGGCGATTCATTTTTGGTTTCGTCCAGGTGATACAATTGCCGATCTTTAGTTATATAATAAATCTATGGTTTTACACAAGTAGCCCGTAGCCCGTAGCCAACCAAAACATGCGAGTCGGGATAATGCTGCCTAAGATGGAATGCATAATAAAGTCAATTTTTTGATCAAATAAAAACTGTCGTATTTAAATAAACATAACTTAATATATTAATATAAATAAACTTTACCTAATTAGTATTAACTTATTAGGTTAAAGTTAAATTATAAGATGCTAAGATACTTATTTGTAATTTATCTCCCGTATATTCGACAAATCCCCTAGTAATAAACAGGCAACACTCGCTAATCGGACCGTATCGAATTAAAAAATCTTGTTTTTTTTTGTGATTTATTTAAAAAAGCTTACAGAAGAGTAATCTTTTTGTTATTACACGGGTTTTCCACATAATTGCGACACAATTTCATAGCACAAACCGGCATAATTTATGTTTTTTCAGGAGCACTTTGTCGCTGAGCAACACAAATCATAGAAAATACCATGAAAATACACTATAAGCATTCGTAAGCGTATAATACTTATAAGCGTTTCCTTTTGAATATCACGCATTGAATTACGTTTTCAGTTTTGTCTCTATTCAACCCGCAATCTCTATTCACCCCGTTTTACGGTACTTTGCATATCTACTTTCCAACAAAAAAAGAATTATCAAAATCGGCCGAAAAAATCGCTGAACAAACAACATGTTGTAACATAAAAAAGCATATTATATGCTTGTTCAGCGAAAAGTGGCGATTTCTCTAAGATCGCGCGTATGGCGCCGCCATACCATAATTTTTAAGCATTAAATAAAATGTAAAAAATCATATATTTACAACCTAATTATTTAGACCTAGGTACAATAATTGCATTTTACGAGCGCTGCGGTCTTCTATAACTCGCGCGACTCGCGGCGATTGTTGTCGCGTTCGGGTTCGGGTGCCGAGCGCGGCCGAGGCGAGCGATGCGCTTCTGCCAGCGCATGCATAGTCCATACAAAGTCGTTGGCCCGCTCCGCTCGCGCCTCTTCGATCGCTTAGTATCACCATAGTAAAATTATACTGTGGTATCACTGAGTTTGAAACGCGGGTCTGGCACTGTGAATGGCGCACTACCTAACGAGTTTTCGCATGTTTTTCGTGATAGTGTAGATTTGTAATGGTATTTGTTACGGTTTCTATCTTTCTATTGATTTAATTGACTTTTTATTTAGTAATTAGTTTATAATAGACATGAAAATATGAGTTATTCAACAAAATCTGTGATACAGAATAGAGTTTATGTTTAAATAGTGTTTAAGTAAATAAAGGTCTCATTAATTGTATAATTTAATTTTTTATTTATTAACACGTGTATTTGTATGTTATGTAACGTTAAATGCGTAATAACTGAAATTATTAAAACCGTTTCTTCAGACCGTCAACCTGAACAACTTTCACTATGGGACCAACCCTAAAATCGCGAAAAAACATCAGCTATTTCATACAAAAATGAAAATGTCAAATTGTATGAAATTTCTTTTTTGCGATTTCAAAGTAGGTTCCTTAATGAAAGTCTGCAAGTTGTTCAGATTGTCCGTCTGAAGAAATGGTTTTCAGGTTATGCGCACTTAACACTACACCCTATATAATAAAAGCTGGAGCCACCCCAATTATAAACACCAGGAATCGCCACTGATATACGGTCGAAATGAAAATCTCCTTCTTTTTTGAAAATAATAACATGTCAGTTAAAAATAATAACATGGCCTCGCTGTTAAAATCAAACGTTAGACGCGGAGAGTTGGAATCCTTAATATTAATGAAATTAAATTTAACTTGTGTTCCACACTAGATTTTCCCTGTTTTGATTATATAAATAAAATAACGCTGGTTGAAATACAAAATCTAGCTTATTTTCGTGGCTTTTTGTTAATTTAAAAACAATACGATACGATCTTGGAAAATCGAATGAGATCGATTCAATGTCATACGATTCAGATCGTGAATCGATTCACGGGGTTGCGATCCATTACGATCCAAAAAATCGATTCAAAACAAAAAATCGGGCATCCCTAGTTTAAAGCTTACGGCATTCCACTATTAATGAATTCGCGCGGAACGTTTCGCGGCGAATTCTTCCCTTCTGGCCGTGCTTCTGGACAAGGAGAGGATTTCGGTTCCAAGTCAATATCCAGTTAATTTGATTGTATTACTTGATAATCTTTTCTCTCTTTTCAACCGTTGAAAATTTCCAGTTCTAGGCAGCTGTAGCGCATGGCTCACCCATTCTAGTTTATACCTCTATGGAAAAAATCGCAGTGAGGGTAGGCATACAGTAAGTGAAGAAAATAGGCACATCATAGGTTAATTTATTTAATTATAATTAATAAATAATGTTACTTTATCTAAGTTGTGTCAGATATTCAATTGTCTCCATTTGGGTAGCTTCCAAAATTTGTAAAGTATCATACTCGCTATCCAGCTGCTCCAGAATCATTGTCTTGTCACTGATTTCTGCCTGGATGAAAAAAAAGTTAAGTACCTACTGCGAAAGTGAGCACGTATGTTTGTTTGTTTCGTTACACTTTTCACTAATGGAAATATATGTTATCCATACTTACTAATATTATAAACTAGCTGTTGCCCGCGGCTCCGCCCGCGTGGAACTCAGTGTGTCACAAAGTTATTCCTGCGTTAATCCCGACCCCACACATATTAAGACACACTCTACACATCTTAAGAACAGTTGATTTTTTACTACGTTTTAGTCATACCGTACAAAAATCCGTTATGTAGATCTTGAGAAAATCGATAAAAAGACTAAGATATAAACGTCGGGGTTTTTTCATTCCAAACTATTATATTTTTAAACTACATTGGTAGTTTTTCATTCGGGTGCCAAAACATAAAGACCAGCTAAAGCGATGCTGACCCTCGAAAAAGCAACATAAAGTTGATCATGAGAAAAAAAGCCGGTTCGATTCCCGATATACATATGTATAGATATCCCGATATATAGATATTAATGAGCCCGCGACTTCATTCGCTCATGGAAGCTTTTCCCGCGTAAATCTCGATCCCGCGGAAGTCCGGAACAAAAAGCAGCTTATATAATGCTCCATAACCTCCTCTACCTCCCACTGAAAGTCCCATAAACATCTGAACCCACGACCTCATTCCCGGGTATGAGTTTTTACCGCGTGAATCCTAATCCCGCGGGAATTCAGGGATAAACAGTACCCTATATGTTGCTTCAAAACTTCCTCAATCTCCTAGTAAAGGTCGCATAAAAATTTAAGCCCGCAATTACGCGCAGGAGTTTATTCCGCGTAACTCCAGATCCCGCGGGATTTCCGGGAAGACAGACTTGTTAGTTTTATATTAATGTTTGTTTAGAAGCTATTTATACCCCATACGCGAAGAAGGTTTTCCCGCGTAAATTCCGATCCCGCGGGATTTCTGGGATAAAAAATATCCTATATGTTAATCTAAGTTGCCCTCTATGTGTGTGGCAAATTTCATGAAAATCGGTTCATTAGTTTTTGCGTGAAGGAGTAACAAACAAACAAACAAACAAATACACAAACTTTCACATTTATAATATTAGTAGGATGTGAAAGTGTGTTTGTTTGTTTGTTTGTTTGTTGTGACTCTTTCACGTCGAAACATGGCTATTATATGGTGTGGTTTATGTGTGTGGGGATAGTTAGGAGGGTGGAGAGTGACGTAAGCTACTTTTTACCCCGGAAAAACATCTCATTCCCATGGGAAGATCGATGTTTTGTTAGTTGCTAGATATTTATTTCCGGACTAGAGAACCGCCCGCGCTTCGCTTCGGGACCCGTAGGTCACAGCCGCGTAGGTCACGCTCCCGTAGGAATTTAGGCTAAAAAGTAGCCTACTACTCGCTCTAGGGGTGTCTCTCGCGGCCCGTTAAAACGGGCCGGTCCTTGGGTTGGGCCCTAAGGCCCTTGGTTGTCCATCTGTGGTTAACCAATAGGTCAAGTCCGGTGAGTGCCGGCCTTTTTACAGACCACAGAGTCTTAAACGGGATGGGGTTTATCTTCGCGCCGCCCAGGCGATCGAGGCCCTACCGGGTGAATCCCGCTGGTTGGAAGCCCAGCAGGAGCCGATCAGCGCCGGGCGATGACTTACGAAGCCCCAGTATCAGTCAGTGCTAGGCCCGTCCCGCGCAACCAGCGAATCGCGTGGAAAGGCCCAGCGGTCCGGTGGACGGGCGTGGAGTGGCGCCAGGTCCTGCAGATGCGGGAACCGCGACGCGTCGACACGCCCGAACATGTTGCGTGCCAATCTCTCGATGAAGTAATCCAGGCTCTCGACTCGAAGGTCCCTCTGGATGACTGTGTTCCTCACGTACCTCGGCGCACCAGTCAGCAGGCGGAGCGCAATCGCCTGAACCGCGCGCATCCTCTTGCGCTGCGGTTCGCTGGCGAGCGCGTACCACGCCGGTGCCGCGTACGTGAGGCGGGATCTGATGTAGATCTTGTAGACCCCGAGCTTCAGTCCGAGAGGGAGGGCGAGGAGAGCACTGGTTTCTGCCATCGCGCTCCTGGAATTCGCGACGGCTTTCGTAACCTCGTGGCTTCATCGAGAGTCTTCCGTCGATTTTGCCCGCAGGTATTTGGCCTGTGGGACCCATTGTATATCTTGTCCGTGAAGCTCCAGAGTAGGGTCCCACTTATTGAGGTATCCTATGTTCACGGCCTGCGTCTTTCCGACATTCACCGACAGTCTCCACGCGGCGAGCCATTCGGGGAGGGCATCAAGCGCACGCTTCATCTTGACGATGGCGTGGGTTCTATTCAGCGACGTGGTGATGTACGCCACGTCATCGGCATACAGGGCAAGCGACGCCCCCCTGCCGCCGGGATGTCGTCGGTGTAGCAAGCGTAGCAGACCGTGGACAGGCAACTCCCTTGCGGGACGCCGGCTGCGATTGGACGCTCGGTGGATTCGGCGTCTTCAATCACTACTCTGAAGCTTCTATTTTCGAGGAAACTGGAGATCACCTTAACGGCACGCCGGGGCGCCGACGACTGCGAGATCTTGTAGAGCAAGCCGTCGTGCCAAACACGGTCGAACGCCTTTTCCATGTCGAGGAATACTGCACACACGCGTTCTCTCTTATTCAGAGCCGCGGTAACGGTGTAACAGCACCCTCGACAACTGAAGAGTCGTATTGTGTTCCGGCCGGAACCCGAATTACTCCGGTCTGGGGGCAATATGCGGCGCTAGGTGTCGCAGCAGGAGCTTTTCGAACACCTTGGATAGGGTGGGAAGCAGGGTGATTGGCCTATAGCTCTCCGGCTTCAGCCTGTTCTTCCCCTGCTTGGGCAGCATTATGACCCTCCCCGACTTCCAGGCCTGCGGGAAGGTCCCGGTGCGAAAGATCCCGTTAAAAAGGCGCGTGGCTGCTCCGATCGTCCTCTGAGGGAGATGCCGCAACGCTCTGTTCGTGATCCCCGTCAGCACCGGGGGCCTTGTTGGGAGGGAGCTTCTTGATGGTGCGCTGCACCAAGCCGGGAGAGATGACGATTGGGTCTTCTTCGGGAGCTATAGGCAGTGCAAAGTTCCAGGTGTTCCTCCCAGCTCTCAGTCGCGTGTGCATCTAACTCGGCCTTGAGTTGGGCTGCGGTCCGGTTGACTCCTGCCAGCGTTTCTGCAGGCTGCTGAGGTGATAGGGGAGAGGTGGAAGTTTCCCCGGAGCTTTCTGCTCTCTGCTTGCAGCTTGCAGTGCATTCTGCTCGCTGACAGTGAGCTCAACCGCTAACTGGTCAACGTCCGCATCCGTGCGGACAGGCTGAGTTGGCGTGGTGATCTCCAGTTGCTTCTCGAAGGTTGTCCAGTCCATAAGGCGACGGGGCCTTGGCAAGACTCTGCTGGGTTCCTTCGCCAGGAATAACAGGACAGGAACATGGTCGGACCCCATACTGTCCTGTAGCGTCTCCAATCGTGGCTGGCAATGGTGGCCTTGGTACACCGCTATGTCCAGAACGTCCGATGAGTGTCCCGCGTAATCTGGGAAGTGCGTCGGGGAATCCGAACCACAGACGGTATAGCCGTGCTGTTCAGCGGCATCAAAAAGTAGCCTTCCACTTCTGTTGGCAGCTAGGTTATTCCACCCTGGATGCTTGCAGTTCCAGTCGCCCCCGCCCACCACCGGTGTCGGTGAGTCCAGCAACTTGCGGACATCAGCCAACAGGATAGTGCCAGCGGGGGGGCGGTACACTGAATACAGCCGGAGCGGGGAGTTCTCGAAGCAGAGCTAAAGTAGCCTATTACATTTGCCTATGACTTAAGTAAATTATATGTAGTATTTGATAGCGTGATTCAGAACTTGCAAATGAACTTTAATAACGCCATCTATTGACAACTCTGAAAATAAATATCTAGCAACTAACAAAACATCGATCTTCCCATGGGAATGGGATGTTTTTCCGCGGTAAAAAGTAGCCTACGTCACTCTCCACCCTCCTAGCTATCGCCACACACATAAACCTTACCATATAATAGCTTTGTTGCGACGTGAAAGCGTCACAAACAAACAAACAAACAAACAAACACACTTTCACATTTATAATATTAGTAAGGATGTTGCTAATAGATGGCGTTAGTAAAATTCATTTGCAAGTTCTAAATCACGCTATCAAATACTACATGTAATTTACTTATGTCATAGGCAAATAATCTGATGTTCCAGTATAATATCATATAATAGGCTACTGTGTAGCCGAGATTCCTACGGGAGCGGGCGAGCGGGACCTACGCGACTGTTACCTACGGGTCCCGAAGCGAAGCGCGGGCGGTTCTCTAGTGTGTAATAGTCCATTTATTGAGGTAGGCTATAATCATCACGGGTGTGACCTAAAGGAGTGGAGCAACAACTCTCCGAAAGCGAAGCGAAGGCGACTACTTAATAATATTAATATGTTGCTGGACGACGTCTGCCGGGTCCACTAATATACGATAACTGTCAAGTGAGTCGAAAAATAATCAGCCTTCTGAGTTTTCTACTAAGGGGCTGGATCCCCGCAGCGAAGCGAGGGTGGGTTTACTTGTCTTAACATAATTATTATAGTATTATAAAATAGTACAGGGGTGTACCTATCTCTAAAAAAAGTCTTACGAATCTTACGATGATACTTAAATTACGTATTGTGCCGCAAGTGGAGCAGTAGCATAATCGGATCAGCCTGAAAAATTGTCAAGAGCATGTGGTACAGAGAAGGTAAAGTAGTATATGTATAGTACCACAAATTAGATATAGTACGCAATATTCCACCATTACATAATGAACATCTGACCTCTCAGCTCTCAGCTCTCACTATTGTCTTGTAAAGCTCATTGTTTTGTTAGTATCTTTGTTGTTTGTAATATCTTTAGTTGTAGCATTTATTGGTAGTTTCTTGTACAATAATAAAGTCTTACATAAGTTGTAATTACTCATTTTAATCCATTAATTTGGAGAAGAATAGTCGCCCTCGGAAAATACCAACGGGGCGGCTACATTTTTTTTTCTCCTAAACCGTTCAAAAAACCACTTAAAATAGTGTGACAACCCTGGTGTAGGTAGATCCTTCGCTAAACCGGAAGCAATAAATAACAAGGGCATGTCAAGCGAACAATAGAACAATAGACGTGGCCTTGTCGCGATCGTCTCGGCAGTAGACGCTACGACGTTTGGACCTTATGTCATTCGTCATAAGGTCGAAAGTCGATTGCAAGGAATATACTAGAATCTTATTCCATCAACTGCCGGAACATTCTAGAATGGTGCGTGAGTGGTATAATAGGGGCACTCGGTCGACTGCGTGGCATTCTAGTTTCGGAACCGAAACCGGGAAGAATAAGCGATACCTACGAGCGATACCAGCGAGAAGTGAAGTGATTTCTACGGGCGATACGAGATCGACTAGTGTGTTTACGAGTACGTGCATAGTGTTTTGGTGTGTACGAAGTGTAATTTTGTATCGACGATTACAAATAAAGTCTTTGTGGTACATTTTGGCACATACATTTTCTCGTACCCAGTAAGTACTCCTGACACGTAACAATATCATAAACTCATTGAACATTATTGGCCGATAGTTTAAATGTAATAGGACATTCCCGCGTTTTATTTAAAGGTTAAACTTGAACATTGCTTACTTGTAGTTTAGCCTGTTCACTTTCTCTTTCTTTTTTTATGGATTTCAGCAAATTCATAGATCCCATTGCGGCCATTTTTTGCTTCTCTACATTATCGCCTAACTCTCGTAACATTTCTAGCAAAGAGTTAATGGTTTTCCCAAAATCTTGTATTTCTGAAATGTAGAATCAGCAGTTATAATTATTATTTTAACTATTGAATTACAGTTTATGTTCATTGTATTATTGTTGCGGTGCATTGTTATGCATTTCCCGTGAATGTGGTTCATATGCCTTCATAGCATCTTTTATCTTATTTTGATTCATAAAATTGGGCCTTTTTGAAAAAAAATATTTAGCTAGAACCCAGTGTAAGGATAAAACATCCATGAGCTCAATGAATGACCTACTGCGTGGTCTAAATCTACATACTGTATACTAAAACGTGTAGAAAGGAGAATGGGCACTTTTGTATGGGGTGCGTCGTCCCAACCCTTGCAACAAGTTGCGACTTGTATAAACATGTTGTCTTGAGACCATTAAATTATTTTGTATACTATGTATATATTATATTATACTATGTATATAATTACTGTATGCAGGTAAAGAGTTATTTGCATTCCAATCTTTTAAAAGTTTTGTAATGATTAGGCCTTATTTTACAAAATACGTGTTACGAAACACACATGATTTATTATTTTCTCGTTTCTAATACAATACATGATTGTAGTTACATGATTAAATATACATGACATGTTCATTCAAAAGTTAGTTTACAATGAATGTTGCGTATGGTTTTTTTTATAGCCTGAAGTGCAGACCTAAGTGCAGACGAGCCACCTGATGGTAAGTGGTCATCGTCGCCCAACGACACGAGCAACACCAGGGGAATCACCAGTGCAACGCCGGCCCTGAAGGAGAACTCTTTTTACACCTTTCTTGAAGAGCCCCATGTCAAAGCGCTCTGGGAATACCTCGGAAGGAAGCTCATTCCACAGCTTGCAGGTTCGCGGCAAAAACGATCGAGAAAAACGGACCGTAATCGTGCGCCACGAATCCAAGCGATGTGGATGAAACTTCAATCTTCGGCGAGTGGTGCGATGATGGAAGGGGGAAGTTGGCACCAAATCGAACAATTCCTCGGAGCACTCACCATTGTAAAGTCGGTAGAACACGCAGAGACATCCAATGTCTCTCCTAAGACTTAGATGTTCTAACCTTTGAGTGATTCGTGGGTTGTTGACAACTCGGACTGCGCGATTTTGTCTATGGCGTCAAATGGGCTAAGCTGATATTGTGGCGCCCCTGCCCACAGGTGAGAACAGTACTCCATGTGAGGCCTGACTTAAGCATTATAAAGCATCAACAAGTGCCCCGCAGTGAAGTAGGTACTGCTTCGCCCGGTTCAGGAGGCCAAGCTTTTTGGAGGCCAACTTGGCCTTAGTTTCCAAGTGACACCGATACTGCACGTCGCTCGAAATGTCAACATCTAGAATCTACACACTTTTACTAACGGTGAGCGCGGTACCCTGGAATTGTATCGCTTTGACAAATGGGGTTTTCTTAGCGGAAAATGCGCAAACTTGTGTCTTCATGGGGTTGAAATCGACTAAATTAAGTCGACCCCATTCCGAGACTTGCTCCAGAGAGTTCTCGACTCCAGACACAAGTTTGATTCTGCTATCCACCACATGTGACCGAGAGGCATTTGCAGGGCCTGTATAATAGGCATCTCCCGTGCTGTCATCTGCATAGCAATGAATGCTGATTGCACGCTCCAGCATGTCATTGATATGCAGAATGAACAGGGTAGGAGACAGCACAGACCTTTGGGGAACACCAGCATTTATAGGTTTCAAATCTGAGCAACAACTGTCGACGACGACCTTAATATGTCGCTCAGAGAGAAAGCTGGCTACCCAACTGCACAACCTCTCGGGGAGACCGTATGATGGTAACTTCGCGAGAAGAGCCCTGTGCCAGACCCGGTCAAAGGCCTTAGCGATATCTAGGCTAACTGCCAGTGCTTCCCCGTTGCTGTCTAGGGCTTGAGCCCACCGGTGTGTTAGATAAACGAGAAGATCGCCAGCTGAGTGACCATGGCGAAAACCATATTGTCGATCGCTGATCAGTTGGCGATCCTCCAGATATCTAAGGAGCTGTGTGTTGATGACACGCTCACAACAGACATGAGTTTGATTCTGCTATCTTCCACTTATGACCGAGAGGCATTTGCAGGGCCTGTATAATAGGCATCTTCCGTGCTGTCATCTGCATAGCAATGATTGCCGTTTGCACGTTCAAGCATGCCATTGATATGCAGAATAAACAGGATAGAAGACAGCACAGACCCTTGGGAAACACCAGCGTTTATGGGTTTCAAATCTGAGCAACAACCGTCGACAACGACCTTTATATGTCGCTCAGACAGAAAGCTGGCTACCCAACTGCATAACCTCTCAGGGAGACCGTAAGATAGTAACTTCGCGAGAAGAGCCCTGTGCCAGACCCGGTCGAAGGCCTTAGCGATATCTAGGCTGACTGCCAGTGCTTCTCCATTGCTGTCTAGCATTGGTGCGTGAGATAAACTAAAAGAACGCCAGCTGAACGACCGTGACGGAAACCATACTGTCGATCATTGATTCATTATATAGTGTCATTATATAAGTATTTTTTATCTGTAACCCTATAAAGGGTAAATAAAACGTGTGATTTTTACAAAAACATCATACGAAGCGCGCTAACATACTGATTTACATAAAAAAAATAACTAAAAACGTGCATTTTTCTTCATCACAGAATAGGCTATATCTTTTTTCCTGCACTAGATCCTGACTTGCTGCCAGCTGCCATACAAAAAGTTTTGGTTATTCTTTAGTATCCTGCTGCACGATTTCTTGGATAAATTTGGCTTTAATCAATAGGTATTGATGCCCCGAATCATAATCTAATTGCTTTTTGTGCGGAAATGCATAGTTTTTTTTTATCTTAATTTAAAGTTTTTAAGGTTATGTATAAAATTTGAAGACAAATATTGAGCGTATTTGGGTGATTTTGTGCTTCTGATAGATATTGATGGCTCCAATCATAATATAATCGCATTTTGTGCGGAAATGTGTCGTTTTATTTTAATTTTATTTTTTAGTTGTTATTTTCAAAACATAACACAAATATTGAGCAGTTTACAGTTACAGATCTACCTTCAAAGTTTAAAAATAAATCTTGAAAACGAGGGTATCCGTGATTTTTACGTTGTGCTATGTCAACTATCAATTCGTGCCGGCAATATGCTATAAAAAAATGTCGAGGGAACCCCGCTGTGCGGGGTTCCCCTTTTTTTCTTGAGTTAAACTGTCAACCTAACGAACCTAACCCAACCCGTCTGTTTGAAAAGTTTCTATTTGTTTCTTTTAAGGCGGGGGGCTTAGCCCCTCGCCACCCACTATTCGGGGGCTTCGCCCCCGAAACCCCCCCGCCTTCCCTCTTTTTTAACGGATCTATAGCTCAATATTTGTCTTCAAATTTTATAAATAACCTTAAAAACTTTAAATTAAGATTAAAAAAAACTACGCATTTCCGCACAAAATGCAACTAGATTATGATTCGGGGCATCAATACCTATTGATTAAAGCCAAATTTGTTCAGGAAATCGTGCAGCAGGATACTAAAGCCAACCCAAAGTTTTTATGACATACATCATAAAGTGTTACAATACTTGGGACGAAACCGCCCATTCTCCTTTAAAATTTTCACCAGCTTTGATTAAGTTCTGGAGTGCCTGATAAAATACTGCTCCAAAAAATTTACATACCCAGTTATATTAATTGTAGCTTCAACAATATCGTTGTAAATCTATCAGATACGTACTTGTTTCATATTCCTTACATGTATTTTTTAAATCTTCGGTATCCTTTAATACAGACGTATCTAAAACTCGTATTTTATTAATATCATCGTAATACAAATGAGCCTTTTGCAGTTCTTCAGCCATTGATATATTTATGAAAGCTTCAAGAACACAAACGTGTTATGATTTTCCCAAAAGAAATCGATAACGTAGGTAATATTCCTATCTCTATGGATAAAACATTGTATATTTTATTTATAAACGTTGCCTAGCAACTAAAGTAGTGTTTACCGTACTTTATGAGCGATTAGCGAGTAGCGAGCAACACGCTATGGCAACACGTGGCAACACATAAGTCTATACTCTATTATTTGACTGACATTAAATTTGTACATTGTACTACTCAAACTCGGACTCAATGGTTCTTTAGCTAGCCTGTGTTACTGCCATTAACTCATATATTATATAGTCTTTGTTTATTTCAATCAAATGAAACAAAAGAAAATTCATCTATCACAATGGACTTAATATAACAGGACTGAGCACTCGCAGCTGAAAAACGAGCCGAGTGAGATAGTTACAACAGGGCAGGGGTCCCTGTGTCCCTTTCTAACAGGGTGACAATAAGATTTTATTATTGTGAGATAAATTCAATCTTGCAATATTTCTACGGGTGTGCTAACAGATACATGAATTTGATATTGGTATGAGTTGAGAGACGTAGCCAGGGTTTAGTATGAACGTTTGAAACCATTTTGAAATCCAGGTAACGCGTTTTAAATTAATAACGACGAAAATAAATTTCCCAAAAATTGCGTATTACGATTGACATTTCTTGTCAATTTGATCTCGATTAAGAGGAAGGTAGCACAAAACTAATTCTACCTAAATCTACAAAAATAACGTATTACGGTAGACAATTATTGTTGTCAATTTGGTCTAGAATAAGAGGGTAGATTATCTAAAACATGGAAGGTAGGTAGCACAAAAATTATCAATGTCGTTCCGTCAATACTGTTATTACGTGAATGTGCTCTCTCTTATTTTTTTTTAACCGAGTCAATCCTTTTGTGGCAGAGGATGGGACTCATACGCAGAAGATTGAATGATTGATTATGAGTGATAGAAAGATTAAGAGGTTTTTTAAAAAACAAAATTACGACAACTTACCAAATTTTGCTGATGTGGTAGTTTGTGGCGAAGGAATATAATACAATTGATAATTTTGTTGGTTTTCATTTCGTTATTGTGATTAAAATCATGGCGGGGGGCTTCGCTTCTTTGTAAGACATCATAAAAAGGATCATACAATTAAAATGGAGGAACATTGAATTTAAACGCATAGTAAACATTGAAAAAGCAATTGTAGCTATATTTGTGTGTTTGTATGTGTGTTTGCCCTTAGAAGCTCGAAAACATGGCTTTCACGGTGTTTTACGATGTATTATGATTTCTCGAAAAAATCATAACTCGGAAATTATATCTCCACTCACCCCCCCCCCCCCCCCACTTCCAACCCCAAACGCAGGATAGATCTATAGCGCAACCCTTTCTGCTCCTAGTTTAATATAAACATATAGGTATTGAAGTATATCATGAGCAATGGGCTCAAGGATTAAGGGCGCTTTTAGTGTCATGCGGATTTGCTCACGCACGCGGGATTGGCTCGCATGCGTAGCACCCGCAAAGAACAATTTCATATATGAATTTATTATAAAGCGTGATAAACGCACGCGGGGCGTCATCCCGCAGCGGGGCATCCGCATGCGTGAGCGTCCCTACAACTTTACTGCCTGTATTGTACTTATCGTCTACGCAACCCGTTACGCAACCCGCAGAAGACTGAAACTTAAACTGCGTATGATCCGCAGCGTGAAATTTCACGCATGCGGGCCAATCCCGCGTGCGTGAGAAAATCCGCATGACACTAAAAGCGCCCTAAGAATGAATGAAAAAATTAATAAAACCAAAACTATCTATCTACACGATATCGATTTTATTAATTGATCTTTTAAATTAAAACTGCATACGACTGAAATTTTTGTAATTTTGCTTCACGTGTATACTGCTGAGCCATTTTTGTCGCATTTCTTCATTTATTGGGAAACTGGAATAATAGCACAATAGTAAGAACCTTACTCAAACACATAATACAAGAATTTATAATTGAGGCGTCTAGTTTCAAAACCCGCTAAAATGGAATTCTATAAAAATTAAGCTAATGGTTGCAAAATAATTCTTATGTAATTACTAGTTATCTAAATAAACAAAACAGTTCACAGTAAAACTTGCTCAAACCTTTCAAAAACGTATTTCAAAATAGACATTCGTTGCAAACTCCGCTAAAATAGCATTGATTCGTTTCAATATCCGCTAAAAACGAACGAACCAATCACGGCACGACATTCGAGTCACGTGACAGCTCAAACAGTATGGCGGGTTTTGGTAAACGGTCGAAGGGTAGTCATGGTTCTTTATCAATTAAAGTAATTAAAAATAGGTGATTTATTGCAATATATTCAAAATTGTAATCCTAAAGATACCCGAAAAAAGTTATGCAATATAACAAAGTCGAGACGCACGATGAAGGAAGCAAAATGCTACGTACAAATCGGACAAAACATACTTCTGCATGGCGTTTAAAAGTGTTATGCAAAATGTTGCAAAGTGATTGATTTTTTTTCGTACTTCATAATATGGCTACGTGGATTTTAATGGTTTTGGGGTTTTTCAAATCCCGATTTTAATTCAATATTTCACAAATATTAGGTATAAATTGAGTATTTTGAAGATTTTTTGTTTATACTGTGAAAATGTACTGAAAATAATTTTATAACTTTGCCAAACCTCTGAATCCAGGGACTATGAATTAATCTTCATAAAAACTGTTGAACTGTATTTCAAAATGCACAAATAGAAATAAAATAGAAAAGTTAAAAAAATAATTTACCAATTTTTTTTTATCTTTGTTGGTAAGTTTGTGACCCCATTACTCTGTGTTGGGAAAACCGATGATTCTTTATTTCTTTGAAAGCTGGTACTTTTGGTATAGTCCCATATAAATTTGAGCAACATCTGACGAGTAGTTTCGAATTAACTTAAATAATGTGTAAGGATGTTTTGTAGTGTGTATTTATGGTTTTTAACTTTTTTACTTTTTACCGAGTGTTTAGATTTTTATGATTCTCTTTTTATTTCAAAGCTGGTACTTGCATTGTGGTCTCATATAAGTTTAGGCGGCATCTGACTAGTAGTTTTTGAATTATCCTTAATAATTTTTATGTATGTATGTTACCTCATATCTTACTACTTAGAGTTCCGATTTTGATCATTCTTTTTTTAATCGAAAGCTGCTGCTTTATGCTAAGTCCCGTAAAAATTACTCATAAACTACTCGTCTGACGGACTGTGACAGACCGGATTTTTACGGGACATAATTTCAAGCCCCAGCTTTCGAGGAAATAAAGAATCATCAAAATCGGTTTCCAACACGAAGTTATGGGGTCACAAACTTACCAACAAAGATAAAAAAATAAAAAAAAGATCGGTAAGTTAATTTATTTTTAACTTTTCTATTTGTGCATTTTGAAATACAGTCCGACAGTTTATACGAAGATTTATTCATAGTCCCTGGATTCCGAGGTATAATATTATTATACCAAAATTGTTGATAGATAAAAATCCCACATATTCAAATTTCAATGAAACTAAAATTTATCAACGTTACCACATGTGGAATAGACCATCCACATGACAAATTTTATCCGTATCAAAACCCGCCAAAATAAATAAGGTTCATTTCAAATCCCTCCATAACCAAAAGTTCACAACAAAACCCTCTAAAACAAAAACATTTTTAGTTACTGATTCATCATTATAGCTGTTTTGAATTATGTTTAGTTGTTTATGTATTTGTAAACGTCTAATTAGGCTTTTAAAATGATTGGTTTCCTATATTATAAGTTACAACTATTTGAAGTATACATTTATTTTTTGTTTCCTGAACATTTTGTTAAAAGTGTTTTAGCGGGTTTTGAAACTAGACAACAGAATTCATGGTCACCACAGTTGTTAGATTCACAAAAATGTCAAATCATCGACTTCATGATGACATTCATGCGCTTTAACGGGTTACCATTAGAAAAAAAATAGGATAAATATTTTATATTTATATTTTCTTTTTGGAATTTATATACCTACAGCGAAATTAATGCAATTATAATACGGTGACTTAAGCTTGTTAAATTAACAATAATACACATGTGTTTCAACACTTTCAACCAAGTTTTGAAAAACAAAATTTTTGTTCAAAAATATTTTTTAAGCTTGCAATATGAAAGAACGAGACACAGGGACCCCTGTTGTGGCTATCTCTCTCGGCTCCGATTAGCCTCTGTGTGCGGCGCAATAGAAAATATACTTTAACGTTTTGTAATTTGGTTCATTTTCGTAAATACAAATTTTCGGAGTTATCAGTCCTGTTATACATTTCTATCACTCAAAAATCAAATGGATGTAAATGTAACAAATTTAATATAATGTAATCAAATCAAAATATAGGTTGTAGGTTGTTAGTTATTTGATTTATAGTGTTTATGTGACGGTTTATTACAAGAATTGTAAGAATAATCAATCACATTTGCAAGTTTTTAGTACATCGTAGTATCTTTTGCTTTTTGTTGAAATCTGGTTTAGAAGTTTATTTACTTTGTATGCAGTTCACCTAATTTTTAAACAGATTACAATTCACAATCGTTTGTGACATTTATACTGTAAGTTTTTTCTTTCGTATATAATAATATTCTATGAATGTTGTTTAGAAATAATTATAGTTAATTTGAATTTCTTTGTCAGAACATAGTGAATATGGAGGGTCTTAGTCAAAATGAGAAGATAATCTGGAATTCCTGGCAGCAGAAGTCACCTAGAGATGTGGTCAGAGAAGCCGCTGCAAAAGGCACTCATATAAAATTAGCTATCAAATATCTTATGAATAAAAACACTTGGAATGAAGAAACTGCTAAGGATTGGTTTTTAGCAGAGGTTTGTTTCATTTAGATACTTAAAATAATAACAATTGGCTTATATCACCACCACATTGGTAGCACAGAGGCATCAGGCTATTAGTTTGGTGGTATGGTTTCATGTAAAGCTTACATTTAACTCAGTTTGAAAGCTGCCTGTCATGTTTTACCTGGAGACCTAGATCCAATACTTTCCTTCTCATTTATACCTTTGATGTTGTTACTATCCATGGAAGACTGTAGACACTTATATTCAGAAGGTATATTGCTTCTTGGTTATTTTCATAAAAATACTACCTGACATTAATTTCCAGGTCAAAGCATGGACGATACAACTTCTCAACAGAAAGCAAATATTTAAAGTACTTCATATAATAAATAAAGTAGATCTGAATCCTGAAGAATATTTGATGGAACTTGCTCAAGTCTCACCAAGTATTGAATACCGGGACTTCATAGTGAGTCACTTAGAAAAAATCTCTAAAGATATTAAAACTGAAAATGTAAATAAATGGCAGGACTTTAAGAGACATTGGCATTTACTTCGTTATCTAGAAAAGTCTTTTGAAGTTGACGGCACATTTAAACAGAACAAAGTGTTTGGAACTGGATCAAGTAAAGTATATGTTAATGAAAGTGAGATAAAAGAGTTAACAATAGAAAAGATACAAAAGTATCCTCCAGATTGGAAAAGTGTGGTTGCAACTGCTCTCTTTTTTGACACATTTGGTAAGAGATAATATTTTTTAGTATTATAATGTTATTGTGTATCATGAAGCAAATATAGAGAGGAGACAGCCTAAGCAACTGTGCACTGTAACTCAACTAGGTCCTGACGTCATCACAGTGGGCGTGGCCTTAAGTCAGTCTACTGACGGCGCTCACCAAATAAATTTCTACTTGACGTTAGATGGCGACACTTTGTATCAGGGGAAATAAAAATGCATAGGTACGTAGAGCTAACAATTACTATATCTTGATAATCATACGTACTGAAATTCGTCCTACATTAATTCCTAAAGAATTATTTTTCTAGTTTTTATAATCATTTTGTAAACAGCGCCAGTTACAGTGCACAGTTGCTTAGGCCGTCTCCTCTCTATATTTGCTTCATGTTTTATACCCACATTATGATTCCCATTTTAATTGAACACTGACATTTTAATCATCATAATACACAATAAATATTAAAGTAAATATATACATCCTTACTAATATTATAAATACGAAAGTGTGATTGTTTGTTTGTTCTTCTTTCACATCACCATACGGCATACAACAATATTATGGTATATTTTTTATGTTCGGATAAAGGCTACTTTATCCCACAAAAAACATTTCATCTCTCTCTCAGCAGATAGAATTATATTTAAACTTTACCTATTAGTAAGTAAAGTTAAAAATATCTGGCCGTTTTCCCCCCAACAATCAATCACTGCCCATTCAGTAAGAAATGCGCATACTGCTAACAAGTTCAGCTCTAAGCTAGGATGATTGATCACTGCTACTTAAAATACATAATTATGTGCAAAATTACAATAGGGTACTTTCCGTAATGAAAAATAAACTATGAAATTTGATAAAATTAAAAATTTATGTAGAAATACTTTAATATTCTGATTTTAAGTCATAAAAGCACATAATTATTTTAATAAACAATATTAAACTTCGAAATTTTTAATCGGTATGTCACGTGAACTAAAACACGAGAGGCATTGGTGTGACGTCATAAAGGCAAACCTATTCCTCCAAGAACCAAACTGTCAGTTCAATTTCGTGCATAACAACTTGAATGAATGCCAGTCTTACATACAGTGCCACCAACTTATTTGACCCGGTAAGGGTGGCACTACTGTCTTGGTATATTTCTGACAACAGTATAACATTTGCATTAGTTCCAATTTTGGCCACCGGGTCAGATAAGTTTGTGGCACTGTACAATTTACCATTATTACGTCATCAAAATGGCTGACAAGTTCTGACAGCATTTTTCTGGAAATAAAAAAGAATTAATATTTTCTTTTATTTTAAGGCGAGAAAGCGTGTTTATTTTGCCTAAATATATTTTTTGTTGCTTTTTATTAGGAAAATCAAGTTTATTTTTCACTACCGAAAGTACCCTATTAGAAAGGAGCAATTTCATACTAATAATAATGCAAAATTGTGATTCAATGATTGTAAACACATAAGTTCAATCACAATGTACTGTCCAAATTACTCAAATGAATCATATTCTTCAATCATATCATCTATCTTCAATTTTATATCTATACATATAAAAAAAACTGTAACTGAACCCTGTCTGTACATGGAAAATATATTATTTAAAAAATATACACAAGAGAACCCAAAACAATGTTTTTTAATTTTGTCTATTTGTCTGTATCTCTTTATGTCAATGTGTTTGTGCACTCTAATCTCAGAAACGGTTGACGAATTTTTATGGGTGGAGTAACATATTATTAGGCTTCTTTTTATCTCGGAGTTCCCGCGAGATCGGGATTGACGCAGGAGAAACTCCTATGCACAAATGAAGTCGCGGGCACAACTACTTAATATTATTTTTACCTAGTGAACACCCTTGCTTTGCTTTGGGAAGCTTGAATATCTTCCCAGGTTTGCATTATGATTCATCGCAGCTTTTCAGTTATATTTCTCAGTATGTGGTGCTATAAATGCATAAACAGTTTATCCCATGATACAATGTTAGTATTAATGTAATGAAATTTAATTTGTTATAGAATTCACACTGTTGGACTTTTCTTCCCCACTACAAATGTGGAATTATTTAATTGGTCATAACAAGGCCATGATTTTGGTGCGTTGGATTAATGTGCAAATGTCTGAAGTAGTCCGTGACATGAACGCACGGTACCTCTTTTTCACGAATGAAAATTTTGCCAACAAGCTTCTCAATATTGATACAAAGGGCTTCCATTTAGACGTTCTCGAAGAGCTAGACAATATATTTCGCACATGGCCTATTACAAATGAAATGATGAAAATTGTTGCCAAATCTGAATGTTTTGTATACACAAAAATGTGTATTTATGACACTTTGTGTTCCTACGGTATTGTAGTTGAAGAGGATCAAAAGGAACTATGTCAAATTATTGCTAGACTAGCGCGGACTCAGAATTTGAAGCTCATTGATGAAATTTTTTCTGAATCGTGTGCTACAATAAGCAAGCAGGAATTTTATTTACAATTGGCCAAATATTGCGTGAAGAACAAGCTTTACAAAGTGTTAACAATGTGCGTTGACAGTCATATGTTGGAGACTGATTTGTCAAACATTGAAGAGGAAGCAAAGGACTGTATAGAGCTATGGCTGTTGTTCAAGAGTATAGAGCAAACGTCAGATAGACAGAGCCATGTGGTGCCTGTATACAAAACTTGCCAACAGATTGCCAATAAGAATATTGATGATTATATTTCCTCTAACCCCCACCTCGTTCTAGGCATGATCCTTCTAGACGATAATACGAGTCTGTTCGATATATTCACGAAGGAGGACTTCTTAGAATTCAAGGACTTTAAATTGCCAAACAAAGGTTATAGACATAAACTACCACATTTGAATAACGTTTTCAAAAAATATATCGATAATAATCTTGTTTATGAATGCAAGGATGTGAACGTCTATCAGTTGCTTTCTGGGTATCGTGGCTTGGATGTTTCAAAGATATTTGAATTTCAGCTTGTCAATCAAAGCCTAAATCAACTGGCAACTGACAAGGCGGACAGGCGCAGTCTAGGGAGCCTTCTATCTTCTGACGTCGAAATCAGAGCGGGCATAAAGACTTTGTCTCAGAAATCAATCGATATGCCAGACTTCGCCAATGAGAAGCTTATGAAAAGATTTGGATATGTGGCGAAGTTAAATCACGTTTATTATTTGAAACAGTATCGGCCGTGTAACGCGAGCCAGGCGTTCGTAGCCCAGCAATATCAGACTTACAATCGTCTTCAGGAGAAAAGCATTAAAAGTGCATGTTGTGAAGCTCATGCTTTAGCATTGCAGAACTGGTACGATCCTGCAATGGCGGCTTGTGCCGTGTCGTTTGTAGCCATGATAGGATGCAACCCTACAAGGTGCCGAGTGCACATGTCGGCGGCCCTAATGATCAAACACCACCTTACATACCGTCAAGGTATGAACGAAGATAAAGCCAACAAAATAATAAACGAGTTCATGGTCAAACTCGTTCAAAGCAATGAGGAAGCTGCGAAGACCATTCTAGAATATCTAGAAGAAATTACATTGACGAAACTTCATGAAATTCAAGAAAGGGATGGCCAATTCGATATGTCGGTAGTTTTGTACGAATCTCAGACAATGGTTAAATTTGCTGTGTTACATAATCTGCCATTACCTGAAAGGCAACTGAAGGAATTTGTTCACGACAATTCGTGGTTTAATTTTCTGCTCTTCGGAGATGTATTCCGGTACCCTTTGTCTCAAATGCTGCAACTCTCTCAGGAGTTTGAGACGAAATCCTATGCGGAGCATTTGAAATACATAATGTTGCACCGAAATGGTGAAGATGACAGAGACAGCAAATCTAGTTCCAGCAATGGACAAAGAAGAGTCAGAAGATTGAGCTCAGTGGATTCGGTAAGTTGAATAACTGGAAAAAATATCCAACTTCAAATTGATTTATCCATAACAATATGTACATGTCGTGGCCACATCGTAGATTTGCTCACATCATGAAATGATCGACTATATCATGAAATGGTCGCATTTCATGATATGTTCAACTGTCTATTGGCCACATCATGATGTGGTTTGAGCAGATCAATGATAAGAAATCGTTTCTCGATATGGGCAACTAAACGCGCGGCTTTTTCATGAAATGGTCAAGATTATTTTGATCATATCGTAAAGTAGTTACATTAATTACCGGTAGAGACGCTGCAAGCGCTATGTTTATGTGTAAAGATGGCGGCCGTTGGCGTAAATGTTGTTTCTCTTGTCAATTCGGCCTAGAATAAAAGAGTAGCAACAAAAATTGCTAATTGCAGAATACAATTCACGTCAATTGTTAAAAACGATTATCATTGAACGGAAGTATAAAAATTGAGTTGATTTTGGATATAAAACAAAGAATACTCATTTCCATTACTACTCAGTCAAATTCTTCAAGGTGTAGGTAGGTCGAATTGGTTACAGAACCGAATTAGCCTACCCCTACTCCACGTGGTCTTGTATGTCCTACCCCTAGTGTTTTTCAGAACCCGGAGGCGCGGAGGGAGGGCAGCCCCCGCCCGCTGTAACAAAACGCAGGCGAGCGTGGGTGTCTGTGCTTTGTTACGCAAGGGCGAAGGGGCTGCACCTTCCGCAGCGCCGGAGACGTCACGGTTCGAAATTATGCCCTATATTCCGCGTTTTTACGATCCCGCCAAACGTTGATGACCAAATCGTGAAACGTAGACGATTTTACGATCTGGCCAAACTGAGTTGACCATTTCATGATATGGTCGATCATTTCATGATGTGAGCAAATCTACGATATGGCCACGTCATACACATGAAATGGTCGTTACCTCGTAATTCTTTACTTCGTGTATCAATGTTTATGATAATTATTAATTCGAAAGCTGTTGCTTGTCATCTACATAATTATATCCATGTAAATTTGGGCAATATTATGCGAGTAATTTTCTCTCAGTAGAGTACCTACAATCGGTTAATTGATACAGTAAAGAATCAATACAGTCAGTAAAGTTCATTTTGAAGTCCGGTAATACTTTATAAAAGTTTACCACTTTACAAGAAGTTAACCTGTGTGTCAACCCACAGAACCCATCCCAGAGCTCAAACTTAACTTTAACCTTACGGGTCAAGTCATTAATCTGTCTCGCATCCCACAGAACCCATCCCAGTCAACAACCGACTCCACAGATCAAGTCATTAACCCGTCTCTCAACCCACAGAACCCATCCCAATCCTCGACCAGCGACCCCGCAGGCCAAGTGATGGGCCGCGAGCTGTGGGAGGTGGCGGCGGCGTGCCACGGGCCTGAGGACCCGCCCGCCGCGCTGCTGCGAGCCGCCTACCAGTACCGGGAGCCGCTGCTCGTGCTCGTCGCTACTTGCTATGAGGTTAGTGGTTATGTTGGGTTGGCGTCGTGTAAATTTAAAGGATGTAGGCACATGAGTTACCTAAACTGATCACCGTACTAAAGGCATTGCATTATGGACCAAGATAAAATATGTAGAATAAAAATTACATGTGCCAGCTTAATGACTTAAGATTCTGGCTATATATTTGGGGAAGTGTTAAGGTTTATCGACAGTTTAAACAGTTAGGCCCTTCTCACATTACGCTATTTATAAGCTACGCGACTCCGACGTAAAACACATTTCGCTGTCACGGACACTGCTCACTGACAGGATATGCATCGTAGACGCGTCGCCTGCATACTTGGACAAGATCCTAGTCGCTAGCAAATAGCGTTGTGTGAGAAAGGCCTTAAAGCCTAAACAGTTACAAAGAATACCAGTTTAAAGAGAGATTTCTGAATGTTCCTATTAATTCTTCCTATTTGCTAACCTGTTTGATACAATTAACATCGATTTTATGTTCGGTTCTTAGCCAAACGCACTGGACGTTTTATGGGGACATTGGATATTGACTTCCCTAGACAAGACTGGTGAAGGTGGTATTTCCAAGTCGGAGATATCGCAGCTAGTTCCCGCTCAACCATTCCAATATATCACTGAAATCTGTCTCAAAGAAGGTTACGTCACTACTCTCCACGAATCTATGCTTATATTTATGCCGGTAAGATGAAAAGGTACATAACGTAAGAACACAATTATGATTTTAAAATGTTTGATCTAAAGTGGTTTTTGGTAATGTTTTAGGAGAACCCTTTGACGCAACTGACATCGTTTCTCTACCGTTGCATACGGTTACGTGTCTTCGATTCAGAGACCAATAAGTACCTTGTGAGTTTTCTGCAAATTTGTCAACGCAAGTACAGTGTTGACTCCAATAACTTCAACTGGCAGATCTCAAAGGAAACTCTTCAGAAGATCGCCGTTTCTCTCGTCAAGATAGCTCTGTGCCACTGCTTTGATAGTGCGTACCATCAAAGAGAGTTTTTGAAGTGCTTAGCGGACGCGCAGTTTGAAAAGTGTTTAACAGGTATTGTGTTGCAAACATTTATTTTCTTTAGTCTTAGGTTGCCTGTAGACTGAAGCGGCGCGAGGCTGCGGAGCGGAGAAAAGGAGAAATATTAACAAATAGCTAGCACGCTAATCCCTGTCCACTGGCGCTGAGCGAATTTTATTGGTTAACATTTCTCCGTTTCTCCACTCCGCAGCCTCGCACCGCTTTGGTGGACAGGCAGCCTTAAGTCTTTCTTTAGACTTTTTAGTTCCTTTGAAATATGTTACCAAGCTCAAACTCTCCCATATATCATATAAAGGCAAATAAAAAAACAACGATTTGCTTTTCTTTCAGTGCCCTCTCCAAACTTCTCCAGTCTCTACGAGATTTTCCAAATACCAATGGAAACATCTTTAGTCATCAATATATCCAAGATGTTGGAGGATAATGCAGGAGAGTATCTGACGGAGTGTGTTGAGATGTATACAGCTAACAAGAACTACGATGTAGCTCTGAAAATTGCCAAGCTAGCCGGTTTGCCGGTCAGTGACATTTTGATAGCGGAATGGACACATAAATACGAAGTATTAACGGGTAGGGAAGAACCGATCTCTGAAGATAAGGATTTCACACTATTTGTAGCCGAATGCAGCCAAGCTTTCAAGAAGGCTGGGGTACACTTCAATGAAGCTATCGATTTTCTGGTGAAACACGTCGACTACATAACGGATACAGTGCAGAAATTTTACTCGTATCGAATAATAATGAGCTGGTTTGAAGAAAGTCATGAGTATGGTCAGCGGAGGGAGAAAATTGAACATGCGATGTGGGACGCATATTTCCAAAGCGAGAATCGAGATACTATATTCTTAAACAACTATCAGAGTACCTTGCACTTTATCCTGAACGGACAGAAGGATTCGAACTTGTCGAAGAAGATGGGACAGGTAGACGTTGAGAAGACTTTTTCGTCTTTGCTGCACGAAATTGAGGTTGAGTCAGACGTGGGTAATATTGAGA
Organism: Hesperia comma; assembly: GCA_905404135.1. Lineage (NCBI taxonomy): Eukaryota > Metazoa > Arthropoda > Insecta > Lepidoptera > Hesperiidae > Hesperia > Hesperia comma. The sequence goes on from FR990018.1 coordinate 7,444,113, forward strand.
ACATTGTGTCGTTGGAAGACCCGGAGGCCATTGATGTGTGGACGAAGGTTATTCATCAGCTTCTTGAGTTGAAGCTATTGGTAGAAGCATTTCGTCTGTCAGCGTTGTTCAGTACCCCAGCGGAGTATCGATATAGGACGCCGGCCTGCCCAGTCCAGATTACGAGGACCTGCCTCAAGCTAGCGGAAGGCACTTGCTCGCCGTATGAACTGCCACAGGAATTGAGATTGGTCATCGCGTCTTCCACTCTACAGAATAAGTTGACAGGTTTGTATTTTGTATTGATTTTTCTAAAAGTGCTCCGGTAACTTCCAATGAAATACTGCTAGGATCCAACTATTTTAGTTTATTACTATGTATGTCGATTGCTGCTACTGTGGACTGGCAGAATTGCTGTATTCCAAAGTATAGCTCATGTATGTTTGTGTCGTCGGGATATACAGCAAATTAACTTGACTTTTGTTACTGAATAATTGTCTAATATAGATTTGAAAAGCTTTATAGGCTTATAGCTCACATCTCCTCGATTCACAGCCAGGTCAGATTTGTAACAGAGTTTCTTTACATTTATACATCTGTCCTAATACCTACCGTATGAGTGATTGAACGGCCTATCAATTGATACATCAACATAACGCCCGTTCCCACAGTATCAGAGACGTCGGACGCGAGCTTCGAGGAGCTGGTGGTGATCCAGGAGCGCACGGCGAGCGACGTGCCGCAGCTGGCCGCGCGCGAGGACGCCGACCGCCTCGCCGCCATCGACGCGCTCGCCGTGCGCAGCGGGCTCACTGTCGCTAAACAGGTGCGTGGGGATGTAGCGAACGTTTCTATGTGAACGTACCGCGCGCTCGCATGCACGTATGTACGCACGCAAACTTTAGCGACGTATACGTTGGGGTGGATGCCCACGTCGGTATGAACGTGCACATAGATATGAACGTATAAGTATTAGACTGAACGCACATGTCAATGCAGTGCAACCATGGAGCAAATACAGAGAGGAGATGCGATGTAGGCGTGGCCCGCGCGCCACTAGTATGGATTGTGGTCCATACTTGCCTTCAGTCATCGCTGTCATCCGGTTCAAGAACGGACGTCTCGTGTCACTATTTGTTTTACGGTATTTCAAAGAAATTATGGTTTGTTGTTCCGTTTTGCAGTGTAAAAATAATAGTAAAACAAGAAATGTTAAGAATGGAGGTGTTTCATATCACCGGTAAGTGAAGTTTTTGCAATAAATCTTATTATCGTAATTTAATTTCAATTACTTAAAACCCAATAGATATTTTAATCTGAAATCAACCTTAAGGAATGGGCAATAAAGCTTGCTTTAGCTTAGCTTAGCTTACACGTGTCATCTACATGGTTCATTTACCTCTAGAGGTACCTATTCACGTCTCCGTAGGTGATGCGAAAAAAGTTTATCGACATCGACATTTTATTAGTTATTGTTACAATAGTGAGCAATTGTAATGTAACATCTTTAAAATTTTAACCTGCTTAGATAAATTATATAAATAAAGATATGTTATGCGCTAACAAACAGGGGCGTGTTAATGAATAAACAATATAATAAATTAAGTTAAATAATAATAAATAACACCTATTTGCAAACTCAGAAACGCCTGACGTTGCGATATATAATATAACAAGTAATGCCGTCGCGTTACTACATATGCAAACAAATGTGATCATTAACCGACTTCAAAAAAGAAGGAGGTTCTCAATTCGACCGTATAGGTATATGCTTTTTTTATGTACGTTCAGCGATTATTTCGTCGTTTATGGGCCGATTTTGATAATTCTTTTTTTGTTGTAAAGTAGATATGCGCAGTGGGGTCCCCTGATAAGGAAACCAGGATCTGATGATGGCATCTCAGGGAAATCGAGGGGAACTTTTGAAAATTGTATGGACAACTAGTGTGTTTGTTCATGTTATCATAAGTACATTAAAGCGCTACTATTTCATGAAGATCTGGAGTCGATCTGATGAAGCCGAAAGACAGTCGAGGGAACTCCTCAACGATTTACTGCAGTTATTTAGTGTTTGGGCTTGATTAATTTGTAGCGACGAGAACTTTACACTTACATGTTGAATTGAGCGCCATATGGCGAGTAGTTTTTGAGTTATCTCTACTTATCAAGATTGAAGTCGGTTATTTTTTTTTTGTAAAAAGCAATTATTATTTGCGATTTCAAAGTAGGTTTCTTAATGAAAGACTGCAAGTTTGTTAGATTGTCCGTCTGAAGAAATGGTTTTCCGGTTATGCGCACTTAATACTACACCCTATATAACAAAAGCTGGAGCCACCCCAATTATAAACACCAGGAATCGCAAATTGCATTTAAAATAGGTCCAACCAATTTATCGATAAAATCACGCTTGTGTCAAATCACTAAACGATAACGGGAATTATGGTTGACAAATCATTGAAAATTTAACCTTACTGCTTACAAATAAAGATCAAATTATATTTTTCACAAATATCACTTGCCACCTGGTCAATACAAAATGTCGCAAATACGTTACTTTCTTTATAGAAAAGCCAACTCTATTGCTCAGAGTCAAGATGTGTTTTTGCATTAAAGTTTGTACAATTTAGGGTATTTAAGCTTTACATATATGCGACCAATTAAAACTACTCTTGAGCAAAATGGGAGTAACCTATATTTCGTGGGAGTAACTGACCACCGTTTGTTTGTGTGCGTTTGGCGACACCGGTTTCAGTAATAATTTTGACGTATCACACTTCCGCTTAATCTATGTTTCGTGAGTGCAACAGACAGAAGATAATTTTATTTATTAAAGTTTGTTTGATTAGAGCTTAATTTTTTGTAGGTCGTAAATAATGATGTGTACCATATTATAGGTTATTGTTATTTCGTAAATAATTATAGTTTTATTGTTAGGTTGTTTGGCAATAAAAGGTCTTGTACCTGGGTGTCTAAAGCTATTAACGGAATTTGGTGTCCGTTATCACAGATAGCGAGTTACTACCGCATCGCGCTGCAGATCGGCTGGGATTACTCGTCGGTGCTGAAGTATCAGAACCGCGCCCTGGACTTCATCAACCTGGTGAGCGGCCGCGCCCGGATGTCGCTGGCCAACCTCGTGTTCAGGACTTTCAACATTCCTTCTAAGCAGGTATGCAACGTAATTAGAAGTATTGAAATGTGACTGCTGCGATCTTGACCGATAAATAAGCGAGGTATCTATGAGTAAAACACAACCCATACAAAATACTTGTTCCAGTATTAAATTATTAAAATAATTATTCTATAAAATATTCTATAAATATATTTTTCTGATTGCAAAATTTTAACAATTTATTACAGAATCAAGGAATCTACTGTGTCGTGTCGTCGTGTGTGAAATTTAAGATGTATAAGTTATTTTTTTATTCCAGATTGCAGAATATCTCTGTAGAGAAATGGTAGCGGCCATCATATCGCCACATCTTGTCAAAACCTCAACCTTCAGGCAGAAGGAACATTTCCAATACACCCTCTGGGGCTACGTCCTTAACTCCGACCTCGAAATGTTTCTAAACATGCGTCCGGACGCCTGCAGTCTCATCGGACGGCTCATTCTAGACCACCTAATGGCGTTCCAAAAGATTTATAAGGCCAACACCGCTTCAAGAATCCCGGAGAATATTCTAGATGATAGCTGCCTCGACGTAGAGACCCTGATAGATGAGGAGTACCAGAATGTGGAAGGTGATGAGGTGGAATCCATTTTGACTGAGGAAGGTACCATCATGTCGGCGGATACTGACTCGGTACTGTCTGTGTCGACGGTGTACACTACTGGCAATAAGATGTCCAGGGATACCAGAAGGAATCTCTTTGATGTGATATCCAGGAATAATATTCACATACCGTATGAGGTGAAGTCTAATGTACGGAAGATTACCAAAGGTGCCAAACTTTCGACTAAACAGGTAAGTGAAATGAAAAATAATTATCAATCATTTTACGATATTCGGACATTATTACAATAATGAACAACTACCTATTAACAATGGAGTCATCTGTAAATCAATAAATTATTAATGGATAATATATTTTCTTTCAGCGGAGTTTTTAAAATAGTGATGTTGATTATGTGTTACAGCCTTCACAAAACTTAACAAATACTTACATCTTTTGTATATTATCTAGATAGTTCGACTAAATTGTATCCTCCGATTTTGTTGTTAGTTTTTTTTAATCTAATCAACTAGCCATAACCTAACCTAACCCCATGTACCAGGTGAACATAATCTCGCTAGAGCTACTAGTCCTCTCGCACGAGTGGTTCACGTGCGCGTGCGACACGGAGGGCGTGGCGGTGGCGCTGCGGTCGGCGCAGGCGCTGGCCGGCCGGCTGCTCGCCGCGCGCTCGTGGCGGCTCATGGTGCGCCTGCTCACCGGGCTCGCGCGGTACGCCGAGTGCGCGTATATATTGCAGGTGGGTGGGGTTTGAGAGAGTTTTAAGTTACTGATGATTGGTTTTTTATGTATATGTAACTTAGTTGTGAAAGTTTGTACTGGATGAACCGATTTTGATTACTTTATTTGAAAAGTAGTGATTATCGTCTGGTCCCATATAAACTTGAGCGACATCTGGCGAGTAGTTTTGCAGTTATCTGCACTTGTCGATGCACGAGTCGTTTATTTTTTTGTAAAAAGTTAGTTTTTATTAAGTCTGTAAAGATTATGTAGTACGTAAATTCAGAACAAAAACAAATAGTAAAGAGCTACCATTACTTACGGACATCTGACAAACCAGACTTTGTTTTTCATCTTTTAAACTTATCATGTGACAAGTGACATATAAAAATACTCACTTTTTCAGGCGTTGCGAGACAATCATCAGTTCGAATATCTGCTCGGCCAATTCGACTACATGCTCGGCCAGCAACAGGATAAAATCGCTGAGTTCAAGCAAGGATTGCTCGACTTTCTGAAGACCCACTGTCCAGGCGACACAGACACCTACATAATGGTCGCGCTACACTTCAACATGTACGCCGAAGCGGCAAATGTGAAGAAGAAACAGGCTTTGCACCTCATCGACGATTTGGAGAAAATGGCTACCGATGCAGTGAAAACAACGAAGAAAACGGCCCAGCCGGTGTGGCTTATGATCCACGATAACGTGCCCACCAGATCGTTGTTGGAGACGGCGCTCAACCATTGCACGGATGCTGCGGAGTTGTATCTGCAGGGTGGATGTACAGGATTTGCAGAGGAAATGGCGGTTTTGGCGCAGCAAATTGCACTGCAAATATCGTTACTGAATGCTTCCCCGACTAGACTAATTTTGAATAGGAGTACGGAACAGTTGTATGCCCTTGTCAGTGAGTATTTGAGGTAAGTTTTCGTTTTATTTAATTTTAGTCTATAACAAATTGATTTATCGCTTGATGGTGTTCACTACCAATCAACTCTCACTCTGAACTGACTGCGTCTGCAGCAGTTGTGTGCTCTGATGTATTTCTTCCAAAATGGCGGACACCAATATTGAGCCTGATGAGCTTAATCCGTAAAAATATCCGACATGTTATAGCAACGACACCCAAGACTTATTTTTTAACCGACTTAAAAAAGGAGGAGGTTCTCAATTCAACTGTATTCTGTCTGTTCTGTATTCAACTGTATTCTGTATTCAACTGTATGTTTGTTATCTTAGATCTTTTGACTGGATGAAGAGATTTTGATGATTCTTGTATTATCCGAAAGCTGGTGTTTGTCGTGCTTATAAATTTTAGAGACATCTGGCGTGTAATTTTTGAGTTATCTCTGCTTGTCGATGTTGAAATCGGTCTTTTTTATAATTAAGTACTTATTGAACGGATTTTGACGTAAGACTGATGAAGAAAATGTATTCGATTTCCGTACGTACAGTTTCATGGAGGGCCTAGTCCTGCTATCCGGGCGCAGTGGGGCCGCGTGGCGCGAGCTGGCGTACCGGCGCGCGCTGACGCACGACCAGCCGTTCCTGCGGGACGTGGCCGCGCACCGACCAGACGTGCTGCACGACTTCCTCGACAGGTGGGTGTGCTGGGGGATGGTGTCCCACCGCCGGCGAGTAGATAACAGGCGGGTAAATTTTCTCGCTCAAAATACGCACAAAAGATGACAGCCCGTGTAAACAAAAGAATGTAGAGACCCATATGTCAGCAATTGCTCGCTGATCGCTGTCTCGAAAAGAAAGATTACTCGCTCGCCGGCGTTGGGAAACCTGCCTGAGTGCGGGTCGAGATTCAAGAGTAAAATAAGCTAGGTGTAACAGTGTGGTCAAAATGTATCGACAAAATATACACGAACATTGTGTCGGTACAGACCCATAAACAACTACTGAATGGTTATCATGTCAGATCGCTATTCGAAGGGATCTCTGGGTTTGATAAGTTAAAATTTCCATTTTTGTTCTGGGTATAAGTGTCTTGTTTTGTGTTGTTTGTTGCATTCACATCACAGTGAATCGTAGTGTAAGGCTTTGGAGTGTTTTCCCTTATTTATTTATTAAATTATCCAATCGAAACGTCAATTTCAGGTACAAAACAGAGAAAAACAAAACCTCAGTAACCCAAGCGGCCATGACAGAGTTGCGAAACCTAATTAGATGATATAAGCCTAACATGTAATGTACGACTATTCGATCTCACTCTAATTCCAATCTATAATGCTCATATATCTTTTTATTAATTACTGATTCATAAATGATAAACTTGTAATGTATTAAATACACCAAATGTAGTGGTTAAGGGTTTAAAGATTATGTTTCAAATTTTAATATAAGGACAGTTATGGATTGAAATATTGGCTTTGATATTAATATTGCTGTGATATATGTTTTTGACTGAGAGATTAATTGTAAATTATATTTTTGTTAATTAAAATACTTTGAATAAATAATGTATCGATTGATCCCGTTTTTGTTCTTGTATACAGATAATAGATAGGAAGGTGATACAACGTTTAATAAAATCGCCTAAAATAAAAACTAGGTTGCGAGTCTACTTAAAAAATGTTAAGGAATAGGTATATTGTAGGATAAAAATAAATCACGAATTACTTAAAATAGATTTTAATATAAATTAACATAATCCCAACACAGTTATTGGCTTTATTTAATCTAAGACACAGTGAGAGAATATAAAGCCCTAATTTAGGGTACAAGTGAAAAGAACCTCAGTCCTTCTAATACTTGAACGAGTACAGTAGCAGTACTCGAGAAATATACTGTCGATTAAGTAACAAATGTTGGCAAGGTCGCCTCGATGTAACTATTTACATACAAAGTACACATACATAAGTAAAAAAAAACGATCACAAAAAAATAAAAATGGTCTAAAACGAGATTCAAAGGGTGCGATTATAAGAAAGTTGAATTGTGCGGCCGACCCGTAACCTTATATTACTAATGTTTCAAATAATACATATTTCACTGAGGGAAAAGTATATGATTCCATATACTTGGCCAGATTAATCGATGGCAATGATTTTTTAAACACTTTAAAACACTTTTCTGAACATATACAGTGTGAGCACTATTTCTTAGGCAATAGATATATGTATCAATTAATTATCAAGTTGAACTATCGTCGATAAAGACCTATGAAACCAATTATATCCTTAAACACAGTGAAAATTTACGAATTACATTTACAAGTAATTATAAACGAATCTTACTGCTGTAGTTTATAAATTAATATGATAAAAAGTATTTTTTCAGATTCCCATATTAGTACTTCGCCTTTGATATGTGTAATATAATTGTGTATGTCAATGGACTGAGGGACAAGAAACTGGAATGTATATTAGTCCTAATCGAGGTAAATGCTTAAACACACAAGTAAAATGCTTATACAATTTCAATTTTCTAAAATCTTTGTTCCCGAAAACTTGTCTACGTCAAATAGTACATAGATAACGTCGTACATACTAAAACTAAGTTTAAGCCGAGTTTAAAATTATACATTTAATTGCGATTGTTCAAAAGAAACATTGTAATAAAAAGTAGATTCTCAATTTCAAACTGGTAACATTCATCAAGTGGCAAGAACGAAACATCACAATCGTGTGCAAGTAATTTTAATGCGAGGAAAAATCTACCTTTATTGATTGACTAATGTGAAGAATCGAAATCATTTACAAAAGGGTGCTTTATTATAAATTTTATCTCATATATTTAATGATCTACACTACGTATTCCAAATAATAAACAATATCGGTCATTGTTGAGACAAAAAAACGATATGTTGAAGCAAATTAATAAGTTATTACAAATCTTTAGCACTTTCACTTACAAATAACTATTAAAAAATATTTGTATTTACGTAATTGACTTCGGTAACCGATACTCTACATCTAATTATTGTACTTAGTGGTAGATTTGCGAGTTAAAAATCTGTGATTGGCCTCTAGTAATTACAAATAAAAAATCAATTGCTTTTCCATTGAGCAAATAATGTTTTACGAATTTCACAACATGAAGTTAAAGAAAACGATTCAAGATTTCTTAAAATTAATGTCAATTGAAAAAAATGTATTCGTGATCTTATATTTGGATATGTTTAGTTGCAGATGCATTTAATCATTTAAATGCATAAATAGCGAATTCATTTAGTACCTAATTCCATTAGCAGTCACGTGTAAAAATAAATAAAGTCTTGTTAAAATTCACAAATATTTATGTTGTTTCTGGATAAAAGACCACTGGTAACATTATTGCTGTCAAAATGCTGTTACTCCCCCACTACATTAATTAAGACATCAAATCTATACGTAGCCATTGAGATTATAATACTATGAAATGTATGCTAGATAGCCACGATATTTACAAACTTACACAAATCCGTAACAAAAGTAACTGCACTGCAAACATTCTTATAAACATCTCAATACATAACAATTGCCATACCTACATCATCACAGTCTTCTCACAATTCTTACTCCTACTTATGCCTTTCTAATTAGAAACAATTTGTTTGTTATAATTTATATGTGTCTACTTATTATTTATATTCATCTATTATTTACAGTCCATTATGATTTTTATTCACTTTTACTTAGTACCTATATAAAATTATTAGGTATTTACAGTATTCAAATCCTTAATAAAGAGATTCAACAAAGTTTCGAAAAAGTTTACTTGTGGGTAGAAACAATCGCTTCATACCAATTTTTACTAACAAACATGTTTGCAAATGCAAAGTCTACCCACATCCAAAAATAGAATTATCTTTCTAGGGCCTCACGTCGAGGTCCAATCAAAACTCGTTTACTGAAATCGGACCGAACCATCTCCACATTAAAAAATGCGTACTGGAAAGAAAATGTCAACACATTAAATGCTGGTACATACATTGAGTTCCCGTCACTGTAAACTGGTCCATATTGATCTCGGATTACCTATGACATTGCTAAACATAATATAACAAAATAAATAACTTAACGGTTGGCGTGTACAATTTTACAATGTGATAGACCTGAACGCTATCCCGGAATGCTGCTAGAGATTTGGGAACACTCACCACGCTCACTAAAGTTGACCTGTTAAAGGTCTGCGGTTTTGCGCACATTACGAACTCCCACCCTGCAACAACTCAACTCACAAAGTAAGCATTCAATTATGAGCTTTACCTCTCTAAACTTATGGACGAATTTCGCACATATCTTGGAAGACAACGCACGATACGACGCACTGTTCATCCACGTTAAACTCATTTATTTTCGCACATTAAACTATAAGTCCCAAGACATAAAGCTCATAACAGCATGCCTTCTTTAGGATTAATCTGTACTGTGAGGAGTCAAGTTGGTGTAAAGTGCGCAGTCCTTAAGCCATTTTCCAACTGTAAACAGCAGTACACGATCTGCGATGTACGCAGTCCTTGCCGCTTTCGTTGGCCGACTATAAGGGCCAGTCTAGACGATCTGCGTGACGCGGTAGGTGTGTTTCTCCTCTATAACAGTCTGGATGGTGCGGTGCACGTTCTCGGGCAGGTGGTCGAGCAGCATGCGCGGCATCACCTGCAGCTCCATGAAGTCCTCCGCGCACGCCCAGCGCATCTCGTACGACGGCTCTTGGGTGCGGACTTTTCTGTGGAAATACGTGGTTTTTTAATATGCGGTTTTTTATTTTTGTTGGGAGAAGGTAATTCGTTGTTTTTACAAATCGTGATGTTTTTTTTGTCTGCTACTGAATCGATTTTTAAAAAACTGCTCCAGTAAGTCCATTACAAAGTAATTTTCATTTAATTTCATATTATAATTTTATAACGTGTCATGAAAACTGTGGGATCTGTTAATTTACCTTTCTGCATCCGCTTCATTGCTAATGTTCAGACATAGAGATAAAAAATAAGGAGGAAATTTAAAAACTTTGTAAAATCATGTAGAATTTCGACGCAGTAAGAAAAGATACATAATTGAATTAAAATTTAACTACGATTGAATTTAGCCGTAGAAACTTTTGGCGACTTCATGCAATTCTTATGCTTATACAGCAATATAGCTGCACATCACCAATGTTTTGTACCCAAACAATTTTACCCAACCTGAAGTGAAATGTAATTGTTACTCAGTTTTATAAAGCAACGTTTCGGGGAATAGTAGGGTATTTTATTGACCTTGTTTTGTTTAATTTGTTTAACATGTGTCATTTTCTACATGATAAACACCATGACTTACTTCTCGATCCCCATACGCTTCCGTCTAACGATATGCAGAATTCGTCCGGCGGTGAACAGGCGGGCCGTCGAGAACCGGCGCGCGAACACGTTCCGTGACACTAGCGCCGCCTCCTGCAATACGGATGAGTTCGTTTCTAATGCACATAATGCAAGGTTTACTCATTTCGGTGCACATTTTGATTCGTCATGATCTCATTATCGTTAAGATCCTATTGGATATTCTTAAAGAGACATGTATAAGCATGGTTTGGTATTTACAAAGTAGGTATTTATTTCAAATATACAAGCGTTTCATGCCATATTCACTAGGTTTAAGAAAAATAATATTTTTAATTGCATTCTATGTCGTATTACATTCAATATTAAATAATGTCATAAAATGTATAGGTAGGTACTTAGGTATTATAAATTTTGCAGAACATGATTAAAAAACAAAATCTGAGAACCCTCATTAACATAAAATAATTACTCAGTGTGTATATACATTAACGATGTACCTACCTATATGTTTTACGATATAGCAATGAAAAAATTATAATACATTGGTTGTAGCCAAATTTAAATATTTTGATAGTACGTACGGTCGGCCAAAGAATTGGTTTACCACTCTAAGGTTGAATGCCGTTTGCAGATTCATAGGTGATAAAGGTTGGTTTCGCTTGCAGATCGATCTGACAACTTTTATTGCCATCTTTATCCGATTATTAATAATACGTGACATTTGTTCTGTTCTTAGTTTAAATGGTTTAAACTTGATAGAACCATTGACGTCGGATAAGTAGGTATATTTTGTGAACCGCTTTAAGATTTTCACACAAAAATAGAAAACATAATAAACTGTGGGGGTCCCCATACTTAGAACTGAAACTCAAAAAATTTTTTTTTCATCAACCCATACGTGTGGGATATCTATGAATAGGTCAAAAATGATATTGAGGTTTCTAGCATAATTTTTTTCTGAACTGAATACCTACTTTGCGCGAGAGGCACTCCCAAAGTGGTAAAATATGTGCCTGTAACTTCTAAAATAAGAGAACGATAAAACTAAAAAACATATAGGTATGATGTGCATTGCCATGTAAACTTCCACCGAAAATTAGTTTGAATGAGATCTAGTAAGTTGTTTTTTTTAATACGTCATAATTCGTAAACCGCAATTTACCTTTCATTCAATCTACTCGAATATTTTTTTTATATTATGTTACTTGCTGTTACGGAACCCTTCATGGGCGAGTCCGACTCGCACTTAGCCAATTTTTATTACATTACTTGCATATTTATTTGACAAAATGTCAATTGTCAATTTTCTTTTTAAAATTAAATTATTTTAAATTATTAAATTAAATTATTTGGTCAACTGAAATAGTTCTTATGCTTTTTGTTCAGAATATTTAAATCTTCTTTGGACAAATTAATGCATTATCTGTTTCTAATAAAGATTAAAATGTCTTGCACCTTTAATGTGACCTATGACGTACGTATTCTTAACAATTAATTAGGTTTACGTCATTATTGTGCTTCTCTTTCAGTGATATTTCTTATGAACTTTGATGTAATTTTGGATGACTAGGAAACTAACTGAAAACTGGTACACCACTTTCTTGGCCCACTGTACATACTACGAGTTTTTTTTATAGCCTGAAGGGCTGACGAAAAAGCGGACGAGCCACCTGATGGTAAGTGGTCATCGTCGCCTATGGACACCTGCAACACCAGGGGAGTCACCTGTGCAACGCCGGCCCGGAAGGAGAGCTCTTTTAGTTAGGTAGAGAGTTAATACTCGTAGGTAAAAATGAAATAATCCATAATCAAGTAATGTCGATAATTACCTAATTGGTTTTCAGGTTCCGGTAGATCTTCATAGATTTGTAGATAAAAATGAGTATTGAAAATAATTCTGTTATCAGAAATCATAATTTTTTAGATTTATGTCGTTGATAGATCACTGTGTTGATAAAACTTACTTATGATTAGTGTTTTTTAACCCAATTAGATTATTATTTTGTATTATTTTTCAAAATAGGTACAACTAGTAAACAATAGATAACTTTTTTAATGTATGTACAAAAACCAACAATAAGAAACAAAGGAATGATATTTATCAACTACCAACTTAACTTATGAACAACCATAGGTACAAAATTATATTTTTTACTTCGTGTTTATGATAACGATCTAACCGACAACGATGCCAATTAATATAATTAAAAATAAAATTTGAATACCAGTGAATTAATCCTGTATTTTTAAATTTTTTCGGCCTTTGAAGATTACAAGATACCATGAAAGAAGCGAAAAAAATACAAACTTGTTAAATATACACATACACACACCTAAATATTACATATAATAGTTTACACACCTGAAACCACAACAAGCAAAACCAAACAAGAAATCGCACACAAATGTACACTCGATGAACGATGAAAGGTGAAAATTAAGAAACATTGATTAAGTACTGCACAAAACGTTGAACTGTGAAAAGGCCTTTTTTGTTTATTTTAATTTGGAATTATGACTGATACGTCTAAGCTTTGGTTACTAAGGCGTAGACACGTGACGTATTCAAGTTTTAGTTTGATCGTTTCATAGCGAGGCTGAGGTCATATGACATGAACGTGGAGTTGTAGTTTGTGCGCTACGGTCGTATGATCTTAGCCTTAGAAGTAAATGAGCACTTTACAAACAAAACCAAACGATTTAGACAAGGTATGATAGATTGAGGCATAATATACTACATACATGCAGGGTCGCCGTAAGCGCACATGCAAGGCGTGCATCGCACGCGGGCTGCAAATGGACCACATAAAAGTCTATGTGAGGGCGCCCAAAAACCTTGTGGCAGCCCTGAATATATGTTAGAATAGATACAGAAAATTTCGCTTATATATTCCTCAATGATTCAATGGCAATCGAAGCGTTTCTTAGCGTTCAAATAATCTTTGATCTAACTTCCCTAGCACATCATACCTCTATATGTACACCATGACAATGACAAGACTGACTGATATGACGATGAGCACCGGCTATGATACATCGAAAGCAGGCAGCAAACGGCACACGGCACTCCTGGTAAAAGAAAGGTTTACACTGACAGCACTCACGGTGGACACGCCCTGGACTAGCAGCGCATCCGTGGAGTCGTCCGACTGGTTCGCCTCCAGGTCCTCCGGCCGCCGCCAGGTGGATTCCAGGTCTCGGGCGGGAACACCGAAGAGGGCGTAGCCGAAACCGTTCAGCATTATTCGATACTGTGACCAGAAAATAAAGAATTAGTACCTAAATTACGTAATACGGTTATTACATTAGCCTATTTCCTTTATTAAAGAACTTGGCTTGAAACGCTTCAGCTTGTCTAGATAACAGTAACCAGTGCTACTTTATTATAAATCATGATGTTATAGTTTATAAATATCCTGTAAGTAGCCTGGAATTAACAATATTTTTTCTAACTATAATTTTACCTGAACAATTTTCCAGTAATATTAATGTTACCTGAACAATTTGCCAGTAGCAATAACGTTATCCGAACAATTTTCCAGTAACACTTATGTTACCCAAACACTTTTCCAGTAACGTTAACGTTACCCGAACAATCCCTCAATCGACGTTACCTTAGGCAGCTTGGTGGCGTGTATGGTCTGGATGACCTTGGTGCGCAGGTTCTCGATGCTGTGCACGCTGAGCCGCATCACCAGGTCGTCGCCCACGCCGATGGTCAGCACGAAGCTCTCCGTGTACCGCGCCGCCTCCCGGCTTATTAGACCCGCTGGGGATTTAACGTATCGAATTCAGATTTAATAATGTATTTATATCATTATTCATTTGTGATTAGGGCGTAACCTGTCCAATAGTCGCCCTATTGTATATTATCAGCTTGGTAGTTCAAGACGGGAAGGGGGGAAGGGAATGCAGTGAGCGGCGGCCCTGAATGTTATCCTGCCGGCCCTTAATGGTAGGTGCTCTTACTCTTAAGATCATACTAGAGCCTAGTGCCCGAGGTAGGTTTTAAAAAAAACCTGAATATTAGTGGCAGTATGTCCTGTTTATAAGTAAGTAATATTAAATTATGCGCAAGGGAAGAGTTTAAACCAATGAATGCCATCCATTCAAGAAAGATTTTTTTTTTATTTTTTTTATTATTTTTTTTTATTGTAATACCTATGTAACTAATCTAGATTCACAAAGGGCGGACTTAATTGATGATTGCCTTTTTTATATGACCGCAAAGAACTTTGCTGGGTAAATTGTTTTGCGAAAAGTTGAGGGCACCGACATTTTACGGAAGTATAATTTCCCTTTCATTCATTTCCTTTTATTTTCCGGGATAAAAAATATATTATGTTCTCTCTCAAGGGCAGCTCAATATCTGTACCAAACATTAAAATTATAATCGCAGTGCCTTAGGCGTGAAAACCTTCACAGACAGGGTTACTTTCGCATTTATAATATTAGGAAGGATAAACATTGTTTTGAGTGTGGGTGGGGGTGAGGGTCAATAAAAAGTTTGCCAAAGGAAAATAAGAGTCGTTATTATTAATGAATAAACTAATAATAAATCACAATTAATATGTAAGTACCTACTAACAGTTTTTTATCTGTGCAACATTATCCTTGAGCTAAAAAGCTTAAGCTAAATCCTAAGCCCAATAAATCATTTTTAACAAATGCTGACGCGTTATCAATTACGAAACGGCGGACTTTTTGCAATCAAGCGTCGCATGTTGATCTAACAATAAAAAAACTGCGTCACGACCGCGACACTACTATTATGGTAAGAAAACAATATCAGATAACCCTGCATTAATTACAACTTAGTAGCTGACCTTATTATTTTCTAGAATATTAACAAGGTAAGGTATAACAATATAAAATGGGAATTATATCGACTATCCGAATGGTACAATGATTAACAAGCCAGACCACTGTTGCAAAGGTCGATTTCCCAGTGAGGCAGAAATTTGAATGATGAATTTAGATTTCCATTCTCGGTCTGTGTCTGTCCTTGCCTTGTGTATTGTCCATGGCACCCATGACACACGGAATCCTATGTGCGGCTTTGGGGGTGTTACGTTATTATTGCATATTGCAGCATATGACATACTCTAGACCAGCATACCCTACCCTAGACCTCCTGAATTATGAGGAGAGTCTGGAATATAGTGGGCCATTAATGGGTTGGAGCCAAGATCACGTTTTAGCTATCTACATGTTTAGATGCTAATTGAGTTGTTTGTGACTTGTGAGCGCAATCATTTTATTGTTTGTCACTTGTAATCAACGGAAGTCTGCGATAATGTATGCGTATGTGTGAGAGTGCAAGTGTGTGTTTCCGTTGATGAACATTAATAAAACACCAAAGTCTATAAAGATAAAAAATATTATGAGATTGTAAATGTTATACCTACTTATATCTAATAGCAATTACTGAATACTTTTATCTTACCTGGCGTTGAAAATGCGAATACTTTAAGATGAGGGTATCTCGGCCTTAATTTTAATGCTACTAATACTGCAACACCGGCTCCCAGGCTGTGTCCTGGAATGGAACGGGTACATTTTATTAAAATGAAGCAACATAACTATTTGCATACAATCTATTTTGAAATATTACGTAGGTAAATAGACATATTGGTTCCTATGTATAAATATCTTAGGTTACTTTTACTCATGAATGTTTCTGAAGTCTCCGTTAATAAAGTCTTGGTTATTTTTTGACTGGAATATTTTTTTTATTAAAGTGATTTACTCTACCTACATATAATTCCGTTAAAAATATGTAACCATTTTATATTAGGTAGGTATATCTTAGGTTATTTTTAGATACTGTGCGCAGAGATACGTGCACGATTGTCTTGACTTAAAATTACAATCTCAGTATTTTTAATCTGTGATCTGTGTCAGCAGTGTCAGCACATTACCTGTGAGGACTAGATCATAGTGTGGGAACTGCTGGAAGGCGCGCTCGAGCACCGGCGTGAGCCGCCGCAGCATCTTGGCCGCGCCCATCGACATGCCCTTGTGCGCCGCCGTGTCTTCTGGCAGACCTGCAAGGTGTGGTGCTTAGTTATCGCTTCTTTTATATTGACGGCCAGTAAATGGTCAGGTGGTACTAGTGGTCAGAAGTAGGTGTAACGTGCGACTTATGAACATCCGTATAGCTACTAACCTTAACGAATAATTAATCGATATAGTTAGGCACGTGAGCGCGGTTATTGACAATATATTTACAGGAATCGGATGGTCGTCTTACCAAGAGAGAAGGAAGAAATAAAGTGTTGACTTTCTAGCCCTCAGCTCAAAGATCCAAGCACGCGAGTGTAAATTACGATAACATAACGTTTGAAGACTGAAGCGATCGAACTAGTTCGAACCTTAACTGGTTCGTTGCATTGCAATCGAAACACGTAAAAGTATTTCAAGATTCAATTGAGAAGAATGTGGCAGCTAGCTAGCCACACAGTTAGGTAAACGACCTCACCTATACGCTAAACATTATATACTTATAAATAGTTATTTTTAGGTATTTGTAGATATACCTAGTTCAAGGCAAGTGTAACAATAGCAACGTTAAAATTTTTTTTATTTAAAAAAGAAATACATTTTCTGACTAACGGTATACTTAGTTTTATAAAAGGATCTGATGTTTCCATTGCATTTATTGGGCACGCGCAACAACTAACGCACTGCCAACACGTTACTTACCGAAAATGTAGCCGCTTCATCAAATATTACCAAAAATATATCTACTGAGCTATAGTCTAATAGATTAAGATAAATTACCATCAGCCTCAAACTTCTCGGAACCCGCTGTGAAGTCGGTGAAGATGTCTCGCAGTGAGATGGACCCGCGAACTGCTACCACGATGCTTTCCCTGTCGTGGTCGGCTATCACGCAAAATGGTAACTGAAACAATAAATAATGTTTAGGACCTTCATCATCAATGTAGGTCCCATGGACAGTTCAGTATTACGTAGGTTATCTATCTATTTGCTTAACTTTAATGTTAAATGGGATTCCTCGTATTGTCATATCTTGTTTTTTGTGAATTGATAAAAAAATACCCACTCATGAAATTTTGGCTTAAGCTTTTTTCTAATAATTTGCGGAAAGAACCATCATCCCTATTATGGGATGTTTTGCGTTAGTAAATACCGCCATTAAAAGTTTTCTCATCTTCCATTTACAGTTTACAGACAACTATTATGTAATTTAAGTACAGCATAGTTATACCCAACTCACTAACATATTCTATATTTATTTATAGACTTATTCATCAATTTTCTATTCTATGTTCCTACTAGTCTAGGAGGAATCGGCGCATGAGTACCGAAAACTATTCCACCTCAATTTTTTTATGCGATCCTCTTCAAATTGCCCTCTTAATGATAATATAAATGCATGTTGCCATGGCGCAACCCGGTGCCATATTGTTTAAACCGAAATTGTTTAAACAATTGCAAGGAATTGTTATTTTTCACCGGACAATTTTTTTATATTCTTCATTGAAATACCAATAAAAAAGGTCCTATGACTTTTAAGGATAAAGTTAATATTTTTAAAGATATGAATTTTTAAAGGTTCGAAAAATCTCAAATTTGGGTGTTTTGTTTTTTATTCTTTCAAGGTTACTGTTTGTATAAAACCTCGAGATCGTTGTTTGTTATTGTGACAAAATTATTGATTATATTATGTCGGATCAGGAGGCAAGCCAAGCTAAAAGAGCGGTATGTCAGGGTTAGGAGATCCCATGTTGCAGGGATTAAGTAGTCACGAAATAACAATGAAGGTTTATTTTACACACGTAAGAGATATTACAGAGATTAGGTATTATTAAGAGATTATTTTTAAGAGATATTACAAAGTTATTACTTACAAAAGATTAATTTACGCACTAATCACCCTAGTTACAATTAATTATAATTCCCAAAATAATAAAACAATATTGAAATTGTGACGAACAGAACCGTAGTTCTCTACGTTCGTTTCGTATAGTGGTAACACAACCACCCGAAAACAGTATTAAACTGTGGACGAACAGAACCGTAGTTCTCTATGTTCGTATAGTGGTATCACAACCACCCGATTACAGCATTACACTGCAGACGAACAGAACCTTAGTTCTACACGTTCGTATAGTGGTATCACAACCACCCGAATAGCTTATTTCTAAGCTAGAGCATAGGGTATCGCGTTAGCAATTCCGCACTATGCAATATAAGTACAGTGCTAGACTGTACCAGGTAAGCGACGCATACTTGTGAGCGCGCGAAATTAACAATTAAAAAAAAGATATAAACAATGAAATTTTTTTAAATCTCTTTTAACAATATTATTAACAATTGTATAGAGAATTAAAAAAAATATTACTTAGACATTATGTTTTTTTTAATATATTTTTCATGGGTCGAAAGTACACAAATTTGAGATTTTTCGAACCTTTAAAAATTCATATCTTTAAAAATATTAACTTTATCGGTAAAAGTCATAGGACATTTTTCATTGGTATTTCAATGAAGAATATAAAAAAAATTTGTCCGGTTGAAAAATAACGATTCCTTGCAATTGTTTAAACAATTTCGGTTTAAACAATATGGCACCGGGTTGCGCCATGGCAACATGCATTTATATCATTAAGAGGGCAATTTGAAGAGGATCGCATAAAAAAATTGAGGTGGAATAATTTTCGGTACTCATGCGCCGATTCCTCCTGGACTATACGCCCATGCAATACCTAATATTTTATATGAAAACTCCGGCCGTTTCTCGCGGCTAATTCTGATTTATTTTCAGAAACACAATTAGGGACGTGAAGTGGAGTGTCAAGTCGTGAAACTGGAAACTGGGTCATGATTAGCATACACTGAACACTACACTAAATAACGAGTGAAGTTTACTGCAAGCTTTTAAAAACTAGATTCTCCACTCACACCAATAGGGAATATGCATGATTTTTTTTTATTGTTTTTATAGCTCATTTATGTTAATATAATACCGTAAAAAAATATACGAGTCATGGGAAAGTTCAAAATTATTTTAAATTAATTAATGAAAATTGCAGTGACATATAGCCGATTCAAACGCCGCCCTTTTGGCGCGTTCTATGGTGACGTCATCGTTCGTCAGGTTGGAGTTGTTTACTAACAAGTGTTTATGAGCGAGGTTGAGAAAGAGTATTTTATAGTATTAAATTTACGTTTTCTAGTTTAATTTCATAAACGGAAGTATGGATGGAAACGGAAGACCTTATTTTAAGTACTGTATTGTACCTATGTGCAAGAATACGAGATGGAACGCGCCGGACAAAGTATTTTTTCATGTTCCACGGGATGCTTATATAAGAAAAAAGTGGTGTAAAATTGTGAAGAGATATCAAATCTACAAAAAGCACTGCATACTGTTGCAAAGATCATTTTAACGTAAGAAGAAAATAATTATTTCTACCAAATATTAATAGTTTTGGTTTAATTTGGCTTACAAAAGTACAAACCCTGAAAAGTTGTTTAAGATTCTCGTTCAGATCTGGGATAAAAACAGATTTGATAATAAAGTATTCCCAAACACGGATTTATTTATTAACAACCATTTATTCCTAAAATGTGATATGAAGGATATAATATAATTTGTATGTAGAAGGTAAACGTCTAAATCTTTACAGGTTATGTTAAAGACTTTTATGAATTACTTAGAAAAACTGTACGAGAACCATGTACCTAAATTAAATATCTATCACTTCCTCACCTTGCAGCTTTGACTCCCCTGATTTCAGCTGATGTAAAATCATTATTTGAGGCGAAGTACGAACTCATCATGAAAGCATCTATGTACAGTAGTACACTGGAGCTTGGTGCTCAATAAAAGATGATGTGATGATGAACAATGGGTTTAATTCTGGACTTTGCAAATACAATTATCATCTAATTTAATTTAATACGTGAGAAAGCTTATTCACTGTGCGCTCCGTTAATAGAATGTTCGAGTCCGAATGTACGTAAGTCGCGGGTAAAATATAATTTTCACCACACAAACTACCGACATTATTGCGAGCGCCTGCACAAGTTTTCAAAGCAATTTGACGTCAGTGAATGTAACTGTAGGCGCAAACAATCAATTATCGGAAGATTATCCGATTGCGCCTTTTGAGATCCACTTTCAGACATTGTTAGTCATTCAACACATCACTAACAAACAAAAATCACGCAAGAAGTATACGATAAACTCTGAAAGCAATCAAATTAACTGAAATATAAATGAAAACAGCTAGTTCTAGTATGTTTTCACATGTCCACCGCGAAGGATGACGTCACGCCGATGTCTAACCAATGGCGATGGCGTTGCGTTTCGACATTTTAAATTTACCTCGTAAAATTTGCACTTTTTATAAATTTATTTTAGTGATTTTAAAAAGATTAAATAGAAAATAATGTGACAGATATCATTATTTTAGCGATAATGACTGTACAAAAAATATTTACTTAAATTTGAATGACATGCATATTCCCTATTACCTCTTGCCAACTGATAAATAAGTACTAAACTAATTTACGGACGTAGAACATGTTTAATTAAATAAAATACCTACATTAGAGGAAACTGAGGTGTAACTGGCCACCGTTTACTTATGCTTTATTATAAGAAAAAACAAATAACTAGTTAAATAGTTACGTGACTTTGTAAACTTGTCAGAGGTAACGTAACTATCATAATATAATTCTTATTAGGTATAAAGCATTGAAGTTACAAGTGGCCAATTACTAAGTCACTCAGTTTATCCTAATAAATAATGACACGCATTTATCGCCCCATACTAAGATTTCCTATGTCATTGGCGCTATGGACAACACAAAAACACACACACACACCAAGATCGTCGTTTAAATTCATCATACAAACTTCCACCTCGCTGGGAATCGAACCCAGGGCACTTCGAGTGGCAGTTCCGCATGCTTAAGCGCTTATCTACGGGTGATGTTTATTTTTCTAAAACGCGTATTATCTCGTATTTCATTCGTGTTAAAAATACCAACGCAATTTCAGGAGAATTTGATAAAGGTCATGATGGACACAAACAAAATGAGTAGATGAACGTGATAAAAATTTCACTCAACGTTGTTTTTTCAGTTCAAGAGATTTTTATTTAACTTTGTTTATTTGGGCACAATTTAGGGAATTTAACACCCAGTTCAATTAATTAAAAGGTTTTTAATAGCTTTCTGACGGCTAAACTAAGAAAAACCCCTGAAGCCACCGATTATTCCTTCCTTGAAAAGGTCACCTCGCAGTACGACGGAGACGCACTCAGCTTATTTTAAAATAACAAGATTTCTTAGAAGTGATTATTACAAAGTCACGAACTGAAAACGTTTATGAATTCATCGTTTTCACTCGCAGATTTTAAACTATTAAAATCTACACACTTATGTAACTATACCTACCTATAGTAGGTAGTAATTATTTCACTTTAAACGTCAGTGATTTGATTTACAAGTGTTACAAAACACAGAGAAGGTACAACAAAGAGGCTATTTCGGTGCTACCAGAAGCTGGATAATGTTAGTTTGTAAACATCGACGAACATTTGTAAGCAAGTGAATCGATTTGAGTCAGCGATACGTCGAGATACCTAACGCTTGCCCTTAAGACGATAACCATGGCAGTCCAATTACTGATTTATAGCTCTGAGCTATCGAATGACGATATCAATGTAATAGTCAACGCTTAGACATCGTTCCGATTTTTATATTATCGTCAAAGCAAGAGATGCTTCATTGATTTCTGATAGGTACTCGTAAACCTATGCGAATTTAAGAAAGAAGAGGTTTTCAATTACATATATTGTATTTTTATGTGTTTTCTCGTAACTTTTTACTGAGTGAACTGATTTTTATGATTCTCGTTATATTCAAAAGGTGCTGCTTGTCGTGTAGGTACTCCCATTTCGAGGATCAAGGACCGACTGAGACTTGACGAGTACCTAGTTTTTGAGTTATCCCTAATAATGCGTGATTTAATTGACTTCGACTACGTATGTGATGCTCTAATTTTATTACTTGTCGATGTTGAAATCAATTTGTTTAGTTAAAGTTACTAAGTAGTCCAGATACTCATTCTATCTAATGTAGAATCGTAGAAGTCGTATCTCGTAGCAAATTAAAATTTTAATCTGGTCATATCTACATATTTTATCATAATAATACGCAGGAACATAAAACTTAATGACGTACCTAAATGGAAATGTGGGTCTGCCAGAGTTATTTCCATAAAATTAGACTAATTTATTTACTCAAACAAGTGAAAGTGACAGAAAGTAAATAATCCAACTGGATACATACACTCGAAAAACATAACCCTCCTTCTGACGCAGTCGGGTAATAAGGAAGCAACCGAATGCATAGCGTTGACCTTTGCTTGCATCAAAAACTTACTGAAAAAGCTTCACCTATCGCCTTAAAAATCACTGAATTAAGTAAACGTCAAACAGCTCTCGCTTTAACAACGCAAAAATGAATAAAATCTATTATAAGTTGATGTTAATAAATAAGTCATGCGCAAATGAAAATATGGACTATGAAAGTTCTACTAATATCATATCTCTATTTCAATGATAGGTACAAAATACACACTAGATATCATCGAACTGATTGCAGAAGTCCTTTTAACTGTTCGGAATGTCAAGGATTTAGGTATTAATACCTACATGCATCGCCTCATATTAATCTTGGCATCAAATCACTTCCTAAAGAACCATTGAACCGAGACTGATATACTCACTTCAAAGACGCGATTGTTGAACGACGCGAAGATGATGTCATCAGCGGAGAGCTTCGACATGTACTTCACTCCGGCGAAATGGCACAGACAGCAATTGTCGTCGGTCACTATTGAGTTCTTTGGCCTAGGAACAAAACATATAACGCACTAAAATATTTGTGTAGGTACCTACTCATGCTTTAACAGCTTTAACTGGTAGATTTTATTTTCGATTACTCAAAGCCGCCTGATGGTAATTGCCAACCGTCACTAATGGATACCAGGCACGTCTAGGGCGTCATCGATGCGAGGCCAAAAAAAGGAAGAAGAAAGAAAGTACAGGTTCGCAAGCTGGGACACGACGCGTTATTTGGCTGCTTGTACAAGCAAAATGTTCGTATCTAGGTACTAGCTAGCCTGACAGGCTTTAGGCTACATGGCGTTTAAATTGTAAACGATTTGGATTGTCTATTTTGTTGAGAAAGCCATTACTTACTAAGACTTACCTACTTAATTTAATTTGACCCAATACCCGGCATTCGATTGATTTGAAATTTTATTCAAATGAAAATAAATAGGATATCTAACTATAATATACAGAGCAAGTGACTGCTAGTCTGGCGATAAAGCCTAAACGTGTCTATAAGAACTCTGGCAACAACAACGCAACCCTATTGAGTGTGGGCTTGATAGCTGATTTGTCTTGAGAATTTCGCTGGTCTTAGACAATATTCAGACTATCTTTAATATTCAAGTTAGGTGATCTTGTTTTACTGTCCGTGACGAATACTGATAAGTATGACAAGGCACCCATTGAAGATCTAGGCAGGCTAAATAAAGGTTAGTTTAAAAATAGCACGACCTAGCCGAGAGTGGACCTAGCGTGAACCGAGTGGGACTCGAGAATTATGTAACATTATGAAAACACATATTTGAGGAATACTTCATATATTTTTACAGTTTATAATGATGCCGTTTAAAATATAAAAAATAGCGGAACTAAAAAAACTCTCAAACAAAGTTAAAACTTCGTTACAAGGCAATAAGTAAATATTCGTTCCAAAAAATAATGAAGTATCTTATATACAGAAAAACTCGTCCATGCCTCACACTGTGTGTTTATTTATAAAGGGGTAATAACTTTCCCATCGAAACTCCCATTGAACCCTTGAATAAGAAATAGAATTTACGTACCTACACTACTCCCTACACCTACACCCTTGTTGCGGTCAATAAAACTGAACCCGGAAGCCGCCTATCAAATTGGTTGTAAAGGTTTACAAGGTGTATCTTTACGAGATCAGGGAGTTATTTTTAGAATAAAAAGGTCAATTGTCACTTTTGCAGGTAGGTTTCACAATATGGGCCAGCCAATTGACAAAATGGGTATAATTTGATATAAAAGCCTAGGGTAGACTATCTTTTTAGTAGTAGTACGGTAGTAAAAGCTGCAAACGAATTTAATTACCTATAATCAGAATCAGTTTAGTCTGAAATATGGGTACAGTCATGTCTTATGTCAATATATATATCTATCACTTGAGGCTAAAATTCCTGCCACAAATGGGCATACATCTCCTTGGCCTTGCGACTTTCAGTCCGTCTGATATCGGCAATGGTATAAATTGCTACCCCACTTCTTTGGACCGGCACCCATTGATGCCGCTTTTCGTCTTTGGTACTGATGTTAGAGTCAACTGCGTCCACTGATCATGACATGAGGTACCTAATTTACTACTTGTTAATCGGCTATTTTTAAATACAGAAAAATGACGTTACTTTTGTATTTGAAAGACATTACCGATTCTTTGTCTTCCAAGAGAAAAGACATGCGAAAAAAGGGAAGAAATGAAGAAGAAAAGACATAAACATGGAAAACCCACCTGCAACAACAACAGGTCAAGTGTCGCGCCAACTTGCAGAACCCCGTAAAACAGTGCCGGTATAGCACATAAGGCCAACCGTACGCCGCAATCGACAGCCTCAGGTAATGCAAGGCATCATCCAAGTTCATCCACGGCGGAGTCTCTGAGAACACTTTGTTCACGTCCGTGGTGTAAATGGGTTCTTCGTCGTTCAACATTTGTATTCGTCGCATCTCTCTCGTTTCTCTCTTCTGTCGGACCCTCAGGAGAACGCATCCTGCTACCACGTCTGAAGGCACGAGATCCGTCGATCGAAACAATGCGCTGAGAAGAGCTGAAACAAACAACAATAAACAAACGTTTAACATGGCTTTTAGTTTAGTTCTAGAATTACGTAACTTAAAGTTATTCTGAAGAGAGTGCGAACAGTAATGAATAAAACGGAGAACTCCACTTTTATTAAAGGGAAAAAGGGCCTTAAGTGAGTGCTAGAATCTTATTAAGTGTAACATCCCGTCGGGGCATTAACCGTTTCTCGACGGGGTGCGAACTCCGAACTTGTTAATGAAATATTACGGTGTTGAATATGTAGGTATACATCAGTTCTTGCTTCGGTTCGATACACCTTTCCTATAAGTACACGCAGCCGCTATAAATTTCAGTAGTTTTCTATTTTAAGGTGTAATGGACATTTCGGAGTGTAGAAACGATGTTTGAAGGACCCTGCGTAATCGAGGGAGGACGAAATAGTAGATTGTATAACAAGGGAGCAAAGTAATATTTTTACTGCGAGGGCGCTTTTTTGAATCCAGAGCGAAGTGAGGGATTCTACAGTAAAATCCCGAGCGTAGCGAGGGATTCTTTAGTAGAATCCTGAACGTAGCGAGGGAATCAAAGTACCTACGTCGCCATCGCCGTAAAAATATTACTTTGCTCCCTTGTTATACAATCTACTATTAACTTTCTGTTCTTGGTCTGGGCACATAGTACATACCCATGCTACACACGCTTAAGTCCACAATACGATTTTCTTGGGGGCTATGGACAACACAAGACAAGAAAAATATTTTTTTATTCTATTAATTTCTGATACAATGTATGAGTTTCAGTGACTGATGTTACTATTATGAACAAATTTTGTGGTTCTAACTGTTAACTGAACTTTTTTGTTTATCATGCATAACTTTCCGAGTTGAATTTCATATAACAATAAATCATAAAAAGTTGTCACTCAATGTAATATTAATTAAAGATTTTATGGTTGAAGTATAGTAAACATATTTTGAGAAAAATTTATAAATCAGAAAATAGCCTTAAATCTATGCCTTTAAATACAACTGTAACTGGTTTACGATAAAGACATGAAGCAGGTAAATAAGAGATAGGCGTTTATGAAAAATCTATGACAGAATCTGAAGCCACAATGAGTTTTTTTGCTATCTGTATGTTTGTACGCGCACCACGCAAAACTACTGAATGAAATCTGATCCAGTTAATTAGATGTACTTATACCTTACTAACAAATTGGAGCATGCCTTATTTTAATCCATGGCTTTGAAAAATTTACAATTCAGTTGCTTTAATGTTAGCAACATTCGCCGTTAACCTCCCCGAAGCAAAGCGAGGACGGGTTTACTAGTTTGTAAGTAATAAAACTGGTATAAAATTTTAACAACTAGGTATGAAACGTTACTCACGAGGTTATCTATTTCAACTATAAAAGATTATTACTTTGTTACGTTATGAATATGAAGTACCTAGTTAAGTATGAACCGTATGTAATAATTAAACAGCGACGATCACGTAACTTTTGTGTAACAACCGTATTGTTTTAGAAATCAGTTGCTAATTTTTGTCGGTTATTTGGTCGTATAGAAATACAAAGAAGCGCTTGTGCCCCGGCGCGGCGATATGTGGCGAATGGCAATCGGCAGTTAAGCAACGTTACTGCGGTCGGTAGGCGGATGGGTCATGAACATTTTTTTACCTAACCCTTTTCGTACTTCGAAGTTCATCTACACGGCTACACCTATTGGTCCCATTTGTCGTTACAGTGCGCCCAACTTATCTCTGAAATGGCAAAAATTGGAACTAACGAAAAGTCATTCATAAGTACTAGCCGACCACGATAATTAGGCGCATGTCAGTTAAGACGTCATTGGAAATAGGGATGGGAATACGTAGTACATTCTGCAGTAGTACCAAAAGTACCATGGTGAATGTTTAATGGAGGTACAATTTTTTTTATGGAATTAAGATAGCAAACGAGCATGCAGCACCACCTTCCGCTGCCGCCCATAACAACTGTGACCGACCCAGAACTAGACTCAATGAGTCTCGTTCTAATTCGGTCACACATGCGTTGCTACCCCTGAGGACTGAGATGGTCGCCTCTAAAAAGTGTAACCGGCACCACACCTTCCTATCCGGAACACAATTGTTCTTAAAACAATTATTACACGGTAGGAATGGTACAAAGTACCGTGGCGGGCGGTGGTACTTCCCCGGGTGAGCTCTAGGCCCTACCACCTGTACTTGGTCAGTTACTGTACCTGCGCAAACATCTCGGAAAACGAAGTTTACATCAGCCTAGTCTAAATGACCTTAATGTACAATTGTACACGACTGCGCCTCACTAGGGGACGCGCGGGGCTAGAGCGGGGTGGGGGGCCCGCGTGACTGCTATCTGACATGCGCCTAATTATTGTGGTCAGGTAGTACGTTGTGGTCATTCATCTGTCAGTTACTAGTGTGCAATGATTGGTCAAATGAATGTCAAATGCGTCCGACAGCGCCTCTTTCGTTTCAATCTTAAGTTGGGTTTACTATAAGTGAAAGTTAAAGTAAAACTTGCTTTCTAACGTCGATCAATATAGTAGAAGAACATTTCATCATTACATCTCTTTCTACAGAAAAAGAAATATTTTGAGCTTTGTGATCGCTTAGAACGTGCTCAATATAGATGAGGGACATGACAGATCTATTTATTGAAGGAACCCATGTCATAGAACCTCTTACAATTTACAATACAACTGTCGTCTATGAATGACGGTCTAAGCTACGGTTGATACTAGCCGACCACGTTAATTAGGCGCATGTCAGTTAAGACGTCATTGGAACTAGGGATGGGAATACGTAGTACATTCTGCAGTAGTACCAAAAGTACCATGGTGAATGTTTAATGGAGGTACAATTTTTTTTATGGAATTAAGATAGCAAACGAGCATGCAGCACCACCTTCCGCTGCCGCCCATAACAACTGTGACCGACCCAGAACTAGACTCAATGAGTCTCGTTCTAATTCGGTCACATATGCGTTGCTACCCCTGAGGACTGAGATGGTCGCCTCTAAAAAGTGTAACCGGCACCACACCTTCCTATCCGGAACACAATTGTTCTTAAAACAATTATTACACGATAGGAATGGTACAAAGTACCGTGGCGGGCGGTGGTACTTCCCCGGGTGAGCTCTAGGCCCTACCACCTGTACTTGGTCAGTTACTGTACCTGCGCAAACATCTCGGAAAACGAAGTTCACATCAGCCTAGTCAAAATGACCTTAATGTACAATTGTACACGACTGCGCCTCACTAGGGGACGCGCGGGGCTAGAGCGGGGTGGGGGGCCCGCGTGACTGCTATCTGTCATGCGCCTAATTATTGTGGTCAGGTAGTACTCACGAATTTCGTTGTTTATTAGTTTACATTAGAGATACAATTTGAGGTCGGTATTGTCCTCGAAGCGCTAACATACTCTAAGTACATACGCCAATTTCATATACCTACGTAGTTACTCTGTGGTGGAGAAGAATTGTATATCATTTAATAAACATTATATACTTAAAAAATTTAATGCTAAAGAAGTCTGCCAAAGAACTTGTTTGAATGAACTCAGCAAAATATTATTCTACTCGTAACATCAATAACTTAAATAGGTACTGAGGTCGTATAACGCTCTAAACATTTTCCTCAAAGTACTGAAGTATTAATTACTAAAGAACCTACAGTATCAGCTCAATGTCATGTTCAGAGAACGAGGTACATAGGTGTATGTTTGTATTGTAATAAATCAAACTTTATGAGTTGTAACTTGTAATATTGAAAAAATGCTTGTTTGTGAATTTCGTTACACTGAATCTTATTCGTTTTCTCTAGAACATACTTAATTATGTGATCAGTAATAGAAGGTTATGTATCGTACCTACCTCACTATGGGAGCCAACGGGAAAAACACATTCAGTTAATATTAATTCCTATATCCCAGACAGACTCTGTTATCTACTAGGACACCGCAAGTAAATAATCAAGACTTGGGTACATAATGATATTTGATGAAGTAGGAATAGAATCTAAAACCCTAAGTTCAACAGGCAAAGTTAAAATTAAGTTAATTTACTACAGACGTAGACGTCATTTTGTGGTAGACTTTTATCTTCATTACCACATTAAATTTTACTTACTTGTAGGTTAAAATATCTCGACAACTTTTACAAATGAGTCACATACTCACAGAGTACCTACTTTGTGACCGAGTGCTTACATACTAGGAAGAAGGCAGTTACGACATTTCCACGACAGCTACAAGAGCCGCGATCAGATTAAGGATTCTTCTTATAATCTGGTGGAACATCGTGATATGATGATATCCGTAATAATACGTGTCATTATGTGAAATCCGACATTGTTAATCAAAATTTGATTATAGAATGTACTAGACAATTGTAGAGGACTTAGTGAATTCTAATCAAGATGGTCAACGTTTTCAAGTTTTTGTACTACATACCTACATATAGCTGTTGACGTAATTATATCCCGACACCACGTCGCCGACGGCTTAGCCAATCATAATAATTGATCAGCTAAGTTAAGCAACTCTGCCTGTACCAATCAGTCATCTCCGACATCTTAGTTATCTCAGTGCTGTGGTTCGGAAGACATATCTAGCTATCGAGCCGGATTTTATCGCGAATTCATTAGTCAGCAAAAATAAAAGTCTGCGCATATTACCGCACTCAACTTCAAGAGTTTTATTTCGTATCATTCATGGTCGAATTTTCAATCGGATCGGAGATGGGAGTCGGTATAAAATGCCTGAATCGCGCATAATTCTTTCAAGTTAATGTTGAAATTAAACCATAAGTGGAACGATATAAGATTCATATTTCAATGCTATGAGTTGAATGAGAGTTGAGTCGACACTGAGATAATGTATTTTGCGGAGATCTTAATTCTCCTCAAATATACGTCGATATTAGGTACTAATTGATTAAACAGACCAAACACATTCTGACAGTATGTGGTAACAAAAGCAACTGACTTTTATATTACTGCCTGCTCCATTACTCCATAGCCCAGAAAGAACCTGGGAAGCTAGCGATTTCGGGTTCAATCACCACCTACTTATACAGTATATAGATATAACATTCGGCCCATGCTATCGGCAACACAGGGAATTCTACTGTGAAGGTATCGTATGGATCAGTATGTTAAAAAAAATCCTAAAAAGTCAAAGTTCACATCGAAGTTACGTCGTTACATCACCAGTTTTATCAACGAAAACCTGCACCTCTGAACCCGACAGTTCATTGCATCAAAATCAAACGATTAATTAACGATTGATAAAGATTTTACCTGCAACCTGCTGAAATGCTTCTTTTCCATGCTCGTCTCTCTTGAGCCAGCAGAAAGCCCATCTAAATCGCCGGGACCACAGTCCGGTCACTTTCCTATGGTGTCTCACTTGATTAGGCGTGTCCTGCATATCACCATAGTTCACGGAGCCGAGGGGATCGAACACCATGAACAGGCCGAAAACTGTTAGGCCGAGCTGAACCCAGTTGAATAGGACTATACCTGAAACAATAGCTTGGATATAAGTATGCAAGAGAGATTTTACAGGTAATGAAGTTACCTACATCTCTTTGAAGATATGCTTAATGAAAAGTGCTCAAATGATTCAACCGGATTATATCAATAAGATTAATCGCTTAATCTTAGGATTCAACGTGGTTCGGGATTTTATAGTAACAGATGTAATAAAATGTTAAAATAAAATGTATTATGTGAACAAACCAGAAGTATGTAGGTATAAAGCATAATAGTCGTAGATCGTGTCTGCCCTAGCGTAGACTTAAATACTGGGTACACAGCTGCTAAAGGAAGTTTGTCTTTAATAAGTTGTCGAGAATATTGTATGCAATGTTCTGTTACACTTGACACGAATAGCATTATAATTTCCGTTGCCCCAGCTGCGTACCGTTACTTAGATTGCAATAGAGCCTTATAAGCTTTCAAAAAGGTGACATTAGAGGTTTTTGCAAGAAGATCTTACTTAGGATATATTAAAGGAATAAAATGTACAGGTACAGATACAGAAAACCTGCCGCAAACAGGCGTACAAAGCATGCACCGCACGCAGGCGTCACGCACGGGGGATCAAATGGATCACTGGGAAGTGACATAAAGGTGAAGGGAGTAAAAGTGAAACATGGGGGTGTAAAACAGTTTTGCACGCGGGCGCTCATAGCACTTCACAGGTTTTAACTAAATTATTAATCGCCGTGATCCATTAGTAGACCGGGACATTCTATTGTGCCATAATTAGTAGGACTGAACCTTAAACCAACAAACGCGTTGTGTTCACTTACTTTGTATCACTATACTAGAAAACTTGTCGGTCACTTTACACTCAATGACTTCACAAAACATCCACATGGTCCCCATCACGTTTAACGCGACTTCAGGTAACACCAACAGCACTCTGTAACAAAATAATAGGTTGAATAAGACTTAGAACAAAAGGACGAGGTTCTATGTATGTTCGATGCCTTTTTTGTATGTCTAGAGATGTCTCCGTCATTTGTGAACCGTATTGTTTGTCAAATTATAATCAAAGAGACAGAAGTTACTTGTACAGAATATTAAAATACCAGGAATAAACGTGACTCTTGTTTCCTTTTTAAACATAAATATAGCTGAGTTATTGAACCGTAAAGTTATGAATGAGTTCTTTGATTACGGCCATACCTTGTTAGAAATTCTTAACTGCGATCTAAACTTTGTAGGTATCTAAGGAAACTTCATAAAGTTTTCATCTCATTACACCTTCAGACTACCTTCTCTTTCCAAAAGCCTTGCCTGGTAAGCTGGTAACCTTCTCTGATATGCATACGAACCTTGGCCTAGATCTATCGCACATATACCAAGAAATAGTATCACAGGACCCGACTTAAAGTATCTAAGATCTAAGTACAACTGGGAGCTTAATGTTGGTACGTAGGGGGAGTCCGGGAGAGTATAGCCACCTTGCACTAAAATGCTCATAAATCTTTCTATACTTAAATATTGCTATTTTGTATAAATTTTACCTAAAGCTACATTATTTGTCTTTATTTACTCAAAAGACAGTTTTATATATCATTTATAGTTCAAGAGTTATTAACGATTGTTACAAAAGTGACTTTCGGCTAATATCTCCCGTCTGGGCGGGAGACTTGAGCCCCTAACTAGGGAGACTTTACCCGTTTCAAAATGAAGAAAAAAAATCATTACAAATTGTAATTTTATAATAAAATTTATTTAAAAAAGTATGGCACATAGCTAACGAGAACACGAGAAAGATACTTTGAATATCCTAGTGAGTAATTAACTAGTATAAGTTGTATATTTGTTAAAATAGTGACTATTCATCACGGCTATCGTCGTACTTGGGTTCTTCCTCAAGCTTTGTCTCACTTTCACTCGACTGTAAAACTTGTCTTTTACTGTCTTTTTCTTTGCTCTACCTTTTTGTTTCTTTTTTGTCATTTTATATTTTATTTTTCGGTGCACTATCATCAATTGGGTCTGATTTTTCTGGCGTTTATGTCAAAATTTTTGTTTTTCTAGGCTGTCTACCACGACGGAGACTTTTTCTAGGAGCAGCTTTTGGAAATGGACAAATCATTTGTGACAAAACTATTAGTCAGTCTACCGTTGTTATATCCTGGTCTTGAGATGTAGAAGCGACCTCTGCTGAAGGAGTTAATATTGCAATTGGTTGCTCAGATCCATCTTCAGCCAAAATTGATGGTAAATTGGCTCGAGACACCACAGTTTCGTTCATGAATACTCATGCTGACATTGAAGGCTTTGACTGATTGCGAGAGAGAATAGCATGGGTAAAGTCTCCCTTCCGACGTTTGGCTAATATCTCCCACCCCACGCCAAGCTGTCTGTTTTTACATTTTTATAAAAACCTATTACGCTTATATGAAGACTGTTTGCCGTTATTGTTAGAAGGTTAAGTACAAAAACCATGCATATATATGACATGCTAGAATCAATTCACAGTAAGCAATAGAAATCAAATATCGAAAATTTAAAAAATTTACTTATCGAGCATAAAAACGCGTTGTCACTTCTCACTACTAAACGAAACTGCCGATTACTGCGACGTCGTGTGAGTGAGGTGGGGGTGCCCTATGGAGTCTAAGAAGTGTCGCAACGTCGCAATATCTAGTTGTATAAAAATTCTATGAGCAGTGGCTAATGTCTCCTACCCGCTAAACTCTCCCGGACTCCCCCTACACAAAATATTTACATTTAACCTAGGTTTTTATTTTACGTAATCTAACTTGAATACTGTTGAATAATCTGCTCTATTATTAACACAAAAAAGTTAAATGAAAAGAAATGTGAATTAAAAGATTATGTAAAAATAAGCCTATATTTTCTGAATCTAAAAATTGATTAACGTCCTACTAACGGTTCACTACGTTTTTCGTAACATAAAGTTAATTAAAAAGTTACTTAAAATAATATTTTATTCATTAGTATGTTAATCCGAGCTTATGTCAGAATTTAAATGTAATTAAAAGTTAAGTTAGTTTTAAATGATTCACTTGTATAACAAATACAAATGCTCTACAATCCCCTCAGTTCCTACCCATTTGGCGCATTTGGAGAATTTCTCATTTTTGAAAACTAGTAATATTATGATGAAGAACACCAGCCAGCCAGCTGAGATTCACGTTCATCATTATCATCCTCACCTATTGTCAATATAATAATATAAATAGTTTCTACCAGCGGCTTCGCCCGCGAGAGACACAAACGACCGACGTCAAAATAACTAGGAAATGTGGGTTTACGAAAAGATCAAAATGGTCGACTGACGGTCCCTATCGACATAGTAAAATATTTACTAACAGGCCACCTACCTTGTTTATTTTAATAAAAAAAATATGTAAGTTTGGTTGAGGGTAGGTACTCACGCCGTTAAGGGATAATTTCTTGGATAATAATTGCTTTTTGCAAAAAAATAACCGACTTCAATCTTGATAAGTAGAGATATCTCAAAAACTACTCGCCAGATGGCGCTCAATTCAACATGTAGGTGTAAAGTTCTCGTCACTACAAATTAATCAAGCCCAAACACTAGATAACTGCAGTAAATCGTTGAGGAGTTCCCTCGACTGTCTTTCGGCTTCATCAGATCGACTCCAGATCTTCATGAAACGGTAGCGCTATAATGTACTTATGATAACATGAACAAATACACTAGTTGTCCATACAATTTTCGAAAGTTCCCCTCGATTGCTCTGAGATGCCATCATCAGATCCTGGTGTCCTTATCAGGGGACCCCACTGCGCATATCTAGTTTACAACAAAAAAAGAATTATCAAAATCGGCCCATAAACGACGAAATAATCGCTGAACGTACATAAAAAAAGCATATATACGGTCTAATTGAGAACCTCCTTCTTTTTTGAAGTCGGTTAAAAAATCCTGTTATTTCTCGAGGTTCACTCTACATCTTTACCAAATTTCATTAAAATTGGTTCAGTGGTTTATTCGTGAAAGCCCCACAGACAGACAGAGTTGCTTTCGCATTTGTAATATTACTAGGGAAGTAGGGACTATCATCCGCATCTATAGTCAAAAATTACTTCACAACATCAGATACTCCATACTTACTTTACAATTAACAAAGGCGAGACAAGTCTTCTGGCGTCCGTGTCGGTAATAGTTCCTCTGGCGGACTGTTGCGCCAGGCCTGCTAGCAGCAGCAGCAGACAGGCCTGCAGCGCCAGTGTACCACACAGGTACAGCCTCACGAACGAGCCCCCATGCCACCCATCGGTCTGGCATTGCCACGTGATGGGGTATAGTATCTCCACCACCAGCGCTATTAACACCAACCTGTAGACAAGTGATATAGTTTATGTTAATGGCTTAAATGCATCTATATGCAATATAAAAAAATCCCGACTGCGTCAGAAGGAGGGTAATGTTTTTCATCTATTATTTTATTACAATGAATAGAAAATAAATCCCCATACTCGCTTAAAAGCTAATGAGTGTCAAAAGAACTTTTAACATTAGACTTAAACTTTAACCCTCCACCCGTCCACAATGAAGTAGCGTTTTGAAGTAATCTGAGCCTTGCTAATTATAACCCCCAGGGGACACCCGTAATGAGCCGCTAATGCGTAGAAGCCATTCAAATTAGCGTGTTTTAGTAATTCAAAAACTACTTGATATACCTAGTACTAGTTAGTAGATTCTGCTTGTCGTGTGAAGGGTCCTAGCACCTAATTCTCTAGCACCTAATTTTTATGAAATTAAGGTAGCAAACAAGCATGCAGCACAACCCATGACAAGTGTGAACGACATAGAACAAGACACAAATGGGACTAGGATTGTTAGTCCAGTTAGCAGATGGTCTCAAAATATTAGTTTGTTAACAAGGATGAACACTTTGAGCAGGGACTGTTAGCAATAGTTAGTCCTAATAGATATTGTTTAGTGATAGCAGTAGTCCAGTTAAGTAGTACCTAATTGTAAGCAAAAAATTCGTTCTAATTTGGTCACAGATAGGCTGCTACCCTTGAGAACTGAGATGATCGCCTCTAAAAAAGTGTAACCGGCATTAAGTAATTCAAAAGCTACCCTGTATAGTGTATCCTAGTTGTTCATGGTGTTTGTCACGCGTAGAGTCCGGGGACCCAAGTCATGTTATAAATGCGTTATTGCATTTACTGAAATAGTTAGACACATTTTAACTAAATGTGTGAAACTGATGAAAATCAATGCAATTGAAGTATTTATAAATTAGTAAGAATAGGCTCCTGGCCTCGAAGCCCACTCGTACAATGAAATGATTTACGTAGCTGATGATTTTTATATTTTTAATCGACTTTAAAAATGAGATAGTTCTCTATTCGAACGTATATTTTTATGTGTTATCTAATAAATTTTATTTAGCAAATTTTATTAATTCTCTTTTTATTTATTCTAAAGCTCGTCCTTGTCGTTTGGTTTCATATTTTGAGTGACACCTGAAATGTAGTTTTTTTGCTAATCGATGTTGAAGTCGGTTTAATATTTTCATTTTGTAAAAAAATATTTTTGTCAAAGTCAAAGTAACCTTTGTTAATTCTCTTTTTATTCGAAAGTTAGACCTTATCGTCTGGTTCCAAATAAAGACCTTACACCTTATGTGTAGTTTACTTCTATGTATGTGTTGATGGTGAAGTCGGTAATTTTTTTGTAGAAAGTACCTAATTTTGTACGATTGAGGTTGTACTTTAGTACATAGTATCTCAATGTTTTGTACCAATATGCTTGTCAGCTATGAGTTATATTTATGTGTATTCTTAATAATACTTTCGAATAATAAAACTATTTCATATCAAACAGCCAACGATACAACTCAACTCAGGCAAAGTTTTTGTTTATAAGCACGCCTTTTTTCCCGTCATATCATACGTCAAATGTGTTTGTTCCTAGTAGGTTATACTCGGAACTTGTTTTTGCAGTGTACAAGAAATCTTAGTTATTCACATAATTATTGTTTGTCTCAGTGCTTTACGTGACTAGGTATCAATTTGATACAAAACTAAGGAGCTATTATAATTTTAAGAGACTACGGCGAAAAGGATAAAAAGAAGATTATGATTTCAGCCCGTATACGAGGAAGTATGTTAAATTAAATATTCTTGCAAATATATTATTATGTATAGATGTGTAACGCTAACACGTTCATGCAATGCATACCGAACCTTTTTATCCGTTACGATTACATTAGTGATGTCCAGTGTTGAGCTAATAATCTTATTTTTATTTATTTATTTAAAACTTTAATGACCACAAAAACAAATGAGGTACATTATGGCGAGCTTAATGCTAAAGCATTCTCTACCAGCTAACCATTAGGCCAAACTGATATTCACGAGGAGCGGTATTATGCAATAATTTTAAAATATATGGTGAGAGTATTAAATACGTAATATTCCTAAAATTATAAATAAGAATATATAGATTTATACATAGGTATACATACATACATACATATA
Organism: Hesperia comma; assembly: GCA_905404135.1. Taxonomy (NCBI): domain Eukaryota; kingdom Metazoa; phylum Arthropoda; class Insecta; order Lepidoptera; family Hesperiidae; genus Hesperia; species Hesperia comma. The sequence continues at coordinate 7,481,758 of FR990018.1, forward strand.
ATATATAAGTATATATATATATATAAATGAACTATATAATATGTGTATATATTCACTATAATACAATAAAATGATATATTCTTATCTGTGGATGTGAAAGATAAGTAATTACAGAACGAACTATACTGAAAGAAATTATAAATATTTTGAAGGAATTGACTATCTCATTTTCGGCACACTACATATATTCACGTACCCAACATTTATTAAATTTTTTTCGCAGAAATTCTTACCTAACTTATATTTTCAAGTTTCGAGTAATGAGGTTATATTCATCTATTATAATGGGTATAATGACATTAAATTCAATACAAGTAGTGCTCGTAGAGCACATAGAGTAGGTAAAACTTAAAGTTTCGAAAATGTAAAAGGCGATGTCCATTAAACATAAAAATATATTGGTAGGTAACGTAAGTATATGTATAAGCAGAATAAGAAAGTTACTTAAGGTAGGTACCTAAGTAAAATTACGTTACGACTTTTTAGTTTGCGTCATATTATGGGTATGTTAAACATTGTTATAACAACTATTACGGTTTATTAAATGTTAGGCAATATTGCCTTCGTTATTTAATAAACGATGCGTTCAACCTTAAAAAGGTTATTTCAATATTTTACAGACTGATACAGCGGTACACTTAATAATAGATTCACACTGAGTCCAGGCCAAGACGTTGAAAAGCAATTGAGAACAATTTCTGTTAAGGAGATAACAATAGGTAGGTCCATTGACAATAACTGCCATTCTGCGGTAGTTGTCGATTCGTTTATATTTAGTTTAACTATTTTAAAGTCCCGATTGATCACTGCATTTCGAGAAAACACGTAACATTGTATTCCTGTTTTGAAAACTGCATTCTACCTATTTATATCATGGTAATTTTTATCATTAAAAGACTTTATAAGTCTTAAAATTCATGGACAATTTTGCTCATACACATCTCTATAACTCTCATAGCAAAAAGAAATACGATCATGAAAGAAATTCAAATATGGATATGGGAAGGAACGGGGGTATCCTGTTAAAATAATGTTGAAGGGCTGAAAGGCTGAAACACAGTCATATCTTAATTTCCACTTTCGCGGCCATTGCGAAGTACTAGAAATTTTCATTTGAGTCAGTGATATTTTTACGTATAGTATAAATGGTGTTCATAAAATCAGAAGTACGAGTATAAATCTACAGAACCAATGAAACTTTGTGTAGTTTATCAAACATCTGATAGTGATAATTTGACATCAATTGCTTTATCCAGACTTAAATTATACTGTTTTGAAAATACGACGATTCGACGATATTTCAAGACAAGGTAAATAGTGCCATTTTGATCCTGGAGCGATACCTAATAGTTTTTTTGGGTACAGACATCAATCAGTTACAGATTTATTATATTACGTGTACATATTTGTCTCGGTCATTCACTCGATTGAATAATAGCATGAAAAGCTCTAAACTAATGCAATGTCCGCCGTTTAAAGGGTTAAACGTCCGCAATAGGCAGCAAATGAAGGCAATCAGTCTGATGCGGTGACAATTTAAAATCCATTATGAAGCAATCATGGTCGAGACGAGGTCACAGCGACGAAAGCGCTTCTCAATATTAGATGAGTGAAAGTTCATATTTAATGTCTCTAGCAACAAGTGTCTTGATGAAAGGAATAAGTCAGCGGTCGTCGTGATATACGAGTGTACCTACTTATACGATAATACTGGTGGTCGTTAGATGTTTTTAAATGTATGGAAGAAAGTGTGAGTAAAGAAGAAGAGAGGTCATTACCAGGTTAGTTATCGCAGACTATAAGTTACTTACTAATGTTGGTTAAGTGTGGATCGTGGTAAGTGGGTACAAAAGTGATATTGAAGTCCTTACTAAACAAAATATCTATAATAGGAAATATTGCAGTAGTAGGTAGCCATATTACTATTTACAGTTATTTTGTTTATTACATTTAGGATCTGTTAAGCTGATGGCATTTTATTGGATCTTGGATGAAGTTATTTTGTGAGACCCCAAAAATGTGATTCCCGGTAATACATGTGGTAGGTAGGTAGCAGTTAGCTCAGGTGACGCGTTACCTCATTATGGGCTTATTTATACTATAAAAAAAGATTAATTGCTTGACCATTTAGTTAATGTCGACAAGCGATGCAAATAAACTTTAAGGATTCCTTATCAGATCGGTCAACGTCCGGTCTTCTATAACATCTTAAGTTAGAAGTAACAAGAGCGCAGAATATGCCGGCAGGGAAATAATCTACCAAGAGGTAGAGAACATCTCTAGAGGGGATAAATAAAAATAAATCATAGCTCAAGGATCATAATCATAGAGGGCCTTAGGGGGTCAGTTGGTTAAAAAACAAGTTGGAGGTAACTCATTGTTGGATTTGTTGGCAACCTATCGTTTTGTTGGTAATTGAGTATCACTAAAAAGTATAAATAACTTGTGTATTTTAACAATATCCATGTTAAAGGAAAGTGTCTCAATAACTAATTGCGTAACCAGTGAACTTCCAGTTTGAAAAACATAACCTGTGTGATTGGTGGTGCAGTGGTTTTACTATAAAGGTCATTAATAAAACGTTTCACTTAACGTAATACATACCTACTTAATTATTATATTCATATTATTATGTTTAATAAAATTCCTAGTAGGTGCCTATAATGTTACTGACGTGACTACTGACGTAACATACAGCATTAGGTACCTACTACAGACATTATACTCAGTTGAGTTAAAAGCCTGAAACTGGATGTTTTTAATCATATCATTCAAGTAGGTGTTGTGTAGAAAATAGAAATGATGCTACACTGAAGAGGCTTCAGTGATAATATTAATTATAGCGCACTAGTTTCCACCCGCAACTTTGCCTGCGTGGTATTATAGATTTTTCATTTTCATCCCCTATTTGAGTCCCTCAGGGTTTGGTTTTTGAGAAAAAGAAGTCTAAATGTGACACTGGGTCTACAACTATTTTCATTCCGAATACCATCCAAATCGGGCCAGTTGTTTAGCCGTGAAAGCCTCACAGACAGACTTTCCCATTTATAATTTTAGTATAGATAATATGACGTAGCTTCTCATATAAGATTATATCGTTTACCGTTTACCACTTAGGAACTCGCGCTATTGCGATAGGTAAATTACCTAAACTCCTTTTGCATAAATGATGAGGGTGGCTTGGCTCATTTCAAGATTGCCAGTAGCGTTGTGCTTCGCCTTCATTGTAAATTTACAAAGAGATTCGTTGTCTGCAGCCACTCATAAATATTTAATTTAAAGCCAAGATTAGGTGTTAAATTATACATTACTCTGTAATATTTATTAAAACAACGTGATTAAATTGCGGTATACGTAATATTTGCATTATGCAATGTCCTTCTTCTTTTCGTAATCATAACTGTAACGGAGTAACTTTACACCTCTAGTAAAACAACTGCGAAGAGGTGAAGTGGTGAAGTCAGGTGAGGTTTGGTGAGCTGGCGAAGAGGTGCTTTGGAGAAGAGGAGTTTTCCGCAGGTTTCAGGTGTTGCAACAATGTTACTGGCCAGCAAACAGGTCATCCTCAAGAATAGACAGAAATAATTAATGAAAGCTTGAATGTTTTCATTGCAATACCTAACACACGACACCAGCAATGCCTTGCCGCCTATGGACGAAATTGGCTTAAGTTTTTTTTATTGCTTAAAGGTCATCGACACCTATGGACAGGAACAACATCAGGGGATTTACCAGTGCTTGATGATAGAACCAAACATGTTGCACATAATTAAACAAAACTCCTCTCCACCCTTGCGAAGCTGAGGTGGCCCGCTATTTATTATAGTATGTATGTGTACGTTTAGTCGTTACATATAAGTACATACATACCAAACAAATCGAAACAAGAGTTCGAAGATGCTCGGGAACACGAGGTCGTCCGAGGCTGCCAGCCATTTCCGCCCCAGCAGCCGGAGCGCCGGCATTCTGGAACAAACCAAACGTTTATTTGAGTAACATATTTTAAATTCCACACCATAAAATGAAAATTAAAAGAAAAAAATGATACCGACATTTAAGAAATCATTGATGAAAAATTGCATACTTTTATGAATTGAATTGAATTGTTATCACATGGGCCGATAGAGAAACCTGCATGAAACCTGCATGCCGGAGAGTTCGCAAAAACTCAAAGGTGTGTGGAGTCCGCCAATCCGCACTTAGCCAGCGTGGTGGACTATGGCCTTAACCTTCTCATTCTGAGAGGAGACCCGTGCTCAATAGTGGGCCATGATTGGTAGAGATGATGGGCCGATAGAGTGAAAGAGAGATAGATAAATCACACGCTGAGGCCGACCGTGTGTGCCTCTTCGCTTGTTTTGTGCTCTCACTTGCGCAGCTCGCGCTCTCGATCCAGGCGGACTGTGACACTTTTTCATGCATGTAGCCCGTGTTCATCGATTTATTAGACGTTATCACGTCAAAATCTTTTAGAATAACAAACTTTTATTAAATGCGCTAAAAAGAATAAAATAAACTACATCTTTAAACTTTTACTACCAAGTCCTAACGTCATTTATGTTTATGTAATAAAAGGAAGGATATAAAAGATCGTGATTTGTGACTCGCACCGGCGACTGTGTCAGGAACGACTAGATTGTTCAATTCGCAGTCCACCAATAACAAGCATCTACTGCAGTCTGCACCTATTCAACTGCTTGTTAAAGATAGTTAAGACCTTTGTCTATGTTACCGTTAAAATGCATAATAAGCTAATGTGCACATTAACTAGGTAATCTGCAGATACACTGATATGATACGTTAAAGTGTAAAAAAAGGTCTTATTTGCACTTTACCCAGTTAGTCTGCACAGTAACGGATGGTACATCGTTAAATTGCGGAAGACTGGCTACCTGAGTACCAATTTGTGTTGATGTCGTGGCCACATCGTAGATTTGCTCACATAATAAAATGATCGATCTGGCCGATCGATTGAGATTTGGTCGAATCGTAAAAACGCGAAAAATAGGGCATAACTTCGAACCGTGACGTCTCCGGCGCTGCGGAAGGTGCAGCCCCTTCGCCCTTGCGTAACAAAGCACAGACACCCACGCTCGCCTGCGCAGCTTCGGCTTGCTGGTCGCCTTCGGCGACCAGCCTCAGCCGCTCCGGCTCGCCCAGGTGTCTGCGTTTTGTTACAGCGGGCGGGGGCTGCCCTCCCTCCGCGCCTCCGGGTTCTAAAAACACTCTAGGGGTAGGGCATACAAGACTACGTGGAGTAGGGGTAGGCTAATTCGGTTCTGTAACCAATTCGACCTATCTTACCTACCTTGAAGAATTTGACTGAGTAGTAATGGAAATGAGTATTCATTGTTTTATATCCAAAATCAACTCAATTTTTATGTTTCCGTTCAATGTTACTCGTTTTTAACAATTGACGTTCAAACAAGAACCTATTTTATAGACTTTACCGTATGCATGGTCGTTAGTCTGCAGATTAGCTAGGAAGTCTGCAGATTAACTAGTTAATGTATGAACTCAATTATAGTTTTTCCACTTTAACTGACTCAGCCAGATAATCTGCAGAATACCTCGTTAATCTGCATTCTATCTGATTTACGCAAATTAACGGTAACATCTATACTTTAATAGAATCTCCTAGTGGAGAGCTTAATGATAATAATAATGACAGGCAAAAATGAGTAAATGCTTGTTTATTTCTCTTTTCATTAATAAGTAATCCTTTTGATTATAATCATCTAGTTACTACGTCTACATCCTTGTAATAAGCTACTGAGTTTCCAACAGATTTATAAATCATTATCGATATTTTTCCTGTTTTCATCCTACGTTCAGTGAAAACTCGTGTAAATAAGTTCTGTGAGTTTATTTATTTGATTCAATCATCAAAGTCTAGTCGACGGCTGAAGTTAGGCTTTTGACATATTCGCATATAAATTCTTAAAACTTGGTTTATATGTGAACAAAATTGCTTAACACAATTCTATAGCTATTACATCTCTAAAAAATGAGAGCGATTGTTTTATCGATTGCCATTATTATTGAGTAATATAATCTTTATTTACAACTTACAACCCTACATCATTACTACTTATATTAATAATTTTAATGAAACAACATTCGATTGATCGCCCATAATACGTTCGTTTACAAATAATTGTTATTTGTAATCCTCACTCACTCATACATCTGTTGAAGAATTCACAAACTACGATCCGAAAAACAAAATTTATCAGTAACATAAAAGTTTGCTCCGTCCGGGAATCAACCTAGAACCGAGAAGTGTCACTTCCATCAGGGTCAAATTTATGTTCTATTCGCATCAGTGAAGATATTTTGTGATACTCCTAAAATACTTCCAAAACAGTACGTTAGTGTACCTGCTATGATTCAGTAGTAGGCACTACTCCTAAAATACTTCAAAAACAGTGCGTTAGTACTGTACCTGCTAACCTGCTATGATTCAGTAGTACGTGGTACAGTGGTCCAGATTCCGGAGCACCGACCCCGGATCACCGGAATATTTGGGATGCTTCCACGTTTCCCGAACGTGTTTACCGTTGTCAGTCGGTCAATGGGTGCCGTAATTGGGTGGCTATAATTAAATAGCTTACGGATAGGGCCCTTGGATCATCGATTTGTACTTGTAGATGTTTGAGAACATATTCTAGTCTAGAGTGTATTTATAATTATAAATGAGATTAATTTTGAACCATAAAAAGATTTTATGTTTGTCTGAGCGATTTTATGAAGTTCATGATGTTGAAGATGAAGTTTCCAATGATGTGTATTACTTGAGATAACATAAATTATAGTAGGCACTTTAAAACCTAAGTTATTTCGTTCAGAAAAAAAACAATTGTGTCTATTTAAAGAATCTCGTCTTACTATTTCTCTACTTTGTATGAAATGTACCATTCTAAAGCAAGATTTACGGATTTTCGAAGCAAAATAATTACAACTGAATGACGAAATGTTTCTCAAGTAGATATTTTTCTAGTTGGTTAACATAAAAGTATTCTTTGTACATAGTGTTATTTGCAATTAGGTAGCACCCCGAGATGTACTCTTATTTTCGTTATTCATCATCCAAATATCATAAATAATGATTAGGCGGGCTTCGAGTGTTATTTGAGGGCGCCCAGATAGCGGCATATTTCATCTCTATTATGGCTTATAGCTTATAGTAGATATTATTTTGTGTAGGTACTTGCATCTTTTTCTACTTCAGAATAATTTTTGGAAACCTACATCGTAGGTATGATATTATTGTCAATTTACAATGACCCTTAATCACAGGAGCGGAAACCTGGCATTGGCATTGGTGTGGGTTGGTTGCCAGTTGCCATTAGGACAGAATATGTACCTATAAGTAATAGATAACTATGTTTTCTATTAATTCAATAATTACTAGAATAATTTTCTGGCAAGATGGAATTATAGGATTCTAAAAAGTTGTTTTGAGAAGAAAAATATTTTTACTTTCTTGAAAAAGAGGAGGATGTTCTATGCTCGACGCCTGTATGTTGTATTAATTATTTTAATGTCTAGATATCTTTCCGTCATTCCTGAACCGATATTTTTGTATTTGAAAGAAAGTCAGGATCTGACGATGAAAGGGAAGTTGAGGGAAACCCCCAAAATGTAGGTATATGCACCTACCTTACGTGTTTCGTATAATTTCTTATATTACTTGTATATAGAAGGTGGTTTTCTTTTTGTAAAAATTATTGCCCGTGTCAATTAGTTGTAGTTAATAGTCTATGCTTTTGGTCGTACAGTTGCAAAGCGACGTTGTAAAGTTGTCCACAAAAGGCCATTACAGTTTTAATTGTCGTAAAGCTCCCTTATTGCCTGACGGGACGTTCAAATCCTCGAGAAAGTTTTTATAAAGCGGTCGTTTACTTATTTTATAAGGTTCGTCTTATTTTTCTTTCATTCATCTTCCATTTTTTCATGTTGATTTAGGAATAAGCTGCTTTTAGTATCAATTCAATATTATGTCCCTTTTATACTTTAATATATTATAACGCTTCCACTCAGACCTTTGCAATGTAAATATGCTAAACCAAGATGAACGAATAAAAATGTTTTTAGATTTTTTTTATGTTATACATTTTTAGACTTATAACCCAGACCGTTAGCAGAGATTGAACCCAGGACTGTCCAGCATAGCGCTATTATACGGGTTGTCAGATTCTACAAGTAATCTTATATGGTGTTGGGTATTTTCACATAACTGCGAACCTAAAGCACAGCAACACGATACTTAGAACGTACTCCACCAAGATGCTGCAGTGATTTCCACAGAAGCTCATAGTAATATTCTCTCGGAAGTCTGGGCCTTCGACGAAGAATTAGAATGCTGATTGGGCAACGCAGCCGTGGCTCCTTTCGTCCAGGACACTTAATATGTTTGGATATACCTTAGTGGCCAATCCAAGTTTAAGGGGTAGAGTAGAGAATAGAGATGTCCTACTGACTTATGCAGCATTCATATCTACGCTACGGACACACGCAGACACGTCGCGTGGCAGACAAAATATTCTCATTGAATATGCTGCCGTGTCTGCGCTGCGCTGCGTTGTGCGTTATTTTTTCACGTGCTTATTGAAACAAGAATGCTTGGGTTTGGTTACAAAAGTAACCGATCGTCTTGTAAAATTAAATACTCATCTATCTCGTTACGAAATTCTAAATTCTGATATAAAAATATAGAAACGTATATTCTAAACATGAAAAATATGAGATAAAAATGTCACCAGGAACGCTTCTTTACTTGTAAATAGATTTAAGCTCGACTCAGAACGATGTCGTAATGGTATTAAAAATGAAGCTAATATAAAGCGTGTAATAAGTTATATTAACTACTAAATAGAATTCGAGCTCAATTGTCTGGAGTGCATTACCTGTATTTCGTTGACGTCACACAGGGCATCGACCTGCAGTGCTGCCTACAGCACTTCTGAATACGATGCTATGTAGGAATCGCTTTTAATACCGATAGTGAAAGGAGGTTTCAAAACAGACCAGGTTAACGAACACCACCATTAAGACTTTGATAGAAATATTGTGGAAATCGTGATAATTAGGCGGCCTTAGTCCTCGTGGATAGCGAAACATCTAGAAATAACATTTTTTTCCAAAAAAAATATTATTATAAAAACAAAAAACCCGACTGCTTACAAAAGAACTCAAAAAAAAAAAAACAAGTGCCACAATGTCAACATAAAATACTTCATATTTTACTATGGTTACATCGTCCATCGGAGTAATACCACACACATTGCACACAAGTTTAAAACTTTTAGATATTCACCCACTAACATTCATCATTATACAAAAAGCTGATCTAAATACGTGCCGTATTGTCAGAAAATTCTTATCAACGTACATTACTACTTCAGCTCTCGTGCTTGGCTAAGGCCCGCACGTTAGTGTAGGTGTAGAATAAAACCCTTTCGAGGAGATAGAATAAAAATATTATTATAAAAACAAAAAACCCGACTGCTTACAAAAGAACTCAAAAGAAAAAAAGAAGTGTCACAATATCAACATAAAATACTTCATGCTGCAGCATGCGGTGACAAACGTAGTAAGTACCTACTTGCGACAAATCATTTTTTAACCCGTAGGTAACAGTAGGTATATTGTTTGTCCCCGCCTGCAGCACCATGAAGTATTTTATGTTGATATTGTGACACTTGTTTTTTTCTTTTGAGTTCTTTTGTAAGCAGTCGGGTTTTTTGTTTTTATAATAATATTTTTATTTCAGACTTTTTAGTGTTCTATATTTTGGGATGGTTTTTGACAATTTGTGTTAAAACGTGTGCCTAAACGTTATATGATATATATATTTTTGAAAAGGTCTTTTCACGATCTTTCATTTGATACCCATATTGCTAAGATAACAAAAAAACTCAAGATTATCCCCTCTTTTTCTTCCACTTTCGGGCGCCATTTTGAAAATTCATATAGCCCTTGACACTTCCACAGTTCTGACGAATTCAACGATACCTCATATATGACGAAATCCGTTCAACCGTTTGGGCTGTGGGGCCTCACAAATAAATAGACATACATACATACATACATACACTCGAAAAACAACCCTCCTTCTGACGCAGTCGGGTAAAAATATGTATACCAACAATAACAATAATAATAAACATATCACGAAGGCAGCATAAAAATAAGTAAAATAGATGTTTATGTCTTTGTAGGTACCTATTTATTTTAGTAGGCAATAATATTTTACGCCGTTTTCAGTTAAACAAGCTGCCGTACTATAGAGGCTTTTTCTTATACATAATATACATCTACATATACCTATAAATGTTAGATAATACATGTAGTATATTAAGGTTCTAACAATACATATATTAATCTATGTTTACAAGAGTGTCTATCTATGCGCTCTCTACTCTATGGATCTTTTCTCTTTAACTACGCGCCATGGCGGCACCTCGATGTTCGGTAAAAGTGAAATAAAACAATTTCAAGAATATCTACAAATTTTTATTTGTATCCAAAAGGCTTGGGTACATTACATTACATACCAAAATGGCGACGAGTATAAAACAAGCAAATTTTCATCTCAAGCAATATGAAGACGGGGAAGACATTAGTTGTTTCCTCGAACGACTGGAACAATACTTTATGGCAAATGGCATTCCAGAAGAATCTAAAGTTTCGACTTTAATAATAAGTCTAGATGAAAAGGTATATAAAATATTAAAAAGTATGTTACATCCACATTTACCGGCGACAAAACCATACAGGGCTTAAATTACGATTCCAACCACGTGTCTCACATTTCCGCAAGAGGATTGCATTTGACAAAATGAGACAAAGGGACGGCGAGTCAATTTCTATGTGGTACGCGAGGATACGCGAGGCGGCAGCAATGTGCGAGTTTGGCACGCACATGGAAGCGATGGTGAAAAATAAATTTGTTACAGGATTACAAAATGGACCTATTCAAGAAAGGTTATGCGAGGAGCCAGTTTCAAAGTCTACGGAGCAACTTTTAGATGTGGCATTAAACAAGGAGTCAGCTCAAAACAGTGGTCAAAACCAGTCAATTGTTATAAATAAGGTATTAAAAAAAAGTTATAATGCGGTTCCAGAAAGTAAACCTACCTGTATACATTGTGGTAAAGGTAACCATATATTTTCTAAATGTAAGTTTAAAACGTATAAATGTAAAAAATGTAATAAAGTGGGTCACTTAGCAATAATTTGTAAAAGTAAAACTGCAACCAAACCTACACACAGCGTAAATGTAAATGAGCCGGTAGACATTTTTAACAATACTGTTGCAAACAATGTTAATTATATTACACCATTTTTGATTAAATGTTCAGCATTTAATAAATCTTTTGACATAGAGCTAGATACAGGGGCAGCGGTGTCATGCATACCAAAATCAGTATATGATAAATTATTTTCAAAATTTATTAATTTAACTCCCACAGATGTTGAATTAAAAACTTATAGCGGGGAAGTCATTAAGCCTTCAGGTAAAATTAATATTCCATTAAAAATAAAAGATAAAACAATTCATTGTTCGATATTAGTTGTACAAACTGAAGTTATTGAGGATCCAAAAGTGGAGTCCCAAGTTTGTAATGAACCAGCTGTAACTTTGAGACGCTCTCAGCGTTCAGTAAAGCCTCCTCAAAGATTGAACTTATAGGGGGGAGTGATTGTAGTATATTAAGGTTCTAACAATACATATATTAATCTATGTTTACAAGAGTGTCTATCTATGCGCTCTCTACTCTATGGATCTTTTCTCTTTAACTACGCGCCATGGCGGCACCTCGATGTTCGGTAAAAGTGAAATAAAACAATTTCAAGAATATCTACAAATTTTTATTTGTATCCAAAAGGCTTGGGTACATTACATTACATACCAATACAATTCTAGTACATTTAAAGTAGGCGTCCTAAAATTACGTGGACTGATTTTGGCAATTTGAAGACGGTGTTCAAGAACGAATAGATTTGCCGAGACCCAAGTCCCTCATTTCTGCGCGTATTAAAAATTATTGTCATTTTGCGTCATTGGAGGAAACAGAAATTTATTCATAAAAAGGTAGGTAGAGTCTACACCTAAATCCGCATTTAAACGTGCTGGAATATGGCCTGTATTTCTCACACCGTGTAAGTGTGTAAGGAGACTCAAGGCCAGTAGCTGTGGGACAGTTATTGATGGCGATTATGATGATGATAATGATATTACATAAAAATATACAAAGTGGCTTTACTGCATCGCCTAGAATATTGATATGCCTCTCTCCGCTGAAAACAAATTTATTACCATTGTTATTATCACGGTTCAATTTAGCTTGTAAGTAAAGTTTACTTACGGCATTTTAAATTTTCGCCGTCAAGTTGCAATGTATACTTTAATCACAGGGGCGGAAAGATAGTTGGACCACGAGGAATCACCCAAAGCAAAAACCTGGCATTTGTATGACATGTTATCAAGTTATAAGTAGCATAAAAAGAGCTTATTAAAATATTAATCATTGTTTTAAAACTATGCAATTTTTACCTTCTCATTTGTAATAGGTACCGACTGAATTTTGTAGATTTATTTTTCTTTATGTTTATATTTACGCCCTTTAAAAATCTAAGAGAATTTATCCATACCTATCCTATGGTCAACGGAATAGAAAAGATTTTTGGAGTAGGTACCTATCTTCTAAATTACATTAACATCTTTTTCCGTACAGTGGAAAATTATTCGGACAGACATCAAGGGTTGCTTTAATTAATTAGTATGTACGAAGGACCAAACCGTAGCTAAAGCTTTTATGGTCTACATTAACTTTGAGCGGTGACGAAGTAATCAAGAGTTTTATGTTCCGCGCAGTCCTGCAGACTGCGTGCTTCAATATAAACTCGACTTCAATTAAAAGAGGAGCTTCATGCCCATGAGAATTTATTTGATTACAGTTATGTCAACAATATCTGAATACACTGCAATGCGGTAAGGGATTCGTATAAAACAATATACAGGGTGTTTGGTAGAGGGTCCGACAAACGAAGTGGGCATGTTCGGGGACCCATTTGTAGAATACAAGTTGGCCAAAAAAAATCCCTGACCCTCTATTTTTTTTTAAGCTTTTTTTTTGTTAATTTATCGGTTTTCACCGAAATTTTACCTATTTACCTTCATAACATTTTCAAAATCTGTTTTAGATTGGATGTTTTTACTTTAGTTTGTTCTCAGATACATGTTTAAGCCACGCAAAACAAAATTAGATACAATCAAAGCTAACTTACTGATTTACAGCTCATAGAGTGAAAAAATAAAAATAAATTTTACATCAAAGTTCAAATTTGACAATGATTTAAAAAAAAACACTAGCAATTCTGGAGGTAATATGCATTTAAAAACTTCTCTATTTATCACTTATTACAACGATATCCAAAATTGGTATAATATTTACCATCTTATTGAATAAATGACGTAGCAAGGAAAATTCAAAGAACAGAAATGAATACAAAATTATTTTTAATTTAAATTTTGTTCGAACACAGCTCCTCTGTTACGAATACATGTCCGGCACCTAATGCGTATTTCTTTTGTGGTAGTGTCCACCGTCATTTCTGCTTTAATATTTGAAAAGGCATCCTCAATTCTCGCCACCAATTCTTCTTTTGTGTTTATTTTTACTTCGTACACCAACTCTTTAACACATCCCCAGACATAAAAATCGAGGGGCGTTAGGTCTGGGCACTCAGTTGGGCCATATTTCAAAAAAGTATACCATGACCATAGTCCATCAACACGTTACAATTCAAAATCCTGAGTATGTACTTGTTTCCATTTAACATAATATATTTGAAACTCGTACATACCTATACCTATAACATTATTTATTTAGCTTTGTTCCCTTGCATGTTCGTATGTGGGAGAGAGGGAGGTACTACTTGCATATAAATATACCACCATAGATACGTGTTTGATCGCCAATTATTGCATAAAGGAGTTCCTGGTCTTTTCAGGATCTTTCATTTGGTGTCCATGTAGCTAAGGAAAGAAAAATAAAACCTTTCCCCTCTTTTTTACGTTTGCGGACGTCATTTTGAAAATTTATATGGCCTGCAATACCACAATTATGACGAATTCAACGACACCTAATTTATGTCAAAATCCTTGTTTGGGCTGTTTGGCACGCCAAAAAATGGACATACTCGTATATACGTACCTACATCGCTCGAAAAACATTATCCTCCTTCTGAGGCAGTCGGGTAAAAAGCTTTACATCGTGAAATTCCTAGAAGTAATAAATAATTTAATTGCAAGATTTGCAAGTATAATAACAGGTTGTAAATATTTTTCATAAGTTTTTAGTAAGTCTGCCAGTTCGCAGTTAGCCAGCATGGTAGACTTTGGACTGTCTCCTCACACAGTGATGGGAGAATCGAATAGCAGTGGGACAGTTATGGTATGCTAATAAAAACCATCATTTTTATCTAAAAAACTTCCCATCACAATCTACAATTCTATCCACCATATTATGTACTATGTGTCTAAATAAAACAACGTAGGTACAGCTTGGCAAAAAAGAGTATGACGCGGTGACAGCAGGAACTAAAAATTCATGAATGTGGCAATAATAAGCTACTTGTCAATTGCGACAATTGCTAGTACTTGTAATGTCAAGAGTGCGCTCATGCGAGTTGTTTTTATATATTTTTTACAATTCTCAACTATCGTAGCATAAAATAGCTATTTAAAATAAATAAAACTATTAGTAGTAGTGGAAGAGCAGTGTTATATCAAGCTTTCTTACGATGTCTGGCCGAATCTAAAGCGGGACAAATTTTGTCTGAGATAGACAATGTTTATACAAGAACTGCCGATATGACAGGTATTTATCACTATTTATCAACATATAAAGAGTTATTTTAATTCCTTATATTGATTTTCAAGACCTAATTGTATTGTTAGCTAGATTTTAGTGACTTTTTGTTTTGTTTACCAAAATTTGATAATGAGGTTATGTTTTGCAGTTTGACAAATTGCGTATACTTCAAAAATTGATACTTGAAGAGATCTTAATATATGAAATTACTTAAATACCGTTGCAATTTCTTATTTCAGGTAAATCTGTCAACACTGTAAGAAAAATAATAGGAGGGTGAGACAAATAATGGTATTTTTTCTACACCTGGGAAATATCGAAAAGGTCGCCCAAAGAAAGATCTCGATGATTTCGATTTATGTGCGATTAGATAAAAAGTATTTTTCTTTTATTCTGCGAAAGGCAGGTAAATATTATTTTGTGTGCACTACTAACATTTTCATCAATTAATCAGATTAAGTAGAATAAATATATAAAATACTTTTTTAGGTGCCTACACTTCGAAATTTATTGCCTGTAGTTAAAGACGATTTGGATTTTAATTTAAGATTTGGATTTACGAAAGTTACGTACATAATATTTTTTATTCATATTGCTAAATAAGAGCCCTAATTTAATATTATCATTTTCTAATAGGTGGCAGCTGAACAAGCATTCCAAAGTATTACAGCTGATAACTGGAAGAATTCTTGCCAGCATGTGATGAAGATCGAAAGAGAATATTATGAGAGGGGTGAAACAATGTATGAGCAAATTGAACCATTAGTTATCAATCTCAGAGATGACAGTAGCAGCGACTCATCAGAAACAGATTACGATTCTGAAGTTCCAGGAAGCTCTAGCCAAGACTTCAGCTTTTCTGGAGTAGAATATTTAGACGAAAGTGTTTTCAACTCTGATTGATCATATGTATTGAAATACAAAAATTCATTAAATATTTAAATAAAACGTGTTGTTGGATTTTACGTATTTTTTTTACATAATATGTATACCTAAGTTAATGCTTGACTACAATCCCACCTGATGGTGAGCAGCGATGTAGTCATGGGTGGTAAAGCGCAATAATATATAATAATAATACGTCTAATTATGTACCTACCTAAATTTTAATGCATTCAACATTCATACCTCACACTTGTTTCGTAGATCTGATTTCGGCAATATGGCTTTTAGTTTAACGACAAATAATAAAAATTAATAATCTCAAAATCTCAAGTAACTATTACGTACTATACCCGAATATCTAATGGTAAAAACTACAAGTATCAAACAGTGTCAGACGTAGTATTTCGGGTTGCCAGCAACAAGACAGAGGCGCCCTCATTTATTCCACACTCTTTTTTGCCAAGCTGACAGTTTCCTTTGAAAATAACGTCTTCGAAATCGATATTTTACACGCGTAAGTACGGTCCAAAGGTTAGACAAGGTGAATGAAAGTCTAATAAAAGGGAGTAAATATCAATTTTCTCCGGCTTCGCTGTAACAAGGAGTGATGTTTTATCTAACAATGTTCTTGTAAGGCGATACTTTAATTTAAAAGATCACGAAGAAAGCTACTAAGTCTATTAATAGTTAGGTACACAAACATTATTATTAGCTGCTTATCAAACCAGATTACCTAAAATAATGGTTTATATCTGTACATGGGAGATATTTGAGAAAAAATGTATGATGCACCTTCATAGAGCTAAGGCTAGGGCTAGGGCTAAGGCGTATATTAGGCCTCATTTACATGAGGTCCAATAAACGCAAAAATATATTTATGTCTTAAACCTTCCGCGCATCACGCAAAAACTACTGAATGAAATTTGATGAAGTGTTCGGTGTTGTGTTGCTGTAGGTAGGTCTAAATTAAAAACTACATGTTTCATCTTAAAATGCTGCATAGAACCTGAGATATTTAGGTACACTATTTATTTTTTAAACCACATTTAGAAGGCATTGTCGCTCAGAAACAATATCATACAATGCAAACACAAGAAATAAGTTTCCGGAAGCAAAGCGAGCTTTCTAGTGAAAATATGCTTGAAGAAAATGTATAAATACTAAAAAGTAAATTCCAAAATATTCTTAAAATTGTGTTAAGTGATATCGAATAACTATTTAAATTGTTTGTAATCGATACACCACAAACGAATCATAAATTCTAATGCAGAGGAGAATGACCAAAAGTTGGAACGAATTCAATTTTACCAATGAAATCTTCCCAAGGGTCCCCGACTGTGAATCGAACTGTATAGACATGGACGTATAAATGTGTATAGAGGTATATAAAAGTAACTACCTGTCATGTCTTTAATGTCACTCAAAGGTCAAAATGGATCGATGGACGTAAGTACCATCAAAATTGGCATTTGATCCCTAAAATCACATAGAGGAACAAACAAACTTACATAGACTGATAAGATAACACATGACGACCCATAGTGCGCAATTGTGTGTAAAGTCAACCCGTTAAAATAATTGCTGATAAATGACGGTCATCGCTCGCATTTTTGGCTGTCACAGGGAAGTTCGTTAATGTGTTATTTTAAGAGGTTGTGAAGAGCTCTCGAAACCAGCTGCGGTAAAAATACAATCACGCAGACAGATCCGAGTCACTGAAGTAAGAGGATCTGCATCTCATTGACGTCATCTGCAGCTGCAGGTCAATGTTCTGAGTTTTGACTGCTCCGACTTCATTGAATAGAGATTGGAGAGAGTTCCATCTGAGTACGTACTCGTAATCTCGCCTGGACGTTACTGTACTGTACTGTAATATCAAATCAAAACTTCAAATAAATGCATAACTAAGTATTTATTTATCGTTCTTTGTATAATTTTACTAGAAACGGATAAAGTCATTTATCTACAATTCTACACTAATTGTATACTGAGACCCTGTGTCGTTTTGGTCCACGAAACAAGAGCTAAAATTGTTTCAACATTCCATTCCGTTTTTATTTTTCTACGGATGTAAATTCCTAAGATATACCTACCGATCTTAGGAACAGTATCGAACAGAAATAGATAAGAAAATTTATTTTTGAGATGAATGTAAATAACAGTAGGTACTTATTTAAGTAGGTATTTTTAATTTTGTTAAGGATTTTAAAAGAATTTTAATTTGACAAATACATTATGTAGCCCAAAATTTAAAGACGCCCGAAAACTTACTGTCTAGCAAAAATATATCAGCCAAAAGATAACCCACATTATTTATCCTAAAGTTAGCAGTTATCTGAGCCTAAAAGATGTTGAGTCGTTTATCATACTTATAATTCCCATTTTTGCTGAAATAAAAGCAAATTATCTCTATATAAAGGTTAGGGATTTCTTAGTTATTTACAAAATGTGCTTTGATATTGGCAATAAGCTGACATGATCCAATGATTGGCACGTAAATATACACTGGGGTAGATTAATTGGACTCGTGTAATCCTATCGGCGAGACTGAGAGCAACTCAGCAACCTTCAATACACCGACCGCCGACGTCAATATTATATGCAAGCGTAACAAATAAAATAGTAATATAAGATACAGATAAAATATTAACAATTAGTCGTTTACAGTAAGAATTATATTATACTCCTATTATATTATTATGTGTTATATATTTTATTCAAATTATATCGATAAAAAGATTCATAACGAAATGTGCGAACTGCGAACACGTTAAGTCGGATCCGTTTGTAATCATTTTCATATATTTAAAAGCCTAAATACTGAGCTTAAGCACTTGCATTGGCCACTAACCCCTCTTTTACAAAAATACCCCAAGTGTGGTAGAGCATGCTGCAGGCATCCTCACTTAAGATAAAAATATAAATATGTGATTAAATTGTTATCTGGAGTCATGATGGCTCTGAAAGCGGCTATGTGGACGTTTAAGGACAATTTTTAAATAACTACCTACCTATTATTCTTCAGCTTACTTTCCACATACATACGTACAAACTCACAAAATATTTTATAAGTAGGTATTAATCTTGTGTTTATTAGCAAACCAAGCTTTGCAGTTTATAAACATTAATCAGTCGACTTGCAAAGATTTGCTGTGGTTTACTGCAGTGGTATACCTAGCTCGTGTATTTACATTACACTGTAGGAATACTGCATCATTGCAAATGTTCTTGGAATCGAAAACCGGAATAGCTTTTAATGCAATTCATCACAGAAATTTAAAATTTATTTAAACGGATTTAACGTTGTATTTCGAACCAGTTGTTCCTGAGATTTGTGTGTTCATAGTTTCATACAAACGAACTCTTCCGCTTTATGTTGTTAGAGTATACTTAGATAAAATCACGCTATTACTAATGTCAGCAGAACATAATTGAAAAATGTTGCAAAAGTAAGAAACAATTCAATTTTTGTAACTGTAAAGAACAATTTTCCCGAAGCGAAGCGAGCACGCATTCCATAATCTTTGATAAATATGTTATTGTGTTATTGACACTAGGAGAATTTATTCAGTCACAAGATGGCCAATAAGGGTCAGCTCACACCGAGACGCGACGCGACGCAACGATACTGGAAGAGGCCAGTGATTTCGCGCTGCGCCGCGCGTCGCCGCGAGGTGCATCGTAAAAGTAGGCAATCTTGCACGCCGCGCGTACCGACGATGCACGGCTGCATAGCGATGCACCGCGCTACGTCGCGAGGCGTCACGAGACGCAGCGCTGCATGAAGCAACGTATTCTGAATTCTCACAATGAAATGTGTATCTTTTCGTGTAGAAAATAAAGTTCTATTTTGAGCCGCTCTTTGAAAGACTGCGCGCAGCGTCGCGTCGCGTCTCGTCTCGGTGTGATTTGACCCTAAGCATCATACCTCGCTTTTATGTAGCACGACACCTATTTATAGCTGCATATTTTTTATTCTTATTTATGGGCAACTTGTGATATTACGATGTGCTAAATACATAAGATGTTAATAATTATATTTTATTTGTTTGTTATGTTTTGGCACAGTCATATATTAAAGTCGTAGGAAGGAGTAGCTCAATGGATAAATACAGCATTTTATTGCAAAATACACACCTTAACACTCAACAATTTACATTTTTTTTATTCCAATTAATTTATTCGAATGCTCGTGAACAATATTCTATCAGGTTGGTGAGGTAGGTATAGATTTATGACGTAATTTTTTTGCAATATTCTTTTCATCAATACATAAACACTATCACTCACCACTAGGTACTACTTATATCGTATTCGTATATCTACCTATCGACTATAAGCACATAACAAAGTATCGAATCTAAACAATGTGAGCACACAAGGAATTTGGATTTAATACATAAGAAACAATTGATGTTTATAAAACTAGATATTCTAAATATTTGATGACAACCATTATTAAATTTGTCATAAATTATTGCGAAATAATTAATTTAACTGTGTCAACGATCAGTCACGAATGAAATTTTCATCAATTAAAATGTAATGAATACAGAATGGCTAATTATGATAATTTATAGACAGGTATCTTGTTTTATGGCACACGGAATGACCCATAAAATTTTATTCGGTTTAAAGAACTTTATTTCCCATAAGACATAGTACATTGTCACTTACAATGAGAAAATTCAATAGTGTGTAGTATAGTTTTGTTCGGCGAAGTTGTAAGAGTGAGTGTGAATGTGGCTGTAGAGGCGTTTTAAGTATTTATGTAGGTAAATAAACATAATTGTGCATTACGCGTGCGTGAGTGAGTGCGCGTGTTTGAGTGTGTGTGTTGTAATGGGGTAGGGGGGGGTAGAGGTATAAAATAAAATTTAAGTCAAGTTAACATTAAATTTATTTCTTAATTCCAATTTTAGTTTACCAATCCAAGGATGGTATAAGTAGTTAGGGACAACAGTACACCTGGGTAATTGAACAGTTGGGGTTGCTGGTCGTTTGTCTGGCCTTTGAACAGTATATTGATACCGATTTACGACTTAAACTCTAGAGTCTTAACTAAAGGTTCGCTTAAATAAAGTACAGAGTTGTGTTAAAATTCTATGATACTATTAGGTAGTTTAGGTTAGGTATATATATACATATATATCGAGAGACAATATATATATATATATATTCAGTAGGTAGATATATATTAACTCAGTAATATATATATGAGAGGAAAGTATCGGATACAGAAAGCTAGAGCTAATAACTATTTGCTTAATAACTATGTGCTTTGCTGCGCTTTAACTGCCCTGCGACCCCGATCAGAATGGAATAATAAAATAAAAAGAAAGAAAAGAAAAAACTTAAGCGCAGCCAGTCAGCACCCTCAGCGCAGCTTGCAGCGCTGAGCTGGGACAGCAGAGCCAGCTACAGGGCCCACCGCCCTCGGGAGTAGTCTCCAGGGAATCCAGTCCCCGCAAAAACACCTCCTTATGAAGGAGGCGCCCACAGCACAGCAAGACAGGTCTATTCGTCAGCAAGCGTCACTTTCCAAACCCAGATACGTGGGAGGTTACCGCGCGGAATGCTATCACGTGGCACGCCAACCTCGCGTGCACGCCACCGGTAGGAAACACCAACAGAAATCAGACAGCAGTCAGACAGCACTTCAACAGCAATCAGACAGCACAGACAGCTTGGAGGCACACGCGCAGCGACCAGTAGCCAGCACGACCAGAAGAGCAATGTCGCACCAAGGGCACTCCGACTTCGGACGAAGCCCTCCCACGACGAGATCACGACTTCCGCCTTTTCCACCAATCACAAACCCTGCTGGGCTCGCGGAGAAGTTCAAAAACCCCACTATGACACGATCACTTCTTCACCAATTTCCACTACCGAAATTAGTAACTCGACAAATTCCCTAAATAAGCTAAATAATCTAGACTCGCGTCGCTGACAAAATACTATATTATAACTAATTTTACCTAACCTTATTTATTTTTTACTTAATGTAAATAATGACAGTACAGATAACTACAAGACCTCTGATTTCCGAACGCGTCGCAGTTTCCTACCACAGATTACCTAATTCGAGATACACTTAAATATTTTATTATTTGATTAAAACTATTTATTTTATTAACGGACCCTGGGACCAACGATAATGTTTCCTAATTCAAAATTAGACAGACAAGAGGCCAATTTGGAATTAAGGCAGCCCATCAACCACAAAGCCACGAACCAAAATCTATGGTGACCGGCCGTGAATACTCTCTGGTTCTCTCTGGTCGATAATCTATCGATACCATAGATGTCAGAATCAGCCGACCTGTCAATGTCACAGCCCTGACATTGTTTACATTTTTGGAGTGATACAAATAAGTTAACTTCTGAATTTAATTAAATTATTGGCGTTATAATCCAAATCATGTGATTTTGTTATTAAATTCAAGTGAAGTTAATAACAGGGAATCTCCAAACGTGTATACAGTGCCTCTGTACGTTAAATTTAGTTAATTTCAGATGATGAAACTCGGATGTTGTTCTCGTAAGTTAACCATTTCAGCTACCAGAAAAAACAAGTGTTACAGTACCCCGTCACCCACCAGAATTTTGCGACAGAAGGGAGAAAAATTCATGCTGGCCCCCAGCACTAAAACACTAACAGAAATTAAATAAAATCAGAACTCTCTAAACAACTTTTCTTCCTCCAGCCTGTACCTAAGCTAGAAAAAGACATTACTACGACACCACATTTTCCAGACAGCGGTAGCAGCTTGCCTGAAACACTATTTCTACTACAACTTTCAGACAGCGGTAGAAGCTTATCTGAAATATTATTTTTACTAAAACTAATAATTGCTTGCCGAGGCGTCAGCAGTGGACCAGCTACCCTGACGCTAGTACACTGAACGGGCCTGCGACAAACATACCTATTACCTATAGAACTATCTGAAGGAGTATCGACTACTTCAGGAACTCTACACGACTTCCCCTCAGTAGGAACCCGTGTCTTACGTTGAAGACTGACAAGGTCGTTCAACGTTGAGCGACGATTACGCACTTTACAATTTGTGCTCTGGCGCTCTGTATCGAGAGCGACAGAACGGCAAGTGCTTTTAGTAAGTGGAGCCATAGCTCCTGGAGGTTTCCCATCAACCCCAGCAACAGACTGCGCGGTCAGACGCAACACGTCTGGCGCGATTTGAAAAGTTTTCCAGAAATTAATACCTAGAATTAATCCTGATTCCATCTCTGGAACAAGATGAAATTTTATTACCCGCAATACAGACTCCACAACGACAGGTAAGAAAATAAAACCGGTAACGGTCGAAGTAGAACCGTTAGCCGTAACTACAGAACGCACTCGATCTGATTTCTGCACCTCGCAGAACTCAGTAAACTTCTTTATATCAGCGCCACCTATAATAGAAATTTCCGAACCGGAATCTAAGAGACCACGGCTAGGCACACCACAAATATCTATGTTTATAAAAGGACGAGCATCCATACACTCCTCCGCTGGGACAGACACTCCAGACTTAGAAGCAACAGCTTTACAATTAAAGACAGAGCGGACGTAGTCACACCAGTCACGCCACTCTGTAGAAGAAGTACGAGTAGTAGGGTGACCCTGATGTACTCGCACAGAGGACACAGATGCAGGTTTAGACCTAACACATTTATTACAATCAGCCGCCGTCACACCTTTCTCCCCACAACGGAAGCAAACTGGAATTTTTGGAGCCTTACACTCAATAAGTGTATGGTCCTTGACCCTACAACGCACACAAAATTTATCGACCTTAACAACATCGCAATGAGGACGAGTTGCCTTCCCCTTATAGGCAAGCTCAGGAACCACAGCATTAGAGTTAATTTTTGGAGGCTCGGTAAAATTCTCGGCCCTCTGCTTTGCAGCTTCCAACAACCTGCAACGGCGTTTTAACTCCGACCACGTCTTCACCTCGCAGAGCGCCAGCTGGGTCGAATAAAACGGCCTAATATTATATAACACAATATCCAATTTCTCTGTGTCATCTAGAGGTTTTTTAAGCCTAGCAAAATAATTTTGCATAATACTAAGGTATATGGTAATGGTTTCGTCTGGACCCTGCGTCCTACAACGAATCTCGTTTAATAATCTATATTCATAATCATAAGGTAGGTACTCCTCTAACAATAACGTCTTTAACTGACCCCAATCGGATACCTCCGATTTAACGCTACGAAACCAGTATAGAGCCTCATCAACGAAAAGTTCTACTGCCGACTTAAATAATCTTTCCAGGGATATATTCCGAGACGCACAGATTTCCTCTACCCGTTCCAAGAACGATTGGACACAGCCCTTGCCATTAAATTTTATATTGATCGACTGAACCGACGAGGAGCGATCACACGTAACAACAGACTGCACCATAGCCACCTGTCCTCCGGGGTTGACTGCCTCCTCTGCGACCTCAGCGACCTTAGGTTTAAAGTCTACACTACTTGTAAAGTTATGAATGATCCTATCCAATTGTTGCAAGATAGGTAGAAGGCGATTGTCAAGCTCCTCCTTCCAGGCCTTGTCCTCCTCTTCCTCAGGCTCCACCCTACTCAATCTATGAAATAAATGGTTCCCTAATGCCTCAATCCGGTACAGCTTTTTTAAAAGAAAATTTTTTGAATTACAAATCTCTTCCAATTCCGTTAACTTTGACGCAATTGTTTTTAATTCCGGTCGCACCTCACCCTCAAAAAGGCTCACCTCGTCAGTCGGTATTTCCTTTGCAAGAGATTTAATTTGAACTCTTAACCGATCCACTGTGCTTTCCGGCACCCCATCGCGTATTGCTACCTCATATTGAAGTTCATCCTTGTTTAGGAGATGAAAACGTATCGGACGTTCTTCCATAATGTTTACAAGGTAAAAAGTAGGTAAGGTAAAAAGTAGAGAAGGTAAATCTAGGTAAGTTACCCCAGCACTATTGAGTATTAATTAAGGTATTTAGGTAAGTTATTAAGTAATTAATTAATTAATTAATTAGGGTAAGGTATTAAGTAAATTATTAAGAAAGTTAAGGTAAGAAAAGTTAAATATGTCACACAATAGTGCTTGGTTTACAAAACTTATTATACTATTGTATCTATTATACTATTATATCTATTATCCGAAAATCCAATTACCTAGGTGTCCAACGATGACAAGAAAGAAGAAAAAGAAAAGTAAGACACGGGGCCGCAATGCACAACTTAAACGTAAATTTCTAACACAAAAAGCGCAAAGCACACACAAAAAATACAAAAGCCAGACAATCCGTCAATGAGCGAGAGACCACTGACAGGGATGAGAATCCACGAGCCAACAATCGCCCCGCGTTGGGCGCCGCTAGTATTGGGGTAGGGGGGGGTAGAGGTATAAAATAAAATTTAAGTCAAGTTAACATTAAATTTATTTCTTAATTCCAATTTTAGTTTACCAATCCAAGGATGGTATAAGTAGTTAGGGACAACAGTACACCTGGGTAATTGAACAGTTGGGGTTGCTGGTCGTTTGTCTGGCCTTTGAACAGTATATTGATACCGATTTACGACTTAAACTCTAGAGTCTTAACTAAAGGTTCGCTTAAATAAAGTACAGAGTTGTGTTAAAATTCTATGATACTATTAGGTAGTTTAGGTTAGGTATATATATACATATATATCGAGAGACAATATATATATATATTCAGTAGGTAGATATATATTAACTCAGTAATATATATATGAGAGGAAAGTATCGGATACAGAAAGCTAGAGCTAATAACTATTTGCTTAATAACTATGTGCTTTGCTGCGCTTTAACTGCCCTGCGACCCCGATCAGAATGGAATAATAAAATAAAAAGAAAGAAAAGAAAAAACTTAAGCGCAGCCAGTCAGCACCCTCAGCGCAGCTTGCAGCGCTGAGCTGGGACAGCAGAGCCAGCTACAGGGCCCACCGCCCTCGGGAGTAGTCTCCAGGGAATCCAGTCCCCGCAAAAACACCTCCTTATGAAGGAGGCGCCCACAGCACAGCAAGACAGGTCTATTCGTCAGCAAGCGTCACTTTCCAAACCCAGATACGTGGGAGGTTACCGCGCGGAATGCTATCACGTGGCACGCCAACCTCGCGTGCACGCCACCGGTAGGAAACACCAACAGAAATCAGACAGCAGTCAGACAGCACTTCAACAGCAATCAGACAGCACAGACAGCTTGGAGGCACACGCGCAGCGACCAGTAGCCAGCACGACCAGAAGAGCAATGTCGCACCAAGGGCACTCCGACTTCGGACGAAGCCCTCCCACGACGAGATCACGACTTCCGCCTTTTCCACCAATCACAAACCCTGCTGGGCTCGCGGAGAAGTTCAAAAACCCCACTATGACACGATCACTTCTTCACCAATTTCCACTACCGAAATTAGTAACTCGACAAATTCCCTAAATAAGCTAAATAATCTAGACTCGCGTCGCTGACAAAATACTATATTATAACTAATTTTACCTAACCTTATTTATTTTTTACTTAATGTAAATAATGACAGTACAGATAACTACAAGACCTCTGATTTCCGAACGCGTCGCAGTTTCCTACCACAGATTACCTAATTCGAGATACACTTAAATATTTTATTATTTGATTAAAACTATTTATTTTATTAACGGACCCTGGGACCAACGATAATGTTTCCTAATTCAAAATTAGACAGACAAGAGGCCAATTTGGAATTAAGGCAGCCCATCAACCACAAAGCCACGAACCAAAATCTATGGTGACCGGCCGTGAATACTCTCTGGTTCTCTCTGGTCGATAATCTATCGATACCATAGATGTCAGAATCAGCCGACCTGTCAATGTCACAGCCCTGACATTGTTTACATTTTTGGAGTGATACAAATAAGTTAACTTCTGAATTTAATTAAATTATTGGCGTTATAATCCAAATCATGTGATTTTGTTATTAAATTCAAGTGAAGTTAATAACAGGGAATCTCCAAACGTGTATACAGTGCCTCTGTACGTTAAATTTAGTTAATTTCAGATGATGAAACTCGGATGTTGTTCTCGTAAGTTAACCATTTCAGCTACCAGAAAAAACAAGTGTTACAGTGTGTGTGTGTGTGTGTGTGTGTGTGTGTGTGTGTGTGTATGTGCGCGCGTGCGCGCGCGCGCGCCTGTGAGTGTGTGTGTTTTTTTATAAGTTTGCAATGTGTATTTTTATAGCTTAAGTATCTATTCTATGTTGTTATTTCGCCACTCTTTATTTAAAAATAAAAAGAGTTCACTCGAAGTGGCTATTTTAAGCCGTAAGTAACACAAAATACCGGTACTCTATTGATTTAGATTTAGTCGAGAACACAAAGTTTGTTCGAGTTTGTTATCCTCGTATACACAAAGTTATGTAAATAACACGAATTAAATTATCTCGTCAATGATTTATGTATTATTTATTTTTGGTTCCAAGTAGATACTCCATAGAAAATTAGAAGTTTGTTGAACGCTGACAGATCGGCGCCGGTAACCAGCGTTCTACTTGAATGCGCCCTAAGGGTCAGCTCACACAGAGACGCGACGCGACGCAACGATACTGGAAGAGGTCAGTGATTTCGCGCTGCGCCGCGCGTCGCCGCGAGACGCATCTCAATGCCGCGAGGTGCATCGTAAAAGTAGGCAATCTTGCACGCCGCGCGTACCGACGATGCACGGCTGCGTAGCGATGCACCGCGCTACGCCGCGAGGCGTCACGAGACGCAGCGCTGCATGAAGCAACGTATTCTGAATTCTCACAATGAAATGTGTATCTTTTCGTGTAGAAAATAAAGTTCTATTTTGAGCCGCTCTTTGAAAGACTGCGCGCAGCGTCGCGTCGCGTCTCGTCTCGGTGTGATTTGACCCTAAGGGAGGATTTGCCATGAATTTTTGAGTAATTCCTCCATTATATAACATTTTAATCAACATTTTGCTTTCAGTATTTGTAAATAATAAATTAACGCTTTTGTATTAAGCAATTTGGATGGTTTTCCCATTTTCCACTTTTTGCGTGTAGTCTTTCATGTGCAAACTGTTACATTGGTAATTCCTATCATCCGACGTTACTATCTGTAACTTAGTCGGGTCAAGTAGCGTGTTATTTAACGGCTACATATGTATCTTAACGTGTTAATTAACGCGTAAAAATAGGTAAATTAAGAAAAATTATACTTTTCAAAAATTGACAATTAAGTCTTATTTTCATGTACTAGCATGTAGCAGGTATACGTCAGGAATTTATGAATGAATGAATTTATTTATTTGTATAGTATAGGTACATTACATAACAGATCAAAGGTAAAAATTGGTGGCACTACTATACTATACCGTTACCACGGCGTACAAATATTTTTATGAAACAGATTATTATTACTTCCATAATTAATTCTATTACATTATTTTAATATCGTAACATTGTCCACCAATCCGCACTTGGCCAGCGTGGTGGACTATGGCCTTCATCTTCTCATTCTGAGAAGAGACCCGTGCTCAATAGTGGGCCGTGATGGGTTGAGATAAATATCGTAATATTTATATGCAACATTATTTTGTTTTATATTTATCTTATTTTACTAATTAATCAATTATTAAGCTATGGAAAATACACAATGTCAAAAATTTAATTATAAAATTAACCAATCAAATGTAAGATATTTAATTAACTATAAAATATGTCAACAGTAATAAAAACTAAATAGGTACGAGTCTCCTACGTGAGAACATTGATATTTTTGATACTAAAATGTCTTATCATTTAAAAATTCTTGTAAACTATAATAATTATTGTTTTTTTATGTAATAATTGTAATAATTCCCATTTAAATTATTTTAATCTTAGTTTTGTATACATGTCAGGTAGATTGTTAAATATATTTATAGCCATGCAATATGCATTCCTCTTAAAATTGATTCAATCTTTGCTTTTGTATGTATAATTTAAATTTGTGTCGGCATCTGTTTTGGCCCATATCGCTGTATGTCTTAAATAAATGCTTATTTTTATAAACAAACTAGAGAACCGCCCGCGCTTCGCTTCGGGACCCGTAGGTAACAGCCGCGTAGGTCCCGCTCTGGATTCTCGAAATAAAAAGTAGCCTATATGTTATACTGGAACATAAGTTATAACATTTACCAATGACTTAAGTAAATTAACGATACTTGTAGTATTTGATAGCGAGATTCAGAACTTGCAAATGAATTTTACTAACGCCATCTATTAACAGCATCCGGAACTAAATATCTAGCAACTAACAAAACATCGATCTTCCCATGGGAATGAGATGTTTTTCCGCGGTAAAAAGTAGCCTACGTCGCTCTCCATCCTCCCAACTATCTCTACACACATAAATTATATCATATAATAGCCATGTTGCGACGTGAAAGAGTCACAAACAAACAAACACACTTTCACATTTATAATATTATATTAGTAGATATTAGTAATAGTAAATTAGTAATATTAGTAATTAGTAAATTAGTAATTAGTATATTAGTTCTATTAGTATGGATATGGAATATGGATAGACACATCTCATATACATAAAATATGTATATACATACAAGGTAATGGTAGAATTTATAGGTTTGCAAAGAACGGTTTACAGCTCTCTCGAGGTCCTATGCCACATAATATGATCTTATACCTACATCTCTTTTGCAGCTTAAATGCTTTTTCGGCATTTACAACATTTCCCCAGATAATGAGACCGTACCTTAACACGCTTGCAATGTAGCCATGATAAGCCGCCAACGCTGCTTGTTTACTAACAGTTTGTCGCAAACGCTTTATGACGTAGATACATTTGTCTAATTTACTAATCATTTTTTCAATGTGTGTGTCCCATTTCAAGTATTTATCTATTATTACACCTAGGAAAGTACAGGAATCTACATTTTCAATATCGTCATTTTTATATTTTATATGAATGTCAGGTTTCGAACAGCTGTTTTGATATTAAAATTGCATTATTTTAGTTGTTTTCTATATTTATTTTTAATTTGTTATTGTCAAGCCAATTTATAATGTTGTTGTTGTTGTTGTTAAATAAAGTCTAAGTAACAGGTTTCTATTATAACAGTTTCTCTATCATAATTTTCTAATACAAGAAAATAAGAGTTATTGGCAATTTTGACAAGTCTAATTTCTTAATTCACCATATTAGCGCGTCACCAATTAGGTACCGCGTTAACACGCAGGTGTAGCCGTATCTTTAGCGCTGCATTATTTGGTTTATTCATCCCACCGGCAACGGAAACGCAGTGAATCTAAGTACGTGGATATAAGTGTGTTTGTATTCGTTTATTTAAAAATAATCCCTTTTACCCCTTATAATAACGTTAAACAGGCAAAACCTGCGAGGTAAGTTTGTTTACGTAACGCAATTTCGTAGTCACGCTAACAAAATACAGCTCGAATATTGTGCTGCTTCGCGGCGCGGCGAAGTAATATTATTCAGCTACATATTGCATGCCAGGGAAATCGTTTTGGAAACGAATATCGAGACGGGCAAAAATTCTCGATTGCTTTTCATTTGTAGAAACTGCTTCTGTGGTACAAAACTGAGTTTGCATAAAATACATAATATTATGTATAAAATTGCTGTTTAATGTTATAAAATTCACGTGAGCAGGTTTGCGTTAGAAAAATTTTCATTATAATTTAAAGCGTAGATTAGCATAAAAAATAAATAAATTAGGTATGCTTTTTGCGGAAATTTAGTTATTTTCTACCTCATCAATTCATTTTCTACTTCATTTGGTTGTATTATAAGTAGGTATTCTTCTTTGTTACTTCTGGGTCTTCAAAAACCTTGTTACAAGTATATGTATGTGTTACATAAAGAACTTGTTTCAGTCCAATCACTTATTTAGCTATAAAAGTTAATCTATGTCCATTCCAAAGGTCAACTCTATCTCTGAACCAAATTTAATAAAATTCGATTTAGCGATATAGACGCGAAAGCATAGCAGAACAGAAAGTGTTTACTTTCGCATTATAATATTAGTGGGGATTAGCAGAGATGTTTATAAATAGAAGCTTAGCTATCAGAGATATATTAAAGGATGCATTTAAAGTAAGTATAACATGGTTGAATGCGAAGCGTGGGTGTCCAATCGCAACGCTTCAGCGAAGCGGTAATATTGTGTGGTATATCCACGCGAAATTCGTAGCAAGCGTAGAGCTACGGAATTACGGATATGTAATGAATTTACATATTTACGATTTTATCAAGGTACAACGCAGAAATGTAAGGTCACGATAAGAACCTACCGATGGATGTAAAAACTGTTACTGTTTGAAGAGTTCCGATCATTATTTATTGAATACTTGTTATTATACACACGAATATACCTACGTTATGGTACGATTAAAATTGATGGATCAGAGTACCTTTACTTTTTATAATACTTAGGTAGGTACTCACCGAACTTTTCGAAGTTATGTAAACGTACTTGGAATTAAATAACACCCTATTTCAAAGAGAAAAACATCGTGAGAAAACCTGAAAACATCAATTTAAATGTAAGGTAATAAATAACCCGTAACTCTCCGGTGTAAGAATTTAACCTATAAAGTCTGGCCTTTTCAACGGGATTTGAGACCGGTGCGTGTGAAATGTTAATGCGAATGCGAGTAAATGCGAGTTAGCTAAAATTTGTATGGGATCGAAGCAGAGCCACCTAGCGGACGTAAGTAAACGACTCTGCTTTGATTCCATACAAATTTTAAATAATTTGCATTTACGTAGCGAGCCCGTTATGTCACGAAAAATTCGTACTCATTCCCCTGGTGGCTGTGGTAGTGCCGATACGGTAAGGTTAATTATGATATACCTAAGGGTTAGAATAATTATAGTATAGAACTAGCGAACCGCCCTCGCTTCGCTTCGGGACCCGTAGGTATCAACCGCGTAGGTCCCGCTCCCGTAGGAATTTCGGGAAGATAATAAACTATCACCAAATTTAATTGAGGTTAAATTAAATTAAACTTAGAAATAAAGCTTATGACAAAATAATAGCAAAGTAGCAAAGGATCACAGCAAGATTAATTCAGATTAAACTTGGAAACGCGGCAAATTTGATTACCATAAAAACGGTTCTAGTGTGTTAATCTTAAAAGATAGACATATACTGTCGTGGACATTTTTTTAGATCATTTCAAGAGGAATAATTCTTTCATACATATATTTTTGGTATCTTGAATCGTTTTCGCAACGCATGCAACGAAAGCCCTCGAGAATGAATAATTTTCCCCGTTTTTTCCACATTTCCCATTATTTCTTCGCTCCTAATTGTTGCAGCGTGATGTTATATAGCTTATAGCCTTCCTCGATAAAAGGTCTATTCAACACAAAAAAAAAATTTCAATTCGAACCAGTAGTTCCTGAGATTAGCGCGTTCAACCAAACAAACAAACAAACAAACAAACAAACAAACAAACTCTTCAGCTTTATAATATTAGTATAGATGACAGTAGTCATACAAGCGCTCAATCTAAAATGAAGCACTAACCGATTTTTTTTAAACCGAATTTAATACAAGATACTATAAAATATTGAAAACTAACCTGTGAAAAGTAGTGTTATTACACTTCTTTTGTTTTTTGGAAACAGCACAAATCGTCGTAATTTTTATTTTTTCGCGAGACACGTTCGGCTTCGACGTGCAATGACATTGGATACTACGGAACGGAACGGTGTTTGGAGCCATGGCTCCAATGAAGGTGGCTACAAAATGGCCGCGCTGACATGGTTTCTGTACTATAATTATTCTAAGACCTAAGGTTATGATGGTTGTTTAATTATTTAGACGACCATATGTTGTAAAACAATCGTTACGACCTGGCGTAATTATTGTAATAAAAAATTCAATTTCAATTTTAACTAGTGGACTTTGTATTCAAGTCAGCGTCGATTTTAATTTAGGTACATAAATAGCATTCCGTAGTTATTTTTTGTACATTGTTATTGTTTTTCCTAAACACGACTCTATGGTCTTTACACAAACAAGTATTAATGGTTTTCATAACGTGGGTTTTAATTTTAGCGTCCCGCGTTGTTTTGACTTACTCATAACAAAAGACTACACGGTTATGAATAGAATAATAGAAGCCATTCGTTGTATTGTCTATGGCCTGTCAAACGTTGTGTTCCGCTAACGAGACTGTGAAATTAATTTAAATTTAACTTTGCTTTTAATATAAAAAATATTTATTTAGACTTTTTTGTAAGACTTGAACAAAAGTTAGAATTAAAAGGGTAAGGGTTAAGGGTAAGGTTTAAGGGTTGATCCTAGTATCACAGAGTACCTACATAGTCAATCTGTGATGTTAGTTAGATGTTTTACTTACAACGAATTCAACATGTACAGGAATATAATATGAATATACCTACATCTATTTCGATACTCGATTCAGCACGAATCGAATCACTTCAAGGCACTTATTCCTTCCGAAAATGGGAGCAGCTTTTAATTGAGATTAGTAAACTAATGTAAGTCATGTACCTAAACATGGCATTAATCACTAAATTTAATGAATCTAATTATTCTTCTAATTTGACTTGCAAGAATAGCAAGAGTTTTCATTATCCCTTAAAAGTTGCAAAGATATTGATGATGATTTGTAGAAACTACTTCTTCAACGCATTGTATATCTCGGAGCCAGGGTCAGAGCGGTCGTTATACTTTGTGTTAATACGTGACTGGAGATAAGAAATAAAAGTCTACTACACTGAGTTTAAACGTCTATTCCAACACTTCAATACAGTTATCACCAAAATTTATTCAGATTACATTAAATTAAACTTAGAAATAAAGCTTACGACAAAATAATAGCAAAGTGGCAAAGGATCAGCAAGATTAATTCAGATTACACTTGGAAACGCGGCGAGTTTGGTATGGCAGTGGGTTCGACACGTCCACTCGGTCTAAGCGCTCAATTCAGAATGATCATGACAGCTCTGGTTCTCTATAACGTCATCTCTACCCCCACTCCATACCGACCACGCCCAAACAATAACTGTTTCGTTTCCAAATTAGCTCCGGCCATCATTCATAGATGGCGTTAGGTTCCTAAAACTATACTCCGAATTTTAATTCGATTCCTAAAATGACATTTCCAGTGTTACCGTTTTTTATTATCACAAAAATAGTGTTGTAACCTGGACGCAAATGATTCGATTTGATAAAAATATTAATCGGATGATAATCGTTTCGCATAATTTAGCAAATCGCTAAAACACTGTATGAAATTATTACAGGATCAATAACTACACATAAAAAAATAATTATTGTCAATTTTCCCCTACATTTTTAATTGTTAAGCGCTTTTAGTGCATGTATGTACTAAAAGCATGCTTGTACCGGAGTTTAATATTTTTCGTTTACTATATAATTTAAAATAAATAACCTTTCCGTATTGTTCTCTGATTTTTTATTATATTTTATTAAAACACATTATAATAGACATATTGAGAAAAGAAAAATCGAATAATCAAAACATCGTTCGTTAATCGTGTGAGTAATCACTATTATTGGAAAGCTGGCAACATTATTTCTAAAAGTGACATTACCTTACGTCAATTTAGGAATCGAATTAAAATTCGGAGTATAGTTCCATCGATTACTCATAGGTGGCGTTACTAGATCAGCGTAGGACTTTGGTCTCGCTCCTACATATATTTCTAGGCTGCTATTTTCAGACTAAATGAACCAAAAAAGTAAATAAGTTTTGTTCATTTAACGAAATGTCTATTCATCAGGCTCGTGATAACTGGAAGATAATGAAAGTCTACAACCAGTAATAAATCTTCGTTTCATCCAACGCCGAGGAGACGGTTTTACACAATGTTTTTCAACTTGTCAGACGTGGCTAAATTTGAAATTAAGAATTAATTACTAAGGAGGAAGATTACGCGCCGCTGCCTTCGGAAAATATTTTCAAAGATAAGTTTACTTAATAAAATGCTAACGAGTCAGTACCATGGAATGAACCATTGGTATTATAAGCATTAAACTTTATTCAGGACTTACAAATTAACGACAAGGTAAGAAGAAGTCGTGATAGCTTAGTTGTGAAGAATTAGGCCTTCTACTCGTGGGATCAGGGTTCAAATCCTAGGCCACGCACTTCTGACTTTTCACAGTTACGTGAGTTTTAAGCATTTAAATGTCGCTCGCTGTAACGGTGAAGGAAAACATCGTGAGGAAACCTGCATGCCGGAGAGTTCGCAAAACTCGAAGGTGTGTGAAGTCTGCCAATCCGCACTTGGCATGATGATATGATGGTAATGATGTTGGTATGATGATAGTGTAAATTATCTGACTGAATGTCATGACACTCATATCCTCGCACTAGGATGCCCTGTGTCGCGGGTGACATGAACAAACATCACAAATAACACATCGATAACATCTATGACTCGAGAACAAACATTAATCTGTCACATTATTGTCCCCAGCTGGGAATCAAATCCGGGACTTCTGCCAACAGGGTAACTGCCAACTGGACTATCGGTGTGTGTACTGTGTGTGTGTGTGTGTGTGTGACAAGAGGGTATTCCTGTCCAAGTTTACGAAAATTTATCTCTAATCGACTTTTCGTGATCCAGCTAGAAGCCCATTGAAAAAGTTTTAGAGAACTCTCTGGGGGGCTAGTTTCCACATACATTTTCCTGTACCGTAGCAAAGTTAATTAATTTTTAATAGGTGTGTAATTTGAATAATTACAGTTAGGTACCAACCGTAAATACCTACATACAAGGTACTAATTAGAGTTATTCGAGACGGATGTAATTAATAAAACTTGAGACCCGCCCTACACTTGAAATTCGGTCGTAATTAGTTCTGTTTCAGGGTTATTTCACATTGACACTATAAACATAAGTATACGAAGGGTCGAAGGTACATTAGTGTGCGTAATCTTTTTTAAAACTGATACTATTTCTAATGCAAAGCATTTTTTAAAATAACGTCACACACTCAAGTTCATGTGGTTAACACTAGAATTCCCTGTGCCGTGAAAGCTTGGACGGACAACATACAAATTCAAGAACACACCCAGACCGTGAACAGAAATTCAAACTTTTTCAAATTAATCGAACCTAAGATGCTTTGAACGGCAGTCCGGCATAGTAACCACTGCACTACAGGTGTCGGTATATATGTAAATAAGTTCTAACTGCGGTATTTACATATGTTTGGGTACTTATATCGGTTTATATAGCAACAAACGCGTATTGTAGATTGTAGTCTATACCTACGTCCGCTCAAGGCAATTTTCATATAACCAATGCAACGATGAAAATAGACTCTGGAGCGGTCGCCAAGCTTTGTTCTTTATTGAATCGCCAAGGTTTTCTTTAGAAATACATCTTAGGACTTATTAGAACGTCAATAAAAGGAAGTACATTCATTTAAAGATTCCTTCTCATTTGCGCTACCTCTTATTTTCCTATAGAATTCCGCTCTACTGCCCAAATTGAGCGAGATGATATATGTGCACAAATACTTATTGTTAAATGTGAGAATTTGCCCATAGTGTCAACTTAGTCATTTGAACATAGTGTCAACGCCATGGAAGAGATAAAAAAGCAAAGTCTATACTAAATTAAGTAACCTTACGTTGCATAGAATTGAATCGACAGAGTCATCTAGAATCCACTATCATTTCTCATTTTGGATCACCATTTAGGTATGATTTAGACGATTAAAATGTTTAGGTATTACATAGGGTGTTAAGAGTTTAACTTACTTCTTATTGCATGTAGTGATTGCTCCGCGAATTAAGTGAATCAAATAAAATCGCTGTATAAAACACAATAAACGTGTTGCACATAACATAATCTAGGCGCGTGTTAACAATCGCCTGTAACCGGACACGAATAAACTGTGATTCTAAGTAGGTAGGTATAGTATGTATATCATTTCACGCAGTATAGCCAATGAATCATTGCATGATATATTTCATGACATCATACATTTAAGTATACCATATTGCATTTAAATTAATATCAGTCTCGGGTCTCGGTCTCGGACTAGATTAGCACATGACTTATGTAATTCCAACCAATTAAATTATCCAATAACGGCTCTTGGTTAACATAAAACTTACTAGTTTAATTTTAACCTAAACCAAATGCAGTTAATAAATGTAAGTGATTATTAGAAACGTGATACCTAAGAAAAACTGTTATACAAGCGTTTATGCACGTTATAAATCCTAAAACAACGATTTAAGAATTAAAAAAAAATCGCAATAATCTTTTAACGACTTACCTAACCACTTTCAATTAACATTATGATTTATTTCAATTGATTCACAAATAATTAAGTATGACAATTAAAAATGTACTATGGAACCAAAGGAATAAGTTTTGCGAGGCGACGCGAGAACGGTTACTAAAACACGTAAAATATACTCGTTTGTGTTGTATAATCTACTTGTTTGCTATAAAAGATAAAGGTCACTCTCACTCGCTAATCACTAAATATCGACAACCGCTTGGCATACAGGTAGGTAAGGTAGTTAGAATACGTCCGCTAAGCTAAAATCCTTTGATTTTGACATATTCTACCCCTAAGGGTAGAATATGTCAAAATCAAAGTAGTAGTGAAAAACCTCGGCATTTATCTTGACTCAACTCTTAGTTGGACCGCCCAGGTAAATGAAGTTAGTCGGTCGGTCTTTGCAGCGTTGCGTTCTCTCAACCGGTTCAGGAATTTCCTACCAATCTCAACTAAGAAGCTACTCATACAAACTCTCGTTCTGCCTATTGTCGACTATGCTGATGTGTGCTACACAGACATTAACGAGGACCTTCTCAATAAACTGGAACGTCTTATCAACTATTCTATCCGCTTTATTTTCTGTCTACGTAAATTTGATCACATTACTTCCTATCGTCGCCAACTTAAGTGGCTTCCTATTCGTGAGCGTAGACAATCTCATGTACTCACTGCTCTCTTTTCCGTTCTTTTTAATCCCGTGGCTCCTGATTATCTTAAAAGTAAATTTCAGTATCTCGGTGACATTCACGATCTGAACCTTCGTTCCTCCAATTCGCTAAATCTTGCTTATCCATGTCACCGCACATGTTTTGTGTCCAACTCTTTCACGTTCCAAGCTATTCGTCTTTGGAACTCTCTTCCCAAAGACGTCAGAAAATTGCACTCCAAGTTCTCCTTTAAAAAAAGAGTATATGCTCACTTTTTAAAATTGCTCTCCTACTAAATATTATATATAAACTATTAGATATTATTGTTCTTATTAGTATAACTGTGTATTTTATTGAACCGCCTTATACCGTTCTCTGCACATCCTGAAGGTTGACTGTTAGAGAATGCTATTTAGCATTAAGTCCGCCAATTGTACCACTTTTGGGGTTCAATAAAGAATAAATAAATAAATAAATAAATAAATAAATAAATAAGGGAGTACAAAGGAGGCTGAGAGAGTCGACTTTAAAGCA
The DNA here is from genome assembly GCA_905404135.1 of Hesperia comma. Taxonomy (NCBI): domain Eukaryota; kingdom Metazoa; phylum Arthropoda; class Insecta; order Lepidoptera; family Hesperiidae; genus Hesperia; species Hesperia comma. Next base: position 7,520,029 of record FR990018.1, read on the forward strand.
GACACTATAAAAATCCAAGTTTAGTGTGGTTAGAAATAATGAAAGAACTGTTTGTACAACTTAGTTCACACACAAACACCTAGGGGTAAACCTAATTATGTAGTTATGAAAGTTTGTGTAAAAATAAGTCGAACATATTCACGCGAGCCAAGCCACGAGCAACAAGCTAGCAGCACATATAGGCTTCATTCAATATTAGACACGTATTTCCCTGGTGGATAGTTTGTTCATATCGTTAAGCCCGCTATTCCCGACTGACAGTACCCAGAGATATTGAATATTTTATGTCAAACTTCATTCCCGTGTCCAGGTAACGTAATGCAGATGCTGTATTTTTAACGAAACTTGTTACCTGATCGTTTTAGTCACCGTTACCTGGACATCTGTAATACCAAATATTGTTTTTTTCAAAAAAAAAAACGATAAGCAGAGATAACTCAAAAACTACTCGACACATGGCGCTTAATTCAACATGTAGGTGTAAAGTTCTCGTCATTACGAATTAATCAAGCCCAAACACTAGATAACTGCAGTAAATCGTTGAGGAGTTCCTTCGACTCTCTTTCGGCTTCATCAGATCGACTCCAAACTTTCATGAAATTACTGATGACCTTACTGTACAGTAAGTTAATTTTAACTCGGCTGATGTGAACTTCATTTTCCGAGATGTTTGCGCAGGTAGGTACAGTAACTGACCAATCAAAACAGGGCGGCCATGACAGTGTTTTGTGATGCGCTACTACGTATTGGCCATGGTCGTAATTACGTCCATGGTATTGGCTTTACTATCCTACCGCCCGTACTCTCCGCCTCCTACCACCATATGGCCTTAAAATCGACATCTGAGTAGCCACTCGTAGCTTTGTTCACATCAGCCGAGTTATAATTATAATGAACTTACTGTACTAGTGTATGATTAAATTTGTTGTAATACAAAGGTGGCATCCACGACACAGAGAATTCCAATGTGGGGTTATGAGTGTGTTGCGTTATTTTTATTATTTATTATGCAACCTGCTAACTATAAACATAATCTTGTTCATTTAGAGAAGTAATAAGTATCAGTGCTGGTAAATTACAAAGGTGACTAGTAAATGCAAAGGTGCCGACAACATGCTAATTAATTTAATAGCAAATAGGTATGTACTTAGTATGTTGACGTTTTAATACGACCACGATGAATTCAAAGGACTTGAAACAATGACGCTTTACCTTGTCAGTTACTGTTAGTAAGGCGTAGATAGTACCTACTGACTGATATTATTTCATACCTCTGTAAAGCTCTATTCATATGACTAATATCTAATTGTGATTGTTCGCTTCACTTCGAGAAACCTAGGCGTTAGAAATCCTAAGTTAGCACCCACATTGGAAATAATGTTTAGTTAGAAATATTTAAAGTTCATGTTGACATCCTTACTTCCTTACTAATATTATAAATGTGAAAGTGTGTCAGTCAAACAAGTTTGTTTGTGACTCTTTCACGTCGCAACATGGCTATTATATGGTATGGTTTGTGTATGGGGATAGTTAGGAGGGTGGAGAGTGACGTAGGCTACTTTTTACCGCGGAAAAACATCTCATTCCTATGGGAAGATCGATGTTTTGTTAGTTGCTAGATATTTAGTTCCGGATGTTGTTAATAGATGCCGTTAGTAAAATTCATTTGCAAGTTCTGAATCACGCTATCAAATAGTAGATGTAATTTACTTAAATCATAGGCAAATGTTATATCTGATGTTGAGGAAGCTGCCTCTCGCCTACCCTCTACTCGTGCTACACGAACGATATTCCAGCGGAGGGGGGCGCCATGCTCGCCCTCTACGCGGACGACCGCGTACCTGACCACCTCGATTAAGTCAGGTCACGCCGCCGTTATAATGCAAAGATGCCTCGACGCCCTCCCCAAGTGGCTACACGAGTGGAGGATGGCGATCAACGTAGGGAAGACGCAGGCCATCCAATTCGGAGGAACCATGATGCGCGACCCCACTCTAAAGCTCCTCAACCAAGACATTGCCAGGATAAGACAGGCCAAGTACCATGGGGTAACCCTGGACTGTTCCCTGACTATGAAGCCCCACGTGACCAACGTCGTAAATCACGCCAAGGCAGCAGCTGTAGCGCTACGTCCAGCGCTCTCCTCGAGTCTCCCGTTGAGGGTCAAACCACCATCTGGAAGACCTACATCCGCCCCAGACTCACGTACGCGGCCCCAGCCTGGCACGCGCTCCCGAGTGAACCACAACGCAGGCGTCTATCGTGGTTCAATCGAAGACGCTGCGTCGGCTGGCAGGGGCGCCGTGGTGCGTGAGGAACGCCACCATCCAGCGGGACCTCAGAGTTGAGAGCCTGGACACCCACATGGAGGACCTAGCGCAACGGATGTTTGCGCGCGCGGACTCGGCGCGGTTTCTGCACCTGCGGAATCTGGCGCCGCTCCACGCCCGCCCCCCGGACCGTTGGGCACTCCCGCGAGACATACTGCGCGGGAGCAGCCCGACATGAACCACCTCGGACAAGACCGCAAGCCGCCGTCCGGTCGCAGATCGGCTCCTGCTGGGCTTCCCACCAGCGGGTCTCACCTGGTAGGGCCTGATCGCCCGGGCGGCGTGAAAATCATCATGACTCCCCGGACTAGACACCCATACTCCACATCACTCCACATCACTCCACTCCACATCTTCGAGGACCCATACAGGGTCCCAACCCAACGACCGGTCCGTTGTTACGGACCGCGGCAGACACCTCAGTCAGGGGGCCACCGGCCCCGAAACTGAATCCCCACGGCTATGTTAGCCGTGAGTGAAGACAGGACGGATTCTGATGTTGATGTTCCAGTATGTCATATTTTTTATCTTATCTTTGCTTATCTTTGGCCGAGATTCCTACGGGAGCGGGACCTACGCGGCTGTTACCTATGGGTCCCGAAGCGAAGCGCGGGCGGTTCTCTAATGTTTGAATAATGAATTGTGAAACAATAAAACAAACTAAACTTTAAACCGAACTTGACATTATGTGAATATTAACATTATGCGAAAAGTGCATTCTAACTGTTCTAGTTCTGACAAGAGACATGTGCTCAATAGTGGGCCATGATGGGTTGAGATAATGATGATGAACTAGTGCGGTCGAATTGAGAACCTCCTTCATTTTTGAAGTCGGTTAAAAATATACAAGGTTCTTTGTGGTAAAAGGGTAAGCTGAGGAGTAATTGGCCACCGTTTAATAATTTTCCACTTGGAATTTCAATGCTTTATAATAAGAACTGTATGATAGTAACATACTTTCTGCTTTGTACTCAGTGTTGTTTAATCCGTTGACCCCATCTTATCTTCGGGATAAATTTGAATTTCGCCACCTAACCCATAATCATTTACTTCGTTCCTCCACCAACCTTGCCCTTCTAACTCCCTCTCACAATTCTTCCTTCTATCATGACTCCTTCAACGTGACTGCAATCCGCCTATGGAATTCCCTTCCTATTTCCTTACGTAAGGCCCCTAATTTAACTTCTTTTAAAAATTCACTCAAAAATTACTACCTTTCCTTATAATCTCGTGTCTTCTTTTACTTTTCTCTCTTCTCGTTGTTACCATCTTTTTCCTATCACTTGTAAACATAGTCCTTCACAGCTCATAATAGTATGTATAATTGTATGTATTAAGTTTAAGTTTGAATTCTCTTCCTTGATGTGTATACCTCTACCCCTTCTACTTGTCTATATATGTATTACTTTCCTAAACCTTGGGTTGCCTGGAAGAGATCGCTATGTAGCGATAAGGCCGCCTTTTGTATTGTGTATGTCCTATGTTGTAATTGTTTTAAGCATAATGTATTTTGGTATACTTACAAACAATAAAGTGAAATAAATAAATAAAATAAAATAGTTACGTATTTCAGAATTTTATAGGTAGTACTATATGCTTATAGTGCTATTTAATACTCGTAATAGGTATAGGTATGCTTGTATACGTTAATACGTAGGTATACAAGCGCCGCTTATAATATCGCCGCTCCTATTAGCAACGGTTACCTCTATAAACATATTTATGTATTTTACAAATTACTATGAAGGCTAGGGATTTATTTTACAACTAGAGAACCGCCCGCGCTTCGCTTTGGGACCCGTAGATAACAGCCGCGTAGGTCAAGCTCCCGTAGGAATCTCAGCTAAAAAGTAGCTTAAAAAATTTGCCTATGACTTAAGTAAATTACTCGTACATGTAGTATTTGATAGCGTGATTCAGAACTTGCAAATGAATTTTACTAACGCCATCTATTAACAACTCCAGAACTCAATATCTAGCAACTATCAAAAATCGATCTTCCCATGGGAATAAGATGTTTTTCCGCGGTAAAAAGTAGCCTACGTCATTCTCCACCCTCCTAACTATCACCACACACATAAACCATACCATATAATAGCCATGTTGCGACGTGAAAGAGTCACAAACAAACAAACACACTTTCACATTTATGTATAATATTAGTAAGGACTAGCAACTTGCCTCCGTTCAGTTTCGATAAACTTATACCTTATTAGTTGGGATTCTTCATACTTATTTACACATTGATTTTATTTTTGAAAATAAAACAAACAAATGACGTAACATCAAGCTTACTATAGTACATTATGATACAAGTGTGCGAAGTTGGTCATTACAGTCGAGGCGGTATTGAGCCCGAGCCGCAAGGCGAGGGCTGTAATAGAGCCAAGACTGTAATGAACAAAGCACACGCGTATCATACGACGTTTTTCAACACACTTGCGAGGAAAAAAACAATTAGGTATCGACATTTTTCAGTCACAAATCAGCAAATTATAAACGAACAAATGTTTGCACAAAACACAAAATGGCGCGGTTTATTTTTTCGCGCGCCGTATCTTTGGTTGAATAACTATGCGCGCGCAGGTTAAGTCCAGAGACACCGAACATTCAGCCACAATATATTAAACTAAATAATTATGTATTTCTAATAAGAATTTACGGTAATTAATGATTTAAAATATTGTATTTTTTAAATGCTTAATTAGATAATTAGATGAAGTATAATCTTATCTTATCAGATTATGACTAAGTACAACAAGTTTATTTATTTACAAAATAACAAATCTTTTGGTAACAACCTCTTTACGGATATTAAAAAAAAAGTGGAATAAGAAAAGCACTAGTGCGGTAATGAAAAGGAAAACGCACTAGTGTGTAATAAACCGCATTCCGGGCGTAAGACTAAAGAAAAAATAGCAACTTTACGAGCAAGTGTGTTGAAAAAATATATATATCATTAAAGTAGGTTCTGTTATTACATATTTATAACAATGAATGCACCGATACACGCAAAATTCCTACGAACTATACGACTAATACGACCCTAGGTACATAATATATTATTTTTCTATAACCAGCCGAATAATAGTTTTTTGCACGATATCTTCATTATACGAACGGCGCTCATAATTTTAAAGTAAGTATATTGATAAACGGTGCGTATTTACGTAAAGCCAAAGGTTATTTAAGAAGCAATCAACCCACTACTGAATATATTAATAGCTAAATGGATTATTGCGCAACTTTCGTGTATGCATGCATACGTATAATCCTATCCAGTATGTTTGATACGTAGTCGGATTATAATCTACTAGTAAATACTAGTAAACGGATGGTACATCGTTAAATTGCGGAAGACTGGCTACCTGAGTACCAAACACCCACGCTAGCCTGCGCAGCTTCGGCTTGCTGGTCGCCTTCGCCGACCAGCCTCAGCCTCAGCCTCAGCCGGCTCGCCCGGGTGTCTGCGTTTTGTTACAGCGGGCGGGGGCTGCCCTCTGCTGGCTGTAGGGCATACAAGACTACGTGGAGTAGGGGTAGGCTAATTCGGTTATGTAACCAATTCGACCTACCTACCTATTATTAATTATTAATTTCTATTTTATAGACTTTACCGTATGCATGGTCGTTAGTCTGCAGATTAACTAGGAAGTCTGCAGATTAACTAGTTAATGTAGGAACTCAATTATTTTTTTCCATTTTAACTGACTCAGCCAGATAATCTGCAGAATACCTCGTTAATCTGCACTCTATCTGATTTACGCAAATTAACGGTAACATACTTAATTATACATACATAATATCCACTATATCACTACATAGTATAAAACAAAGTCGCTTTCTCTGTCCCTTTGTGTCCTTAAATCTTTAAAACTACGCAACGGATTTTGATGCGGTTTTTTTTAATAGATAGAGTGATTCAAGAGGAAGGTTTATATGTATAATAACATCCATTAAATAGTTATTGCACCCGTGCGAAGCCGGGGCGGGTCGCTAGTTAGCGAATAAAATGATGAGATTATTTAGATTATCATTAACTTTTTGTTTTATTTTCTGAATTTCCTACCCGATGAAAATGAAATGATTTATTTCGAACTTGATTTTTACAAACACTTTTCGAATGTCAAACTACGCCATCGCTTCCACAAATCCCTACGATGAGTGGCCTTGGTAGAAGAAGCGGCAAGAAACTCCGGCTTTTGATTTAAGACACGGAGTATATATTATGTGAGATGAAAATGTCCGGAAAGAAGTCGAAAATGTGCGCAGACCTTAAACCGATGAATAAGCCGATTAGTACTCTTGTATTCCTTGACTGTGTTAGCTTAGATGAGCAATGTTGTCATATATAAGTCATTTGTGTTAAGTGTTCATCGAAACGCAAGTGGAATGCATCAATTTTTTACATAAATGCAAAAAAAATTACAAACATTTGCATATGAATATTATTCACTTTGTTAAAAAAATATTAGAAAATTTATGAGATGTTTTGTCTCATTATGTTCATAATATATGTAAAGAAAACTCCTTTCTTAATTTATTTAGTTTTCTTAATTTGACGTCTTATATTATTCTATATTTTTTCCTAGTCACAATTGTCATTTTATTACAATATTAATGTTTGATTTTCGTTACATATTAAGTTTAGTTTTATGATTTTATGATAGTAAAGAAACCCATAAGATATTAAGGGCATCAAATGTGGTTTCTCTTATTGTTACAGGTAAGATTATTTTGTTATATTAGGAAAATGTATTTAGTTCTTTACCAATATCTTTATAGTTGACTTAAATGAAATAAACTCTTATTGTTACAGAGAAACGCAGTTGTGTCTTTTGTATTCCCTATTATAAAACCACATTTTTGCTTTTATTGAGAAAAAAATTAAAAATGGATAAATTAAGATTCGATTTTGCTGTCAAATCAACTACTGATGGTAAGTCGAATATTATATGCATAACGTCAGTAGCCACAACTGATGGACGGGTGTATGGAATTCCAATGGAATATCAGCCGGCATATCTACACCCAGAAATAACAAACACCTCTTACTATGTCAAGATAAAAAAATCATTAAATAAAAGACATCAGACACGAAAAATTTGGATAACTTTGACAGAAGAAATTCTTAAAACATACATGGATGAAAATCAAAATATGCAATTTAATGATTTTTATTTAGAGGAAATATCTGAAGAAACAAAAGATACTACATCTTCAAATCACTCCTTAAATTTACTGTTAGAAAAATTACTTGAAGATAAAGGAAAAAATTGTGAAAACCAAAATTTAGGAAGTATAGCCAAAGATTTAATAATTGAAAAATTTACTGGTCGGAACTCGAATGCCCTCCAATGGATTAAAATATTTAATAAAGAATGTGAACGTGTTCAAATTACTGAGGACAAGAAAAAAATTGAAATATTGAAATATTTTCTTGAGCATTCCAGTGTAGACTGGTATAGCAGCATGTTGCTAAAATATACAATTGAATCAGATTGGGAAAAATGGGAGGAAAATTTTTGTCAAACCTTTGCAAATAAAGGATGGTCCCCCATTAGATATGCTCTTGCTTATAAATACCAAAATGGGATGTTACTAGATTATGCACTAAAAAAAGAAAAACTTTTATTGGAAGTAAGAAAATCAATTGATACTGGTACACTTATCGACCTCATAGCTTTTGGTTTACCTAGTTATATTGCTGATAAAATTGATAGAGAAAGTTTAAGAGAAACAAAAGATCTGTACAATGAAATAGGGAAATTAGAACATCTTGTGGGAAAAACGAAATATGACAAAAAAATTACAACCTTTGAGAACAAAACAAAAAAATACGAGATTAAACAACCATGCCAGATTTGTGAAAAAGAAAAAAAAGGAAAACGTTATCATCCTGAAGAAAACTGTTGGTTCAGAGAAAACAAACAAAAAGGAGTGTTGAAAACAGTAAATAATTCAGAATTAGAAGTGGAATTGAATGAAAAAAATCCAAAAAACTAGACGTGCCGCCATTAATAAAAGTACAGTTACTATTAAATGACACATTGAATATTTCTGGTATTTACGACTCGGGTTCCAATGTGTCATTAATAAATGCTAAGTTATTAAAGATACAACAGAATGATAATAAAAACGAGTTACAAGTAGTAAACTTGAAAACTATTAATGGCGAGAAGAAAACAAAAGGTATGGTAACATTAAAAATAAAAATCTACGATTTAGAAAGATTTATGGATGTTTTTATAATTGATAATGACAATTTTAATTATGATTTCCTCATTGGATTGGACTGCATAAAAAAATTTAAATTGATGCAAGATAAAGATTTAAAAATTATTCAATGTATCAGTCCACAAGAAAAAGACATCATAAGTGAAGAATATACAAATAATATAAATGTCAATATTCCTGATGTACTAGGTGACAAAGAAGAAGAAAGACTATCTTCATATGCAGATATAGAAGAAAAAGATTATGAAAGTAATGGAGAATGTAAAGTAAACTTCAATGAACATATAAAGTTAGAAGATTTCGAGATGTTTGTGAATCATTTAGACATATGTCAACAATCAAAAATAAATGATTTAGTAGAAAAATACAAATCTGTTTTCGCTAAAGATAAATACGATATTGGCACGGTGCGAGATTATGAAGCTCATATTGACTTAATTGTAGACAAATATTGCTGCAAACGTCCATACAGATGCACATTTCAAGATAGAAAAGAAATAGAAAATCAAATATCAAAACTTTTAGAAAAAAAATTAATCGAGGAGTCATACAGCCCATTTGCTGCTCCCGTTACTCTAGCATTTAAGAAGGAAGATAATAAGAAAACAAGGTTATGTATAGACTTCAGAGAATTAAATCAGATTGTGGTTCCACAGTCACAACCATTTCCTTTAATTGAGGATTTAATGATAAAAACTGTTAATTGTAAATATTTTTCTACTCTAGATATAAATTCAGCATTTTGGTCAATTCCGTTAAAAATTAAAGATAGATACAAAACGGCATTTGTTACACAGGAAGGTCACTTCCAATGGACGTGCCTACCATTTGGATTAAAAACGGCACCAGCAATATTTCAAAGAATATTGAGTAATATTATTAGAAAACATAAATTGTCTGACTTCGCCGTAAATTACATTGATGATATTTTGATATTTTCTAAGTCATTCGAAGATCATTTACAACATTTATCTAGACTACTTGAGGCAATACTCGCTGAAGGTTTTAGATTGAAATTGTCTAAATGCATATTTGCAAGTAATTATGCTAAATATTTAGGCCACATAATAGAAAATAATTCAGTCAGGCCTTTAAAAGACAATTTGATTGCAGTAAAAAACTTTCCAGTTCCTGAGACGAAAAAAAATGTTCGTCAATTTCTGGGAAAAATTAATTTTTACCACAAATTTATGCCTCACAGTTGTATTGACTTGGATCCGTTACACAATTTATTGCGAAAAGATGTCAAATTCGTATGGTCAAGGGAATGCCAAATATCTTTCGATAAAATAAAAAATCTGTTATGCACAGAACCAATTTTAAAAATCTTCGATCCAGAAAAGCCAATTAGTATTTTCACGGATGCAAGTATCAAAGGAGTAGGAGCTGTATTAAAGCAGGATGATGAAAATGGAGAAAGTAGGCCAGTGGCTTATTTTTCAAAAAAATTAACAGAACCGCAAAAAAAGAAGAAGGCCATTTACTTGGAATGTCTGGCAATAAAAGAAGCTGTTAAATATTGGCAGCACTGGCTTATGGGAAGAGAATTTGTCGTTTATTCCGATCATAAACCGTTAGAAAATATGAACATTAAGGCGAGAACTGATGAGGAACTTGGCGACTTAACTTATTATCTATCTCAATACAATTTTACAATCAAATATAACCCAGGAAAATCAAATCAAGAAGCCGACTGTTTAAGCAGAAACCCTGTACTAGACCCTTATGATAATGAAAATGATATTTTAAAAGTAGTAAATTTAATTAGCTTAAAAGATATTAAAGATGATCAAAAGAAAAATATATATCTACAGAAAGAAAGAAAAAACATAATAATAGAGAATGAAATATATTATAAAAAGAATAAGAGTAGGAAAAAAATCATTCTGTCAGAAGAACTAAGTAAAAGTCTAATAAAAGATATTCATGAAAATTATTGCCATCTTGGGAGAACACAAATGACAAGTAAAATAACTCATTTATACACAGCGCAGAACATCACTAGAAACATTAAACGAATCTGCGATGATTGTGAAATCTGTATAAAAAACAAATCAAGAAGAAAGACGAAATATGGACTAATGTCACAATTAGGTCATGCAAAATAACCATTTGAAATTGTTTCAATTGATACAATTGGAGGATTCGGTGGATCACGGTCAACGAAAAAATACCTTCACCTTCTGGTTGATCACTTTACTAGATATGCTCAAATTCTCACATCAAAAAACCAAAACTCAAAAGATTTCATTAAACTTGTACAGAGTGTGACACAAAATTATGATATTAATGTAATTTTAACGGACCAATATCCTGGTATAAACTCTAAAGATTTTAAGGATTTTTTAAATAATAATAACATAAAAATGGTATTCACAGCAGTTGATGCGCCATTTTCAAATGGATTAAATGAAAGATTGAACCAAACTTTAGTTAATAAGATAAGGTGTAAATTGAATGAAAATGATAAGAAAATGGCATGGACAAGTATTGCACAGAAATGTGTGGAAAAATATAATGAAACTGAACACACAATAACAAAGTTTGCTCCCAAATATCTTTTGCAAGGAAAAAATGTAGATATTTTACCACCTGAATTAAAATCAGGGTGTACTAAAGAATTTCTCGAAAGAGATAGGAAATTAGCATATGAACGTACAATGAAATCGCATGAATATAATAAGAAAATTTACGATGCTCACAGAAAGGAATATAATTTCGAAGTGGGAGATGAGGTCTATGTAGAAAATGGAAATAGATTAAATAGGAAGAAAATGGATGAACTGAGGATCGGACCTTATAAGATTCTGAAGAAGATTTCCAATTCAATTTATGAAGTTGAAACAGGACATAAGAAGGAAGAATCTAATTTTTACCATATTTCTAAGTTAACTCCAGTTAATGTGTAGATAAACAATTACGCGTTATTTGTCTTGTAATTGTTTTTTTCTAGGGGGGGAGATGTAAAGAAAACTCCTTTCTTAATTTATTTAGTTTTCTTAATTTGACGTCTTATATTATTCTATATTTTTTCCTAGTCACAATTGTCATTTTATTACAATATTAATGTTTGATTTTCGTTACATATTAAGTTCATTGAGTTACTATGTAAACTAGAGAAGCTACGTCAAACAAAAGTCATGTTCCTTTTCTCGGTTTAAAGCTATCCGTCGCTGCAGCGCTACAAAAAAACATACTGTCTAATCTATCATTTTAAACCGCAGCGCTTAATACGCTTAATAAGATGCATATAGTCCTACAAGCATATTTTGGCCCGTGGGTAACAAAGACAGCGCCTTACAGTTTACCTTATCTGTATGACGCTGTCTCTGTCACGCACGCGCCAAAAGATGCTTGTAGGACTGTAGGTCGTTTCATTCATTACTCGGTTACTATGACGACGGAATATAGATTATGACATTTAGGACACAGAACGGTTAGTGTGGGGTTTTTACATGTTTTTTACCTATCTGGTTCATCAGGTTGAATGAAATAAAAAATTAAAATTAAGTATTATTATGAATATTTTATCCCCCAAAACTCAGTTCTACTGTAAAGTGTACACGTTCTACATTTATTAAGTACAAACATCAATAAATTTCTTTATTTTACAAAAAGTCTAAACAAGTAACTAATTAAAATTTGGGGTGTATGTTTGTAACATTGAAATAACCACTTTTTACTAAATGCATGGATAAACATTAGTATAGATAGACCGTCTATTCGTATACAAAAAAAACATGTTTTGCAATAACAATAATTATTAAGGACCCGTCAAACTAATTTTGGAGATACACAATAATAACCAATAATAATAATCTTTATTATCTAATTTGTGGCTATATATCTCAGGTAAGTGTGATAGGATGCATCTTATTTCACATCTACGTAAACGACCTGCCTAAAATAGCTAACACACAATTTTTTTTTCCAAAAATAACAATTACATTATGATATTAATATAAATAAAACAAAACATATCTTTAATCCAAATATGTATAATGATAATTAATTATTTGTTTTGTAATGTTGCTCATGCTGCTTTAATTTTTATATTTGTAACACCTTATATAAAGCATGACGCAATATAGATTATGATTATGCTAGGCAGATGGAACCGCGGACAAAGTATAGTCTTTTAAGAATTAAAACATTACAGAGTCATGAATGTCAGCGTGTAAAACTGATAATATTGTGTTTAATGTGATGTCAACAAATTGTACCTACTTTCACTACTGGGCGTTGTTAGTCTATGAGTAACACACAATATGGCAGACGATAAATAATTTTTTGTATTTATTTGAAAGTAGTGAAATATGGTTATTAACCGATGAAAAGTTACTCCTGTGCATTTATTTGAGTTCCTGAAGCTATTGCGGCAATTACGTAATACACAATTGGGCATTGTTCACGCTAGTTTTAAAGAATCACTGACAGGTCTCAGACGTTATACGCGCATGCGAGCTGGCAAGCGAATGAGAGAGTTGAGGTGCATTCACCGCAACTGACTGGCGAATAAAATTTCTTTGCGGTGTCTTCTCTAGTACTTTAGTACATAATATCTCAATGATTAAGTTTAGTTTTATGATTTTATGATAGTAAAGAAACCCATAAGATATTAAGGGCATCAAATGTGGTTTCTCTTATTGTTACAAGTAAGATTATTTTGTTATATTAGGAAAATGTATTTAGTTCTTTACCAATATCTTTATAGTTGACTTAAATGAAATAAACTCTTATTGTTACAGAGAAACGCAGTTGTGTCTTTTGTATTCCCTATTATATATATATTTTTCAGAATTTGCGTCGTGTAGGTTGCTTGATCAGTCGCAGTTCGCAGTTCATACGCTGCTCGAACTACCATTATATTTTAGTGAAATGTAGTCAATTATTTAACAAAAATGTACACCCACGTAGTATTCTCGTATTCTCTTTAACAGTAGCTACTTAGTAATAAGTGTAGACGTTTCTCGAGTTAAATTATGGATCCTGTCTGACCTCGTAGATGTCGGTCAGCACTAAAGATGACAACCTACGTAATTGCACGTATCATCATTCAACGAAGCAAAAATGTTGATTCTTCCGAACATAACCAGACAGGGCCGAGGACAACGGAAATTGAGTAACATCAGTTGTTGATACTTTCCCAGATACTTGCTTGACAACCTGAAACCATCTGACTTACTTAAAAGCTTAAAGTACCTACTTTGTATAAAAAGTACGTGTTTTAACTGCTAGGATATTTCTTTATTATTCTTCTTCCAAGATCATTCATGATAGGAATTTGTAAAATCGATGGCGTAGTTCGACTTTTAAACAGTTTGTAAAAGCCGAAATTGAATAAATTTCACTCTATTTTACTTACAAGATGCACGATGATTTGATTCTAATTTTAGATTTTTCTATTCTAATCATCCCTTAAAATTCAATGTGACTTTCGTGCGTGGGCTTCGATAGCCGTGAGCGTTTAATGAACTCTCGGAGGTCGCCGACTGCATTTTGTACCCTAACTTTAATCCGAATATTCCGAATCGCAAACGTCACGCACGTTACGTAAGGTGCCTACCTGGCAGCGACCCCCTCGTTCTAGAAACAACCTTAAAATGCTTTTACGTGTTGCGGTCAGCAGCTACTAATTTTCTGGTTCCCGCCTCATCTCTGACAAAGCGGTAATGCCTTTGATGTTGCGGCCACCCGTGGGCGGCAATGGGAAGCCATCTGGCTCCACTGCGGTTTAAATCGGTTATAACATTATTTAAATTAGGATACTAGGGGCTCACTGAAACGTTATTTTCATTACTGCGTAATAGGGTTGCTGAGGATTCCTCTTCCGCTTCCTCATAATGCGGAAGTTCCGCAATATTTTGGGTTCCTCAACCGTTACCGCATCCTCATAAATAAAAATAAAAAATCCTCTTCCGCTATCGCTTCCTCAAAATTTAAGAGGAATTTATGAGAAATTCACCTATCTTTTTGTGTGTGCGAGTGTTGTGTATGTTACTAAACTACTCCGTAACTGCTGGACCGATTTTGATGATTCTTTTTGTGTTTTGAGAATGGTTTAGATTCATAACTTGGTCCACTGGAAAATGTCCTTTTAATTATTTTTTGTGAAATAAATGTATGTATCTAGTTATGTGCAGACAGGACAACAGCTTCTGGGTTGGGTCCGCTAGTACTTATTTATAATTAATTATATATTTTTTTTATTTTTTTTTTATTCCTCTTCCGCTTCCTCATCCGCATCCCCTTCCTCAAAAAATATCCTCTTCCTCATCCGCATCCTCTAAATTTGCGCGTGACAATTCCTCTTCCTCCTCTTCCTCATAATCAATTCCTCAACAACCCTACTGCGTAAGCCATTTTGAATTTAAAAATACTTAGACCAGCGAGCTGCCCCGGCTTCTCACTGATGGAATAATAAATACTTATAGCCTTTGTTATTCAGAAATAATATAAGTAGAATTCTAATTGTGAAAGAATTATTGAAATCGGTTCAGTGGTTTTTTTTATGTTTATCCTTGACAAAAATTCCAAATTACAAAAAATTTCCTCTTAATATTAGTATACATACATTTACAATACAATACAAATCCTCTTTATTGTACACCATAAAATTTCACAGGAATATAAAAAAACTTACGTTACTTGCTCCTTTGATTAGATTGAGGCACGTACTTCAAGATTTTTTAGTAAATATTTGATCAAAACACACGTCGTCGAGTTCCAGGATAACATAACATTCAGAGGATTAAACTGTTCACACGCGATTTCTCCCACACTCTCCTACTGGTTATTGATTTTGTCGTAGCGAAGTGGATACAAGATTTATTTACTCTCATCTCATGTGCGTGGGTGGTGGCGCCTTCTTACAATTTACGGTGTTATGTTCGAATCCAGCCGATATAACAAGCAACGTTTTGTTATCGAAAGCAATTTGATGCTGTTTATTCAATGTTAACTAAAATAGATATTTTTTATGGACACCACCGACATTATTACAAACAGAACTAATTTTCAAATGTTATATAGTACTTAAGATGACCTACCTTGAACCTTAACAAAATTGTAGATGTATACCTAGTTAGTTTTTCACACATTTTCCCATATACAAACATCGAATACATTTTTTTATGTACCTCTACAGATAAAGCGTTCTTAAATGGAAATAATATTGTCCAGGTTGCATGCAAGTCGTGTCGTGCGTTAAGTATGATTATAAACGCCGAGACGCCTACTTACGCTGTTCTTTAAATTGCATATTATGTGATTGGCGCGCGTCATCCGTGACCTGAATATGTAACTGCTATGTACAAGTGCAAGACTTAATTATATCGTAATTTTCATACAATCGTTGGGATGGTCACATAATTGTACGTACAAATTGTGTTTACACAGCTAAATTACATTTACTCGCTGGAATTGTTG
Source organism: Hesperia comma (assembly GCA_905404135.1). Lineage (NCBI taxonomy): Eukaryota > Metazoa > Arthropoda > Insecta > Lepidoptera > Hesperiidae > Hesperia > Hesperia comma. The sequence goes on from FR990018.1 coordinate 7,536,024, forward strand.
TTTTTCGATCCATTGCAATAAGTGGATAGCGTTTAACCGCTTTAATTAACAGTTTAATTACGTTAAGTAATAGATAGTAAACAAGGGAGCAGGCATCGTCACTCACGCATGTAGGTACACAGTATATAATATACTATATTACACTAGTGACATCACTACATTGCCAGTCAAACTCTTGATAACTCTTGTAAGCTCTAGCTCTCAACATTTCTCCGATCCCATAGTGACCCCAGTGGGGCGTGATCGCATGAGTGTGAGCTGGTGAGTGACCTTGTATACGAAGTGCGGGGTCTGGGTTCAAATTCTGACCAGGGCAGATATATATGTGATAGAAGATGTTTGTTCTCAGGTCATTGATTGGTAGACTTATTTGAGTAATACTATACCACCACACCACCTGTGACACACAAGGTCCTACTGGGGGATTATGATTTTGGCGTTTATTTTAAGCATAATTATGTCGATAATATTTTAAGGTCAGATTTAAAGTAAGTAAATAACCAGCCAATCTAGGTAGGGAAAGAACTTTTAAAAATATTACCAAGCGAGATTAGGCGATTAGGGTGGTACAGGGCTTAGCGATTTTAAAAAGAAGGATGTTACCAAAGAATAACATCACAGTAAGATTGGCAATACGAGCAAGGCTTAGTTAGTAGCTAGTAGACAGGGTGTACCGGATATCAGGGGAGCAGGACAGGTTGAACTGCACACGATGAATGAAGGTAATATGCCTTAATTTAATTGTTAGCAAAGAATTACAATCGTTATCGCATCAGTTAAGGCAGATTAAACTTGAAGATTTAAGCATGTCAGGACATCGATATCTCGTCATTATTACGTAGGTACGGCGTGTAGTATCTATAGATATAATGTATATAACTCGACAGCGTAGAAATATTTAATGATTTTAGATATTGTGTTTGACGCTATACGCCTAAATATGAATTGACATGCGAAATAATTCACGTCATTCCATGTAACAAAACTGGTAAATAAGTATTTATAACTAAACAAAAACTTGACAGACAAATAAATCAAAGCAATATTTTTAATATTTAATTACAATAATCTTCCTTCATTTTTTTAACTACAAGTACTTATTACATACCAGCTGTTGCCCGCGGCTTTGCTCGTGGAAGTAGTTTTGACTGGCTTTCATATAAACTGCCAAACCCTTTTTTAGCCTCTTATGCGGGCTACAGACCTTCAGTTTTAACTGCGCAGTTTTAACTGTACAGTCGAACTGTACAATTAAAACTGACGTGTGTAGGCAAAACTGAAAACTGTACAGTTGAACTGACGATCTAATCGAAATATCATTAGATAAAACTGCGCAGTTAAAACTGTACAGTTAAAACTGAAGGTGTGTAGCAAAAAACTGTACAGTTGTCAGTTTTACCCAAGCATCGTTGGAGTGAGCACACGTTTCTGTTGCGTTCTGAATTAAAATAACCATGCCAAATCAACGTGAATGGTTAGAAGAATTTATAGAAATATATCGTTCTGAACCTTGCTTATGGAAAGTTAAAGCAAAAGATTACCACGACCGTGGCAATCGCTGAGGCAATGACTGAGGAGATATTATTGGTCTTCGTAGGTTCTTCCTGTTGCTAAAAACCTAAGTGTTGCTGTTAACCTTTCATGTTGCGATATAGCACTTCACATACCAGTATTTTGTTTCATTATTTTAGGTGTGACTAAATCAAGCAGATGCAAGTACTTTTTTTCATCCATTCTAGGTGGTAGAGCCTAGAGTTCGCCCGGGGTAGTACCACCGCCCGCCAAGGTACTCAGTACCATTTCTACCGTCATAATAATTGTTTTTGAGAGCAATTGTGTTCCGGATAGGAAGGTGTGGAGCCGGTTTCACTTTTTTAGAGGCGACCATCTCAGTCCTCAGGGGTAGCAACGCATCTGTGACCGAATTGGAACAAGACTCATACTAACAATAACTAATTGGACTATTACTAGCATTAACTAACAGGACTAATTATCACTAACATACCCTGTCCTCGCACTTATTAACAAACTAACCAACTAATATTCTAACACCATCTACTAACTGGACTAACCATCCTAGTCCCTTTGAGTCTAGTTCTAGGTCGGTCACAGTTGTTATGGGCGGCAGGGGAAGGGTGGTACTGCATGCTCGTTTGCTATCTTAATTCCAAAAAAAAAAAAAAAAAAAAAAAAAAAAAAAAAAAAAAACCAACTAATATTCTAACACCATCTACTAATTGGACTAACCACCCTAGTCCCTAAATTGGGTCTTGTTCTAAGTCTGTCACAATTGCCATGGGCGGCAGCGGAAGGGTGGTGCTGCATGCTCGTTTGCTACCTTAATTCCATAAAAATAAGTTATTATAGTCTTTTGGAGTAATCCTGAGCTCTTCCAGTAAATTATTGTGCGTATATTGTTTTCTTTTTAATAACCAATGTTTACACCACATTTTCTTTGTTCTTTGTCTTCTTTTTTTCAAAATGCATAATAGTCCAACAATTGCCACAGCGTCATCCGGTGAAGCCATTTCAACGTGTCACTTCGAGTGGAAAGAGATCACAACTGATAAAACTGAACGTGTGTAGACACTAGGAACGTCAGTTAAAACTGAACAGTTCGACTGTACAGTTAAAACTGTGCAGTTAAAACTGAAGGTCTGTAGCCCGCATTAGGGGTACAATTTATAACTAAAATCCGTTCTTACCGGACGTCTAGTAACTTTAAACTACTGCCTGCCAAATTTCATATTTATACATTAGGCGTTTTTCGATGTTACAATATGATGAGTGAGTGAAAATTTTTAGTGTAACATGATGAGTGAGGGGCTTTTATTGTTAGATACATACTTAATCTTTAATTCTAAAGATTCCGAACAGATCACGATCACGTTAAGTACCTAAACAATGACTAAGAACTATACCTAAGTATTTAAAATGACGAAGTCTTAAATTACATTTTCTAATGTTCGTGCAAGAACATTCAAATCTTTGGTTGATTGTTATCAAGCTTCATCAGATTTTTATCTCGTTGACGACTATTGTTTATTTGTGCCGTAGAAGAGCCAAGAAGAAATTTCATATTCAATCCCTTCTTTAATATAAGGAGTGTGCACCTGTGTGCGTGCTTAATATAATTATAGTTTAAAAAAACTAAAAAACACGCTTTTTATAGTTAACTGAACTAAAAAAATTGAAAATAAGTTTAAATAAATTTAAATTAAGAATAGTGTTAAAAATTTCAATAAATATGAATTAATAATAGTGTAAATAAAGAAAATATTTTATTAAAAAAAAGCGTGGGGTGCTTTTTAAGATATTATCAAAATGACACCATGCACCCCACGCTTTTTTTTAAATAAAATATTTTCTTTATTTACACTATTATTAATTCATATTTATTGAAATTTTTAACACTATTCTTAATTTAAATTTATTTAAACTTATTTTCAATTTTTTTAGTTCAGTTAACTATAAAAAGCGTGTTTTTTAGTTTTTTTAAACTATAATTTATTTTCTCCTTTTTAGTTTTGTTTATTTATAATAGCTTGTTTTTATAATTTTAAACTATTATTTGGTCTCTATCGATCTATCGACTATTACTCCCGTAATAAATTAGAATTCAAATAAACAGAAGAACAACGCCATCTAGTAAAACGTAATGTACGCAGTCAATCTGAATACGGAGTTATAGCTAGTTGCCCGTAAATATGGGTAGATGGCAGTAGCAAATGGGTAGATGGCATTAGTGTGAGAGTAAAAAAAATTAAATTCTTATTTTGCATATTGAAAATTGGAATAATTTTATCAAAATAGTGTAATGTCATCGGAACTCGATAAATCTACAAAGTTTGAACGAAATCTGGCCGTTTAAAGTGGGTCAAAATCGCGCCCAAAGAAGTCGGTTACAAATAAAATTAACTTGTACGAGATCTACCACTATGACTCGGTTTTCACTTTTTTCGTCGGATTGGCTTGAAAAGCGGTGGGATCGACGCAGGGCAGTTGTACAAGCACAACGAAGTCGGTTTGGAAGAAATCGGATGATAAACTTGGAAGTTATAGGCTAGGGAAGGTGGAAATTAAAGAAGTTAGGAAAAACGCCTATTTTTAGGAAAATCCGCGATAGATTTGCGTGGAAAGGGTCTTGAAAATTAGGGATCAACTGTTTATAGGTGCGTTATGAATTTGAAGCAAAACGCCTGAGGGGCACGGAAGATATTAACAGAAATGTTACATACAAACATACAGGTGAAGTTAATAAAAGCGTGTTAAAAAGAACGGTTATAGAAATGAAAAATACTTGTGAAAGAACTGAGGAGTCTGAGGACCCACTGAAACATAAATAATGATGCAAACGTGATACTTGTACGTTATAGTTCAAAATGGTATGTTTTGCATGCAGAAAGTAAACGCCTTGATTGCATTAAGTTGTTGGTTCAAATAAGAAGTTTTGAATTACCGTGGGATGTAATGTAAATCTAATCTAATACCTATACTGTAAAGTGAACATTTCCCCACTCCCCGCGCAAGTGAACATTTTGTGGTATAGATATAGATATGAAATAAAGTACAAGTACATTACAGTAAAATCAATCAATCGACTTCACTGTCGGTAATGTCAAGGTCTTGTTGCAAATTGGCTTTACTTCGCGCCACGCGCAGTAGGTACCTACTTACAATTTAAGTTCAATTGAACGCAGTGTAGGTAGTAGGTACCAATCTATTTATTGATTTTATAAAGTAATAGGTCATACTTTTTGTAGATATACATATGGAGTGTGCAACTAAATAGAACTGAGAACAAAAGTAAATGCAAAATAATTAGAACTTTATTAAAACATGCAGTGTTTAAGCAGTGATGGCATCTATGTACTGTCGGAAATTTCATTTTCCCGCGCGCCACGTGTTGCGATGTCCATTCGACAATCTCATTTCCTTCTCAATGACAAGTGCAATGACAAGCGTGAAGAGAAAACTTTGTACCCTTTTCAGATCTTTAATTTATTCTATTTTACTTTCAATGTATGTATGTTCTGGTCAAACCTTGCAAGCTGAATTAGAAGCAAATGAATTGACAATGAAGAGCAATTACAAGCATGTCCAAATACTATGAATAAAAGTAAAAAAAGTTAAATGTTATACCTACTTATTTATTTAAGGTTATGCATGATAATAAGGGGAATCAGTGTAGAAATAACGAGTAGGTCGGGCCACATTGATCGACGGCGATCGACGGTTTGTCCATACAAAAAGAGCGTAAAGTATGGAACGCCGTACGCATTCTTTCGCATCGACGCGCCGAACGCGCTCCGGCGGCGAACTGACACGAAATGCGATCGGCCGTCGACGGCCGACGACGGCGATCGACGGCCGACGACGGCGATCAGCAGCCGCTCGCGCCGATTTACGGCTGACGACGGCGATCGACGGCTGACGGCAACGATGAGTGGCGTAACAGCTGGTGTACCACAGTATAAAAATACAGTATGATTTTTGCGTTTTAATGGTGACCTTTAAATTTATTTTTATTCTTGTGTTTTTGTTGTATAAAAACGATGACAATAATTTACTTGTTCATTTTTTAATCTGTTAAGGCCTGGCTTCCAGAATTAGGCGTCTCTTTGAAGCGATATTCTAAGACAAGCACTTGCTTGATGAGTTTCAAATTAATATAAATGTTTTTTTGCTTTATGTTCTCAAAACTCTTACCATTTTCACGATTGAATGATTTGAACCCATCACTGGAAAGTAACAGTTTGGTAGTTATAATAAAAATAAAATGATGTAAAATAGTGTGGTCAACAGGACATACTGTATTTAATATACTGTGGTAATGTGGTGAGGTTCCGTACGGAAGCGAACGCCTCCGTACAGCTCCGTACGGATGCGAACTACTCCGTAAACGGGCGATCGGCATAATGCGTAATAGTGTGTTCCTTTTCAATCGGCAAAATGCGAAAGGCCGTCGATCAATGTGGCCCGACCCTTAAGAGGAGGCTTAAAGCTAGAAAAAATCAAGCTTCATCCGCATACAAAATGGATATGGTAAATGCTCAACACGATGTATGAATTACAATGAAATTAAGACCGCAAAACAGGAGTCAGTCTTATAAACGAGACGATGATAAAAAAGGCAATGTAAGCTTCATAATTTAATGGCATAGATAACAAATAATTTATACATATAGACAGTAATTCTAGAACAACTCGATAATGCCGTACAGAGCCGATAAGGAAACTGTCGCGAACGAAATTCATGCTGTCACGAATGATGATCAATACGATAACTGCTATTTGGACCTTTATCACCGAGATTATGTATAATTTATATGCCCATACAAAAAAAAACTAAAAAGAAGGTTATCGGACACAATGTGAATAGATAAGCAACAAATCACTAATTTAGATCCTGTGTGATAGAAGCTATCTACTTAATAAAAATATAGTAAGTAATCTTTTATAACCAACCAATATTCCAATTAATGTTCATTAAGAAATTACATATTATTCAATTTAAATAACGTTTTATAAGCGCCTTCTAAAATAATTACGTCTTGCTTTTAAATTAAGGCATTAAACAGTGAACAATTTTTCGAACACTTTTAAAAGGAGTCCCTCTATGGTAGAAAACTTTGTAATGGACGACTGCTAATTAATTCGCAATCATAAAATATTGTGATTCTAATAATGGCATGTCCATTAAATCTGCCTACAATAACGCGAAACATGGTTGTATCGTTTATACTTAATTTAAACGCATGCTTACAAATACATGTTATGAACAATATACTTATTCTTAGAAACTCGAAAGGCACAGTCGCGTCGTACCTACGAGCAGTAAAATGAATGTTCAACCCGGCATAATAAGCAAAATTTGATAAGGCCACTGGCACAAAGGCACGGGTTTCGAGAAAGCGGGCAAATTTAATCTGATTATTAATTTCAAAAGCTCTAACGCTAACGCACAGATCGTGCAATTCTCCACAAGGGCGTTCTTGGCGAAGTTCGTCAAACGATCAACACGAACCATTTCCCATTTCCCGGCTCAATTTCAACTTTATCGTCGAAAGCGCCCTGGGGAAACTCGAATTAGCTCTTTGGAAGCACGTGACTTTGAAGGCATGATATATTATGGCGGAGGCGTGATGTATGGTAAGAGTTTAATGAAAATGTTTGGTACACAGTCTCCTGATATAATTAAATAAACATAGTTATCACATTAGAATTTGCAGGGTCAAAGCATTTTTTTTTTAATTTAATCATCACTTTAACAATTTATAAACAATTTGGTATTGATGAGCAACAAGAAACCACAGAGGTTTATATGAGATGCTATCATTAGGTTTGCATCTGCGTGCAAGTACAGGTCAAGATACAAGTACTAAATAATAGTATAAACTATAAATAATTAAATAATATTACATAAAATTGCCATCAAATGTTAAGTGCGGTAGGAAAAGCAATAATATTGAAACAATACCCTCGGAGAACCGTGTAAGTAATTATTACAAGTTTCTCAGAAAGTATTGTTTCAATTTTTTCTTAATGTTATTTGGTCCTATTTCGTTACGTAAATCAACAGGTAATGCATTAATGAACCGAGGAACCAGGTAAGTCGTCGTCCGCTGGCCGTATCTACCGTGCAAGTCTACTCAGGGGACTGACAGCCTATCCACCTCGCTGGTCGAGTGATGTATCTAAGTAAAGACCAATAGTCCCAGAAGCCCAGAAGGGTAAGTAACAGACTTATATTATGTAGATGTAAATTTTGTAAAACTCGAAGGCTTCCGTCATGACACAAGTATACATTGTAGGAAGAATTTAATGAAACAGAGATTTATACAAAATCCTGAAGAAAATGATCATTTAATGGAAGATTAAAAAATTCTGAGTTGGTTTCGATTTCGACAAATGAATTAGGACAATAAGTGATTTAAGCGGGCTTTGCACCCCTCTTTTTGCTTGAATACAGAGCTGATATTGCTTTACTTTTATTGAAATAGTATTTTGTGCCGCCTCTCGCTCTCCCCGTTCGTGCCGTCTGTGTGCAGTACATGTCTTGCACGCCTGCCTACGGCGACTTTGCATTTAAGGATCTTTGTACGAAGAAGAGACTTGTAGAAACATAACATTGAAATCTTCTAAGTGTATAAATACGCAATGTGTTAATTATAAAACCATTGATATTGTACTAAGCACAGCCCAAAACATGTTTAGAAGACTGAACGCGTATTTATAAAATTTCCACTCGGTAATCACAGTAACCCAATAAAAAATTGCAATATCAGCACCGATCACGTTCGGACATTCTTCGTGTGAGCGTATTGCTCACAATCACAACCAAAGTCACGTTGATTAGTAGGTAAGGTTGCTGATGTAATACTGTTGCAAATAGGTTTGGTTTTTAACCGACTTTAAAAAAGAAGGATGGATGTTCAGCGAATTTTTCGTCGTTTATGGGCCGATTTTGATAATTCTTTTTAAAGATAAAAAATAAAGCCGAAAGATAGTCGAGGGAACTCCTCAACGATTTACCGGAGTTATCTAGTGTTTGGGCTTGATTAATTTGTAGTGACGAGAACTTTACACTCACATGTGGAATTGATCGCCATCTGGCGAGTAGTTTTTGAGTTATCTCTGCTTATCAAGGTTGAAGTCGGTTATTTTTTTTGTAAAAAGCAATAATTATTCCATATCAAACACTGCGTCCCAAAAAAAGTTAAATGAAATTTTTATTGCGTCTGAATATCAGAATAGAAGCTACTGGGTTCTTGGTTAACGCTCGGTCTTTTCCCTGGGGAAAAATTCGGTATCGTCTCGCGTCGCCAAATTTTGTATTTTTTTTTTTATTCTAATTTGATTTTCACGCAAGACCTAGAGAAGTCAAGACGAATTTTAAATTTTAAATTAATAACAAGCTACATAATTTAAGATGTGTGATTCCTGACCAGGACAGACCAATAACCAATAACAGAAACAAAATACATGTATACCTATCTAAAGTTTAACAGAATTAAACAATAGCAACAATAGTAAAATGTTTTTTGTTTCCGAGATTTGACTTCGCATTATCGCAGTAATTTTTTGTGATCAATGCCACCCACGAGAGAGTAACTTTGTATGGACCAGTGGCGTCATTTTTTTTTGAGCGGCCACCAATAATTCTAATATCACTTCATAGTACTATATTAAATATATAATTATCTTTCATCATTTTTGTGCTAAGTAATATCGGAGCTGAGATTTAAGCATTTAAAAATGTTCAAAATGTCGTCAATATCAGCTGATAAATTATGTTCTATGACACAAAAAACAACTTAGCTAGGTAGTGAGGTAGATTTAATTGCCCACAAAGGGACACTGAAGTTTTAAAAACCCTACCATCCATCATTTCTTATAGATAACAATGATGTTGGCCCATTTTAAACGTTAGTATTAGAATAATCGAAATGTACTTATGAGTTTTACTTAGGATTATCAAGTCATTCTCCGTATAACAAAGAAGTTAATAATTCAATGCCGTTTTAGGATTCCTTGCTGGCATGATATCAATGTGATAGGACATATAAATAAAAATATTATTATAAAAACAAAAAACCCGACTGCTTACAAAAGAACTCAAAAGAAAAAAAACAAGTGTCACAATATCAACATAAAATACTTCATGATGCTGCAGGCGGGGACAAACGTAGTACTTGTGATAAATCTTTTTTTACCCGTAGGCAATGATGTTTTAAATATCTAGATTGAGCGTCGCCCTACAATGAAAACAAAAAAAAACAAGGCAACATTATCAAGCATGTGTGCGTGTAGGCGATGTTTTTCGCGTTCATTTATTGTCTATGTGTGCGTAATCTGTGCGTAATGATATAAAAGTTGTGGCCAACAGTTGGCCACAACTTTTTGACACGTTTTCGCGGATTCGATGTTCCATCTAGATATTTAATACATCTTTGCCCGTAGGTAACAGTATTGTTTGTCCCCGCGAAGTATTATATGTTGATATTGTGACACTTGTTTTTTTCTTTTGAGTTCTTTTGTAAGCAGTCGGGTTTTTTGTTTTTATAATAATATTTTAGTGTTTTCGCCGAAAAATTCTACTTTTTGGGATGGTTTTTGACAATTTCTGTTAAAACGTGTGCTTAAACGTTATATGATGTATATGTTTTTGAAAAGGTCTTTTCACGATCTTTCATTTGATACCCATATTTCTAAGATAAGAAAAAACTCAAGATTATCCCCTCTTTTTCTTCCACTTTCGGGTGCCATTTTGAAAATTCATATAGCCTGTGACACTTCCACAGTTCTGACGAATTCAACGATACCTCATATGTCGAAATCCGTTCAACCGTTTGGGCTGTGGGGCCGCACAAATAAATGGACATAATATATAGAAACATACATACATATGTACATACACTCGAAAAACATAACCCTCCTTCTTTTAATTTAATTGATTTGGAATGTTTATTCTTTATTATGATTGCGAAAAATAATGATAGAGAAATCTAAAATAGTGCAGTAAAACGTGATAACTTTTTCGATTTTTCGAGATCCGATATGGTTTGGAGCAATGTGCCCATAATAACTTTTAATCGTTTCATTCTGATCTTTTATTATATATAAATTTTATTGATGGCCGCAGAAGTTCAAAATGACGCCAATTTTACCCAAACCCCATAAGAGTTTACGCAAATGTTAACTTTATTTATTTATTACCTAACTAATTAATTAACCCTGTGAATGTTTGCATTAATTTTTCCGCAATGACATCCATTCCGTAAATAAGCTTTATTATTATTGTGGGATTCTATTTTAAATTTCCTCCATGAGCGAAATAAAAAAAACTCTATAATGAAATAAAAAAATAGGTAAGCTAGTAATCAAAACAAATAGATTTCTTTTTGGTCATGACACCATTTATTTATAAACTTTATTATGTTATGATATGAGTCATACCATAACATAATAAATATGACTATAACCCATTAACGGCATACCTACTAGAAGTATGGCCGTGTGCTATATTACTAATACTAGTAAATCCGCCCTCGCTTCGCTTCGGGGAACCAGTCCCTTCAAATATGTCTATAAATTTGAACAAATTATGTTATTCCGATGTCTAAGCTACATTACTGCAAAGTTTCATGAAAATCCGTTCAGTAGTTTTTGCGTGAAAGAGTAACAAACCCACACACACTCACTCACTCACATACATCCTTACAAACTTTCGCATTTATAATATTAGTAGGATTTTATTGGACACCTGAGATTATGCGACAACTGCCCCTAATTCTGTTAATTAATGTTCTGATGTAAAAGTTAGAGAGTAGAGTTGGCTCCCCCATAGACCAGCGACTCGGTCACTCGGTAACTCATTTTGTCACCCCTACTGACAAAATTTCAGGACCGCTCCATGCCTTGAAGGACATGGTAGGCCGTTATTATTGGATACCTTTCAAAACCTGAGTTGGGGCTTGAGCACTAGTCATTACTTCCACTTATACTTCGATGCGGTGATAACCTTGTGGTTAATCATACGACCTCTTGCTAAGGGGTCCGGGTACGAATCCCAGTGCGCGCACTTTTGACTTTTAGAGAGTTATGTGCGTCTTAACCTATAGCGGTGAAGGAAAACATCATAAGGAAACCTACATGCTGGAGAGTTCATAATACTCAAATATATGTACATATGTATATGTGAAGTCCGCCAATCCCCACTTCGCACTTGGCCAGCTACTGAGAAGAGACTCGTACCTAGCAGTAAACTCCATGTCTTCATAATTACTTAGATAATGCCATGTCCCGTGGGGCACCTAATGCTATTATGGCCACCAAGATTAGTTATTCAAGGGTTACGTTTAAGCTTACAGCATTATGCAATAAAATAAAAGAGCAATTCCATACAATTTTACACTGTACAAGTAAATCCGAAACCTTACGCACCACTGGCCGGCAAATTTACGTAAGACGAAGATCCAATTACCACCAGAGTCGTAACGGAAGAATCTCGTTTCCGTTGCGCAATTTATACGTTATGTATGAGGTTTAGATGCTGCGATTTACAGGTACAAGGAACATATGCACGGTTAAGCGCAGATTTTTTGGACAGCAATGATAATAGTGGGTTAAACTGGACCCTCGAGTCAAGCTTCTCGGCTTCAAACCCCTAATTCGTACCTCTAATTTTCAAAAATTATGTGCGTTCGAATACGCCCATACTTAGTTTTGTTATTTCGTTATCGCTTGCTTCAGTTGTGTATAGGATGATATCGATTTTTCATATGGCTCAGGGACGCTAAGTGTTTTTAAAACAATTTAATTAAAAGCAATTTAATATTTTTGTACAGATACTTGAGGCGGCGTTGATATTTTTATAATATTCAGTAATAAGTAGCAATTTTTTGTTTGAAAATCGAAAAAAATAATGGTGCTTAAATTAATGGTGCAATCAAATGTTATGAAGGCTAAAAGGCTAAAGCGAAGAAAAATCCTCGAATAGAATAAATAATATTACCTAATTATGTAGTTACACTAGTAACTTCGCAATTCGAAAAAATATTCTGGATTAAACAAAAAAAAAACTCGAAACGTTAAAAAAACTCGAAACGTTAACGATGGCGTGTATTTACTTAAACATTTAGCTAACAGAAGCACATTTTCATAAAATAATATTTTCACAAATGTTTCAAATGTAAATTATAATTATATGTTATGTTTTTCGAGTGAGGGTTATGTTTTTCGAGTGTATGTATGTATGTATGTGTTTGTTTGTATTTATTTGTCGGGCCCCACAGCCCAAACGGATTTGGACATATTGAGGTATCGTTGAATTCGTCAGAACTGTGTTAGTGTCATAGGCTATATGAATTTTCAAAATGGCGCCCGAAAGTGGAAGAAAAAGAGGGGATAATCTTGAGTTTTTTCTTATCTTAGCAATATGGGTATCAAATGAAGGATCGTGAAAAGAGAGATATATATATATATATATATGTGTGTGTGTGTGTGTGTGTGTGTATATATATATATACCTAGAGTTTGCCCGGGGTAGTACCACCGCCCGCCAAGGTACTCAGTACCATTCCTACCGTCATAATAATTGTCTTTAACAGCAATTGTGTTCCGGATAGGAAGGTTTGTGGAGCCGGTTTCACTTTTTTAGAGGCGACCATCTCAGACCTCAGGGGTAGCAACGCATCTGTGACCGAATTGGAACAAGACTCATACTAACAATAACTAACTGGACTATTACTAACATTAACTAACAGGACTAATTATCACTAACATACCCTGTCCTCGCACTTATTAACAAACTAACCAACTAATGTTCTAACACCATCTACTAACTGGACTAACCATCCTAGTCCCTTTGAGTCTAGTTCTAGGTCGGTCACAGCTGTTATGGGCGGCAGGGGAAGGGTGGTACTGCATGCTCGTTTGCTATCTTAATTCCATAAAAAAAAAAAAAAAAAAAAAAAAATGAAGGATCGTGAAAAGAGAGATATATATATATATATATGTGTGTGTGTGTGTATATATATATATACCTATCATATGTTTAGGCACAAGTTTTAACACAAATTGTCAAAAACCATCCCAAAAAGTATAATTTTACGGCGAAAACACTAAAAAGTCTGAAATAAAAATATCCTACTAATATTATAAATGCGAAAGTTTGTAAGGATGTATGTGAGTGAGTGAGTGAGTGAGTGTGTGTGTGTGTGTGTGTGTTTGTTGCTCTTTCACCCAAAAACTACTGAACGGATTTTCATGAAACTTTGCAGTAATATAGCTTAGACATTGGAATAACATAATTTGTTAAAATTTATAGAGATTTTTGAAGGGACTGGTTCCCCGAAGCGAAGCGAGGGCGGATTTAAAACAAAAAACCCGACTGCTTACAAAAGAACTCAAAAGAAAAAAACAAGTGTCACAATATCAACATAAAATACTTCATGGTGCTGCAGGCGGGGACAAACAATACTGTTTACCTACGGGTAAAAATAGTAGATTGTATTACAAGGGTGCAAAGTAATATTTTTTCGGCGAGGGCGCTTCTTTGAATCCAGAGCGAAGTGAGGGATTCTAGAGTAGAATCCCGAGCGTAGCGAGGGATTCTTTAGTAGAATCCTGAACGTAGCGAGGGATTCAAAGTATGTCGCCCGAGCCAAAAATATTTGCTCCCGAGTGATACACTCTACTTTTCATCCCCCCCTATGAGAAAATAAAAGGCGCCTCAAATTCAGGAATAATACTGTCACAGTCACTAAACTAACTAAACTGACTAAACCGACTAAACCGACTAAACCGACTAAACCGACTAAACCGACTAAACCGACTAAACCGACTAACCCGACTTACCCGACTTACCCGACTAACCCGACTAACCCGACTAACCCGACTAACCCGACTAACCCGACTAACCCGACTAACCCGACTAACCCGACTAACCCGACTAACCCGACTAACCCGACTAACCCGACTAACCCGACTAACCCGACTAACCCGACTAACCCGACTAACCCGACTAACCCGACTAACCCGACTAACCCGACTAACCCGACTAACCCGACTAACCCGACTAACCCGACTAACCCGACTAACCCGACTAACCCGACTAACCCGACTAACCCGACTAACCCGACTAACCCGACTAACCCGACTAACCCGACTAACCCGACTAACCCGACTAACCCGACTAACCCGACGAACCCGACTAACCCGATTAACCCGACTAACCTACCTAACCCGACTAACCCGACTAACCTACCTAACCTAACTAACCCGACTAACCCGACTAACCCGACTAACTCGACTTACCCGACTAACCCGACTAACCCGACTTACCCGACTAACCCGTCTAACCCGACTATTATTTAAATAACGGGCAGGAAAAGTTATATGAAAATTCATTCCCGCCCGCTAAATAGAAAACACCAACTTTGGATCCCCTGAAGACCGAACCAAGTCGTCTTTTTCGAATAGGTGGGATGAAAAAGATTTATCACACGTACTACGTTTGTAAGCAGTCGGGTTTTTTGTTTTTATACCTAATAATATTTTTATTAATTAACTTAAAAAAGAGGAGTTTCTTAATTAGACTGCATTTTTCTCTTGAATAAATGTAACCTCGATAACTTCGACAGGGTTTTACCGGTTTTACCGGGTGGATCGAGCTGTTGCTTGTCTTTGAATTTGGAATTTGAAAATTGACATGTGACGAGTATTTTTTTGAATCGACTTCATAAAGGACAAGATTCTCAATTGGACTGCATATTTTTTAATATAGGTATATGTGTTACCTCGTGACTTTGCACTGGATGAACTGATTTCGATAATTCTCTTTGTTGTCGAAAGGTAAGAACGGTTAAATCTGGGCCCTTATTCTGCTAATTTATAAATGCTTCAATTGTAGCTCAATTGAATAGTTTGACACATTTTTGACACGTATCCCATACAAAATGTGTCAAACAATATTCAATTGAGATCCAATTTATCCATTTATAAATTAGCAGAATCGGGGGGCTGGTCTGGAATAAATTTGACGGGTTGTTTTCGAGTTATTCTTAATGATACGTATTTAATTTATCGTTTTTACCCCATAACTTTGGACTGGGTATAGTGGGTACCTATATCGATTTTTTTTAAAAAGCTTTTGCTTCTTTTTATTTGAGCCGCATGAATTTGAGCGACATCTAACATTTATCTCGAATTACGGATTTAGATGAGGGTTATTTTTTGTAAAAAGTTAGTAATAATTTATATCATCATAATAAGTAACGCATAGCAACGTACCATTTAATTAACTGATTTCGATTCGATTACGATGATGATGTTCCCATTTTATTATGTGTATTTCATTTTTTAATAGACAGCTATGATAGAATACATAATATATACAGCGCCATCTGTATCTGTATTTCCTAATTTATGTCCATATACCTATTTACTTTGATGATTTAATGTATAGATTGAGCGTCCCCTCAATAAAAACAAAAAATAACAAGGCAACAATATCAAGCATGTGTGCGTGCAGGCGATGTTTTACACGTTCGTCTATTTTCTATCTGTGCGTGATCAATCATACAATGATATGAAAATTGTGGCCAACTGTTGGCCACAATTTTTTGACACGTTTGCGCGGATTCGATGTTCCATCTAGACATCAGTTCATCAAAGCCTATAAATTTATAATTAATGTGCCTATATAAATATCATATTATGAGTTGAAAAATTAAGTGTTCAGCTTACATTATCAGTATATTATTTTCCGTATCAAGATTTTCCGGTACTCCTAATAAAATGCAAAAAGATAAGATCGACAAGAATCCGTTTGTATTTATTGTAGCCACATCTTATCTACACGTTGCTAATATAATGTTTGTTATTGATAAGCTATGCAGTAAATTATATGATTGTAGTGTTTACCTTTGAATATTGGACCTATAAATAATATATTATTTATCTTCCAGCTTCCACATAGTCAAACAATAATATTATAAGTTAATTTAATATTTATACTTATACGTACCTAGGTATATGATTTAATTCAATAGATCTAAGTATATGATATAACAGATCGACCAAAAACCCTCATCACGTTCGATACAATAGAGAAGATAATTTATTTTAACAAGCGGAATACTTATTATAAAAGAAAAAATCGGCCAAGTGCGAGTCGGACTCGCGCCCGAAGGGTTCCGTACCATTATGTATAAAAACGCCAAAAAAATCTGGTCTGTTGTATGAAAGCCTCACTTATTTAATTGTTATATTGTAGCCACATCTTACGCACAACGCCATCTCTTAGACCGAAAGGTAACTAAACTATCTACTAGATACTAAAACTACTTAAAACCACTTAAATATTAATTTTATTCTTTTTTTTAGTATTT
Organism: Hesperia comma; assembly: GCA_905404135.1. Classification (NCBI taxonomy): domain Eukaryota; kingdom Metazoa; phylum Arthropoda; class Insecta; order Lepidoptera; family Hesperiidae; genus Hesperia; species Hesperia comma. The sequence goes on from FR990018.1 coordinate 7,552,919, forward strand.
CTTGTTGTAGCGGCAACAGAAATACATCCTCTGTGAAAATTTCAACTGTGTTACTATTACGGTTCATGAGATACAGCCTGCTGACAGACGGACGGACAGACGGAAAGCGAAGTCTCAGTAATAGGGTCCCGTTTTACCCTTTGGGTAAGGAACCCTAAAAAAACACGACTGAATAATAACGTCATCTTGAGTAGAACGCTTATTTTTCAGTTTCTCATTTTTTTATCGCGTCTAATTGGTTTTAAGCACATTAGTTGTAGATATTATATTTTTGTAAATACCTTGTAAAACCCTGTATTTTGATACCCCATTCGATAGATTTCAAAGATAAAATATCAAATTAAAATAAGTTATCTTCGATTCCATAATAATGGTGCCATATTATATCGACCATTTATATTTTTTTACCTCTATTTTAGATATCTATCTTTGAAACCCCACAAAAATGGCCTTATATATCCACCATTTCTATTTTCTATTATGTTTGCCACTACACCTGTGAGTTTTCCTACGAAATTACACTTTATGCTATAAAAGGTTTTGCCGAGCTTCACGCAAACATTTTTATTGAATGTGATGCGGTTTTCACAGTTGTATTTCTTTGGGTCAACCTCGAAAAACATTATGTATTTTATAAGTAATACTCCATTTATCACCGAAATGAAGTTATTAAAAAGTAACATGCCATTTTCCTTTTAAAAACGTGAAAAGTCTTTTTAACAAGCGGATGTCCCGTGGCTGACATTTCCGGAGCCGAAACGTGTGAAAAATATACCGAAAAAATGTAGGACATGTGTGGCCTACACATATACATATACGTATATTCTATAGTCAACATGGTACAATAGAACCCGGCTTTTGAGAAACGGTGAAGTAGGCGTAGGAAATACACTTGCGAGTACGAGGGTTAACTTGAGTTAAGTGAAAACGGATTACTTAGAAGCCACATAAGATCTTCACACAAATTTACTTTTGATATAACTTCTTATTGTGTAACATGCATGAGTAATTAGGTAATAATTCATACTTATTAACTTTTCAAATAGGGTAATTGATTAGCACTTTATTTCAATAATCTTTTATTTATACATTGAAAACTTTAATAACAAACTATCGGTACGTAGTTAACTACTGTTGTGTCAGTTTTATTATTAAGCCCTAGGGGAAGCGAAGGTAAAACGGACCACTTAAGGAAAAATCAATGTTACACAAAAAATATTATCTCTATTATTCTTTCTTTTGTATTATATAATTAAGCATTTACTAATGAAACTTATAATTAAGGAACACTTGAATCAAATCGCAGATACAGAAGATATTGGATGATTTCCAAAACCCTCGGTTTGGTCCGTTCTGCCTTCACGTGAAGGTAAAACGGACCAGGCATGAAGACAAAATGGACCTATGGCAACATAAGAACAAAAAAATATCTAAGTACTATTTACTCAAAGGCACACCTTTCGCAAACAAATCTAACATCTTCATCATCGTCTTCGACACCGGCACAACTACAGTGTGCCCATAAAGAACATGCGGGGCACTTAACCCAGCCTTCTGTTGATTCAGAAAAATAAATGAGAGCAATAGAAATATCGTACGTCTTTTTCATCTTCGCTAGATGTGTCTTTGCTTTTCTTTTTAGTGTTCTTCTTGGTAGATTTCCCCTTTCCTTTTTGTGTGTTTGTTTGTTTCCTTTTCCCCTTCTTTTCAGCAAAAAGATTCTGTTTTACCTTCTTTGCGTTTTCTTTCGTTTCCTGTGGTTTCTAATTCTTCGCGATTAGGTGATGATGTTATTTCTTTTATAATAAATTATTAACCATCTGAAATGAAAATAACTGTTTAAATATCAAACGATATGAATAATTATACAAACTGTACCGAAGGTAAAACGGACCAAGTGGTCCGTTTTGCCCGTTCCGTTTTGCCTTTTCGGTAGGCATGTAAACAATAAATTATTTTGAGGTTAAGATCGAGGAGAACCTTGCCTACTTATTGTTAAAAATAAGTAAAATAAACAATATCTCAAGTAATAACACAAAATCCCTGATATCTTTAACGTAATAAAACTGAAGGCAGATCAAAATTTGCTGTTTTTACATCACAATACGCAAAAATTAACTTACCTTGATAAAAACGTGTGCCGCTGCATGGCCGCTTCGAGGACACTGACCAACTCTGAATGCGAGGCGACTGTCAAGTTGACGCAAGCCGTTAATAGATTACGTTACAAATTTAAAAGTTATTAGTCCGGTCCGTTTTACCTTCGCTTCCCCTAATGTAGGTATTTTCTTTATACTACAATTTTTTTTCGATTTATGAAGGTTTAATGTATCTATCAACACAACTAGTCTATTTTTATTGTTATGTTTGCAGAATTATATAAAAAACAATAAGAAGATAGGTATCTATTTATAGTCTCATAAATAATAATGAACTGCTTGTGTTAATGTGTTCATTGCAACATCTATACTATAATAAAACTGTAGGAGCACGTGTTCTGTACATTGAATATTTTTTTAAAATTTCGACTAAGGGGCACTTACATATCGAGATAGAACTCAAAATTATATTTTTTTTATTTATTGTCTGTCTGTCTGTCTGTCTGTCTGACCGATCATCACGCGTAAACCACTGGACGGATTTAATTGAAACTCAGTAAAGTTATTACTTATATACTGGTGTCTATTATAGGGTACTTTTTTTTTCGAATAATATTAAGGTTCCCTAGGGATAGGTGACTAAAGTTTGTATGGAAATTTTTTATAACGTCGTCCGATTTGCTTCAAACTTACATATCGAGATAGAACTCAAAATTATATTTTTTTTATTTATTGTCTGTCTGTCTGTCTGTCTGTCTGACCGATCATCACGCGTAAACCACTGGACGGATTTAATTGAAACTCAGTAAAGTTATTACTTATATACTGGTGTCTATTATAGGGTACTTTTTTTTTCGAATAATATTAAGGTTCCCTAGGGATAGGTGACTAAAGTTTGTATGGAAATTTTTTATAACGTCGTCCGATTTGCTTCAAACTTGCAACAAAGGGTTATCACTTAAATTAATAGAATACGTGTTTCTCAGTTTTTCGATATTTTGTTAGAAAAAGAAAAAAAACACAAATGAATGCGGAAATTTGTAATTTTTTAAGGTAACTTTCTGACTAAACTGAAAATGATTTTAACCCCATTTTTTAAAATTATTATAGTTAAATAAGTAATCTTTAATGTAAATTCAGTATTTTAAAAAAAAAGCCAGGAAAGGGTGCAAAAATGGGGATAACGTTGGTACAATTAGAGGTACCTCCAGTGTTTATTCAAGTTGACTTAAGTGACAAAACAAAATCTATAGGGAGGTTAAGAAAGAGTACTAGAACAACAATCTAAAAAATAATTAAAATTAAAAAAGTTTGTCTGTTTGTACGCGCTAATCTCCGGTTCGGCTGAACGGATTTTTATGGGACTTTCACAGGAAGATAGCGGCGATTCCTGAGCAACATTTAGGCTATTTTTATCCCGGAATTCCCGCGGGATCAGGATTCGCACGGGAAAAAATCCTATGTGCGAAGTCGCGGACTTAAATTTTTATGGAACTTCCACTGGGAGATAGAGGAGGATCTGGAGCAACACTTAGGCCCGGCGCCCATTATCGGCATCGGCAAGGAAAGGGATCTTTCGGCATCCCTACATGCCAGCGCACACTGTCGGAAATTGGCATGGCCTTGGCATGCTGCAACATTCTTAGGGATGACGAGGCGTCCTTAAGCATGCCGCACCGAGTGCTGCTTCGGCGAAGGTGACGACGCGACGGTGGGCGACGGCGTACTGAAGGATCCCGAAGTATCCCGAAGCATCCTCAAAGCTGCCGATTCAGTAGCCTTAAGCATACCGAAGATTTTTGTTACTACGATCATATATATCATGGAAATTTCTACTTTATTGCCATGAAGTTAATGTACCTATAATGCTTTTAATCACCTAAAATCCTTATCCTGACCGACGCCGATAATGGGCCCCGGGCCTTAGGCTACTTTTTATCCCGGAATTCTGGTGGAGTCAGGATTCACGCGGGAAAAACTCCTATGCGCGAAGTTGCGGACTTAGATTTATATGGGATTTTCACTAGGAGATAGAGAAGGTTCTGGAGCAACACATAGGGTACTTATTATCCCGGAATTCTGGCGGGATCAGGATTCACGAGGGAAAAACTCCTATGCGCGAAGGCCCGGGCTTGAATTTTTATGATACTTTTATTGCGAGGTAGAAGAGATTCTGGAGCGTATAGGCTACTTTTTCTTCCGGACTTCCCGCGAGATCATGATTCACACGGCAAAAACCCCTATGCGCCAAATCGCAGGCTTAGATTTTTATGGGACTTTCACTGGGAGATAGAGGAAGTTGTGAAGCAACGTATAGGCTTCGGTTTATCTCGGAATTCCCGCGGGATCAGGATTCACGCGGTAAAAACTCATACTCATAAGGTCGTGGGTTCAGATATTTATGGGACTTTCAGTGGGAGGTAGAGAAAGAAAAACTTTGTGACACACTGAGTTCCACGCGGGCGGAGCCGCGGGCACAGCTAGTACTGAATATACCTACATTAATTTTGTACAGTTTACATATTTATGGTAGAAACCAATATTATATTTTGAAGTTCTATGTTTTAAAGTTTTAGTTTATTTTTAATTGTACACGAGCTAGGCGTCGAACTAAATTGTAATGGGTTAAATACTTTGACTGAAGATATTTAACGAAATATCGTTTTTAAGACATCTATTATTACGTTATTCCGTTTAATACTCCGATCTTTGTTGTTTACATAGTTTCAATTTGTTCTTTGTTATCCTCCGCTCCTTTCTTTATTACCGTTGCCGCGTTGGCCATGTGTCTACATGGCTGAAAGAAATCGCAGAATTCGCGATAAGATCGCGTGTAGGTACAGTTACTTGTCTTTATGCAAATCATCTTGTGGTGCACAGTAAAGTGTATTGCTGTCATGTTGTGTTCGTATCCTGTTAACTGTTATACAAGCATACTTACATACCTACGTATGAATCAGCAGGTATCCACAAAATTAAATACGGGAAAAATTATAAGGAAGGAAAAGGTCGACAATGTGACATCGTGTGAGAGGGAAAAGTAGATGGTCATAAGCTTCGTTTTTATGTCGAATTCAAAGTTACTGTTGGCCCTTTTGGCCTTCACGGCTTCACGCGGAGGGAGGCAATTACACGTATTATGAAGTGTAAACTGAAAATAACGAGTTTAACGCAGGCTTCAATATCAATACAGTTTAAGCTAGGCTAATCCTGTAATCCTGCTGTATCTAAAGCAGCTAAGCGGCAGCCCATAAAAGCTTTCATATAAATTGTTTTCGATCGGGCTCAACGTTTATTTGCGCCGCCCGGCAATTGGGCGATGTTTGTTCACCGCGCAATTGATTGATCGAGTGTCGTACGTGTGGTGTACGTACTTGTTTAGTAATTATTTCGATTTGATACTTACATACCGACTAGAAATAGGCAAATTGGCCAATTAATTATAATTAAATCTGGAGGCCCGGAAATAACCCTACGAGTGCCTTTCGAGAAGGAAAAGGTAGCTAGCTAGCTGCACTCCGTTCGCGTCCGATATGGAATTCGTTATAAAACCAATCCACACAAAAAATCCAGCTTACCGCCCCTGCCATTAAGGTTCTTTGTAGATTGACAACGAGAATTTAAAATGCCTTAAGTAAAATTTACTTACAAGCTAAATTGAACTGTGTGCACACTTATAAATTTGTCTTCAGAGGGGAGTGAGAATTCAAAAACCTAGAAAAACAAGGAAATATTTTGATATAAAATACGCTTGTGTAATGAGTGCGGGTCAGTAACTGTATAGGTAACCTGTATCTATAAAAATATTTTTTTGCTTCGTTTGTTTCTTGTGCGAAGTCGGGTTTAAAGGCAGGTACCAACTATGTAACTCCTAGCAAACAAGTTGTTACACCGTGACAATATTATGTAGGTATATTATAGTAAGTATACCTAGTAACAATTCTTCTTGGTCGTGAGAGGGTCGCGAGAAGGTCGTGCTGGCTCTGGTAGCCCTCTAATGTGATGGTCTTATATTGTTTCCAGGGAGATGTATGATGCATCCTAGATAATATTATGTCGATCATGCATTCCTTGTACCTTGTTGCCAGGCGTCCAGATAGAGCCGGAAATAGTTAGGCTTTTACATTGCGTGTCCGGACAATATAAACGCTGTCTGGCTTATCCGGCTTTTTATCGCAACGTGACATTTTATAAAAATACCAATACAGAACCTGTATTTTACTAACTATGAGTGCTAGATTAAAATAATAGAAACGTAGTTACCTAATTTTATTGAGTTTCTTTATTTTTTAAAGTACCTACCTCTTTATTAAATTACCTGAGTACCTAACATAACCCACACACGTACTTACATAAACCCACACAGTTAATAATTAATTCCTTTTTGACTAAAACTCCATCCGGTCTTTTAAAATCTGAATTGTAATGATAAGCTCGTAAACGTTCGGAGTAGTTTGAGAATGGATGTATGGGTTATTTATTTTTCACAAATTAAGGGACGGAGAATTTTGAAAATGAATTTGAATTGCCTCGGAGTCAAGTGCGAGTCGATTTTTAAATTATTTATTCTTATTTTTTTCGCGGCGGAAACTGAGAATTATTTTCGGAATACTATGAGTATAAGCCAGGTTATAGATTTTTTGAAATTAGGTACAACTGTACTGAAGAAATAGTTAATTTTATCGACAAGTGTTTTGTGTACGAGCATAATCACCTTCAAATACAAAAGCGATTTTAATTTTCAAACCATAAATGAATTCGAATTTCGAATGTTCTCGATTTTAATTCAGTAGCCTGTGTAATTTCTTTTCATAACTCAGTTTTTAATTTGTTTTTAGTGGGTAGGTATATTAAATTTTCATTTAGTTTACGTTTAATTTCGTAATAGTTCAAAACAGTAGGTACCCACTAGTGGTGCCCAGGTCGTGTTTTTACTGCGGAGTACCTACTCTTTTGACATATGCTGGGTACTGACACCAGCACCACCGACTGTCGTTCATACATACGAAAACAAAACGAATAATGTTTCCAATAAACTAGGTGTTAAGAATTTTAGCGTTAGGTAAATAGGTAAGTTCTTCCTCATTATCAAAATGATGCATAGGTACATCACTATAAATTGAGTTGTAAATATATTATAAAATAAATAGGTATTGTAATATATATTATTATAAGGAAAATTGTAAATTCAACAGGTTTGTAAGAGATTTAAATCTCTGGTCATCTTAAATTATTACAATTAGAAACGGTAAATACGTGATTGGATACCTCCACTACACGATCATGTACGTGTGGTCAGACGACGATGTTCTAGACTCAGACAGCAGCCGGCGAGTCGCTAATGACATTTAATCATCATTGCCTTGATGGAGAACTCCTTCGCACTCGTTAACGTTCAGCGTCACACAGATCGTCCGCATGGAGAAATGTCACACTTTCCGTCGATGACCACAATATTAACACCTCAAATAAGCAATCTCCTTTCACTCGAACACCGAACTACACCAAACCTGGCGGCAATAAACTTCTCCAAAATCACCGCGGCCGGCCGTCGCGATTCAGCGGTGGCGGCGAGATTTTTGTCGTAACTGTATTTTAGGGCATAAGACAGCCCCGTCAGCGTATTGCATTAAATAACGGACTGGTTTCTGTCATACGATTGTTATTTTTGTTTACAGTGATGACGGAGACAGCGGCGCGATTACGTATGGGAACGTTCGCGACACGCGTCGATCGACGGCTAGCTGCCTGCGAAATACTGACGTGACTAGTCTGACTGCCTGACTGACTGACTGAGCGAGTTCCGAGTTGCAACTTGTCACTTGCGAGCCGAGCCGAGCGGGCTCAGTGAGTGAGCTAGTTTCCCCGCGCACCGGAACGAACTCAACGAACGGCTCACTTACGACCTTTTGGCATAGCGAAATGTTCCGAAACCACCCGAGGGCCGAGCAGCATAGTACACGAGGCGGTATGCGCTAACCGCCAAACCAAACAAATAGTATTTTCATTTCGTTCATATCTGGTAGAGAGATAACGGGGGAAACAAAGACAATTTAGCTTTCACAACTGTGCAGTGGTCTAAGTAGTTAATAAAATCTACAAACCAAGCTTCGTCGGCTCATTCAGAATAATAAACCTACTTATTAGATCCTGATATAGTAAGAACTAAGAAAACGTGAAAAAAACATACTATACCTCAATTCGTAACGTTTCGAAACATATTTTTGTTTATACGGAAAGTTTCTCAAAAGATAAGTTTGCTAAAATTTAAAAATACGTTTTGTTCTGAGACTATAGTTCTGTGTACTGAGAGTGATCTATAATAACATCACATTACAATTTCATTGTCAATTAACTTTCCTCCATCGATAAACAATTTTTCGCTGCGTAATATCGAGATGGCGCTGAATTGCCAAAAGCCTCACATAATTTTGGAAAAAAGCAGATATTCTTCAAACTGCTGAACCGATTTCTATCAATCATAGCTAAAAACACTGCAGGGAAACCGGCTTTCGAATCCGTTTGAGAGCTACGATGCCACGGAGACGAGACCGACATACAGGACAAACTTTCAACTCCCCTCTTTTTGCATCGGGGTAAAAAATAATCGGGGTAAAAGTAAAGTAGGTAGGTAAGTAATCTTTTTGCATCGGGGTAAAAAATAATTAGCTATTTATTTGCTGGATGTTCATTAAGACATGTTAGTGTAGGCACAAATTAGATAAAACAGATGTTAAGTTTCATACAAAGTGCCCAAAACCAACGCACACATAGACACGGTTCACATACACCAAAAATCGGAACATATCGGACCACTCGGACCGCGATTGTTATTTCCAACAATATGACATTTATAATACACAAATAAGATACTTTTCCTAAGAAATGGAGTTATTATGATTATTATCTTAGTGGTTGTTTTTATTCGACGTTATATTGCGCATTATAATTTTTTTGACATCCAGTTGCTACAGTTTGGGGCTACATAATGGGGGCTTTATATTATACAATTTACAGAGCGCTAACTGAGCTAGCGTGCTAAAATCACATTGTGTAAAGGCAGTTGCACAGTAACTAGAGCAGCTGGCGTAATGTATGAAAACACTAGTTAGTGCACTGAGTTAGCGCTCTGCAAATTGTATAATGTAAAGCCCGCTTTAGTCCTTACTTGCTTGTTATTCAATGATTCATTACTAAGCACAAGTCAATGTAGGACGTAGGAAGTTCTTTGTATGTTTAAAGTGTATATTTACCTTCGATTTTTAATAAATATTAAATGAAAGGATTGTTGGACAATTTTTAAAATTATTTATTTGAGTGTTAATTTATATAATAGGATTATTATTTTGTTTCAAGTACCTAATAGAGATACAAAAACATTATAGTGTCCAAATAAATTGAAATAAATGTTTAGTTAAATGAGTTCATTATACGCTAAACTGAACAATTTTATTTTTATAAAGAGTACCTATATCTTCAAGTCCCTTCTCTCCACAAGTACCTACGCGCAATCAAAACGATTGCACGTAAGTCTAAGTACTATCATTTCGTATAAAAATCATATTACTACAGATAACCTGAATATTGAATTACCTGTGTTATTGAATATGTCATCTAAAGACTCCCGTGACCTTATTTTACAATTATAATACAAATATGAATAATGGTTACTAAATTACATTAAATTTTAATGTTTCTAATCAACTTTTATTTTTATTTTCCCATTTAATCCAAATCAATAAATTAAATAACTAGATACAATCCAAGGCCATTGCGGAGTCGTTAACCCTAAGGCTTACGCACACATGCATAACCGAAATCGAGGTACATAGGTCGTGGCCACATCGTAGATTTGCTCACATCATGAAATGATCGACCATATCATGAAATGCTCGCATTTCATGATATGGTCAACTGTCTATTGGCCACATCATGATGTGGTTTGAACAGATCAATGATAAGAAATCGTTTCTCGATATGGGCAACTAAACGCGCGGCTTTTTCATGAAATGGTCAAGATTATTTTGATCATATCGTTACATTAATTACCGGTAGAGGCGCTGCAAGCGCTTTGTTTATGTGTAAAGATGGCGGCCGTTGGCGTAAATGTTGTTTCTCTTGTCAATTCGGCCTAGAGTAAAAGAGTAGCAACAAAAATTGCGAATTACAGAATACAATTCACGTCAATTGTTAAAAACGAGTAACATTGAATGGAAGCATAAAAATTGAGTTGATTTTGGATATAAAACAATGAATACTCATTTCCATTACTACTCAGTCAAATTCTTCATGGTATAGGTAGGTCGAATTGGTTACAGAACCGAAGTAGCCTACCCCTACTCCACGTAGTCTTGTATGTCCTACCCCTAGAGTTTTTTTTAGAATCCGGAGGCTTAGAGGCCGGAGACGTCACGGTTCGAAATTATGCCCTATATTCCTCGTTTTTACGATCCGGCCAAACGTTGATGACCAAATCGTGAAACGTAGACGATTTTACGATCTGGCCAAACTGAGTTGACCATTTCATGAAATGCGACCATTTCATGATATGGTCGATCATTTCATGATGTGAGAAAATCTACGATATGGCCACGGCCACGACACATACATGAGCTTAACTTCTGTATTATCCTTATTTTGTGGTGTAGGTAGGGCATGATATCCGGATATCCGTATTATCCGGATATCCGCCCGAAAATACTATCCGGATAATAGAAGACCTATTATCCGGATAAAACGGATAAAACGGATAAAACGGATAGTAATAATTTTATACTATTTTGACCATTTGGAGACATTTTGTTTGTTTAATTATTACGAAAATATAATATTTTATGTTTTATTTGGTTATTTGGAGATTGCCTCTGCAACTTCCACCACATTTTTTATGGTATATGACCCAAAAAATAGTTTAACTGAATTTTCAACTACCTTTTTATCTTAGCCTACGTCTCGGAAGCATTGCTTAGCTTACGTGCTCGACAGACAACGACAGTTCATAAGAACCGCCCAATGTTGAGGTGCGACGTAACTATAATTCCCAACAACTAAAGGCGGTCAGAGCATTTAATTGTTATATTTTAAAAGCAGAAACCATGATGAATGAGCACTTCTTGGTGGTAAACTGATACGTCTGTTTATATGGCTTTAAATCTCACACGATTCTGAAGATTCAGTATCGTCCCATTGAAACACTACCCGTAATATGGAGCTCTCGTTCAGATGGTTTTTCATCCCTACCAGCCGGATATTTGTAATAGAAATAGAGTGGCGGCCAGAGTCTTCAAGGAACAACAACCTGGAGGAAAGGTTGCTCAAGAATTCCGATAGGGGAATAAACAAATCGAGAGCTTCCTTAAAATGCCAAGTAAGCCTATGCTTATTAGTCCCGAAGAAGGTAGTTTGGTTTTGGCATTCAATAAGACACAAGTTTAATATACCCTCCTTAAGCTTACAAAGTGGTGGGGTTATTGAAATTGGCTAGTAATGACAAAGATCGATACAGCTGCCTTATTTGTAAACGGGCGGCGCGGCGCGCTAGCAAGCTTCCAGGATTTTGATAATAATCCAATTTTGGAAGTAAGGCGAAATAGGCGTATCAAGTATACAGGTGTAGCGGCGCCATAACTACAGTGATATGAGCGCGCGCCGCACATGATGCTGACCACGCAACCACGAGCGATGAGTGCAGTGTTTCATGCAATGTTTTCATAGACTACGTCATACGCGTAATACTGAACTGGCCAATCAGGAGACGTATCCTCAACCGCGCTATCAAGATTTCAAGATATACAAACTATATATACAAATGGTCCGAGTTAACATTCAGACCGCGGTCCCCAGGCAGTGACATCGCCTGGCGGGAGATCTCCCCTTTTCCTCCAAACAGGCTTTTAGTACATTCATTGGAACACCCTCAAGACCACTGGCTTTTTTCACGTCTAGACACTGTAAGGATTTGAGAACCTTTAACAGTCCCTGTCCAAGTCTTCACACTAACCGACTAACATTCTATCATCATTTCTTACTGGACTTACCAACCTAGTCCCTTAATTTAATCTTTGTTTGGTCACAATTACCATGGATGACAGCGTGAGGGTGGTGCTGTTTGCTCATTTGCTACCTTGATACCTTTAAAAATCTCTTTCTTAGTAAACCGAATCTTTCAGAGGTACCCTAATGAGGTATTAGTGGAGCTACATACGTTATTTCTAGCATCCACAGATGGATCTGTGGCAATAGACACGCGGTTGATCACAGAATTTCGAACCAAGATTTTTGGATGTGACGGGGAAATTAAAGGCTTTCTGCTTCGCACTTATATCGGACACTTTGCAAACTCATGCATCAACCCGGAAAAATATATGACACGAAGTCTCGCAGTTATGTTTAAAAACAGTTTTAAAATTTTTAAGCACTTTGCGGATTTGAGAGATTATGGAACAAAACGTTACAGTATTTTGGAAGTTATTAGACATAAACATCACTTTAATTCATTTTCAATTCAATACAATTTGCAGAAAGTTAAAGATCAGTGGATATCTTTCAAATGGCATCAACCGCAATTCAATTGGTCAAGCCATCAAAAAATAATTATGAGAGGTTCACATAAATAGACACACACAATATATAGACCATCGCGGGGATAGTCAGAATAGTGTCCTATGATCCCAAAACGTGGATATCTGAAGAAAACTCGATTTTCGGAAGATTAAGTGAGACAAATAACTTTCAATTTTCGATAATTTTGAATTTTCTTAGGAGGTCAAAAATATGCAAAGGTTTATGATTCGTTCCACTATAGGTAACAGAAAAAGTAAAATTAATACATACTATGGTTAATTTTTTTAGAAAAACATTAACTATCCGTATTATCCGTTTTATCCGGATAATATCCGGATAGTAAAATGAACTATCCGTATTATCCGGATAGTAAATTCGGGCGGATAATTGCATGCCCTAGGTGTAGGTAAGCACACTACTTATCGCATCAATTTATGTTTTAATTTCATATTTTCACTTACACAATTATTATCCAATAACATTTCACAGATAACAAATTTATAGAAGCGTTTATCTTTTAAATTTTGGTATTATTATACTTACGCAAATCATTCGTGAGTAGATACCTACCTACTTATGGCATGAGATTTAAAATGCAAGTAAATTTTTTGATCCATTACAATGGAGGAGAAAAAAATGGTGAAAAAATACTAGGTTTTTCATTTTTTTCTCACATCTTTTAAAACAAAAAATACAATGTTAGTTATGTACATATTTGATCCATAGATATACCTACCTACCTACACTAACCTAAGGGGAACCTGTTGCTAAGCTGGTCATTTATTTAAAACTATTATTAATTCTATTTAGCGTATAGGTTTTTAAGCAGTTTTTCCCAGTAAATTATTCCATGATTGCTCATCGTATTTTGCGTGCCTCTAACTGCAGCGAGTTTTTTCTAGTACCATACGAAATTAAATAAATACGATAAAATCGGCCAGATAATAAAAAATAAAATTTATATTAGTTAGGTATATTTCAAATTGCAGTAAGAAATAGTAGTACTAAGTAGGTAGCCACCTAAAGTAAAATAAGAATATTCTACCTACCTGGCATTAAACCATTGTTTGAATTCATAATAAAAAACTAACGCTTGAGGCATTGATGCTTTTAAGTGGTCCCTTCAACGGCCTTTTGTGCGAGGAACGTGCCTACATCCGGAATTCGATACTTAAGTGCAATAAAACCAAAATTATTTATTCGTCTTAAATCTTCAGACATTTTTTTATGTTTAATTAATTTAAAAGACTTAAATGTTTCTGTACCAGGGACAGGATTAAATTAGATCTTTTGGGTGCGTTCAATTATCCATTTCAATATTCCACTAAGAATCAAAGATAATATCTATCTATCACGTCATATAGGTATATTTGCAATACCTTCATTGCCCCTCTTACCGGGTCAGATAAGTTTGTGGCACTGACAGACAGACCTCACTCTCCACTAGCGCCTCTAGCGGCGAATTCACACGCTTTTACCCTCATACAAAAAATATAGTCTCATTTCGAACCTCCTGCTCTTTCTGAAGTCTTTTTAAAAATGTTCCAATATGTATTACCTATAATTGTGTTCATCTTAAGGCATCGAATCACTAGGTATAATGTATTCATACATGGTGCTTGAGTTTTATTACCAGACTAACGAGCTACCACCATTCTAACATTCCACTGAAAATAATTAAAACGTGTTTCGCTGTTAATGCAAGAGAATTACTCGAACACTTTGATTTATCGTTTCTTAAACTTTTTTGGCCACGCATCTGAGTTCTGAAATCAACATAAAAACCGGACAAAAAATGGTCTCACCGTGATCACGATCCATGCAATGAGGGTCGCCGTTTTCGTGCTCACCAGTTGGCGCCACTGGCGAGTGAGGTCCTGCTGTCAACGCTCGCCCATAATAAACAGTGACATGTTTAGTAACAAACAGACAAGTGAAAAGTGACAGACATACCTCATCACCTCACTTTCACTTTCGCGCCCCTAGCGGCGAATCCACACGCTGTTACTGTGCTGTTACCCTTATTGCGTCGATATAATAGGTATATCAGTATTCATAAAACGTGAGTACCCGATACAATTAAAATATTTAGTGTCCGTGATGATCAAAGTTTAAAATCTTATACAACATACAAATATTGCAGAATTGCATAAGGTTATTAACCATCAAAGTTTATTTATTTGCTAGTTTGTCAGTTCGGTCACCGAAACAGTTAATAAAGTTATCCCAATCAAATAACTTCAAAACTAAAGTCAAATGTACACGGGGTTCTATAAATTATGTCCATTTTGAAAGCATTCAAGGCTCAAAACTAATGCAATAAATTTGGAGATGTTTCAAAATGTATGGAGCCCCGGCCACCACTTTGTACACCATACTCAAAAATGGAGAAACACAATTAAAACAGTTTTCAATCATCCAATTCCTTTAAATTGCTTTAGTTTTGTGGTATAACACAAAAATGTACACTTAAAATTGCAACACAAAAACAAAAGTCTGTCATGGCGGTAAGCTGTCATCACACGTCATGTTGGTTAATTTGATAGAAGTTTGACATATGTACCTACAATTCTGTCATTTAAAGTGACAGTAGACAGTTTGCGATCTATGATCAATAACAACTTGGCAAGACGCCATGTTGAAAATTGATAAACATGAATTATAAATACAAAATTTGTACCAGAAAAGTATGCATTTAAGCAATTTATCTTTATTTTTCCCAAATTCCATGAATTTTTCTCGATTTTTCGAGGTACTGTACATATTGTGGGCCGGATTTGAAACATCTCCTTTATGTTTGAGCGTACGCTTTATTACCTGTTGTGGCAAAAGTCAGTTTAGTGGACGTTCGAGTCTTTATACTGAAATATTGCATATTGCAGCCGTCTGAATTATTGGGTTCAATGAAGCCAAATCTTTTCGACTTTCGTATCGCCTGATTTATACCTTAATTCAATGGTTAGTAAAAAATGGTTTGGAAAATTAAAAATGTAGCTAGGGGATATGCTAGCGAATCTATTTAAATTATTTTGACGTAGCACTGATGTTTGGTTTCTTTGTAAATGCATTTTTTCTTCAAGTTCTAAAATTTTATGATTTACCCTGAAATACCTTGTCATAATATGTCCATTTCATAATACATAATTATGTCCATCCGTGCAACACTTGAGCTGCAGGTGCGTTGCCGGCCTCGAAGGAAATTGTTTACACTCTTTTTAAAGAGCCCCATGTCGTAGCGTGGAGGGAATACCGCGGATGGAAGATCATTCCATAAACCGCACGTGCGAGGCAGGAAAGAACACGAAGAGCGGGCGGTAAAGGACTGTCACGAATCAAGACGATGCGGGTGGAACCTCAACCGTTGACGAGTGGTGCGATAGAGGAAAGTAGATTGTGGCTCCAGGTCGAATAGCTCCTCAGACCATTCACCATTATCGGTAGAAGACGCAAAGAGAGCTAACGTCTCTACCACGGAATAAAGTTAATAAGACTATTATGTGGTCTCTACGAAGCGTCAGGTCCTCTAACCTATCTGTCAGTAAGGGATCGTTGACAATTCGAATCGCGCACCTCTGCATCAAATCAAGTGGACTTATCTGGTATTTGGGCGTACCTGCCCACAGATGAAAGCAGTACATCATATGCGGTCTAACTTGTGCCTTGTAGAGCAGTAGGAGCTGCTTTGGCGGGAAGTACCTAATGCTACGCCCTGTTTAGTACACCCAGTTTCCTGGAGGCAAGTTTGGCTTTTTTCTCCATTATGTGCATGCGTCTATGGCTCAGTACCTACGATTATAATGTAAGTGTCTCTACGTCAAAAGTGAATAGGTTTTTTTCAAATGCATAGTGCAGTTTACCATCTCATCTAAGGATATACGTTGCCACTTAACATTAGGTAGGATCCTACGTAGTCTAGCGCTAACTTACACAAAAGGCACAGCTTATGTATTGTTATTGTTAATTTATTATTTTATATTAAGAAGAAATTTTACTTTTTGTTTCTCTTATCATCAAAGATATCATGTAACTAATAGATAAATTAGGCGCCCTTACTTTGTCTAAAAAGTTTATATATTCAGATAATTTGTTCTTGCATGCGGATTACTTTAACTTTTAAGTTATAGGTCGCGTCATGTAAAAAGAACGCTAGCGGTCAAGCTGCGCATTAGGCGATTTATCGGTCTCTGTGGTGGTTAGGTCTCTTTAGTTTGTTTTTAATGTATCAATAAAGAATTAAATATACGAAACCATGAACAGTAGGCAAATAAAACATATAGTACTTTCGTGCGTGAGTGTACCCATGCACAAACATACTCCCTCCACTTTCTTCCAGCGTTCTTTTTACATGACGCGACCTATACCTGAAAGGAATATAAATGAAAACTTATATTCTGAACACACTCATTTCAACCCCAAGTGTGGAAACCTAAATGTTCAATTAACAAGAAGTCATTTTACAGCAAGATTTTGTTTCATTTGCTCCTCTTTCTTATGTTTTTTTTTATTTAAACTATATGGTATGAAATAAATATAGTGTAATATATAACATAATTATTTAAATACTCGTAGAATTATCTTGCGTATGAATTTTGAGAAAACACAAAGAAATATGACATAAAAAACTCGAAGCTTTATTGCGAATATAGCAATACACATTAGAATGGCAGTTTACGTAGAGGTAAGCTTTTTATTCTAATTTGCGTCACCACAGTTATAAAAAGCCTGTGAATAATACACCTGTCAAGAGGAAAAACATATCTTGATTACCTATAGGCAGTCTAGGTACCAGTTTCCAAGAAGCGGAACGTTCAAATGACGTAGGTGTGAAATGATTTATTATATGCTGCATTAGTATGTAGGTACGATTCATTCAAAAAATCCTCGCTAAAATCCTCAATGATCTGTCAGATTTTCCCGAAAATCTCCAATAGTTAAATAAACTTATGTAGTAGTTAATCATACATAAGTAGGATTTCTGGAAAAAGAATATGCCTTAATTTTCTAAACGATTCTTGGTTTCCCTCTACAATAAAAACACATTATCGCATCATAAAGACCGTCACTGCCTTCGCGATGCACTGCTATCTAAGCTTAAGAATCAATTTTTATAAACTACATATTGGTCCCATGATTCTCCACAACATTCCCTAAAAAAATGTTTGCAGTTTGCGCCTAATTACACTGAAGTTGGTACTCAGTTCGCTTCACCTCTCTGAAACTCTGGTGGTGGCTGGTGGTAGGGTCTCGAACCCGTCTGGCTAGCGACCACCCTCCTGCTTGAGTCAGCCGCCAAATGACTTGTCGTGTTCCGGCTGGTGGCTTGAGAGCCAGTCCCCCTCTGTCCCACCCTCCCTCTTCCCTTGTGCGGTAACTCTCTGGCTGTATTCTCGGGTCGGTTGGATTCCTGAGGCTCCGATGCTCGAGTGGACGTGATATGTTGGCGCGACGGCCAGGAAGACCTGGTGAAACAGCTTGCCGCTGGCCGCCCGCCGGACAGTACAGGGACCCGAACCCAGGCAACACTCGAAACCTCTGGCCTGGGAGGCTGTCCCATCATCCGGTGAATAATCCCGTTGCGTGGACTCCGTGCCGGAGTAAGAGACCGGTGTGGTACCCGGAGTTCACGTGCGGGGGGGACCAGGGGCCCTTCCGTCCGTCGCGCCAGCAACTCACATAATCCATCTGTTAGCACGGTATCATGAATCCGCTCATTGTCCCGGGGGTCTCCAATGGATAACTGCACCTCCTTCCCTTCCTTTCTAACTTTACACTTTACTTTTAAAATGGGCAAGTCTAAAAAGGATAAGGCTAAATCAGCGGCAACCCCTATTACCACTTTGAACGTGGACATGTGCAACATCAGGGGAATTCACACCAACCTCAATGCTGTCCACCACCATCTAGAGATAGTAAAGCCGGCCTTACTCTTTTTGACGGAGACACAGATATCATCACCGACCGACATATCTCACTTATGTTACCCCGGCTATAGGCTGGAGCACGCATTTAGGCGGCATGCCGGGGTGTGTATGTTCGTCCGTGATGATGTCTGTTGCTGCCGTCTGACCTGCCTTGAAGACAAGGACCTATCCGTATTGTGGACGCGTGTGGATATGGGCGACCACACCCGTATTTATGCGTGTCTGTATAGGTCCTATAGCGGAGACGCGGAGACGACTCGATTATTTGAGCACGTCCAGAGATCGACCGACAGAGTTTTGGAGCAGTACCCTTCGGCGGAGTTGGTGATTTTGGGGGACTTTAACGCCCACCACACCGACTGGTTGGGGTCCAGGAACACCGACTTCCGGGAGAACTGCTTTCGACTTCTCCCTGGCTTACGGTCTCACTCATGTTGTTACTGGCTTCACCAGAGTCCCTGACGTTGAGACCCATACTGCTTCTTTGCTAGATCTTCTGCTGACTTCACACCCGGCGGACTATCGAGTGGTGGTTGGGGCTCCTCTTGGATCTTCTGACTACTGCTTGGTAAGGACATCTGTGCCCTTGACGCGTCGGGAGGGTTCTCGGCCCACTGGGACGCGTCAAGTCTGGCAGTATAAGTCAGCAGATTGGGATGGACTTAGGGAGTTCCTGGGTTCATACACATGGAGGCAGCTCTGCTTCGCTTCTGGGGACCCGAATGTGTGCGCTGATTTGGTAGCCGATGTGATCCGACAGGGTATGGAATGTTTTATTCCGAACTCTGTCGTATCCATTGGTGGTAAAAACCGGCCCTGGTACAGTGGTTCGTGTACTGCGGCATCAAACCGCAAGCGTGCCGCATACCAGGCCTGGGCATCAGCGTACTCTTCGAGGAATCCATCTGCCCCTGAGCTTAAGAAAAAGCTCAATGCTGCCTCCTAGTCGGCTAAGAAGCAGATGTCCAGGGCGAAGGCCCAATTCATCGGTAAAATTGGCGAGCGACTAGTCGGCTACCCTTCTGGGAGTCGAGAATTTTGGTCGCTAGCTAAGGCTATCGAGGGCAACTTCTGTCGGTCTTCTCTTCCGCCACTGCGATTATCAGATAATTCCGTTGTACATACGGCAAAGGGGAAAGCAGAACTTCTTGGTACCCTCTTTGCCGCCAACTCGACCTTGGACGATGGAGAGACCTCACCGCCTAACATCCCGCGGTGTGAGAGCTCGTTAAACGATATACTTTTTACTCAAAAATCGGTCAGACGAGCTCTACTGTCCCTCGATACCAAGAAGTCGAGTGGACCGGATGGCATTCCCGCAGTGGTGCTTAAGGCGTGTGCTCCCGAATTGACTCCCGTCTTAACGCGCCTATTCTCGCTATCCTACACTACTGGAATAGTACCGTCTTCGTGGAAAGTAGCCCTAGTTCATCCTATCCCCAAAAAGGGCCAATTACAGGCCTATAGCGATAACTTCCCTGCTTGCTAAGGTGATGGAGCGTATTATTAATGCCCAGCTCCTAGGATATCTGGAGGATCGCCAGCTGATCAGTGACCGTCAGTACGGGTTTCGTCACGGCCGTTCAGCTGGCGATCTTTTAGCATATCTTACTCACCGATGGGCTCAGGCCCTTGATAGCAACGGGGAAGCATTGGCGGTCAGCCTGGATATCGCTAAGGCCTTCGACCGGGTCTGGCACAGGGCTCTTCTCGCGAAGCTTCCATCTTACGGTCTCCCTGAGAGGTTATGCAGTTGGGTAGCCAGTTTTCTATCTGAGCGACATATAAAGGTCGTAGTCGACGTTTGTTGCTCAGATAATTATGAAACCTATAAACGCTGGTGTTCCCCAAGGGTCTGTACTATCTCCTACTCTGTTCATTCTGCATATTAATGATATGCTGGAGCGTGCAAACGGCTTTCATTGCTATGCAGATGACAGCACGGGAGATGCGTGTTACACAGGCCCTGCAAACTCCTCTCAGTCTCATGTGGAGGATAGCAGAATAAAACTTGTGTCTGAAGTCGAGAACTCTCTGGAGCAAGTCACGGAATGGGGACGACTCAATTTAGTTGAGTTCAACCCCACGAAGACACAAGTTTGCGCGTTTTCCGCTAAGAAAACCCCATTCGTCAAAGCGCCTCAATTCCAGGGTACCGCGCTCACCGTTAGTGAAAGTGTTGGGATTCTGGGTGTTGACATTTCGAGCGACGTGCAGTATCGGTGTCATCTGGAAGCTAAGGCCAAACTGGCCTCCAAAAAGCTTGGCGTCCTGAACCGGGCGAAGCAGTACTTCACTGCGAGGGACCTTCTGATGCTTTATAAAGCTCAGGTCAGGCCTCACATGGAGTACTGTTCTCACCTTTGGGCAGGGGCGCCACAATACCAGCTTAGTCCATTTGACGCCGTGCAAAAGCGCGCAGTTCGAGTTGTCAACGACCCACGAGTCACTAACAGGCTAGAAAACCTAGGTTTCAGGAGAGACATGGGATCTCTCTGCGTGTTCTACCGACTTTACAACGGTGAGTGCTCCGAGGAATTGTTCGATTTGGTGCCAACTTCACCCTTCCACCATCGCACCACTCGCCAAAGATTGAAGTATCATCCACATCGCTTGGATTCGTGGCGGACGAGAACGGTCCGTTTTTCACGATCGTTTCTACCACGAACTTGCAAGCTGTGGAATGAGCTTCCCTCTGAGGTATTCCCGGAGCGCTTTGACATGGGGTTCTTCAAGAAAGGTGTAAAAAGAGCTCTCCTTCAGGGCCGGCGTTCCACTGGTGACTCCCCTGGTGTTGCTCGTGTCCATAGGCGACGATGACCACTTACCATCAGGTGGCTCGTCTGCTTTTGCGTCAGCCCTTCAGGCTATTAAAAAAAAAACTCATTATACTTCCTGTTCCTCTCTGTTGTTTTTGGTTTACAAAAGTCCTCGATTACAAAACATATACCTAGTTACCTAAATGCGATGAACGACATTGTCTGCCAAAGCTACATTGTTGATCAAAACATTTTCGCTGATCTCTGGGCCAAGGTCGTATAATTGTATGTTTGTGAGATAAACAACTTTGTGTGATAAAAATGTTACATATTACATAATACACTAACATATAGCTAACATATAACTTATTGTTTTTTGCATTGTGCTTAACTGTTATATGTATACTGTTGTATGTTACTCGACGTTGCCGAAATTATCTTGTATTATAAAATATGGTTTGCATTCATAACATGTCTATAAATATATTATCTATAAAAAAGACGTGTGGCACTCGGAGACTGCCGCGGTAAAGCTATTGCATATCATTATATATAAATTAACAAAACAAAAAATAATACTGCATTTGTGATAATAATAATAAAATGAATGTATATAGAGTAATAACTCATTTTCTTTCACAATTTTTTCGTGACTTTCTTCATTAATAAATGCACTTTGTTTATTCATATTTAAAACACTTTGTACACAAATTATACGAGTACAGATATTCACTGTTTTACAGTGGGCCAAGAAAGTGGTGTACCAGTTTTCATTTAGTTGCCTAGTTATCAAAAGTTACATCAAAGTTCATAGGCAATATCACTGAAAGAGACGCATAATAATGACGTAAGCCTAATTGTTAAGAATACGTACATCATAACGACACATTATAGGTGCAAGACATTTTAATCTTTATTAGAAACGGATAATGCATTAATTTGTGCAAAGAAGATTTAAATATTCTGAACAAAAGCATAAGAACTATTTCAGTTGACAAAATAATTATTTTTAAAAAGAAAATTGTCATTTGACATTTAAGTCCTACAACGATCTTTTGGCGCGTGAATGACGTGTGGGTGACAGAGACAGTGCCTTACAGTTTGCCTTGCCTGTATGGCACTGTCTCTATCACCCTCAAGTCATTAATATAGTGTCATTATTTTATGTCATGTTATTTTGTATGTTTTAAATCTAAATACGCGATAATTCGACTATTATGAATACATGTTGTCGATTCCAACGCCTTATTTAATCCAGATCTACATGTAATTATTCTTAAAACACCGAACCGACGGGGCGAAAATCAAATGTTTGACAGGTAAGATTTGTATGGGAAATTAAAATTTTCATTTTTAGTATTTTCCTCGCAATTTTTCATATTTTCTCATCGCTGCAACCTTCCCTGAACTTCCACGAATATTTCAAGACTAAAATTAGCCAAATCGGTTTAGCCGTTATAAAGTAAAAGTTAGTTAACTCAGTTAAAAGTTCTGGTATTTACCTATCGATGTGTGGGTGCACAGACATAGTAACTATGTCTGTGTGTAGGTGATGGGGGTGTAATAAATTTTCGTTACGAAATTTTTGCATTCGGTCCCCGCGCCCAAGGCCCGCGATAAAAGCTATGCAATAGCTTAATAAAATAAAAACTGACAACAATGGGGAATGATATAACGCAAACAAATAATTGGAATAAATAATTAATAATTAATGGAATAAATAATTATCCATTAAAATCAATGTTCTTTTTATTTATTAATTCACTTTAACCAATACAATGCTTAAAACAATACTACATAGCATACACAAAACAAAAGGCGGCCTTATCGCTACATAGCGATCTCTTCCAGGCAACCCAAGGTTTTAGAAGAGTAATACATAGACAAATAGAGGGGGTAGAGGTATACAGTGGGCCCAACTTATCTCTGAAATGGCAAAAATTGGAACTAACGAAAAGTCATTCATAAGTACGTCGTGGTCATTCATCTGTCAGTTACTAGTGTGCAATGATTGGTCAAATGAATGTCAAATGCGTCCGACAGCGCCTCTTTCGTTTCAGTCTTAAGTTGGGTTTACTATACCTACCTACACACCAAAGAAAGAGAACACAAACTTAATACATAAGTAGGTACATAATTATAATATACATACCACTATGAGCTGTGAGGGATGTTTAAAAGAGGAACAAAAAGACTACAAAAGAAGAATAACAAAACACGACATTATAAAGTAAGTTTGTTGAGTCGTCAATTGCCGCGATCAAAGAAAAATGGACATTTTGAAACTATGGGTATTGCTATTATATTTTTGTGTAATTATTACCATTTCAATTGTGTCCTACGATTTAGACATGTGCGGAAATTCTACTTTGTAACCGAGATATTATAAAAAGTTGAAAGAAAAAGCTAAGACTAAGCTAAGCATTTATTCGTTTTGTGGCAACATTTTCAACAGTTCTACCATATTGAAGTAGTTATCAAGAGCCGCGCGTTTATGTAATTCGTGTCGTAATTTGCAGAGCGTTACCATTCAATTTTTTTCCTCCACTTTGTAACTGTGAATTTAGCGGGTAAGTTTGGGTTTTTATTTATTAAAATGTTAAAATTCATAACTTAAATCATTAACGAAGTGATGAAAGTAGTTTATTTTAATAAATGATAACAATAACTTAAAATATAGGCAATTTTGTCTTGGCGATCAGTGAAATGTTACTTCCATTTTGTTTGGTTACGTATATGTGGAACGTCAAAGTTACAAAATAGAAATGTAAGGGTAAATTCCTCTTGAGTATCTGAATTAATCACGTGGTTATTGAATTTTAATAACAAATTAATTTTTATCATTCACAAATCTATACATCTGTACTAATAACATAAAGTGGAAGAGTTTGTTCGTTTGTTTGTTCGTTTGAACGCGCTTATCTCAGAAACTACTGGTCCAATTTTAAAAATATTTTTGTTTTGAACAGTCCATTTATTAAGGAAGGCTATATAACATCATGCTGGGACCAAAAGGAGCGGAGCAACAAATTTCCAAAAGTGAAGCGTGGGCGTCTACTTAATAATATATGTTGCAAGACGACGTCTGCCGGGTCAGCTAGTGAATGCGATGAAATGTGGAAAGTGATATACTTTCTGAGATATTTGTGTTTATTAATAATTATTTTTAAACTTAAACATCTCAGAAAGCATATCACTTTCTTTTGATTTTAATAATTTACTTCGTCTATTGGCGCATGTTTCATTACTGGCCGCCGAACCGAGGATATTCCAAAATGGCGAACTTGTAGGTTCCACACAAAAATGTTCAAACCCCTTTTCGTAAGCAGAGTTAATTCATAAAATGTATGATTAACGTTTTTTTATAATTTGTCATTTTGATCTCAATTTTATAGTAAGTCTAAGAACTTGTGAACTTAGCTATATTATTCCCATTGCGTAACTGCACCTTTCTATTTTGTAACTGTCCCATGTTTTTTGTGTTGAATATTATCATGTTTTAATTATTTTGTAGGGTACCAGCTTAGATTATTAAGTAATTCGTAAAACATTTTGGTTAAGGATTTTTATGTAATTTACATGTGAGCTTTCGAATAGTTTTACCACTATTTTATGTAAAAAAATCAAGGCTGTTTTACTTAAAAGTTACAAAGTGGATTAAAATTTAAGATTAAAAGTTTAATTAATTAGTGTTAGACACATAAATTTATGTAAAACGATAAACGTAATGTTCTTGATATCATAAATAAGGAAACTCGTGTAATAAAACACCTATGTTTATTGTTAAATTTCGTTTAAAAAAGTAACAATGTGGAACATTAAACCCCTCTCCCCTGTTAAAAATAAACAATTATTCCCAGAAATGTTAATTTTTATTTATTCATTTTACATATTTATTAAACTTTAAGTTATGCTGCATCCATAAAAAAATATATCTTTAATATATTCTAAGGTATATTTTTTTTCTCCATTTTGTAACTGGGACATATTTTTACGAAAACGCCCACCTACGAGCGATACCAGTGAGAAGTGAAGTGATTTCTACGGGCGATACAGTGTTCGACGAGTGTGTTTACGAGTACCTACGTGCAGAGTGTTTTGGTGTGTACTGTGTACATAGTGTAATTTGTGTATCTACGAGTACAATAAAGTCTTTGTGGTACATTTTGGCATTTTTTCGAACCCTGTACTCCTGACTCGTAACAATACGTTGCTATTACAATTGTTGGCCTCAGTTCTTCCGCCAAACAAACAATATGGCTAGCAGATTTCCTTTTTCCCGAAATTTCATCTTTACTATTATGAGAGGTTTTATGTTCATTTCATTTCATTTAAGTCATAATACTATACTTTACTACGTTTTCGAATCTGAATAAGTATTAAACATGAGTTTTATTTGTATTAAATCTATGATTTATTGATTTGCTTAAGATCATATTCATGTAAATTTTTGATCACATACTTTCAATCTGCCTGTTAAGTGTCAATACTTCAATTGGCACTTTGAGCGATTCTTAATTAAGAAACCCATTAATGATTCATGAGAAATATGTCAAATATGAGAATAACTTAGACAAAATCAAAACCGTTTCTTGCGAATCTGTCGTGGAACGTTGGTATTTTTACTGAAAAAAGTAGGTTTTCAATTCCACTGTATTTTCAAAGTGTGTAGGTAAGTATAAATTTAATAACGCATAAAGTTTTACTGACTGAACCGATAGTCACCGGTAGTCACATTTAATTTTAAGTGACTCTACTTGTAGAAATTTAAGCATGCTTAAATTTCTACAATAGTGCTCAAAATAAACACAGGTATACCTACCGTACCTATAGAAAATGAAAAATTTGAAAATTAAAATGTTTATTTTAAGGCTATAAGCAGCACAATACAGAAAAAAGAAATACAAACTTTAGCAATTTAAAACTACACAATAGTTAAAATATTAAGTTAACGGCAGGCGTCGGTCGCCGCGTCGGTCGTGGTCCAAAATAATCTAAAAATGAAATTAGAAAATTAAGAAAAGTAAAAAACCGATAACAATTGCTTCTGTCCAGTTGTCTGGACTTAAATAGGTACTTTTTGGAGGACTTAATACTTACTTAAACATATAATTAGGTACCTACCAAAGATGCCTCAAGTCTACCATATTTGAATTGCGAGACAGATTCAATAATTGAAATGAACAGGTCGGGCGAGCGCACGACCTTGCACCATCTACGACTTGCTGTAGTTGCAACAACGTGTATCTTTGTAACGAAATTCGTAAATAGAATCTGACCGGGGCTAAGGCTGGCTGGAGATAAGGTATCGCGGGACCCAGTCCGATAGCGGTCACATCCGCATCCTGTTTCTTATCTTATCTGTCGTCGTCAAGTGCACAGAGTAATAAAAATATTATTATAAAAAATATTATAAATGTGAAAGGTTATATGGTATGGTTTATGTGTGTGGGGATAGTTAGGAGGGTGGAGAGTGACGTAGGCTACTTTTTACTGCGGAAAAACATCTCATTCCCATGGGAAGATCGATGTTTTGTTAGTTGCTAGATATTTAGTTCCGGATGTTGTTAATAGATGGTGTTAGTAAAATTCATTTGCAAGTTCTGAATCACGCTATCAAATACTACATGTATCTTTAATTTACTTAAGTCATAGGTAAATGTTATAACTTATGTTCCAGTATAACATATAGGCTACTTTTTATCCCGAGGATCCTACGGGAGCGGGACCTACGCGGCTGTTACCTACGGGTCCCGAAGCGAAGCGCGGGCGGTTCTCTAGTCCTACTAATATTATAAATGTGAAAGTTTGTGTATTTGTTTGTTTGTTTGTTACTCCTTCACGCAAAAACTACTGAACCGATTTTCATGAAATTTGGCACACACATAGAGGGCAACTTAGATTAACATATAGGATATTTTTTATCCCAGAAATCCCGCGGGATTGGAATTTACGCGGGAAAACCTTCTTCGCGTATGGGGTATAAATAGCTTCTAAACAAACATTAATATAAAACTAACAAGTCTGTCTTCCCGGAAATCCCGCGGGATCTGGAGTTACGCGGAATAAACTCCTGCGCGTAGTTGCGGGCTTAAATTTTTATGCGACCTTTACTAGGAGATTGAGGAAGTTTTGAAGCAACATATAGGGTACTGTTTATCCCTGAATTCCCGCGGGATTAGGATTCACGCGGTAAAAACTCATACCCGGGAATGAGGTCGTGGGTTCAGATGTTTATGGGACTTTCAGTGGGAGGTAGAGGAGGTTATGGAGCATTATATAAGCTACTTTTTGTTCCGGACTTCCCGCCGGATCGAGATTTACGCGGGAAAAGCTTCCATGAGCGAATGAAGTCGCGGGCTCATTAATATCTATATATCGGGATATCTATACATATATCGGGAATCGAACCGGCTTTTTTTCTCATGATCAACTTTATGTTGGTTTTTCGAGGGTCAGCATCGCTTTAGCTGGTCTTTATGTTTTGGCATCCAAATGAAAAACTACCAATGTAGTTTAAAAATATAATAGTTTGGAATGAAAAAACCCCGACGTTTATATCTTAAAGTCTTTTTATCGATTTTCTCAAGATCTACATAACGGATTTTTGTACGGTATGACTAAAACGTAGTAAAAAATTAACTGTTCTTAAGATGTGTGGAGTGTGACTTAATATGTGTGGGGTCGGGATTAACGCAGGAATAACTTTGTGACACACTGAGTTCCACGCGGGCGGAGCCGCGGGCAACAGCTAGTATTATTATAAAAACAAAAAACCCGACTGCTTACAAAATAACTCAAAAGAAAAAAACAAGTGTCACAATATCAACATAAAATACTTCATGGTGCTGCAGGCGGGGACAAACGTAGTACTTGTGATAAATCTTTTTTTACCCGTAGGTAACAGTATTGTTTTGTCCCCGCCTGCAGCACCATGAAGTATTTTATGTTGATATTGTGACACTTGTTTTTTTCTTTTGAGTTCTTTTGTAAGCAGTCGGGTTTTTTGTTTTTATAATAATATTTTTATTTCAGACTTTTTAGTGTTTTCACCGAAAAATTCTACTTTTTAGGATGGTTTTTGACAATTTGTGTTAAAACGTGTGCCTTAACGTTATATGATATATATTTTTGAAAAGGTCTTTTCACGATCTTTCATTTGATACCCATATTGCTAAGATAACAAAAAAACTCAAGATTATCCCCTCTTTTTCTTCCACTTTCGGGCGCCATTTTGAAAATTCATATAGCCTGTGACACTTTCACAGTTCTGACGAATTCAACGATACTTCATATGTCGAAATCCGTTCAACCGTTTGGGCTGTGGGGCGGTCCAAATAATCCAAATGGACATACATACATACATACACTCGAAAAACATAACCCTCCTTCTGACGCAGTTCGGGTAAAATGGGAATGTATCGTAGAAATATGATGCATGAATAAAGTATGATTCAGTTTTAGAGTATACTTTTAACCGACTTCAAAAATTTAAGCTTCTTAATTCGATTTTTTATGTTCGTTACCTAATAGATTTTTGCTGGGTTTACCGATTTTTATGATTTTATTCGAAAGCTGATGCTTTGTCGTGTGGTCTCGTATTTAGAGTGATAGCTATCTGACGAGTAGTTTTTTAGTGTTTTCCTATTAATTCGTGTTAAATTCACTTCCGACTATGTTGATTATGATGTCATATTTACTTAAATTATTGTTTTGTTAAAAGTTATTGGTGAAAATGGTTTGTTCGTGTACCTACTGTTAAACTGGAAACATGCTGTTCTTCTATTTAGTAGGGGGCCGTGCATTAATCACGTGAGGCTTGAAAGGGGGGGGAGGGGCTCCATAAAAAGTCACGAAATATCACAAGGGGGGAGGGGGGGTAAAGTAATATATCACGTGTATTTATTTTTTCGGCAAGCGCGAGATACTCAACCGAAAAGCGGCGTTACATATATTTATTTCTTCGTCAAACGCGTTCAAAATCGAAAACGACTTGTAGTGTGGTATGACCTTTGATTTGCCGTTGCCAGGCAACGAACGAAGTGAAGTTCCCGCGAGCCGCAACAACCGCCCGCCCCGCCGGCGCCCGGACTCAGCTTGCCAGTGTCAGTTATTCTATTGTTTTAACACTGGTTGTTTTAACACTTATTATTTGACTAGCTGTGCCCGCGGCTCCGCTCGCGTGGAACTCAGGGTGTCACAAAGTTTTTCCCGCGTAAATCTCGATCCCGCGAGAAGTCATTAACAAAAAGTAGCCTATACAATGCTCCATTAACCTCCTCTATCTCCCACTGAAAGTCCCATAAACATCTGAACCCGCGACCTCATTCCCGCATATGCGATTTTCCCGCGTGAATCCTGCGGGAATTCCAGGATAAAATGTAGCCCGTACATTGTTCCACAACTTCCTCTATCTCCCAGTGAAAGTCTCATTAAATCTTAGCCCACTATTTCGCGCATAGGAGATTTTCCCGCGTGAATCCTGACCCCGCGGGAAATCCAGGATAAAAAGTAGCCTATATGTTACTTCACAACTTCCTCTATCTTCCAGTGAAAGTCCCATAAACATCTGAACCCGCGACCTCATTCCCGCATATGCGATTTTCCCACGTGAATCCTGATCCTGCGGGAATTCTAGGATAAAAAGTAATTCGTAAATTACTCCACAACTTTCTCTATCTTCCAGTGAAAGTCCCATTAAAATCTAAGCCCAATATTTCGCACATAGGAGTTTTTCCTGCGTGAATTCTGATCCCGCGGGAATTTCGGGATAAAAAGTAGCCTATATGTTACTTCACAACTTTCTCTATCTCCCAGTGAAAGTCCTATAAAAATATAAGCCCATTACTTACTTCGCGCATAGGAGTTTTGCCTACGTGAATCCTGATCCCGCGGGAAATTTCGGGATAAACAGTAGCCTACATGTTTCTTTTAACTTCCTCTAGGTGTCTCCCAGTGAAAGTCCCATAAAAATCTAATCCCACGACTTGGCTTCGCGCATAGGAGTTATTCCCGCGTGAATTCTCATCCCACCGGAATTCCGGGATAAAATGCACTATGTGTTGCTTCAGAACCTCCTCTATCTCCCAGTGAAAGTTTCATAAAAATTTAAGCTCGTGACTTCGCGCATAGGAGGTTTTCCCGCGTAAATCCTGATCCCGTGGGATTTTCGGGAAAAATAGCCTAAATGTTGCTCAGGAATCTCCGCTATCTTCCAGTGAAAGTCCCATAAAAATCCGTTCAGCTGATCCGGAGATTAGCGCGCGCAAACAGACAAACAGACAAACTCTTTTTAAATTATTTTAATTTTATTTTTAGATTAATGTTCTAGTACAGTTTCTTAACCCCCCTATATATTTTGTTTCGTCAATTTCGTAAAAAAGCAGACACGACTTTTCTACGCTCTTATTATATAGATATTATAGATGATACTTAATACTTATATATCCAGTATCCATATCCAGTATCCATACTAATATTATAAATGCGAAAGTCTGTCGGAAATTCGGAATGAAGGAGTCACACAGAGTCACACATAGGCTACTTATTTTTCAAAAATGAACCCCTAAAGGGTTTAAATACGGGATGAAAGTTTGTATGAAAAATCTACACCGCATGAATGATTTCGATGAATTTTCCCAGGAAGATAGTTGATGACGTACCTACCCCCTTCCCCATTTTCCCGGTTCGCAATATAAACGAATTTCACGCGGGCGCAGCTGCGGGCAAAAGCTAGTTTTATAATAATTATATTAAAAAAAAATGATTCTTTAGAGATACGAAAAAATACACGTGATAAGGGCGGGGGGAGGGGGGGTTACCTTAAATCTCACCATGTATCACCAAGGGGGAGGGGGGGTTAAAAAATGCCAAAAAAAACATCACGTGATTAATGGACGGCCCCTAGTGGAGTGCGGTAAGACATAAAAATGGCAAAACCTCGGAATCCAGGGACTATGAATGAATTTTCACAAAAATTGTTGGACTGTATTTCAAAATGCACAAATAGAAAAGTTAAAAAAAATAGTTCACCGATCTTTTTTTTGTTATCTTTGTTCGTAAGTTTGTGACCCCATAACTTCGTGTTGGGTAAACCGATTTTGATGATTCTTTATTTTCTTGACAGTTGGTGCTCTTGGTATGGTCCCACCCATATAAATTTGAATACACATTATTAAGGATAATTCAAAAACTACTCGTCAGATGTTGTTCAAGTTTACATGGGACCACCGACAAGTACTAGCTTTCAAATAATAAAATAACTTTCCCTTACTTTTCCTTTCATGGTCCCTGGATTCCGAGGTTAAAAGCTTATGGCACTCCAATATAGGTACTTACTCCTTAAGAAATAAATGACTGGATTTAAGTGTCAAAGGTACCTCTTTAAGTTTTAATGACTGCTATCTAACAATCTAACGACAACAAGGCGAGGCCGATGAATTAAAATACCCTCCAAACCACGGACGCGACCTAGGAACTTTTACACCAGCACTCGTTAAGGTTCGAACCGCCAATCAGCAGCCCCGGGAAGGATGATGGTATGAGGTAGGCCGCATACCATCATAAACAAAAGGTGCCGCGCGGATTTCTACTCGCGCTGGAGGAGCCGAAAGGCACTGCGCTCGGAGGGCTCCGGTTGCGTTCCGTTGGAGATCCCGGAGTCCTCCACATAGCGTCGAAGACGGCCACCGGGGGGGTTTTAGTGAGTAAGAACCCCACATAACCCTGTGTCGCTCCCACGGCACAGGGTACCTTTTGAAGGTTTCCCCCTCGTTAACAAAAAAAAAAAAAAAAAGCACTCGTTAAGGTAATTGACAATAGCAGCTCTGAACAAAATAAAAACTTGTCGCTAGACAATTGAACAGGCAGTTTGCATTTCACAGATAGGGAAAACAAACCTTCAACGGCTTCAACTTCATTACATCGGTGTTCAAACCGCGGCCATTTCAACCCTTATTGCCTCTAAACTTCGAACATAAATTTTTATTTGTAACTCAGATTATAGAACCAAAAGGCAGATGTAGTCGTTCTAGTATAAAGTGAAGCTACCAAAGCAAATACAAAATAAAAAGCTAATACAATCTCGTGTCAGTACTACGGAAAGCGTCAAATAGCATAAACGTCGCAAGTGTCAAATTTTTTAAAATAATTTTATCAGTTATAATGCCGTCTTGCATTATTAAATTCTCTAAAAGTTGTTCGCAAAAACAAAGAAAAGAAGACGGAATATCTTTTCACAGGTAATTGTTCATTATTTTATTATTTATTTATAATAATATTTTTTCGGTTCGCTCGGAACACAAAACCTCAACAATCATTCATTTGTACACCAGTTTAAATGAAAATCGGTTACCCTAAATTTGGGGAAATATGCATGGACTATTTGGACATTGGTCGATTTATAAATTTATATCGAAAAAATATATTTTGAAAGTAAATAGTTTTATCTATTTAAACCTAAAAGTCAGGCAATACAGCCAATAAAATTAGCATTCTAACTGCTGAAAATGTCACGTGTGCCAATAATATGTATGATAAATATTATATAATATTTTAGTTTCTGCTTAGCCTACTAATAACTAATAACTATAATTTTTGCAGATTTCCGACAGATGCTGTAACAAGAGAAAAATGGGTTCATATTATTCGGAAAAGCAGGCAAGATATTAATTGGCTAATTAATTTTGCGTGGTTCGCTCATTACATTTTAGTGAGGATGACGTGTACCTATCTCACTAAAAAAGGGCATTGGTTGATTAAAAAATCATCAAAACCGAATTTTTGTTATAATAAATAAGTATATTGATATTTTGATGTTTTTTTTGATTAAAAATATCTACCCAAAGAGACAAAAATCCATAGGTTAATTAAAACAATTAAACATATTTAAAATATTAAATTAAATAGGTAAGTATATTAAAAGAACATTTACACATAATTATTATATAATACTTTTTGATAACTAGTGATATGGCTACAACCCATTAATGTCCCACTACTGAGGGTCTCTCCTCATTATTAAGGAGGCCTAGAGCATACTCCACCACGCTGCTCCAGTGCGGATTGGTGGAGGGGTTAGTGGCCAACACATTGTCGAAAGTTTTCAAGCCGCCCGAAGGCCTCCGTCACGGCTTAACGACTGCTATCTATCGATGTATCGATATCAACCGGGACCGACGGCTTTACGTGCCTTCCGAAGCTCGGAGGCGCTCAAGAAATTATTATCAGAAGAAATTAAAATCAATTATTATTATTACATACAATAAAACTTTAATTTTTTGTCTGTTTTTCTGTGCATTTGTTCCGCCTAATCTCAGGAACGGCTTAACAAATTTAGATGCAGTTTTCACTGACGTATTCAAATGAGCTTGGGTTAACATTTAGTTAGAATCGGTACACAAATAAGAAATCACGTCAATTTAAAGAATACCATCCCTCATTTATCGATTATGGGCTTACCGAAGCGAAACAAGGGCGTTCACTAGTCTAAACTAATATTATAAAGAGGTAATATTTTTTTGTTTGTTTGTTTGTTTGTATGTATTGAATAGGCTCAATAACTACTGGACCGATTTCAAAAATTCTTTCACCATTATGAATGTACATCTTTCCGAAGTAACATAGGCTATATTTTATTTTGAAAAAAATTAGGGATCCTTGCGAAAACTTCAATAACATAAACCACCGTCGATAAAAATCACTATTGAAATACCTTAAATCGCGTGCGCTGCAATGACTATTGATGATGGAGCAAAATAATGTACTACGATTTTGTAGACCACATTATTATCTACAGAAAAGTCCGCGGTAGGGTATATCTAAGTATTATAGTTGCGCCAATATAAAGACTTTTATAGTTTAACAAACTATTTAAATCGGCAACGAAAATAAGATGTCGATATTCATACCATGGTATTTATACTTATCTAAATAACTTACTTTTTATTTATCAGTAGTTCAATACCTTTACATTGCTGTTTAAATTATTTTAATCGGACACTCCATTCAAAAGATATAGCGAGTTTAAAAATTTGGGTAAATATGATATATTTTATCTGTGTAGAGATAGTTGGGAGGGTGGAGAGTGACGTAGGCTACTTTTACCGCGGAAAAACATCTCATTCCCATGGGAAGATCGATGTTTTGTTAGTTGCTAGATATTTAGTTCCGGATGCTGTTAATAGATGGCGTTAGTAACATTCATTTGCAAGTTCTGAATCACGCTATCAAATACTACATAATATCGTTAATTTACTTAAATCATTGGTAAATGTTATAACATAGAGCCAACTTTTTATCTCGAGAATCCTACGGGAGCGGGACCTACGCAGCTGTTACCTACGGGTCCCGAAGCGAAGCGAGGGCGGTTCTCTAGTAATAAATAATTTGCCAATTTAATTGTGCATAATGTTTTAAGCTGAAAATATGGCGAACAATGTTTACAAAATTGCGGGAGATTATGACTTTTCACTTGGCAACCTCACACACACAAAGAATTACGTATCCATACGGTGCAATTGCTAGTTGACATTAAGGTTGTCATGCACACATAGGGAAAAAGCGGCTTCACATTATTCGTCGCTTTTCTTTGCGAATGTTCTATCTGCCTTTTGGTTCTATAATCTGAGATTTGTAAGGTCAACCTTCAAAATAAGCTTCCGTTATTGGCGTCGCGGGAAACGGCCATTAAATTACGAGGCAACCGTAAACTATATTTATTATTCAGTAAATACTAGGTTATTACTGTAGGTGTTACCTAATATTTTACTTTCAATGAACTAGAAGTTTATAGGTACCTAGGTAAAATATAAATAGGTACAAAAATAACATACTTTGTAGTTTGTAGGTATGTACTTACCCCTTCAAGCATATGAGCATTGGACGTATATAGAAGTGTAAAATTGAGCATACCTAATTGCTGCGTAGGTACAGTTTACAAGTAGGTACGTAGAAAGGTTTATATCATATATCAAATTAATAGATTAGGTATATTTAACAAAAAATATGTATAGATTATATAGGTAGGTATAATTTATATATTCCTATCAGAGAAAATAATTCATACGTGTCAAATTGAAGTAACCCTTGCAGCGCAGAGCAGGTTTCTAAAATAATTCTAACATAGGGACATGTATTACATAAATACTTCGTTTTCGTTTCGTAATAATAAATCACATTTAATTTCTGTGCAAATCAAAATGTTCGCCATTCGTTCCATGTAATCACTAAACGCCGTAAAATTTACTTCTTTCGCGATGATCAGTGGAAAACAACTCTCTATAAATACTTTCCGCGATAAATATTCCATGTACCTGATGTGTGAAGTGTGAGCATCAACAATAGGGATTCTGTCGACCTCGTTGATGTTTGGCGGAAGAGTCCGCCATTCCGGCACGTTACGAGATTTCTTGGCCTCGATCTATGACCGAAATTGTGGTGTCTCGCGCGTCGGCTCACTCACTTCGCTATTTCTGGTTTCTTAATCCGATACCAGATCGACTTAAGAGTGTTTAATTCATATTTTAAGTTGTCATCGACTTAAACGTAAATTTTACTATTAAAACATGCAAACTTGCAATTATGTATCAAGTTATAAATACATTTCCACATTTCGCCAAGACTCGTTAATTAATTAAACTACTCACCGATATTAAATAACCAACATTTTATATACTTTTTACAAAAAAATAACAGATTTCAAAATCGATATGTAGGTAAGAATAACTCAAAATACAAGAAGCAGCATTCGAATATAAACAAAGTTACCACAAACAAGGATACCCAGTCCAAGTTATGTGGTAACGACCATAATATATTTAATATCTACGCATTATTAAAAATAACTCAATAACTACCCGCCAGGTGTCGCTCAAGCACACGCTTTCAAATAAAAAAAGAATTATCAAAATCGGTTCGCGCAATGCAAAGTTATGAGAAAACACAAAAAATACAGTCCAATTTATTGAGAAACTCCTTTTTTGACGTCCGTTTAAAAATAACCGACTTCAACATCGACGAGTAAAGATAACACAAAAACTACTAGCCAGATGTCGCTCAGATTAATATAATAAGTATATGGTGCCAGACAACAAGCGTTAGCTTTCACATAAAAAAATATTATCAAAACCGACTCACTAAATACTTACAAAGTTATGAGATAATCTACATGTCGGTAGTTTTTTTTTAAAGAACTTGATTCAATATTTTATTGCCTGTCGTGATTAAAAGTTGATAAATGGGTAACGGTTTAACGGCTCGAAAGCCGTAAATAGTAAACGTATTAGGTATATCGCTAGCCTTAGCTGATTCAATATTTGTAAACAAAAAACAAGAATACCCACGGCGACAACTGGGCACGGAGCCAACGCCGGGGCATCCAAGAAAATTATTTAGAAGATTCTCACTTTTATCTCCAAAACAACATCCAAACTCACCAATTCATTTAAGTATTATGCGTCGCAAAACATCGGATAAATATCTCAAGTTTGTGTTGATGTCGTAGTAATCCCTCTCTGTAGAGATATGATGGCGAATATTGCCGTTTTATTGTGTTATTGTTTACGGTTATCTTCTGTAGTTCATATAATATCTAACCAAACTTCTGCAAGATAACATTGCGGACCAATGTATTTGGTTATAAGTAAAAAACTTACTAAATCTGTGTTTTTATTGGTCCATCCATCCAACCATCAGCCTTTCGATGTCCACTGTTGGACGTAGGCCTCCCCTAATTGGCGCCACTCTACCCGGTCCTGAGCCCGTTGAATCCAGCGGATGCCCGCCGTCTTCTTCAGGTCGTCAGTCCACCTGGTCGGGGGGCGCCCTATGTTCCTTCTTCCAAGACGCGGTCTCCATTCGAGGACCTTTCTTCCCCAACGGTTGTCGGTCCTCCGAACTATATGGCCGGCCCATTGCCACTTCAGCCGGCTAATTCTTTGGGCTATGTCGGTTAACCTTGTTCGTCTACGGATCTCATCATTTCTGATTCGATCACGCAGAGAAATACCGAGCATAGCCCTCTCCATAGCCCGCTGAGCGACTCTGAGCTTGTGCATCAGACCAATAGTGAAGCACCACGTCTCGGAGCCGTATGTCATCACTGGCAACACACACTGCTAGAAAACCTTCGACTTCAGGCACTGAGGTATTTTGGACGACAAGATATGACGCAGTTTCCCGAACGCAGCCCATCCGAGTTGGATTCTACTTTTCTATTCGGTTCTATTCGGTTCGGTTCGATTCTATTCGGTTTTTATTGGTACATGTAAAGAAATAATAAGTTGGTCAATTATAAAGTTAGAAATAAAATAATTTAATTAACTGAGAATAAATATAATTTGAATGAATTTATCTGAACCACGATCTGAACATT
Source organism: Hesperia comma (assembly GCA_905404135.1). Taxonomy (NCBI): domain Eukaryota; kingdom Metazoa; phylum Arthropoda; class Insecta; order Lepidoptera; family Hesperiidae; genus Hesperia; species Hesperia comma. Next base: position 7,590,633 of record FR990018.1, read on the forward strand.
ACCTGTGGATGTTCTGTTAAGTTACTATACTTAGAAACATGGTATCTCTCTATCGTCAGTATTTATGGTAATTGAGGTCTCAGTATAGGTACCTAACACACCGAAGTAGGTAGGTACATACCTAGGTAGGTATATTACTGTTTCAGCAAATAAGTTAATGTTTTTCTCGCAGGATTTACAGATTTCACTGCTCTACTTACAACATCTTAGTGTGTAAGATGTAGGTACCTATAATTCTGGACAACATAATATCAGAATTCTGCATTTTAATTTCCAAAACTTTCAAAAATATACTTACTTGTATTATCACTGATTCGGGCTTACATAAGCATACGTGTCCGTTGCAGCCGCATGAGCGCGTTCAGCGAGCTCCTCATAAACCAGATTTCGACATTTTAGCACTTATTTTCATTACGACACACCATAAGCAAAACACCTACACAGACAGATTCCGCACTGGCGTTGCCCGCTCGACCGCTTTCGCTCGGAGCGTGGTCACACACACACTTCGGGCCACCTCACGCACCGTCACTTGCACGATCACTGCACGTTTACTTTGAACCGTAAAATTGCGAACACGTGTATTAAACCGATTTAGATACACGGAAGCAGCGGAGCGCTGTGGAGAGACGCGTGGCAATGCAGCATAGAGACTGGATGGTGGATCGCCGACGGCGACGGACCGCGACCTGTAGTGGTGGTGGTACGACCGTCGCGCTCGCCGCGCCGCTGGAACTGTTGGTGCCCTAGAAATGACCACCGGCGAGCTGCATAACTCACTTTCGCTGTCTGACGGTCTATTTCCATAAGTTGTTTTTCCCACATTTTTACACAATTTCTCAATGAATCCATCTATTGTCGTCAGTCAACTCGTTAATCATTTAAGTGAGTTTTGATTAATAACCTAAAGTGAATAGGATAAAATAAAATTATAAGATAGAATAGTGTAAAATGATACATAATATTGATCTCAACGGCCGTTCTGAGATTTTTTACAAAAAAGGATCTATGTAGACCAATTTTCACATGAATATCTATATAATTATTTCAAATTTAGTGTTTTATGCATATTATAACATTATTTATCGCGCTGATGTTACAGGTGTAGTTACCTTAAAAATTTAAATAACAGATTAACAATTAAATTAATGAGTATTCGTTACGCATGTTGATTGTAGTTAGATACACTAATACCTACCAAATCACTGCGTACCAACTGAGAACCACTTTTTTGCCTAACTACATATTATATCTGTTTGAAACTCCGAAATTAGTTTTGATTTCGTTTAATTCTTGAGTTTCTAATATATTCGGTAAGAAACTAATCTAGAAGATTGATTGAATTTTTCTGTCATCTCGACCTATTTTCCGTTAGTTCCTTTCAGTTTCTTATGAGACACTGAAATTAACTTAGATTATGAGATTTTGAGTTTTTTTAAAGATAAAACTTTTTTATTTTTTCACCATCGTCCTGTTGTTATATTTTTAATTTTAACCATACCAAGATAAGATAACAGAGCCCTTTTCACTTCCTATACCTATTCTATTCACATAGCAAACTTACATTGATTTTATATGTACTATAAAATAACATCGAATTTATTATTCCGCATTGTTTGAATTTGCTCAAACTGACGGACTGAATCCAATAATCAATATTAATAAAACAGCAGTGTCTTCTAAATTAATGCATATAGAGAAACTATTACGACAGACCTCTCGATAAGTTGCATAAACTATTAAATTCGAAGTCAATTAAGGCTGTTCCGATGTAAATTTCTCGAATTTTCGACCCTCATTAACTTCTATTGAAATATTATCCAACTTTATGATAACAGACTTTCTGTGTGAATTGCCGAAAATTGAGGAGTTAAACTATCTGACGTCATTAATGCCAAAGGATTCACAGACGCGATATCGGCCAAGAAGACATCTGGAGACCCAGTTATAACTGGCTCTCCGTCACTGCAACCAAAATGCTTGAAAACATTTCACAGTTTATTTCCCGCCGGGACTACGTTTGGTTTGGCTGAAGAATCTATACATATACCTAATTGGAGTGCAGGCCCTACACCACAAAACTCCTAGTACGAAAAAATCTAAAATTAACTATGCGTCAGTTTGATAATCAACTTTAACATAATAATAGTTACACAATGTAGACAGATAAATACATAAATACACTGCCAGTTTGCAACATCACCCTGAAAATTTTCATGGCTTTATGTGAGTAAACTATGTGCCGACAAATTTTCATTGTTGCAAATTCCGTTCCACAACCGAATGCCGCGCATAACTCTCTCCTTAGTTAGACTTATGAAGCCCGGCGTTTGAGCCACTTTGAGCTTTCCAATTTCATGAATCTACTCTACATTCTGAGCTTCTACGTACGTACCTGCAACACACATAAAGCGCTTAGCCACATTTGTATCAGAGATGGTTAAAGTGTAATTACAATTTAAATCTGGACGCGCCCGGAAAAGTTTTTCGTGAAGAGGTAGGTAGTTAGGGTGTTCTTATCGTGAGCATTTCTGTGTCTTCAGATGTAGGTAATCGTAATCTATAATTATGATAATTTTTTCCGATCTCTGTCCGCTATAACCGTTATCCCGAAGGTCTGGAAACAATGAACGATCACTGACTATAAACACTTGTTGTCTCCGTATACTTTTACAAATGCGAATATCTTAGTCCTCAAGAAATTCAACACATTTATGTCCAAATTATAACAAAACTAGACAAGACTAACTGGAGTATCAGATCACTAACAACAACGAAAATTACTAAATGCTACTGACAGTCATTGCGCCAGAACTTATACTAACGGAATTACCAATTTTACATGTAGTTTACATAGTTACATAGTAGTAGGTAGTAGATTAGTTGAAGCGCTCATAGCCCGGCGGCTTGCGTCGATCCTAAGTGATCGAAAAAGTTAAGCAACAGCGGGCGCGGTCGGCAGTCGAATGGGTGACCGCTAGTGGCAAAAATTTCTTGAGCGCTTCTGTGCTTCGGAGGGCACGTTAAGCCGTCGGCCCCGGTTGTTATCGATTGATAGCAGTCGTTAAGCTTCGGGCGGCTTCAAAACTTTCGAAACTGGGTTGGCCACTAAACACTCGACCAATCCGCATTGGAGCAACGTGGTGGAGTATGCTCTAGGCCTCCTCAGTAATGAGGAGAGATCCGTGCGCAGTAGTGGGCCATTAGTCGGTTGTAGCTTAGCTTTTTTAATAGATTAGTTTGGCATCCAGTTTAGCTAACTAAACTTACCTACCTAGTTCCGAGTTCCGATTTCAGCTCTGTTTTGTATCGGTCTCAGTAGTCATAGGTGGCAGCGGAAGGGTGTTGCTGCGTACTCGTAGTATCCTGAATTCATACAAAAAAGCCTTCAAGGTACGTAAGAATGAACACTGTATGAATAGCGTCTAAGGCCATGCACAACATCTCTAAATACATGGAATTTTTATCCGGTATACCTATCTACCTACCTATTTGTAAAAGTAAAATCCCTTATACTTCCAACTCTCTACCCATATTGGGGCTAACATGGTTTTATGTGTGGGTGTAAATGTCTCCTTTATTTCGGGTAAGTAATCTATAAAAGATTCACGGTACTCGACGGAACAACCGACCTACATAAGAATGTAAGCCATTAAAGCTGCGACGTCTCATGAATCTCGAGAATGTATTTGCAAGGTACGAAAAATTGAAATCATGATAAATTTGTCTTGCTTGTCAAGATTTGAAAAGTCCAAAGAATTACTTAGTTGAGCATTATAAAAAAACCCGGAAATCTGTCCCAAAATATTTTTTATACCTATTAGGTATATTTTTTTTGTTTTATATTTTTAGCATCATAAGTAGAACGAGGCATCTGAAGTCTCAGTCCCTAATAGGTACCTTAGACTTGCCAGCATTGATAGATGAGTAGTTTGAAAGTTGGGATTGGGTTGGTTCCGGGGACCAACAAACAAATTAGCGAACTTCTGTGGTTCTTATTTCTCGCTCATGATTGTAACTTCACCAATCATTCGAATTTAGTGAACTTTACGCACCTATTTATGTCTTAGCTCGTAATATTGAATGTTAACCCGTAACATAACCTTCGAAAGTGACTGAACTAGAAATAGGGTTACAAATAAATGTATGAGTTCAGGCTACGTATGTCATGTTGGATTACGCAATGTGTACTATTTCTAGGCCGCGGCCTTACACTGATATTCATCAAGTAAGTAACTTGGTTTAGTTTTGATAGTTACCGACGAAACTTACTTAATCACATGTAAATATATGACTGCTTACATACTATACATGTATCTCCATTCTGCCTACCCACAACGCAATGCACGCTGTTATTACTGACTTATTGTTATGGAAACTTTTAACTTTATGAGTGCCTTCGTGATAAACGTAGAAAAATTACTTATAAAATATCAAAGCGAAGTAAACGGGTACCAGTTTATGTTAGGTTCAACCCTTACCAACCAATACCTACTATTACTAAAGAAACATTAGTAAAGACTAAAGAATTGACCATAGTAACTATGATATTACTATGGCATAGTTAAAAGTTAATAGATAATTTAGGTAAGCGCCATTATCACAAGTGTCATTAAATCTTCTAGTCTTTACTGCAGTAGTGTTCCAGCGGGCGTTAAAAATAGACTGAGATGCCTGAAGTGTCGATTTGCTCGGTGGCTAATACTTTGGGGAACCGTTAGAGCTACTGCAGTATTTTGCTTTTTTTCCCTACAGTTCCGCCTAAGAGTTGAATGAACTGCCATTTCTTTTGTTATTTATTTAGCAGCAAGGCAACAGTATTGAGCATGGGCGTAGCCACGGTGGGGCAGGGTGGAGCACTTGCCCCACCCTGGCTCTGTAATGAGGTACCTTAGGGGGCACTTGCCCCACCCTGGCTCTGACCTGAGGTACCTTTCAGGCACCTACCGAAACCTTAAAAATTAAATTATCCAGGCACAAACTACCTACATAGGTAATATCAGTAAGAAAGTTAACACTTAACGTTGACACGTAACGTTCTGGGGTTAATTTTTTCACCTAACCGCAAGCGTGTCGCATAGCATTCATCTGCCCCATGGCGAAAGCCAAATTCATTAGCAAAATTGACGAGCAGCTAGTCGGCTACCCGACTACCCGGGAGTCGAGAATTCTGGTCGCTGGCTAAGGCTGTCGAGGGCAACTTCTGTCGGTCTTCTTTTCCACCACTGCGATTACCAAATAAATCAGTTGTCCACACGGCAAAGGAGGAATCCGAACTTCTTGGCACCCGCAGTTTTGGGTAAATTTTTTAAATGTTGTGATAAAAAGGCACTTTTACTTAGTTGTGCCTTTTCACTGTTAATTATTAGAATAAATAATTCCTAAAATGTTGTCATGAAAAGGCACAACTGAGTAAAAGTGCCTTTTCACATAAATTATTAGAATAATTATAATTATATCAATTAAATATATTACAAATAAAAAGGTGAAAAACAGGTATCACATGTGCCCTTTTATTGTAATATAACTTTAAAAATGGTACAATTGTGCCCTTTAAGCTTATGCTATCTCTGATAATTTTAAAGCTAAAAATCCACAAAAAATCAGGCGGATAGGCCGTTTTTTTCCAGATTCTGAATATATACATATATAACTCAATTTCACAAAAAAATTTAGTTGTGTCCTTTTGCGGTAACACGGCAGAATTAAACTCGTAATGTACCTTACCATGTGTAAACTTCCACCCAAAATTGGTTTGAACGAGATCTAGTAAGTAGTTTTTTTAACACGTCTTAAATCCTTAACCGCAATTTACCTTTCATTCAATCAACTCAAATATACCTATATATTTTTATAATCGGTTACTAGCTGCTACGTAACCCTTCATGAGCGAGTCCGACTCGCACTTGGCCAATTTTTACTTATAAGTCTGACAGACGAGCACTACTGTCCCTCGATACCAAGAAGTCCAGTGAACCAGATGGTGTTTCCGCAGTGGTGCTTAAGACGTGTGCTCCCGAGTTTACTCTCGTTTCAAAGCGCTTATTTTCGCTATCCTACACCACTGGAATAGATACTGTCTTCATGGAAAGTAGCCCTAGTTCATCCTATCCCCGAAAAGGGCGGTTGTTGCTCAGATATGAAACCTATAAACGCTGGTGTTCCCCAAGGGTCTGTGCTGTCTCCTACTCTGTTCATTCTGCATATTAATGATGCTGGGGCGTGCAACCGGTATTCATTGCTATGAAGATGACAACACAGGAGGAAACTTGTGTCTGAAGTTGAGAACTCTCTGGAGAAAGTCTCGGAATGGGGACGACTCAATTTAGTTAAGTTCAACCCTGAGAAGACACAAGTTTGCGCATTTTACGCTTAGAAAACCCCATTTGTCATGGCGCCTCCATTCCAGGGTACCGTGCACACTGTTAGTAAATGTGTCGGTGTGTCGATGTCATCTGGAAGCTAAGGCCAAATTGGCCTCCGAAATGCTTGGCGTCATGAACCGAGCGAAGCAGTAATTCAATGCGAAGGACCTACTGATGCTTTATAAAGCTCAGGACAGCTCTCACAAGGAGTACTGTTCTCATCTCTGGGCTGGGGCGCCACAATATCAGCTTAGTATTTGACGCCGTGCAAATGCGCACAGTTCGAGTTGTCAACGATCCACGAGCCACTAACAGGCTAAAACACCTAGGTTTTAGGAGAGAAATAGGATGTCTCTGCGTGTTCCAACGACTTTACAACGGTGAGTACTCCGAGAAATTGTGCGATTAGGTGCCAACTTCACCCTTCCATCGTCGCACCACTCGCTAAAGATTGAAGTATCATTGTCATCCCTTGGATTCGTGACGAACAAGGACGCTCCGATTTTCACGATCATTTTTGCCGCGAACTTGCAGGCTGTGGAATGAGCTTCCTTCTGAGGTACGCCCGGAGCGCTTTAATATGGGGTTCTTCAAGAAAGGTGTAAAAAGAATTCTCCTTCAGGACCGACGCGGCGTTGCACTGGTGACTCCCCTGGTGTTGCTCGTGTCCATGGGTGACGATGACCACTTACCATCAGATAGTTTTGCTTTCACGTCAGCCCTTTAGGCTATAAAAAAAGACCGTGGGTATAGTTTGCTAGTTAAGGCCATACCTATTATTTCAGAAAGTTGCCCCACCCTGAGCCCAGGGCTGGCTACGCCCATGGTATTGAGAATATACAAAGAGTTTATAAAATTAATAGGTACTTATTTCGACATCTTAATTCATCAGATATAATAATAAAAATGCTCAATTGCTCATGTACCTAATTAAAATAATAATATTTTTATGACGTGTGTCGTACGTACATACCTACCGTCATTATCTCACTATCCTTCCTACTATAAACCTACTATCCTACTTCCTACTTCCCACTATCCTACTAATCCTATGCTATCCTACTTCCTGTCCTACTAATCCTACTATCCTACTTCCTACTAATATTATAAATGCGAAAGTTTGTAAGGATGTATGTGAGTGAGTGTGTGTGTGGGTTTGTTACTCTTTCACGCAAAAACTACTGAACGGATTTTATAGAGATTTTTGAAGGGACTGGTTTCCCGAAGCGAAGCGAGGGCGGATTTAATATTATCCTATCCTATCCTACTAATATTATAAATGCGAAAGTTTGTAAGGATGTATGTGAGTGAGTGAGTGTGTGTGTGTGTGTTTGTTGCTCTTTCACGCAAAAACTACTGAACGGATTTTCATGAAACTTTGCAGTAATATAGCTTAGACATCGGAATAACATAATTTGTTAAAATTTATAGAGATTTTTGAAGGGACTGGTTTCCCGACGCGAAGCGAGGGCGGATTTACTAGTTAAGTATAAATGCGAAAGTTTGTAAGGATGTGAGTGTTTGTGTGTGGGTTTGTTACTCTTTCACGCAAAAACTACGGAACGGATTTTCATGAAATTTGCAGTAATATAGCTTAGACATCGGAATAACATAATTTGTTAAAATTTATAGACATTTTTGAAGGGCCAGTCCCCGAAGCGAAGCGGGTCCATTTGCGAAAACCGTATGTACATCGCTTTGATACTTAGTTCTTCAATTTTTCACGTTCAGACAGATAGAGACGTGATGGGCAGTAATAGCACCGAATATTAGAGGCTATTTCGTGGTAATCGCGGCCATGTCTCTAAAAATATAGAAACTGTAGTGAGAAAATTTAGACCATACAACAATTTAAAATGGACTTATATTGGACGTACATTAATAAAATTGATACTTAGGTGGTAAATTATTACTTAGGTTAGTAGGTACTAACACTAACTAGGTACACTTGCGGTAAGTTGAATGTGATATTGCGAATAATGTATACCTAGCCAGTAGTTTTATATCGTTAATACGTATGTATCATTTATCATTTAACTAAATAATTAATTAACCAACTTCACTACACATGCTCGCCGCACCGTTCAAAAGTTTCCTAATACATACACCTCAATCGTCACGGGTTTTCCCCTGTCACAAATGTCACAAGATGCAGGTACGCAGTTAATGTAAACAAGTTTTTTCATAGAAGTGCTTAATGTATTTCGGTTGTTACTTTTTACTGATCGTATATAAATAGATACAATGATTTTGACTTAAGTGAGATCATCACAAGATTTTTTGTTGTAACTTAAGTTTTCCACTGCAATTCTATAATGGTTTGCTCGTAGTTACTAGAAGTACGATTATAACTCGGATAAAAAGCTTGTCGGAATATCAGGATATGCAAATCGCGTGCCAAGTTAAAATGTTCTGTTTTTCAGACTATGAGAAAAGTGAGCAGATTAACAATGATGGGAGTGATTAAATAGTGCGACTTCAAACAATCATTGTTTCCTTAGATTTATTTATTTATTTATTATTGATTTATTGTGTTATAATATTAAAAATAACATTATGGGCGTCTGTACAATAATTATAAGTGACGACGAAATGCAACGCAACACAACACGCCACGCTGATATCTGATCCACGAGGGGAAGTAAATCGGATTTTCGAGGTAAATAATAAAGGGTACTTTATCCGGTACAGGGGTTGACAGCTGCCGCCACCCTTTGCATATTCCCAGACTGGCTGTCTATTTTTACGGAATTAAGGTATCAATCGAGCATGCAGCTCAACCCATTCACTGCCGCCCATGATAATTGTGACCTACCTAGAACAAGGCTCAATTAGGGACAAGAATAGTTATCTAGTTCAGATAACAGGCGGTGGTAAATTTTTGGTTGATTAGTTTGTTACTAAAACGATCTGCTCGTTTATCATCTAAGTTAAAGATAAATACATAAAAATGAGGTTTCTTTTTTCTATGAATATTTTACAAGTGTAAGTTCGTTAACCCACAGCATGTCCTCGTCCGTAGGCGCTTCGTTACTCGCATGCCGTTGCCGACCTTAATTCGTTTGACGTCATGGGATTCTACGTCCCCACACTAATTTGCAAGAACATAGAGACAATACATTGAACGATACTATTGTGACAACCCTGGCGCATCTACTTCGGAAACAATAAACAATAGGGGCCATAAACATGTCGAGCAAACAATAGGACGCGGCCGTCTCGAAAGTAGTACGCGCACGACGCTTCGACCTTACGGCAATAGTCATAAGGGCGAAAGTAGATTGCAAGGAACGTACTCGAACCTCATTCCGAACGGTAACGGAATTAGCGGGAATATTCTAGAAATGGCATGAATGGTGCGTGAGTGGTATAAAAGGAGCACTCGGTCGAGTGGGTGGCATTCTAGTTTCGGAAGCGAAACCAGGAAGATACCAGCGATACCTACGAGCGATACCAGTGAGAAGTGAAGTAATTTCTACGAGTGATACAGTATTCGACGAGTGTGTTTACGAGTACCTACGTGCAGAGTGTTTTAGTGTGTACTGTGTACATCGTGTAATTGGTGTATCTACGAGTACAATAAAGTCTTTGTGGTACATTTTGGCATTTTCTCGAACCCCATACTCCTGACACGTAACAATTGGTGACAGAAGCGGAATGCCTGTAGTACCGCAAAGTGAAGACGGGATTCGTACGCGGCGGCAGACGACATTGGATGCCACGTGGGTGGAGTCGCCCGGGCCTGGCCGCACGGAAACGGAGGCCACCGCTGAGCCTTCGAATACATTAGCTGCATCAGCACCGGCATCGAGTGCAATTGATATGGCCTCTTTATTGGAAGCCATATAGCGGAGCCAGCGCGAACTATTGGAGAGCCAGCGCGAAGCCATACAGAGGAGCCAGCGCGAACTATTGGAGAGCCAGCGCAAAGCCATGGAGAGCTTGTGCAAAACCATGGAGGCAGGCCTAAGGAGAATCAATGCAAAGCTGGATGGTTTCCGGGTAGATTTGAATATCGTGAAGGAGGACCTGGAATTCGTAAAGGTGCTTACATCCGAGCACGACCAAGCCGTCAAAAGCCATGGCGCGTCGATCAACAGCCTCAGTGCGTCAGTAAACGCCCTCGAAACTAGGCTCGTGGATTTGGACAACGAGCTGCAAAAAATAAAGGTTTTGGGCACGGCAGCAACCAGTTCATGGCCTAGGGCAGCGAAATTTAAGGTTCCAAGTTTCGCCGGCACAACCTCGTGGACAGCTTTTAGGCACCAGTTTGAAGTAATTGCGAGTGCTAATGGCTGGGAGGACGAGCATTCGTTGGCAGCACTCGCCCTAGCTCTTCGAGGAGAGGCACTGGTGGTGCTTGAGAACCTGCCCGCCGATCGACGCACCTTTAAGTCGCTGTTTAAGGCCTTGGAAACTCGATACGGGGAAAAGCACCTTGAGTATGCATATCGCGCGCAGCTGAAAGACCGGTCGCAGAAGTCGAGTGAAGGACTGCAGCAACGGGCTACGGAGATCGAGCGCCTCGTACGCCGAGCCTACGCGTCGAGTTCCTCACCCGTCGAAGACATAGTTTTAGAGGCGTTTGTCAGCGGAATACGGGATCCCGAGGTGAGAGCAACGGTGCGCTTGGGCCATCACGCAACACTGGAAGCAGCTTTAGCGCATAATCTGGAAGTAGAAGCGGTACGAAGCGAGTTTAAAGGTTGTAAGGTGCGCGAAGTCGTAGCAGCGATTAAACCTCGTACTGGGCCTATTTGCTACGGATGCGGTGAACGAGGTCATATAAGGCTGAGCTGCCGGACTCGAAAACGACCGAAATCGGTGTCGAGGGCTACTCAAGTCGACACCCAGGAGCTAATAGCCGCCGCCGCCGCTCCCAAACCGAAGGCGCCCAAACCGAAGAATGCCGACGCCGTGTCACAACGCCCATGCTCCGAAGAAGGTCGATGTTGCTTCAAGCATGAGGGTAAAGAAGAGGTCAGGGTGATAAGGATGCAGGACCTCGACAAGTCTTGGGGGAAAGAACAATGTTTGAAGACCAGCGAAAAGATGAAAACCCGCTACGATCGCGATGCTCGGAAACATGGTTTCAAGGAGGGAGATTCTGTATGGTTGCACAATCCACTGCGGAAGAAAGGGAAGTCTCCGAAGCTACAAGCACGATGGGAATGCCCTTACACAGTTGTCACGAGGATTAATGACGTGACCTACCGGATCAGACAGGGGGACAGAAGAAAGCCGAAGATCGTGCACGTGGACAGATTGGCACCATTTCATGGATCGAATAATGCTCGGGACGAGCATGACTAAGAGGGGGTCAATGTGACAACCCTGGCGCATCTACTTCGGAAACAATAAACAATAGGGGCCATAAACATGTCAAGCAAACAATACCAGCGATACCTACGAGCGATACCAGTGAGAAGTGAAGTGATTTCTACGAGTGATACAGTGTTCGACGAGTGTGTTTACGAGTACCTACGTGCAGAGTGTTTTGGTGGGTACTGTGTACATCGTGTAATTGGTGTATCTACGAGTACAATAAAGTCTTTGTGGTACATTTTGGCATTTTCTCGAACCCCATACTCCTGACACGTAACAATATTATAATTTATTCACTGGAAGTTGCGGAGACAATATTTTATAGGCGATCTATTGATATAGTTAACTTTATAGCTGTCAGAGTCCATTTGTAGCGCGTGGTACACTCTATTATGAAAAGTTCTAAGAAATAGCAATTATAAACCTTTTAGCCTTTTACAAAGAGTAATGTTTATAATTAAATGTGTCCTTTAAATCGTTACTTGTGTAGACACTTGCTGTATAAAATATTCTTTGAATAAAATAATGTCAGATCTTTTAACGAGGACTTACCTAAGTAGGCAGGTAGGTATCTGTTTTAAAATTTAATTAAAAATCACATATTATCTACTACTTACCTAGAATTTATTAAGTAAATATAATATCAAATTACAAGGTAAATACTAATACTAATAATACTACACTTAAGGATGGATCCATTAGAATTCGTTATACTTAGATAGGTAAGTACATAAGTAAATTATAATAATTTAAGGAGATAAGTAGGAAAGTACTTTAATCTGTAGATAGGTACATTTTTCAGCAAAACCCACATTGACATAAGTGTCGATTAAAAATACAATTACCTACATAAGTAGTTAATATAATAGATAAGTAGGTACTTAAAGTATTATTCTTTTAATTAAATACCCACCTACGTACTTATATATGTAAGTAGATGATCCTCATTATCACGTGACCTCAAACAACTTTAATAATACCAAAGTGTATGACATCATAAGTTCATGACCCGGTAAACTGTCAGTGTAAGTTATTATTTATTATTTACTAGTAGATTCTCATTCTGAGAGGAGACTATTATTGAGGCAAGCGAAAATGGTAGCCCAGGTAATGGATATTCACCTGATCTTATAGAGCATGGAATTCACCCGGGGAATGACCATCGCCCGCCAAGCCTCCTACCTACCTTCTTTCCTAACTAGTAACAATTCTAGTAATCATTGTTTTTACAGCAATTGTGTTCCGGATAGAAAGGTGTGTAGGTAGTCTGCCTCATTTTTTCAGAGACGACCACCTCAGTCCTCAAGAATAGCAACTAGCAATGCATCTGAGACCCAATTAGAATGACACTCTTACTGACAATTCCTATTACTAACTGGACTATTATTAACAACACGAAATAGTTAAATAAGCTTGGAATGATGATGATCAGGATAGGCATGAAATGAGCTATGGACTTTCCAACCTTATTTAACTAATATTTTGTGACTAACTATCACTTACAGCCTATGCCGAAGTCCTCACAATTATTAACAAACTAATCAATATAAGTATTAACACCATCTACTAACTGGACTAACTATTCCAGTTCCTAAATTGAGTCTTGTTTTAGGTCGGTCACAGTGATGGGCGGCAGTGGAAGGTGCTAGGTACTGCTGATTTGCTTCCATAAAAAAAAACTTTATTTTTATTCTAGTTTTATCTACTTATACGATAAAAATAAATTCTAAATTAGTCAACAGCCCTATTTATACCAGATAATACTTAAACTGCAATCATTAAAATTTTCCATCGTATCGAACCTGTGTAAAACCGCAAAGATTGACGTCGTCGTGGAATATTTAACCATGTTACCTGATTTCTCTATCGTAGAACGGCATTCATGGTCAAGGTAACATTTATAATTAATATATTTTTACTTGGTATTAAAACGATAACGAAAATTATTTATAAACACAGAGTCATTGTTGCTTTTAGCGTAAGAAATCGATCATACCTTCTCAGTTATTTTGTTACCCGAAACCAATCTGTTGGATAGGTATAATATGTAGTTAAGTATTGGTAAGTAAGGTGTTTTATGCATAGACTGAATAGGTATACTTATTTTACAAAATCTATGGGTTTTTCTTGTTTAAACGCGCTAATCTCAGGAACTAGGTACTACTTCGAATTGAAAAAATATTTTTGTGTAGAATAGTTAATTTTCAACACACTTGCTCGTAAAGTTGATATTTTTTCTTTAGTCTTACGCCCGGAATGCGGTTTATTACACACTAGTGCGTTTTACTTTTCATTGCCGCACTAGTGTTTTTCTTATTCCACTTTTTTTTAATATCCGTAAAGAGGTTGTTACCAAAAGATTTGTTATTTTGTAAATAAATAAACTTGTTGTACTTAGTCAAAATCTGATAAGATAAGATTATACTTCATCTAATTATCTATTAAAGCATTTAAAAAATACAATATTTTAAATCATTAATTACCGTAAATTCTTATTAGAAATACATAATTATTTAGTTTAATATATTGTGGCTGAATGTTCGGTGCCTCTGGTTTTAACCTGCGCGCGCATAGTTATTCAACCAAAGATACGGCGCGCGAAAAAATAAACCGCGCCATTTTGTGCAAACATTATTTTGTTCGTTTATAATTTGCTGATTTGTGACTGAAAAATGTCGATACCTAATTGTTTTTTCCTCGCAAGTGTGTTGAAAAACGTCGTATGATACGCGTGTGCTTTGTTCATTACAGTCTTGGCTCTATTACAGCCCTCGCCTTGCGGCTCGGGCTCAATACCGCCTCGACTGTAATGACCAACTTCGCGCACTTGTATCATAATGTACTATTATTGTGGTACCTAGGCCTAGGCTATAATTACATCCATATATAGGCTATAATAACATCACGCTACGACCAATAAGAGCGGAGCAACAAGTTTGCCGAAGCGAAGCAAGAGCGTCAAGTTAATGAAACCTACTTTTTTATGGAATTAAGATAGCAAACGAGCATGCAGCACCACACTTCAGCTGCCGCCCATACCTAACAACCGTGACCAACCTAGAACTAGACTCAAAGGGACTAGGATGGTTAGTCCAGTTAGTATATAGACGGTGTTAGTATATTATTTGGTTAGTTTGTTAATATGTAAGTGTAAGGACAGGGACCGTTAGTGTTAATTAGTCCTGTTAGTTAATGTTAGTAATAGTCCAGTTAGTTATTGTTAGTATGAGTCTCGTTCTAATTCAGTCACAGATGCATTGGTACCCGAATTGGTGACGACTGAGATGGTCGCCTCTAAAAAACTATAACCGGCTCCACACCTTCCTATCCGGAACACAATTGTTCTTATAACAATTATTACACGGTAGGAATAGTACAAGTACCATGGCGGGCGGTGGTACTTCCCCTGGTGAGCTCTAGGCCCTTAACACCTGTTAAAACCTATCACATATATCACCTATCTATAGGTACGTTGCAGGACGACGGATGTCGGGTCAGCTATTACTTCATACGAGAAGCGTAATAATAATAATAGTTTAATCGAACAAGGTTTAATAATCTATTAATGGAAAAGGTAATAAAAAAGAGTTTCTTATACGGTTTGATTTGTTGTTAAAGACTCTACTTATTATTTCCTTAGTCCCGTATTTTTGAGGTTAGGTATTAAATACAAACAAATACACAAAAATACAAATATGCGTTACACAGATACACACTTTATGTTATGTAACGTGTTATTTCGCTGGTCATCAGTAGGTAATAGACGCTCGTTATCCACTCGGCAGTAAAAAGTCAGTTGTGGCAACTTAGACCACGTCGGAACATACATACATAGAAACGATTTGCGATAACTATATGAGACATGCGAGCTGCGGCCTTGCCCTTCCTAATAGCCGTATTCTCGAGATAAATGCTGCTACATGACAATCCCACGTAGTAGGCTTAGCCTTAGATCATAATAATATCAAAAGTGTGCTTCAGTAGGTAAATAGGTATGTATGTACCTATAGTAAACTTTTTAACGTGAACCAAGTAGGTATGACATAATTTTTTGCAAAACTTACTTCTTGTTACTATCGAATTGCTCCTGTGACCTGTGACAGTTATTTTCTTACTTAAATATATGAGGGCATATGTATGTACCTACTACCTACTATGAAAATAGGTATATTTATTTGATTCATGCCATTCTTTTTAGCACAACTATTTTATTACAACCTGCTCTCAGTAGTTGTTCTAGGACTGTTGCGGATGCAGTAGTCTGCTCCGGACGTCCGTCGTAGGCCTAGGTCGAGCTCCGGGCCTCCACTTTTGTCCACTTCATCCAACGCCACACGTAGATACAATTTAAATGGAATTGTAACTTTGTGCTAAACTGTTTCTTTGGACGTCACCGTGCACTCGTAATCTTCGTGCGTACAATACACGCGTGCATGACTGTGCGCTACTTTTCAACTTTACGTCAGCGAAAATCCGCAACCACGCGGGTTTGTACAGGTACTAGCTAGTTACCGCTCCTAGGCATTATTAAGGTAAGGTTAGGTTACACAATACTAAGATACTCCCTATTTAGATAAACCGTGACAGCGAGACCTTCGTCAAATAGGTAAGTATATTTGAAAGATCTACAAATTATGAACAAATAGTTAGTCGAGATAATATAGGGACGTTGGTGGGCGTACGTTCGATACGTAGTCGTTTCGAATATTCATACAATAGCTATCTAAAGAACTCATAAAACCCTGATCACCGTTTTTTAAATAAAATTGATGTCACACTATTTAGGTACTACCAGCATCTTACGTCATTAGCTTTTGGAATCTTAGCTGGAGATGTTCGTCATAATAGTTTCTTCCGATAAAATGGACATTGAATATTTATAGCGATATCTACATTGTGACGAACATTTAATCGATTGATGTGCTGAGTAACGCCACCTGCCCTGTCTTATTCTACGTTAAGGCGCATTCAAGTAGAACGCTGGTTACCGGCGCCGATCTGCCAGCGCTTATCGGTACTGGTCCGTTGACATAATAAACCTCGGTCGTGTAACAGGTCGGAACTCGGAACTTGTCGGCGCTTATCGGCGCTGGGTCGGCACAAAGTATAGAGACTACCTGCGCCGACTACCTGCGCGGATAAGCGCCGATAAGCGCTGGCAGATCGGCGCCGGTAAATGGGCGCATTAAGTAGAACGCTTGTTACCGGCGCCAATCTGCCAGCGCTTATCGGTATAGTCTAAGATCCGAATCTATATCGACATTCATCGGGTTGATAAGAGAATCAAACACACTGATAGAAACTTTTTTTGATAGTAAAAGTATTTGTTAATATTTAACAAATAATTTATTAGAGACCACTTTTTAGTGCTTAATAAATATTTCTTAGTATTTAAAAAGATTTATTAATATGTAATAAATGAATATCAGATTTATTAAACATAAAAAAATCATTTTAAATACTAAGAAATATTTGTTTAATACTAAAGAGTGGTATAAACTAATACTTATATTCTGTCCAGGATTTTTGTTGTCTACCCATTTTTAATATATTTTCTAATATACGAAATTTATTATAAAATAATTTTGATTCTCTTATCAACCCGATGAATGTC
Source organism: Hesperia comma (assembly GCA_905404135.1). Classification (NCBI taxonomy): domain Eukaryota; kingdom Metazoa; phylum Arthropoda; class Insecta; order Lepidoptera; family Hesperiidae; genus Hesperia; species Hesperia comma. Next base: position 7,607,937 of record FR990018.1, read on the forward strand.
GATTTAGATTCGGATCTTAGGGCGCATTCAAAAAGAACGCTGGTTACCGGCGCCGATCTGCCAGCGCTTATCGGTATAGTCTAAGATCCGAATCTAAATCGACATTCATCTAAATTGTACTCAAATAAAGTCAACAAGTACCATTTAATCTTTATTTTGGTTTTTAATTGCAAAAATACTAACAATGTTTACATGTTATTATTTGACAGTCGCCGAAAAAGTTCGAGCTAGCTATTTAACGTCAGTAGCCATTTGCAACTGGCTGAAAACTGCATACGGTATGTTGCTGTATGTCGCTGAGTGATTACCTGCGTGTAATTGATGACTAAAATTGACGGTTAACTGATTTTAATATGAATGGAACATTCATCCTATCCATCCATCCCAGCCCCACCCCCCGCCCGCTTCGAGACTTTTCGCCCGACTTGAGAGTCGAGAGGTCTTTTTAAACGCAGGACATTCCAGATAGGAATATTATATAACATTAAATTTAGTCACTCACACACTAGCGAAAGAGTAGAGCGAGAAGGTCCTACCAGGAACTTCTCCGTCCTATATGAATGCGGTCTAAGTGATGGCACATGCACATCGATTATTCTCGGGAACATAAAGCCTCGAGAAGACGCGAGCAAGTTTGCAACAAGGGGGGAGTGTTTATGAATTGGTGCACTACAGTAACCAATTAGTTTATCAATAAGAATAGACCCTTACTTGACTATTTGGGGTTTTCATTTACTTGTAGGTACATAGGTATTGCTTAGGGTGGTCTGTGTGTAAGTATTTTATCTCATGAAGTCCATTTGTAGCGCGTGGTACACTCTATTATGAAAAGTTCTAAGAAATAGCAATTATAAACCTTTTAGCCTTTTACAAAGAGTAATGTTTATAATTAAATGTGTCCTTTAAATCGTTACTTGTGTAGACACTTGCTGTATAAAATATTCTTTGAATAAAATAATGTCAGATCTTTTAACGAGGACTTACCTAAGTAGGCAGGTAGGTATCTGTTTTAAAATTTAATTAAAAATCACATATTATCTACTACTTACCTAGAATTTATTAAGTAAATATAATATCAAATTACAAGGTAAATACTAATACTAATAATACTACACTTAAGGATGGATCCATTAGAATTCGTTATACTTAGATAGGTAAGTACATAAGTAAATTATAATAATTTAAGGAGATAAGTAGGAAAGTACTTTAATCTGTAGATAGGTACATTTTTCAGCAAAACCCACATTGACATAAGTGTCGATTAAAAATACAATTACCTACATAAGTAGTTAATATAATAGATAAGTAGGTACTTAAAGTATTATTCTTTTAATTAAATACCCACCTACGTACTTATATATGTAAGTAGATGATCCTCATTATCACGTGACCTCAAACAACTTTAATAATACCAAAGTGTATGACATCATAAGTTCATGACCCGGTAAACTGTCAGTGTAAGTTATTATTTATTATTTACTAGTAGATTCTCATTCTGAGAGGAGACTATTATTGAGGCAAGCGAAAATGGTAGCCCAGGTAATGGATATTCACCTGATCTTATAGAGCATGGAATTCACCCGGGGAATGACCATCGCCCGCCAAGCCTCCTACCTACCTTCTTTCCTAACTAGTAACAATTCTAGTAATCATTGTTTTTACAGCAATTGTGTTCCGGATAGAAAGGTGTGTAGGTAGTCTGCCTCATTTTTTCAGAGACGACCACCTCAGTCCTCAAGAATAGCAACTAGCAATGCATCTGAGACCCAATTAGAATGACACTCTTACTGACAATTCCTATTACTAACTGGACTATTATTAACAACACGAAATAGTTAAATAAGCTTGGAATGATGATGATCAGGATAGGCATGAAATGAGCTATGGACTTTCCAACCTTATTTAACTAATATTTTGTGACTAACTATCACTTACAGCCTATGCCGAAGTCCTCACAATTATTAACAAACTAATCAATATAAGTATTAACACCATCTACTAACTGGACTAACTATTCCAGTTCCTAAATTGAGTCTTGTTTTAGGTCGGTCACAGTGATGGGCGGCAGTGGAAGGTGCTAGGTACTGCTGATTTGCTTCCATAAAAAAAAACTTTATTTTTATTCTAGTTTTATCTACTTATACGATAAAAATAAATTCTAAATTAGTCAACAGCCCTATTTATACCAGATAATACTTAAACTGCAATCATTAAAATTTTCCATCGTATCGAACCTGTGTAAAACCGCAAAGATTGACGTCGTCGTGGAATATTTAACCATGTTACCTGATTTCTCTATCGTAGAACGGCATTCATGGTCAAGGTAACATTTATAATTAATATATTTTTACTTGGTATTAAAACGATAACGAAAATTATTTATAAACACAGAGTCATTGTTGCTTTTAGCGTAAGAAATCGATCATACCTTCTCAGTTATTTTGTTACCCGAAACCAATCTGTTGGATAGGTATAATATGTAGTTAAGTATTGGTAAGTAAGGTGTTTTATGCATAGACTGAATAGGTATACTTATTTTACAAAATCTATGGGTTTTTCTTGTTTAAACGCGCTAATCTCAGGAACTAGGTACTACTTCGAATTGAAAAAATATTTTTGTGTAGAATAGTTAATTTTCAACACACTTGCTCGTAAAGTTGATATTTTTTCTTTAGTCTTACGCCCGGAATGCGGTTTATTACACACTAGTGCGTTTTACTTTTCATTGCCGCACTAGTGTTTTTCTTATTCCACTTTTTTTTAATATCCGTAAAGAGGTTGTTACCAAAAGATTTGTTATTTTGTAAATAAATAAACTTGTTGTACTTAGTCAAAATCTGATAAGATAAGATTATACTTCATCTAATTATCTATTAAAGCATTTAAAAAATACAATATTTTAAATCATTAATTACCGTAAATTCTTATTAGAAATACATAATTATTTAGTTTAATATATTGTGGCTGAATGTTCGGTGCCTCTGGTTTTAACCTGCGCGCGCATAGTTATTCAACCAAAGATACGGCGCGCGAAAAAATAAACCGCGCCATTTTGTGCAAACATTATTTTGTTCGTTTATAATTTGCTGATTTGTGACTGAAAAATGTCGATACCTAATTGTTTTTTCCTCGCAAGTGTGTTGAAAAACGTCGTATGATACGCGTGTGCTTTGTTCATTACAGTCTTGGCTCTATTACAGCCCTCGCCTTGCGGCTCGGGCTCAATACCGCCTCGACTGTAATGACCAACTTCGCGCACTTGTATCATAATGTACTATTATTGTGGTACCTAGGCCTAGGCTATAATTACATCCATATATAGGCTATAATAACATCACGCTACGACCAATAAGAGCGGAGCAACAAGTTTGCCGAAGCGAAGCAAGAGCGTCAAGTTAATGAAACCTACTTTTTTATGGAATTAAGATAGCAAACGAGCATGCAGCACCACACTTCAGCTGCCGCCCATACCTAACAACCGTGACCAACCTAGAACTAGACTCAAAGGGACTAGGATGGTTAGTCCAGTTAGTATATAGACGGTGTTAGTATATTATTTGGTTAGTTTGTTAATATGTAAGTGTAAGGACAGGGACCGTTAGTGTTAATTAGTCCTGTTAGTTAATGTTAGTAATAGTCCAGTTAGTTATTGTTAGTATGAGTCTCGTTCTAATTCAGTCACAGATGCATTGGTACCCGAATTGGTGACGACTGAGATGGTCGCCTCTAAAAAACTATAACCGGCTCCACACCTTCCTATCCGGAACACAATTGTTCTTATAACAATTATTACACGGTAGGAATAGTACAAGTACCATGGCGGGCGGTGGTACTTCCCCTGGTGAGCTCTAGGCCCTTAACACCTGTTAAAACCTATCACATATATCACCTATCTATAGGTACGTTGCAGGACGACGGATGTCGGGTCAGCTATTACTTCATACGAGAAGCGTAATAATAATAATAGTTTAATCGAACAAGGTTTAATAATCTATTAATGGAAAAGGTAATAAAAAAGAGTTTCTTATACGGTTTGATTTGTTGTTAAAGACTCTACTTATTATTTCCTTAGTCCCGTATTTTTGAGGTTAGGTATTAAATACAAACAAATACACAAAAATACAAATATGCGTTACACAGATACACACTTTATGTTATGTAACGTGTTATTTCGCTGGTCATCAGTAGGTAATAGACGCTCGTTATCCACTCGGCAGTAAAAAGTCAGTTGTGGCAACTTAGACCACGTCGGAACATACATACATAGAAACGATTTGCGATAACTATATGAGACATGCGAGCTGCGGCCTTGCCCTTCCTAATAGCCGTATTCTCGAGATAAATGCTGCTACATGACAATCCCACGTAGTAGGCTTAGCCTTAGATCATAATAATATCAAAAGTGTGCTTCAGTAGGTAAATAGGTATGTATGTACCTATAGTAAACTTTTTAACGTGAACCAAGTAGGTATGACATAATTTTTTGCAAAACTTACTTCTTGTTACTATCGAATTGCTCCTGTGACCTGTGACAGTTATTTTCTTACTTAAATATATGAGGGCATATGTATGTACCTACTACCTACTATGAAAATAGGTATATTTATTTGATTCATGCCATTCTTTTTAGCACAACTATTTTATTACAACCTGCTCTCAGTAGTTGTTCTAGGACTGTTGCGGATGCAGTAGTCTGCTCCGGACGTCCGTCGTAGGCCTAGGTCGAGCTCCGGGCCTCCACTTTTGTCCACTTCATCCAACGCCACACGTAGATACAATTTAAATGGAATTGTAACTTTGTGCTAAACTGTTTCTTTGGACGTCACCGTGCACTCGTAATCTTCGTGCGTACAATACACGCGTGCATGACTGTGCGCTACTTTTCAACTTTACGTCAGCGAAAATCCGCAACCACGCGGGTTTGTACAGGTACTAGCTAGTTACCGCTCCTAGGCATTATTAAGGTAAGGTTAGGTTACACAATACTAAGATACTCCCTATTTAGATAAACCGTGACAGCGAGACCTTCGTCAAATAGGTAAGTATATTTGAAAGATCTACAAATTATGAACAAATAGTTAGTCGAGATAATATAGGGACGTTGGTGGGCGTACGTTCGATACGTAGTCGTTTCGAATATTCATACAATAGCTATCTAAAGAACTCATAAAACCCTGATCACCGTTTTTTAAATAAAATTGATGTCACACTATTTAGGTACTACCAGCATCTTACGTCATTAGCTTTTGGAATCTTAGCTGGAGATGTTCGTCATAATAGTTTCTTCCGATAAAATGGACATTGAATATTTATAGCGATATCTACATTGTGACGAACATTTAATCGATTGATGTGCTGAGTAACGCCACCTGCCCTGTCTTATTCTACGTTAAGGCGCATTCAAGTAGAACGCTGGTTACCGGCGCCGATCTGCCAGCGCTTATCGGTACTGGTCCGTTGACATAATAAACCTCGGTCGTGTAACAGGTCGGAACTCGGAACTTGTCGGCGCTTATCGGCGCTGGGTCGGCACAAAGTATAGAGACTACCTGCGCCGACTACCTGCGCGGATAAGCGCCGATAAGCGCTGGCAGATCGGCGCCGGTAAATGGGCGCATTAAGTAGAACGCTTGTTACCGGCGCCAATCTGCCAGCGCTTATCGGTATAGTCTAAGATCCGAATCTATATCGACATTCATCGGGTTGATAAGAGAATCAAACACACTGATAGAAACTTTTTTTGATAGTAAAAGTATTTGTTAATATTTAACAAATAATTTATTAGAGACCACTTTTTAGTGCTTAATAAATATTTCTTAGTATTTAAAAAGATTTATTAATATGTAATAAATGAATATCAGATTTATTAAACATAAAAAAATCATTTTAAATACTAAGAAATATTTGTTTAATACTAAAGAGTGGTATAAACTAATACTTATATTCTGTCCAGGATTTTTGTTGTCTACCCATTTTTAATATATTTTCTAATATACGAAATTTATTATAAAATAATTTTGATTCTCTTATCAACCCGATGAATGTCGATTTAGATTCGGATCTTAGGGCGCATTCAAAAAGAACGCTGGTTACCGGCGCCGATCTGCCAGCGCTTATCGGTATAGTCTAAGATCCGAATCTAAATCGACATTCATCTAAATTGTACTCAAATAAAGTCAACAAGTACCATTTAATCTTTATTTTGGTTTTTAATTGCAAAAATACTAACAATGTTTACATGTTATTATTTGACAGTCGCCGAAAAAGTTCGAGCTAGCTATTTAACGTCAGTAGCCATTTGCAACTGGCTGAAAACTGCATACGGTATGCAGGGCCTGATTAAGAGTTCTGACCGCCCTAGGCTAATTATCAGGACGCGCCCCCCCGGGCCCCACAGGGGCGCCGTAAGGTGTGTTGGCGCCCGCGTGCAAAACCGATTTGCACCCCCCCCCCCCCCCGGGTTCAATACTAATTTCATACAGATTAATGTCCATAATATAAGCGTGTTATAGTCGCGCGTTCGGGCTAAAAAGTAGTATATTAATGTTTATAACATGATTCATGGTATGATTCATGGTTGGACCTGGATGGCGCAATGGTTAACATGCCGGACCGCTAAGCCGAGGGTCCTGGGTTCGATTCCCAGTGAGACGGAAATTTAAATGATGAGTTTAAGTTTCCGTTCTTGGTTTGGGTGTGTCCTTGTCGTGTGCGTTGTCCATGGCACCCACGACACGGGGAATCCTAGTGTGTAGCGTTATTTATTATATACTACTAGCGGCCCGCCCGCGGTTTCACCCGCGTGGATCCCGTTCTCGTCGGAATATATGCATGTATTATACATAAAAACCTTCCTCTTGAATCACTCTACCTATTACAAAAAACCGCATCAAAATCCGTTGCGTAATTTTAAAGATTTAAGCATACAGACAAACAAACAGACGGACAAAAATAGCGACTTTGTTTTATACTATGTAGTGATAAAAAAGTTTTCAAATCGAACTGCAAGCGAAACTAACATTGTTTTATAATTTGCACGACATTCAACATTAGGCTGGCAACATTTTTTTAGCTGACCTGCCGTTACCAAATCGTCCCAAAATCATAACAATGAGGGTAACCGTTTTTGTGCTCACCAGTTGGCGCCACTGCAGAGTGCGGTCATGCTGTCAAAGCCCGCCCATACATAAACAGTGACAAATGAAATTCAGACCATTCAGACAAGCGAAAAGTGACAGACAGACCTCCCTTCTCACTAGCGCCTCTGGCGGAAAATTCACACGCGGTTACCCTCATTGACTGCAGGCTACGTACCTAGTAGAGAACCAAATCCATATCGGATTTGACCGCAAGTCTTGTATTGGCTTAGTCTCAATAGACAACTTAGTTATTGCGACCATTGCACATGAACGTGGTCAGAACATGAAAGTTGCTTTGATTTTGAGTATTTTTTAAATATTTTACGCGGTCGATATAGTGTCGCGCATTACTATTACTAAGGGTGACGTGCGGTATGCGGGGTGTCCCTTCCCCCGCGCCTCACCTCATATGCCGATTGCCATGCGGACCTGTCGCGTACTGTAGACGGTACCTTTAGCGAGCTGCGATGTTGCCAGCTCGCACTCGCTCATCACCGACCGATTCGAGTGATAAGGCAGTGTTTGTTTTACGCGCGCAAAATTCAGGGATTCTCAAGCTTTTTTAGTTCACACCGCATTTAGTTTTTGTATTTTGGTCTCGATCTAGTTGAAATATGTAGGGTGCAATGATGCTAGTAGATTAGTAGTGCAAGCGAAGACTCGATTTCGGCGCCCCCCCCGATCCTCGCGCCCTAGGCTGCAGCCTAATTAGCCTATAGGGTAAATCAGGCCCTGACGGTATGTTGCTGTATGTCGCTGAGTGATTACCTGCGTGTAATTGATGACTAAAATTGACGGTTAACTGATTTTAATATGAATGGAACATTCATCCTATCCATCCATCCCAGCCCCACCCCCCGCCCGCTTCGAGACTTTTCGCCCGACTTGAGAGTCGAGAGGTCTTTTTAAACGCAGGACATTCCAGATAGGAATATTATATAACATTAAATTTAGTCACTCACACACTAGCGAAAGAGTAGAGCGAGAAGGTCCTACCAGGAACTTCTCCGTCCTATATGAATGCGGTCTAAGTGATGGCACATGCACATCGATTATTCTCGGGAACATAAAGCCTCGAGAAGACGCGAGCAAGTTTGCAACAAGGGGGGAGTGTTTATGAATTGGTGCACTACAGTAACCAATTAGTTTATCAATAAGAATAGACCCTTACTTGACTATTTGGGGTTTTCATTTACTTGTAGGTACATAGGTATTGCTTAGGGTGGTCTGTGTGTAAGTATTTTATCTCATGAAATCTGCTCCGATTGAAATTTGAACCCAGCAGCCTGTGTTCGTAAGTCAAGAAATGTACATATATGTATTAACGTTAAAAAATAGAGGGGTTTTTTCTTGTACATATTAAAAACACAGGATTACTTTCATTTTATCATTTTTTTATTTAAAGTACCGATGGCCGTTTCTTGCATTGAACACCTGATACAACTAAAAATAGTACAAATTTTTTATTCTGTGGTACAAGTTTATATCGCTCACTTAAACGTTACGATATTATATACACGATTACGGGCCCTCGCAGTGCGCTTACATCGCAAAACTTAATTACACATTTGTTCGCAATCAATACAATAATTCGTGAATACCAAGTCACATCGCTCAAATATACTCACGTAGATTCTATACAAAACTAATATAACCTTGTCGATATATTTACAATGGCTTACTGCTACAGAAAATGGAATATATCATTTATCACCACAATGGACCTGTATACGAGCAACATTATTTATCACAAGGTAAATTAATTGAAATAAGGGAATTCGAAAATGGTATTGTCTGCTAATTAGGTTTACCTAATTAAAACAAGGACAATTACGTCTTTGAACGTAATTTACATTGATAATAATAATTGATCAGTCGTACAATTATAATTTCATAACATTGAACTGATATAATTATCTTCATTCATCTCAGTCCGATTTAATAATTATAAATTTAACAATACTATATCTTAGCTACATTTTTATTCTTAACTAAACTTTAAAGCTTCTTTGATTTATGAACTTAAATTACACACGTGATTTAGGAATGTGAATAATATACATGATTAATATCTTAAAGTTTATTAAGTAGATATACTAGACTACAAATCATGTTATACGTGGCTACATTTAAATAAATTATAGTAATTTAAGTTTTTTTACTTCATACATTTTGATTTATGCTCACCAAACGCTCATATTTAATATTTGGTCTTGATTGATCTGTAAATTAGGTAGCCATAACCAACAAAAGGGGTTCCGTCGACATTATTCTACTTATTCCTTGCTACGTTTTTATGTTTCATGAACTTTGATATGATTATAACCTTTAATTATCTCACTGCTAGGGTTGGGCATATTCTAACAATGTCTTTTTAGGGTTCCGTACCCAAAGGGTAAAACGGGACCCTATTACTGATACTTCGCTGTCCGTCCGTCCGTCCGTCCGCCCGTCCGTCTGTCACCAGGCTGTATCTCATGAACCGCAATAGTTACACAGTTGAAATTTTCACAGATGATGTATTTCTGTTGCCGCTACAACAACAAGTACTAAAAACAGAATAAAATAAATATTTAAGTGGGCGCCCATACAATCGATGCCTCCGCGATAGATTAGTTACCTTTCGGTCCAAGAGATGGCGTTAGCGTCATATTATGTGGCTACAATAAAACAATTAAATATTTAAGTGAGGCTTTTATACAACAGACCAGATTTTTGGCGTTTTATGTATAATGGTACGGAACCCTTAATGCGCGAGTCCGACTCGCACTTGGCCATAGTTTAGTTACATAAACACACAACTAAAAATACTGTTACTTGTGCTCTCAAACAATTTGGTGAGCATTTTAATTTTATTCGTTTAGTTAGCATTCAAATCCGAGTCTTATCTAAAACACTGACTCCGTTTCAATATAGAAAATATTTAATACTTCATATTCACAATATTAATTAGGGCATTGTGTGCAGAGAAGTACAACATTTTTTGAAATTTTACTTCATTTGAATTGTAATGTAACATTTGATTGGCTGGTCCCACATTCCATTATTGCGGCTTTACACGATCTTTGCCGGGAACGGCCACAAACGATTTACCCTCGGTTCATGTAATTTGCAGTCTTTAATCATAATCATAATCTTTATTTTAATGTAGGGAATATTTACTGTATTATATTATCAAAAGTAGGAACTTATGCTACATATTAGAATGAAAATCCATTTATAATTTCATATTATATTTAAACACATACGTATTCAATTGTTATCTTATGTCTCTCTAATAAAACTTGTATATTAGAAGTAAAATTTCATAAAAGATCCTAGATTTCTGCACAAATGTCCAAATTCCACACATAAAATGGCACCAAACATCGACTTTTTAGGCTCAAAATACACGAGACAGTTTAACATCAAGGACTTGCGAATTACTGAAACAAAAACTATTCAGAAAATAAAAATAAAAAATCATTAATGGTTTCCAACACCATGTACTGTGGGAATTTATGAAAAAATATTGGTAAATATCTGAATCGTGTAAATTGAGCTCACTGAAAGTTATAATGTGATTCGCCACACAGACTCTTTTTATTTTCATTTAAACAATAAATTCATAGCCTTCCGCTCCTTCAATATGTCTTACATTATAATTAATACGAAATATTTAGTTTATAAGTATACAAATAAAATAAAGCCAAAATTGTAGCAAAACAAAATAAAGGAGATGTTTCTTTTTGGGCGGGGTCTTTGTACATTCCAGCTTCCAGCATAAAAAGAGAAAAATATACTGATTCACGGAAAAATATCAAAAAAAAATATTAAATGAGCTGTTCTCTGCAGAGAAATTATTTTCAACAAAATATTTTTACACACGACAACATTTTCGGTTCCATGGCTCCGAAATAGAGAACTGTAAAAATAAATATAAACTTGTCTGTTGTCTGTGATTAGTTATCTGTACTGTACAATGGTGAGCTTTGAAGTTTACAATGCAAGTTACAATTTTTCGGCATTCCGAGATTTCCGAGTGTTTCTTTGGAGTGAATTACCATCAGTGTTATAGTGATCAAGTGCATATTATCTACCTACGGCTTTGTTTTTTGAACTCTTGAATTTCGCAATACTTGTTTACCCGGCTTTCCTTTTATGGACCTCGATTTTGCTTGTGATTGGAATGCTGGGATGATGATGCTGTGTGCATAATGACCATTGTATGGTATCTGGTGGGTTGGGCTCGGTATCAGACAAATGCTGAGGCACCGGCTTCAGTCCTGGATGGCATATTGTTAAGAGAAGATGATTGAAATGAAAAAAATAAAATGAGAATAAATATGCTGTTTTTTATTTACTTCTGTCATATCTGAAATATTTAAATACAGAAATTGCAACTGCTTTAGGTTATAATCTCTGATAAGACAAATCTTCATTTATGCCACCCAATTATCCAGCTTCACTTTAGGTTCATACTTATTTAAATATGCATCGGCATCTTTATGTAAGTTGAATTTTCAATAGGATGCTCATTTGCCTTCTGCTCATACTGTTTCGGTGATTTCTGCAAATAATTTTTATTTTATCATTCTTCTATACCTTGTACCCATACAGAACTCGCCTTTATTTAGTTATACTATACGTTTCTGTTACTTTATATTATAAAAGGTCCTTACTTTATGTTATGTTTACACCTCAGAAATTGCAATTTTGTTCGGATTAATCGAAGCGACGAATTGCACCGTTTAATTAGATAAGATACGCTTAATAATGTTAATAATAGAAGATAGATCCAACAAACCAAATCCAAAAAGATCGTAGGGCTTATATTTGACTTTGACTATGCATTTGACATTGACACGTCATGTTGACACTCCTAATATGACATTAGAATAAATCAAGTTTATCAACGTCATCAGCAGTCGATTTGTCCACCATACTGTCTCAGTGTTACAATATATTCTCTATAAATTGAATTATTGTCGCCAAACTAAGGTGAAATCGAGAATTTGGATGATATGGAAAGCTTTCAAATAATATGTCCTACTCTACTTCCTACTGAATGTACAGTGTACCCGCCCAGGTGCCATACATTTCTGAAACATCTCCTTTATGTAAAATTGTTTTAAAAGTTGTATCTTTATTTCTTTAATAAAGTAAAATTATATTTGCTATACAAAAAATAAAAGATAGCGATGTTTTAGAAAAAGCACTAAAAGAGAAAATTGTTAGAAACAGATCTTTATCACATTTTGCATTAATTTTCATTTGCATTGTAATAAAATTATAAGTTGTTTATGTTATATCAGTCGTTTAACCACCCAGTAAAAACTCCCGTGGTATACCTATTTTTTATTGTAGTTCTACTAGTAGAACCACGGACTTTAAACAATTTTTCGTGATACGCTTTCTAGCCCTAGAACTGGGAGAATTTTAATAAAAATTTTAGCGGACCACTAGTTGAATTACTCGGTTGGACCAAAAGCGTCGAACCTTTAAACATCATGTTAATAATAATATAAAAGTATGTGTAGACTTACGCTAGCTTAAAAGTTAGTCTTCGCTAAGAAAGTGCTATGCCTCACTTTGCCGAGAAATTCGCTACGCGATCAATGTCTGGCAACACACCTTTCGATCCTAAGATCCGATTTTAAGAAACATTGGATCGTAATTTTTGGTCACAATATTAATAAAAATCCTACGCTGAATTTGTAAACAGGGATTCGAAGATTATCACGAATTAAGTAGACACTTGCAATGCATAACTATTAAAATCAAGCTACGATCGAAAGTTTCCGAAAATCGGATGTAGGGTCGAAAGATATATTGCATCTAAGAATACAAACGACTTCGTAAGTAACGTTTACCTATACCATATGAGGGACCGTATACCACATCAATGACACTAAGGACATAAGTTCGGACGGAAAACTATAAAATAGCTTATCACTGTTGATTTTATGATCGTTACTTGGGTAAAGTTGACAGATTCGACGAGTAGGCCATTACCGTCAGTGGTAATGCGATAGTTTGCCCGGTCTCCTCAGAGGGGCGGTCTCGTATTCGTAGTAGTTGGACTGCGGCCGCACGCCGCCCTCCCTACAGGAACGCTGTGAGTGGAAGCCAGCCGCCCCTGCCCGCCGACTGCGACAAACAACATCTATTAGCATATCATATCGATATTGTATCGTATCGTTATAGTATCGGAGACCTTACTCGTTCCAATATTAGCTTCAAGAATATTAGTTACATCTGCCCATTCCCTTGGTGGTCACTTATGATCTCAAAGAGTAGGTATAGCAGGGTAAGCATGGGGCAGATGCCCTTGGGAACACATAAGATTTTTTTATAAATAAAATCACCATCTTAAGGGAAATATTTCACTAAGCTAATAAAAAAACTAGCGCATGCAGAAGTGTGATAGCTTAGGGAAATGTTTCTGAATGTTGATGAATTTAGGTAGATATACTTATAAAAAAATATTAGTTTTCCCATGCTTTTTCGTTATTATTCTCGGTTCTCGTAATATTTGAAAATTGCTGATTGCGCGTTGATCATCTTAATACCATGGATAATGGAAAAAATTATCACAACAAAAGGTTAAAATAATTGGTATTAATGGTAATTAGATTACTAATTACTAAAGGCCGGATTATATGCAACATAAAAAGCTTGAAATATGCATGCAAATATGTGAAATATGCATGAAAAATGCTTGAAATATGCACGAAAACTGACAGAATATGCAACATTAAATGACTATTTTTTTTGTTTTGTAAATATTATTCCTTTAGATTTAAGTTTATTGTTAGTAAATACATACTTGTTTTAAGTTTTACTTTATTAAGTATGTATCTTTATAATTTATTGTTTTTTAATAAAACAAAAAACTAATAAGTTTTAGATTTTTTATTACAAAATCAGCATACATTTAGTAAACTATCCATGATAGACGATAATCGATACAGTAACATGTTACATTATTTGATATTTTTGTAAACATTAACAATCAAGCATTGCTCTAAATGTTCAGTGGTAAGGTTATTTGTTCGATCATTCAAAATATTTTTATAGGTTGAAAATGATCGCTCCACATCTACTGAGCTGAGGTAACTGGGCAGAATTTGAACTTGGGTGCTATGTAAGCGCTTAAATTTTCTGGCAAATTTTCCCCCGGCCCATTAATAAAACTATCAATTTCACACAGATGTTCAAAGCCTGGATTATTGTTCAAAATGGTTTCAAACTTTTCTTTAAGTTTGCGGCTGCTGAGTGCGCTGCGCTCGAAAAATACTGTAAATTATGGCGATAATATGCATTAGCACTAGATCTTAGGAAAAATATGCTATTAGCGCTGAAAATGCGGTCTCTACTAATTACCATTCTTAAATTAGTAATAATGGCCAGTTGAAATATAATAAATGTAAATTATTTTTATTAATTTAATCATTTATCATGTTTGTTATTACCATAATAAATGACCTTAATGACTTTAATTAACCTTTTCAGCTGTTACAAAATTAATATAAATTATATTACTGGTTAAATTAGATTTTAGAGGCGCAGATTTTTATCTAGGTGTTAAACAGTTTCAATCATTAGATGAGCAGAAGAACAACTTAGGTAAATATAGAAGCATCTAAACAAAGCTATTTAAAAATAATTATTTTCATGCATACATTGACTAAAATAGTGTTAAGTGAAGCATTTCAAACTCGTGGCTTAAAAAGTACCCCCTGATAAGAATAGGGACCTGTGGTTATTGACAACATTCCACTATATTGTAATTGACTGACCCCATGAAAGGATGGTGTATAGATACTGTGAGAGCACTGCAGAACGTAGCATGGAAAACTGGCCTGTAAGGTGGTGTAAAACAATGTAATATGACTTGAAATATATTCATTGGAATAATACAAATGCGCGTGGGAAAAAATCGACATTACTACATAAGTATAACAGAAACAAGATAGTTATTTGGTGGTAATAAATTGTCGATTTAAAACTTTCTCACATATCTACCTTAGTACCTACTCACCGAAACTATTTGTGACAGCGTTGAAAAATCACCTACTTAACAAGTTTTATTTATTAATGAGAGTTATTTCTTTTTTCGATTTACATTTAGATTTACAATAAAATAAAACTTCTCCATAAAATTATTGTTTTGTCTGCAGTGATGGGGCTTGTGATAGTCATAGTACCTACCACTGTGGTACAATCCGAGTGCAATTTATTAAGGATATGTCTTCCATTACACCCGTTCATGCACCCGTTATTGCTGATACATGCTGATCCAAGCAAACTTTTATTTCAGTTAAAGATCATCGGGTCAGCTTACAAACCACACGTTCCATCTCACTTCTCAGTACCAATATAACTATGACTAAGCTCAAATATGACTAATAGCTTTATTTTCTACGAGTAGATCGCCTGTTGCTTCGCTCGGAAACATGATCATCGTTTAGAAATAATAGGTCACAGTCACACCTGAATTATTTTCGGTTTTATTAGAAATTTATAAATTTATTCTAATTCTAATTTAATATTTATCTTTTTAGTGAAGTATGTTCATTACAGGAATTTCGATCGTGACTCTTGAAAGACGTTTCTTTAATGTATTTGTCGTTTGTAGCTACTTAAATATACAAATTTTGGTGTTAAAGACAGACTTTTATGAACAGTACAGAAAAGTTGCCACTTAACAAATGGATTGCATTCTCTGATATGCTTAGGTATATTTTTTAAGAAGTAAACACACCCACATTTCACATAGGCAACTTCAGTTTTTTATGAACCTAGTGAAATGAAACAAGAAATTTTAAATTAATTCTATACCTAAGTTTAATTTGCAACAGCTAACTTTGTGAACTTACTTTGTTAGTTTAGACAACAAGAATCGTCGCGTGTTCTGATAAAATAGGATCTGACGAGGGTCCCTTGGCTCTTACATCGAAACCTCTTTCTCGGATAAAATCCTACTGAATACGTATACATTGTAACTCGCTCCCTGACAAATAAATTCAATTACTGTCAGATCGCTGTGGCCTTCGATTTATCGCCTTTAGACTTTTAGTTTCATAGTATCTCTGTTTAGAATTAGGTACTAAGAGGAAGTTCTCTTAAAATGTATGAATGTTATACCTAGTGTTAGCATGGTAACTGTAACTTTTTTAGCATCTACAAGTAGGTATTCGCCGTTTTTGTTTTGTGATTTTGAGAGGCGATTATCAAAGTGTTTATTTTCTAAGAAGTAGTTTGACGTCAATAAGATTGAACTGCATGAAATACGTAATGTTCAACACAAATAATTGTAGGTACAACGAGATGACGTTCATCAAAATTTTGACTGTATTATTCTGAGAGAGTAAAGTACCTACAAATTCTCTGCTGTTACTGTCTCGTCTGCAAAAATCCACAAATTCAAAATTCATGTAGCTATTTCGTAAATTCACGTATTGTCCGTCATTATTTGAGTCTACTCTACCACCGTGTACACATGATATCCTAGCATTTATATGTCACTGTAATAGTTGTTACAACAGTACCACCGTTATGAATGTGTCTTGCGGACGTGACACCAATAATAACTGTTACTAAAATACCAAGTACTACTGAATTATTTAGCGCAAAACAAACCGTGCAAATTCTGAAGCATTACACAACGCCGTCAAAATTAGCTTGCGAAACAACCAAGCCTTGTCCACTTAGCAAATTCCTATGCATGCATGATTTTATCTACACCTATAAGCTTCTTTAAGGGACATAATAAAATTTTATTGGCCTTGTCGGTGAAAACATATTTTAGAACGGCTATCAAGAACAACATTCTACAATTTATTTATACTTATGTGCTCATGACGCGAAGGAACACGGGTTGAATTTATAGCCAGGTTAGGTTATAGATCAGACTAAGTTACGGTTACGTGATGATATTTTTTTAATCCGGGTGAAAGATGTTAGTCATCTGTGCCCTCCGTGACAAGAATATACATAAAATACCTACGAGTACAAAAATACATACAAATGTACTTACGTAGAATACTAACAATACATACGACTAAATGAAAAACTGTTAGATAGGAGGGAACGGCAAACATTGCAGGCTAAAGTGCTCTTACTCGTAGGCAATCTGTCTTTTATTAGCTAGGGACTTGAAAACGGTCGGGTGCGGAATTCAATATACAATAAAGCGTTCCTTTCAAGCGTCGTTTGTCAGGAGGTGAAGGGTTAAATACTTGGCGGTTGTATTGAGTGTCAACTAGTACTCTATACTATACTGATACGACTAAATGAAAGTTATCTTAGTGCTAACTTTTAGCTACTTACCATCAAAGTACGTCGGGTTAGTTACTTATCGGATTAAGAAGATAGTAAGACCTATTTGTAAGGCGACGGTAAATATTATGATTATTATAATATATTTATTCAAGAATTGGTACATATGAAGAAGAGGTACATATATTTGGATTTACGAAAAAATTAAAATAAGATGGCTGCCTGAAAGTTGAAGATGTTAGAGTATAAAGTCGAATTTCGATCAACCTGGTAGAGTTTGCATCAGAGATGATTTTGAAGTATTTTACGGTAATAAGTACGTACGGTATTATGCATTTAGTTGAGAATTTTAGATGCTGTAAAGTGTAAAGGAACATCCGTTTTACGTAGACAGAAAGAAGTACCGGGTCGTATAATTACCTAAGAATAATTTTTCCTCATACAACTCAAACAAGCCACCGTTAATTTAATTGAGGATATAAAATGATATAAATCGACACTAACTTACAGGCACGTCATCGCGATTAAATCTTTGTCCTTAATGTCCTTATACCTACATTATCATAGTGCAAGAGCTAATAAAAAGGAAACAAAAGTTCGTATCTAACTATTGCACAATTTTATTTTAAACAATTACAGTGCATTTAACAATGTTTTTAGAGGTTTTGTATTTATCCACACATCTATAAATCGAAATCGCACCAACACGTACGAACACGTGGCACAATCGATTTTGATCATCGATTTGGTAGAAATGGTAGTGTTGACATCAATGTAAATCAATGATCGCTCGTTAATTTCAATCAAAAATTTTAATGAGAAAAGGTTGATTAAGGACTACGCACATAACAATAATTTTAAAAATATGAAGAACACAATCAAATGAAAATCGATTTGAAATCGTTTCCGTCAACCATCAAATCTAGTATAATCGATTGCCTATGATATTCTCTACACAACACAACACAAGCACAAGAAATTTAGCTAAACGAGAAACACTACAAGTCTATAATAATAAAAGTAATATTAAATTAACATTACGAAGCACAAACAGCTTACCGACGGACGCCGCCACAGAAGCAGGAAACAAAACGAATAACGAGATAATTACAGATCACATAAGTTATACTTAGTTACTTTAGTTCGTATTCCTATAATCTGCTTTTAATTAACACTAAGTTATAATATTACCTGTACAATGTACATACGCGTGACTTTAGATCCGGGGAAATACGCGTCTTTAAAATATAAGAATATCTCGATACTTGCTGTTAATAACTTAAATAGCTGTTATTATTTTCATTCTGTTTTATAATGCTTTAGATACTTTTCTATTGTGTGCTAGTATAAAATATTTATTTGCTACCTCAGTCTCATAGTGATTATTTTCTAAAGACCATGATAGTAAGGTATATAATACCTACGTATATTATAATAGCTACATACAAGTAATAAAAAATATAGTCAGTTTATCAACTGGAATTTAAAAAATTAAAACATATTATACACATGTCATAATACGTAGTTGTCCATCATTCACATGTATATACACACACATGTATACAGCGTGCGTGTCTTTGTATGTGGTATTTCTTGGTAAATGTATTGATATTGACGGTACCCACCCACAAGGCCGCCGAAACTAAGCGGATGTATCTCAAATTGACTCGTCTATAATTTTAATTATTTTAAAAATAAATAAAAAATATGATTAGTTGGTACTTAGCAGTTAGCACCAACGTTGTAACCTATTCAATTCAGTCCGTATATCGCTGAATAATCTTGTGTTATTACAAACATCGTAGGATACCTCTCTAAAAAAAGCAGACCAATAAACAAATGGTAACAGGTCAATTCTGCTAATTTATAACGCTTCAATAGTGTCTCGACTGAATTGTTTGCCACATTCTGTATACAAAATTTGAATAGTTTGACACATTTTTGGCACATTTCGAGTACAGGATTGAGTAGATCGACTATTTCGGCACGTTCCGTATACAAAATGTGGCAGACAATTCAATCGAGACACTATTGAAGCGTTATAAATTAGCAGAATTGGGGCCCAGGCGGTTCGCCAAGGTGTTGCCGACTAAGGAAGTGAGGGACCCACTTCTCGAATATCATCATGTCGTGGAACGGTCGTGATGGTGACATATAGTTATATCAGCGGTAGTAGGTATAATACTCTATTACATTTACTTTAGTGTTAGAATATCTATTTACTTAACTCAGTAACCTTACACCCCTTTAGTATTTGTCTCTACGGCCAATTACACAGCCCTGTACAAAGCTTTGCGCAGCCCTAAGGCTCCGCAGCCCACATAACCAAGTACCTAATCTCCGATCAACAATACCAAGTAGACGTCAGTTCAATGGTAGACAGCCATCTACAAAAATAAGATCCCACTCAATGATGTTTTAAATATCTAGATTGAGCGTCGCCCTACAATGAAAACAAAAAAAACAAGGCAACATTCTCAAGCATGTGTGCGTGCAATCGATGTTTTTCACGTTCATTTATTGTCTATGTGTGCGTAATGATACAAAAGTTGTGGCCAACAGCTGTTGGGCACAAATTTTTGACACGTTTTCGCGGATTCGATGTTCCATCTAGATATATAATACATCTTTGATCCCACTCTATCTCTTATTTTGTTTAGTTTAAGATAATGTTTAAATATTTGTAACTTTATTGCTAGCTAACATGGTTGAAATTGAAAACCGATAAAACTATGTACGCGATCTTATTCACGTGGACGGTTTTTATCTTCGATTTTATACGTGAGCCGTCATCTAGTTGGTATTGTTGATCGGATCCAGTAAAGCTAGTACTCTAGTAATGGCAGTATTACCTCTCCTCGTCAGCCTTGGCGCGCTGCGCGGACACCTGCCGCCGCATCTGGCCGATCTGCACCTCGCTCAGCTTCTCGCGCCGCGCACTGCTTGGGACATCACGCTCCGTTCTAATTCATCGATCGTCTTTACGTCATCATCATCGTACACATCATCTTATAAAGTTTGGTAACTGTAGGGGCGCGTATTCGTCAAAATGCGACCGATGGCCAGTGTCTTTAAGCAACAGGGGTGTAAAGGTGTGCAAAGCGGTATTGCACGCGGGCTCTCATAGGGATAGCGGAGGCCCTCATGGTGCCTATACATATAAGTATAAAGGGATCCCTGTGTTGCCCTTGGTCAAAAAGTGTGTCCTTGTGCGGCCCTTGATCAAAAAGAATGCCCTTATGCGGCCTTATGACCTGAAAAGTGTGACGACCGCTGGTCTGTTCACAGACTAGATTAAAAAATAAATGATAACATTAATAGCACCGCAATAGAACTCCGTGTCGCGAGCGACATGAACAAAACAAACAACACTACGTGTTAATTTTTTGGGATTATTCGGCTTTTTAAGATTATACCTGGCAAGGCCAGAACTTGATCAAGAAAGATAAATCGTTGAAGAAAGATAAATTGAAGATAAGAGGGCAGGGGAGAGAGGCAGAGAGGTTTTCAGGACAGAAAGATTCCTCAAAGTTTATTTTCTTTTACCATTCTCCAAAATAATTTTAAACATGGAATAACTTTATACCTACAGCGTTTATTAGTAAGATAGGTACTATATCTTTTAGCATCAGAGTGAAAACTTCAAACATACATATTTCTAGTTTCTTCAAGTCCAACACTATATTGACCATATTACCCAACTAACAATAGACCATACTGTTACTATAGTTTTCATGAAAAGTACACGTGTATAAAACTCACTTTAGGTTTTGTTGTATTTCTTCGTAATTGACGTAGTGACCCGTGGGACCCCACTGGCCGTCCATGCCCTGTTGAAAACAGAAATCAGTCAATATACTTACTTAAGTAATTTTTTTAAATAAATTTATGTAACCTTACACTATTTGCGCATGTTTTTTGCGATATTTTCCACCACCCAATCAAGTGATAAATAATTTCTAATACGCACATTTTTTTTTATTTAAAAGCGCGTATAGGGTAATCCACCAATCCGCATTGGAGCAGCGTGGTGGAGTATGCTCTAGGCCTCCTCAGTAATGAGGAGAGACCCGTGCTCAGTAGTGGGCCATTAGTGGGTTGTAGCTTTTAGCTTAGCTTAGCGTATAGGGTACGTCCCGCCCGTGGCCCCCTAATTCACGAGTACCACAACCCCTAAATTGGTATTCGCTGATGTCATAATTGACTATATGATTATTATAATAAAAAAATATGTATATACTTACTACAATAGAAATAAATACAAAATATTAAATGACAATAGGTACCTGCGAGTGCTGTGTGTGCCTCCTCTCGCTGCTGCCCTGCCTCGTCCGGATCTCCCTCTCCTCTCTTATGATGCAACATAGTAATTAAAGGTTTACGTTTTTTAATATGACAATATTGAGTGTAAGATTTAATATTTATAAATAGATGGTTATTTTATGTAAATAGTAGATAAATGAGGCGTCTTATGGCCAGTGACCATATCAACCATGGACATCAGAAAAAATAAGACGGTTAGACGGCGGATCCATTGTAGTTGTTTCAAAAGGAGTGCGAATGCGGGTACATTCGCATCACTTCCTACTTTCCAATATTACAATCAAATACGATGATGAAAATGAAGCTAATAAATAGCCTTGCATAAACGAAAATACACCATGGAACCAGAATTGGAATCAAGACCCTGTACTGAACTTACCAACTGTGGTGTTAGGGTGGTTGCAGTCAAGCTTACCGCCAGCGCGGGTCTTTTTTCACTATAAAACGGCACAAGAGACTTGTAAGCTCGTGACTCGCGCACTGATCAACCGCGCTGGCGTTAAGCGTGACTACGCAACCACTCTTGGAATGTGTATCCGCTAAGCTACTGCTGTACTGTGACGTCATACCTATGCGGGGCGTCGTCGGGCCGGTCCTCTGTCCGGTGGCGCTCCAGCGCCTCTCGCGACAGCGACTTCTCGGACGAGCGGCCCGGGACCGACCGCCCGTACACCTCCTCGCTCTTCTTGTTTGGCTTTCCGATCCTGATATATATTATTGTTGTTAGCTATTGATGATCAATTAGTGTATTAACGTATTTTTAAAGTCCTCAAAGAGTCGATGATGTAAATGAAATATGACGATGAGAGACTCGGAATTTAAAACGAAAACAAAACGACACTGGAAAACGAGAACAGCTTCGATTAATTTACCCGAGGGTTTTACTTAGTTTGGAAGAACTCTATCAAGAACTCAATTTAACTATTATATTTTAGACTTTATTCATTACTTCAATGTAGGTAATAAAAAATAAAGGCACCTGAACATAGTCGACAACGATTTGAGCAACGACGGTTTCTTGTGCGACAGCGAGGACTGCTGCGGCGACCCTCGCACGATGCTGTCCGGCGCGCTGTTGTCGTCCGTCAGCCAGTGCTTTAGAGCTGGAACAGAAATATTACATAAAGTCCTCGTTCAATTTACTGCGTTTTTACAAACGTGAAAGGTGACGTCAAACCCGAATCACAATATCGAAGTTTTCTACACCACTCGAATTAAATACAAGTACTGATCGTGAACAGTCGGAACTCTCCTCCCGGTTACCAAAATCGACTCCATCTCCCTTTTCTAAAATGATTTAGCGTATGTAACTACCTATTGCTTATTTTATAAGCTATTGCGCACAAAGACTACAATATTGGGGTAAGTAATTACAATATTAATGGTTAACAATAACAACTTACGTGGATGCGCTCGCGCGTATATGGGTTCGTTTCTCGGGTTTCTTTGAGTTTCTTGAATTGCCGTTTGCAGAGATTCTAGACTTGATGATTTTCTCATTCCAAGCGATGGTCCTACTTGCGTCGCTGCAATTTAAAGGCAAGATGTTAGTATAGTTATTGTCACGTAAAGTAAGTGTCCGGTAGTTGGTAGTAGTTAGATCTATTGAATGATGGTGAAGTTGATGATGATGCGACACCTACGCAGTCAAGTGGACCGCCGATGCAAGTTAGCAAACGGGTTACAAAGTCTAGTTTATTTACTGATAATAATTCTGAACCTTATGCTTAATAAGTTGTAAGCATTGACGTACGTAGTTCTAGCGGGGGAATGGAATCAGTTCCGACGCAATTCTTTTAAGCAGGTAACGTAGGTTTTACAACCAAGTCCTTCCTGCTAGTTTATGTACTAATAGACACTAAATATTGAATTTATAATAATGGCTTTATTCTTTACACAACTTTCTCATTGACAACAGCGCGGGAAGTCTAGCTGTCACCTCCAGCTAGTGATGTCCCCATCTCGGTATATCCATAGTGTTGCGCATTATCGGCTATTACGATATTCCGTCTAACAGTACTAATGTTGTAACTAACCAGTAACAGCCTTAGTCTCCCGGATCTTCTTGTAGGTGCCGGTGAGCTTGGCGTCGAGCGCGGCGT
Source organism: Hesperia comma (assembly GCA_905404135.1). Taxonomy (NCBI): domain Eukaryota; kingdom Metazoa; phylum Arthropoda; class Insecta; order Lepidoptera; family Hesperiidae; genus Hesperia; species Hesperia comma. The sequence goes on from FR990018.1 coordinate 7,631,764, forward strand.
GCCGCTTCTCCGACATGGAGCGGCGGCCCACCGCGTCCCGGCTGAAGCCCGCGCCGTTCCCGCCGCCGCTCTCGCTGCCCGACTCGCACACGCTGCCGCTGTACACATGCACTGTGTTATTATGTGTATAGAGTAGAATAGGGAGCAAACTTATTTCGTCTGTCATCCTTTGAAAATCAATTATTTCTGATTATTATTTTTTTACTTTACTATAACTTAAAAACTATTTTGACTGAGCACCTTTAGTGCCCACCAAGGGACCGTTATTGCTCGTTTTGAGAAAGACTGGAATAACGTTTCTTACCTGCATGCATGCCGCGGGGGCACGACCTTGAGTCGGTCGTTCCCGATAATAATTATCATTTGATAACAATGATATCGTATAAAGACAGTGGGCTTCCGTTAACTTAAAAACTTTCAATACCGAGTTGTTTGGTTGGCCACTAACCATTCCACCAATGAGTACTGAAGCATCTTGGTGGAACTATGCTCCTAAACTCACTTCGTTATAATGGTAAAATAAAAATAAAAACTCACCGCGCCGTCCCATAATCCTCTTCAATGATAACATTATGATGTGCGGGCGGCGACCGCGACATGTGCACGTGCCCTAAGTTTTGTCTATAATGGTGTCCGTTCGTCACGGGCGCGTCCATTTGCGTCGCCATGTAATAACTTTCATTCCTCAGCCCCGTCAGTCGATCTATCACTGGGTTCCAACCATCCAACCTACTCCACTCGAAGCTATCTCGCTTGCTGTCGTGCGGAATCGTATCTTTATCTCTCTCTAAGTATCCTTTGCTATCGTCGGACTGATTCGTGACCCAACTATTATTGTTGTTTATCGTGACTATAGATGCGTGTTTCTGGCTGCCTCTTCCGTCGTGGTTGTCGAAGCTTTCCTTTTTGGTTTCGAATTTGTGGTTGTAGTTGTCTACGGACTTCTCTTTGTAGTTGTCTATGGACTTGTCGTTGGTCGTGTTGTAAATGACGGTGTTGAAATTTTGGGAATTGCTGTTCTCGTTTGAGGCGGTCGATGAGTCATTCCCGTTCGGCGGCGTGTCGTCCTTCCATCTTCCTAGGCTATCCATACTATCTGTAATTGAATATGTTGATTTTAATTAATATCGTGCAGTCTATGAAATTATATTAAACACACACGAATACGGACTTAAAAATTCTTTGATTCGCGCCAAATCCAAATCCTTTGTTTCGCTGTTGTAATCGTTAAATCGCTGACGTAAAGCGAGGTGGATGGCATTCGTGTGGCATAATAACTTCTTAATCTTGGGTGGCCACTCACCTCTCCAACGATTCGGATGCGTGCGTCTGGAGTGATGGTGCACCGTGTATGCTGTATGGCGGCGCTGACGCCACCGTTGTTCAGGACGCACACTAAAGACATGTTAGGTACTACCTGTGCGCCTGGCGACGGTGAGCGAGATGCTGCCGCGCACGCTGGGCTTGGCGTGCAGCAGCGCGCGGCGCAGCGTCTCCATGGCCTCAGCGTTCGACTGCCCCACCAGCGACACGCCGTTCACGCTCACCAGCTGGTCGTTCGTGTGCAGTCTGCAAGATAGATAGTAGATAGTGTATCGTAAGATCTTAATCTATAGAGCTTTTGAAGTTTTTTTTCAGTAATTTAAGCCAATAGACACTCAATTACATCTTGTTATATAAAGCACAAATACCGTTAAATTAAGTTGAGCTCTTTATTACTATGATAACAAAGCGAAATTTTATGTAAAAAAATTACGTATAAGTAATTAGCTCTTCGATGGTTTTATAACAAAAAATCGGCCAAGTGCGAGTCGGACTCGCGCACGAAGGGTTCCGTACCATTATGCATAAAAACGCCAAAAAAATCTGGTCTGTTGTATGGGCGCCCCCTTAAATATTTATTTTATTCTGTTTTTTTAGTATTTGTTGTTGTAGCGGCAACAGAAATACATCTTCTGTGAAAATTTCAACTGTGTAACTATTACGGTTCATGAGATACAGCCTGGTGACAGACGGACGGACGGACGGACGGACGGACGGACGGACGGACGGACGGACGGACAGCGAAGTCTCAGTAATAGGGTCCCGTTTTACCCTTTGGGTACGGAACCCTAAAAATATGAGTCTGAAGTAGATGAGGCCTTCGGTGTTACAAATTTCCATGAGCCTACGTCATCATTCACCTTTAGGTGCCAAGTCTACTCATATGTTGGCCTCTAATATGAAAAGACAACAAGACAGCCATTTTTTTAAGCTTAGCACTTTTAGAATTAGATGTTTATAGGCGACGGCGACTTACCACCAAGCGCCTCCATGTCTGTCCGGTGTTTATACAATCCATTACCTGCCATCCCGTGAAGCGGCGCCGCCATTGAGCACGGACTTGATGAATATGCCGAGGTCCTGCGGCTCGGGCCCCACCGTCACCTTGCCCTTCACGCTGATGCCCAGCCCCGCCTTCTCCGAGTCATGCACCGGCACGTCCAGTCGCAGGATTAGTTTGTTTCGCAGGCCCAGGACCTATGAATTATAAGGAGTATGTTGAGTCATTTGTTGTTGATCTTGTTAAGATACGACTTTAATGAATGATTGGCTGGCGAAGGTATCGGCACTGATGTTCCAATGTGCAACCCTCGACCGCGGTTCAGAACAAAGCGTAACGCAAATATCAATGCCAAAGGCATGATTGAAAAAGAGAACACAAGAAGAGGAAAGAAACAAAATGCAAACGTTTAAGCTCGAAGTCTGAACACGGCTATTCATTTGCTGGCTGACAGCAAGGCGGTGATAACTAGCCAGATGGACCTTGGCTCTACCACCAAATAGAAGACGTTTTCTGTTCCTCTTACGATAACTGAGCCTAGTCACTATTTTACGTCGCCCAAATACGGCCAAAACTTTGTACAGACTAAGTATATAATATAACAATTTTAATTTTGCCTTGTGGTAAAAAGATTTATTTATGATAAAAACACTGCGTTACCAATTAAAAAAATAAATAAAGAACAACATACAGAATTAGAAGACGAATTCATATCCTGCCCTCCATTATCATCCTTGCCGAGCAGGTCGTCTTTAGAAGAGCTCTTGGGGATCCTGCCGCGCGGGTTGCCGCTGTTGATAGCGTTGACTATGCTGGACACGCGCCCGTTCTCTGGCTTCACCGAGTCGACTGACTTCGACATGCCGTTCGGATGCCCTACTGCCTTCTCGGAGTACTTCGTTGGACTTTGTTGCGGTTCTACCCTCTGGAAGGGGGAAATAAGGGTTATAATTAGATGTTTACTTAATGTACATTGTGCATATTTTAGCGATATAATTATGTACTTAATATCGTAGTATTAAAGTAATATTATATGACATCCGTTTAAAATACGATATTTGCTACTGAGTCAAATCAACACACATGTAATATGTATATGTATAGTATATGCATAGATTTTTAAGAACTGGAATGAACCAAGTGGAACTAATGCAATTATAAGGAAGCCAGTACCTGGTTGACCGAGCTTTGCTCGGTTGAAAATTATATTTAGTATGAATCGCAAGAAATACGAGGAATTCCGCCATCTATTCAGGAGTCAAATCATACAACTGTTCACTGAGCACAAAATTCATTTTACTTATGTTACGGCCAAAGGATCTCAACAGCGTGTTTCACAAAGTTGTACAGCGCCATCTAGTTTCATACTACTGAAATTTCAACAAGTTACAAACAGTACCTCATAGAAGTTAACTGTGTGAGCGAATTATTTGCATTTTAAATAGGTACATACTTATTTAGATAAATTCATTGAACTTTCCTTCGTACTTTTCGCAGGCTTAGGCAGTCCCCGACTGAAATTTTTATTTGCGATAAAATGTATTGAATGTTTATGATAATTAAACAACATAAATAAATATACTTTTAGTTTAATGAGCAAGTTGTTAGGCGTACTTAAAATTTTATTGATTCTATTTACAACAATAGTAATTTCATCGATCTGACCATTATTTATTTAAAACTTTATTAAAATATATTATTAAATCGATAATAACAAAACTAACATTTATTTACAAATATTCTCGTAAATATCACAAACGCACGTTAAACTATCACTACGCGTCCTGCGAGGTCAAGCGAGATAATCGCACTGATTTTTAATTTTATTCAAACAGAAAATAGGTAGGTATAACGCAAAAATAGCGCTTCAACGTAAGAATGAATATTCGAGCGCCATCTAGTTTCATACTACTGAAACAAACAAACCGTATCTCATAGAAGTTATCCTAATGTTTCATAGATGGCGTCAGTTCAACACGTTACAAACAGTACCTCATAGAAGTTATCCTAATGTTTCATAGATGACGTCAGTATGATGTTTTTAAAATCTCTTTATCTCGGGAACCGAGCTTTTCTCGAACCTGGGACCTTGATAAATCGATTCCTTGAGCCGAAAACCCCCTAATCTGTAACTTTCATGAAAATCTTTGCAGCCGTTTCCGAGATCGTGATTATATATATAGGTATAAATAAATAAATAAATAAATAAATAAATATACAAGAATTGCTCGTTTAAAGATATTAGAGTACCTGGTTGACCGAGCTTTGCTCGGTTGAAAATTATATTTAGTATGAATCGCAAGAAATACGAGGAATTCCGCCATCTATTCAGGAGTCAAATCATACAACTGTTCACTGAGCACAAAATTCATTTTACTTATGTTACGGCCAAAGGATCTCAACAGCGTGTTTCACAAAGTTGTACAGCGCCATCTAGTTTCATACTACTGAAATTTCAACACGTTCCAAACAGTACCTCATAGAAGTTATCCTAATGTTTCATAGATGGCGTCAGTTCAACACGTTACAAACAGTACCTCATAGAAGTTATCCTAATGTTTCATAGATGACGTCAGTATGATGTTTTTAAAATCTCTTTATCTCGGGAACCGAGCTTTTCTCGAACCTGGGACCTTGATAAATCGATTCCTTGAGCCGAAAACCCCCTAATCTGTAACTTTCATGAAAATCTTTGCAGCCGTTTCCGAGATCGTGATTATATATATAGGTATAAATAAATAAATAAATAAATAAATATACAAGAATTGCTCGTTTAAAGATATTAGATATTATGTCAATATTATAATATGACTCATATTCAGAAGTAAAACCTGATGATATAAAATTTGTTCGCAGGTAGTAGGTGCTAGTGATGTTCTATTACAAACAATCTTTGTTAAAGGGTATAAGTTTGGAACCATTAACTTAAGCGTTGGAACAAAAATCATAGACGATGATATGTATGTAACGATAGAGATGTAAAACTCCATACACTGCGCGCTCGAGCAACATTCACAACAACGCACGTCCCACACAACAATACACACTTGCCCTTGGAAAACATTCATAGACACGAATTGTCACGAAACATTGTTCAATAGGTAGTACAAAGTGGTTCTACATTTCGTGTCCGTGAAACGTGTCTGTATTGCTCGAGCGCACAATGTCACTGTGGTTGCATGTCGTAACTAGTACCGACCTGCGTCCTACTATTGACGGTCCGCTCGACCAGTATGTCGACGGTGGAGTCGGTGGGCGTGTTCCGCAGCAGCGCCACCACCTGCTGCTGGCTCAGCCCGCCCACCGGCACGCCGTTCACCGACACCAGCCGGTCGCCCGCGCGGAGCCGTCCGTCCGTCACTGCTGCGCCCTGCGAATAAACATGGTGACTGTGATTACAAAACAATAAAAATATGTAACTATAATTATAATGACACTTAAATAAAACGGTACAAAGCAAATATTTATTTTTTATTTTATTAAAATAAAAATAAAGATTACGACAATCTGCCATGATTTGTTGAATGCCATCACAGCGAATGACGTCAGGTTCGAGTAAACAGAATAGATGATCATAACATATTGTTTTTTTCACACACTACGTTAACTCTAACGTCACATCATAATCAACGCCATGACACTTTGAAGCATTTTGGTGGGTATTTTAAACTTGAAATTCAAAAATATTTTTACTGTAACGATTAAAATAGGTAGATACTTAAATAAAGTTTACAGAAACAATTAAACACACAATTCAAGTAAATACGAGACAAACAAACAACAACAGCCAACCGACCTTAGGCAGGATATTCTTGATGTAGATGGGGCAGTGCCCGCCGGTGGGGTTGTCGCGCGTGGTGATGGTGAAGCCCAGCCCGCGCTCGCCCTTCACCAGCGCCACGGGGATGGTCCGCACGCCCGCGCCCCCGCCCGCGCCGCCCGTGCCGCCTGACGCCGCGCGCTCATTGCTGCCTGTAATATAAATTATTATGTCATATAAGTTAATTAAATTGTGAACTATAATTGAGTCGCCGAGCATATTTATGGAATTACCAATCCCTGCCAAGACCAAACACACATGTGTTCACAGTTAAATTCAGCTTGTAAGCAACTAAAGACATTCTTAGATCCCATGGTCAATCTTTGATCTACCTTAAATTAATGATTTGGCAAAGTAAAGTTTACGTAAATAAACACATCTAACAAAGTAGATGAAAAAGCTAAATTATATTTGTACTAGCGGCCCGCCCGCGGTTTCACCCGCGTGGATCCCGTTCTCGTGGGAATATATGCATGTATTATACATAAAAACCTTCCTCTTGAATCACTCTACCTATTACAAAAAACCGCATCAAAATCCGTTGGGTAATTTTAAAGATTTAAGCATACAGACAAACAGACAAACAGACGGACAAAAATAGCGACTTTGTTTTATACTATGTAGTGATAAATCACCCTTAGACGAAATGAACTACGAGTATGATCGAATTTAGACTGCAGACTGCACACTAAGATTAATACAAGTACTTAAGATTTAAAAAAATCAAGTACTTTACCTTCTGGTAAGAGATCAAGTGGCCGTTCTTGGACAGGATGTACGCTGGCCACATTGTTTACTCCCGTCACCCATCGTAACATGTCTTCTACCCTGAGGAAATTAATTTAAATTTATTATAAAACGAGAGGGAATCTTGCACTTCTCGCTAACACTTATCACAGTAAAGGAGAGGAAAAAACACTGATGCTATCTTGATGCAATGTAAAATATTACTAAGATTAAAATTATCGGCTCCGATAATGTTTATCAAAAATTATCTTGAATATTTTCGCTTAAGATTATTCTTTCTTTCTATTGATAACAATCGCCAATTCATGAAAAACTATACCTATTGACTACAGACAGGCAGGGATGATAATAGGTAAGCATATTTTCTTTGATCATCATTATCGTCACTGAACTCTTAACAAATTATTATAATCTGAAATTTTAACAAACAATAATATGATAGGATAGAACAACTTAATTTAATTACTCTCATCCATTTAGGAGTTTCACTCTCCAGAACCTATCATCCGATCAGATCACATGATTTTTGCTCAGTCTTTAATTTTTCAGTAAGAACATGAGTGTACCTACATTTGTTAGGTCTATGACCTGTAAATGATTCTTTTTATTACCTATGGTTCTGATTGGCGTCGAGCTGGGTGTCCTGCCCCAAGGGTTCCCGTCTGGCGTCCCGCGGGAGGCTCTTGCTGCCGTATATCTGCACCCGGTCGGCCGCGTCCAGCCATACCCCGCTCCTGGAACCGATTGAGAACACGTTTATAAATAAACACTAAGAATTTCCCCATAACGGTCATTGGTCGCGCAATTAACACGATTCAATTGGTTAATCTCATTGGTGTAGGTTTCAGGCGAATGGAGAATCGAGCGGTATTATGGTTTCTATTTGAAACTGTTGTCGCTGGGTGCCTTGAAGGCTTGGAAGCAGTTTCTTCGCCTTTTTATTGGTATACAAAGTTCTAATGATATATGTAAGTAGTAAGTGACCAATTACCATCGAGGCCCGTCAGTGCGAAGGTCAGCTTTATCAATAACCTTAAGTTTAAAAGAACAATGCCCAATAGTACTTAATCAACGCGTAAATGTCATGTACTTTGCTAAATGCAGTCAAAGATCTTAATTTTTTTTTATACGTGTTGCAGCAGAGATTTGAAAGTAACGTCATCAATTTCCTCAATCATTCAGCAACATTATCGGGTATTCGGAAGCAAAAATGTACATAATGGACGCGAACTGATAACGTGGTCGACAAGACCGATTAATACAATCAAACTGCTTCAAAAGTATTACCATAAATGGTCTCGTGTCTCGCCTTGCGAATATTGATCATTTTAATTATCGAACGACGTTACAGAATGCCGTGTAGGTAGGTATAGTATAAGCTACAACCCACTAATGGCCCACTACTGAGCACGGGTCTCTCCTCATTACTGAGGAGGCCTAGAGCATACTCCACCACGCTGCTCCAATGCGGATTGGTGGAGGGGTTAGTGACCAACCCAGTGTCGAAAGTTTCCAAACCGCCCGAAGGCCTCCGACATGGCTTAACGACTGCTATCAATCGATAACAACCGGGACCGACGGCTTTACGTGCCCTCCGAAGCACGGAAGCGCTCAAGAAATTTTTGCCACTAGCGGTCACCCATCCGACTACCGACCGCGCCCGCAATGAGGGTAACCGCGTGTGAATTTTCCGCTAGAGGCGCTAGTGAGAAGGGAGGTCTGTCTGTCACTTTTCGCTTGTCTGAATGGTCTGAATTTCATTTGTCACTGTTTATGTATGGGCGGGCTTTGACAGCAAGACCTCACCTCGACGGTGGCGCCAGCTGGTGAGCACAAAAACGGCGACCCTCATTGCTTAACTTTGTCGATCGCTTAGGATCGACGTAAGCCGCCGGGCTATGAGCGCTTCTGGTATGGTATAGGCACATTCTATTAAAAAAAATAACAAATGGCTTTTTGAATTGCAAAATAAAATATTTATATTCCAGCATTGGTATTGTTACTCTTTGAGTAATCATTGTTGCATAATTTCAGCATATTTTCTTTGTAAAGTAATCAGTATTTTGAAAGCAAACGAAACTACACACTGTGCAGTCCACCAGTAATAAATTGAAGTAAAATAGAAACCGCAATTCAAAGCCGTTGTAGGTACTTATTGTCAATGATACCTACTTATCATATTATTTTATTAAATATGACTAAACACTATTGTAATTAAACTTTTAATCCTTTTTGTTTAAAGTAACTTCTTGATAAACTGCGGTAGTTTACATACAACTACATCTCAAACATACCCTGCTGTCGGCGTGGATTAGATTAGACTACCACACAGACAAAGTTTACACTACCACACAGAAATACAACTCAAAAGAACGCTTCAGCCGTTCGGGCTAAGACCCAAAACTCTTCTTGTCTCAACTCACCCCGGTCCAGAGAACTGCATGGACAGCCGGTTGGACTGGCGCTGGAAGTGGCCCTTCTCCTGCGGGCTCTCCTGCCGCGTGTCCAAGGGATGCACCTTCTGCGTGCGACTGTCGTCCCGGCACACCACCGCTGCTGACCAGCGTTTTGTTTGCTCTGACACCTGAAATTAGTTATAATGGTCGTTAGAATGGATGCAATAGGATTGTCAGGTGATAATTGTAATTTTCTTCTATTTAAAAATTACACTAGAAAACACGAAAAGATAATATTGTAGTGAAAGAATTTCAATTAGCAAAAAATAAAATGCCTAAGTAGTTAACCGACCTACTTCATATCAATGAATGTGAAAAATATATGTTAGGTAATAAGAATATAACAATTATGTTACATTTCAGTTAACATTTTGAAATACCTTCCTAAATAGTTAACTTACTTGAATCTAAATATAGATTCAAATATGCTTAGTTTCAATACTTATTTGTAATCTGTATTCCAACTTATTTGTAACAAAGCTAAATATGGATAAACTTACTTAATAAGTAGATAATACATAAAGAACGCATGTACCAGTTATCCTTTCAAATCGACTATTGAGGATATTGTAGCCAATTAGAAAGGCCCAGTTGCGAACCTGTCTGAACCTTACTAAGTTTCTAATGACTTCAAGGACTGCGATTCATAAGGTTAACCGCAAATTCCTCGATAATGATTTTAATAAGTAATTATCTAGATAAATATAAGATTGGGTACCTATCTACAGTCGTCAACTAAAAGTGGCCTACACAAAATGTAGTTATACCTATCGGGATATTTTTAAATTAACATTAAATTATTTAAATCCCTATCCACTTAGCTCTCAAATAAAGATTGACTTAACAAAACATGTATGAAATTCTACTATTACATAAAGCTTTGCCATATAAAAAATCTGAAGAAAAGAAAACAGAACGAATAGGAAGAGATGTAGGTATCTCTCGAATGCCTTCAACGTTGCTTAACCTTAACGTCTAATGACCTCTCTACGACTGACGGCTCAACATGCCCTTCGACTAACTTAGAATAATATCGTTTCACGAACTAATGTTCTGCTTAACCGACCTCAAAATAAAGAGATTTGATTATTCTTTTTCTATTTGAAAACTGGTGCTTATTATATCACCATTAAATTTCGAATGAGATCTGACGAGCAATTTTTGAGTTATCCCTAACAATGCGTTTTTAATTGACTTCAACTACATTGATAACGTTCTATTTTTACTCAATGTTAAAATCTATTTTTTTTTGCTAAAGTAATATCTTTCACCCAAAACCTAGATAATAAACATCACCCAAGCCAAAAACCTCACCAACCTGTCTCTGCGGCGGCAGCGTGTCCTGGTGCAGCGTGGGCTCGCTGCCGCGCCGCACCTGCAGGCCGGTAGCCCCGTCCTCCAGGTCCGCCGCACCCACCTCCACGCACGAGTCCGTGTTCGGGACGCGCATGCTGCCGCCCACTACGCCGCCGCCCTGGAAACGTAGGTCGAGTTGTATTGGTGCTCGTGTTAAATATTATGATAAATATGATCAACATGTACAGTGTGTGTAAGGTTCGTGTTATACCTGAATCTCGTATGAAATGTACAGTCACACAGTCCGTGTGTGTGTGTGTGAGGTGGGTTGTTTTAGTAGAACTGATTTCCACCACTAAATGTATTCTGTGAATTATTGCACGAGGAAATAATATCAAGTGCCTCTTGCTAGAAGTCTCTCGTTTCTTTGCTGCTCTTTTTTGTCTCGTCACGCTGGATGCCGAGTGCGAAAGTCAAATTAAATATTTTATCAATATTACATTTTTTAAATAATTTGATAAAGTTTATAACAAAACCCAATCTATGTCTGTAAATGGCGAATTAGATATTTATAAATTGGCGGCATTAATTGATACTATAACATTTATTTTAAGATATTTCGTCGTGCTTATTTATTTGTAGATAAAATAATGTCTTGTTCAATATCGCGGGAATTAGCTAATACGATAAATGTTCAAGTATTTTTAGATTCTTAGCATTCTTATTATGTAAACTAAAAAATAACTAATGTATACCTTCGTTTACACTTCTATGGTTTCCATTTCTGTAAGAATCGTAAATTCGTAACACATTTGTAGCCGTAGCACTGATTAAACTACATTAGATATCTTACTACGCACATAGTAAATTTGTAATAGGCTTAACCGGAGCTGAATGGTCCGTCGAGTGCGTGCCTGTACGAGCTGTAATCCGAGGCTTTCGGCAAAACGTCCCATTTGGAAAACGTCCCATGGGACGTTTTTGTCCGTTGATTTAATTTAATATTTTTCTTTGGGCTAAACGTCCCACTTATAAGATATGCAGGAATTCTATTGTTCGCTGCAATATTTTGTACAGTCTGCAGAAAAACAATACAATAAATAGTTTGAAATAAAACAGAATATTCATGAATATAAAAAATATTTATTATTAATTAAATATAGACATATATTTATTTAGGTATAGTAGTATAGTATATTTTTTATTTACAGTATAAATTAACATTTCTTTTTAAAACATCACAAAATGGAATACTAATTACTAAGAATCACATTAAAATCACAGTTTAGTTATAATTATTATTATATATTTTTTATTTACAGTATAAATCAACATTTCTTTTTAAAACATCACAAAATGGAATACTAATTACTAAGAATCACATTAAAATCACAGTTTAGTTATTATTATTATTATTTTAAATTAAGTTAAACACTACTCTAGAATCCAAAATCAACAAAAACATATTTTTAAAGTCTCTTATGCCTAATAATAAATAATTAATAAATCATATTTATAAACAACAATTGTAAAAATCACAGATAGGAATTTTAGGTCCACACATAATAATCACAGATAGGTTCCTAACAAATATCAAGCTACGATTCTTTTATTAAATACTTAAACATAGTTTTAACAATCAGTCTCTTATTATATTATTTAGTTTTTAAGCAGTGTCCAATAATTATTTGGCTGCTTAAAAACTCACCCACAGTGTGTTCACATCACAAAATTCAATGATTAATTCGTACGTTCGTGGCTTGAAAATTCGAACCTAGCAGGTATTTGGTGGACATTTGGAGAACCCCACAAAAGAAAAAACGCAGTCTAGCAGTGGAATAGCCTTATTAAAAAATATATTAAAGCGAGACCAAATATTGCTCTGTTGTAGGTAGGTTTACAAAAAAATATTAAGTACCTATTATTCTTATGCATTTCCTAACAGGATTCAACTTTCAAAGAGGAGGCTTGAAACATTAGATATTAACAGAAAGATCGAACACACTGTGAGTGAGTTATTAAGTAACTAATTTTTATAAATCCTGTAAGGTTAAGCCTGCGTACGCAATGTAAGCGGCAAGAAATGTAAGAATTTACGACATCACATTAGAAACCCTGAAAATAACAGTATTTCTCCATTATTTAATAGATGTTATTATACATAAAAACCTTCCTCTTGAATCACTCTACCTATTACAAAAAAACCGCATCAAAATCCGTTGCGTAATTTTAAAGATTTAAGCATACAGACAAACAAACAGACAAAAATAGCGACTTTGTTTTATACTATGTAGTGATATTTAATGTTTTTGCAGTAATTACGATAATTACTTTTTCAAAAAAATACTTTTTCATAAAGCTCGAGATGTGGAATTTGTATTAGTTAATGTATAATAATTTAAAGATCATTTCTATTACTGTACTTAAATTTATTTTTATAATCAAATAGAAGTTAACCTTAATAATATTTAAAGTAAAAATATGTAACACAGAGCATGTTTTTCTGCTGACTATACTGTAATTTCATCTTGAATTTCTGGGACCAATTGACCAAGTCAAAAAAGTTCTTGGGCAAAACGTCCCATGGGACGTTTTCCAAATGGGACGTTTTGCCGAAAGCCTCTCCAGTTAGCCTACTTTTAGCTCGTTACCCGTCCAGTTTTCTGCTGGCTCTGTCTGTATTGCTGCCATGACTAGCAGTACGGCAATAAGAGTAGATGTCTCTTACAATTTTATAATAAAAATAAAAAATTTATAGCTTGAAACAAGAACAAGCACATTAAAAAAAAACAGTAAGATTTTTTTTATTATTCATGATTCATGACGGTCGACTACACGGCCCGGGACTGCTCGTAAGCGAGATGCCGAAGCAGCGTCAGGTGAAGCTTGATGCTTCACATAGGCAAGCTTTGAAAGTTTTATAACGCTCGAAAACCTCGACATGATTCAGGTATATTGGGGTGCCGGGAGAGCTGTTTATACCTTCAACTATCAACAGCTCTCGTGGCAGACAATCTGGGACTAAACTGATTAGCCACTTGCTGGTAAATGTTCAGCGTCGCGCATTAATATTATGAGTGTCGCCGAACACAGTATCAGTGCGTGCGGTATTTTTTATAGAAGGCAAAAGAAAGAAAGTAGACGTTCGTTCATTATTGGTTCTCTAGCGCCCAGCGGAAACTGAGTCGTTGGCAACTGACTCAAAAAAAATGAACCAGGTGGAATTCATGAAAATATTATCGCACTATTGAAGTAGAACCAAACATTATTTACTTAACAATAACAACTAATATAATTTTGACTAATCCAACTCTGCTCTGCCGGCATGGGATTATACAGCCAAATTTACCTACTTATTAACAAAAAGTAAAATAGGTATAGAAAACACGAACAACGTTTTCTAGAGATCTTTAAATTTTATACATTTAAAAAGGGAAACAGACCACTTACCGATTTAGTTTGATCCGAACAGAAGCAAAAAGAAAAACACTGACCCATTTCTAATTTCCAAATAGTCGATGAACGATTATTTGTGAAAGCTGACATGTTATGAACTGATCTAACCGGAATTTTTACAATAACTTGACGTAATTCAATAATTTCAATGAGAAAACTAGATACTTCAAGGAACTGAAACCTGTTGTAACATGTCGAAAACTACAGTTTTCAAACACGTACAAAAATTGGCGCGCATTTCGTATCCCAGTTGAGCGGTTACTTTCTTTCAATTGGATTACAATTATAAGCAAAGGATTATACTGGCATTCAGCCAAATTGTAAGATATCGTATGTAAACCTTTCTTTTCATTGTGCGTAATTATAAAATCTCGTAATAATTATTATTAATGACTACGTTGTAATTTGTAATTGTCTATTATTAGTTTCAAAAAAATATTTCCCAAAATGTACCTATGACAAAATTGCGAATAATGAGAAAACTATTTTAAGCATAGAGAATAGAGATATTACACTTTTAAGTCCAGAGTCACTTTACATATAAAAGTTATTAAAATTGCAACTTTCTGGCAACACTTAGTAATGTTCTGATTCTGTAGTCTGTGGGCTGAGTGCGAGTTTTAAGTGACAAAACGCGCTCGCTACGTAACTGCGAGTTAGCTAAAATTTGTATGGGATCCAAGCTGAGCCATAAGGTCCCGCTAGGTGGCTCTGCTCCGATTCCGCATCTCACTCCGAATCATCCGATTCGCACTCAGCCCACTGGTAGCAGTGTAGTAGCACAGATTAAAATTTGGTAGTAGTCTGTTACTATTAGCTTCATGGTTACTATCCATATTTTGTGAGTCTGTTCTGTAGTGTAATCTGTAGATATTACAAATTGTTTGCAACTTTTGCAGTTTTGCAAGTGTTTGCAAGTGTCGAACTTGAATACCTACTTGACTTGAATTCGTTATTCAAATATTCATTTAATAGAGGAATGAGTAATTGAGTACCCGTCTGGTCTGGTAGATATTTACCCGTTTGCATTTAAAATGTTTTGTACCCGCGAGTGTCTGCGATGATTTTGTATAATATCATGGAGGATGTTCCAAGTTAAAAAATAAAAATAAGTAATTATCCAGGGGCGGAAACTCACGGTAGGTACATATATCTATTAAAAACATAAAATACTGTAATTAAGTACCTAATAGCTCTAATATTTACATAATTTTCTCATCGACCAAAAGCACGGCAGGTAAGCTGTCATCTTCCAGCTAATATTGGGAGCATATCGGCGTAATCATAGAGTTGTGCGTTATCCATTAATCCGGTATTTCGTCTAACAGTATAGATATGGGCTAAGTACTTCAATCGTACTTACTCGAAACATATCAGGTGAGGCGGTTCCCGCGGAGGAGCCACTAGCGCCATCAGCCTGCGCCGCTCGCTGCGGGGCCTGGTTGGTGCACTCTGCCGTGAGCGTCTCCCGGTCGTCCGCCACGTCGCGCACGCGGTCGTCCGGGTCCAGGATACCACCAGAACTGGCGCGGAGGGCTCGCACTCCTACCCATGTTTCAGGACCCTGGAGATAAAGAGGAAAATGTTATTATTTGATTCGTGTGAGGATCCTTTTGTAGCCGTTATGGTCATGGGGCTGCTGGTAAGTTAGAAATTGGAGTTACCTTATTGGACTTGGTGGTGGCAATGTTATTGTAGTGGTGATTTTGATGTGGTGGTGGCGATGATGTGTCAGTAACTATAATAGTGGTGTTGTCGCTAATAGCTAGTGATGCGACGTACTGTGATTGTAGATGACCACGTCGAGGCCAACTGAAGTATAATAGTGTAGGAGTGGCGGTGAATGCAATTGTTGTAACAACATATATTATTTATAAGTAGTATCGCGATAGTTGCCGTCATGTCTAAGAACTTCAAAGTCAAACGTTCATTCATTGAGCGCATTGAGTTTTAATTTAAATTTTAAAGTAGCTGAAAAATCGTAGATTCACTGAATAATATACCTAATTTAAGTTGAGGGTGAGGGTTAGATTTAATTAAGGCTTAGTATTATTCGTATACTTAGTATGTAGGTATTCATATAAAATTGATTTGCTCTTACAAAAGATAGGTATGGTTTAATGGAAATTAACATTTTAACACCTTTCAATATTATTACAGTTAGTTACAGACTTCTTAGAAAGATTAATTTTTTCAAACTTTTGCTACAAAGTATAGTTAGGTACAAGTTATCCATCAGTCTCCCAATATCAGATTATAGAAATACCTTCAAAGCTTTTGCAAAGTAAGCAAACATAATTACATTAATAATGCGCAGCCACCTCCTATTAAGTGGTCCGTAAAAACGTCCAAACAAGAAATTCCATGAACTGTCATTGTACCTAAGTATATAACGCAGTTCTTGAGTGTCAAAATGCATGATATGCGCAAGTAACAGTGGTTTATTATAACTGTAAGTCTGTAACCGAGGATACTGTTGCTTTAGCGAATTTGGTGTTTTTCTGGTTCCGAGCTTGAATAACGCGAAAACTTCCCACACGGTGTTTGCGCCATTCAATCTATTCAGTGAACTGTAAGAACGTAGGAAGCCAGTGTCGTTGTATACCTACGAGTACCTAACTATACCTACGTGTTTTGTCTGCTCATCAATCTGTTTTGTCTGTCAGTACGCTTTTGTGTAGCTGTCAGTGCGCTCACGATGGGCTCAGCCCAAGCCCTCTATTCATGTCAAGAGTACTTGCGATTTGCGAATTATTCATCTTTCATGTAGGTACCTATATTCAAATAATACAATACCTGTGCTTTTATTTTCAACTCACACATTAAATGGATCGTAACTGACAGCGATCCCCTATTCAATGCATTGAAATTACATTCCAGGAATTTCAAGTCGGGAAATTTTAGAGCTTGAATTTAAGGTTTATTTTACGCAAGGTAAAGGGAATAATTGGAGTCAGAAGTGCACCAAAAACGTCTACTTGATGCGTCGTCTATCAAAATCTTGTAAAGATAATCCTTGAGTTTCATAGGAATCCCAATAACGTACTACTCATACACAATTTACATAGAAATAAAAATATAAAATAAGATAAGTACCCAAGTGACAGATCTCCTTTCAACTTTCTGGGAAGCCAATTTAGCCAATTTCTTAAGCCTCGGAGGTGGTACAGGATTTCCTTCCGGCTCATCCATTTCTTAACCTTTCACCAGCACCATATTAAAATTCACATGATCACTCATTACAGTCAACACTTACTCGAGAACGTGAAATACTCGAGTTCGATTTCACTAACTTTGTTCATCAAAGTCATGAAACGAGTTGTAACACTTGTAACTGATGTAATATGTGACATTTCGTTTCTCCAACCATCGCTGTAGCTATGTTTTGCTGTCTAATAATTTGTTTTAACAAACCATTATTTAGGTGTAGGTAACTATATTTTGTTAGAGTGGCCGATGTATCAAGCTTTTGTACCAGGTCAGTGGCGCGATTGAGCCTTGACCTTCGCGCGCCGCTGACCAAACACGGTCTCACCGCTGTGTACCAGATGTTACATCCCATAAACGATTAGTGATTCAATTTCAAGTTGCACTTATTAAGGCAAATCAAATCATCTTAACCAATTAATTAAGAACACGTTAAATGCCGTGGCATATGTTATTTAGCTTTATATTACGCTTTAAATTAAAACGTGAGTAATATTCTTTCAAGAAGTTTTTTATTTATTTTAAAGAAGTGTGAAATGATCGAGGAGATTTCATCTGGTTATGGAAACAATGTAGCAATAACAAACAATAAAACTGCACTTGCACCGGTGCGTATAACACGAATTCCAAGAACGCACTGAGGAGGATCGTCCACCGGCCGTGAGCAATGGGCACGCGATCCTCTTCTCAGTATTCACGGAAAAAGTACTTCCGCGATCATCTTTCACTCTTTTTATCGTCCTGACATCCTGCTGCATTTTCATATTCTTTTTTTATTTTTAAGCGTGTCTTGAAGAAATTGAATTAGTGCCGGTTTTTTGCTGCGCTACCTTAATTGCTCAAGATGATTTTACTTTCACTTTATCTTTTAGATTTTGAGTAGATACCGTTGTAGGTAATATAAATCAAAGGTGCCCATCTTCAGTAGTAAAAGCATTCGTCGGCACTTATGACGTTTGGAATCCAAGAAAAAATATTAATTATTATATCCAATCCAATTTGTCTGTAACCTTTTTGGTGAGCCATCGGAAATGCACGCATTTATGGTACCAAAGTAAGCGCGTGTCGAATCGCTAAGTGGATATTACGTCAATAGAATGGGCAAGAATTGTTTGCACCTTGTCCAAAAGCTTGTGATAGCCAAAAAAGGACAAGGATATATTATACGATGCGACTTTGCATAATCTTTGCATAGGGCTGCAAATCCATAATTCGAATTAAACCGTTTATAGCACTTGTACCTTGTACGTATAGTGAGTCTACTTTTTGCACAAGACGATATTATATTTTATACTGAGGCAAAATAAGATATATGAACAATGCCTAAGCTCAATTTTAATAAAAGTAAAGTTATTAATGTAAGTGTAATGTAATACTGGAAACAGGCGTAACGTAATCTGTATTTAGAACAGATGTCCACAATCGCATGAAACACGTACGAATCGCTGTGACACTAAATGATAAAGGCATTTATCACACGTTTACAATATATTGGAATAATTCATTTGAATAGCAGGCCAATGGCAATATAATCAGTCTCTGTCAAGTATGGGCTACTTGTGTTATTTACTACTAATTTTATGTTAATGTTTCTCAAGGAAATTCACGAAATTCTTACGCTTTGCATAAGAACGCATTGCTCTTCGTAATTTCTAAGCTTTTCGCAATTCTATGCAAATGTTACTATCTGTTCAACGTCTTGTCGTATCTCTAAAACATTATTATTTCGTAACTCAGCATACCTACGTCGTCTTCTGCAAGTCTATGGTCAATTTGTAGTAGCTCAGTAATTTGAAAGTTTAACTGACAATTCAAACCCTATGTTGCCGTGTTATAAATAAGCGCTTGACAACGTGATTAATATTATTAAACCTTACACCAATTACTAAACCGAATTGTTTATTGACGAATGGTTTCATGAGATCAAAAGTAAATCTTATGAAGTCACAATATGTTTCAATCTCGATTACACAGCAATTAGCACCAGATTAATCGGCTAAAATTATCAAAAAATTGATCTGTATCCTACAATGATTGTAATTCATCACAAAAATCGTTTATGTTGTTGTTGGTTGGTACACATTTTGGGCAAAATTCACAAGATTAACACATCATATTTTGCAACTGCACCGCAACATTACAAATTACGTTCACAACTAACGTGGTAAAGTCGTTTGAAATAAAATACAAACGAGACGCACAGTCGAGCCGCGCCGCGCCGTGTGTACTACTGAGCCTGATACAGATAATATAAGATCGCAAACCGCAAACAACTACAGAAAGAAATATCAATTCGTTTTCTTAGCTCCAATGCAGCAGTTTAACAACGGAAAAACATTTAACGGCTCGGTGGAGCAGCATTGGCTTCAAACAACCCAGAAGATGATAAAGAATTGTCGACGTTAAATGACATAGTTACGTAACACTTCAATTGTTATGTCGACTTAGTAGTTTTTTTAACCCCCGACGCAAAAAGAGGGGTGTTATAAGTTTGACGTGTCTGTGTGTGTGTGTGTGTGTCTGTCTGTCTGTCTGTGGCATCATAGCTCCCGAACGGATGAAGCGATTTCAATTTAGTTTTCTTTGTATTATAGGGGACTTACGGGCGCGTGTTTTTAGATATGTTTGATGAAAATCGGTTGAGCCGTTTAAAAGTTATTGGGGCTGAAAGGGGGGAAGAATTTTCATTCTGTCTCTTTGTGGCATCATAGCTCCCGAACGGATGAAGCGATTTCAATTTAGTTTTCTTTGTATTAAAGGGGACTTACGGGCGCGTATTTTTAGATATGTTTGATGAAAATCGGTTGAGCCGTTTAAAAGTTATTGGGGCTGAAAGGGGGGAAGAATTTTCATTCTGTCTCTTTGTGGCATCATAGCTCCCAAACGGATGAAGCGATTTCAATTTAGTTTTTTTTGTATTAAAGGGAACTTACGGGCGCATATTTTAAAATATGTTTTATGAAAATCGGTTGAGCCGTTTAAAAGTTATGGGGGGTAAAAGCGGGGAAGAATAGCCGAATGTATGCAAGTATACTCGTGTGGGGTCTCAAATGAAAGGGCACAGTAAGAGAATATTTATGACTTAATCGAGAATATTCTTACCTATAAAAAGTATAAAATAAAAATTAAATTAAAAATTTAAAAAACCCCCGACACAAACATTTAAAAAGTAAAAAATAATATCTCTAAAAATAATACGTCGCGTTGGGGGACCGCTCCATTTACTTCTAACTTTAACACAAAAAAATATTGATAAAATATTGATAAAATATGATAAGTCTTGGGTAAAGGACTAAGTAGGTAGGCATGTGATACTTATGAAAAAAATCGTAGATAATGAGTAGTTAGGAGCGGTCCCCCAACGCGACGTATTATTTTTAGAGATATTATTTTTTACTTTTTAAATGTTTGTGTCGGGGGTTTTTTAAATTTTTAATTTAATTTTTATTTTATACTTTTGTAATAGAAAAATCTTAACTGATAAATAAATAATTGCATAATTAATAAATATTTTGTTAAACAGTTATTAACGTTGGGTTAAGAACGTTTTTTGTATTTTAAAAAGCTAAGTAAAATAATAAGGAAGAAAAGTTTACTCACGAAAAACTTAATCGAAATAATATGAAATAACGAGTTTATCTACGTAACGAAGTTGGTCAATGTAAAAATCATAATAAACTTAAATATCCACTTCATCACAACTGAAATCTTCATCACATTCACAAATGAAAATCTTCCAAAGCAAAAAATTATCACCATTGAATGCAATTAACGCTCAATCTAAAGATTATTAAAAGAACTAAATTTATTGTATTCAAAAGGATATAATTATCATTATTGTCGTAAGTACTTAAACATATAGGACATCTGGTGATTATCTCCCAAGTCCCAAGCTTGCCACAATATTCACTCCTCGACTGATCTCATTCAGCTCTCTGTGAACATCCATGTTTTAATTGGTTGGAAATCTCAATACCATAACCGTTAAAATTTTTCAATAATCCTCTTTAAACGAGTAATCTTCATTGAAATGTGCAAAAGTAGCACTTGTTTTACTTAGTGCTCTTTTAACTTTTTTATTTTTAATTACTAATTATAATGGTTGGCACTAAGGATGTGATAAAAATTGGGTTTACGTAATTCGACACACGCGATAAGACATTTTAATGTAAGTATTGTTCACGTGTTAAATTTTATTTCCAGTTCCTATCACGAAAGGTTTGTTCAAGGTTCTATAAGTAAATCTAATAGAACTGTACACCAATCTAAGTCGGTACGTAAAGTATTTGAGAAAAATATTAGCAGCGGACTTTATTAAGGCATTAGGTCCGACGACACTGATTTTTAGAGGTCTTAAATATATCTCTTTGTGAGTTAGTGCATTATTCCCTACAATTCAGATAGATATACTTATTATGGTTTGACAGATTTGTACGCTAGTTTCGTTGCAGTATAGGAAACCTGCTTTGGTAAAAATATTTATACTTATTTTATCTTTAAATATTCACCGTTTTAACACAAACACCATCGCCGGAATAGTCAGAATACGTTCTCAAGACCTCTAAACCTGGAAATCTGATGAAAACTCGATTTTACAAAATTGAAGTCAAAGCAATAACTTGTGCATTTTTGAAAATATTGAAATTTATTTTCGGGAAGTTAAAAATACAGAGGCAATTACAGGGTCTGACTCTGATGCAATAAATATTTAGCATAGACTCCCCGAAGCGAAACCGGAGCCTAGTATGTAGTACAGGTTTTTTACTTAGTTACACTAGTAACTGAGTAAAAAAATAATAATACTTATTACTTTAACTAGATTAAATATTAATAAACACAGCTAATTTTTGAATCCCGCATTAGGTCTATGGGCCTATACCTAAATAATTTGTGAAACACATTTGGTTATAAAAAAAAATTGGAACACATGTACATTTTAACATTCAGGTTTTAAAACCATGTTACATAAAAACAACTCAAACGTTAAACAATTAAATTGGATAAGTAGTACCTATATCAGTCAAAATAATAACGTGACGCGTGCCTTAAGACGCGCGGCGGACGATAAGCCAATATTCGTGAGACACTAAGTAGTTTTTGTTCATACTTGCGAGATTAAATCGCATCTAATCAAGGCTCTATTGTGCACCGCAAGTTATGATTGCAAGTACACGCTTCTAGAGTAACTATCTACTAAAGTTACTACTAAAACTTACGTCATCACACGATAAATTCCTACTTAATATTCCTACTTAATATACCAACTCTGAGTTTCATATCGGTTTTCGAGAGGAAAGCTTATCTTTGGAAAAATCCTAAATCATATTTTGAAAATAACCTTAAATTCGTTTATATAATTTATATTCATTTAGCTGTTAGTGTTATAGTGATTCCCAACATGTTTTTTAAAGCAAATACCTACTTGGATTGGAAAAAATATTCACTTAAATTAAATATTCACTCTCTAGGTGCCTTTCTTCTTTTTAAATGTAAGAAATGTTGTATTTTGTTATGCGTATTTTTTAATTGCCACAAAACGGAATTACAATCCTTCATTCCATCTACTTGTAATTAATCTTGATATAGTAAACCCAACTTAAGACTGAAACGAAAGAGGCGCTGTCGGACGCATTTGACATTCATTTGACCAATCATTGCACACTAGTAACTGACAGATGAATGAACACAACGTACTTATGAATGACTTTTCGTTAGTTCCAATTTTTGCCATTTCAGAGTTAAGTTGGGCGGACTGTACGTTTCCAATCGTCTCGGATCGAAGTCATTTCGGACAGTGAAATGAGTTTTGTTTTTTGTAACACTAATAAAACTCACTGAAAGCCTGAAACAAACTGTATTTTTACAAAAAGTTATCATCTTCCTAATTAAGTTCTATTCGCTTTGTTTGCTCGCAACGTAAAATTACTGTTATTTTTTAATTGTCTGCCGTTAATTCTAATACTTAAAACATATTGGATAGTTTACGTTGAAAGGTAATTCGAATAGTGTCGAATGTAATGAATACGCAGGAAGTTGGTTATGCGAAGCTGGTAACAATGGTGCGAGTCGGATGGCAATCCTACCACCATTTGTATGTTGGTACCAGCGCTACAATCACGTCAGAAATTGTTTAAATCAGATAATTCTTTGAGCGTATTGTAATGTTTTGTCATTGATTCAATCATGTATTCTACAATATATTTATATCATACCTAGTGGCTCTGCGGTTCAATTACGACCACAATCTTCGATCACTAAGTTCTTTATTAGTGGTCGATGACCGTATTCTGGTCAAAATTTGTCATTGGCACTAAACAATATTTTTTTCTGTGTATCGTTATTTATTTATCATCTTGTAAATCTCACGCTCCTATGGTTGTGCGTTAACCTTAAAGTGGGACTTTATTGTTTTCCGCCAATCGGTAGCCCACCTACTAATGTCAAATCATGTTTTTGCCCTTACTTTACTAGAAGTATTTTTATGATGATTAGATAAAATATAATGAGTACACATTTATATGGATTAAATATTTAAAGTATGATAATTATTATTGTCTGCATGCAAATGCATTAACAAAATAGAGATACGTTTACAGCGTACTTTAGTACATAGTATCTCAATGTTTACAGCCATCAATGCAAACACTTGCAAATGAAATTAGGGCAGCTTGGAAACCGTTTGACATGTTAGTTTGTATACTTAAATAAATGAAAAAATGTATTTTCTACTGTAGATAATAACATAAAGTAGAACAAAAATATTATTTTTAACTCCGTGACGATTTTAAAAATAAAACTTCAAGTTCGACGGTTTTAGACAAATTATGATTGTTCCAATTACACACATTAGGTATTACATATTTACATAGGTACCTACTCAGCTCTTAATCGGATATAGTTCAAGATCATGGTGGGGGCAGATCAGATTTTCGAGGCAGAAATAAAAGGTATAACAGGTACCTACTTACTGTACCTATACCTACGGTGTCCCAGGAGATAAATGCCGCTCCCCCCTGTCCCTACCTCCCCCAGTCCCTTCCCGGTTACATTCATGATTAAATTGTTATACTGTGTAACTTATATACCGTGTAAATCATAAAAACAATGTTTTATTTTTAATTTATCTCAAAGCTGGCAACCTCGGCCAGTCAACAGTGTGGTTAAAACGTCAAAACAGCGCCATCTAGTTTTAAGATTACACATTTTAATTACCTTTCATTCAGATCCAAGCAGTTCCAAGTTCACGATGGACCGATTTTCACTACTTCTTGCGTAGTTTAAAATTGAATCTTTAGAACAAAAATATTTATCATTTGTGGACAATGTAAAAAAAAATTGTCGACTTCCTGTTATATCTAGATTTTAATATTTAGGAATGACTTCAAAGCATCACATTAATCACATAGCTAGAATTAGAACTTCGACATGTCCACCGAGAACCGTGGACATGTCGAGTTTGTTGGCCTTCGAGTTAGAATTATATTCGGCACAGTAATCTGTTTAACGAACTGTTATCAGCACCTTTATCTTCACACCTGTGCTGTGTTTACTCATTAGTAAAAGCAACTATCTCAAGAATGTGATATTATCTGATGCTGAGGTGGGTATTGTTCAGTGCCGAATACCAATAAATAGTAATATACACCTACATATCATATTTGTTATGGAACAGTATCTGTCCAAACTAATAATATAAATGCGAAAATAACAGAGATGTGCTATGCTATGCTACGTTACTAAAGGATGCGTTTGAGATCTATCAGTCACATACATTGGCCCGCCTAGAAGCCGCCTGAGGGCTGAATGTGATTGGTGGATGGCAAACGCCTCCTTAGCAACTAAGCATAGCACATCTCTGGTAGAAAGTCACCCTTAATCCTGGGAATAGGTTACCTTGGAACAATTTTAACTGATTTTAACCTACATGAAATTTATTTGAAATACATTTAACACCTAATAAGTAGGTAATAATAATTATAGGTGATATCATAACATGGTTTTTATAATTTTGTCTGTTCGTTTATTTTCATACATGTTTATGGTTTTCTTATTTTAATCGATTAACAAAATCCTAGGAGTGAAGATAAACACTAACAGGAGTACCATCACTTCTAGGCATTTTGGATATAGAAGAAATACACGTAAAAATTGGAATATACATATTATGGACAAAATGGCATAAGCGTCTTAATTGACTGTCTTTAAGGACATTCCCACCACTATATCATATGACGAACGGAAGCCATGTTAAAATCCTGTCACACCGGTCACACGTTGGGCGCCATTGCCACAGTTGCGTCGCAGTAACTAGTACAAATATGTTTCTTGCGTACAAAAGTTTAATTTACTGATGGATTTGATTACTGACTTTTCTCCTATTTTTTGGTAACTAATTTATTGTTTATGACATTCATGTATGTATCTATGCAATGGCCTAAAAGACATACCATGTTCGAGCCTATTTCTGATAGGTACCTAGGTATCAAGGTTCTAGTAATTAACATTTATCATTTTGTTAACGTGATAGTGCCGCGTGATCTCTTTAAGCTCATGCTTCAATACAATGCTCTTTATTGTGCACTAGAGCAAGGAAATTACAATGAAAACAACTTAGAATTTGTACAAAGGCGTATTTGTATCGCTTAAGAGCGATCTCTTCCAGATAACCAGGGGTTAAGAAGTTATAATTTAAGGATAGAAAATTCAAAAAGGCTGGGTATACTAATGACATTTTGAGTAAGAAAGAATGCATCATGTGCTGATGTTCCAAAGAACAAAATATTAATTTGTGAATTTGTGTTGTTAAAATTTTAGTATGTTCTTACCCTGTATGTTATTTTGTCGTTTGTTGTGGACAAAATGATTTTTGTGTCTGGTAATTATAATAAATATTTAATTAAATTATCTACTTAATTGAAATGCTGTGTTACTCCTAGTCAATGAACAAAAGATGAGTTAAAAGCAATGATGCTGATAATAATTTATAATATTAATCTCGATAAATAAAAAATATAATTCAAAAACAAAACACACTGCCATTTTGTACATGTTTCCCTTATGAGTAAACTCTACCCTGGCTTCGGTTCGGGAACCTACATATATTATCTCTGAGTATCCACACCAGCAAATTATTTATTAGGCGTAAACTGATTTTATTTTACTGTTCTGACATTAGCGCATACAGACAGCGATCATTTAAAAATTTATTATAATATGTAAGAATAGATAGCAGGTGTTGATCCATATCGAAGGCATCACTGATGCTTTGTCGGTGAAGTAGGAATAGACAAAAAAGAAAAAAATAATAATAAGTACGTAGTATTATAGTTATTGTTGTTAAATGTTTGCAATTCCAAAGGTAGACTTCAATATCCGCCTGCATTAATTGAATAAATTGAAAGAAAAATGTCAAAGATAGCAGATAAGTCACACGTTAGGTACTAGGCATATAGCTATTGTAGTAAACGAAGGCACTTTCTCGAGCCTATTGTTATCCGCTAGCGTTGGAAAGTATTTCATTAGTTACCGTGCAGAGTAATTATGTTGTCGATGTCATTGTCATTTGCGTTACTAACTGTATGTGATTGGTGTAATATATTCGATTGTAAATCATATGAAGAATCTTTACTTGTTTCATTAAATCATCCCTGTAATATTTAACACTCTGCTATGAATTCTCAGCATGCATGTATTAAGACGTAGGTAATAAAAGTTTCTTGTATGGGAGGTTTCATGTTATTTTAACTGTAAATATTTGTTTTTATACAGCCATAGTAACATTGTAAAAATACTTATTTGTCAATTACGAGGAGAAGTCGCAATTTGCATTATTTATATACGGAACCCAATATAGTATCAAATTATAGCAATAAAACGAACCATTCGTTTCATCCTAACATACTTAGATACTCTATGGAAGTATAATATGTAGGTAGTGTTAATAATATTCCCCTTCAAAATTAATACTGTTAACCTATGAGTGTAGAATATGAGACGAGATTGCGAAAAAAATTTGGTGTAGGTACCTAAATAAAATTATAATGTCATTACATAACATTGTAAAAGTAGATACAGTAAAATACACAGAGAAAATATTTTAAGAAAACAATATCGGTAGCGGTAAACAAACAAAGATATACATATGTATTTCAATCATTTGGTGGATCAGTAGGTAAAGTAGAGCAATATCGTGGTAGATGGTCATTGAGGGTAACCGCGTGTGAATTCACCGCTAGAGGCGCTAGTGAAAAGTGAGGTCTGTCTGTCACTTCTCACTTGTCTGAATGTCACTTGTCACTGTTTATGTATGGGCGGGCTTTGACAGCAGGACCTCACCTCGACGGTGGCGCCAACTGGTGAGCACAAAAACGGTGACCCTCTTTGGTTTTAAATGACCGAGGGTACACTACTTACTGGATAATATGACGATAAAGTAGGTGACTGGATAATATGACGATAAACTAAATGACACAGGAAAGTAATAAGGCAAACTGTTTCATCCTATCCTACTTCCTACTAATATTATAAATGCGAAAGTTTGTAAGGATGTATGTGAGTGAGTGAGTGAGTGTGTGTGTGTGTGTGTTTGTTGCTCTTTCACGCAAAAACTACTGAACGGATTTTCATGAAACTTTGCAGTAATATAGCTTATACATCGGAATAACATAATTTGTTAAAATTTATAGAGATTTTTGAAGGGACTTCCCCGAAGCGAAGCGAGGGCGGATTTACTAGTAAATCTAAACTTAGATTTAGAGTTACTTGTTTAAGAAAAAAAAACGAATTTTACTGTAGTCTTACCGTTTCGTTAGTTTCCCGCAGTAAATTCCTTTGTAGTTTCTGCACCGGATACGTCTGCCGCCACCCAAATAGCCTCACCAACTTATCGGCCACATCCTCACACCGAGGGGCATCCTTCATCGTGTTAGATCTCAATCACTAGATCACTCATCATAGAACGTGCATAACGCAGAGTTTTTCGCCTCGACTAATGTAGGAGACATTGTCTTCGGTCACGATTTTACGATAATTATTACCTATGTTATTGTTTCAACAATTTACACGTTCACAAAACACCATTCTTTACAGTTACACCACTACTGAAAATATTCACTATAAAACTATTAAGCCACAGGTTACTACTACAATAATTGCACAAGTTTTAGATCGAAAAAGAGAGAGAGAAACGGCGTTCTCCTTAATATCACTTTAATATTAATAACGAAGCTCAGACATACGGTATTCGGTAAACATTGACTGTCAATATATTGAGTCCACAAGTGGCACGCTCATTATTGAATGAACAGAATACCGCTTGGAGTGCAGACGTGCAAAAACTATGGAGAAAATTAGCAAATGACGCGGACACCAGCTAGTGTTGTGGCTGCGGCCTCAATTACGTTATCGTTTTATCGTTATCTAGAAATTACAGCCCCTCCTATTGCAACACTGCTTACACTAGACATGGTAGAACAATGCTTATGAGTACTCATCATACATCATTCAATAACCTATTTTGTTAGGTGCTCTACTTTTTGTTTATCTTAAATGGATAGTTAAGTACCGTCTGCGCAAGCAAGTTAGCTAATTAAGCTACAAGACATTTAAAAATTACGCAGTAATTATATGCAACGAAAAATAGTAAATTTTAGATAATTGCTACAGAAGTAGCTTATTGATTTTTTAAGACGAGATGAAAACAATTTCTTCGAAAGCATCACGTAAAGACATAAAGCCGTTTATGATTCTATCTCGCTTCTTGCATTTCTTCACAACAACGATGTAAAAAAAATAATACATCTTCATTTTTTAAACAAAGATTTCTCCTCAGTTCTGAGTGAGTTTGTCTTAAAGCGCTCAATGGGCATATGGGACGAAGAAAGGAAATGTCTTGAGTTTCGCTATTTGTCACCAATACAAACTTGTAGAGCTTGTAGAGTTGTTCAATTGGATACCTTGTAGTAGTAGTACGTAGGTACGATATATGTAGGTGCATCTCATCAGTCACATAAAAAGGAAAAGACAAGTTTTCAGGGGGTGAAAAGTTTCAAGGGGTGAAAAAGCACCTCTTTAGTTTTATTAAACATATTCATTCATATACGAGTATAACGTTGTCAACAGAGAAGAGAATTTCATCTTCATTCATTAGTTACGCACGTAAGTAACTTAGTTGTTTATGCCAATTACTTAAATGGATTTTTTCTGAAGCAAAGCGAGTCCGATACCTTTCAGTAGATAGTATACCTACTTTCTAAAATAACCTCTGCAAAAACTCCCTATCAGATAAGACCTCAAGTATTTTCTAAAGACATCATTGTTTTAAGTAATAAAACTAATGAAGCTAAATTCCTTCGGAGTTGGTAACCTTAGATAGCTGAAGATAATCTTGAACAATCGACGATTAACCGGCGTTGCCTCGGCGTTACTACATCAAGCCATTCATTGCGGGCAAATCCATTGTCAGCTCTTGTATGGAGGTTAGATATCCAAATTATGCTGAATTTACGTGGGATATTTCGTAAATTCAGACTGTTAGATAGGCTTTTACGTTCTGACCATCAGAGTCCATCTTCTGAACTAGGTATTTATTGCTTTTACCTATTCATTAAAAGGATCACTATACGGTTGGATCCTTTCCATTCTTTAGATTTAAGCACTTTCCATTCTTTCCTTTAAAACCCACAAACGGAAATTAAATGTGTACTTAATTAATCATTGATGTAGGTGCCTGTATTAAAGTTAGTTGGTGTAAGTAATTTCTGAATGACTTGAAATATTCACGCATGGGTAGCGGCATCCGTTGTGTTCATGATGGTAGGTACATACCTACCTACAACATTAGATACTTGATTATATCAAGAAATCGTTTATAAATACGTAAACATGATGGCGGAACTACTCTTAACCTGCATTTTATCTCCAAGACACGGTAGTAAACCAGATGTTCAAAATTATGTAGGTATATAAAACATATAAAAAATCGATATGTAGGTAGCCTTAGTATTAAAATCAGATTAGTCACGTTTGTTTACACCGAAAACAACTTTATAAATAAAACATTAGCCTTTTAGTTATACAGCGGAAGAACTTGGTTAATGTGTTTGTCGAATAACAATATAAGCCATGTAATGTAGGAATGTAACAAAAACTGTTGATGTTTCAGAAATCGTCGGTTGGAACTATCGCGGGGTCTCACGATGCTTTCTACTGGAGTCGGGATCGAGGTATCTAGATCGATGTCAGTTAATAAGTTACCATTTCACTGTAGCTAACAATACAGAAGATAATAGCGGCAACTTTATCCCAGTCATCGAGTTATTGTAGTTGTAGCTATAAAATGAACTGAAACATTGCTAGGTAGTAACGCAATGATATTGATAATTTTAAATATGAGAATTCGATAGTTTGCTTATTATTATTATATTCGCTTTATTTTTTGTTCCGATTTTTCTTGAAATAATAATCGCCTGTTAAGTGTGGGTTAAGTCCCTACAGCCGTAACATGACGACACATAGCTAATTGCTTGTAGATCATTGGTTGAAGCATTTTAAAAAGGGAAGCCTGAATACTTAGATAGAACAGATAATCATTAATATGAAAATAAGCATGTGGATAGACAGTCGCCTTTAATTATTATAAAATCAGCATAACGTACTTAAGTAGCATAGTTAGAAAGTTAAGTCATATTGTAATTCATGAACCGAAAAGGGAAAGAAAGTGGACAGACAAGAATGCCATGTATGCCTATGCATCGGACCATAATATAATTTATGGCTAAACATGTAATGTTAGGTTATTTAAAATTGTTGCATTATCCGTCGCAATCGTACAAGAGCGTCGAACTTGCGTGCAGTCACGCAACAGTGGTTGCACAGTGGGACCAGACACTATTCTCTAGCAACAACTTACGATCTTATTTTAACGACCGATCGGAATAAGGTTACAATTAAATGAGAACCAGAAATCTACTGTATCCTTGTTGCAACAAGAGGGAAACCACAATTAACTAGCACTAATGTCTAACCGTCGGAAGATCCGCAAGAAATAGCAGCATAAATACTTGCGGTTCGCGTGTGATTAGACGAATTATAACCTTCACTACCAAGGCGTCTGTTACATTTTCATGCGGGGTTTGCAACTGTGCAAACAGAAATAACTGGCAAACTGGTAAGAGCATAAGCGCGACAATGCCTTCTGCATTCGAGGTTGGTTACTTTGTCGCCACGTTCCTTAGACCGATCACTGACCCTTCATAATTTAAAACTTAACACTGTAACACTGGAGGCTGAATTTGTCAAGAAGTGTCCAGTTTTAATGGTAACGTCACAACACAAAGCATTATCGGATGTAAACAAACAGGAGGCTGCGCGGCGGGCGACTGGCTCGACTTTCTGCGCGTGCGCCGGTCGCGAGCACCGCGGGGCTAGGAGGCAAGGGGGCAGGGGGGCCGGTGGGTCGCCACTGCACTCCCCCCCCCCACTCCCACTGCGAGCCATTGAGTTCGCACATTGTAAACAATCAAGACACCTGCGCTACCACAACTGAAAACCGAAGCAAAGCCGCTAATTTCCTTACTTTGTGTCATGTGGACTTAGTACTGTTGAATGTTGTTGCTCCATAAATGATAACGCGGTTCACTTGAAAGATATCTCTTATTTCATTTCTAAAGGTAGCTATTGACGATACGTCCATTTGGAATGCTTCTAAATGTATGGAGGCAATTCCAAATGGAAATGTTCCATTCAGAAGCTCTCCAAATGGACGCATCGTCAATGGCTACCTTTAACTATAGACATTTACGCTATGTAGTCGTAAAGGAAATCGAAGGATGGTTTAGAAGCCTGGTGCAAGGATTCAATGCATCAAACTGATACTCGTAACATGGTGGATTTCAAACAATATAAGAAATTAAAAGATTGGAAATGAACATAAATTCGCAACCAGTATCTAATTATCTAACTGCTGGCCACGAATCTCCTCTCAAAAGGCGAGGGTACTGGTACAGGCTATCGTCCATCAAAGGGCGGAAAAGCATGCTCTCCACAGCTTTGGGGACAATATGGAAAATTCAAGTGTGTCAAGGTTTCCTTACGATGATTTACTTTAGCAAAGCAAGCAATATTCAATTGTAATACTCATTTTAAAAATGATTCGTGCTTTGTTCAAACCCTCTCCTCCCTATGTGGAAGTCCAATGTAGTAACTACCCACACTCCATCACATAATAGTAACTAACCCTTTATTCTTCTTGCCTGTAATAATTATCAAAATGAATCCTTGGTCAATCGACTGACTTTGAATATGAACATTAATTCTACGATAGCAATTTCGTATCATGCCGGGAATATTTGTAAGCCCCTAGAGAAATTTTGCTCATGTATTCGACGCTGTAGGCGCACGTAAGAAAATTTGAAACTAGTGACAAAATCAGTGTGATTTCGAGTCCGGACCCGTGCTTCACCTAGGCTCTCCACCTGGGCGAAGCACGGGGACTTATAAGGTCCCGTACTCCAACTGATGGCGTTAAGCCGGATTTACATTACGAAATTAGTTGCTTCAAATTAGTTTGATAAAACTAATTTAACCAGTAATTTCACGTGTAAACGTTCAGTTTTACAATGCATGCATTACTTTTGTGACACTGGAGTAGTTTCGAGCTATGCGCATATTTTTTGTAAAACAAATGTCATGCAACTAATTTCATGATGTAAAACGTCGTCTTAGAAATGATTGAATATAAAATAAAAAAAGGTTATCTCGGAAGAAAAGACGTTGGTGGATTCGAGGATGGGTTATTGTAAAACGTTGATTAGCCATTTTTGGCGAGTATTTTGTCTGCTATCCAACAAAAAACCGAACGTCCACTCTGCGCAGGTGCTGTCGCGACACTAGTTTCGCGTCGCATTTACATCATGAAATTAGTTGCATGACATTTGTTTTACAAAAAATATGCGCATAGCACGAAACTACTCCAGTGTCACAAAAGTAATGCATGCATTGTAAAACTGAACGTTTACACGTGAAATTACTGGTTAAATTAGTTTTATCAAACTAATTTGAAGCAACTAATTTCGTAATGTAAATCCGGCTTAACGCCATCAGTTGGAGCACGGGACCTTATAAGTCCCCGTGCTTCACCCAGGTGGAGAGCCTAGGTGAAGCACGGGTCCGGACTCGTGATTTCCAGGAATTTAACGTTTCCAAAATATTTTAACTGTTATTAGAGGTAGCTCCAATTAAAATGGAATGTAGAGGTGCAGGCTTCATTTTAAGTTGTGAACAAAGGCCTATGCTAAACATTTGAATACAGGAAGAAGGACTCTACCTCGGTACTTCTACGCATGCAACTCCTTTTTAATTATATGTGTACTTACAGGGTACCTACACGACATAAGTTTGTTTTAATGTTTGCCAAAGAAAAACAACCCAAGAAATCGGGTTACCCTTGTTTCGTAAAAAACTTTTGATATAATTTTAATAAATCGAACAACGTTTAAGATAATAATCAGTTTGTATAATATCGTTTGACATAATTTTCATTTGATCGAATATTCGTTTTGTGTAATATTGATTGACATAATGTTCATTTGATCGAATATTATTTTATACAATGTTCATTTCATGAAATGTTCAGGTTATAAATGCCCTAAAGTCGGTTCTGGCACTCGCCGGCCGCTGCCGCGGCACGCTCGCTTCGCTCGCTCGGCTCGTGCGATAGTTCGCTCCTCGCTAACCTAATTACTTTAATTAAAATTAGCGCATTTGAACATTCGATCAAACAATATTATTCGAAACAAATGATGATAAGAAATAAAATTATGGCAATCAAATATTCGATCAAATGAATAATTATGTGAAATGACTTTATTCCAACTAAAATTAGTCGAAGCCATTTTCGACGAAAAGTTGTTATACCAAACAAGAGGCACCCCCAAGAAATCATGCTTTATTTATCTCTACATATTATGGTTCTGAAAAATTTGTCAAATCTGCTAAACCAAATCCAAGTTATTAAAACTTATGAAGATAATTTCTTAGATATGTAGATAAGTATTAGTGTAGTTAATAGCCTATGCGCTCTTGCCACGATTATAATAGGTAGTTGACCATAGATTAGGTATTAACCTTCCTAGCCGAATAAGCTAATGGTAGGATAGGTGCTAGGTAAAATAGGTAACAACAGTAGAGTCATAAAGTTTCCAAAAGAAAATCGATTGTTGTAATTTATCTGCATGGTAAGGGGAAAATGTAAATAAATGAATTTTATTCGAATTTCGTTTTTACAAACAGTTTTCGAAAGTCAAACTACGCCATCGCTTCCACAAATCCCTGTTTAAGTACCTACAGCGTGAAAAATGTAGGAGGAATAAAAGTGAAATAATGAAACTGTGGCTCAGGGGTCTCAAAAAATCCAGGGGGTCAATGGCGCGGCGAGAGCGGGTAAGCGTGACGAAGCACCCAGCGGAACGAACCTCTTGGGGTGCACAACTAGTTCCACCGACTTCCGCCGACTACCTGCTCCTGCTGACTCAAGGACGATATAAATCATCAATACACAGACCCTTAAATTGTCATAAAACTTTACATTTATCTTTAAATGGGGCAGCTGAATTTAAATAGTTCAAAATCGTCAAAATCTCATGCATATGCATAGATTGGACTATAAAAAGCCATTAAGTTCCTATCATTGTATGTACCAGTCTTTATTTGCAAAGAATGTAGAGTCAAAGCTATATCGAATGAGCCTCAAGGTGAACAAGCCTCGAAATATAATTGGTTTTTAATTACACTTTTATCATACTTACAATCATTTACTGACATTTTAACATGTTGCAACATTGGAAATGCTGACATGGGAGAAATCAGAAAACTAATAATCGTGAATAGCGCCATCTATGACATCAACCGTTAACTAAGACGACTCCTATTCAGCTAACTCAGTGAGCTCATCAGCTCAAACTCAGACAGTTATATTAGCAGTAGCGGTGTAACCGCGCGTTTGCCTTGTAGAACGCTAATGTCAAAAAACGCGCGTTTATAATGTCATTGGTACCATCACAACATCCACAATGATACAGAATACAGATACTTACCATCATACGTCAACAGTCAACACATTTTAATGTTTCTGCAAAAACGTTGCCGTCGTCTACCACGTTTTCTTTTTAACTGACTTTCTCCACCATATAAAATCAAATTACTATACATACTTATTCACTAATTGCAAATGTATAGGTAAAACCAGAACTCAATAGGTAGTTCACTACGCTACGTCCTACTATATAACTTCAGTGAAAACGAAGTTTCAACGTCTCTACACTAGATGTCACACCCGTCGGCGCCGAGTAAATAAAATGCCTGAGGCGCTAATCGTCTACCTGGCATACTATTCAAAGGGCCATTCCCCTACAGGAGTAGGAACAACAAACGGCATCGACATTTAGCACCTGTTGTTTGACTTATCAGCTGTTTTGTAACCGTCGTTATGCGTTCAATAACGATACAATCGAATGAAAGTTAATAGAGATGCGGGAAAAATCACTATTATGTATCTCAAGTTATCCTAATGATAGTTGATACAAAATTTGGGGACACAGTATGTAGGTAACCGACTAAAATACCATAAACGACCTAGCCACATATTTTGACTAAGATGTAGGTAGAGTTTGTAGGGTTAGGGTATGTAGCGTTTAAAACTTGGCTCTACATGACATTTTATACGTTTCCTCGTGTTTTTTGACAGTGCAAGCCAAATGGTCGCGTTTTGGCAACGTTTTACATAACCCAAAATGTACTGGGATTATATTTTATTTCGTTATACTTCTTAAAACGTGCTGAAAGTCCACTGAACAGATTACCAGGTCAAGCAGTAGAAATTTTTGCGTTATTCATAGTTCATCCTTTTATTATACTATGATAAGTAGCAGTAGGCAGCCTACCAGCAATGAGTCGTAGTATGAGTAACGCTTGATCAAAGCAACCATTATTAGTTAGCTACATACTTATAGGACTCATTCATATTCCTATAATGGCGAAGGGTAAATTGCCGCTGACGATTAGGCCGGATCGTAGTCAAGCGTTTTCCTATACTTATCTTATTATCGTAGTAGGTAACCTAAAATGTATTATTGTATGATCTGGATATACACAAAAAGGTCAAAAATTCAGGATAGCTCTCGTCGTCCTGAAATTTATTTGTTCCAATTTATGACGCGATTAATAAGGGAGCAAAGAACTTAGAGCTAAGACCATGGAGCAAATATAGAGAGGAGACGGCCTAAGCAACTGTGCACTGTAACTCAACTAGGTCCTGACGTCATCACAGTGGGCGTGGCCTTAAGTCAGTCTACTGACGGCACTCACCAAATAAATTTCACTCACACACTCTGTATCAGGGGAAATAAAAATGCATAGGTGCGTAGAGCTAACAATTATTATATCTTGATAGTCATACGTACTGAAATTCGTCCTACATTAATTCCTAAAGAATTTTTACCATCAAAATATTATTTTTCTAGTTTTTATAATCATTTTGTAAACAGCGCCATCTATCGACAACTATTTACAACAACAAAAACACGGCCGTATTTAGAATCCATCTAGTGTGAGATAGTTGAACTACGTAGTAAAGTCGATATAGAACGAAGCGAGTAGTTTTGCTATTGACCGTTACATGAAATGGGCGGGATCTTGTTAGATCCCGCCCATTTCTTTATCCCCCTCGCCCCGCAAATCGTCACGCGATCTTTCATAGAAAAATATACATACAACGTCTCCTCTCTATATTTGCTCCATGGCTAAGACACCTTTACCGTTATTGCTGCTTTTTTCGCATAAGATAAACCCTTCAAAGTCACAAAGAATGCAATTTGTAGGCTGTAGGTCCGAGAATTACAGTTTTGAAATAATGCATCCACTTAAGCCAGACGCCACCAGGAAACCTATCAACTGCTCGCCTAGTTGTATACCGGAGCTGCTATCGGGAAGTCGTCAGACCTTTTATGGGATTACTCTAACTACAAGTACAGACTACAAAATGCCAGACACAATTGACTGTATTACGCAATCAGTTTTAGCAACTATTATGGGCCCTCAAGGACTATTTTCGCTAAAGCCTCGGTACAAAGCCAGCACAACTAGTGGGTTGTTGTTCTCAGCTGGTATTTTATCGATCTCGGAGGTATTTTACGCTCACTTGCTATTTACATAAATTGCTATGCAAGGCTTTTAAACTGGATCTAAATGTGTAACTAGGTGTATTGACCTACAATTTCAATTTGTCTACGAGCAATCGGTAACCGTCGTGCTTAAATAGTAATTAATACTATGCACATTACTTAAGAGTAAGGAAAATGGGTAATACTAATAACAATAACAAACTTAATGTAGAGTATGTAGTGCCTACCTACATAGTAATGAGTAGGTAAATGAGTAATGCGACAATTCGAGTGTTTTTGTAACCGAACCAGTAGGTAGGTAATTAATAATTTTTTAAATTTATTACCGTAAAATGACCTTAGGTCTTTATGTTTACTGTGTTAATATTTTTGATGAATACTACATTTAATAATAACCCAAAAATTTCTCAATGCTATGTAGCATTGCATAGCATAGCAAGCTCCAAAGTCGATAATTTCTCAATTGATGTTAGGTCAGTTATTAGTGTTCCCTTAAAAAAGTCGCTGTAAAGATTTTTTTTCTCATTTTTTTCTTGATTGACAACACATTATTACTAAAATGCTAATGCTAAAGGCATGTTATTGGACTAATGTCCTATAAGTACTTGAGCCGCGTGAATATGGAATAATAATTTTCTGCTAAAAACAATTTGCGATTTTTTTTATTCTGGCCGTCAAACTTAAATTAACCTTATTGCAACGGGTGGAAAGCTGGTATTTGTGCGGGTTTCTATCAACGAATTCCATATCAAACGATACTCCGTTCGCGCTTGCTCATATCGTATGCTCGTTAGTTAGTTAGGCAATTACTTTAAAAAAAGAAAATGTAAACGACCGGTACTCCCTAAACCTGTATGCGGCAGGAAACACAGTAGTACGCTATACATCCTGTCGGTGTGGTAGGTTGTACGGTGGACGGTGATCGTGTGTCATCGCGTCATGCTCTATAAACAGCCTCTGTCCAACGGACGAATTATGTTAATATCTTTGTATATTAAAATAATTAATTTAAATATTGTTAATAGTATATCGTTTCCCAACTTTACAAAAAATCGACTTCAACGTCGACAAATGATAAAATAATTAAGTATTCCCTTTTTTTAAATCGATTGAAAAATATTATTGGGTACCTACGTAATTAAACTAACATACCTACATCGGTTTATTATGATTTCATAATTATTGAGGAAAGTCCCATCCCTGCTTTTTTATATTCTATAGTCATTTAAGTCATTGTGTGACATAAAGTGTGGCTGCTGGGCGTTATATACCCAAATCCAGAAATAATATCCGGAAGTCTAATTTGAGAAGATGCGCACATAATTAAAATTGCTTGAGCTTGAACACAAGCCTTCTTTTTCCACAATAAAAAATCAATGAACAAAGACCATCCGACTCTACTGACATTGTTCCCATAATGTGTATTGATTCCGCCAACCTTAGGTTAATTATGTTGTTCATATCATGCTATCGAACTACACGATACTAATGGAAATTGAATTATTATAGTCTGCGCTACTCCGGAACAATAGCGATCTCTTTAATTGAACGAACCCGATGATCACCCTGAACTTGTAAACGCGGAGTTTTCACACCACAAGGTATTGTAATAATGAGAAAGCTATTGATCGTCATGCTGTGATAATTCAGTGTCATATTTAGCATCACAATTAATAATTGTCCCACTCCTGGGCTGAGGACTATGACGGATTGCAAGTAGGGTTGCTAAATTGCCGGGAAATCCGGGATTGTCCCGGAATATTGCATCCTGTCCAGTGTCCAGTTATTACAGACTTAGGGCCAATTCACACATATCAGTGAAGTCACCGTTCCGTCACAGTGTTCGATCAGTTCAGTATCAGTGCTTCAGTGTTGCGTCAGTGATTCAATTCATACATATCAGTAGTCAGTTCACGGAGCTTCAGTGAAAACGTGTTCGTGTTCACAGTTTTTCTGTAGTTTATTTAGTATCAGCATTGCACCCGTGCGAAGCCGGGGCGGGTCACTAGTAATAATATAATAAACAAATGCATAGAATAACAAGCCGATAAATAAAGTATCTATGCGAACGTTACTTACCATCTAATTTTAATTGTGCTCCTATTTTGTTCCACAAATTGGATTTGTATTTTGAATCCATGTACTTTACATGAGACAAATCATAGAAAACCTTATTTTCACGAACCAATTCTATCAGTCGCTCGTCCATTTTTCGTCGGCGTCCGTGATCCGACAAAAAATATCGTCGTCAACAATAGCGTCCGTGATTGCCGCTGTCGGCACTGACACTGAGAGCACTGCGTCGTCACTGACACTGACAAGTGGGGATGCGTTCATAGAGAATGTATGAAAGAATATTTTGCACTGTGCCGGTACTGTGACGGAACGGTGACTTCACTGATATGTGTGAATCGGCCCTTACAGTTCACAGTTGCTTTCGTTTTAACAAGTGAATTAACGAATGGTTAGTAGATATTAAATTAAGATTGAGATATTTTATCTTCCTCATTATTATATCCCGAAAACTATGCCCAATGATATACCTGGTAACACTAAATACGAGCGATTAACCTATATCACATACCTGGAGCTCCTTTCCATGTATGATGTATGAATTGGCTTGGCAAATGGTATACCGAAGTTCAAAACATAGTTTTTTCTAACAAATGTGGTAGTAGTGTACTTACTAATTACCAATATTTTGCTTTTATTTTATTTTTATGTTAGTGAAATTTAATTGTTTATTTTGTGACGTGCAAGTTTCTATCAACGGAATAACCAAGAAAATACTGTATTGACTAAATGTTGAAGTTTTTAGCAACTATGTTGCCCCTACAAAAAAATAGGTAGCCGGGTTTCACTCTACCACTAAGCCTCCATTTGAATTAAGGCACCATGAGTCGCTTGCGTGCCATGAAATTAGATAAGTATTACAAAATATTCCATTTCGAATGCTAACGGAACATAGATACTGCCTTCGGGATTAAACTGAAAGGTACAAAGTTCAGCGACCCCCGAAAAATGGAACCGGATGACATGACCTCGTCCTCGTCTTTTGTGATTGTTTGCAAATAATTATTGTTAAACTGGTTTCAATAAATTATAAGCAAAGATTAATAAACATAACTTTCATTACATTTGAGCATAAAAATTCTAAAGTAAAGAAATAATGCCCAAGTAATTTGAATGTTTTTGTATACTTAACTGCAACGATTACCAAACAATCCGCTCATTTATCGACATTTATGATTAATATTTTATTACCATTTTGTTTAAATGTTATTATTATAATGCTTCAATATTTATAATACCTACTCTTTGCGACTGTTATTTAGGTAAAATTATTCAACCTTATTTACCAAAAAACATTATAATAGAAGACATAGAAGTAAAATAGAGTCCTTATTCAGAGACCATCAAAGATTGGTCTTTAACTAACTCTGCGTTGATGTCAGCTGTATTATTAAAATGCAATCAAACCAAAATTACCATTCAAAAACCGCAAAGTGAAATCATAATTATCTACATAAGTAATATGTATCGAAACGTTGTAACAAAACGGTCAAAAATGACTCAACTTTCTTTTGAGTTCGCCACTTCAGTTGCGTGACTCGTCTACTGGTCAATAGAAATCGTAGAAAGAAAGACATAAAACCAATTAATTTCAAATTGCAGTATTAGAAAGATAAGGGCTGAAGCTCAAGTGGTCTTGGATGAGCAGAACAAAAAAGCCTGATATTTTTAAACTCGTTACATTATTGCTATTTGGTGAAATCAAATTTTCCACCATCCACCACCACCATCATTATTGCAACCCTTGATTACTGTACTGCTGATCTAATTGAAACATTAGAGTAACAAAAAAACAAGTAGAGTAGGGACTGTAAACCCATTACAACGGACGGACAGCCCAACATTGGCGACCTGTTATTTTTTGTGTAATCACCATGTAAGTGTTACTGTAATTGAGAGTAATTGTATCTAATAAAGAAAAAAATCCTTACTTCTTCCGAAACCATTCACAATAACGACTTGTTTGAGCAATAGCGTAGTTATCTTTCGAAAAGTGTGCGTTCATCGAATAAAATTTCATTGCACTTGATTACAAACCCCACTGTTCGCCAACGAAACTCTGTCTCATCCCCGTTTTGGAGTAATTTATTGATCGCAACGTAAACATAGCAATCGTGAATCGTGACGTTATGCGTGGACATGATCGATTACGTAATTAGGTTAACCATATAAAAAAACCGGCCAAGTGCGAGTCGAACTCGCGCACGAAGAGTTCCGTACCATTATGTGTATAAAAACGCCAAAAAAATCTGGTCTGTTGTATGAAAACCTCACTTAAATATTTGTTTTATTGTAGCCACATATTAGCCACAACGCCATCTCTTGGACCGAAAGGCCCACTTAAATATTTATTTTATTCTGTTTTTTAGTATTTGTAGTAGCGGCAACAGAAATACATCATCTATGAAAATTTTAACTGTGTAACTATTAGGGTTCATGAGATACAGCCTGGTGACAGACGGACGGACAGACAGCGGAGGCTCAGTAATAGGGTCCCGTTTTACCCTTTGGGTACGGAACCCTAAAAACTGACCGAAACCAAGCGGTTCGAGCGAGTTCGGAAAATTGTAGCGACAAACTCGTACAAGTAAGACCACTTTCGTTAGTCGGTTGGAACGGAAAACTGGTGCCGCCGGAAAGTGGGTAATGGTACCGTCTGATGGTTTATCATGTGAATTATTTAGCGGGGTGGCCAGCGGAGGGTGACGCCCCGTGGGAGAAACTGAGAGTGAATCGTGTAACAGGTCGGGATACTTCTATCACTTCCTTTATAGTTATTGTTTGGAGTACGAGAACGTAACAATTTTCATTACAATTATTTTAATTATTATATTTGTTCCAATCTATCTGTTTTATACATTTAAGTAAGTGCATTTTATATTTCAGCGGTGTAACTAACAGCGTATAGGTAGCTCAAAATATCTTCCAATGGTCTGTTAGGTACAATCAACATACTTCTCTGATCGAAGATGATGACGATGTTTATTACAAAATGAATTAGAAAATCTTTCAAATTCAAATTCAAATTCAAATCTTTATTTTTTCGAAGTAGGTTTTTACAAACTCATTTCGAAAGTCAAGTTACGCCATCGCTTCAACAAATCCCTACGATGAGTGGTCTTGGGAGAAGAAGCGGCAAGAAACTCCCAAGGAGTCTCTTTTTTCTCTTTCACCACTCACAGTACAGGTATCACTTACTACTAATTATGGCTAAACACAAAAAAAAAAAAAACTAATTCTAGTCTAAGTGGAACCGGTCGCGGCATTATCACACCCAGGCACCCTTATCATTAACATATTCATCTATAGTATAATATCCTTTACTAACAAGTTGTGATTTTACACGTCGCTTGAACGTTTCAATAGGTAAATCACGTATCTTTTTGGGTATCTTATTGTAAAATTTAACACCAAGCCCCATAAAAGATCGCTGCACCTTACGCAGGCGAAATGAAGACGTAACCAAATTGTGTCTCCTTCTCGTTAGATGATTATGCGTATCACTGTTGACTTTATATGTGCCTAAATTTTCTCTTACGTATAACAAGTTACTATAAATATACTGTGAGGCTACAGTTAATATGCCTATTTCTTTAAACTTTTCCCGCAGAGAAACGCGCGTTTTCAACCTATAAATAGCCCTAACCGCTCGTTTTTGCAGTACAAATATGGAGTCTATGTCAGCTGCTTTGCCCCACATTACAATGCCGTAAGACAAAAGACTTTGAAAATAGGCAAAATAGACAAGTCTAGCAGTTTCCACGTCAGTAAACTGCCTTATCTTTCTAATTGCATATACCGCTCTACTTAGTTTAGCTGATAGTGCTGATATATGAGAGCCCCACTGAAGTGACTGAGTCCAAAGTGACACCCAGGAAAACTGTGGACTGTTCCATTATTAAATTTTCATTATTTAATTTAAGAGTTTTCTCAATTTTTTGGACATTTGGGAGGATAAATTCTACACATTTTGTTTTTTTAGTATTTAAAAGTAAGTTATTTGTAGTAAACCAATGAAATAAGCGTGACAGAGCACTGTTTACGTCGTCAAAGTTTGTCTTATTTCTATTTGTCTTAAATATAAGTGATGTGTCATCAGCAAACAGTACGATGTCCGCATGGTTTTTAATGTAATATGGCAAATCATTTATGTATACAAGAAAAAGGAAGGGACCTAGAATTGAGCCTTGAGGAACACCCAGAATACACTTTGATCCCGTCGATTTGACATCATTAATGCTAACACATTGAGTCCTATCCTTTATGTAAGATGCGATCAAGTTAAGCGAAGTATTCTTGATGCCATAGTGATTAAGCTTAATTAATAGGGTTTCATGCTCTACACAATCAAACGCTTTCGATAAATCACAAAAGACACCTATAGCGTTTTGAGAAGTCTCCCAGGCTTCAAAGATGTGTTTCAGAAGCCTGGTACCTGCCTCAGTAGTACTACGGCCCTTAGTGAAACCATATTGTTCAGGGTGAAGTATGTTATGGGCGTTAAAATGGTTGAGCATTTGATTTAATAAAATCTTTTCAAAGACCTTACTAAGAGTTGGCAAAATAGACACAGGTCTGTAATTATTCAAGTCTGTTTTATTACCAGATTTAAAAATGGTAAAACTTTTACAACTCATTAACAATTATAATACTATAACTATAAATTCAAGTGTCTCTGCATATCTACGAAATCCGAACAATACAAACCAACATGCATATAAGCATTAAATTCGATTAAAAGCAACTCCCCACTCCACTAACTCTCGTACGTAACTCCACTGTAGTAAGGCGCCCCTGACCCGCGAACCGCTAAACTTCGCGAGAGATAGAGCAAGGTAGAGCACTTAAATCTCATTTAAATGAATTCAGCATACCAACATGTGGTTCACGGTGAAATGTTTCAACCGTTTATGGACTCTTCCGGTCAATTTGAAGTGGACTAGAAAAAATAGCTTAAGTGATTCAAACTTCGTGTCAGATTCCGTCTCCTCTGATGAAGATAAGTTTTGGATCTTAACCTCTTATTTTAAAATCACCATCACTTTGAAGATGAAAAACTGGCATAAAAAAAACCTAGTACAATACATGAAAAAAGAACAATAAATCCTGAGACACCCGTTATATTATTTAAGGTGTGC
The DNA here is from genome assembly GCA_905404135.1 of Hesperia comma. Classification (NCBI taxonomy): domain Eukaryota; kingdom Metazoa; phylum Arthropoda; class Insecta; order Lepidoptera; family Hesperiidae; genus Hesperia; species Hesperia comma. The sequence goes on from FR990018.1 coordinate 7,676,457, forward strand.
CAATCTGAAATTCCACACAAAAGCAACGTAAAGTAAATGACACAGCTTTCAAAGGTTTTTATTATTACTATGTGATTTTCTGGACATGGGAAAACCGTGTCCCCTTAAGGCAACTGTTTTTAAAGTTACAAAGATTTCAAAGTTACAGTAAGTACCTACACTATACCTATAAAATGAAAAACCAGTACAGTACACACCCGCATATTCAGTAATATTGATTTATTGATGCACGGTAAATTGAACACCTTCATGTTTATGCAATCGGACAACCAAACTGTGCCACGCTGTACATTACCGATAACACAAAAATCAATAAACATTGCTAAAGCGGAATTATAAAAAGATAATGAAGCCATTGAGTTGACCCGGCTACTCGTGAGTAAAGAAAGGGTCCCACGGACCGGTTCCTTGATTAAATAGCTTTCTTGTTCCCGTTGATAATTTAGATGGTGATAGCGTATTAAGCTTCACGAGTCGACAACCGCCTTCAGAGTTCTTGTTGCGTACTAACATTATTAACGTTATACAATTATTATAATTACGTACAATAGTTGGTTATTAATTTTCTTATGGACCTGATGGATTTTCTTAAAGTAAGTACACAATAATATAAGTATTTACTGAACCTTTAAATTTCATAAAATAATCCTTTATTATTCTTTATTCAAAACTTATACTCTTAGATAGAGTGACTCTGAGTCTACATTGAGAGTTCCCAAAAGATCCCAATAGCATTTCTCAACAAACATATGTGACAAATTGTTTTTGTATTGTGAGTCTTTGCCACGTGCTAAATGTGTGTTTCCGTTTATGTGTTCATATTTAATGCGTGCTATGAAGTTTTATACAAAAGAGCTCTGACAATACGAGTGTGTGAACTTATCACAACAATCCACGTGGTGTAACTTGGTCCTCAACTACTGCTCACTCGAGTGGCGATGGAGACTACCAGACAATGCGTAGGTCGTGAACTGTGGCGCGCCTAGGGTTGCCAACTTTTCGAATAGATCCGGACATGGCCGGAATTTTTTAATTCTATCCGACTATTTAATTCGTTTATATACAAAAATGTAAATACATTTCACATTCCAATTTTTTTAATATACTACCTGTTGCTCGCGTTTTTATTCGTCAACCGGTCTTCGATATTTTGTGATGAGTGAGTGACCTTTCGCTTTTATATATTTAGATGACCTTTTATCGGTGTCACCCAAAAGACAATCGATTTGTAAAATAACTTTTAATTGACACACACTCATTTTAGGTAAAAAATTATATTTTTGGAAAACGAGTACTTATCTAGTATTATAAAATCCAACTAATTGCTCAACTTTAATATTGGGTTATAATATTACCTAAGTTAACCCTAAGCGAACAAAACCCTGTGCCCACCGGCCGCCATGTCGCCGGCTACCAGTGCTTTGTTCCACAGCCAACATTTCCAAAACAATACGTCGCCATGTTTATATTATGCACGTGTTATCCGTGCCACTGAGCGAATGAAATCGAACTACGAGTGGGTCACACACAACATAAACCCTTTTTTCGCGCACACCTGTCAAGTTCTTGTTTTTACGTCGATCAACGTTTGATCACAAAAATGTCTCGGTAAGCGTAGGGTTAATATCAATTTCACGAATGTTAGGCCTTAATTTTACATGTTGTTGTCTTACATGATGTTCTTTAAAGAACATTAAAATTAGAATTAAATTAAATTTATTAGTAATCCTATTTAAAAACAAAGAGGTGGTTGCCATTACTAAGTATTAAATTCTTTTTGACTAACTAGACTACAAGTTGTAGTTTTGATAATCTCAAGAGATAGGGAAAATGAAGGCCGAATGGAATGGATATTTATAAATAGACTCTAGACATATATCTACATATTTAAGGGAATCTAAACTAACTTTCGGCAAACAACGCACCTTTATGAGTCAGTTTTCCTTAATACTAATAAGAGTCAATCCCAACAAATAAATGGTTTGCTATTTATAGTAGGTAAATCATATTGCAACTCATCAGTAGGTACTCAGGAAGGAAACTTAGGAAACAAATAATCACAGACATGAATTACGATGACTTCCAGTATCGAATAGCTAAGTTTCTATTGCGATTTACCCAATCATTACCGAAATAAGTTTCCAATCTAAATAATTAGGAAATTGCTCTTCGATAGATTTGATTTCAAAGGCCTTAATTTAAATAACAGCGGGAAGTCGTAAACTCGATTGATTCGTCAAAAATTGTAAAGCATAACTATGGTCGTAGCATTATTCATGGGAATCGAATCCGTGACCTTTCGTTTTAATAAGCTGGGTCATTATCATTTAAGCGGTTCAGTCAATAATAAATATACTATGTGTTTTATATTTACCTACCTTTTCTTATAACTTAGCCGGCAGAGATCCTAAAGTGAGTTAAAAATGTATCAAAAATTGTTCTAATAGTTAGTTAGGTACTTAGTTTATTTATAAGATGGGTGGATATTAGATGGTTTAAGATTATAATATTAGGTTAAGTAATATAAAGGTTAGGTTTAAGAAAGGTTATAAATATTAGGCTCTAGATTACGTATCATAATTTCAAGGCGTCCTAGTGTTTAATCCTGCGATTGTTTGCCCACGCAGGACGAACGGCCTCGAACAAATGGCATTTGCGCCACGTCCCGCCCACACACCGTGCAATTGACAGTTGATAATAACGGTTAATCGTTTGTGGTGGTAAATTGTTGACCCGACCATCACGATGATACAATGATACAGAATGACAGTTACAAAATTAACATTAGAATAGTTGACCTATTCCGATCCAATACCAAAAAACTAATACCATTGGTATTAGTTTATTACCCCAGTGAATTTCTATTCCGAACGAATACCAGTCATAAACGAATCCCAAAATTATTAAAATGGTATGAAGGTACAGTCAGTAATAAAAATGCTGTGAAATGTGATATTAAGTAAGAAATGTATATTTCAATCAAAATCAGTCTTATTAAACATGTTCAAGTGTAGTAACAAATAATTGCACAAATATCTAAAGAATAAAAATAAAGTTTTTCCAACAAATCACTAAGTAGGCATAATTTTCAACTTTAAAATAGGAAATAAAAACTATCACAAAAAATTAAAATTACAGTTAAATACTTACAAGAATAATTATATGTATAGTAAAAATTTCAATCAACAACGATTCGTATAAAAACAGACCTTATTTTATTGTCTTAACGTTCATTAAGCAAAATATCAAAACGCTAAAGGGGCTTCGTTTGCTCAACCCTTGACTGTGATTGGTTGGTTTGGATTTTTAAACAATAGGAACGAGCTCATCTTTTTTGCAGGTAAAAAAAATTGGCAAGTGATTCTTCATAAGTAAAAATGTGTGTATAAAAATTTAGGATTGAATTACGATCATTATAATAAATTATTAAATAGCAAAAGAAACGTTTTCTTTGACTGTACTAAGAGTTATGTTTTGGTATTCGTTCGGAATAGATTAGGTACTTCTTTTGAATGGTATTCGTTCGGAATAAAAATTCACTGGGATAATAAACTAATACCAAATGGTATTAGTTTTTTGGTATTAGATCGGAATAGGCCGAATAGTTGATAAGAAGTATGATTTAGATGTTTTTTTTTGTAAATAAATCTGCAATATTCAGAACTCCTTAGAAAAAAAAGAAAATTACTATGACGCACTAAGTAGATTAAACATTAGGTGTTCTGGCAAGTCCTTATAAATTCAGGATAAAATCAAACGTTTTAAACACGTCATAAGAGCACTCTTACACCTTTGACTGAAAATATTTAATGAAATGTGATGCTCCATGCCTACTAAGCAAGTGTTCAACATTTCCCATAAAATTTAAATGCCATGCGGGACTCTCAGACGTTTTTCGCCTTAGAAATAGATGCGGGCCCATAGAAACCAGTATTGTCTTGTTCAATACGAATTTAATGAAGATGCTTCTCATATTTTTAAGCCATGATCCTGAGAAATTCTATAAATAGGCGTACAATAAACTCATGGTGAACGACTAGAATGAATAAGAGCGCTCGGCTCGAAGCTATTCGGGACAATTTTTATAGCGAGGCTAGGAACGGATCTACGATTCTGTAAAAGGATCGCAGGTAGCATTCCACAGAGTGGGGCAAGTCGTCCCAGTAATTGCCTCGGACAAAAACCACGCCTCGAGACGAGAGACACTAAGCATCCGGACCGATTGTGGCCATTACTCTGCGATATTCCGAGACAAGCCAGGGTGAGATTAAACATGGTCTTAGCTATTTGTGTTAAGTATATCCCCCTTTTACTTTGTTGGGACGGGCAACGGTAAGGTAAAATATTTTAGTGAAGATAATGCAACGGAAACTGGCAATAGTAGTCGAACAATGAAGAGGTGAGGTTCATTGAATACCTACTTGAATAACCCATTATTGTAGATCTCATGATTAATCAAGCATTAGTAAGGAAATCAATTTGTTTAATAAGAAATATGAAATTTGAATTATAAAATAATAATAAGCGCTTACATGCTCCTAAGCAAAAAATAGACGCAAGAGAGAAAGAGGAAGCCCAAGAGAAAGGCAAAAAATTGTTAATGGCGGTAAATATGTACTCTACCTGGATTCAATTTTATGTAGACTACCTGCGTGTAACAGGTAGACAGGTAGGAAACCTTTGTCGGTAACAGATGTAACAGTTTTTGTTATTGTTTATGTAATCTTGAAATCATCTCTAGATTTTAACGTCAAATTCGGGCTACTTAATAAGTTTAAGCACTAAAATCTTGACTCTTGACAGAATTTATGATGAACAAAATTGACGACTCCTTGAGCTCTTGACGGAATTTATTTATGAATTTTATTTTATTTATTAGTATTCCTTTGTTATGTGTATAATAGCGACGAAAGTAAGTCAAAACTGTAACTTTAATTTAATCTCTTATTTCCTGAGCTGCACTCACAATTTATCCAATCTTCAACACTCAATTACGAAAAGTTTTTTGGAACGAATTTCCTTATGGCAGGCTTGGAGGAGATAGGGATTTTGATGCGCGACCGAACTGAAAAAAATGTGATAGTAAAACCGTAAGAAAGTGTGCGTGGAATAAAATCGTTAAATGAGACGTGCGCAGGCGCGACAGTCGTATACACAAGCGGGTATTATTTATTATTTGGTCTGAGTTGGAACTTAAGTTGGAATTAGAACCATAATAAGGCAATTTGCTTACAATCGAAACTTTTTCGTGTTTTCTCTGCACTAAATAAAAATTACGTTATCGGACAAACGTCACATAAATTGTTTGATAAGCGTGAGGTTTATCCGCTGGGTTTATCACTTTCAATTCGAAATGAATTGCAAGCCGCGTGGTCGGTGTGAACGGCCTTCAACACATAAACAGAAATACTTTGGTAAGTTTAGGAAGCATTTTATCACGAACAATAATGGTTTTGAGGCGTTAGTCCACTGTCCTGAGTGTCAAAAAGGTGACACACATCACACAGCCGAATCTCGGGATAGTAGGCATTGCATGTCCTATAATTTTGATATTATTTAGGTTGTCATAAAATTATCTTATCGATGATATTGGAAGGGATAGTATTTTGTATGTTTTCATCATACAAATTAAAGATTTAATTTTATAAAGTGCGCTAATAGTTTTATACGAATGCAAACAATTAAATCAAATAAATAAGTATCGATAAAACATTACAGTGTTAGTAAGTTTTTCAATTGGTTTATATCGTGTAAAGGAATTATTGAACAGATCCACGAACCTTAGGTTCTTACTGTATTTAGCCTAACCCGTAGGCTAAACCTACTCAAATTAGGTTTACCTAATCTAAAACTACTTCTTTGAACACGTAAATCATAAAAAACGAATCGCAATAAAAGATTAATAAGTTGAATAAACCGTTGTGGAAAATTTAGTGCTACAAAAATAAAATTATTAAAGTGTCTATGACGTGTCACAAAATTAAAGATCCGTGTGCAATTTAAAAGTCAATCTAAAGTAGATCAGTATACAGTTTAGGATAACACTATCCTTATATGTAAATGTAAGTAAGATTATCCCACTACCTACCAATCTACCAAACCTTCATATCGATAGTCTTATTACAGTCACAATTGTTTAGTTTTTATTTACAGTCCTACAGTAAAACCAGTTTTTAAACTCACAAAAACCTACCTCTTATGTTAATTGACAAAATCGTGTGACTTTTGTGATGGTAACATCGAAGCGTCTCTTAAGTTTTAACGAGAGTTTATTTGTTTACTTTATAATGTGCGATTTCATTTTATAAAAATATACAAATAATAGATTTCGCGGTTCTCAAGAATTTTACCTTCATACATAATTTATTAACGTGAACATTTTATTTTATTTTCACCTTTACTTAACGTCAATCCCGTTCGCACCTTATTTGTTTTCTTTGGAACTTTTTGTTACCACCAGCGAGACCAACCCCGATTACATTAATTGTTAAAGTTACATCACTTATCGCAAAAACAAAAGTTCAAAACTACCTCTTTCGCGTATTTTATTACCCGTTTCGTAAGTTGAGTCAGAGCTATACACGAATTGGAACCATCGATCAAACAGTCGTTGTGTTGTATCATGTAGGTAACCGTGAACAAAGTTAAGCTATTAAGCATTTAAGCATTTTACCATCAACTTCGAAGAAACATAATACCTACATCGCTGTCTTTACAAATATTGCACACTCTATTAGGTACTCGTAGTTATACATTTTATTACACTTTATAACAACCATAATACTTGCAACCTATCATTCCTTCGTTATGTTTATGTATGTTTGATTTGTTTTACGGTATATAATATAACACACATGGAGTTCATAGGAGGTTACGTGATATGTGTTTTATATTGCGAAGTTAATTGTAATTTGTATGTTAACAGCGCGGCCTCTTTGAGTACCTACCTAACTGGCGAGTGACTCAACAAATCAAGTAAAGCTTCCATTAGAGACTACTTCTTTCAAATTGGAGAAAGGTCATCTTTTGTGACGATATTAAAAAGATTTGGTTGTAATATAATCGTCATTATCATATCTTCACCAATCCGCATTGGAGCAGCGTGGTGGAGTATGCTCTAGGCCTCCTCAGTATTGAGGAGAGACCCGTGCTCAGTAGTGGGCCATTAGTGGGTTGTAGTTGTAGCTTAGCTGCTTAACTAGGTACCTACACGCTGACTTGTACAGTGCAGATTGATGGACATTGCACGCCTTTGAGAAGAATAAAGAATTCGCAACTTTATTAGATTTTAATGTACTAGTATAATTTGATTGTGTAGGATTCAGTTCCAGGCTTTCTCTTTTTAGGAGTAGGTACAATTTCAAACCCCTTGGCTGTCACTAATTACCTACTTATAAAAAATGGTAAAAAATCATATAAGTTCATACGAAAACACCCACCGGAAAGCTTATAAAAACAAAATGTATCAAAAATAGTGACTCGAATAAATTATTTCAGTAATGATATCTAATGCTAGAGAGAGTTATATATAAGAGATACTGGCAACCTACTCTTGATCAAGTGCAATGCCAATGGTAATGTTGTTCTACCTACTCGTAATACACCACTCAGCGCTGCGCATACTAAATAGATAAATGCAAATGAGGCTTTAATAAATATTTACAATGTGATTATTTGAATACGCTTGTATCGCAAGGACACAATGGCGGTATGAAATCATTGGAAACAACTCAAAATTAGTTGTTCCAAAGTTTAAGCCGAAAATATAGCGTGAGAAACAAATTATACGCACCTTACATAGAAATACGCAAGTTGAATAAGCAGGCTAGCATGTTTGGGTATAGAATGTGATAAACTTGATTACGAAGTGGTAACTTATATCTCAGTCGCCGAGAGTATGGAATTCTTCCTTCCCGCTAAAAGCAAAGTTACCTATGCTCATAGTTTAATTTAGCTTGTTAGTAAAATTTACTTCCGGCATTTTAAGTTCTCGTTGCCAATCTGCAATGAACCTAAATCACACGATCGGAAAACTGGCATTTGTGTGGGATGCTATTAAAATTAATTCCATATCCAACGCGAACGCAATATATGTAGATTAGAACGTCGTTCATCGATCTTCTTCACGAAGGACCTAGATTGCACGCAACTTAAATTTAAAATAAGTAAATCGTGAGCGTTAATGATATGTTGTCCAATTTGTCCATGCCGTCCGCACGACCCACGAATGTCTAGAGCAGGTTATTTTCTATGAAGGAAAACAATGTAGAGACTTGTCTGCTTGAGCCTCATTTAATACCATAAATGATAAAATACGCTGAAATAAATGATCATTTTTTACGTATAACTCACAGCTTACCTCACATTTAATTTTATCGGATTCGCCCATTCGCCCGGCGACTAGCTTCGAATTCGAACCTATTTAAACACTCACTAATCAATATCATGCAATGTCAAATGAATAATTATTATGTTTCAAAAAATTAGGGTAGATAGCTGGGGGACTTCTCGGTGGTCATACTGGCTGTTACTTTATCCTACATTTTCACAAAAGGAGGTTACAAAATTACTATTTAGTACGTTTTTCCAAAAAAAATCTAATCGTGGAAGGAAAGCATTTCTTAGTCTGTAAAATAATATTGACAAAAATGGACATCACATCTACTAAATAAAATCCGTTGTATCTCATTTTGGTAGTGAACAGCGTAGGTACCTACAGTAACTTAATTACTTGCGCAATTTATAAGGTTTGCTATTCGTGTAGAGTCTGTAGAGGATTAATAATCGTCGCAACTCGCACGTAGAGGTAATCCGGCCATAACCGTCCGCGCACTCGTTGAGATCTAATTTCTACTGATAACGTTAGTGGAACCCGACACTGATAGTTGCTAAATTGGACTTTGGACTTGTTGAGTAACGAAGGAAGGATATTTTTGGCCAGTTATGGAGATAAATAATGCTAGGGATTGGCTTATTGTGGGAAAATACCTATGGCATGAAGTTACGCCCAAATGTTTAATGTGCGAAAATTAGTCATTTGTTAATCTTTTACAAATTTGAAAGTGGGTATATTCCTGTAGGTACTTAATGGTATATTATAATAAGTCCTGCACTGCGAACAATTCGCGCAATTGGAAGCGTCATGAAATGAGACATAATGTAGGTACTCGCATGAGTAATCGATGCCGTAAGTACGGACGAATCACTTTTGTGGTGACATCAAAACTGTAGTTTAAGTTTAATTTAGTTTGTGAAGTGAAGAGATCTTCACTACAATCAAGACTACGTGAAATTGTAATGAGATCATTACAATTTCACATAGTATTCAACCGTTACATAATTTGTCTCAATATATAATTACGTTATGTTTTCATGCTAGAACCGAGAAACGGATTTACGGTAAATAAATAAATAATGTCTATTAATTACCGAGTGCTGTGGTTATTGGACTCATAAACAGTATCTTCCTCCACAACAACAAAGTAGAGCTAACATTCACTGGTACGGCGAGGAGTTACAATTCTTCGTCGTACCACTGGTGGTACGACTGGTGGTACGACGAGGTATACTTACACCAACAAAACTTCATGGGGTACAAACATGCAGAGATACACTTCTGCTGCAGTGTTTTCCATAACGTTGGTATGAGGTCCACCAATAAAATTGGCAAAGCGTAGTGGATTGAAAGAGTTAGTGAGTTACGGTAACACACCTACAAAATAAGTATTTCAAATGTCGACCAGTTTCATTGAAATTTTTCCCATTACTATACCATGGATAGTTATAAGCTTACGAGTATAAGGCAGTGTTGTCGAGCCACGCACGTGCACATGGGTAACCGACGCCAGTCACTGCCGCCCACGTTACCGACCGTGAATTATCAAAACGTCCCACCAACCAGTATGAGAATTTTAAATTCGTTCCATCACAATATAAGATTCTTGTTTTACTATGGTTTCATGTTACATGAGTTACCTTCGATAAACGGGGATTTTCTAATATTCTGCATCTTTCTTGTAATGTTTAGGCAAAACTTCGTTTGATAAGGTCTTTGTTATACGTTTTATTCCGTGTTTCATTTTCCTGCCGTGAAATATTTTTTACTTGGTCTATTTAAACTTCTTGTAAAAGTCTCGGTAGTGGATTCCACAGACGGGATTTGAAAATAAAACTAAACGATAACACAATGAAATAGGTGCAATTGCTTTTCAAAATCTGAGCAACATAAACATACATAATGTCTTCTTTTGCTAAGATTTCTCAGCCTGCTATCTTGCCAGCCTGTCCGATTGCTTCATATTTTGATGAGGTATAAATTAAGGAAGAGGTTGTAATAGTGCATGATGTAACACGTGTTAAATCTAAGTCTGATGGCAACGTTATAAGCGACATAATCCTGACATTTTTAGCATAACTTCCCTAAGTACCGAGTACCGACCTATTGCTACGTGGAGCGAGTGGTTCTTTAATAACATAATCGCTGTTTCTTGCTACAACAGTAACTGCTATTCACTTCTAGTAACATCGTTTTATAGTTAAAGTATGTATTAACATTAAAGTTTAGCTTGTTTTCATACATAAGTAAGTATACCTTGAATTAAGATGTATGATTAATTTGTTGTTGCATGTAAGTATTTTTTGTTTTTTTAGTGACAATTTTTCCGCTTCCGACATGAGTTTCGTATTTTAGCCGTAAGTAGGTAAGTACAATCTGTAAGCTGTAACTGTTAATAGGAATAGAAACTTGTAAGGAATTTCTTACAGCCTCTGCCTCAAGGGCGACTCACCGTAGGGATCAAGCTCGGTAGGTATAGGTATCCACTTGCCTATAAAATATTCAACGCAACATAATAAAACTACTAGATGTCATAACCTACATTCCTAATCTGAAGACTTACAAGTATGCAAGTACTTCAGATATCTGCAGGGTCGATAACCTGCAGCGTACAATGTATATTATAGGTATGCGTAATGGAAACCGTAAAACCGTATCAAAATCTTGGACCAATTAAAGTGATATCAAATTTAATCGTTATCAATATGTGCCAGAAACAGAGACACATTAGATATTACATAAGTCATTATAATGTATCTATTTGTCATTTTTGGTATGGATGGATTTTAAGAGCTAGGAAGTGATAGAGGTGTAGCTTTTTTTAAATATCTCGTTTCAACGGGAAAACACAATCAATAGTAAACTTAAATCAATGACATAAACGTAAAGAAAAGAAGTACCTAGTAAAAGACATTCGCCCATACCATGCTTTAGATCAGTACACGACGTATCTATGGAGGAGAACTCTACATGTTTGTTGCTTGTTCTTTGTTCTTTGTAGAGTAAAGGAATAATATCTGTAGCCAACATTGTGTAAACCAGATTGATCATTATACCATTCATCATTTATGCAATGCTATAAAATTAGACAGTATTCTATTAAATAATGACATTAATTATAATTATATGTGTATACCTAACAATAAATAATGAAATAAATAATTAAAATAAATAAATAATTAAAATTTATAATAAAGTTCCGAAACAATTGACAGAAATGCCGTACTGTTCAAATTCAAATTCAAATATTTATTTCTTCGGAGTAGGTTTTTACAAACACTTATCGAACGTCACGCTACGCCATCGCTTCAACAAATCCCTACGGTGAGTGGTCTTGGAAAAAGAAGCGGCAAGAAACTCCCACGGTCGTAGCTCTAGCGTCATAGTTATTACTTATAAGTCCTCATGGACCCACTAGTGGAACTGAACAGGAGAACCAATAGACCTAAATCATCTACATTCTCCCTAAGAAGAGGTTGGTAGGCAAATAGCGAGTTGAGGCAAATAGCGAGCTGAATATGTGTGTTACCGATACAAACTAAAATAAAAGATCGATGATTGATACCGTACCTACAGCGAGTACTGGAGCACAGCGTGACCGGTTGTGCCAGCCTCAATTGCATTAATTTGCTGACGCTACAACATTTTATATACCTACCTAGTTTATTACAACGAAGATTTTATATTGTGCATACTTAATACGTTAATGCGACAGTAACAATGCTTTTTTGGAAATTTTCATGGGGAATCAATAATTTCCCAAAAAAGGGATATATAACCTAACGAGGTTTATAACGATAATAATTATAAAATTTTGGAGATAATGTTATAAATTGCTATACTACTAATACTTACTATAATTTACTATAATACGTTCGTTCCCTTGGGATAATTTTAGTGGCATTTTATACTTTTCTAATTCCCAGACAGGCGAAGCCGCGGGCAATAAACCAGTCTATATAATGTGCCAATCAAAACTTGGAATGTTATTGTTCTAAGCAATGCTTTAATAATATTTAAGAAATGTGTTTTCACGGTCGAATGACTCGAACTCATCAATCAATCAGGCCCGATTCGCAATGCTTAATACCTACATTATGAATCGAGATTGGTTGCAATTGCCATACTCATTAAGTGTTACTCAAAAGTACAACACTAGTGTAGTTTTAGCAAACGGTTCCACATGATCGGTTGCCAATGGTTATCGTTACACAACCAAAGGTCGCCATCGCAACTTATCGAGCGGCAAACGCCCGGTTACTCCACTGGAAAAACGGTATTAAATGTCACGACTCAGATTTCAGTGTAAATTCATCAAAGCACGGTTTATGCGTGTTTGTCACGGCACGTAGGTACTATTGCCGCGAAAGCATAATACGCGTAAAATTTCAGCCGAAACGGGCAAAAGTCATAAGGTGACGTTGAGGAAACAATGGGTCCCTTGTCGTGGGCTCGGCGCGCCAAGTATGCACGCGGGCGAGAGGTTCCAATTCCAACCTCCATTGTACCACAGTACGGAGTATCGTGCTATATGCACAGCTCGACGACCGGTTCTCGGAAATATGACGGGACAATTTAGGGTGCTCCTATAAAACAATCTCTCCTACTTATCAACATTCATGTCTATTGCGACGCGCCATTGTAACGTTAATAATGGCCATTCGATATGATCCAACAAATAGAATTATTATGGTTACGTATAAATAAGAAGTATTAGTGTTAATGCATAATAAGTTAATGTGCACATTAACCAGGTAATCTGCTGATTCACTGATACCATTCATTAAAGTGTAAAATTTGCACTTTACCCAGTTAGTCTGCACAGTAACGGATGGTACATCGTTAAATTGCGGAAGACTGGCTACCAGAGTAGATACCAATTTGTGTTGACGTCGTGGCCACATCATAGATTTGCTCACATCATGAAATGATTGACTAAGTTTGGCCAGATCGTAAAATCGTCTACGTTTCACGATTTGGTCATCAACATTTGGCCGAATCGTAAAAACGCGGAAAATAGGGCATAACTTCGAACCGTGATGTCTCCGGCGCTGCGGAAGGTGCAGCCCCTTCGCCCTTGCGTAACAAAGCACAGACACCCATGCCTCTGCGTTCTAAAAAACACTCTAGGGGTAGGGCATACAAGACTACGTGGAGTACGGGTAGGCAAATTCGGTTATGTAACCAATTCGACCTACCTACACCTGATATATTTTTTTTTTAAATTCAAACAAGAACCTATTTTATAGACTTTACCGTATGCATGGTCGTTAGTCTACAGATTAACTAGTTAATGTAGGAACTCAATTGTTATTTTTCCACTTTAACTGACTCAGCCAGATAATCTGCAGAATACCTCGTTAATCTGCACTCTATCTGATTTTTTTTTATTGAATTAAGGTACTTAGCAAACGAGCATGCAGTACCACCATTTGATTTACGTAAATTAACGGTAACATATCCACCTATCAAATTATTTTGACTTGATATTATCAGGCGGCATGAGAATAATTATAAACGTACTTAATGTTTTTCCTGTACCTATTTATTTGAGAATCAGTTTTACTAGAACCTACTGAAAAATAACAGAAACAGTGAAATTGATTAAAAAAAATTGTTCATATTGTTTGTTTGATTATTACGAAATTAAAAGAAGTCCAGAAAGACTAGAAGTTATTTAAATAATAATTAAGCACACATATCGAGAGAATTTATCGAAAAATACATTCTATAATGTCTAACTATGCTTCAGACATTACCATAGATAAGTACCTAACTAAATAACCCACAGTGAATCAAAAGAATTAAATCAACTAAATTGTTACAAAACCTCATGGTGGTCTCAGTTTAACAATAGACCATTGTTTGTTTCTTAAAATCGCAATAAAACGAGGGGTTTAGAATTTAAAACTTATTGGTTTGAAGAAACCCAAGATAAAAATAGATAGTACCTAAATCTTAACGCTAAAACTCCATAATGTTGGGTACCTGCAGGTTATTTTTAATTGAGATGATCAACCAATGTTATAAAAATAAATATTTGGGAATTGAAACGTTTCAGTCGTGGAAAAAATAACAAAGAAAACTTCTCATGGCACCATGTGCTAACAACGTCTTACATTTCTGACAAGTGAATTAATGTTGGGTCTTTAGGTTTTAAGAGCTCTTAAGATTTTTATTACAAAGAAATGTTTGCATAATGGTTTGCAGATGTTGTGAACTACCTACAAGACTCTTGAGAATTTTAACTTACTGCAGATCTACGGGCATCTTAATAGGGAGCTTTTTACTTCAGCTTCAGCACATTTGCCATTTCACTTCTGACCATCTTGAAGATTGTTGATTTTTACGATTTATTTAATAACTAAGTATGATATGAATACGGTGAAAGAATCAGTACGTTTCGTACATTCCCCATGTTGTGTGTGGACAACAGCGAAACCGTAATGTTAAGATGGGAATCGCTGATCGTGATCGGTCTTTTCCGTGTCAGAAAACAAATACGACGGGTCTTCCACAAAATTTAACGTCCCTAGAATAAGTATCGGTAAGTTGTTTGTAAGGTTGATGTCAGAAAGGAAACATCCAAGGGTCCAGGGGCATTAGGTCCTTTTTGGCATTGCGCGGGAGAGACATTGTTGTACTCTTTGGAGATTACCGAGAATGACAAGATTTAGAAGGCATTTGCAGGATGGCTCGAGGAATTTAGGTGGAATGGAAGGGTACCAAATGCTCCGAAACACGTTGCATTCGAAAGATTTCCTGTTCGGTAAAAGTATTTATAGGTAATAAAAGGCAGACAGGTTACTCTATAAGTACCTACTCATCTTCTATTATAATTGTAAAGATTCGTAGCAATGATGGATGGAAGTAAGATGCAAGGTCGACCGCTTCCTACAGACATTCATGTATGCATAGCAGGTGTATGCAGGTGAGTAACTAATAATTAGATGTTAGTTTCTATATACCTTGACTATTTATGGTAAATACAGACTACATTCCATTTCCACTAGACTTCTAATTGTTATGCCCGGTTCACATTTATTCCAGTCCAGTAATCCAGCGGGTAATCCAGTCCAGTGCTGGACTGGATCATATCGTTCACATTTATTCCAGTCGTTCAAAAGCTGTAGATCGGTAACACTACAGTGACAATGCTTTCAAGAAAGGAGTTTGAAAATTGTTTTAAAACTGTTCAATTATTATTGTTAGAAGAAGTAGCTGATTTCTGATATTTGAGAAGAACCTTCTATTTGCATACCCTCACAAATATTTTGCAGGGCGGATTGGCGCATGTCTTTGTGTCTATAAAATTCCGAAGTAATGTCCCACAAACATACATGTTTTCTGCACAAAGAAACAAACTGAAGAGTTTGGTTTTCAGTTAACTTCATTATTAGGAACTAGCTTTCCGCCCGCGGCTCCGCCCGCGTGGAACTCAGTATGTCACAAAGTTTTTCCTGCGTGAATCCCGATCCCGCGAGAATTCTAGGATAAATAGTGGCTTATATATAACATTCCACAACTTCCACTACCTCCCAGTAAAAGCCCCATTTGAGCTCGCGAGTTCATTCGCGAATAGGAGCTTTTCCCGCGTGAACGTCGATCCCGCGGGAATTCTGGGATAAAAATATATGTTGCTCCATAACCTCCTTTATCTCCCAGTGATAGTCCCATAAATAAAAAAATCTAAGCCCGCGCGAAGGTGTTTTTCCCGCGTGTATCCTGATCCCGCGGGAATTGCGGGATAAAAAGTAGCCTATAAGTATGTTGGTCCACAATCTCCCAGTGAAAGTCCCATAAAAATATAAGCCCGCGATTTGGCGCATAAGAGTTTTTCCCGCGTAAATCCTGATCCCGCGGGAATTTCTGGACAAAAAGTAGCCTATATGTTGCTTCAAAACCTTCCGAATCTCTCAGTAAAAGTTCCATTAAAATCCGTTCAGCCGATCCGGAGATAAGCGTGTACAAAGAGACAAACTTTTTTTATAACTTTTCAACCCCTATTTTACCCATTTAGGGATGATTTTTTAAAAAACTTTGATACAGGTTTTTCATTATTTTTTTTCATAATTCTAAACACCAATTTTCATAACACCTGGTTTACAATTGACGGACTTTCATACAAACTTTGAACCCCTATTAGACCCCCTTAGGGGTGGAATATAAAAAAATCCGTTCTTAGCGGATCCCTTCTAACTATAAACCACTACCCTGCCAAATTTCATCTCAATACGTTCAGCGGTTTCTGAGATTTTGTGATGAGTGAGTGAGTCAGTCAGTGACCTTTCGCTTTTATATATATAGATTAGTCACCACCTATTACCTATCCCAAAAAAACAACAATTCGTATTCACTGTTTAACGTGTAATCCAGCACTGGATTGGCCGTTCACACTATTCAAGTGGCGCTGGAATGGGCGCGCTGGAATGAAAAATAGACCGCCATTCCAATCGACTGGACTGGATTGATCACTGGAATGGTACATTCCAGTGCAGGTTCAGCCCGGTTCACATTATTCCAGTAGCATTCCAGCGCTGGACTGGAATGCTGGACTGGAGTGCTACTGGAATAATGTGAACCGGGCATTATGTTACGAGTGAGATAAGTTCTGTACGTTCTGTTCTGTTCATCTTGTTTAGGTATATGTGGCTATTTAAATTAGTTTTGTAATTATTTGCAACTGCTAAAAATGTTTTTATACCAGTCGTATATCGTAAATGATAAAGTTATCTTGCCTGTATTTTTTTATTTACAAAACCCAAGTCCTGTGAAGCTGTCAATTTATTCCATCGAAATTTGAAGTAAAAGCCGAACTTTGTAAATAATGAAACCAGCGAAATGTATCCCAAATTGAAATGCATTTTAATGTTGTCAACAACACTATTTTGATAAAATTGGACGGAATATCTATGTTTATTTCTGTTTCCAGTTTAAAATATCAATTTCATAATACAGAAAGGACAGACCACCGCAGTATGTGGTTACATGGCCTTCATAATTGAATCCTCAGGCATTAAGTTGCCCAAAAGAAATTCGGTATATTTTTGGGAACTACCCACATTTTGCATCTTAATTAGATACATGTATATAATATTGCAATAGATCACATCAAGAAAGGTGGATCCAAAACATTAATTCAGGGTCAAATTCGACTGTTTTGTTTAAATGATAGCGCATTTAAAACTGGACATGAAATATGAACTAAAAAGTGTGTCGTCTACGCTATGGAATTGTGGCAGGCCGTGCATGAATCTAGTTTGACCGCATCTACGGTAGTTACAAATGCTGCGTCTGTTTCGAATTATTCACTAGCAATTTATAATATTGTCGCGAAAGTGGACCTCGCTCTGACGGATCGTGAATTCCACAGAAACGGGCATTAGTGCAAAAACAAGACGGGGCTATATGGCAAAACATCAAAGTATGATATCCATTTAATGTTCTAGTCTCCGATGTTGCAACAGATTGCACATAGTGTGGCTAATATGTAATGATGTGGGCGTGTGACACCACTAACTTTCAAAGATTTTAAAGGACTTAATTACAGTAGGTACTAGTAAATAGTAATCGCTTCGCGTATCAAACAATAAACAATCTACGTAATCGCCGACCAATGAAAATGCGTGGAAAACGCGCGAAAACTGTTCGAAGTGGGGGTAAACTGTCAACTGTCGAAGGCATGCAACTGACCTGTCCCGTAGCTTTCTTGTACCGGAGCGTGGCTTCTCGCACCAGGTCCCTGACCAAGAGGTCGCCAGCCCCGCACGGCACTAGAACCCGAACGGGTCCGAAGCACACAGTCACCTTCATATTATCGACACTGCACTATGATTCACAACACCGCTTCTCGCTCACCACGCACTGTATCCATGAACTAGCATATTAGTTTGACGAAAAACTAATACGAGCACGACACTATCTGACGCACATGGTTGAGGTAGCCCTGCGTCGAAGCCGCTCACGAAGCACCGTTGAAACAAAAAGGACAAAAACACTGGATCCACCGGGCGTCGTCATAGCGTCGTCGGGAACGTCCCGGGCGCGGACGATCTTCGGGTACGAGTCGACTTCTATCAAAAATATTTACTCTGATAGAGGAGACGCGTACGTTGAAAACATTTTGATAAGAACGCGAAATACGGGCTGGGTGCGCGCGCTCAACGGCGACAACGGTCGTAGCGAGGAGCCAGCGTGAATAAGAATTCGTTTGGAGTGGTATCGGTGGGGCGGGGGTGCGGGGCGCGGGGCGCGCGACCGGTTCGGCGGGCAGCCAATGGGGGGCGGCGTCATGACAGCTGTGGCGCGCGCGGCGGGCTGCCGACGCATGCCTGCGTCATACCTGCCGACCCGCCGTGCTGCCCCATACATGCTCACTTGCATACAACGCTTGATCATAATTTGAATGAAACTGCCTCTGGCTACCGGGTAACTGACTCATAGATGCTCCGAATTTACTCACTTCACTATGAGTAAGGAGGAAACAAAGTAGCAGTGTTCGCAACACAACATACCTACACCTAATGGTAAAATGATGTACACCATGACATTAAACTAAGTAATTTAATGGATACTTGAATTTTGATATTTATTGCTCTGGGTTGATACCGCAATAAACAAGTCATTTATAAAGCCACCTGCTGCAAGTTCTGTAAAAGTCTGTTTAGTGATGCTACATCAATATCTCCATGACAACCTTAACTGCAGAGAAATAAATTTTATGCAAACCGAAAAAGCGCCGAGACGCGCCGACCTGAAACCACAAATAATTAAGGATCTAATTTGTGCTGAAACTGTCTAGATTATATTTTAAAAATATTTTTTATTAGATATCAATGGCTATAAAGCGATAAATTAAAATATAAATTGACAAAGTTGAAACTAAAATATTTGTATATAGCACTTTAATGAAAAAATTGGAAGTAACAATAGCTTTTTAATAGGTATTTGCAGCAAACTCAAGGCAATAATAAATTATCCTTTGTAGCAATTGTAGCAATGCATTGGAATGCTGTTGTTTTTCAACGGTCTATAATCGAGCGTATGTGGCTATGTGGCTCAATCACTACTTCCATTGCAATTAGAAGCGATTAGCCTGCGCAACACAACGTCTGAACATAAGGCTAGACAAACGGTTTTTTCTAGTTTATTTCAAATATAAAACCGAATTCAAATTACGGGTATGTTATGGAGTGTTACGTGTGATGTGTGAGGCGTGTAGCTCGGTACGTTGGTTCAAGGCTATAGATATTAGTATGCGGAAGACACAACCATGACCATCGCTCTATCCCTACCTAAACGAACTGAACCTACGTTTAAATTTCAATTTACACAAAGCTAAGTATATATTTTATTCTTTGAAAAGGTTCAATGTGAAAATTTATTTGAGTTAATTCTTCGTGAAACTCGTACATATTAAGCGGCAAAAAAATATAATTTATGGAAATGGCGATATTTCTAATAATAATTATTATATTGAATAAACAAAATAAAACAAATATTCCGGTAATGTGAATCACTTTAATTCATAATAAGTTTTTATTATTGCTTAATTGAATTGAAATAAATAGATATACACAATACACTTTCTAAATACGTCGCAATTTATATATCTACAAAAAATAGGTAGTTACACATATTTTTGCTATTAAAGTAAATTAAACCGTTTATTCACATTAATGCTGCGCCAGAAATTTAGAAATTTCCACGTCACTTGAGGAATTTGTGTAAAATTAAATAGTCTAGAGACGGCTTTCAACAGTCTTACTTCAGTTAATTATTACTTCACCATAAAAATAGGTACAGCGCGTCCGTAGCATTAATGTACATAACACAGCTTATCACAACAAGTGGTAGTTTAACAAAGTGGAGGAAACTTGAGTGCCAACATAATAGACTATTTATTAGCATTTAGTATTTAGTAACAAGTACCCGCGTTTGACCAATGAAGTGATCCCAATGAACTTACCCTCTCGTTTTCAGAAATGACAAACTCATTGGGTTGTCTATGGATGTTTAGTGAATATGATGAATGATGGTTTACAAAATATATTTTGATCCTTCTGCAATTCAAAATATTAGGTATAAACTAGGTAGTACCTAAATATTTTGGACTGTAAACCTTTCATCCACTTTGATAAACTTGAAAATTGCTATATTATTTTGGATCATAAACTGGAAACTCCTAGAGCAGCTAAGACAATATGACAATAGGAGCTTATCATTGAACTACTACTTCACAGTATAGAACATATCGAATATGTTAAATTTTAATATAAAGAAATTCTAAACTCCGAAACAGATTCATACATACAGATATTGCCTTCGAGACGCGCGATCAACGAAAACATTTTGATTCGAAGCAATACTCAAAATATTTGGCACTACGTCTACAAGTTATTGAGAATGTTAAATCGACTAAAACTGAAATAGAACAAAGCGTAAGGCTATAAATCAAAACCCCTAGTCAGGGCCGTACACATCACTAACAATATTTACAAAGAATTAACAATTATTCCGTGCACAGCAGTTTCATTAATACAAGTCGATTTAAATTTCCCTTGATAACGACAATGAAATTATTTGAAGACTTCAAGCGAGACATAAGAGCTATTTTTGTCTGCAAACTGCTTGATTGTAAACAAAAATTGCTGTAAACATAGATGAAGATAAACAAAAATCGCTTGATACAAGCAAAGACATAAATTGGCGTATACAACAAACCATAATAATGTTCCACGACCAGCAAATGAAAAGGAGTGAGTCAGCGCCGCACCCCATTAATCTAATAAGTATTTGAGGACAAACAAACGCGTTTCGCAATCGCCGGCTACATGGCTCAGAATAAGATTATACATTAAATTGCAATCCGTTTAAACATTTCAAATTTTAAATAACAATGACATGAAATTGACACGAAACTTATAACTATTTTAAATAACTTTATCGAGTTTCTAATTAACTGAATATTCTACAACAAATATTCACTACAGATGGAGTTTATACATAATATATTGGTTGTACTTTAGTCTCATGGTCTATCTACACTATCGGCAGCGAGGCCATAGCAATTCTAATTTTAATGAGTAATTAAAACTGAATTGTGATTAAGTAACACATACGTAATAATTTATAATTAAGTCAAGATTAATATGTACTCATAATAAAATATACGTTAATGATAATATGATATCATAAGACTTTAATGATTCTGTAATTGAGGAGTATTAATATTGACGAATATTAAACTGACTAGATATATGTCGGGGTCATAAGAGATGTCACTTTCATTGTCTGAAAAATATCTGACCCTCATAAATAGCGTGATATTCTCATTAAATATCTAAAGTCAAACAGAAACCTATGATTACCTTAATAAACAATTTAATTCGGGTCGGCTAACATTATAGTCGTATAAACTGAAATAAAATCTATGAAGATGAAAACATACATAGTATACCGATAAATATATTTAAGCTTGTCTGATATGATAGAAAAACAGATAGAAATTAGAGTAGAAATAACTAAGTCAAAATTTCAGATTTATGGTAACAATAATATTATATCCTTATTGATACTGAAATGCAAGAAATCATACTTATCACTACTATATTACTAGTTCAAACTGTCAGATCACCAACTCCTATTCAAATACGACGCCCTCCGAGACGAAGTAGAATTAAGGTAATTGTACAGTGACGGGGCCAGCCCATACGATAAAACATCGACGTTACAGATATTGGTCGCTCGAATTCAAAACCTTAATCCTTATCACAAGACGAACAACAAATAATTCTAAGTCAGAGCACCTTATAATTGTAGAGATCATCGCATAATATCAGTAGATGATTCGAGGCACCATCACATGGCACTCAGCTGTACATGAATATTATACAGTGTTACTATAGGTACATATCGACAATATACACAACGGGAAACAAAGAAAACAGGCACATTCTTTCAACGATGAAAAGTGGACATTCACTAAACATTCAAACTTAACTATGAATTCTCGATAAACACGTCAAATCAACATTAAGTATTTAATGGGAAGGCAACAGATTATAAATTTTGAGTATTCTTCATGATATTTTAGAGAGCCAAACGAAACATTTCACATTTTCCATACTTCAATACAGATATCCTCACGTCCACTATAAAAGTATCCATCACAGTACGAAGCTTGAGTTTAAATAGAACGGATAGACCGTTGCGAAGGAACACAGTTCTACGTCCTTATTAGTACACTCATATCACATCACTATCACTACACATCACTCTCGCCGTCGGTCACGTGGGTCGGCTGGCCGAAGTTCCTAGTAATGGATTCGGTGACCGTACGAATGTTCGCTAAGTACCTGTGCGCGGGTTCGTCCGAGTCGTAGATGGCGCTGAGGGACTCTAAGGAGACGAGGGCCTCGGAGTCTAGGAGTCGGGAGGAAGCGCGGGAGGATACGTCATCGTCTCTGTCGAAGTAGCAAGAGTTGACGTCGCTAAGGGCGGCTTCGGCGTCGGTGAGGCCTGCTTCGTTGAGCATGGAGACGTTTTCTAGGGCGGGGTCGTCGGTGGTGTAGCCCGTGCTCTCGGGCTGCCCGCCGTCCCCGTCGCCCTCGCCCTCCGAACACGACGAGCTCCACTCGGACTGACTCTCCCCGTACAGCCCCAGCTCTCTATGATTCGAAGTGGGCACCTGTATCGAAAGATGAATTTTAAGAAAGCAAACTACTTTTTCCCATGAAACGGTAAACAGTGGTGACATATTTTTTAAATAACATTACTTAGAGAATGAGATTGATAAAGGATTGGAATAAGTAAGATGCACTTTTTCTGATTTTTGGACCACTCACCCGGTTATGTAGTCGATCCTGAACTTCTTTATCCTGTTTTTCTTTGGTATTGGCTGTATCCGGTTTTCTGGCGCTCGGTGCACTAAAACATAAAGTCAAATTAAATACATGATTTTTAGTTAGCACACTTACGAAGTAAAGCTTTACATTCTTCACTACTTTGTTTTTATTACTTATGCACCCACAGCTTGACTTCCATTTCAAGAAAACATACAATTTTTTTTTCCTTTGTAGGGTACGACACTATAAATTTTTTATCGACTTCAGTGTCGATTCACTACCAGAATTGATTTCGAAATTTGATACCAGTTGTGACAAACCAAACTCCTTTGATTTTATATTTTTATTTTTATTGCTTGACCAGAAAAATAGAAAACCTGTCATGAGGGCGCTAAAGTTTCCTTTTTATGGCAACAGCACAGACAACGGTAACTAACACTCATGTTATTATTGTGTCATTTTGACAACTATGTCGGAAATTTTCTTTATGGAAATAAAAGTTATTTTATACAAAATGTTATTTTAGCACATAGAAAACCACTTTTCTTTCACGAATATGAACAGTTTTTGTCATTTTAGCACAAAAAAGACACTCAAAGTAAAAAGACAAACATGAGACATACTGTGACATTTAAACTCACTGACAAGCAATTTACGATTGACGTTACGAAACTAAGCGTTGCCAGTGTACTTTAGTACATAGTATCTCAATGGTTGCCAGTAAAACAAATTAGTTCCATGAGTTTACCGCAATATGGCGAGGTTTTTTATATTTCTGGTCAACCTATATAACTTTAAATTCTGTCATTTTTGTAAAAAAAAACATAAGTATTGTCATTGAAAACCAAACCGAAATACACTAAATTCCTATTATATTTATCTGGCTATTTTTCCTATTATCCCTCTGATCCCTCGCTGTCCTCTATAGGTACCAGTATTACACTGTAATCATGAAAGTATGTACCTCGCGTTCTGATCTCTCGAGTGCGACGGCGACGGCAACTCGACTATGACGTCAGTGGGCAGTACTCCTGGAAAGACGGCGGCGGGCCGCAGCGACGAGTGCGCGCCCGGACTGGCGAGGTCTTGCCGCGCTAGCTGCGTGATGGCTGCTAGACCCACCGCGTGCAGTGGATTGCACTAATAATTAAACACTATACCCACCTAGCGTTTTGATCTCTCGAGTGCGAAGGCGACGGCAACTCGACTATGACGTCAGTGGGCAGCACGCCGGGGAAGTCAGCCGCGGGCCGCAGCGGCGAGTGCGCGCCCGGACTGGCCAGGTCTTGCCGCGCCAGCTGCGTGATGGCGGCTAGACCCACCGCGTGCAGGGGACTGCTGTTGTTGTTGTTGCAGTTGCGGACTGGCTCTAGTGATGGGTTTTGGCCCCTGTGATGCAATGTTAATTGGTTTTCTTGTCATACAGATACTTTAATAGAATAAAAAATAATGGAGTGTAGCTAAATTGTTACAACAATATGTTTGTAGCAGAGACATTTTGGTTGTAAAGTAGAAAAAACCTCTAACTCTTTAAATATCTTAGTTCTTTAATTTAAACGCTGAAATCTCTTAATTCTTTTATGAAAATGAAAATTTCAGACAGCTTTTAAGAAACAATAACAGGAATATACATTTGGCTACGAAAAATTGATTTGTAAACTCAACTCAAAATATGCTCACCGTAATTCAAGTTTCAATTCCTTTCGGTCCGACTTCGGCGGATTACTCTTAATTAAATTCTTATCATCGAGCAGCCTTTGGATCTCTCTCTCGAAAGGTGGGACGCACGCCACGTCGGAGGGACTTCTCTTGGTGAACACTTCTCTAGAGTCGTGGTTCAGGTGCTTCAAGTTGGTGGGACGACTGCTCGAACTCGAGAATGAGTTGGTGCGTTGGGTCAGCCGAGGTACGTCCTTTTTGTCCGTCTGACTGCTCCCGTCCCGCTTGGCGGATGCCTGAAGCATGTTTATTATACTCCTCTGCAACTTCTCCTGCTCCTTGTGAAAGTTAATGCTTCCGTCGAGGAGTTTATCGTCGAGCGATGGCTTCTTCATCATTTTATGTTTGGCATAAATATCATTTATCATGCTAGGAGTCGGCTTCGCACCCCTGATCGGAGGGTAGTCGTACCCCGAATTGCTGTCGTTTCGCTGCGGCCGCGCGGGGGGCAGCCAGGGGGCGGGGCGGGGAGGGGAGGGAGACGCGTCCGTTGTTCGCGAGTAACTTTCGTCAGAGGAACTGAGACTAGGTGATCTAGTGAGAGAACTTAACTCGTCAGCAGACGAGTGAACGCGAGGACTTCTCGCTAACGGCAGGCTTTCGCTTGACCGAGGTCTAGGAAGTCTCGTCGGTGGCCTCCTCTTGTGCACAGCGGGAGGTCTTGGCTCTTGAGGCCTCGGCCAAGGCGGGACCAGCGCCCGGGGCGGGGGCCACCTCGGATTCGCCGATATGCCGTGGGGTGGAGGAGGCGGGGGAGTTTCTTCGGGTTCCTTATTCCGGCGGCCTTTACTGCCCTTGTGAATGTTTCCGTTTTGACCGTTGGAGGGGAGGAGAGGCTCGTTTTCGCCAGCTACAGACGATTCTCTCAATGGTGGCAGCCTTGACGGTTGAGCAGCTGCTCTGCGCGCTGAGTTCTGCAACATAGCAAGAGGCGTGGCCACGCCGCCGTACGCGGTGGGAGGATTCTGCGAGGGTCCATTCGACGTTGGATTCTGTCCGTTGCCATTCGCGGGCGCTCTGTCCGTCAGGAAGTATGTCGTCATCTCGCCCTTACCCTTCACTTTCACTTTCCCTCTGCACACGAACTGGTATGGCATATCTTTGAGCACCTGGTATACCTCCTCAGTAACTTGCGTGTGGTTGGGCAGCCCGGTGGAATCCATGCGCGACGCTACGTTCACGGTGTTGCCCCAGATATCGTACTGCGGTTTTCTAGCTCCTATCACTCCAGCCACTACGGGACCTACATTGATACCTAAAGAGAAAATGTTGAAATAAATATTTAGATATTATTCGAATGTATGATAATGATAAGAAGGTATATTACATTATTCTAGTACTTACACGTAGCACTTTATAAGAATACTTACGGTGCTCAAATGCAAGTAGACAAATTTAAATTTTTGAAACTATCCTCATCGATTTTCTTATAGATTGAGAATAGAGTAGAAAGATTTTTGTTAGCCTTGAATTTCATGGTAAAAACAAAGAGAAGTTTCTTTCTCCTGTTTCATCTTACTTATCTACTATAATAGGAACTGAATACTTACCAACTCGCAACATGAAGTTATTGTACGAGTTATCATTTATATCTTTCAGTTTGTCCCTCATTGCGAACACGAACTCGACGAGGGTGGCCATCAATTTGCGGGTGTTGGCATCGTCCGCCATCTTTTTGTCCGGAATCAAACCCACCGCCGCCATGTACGTCGAGCCTACAGTTTTGATTTTGTCTATAGCGCTAAACCGATCTTCACCGAGTAACTGAAAGTGAAGATATTGATTGTAGTGTTCTTATTGATCTTCCACAAGCTTAATGAGGGTAAAGGCGTGTGAATTCGCCGTTAGAGGCGCTAGTGTAGAGTGAGGTCTGGCTGTCAGTGCCACAAACTTATCTGACCCGGTAAGAAGGGCGCTATTGTCTTTGTCTTTGTCTGACAACAGTATAACATTTGCATTAGTTCCAATTTTGGCCACCGGGTCAGATAAGTTTGTGACACTATCACTTCTCACTTGTCTGAATATCACTTGTCACTGTTTATGTATGGGTGGGCTTTGACAGCAGGACCTCACTCGCCGGTGACGCCAACTGGTGAGTACCAAAACGGCGACCCTCATTAAAGAAAGCTACCTTTTGTACTTAGATTTGAGACATGCTATTTAACATCATACTAAAAGAAAAACTTTAAAATTTATTTGAATTGCATTGATTAATATCGACAAAATTTTTGGCACCGTTTTGCATTAACCAAGACGGCGGGCGTTTTGACCAATATCGCGTTCAAATTCCAGTCAGAACAGACATTTTTAATAACAAATAATTTTACACACTCATAACCCCTCATTAAGATACCCTATGTCGTGGGTGCCATAGATAACACACAAGACAAGAACACACACTCAGACCGCGAAAAATTATCAGATCCATATGAAATAATTATATTTATTTTTGGTTTTTTTTAGAAATAATTTGTATGAATCCACGTCACCCGCCACATACAACTTTAGCGTGAGTAAGTAATAAACATAAAAAATATACTATACCTCATCAAAATCAGCGATGATCTCGTTGAGCAACCGCAGACACTCCATCCCCTGGTTGTTGCCGTCGAGCTCCATGTAGAACTCGTGGTAGTTGGTGATGGAGGCGAACACCACGCCCACGCGGTGGTACGACTGGTGGTACAAGTCCTGCCAACGCTTCTGAGTCAGCGACCAATGCAAGGCATGCAAGTCGAATGATGGGTGCGGCTCAATGATATGGTATAGCGTGGCGAGTGCTTACAGCTACTTATTCTAGAGACAGCGTTGTTACAGCGACTATTTTGCGCAGTATTTAGTTAATGAATGCATTAGCTGCTAATTATCTTTAAATATTGCACAATTTATTTCTTACAATTGATATTCTCACGAGAAAACACTATAAAATTTCATACTTTTTTCCAACCCTACGAAAATTACAGCTAATTTCATTATTTTTTTGTCAAAGAAAAAACTGATAAAATTTTGTTGCTAAAGCTTTACTGCATACTTATTTCAAACCCCAATTCTTTAACTATAGTCCTAAAAGTCTGTGCGCAATGCGAAAGCAAATGGCAATGATTAGCTGGACTTGGCTTGGCCTCGGCGTGAATGTGTTGCACGTGAATGAATGACTGACCGTACTAGTGAATGACGATCACGATGTAATATTTTATAAGTGATGACGAAATTCGAAAATTTTATAACGTTTGCGGCACGAACAATATCGAGTCAATATCGTAAGGCACTTTGTCCTTTCGTTATACGTTTACAAATTTCGTCAAAGCTAACAAAATATTCCTTGTCTAGCACTCCAGGTAGCTTACCCCCGAAATTCAAAATTCAGATCTTACTACTTCCAAAACCTAATGAGAGCTTGAGCTGTGATGCGTATCAAAACTCGATAGTACATTCCTACGCCTGAGTAACTAGTAAAATTTATTTATTCAAATTACTATTATTTATATATCGAAATTTTATTTATTTACTGAAATTTCTACAACACACAGAATTAGATGTTGTCGGAAGTAAGCCCCCAGTCAGTTTGTGCCATTGGTCTCATGCACATTAAATTATCACACAGATAACAGAAGCACACATAAACCCATAAGCAGAAAATGAGCAAAATGTAGTCATTATTACAGATTAAAGTTTAATCAAAAAGGTCCTCATGATTATGTACATCTGAGACCCAATTTTGCCAACTTATAAAAGCTTAAATTGGATCTTGGTCGAATAGTTTTTGTATGCGGAATGTGGCAAAAATGCGTCGAACTGTTCAATCGAGCTGCAATTCAAGCATTTTTAAATAAACAGAATAGGGGTTTTAGAGGCACGCTAATGCCCCGGGAACGCTCTAACTAGGTTCGCTTTTCTCGAAAGGTGCTCATGGGGGCATTTTCTGACCAGATGTATTTATAATTTATAATCATGATAACATTCCCATCTCTGCCCATAAGCAATCAGGTACAGATTTGCGACAGCAACACATCACAATACAATCCGGGTAAGACATTACCATGTTCGTTCTGAACTGATTATCCAAGAAGTGTGTCGCGACGTGAGCTGGCAGCAAGTTGAACAATATCCTCCGGTTGGAAGCCTGAAATAGAAATCATTCAAATTTTTAATATAAAAATCAGAGTTGCTTTATGTACAGCTAATTTGCTGTTCAATTTATATAAAATTACATCAATAAAGTCTAGAGAATGGAGATTCTGCGATAAAAAAGTGTGCGACTACAGACGATCGATTGGGTTGGCTCGGGTTGGCCACTAACACCTCGACCAATCTTCATTGGAGCAGCATGGTGGAGTATACTTTAGAGCTACTCAATGATGCGGAGAGACCCGTATTCATATATTGGGTCATTAATAAGTTTCAGCCAAACCGATATCAGTACTTGAAGTGACGAAGGGGGGGAGGGGGGGGGGTATTTGCGCAATCAGTATTGCACGCAGGTATTCATGTAACTATATTTGAGTTGCCGCGCATACGGAATCACCATGCCCCGCCAAAACCAAACTAATTTCCTTTGCTCACAGTTCAATTCAGCTTATAACCAAAAACTAATGTCCTTTTAAATCCCGCCGTCAATCCAAAATCCACCTTACTCCCATATCCGTAATGCTACGGCTCCATCTGTGTATGCGTTCATGTTAGTGTTACTGTTAATATCGAACTACGCGTAGCTTAAGGCACTAAGGACGCTTGGCTACATCTGCGTAATGTCAAATTTAGTGCACTAATTAACGCGTTAAGGCGCAGGTGGAGCCGAAGAGTAAACCCAACATCACCGTACCTGCAGCGCGTCCATGTCCCGTTTCTCGTCGCGCGCCTGCGCCTGCCACAGGAAGTCGAGGCGCGCCGTCCACTCGGTCTGGCGCGCGTGCAGCAGCACCGCCAGCGCGAGCGCCACCGTCCATGCTGATGCTATGTATGCTGAGCCGATTGTATTGGATCTAGGAGACAACCAACGAAGTGGTTAATATGGAGTTGAATTATGATTTTTAAGAATACTTGTAGTTTTTAACTTGCTTATCTGTTTCATTATTTAGCTTATATTACGATGAAATGTTTATATAGTTCATAGTAACATATATTAAGTATAATATGCTAATGTATGCAAATAAAATATTTCTAAGGCGTGGGAGAATAAAAATAGTTCAAGTTTTCAACGTGTGTGTTACAACTCTCAGCTTAGTTCATTATGCGCACACACCAACAGCCAAAAAGAGGCTGTTGGTGTGTGCGCTTTTTATAAAAAATTTACACTTGTTCTGTATACATATCGATCGGATTATCGTACCAAACTTACCCAATCATCATATCATAACAGTCGAATATATCCTTATGGTACAGCAATATAACCGCAACGTATCCAGCCGTCATCACGGCTAGCAGCACTCCCTTCACCAAGATGGGAAGTCGTAGGAACACAGCTACAGTCAGCATGCTGAGGCAGCAGCCCAGGGTGATGTAGAGTGGTACTGGGCAGGCTCGATGGTCGTTGCTGCTCCACAGGTCGGCTGCGATAGTGCCCGTTTGCGACCGGATTTGGTCCATCGTCGTCACGTTTAGGGTTAGGTTCCGGCATATGTTCATCTCTTGGCATGTCACCTGGAAATTATAGAAGTCAAGATTTTACTAAGTTACTTGAATTTTTTTTCTGTTAGTATTAGAGAAGACATTGCTGTTTTTGGTTTATAATAATGCATAAAAATTTACTTATTAAATAAGCATTGTTTCATTTAATTTTGAAATTTTAAGTTATGACACTTTACAATATCGCACTACAAATAGGTTATCATTTTCTATGATGAAGGAAACATTATGCGAACACCTACACACTTGAGAATTCTCCATAATGTTCTCAAAGGGTTGTGAAATCCGCTAAATCGCACTTAGCCAGCGTACTGGACTGTGGCCAGTACCCCACACATTATTGACGACCCGAATGGCGCAATGGTTAACACGCCGGATCGCTGTTCCGAGGGTCCTGGGTTCGATTCCCAGCGAAGCGGCAATTTGAATGATGAGTTTAAATTTCCGTTCTCGGTCTGGGTGTGTGTCCTTGTCTTGTGTGTTGTCCAAGGCACCCACGACACAGGGAATCCTAGTGTGGGGCTTTGAGTGTGTAGCGTTATTTATTATTATTATTTATTATTATCGGTTTATATGTACCGACTTTATAGTCCGTTTTTTTTCGCTACGGACTAAATTGACACATGCAAATGTCAATTTTCGAAATAATGATACCAGCTTTTTAATAGTAGTGTTGTTCTACGATACCGGTTTTATGAATCGTAACTTTTTACTTTTATCAGATAATTTTATTTTTATTTGATAATAGACGAATCTTTTACAAATCATGGTAACTATGGAGTATCACAGATAAAAAATATATTTATTAATTTTAATTACGTATTACACTAAGTAAATACGAAAATTATTGACTTCTTGTTGAAGAATACGCAATAACAAGGTTAAGGTACATTATATAGGTATGCCTGTCGGTCATATTATTTTAAAGACACAATTTTTATTATTACCGAAAAACGATACTAGATTGTAAACAATGATTTAAATATCTAGATTGAGCGTCGCCCTACAATGAAAACAAAAAAAACAAGGCAACATTATCAAGCATGTGTGCGTGTAGGCGATGTTTTTCGCGTTCATTTATTGTCTATGTGTGCGTAATCTGTGCGTAATGATATAAAATTGGCTGCCAACTGTTGGCGGCAAATTTTTGACACGTTTTCGGGGATTCGATGTTCCATCTAGATATTTAATACATCTTTGATTGTAAATTACGTAAAGTTACGGTAGAGGCACATCACTATTAATGATTCGCAAAAAAGTGGCAACACAGCTAATGTCAATTTAGTCCGCAGCGAAAAAAAACGGACTATACATGTTACTTACAACATTGACTTGTCCAACAGCATATCCCAGCACAATAGTGAAAGTCGTGATGGCGTTTCTCAGAGCAAACGGCCGAGACACGTCGCAAGGGATCAGTCTGAGTCGTGCTGCGAGTGTCAGAAGCAGTACTGCTGCAGACCAGGCGAAGGCGGTCACGAACAGCAGCAGCAGAATGGTGGTGCGCGGCAGGATCGCGGCTTGGAGCGCCCCGGCCGCCGCCAGAGCGCCCAGGGCTGCGCTCAGAGACCCCGCCCAGCCGCCGTCCGTTGATGCGCGGTACTGGCGAAAAGGTTTAAAGATTTTTAGTTTCTTTTTCTCAACATGTGCATACAACTATACATTAAACATAACTGATTCGTTGCCATCCAGTAAAAATCGAGAACCAAAGAGGATCATGTTTTCAAACCCCCGGGAAAGTGTGTACTGTCTCCCAAACCCTTAACCTAAAACATGACCAAAGCCTTTTGCAGCCGTCTCAAGCAGGAGATAGTTAGGCAGACAGACTTCATGGATAGTATCAGCTGTGGCATCAGTAACAATAATATATAGGATCCGCTGCAGTTTATTAAGCGTCGTATTGTCGAGTGCATAGAGTTGCAGACGAACCAATTTCCATAAATTACCTGTGCCTCCTTCTCAGCCTCTTTGAAACAGAGCGTCAGTAGATGCACGTGCGTGGCCTTCTCGCGGTGCACGGAGCGCGCGTCGATGGCCTGCGCGAGGTACTTGTTCACGCGGTTGGTCGGCTGGTGGTAGACGGACGAGTGACGCTTCTTCAGGGGCCGCTTGAACTTCTCCGTCACTTTATTCTGTGGACGTAATCACAGTTCAACGCGACCGACTTCGTGGGATTAACGGGCGTTGGCGATTATCTCTCTATCCACAATTCTCTGTCAGTTACGTGCCGATTTTTTATTAGGTAGATGTATGGTTACGTAGTAAGATTGTGGATAGATAGATAATAGAAGCCATAAGTAATGGGTGATCGGATAACATCGAATAAGGTCACGGTCGGGCTTTCCAAGGGTACACGGAGGGTCCATGCTGGCGCCATGCTCCATTCAATGTTCGAACTGACCTTAGAAATAAAAGTTCCGGTCCCCAAAGCAGCATCACATCATTAAAAATGCAATTAAATTGAACATAACATAATTGAACGTAAAATTTCAAATGATTTTCGTTAAAACATTCTATGAAAATAACAATTTAGAAACTCAGCATAGAAGGTTTACAAGAACTTTCTATAGTAATCTTACTTGTCTAATCTGAATGGAAAATTGATAATATCTCGACTGACTCCATCACTCATCTGTTAACTTATAATTAGAAAAATCTAGTCACTAAAATAAGCACAACCAAGAAATAACCAGGCATTATAAATATAACCTAATGGTCATGATATCTCCATGCGGGTTAGTGGGGGAGGAGCCATGCCATGCCGTGCGAGTGAGAGGGCAGCGAGTGAAACACAGTTCAGTGCATTCGACTTTATTTTTGAAAAAAAAATATATAAATATAATCTTCGCAGGTTTAACATTTTTCAATAATTCCACTAATAGACGGTGAGAGTGAATGATATCGTGTGCGTACTTGCTCATTCAATTTCCACCGCGTACGAGCGTGCGAACGATTTCATTCGCGAGGAGTGATCCACGGACGTAACATCGAGAGTACCTAAAGGGACGAGTGTCACCCGGTGTGTAGTGGTAAACAATAACACAAGAACAACATTCGGTCTGCGCTTACTGTTTCAGCGGGAATTTGTTGTGGAACTAATGTCCAAGGGCGGAATATCTGAAAAACAACGAGCAGACGTCTCATTAGTTGCTGTTTGTTCCGGCTCCACACATTCTTTAACAACAGACGACATCTATCCAGGACCCACGTCACAACTAGTCGGTTCGAAGTCACCGAACTGTAAGCAATGGGTGAAAGCCCAACAGCAACTAAATGTGTAATGTTTAAGACGTCCAATTAAGTGCTCTGGATAAAGGGGTACACTTAAGACTGTGCGACAAAAGGAAATTATTCTAACACCGAATAAATTATGATAATGCGTACCGAATACCATGATAATCCCCGTTACAGCCTAACGCACTTGAAAATCAACTCAAACCTTAGAATTTTAGAAGAAGCATCAGTGATTAGTTTTAAAACCACCACTTAAAACCAATCTAACTACTAGTAAATTAAGCTTTGATATAATTTGCCACGCATTGCCTGAAATGCATTGATATGGTAAACAATGCATTTCATGTACAAAATTTGAAGCGAAAATCATAAAATCTCACGGAAAATAGCAATATGGATGCCTTTTAATTGCAGGGTTGAACTATTCACTCTCAGAGGCAAGTTGTGTTGAACATAGACACATTGTATATTTGTATAATACGTAGAAGTTACAACATAGTCTGGAGATATAATGTGTGTATGTTCCATGCATGGTGTGGCGTCAAACCTATTTAATTGTGCGTTTGTTCTCACTCATTCATATAAATCAAATCGTTGCGCGTCCGCACAAAATGCGAGTGAATTTTGATATGGAATATAACACAAGTGTTTTGTAGAAGTGTTATATGACTGTATTTTGTGTAGAAGGAATTTTACAACATTACAAAACGTGAATGTTATTGCGTATTTATGATATTACAAAACATAATATCAAAACATGGTGTAAATCAAATCAAGATTTGAATAGACTCCTAACATTTTGTTTTTGTGTTTCGCATTTGTATGAACGTGCAATCCGTCTATATCGTTTAACCCTAGCTGTATATATGTACAGTCAGCGTCATATAGTACGTAGCAGTCATGATTACCAAATACTTGGAAACATTCATTATGACCATTAAGAACGGCTCAACCAAAGCGATCAAATTGTTCAGACCATCTACCGTGTACAAATATACCGGAGCACGCATAACACCGAATACTTGATAACACCCAAGTCGGCATTAATACCGTGGCAACCACAACGCCACTGGTTGCCTAACAGCCAAAGTGTTCAAAAGTATGAAGCAACCAAAGTATTCAAAAATATTTAGCACCCAAGTAGCCAAAATTATAGCAACACATAATAAAAATGGACTTTAAATTACATGCGATAAAGTTCATTGTGCATCATTTCTTCCGATAAGTAAATTGATTAATTCAATGTCAAGTGCAAGTCATGTATGTCAAATGAAGTGGTGCTTCAATGCTTGCTTTGATATATTTAATACAAATCACCACATCCATAGAGATATTACAATAGAGTGGGTGAGCCATACGGCTACCCATACATTGCAATCGCCCCCGGTTAGAAAGAGAAACAACGATAACGGTAATTACCTATCTCTCTCCAATTCCGATGATCCAGAAAGAGAAAGGTGATTACTAAAGATTTCGTCTCTTTTTATCCAAAGGACGCTCTGAAGCCTGGCTTCTGCCCTCTATTGTAATATCTCTATGATCACATCGGATACAGTTATGCATCAATAGATATTATTTCAAACTTGCCTTAGTATTAAACTTGACATTGATTTGAATTATAGATATTGACATACAATGATAGATAATAGAACGACATGCCAATAACATTAGGTTTAGTTTATTGTAGTTTATTTTTCTAATGTTCCATATTTTTGAACGCTTTGAATGCTTGGATACCATTGACGAGATGACTGTAACTATGTTTATGGTGTTATGACTGACCCGATGTATATGACATTTTAAACGTCTCGGCCATTTGAGCGACTATATTGTTGTCAACAATAAGGAAACTTTGCTTGTACCGATATTATCGACTTTTTGGTTGCGTCTATTTATTTGAATACCCTGATTGTCTCTAACTATTTGACGCTGACTGTACAAGGTTCGTCAGATTCTTAAGTGTTTTTCATGGACTAATTTTAAAGCTGCTTAAGTTTTTGTATGTTATGAAAACATACATGATACCATAGGTATAATTTGGAAGGACCAATTAAAGAAGTAGCAGTAATATTTTTAAAACATTGAAACAGAACCCTCTTTCATCATGACACAAATCTAGCCTGAGAATCTGACGAGCCCGTCCGTATGCAGCCAGCTTGAGCCATTGAGGTACAATATACCGGAACAGCCACGCCAAACAAAATTTATGCGCAAGCCGCTACGCTCTTGGCGTGCTAACCGGCAAAATTCAGAGTCATGACCTTGAGCATAAATTTTCTTCGTAGTGGCCCCCAACACATTACACCTCAACACCGTAAACGCGAAAATGTAGCGGGTATGCGCGTGACCGTTGCGTGCGCTCGCAGTGCGTGGTGCTGCATGACAGCGTCGAAGGTGTGGTGATGCGGGGCGGAGGCGGGGCAGGGGGCGGGGGCGGGGGGGCGCAGCGCCGCGCTCACGTCCTCCGCGCGCAGCGCCGCCAGCCGCAGCGCGTCCGCCGACCCGGGCTCCGCGTGCAGCGCGCGCCGCAGGTCCTGCACCTGCCAACACCATGCTAATGTTCCTAACGTACGCTACCGTAGTATTCAAGTTGACGGGTGTACAGATAGACAAGGACTGTTTGAAGCCAATTATTGTTAATCGGAGTAGCGTTACGCCTTTACAGTCAGTTAGTCGTACACTGATGAATTTTTGGGTAGGGACCAAACAATACCTACTTATTTTCAGAATCATAAAAATTACGAAGGTAACCATAATATGAATGATGAAAATATCCTTTATCGAAGTATGTTTACATTTCAGTACGAGCGGCATAATACAAATCTGGAATTGTAAACGATATGAACTTATCTAAAAACGATTTTAAAACAATGTATGTAAACGGCATACGATAAATTACTGATTGTGGTTCAGAATCTAATAAATGTAGAGCGAAGTGTCCCGGGTTTGAATTTGGATTTGCGTCCGGGAAAATGTTACAAATGTCACCCGCAACGCTGGGAATTGTGCTGGGTGTGATTATGTTAGTTTTATGTGTAAGTGTGCATTGTTGCATGGTTGTTTAAAATATTAACGGTAGGTACCTGTGACACAGGGAATCTAGAGCGGGGTTTGAATGCGGAAAATTTGTTCTAGTAAAACATCAAAATCTTTAACATATTTGGTGAATTTTGGTGTTACATTTAACATCGAAAACACAGGAATCATTATAACTCGACGTTTATTTCACATTGAACACAATCAAAGTGACGATAACTCCATAAAAAGCAACAAGCAAGCATTACTGTGTAGATGCACAGTTTCAAGTAATTTCACTCTCCTCCTCAAATCATGTACATATCAACAACTAGCTTCATTACTTTACAATACAAGACGTGACTTTATTTAGATAAATGACAAATTAGAACCCAACTACTATGTCGTGAATATGTTACACTATACTCAAATACTACGGTGTTACTTACTACTTAAATACTTATAATGAATATTAAGAATTAAGATAATAATAACAGAATTAAGAAACAGAATAAAATTACTTAAATATCATTATAAAAGGTAAAAGAAAAAGAAAACTTACCTGTCAAAGCAGAAGTGATCGTCTCGAAACAAATATAAACACTTGAAAGGAAAGGCGAAGCCATGGACAGCTAGCTTGTACTGTCCGGCCGTGTCCATCAATCCAAAAGAAGTGCAATAAAATGCCATAGATATTTGACGTCAAGGTGCAAAGATAAAATATAAGTTTTTATTAAACTATGTATACCTAGCCTTGAGACGATCATTAGAAACTTTTACCTTT
Source organism: Hesperia comma (assembly GCA_905404135.1). Classification (NCBI taxonomy): domain Eukaryota; kingdom Metazoa; phylum Arthropoda; class Insecta; order Lepidoptera; family Hesperiidae; genus Hesperia; species Hesperia comma. Next base: position 7,714,015 of record FR990018.1, read on the forward strand.
TGTTATTCATAACAATGGAATCTAGGTATTGTATCGTGTATTAGAGCACGCGCAACGGACAAACGAAAATCTTTTTATGTTTAGGAGTTTACAAGTGTATAAAATAAATAAATAAACGGTATTTACGACTAGTTTATTTTAAACTATTTAGGGTCATTGTCATGCCAAAAATACCCCCATGTTCCTCTATACCTAAATCATACTACAATGAACATCTTGTACTTATTGAACAAAGTACACACAAATGCAAGTAACCAGTCACTTAAATACCAATTAAAAATACCCATTCCTTATAAATACCTAAAATCATCGGTGAATTAATATAGAGTAATATTGGAACAATGCAATCTACCAATCATCTCAAGGCTGTTATGTATAAACTTAATCTATCTGCAATATATCTGATAATGTGTAAGATAGAAGAAGTACCTTCCTAGAAACATTGGCCTTGAGTTCCTGCGGGGAAGCGGCCATGTTGGAAAAAGGCACGTCCACATTGAACTTGATGGAGTGGAGGAGTTGCACTACGACGTTAGATACGTTTTTGAAGGACAGCTTCCGCCTCGATCCAGTCCCTAGGCCTACGCCCGCTGACAAACACATCTAAAACACACATAAATATAGGCACACACATAAATATGCAGTAGAATTACGAATAAGCAGCACATGTGCTTCGGTGAAGGAAAACGGGCTGAGGACACCTGTACACTTTAGGGTTCTCCATAATATTTTCAAAGGGATGTGAAGTTTGCTAATGAGCACTTGACCAGCGTGGGTTGTATGCTCAGCCTGTATCCTCTCACATTGTGAAAGGAGACCCGGGGCCCGCAATGGGACTGCCAGGGGATGCAATAATGAGTCCACAATGAACAGACGAGCCACCTGATGGTAAGTTACTGCCGTAGAAATCAATAACACCGAAGGCATCACGGACGCGTAAGTGGCCAAAATAGAAAAACGTCAAGCGTCAAGGTACTGATTCTCCAGGCTCCAGCCGTTCTTTGGCGGGAATTGAGTTCTTTGGCGGCTCGCTCGACCATATAAAAGAGCCCGCTACACCCAAGCATTAGATTGCTTTTCAATCTGAATTCATGTACCTGCTTATGTAGGTGGTTTACCATCTTAAACCTAAGAATATATTTTAAATTTTGCACACATTAGAAACTGAAGAAGTCTGAAACATACTCCACCTCGCTGCTCCAGTGCTGGTTTAAGAATGTACGGAAAACATTACAACTACGTATAGAAAAAAAATTAACGGGCAGGGGGGCACGTACTATACTTTTTTTTAAGGAAAGGACCTAGGAGCAGGGTACACTTAACATCAGTTGGACTATTAGTAGGTACGTCAACGAAACAAAAGTGAGCTGACCTTTCTTCTCCTCGGCGGGGGTATGATGAAGTAGGTCTGGATGGAATGGTCCCGAAGATACGCGTTGCGGCTGGCTCCATGTCCTGGCTCCACTTCATAAGCACCACCAAGACACTCCAACGTCGCTTGTGTTATGTGCACTCGGCTGAAACGCCCAATATGCTTTATGTTGCAGAGTGTTATAAGTACGGGATTTACGTACGCTATAATTGCTTTTTACAAAAAAAAATATCAACTTCAACATCGACAAGTAGAGATAACTCAAAAACTACTCGCCAGGTTCTCAATTTGGCGATATTGGCAATTTACCACCATACAACAACAAATAAGTATGTTCCTTGCATGGCGCAGGGCTCGTGGTTTCATTCATTGTTGAATGGTGGTATCCACCTTGTACACGGTCGAATTGAGAACCTCCTCTTTTTTGAAGTCGGTTAAAAAGGACGATTAAGATTTTATGCTTTTTAGGGTTCAATGCGTGTTAGTGATCCTATTATTAGGACTTCAGAAGGACGAAAGGTCTGCCTGTATAAAACGGTAAATAATGAGAGTCAATAGGAAAGGAATAATTGTGGACTTTAGTGAAGTGTGATTTTTCAAACACAACTTTAGCATTATTCTATTACCAATATAGCATACTATTTGTAATACGTACCCAGGTTCTCCGCCAGCCTCCATGTTGTTGGCGAGCGTGACGTCATTGGACCACACGTCGTACTGCCACTTGCGCAAGCCCAGCACGCCACAGAGCACCCTCCCTGTATGGATACCCACTCGCATATTCAGCTGCACATCCGTCGCTTCGACCACCGATCTGAAGCAAAAAGACAGGCAATTAAGTACTTAGCTAAGTAGGTACTATAATATTTTATGATACGAAATAAATTCTTGTTCTTTTTAGAAATAAGCAGTTGGTACCCATGTACTTACATACAAAATTTGACTATACTTTGACTATATGTTATTTATTATTTTTGTGTCCATAAATTATTAAAGAAAATAAAATATAAATAAATACCGATTTTAATATTTATTCTAGAGTAATATCACAAAATAAATGATTTTATAAGGTTCCATATCGTCTGGAATATTTTTACACAATTTTATGTCTACTATGAAAACGAGCCGCGCGTCCCTGAGGACGAGCAACAGTACCAATATGAAATAGAAATATTTTTATCCCTTAAGGATAAAAGGGTGTCTAAACATGGTAATCATTTCAACAATCACAACACTATCTATGTCCTATCTATATCTATGTCTATATCTATATCTATGTCTATGCTCCTTATAAATAATCCTTATAAATATTATAAATAGCGCCATCTATTGATTACTTACTCAACCCAGTCGAAAGGTATCGACATCTGTTACATATAATTGTGACTGTCAAATAATAACACTCTTAATTTAGTTCTCTTGTGTGGCGCTAGGTGTCTGTTCATCTGTGAATAAGACTGCCATGTCAATTGTCATTACTTGCAAAACTTACTGTCAAATAATAAGAGACAAATAATTAGAAATAAATTAAAATTGCGACTATAATTTGAGATTTAAAGTATCCTATCTCTCAAGTTGGATCGAACTGCACATGGTGTGCGAATTTTATTATAATCGGTTAAGTGGTTTAGGAGTCCATCGCGGACCAACATTGTGACACGAGATTTATATATATTAAGAAGAAGAAGATTATAATGATGCTATGACTAACAAGTCGAGACAGCATTTACGCAGGCAATTAAAAGAACGTTATCACGGAAAGCCGTTAAGAGTTCAGAAAACGTGGACAATAAAACGAACTTCCCTCATAAAACGACCGACTTCGCGGGAGAAGTCAATGACACACGCAGAGTATTTTATATAGATAGAATTTTATGTCAGCTCGCTAATAACGCCATCGTACTATAATTTCTTATTGAATAGACAAATTTTATTGTATAGCGCCTGAAATTCCATTCAAATTTTATCACAAAGACAGGTTACCATTAAGTTTTATAGCAAAAGTTACAGCGTTCCAACATAAACATAAATTCTTAAATTGTATCTTCGTATTATTATGTTAACTACATCCCAAACGAAACTTTTCTAGCAATAAATTTGAAACACTCATTAAATGATCTACTGCGCTCCGAGAATATAAATCATGGTTATAAATTTTATATTTAGTCCGCCCATTACATATCCAGAAAGTGCCAAGGTAAAGTATTCAGAAGTGTGAACACAAAATAAATCAAGGAAACGCAAGAAAAATAATCTGGTGTATTTATTTGAGACGTAAATCATAGCGTTTCTTGATGCCGATTACTGAGTTGATAAAACAAGCGGAAGATGAATGGTTGGAAACTTGGCAACAATAAAACGTCCCACTGTTCGCGTCACATTGAAATGCAGAATTGAAACATTGGAATACTATTGGGAGTACAACGACGGCATTATTAATTCAGCGCTTATAGTCTAGCGGCAAGGAAAGGGTTTTCCACGGAGTTGTTTGATTTATGAACTCACCTCTGATTAATTTAAAAGTTATAATCGGCATTAACAGCATGTCACAAGGATGATGATTATTTAATTTAGACATCATCATAATCATCTCAACCCATCATGGTCCACTATTGAGCACCGGTCTCTTCTCAGAATGAGAAGGTTAAGGCCACCACGCTGGCCAAGTGCGGATTGGCGGACTTCACACACCTTTGAGTTTTGCGAACTCTCCGCTATGCAGGTTTCCTCACGATGTTTTCCTTCGTCGTTTGCAGCAAGTGACATTTAGATGCTTAAAACGCACATAACTTCAAAAGTCAAGAGGTGCGTGCCCTGGGATTTGAACCCGGACCCTCCGGATAGGAGGCCGACTTCTTAACCACTAGGCTATCACCGCGACAATTAATTTAGACACTATATAATTATCTATTCATTGTATTTCCTTGGGTTCGCACTTCCTGAAGCTTGACTAGAAGAGAATGCTTTTAGGATTAAGTCCGCCTTTGTATGAGTACCTACATTTCTGTGGTGCATAAAACTTAAATAAATATACATCGAACTACTTGGTTGGGAATCAATGTTTTCAGCTTCGTATAAAGAAAAGAGGTGAAAAGGATGCCATGTATGCTTTCCTCTGACCTATTCCATGATTCTCACTGTGCTAGATATGGGTCTTGAAAAGAAAAGTGAATCCTTTCGCCAGCCTGGCAAAGCGTGGCTGCCCATGAAGTACGACCTAAATGTCGACATAACATGATAAAGTACAGTTTTATTCTGTGCATTCGTCCAGACACTTCCAAATTATAAATATGGTAAAGGAATAAAAAAGAACGTGATTAACAATTTTTTTATTTATAGGGTAAATTCTTTTGTACGTAAGAAAGTTGTCCATTTGGTGCAATAATTGCACAGATGCTGTCAAAAAGTTAATTAATTTTTTTCCAACAGAACCCAATTTTTATCTGGTATCCGTTGAGTACAAATTAGTTTTTGGTATATAATCTGTTCCGTGGCGTTTGCCTCATACTCGAACAGACAGATAAGGAGGTTTTAAATGCAAAAGTCATCCAATGTACAAGTTTCATCCTGTAATCCTGTTACATTTTTATTTTTAGTATAGATATAGCTACTATACCGTGCCTAATATTTAACAAAGGAACTATGGAGAGCAAAGAAGGCACACAATATGTAGGAATTTATTGAGGTAGTCGACAACTACGAGCAACATATTTCTCTTTGACAATGGACGGCACAATTGGAGCGTGGATTCTAATCCAACGTGGTAATTTATAAGCAGTACGCAGTGTAACTAGATTAATGGGACCAATATGTTAAATAACTAGATTGAGATTTTATTTCGATGCGTTATTGAGTCATTAAGAGAGACGAAAGAAAATACCGATATATGCAGCAAGTTGTTTTACTATTGACACAAACAAACAACATTGATAACGATACTTAAGTATCTAATATTTTTTTTTTTTTTTTTTTTTTTTTTTTTTTTTTGAGGCTTATATGCAAAGTTTCCGCTATTTGATACGGAAACCTTACTGCCTTTGGATTTATTTATAGTTTGAGTTTGTTTTTAATTACATTAGAATTTGATTTAATTGTAGGTTTATCATTATTACAGGTTTTTGTTTTAACTTCTCATTTCTTGTTTCCTTGTTATTATTTTATTTTTATTTACAGGTTTATGTATTCAGCAAGGGTAAGTACTTAAGTATTGGTTACGTTTTTAAGGGATATTTTAAGATGTGCGTTTACTTTCAGGGGATATGCTTGTTGCGGAAGGTAAGTTTATACGATAGCGGAAATGTATATTTGTTATGGAATTTGTTCTTTGTTAAAAGTTTTAAGAGTATTGATTATATATTTAATATACTTTGTGTAGGAGTTTATGGATGCTTCTTTGGTAATTATTTGTTTTATTTCATAAGGGTCGATCTTTAGGTCTCGACATACAGCTTCATGCTCGTATCTTTGCGCTCCGTACCGTTGACATTTTTTCAGCAGGTGATCTATTGTTTGTTTTTCTTGTTTGTTGCAGGGACATATATCATTATTTGCTATTTTGAATCTATGTAGGTATTGTTTATGGTATCCATGTCCAGTGAAGATTTGTGTTAATTCGAATGATCGTTTCATAGCTGCGAAGGTGTTGCTGATGTCATTTGTACTTGGGAATATTGATTTAGTGTGGAGACCTTTTGTAGCAGATGTGTATATGTTTTCTATTTCAGATTTTCTTTTTTCTTTCAGTTTTTGTTTTACGTAACTTAATGGGAACTTTGTGTAATCAGGAGATTTGTGAAGGTGTGTTGCCTGTTTTGCCGCGCTATCCGCGGTTTCATTCCCTTCAAGACCAGAGTGAGCCTTGACCCAAACGAAGCTAGGTGCAATTCCTTTTGAATTTGCTGTTATAATATTGTGATGAATTTTTGATACTAGAGAGTTGGTGCTATTTGTGTCTTGTATGGCTTTAAGGCTGGAGAGGCTGTCTGAGAGGATGACTGTATCTTGAAGGTTTTGGTCAATAATGAGATTTGTCGCTTCTTTGATGGCTAATAGTTCTGCTTGAAATACTGAGCAGCAGCTGTGTAATTTGAATTTCTTTGTTGTTTTCTTGTTGTCTGGTGCATACATTACGAATGCAGCGCCCACTCCACCCGCCCTGTCACTGCTACCGTCAGTGTAAATTTTGTACAGCTTATTGTTACATATTTTCTCTATTTCCGTTTGTGTGGTGGCGGTGTCTATTATTATTTCAGTGCGAAGTGAGGGATGAGGAAGGGTAGATACAGAAGCAGGTTTGTCTAGATGAATGTCGGATGGAAGGAAGTGGGTGATGCCGGTGAGTTTGGTAATTTCTAATTCTGATACTTCTTTAATTTTTATGTCTAGCGGAGTTAGTTCAGCCAGAGATATCGCCGCGACTGTCGATACCGTCCTAAAACCTCGGATAATTTTAAGAGCGAAACCTCTCTGGAATGATAGGAGTCTGTCACGAACGTGCCTGTATTGTGTTGCAGAGCCCCATATACATGCTGCGTACGTGACAGTGGGTTCTATAACGGAGTGGTAGAGAATTTTTATGTTCTCTGAGTGAATGCCCCATGTTGGTCGAATGAATTTGCTGAGGTTGTTGTAAAGTTTGTTGCATTTGTTGACTATGTAGTGTGCGTGTTTAATGAATTTGAGGTTTTGGTCGATGACGACCCCCAGGAGTTTGATATCATCTTTGAAAGTTAATGGATTGTTGTTTAGGTAGACTTTGATTCCTCTGCACTTAGGAGTAAAGGTGATCATGTTTGTTTTTTGAGGGCTAAACTGTAGTTTTGTCATGTCTCCCCATTCTGATATTTTTCTAAGGGCAAGGTTGGTATTGTATTCTAGGTCAGATTTTTTCCTGTCACTAGCGATGAGAAGGATGTCGTCCGCAAACGCCTGAATGTGGCACCCTTCAGGTAGAGTTATTTCAAAAAGCTCGTCGAGTATGAGATTCCAAAGTATCGGACCACATACTGACCCCTGAATGCATCCCTTTGACGTGGTTTTAGATGCAGTTGCATCTGCATAATTAAGAGTGACTGTACGGTTTTCTACGTAATTTTGGAAAATTCTATAAATATTTTGCGGACAGTTAACTTTTTGTAGTCTACTAAAGAGGGCGGGCCACCACGCGTTGTCGAAAGCCGCTTGAATATCAAGCGATATTGCCAATACAAGATTTTTCTCCTTTTTCTTTTGCTTGATGAGTTCAATTGCATCGTGGAGCGCGTGTATAGTTGAAGTTTGCTCTTTGAAACCGTATTGTTTTTTGCTGGTGGCGTCTGTTTTGTTGAGGAAGTGGGTGAGTCTTTTGGTTATTAGTTTTTCTAATAGTTTTCCGAAGATATTTAGTAAACCTATCGGTCTATATGAGGACACACTTGTGTAATCGCTTTTGTTAGGCTTCGGTAATGCCTTTACGAACGCCTGTTTCCAGGGTGATGGAAAGTGTGAGAGGGTGAGACACCTGTTTAGGATGTTGGTAAGAAAGGTAGGGTGCTGCTTGGCAAATTGATAACAAATGTCTGCTGTCAGGTGGTCAGTGCCAGGGGCTTTGTTCGGGCTCATGGATTTTAGGCTATCCAATACTTCCCTTTCCGTAAAGGGAGGTTCATCTGGGGTATCTGGTAATTGTTTAGTATAATTTCTCAACTGTTTGTGGCTGTCTAGTGTGTCTGGTGTATCGTCTGGATAGAAGCTGTTTAATAGAAGTTCTGCAGTTGTTTGGCTATTAGGGGTGTATTGGTCGTTAGGCGCTCGTAGAGTTGTAGTAGGTCGTCTCGGTGCAGCGGATTTCATGAGCCGGTTTGTTATGGCCCATACATCTTCTTTACCCTGTTTGTTGCAGAAATCTTTAAAATTGGATGTAGATGTGAGTCTAAGAGCGGCTGCGTATTCTTTCTTAAGACGGTCTCTTTCAGCTAAAATTGCTTCGATTGGTTCGTTGCGTTTTTTGCATGTACTAAGGAGATGGTGCTGTTTGATCACAGATTTCTTAAGGTTTTCTAGGTGGTCGTTCCACCAGGGACTGCGGTATGCTTGTTTACCTTTGCGTGGAAGTGTACTGTCACAGATTTTCTGTAGCATTTTTGTGAGTGTTGTGATTGTCTCATCAATTTCTTTGGGTGACATGCTTTCTATGTTTGTGTCGTTAAATTTGTGATCCATCTCTTCTCTTAGCTTATTTATGAAAGGGGACCAATTATCAAAATTACTTGTGTTGTATCTGTACGTGGAAGAAGTCTTGGGATGTTTGATTTGCGATGTTTGTAGGTTCAGTTCAAGATCTATTGCATTATGTTCAGATGAGGGGCACGCTTCGAGATTGACTTTCCAGTTGTTAATATTATTTAGTAGATTGTGGGTTATTAGTGTTAGGTCAATGATTGAGGAGCGGTACGTGTTATGAGTAATGGTTTCGAAGGTAGGGGTTACGCCTGTGTTACATATCACCAAGTCGTTACTGACGAATAGATTGGCTAGATCCTTACCCCTTTTGTTGGCTGTTTGTGATCCCCAGAGGGGATGCCAACCGTTAAAGTCCCCACCTATGACATGCGAGGCTTTATTGGTGTTTTTTAGTAGGTATTCTAAACTACCCAGGGTGCCATATTCGTCAGCATCAGGTTCGATGTAAGCACAGGTGAGGTGGATATTCCCTTGCTTCGTCATCAATTGGACTACGCTAAGATTGGGTGTTGAAAATTCTGATGCCCCTAATGATGCTCCTATATCGTCTTTAATGAGGATACATGCCTTAACTCTTCGACTGTCAGTGCTATATTGGTAAAGTTTGTACCCGGGTAAGTTTCTAGTGGTGAGTGCGTTACCGACGTACGGCTCTGTGATGAGTGCTATTGAGTATTTATTTGCAGTGAAATATTGAAGAAATTCATGGTGCCACGCATATGACCTACCCACGTTGCACTGAAGTATTTTAAAACTAATAGCCATAATTGACTCTGTTTGATATTTTAAGTTTCATGGACTGGTGTTGAGGGCACTCAAAGGAGGTGGCGGAGTGGTCGGTATCTTTATTAATGTTAAATTTTGTGTTTAGAGTATGGCAGTTATGACACTTTATTTTTGTGCTATCTTTTTGATCGGGACAGTCTTTATATGTGTGACCAGTAGCGGCACAGTGGGAGCAACGTGGTTGTTCCGACTTGCACGTCTTCTTTGTGTGACCGAAGGCTAGGCAATGAAAGCACTGTTTAAGTGGACAGAGGTTTTCGGTGTGCACTCTGTGATAATTTATATTGAGCTTCCCCAGTTCAGTTGCAGTTTTCCAAATCCTTGGAGTAACAATGAATGCAGCGTTGTATAGTATGGGATTTTTATTATTTCTAACAAAGGCCAACTTGATTTCTTCGGGGGTTGGATTCAGGTCCTTAATCTCTGAGTTCTGGTTTATGATAAGCTGCGGAAGCTCTGTAGAGAGTGTGTCTTTGTGGACACCCTTGAGGATGACCATAGGCTTGAGGTCCTTTGCTGCTTCAGCCTCTAAGTCCTGGCACTGAGTGATTCTCTCAAGGGTCTCGTCCCTTTGCTCACGGGTGTCGAACTCAATACGGAGTTTGTTGTTTGATAGGGGTGAGATCTTTGCGGGGGTGTATGTGGAGTTTTTGAAGGAGACTTGTTTCTGAAACGAGTCCTTGAGTTGGGTGTGGTTCGAGGAGTCACACTTAGCTTTAATAACTAAGGCTGGTTTTGTGTCCCGTTTGAGGTGTTCAGTGTTTGTGGTGGTGTGTGTGGCAGCGACAGTGGCGTACGACTTAGCAAGTGGTAGAGGAGTCGGGCTTAATTTAGACAACTCCTCTTTGATAACCTTTTGGAGGTCGCTCTTAAGATCCGACGTGATATTCGAAAAGGCTGAAGCTTTGGCGGCAAGACAGTCTATCACGTGTGCTTCTTCAATAACTTTCTTTTTATCTGTCGCGGTAACGCTTTTATTGGATGTGATGATGGTGATAATGGATTTAGCACGTGTTTGAATTTCGAGGATTAGATCGGTCAACGAATTTGGGGCAGAAGAATCCATTTAATTTGATTCGCTAAGTTTGATGAAAAGACTATTTTATGACTGTTTCTATGTTGATTGTGGATAGTGTTGATTAATGTGCAAAATATATCTCAGAAACAACTTATGTGTTATGTGGGCCAAGGGTGGGTAGTGTGGATCAGGGGAAAGGTACGAAAATGTAGAAAAGGAGTTAAAAGAGAATTTTTAAAACTAAATGATTTTTAATTCAAAAACTATTGAGCTACCGGGCGACCCAAGGGTAGGTATTTGATCGGTGGGCCTAGGTCTAAAAGATTCTGCAATAAAAAATTTTTGGCTATATTACAGCCCGCCCTCAGAATCCCGTCAGCCCCTACCGAGATCAAAACCCTACGGGCGGGTGGGTGGGCTTTTTTTTCGTCGGATCGGCTCGAAAAGCGGTGGGATGGACGCGGGGCGGTTGTACGAGTACAACGAAGTCGGTTTGGAAGAAATCGGACGGGAAACTTAGAAGTTATAGGCTAGGGAAGGTGGAAATTTAAGAAGTTAGGAAAAACGCCTATTTCTTGGAAAATCCGCGATAGATTTGCGTGGAAAGGGTGTAGAAAATTAGGGATCAACTAGTATTAGGTACGTTATGAATTTGAAGCGAAACGCCTGAGGGGCACGGAAGATATTAACAAAAATGTAGGTATAAACTTAACGAATTTAGTATAAAACAAGGAAAAACGGCTATAACTCGGGAAATTCGCGATAGATTTTCGTGGAAAAGGTGTAGGAAGTTAGGGATCAGTTAGCTTTAAGTATTATATGAGTTTGGAGCACAGCGCCTGAGGGGCACGGAAGATATTAAGGTAAATGTAGGTATAAAATTAACGAAATTAGTGTAAAACAAGGAAAAACGGCTATAACTCGGAAAATTCTCGATAGATTTTCACGGAAAGGGTGTCGGAAGTTAGGGATTAATTGGTTGTAGATGCTGTATGAGTTTGAAGCAAGAAGATTTTGGGGCACCGGAGATATTAAGGAAAATGGAGTAATAAAATTCACTTATACGAGATCGACCACTATGCCTCGGTATACAACTTTTTCGTCGGATCGGCTCGAAAAGCGGTGGGATGGACGCGGGGCGGTTGTACGAGTACAACGAAGTCGGTTTGGAAGAAATCGGACGGGAAACTTAGAAGTTATAGGCTAGGGAAGGTGGAAATTTAAGAAGTTAGGAAAAACGCCTATTTCTTGGAAAATCCGCGATAGATTTGCGTGGAAAGGGTGTAGAAAATTAGGGATCAACTAGTATTAGGTACGTTATGAATTTGAAGCGAAACGCCTGAGGGGCACGGAAGATATTAACAAAAATGTAGGTATAAACTTAACGAATTTAGTATAAAACAAGGAAAAACGGCTATAACTCGGGAAATTCGCGATAGATTTTCGTGGAAAAGGTGTAGGAAGTTAGGGATCAGTTAGCTTTAAGTATTATATGAGTTTGGAGCACAGCGCCTGAGGGGCACGGAAGATATTAAGGTAAATGTAGGTATAAAATTAACGAAATTAGTGTAAAACAAGGAAAAACGGCTATAACTCGGAAAATTCTCGATAGATTTTCACGGAAAGGGTGTCGGAAGTTAGGGATTAATTGGTTGTAGATGCTGTATGAGTTTGAAGCAAGAAGATTTTGGGGCACCGGAGATATTAAGGAAAATGGAGTAATCCGTATCTAATATTACAATCCTTACGAAATACCTACCAACTGGCTGGTTGTCCAACTAATGTAACCTCATAAGACACCCTAATCTGCCAGCATGGGATTCGGTAATCGGTATCTAGACCATTTGAAGGGGGGGGGGGCACTCTTAGCTGGTATTGATCGTGCCTACCGGGGCCAGGAGACCCCTGTTGGATTCCGGAGGCAGACCATCGACAACAATTGCAACTCAGGCCTCAGGGAATCGATACTGATTTTCACTTATAAAACTATGGTGTAGGTACAATAGTAATAATAATAATAATAATAATAATAATAATATCTTTATTGTTTAACAATTAAATGTACATGAATTTTATGAATCCTCTGGTCCCTGAGGTAGTCGAAACTGTGTTTTAAGGACCAGCGTCAATAGTTGTACCTATAAGTAATGCACATCATTTCATAAGTGATATTCGGATCGTGCGCTATCATCTTCTTGGCCAGCAAGGCCTCGGTTATGTTAACGTGACCATTTCCTTTTTGGCTCAAAATGGGGCTTCCTTTGTTACCGCAAAATCCAGATATGTATCCAGCACCCACATGCACCCCCCTCAATATCATCATCATCGAGTCACGTCACCGGGACAGATAACCAGAAAACGGGATGTCTGGTCGCGTTAGTTATGACTCTGATTTTCCGAGCATCCACCAATTACTGTCAAGAAAGCAGCTGCTCGCTTGGCGACATTTCAAATAGAAGAATTGTAGCATTATTTTAATAGCCCTCATATAGGTAAATACTAGAGAACCGCCCGCGCTTCGCTTCGGGACCCGTAGGTAACAGCCGCGTAGGTCCCGCTCCCGTAGGAATTTAGGCTAAAAAGTAGCCTACTACTCGCTCTCTTCACTCCACCCTGTCTGAGGTGTATGGAGCCCTCGGGACAGTTAGTTCCCCTTTGGGGGTGTCTCTCGCGGCCCTTTAAAACGGGCCGGTTCTTGGGCTGGGCCCTAAGGCCCTTGGTTGTCCATCTGTGGTTAACCAATAGGTCAAGTCCGTTGAGTGGTGGCCTTTTTACAGGCTTTTTACGGGATGGGGTTCATCTTCGCGCCGCACAGGCGATCGAGGCCCTACCGGGTGAATCCCGCTGGTGGGAAGCCCAGCAGGAGCCGATCAGCGCCGGGCGACGACTTACGAAGCCCCAGTATCAGTCAGTGCTAGCCCCGTCCCGCGCAACCAGCAAGTCGCGCGGGAAGGCCCAGCGGTCCGGTGGACGGGCGTGGAGCGGCGCCAGGTCCTGCAGATGCGGGAACCGCGACGCGTCGACACGCCCGAACATGTTGCGTGCCAATCTCTCGATGAAGTCGTTCAGGCTCTCGACTCCAAGGTCCCTCTGGTCCGCTGGCACTATCCTGTTGGCTGAGCAACTTGCGGACATCAGTCAACAGGATAGTGCCAGCGGGCGGGCGGTACACTGAATACAGCCGGAGCGGGGAGTAGCCTATTACATTTGCCTATGACTTAAGTAAATTACATGTAGTATTTGACAGCGTAATTCAGAACTTGCAAATGAATTTTATTACCGCCATCTATTAACAACTCCGAAAATGAATATCTAGCAACTAACAAAACATCGAACTTCCCATGGGAATGGGATGTTTTTCCGCGGTAAAAAGTAGCCTACGTCACTCTCCACCCTCCTAACTATCCCCACACACATAAACCTTACCATATAATAGCTTTGTTGCGACGTGAAAGCGTCACAAACAAACAAACAAACAAACACACTTTCACATTTATAATATTAGTAAGGATTTTCTTGATTTTGTTAATCTCTCAACTACATCAGCGACCTATATTTTGAAAACAAAAGACAATAAGATTGATAATGACTAAAGAAATAACACAACTATTTAACAAATGAGAATTGATGACATGATTTCAATCTTTAAATTTATTTGATTCGCTTTTCGCAATTCTATTTTATTTAGTTTCACGAGTCTCGATAGACACAATAAAGCGGTCAGGTTTTATTATATTTCTAGCATTCTAACTGTTCAATTTAAGTGTCATTTTCCAGAAACACAGAACAGCTTTAAGCTACACACTACAACTACTTTTAACTACAGTATGTACGTAGTGTACGAGTATCTTTTATAGCAAGAATTATCTATCAAACACAGCAGGGAATGAAGGCCGCAAGCTGCGATCGTAAACAAAGGGATTTCTGAACTATAATAGATTGATCCAGCTTGAATAACGTGAGCTAATCTTTGAAACAATATGGGATTGTCTCAGGAAACGTTAATTCTGCTTAAGGCTGGATCTAAAATGACCCTTAACCCTACCCTACCATAGCATCATTTTGATAATATTACTAACAATTGTAAAACATTCATTTTGTAACACTAAGGTCCGCCTGTTTCAAGGATACACAAGAGATTTAAAATCCAGCTTTTATGCCTTGCAATTTTTGTTATTGCTTATATAAAATATTTTCATTAACATAATTATTAAGTTATATAACATAACCCATAACTGTCCCGATGCCCGGGCTCGGTTCTCCTTTCTGACAGCTATCGAGTATGCCTCCGAAACTTTAAACATCTTTAAAATCACTGATGAATTTTTAGGGGCGTAGGTTTTGACACGATGTTTTCGTCATCCAAGAAAAATTGTGTGCATTATAATTGTTCAAGAGAAATCTTTGTCCACAATACATCATATCATTACAATAAAGTCCCACCGCTATTATGACTGGTCAAGTACAAATAAATAAAGAATTCTGAATTCTTAGAAATTCAGGAGTGAAAAGGCTGAAGGATATTATAATTAATGCTTTTCATTGTAAAGCGTCATGCGCTAGAGGGTCTCCGTCGTACAAAGCGTATCAAAAGGAGCGAAAATTTTCAATAAGAAATCTTACCAGCACCATTTTTAATACGTTGAATTACGTATTACTGTAATAAATTAGGAAGTTGTTATTGATAGCGAGGGGAGGGCGGGGTCGCAGTGTCCCGGGTGTTCGAGAGTTCGTATTGTGATTATTGTGAAACGTTTTTCTTTGTCGACGAAATATGGAGGCAAGAGAGCAATTGTTATGACTGTTGAATAAATATAGGAAAATCTAAAACCCTCAGTATTATTAACGTAAATCATTTTAATGTATAGTGAACTCTTTTAACCTTTTTAGTCCCTTTTAACTGAAAAATGCAAAAAGAAAAATGTCTGCAAAAACTTATGGCACTAAACTTATTTTATGTAAAAAAGTAGGTTAAGTTATAGCTCGACACGTTACTGTAAACTTGACCTACCCACCTTACCTGACCTATTCCTCCTTAATTTTATCGATGTATGAAGCCTTTTTGTTCTATACAAAATTGAATTACATTTATTTTATTTATTACAACTCAGTAGTCAAAACATTAATTATTACCTAACCTTTTTTCGCAGAGCCTTCACACTAATAAGATGCTTGCGGCAAATACAGCGCAGGGTTATAATAAGGCCTCGCGCTAAAATATTTCTAATCCTGTTCAAACTTCACTCACGTATGCTTAAGACCGATAGGTATACTGAGACATTAGCATGTGTAATGCTCTCGCCCCCATCTTGTCAACAGCGAACAAGTTGTGACGGCCTGCGCTGCAAAGCTTGTTTTTATAAATTATTGGTGAGAAAAAATATAAGTATTTTGATTGCATTGTTATTTATTGGTAATGTACCGTCATTTTACCGAACTTTAGACACTACTATATTATGCAACTTCTGCCGTTTAAACTAAAAATAGGAGGTAGGTATTTTTATTTGAAATTAATGGTTGTATAAAATAATGCTAAGTGGCTAATAAAGCCCGCTGCAGTTGGTCTGAGCTGGTATGAGCTGAAAAATAACTTCGACTGGCAAAGGCTGATATAGATTTTATTGAAGCGGCATCCAGAAAGTTATAACTCAAGAAGTGATGTGATAACCTAAAGAGCGGCTTTATTACCCCTCAGGCGTTTAAAAGATCCATTGTCATTTTTTCCTAAAATATGTACACAAAAAATAATGGTTAATTTAAAAAGCTGAAAAATGCCAAAAACTTCAAAAACAAGTTCCGTTAGTAATTACATAAGAAAGGAAGATTTTTTGCGGGCCTTATTTTACCATCTTGGTTTATTAAAGAAGAGGAAGAGGTTTTTTAAAATTTTTATATTTCTTTCCATGTTGATTTCTGTGTTACTAACTATATTTTATTCTTATCACAAATAACCTTTGTACTGAACTAAGTTTCTTTTTATAGTTTTTGGAATAATTCCCGAATTTTTTTAGGTTTTAAGTTACGTGGGCCTTATTTGCCGCCGGTACCTTATTTTTCTTTGTCTTCCTAATTCTGTTGACTCGTACCAACAAATCCATTTTGCGAGATTCTGATGAAATTCAGATCCGTTAAAATCTATGCAGAGGTTTCCAGATGATGCTTTAAGCTACATTGGGACAATAATTCCAAAACAAATTTTTTGTCTCTACATATATCTACATACAAGTACCTACACAAAAATTTCATAAACCTAATATCCACAATGTTTTAGCGTCCCTGTATTAGTATGGCTTAAAAACGTTAACTAAGCTTCAATAAAGAAGAAAATTCGTTTAATGCTAAATGTTAATCTAAATGAAATTTACCTAAATCTAGTAACGCCAATAATAAACATGTAAAAATCTACAGCCGTTTGTCAAATCCAATTCATAATTTTGTCGTCCAATTTTCAAGGTAAAAGCGACGAGATAAAAGTTATCCTGATTTTTCCATTACGTAAATTTAAATACAAAATTCACTGAAACTTCACT
Organism: Hesperia comma; assembly: GCA_905404135.1. Classification (NCBI taxonomy): domain Eukaryota; kingdom Metazoa; phylum Arthropoda; class Insecta; order Lepidoptera; family Hesperiidae; genus Hesperia; species Hesperia comma. The sequence continues at coordinate 7,730,942 of FR990018.1, forward strand.
CGTATTTCGAATACGAATGAATAGATAAGCAACTTAAGTACATCGCATTCTCTAAGGGACACGATGATATAACCTATTCAATGTTATATACATAATCGGTTTAATTCCGAAGGGAAAGGTCCTGTTACTAATAGTGCCGTAGGGCTTAGCCTGAATCTTAAAACGGAGTTCACTTTGCATACTAGTATCATATTAAATACTGTTTAGTTTACTGCGAGGTTTACTGTTTAGTTTTAATAGTCGTCTCCGAAAAAGATACATTTACTCGTAAGATAGTAAAACGAGACGGTGATTTCTTCGTAATATCTTATCAATAAGCTTCCTTGCGTAGTGCAATCGGGTTAAAGAGATGGTTGTTCTTTGTTACCACAACGGGTTGCGATCGTCTCGTCTCAAGCCACAGCACGAATTCTACTTTGATTACGATTTATATAATAATGCTACAAAATACAAGAAGACCAGGTTAATTTTAATTAGCGTTATTGTACTCCCTGTACATCCGTAATAACAAAGATATTAACGATGCGTACTTAATTGATCAAGATAGAATTAAGAAAGAAAATCAATAATATATGACTCCCAAAGCCTTTAATTACCTAATACAGGTACACGACGAATAATTTAGAGCCGCTAAGTTAAGTAAGAAGGTGATTGCTCGCCACGCAGACTTCGTGGAAATATAAATACTAGTTAATTAATTATAAATAATATAACTCTTTATGGGAAGCCCTTCCACGACGTAGGAAGCGCAACATCTGTCGCCTCTTACGACACTGATCTGCCAGCATGGTTTTGGGAATAATTTTCTGAAAGTGTTTGTAAATACCATAGAAGTCCGAATCTATATATATAAAAGCGAAAGGTCACTGACTCACTCATCACGAAATCTCAGAAACCGCTGAACGTATTGAGATGAAATTTGGCAAGGAGGTAGTTTGTAGTTAGAAGGTATCCGCTAAGAACGGATTTTCAGATATTCCACCCCTAAGGGGGTCTAATAGGGGTTCAAAGTTTGTATGAAAGTCCGTCAATTGTAAACCAGGTATTATGAAAATTGGGCTTTAGAATTATGATAAGAAATAATGAAAAACCTGTATCAAAGTTTTTTAAAAATCAACCCCTAAATAGGTAAAATAGGAGTTGAAAGGTCATTTATTTTAATTGTCTCTTTGTACACGCTACACGCTAATCTCAGGATCGGCTCAACAGATTTTAATAGGACTTTCACTGATGGCGCCTCTACACGATAGCCAACATGTTAGCCAATGTTGTGGCGAAGATGTTAGCCAAGAGATTGTGACGGCGTCCACACGTTGGAAGGTCGATCAGTCTGCGTCGGTTCGGGCCAATGTGCGGACGATATTAATATTTTCTTAAAATGAATATTGAGGTTCTAACGGCTGCTGCGGTTTAATTATTCTCAGCATACAATACAATAAAAATGTGTATAAAAATTATTATACACATTTATTTCATTATAATACACATTATTATACATCTATATTACTCATAGTTGCCATATTGTAGACATAATTTAGATATCGACGTGTGAATAAAGTGCGTGCGCTCAGCGTGGGCGCTCGTTTCTAACTGAAATCGTGGCCAACGTGTGGACGCTGCGCCGATAACTGTGCCACAATGACGCCACAACCCTTTGATCCGCGTTGAAAAACCGACACCTCACGGATCTTGCGCGAAGTTGTGGGCCAACGGCCCAATACCTACCAAAGTAATCACAAACACCCCTTCTACACGATGGCCATTACCTATTAGCCATAACCTTCGCCAACATGTTGGCTAACGTGTAGAGGCGACATGAGAGATAGAGGAGGTTTCGAAGCAACATATAGGCAACTTTTTATACCGGAATTCCTGCGGGATTAGGATTCATGCGGGAAAAACTGCTATGCGCCAAATCGCGGGCTCATATTTTTATGGGAAATTGTGGACAAACATATCAATAGGCTATTTTTTATCCCGTAATTCCCGCGGGATCACGATTCGCGCGGGAAAAACCTCTTCGCGCGAAGTCGCGGGCTCAGATTTTTATGGGATTTTCACTGGGAGGTAGAGGAGGTTGTGAAGCTACTTTTTATTCCGGACATCCCGCGGGATCGGAATTCACGCAGGAAAAACTTTGTGACACACTGAGTTCCACGCGGGCGGAGCCGCGGGCACAGCTAGTAATATAATAATTCCAATTGTTCATCCTAATAGGGCCAAAACTAATAAACTCATATCGTTTTAAAATCACCAAATCGCTTTTCTAAATTGAATCTACATAATACGGATTGTAACAATCGATGCGTTGTAAGTACATTGTTCAGACACGGCGAACATCATTATAATTGAAGGCGAGACAGCGTAGGCTGAAGTGAGAAGTTAACATGTACTTGCACATCCAGTTGCGTATTAATTCATCCGTACTTCATATCGCACGCCCAACTTGTCTCATCGACTTTTAACTCGATTCGGTTCGCTTTGAATGACGAACTTCAAGAACATTGTAGTAATTACTTTTTAAATTGTATCGCGGAATGTTCGTTCTACGTTTTTGTCTGGTAATACCAAACAAATGTAATTTAACATTTTGGATTATGCAAATTATAACAAAAAATACTCGTAGCTTAATTTTATAACATAAAATTGGTAATAGATTCGTCTTAATAACAGAAATTACAAATTTCCCTGGAGTATCATAACTATTGGCCTTACGACTATAACTTTTTAAATTGTATCGCGGAATGTTCGTTCTACGTTTTTGTCTGGTAATACCAAACAAATGTAATTTAACATTTTGGATTATGCAAATTATAACAAAAAATACTCGTAGCTTAATTTTATAACATAAAATTGGTAATAGATTCGTCTTAATAACAGAAATTACAAATTTCCCTGGAGTATCATAACTATTGGCCTTACGACTATAATAAACTGCTTTGCGAAAAAGGAAAATGTAAAAGACACTGAAGGATAAACATGAACTATGGCTTGTTGACGGATTCATACGAGATCCTGACTGTCAAAGGGCTTTGGGGATAAATATATCAGTAGCCGATTAATTCGGGTAAGAGGAGAAAGCAATTGGTTACCAAAGAAGTTTGTATACAGTGTCCCATCAGAAAAGCAGACATAATAATGAGGATTTTATTCCAATACTGGTTACCCACCCTTGCTGTACTTCCAGTTAATTACACTTTAGAACCTGACTCGTACCTACAACGGAAGAGTTAAATAAGTATCGTAATAATGGTACTCACGTAAGGAAATCAAGAAATATTTAGACGCAATTCTTTAATATGGCGTCATCTTGTGCACTCCAAGCTTTTTAGAATACATGGGTACTTCATTGAAATTAGCATCCAAATCGGTTTAAATGCGATTAGCAAAGAAAATGCATTAGCAGCAACAGAGATTCGCAACGCAATTTTAGATTATAAATCTAGATTGCGTAAATCTAAAATTGCGTTCATAATTACCTAACCCTACTTAGTTTTTTTTTTCAAACATTAAGTACAGATTTTGGTTAGTTACAGTTTTGTTGTGTCATATTTTGTGTCTATACATAAGTATTTTATAATTAAAATAATATACAACAACGGACATAAATAACCGAATATCATGTACCATCGTGCAATAAAATGTGACAGCTGAAAATTCTTGAGCCATTAATTGCGAGTATTATAGGTACGTAACGCGGGATCACGTTGAAATGGCGTGACCGCGTGCTCTGGGAGTTGTGATATTCGAATCTACACGCACATCGTTATTTTACACTCATGGCTCCCTAGTACAATTAACACCCTTGCCTAATAATATGGTAACACATTACGTAAGTTATTTAAGTCAAAAATATTTTGAGTGCTTTTTAAAGCCTTGTGGATTTAAGAATTTTTCTGATAACTGTACTTTTAAGCAATGTTTACTTTTATTTGACGTTATCTGTAAAATCGGAATTCGGGGTCTAGTGGGACGGGTGAGCACGGGAATGGGAGCCAACGGGAAAAACCCGTTATTATTTATTACACGAATGTACTTTATGTGTGTAATGTTAACCTTAAAAAATTTAAGCAATTTCGGATATTATTGTAAATTAATTACAAAACGCCTAATAAAAATACTTGTAATATCCTAACTACTTAGGTATATCGAAACTTTGTTAAGCTTGTGTACGTAAAGAGTAATTTCTCCGTCAATTCTGTGATGAAAGGGTGGGAGATATTTTAAGGTATTTCATATCTGACCTTTGTTACTAATACAGAATAGTATAACAATATCTACATATAGGTATACTAAGTTCTTTCTATGTGATATCTTAAATACGGTCTCCGCTTAAAAGAGTTTCTACATAGTCGCTTAGGGAGCTGGTCTGGTCGTAAAAGAAGTGTCGTATGTAGCTAGCTACCCTGAAGCTAGACAGCTATCAATTCTTTCCTGTAATATGAAACTATGGAAAACAAGTCTTTTCACAGACATGACACTATATCAAACAATCATATACTTATCTTTGTATAGATTACATGGAATATTTACGACGCCACTTGTTATTCAATAATCATTTAAAAACAATAGCAAGGAATGCACTTGTACGGCTGCCACCCACACGGTACAATCATATATTTTATTTAGCTATAGCAATCATGAGTAGGTACCCTATCTACTTTATAAAAAGACGAAAAATGACGAATTACCGTGTTAAACCTGAAACCCGAATACACGTTATAACACGGCTTCTAATCCATATCTTGGTATCGGCATTGTAACAGCCCTTCAACTGAAACAGGTCGGTCACGAAGCGAGCTTGTTCAATTAAGATAAGCGCTATCAGCTAATTTAGCCACGTGACGTGTCAAGTGCTTACAAGTTCCCGAACATCTCTACCCAGTAGTCAACGTGCCAGCCGTTATGATTAATGGACATCTGATGAGGAATGACAGCTGTCAAATTAACCGTGAATAATGTGTCCGAATCCGAACGCGCTCAAGGTTTATGGCCTTAACGCGCACTACAAAAAACTAATCAGATTTTAATCTTCTTCTATACTTATAATAAATCTGTAGAGAGGTCAATTCTGTACATTAAATATATTTCCAAAATAACTATCAGGGGGTGATTAGGGATCGATACTGATGCCAAAAATGCAATCTGTAAAATTTTTGTCTGTCTGTCTGTCTGTCTGATGTATAACCGTTATAGAAACAAAAACTACTCGACGGATTTTAACGAAACTTGGTACAATTATTTTTCATACTCCCGCGCTGGTTATAGTATACTCTTCATCACGCTACAATCAATAGGAGCAGAGCAGTGAAGGGAAATGTTGGGGAAACGGGAGAAGTTACTCCATTTTTTAAGCTTCCGTCGCGTGTGCAACCTTAATGGTTAAAGCTACACAGAAATCATGTATGACGGAAATGTTCTCCTTAAAATTATATAAAAAATATTCAACGACAGCATATGTCTATCTTTTATGGTTGACTCACAATAACACGTGTAACTCCCGATAGCTTAGCAGTTCGAAGCTTTCTGATTAAGTATACCTATATTTTATCTACTCTTACGTTTATGACACTTAAGTGGGTGAAATAAAGGGGTGAAGTTTAAACGAAACTCACGCGGGCGAAGCCGCTGGCAAAAGCTAGTATAGATAATAAATAGTTCTTAAACTTTGCGGAAATCCATCGTTATTATGTTGTATGAAATATAATGTTACAAAGACCGAAAAGAATAAAAGTTGTAAAAAAACAAAATTAATGGAAGTAGGTGATTATTACTTTTTTAATAACTGATTATGATTGAAAAGTTATAAGTGGGCGACGTGAATAGCTTTCGTTCCAAAGTTTTATAAAAACTAAAGGCAATAACAGAAAATGAATGTGTTAAGGAAATCTTTCTTCCGACCCAGACAACATAAAATACCGATATGTAAGTTAGATTATAATCCTCAAGTGAAGACACCCGAGAAATAGTAAAACGCTTAACCCTATCACACTTGAAAGACCCGCAATAGACTCAATTAGATTTCAGGTATTGGGGGTGACATGCACACACTTATAATCCATCACAGCACCCCAGCCAAAAATAAATATTAATCTGCTGCTCCACCCGGGAATCAAAACAAGGTCCACGTACGTCGCAAGCACTCATCCTAGTCACAATTGTGAATTGTGACCATTAAATAAGCTTTATGAGTGATGCCTTTTTGTATTGCCACAGTCCATGGACGGTGATGATGAAGATAATTGTGATCACTAGACATCAACTTGGTCAATGGCTAATTTCTCGTCCATTTTAAATTAAATGAGCAACAAAATGGAAACATTTAAAATTTTGACTATCATTCTACACTGTACTATCGAATGCATTCTTCTTGTAAATAAAGAACGGTAACAGAACCGATACTTAGACAAACATTACGTATACCTACCATCCAGCTACACATAATATGTTCATGGTTAGATATTTGTAATACGTGACAAATGTCACTATCGCCGGCTAACAACCCTTGAACACGGACTGCGTGGGTCACTAGCCACAGAGCCCTCGGCTAGAGCTCTCCATCACACGTGACAATTATGATAACCCAGATAAAGTCCTGTTTGCCTCACAATAAGGTGAGCCCTCGTTACCGCGCCATTTGCCGTCCCTCGAGTAATAGATGTTTGCAATATGACAAGTGAGCTGCTCTCCTTTTATGTTGGTAAACGAGATTTAAATCTAATTATACTAATTTACGTCTGCCGAGAGTTGCGTGGAAGGGTGTGTAATTATAAATGCCCACGTTAAATAATTAATTTAAAGGGTAGAGGTGAGACGAGTTATAAAAACAAACAAAGTTTCTGTTCTCTGTCTGGAACTTTTTTGTCCTTAGCACACAAGAAACAGAGAATTTTACTTTGGGGTTATGAGTGTTTAGTGTTAAGTATTTATTTATGTTAGAACAGTTAGTTCCACAAAATGTTCCACAACGAGGATCCTTTCAAATACCTTTATAATTTCCACGTGTACCCCAAAATTAAACTTCCACCATTATACAATGACGATATCATGAATTTATGTTAGAACAGTTAGTTCAACAAAATGTTCCACAACGAGGATCCTTTCAAATACCTTTATAATTTCCACGTGTACCCCAAAATTAAACTTCCACCATTATACAGTGACGATATCATGAATTATGTATAATCCGTCCTCGCAAAATTGGCAAATAAAACCTATAAATCGTGCGGAAATACATATGAGCGCTCGTGAACGTGAACCTGACGAGTGTGGGTCGCGAGATTGACATCCATAAATAGTACACGGTAAGCTTCAAACGCTGTGCATTACAAAGCTTGTGTGTTGTTTAAAAACTTTACAATGGAAAATTCAATTGACCAGCTGAACAAATTTGACGCAGTATTTTTACTGACGTAGAATAGGGTTAGAAGATATCTTTTACATGTTTAAAAGTTCCCTACTAATTATAATTTTTCCCTGGTTGGAGTCGGATCTCCTTTCACAGTACCTATGTGGTTGTTGTTCAGATTTTTAGAATATAAGTACGAAATGTATGTGGTAAGGCAGCGTGACATAAATTTTAGCTTCACAAACCCGTTTTAAAGTAACTAAACTATCCACTTTTTGCCTGTAAAAACTCAACGTGGATCTTGATACATCCTCTTATTAGGAAGTTGTGCTAGCAGTTTCAAATGAACGAAACATTCAGTCAAATAGATCGGTGGTACTTTTTTAATGACCCATCGATTGATGTGATGGGTGACCTTGTTAAATCTTTAATTAACCAACCCTTAAACCGAAGCTCACTTTGGGTAGCCTATGCTTGGTGTATTACCAATGGAAATAGGACCGCACTCTAGACTAGTCTAAATGTTACTAACATCAGGTGCTTACTAAGCATAATATTGTAGTAATCTTCTTCCTCTTTTTCTTCACGACCTGTAACTATTCTACCGCTAAGCTCGAGTCTGCTTTCACAATATAAAGGGTGCAGTTCATCATCAGTTCATGAATGCATTTCAATACCCTGCCTGTGCAAGTGCGGATTTGCGGTCACACACACCTCTAAGGACATTATACAGAACTCTAAATTATGCAAATTTTCTCACGAGGATTCCCTCACCGAAAATCAAGTTGACAATTGAATTCTAATACGCACATTTTGCGTGCCTGGAGGCTTCGTAACCAAGCCCACTGCTTAGCAGTCCAATCAAACCTATTATGTATCACTGCTTAACGCCATTAATCATTAATTTTATTGATAAATTACCAAACTTACACGCACTTCAATCCGGTCTAATGGTGTCAGTACCAAATTTTATCAATTGTTCCAACCACTCGATCGTAATTGATCAAACACTCATATTGGTAGTGTAATGTTCTAGTACGCGATAAGATTATGTCAACCATTGAACTGATCAAAAAGACATAAGCGATAACAAAATCGATTTACGAGAGTTGCTGAATGTTAAATTATTTTACCTTTTGTGTCACTATAACTATGCTTGCGAAGGTGATGGAGCGTATAATAAATACACAGCTCCTAGGATACCTCAAAGATCGCCAGCTGATCAATGATCGGCAGTACGGTATCCGTCACGGTCGTTCAGCTGGCGATCTTTTAGTTTATCTCACGCACCGGAGGGCTCAAGCCCTAGACAGCAATGGGGAAGAACTGCCAGTCAGCCTAGACATCGCTAAGGCCTTCGACCGGGTCTGGCACAGGGCTCTTCTCGCGAAGTTACCACCTTACGGTCTCCCTGAGAGTTTATGCAGTTGGGTAGCCAGCTTTCTGTCTGAGCGACATATAAAGGTCGTAGTCGACAGTTGTTGCTCAGATATGAAACCCATAAACGCTGGTGTTCCCCAAGGGTCTGTGCTGTCTCCTACCCTGTTCATTCTGCATATCAATGACATGCTGGAGCGTGCTAACGGCATTCATTGCTATGCAGATGACAGCACGGGAGATGCCTATTATACAGGCCCTGCAAATGCCTCTCGGTCACAAGTGGAGGATAGTAGAATCAAACTTGTGTCTGAAGTCGAGAACTCTCTGGAGCAAGTCTGGGAATGGGGCCGACTCAATTTAGTTGAGTTCAACCCACAAGTTTTGACAAGACACAAGTTTGGGCGTTTTCCGCTACGAAAACCCCATTTGTCATGGCGCCTCAATTCCAGGGTACCGCACTCACCGTTAATAAAAGTGTTGGGATTCTGGGTGTTGACATTTCGAGCGACGTGCAGTATCGGTGTCACCTGGAAGCTAAGGCCAAATTGGCCTTCAAAAAGCTTGGCGTCCTGAACCGGGCGAAACAGTACTTCAATGCGAGGGATCTACTGATGTTTTATAAAGCTCAGGTCAGGCCTCACATGGAGTACTGTTCTCACCTCTGGGCAGAGGCGCCACAATACCAGCCTAATCCATTTGACGCCGTACAAAAGCGCGCTGTTCGAGTTGTCAACGACCAACGAGTCACTAACAGGTTAGAACACCTAAGTCTTAGGAGAGATATAGGATGTAAGTATCTGTGTGTTCTACCGACTTTACAACGGTGAGTGATCTGAGGAATTGTTCGATTTGGTGCCAACGTCACCCTTCCATCATCACACCACTCGCCGAAGATTGAAGTTCCATCCACATCGCTTGGATCCGTGGCGAACGACTACAGTTCGATTTTCACGATCATTTTTGTCGCGAACTTGCAAGCTGTGGAATGAGCTTCCTTCTGAGGTATTCCCGGAGCGCTATGACATGGGGTTCTTCAAGAAAGGTGTAAGAAGAGCTCTCCTTCAGGGCCGACGTTGCACTGGTGACTCTCCTGGTGTTGCTTGTGTCCATAGGCGACGATGAATACTTACCATCAGGTGGCTCGTCCGCTTTTTCGTCAACCCTTCAGGCTATAAAAAAAATAACGGGGTACTTATACATACTATTTTGTTCCAGCATCTAATGGAAACTTATAGTACCTACCAACCACGGGAATGTCCCTAGAATACTTTTAAATCAATTATAATGAAAGTTAGTGTCGGAATTCCAGGAAAAGGTAAATGATTAACGCTGTGGCAGAATTTGTGGATAAGTCCTATAATTTTGGCAAATATTTCTGTTTTATCAAACAATCTCCCTAATTAATGGGACAACAAAAAATTAGTTATAAAGTAATACAAAACACTTCTTAAACTTGGTTCGCTATTTTGTAAGGCTTATCGGTTCCAGTCCGTTTATCCTCGAAAGTTTTCATGTTGGATAAACAAGTTACTTCTTAATTTTATTATTTATCCTCGAGTAACGAAAATTTTACTTGATCTTTTAATTAAATCGTGAAAGTTTAGGATCCCCTTACAACGTGTTTCATTACTAGACTAGACTCAGACATAAGGGTGGATAAGCTGATAAGGATAATAAAGACATTTGGGCTTTCGCAACTGTATTAACGACCCCGTAGGCTTGTCGATGGAGTTTTGTAGCAAGTAACAAGCAAAACATAGGTACGATACTTTAGATTATGTGCTATGTTCGTCGGCTAATAAATAACGCAAACCATACTACCTATTTACTATCGGGTTAGGTGAAGTAGGTACCTACTTTATTTTATAAATATAATAAGTGAGTAAACTGTATTTTTGTTCATTACCTCAGAAAATTTTACTGGGTGAACACTGTGAACAGATATCGATAATTCTTTTTGCATTCAAAAGCTGGTGCTTGCTGTCAGGACCTAGGTAGGTACATAAATTAAGGCGACATCTGACGAGTACTTTTTGGGTGAGTAATATTGCGAATTAATAGGCTTTAATTACGTTGGTGATGTTCTCATTTTACTCTTTATTGACGGAAAGTCAGCTTTTGCTAGAAGTTATCTTAAACCACATCTGATACATCACTAGGTAGGTAGATACCTAGTAGATACCTAGATATTACTTATTTACAATTACCTTACTTTATTGACACGTTTTTAATTAGACCTCTTTTAAATATTCCTTTTGAACCATATTTCGCAATCGAGGCCTCAACAACGGTAGTTTGCGGCGTGCAATTGTGCGATACACGCGTCTGACACGCATGCATTGTTTATTTTCTGCACATGCTTACCTAACATTGTAACGGTCGGTCGGCATTCCGCCGCGCTATAGACTTCGAGAACAGGTTTTATTTTGCTATTTTTAAATTTTTGAGACAATACTTTTCTTATATCTAGTTGATGTTGGCGTCTTCGACAGCAAAAATATTTCACTTCCATAATGGGAGTCTTCTGTTGTCATGATCAATATTCGTTCCACCATTCAACACCCATTCCACTCAAACCTTTTCATCCCATAAGATAACTCTTCAGAAGTCCTTCTATAGCTTCTCCGCACCACATAAAGAACTCATGCATGAAGCATCATGCATCTTAACTCTAAATCCACTGTTTCAGACTGTAGTTCCTATATCGTAAGTGACCGTAAGAATTTTACTAGAATAGTACACCATGTTACACGTGCAATATGGACAATCCGGACCTAAACTGTCGGTAATAGTAATACTAGTCTAGTCAACAGCAGTTAGCAGCTGTGCGATAAACGCGAGCATTGTTTATTTTCCCGCACATTGGTCCCAGCCCGCTCCTGCATCACAATAGCCAACGCGGTGCGATGTCAGTCGATGCTATTTTAAAAACCACTTTTATGAAGTCACATGTCACCGATAGTTCGTTGGGGATCAATTGCCGCTTGTTCGCTCCATTAAGCAACGACGTCATGTTTCTATTTTGTATGGAAATTAGTGACTCGGCTGTTATTTTATAAAACCTCTTGAGGCTTCAGTGGAAGTATTAAAATATAGAAATTAAAAAAAGATTTAATGGACACTTTTCATCTACATCACAACTAAATTGAAACTATACGTTGATGTTGCTTTTACACACATGATTGCAATGGTTACTTTAAAATTAGGTACAATATTTTCGAAGTTTCTTTAGAGGATAATCTGTCAACACTTAACATAGTTGTAGGTATCTAGGACTACAAGCGAATTCTAAAGAACAAAACTTAGCTCATGAACTTCCGTCCTTATTCATATGCTATTTAAATTAGTTAGCCGATTGTTTGAAAAAAAGTTCCTTTGGATAAAAACTTTATCCATTTACCGAGTCAAAAATAAATGTTTTAGACAGCGTCCTGCCGCAGCTAGCTCAAATAAGTGGCCCGACTTAATTAATAGTCATTACACTTAACCCTTTAAATGTAGTGTTCCGCGGGGCAAATTAATTAGTAAAGTCTGTGGTATTTGATCCCCAGTTTAAATTATTGTCGCTTATGAGCCGTCGTATAGAATAAAGGACTTTCAACAACTTATATACAAATAATGACTCACTGATTTCAATACAATACAAATTCCCGTACTTTATTAAAAATTCTTATGAGGGCAATGTTGATCGATTCTATTATTGTATCTGTCTCTTTATTCTGTTTCTTTGTCTATCTTATTGTACCTAAAATTCGATTTTCTTCATTATGCTTCATAAATAATATTGTTATTAACGAGTATTTATATAGGTAGGTATTTTTTCTTAAAAACATAATCAGTAACTCGGAAGTTTCGTGATAAAAATGTAAATGGTTGACAGCAGGCAGTGTATACAGAAGCGCGAAATGTAATTTAATTTATCTCGATCTTGACCTTACTTTTAACGCCTTAAACGAAAATCATGTAAATCTTCAAGAGCTTTGAACTTTTAATTTACTCTTTAAATCAGAACGACACGAGACTTGTCGAGGCTAATATTTTTCTCGAATCTTTGGATGATGTTGATTTCTAACTTTTTTTCGTAGAATCCTGTGGATGTTGATTGGTGATTTTATTTGATTTGATTTAATGAGCATTCTAACATTATATCTGCTAACTGGACTAACCATCCTAGTTCCTAAATAGAATCTAAACAGAATTTGGTTTTAGGTCGGTCACAGTTGTCCTGGGCGACAGCGGAAGGGTAGTGCTGCTTGCTCGTTTGCTACTTTAATTCCAAAAAAAAAACACCTGAAGCAAAAAAATTCTCACAAAATTTCAAAAATAACCACCTAAAATATACGACATTTACACTAGTTTTAAGCGTCGTGAAGGTAAACCGTCAGGTCGGCCAGTCGTCAGGTTATGAAGATATTCTGTTCTCGAGGTGTGGTTGCGGTTTCTCTGAGGTGTTGATTGCACGCCGCAGCGCTTGCTCACGACTCCTATATCGAATGCTATGAGTACCTACCTACCTATGAAGTACCTACCTGTATCATAAATGACCAGCCAAGTGTCAAAATTTTATAAGGTAAACTTTTTATTAGGTAAAGTTGTTTAGACAAGTTTTTTGGGGACCAAGACAAGATTTATTATGATGGCATCATTGCGAAGGTCGACAGAATTGACGAGCATCGTGGATTTACTAGACAAATCAAATTACAAAACAAATAGACCGACTAAAGATTCTTAACCAAGCTTTAGGTTGAAACAATACAGATGAAGTAAATAAATAATGAATTTATACAATTCCTTGCGTTATAGAACTCACTATTATAGCATAATGAGCACTGATTGTGGAAGTTCGTTCGCGGAATTTCGAGGTGTGTGCAGGAAGTTTTACGTAACTGGCTGTAGTTGTAGAATTCTACTCTGCATATATACCTACATACCCTCCCCACATATAGAAAATGTACCTACCCACTGGTGGGAATTTATATAACAAGCTCAGAGACACTCGCAATAAAGGGATAATTACTGCTTTAATCAAAGCTAGTGCACTGCCGCTAAGTATTAAAAATATTCCCGTTTCATTAAGACAAAAGTAAATTCATAAAGGATTTATCGGTGGCGCAATAAAAAATATTGGCTTCACTAATTGCAGTAGTTGTGCATTGTATGACGCAGCAAAACGGGTAACGAGCTACCAGCCCCGGAATGACGGGACGAGACAAAGCTCGTTCCAGGAATTTTATCCTTTTCTTTGAGCGGCCTTCTTTTTCTGATAACTGTACTTTTAAGCAATGTTTACTTTTATTTGACGTTATCTGTCAAATCGGAATTCGGGGTCTAGTGGGACGGGTGAGAACGGGAATGGGAGACAACGGGAAAAACCCTTCGTTCCGGCCCGGGTTCGAACACAACATTATGTAGTACCTACATGTAATACTCTTGTTGACTATGTACTCTATGACATTTTCATGGAAAATGTTCTGTTTTTGTATGGCGATGTTTGGACACTTAGCTTAGTCGTCTAATTGATGGCTCGTATGACACAATCGTCATCGTGCCGGACAGTCGGTCAAAGAGGTGAGTTAAATTTTCAGTGGAGCAGAAAGAATAATAAGGAGTTTCAATTTCATGACATCTTACATTTGTGCGGATAGCACAACACAAGAATTCTAGTTTGGGAACGAGTGTGTAATTTCGTTGGTAGGTATATTGAATTGTATTCTACGTCTTTTCCGTACAAAGAGATAAGGGACAAATCAGGTCATTAGTTCACAAAAAGAAAATGAAAACTAGTTTCTTGTAGCGAAATATAAAAAGAGCATAAAAAGATTCTATGGCCCGTGTTATATTATTGGACCAAATTTACGCACCGCCTATAAAAACTAGTCGTCACTTCCAGCTAATTTCGCATCTAGGCCCAGCCTTTCATTAGACTCTTATTTTTTTGTGTATCTAGCCATCATAATGTCACTCCCACGCAAAAATATACTGAAAACAAACAATTTATGAGTTCAGAGATTCCTTTTATTTGCACCAAATAAACGTAAGACATTTTTACCTCTGTTGAAGTTTTAATACGTACCTAGTAAATCGCCTTCGCTTTGTTTACAAAGAACCTTGTCCCATTGTATATTCGAAAAGTGTTTTATATTATTTTTAAATACCTTTCTTTAAATTATTTACTGTTTAAAATAAGTCAATTTACGCATTATTAGGAATGACTTTAAACCTCGATATTTGTTAAATCTTTTTTTTATTCAGATTTTTTATTGGAACACGAGCTGGTGTTTGTCGTGTGGTCCCACGTAGATTTGAGCGACATACGAGCTGTTTTTGAGTTACCCGTACTTTTAGATTTTGTAATCAGTTATTTTTTTAGTAAAAAGTTACTTATTTTATAAAAATACATTTTATTTTAACAATATGTCATTGATTGTGTTAGAGCCGCTATTACTTACATATAAATGGATACAGTGAGACCTCACAAGTTGCAACATAAGCAACAAAGAACTATTCAATAGTTGTTCGATAAGCCAGCACCGCAGATAAGCCGTATCACCCGGTCGGCATGTATCTACACGCCTGAATAAGCACACCAGCAACACCGCCTGCGACATAGGTGATTCTAGATAATGTTCAAATGCACTAGAACACGAAAATGTGCATTGTACCTAATTTACTCAAGAAGCATTATTTAAAATTAAGATCAGTTATTTAAAAAAACACTTATAGCCAATATTAGGATTTCTATGGTTGTCTTAATAGCCATGAACAACACATAGGTATGTATGTATATTTACTTCACATCGGTAAAATTTTCTCTTAACTGGAAATCGAACACAGGACTTTGAACTGTTAGTGATAGTTGGCCTCGTTAGTGAGTGTTAGTAATAGTCCAGTCAGTATGTACTTGTTCGTAAGAATCTCGTTTTAATCAATCTTTAAGTATTAATCTTGAAAGAATCGTATTCATCTTATACTTCCTTTAACCCCACAAAGAATCTTCGGTTTAACCCCTTCATTATTATAATTTATATCTTGATACACTAACTGAGAACACTTGAAAGAGTTACTATTGAACAACAAAATAATTAAAACATGCTGTGTAGATACTAAGACAGCTTTCAACAAACCAACTAACACTCCTTCATAATAATAGCAGAGACAACAAGGTAGCACAATAGGTGGGGTTGTTGCAAGAACCTTATTGATGGTAACTGGGGCGAAATAGGGGTTGTAAGTACCCAGGCACGCCAACTTCACGCCTGCTATCTAAGCATGAATAATTCTCTGTGGTTAAATGACTAATTGTGTGTCGTTAGTCGTTATATTAGTAACGTAGAGGGCTATACTTAGTTGCGACTTTTTTAGTTAGAAAATATTCTGGCGTACTCCTTTAAAATATGCCTAGGCACAATTTTTTTTTTTTTAATTTTTTTCAATATTTTTAACTCATATAAGCATGGGATATTATATTAAGTTTTTGTTGCTTTTCAACCGATTCAGGGCAGTTGATAATATTTTGATGAAACACTAAAAATAAACTGTGCACATATGAATTAATAATATTATAAAACCGGAAACAATATAAGTATTGTCTAAAATATAGTGTTAGGAAGGGAATACAATATTTCTGTCACATCAAACGAATACAATTATTTTCCAGGGCAAACTCTACTACACTAAACTAGTTCCAAACTTAAGTCTTAAGTCTCATTTCATATAATTTATGTTGCTTTGCGTATTTTATGTTGTGCATTTAAACTAAACCTGTTAACTAGGGCATGTAACTACGAAATAAACTCAGAAAATCGTTTTTTAATATTTAAAAGCTTAAAGGATAGTTGAAAATTGAAATGTCGCTTAATTCAATTTCTTATTGTTAACATAAAAATAGCTGTGTATTGTTCAAATATCCTTGAATTAATAACAATTTTTTATGTATTTTATTGCCTTTTCATACTTTTATAATGCTGTTCCCATGGCAAACCGGAACAAAGAACTAATCAATAATGTTCACTGAGTCATTATATGCTCATTTTGGTTATTTACTACATACTTACTCATAATCATGCTATAGATTTCTTTTCATCAAATATTCCATCCACCCACGACTAGTCCAATCCTTTGTCAATCATTATTTATTACTAAGCTGACATGACAAGGGAGGGGTAAACCCTTCCAAAGCAATTTAACGCACACACATGATTTATTGATTTAGTGAAAACTCGAGTAAGCTGTCAACAATTACGTTAATTGTGTTACTGAGTTAATGCGCTTAACCACGTAACAACAGCCACTTACCATCGGGTGGGATAGTAGGTAAGAATAAACTTGCAAAAATAAATCGAAACTCTAAGCCCTCTAAGGACAGGAACCTAAATAGATACTCAGAACTATCTTGCAAATAAAAGTTCTTCAGCTGCCGATTATAGACAATCGTAACGTTAACAAGAAACATAAAAATAAATGTTACTTTTGACTTTTGTTAATCAGATCTTTGACCGCTGCTTAGACAGCTGTTGTAATGAGGGTCGCCGTTTTTGTGCTCACCAACTGGCGCCACCGTCGAGGTGAGGTCTTGCTGTCAAAGCCCGCCCATACATAAACA
Organism: Hesperia comma; assembly: GCA_905404135.1. NCBI lineage: Eukaryota > Metazoa > Arthropoda > Insecta > Lepidoptera > Hesperiidae > Hesperia > Hesperia comma. The sequence goes on from FR990018.1 coordinate 7,748,272, forward strand.
GTGACAAATAAAATTCAGACCATTCAGACAAGCGAAAAGTGACAGACAGACCTCCCTTCTCACTAGCGCCTCTAGCGGAAAATTCACACGCGGTTACCCTCATTGGAACATAACAAATATCGGCGAAGAGACATTAGGTAATGAGGGTAAAGGCGTGTGAATTCGCCGCTAGAGGCGCTAGTGCAGAGTGAGGTCTGGCTGTCAGTGCCACAAACTTATCTGACCCGGTAAGAAGGGCGCCACTGTCTTTGTCTTTGTCTGACAACAGTATAACATTAACATTTGCATTAGTTCCAATTTTGGCCACCGGGTCAGATAAGTTTGTGACACTATCACTTCTCACTTGTCTGAATATCACTTGTCACTGTTTATTATGGGTGGGCTTTGACAGCAGGACCTCACTCGCCGGTGACGCCAACTGGTGAGTACAAAAACGGCGACCCTCATTAGGTACTACGGACGAAAGAATATCTTTCATTCGAAACAAAACAATAGTAAGTAGGTAATTTATTGTAAACTAGCTTTTGCCAGCGGCTTCGCCCGCGTGAATTTCGTTTAAACTTCACCCCTTTATTTCACCCACTTAAGTGTCATAAACGTAAGAGTAGATAAAATATAGGTATACTTAATCAGAAAGCTTCGAACTGCTAAGCTATCGGGAGTTACACGTGTTATTGTGAGTCAACCATAAAAGATAGACATATGCTGTCGTGGAATATTTTTTATATAATTTTAAGGAGAACATTTCCGTCATACATGATTTCTGTGTAGCTTTAACCATTAAGGTTGCACACGCGACGGAAGCTTAAAAAATGGAGTAACTTCTCCCGTTTCCCCAACATTTCCCTTCACTGCTCTGCTCCTATTGATTGTAGCGTGATGAAAAGTATACTATAACCAGCGCGGGAGTATGAAAAATAATTGTACCAAGTTTCGTTAAAATCCGTCGAGTAGTTTTTGTTTCTATAACGGTTATACATCCGACAGACAGACAGACAGACAGACAGACAGACAGACAGACAGACAGACAGACAGACAAAAATTTTACTGATTGCATTTTTGGCATCAGTATCGATCCCTAATCACCCCCTGATAGTTATTTTGGAAATATATTTAATGTACAGAATTGACCTCTCTACAGATTTATTATTTATTGTAAATGTAAATAAATGTAAATAAAATAAACTTCTGCCTGTTTTGTTTTCTAGACTCATAATTTGTAATATGAGGGCACATCATAGTTCCATTGCAAGAAGATTTTCAACTATTATACACAATACGTACAGTAAACACGAAGATATACGACATATAATTACAACCAAACCAACTGAACAAATTGATTGAATTACAATCGCTCATCGGACATAATATGACAGTTCACGGACGTACATATGTATGTGGTACGATATGAATATCAATAAGTCGTACTAGCTTCCTCGCGCCGTATAAAAACTTCAGTAATTTATGATAGGTTAAATTATTATTGTACGTAGTCAAGCTTTTGAGAATATGTAAATATTTGATCAAGATTATAATCATACGCTTAAGGAATGTTCGCGTTTATACTAAACGTAGATAGACTTCTACATCAAGAGTTCCTAAAACAGATTCTGGTTTATAGAGACTAATTAAGGCACTGAAAATTTTAAGTTACTATTTAAATGAACTCATATAAATCTTTTCCTTTCACAGCATGAACATTCAAGTATTTACTAAAGTATTCAACGTTTTCTTACCTAAGTTAATGAACGAAATGAAAGGGTATTAAAAGATAATTTGTGGGAACATGTTGAAGTTACGACTTTACGAGCTACAGAAGTTAAACTTTGCAGCGAAATAAACGAGTTAGATATTTGTTCGTACCCTTAAATTAAATAACAGTTAAATAAAACGTAATATAACAAAAAAAAATCCATATTTGGGACGCTGGATTGTTTATAACAATTTGATCTGACATTTTAATTTAAAATTCATCTTTACAATTACTTACATGCATATTTCTGAAACATCATCAATCACCAGATTAGTTCAATTAGATTAGATCGTAGTATCGCAATTGAGCGAAGCTATGTTAGAACTCCAAATAGTTCAATCGATCCTTATCGAGCCGACTAAGTACCTAATTCGTAATTAAATACTTAGATAATAATTTAGGCGTATTTCACTCATACCTTATGTTGTCTAGGTACTAAAAGCAAATTCAAAATTGATGAAACGAAATGACACTGAAGTTATTGTTTCATTTCGATAAAGCACTAAATTGAATGATAAAATAAGTACTTACCTATAGGTTTTTATGGCATAGGTGTAACAAATACATAAGTCAGCCTGATAATACTAAGCGATCACCGGCGCTCTTGGACATTATAAAAACCAAGGATACTCCTTTACATCCAACCTAAGTAGACTAAGATCCCAGAGCCGTAAGACACAACTTATTTTCTAAAGCATGTAACTTTCGGTTTACAGTAGTCTCTTGTGTACTTTTTAATACCTGAATGTTTTCGGAGCTTGCCCGGTGACACCTGCGCAGGTACCAGGCATGGTACCAGGTGAGAAAGGTGACTAAAAATCAGAGTAACTTAACTTAAATTTATATGACTGATTTTTATATATGCTTTGTAGAATATTACTCTGAAGTCATATAAAAAAAATCAGACGCTTTCCATGGGCCAAAACTTTTATCAGACGCTTTAAAGCTCCATAAATGAACTTAATTTATTTTTAAATGTCTGATTTTTTATATTTTATTAAAATAACTATTACAATGTTATATTTAATCAGTCAGACAAATTGCAATGACCAAACATCCCCTAAACACAAAAATTACTCAACCATGAGTTACCTTACTTGCATGCGCATAGTGCTCACGCGCACATACTCATACTTACTGAAACATACTTTTGAAAAATACGGAGGTAGCAAATATTTAATGTTAGGTAGCAAATAGTTAGCAATTTTCTAAATCTACATCAACGTTAAATCAATCAATGAGTAGTGACCCGCCATTCTGACGGACACGGTTCTCGCTGTTCGTGAGGCCGCCGGCCGGCTGTTACCAGAACGTGCAGAACTGCAGATAGCCTTGTGTTCCTGCATCATAACGTACCTATTTTTATTACTGTTCTCTTTATTTTGTCTCACTAACTACTCATTCATTAGCACAATTTTGATTTTATTAATTGAGATTGACAAAGATTTCCTAAATTAGCAATAAATACTTTTTGATTAACACTGTTGTTTTAAATAACAAAGTATACTCGGCAACTCGGCATTCAAAAACCGAGTTATTCGGCCGAGTACGAGTATCAAAAAACCCGCCGAGTACGCCGAGTACCGAGTATCAACCGAGTACTCGGCCCATCTCTAATTGATATGCATTATGAACAGTGTAGGCGACAGCACAGAGACCAACAACATACCGCTTCAGGGAATAGGGAATAGATGAAGAGTGGGAAGGAAAGGACTGAAAATGGGGGAGAAAGATGAAGAGGAGGAGATCTGGCTCTCCGACACTGCAGCTGAAACACGTCGGGACATTTCACGGCTGATTTTTAAAACGAGGGTGGTAGCTAGCCAGCCGGGTAAAACCCTTCAACCAGCAAAAAGTACCTACAGGCCAGACCTGGAGGGTACAGAGTCCAGGCACCCCTAAATAGGGGGGCCGGGCGCCGTGACCTCGTCCGTTATTCAGCAGGGTGCACCTCGAGCAGGGGAAAAAAACACCCCAAAAATTGCAAACATGTGAATAACAATCTATATGAAAAGGGACCGCAGGAGTAAAACTACGATCGCTGGTTTTCAAGGCGATCCTGGCTTCGTATAGTTCTGCCATGGTATTGAACATTACTTACGCGATGGCGTCGATCATGTCGAGTCCCATCTCGACGGTGCAGCGGGCGTGGTCGGAGCGCGGCTCGGGCAACCCGGACACGCAGTAGTAGCAATCGCCCAGGATCTTGATACGCAGGCAATGGTTGTCCTGTCACCAAATAATATTTACCATATTAACCGCAGCAAGTAAGGTCCCTAATCAATACTTATAGGTAACAAGAGTGTAAATAAATGTGCCTGTACCATGCCTGTACACTTTATATTATATTTCGCTTTTATATATTATATAGATTTTTAAAAAATACACACAAAAAAGCATACATATATCTACGGTTAAATTGAACCTTACTTCGAATTGCGGAATTCAAGTTCGGGTTCTTCCAGGAAATCAAAGTTTAAATTCACGATTACGCCTTACCGGGTAACTTGTAAGCAACTTGAAACTTAGGATAAAGTTAGGCCGTAGAAAGTTAGGCCGTAGTTTGCCCGGCTGAATTCTAGGCCAATGGGCAATACGAACAATTGATACCAATATATTTGAAATTCGAAAGGCTTACGAAGCATTTTTGGATTATTAGCACATTTAAGTTCATATCCTGTGCTTGAAGCTTACAGATTCTAGTTCAATAGTTTATAAAAATCCATACTAATATTATAAATGCGAAAGTCTGTCTGTCTGTCTGTCTGTCTGTCTGTGACGTTTTCACGGCTAAACCACCGGTCCGATTTCGATGAAATTCGGAATGAAAATAGTTGAAGGCCCAGAGTCACACATAGGCTACTTTTTTTTTCAAAAATAAATCCCTAAAGGCTTGAAATAGGGGATGAAAGTTTGTATGAAAAATCTAAACCGCCTGACCGATTTCGATGAATTTTCCCAGGAAGATAGTTGATGACGTACCCCCTTCCCCACTTCCCCGGTTCGCGATATAAACGAATTCCACGCGGGCGAAGCCGCGGGCAAAAGCTAGTATATTATAAAGTGATGAAGATATTATAAAGTAATGAACACAATATAAAGAAAGAAGATAGCTTATCAAGGACGCTTATAGAACAGTATAATGTCTAAAAGCTTTAAACAAGATATTGTATTTGTTATCTTTGGCACATAAAATATTGATCTTGGCTGTTATGACCTTGTTGTCAAAAGCGATGAGTGTAACAAACGCTTTCTCATTGACACCCCCGCAATAGGATTCTCTCTCGTCTTTCATCGTGGGTGGCAAGGACACAGGTAGGTATAACTATAATACATCATACATATATTATCTTAAATTATAAACAAGGTTTATCAACTACAAGTAGGCATTCAACATCATATTTTTTCTAATTGCAACATAATGTAATTAAATAAATAAGGTGTAAGAAATAAAAAATACTTTTAGGCACTTCTCACACAACGCTATTTATGAGCTACGCGACTGCAACGCAATCCAAAATTTGTATGTATCTGACACTTTTCACTGACAGGCGACGCGTCTACGATGCGTCTACGATGCGACTCCTGTCAGTCAAAAGTGTCAAATAGGTACATAGAATTTTGGGATTGCGTCGCAGTCGCGTAGCTAATAAATAGCGTAATGTGAGAAGTGCCTTAGCCGTCTATATTATTGATGAGTGCTTGCATACTTTTTTACGTAAAATCGCGCGTGTCAGGCAAACAAGCTAGTCGGGCGAATCCGAAAAATTCAACGTGAGGTAAGCCGCGATATATACATAAAAAAATTACGACACTGTAGCCCAGTAGACTCTGCTAACCGAAAAATAAGTCTTGGGTTCCATTCCCAGTCAAAGTAAACTTTGATGTGGCACATTAAACTCTGTGGTCGGGTCAATGAGCTTTTGAGATCTCGGTTGCGTGTGTACTTGTATGTACACTGTACATACAACGTACTAAGTATAGAGAGCTCTAGAGAGGTTTGATGATGTAAGATTTTCATACTAACATTGGCCAGCTGATCAAATCGGCCGAAGAGTTCGTTGAGTAGTCGCACCAACTCCTGCGCACTGCACTGCGATGCGAGCACCGTGAAGCCCACGATATCAGCGAATAATATACTGAAACAATCGATAAATTACTAAAAAAATATATACAAATAATATATACAAAAGGCTTTATTATGAATTAATACACTTCTCAAATGACTAATCAAATGTTTGTTACATTACTTTACAAAAATAAAAACATTATGGCGGGATACGCTTATTAATCCTCTACTGGTTTTTTGGGGAAATAGTTAATCGTAGAATCACAGCTGCTGATAATATTATTTTTCTTAAAACTCGAAACCTCTGATCACTACTGTTGTGGGTACAAAAAATGCGTACCTAAGTAGGAACGTACTTACATACCTAAACAACGAACTTCCAGACCTAAATATAAAATAACGAGCAAATTTAAGCAGGACATGTTTTAACCGCTCATCAGATTATTCTTAAAGTAACCTTCACATAAAAGCATTTTCACGTTATGGTAATGTTATAACGGCGTCGGCTTGTCATCGCCTCATTCATGACACGGGAACCGACGGCAGCCGCAAGCCTAGTGACATGGAAAATTTACCCTTTTATCAGGGAGCAAATTATACCCCAATCGATTATGGCTGCTGAAGTTACATAACAGCGCAAATAACATTATCTTTACGCTTTTACATCCGTAATTCCATTTGGAAATTTTTCACACGGAAATTTTACACGCCTGTATCATTTCCTCACAGAAATAAGATGTTAATTAAACTGTTTGCGCTGAATATGAATGCTGAACGCTACAGATTATTTCATGCAAATCCTTAAAGGTGGAAATTTTAACACTTTTATAAAACGTGCGTAGGGGTGTGACATTTCGTATACTTTAGAAGTTATATGCGGCAGAAGTGCTAAGAGCAAAATTTTATATCTGTTACAAATACATTTAATAACCAAAATCATCATTAGTATTAATATGAAGTAAACCTTTTACAGAGTAAAATTATAAAAAAGAATTTGTATTTTTATTTTATTAATCTCTGTTATTTGTTTTAAACACAATATTTGCTTATTTTTTTCAGATCGTGTTATGTCACTGTTTAAAAAAAATAGTGAAATTCAAGACACAAACACCAACTAATACGCTACGCTACGCCGTAGAGTCTACAGGATTATAAAACGAACTACAGCTATTTTTTAAAGTTTTGTATAAGAAACATTTAAAAGCTACGAGATGGGTGAATCATTCATTTTCACTGCACACGCAAACTATACCTAAAGTTATACCTATCGATTATAGAATGTTAAACTGACCAACTCCACCTCCAATACTCAAATTGTTTACATTCCGATCGACTTACATTTAATCAATCCAACAACACACTCCCTCGGTTTTTGTTTGTGTATCAAACAGTTGAAGTACATGAAAATAACGTTATTCCTCCTAAATTCTTTAACATTTAATAAAATCAATCAATGATGTACCGACAAGTTTTAATAAACCATCTCTAGATTCGCTACACACTTCCTTTGAAAAGAAAATGTTTTTTGTACCCTGTTATTACAACGTCGTATAGAACTGAGGTCAATTGACTTTTAACGTGCTTAAGTGTTTCTTGACACTGGCATATCAACGTAGGCGTCAAAATTAGTTGCTGGAGAAACGCTGGTGAGCCAAGACTTTAAATGATAAATACACGTCTTACTTTAGGAAGTTGAAGTGCACTTCCAAGTTCCAAGGTTCAGGATTTAAAGGATTCTCCATGTTTGAGATAATCTGAGGTATCTTTACGGTTTATTTGTAGCATAGACATCAATGTATGTTAAATCTATGGTTTATACTGCAGTTAATCGATCGTCATACCTAAGAAAATATGTAGCAGCGAGCATAGAACCTCTTCCTTTGGAAGTCAGTTAAAAATAGATACCTAATGATACGAATAATAAATCAAACGAAATTAATGTTACGGAAAAACGGCATTGGATCTGTCACCAGTGGACGTCTGTTGGGAGCATATCGCAGCTGGCGTGGACGTTATTTTTAAATCATTAACAGTATTTCCTACTGTATCTGATCCCAACAATGTTTTTACAATAGCTGTTCAAATGTTGTATACATTTGTTTAACAACGAAACAAGGCCATAAGTTTATTTCATAGTAACACTTCCTGAATTCACTCAATTTGAATACTTTAATTAGGTAATGCATGCAATCCGAATCTTTGAACTACAGAAAATAATTGGAATATAGGAACATAAAACGCACGTTTTAAATAGATAAAGCATCCATTTGTATCGGGCGGGGAATTGTGAATGAAAATAAACAATAGAGTAACCTACATTTTTGAAGTAGGTTAAAATAGACTGACAAAGGAAGATTGCTACATAGGATAGTACGCGTAAATACTGTGGATATGAATTAGTAACGTTAACCGTTATATTTATATCAGAAACTAGTTAATGTAAATGAAAGAACAAACGGATTAACAAACACGAACTTTGAAACTATTGAACAAATAATACATAGGAGTAGGTACGAATCAAGTCGTCCATTACTTGTGTATATCCGTGTAATATCCGGCCGGTCTAAGAGGATGCCCTGCATAGTCCACTATTAATCCTCCTCCCAACTAAAGCGTCTTGGATCCTAGGAAATGCTATCAAGCTGTCGCTCAAGCATATACCTTCTACATTCTATGTACTTACGTAACAGTTGTTTCACAACGTACAAACTACTTAAGTGCCGTGATATTGTTAACATTTTGGCAGACCTGTATATTGTACAATATTTATTTTCAACACACTTGCTCGTAAAGTTGCTATTTTTTCTTTAGTCTTACGCCCGGAATGCGGTTTATTACACACTAGTGCCTTTTACTTTTCATTACCGCACTAGTGTTTTTCTTATTCCACTTTTTTTTAATATCCGTAAAGAGGTTGTTACCAAAAGATTTGTTATTTTGTAAATAAATAAACTTGTTGTACTTAGTCAAAATCTGATAAGATAAGATTATACTTCATCTAATTATCTATTAAAGCATTTAAAAAATACAATATTTTAAATCATTAATTACCGTAAATTCTTATTAGAAATACATAATTATTTAGTTTAATATATTGTGGCTGAATGTTCGGTGTCTCTGGACTTAACCTGCGCGCGCATAGTTATTCAACCAAAGATACGGCGCGCGAAAAAATAAACCGCGCCATTTTGTGTTTTGTGCAAACATTTGTTCGTTTATAATTTGCTGATTTGTGACTGAAAAATGTCGATACCTAATTGTTTTTTTCCTCGCAAGTGTGTTGAAAAACGTCGTATGATACGCGTGTGCTTTGTTCATTACGTTTTTCTTCTTAGTCTTGGCTCTATTACAGCCCTCGCCTTGCGGCTCGGGCTCAATTCCGCCTCGACTGTAATGACCAACTTCGCGCACTTGTATCATAATGTACTATTAATTTACAATATTTTTTTAGAGCTGTTTACCCATTGAATTAAGCTAAGAATTTGTTTAATATTTGGCAAAGGGAGATCTCCCGCCAGGCGAGACGACATGCCTGGGGGGCGGCCGGGCCCCGGGTGAATGTACTCGAGGCGTGGTATATATGCCAGCGATGTAGAAATCTTCGATAGCGCGTTTCAGGCTTCGGTGACGTCACCGTGTGACGTGCGATGTCGCCACATCACCCCCCTGCTCAGACCGGAGGTCGATACTCCGATGTTGCAGCCCGTGCTCCTCGATGTTGGTGACCCCCGTTGATGTTGTGCCCCGAAAATACCCTCTATCCACGGTGAGTCTGGATGGGAGAGTGAGACGACAGATGCGGAGGGCGACTGGTGCACTCCAGCCGTCCGTGGAGTCGTCGTCGGGGCAGCCGGACCGGGATCAGGAAGCGTCTTCTCCATACGCGGCGATGACCCCGGCGAGCTTGGCTGAGTGTCGGGGAGACGCGCTGCGTGTGTCCGTCAGGCGTGAGCGGTGAGGTGAGGTGGGAGGGGAAGCCTGAATGGCTAACGGTGCTTGAAGGGACGTGTTCTGTCCGAAGGTCACCAGTTTGGCAAAGGGAGATCTCCCGCCAGGCGAGACGACATGCCTGGGGGGCGGCCGAGGCCCCGGGTGAATGTACTCGAGGCGTGGTATATATGCCAGCGATGTAGAAATCTTCGATAGCGCGTTTCAGGCTTCGGTGACGTCACCGTGTGACGTTGTGCGATGTCGCCACAAATATTTTACTTTCTTCTGAGATAAAAGCCTGTGATCGACGGACGTAAGGAATGCGCAGTCTCAGTACTCCCGTTAGTACCCTTTGGGGACGAAACCATAAAAACGTAATGGTACATGAACTTGTTTATAAAGTTAAACTGTACTCAGGTCGTCGAATAAACATCTATAGCAACCATCCGCTAAAAGTTACACGAAGTTACAAGAACAAAGCAACCTCGAAATGGCTTTCGTCGGCATTAAGCACCCCTTTCGCAAGTCGCGTATTACTCAACAAAATATACTTGTACACGCGAACTAACGATAACCTTACTCATACCGGAAAGTAACGATATTCTTCATTATATCTAACTCGATGTCTACTAAGGAACACAAAGGTACAATAAAGCCAATAGTCATTTTCGTAATGGGATACTTAGATCCTTTCTCTTTTATGATAGCCATTTCTTTTCTTTATCGAACAATTAAGTGAATATGCCGTACTCGATATTGTTATGCCAAGCAAAATAAGATCCTACCATGAATTATGGCAAAACGTCTAAGAAAAAAGTATCTTTAATTCGGATTCGGGATTCGAACCGTCCTTGAATAAAACTCGAGGACTTCCCTTTTCGTGTTTGAACTTCAGAACAACGACTATTCGTGACAAGAGCTTGTCACTAAGCTTCAGAGTTTAATCTTGTATTGTATCTGTATCTCTACTTAGTGGGTACCCGGTAGTTAACTATCTGTACAGTTATTTTCTTAAATCAATCGTGAAATCTTGAACCACGAATTTCGATTTTACATAGCTTAGTGCTTTTACTTAGTTTAACATGTTCTTCTGAGACAATAAATTATTTAAGCGGCGGTCCCGAAAAAACTCCATAGTTGTACCCAGTATGGAGCTAGCTTATATCAAACAAACGAAGCACGATAAACATGCGAAAACTTTCTACGATAACGATTTTTCAGTCCAATGCTCTTTCACGCTGGCACAAAACACACAGAAATGGAATCCGACAGTGGAAAGACTTCATTAAAATTTCGTGCGACGTTTTCGGTTTTAAGGGTAGCGGTAGGGTGACGCGGACTCGTTGGACAGGCAGACAATCCCATCAGCTGAATATCCGTTTAGCTAACAGGATCAAGTGCGGTAATCGACTTCCTGCCGTCCGCCATGCTTTTTATGGATGCACAGCCGTAGTGTGGAACGTGCTTTGAAAAGTGAGTTGTGTCGATGTTGCACGACCACCTAGTTCAATCCGCATTGCAAGTAATTTAAATATGTCAATGTCATGGTCACGTATTTTTTATTGTTCGATTTTTATGACTCACTCGAAAGATAAGTCCTAAGCATAGTTATTCCTCTAGTAAGATAATATTTACAATTCAAAACATTCGCTCGCATTTCAATAGGTTCCTCCATCCTATTCCTCCATCGAACAACACGACGTACGGCGAGCATCCACCCTTACGTCGTAAACGTCCCGCAGATACGAACGTCAAAATTTGCGTCGTCGTTCATTATGCGTACTGCGAAGGACTGGAATAGCTTGCCTGCGTCGGTGTTTCCGGCTGTGTATGATGTGGGAGTCTTCAAGAGAAGAGTGAATAGGCTATAAGTTAGTGCGTACAACATCTTAGATTTCATCGCCACTTACCATCAGGTGGGATCGTTGTCAAGCATTAACTTATTTTAAGGAAAAAAATAAAAAAAAATAAAGGTATTTTAATCTTAATAACGTCCCTATTTCGTAATAACTGAATTTAAAAATATATATACAAAAAAGTAACATGGAATTCTATACGATAAGTTACGTTACACAAGGTATAATTAGGTATAATAACGCCAATATATCTGTATACGTCGTAGTTATTGATTTTCCGTGTCAGTGCAACAAAGAGTGCAATGCAAGTGTTGAAATACGTGCCAACCACATAATATATAAGAGGTTAGGCTCCCACAAGCTGCGGTGATGCGGTTACTGGCGCTATGCATGCATAATAATATTATGTAGGTACATATTGCATATATCGACTAGCACTTCCATCATACTAAATTCATAGGACACATTTTATGTTTCCACTTACTAATTTAATATACATAGATCCCCGTCATGTATAAATAAATACACACAGCTTTCGTCACAATGTTACTCAGAATTATTTTAAAGCAAGATCGTTATTTTCTCTGAAATTAATTCTGACTCGCCCTGCGGCTTACTCTACGTAGCTGCGCGAGGAACTTTCAGATTCAATTTTAATATTCAGAAATTTCTACCGGGGTTTATTACCACAGCTTTATAATGTTACATTACTCAGAAATGTTTGTTTGTCGTTTATATGAAAATACGTCCTGTAATGTCGGAAATGAAATTTGCTACAATTTAGGCAATTACCTATCCATTCTGTTTTCAACAGCTTTGGAGGTTGTCGTTCTAAGACCTTCCGAATTTTATTTAATTTTTTTAATTTTACCTTATCTTTTCCCTTTTTCTTGCCATTATGTAAGAATATTATAAGACCGCTCAAGCCCATTGACGCGAATAGGTACGCGAACCCACATTGTTGAACGGACCTTCGCAATTGAATATGCGGTTTTTGACATATTAATGTTTGAATTTATTATATTTTAATATATTTATTTAGTTAAAATAATGTTTGAATTTATTATATTTTAATATATTTATTTAGTGAAAATTTTCCTTAATTAAGCGGGCAATTGGCATAGGTATAGTTTCTGTTGACGTATCAATATAGACAAAGTCCAGCATTCCACTTCGCATAGCGCTACTATTTAAAGGAACAGACAGTGTATATTATAACTTCTGCGCGTGCCGTTTACAAATTTTACTTCGGAAGCTTAAATAATCAAATGTGTAATTATTATCCGCACGTTCTACGGTTCACCTGCCAACGGCTGCTAGCTATAGTTCAAGTTCGACGAGCGTTTCCTTCAAATACCAGTATGAATTATTTATGGCCTACATGAGGGGAATAAAGATCAACCTGACTTATACACAAATAGGACGCTAATTAGCTACTTCGTACGGTTATATCGCTGGAATATGAAGATGAGAGAAATATGAATAAATGATTGAATAGATGTCTGTTGAGTAGTTATTTGCACATCATTATTTAGGTGTAGGTACAATAAAACTTAGTTAATGAATAATATGGTACGGATGTTAAGTGTGGTTCAATAGATAATTCACTTTATTGATTTCATTGTAAATTCTTTAAAAAAAATTATATGTACTACTAAAACATTTCACATGCAGGTACTGTATTATTCGAAACTTTCGTCAAAACACGAAGCTCACTCATCGTGACGACGAAGCACTCAGCCATTCGAGGTATCACGTCAAACGTATCGATTCGGCGCGCTTATTAGACACAGAAGGGCTTCCACACGACGCACGACGAACCCTCCATTGGACATTTGTGGACGTCATACGAACGAATAAACCGGATCGGAGGTTTTCCGCCACTCGGGTAAAAGGGTTCCAACTTGTACTGTTTATTCATAAAACACGAAAACGGCCCGCAATATGCATCGCACGGTGCTCTGTAGAGACTTCTAATGCCAAGCGATATATCGATATTTCAAACGTATTATTGATTTTTCAATAAAGTATCGAGATAATATCGTATCGTATTTGTATTTAGTTAATCAGCTGCAAGTAATATTGAAGATATAACGTAACTTACGTTACCCAATTACTTATTATTACTTATTGGGTAACGTAACTTTGACGGGTCAATTTAAAGATATCTTTGTTGTTCGTAAAAGACGATAATAACATACGTTCGACACGTTTAAACTAGACTTTTAGATTAAGACTCATATTTATTTAACACAACATTGTAAAGACTTAAATTAAATAACCATCATTTAATATGATTTATATAATTCAAATTTTCATTTTCAAGTAATTAAAGATAATATTTCAATAATAATTATATGTATATCGTGAAAAGAGTAAGGATAATATCGTTATCCAATTCAAAAAGATAATGTCATAATATTTCGCCATAGTGAGTCGTATATCGATAGGTACCTACAATTGTCGCTTCCCTAGCAGAGTGTAAACTGTGTTTTGTAAGATATCCTCTTTTTAAACGTAAGAGAGCTCGATACGTTTCAAAGGAATATAAAATGTGCATGTATCCTGTGAAACCTGGGATTTGAAAGGATTTAAACGAACTTCTGAATTTCAAATGAAAACATTCTCATTTGAAATTGCTTTTACAAAGCGGATTTGAACCTGTCACAGCATATTATTACACAATAGAAGGTAAAAACTAAATGCCAGTGTATCATCAAAGAGTAAATAAATAATTGAATAACGCTACACACTCATAGCCCCTCACTAGGATTCCCTGTGTTGTGGGTGCCATGGACAACACACAAGACATGGACACACACCCAGACCGTGATTTAAACATGAAATCATTTAATCATATAATTTTGCAAGCCATGCAGGATGGATAGGCTATTTGCATAATATATGGCAATATTATGGCATATTATATGAGCTTCTGTGATATAAACATAAGGTTATCAGTTAGTAATTGTGTTGACACCTGTGCTTTAGGTATGTCATGGAAAACCAAGATTCTAAAATATCAAAATAAACGTCAGAAGAGCGAGAAATATTTTTTTCTTTGTAGCCTGACCGTAGAATTCAACATGGAATGGAACATTTGACCATAATTATTGTAAAACATTATGAATTAAACAACAACGGTCACCTCCTTACCATTACTCCATACATACTAGGTATACAATGTTGATATTATAAAGAAATATTGTCTCCGTCGACACGCAAGTACACCGTGCAGTCATCATAAATCACAAAGAACTTCCAAGGCCAAACCAGCCAGAGAAATGAAAACTAAGATGACAGGTCCTAGCTTGCTGAAGAGTAATTGCAGTCATTACTTTACATTACCTAAACCATGTTTCTGACGTAGGAATTAAGTTCCATTCATATTAACTCAAACTTAAAACTCAAATAGTTTATTTCATTTAGGTATTTTACAAGTACGCTTATGAACGTCATTTTTGATTCTACCACTATTTTGAAAAAAAAAACTATAAATGAGTTGCTCATGAATAATAACATAAGCTGATTCCAAATAAATGTCAAATGTGGATAAGTTTCGCAACGATGATCATAGGAAAACGATTATAATGGACGTGTATGCTGTTCATGGCCAAAATAGTCATGAAAAAGTCGGACATTTAACGTTAATCTTGCTGAATATTACAATAAAAATACCAGTTGGACATTCAGAATAATATTTAGAAAGTATAGATACTTATAAATAAAAAATCTCTGAAGCTGAAACTTAATTAAAATTTGAACCAGTAAAGTAAGCACCCTTTCAGAACTATATTTCTTGGTGAACTCTATTTATAATAACGGTCTAACGACGGTAGTTCCTGCAGTAATAAACTCAGCAGGTGCACGACTAACTTTGAAAAGTATTTCACCTCAATTCGTCAACATCCAACATTTCTTCTTTTCTTTTTAGGTTAGACCGTAATTTTTTCCGCAGGTCCAAAACTTTCTTCATTATCTTATAAAAATAAACATTTTCAAGGAGAAATATCTCAAATCTGCTGGTTGCATTTTCAGGCAAGGCAACACGTAATAACGCTTAAAAGGAAAACATGAAGGCCAAGATTTGTCACAAATCATAATAATATCTGTCCCAATGCTAGTTCAGGGTTTCGCTCAGAATATAGAAGTTGGAGTTAAAGCCTCTTCAGTCACGGTAGCTAAATTGCGGTTTTGCATACATTTCAACTTTGAATTGACTTGAATCAACTTGAAAACATTATGAATCAGGTAATTTCAGATTTCATCGTAACGTTTTATGAATTTAAGTTTCAAATGAAACACTTAACAACTATTAATTTTAAAATTTTAAAACCCACCGACGAAGAAGAGATCTTCATAAATATAGCAAAGAACTATCACGATCCTGTCTGCTTCCTAACAAAAAAAACAGTTCATTCGTTTATGAGCTACGATGCCACAGACACGTCCAACTCGTACTATCCCTGTTTTTGCTTCTGGGGTTGAAATAACAATGAACTAAAATCAAATACCTAAATACTAATTACAAATTTAATGTAACAGGAAAGAGCAATTTAAAAAATTTCAAACTCAAACAGCTTCTTCTCAAACATTTTCTACCAGATTTGACGACCCGGATGGCGCAATGGTTAACACGCCCGATCGCCGTTCCGAGGGTCCTGGGTTCGATTCCCAGCGAGGCGGCAATTTGAATGATGAGTTTGAATTTCCGTTCTCGGTCTGGGTGTATGTCCTTGTCTTGTGTGTTGTCCATGGTACCCACGACACAGGGAATCCTAGTGTGGGGCTATGAGTGTGAAGCGTTATTTATTTATTTATAGATAACCTTTGGGAAGCAATCAACAAAGTTAACAGAAAAACTGGAGCTACTGCCACTGCTAGTCGATTTAATTTGAGTGAACCGATTGCATTTGGAAAGTATTTAGCAGATTTCACCACACAAACTCCTACAACGTAAACAGACAAATTCTTTAGGCATTCTGTTTGATTGCGGGATTACGCGCGCGGTTAATAATAGCAGGACAAATAATGAGTAAATCTTCGTCTAAAGTGTACACTTGGATTCACTCAGCATGCTTAGTTTTATTAACTTCTGACGCCAGCATTGAGTCATTGTAGTCGGAGCTAATAAATTAGCTGCGTAATCGGCTATGGTTAGTATTAGTAAGTACTTCTTTGATTACTAATTTAGATGAATGTTCATTAAGATTTATTTATATTGAAATCATGCCTTAACCTGAATTAAACTAATGTTAAATAATTTCTAAGGATCTTCATTAGTCTCAATAATTATTGATATTTTGTCTCAGTTTTAATATAGGTAGGTACTTGCCTAGCTTTGTTCTGGTCAAATTTTGCAAGCTAAATTATGGAGTATTACCTCAGCTTCGAAGACTGCATTTTTCATTAGCAGCCGGGCTTCGCAGAAAAATAATAATGCGGCCAGTATTTTTTATGATTAAATATTAAAATTTATATATTTAAATGCAATCCCTACGGCCAAGCAGGACACCGATTTGACATGGAATATTAATATAGTATACAATAAAGATACGTCGTCCTCTCCTTATATTATTAAGTAAAACATGTTTAATTCATCCAATTCCGTGATACACAGAAATATGACAAGGGGCTTCCGCTTCGGGGCCAACATTAAAACAACTACGGAACTAACCTTTCCCCTATTAATTGCCGAGTCAAGTTACATGATTATTTTTTATGTAGTATACTGTATATTAAGTAGTATATTAAGTATTAAGTAGTATTGTAGTATACTGTATAGTAATATACTGTATATTTTCTTCAAAAGATGTTACAGCAATAAAAATAGAATGTGCAATGAATGCACAATGAGTTGAATATTATTTTCAAAGCATAAATTGAAGGATTTTTAAAAAATACACGGAATCAACGTCTTAGTCGTATTTTATCTTTTTTAAAGAGTTCCTGTAAAATGCTAGCAATAAAACGGTACGTAGATTTACTACCGTTTCCAAAGTATTCACCAAGTTAGTGTCTTGTTAGTGTGTTGTTATAGCTCCGTAAAGCGTAAGACGGTTGCAGCTCGTAAAAACGGACAGTGCATTAAATATGCAATTGTAATAAAAAGGCTATTTTTAACACACGCAACAACACAACAACAATTAATCCGACAATACTAAGCGGAGCTTTGTATGCCAAGGCTATTCAAATAACTGGATGACATAACAATTTTACTCCAGTTTTGTGTACTGTTCATTAGTGCCAAAAGGACGTCCAGTGACTAATCGAGTTCTAATACTGAGTTCACAATATATTTTGACAGTTATCTGTAAAAAAATTGGACAAAGGCATTATTAACTTAGAAGTTTGTTCTCAGATAAGCACTTCATTTGCGAATAAAAAGCGTGTAGCCAATAAGAGTCATAACTACATAATATAAAGGAGCTTTTTACATATTTAATCTTTCTCCATACCTAATAAACGTTGGCAGTAGAAACGAAACTGTCATTAAAATAATGTAAATTACTTATAATTTATCACTTTCTTCCATTTGCGTTCCACACGAATTCGTTTTAAGGGCATCCCACACAATTGCCAGCTTTTCGCACCTGTGATAAAGGTTCTGTGTCGATTAACGGTGAAAATTTAAAATGCCGTAAGTAAATGTTGCTTACAAGCTAAATTGAACTGTGACCACAGGTAATAAATTTGTTTTTAGCGGGAGTGGCAATTTCTTATTCTCGGCAAATAATTATGTTTATGCTGAATAATCGTAAATTTAATTTATTTCGTTTGGGGTCAGCTCCAGCTTCCACCTCAATCCTTAGGAGGAACAAATGTTTACAGTTTTCTACTACTAATAGAACTGTATCTGTTTATTTCGTTTACGAATAACTGCTAGTCAAAATAAACATTTGACAAAAAGGAAATTACAGTTCTCTAAGGGATTCTGCAAAAAGAATTATAAAACTTGATTGCAAGAATCACTCAAAAGACTATTTAATTAAACGGTCCGCGAAACAAATTATCTGTCGTAAAATCGTAAGCATTCTTGGTAGCAAACGTTGTTTGAGAAACAAAAGGTCGTAAAATAATTTAAGTACACTTTTAGGGGCGGTTTAATCGAGATTATTAAGAATAATGAGTAATGGCTACTTTTTATTAATTACAAGTTTGAATCATTTTTAGGGTTCCGTAAACAAATAGGGTAAAACGGGACTAATGCTGAGACTTCGCTGTCCGTCCGTCCGTCCGTCCGTCTGTCACCAGGCTGTATCTCATGAACCGTAATAGTTACACAGTTGAAATTTTCACAGATGATGTATTTCTGTTGCCGCTACAACGACAAATACTAAAACACTGAATAAAATAAATATTTAAGTCGAAATATGGCTTCGACGCTTGAGCGATACCTTTCGCTCCAAGAGATGGCGTTGCTTGTGGCTAATATGTAGCTACAAAAACTAAAGTAAATATTTAAGTGAGGCTTTCATACAACCGGCCAGATTTTTTTGGCGTTTTATACATAATGGTACGGAACCCTTAGTGCGCGAGTCCAACTCGCACTTGGCCGGTTTTTAATTGAATATCTTCTTGTATTTAATACTGATTATACAATGGCATTGTTTTAGTTTTGCGAACTCTCTGGCATGCAGGATTCCTCGCGATGTTTTCCTTTATAGCGAGTGACATTATGCTTAAAACACACATAACTTATAAAAGTCAGAAGTGCGCGCCGTGGGATTCGAACCCGGAGCTCCCGAGTAGGTGGCCGAATCCTTTAACCACTAGGCATCGCTTTTCATACTCGGTACTTCCTCTATTATTTTCATGTTTCTATGTGAGGGAGGATCTTAAAATATTCGCTTGGTTCGCCTTAAGCGGAACCACCGCCCTGCCAACTCTACCGCACAGTAACTTACCTAGTTATGTACGTTTATTGTGTTTCTGTTTGTGATGGGTTTTGTTTTCTATTCGAAAGTCTTTGTATAAGTTGTATGCGGCACTATGGAATATATGTATGGAATATATATAGGGTGACTGGTAATACGTCGTATTCGAGTCTTTGTATAAGTTGTATGCGGCACTATGGAATATATGTATGGAATATATATAGGGTGACTGGTAATACGTCGTATTCCCTGGAAGGGGTTGTAGATTGGGTCACAAGCAACCGATTTTGTCATGTCATGTCCTATCCAAAAATCAACGGTTATCGAACTATTTGAGATTTAATCAAATTTGAAATAAATCTCTATTGGATCACTTTATGTTACATTTAAAAAAAAAGACGTGTGGCACTCGGAGACTGCCGCGGTAAAGCTATTGCATAGCATTATATATAAATTAACAAAACAAAAAATAATACTGCATTTGTGATAATAATAAAATTGTTACGTCATAATGGGCGGACATCTCACGGGGCGATTTGACATAATATGACGAAGAGTAAAGCAAACTATACAAAATATATTTCTGAACGCACGCAATACAACAACCAAATATCATTATAGTGTCATTATTTTATATTATATATTATTTTATATGTAGGAGCGAGACCAAAGTCCTACGCTGATCTAGTAACGCCACCTATGAGTAATCGATGGAACTAGTTTTAGGAACCTACCGCCATCTATGAATGATGGCCGGAGCTACTTCTGGAAACGAAACAGTTATTGTTTGGGCATGGTTGGTATGGAGTGGGGGTAGAGATGGCGTCGTAGAGAACCATAGCTGTCATGATCATTCTGAATTGAGCGCTTAGACCGAGCGGACGTGTCGAACCCACTGCCATACCAAACTTGCCGCGTTTCCAAGTTAAATTTGAATTAATCGTGCTGATCCTTTGCCACTTTGCTATTATTTTGTCGTCAGCTTTATTTCTAAGTTTAATTTAATTTAATGTAATCTAAATTAATTTTGGTGATAACTGTATTGAAGTGTTGGAATAGACGTTTAAACTCAGTGTACAGACTATTATTTCTTATCCCCAGTCACGTATAACCCAAAGTATAACAACCGCTCTGACCCTGGCTCCGAGATCAGAAGCTGGGATAAAGAACTCTGTCCACGTTTTCAGGTGATATCATGAGGCGTGGATGCAAGTGAAAGTGCAAAGTGCAGTGAAATGATGTGACTAGATTTTCAATAAAACGGCAAGTATCGATATGAAGGATTTTCAAGTAAGACGGCGAGTATTGGTATGGTATAATTTTTTTATTTCATTACATCTGTGGTGACAAAATTTCGCAGCTTAAATTTTAATTCTTGCGTAAACTAGATAGTGTGTGTGTCAAATAGTTTGTTAAACAATCATGAGTGATTAATACAGTCGTAGATTTTCCGTCATTATCGTTTATGTCAGCACCGGTAGTAATATTATTTTTTTTGTTTTCTTTCCCTGAAAAAAAATATCATTCAGTGGTTACCTTGGTCAAAGCCAAAGTTGCAAGTCTTTGATTTTACTGTAATTTAACCGAAGTGTCATACATACTTCGGAAGACGCTAGTAACTTGCGTTCAATTTGTTCAAAATTTAATGAAGGTAGATTTGGGGTTAAATTACTAGGACACCCGAGGGCCAAGTACCACTTCAAGTGTTGTTATAAGAAGTGAATTTGAGTTGAGTAGTGGCAATAATATTTCTCGTTCTAGTATGGTGCAAGGTGTAATCTGATTAAGTTGTTACATTATTTCTGATTAGCGAACAGTAATTGGTGTCATTACTCAGCTGCTAAACATATCGCTTAGTTGAGGTGATGTGTCCCTTGCATTATTGTTAGAAACATCAAACTACTTTAATTATCTGTCGATCTGTACTTCAATGTCTATGCATTTTTAATCTATGGTTGTTGCAATTAAATCTCCGACCCGACCGCAAGCGTTCTTTTATTTTTAACACACATAAAATGCATAAAATAAGGACTTTTTCATTGGTCCTTCGAGAAAAGTGCCTAAAAAGTTTTCAAAAAGTATAATTGAAAAGTGTACAGTGTTAAAAAAGCAAATAGTGAATGCCTATTTGCAAACGCTACAAATCGAAATTTGTCAAGACGCCGAGTCGGGATTTCATCAAGCGCAGCCATTTTGTATTGTCGATCGAACGAACAAACATTTTATTCGATCCTACAATTTAACTCAACGCGGCCTGCGGCGAGAAGTACAACGGCAGTAATAACGGCAACAGTTAATAAGTAGTTGTGTGCAAACTACTAAAAAGCTCAATAGCTCAACGCTAATAGTTTTTAAACGCCAGTCAACGTGTAATTTCATTTTGTCAAGAAGTCAAGATGGAGGAATAAGTCGATCGATCTATCCTTCAACTCAATACTCAACGCTTGGACGCGGCGACACGTACAAACAACGGCGCAGTGCAGTTACTACGAAATGGAGGAATCAACAAAAAGGTTGTTTTATAAAAGGTCATCGCTTAAGGGTGCGTTAACTCGTTTGAAAAACTCTTTAACACCAGAATTCCTTAACCAAGCCACAGAAGAAATTTTAATGGCAAGAGAGGAACGCGTGCAAAATTTATTCCAAGAATACAACGAAACCTCATATCAAATAGGTGACGAGGATGACCCTTCTCCTGTTGAACACACTTATTTTAGTTGTATTGATATAATAAGAGCAAAATTGCATGAGCTCAAGCATACTACTAAAAATGACACGGTAACAAATAATAATATTAACCTTCCAACGATCAACATACCAATATTCACAGGCAAGTATTTAGAATATCGTCCATTCATCGACTTATTCACCAGTCTGGTCCATGACAATCCTAAATATGATACAGTTCAGAAGTTTGTGTATCTTCGTTCTTCTTTACAAGGTGAGGCTTTTGATCTTATTAAACACCTTCCAGTGGTAGGTTCAAGCTACTCACAAGCCATAGCTATAATAAACGAAAGATACAACAATAAACAAAAAATCATTTTTGAACATATATCTCAGTTGTTGGACATACCCAGTATGAATAAGCCAGATGTAATTGCTTTAAGGCATTTTATTTCAGTAGCAAAGCAAAATGTAGCAGCGTTACAAAATTTAAATCAATCTGTTGATCAGTGGGATAGCATACTTATCTGCATTCTTTTAAGAAAATTAGACCCCTTAACCAAACGTGAATATTGTCTGTGCCATGATTATACAGTTGAACATACATTTACAGAATTTATAAAATACTTAGAGGTGCGAGCAATGGCATTGGAGAACTCATTGGATAGTAGCACTTCTGAGAAAAAGATGCCATCCAATGCAGCCTCCACTGCAGTAATTACCAGTAAGCACCATGACTGCAACTTCTGTGGTAAGAATGACCATAAATTATTTAAATGTCAAAAATTTATGTTAGCATCAAGTCAAGCCAGAATTAAATTTGTGAAATCTAATAAATTATGTCACATTTGTTTGAATAAGCATCCTGGCAAATGCAAGTATCACTTTAAATGTATGCACTGCAAGCTTCCACACAATTCTTTACTGCATGATGAAGCTGAACAGCTTCGTGCACCTGTTAATTCCACTGCCTTGCTTTCTGGAATCAACAACAATAGCCAGGTGTTACTACCAACTGCTAAAGTTAAGGTCAAGACAAATGATGGTCGTCAAATAATTGTAAAAGCTTTATTAGACTCCGCTAGTCAATCTTCTTTCATAACAACAAGCTTAGCACAAAAAGTTGGCAAAAAACTCTCTGCCATCTCAATGGACATAGTTGGCATTGCTAACACAGAGAAGTCTGTTAATCGTTCAGTTCAATTAGAAATATCCTCATGCACATACCCATTTAAAATAAGCACCAACTTCCTTGTAGTTGATAAAATAACTACCAATTTGCCACAAGTTGAATTTAATCTATCTAATATTTCGTTGCCACAAAATATATTACTAGCCGATGACACATTTTATGTCTAGTGAAATAAGCATTTTACTATCAGCTGATATATTTTTTCAGACACTGCTACCACAGCCTGAAGAGCTCAATCAGCCCAGTGATCCTGCACAACCCCGTCTCGTCCATACGCAGTTCGGCTATATAGTTGCAGGACAAGTTCCAGTACAAACTTCTCAAAATGTTGCTGTTTCTCTATTCTGTCAGCAATGTAACACTGACATAAACAGCACAATGTCCAATTTTTGGCAATCAGAAGCTGTACCACAAACATACACTGAGCAGCTCACGTCTGAACAACAATACTGTGAAGAATATTTTAAAAACACAGTCAAGCTCGTGGACAATAAATTTGAAGTATCTTTACCCTTAAAAACCAACGATGTAAAAAATACATTAGGCGACTCCTTAGGACTAGCCCTGAAAAGGTTTTTAAATCTTGAAAATAGATTCAAAAAGGATAAAGCTTTATTCCATGAGTACAAAAATTTCATACATGAATTTATAAGACTTGGCCATGCAAGTCCCTTTGATATAAGTAAATATGATCTGTCACGAGATGCTGTGTATTTTATACCACATCATCCTGTTCTACGGGAAAAT
Organism: Hesperia comma; assembly: GCA_905404135.1. Classification (NCBI taxonomy): domain Eukaryota; kingdom Metazoa; phylum Arthropoda; class Insecta; order Lepidoptera; family Hesperiidae; genus Hesperia; species Hesperia comma. The sequence continues at coordinate 7,772,363 of FR990018.1, forward strand.
GCTGTGACTACTAAATTAAGAACAGTATTTGATGGATCCATGAAAACTTCAAACAAGATTTCATTAAATGATATAATGTTAAATGGACCTGTGGTTCAACCAGAATTATTTGATATTCTCTTGCTATTCAGATTAGACAAATATTTTTTTCATTTGTGACATCAGGCATATGTTCAGAAACATTTTAATTTGTAAAGATCAAAGATCATTACAAAATATTCTTTGGCGAGATAGTCCAGATGAACCAATTCAATGCTTGCAATTAAATACTGTCACTTATGGACTAAAGGCTTCATCCTTTCTAGCTACAAGATGTTTAAATGAATTAGCTTATAGATATCAAGATATGTATCCACTAGCTGCACATGTTATATTAAATTCAATATATGTAGATGATGTCTTATATACCAACAATAACTTGCAAACAATAATACAAGTCAAAAATCAACTTATAGAATTGTTGGCTAAAGGTAGTTTCACCTTACACAAGTGGTCAGCTAATGATGCAAGTATCTTGTCAGATATCCCAGAGAATCAGCAGCAATTTGGGGAGAAAACAATAAATAATAATATTAAGACTTTAGGACTGAGTTTTGACATAAACTCAGATTCATTTAAGTTTTCTACTCCACCCAAGCAATCTGTAAAAACAAAAAGGGAAATATTAAGTTTTATTAGCAAATTTTATGACCCTTTGGGATTAATTGGTCCCATTCTTGTTCATGCTAAGCAAATTATGCCAAAGATTTGGCTTTCTAAGTCAGGATGGAATACTATCCTCCCCCCTAATTTGCAAAAAGAATGGGAATGTTTTTACAACAGTTTGATTGAAATGAAACCTATTGAAGTACAAAGAAACTTATGTAATACTAAGGAATCTAAATTGCAATTAATTGGTTTTTCTGATGCTTCAAATAAGGCTTATGGTTGTGTCATTTACTTGAGAGTTGTAAATCAGGATGGTTCAGTAAACATGTCATTAATATGCTCTAAATCAAGAATAAATTCATTAAGTAATAAAATACAATCTGTACCTCGTTTAGAACTAAATTCAGCATTATTATTATCCAACCTTACGAAAAGAGTTTATGATACACTTAACAAAAAAATATCAATTAATGAAGTGCATCTGTTTACTGATTCTCAGGTAACATTAGCATGGTTAAAAACAGAACCAATTAAGCTTAATGCATATGTAGCCAACCGTTTAAAAATGATTTTAGATAATACAAAATACTTTAATTGGGCTTACATAAATACAAACCAGAATCCTGCTGATTGCTTGAGTAGAGGAGTAAACCCCAGTGACTTGCAAAACCATAAATTATGGTGGCATGGCCCGCAAGATATGTCTAACTCTGACTATAAGTTTAGTATGTATAGTTTGGATATATCTACAGACATACCTGAAGTTAAATCTTCTGCATTGGGTGAGACGGCTTGTGCAGTATCATGTGGTGCTGAAGAAACATTTCTTGATCATATAGTAAATAAATACTCTGATATATGCAAAATGCAGCGTGTGCTTGCCTATATCATACGTTTTTGTAACAATGTAAAGAGTAATATTAATAAATGCAATGAAAATTTCATTACATATGCTGAATATAATAAAGCCTTGCTTATTCTTATTAAACATGAGCAACATAAATATTTTAAGAAAGAAATTAACTGCTTGCAGAAAAATTTAGTTGTTAATACAAACATAAAATGTCTCAATCCATTTTTAGATAAAGACTGTTTGCTTAGAGTTGGTGGAAGGTTACAGCACTCTAATTTATCTTACAATCAAAAACATCAAATAATTTTACCAAAAGAATCTATTATTACTCAGTTGATTATCAGAAATGAACACTTAAAGCTATTACATGCTGGTCAAAAGTTAGTTTTAAGCAGCTTGCAACAAAAATACTGGCTGATTAATGGATTGCGTTCTGTTAAAAAGGTCATTCATAAATGCATGAGATGCTTTCGTTTCAAATCTGCTACAGCACAGCAGCTAATGGGTTCCTTACCACCTGACAGAGTTAATTACAGTCGACCATTTCAAAAAGTAGGAATAGATTTTGCAGGCCCCATCCTTGTCAAGCAATCTAGAATAAGAAGTGTAATTACTACTAAAGCCTACATATCTGTTTATGTGTGTTTTGTAACAAAAGCTATACACTTAGAATTGGTGTCCGACCTGTCCACTGATACTTTTTTGGCAGGCTTTAAAAGGTTTATAGCTAGACGTAACTTACCTACTGATGTTTGGTGTGACAATCAGTCCACTCATAAAGGTGCAAATAACGAACTACAAATGTTGTATAAATTATTTAATTCAAAATGTCATCAAAATAATGTGCAAAATACAGCTTCTAAGCTAGGTGTCAATTTTCACTTCCTTCCAAGCTATTCCCCAGTATTTGGAGGATTATGGGAAGCAGCTGTCAAAAGCGTTAAACACCACCTCAAGCGGGTACTAGGCAGTCATATACTTACTTATGAACAGCTGTATACCGTACTCGTCCAAATAGAGGGAGTCTTAAACTCTAGACCTATAACACCAATGTCTTCAGATGCTGATGATATGTCATTTTTAACTCCAGGTCACTTCTTGACTGGAGCTCCTTTGAATTGTATTCCTGAGCAAGATCTTAGTAATATACCTGATAACAGACTTAAATTTTGGGCTAAATGTACTGCACTTAAACAGCAATTCTGGAAACAATGGTCTAAGCAATATTTAAATGTGTTGCAAAACCGTCCCAAGTGGAGGGATAACCTACCAAATGTTAACGTAGGTGACTTAGTTATTTTAAAAGAATTAGATACTTCACCTATGACCTGGCCAATGGCTAGAATCACCAAGGTATTTCCTGGTGCTGATGGTAAGGTCAGAGCCATGGAAGTTAAAAAATCCAATGGCAAAACTCACAAAACTTCAGTTACCAAAATATGTATCTTACCATTAGATTAAGTTTATATGTTATGCATATTAAGATGATATAAGTTATGCTTAAGTCATAATTAATATTAATGTTCTTTTTAATTTTAAATACTGAAGTGTTTCTAATTTGTTAAATTACATTCTAATTTCATAAATGTTAATGCGAGTCGGTTTAAACTTTTTTCTCTATTAAAAGTATGTATAAACTTAATATTCAATAAAATTTGAACTACAAAACGAGTTAGGTATATAAATGTAAATTAAAATGAAACAACAGGTTTAAATTTAAATATTTTTATTGTCTTAGATACAATGACTTAGTCTAGATATACAAATTAAAAAATAAATAAAAATTAAAGTAAATGTAAAAATATAAAAAAATGTATCTAACTATACTTACCATCAACAGTGCTATGCATGTCATATATAACAATAAGTTGCACTTAGAACCCAAACGTACCTCATACAGTCCACTCGAAGTCGAAGCTTTGTCGTTGCTGGGAGTATGTTAGAAACATCAAACTACTTTAATTATCTGTCGATCTGTACTTCAATGTCTATGCATTTTTAATCTATGGTTGTTGCAATTAAATCTCCGACCCGACCGCAAGCGTTCTCTTATTTTTAACACCAAAAATAAGGACTTTTTCAGTGAATTTGAGTTGAGTAGTGGCAATAATATTTCTCGTTCTAGTATGGTGCAAGGTGTAATCTGATTAAGTTGTTACATTATTTCTGATTAGCGAACAGTAATTGGTGTCATTACTCAGCTGCTAAACATATCGCTTAGTTGAGGTGATGTGTCCCTTGCATTATTCAATGAAGTCTATAAGTATCGTTGCTTGATGGAGGTGACTCTAGTTGCTGTCGATCGATATAGATGATAGCAACGACACTTTTCGCTGATTAACGTCTGTAATATTACTTGCTACTACTACGATACTGTTCACTAATGAGTGAGATGTTTTCATAATATTGGTGCGCGGTTGCTTAAGCATTATTTAAGCGTTTCGATATTTGATGTTGAACTAGGATTCGTTCTTTGTTCCTATTGTTAAAGATCATGGGGATAGATTAGATTTTGTAGCCTGGTCGAAAAAGAAAAATACGCGTTTGATCTCTGGAATTTTGTTACGTATTCCGTGTAGGTACATTTTCAATTGATAACGTGATAAGGTGTTACAGTGCAGTGTCCTTTACCACAAGTGTTGTTTTCTTTTGTCACATGCGATTGAATTCTTAAAATTATTTCTTGATTACTTTTTATTGGTATGCAGTGACTGACAGCAGTGATACTGAAAGTACTGGTCAGGTAGCGGGTGAATAACGAAAGTATTCTTTTAATTATCTTGGTGTTTAGTGATTTGGTGCGCCGCTTTTAGTTGAAAAGGATTAATTGAAAAAAATAAAAATACACACACAAAATAAGTTTGCTTTATTGGTACTCAATTTCACCAAGTAAATTTATAAAGCGAGAGGCTTGCGCTTTGAAAAGACTGAGTAGTTTTAATGAGGTGACGTTTGTCGAATTAATTAAAAAAAAAAACCCGTTACAGCTTATTTGGTTGTCGTTTTAAAAGTGATTAATTAATTGTTTTGTTTCGTATTCTAAATACGCGGGTAAGTTACTGTTACGTTTAAATATTGAGAAAGGGGTTACCTAATGATTTAAATATTGTCTTCAGAGGTATTTTAGACGAATTTATTGAATTCTTACCCGATTCAGATTCTACCCACTATATTTTTGAAATAAATAAAGTCGATTTTTGCTGCATTTAGGAAGCGATTCTAGGTTTTAAGAAGCTGGAGACCAAGACCTTGTCTGGTACCTGTCTGGAACCAAGGGTGACATCACCTAGTTGTGGTAACATGAAACGAGGTAAAAGTGAAACGGCGTTTTTGGTATGACAAACTTTTATTTTATGACATCCGGTGTGTTGGAGTTTCATAACTTCAATTTTATTTCGTGCGTTGTGAAAATACAACCTTCTGTTGTCTTGTAATTAGTGATCGATAAAATAATAGTTGGATACAGTCGGTTCCCTAATTATTATTTTTTTAACAAGTGCAGCAAACTTTGATTGGATTTAATTTACCTCGTGAAACCAATGAGTTTTTAACGTTATTCGTGTTCTGTGTTCCAGCTTGGTTTTCGAAGATGGCACGGGTTGTTTCTGTGGCGATCGGGAGCAAGAGCAGCACACGAAGGTTGTACTCGTGTTAATTGGAACTGCATTGATGGCTGTGTGCGTGCGCTGGCGCTGGCTTCGTGGTGTGATGATGAAGCATCATCGGTTATTGCCGCGGAACGGGCACAACGTTACAGGTGATCTGTTTTGTTTAACTGGTTTTCTTATGGCTTATAGTAAAAGTGAATTAAACTCTTCCATTTTTGAGACATTACTGGATATTAGGCGATCCCTGTATTTTTCTTGGTTAAATTAATTGGGTATTTGAGAAACTTTAATGATGTTGCTGATTGATCTGAATAATTAGGAGGTACGGTTAAGAGAGAATAATTAAGAGAAAGAATATTCTCAATATAATATTTTCGGGACAAAGATTTTAGTGGATTAGTTTTTATAGAATTACTTTGTTATTGGATAATCCAATTCAAATCGTTCAATTTAATAATTGGGTATTCACTATTACCGGTTAGGTATAATGGTTTAATTAGTTTTTGAGTTGATGGTGGGTATGATATCAGAATGAAACAAAATTATTAATAACTAGCGACCCGCCCCGGCTTTGCATAGTACTGTATAGCAAATCGCTATCGTCACCTTTCAATGAATTAAAACAAAACCTTAATAAATTATACGCCATAACCATGCGGAATCCTTCTTCGATTGGTGAGAATCATTAGAAAGTTTGTTCAGTAGTTTATAGACTAGTTTTCATCCATCCATCCATCCATCAGCCTTTCGAGGTCCACTGTTGGACGTAGGCCTCCCCTAACTGGCGCCACTCTAACCGGTCCTGAGCTCTCTGAATCCAGCGGATGCCCACCGCCTTCTTCAGGTCATCAGTCCACCTGGTCTAGACTTGTTTTAAAGTTATTAAAATGGAAAGTTATAATTCTTTTTATTTGTGTGTATTGGTACTAGTATCAAACACCTATGTGGCAAACCTGTTCAAACGCCTGCGTGGCACACCTGATCAACAGCCTGAGTAGCATACAACCTATGTGGCAAATAAATTCTGAAGTCTTATGTTGTATCCCCTATCCTCATAGCAGACAAAGTAATAAGGCCCTCATGGCATGTTTCTTCAGATATCCGTGTGTCAATATTAATACACTTTAAATCAATCAATTCAAATTCAAATTCAAATTGGAATAAGCCCCTGTACTGATGCAGATTAATTTTGTAAGAAGTGCTTCTGTTTATCAGGAAGGGCTGAGCGTAGAAAGATACTCGCGTGTGTGTTTGATTGTTACAGGTAATCTTCAATGACGAATGCGGATTGGTGCCGGTAGAGCGTGCTTGCAGATGGAATCCATCCCCAGATTACGTGAAGATGCTGTACGGATTAATCTGCGATAGCGATAGCGTAGTCATAGTGTAAAAGTTAAAACAAACACAAATTATTAATTTGTAATTTTGCTCCTCTAAACTAGTGTTGTAATGTTAGAAACTTGAAAAATTAGAAACTTGTTGAGTAAAAGAAATTTAAAGTAAATTGTAGTAGGGGTCACTAACCAACTTGAGACTGACACATTTTATCAACATTGACGAATTTGACACTGACTGACCTGTGTGGCCCTGATTGACCTGTGTGGCCCTGATTGACCTGTGTGGCCCTGACTGACCTGTGTGGCCCTGACTGACCTGTGTGGCCCTGACTGACCTGTGTGGCCCTGACTGACCTGTGTGGCCCTGACTTGCCTGTGTGGCCCTAACTGACACCAGCTAACTAGCCTGTGTGGCAAAGCCTAGCCTGTGTGGCAATGACTAGCTGACTAGCCTGTGTGGCAATGACTATCCTGCGACGCAAAGACTAGCCTGTGTGGCAATGACTCTCCTGTGACACAAAGACTAGCCTGTGTGGCAATGACTCTCCTGTGACGCAATGACTATCCTGTGACGCAATGACTATCCTGTGACGCAATGACTATCCTGTGACGCAATGACTATCCTGTGACGCAATGTTTCGCCCGTATGGCAATGATTCGCCTGTGTGGCAATAACTATTCTGTGTGACCATTACTATTCTGTGTGACCATTACTATTCCGTTTGACCATAACTATTGTGTGACCTTAATTAAAAGGTAGTCTCATTAGTAACGAAAAACTTTTGCTGAATAAAAGAAACTTTAGAGCTTTGTTGTAACTTAATTAAAAAGGAATCACACGAGGACGTGTGCACGTCAGATTGGCCGTGTAGGAGCGAGACCAAAGTCCTACGCTGATCTAGTAACGCCACCTATGAGTAATCGATGGAACTAGTTTTAGGAACCTACCGCCATCTATGAATGATGGCCGGAGCTACTTCTGGAAACGAAACAGTTATTGTTTGGGCATGGTTGGTATGGAGTGGGGGTAGAGATGGCGTCGTAGAGAACCATAGCTGTCATGATCATTCTGAATTGAGCGCTTAGACCGAGCGGACGTGTCGAACCCACTGCCATACCAAACTTGCCGCGTTTCCAAGTTAAATTTGAATTAATCGTGCTGATCCTTTGCCACTTTGCTATTATTTTGTCGTCAGCTTTATTTCTAAGTTTAATTTAATTTAATGTAATCTAAATTAATTTTGGTGATAACTGTATTGAAGTGTTGGAATAGACGTTTAAACTCAGTGTACAGACTATTATTTCTTATCCCCAGTCACGTATAACCCAAAGTATAACAACCGCTCTGACCCTGGCTCCGAGATAATATTATTTTGCATGTTTTAAATCTAAATACGCGATAATTCGACTATTATGAATACATGTTGTCGATTCCAACGCTTTATTTAATCCAGATCTACATGTAATTATTCTTAAAATACCGAACCGACGGACGGCGCGAAAATCAAATGTTTGACAGGTAAGATTTGTATGGGAAATTAAAATTTTCATTTTTAGTATTTTCCTCGCAATTTTTCCATATTTTCTCATCGCTGCAACCTTCCCTGAACTTCCACGAATATTTCAAGACTAAAATTAGCCAAATCGGTTTAGCCGTTATAAAGTAAAAGTTAGTTAAGTAAACTCAGTTAAAAGTTCTGGTATTTATCGATAGATGTCACGAGTAGGGGGTGTTAGGTATTTTTTCGTTACGAAATTTCTGCATTCGGTCTCCGCGCTCAAGGCCCGCGATAGAAGCTATGCAATAGCTTAAAATACATTTCCAGTTTTGATGATCTACGAACTGGACTAACCATCCCTATGAGTCTCGTTCTAATTCGGTCACAGATGCGTTGCTACCCCTGAGGACTGAGATGGTCGCCTCTAAAAAGTGTAACATAATATCCACGTATTACTTGTTTGAGTAAGCTTGTTGGACACGCTCACCACGTTGCGGTGGAACTTCTGCCAGGTTAGGCAATGGATACAAGCAAACTTAGCAATGGAACTGAGTTATTTACGAATCCGGGATCAGGTTTAAGTTGAATGTTTTGTAAAAAATTCAACTTAAATACCTAACCTAATACTCGTATTTCAAGAATTGTGCGACGCCTTTGTTCTTTGCCGATTGTTTTTCATGTGATAGGCACGTGTCTACCTGAATGTTTTATACCTTTTTAGAAAGCTAGACAAACAGACAAGTTTTTAATGTAATTTGCACGTTTATTGTAGTACATTTTTTTTAGTAAATAGCTGATTTACATGAAAAATGTACTTAAGAAATTTCAAAAAATCACAGAGTCAATTCAACAGGCTTTAATACCAACAATATCGTAGTTTTTCAAAGTTTTCTTACTTATTATGAAAGCCTCAAGTGTAACTATTGGAAATCAATAAAAACATCAAAATTGGAAATGTATTTTTTTTTAAATGTAACATAAAGTGATCCAATAGAGATTTATTTCAAATTTGATTAAATCTCAAATAGTTCGATAACCGTTGATTTTTGGATAGGACATGACATGACAAAATCGGTTGCTTGTGACCCAATCTACAACCCCTTCCAGGGAATACGACGTATTACCGGTCACCCTGTATATGGAATGGTGATTTATCTCGCTCGTCAAAATTAATGATAGGGGTACCTACTCTATAAATAATGCCAAACGTCAATTATACAATTCATTTATACACGTCAATTAAACTTTAAATTGAAATCAAGAAATAAGACTTATGTTTGTTTGAACTTGGCAATGTTATCGATGCGTTGTATTGTTGTAATGTTATCAACCAAACATGTAGGTAAATTACCTCATAGGCACTTCGCATTACAAAGAAAGCCTTATATATATTGATAGAGAAAAACTACAGAAGATTTCATTACATTACTTATCAATGCTAGATAGTAAAGCATAAAAAAATACTAAAATTCTTCAGTTACGTGAGTTTGAAGCAAAGGGAATGATGTAAGTATCAGGTATGAATACCCAACCGTCCATAGAATACAAAAACATTGCAGCGTTGACGACAAGCGTAGAGCATACGAGTGTAGGTAGGAGTGTACGCTATAATACCAACTGTTTTTTATTTACGACTTTAAATAAAATAACACTCAGCGAGTGGTGGCAATTGCGCCAATTGGCAATTAACGTATTGGTGTGAAAAGAATTATTTCCAGTGAGGTAGATAAGCTCTCCATGAGTTGGTAATTAATGTCTTCCGCATTGCATACGTGAGATGTTTTAAATTTAATAGTGCCATCACTTGCACATCCATAAAGAGTTGAATGATATTTTATCTATCTCATATGTACCTATATTGATAACTTAGGAATCTGTAAAATTTATCCCTCCTACTATTACTTCTACTTGCACAATTTCCAAAGTTGATGAATAGGTACATTGTATTTCAGATAAATTGAGAACATAAATCATTCTAATTTATAAATATACGAAAACACTAAAATTCTATCTCCAACGATCCCGCAGCGAGAGTACGTCCATCAAAATAAGCTTGTTCATAAATAGCTGGACATTTTACGACGCTAGCAGAATTATAGCGGTCATTTTTGCTACCTAGGCTAGGCCAATTATTAAGTCACTTAAGCCCATTATGTATACACGTATCTAAAATATAAGTCTGCAATGTGAATATGAAAATGTGACATATCATGAGAGAGATCGACAATATCGACGATTAAAAAGTATTTTAATATTCCCATTTAGTTCAAATTTGTTATGTTTTATTAATATTATTAAATTATTATTATTAATATTATTATGTTTTATTAATTTTAGTAAATCCGCCCTCGCTTCGCTTCGGGAAACCAGTCCCTTCAAAAATCTCTATAAATTTTAAAAAATTATGTTATTCCGATGTCTAAGCTATATTACTGCAAAGTTTCATGAAAATCCGTTCAGTAGTTTTTGCGTGAAAGAGCAACAAACACACACACACACACACATACATTCTTACAAACTTTCGCATTTATAATATTAGTAGGAAGTAGGAAGTAGGATTTATAATATTAGTAGGATTAGTAGGAAGTAGGAAGTAGGATTTAAACTTACTTTTACAGCAAAAGCTTCAAGCCGTATGACATATTGTCTTAGAGTCACAAAGCTACGAGTATGAATTAGAAACATCTCCATCATTCGGGAATAAGATCAATCTAATAAAAATTCCATTGTCTTGTACTGATAAACATATAACCGGTCCATATACTTGTACCACATCTGTTTATAAATAACCTAGCGAAACGAAACTACAAAATAATTTTATTTCTTCTATCTATTGTCATTGCTCTCTTTATGTTAAAACTTATTCCATTTCAACAGAGAAACGTAGTACTTTGTAAACTACCCATAATATATGTAATTTACTGTACTCAAAGGTAACAATGAAGAGCTAAAATTAGGTTTGTAGAGAAAGAATAAACATATGTGGTGTACGTGTTGTCACTGCATTGTATACTGATTGTAACAGTCACGGTAAACATATTAGTGGGCGTACATATTACATTTACCTACATATTAGTAACTTGGACTAATGGGTGACGCCTAATATAAGGGTGACTTCACGGTTTTGTTTACAAAGTAGCTATTACGTACGAAGTAGATACTTGTCTACTGACAATCTTATCTTTGCCCTTTATAAATTTCAACAATTTTGTAAAGATCTCAAAAATCAAGTTGATATATGGAGTAGAGACAATTAGTGTAGGAGGAATCGGCGCATTCGTACCGAAAACTATTCCACCTCAATTTTTTTATGCGATCCTCTTCAAATTGCCCTCTTAATGATATAAATGCATGTTGCCAGGGCGCAACCCGGTGCCTTTTTTTTTAAACCGAATTTTTTTTATCAATTGCAAGGAATTGTTATTTTTCAACCGGACAATTTTTTTTTATATTCTTCATTGAAATACCAATAAAAAAGGTCCTATGACTTTTAACGATAAAGTTAATATTTTTAAAGATATGAATTTTTAAAGGTTCGAAAAATCTCAAATTTGGGTACTTTCGTCCCATGAAAAATATATTAAAACAAAAACATAATGTCTAAGTAATATTTTTTTTTAATTCTCTATACAATTGTTAATAATATTGTTAAAAGAGATTTTAAAAAGTTTCATTGTTTATATCTTTTTTTTAATTGTTAATTCCGCGCGCTCACAAGTATGCGTCGCTTACCTTTAAGTATCGCTGTCTGTCTCTGACTCATGCGTTGCATCGGCCTCTCTGTGTCTTGAATCATTAATTATCATTTATCTTAAAAACTATCAACTTTATCAAGATTGTTAAAGAGAGCAATGTTATTAATAATTAAATTGTCTACAATTTGTTTTTAATAAAAAAAATTCTGAAATCAATTTTTCAAAAGTTATTCAAGCATAAATCGAAACATGTAATTAAAATTACTTTTTTATCAGTTTATATTACTTTTTTGTTATTATCATAGTAATTTTTGCATTTATATCAACAATAATAAGATATATGGTATTTGACTATTTTTTTAAATCACAATTATTTATAAATAATAGTAATATATTGGGTACGCACTTGAATGTTTAGAAAAAACATTCAAATGAATTAAATAAAAATAATTTTACGTATATGTATCATAGTGTGTGTATGATTGTGTCTAAGTAAGAAAAAGATTCTTTTCTTTGTTTTTTATTCTTTCAAGGTTACTCTTTCTATAAAACCTCGAGATCGTTGTTTGTTATTGTGACAAAATTATTGATTATGTCGGATCAGGAGGCAAGCCAAGCTAAAAGAGCGGTATGTCAGGGTTAGGAGATCCCATGTTGCAGGGATTAAGTAGTCACGAAATAACAATGAAGGTTTATTTTACACACGTAAGAGATATTACAGAGATTAGGTATTATTAAGAGATTATTTTAAGAGATATTACAAAGTTATTACAAAAGATTAATTTACGCACTAATCACCCTAGTTACAATTAATTATAATTCCCAAAATAATAAAACAATATTGAAATTGTGACGAACAGAACCGTAGTTCTCTACGTTCGTTTCGTATAGTGGTAACACAACCACCCGAAAACAGTATTAAACTGTGGACGAACAGAACCGTAGTTCTCTATGTTCGTATAGTGGTATCACAACCACCCGATTACAGCATTACACTGCAGACGAACAGAACCTTAGTTCTACACGTTCGTATAGTGGTATCACAACCACCCGAATAGCTTATTTCTAAGCTAGAGCATAGGGTATCGCGTTAGCAATTCCGCACTATGCAATATACCTACAGTGCTAGACTGTACCAGGTAAGCGACGCATACTTGTGAGCGCGCGGAATTAACAATTAAAAAAAAGATATAAACAATGAAATTTTTTAAAATCTCTTTTAACAATATTATTAACAATTGTATAGAGAATTAAAAAAAAATATTACTTAGACATTATGTTTTTGTTTTAATATATTTTTCATGGGACGAAAGTACCCAAATTTGAGATTTTTCGAACCTTTAAAAATTCATATCTTTAAAAATATTAACTTTATCGTTAAAAGTCATAGGACCTTTTTTATTGGTATTTCAATGAAGAATATAAAAAAAAATTGTCCGGTTGAAAAATAACAATTCCTTGCAATTGATAAAAAAATTTCGGTTTAAAAAAAAAGGCACCGGGTTGCGCCCTGGCAACATGCATTTATATCATTAAGAGGGCAATTTGAAGAGGATCGCATAAAAAAATTGAGGTGGAATAGTTTTCGGTACGAATGCGCCGATTCCTCCTACACTAAATCCCCAACTGCCCATTTTATGTTATAAATCGGAAAACATACAAAAAGGTACGTACCATGTGGCTTGTAACCGTCCTACATTTTTAGGGCGATTCGATTGTCCGATTAACTGATTCAATTAGGATCCCAAATCGTGTGAACCGATTTGGTCGGTGGTTCAAAGACCTTAATAATATATGTAATTAACCCACAATGTGCTTGTGTTAATATGTATTTTAATTAGAATTCATATCAGACACGATCATGCAACACTAACATTAGGTACCACTCAAAACAGGACTCAGATCGGAAGTAGGATGATTTGTCTAGTTAGCGTACGTGATGCACCTTGCTGAACAAAGAAAGCAATTCACCCGCTTTCTTGTCCCCGCTTCTATTTACTTGATCCACTAATGATTATTTGCTTTGGTTCTAATGCCCTACCTTCATCGTGTATCATTTAGCAATTATCTTGATTTTCTTTTTTCAATAGGTAATAATCCTTTTTAAAACTGTTGTAAGACTGGCTGTGCAGATTTTTTTTTTCTAGAACGTGTGCGCTACAGCTCATAATAACATGGTTCTTAATTAAGGTTGAGAGATATACGAATTCGCTATTTTCCTCAGTGCGACATGAATTTACATATTATACGAGCATGAAAACTTACATTACCTTAATTACACCTTAATTTACCGGTTACACTTTTTTAGAGGCGACCATCTCAGACCTCAGGGGTAGCAACGCATCTGTGACCGAATTAGAACAAGACTCATATTAACAATAACTAACTGGACTGTTACTAACATTAACTAACAGGACTAATTATCACTAACATACCCTGTCCTCGCACTTATTAACAAACTAACCAACTAATATTCTAACACCGTCTACTAACTAGACTAACCATCCTAGTCCCTTTGAGTCTAGTTCTAGGTCGGTCACACTTGTTATGGGCGGCAGCGGAAGGGTGGTGCTGCATGTTCGTTTGCTATCTTAATTCCATAAAAAAATATTATAATATCGGTACGTATACACACATAGTCTTAGGCATGCGATTTATTTATGATTGTTTGGGAATAAAAAAAGCTAGCCAATATAGGGTGTAATTTTAGAGAATAATTAGATAAGTTAAAACTACCCAAACTTTAATATCAATCCAAATAAGAATGTATTCCAATGTCAAATCATTACGGTAACTATTTATCATTAGGTACACGTAAAATAAGTATAATCAGAATAATTAGTTTCCGTACATTTGTAAATTTTAGTTCAAACATTTAGGTGTACAAAACGAGCAAGATATAGTATGAACATAAATTCATGGTGCATTATTTATTGGGTTCGAATCGAGGAAATCTATGAAGTGTTGCCGCGAGCGGTGCACGAATCTCGCGTGTCGCGTCGTCTTGGCACATAAACTTAGTACGCACGTGGATGCCACAAACTTTGGTTTTGCCAATAACATATTTATTTACATGTTTAGTACACTTCATACAGTTCTAGTAACCTATAATACCGATATCATGTGAATAATATATGTATAATGTAATGCCTACAAATAAAGATGAGTTTGTTTGTTAGTTTCTATTATCTTTATGTTATTAAAGATAGAATAGTAAATTCCTGTTCTTTACACACATCATTTTCCTTGGAGTCATTATTTTCCCCGTAGGTAACATAACGTGTATAAGTAGCTACCATCGACAAGAATCAGAGCTTAAATAAAAATAAATTTAGTAGATAATAATACCGATATTACACCAGTACTATTATAAAATATTCGATTATAATAAAATAATAAAACCTTATTTGGATAAAATCTTAACCCCTGAATAAATAACTGTGATAAATTTATTAGTATTCGACTTTAAAAATAGTACATATCGGTACTTTTAAATTTATTGAATGAGTGTGAAGGTATCCTTATATTTGCGGCAACGCAATTAGACGGCGACTGACAATCTTAATGAGGAAATCATTTGGCAGCCGCTGATAAATAAATTAGTTAGTAACAATTGCTTTTCTCGTTACGATATGAGTAGGTATTGTTGTTCGAATATATTATCTGCATGTATTGTTTTACATGCATACTTTTGTGTAAATATGTTGTACATTACAATGCAAGATGTGATAAAATTTACACGCGAGCTTGATGAATAATTGTAATTAAGTAATCAGTTTTACCGTTAATATTATAAAAGTTAGCGAAGTTACATATCGCGACTTCAATGCTATAATTATGAAAGCCCTAGTTACGTGTATAGCTAACGAAAGTTACCTATACTTTATACCTCACTCCGCATACGACATGGAATTCGATTTATTGGCGATTCACAAACATTTTTCTTCTAGCTTTCCACCCCGGTTCATTATAGATTGACGGCGAAGAATTAAAATGCCTTTAAAAATAAAAAAAAATCATTGTCAAATATGCTGGTGACAAACCGAAGCTTAACTTACTTAGCATGATTTTCTCAAAATGGCAGGGTTAAGAAATATGAAAAGACGCCTGTTGACATGCTGAACTTTGAACTTGCAAGTTTGTGATGCGCATGCGAAACGAGATGCTCGTCTCGAATTCACGCGCGCCGCTGACTGAACTGCCACTTTGCGGCCATTTAAAACTTGAAAACTTGTTATCTTTCCTATTACTTGTTACGTGGAATTTAACAAACTTAGTTACAACCTTACAACCAACGTTCGACTTTAACAAGAATTTTGCACGTGAATTTTTTGTTAGATAAACTTTTCAGTGGCTTCGGCGCTTATACGTCCCTACTCCTAACAGCAGAAAGCTTTGGATTTTATAGCTCTGCTAAGCGTCACTGAGCCCAAACTAGAAAGTAGTATCCCGGGTCTTAAGACCTACTCTTCAGTAAAGAGACTAACAATACATTCACGGTTCGATATTGTTAATACAACGATGAATTATTCAGCATAATCAGAACCATAAGAGTCGCTAATGCGTCATTATTCTAAAACGACAACTGTACTGATACATTTCTATGCTAATTTAATATGCTATCTAACTCATCGAAATAAATCACTGAATCATCAGCTCACGAAACATGACATCGATGACAGTTTTATTGCTCTTAGGTGTCCTAAGTATCTTCTTATAATTAAAATTTTATAGCGGCCCATTGCATTAGCCATTGCTTAGGAAGTACCTACTTGGTATAAGTAATTACCAATATCTAGAAATACTCTACCAAATCAATAAAAAAACAATAAAATCGTTTACGATTATATAACAGGGCTATTTCAGAGGTCCATTAAAAGTATAAAGTGTATAAACCACAATGTAGGTATAGATAGGTACTTATAACATGTTCATCTAAGTCTAAGTAGACTATTCATAAGAATCATAACCCGTAAATATTTGACTTAAAACAAAATTATTAGGGCGCTGCTCCAATCCTTTGTTCGATTTTAAATTTTCGTGCGAAGGGACATTTACGCCTGAAGTAGTCGAGTAGAAATCGATTAATGTTTCAATGTGCTTACAAAGCTATTAAGCTTTTAAGACCCTCAGAGACAACCCAACACTCGCTGCCGACCTGACTTGGAATTGGAAGCCTTTAACATTTTGTATTCGTCATTTGAGAGGCAATATAATAATAACAATAATGACTAACTATTTACAAAAAATAACAGGTTTCAAAAATAACTCAAAAACCACCAAATGTCGCTCAATTTTTTTATGCGGACCAGACGGCAGTCATTTACCTTTTCGAATGTAGACGGCGGGATCTAAAAAATATCTTTAGTAAATTTTGCTTAAAAGCTGAATCGAACTGTGAACACAGGTAATTAGTTTGGTTTTAGAGCGGATTGAATATTCCGTATGCTAGGCGACTCAAGCATAGAGTTCGTTACGGAGTCTCACGATACATCAAAAGCCGACACTGAACAAATTAATCCGGCAAGTCATAATGCGCCCATCGAATTGAGAAATCTGAGCAGGTAATGCATTGGCTAGCTAGACCAACTAGATTTAAATAATGGACGAACCGACGATCAAACAAGAATTATGATTGATTTCCAGACTGGCAATCATAACATTGCATCCTTATTTTATATATTGCACATGGCTTTTGTTCAAATTGTATCAACAGAATTATTCGTTTAATAATGAATGGAAAATTAAGTTTAATCTTATAGGTAGGTTCTACGTATTCCACTTACCCACAACAACCCCCCCTGAACCGTTCAAAAATATGGAAATAGTTTGTGGCCCTAGAAAGGACATAGAATAGTTTTTATTCCGATAACACGTTCCCTCGGGATAATTTTGACAGCATTTTGTAGTCTCCCGACTCCCACGCGGGAAGCGACGAGAAAAACTTGTAATGAATAAATCAGACTATATGATTGAAATATGAAAGTAAATACGTAAACTAAAATATTTAATAGCATATGCAAAGGCGCTTACATAACGCAGATTGGATCGAGATTCCTAAATTTATTACGTGACATACGTACAACATTATGAAAACATAATTAAAATTATCATCATACAAATAGAATCAGTATCTAATTATAATGTCAAAGTTCCACGTTCAATTAGGTACGTGCGCACGTATGAAATATCAGTTTTTGAATGGGGGAAAATTATGTCTAGACCAGCTGGAATCTAGCCAGGAGCCCACATATAACTAGATAAGCGGCATTGCCAAAAACGAAACTTTCTGGTCTCGGATCGGATCGTGATAAGTGTTTATTTCAGGGACGTCTTCTTCATTAGCCGTGTCGTGTCACTCAATGTACAGTTCTGGTAGTTCGCAATGACCATAGCAGTTTTAATTAAATTTTCAGAAAATTTAGTTTTATACAAGTTTAATTAACATGCTTTATTGCATTAGAACTTACTCCAAAATATCAGTAAAGTCATCACTTTTACTGCCTCATCATCATCTCAACCCATCATGGCCCAGTATTGAGAACGGGTCTCTTCTCAGATTGAGAAGGTTAAGGCCATAGTCCACCACGCTGGCCAACTGTGGATTGGCAGAATTCACACACCTTTGAGTTTTGCAACTCTCCAGCATGTAGCAGCATGTTTTCCTTCGCCGTTTATAGCAAGTGACATTTAAATGCTTAAAACGCATGTAACTTCGAAAAGTCAGAGGTGCGTGCCCTGGGATTTGAACCCGGACCCTCCGAATAGAAGGCCGAATTCTTAACCACTAGACTATCACCGCTACCTAGGCTACTGTCTACTTGCATGATTTTCTCCACAAATGCACTACACATTCAGCGCACAAGCACATTTAGTGCACACAAAATAAAGAAGTTATTACAAACATGCATCGGACGTGGAAATGACATCTCATTATTAATAATGCATACCTACATAATATCTTCCCTGCATTCACGGTTGGCGCTTCCAAATTGACATATCTACATTGAGCAATTTTATATATGTACGTAACTTGTGGGCGGGCTGCGCTTTTGCGATCAAAATTCGACAATTATTTTTTCTAGTCTGAACGTTATTGGGGTTTATTAAAGGATTACGTCATATACAAATAAACGTTCTATTTTTTATAATTAAAGGTATCTGCTCCTAACATCAACACACCTGAGACTACGTCGTCAGTTACAGTCAGGCGTGAAAAGCACTTTGTTTGCTGCACAAATTATTTTCTAATAAAAAATAATATTCCTACCACCCACGCCAAAACGGTCACCGTTTCGAAACATTAGCAATGTAAAATTTTTAAACTTTTATAGCTTAGGTATACCAGGATAACGCTGTAGACCTCGGAGCTCAAATTTTAGGAACGAGATACTTAGCTTTCCGCCCTTTTTCTCCGCACATAACTTTACCACATGAATAAGACTTTACTATTTCGAAATTTACAATCCTACGTGCACGTATTATACTTAAAAAGGTGTATAATGTTTTCTCTTCACGTTTTAGTGACAGATAAAACGAAATAGAAATCCAAGAATTTTCAGCACACGTTCTCGTCTCATCTCTAAAATAATTGTATGCATCAACTAAGCAATTTGGCACGTAGTACCAGCTCAGATGTATACAGCTTTTATAAACAAGGACAGGCATCGAAAGCGGATTCCATATTCTTTCCCAGCTTTGAATTAAAGTAATGGACGAAAGCGACAGCTTACCTAACTTGTTCGTGCTTCTGAATGTAGATCTTGTGGAACTGGCCTTCAACTGGCGATATTATGTCGTTCTTCATCTCCATAGCAACGTGTTGGGGCAGCACAGACAGCAGCAGTCTTTCCTGTTAGAAAAGTTATTTAGAATTTAGAAAGTATTTTAAAAGCCGCAAAACTGTGTCTATCTGATAAGCATCACGTCTTGTTGAAACGTAGATCTAAGAAAGTTTGAGACTTCTGAAGAGATAAAAAGTAAACAATGTAAAATGAGAAACTCGAAACTATTAAATTAAGTCACCGGTTAAAACAGTTTGTAATATGACTAGATGAGTGATCTCAAATCCAATAAGCCATTAAGAAATATCTCACTTCTCTAAACCCGTGATCTGAACAGATTACGCAGAGTAACAAAGCATCTGTTTAATTAGATTCGCAGCACTTATCCACTTTACTATTCCGAGTTATACGCTATAGTCTGTACAATCTAGCACTTTTAAATTACTCGAAACATTTGTAATGACACCTCGTTAGTTGCAACTTACACAATTATACCATACACGATCATAACTTGAACCAAATAAGGAGGTTGTAGCAATTTTGTTAACACGTTCGATTACAGCCATTACTTTGCAATATAAGATTGATCCTTTAACAAACATAATAGCAGCTCATTCTTACAATAACCAAAGTAGATTTCAAAGAAAGTTCGCTACCAAAAAAAACCGTAATGTACAGTGTGCAAAAAAATCACACATTTTGTATGATAACTCTTAATTTTATAACTCTTAATAAAAAGAAGCTTTTTATCTAATTTTTATAGAATTTCTTACGGTCTAGCCCTAATAATACTATAAAGCTATAAACAGTTTTATTCCAATAATCCTATTTTCATGCATATACTTTTATGTATCATAGGTTATAGAACTTGTCAAAGAAAAGCGATGATAAGATCAAGATCATTGAAATCGAATAAAAGTTGAATAGGGTATAAAAAATATATTCCAGTCTCGTCGAGACAGTATTCTAAAAATAAGTAACCGTGAAATTGATAATTTTCCGATGAGTTTACGGACGGGTGTGCCTAACCGATTCGCGACGCCGACGATGGCGACTTAAAAGCGTCGGCGTCGTAAGTTTATCGACGCCTCTGAATCACGGCGGAAAATATAGATTAAGATATAATCTTCTTTTTGCATCTCACGAAGCTGACAATACAATTAGTTACAGGAGAGCTGTATCACGCTTAGTGAACTTTATTAGAATCATATTATCATGTGTCATCCGTTGTATTACTTTGCTTCTTTCGAATATTATAAATTAGTCCTGCTACTTTCTATACGTATCATAAATCTTAATTGATTGGTGTCGGTACATGGGAGAGATAATATATGAGAAATACGATCACTATCGCAATAGAACGCAAAGTTAGTTTTATTTCCATCAGGTCACATACATATAAAAGGGCTCTAAGCTCTAAATGACAGGTTTTCCGAAGCGAAGCGAGGGCGGATTTACTAGTCATAGATAAATATCGTGACTTCTTGAATGTGAATCTTCGTAGCGCAATATTTAAATAGTAATGTGAACATAAAGATAGGTACTTAGATGATACAATATTTTCACCGTTCGCTTGGGTGGGTATATCACACCTATAAATTGTACCATGTAATAAATTGCGCTCTTAGCAAGGAAACTAGTTGACCAAATAGATGATAGAAGTGACCGTCGCCCACGAACATTCCTGACACCAGATTGTGGGTCGAGAAGGAAGCCATGAACCATTAACCATGAACCATTAAATCCATTAATAAAAAGTCAATCAATCAGTCAGTCAATCAATGTTCTTATTAAATACCCCTTTATATCCCGTATTTTATAGACTTGTTAAAACTCGTAAAGAACTTCTGTGACGCATAAAATTTGGAAGTAAGAAAATATGAATAAAAACCATATTTGTAACAGTAGTAACGGTAGGTACCTATTCGTTGTACCTACAACATACCTATCGACCAAAGTAAACAGCATAAACATTTTTATTACAGTAAAACATTTTATGCCCCTCAGCTGACATGTCAACATGTTTTGCCGACAAAAGTCCCAACAAACCTACACAGTAGGTACAATACATATAACGCATTAAATGACAATCGTAGATATCGAATAGCAGTCAAGTTCTTTTGAATTACTTTTGTGTGCCCGTTCATCCACCATTTGGAGGCTTGAATAGAACCCAAGGGTCCTTCAAATTTAAAGTCAAATAAAATGGATGAGCGTGTTTAGGGTTTGTCAATAACGATGTGTCCGTTACTTAATGAGCAGACTCACGGATACGACATTAAAAATCTAATTAAAAAATTAAACCTACACTCAGTGGGCGTCATTACACCAAAGAAGTTAGCTGCTAAGTAAATAATAAATTACACCTACACACAAATTAATAAATGTACGAGTGTATAAGAAAACTTTCATAGACAAGATATTCCTAGGCCAATTTCGATAAACACAAAAGGGAGATTTTTTATTATTACAGAATCTTGAAGTGGTTGCCAACTAGTTCATGGAAACAGAACTAAATATGAGGCCGACTTGTGCTTACAAAGTAATATTAATTGATCGGGCTGGCGTTATGCCGTGAACTTTTTTCGACAACAGATAGAGAGAGAGAGCTGTACGAACATTTATTAGTAGCTGTATAGACATCTATTTATCTTATATCCACCTTAGAATCAATAGGTATACATTAAAACAAGTTAAAGTTAATTTTAGTTGGACACCAAGCCATGCAGATACACTTGACGTGCATTATTCACAGATAGCACGAGCAACCCGAGCAGAGTTCGTTAAATCCGCGAAGACTTAACAGACTTAACAGCATCATCTACTTCCATCCTCTACACATCTCGGTGAGCTCTCCTCCGAACCTTCGAAGTAGATAGGCAATTAGAACACCTAGTAAGCATCATCTACTTACCTAAATCCTCTACATAGCTCGGCGAGCTCTCCTCTAAATCTCCAAAATAGATAGAAAAGTAAAACAGCTGCTAAGCTTACCAGTTTCTCATTCTCGTCCTCCATATCGAGACGTGCGGCGATGCAGTTGCGGGTGTCGAGGAACGCGCGTCGCTGGGCCGTCTCCATCAGCGAGTGCATCAGCGCCCCCACCACGTTCACACACACAAACACCACCACGTTGCCCACCATCTGAGGAAACATCGCCATCATTTATTATACTACATAAAATATACTCAAAATCTAGAATTTCATCTCTTTTCATTCATAAAAAACTACCTATTATTTATTTGTGCAGTAAGGTATGCCTACAAATACTATGAAGACGATTACGATTATCGCACAATCATGATAAATATTATTGTAGTATGTATTTAATACAAAGTTGTTAAACACTACGTTTAAGGGTTTACTCGGTGGAGACAATATTCTGTGGATCCTATCGAAGAATTTTGATGACATGGTCATATAAATGAGAGATTTTTAAAGCATAATATGCTTTAAAAATCTCATAATATGCTTAGCATAATATGCTTTAAAAATCTCTCATTTATATGACCATGCCATCAAAATTCTTCGATAGGATCCACAGAATATTGTCTCCACCGAGTAAACCCTTAAACGTAGTGTTTAACAACTTTGTATTAAATACATACTACAATATAAGATCAAACGAACTTCTTGAAGTGAAGTTCGATCATTATTATATGAATTGCTTCATTCGAAGATACAATAACGAAGGTAGTCCCTTTAACTTACAGGGCATTCGCATGTTTAAAGTAGGTAGTTAAAAATAAAAAATATTTTTTACCTACCGCCTATAACCACTACGTTATACCGACACTTGCCAACTTGTCTCATTCTTATTCAGAGACAATAAAAGGTTTTCTACCCTGGGTTAGGGTGGGAGGGTGATTGTATCTTCGAATGAAGCAATTCATATAATAATGATCGAACTTCACTTCAAGAAGTTCGTTTGATCTTATATTATATTTCATTGCTTCATTCTTCAGATACAATAACGAAGGTAGATGTTCAGAGACGAAAGGTAAGTTTACCTTAATAGGGAGTAAAACTATTAGGTAAATAGTAGAAAACTTTTATTACGTGTAAATTTTTTTCTTTTACAATCAATGAACTTATCAATGAAATAGGACTATTTTACAATCAATTGTTTTATAATAACATTAACATTAATAATCGGGTTCTAGTAATACTCTTTATCCCTTAAATTAATCTTTGATTCCGCATACAGAGCGAGCGTAACTTGATTCATCTGTCACAGGACGATTATAAAATTTAATAAATGTTAGGGAGTTGCTTGACCAGCCAGCTGCTTTTCTGATGTCATCAATATTGACTCCAGCAGAAGCTGCCGCCGAAGTGGAAGCGTGCCGGGTGCTGTGTGCACTGAACACGGTCACGTC
This sequence comes from Hesperia comma, assembly GCA_905404135.1. Lineage (NCBI taxonomy): Eukaryota > Metazoa > Arthropoda > Insecta > Lepidoptera > Hesperiidae > Hesperia > Hesperia comma. Next base: position 7,796,166 of record FR990018.1, read on the forward strand.
CACACCACTTTCTGCTAAAGTCTGCTTGATCCATCTACTGATCGTTTGAGTGGTAGCTAACTTATGAGGTTTCTTGTGAGTTAGAAGTAAACTGTCTAAACCTTCAGGTCGCAGTGTCGACGTTAATGTAAGATAGTCTTCGAGAGTTTTTGCTGGACATATACTTGGATTTTCGGTAAAGTATGGCAAGAAAAGTACTGGCTGGTTGTGCGTTGTCGCGGAGGTTTTTATGATATCGGATATGAGTATCTTTATCCCTTCTGAAGATCTAATTATGTTATTAATCTTTATTAACGAAAAGGTTTGTACACAGTGTGATGTACATAAAGCCAACAATATCACTAACTTCTTAGTAATTCTAGCAAGACTTTGATCACTGTTTGGGTACCACTGTGATACGTAATCTAATACACACTTTGGGTCCCAAGTGGTAGTGTATTTTGGTTTTGGTGGCTTCTGTCTGTAAATACCTTTAAGCAGGCGTTTAATTCGCTCGTCTGATCCTATGTTATTCCCGAGGAGTAATGATAGGGCAGAACGATGGCCATTTATGGATGTATATGACGTTCCCTTATTATAGAGATCAACCAAAAAAACAATGACTGCTGATATAGGAGCTTCAAAGGTATTTATATTATTTGTTTCACAGAACTTCCACCATAACTTATATGTGACGGAATATTGTTTCATAGTATTCTCTGAAATAGATTGTAACATTAGGTCCAACGCGACGGATGGTGTGTTTACTCTTGTAAATGCCGCCCTGAGAGCGTCGCGGCCGCCAGAGTAAGCGAGCTGTGTAGTGGATGCGGTGTTCTGGAAGACGAACGTAAAAGATCTTCGTTAGGTTCAAATACAACCATATCAGAAATCAGCATTCTTTTAAGTAGGGGAAACCAGGGTTGCCCGGGCCAGTAAGGGAAAACTAAAATACCAGTGGCTGAATCGGTAATTATTTTCCTTAGGCATTTCAAAATTAATGCAAATGGTGGGAATGCATAGAAAAATATATCGTGCCAGTTTACGGTAAATGCGTCAATTTCTATGGCATCAGGATCCGGTTTCCACGCAATGTATAGAGTACATTTGGCATTGGCACGAGAAGCGAAAAGGTCAATTTTTGGTTCCCCTAAATTTATAACTAATCTTTGAAAAGCCCAATCAGCTAAAGCCCACTCTGTATCAATGTTTACTTTTCGGGATTCTTCGTCAGCTTCGATGTTATCGAGAGTATTTATATAAGATGCAAAAATCGAAATGTTTCTCTTCTCACACCATTGCCAAATTGATTTAGTTAATTTATTTAAATGTGGAAAACGGACTCCACCCATTCGATTGATGTAACTTATGGCCGTTGTATTATCCACGCGGAGGAGTATAGAACAATTTGACGCGGTGGTAGCAAAACATTTTAGCCCTAAAAATACTGCAAGTAACTCTAAATAATTAATATGAAATAATAATTCATTATCTTTCCATTGGCCATTTGCTCGATTCCCGTTACAGACTGCCCCCCAGCCTGTTCTTGATGCGTCGGTAAATATTTCTAAGGAAAAATTTTTGTCTGCTCTTAAACTTTTCCGTGAAGAGAAGATATTTACTTGCCACCAACGCAAGTCGGGTAAAATTACTTCGGAAAGCCTAAATTTTGCTTCGAAGTTACCGTGTTTTTGAAGGGCCAAAAATTTTTGACGTTCGATTGATTTTGTATATAGCCATCCGTATTGGACTGCAGGGCAGGCTGCAGTGAGAACTCCTATTAATCGCGATACCTCTCTAATTGAGCATTTAGGAAGCCTAGAAAACTTTTCCACTAGCCTTAAAATTCCCCTACGTTTGTCATCCGGTAGGCTTAATGACATGTCAATTGTATTGAAAATAAACCCTAAAAACTTGCATCTCTGTTGAGGTTCAAGTTTGCTTTTTTCGTTATTGACAATAAAACCTAAACAATTAAGCAATTGTAATGTGTGTTCGACGTTATCTAGACATTCTTCGTAAGTATCGCCAATACATAAAATATCGTCTAGATATATGACCGATCTATAACCCCTACCTCGCAAATAATTTATCACTTCCCTCATTAACTTAGTGAAGACCCAGGGCGCTACAGATAGACCATAGGGCATAGCGTTAAATTCGTATGTTTTGCCGTAAACAAAACGCAAATATTTTCGATCTGCTTTTGCGATCGGAACTAAAAGGTAGGCCTCTTTTAGGTCTATTGTTGCCATGAATCCATTTCTGGTTACGAGTTTCGCCGCTGTCCTATGGTCCTCCATTTTGAAATGGGTCGTAGAAATAAATTTATTCAAGGCCTTTAAATTAAGGATAAATCTTTTGCCACCATTAGGCTTGGGAGCTAAAAATATTTTTGACACAAAATCCCCTTCGGTTCTGCAACAAGGGGATATAGCCCCTAGCTTTTGCAATACTTCAATGGATTTGATGATATCTGCTTTATCGTTACTACTAATAAGGTTACAAGGAGTTGAAATTTGTTTTACTGGTGTACAAAATGGTATTTTATAACCGTTTCGAATCCAGTTAAGTATTACGGGGTTATTGGTTATTTTTTGCCAACAATGATAAAAATGAGTAATTCTGCCTGCATGTACCTCTAATGATGCTGGGCCCGAGCACGTGGTTTGTACTGGGATGGTGGTTTGGTTTGGACTGGTCCCGTTGGTCCTTTCCGACTCGATGGGTTGCTCTTCCTCGGCCCTCCTCTCCCCCCCTTGTTTAGTGAGCGAGAAGGGCCTCCCCAGTTTCCCTGGGGTCGTGAGCGGCTTGTCGATGGTTGGTAAGGTGAATATGGCACCTTAGGGACCGGTGTAGGTTTTTTAATTTGTAAACCATGTTTTTCAATAGCCCTTGCGGATTTAATTTTTTCGGGAACCTCTTTTCCAAAGAGCATTTCATCGCGATCAATATCTTGAACTGCGTTTAAGAACGTTTTATCTAGTCCAGGTGTGACGAATCTTTTCCTTGCTTCTGTTTCTAGGTGGTGTAAATCACACAAGACCCGGCAACTGTCGCTTAAGAATTTGACCGCTTGTAATCTGTCTTTTCCATCGTCTAGGAGCAACTCCAGGCCTTTGTTAAGTGCCGTTATTCCTATTCCTAACTGTTGCTGCACACTTTCCACTTTTTTGTCTCGAATTCGAGTAGCCTCACTAACAGCGGCCGAAATCTCCGGATTTAGTTTAGGAGCTTGCAACAGAGGACAATTTTCCGGTATCATATAATCTTGAAATAATTTCTCTTTCATGTCTTTACTTATACCCTTACGTAGAATAGGCAACCACAAGGCAGACAATTTATCGTGTATTTTTGGGCCGAACTTTGAGGCTTCCTCTGTGGTTTCGCCTAAGGCGGTGAGGATCGTCGAGTCCAATTCCGGCACCGCCGGGATAGGTTCTTGTTCGAGTTCAGCCTGGGACACAAGGCCGCCTGGGCCGGCGTCACTGGTATGTTCATTATCTAAAAGGCAAAATTAAAAAGAGCTATTAATTTTTGCCATGAACTTTTGTTTTTTTTTTTTTTTTTTGTGGGGTAATTTCGAATATTTTATCAAGATGAAATAATACGTCGTTTTGTAATAATTATATTGAGATCGCCGTCGTGAGGATACTCGATCCACCTCCAGGCTTGAGTTTAGGACATATTTTTATATCGCATAATTATCATTTCGACAATTATACGGCACCTTCGTGTTAACACGCGGTTAACCTCCAGGTAATTATTACCTTCGTGATGACACACGGTCAACCTCCAGGCGTTAAATAGAAAGCGACACTATTTAGTTTAATGCACTTGCTTATTTCACACTTGAAATCACTTAATATAATGTGAATTTACTCACCGGAACTAGTCGCCGATTCTTCGGACGATGTATAAATAATTCTTTTATAATCCTTCTTACGATGTTCCTTTCGCTGTAATTTTCTTAATTTCCGTTGATAATGTTTTATTTTTTCTTCGTTCTTCCTTTTAGGCATTATAATATTTCGTAGCAATAATCCAGTAGGCGTAAGTAAGTTGTCGTAAAGCACATGCGAACAGTGCCCCGCACGAAAAAGGAATGAGACAAGTTGGCAAGTGTCGGTATAACGTAGTGGTTATAGGCGGTAGGTAAAAAATATTTTTTATTTTTAACTACCTACTTTAAACATGCGAATGCCCTGTAAGTTAAAGGGACTACCTTCGTTATTGTATCTGAAGAATGAAGCAATGAAATATAATAATATTTATATACAAATCTATTCAATCTTACATGCTAGTAGCAACCATAAATTACTTATACACAATCACAAAACAATAGATATGGGAGACAAGGATTTAATAAATTAGTAATGAGCTCTTCTTAACCTCTTAATTGAAAGTTAATTTCCTAGTTGACATCGATTACCTGCCGGAATAGACATTTATAAAGCAGACAATGTTACATATCAACATCTGGACTATAAAGAAAATGATTCAACCCATTTATGGTCATCTACCAAGCTTAAAAAGCTTAGGTACTTACTTACTTAGCTTGAAAGCTTTTAAGCTGCCTCTGACTCGCTTTAAAGACTGTTTTCTTACGATTACACCGAAACCGACGGCTTAACGTGCCCTTCAATCTTAAATGCACGGAAATGCTTAAGAAATTGCCTCCAGCGATCAAGTACGGTCTACGGTACATAGGGCTCACAGGTATTAGCTATTAGCGCTCTGTATTTAGAAAATTATTGGGTACCATTAGCATCTTAGAAATATTGGACCAGTATTCGAACTAACGTTGGCTATTTCTATAACGAACCCCTATTTACATTTTAATTAAACATTAGAGCACAGTACCGAATTGGTAAATCAATCTTTTTCCCCGTGCAAAATTTACGGTTGCCGATTTAGCCTTAAATCGAAATTAGCATTTCAATATTCGTTTCATTTCGAAATACGTTGAGCGCACCTGTATTGGGAAGCAATTTGTATGCGATATGCGATTCCGATTGCGAGTTAAACCCTGTTTGCTTTACAACTTACAACCGAAAGCATTATTATATAACAAATCTTGGGAGTTGTACAGCAATTAAATGTCTAATGTTCATTAAAATGAAAATAAATTACGATTTCTTTGAAATAATGTCTATTTCGTATTCAATTACGGAAATAGGTCATTCTAGACAGCATTGTTGTCATAAAATACTTATGAATCGTAAAAAAGTTTCGTTAGATGAATAGAAACAATTTTATATGATTTAAGATTAATAATAACGATATATTATACTCATTCATAAAGATGTTTAGTAGACAGTGAGCAAAATAGGTATACTTATTTTATGATTAAACTTATCGTATGAAGCTACAATAACACGATTCATTTATTTATTACATTGTGTACATGTGTTTGCATATTATAATTTGTTTAAGTGATGGTTTTCTTTGACTGAAAAGATTTTCTTAGAAGATAACTAGAAACTTCTAAGAAACTTCTTTCGTTACAAAAACGTGTATAATAGGCCATATGAGCGGCCTTTTAACAACAACAAAGTTGTGTGTTGAATTTTCCTTATTTTTTTCCAAAAGGTATGCCAAGTTACCTAGACAAACGTGAAATATAACAGATAAGCTACTAGCAGTAATAACTGCCTGATGGCACGGTAGCAGTCATAAAGTGAATAATTTACGACGTTTTATCAGCGTTCGTTATCTAGGCGTTTCGAAATCGAAGGCAATAAAAAAATCGTTCACCAAATGACGCGCAATCCATCAGTGCTACGCGAAAATGACTTGTCAAACTTAATGCAGTGTAACAGGATTTGAATGATTACCTTCATGTACCTGCAATACATGTTACGGTTTTAAATGTTGTTGTTTTGATTTTTAATCATTAACCATATCTGTCACTATGCTGTACAGGCTGAAGCCCAATTGTACCCCAGTAAAGGAACCGGTTATTTCTCGGTATTGGGAATCCCTAATAGGTTAAATACATATAACAATGCTGATTGGTGAACAAGATAACGCCAAATCAATTACTGCACTAATTCTTTATGATTCAAACTCATAACCACTTATTACGGACATAGGTATCTTCTCATCTATACTATAATAAAACTGTAGGAGCACGTGTTCTGTACATTGAATATTTTTTTTAAATTTCGACTAAGGGGCACTTACATATCGAGATAGAACTCAAAAATATTTTTTATTTATTTATTGTCTGTCTGTCTGTCTGTCTGTCTGACCGATCATCACGCTTAAACCACTGGACGGATTTCATTGAAGCTTGGTAAAGTTATTTACCTATATACTGGTGTCTATTATAGGGTACTTCTTTTTTCGAATAACATTAAGGTTCCCTAGGGAGAGGTGACTAAAGTTTGTATGGAATTTTTTTATAACGTCGTCCGATTTACTTTAAATTTGCAACAAAGGGTTACCACTTAAATTAATAGAATACGTATTTCTCAGTTTTTCGATATTTTGTAAGGAAAAGAAAAAAAACACAAATAAATGCGGAAATTTCTAATTTTTAAGGTAACTTTCTGACTAAACTGGAAATATTTTTAACCCCATATTTAAAAATTATTATAGCTAAATAAGTAATCTTCAATGTAAATTCAGGATTTTAAAAAATAGCCAGCAAAGGGCGCAAAAAATGGGGATAAAGTTGGTACAGTTAGAGATACAGTGTTTATTCGAGTTGACTTAAGTTTTGTCATACATAACGATGTCTAAGATGTGTTTGTCTAAGATGGCGATGTTCAAGTAGCTGAATCACGCTAATGACTATTTCGTAGGAAAACTATAAATATTGCAAAGTTTCATGGTATTTTGTTTATGGTATATTTAAATCTAAAATTTTGGAAATACAAACCTTCTAAACATAGTATTGATACTTTATTTCGCATCTTTCCTATTCTAATTAAAATTGTTTTTATATTTAGGATCTGTTTAATTAGTTTCATTTCGTTAGATTCACGCGGGAAAAACTCCTATGCGCGAATTCGCGGGCTTAAATTTTTATGGAACTTTCACTGGGAGAGAGAGGAGATTCTGGAGCAACACAGAGGTTACTTTTTATCCTGGAATTCCGGCGGGATCAGGATTCACGCGTGAAAAATTCCTATGCGCCAAGTCACGGGCTTCGATTTTTATGGAACTTTCACTAGGAGATAAAGAAAGTTGTGGAACAACATACAGGCTACTTTTCATCCTGGAACTCCCGCGGCATCAGGGTTCACGTAAAAAAAACTCCTATGCGCGAAGTCATGGATGGGCTTAGATTTTTTATGGGACAGGCTACTTTTTATCCCGGAATTCCCCCAGGATCAGGATTAACGCGGGAAATCTCATATGCGGGAACGAGGTCGGGGGTTCAAATGTTTATGGGGCTTTCAGTGGAAAGTAGAGCAGGATATGGAGCATCATATTAGGCTACTTTTTGTTCCTGACTTCTCGCGGGATCGGGATTTACGCGGGAAAATCTCTTATGAGCGAATGAATTCGGGGGCTCATCAATATCTATATATTTATACATAAGTAGATACATTATGAATATCTATACATTAACAAGTAAAAACCAAATTAAAAAATATGTTAAAATCTAAACTCATGGACTCTGCTTGAACTTTAGAATAAAATCCTCTACATTTATATCTTAGTCTTTTTGTCGATTTCGAACGGATTTTTGTACGGTGTGACTAAGACAAAGTAAAAATCAACTGCTCTTTGTGTGTGTTGGTATGTGTGGAGTAATAATATAGTCCATTATTTATATTAGAATTATCGCGGGGTCGGGATTCACGCAGGAAAAACTTTGTAACACACAGAGTTCCACGCGGGCGGAGCCGCGGGCACAGCTAGTTAGTATAATAAGACACATAACCCTATAACTGGAACATACGACACCAACACCACCCACCAACACGGTTTCCATAGCGGTTTTTTAGAGAGGTAGTGGTCAATCCAATCTCGGAAATTTATGCCACCTCAACTACTTACTTAGGGTCAGCTCACACCGAGACGCAACGCGACGCAACGATACTGGAAGAGGCCAGTGATTTCGCGCTGCGCCGCGCGCCGCCGCGAGACGCGAGGTGCATCGTAAAATCGTTGGCAACACGACGCCTCGCAGGCCTCGCTGCGCAGCGAGACGTCGCGCGACGCAGCGAGAAGACGCGCGGCGCAGCGGAATGTGTCTACATTCGCCACGTGCTCTTCCTCTTCTGCAGGAAGTTCGATTATAACAAGATCCCAGTCTATCATTATAATTTCACTTTTTTCACTCGCACACTCGACCGAACCGCATCGATTCACCACGAAGTCTGGACGGAAGGCGGCGGCCTCGGCTGCGCCTCGCGGCGTCGCGCGGCGTTGCGCGGCTTTGGGAGGCGCAGCGCGGCTCTTGCACGCCGCGCGTACCGATGATGCACGGCTGCGTTGCGATGCACCGCGCTGCGCCGCGAGGCGTCACGAGGCGCAGCGCTGCATGAAGCAACGTATTCTGAATTCTCACAATGAAATGTGTATCTTTTCATGTAGAAAATAAAGTTCTATTTTGAGCCGCTCTTTGAAAGACTGCGCGCAGCGTCTCGTGAGACGCGACGCGACGCAACGATACTGGAAGAGGCCAGTGATTTCGCGCTGCGCCGCGCGTCGCCGCGAGACGCATCTCAATGCCGCGAGGTGCATCGTAAAAGTAGGCAATCTTGACGGAATCGACGAATCCGCGCGTACCGACGATGCACGGCTGCGTAGCGATGCACCGCGCTACGCCGCGAGGCGTCACGAGACCCAGCGCTGCATGAAGCAACGTATTCTGAATTGTCACAATGAAATGTGTATCTTTTCGTGTAGAAAATAAAGTTCTATTTTGAGCCGCTCTTTGAAAGACTGCGCGCAGCGTCGCGTCGCGTCTCGTCTCGGTGTGATTTGACCCTTAGTGTCCAAGAACAGTTTTGCAATCGGTCACCCATTTACTAATAGTTACCGAAACAACTTCTGATCGCAGCTGTTGCGTAACTGATCGACACCTATGATTGACATTCGCTATTAGGGCTTCACCATTCACTGAAATAAGGTTTAGTATCTTAATAGGTGCCGACATAAGACAGTTAATATACCATGAAGATCTTATCATTTCCACTTGTCGCCATATAATCATTCACGTGGAAATTAATTGACTGCTAATCAGAAAAGGCGATTGCTTTATTCAAATTGACGTGCTTCCGTAAGCGATTTGAACTAGATTCGATTTGTTCATATTTGAGTTGTTAACGTACGTAAAAAGTTATTAACGTAAAAAACTTCATTATCGTTTCACTTTCAAGTTTTTTTTATTTGTACAGTAATTGATCCGAACAAGCTGTATGTAGGAGCCAACTAGTTAACCAAGTCAAAACTAATATTCGATATGAATCTCAACCAAGAGCATAATAGGGGGTGTCAAAACCAGCTTTACAGAGAGCATATGCAGAACTCGAACTAATTAACGTCCTCCAAGAACATTAGGGGAAGGAAAGGACTTTAAATGTTCAAGTGTTTAGTTAATATAAAAAGCCGCAAATTGAGCAAGCCACTTATAAGCCGGTATTTGTTTGTGTAATTGGACGCGAGTACAATTTCGTCTATTAACTTAGCAAAGGCAGTGATTCAAATTAGGGGCTGCCCGGCTGGTTTGAAATTGCTTTCCTGTGGTCCATGTTTGGGTATTATATTAGCAGTGAGATGTATCACCGGTTAGCATCTAAGCTGAAAATCGGGTCTTTCTTTACAAATATTATATTTAATTTACAACTGACTGACACCGATGAATTCCGCGTATGTATGATCTATAACTCATGAGAAGATTAGTAAACTAGGTCACTTCATCACCTTATCGTTTATATCACCATTGACAGATGAAATTGTAGAAAAAGAGAAAGAATTGTATTAAATAAGCGAAAAAAGCAATTACGACGAGCAAATTCGTTTGACAGATTCTCAATGAAATGCAAATATGGGCGCACTCCAATCAAGCCCGAAATTCGAACATAATGCATTGTAAACAAGTTTCAATGCATAAACGTCAAAAGCAACCAGTTTTTAGTTTATTGAATCAATAATCTCTTTGAGTTGAGAGCGAGCGATAATTTATTTATACCGTTTATTTTATGCGATAGGACGGTCGCGGCACTGTTACCCTAGTAAAGGCGACGACACACGTTTTAAATATAGCCGCAAATAAAATATTTATAGCTCCGTATGCCAAGTTCAAACGAAACATTATCAGGTTCGTATGGGAGTTCAAACACACATGAAAGTTAACTTAGTTGCTCGTTGTGCTTGATTCACAACTGAATATTTACTCCACTCCAAGCTCGTGAACCTCAAAGGATTCGAGGTGAGTCACAACACAGACACGATGAACACTGCTGGAAGACCAGAGGAATAAATTCATCAGAGTAGGTACGGACGATAATTTACGTGTATTTTCACGAGATTCGATCCTGTAACCCTAGTCAAATGGTAATATGATCGTGTTTGTTCTAATGTACCGCTTTGAGATAGTCAGCAGTAATGAGAGACGTTTTTGTAATGCGTAAATATTCAATTCTATAGCTACCTATCACTGACTACAGTCATCATCATCATCCTCCTGCCCATTTCCCAACTCTATGACTACAGTAGAAACCTCAAAACGAATTATTTCTACTATGCCCATTAATTGAATCTTAATTGCTATTCAGTGTTAACAAAACAATAGATAATTTAGCATACTCACATCTACATCCATCCAATAATTTATCCATCGTATTCGTTCATAAGTTATACTGTTCGATCAGGAATAATGAAACAATAACAAGCGTCGTTCGTGTGTACACGCCCCTATGTAAACAGAGCCTAACGGCCGGGGGCGGCCGCGGTACAGAGCTTCCGCCCCCGAGCTTTTTACTGTAACTATTGTAAGAACCGCTTTATTGTCCCAGACAACCCGTGTTTCGAGCTTTCGAGAGATCGTTTACAGTTAGTTCTAGGTTCTAGTTATATCTCTGGTTGTGTTGTTCTAGGATGTTGCTTCGTAGCTTTTAGGTAACATTAAAACTATGAGCCTTACTAATATCACATACTATTCTAAAACATATTATAAAATAATTTTGTGTCTCTCTTTTCGTATACTACCTTTTTATGTTTAATCAGCATTACTGATTTTTATGGAAATGCTTAGTTAAAAACTCTGGAAACAGTAGTTTTTATCCAGGACATCAAAGTGTAAAATGTAACTTTAAGGCACTTCTCACATTACGCTATTCATGAGATACGCTACTGCAACGCTACCCAAAATTAGTATGTATTTGACACTTTTAACTGACAGAAGACGCATCGTCCTGTCAGTACATAGTGTCAAATACATAATAATTTTGGGTAGCGTTGCAGTAGCGTATCTCATGAATAGCGTTGTGTGAGAAGTGCCTTAGGGTGAAAGTGGGGTTTAATAATAATTTTAACGATATTTTGTACTTTTTCAATTCCCATGTAGTCGAAGTAGGCATGTAAACCAGTTGAATAATAAAACCGAAACTGCACAAAATAAAAATAAAATACATTAAGCATATCCGTCCCTATTTAGGTAATTAGTATTAGACACTCGGGAGACAGTATGTAATTAGAGTAGCGTTCGGTGTAATAAGATTGGCGAGCTCAAATGTAAATCAAACAAAATTTCGAAAAGAAATGTACCTACTTCTTATCAGTCACAACTATTTACAAGCTATAATTACAAGAACGGCATAAAGTAAATATTATCGTAATCGGCAACGGTCATACGACCCAGCCGTGACAAGGAAACGTTTGTTGGACCACGTCTGCTCAATGTAAACGTTGGCATTGACAGGGACGGACATTGTAACAAAAATACAACGTGTGTTTACTAAATTGGACTAGTGATTAATTATGTATTTGGATTTACTTTGAACTTGAAACATAACTAACATCCATGCCTTGAAAACAAATATATATCACTACATAGTATAAAACAAAGTCGCTATTTTTGTCCGTCTGTTTGTTTGTTTGTCTGTTTGTCTGTTTGTCTGTATGCTTAAATCTTTAAAATTACGCAACGGATTTTGATGCGGTTTTTTGTAATAGGTAGAGTGATTCAAGAGGAAGGTTTTTATGTATAATACATGCATATATTCCCACGAGAACGGGATCCACGCGGGTGAAACCGCGGGCGGTCCGCTAGTCTGCCTCATAAATGTTTTCCCGGCCGGGAAATGAATCCGGGATCCCTCGGTCCAGAGTTCGGTGGTCTTTTTCATAACATCTTCCACGTACACACAGCGATCAGTTACAGATTCATTAGGTATACATATTAGTATAAGATGACATTATAATAGGTAGAGTAACTGGGCCATAATTTACGTAAGTATTGAAGAAATCTTGTATAATTTATTTAAGACCACGTAGCTCTCTTGATAGCGATCTTGTCAACCGAGGTGTCGCGGGCCTAAAGTATGCCTGGGCCTGCAGACATTTATGTGACAGAAGATTGCTCATTGTTCTCGGATAGTGTTGGTCTATGGCGTCTAACGTCTATGCCATCCAAATCTCAGAGAATCCTTATGCTTGGTCGTAAATGTGTCTCTTGCATATTTATTAACACTGCTTTGTTTTATTGAACATGTAGGTTTTGTTGACAATATAGAGATTTTTTTATCTATTTGTCCGTTCCAAGTAGGTACTTACTGCGCAGAAACCACTAAACAGATTTTCGTGATACGTTGATAATACCTACTAAACTGGTTTGTAACTTATGTCATTGGTTTGTCCCAAGGTCTAGGTTTCGACTCCGCAGGATAACTGAACAACCATTAAAAGGCACAACAATTAATAATAATAACAAGGATTCCCTGTGTCGTGGGTACCTTGGACAACACACAAGACAAGGACACACACCCAGACCGAGAACGGAAATTTAAACTCATCATTCAAATTGCCGCCTCGCTGGGAATCGAACCCAGGACTCTCGGAACAGCGTTAACCATTGCGCCATCCGGGTCGTCTAGTCGGCTTATTCCACAAATCCCCTTCGAAGATCCCGTGTAATTGGTACAAACGAACAAATTCCTCAACTTATAGATGAACACAACTTGACTTTGAAATCAATAAAATGAAGTAACTTGAATGTTTATAGTGCCTAAAATAAACGACAGGCAACATTTTAGGTGCGTGTACTTATACGCACAGGTTTACGACTAGGTACGAAAAGCGAGGGCGGACGCACTATAATACTATACAGCGTATCCTTAGTTTCAAGTGCCTGTTTATATCTAGGCGTGACGAGTTTATAAGTTGAGTGTGAATACCGGCTATAAGACGTACCTATTTTATTTTACTTACGTCAGGCCGCGCGAATCACACTCACTGATGAACTTGGAGATACGCGATAGAGCTGGTGAAGGGTTACACAATTCAAATTGTGCTGATACACAGAATTGGATACTATTGCCATTTAATATTAAATACAGTGTAGTCGTTTAAAATCTATATATATATATATATAAAACTCTTGCGTTACTGAGTGATTGACTTACAGACAACGCTCAGCCGAAACTACAGAATGGAAGAAGCTGAAACTTGGGGAGTGTAGGGGAGCACTAAGAGGATTTTTGAAAATTCCACCCCGAAGGGAGTGAAATAGGGGGGTGAAGTTTAAACGAAATCCACGCGGTCGAAGCCTGCGGGCGAAAGCTAGTACAGTATAGAATAACAGTTTTGTCGAATTTAAAAAATTCAAACATACACCTTCGTACGTACATTAGGTAGGTATTTGTGTGGTCGATATTGGCGTTAATAGGAGATCGTTAGAGCTGCATCAAAATAGATAATCACATGTAACAAAATTGTTAAGTGAGTTTGCTATCATGCATGAAATATGGGCAGATGGGTTACTTTTCTATAATTTTAAACATCTAAATTCAATTCAATTCAATTCAATTTAAAGGCTGAAGTTTGTTTTATTTTTTTTATTAACATTTCGGTTCAATTAGATACGTGAATGCTAGGCTAATAGTAGAAAACATTTTCATTATAGTTTAGAACCTCATTAATATAGTTCAAAAGGGGTATGGGGGATTTTGTATGAACCCCGTCCCCACCCTACAACAGTCATGGAATGCATGTCAATTTATTCATTGAGACCCAAAAAAGCCTAAAGTATGTATCTTATATGCAGAATCAATGGGGTTTATTTATAAAAAAAACTTTTCGGCAAAAATGCATTTATCTTTAAACACAAATCCTTTTTTCCACAAACATAAGCTCTTAAATATACTAACAATTACAATATATTGCCGTCTATTAAAATATTAAGCGTTTTCGGCGAACGTCACCGTACCACCAACGCAGTAGAAGGATTTCATTCTAAATTAAACAAACTGATAAATAAGAACACTGTAACAGTAACGCGTTTACTTAACATTTTAAACAACATTTCTTTACTACCTTTAAAAACTCCTGAAAAACGAAACAAAAAACAAATAGCAAACGACGACTTTATCATGCAGGTACAGTTAATAAATGATGAGATCACTGTAGATTGTGCATTAGATAAATTGCGTTATTAATTACTATTATTGTCTAGGTATTAAATTTAGAATTTCGTTTATTCGCTATGTGCAAAGCGGGTGGCAGGTGTACAAAAACGATCGCAGCGCACAACGTGACAAAAAATGGAAACTATTGCGGCTGTGTGTAATACTTTCGAACGCGGTTTTTATGATTATATCCATTGTATACATACACTATTCAATAAATTGCACTCAAATAAAGTCAACAAGTATCATTTACTGTTTATTTTGGTTTTTAATTGCAAAAATACTAACAATGTTTACTTGTCATATTTGACAGTAGCCGAAAAAGTTGCGCGTTGCCACCGTCGTGCACGTTCCCAATACTCGACGTTTCGGTTAATCCCGTACCTATGTCAGTTAATTTAGTAAAGAAACGTAAGAAAAATAAATGTTTAGGAACGCGTAAGTTTAGAAGTGTGTATTTACGTTTGTTATACTTTTTGTTTACTATTTAGTTCACTTGGTTAATCCCGTACCTATGTCAGTTAATTTAGTTAAGAAACGTAAGAAAAAATGTTTAGGAACGCGTAAGTTTAGAAGTGTGTATTTACGTTTGTTTTACTTTTTTGTTGACTATTTAGTTCACTTGTATTGACTTAATAAAATTGTTTTTAACATACCTAAGTATATTTTATTATTATCGAACTATTTACATTTAATGGCAGCACATCACCTTGGTAGTGCCATGGGTATAAAAAAGTACCCATTACACTACCGGTGGTGCAAGCCGGTGGTGCTATGGGCCCGAAAGGAATTACATAAAAAAGTCTTCACGGAATGGGATAAGAAAAAAAAGCATATTTAATGGTTTTTGTAAAATAAAGGTTACTTTTTAACTAAACATAACTAAGATCCCTATATTCTAATCGTTTTTATTGCACTCTGAGGAAATGTGTTAGAAAAAATAAGCAAAATTTCGGAAAACTACTTATTAGTATAAAATCTAAACCCAATATATTTGAAGTACGTCGCCATTGTAAAAAAATATCTATCCTACTAGACGCTTAAAATGACACCTAACTCAAATCTGTCGAAGGGTGGGGACACTTTTTCCCATTGTCCTTTCCCGCTTAATTTAATTCATTTTAACTGAAACGTTTTCGGTGTTGTTTGTATCTGAATATTATATAGATTGCGCTTGTAAACAAATATGTCCCGACAGTAAATAAATACTCAATACAGTCAATACATATAAGGCTGTAAAACGGACGATTTTATTCTACTGTTTTACATGATATATTCCTAGCATTCATCGTCCAATTTCCAGCAGCATACATTTTTCAATGTGTTCAGGAATATTTAAATATAAAATCAGATCGCTATGAATCCTGTATGGAGAATAGGAGCCGGGTGTGCATTTCAAAAGCCCTCGTGAGGTCATTCGGCATCCGTATGGAAATACAAGATGAATAAATATTTGCCACTGCCTCATTTCATCATGTGAATACAGTTTAATCATACAATAATATATTTTTTTTACCCGCGACTTCGCCTTCGCCTGCGATGCAATCCTACAACGATGAAATAGACAGTTAAAGTTATCCCATACATCTAATTAATATTATCCAAAGAGTAATATTTCCGGGATAAAAACTGAACTATGACGTTTGTCATAATTATGTATCTTCAAGTTCAGAATTTCTTCAAAATCAGTTCAGCTGAATATCCATGATATGAAACTAAATTCAGTTCTCCACGTCAAATTACTTCAAAATCGTACATCTTATTAAGCATGCTAAAATTCAATGCTTTTTAAATATACAGGCTCAAAGTACTTAGACGTTTGTGAATTAAAGTAACAATACCGTTTTAGTGAAAGCTCTGGGGTGCTATTATGGTATGTCATCTGATTAACCTTGAACGGTCGTCGGCGCGAAAATAATGAGAAACTGTGAATAAATTTACGCACAACACTGCGGTCCGACATTGTTATTATAGAAGCGTGAGGTGAACTCATTCCCGGTGACAATGTAGCAAAATCTGTTTGACTTTCCCTTGTGCCTGGCCACTGAAATGAAAAATGCGGATGAACAGCTGATGATGACAAACTCTTTGTTATTAGTCTGCCACGATTAACCATTTCAATGTTTATAAAAGTTTATAATAATTAATAGATTTTCTTTTTGTTATACAATATTATGTGTGTTTTAGTGGTGATCGTCAAGCGGTTTGGACGCTGGACGCTTGGACTCGAGGGTCTAGGTTCGAACCTGTCCAACACGTATCTCATAATAAAAAATACATATATATGCGCGAACTAAAACTTTATTTACGTACATTCGTATTAACCAATAGGCATGAACTTTTATTCATTACCGAATTTCGCGTATTCGTGCACGCCCTTGAAAATCACGTTATTTCACCGAAACCCCACTGTTCCGTTTTGAAATATTCATAACCATTTGCTGAACCATCGCAATAAAATTTTGTCAGCCGTCTGCTAGGTACCTATTCGTTGTAGAACTGTACACATACTGGTACTTTAGTACTTAGTATCTCAATGACATACTGTGTCAAATATAGTATGTGATGACGCAAGCTTGTCACGAATCATGACTCTTACCAAGTCAACCCTTTTTTATACAGTTGTTGTGGTTCTCGATAAGGCAAGGCAAAAATTATAAATATTGCGTGACAAATGGTGAACCCCTCGTGTATGGAGCTCCATACATAATTGAGCCCAAGCCAAGCGCCATTCTCCGTTCACTCTGACGTGGAACCTACGCCAAATTCTTCTTTTTGAAAGTCATTAGATAATTTTCGATCTAGTTTAATACGTACTGTATGATTTCTGTCGACTTAATCTAATAGCAACATGAAAAACTACGTCCATAATCGAGCCTTAACTCCTTCGTAAAGTGTTTGTAAAAACGAAATTCGAATAAAAATCATTTAATTTTTTTTTCATTTTCATCGCGTCTTGCGCGGCAGTTCCGGCCACGTAAATTGTATTGTATTTTATTTTTTTACGTAAGTTCCTTGAAGTAAAAAGAAAGGCCAAAATAAATTCAAAGAAGATCCTTAAGGTAGTGGACAAATAAGAGTGTAAACGCAACTCAGCACCTAGGTTCACTACTATACCTAGTGTAGTCTAGTATGAATCCGTGAAGCTACCACACAAAAGGATTCCTCACAGCGACTGAATGCCTGTAATTACCCAGTCTCTTTACAACGCATTGCCTTTGTATTTGTGCATCAGGTATGCTATGTAAAAATACATACAAAAATGCCTTAACCTAACGCAAACTCTTAAATCAGATGACATTAAAATATTTCATGCTCAATGGAATGCCAATCAGTAAATATAGATTTATGCATAGAGATGTACCTATCTATGCAATAATAAAATCCGATACAATAAATATTTATGAATTTATGACTATTGATTAATGTTTTGAATATTACTGGCTTGGCGAAACTTAATGCTTTCAGATTATTTACAAACAGTTTCCATTAGTTAATAATATGTATATTGAAATCAAAAATGGCAAACGTTAAGAAATAGTTTACGAGTTCCCGTTTATTTGCAAAGTTTTCTTTTATTTGACGTTATCGATAAAATCATAATTCGGGGTTTAATAGAACGGGTGAGAACGATAATAGAAGCCAACGGAAATAAACCGTTTGATAATAATTTACCCGTTGTCCGTGTTAGTCTTGGGAAATACATTGTTTATTTTTGGATACATTTCACGAATGGACACTGAATCTGGCTAAAGTCATGCTACAAGGAAAAGGATCTAAATAATATCATACAATAGGACCAAGCGGTGTTTCTTATATCCGAGACCGAAACTATCACAAAAACTTAATAATAAAAGATATCTTTATCCTATTCCGTGTTCCTTGTTTCAACGCAATATCACCAAGTTATCATACCCTAATAGGAAATACTATTCCCCTGATGCCTCACACGCCTATGTCCGTGTCAAACTTTTATACTGATTATTTTTTGAGCAAATGAGTACACAGAAGGGTGAAACGTGAGTCTGTATAAATAAACAACACCAGACCAATTAAGTGCAGCTAATTGAAGTCGGACGATTACCTACCCTAATTGGATACGCTTTTTACGTATTATAATATAACTAGTACCTACCTCGTATTATAATCACAATTTTAATAAATCTATAAAATTATTCTAGGAGTCCTATCTATCTTGAACTCCAGATGGATACATTGGCATAGGCATAGGCGCATTTGACGGTTACCTAAACAAAAATAAATAAACTGAAAGTCCCACACTAGGTCTCCCTCTGTCGTGGTTTCCATGGACAACACAAGATAACAACAGACACACCGAGACCGAGACCGAAATCAGAAATTAAAACTCATCATTCAAAGCCATACATCACCTAGGTGGAAATTGAACTCAGGGCGATCCGGTGTGATTGATGAACCATTGCGTCATACACCCGTCAAAGTAATTAATAAGACAAACGTAAAGTAGAGAATTCCATAATATAGACATAAAGGAAACATAAAGACAAACAACAATATAATAACATATTAAATTGTTTCATGATGATCAGATGTTAGTACGGGCGTAGGACTAGGAAAGAATATTTCATGAAAACACAGTTTATTTTAGTAACATAAAATTGACCTACAAAAAGGTACGCTCGTTTTTGTTCACGCATATAGTTCTAGCCAAACCCAAACACATTCGGCCCGAATCATTTGTCAAAGGCTCGGTCAATAAACAATCGGCAATAAGAAGGATGAGCTATTTCAAATCGACTCGGATCACGAAGGCCGGAGCGAACATTTGTTCGTCGCAGTCGAACGACGGATACAATACATCACTATTGACACTATCGCAAGCCACTCGCTCACTCCCGAGACTAGTAACTTCGGCTACAGCGCAGAATATATTATGTTCAGTAATATATACCGTAGGTACTTCTTATATTTCTGCAGCTACAGAACTCTGTATTAAAAAAACTTAAACATGGCCATCTATTCTAAGCCATCTACATATTACAAACATCTACGTATTAGGTGTTTAAGAATCATTATGTTATAAATATAGAGAGCAAATGTGGAAAATACAGGACAGATTTAGGGATACTGACTATATTTGTCCAACCAAATAGCGAATTAATGCCAACCGAGGAAATACCTACAGTCTACACATTAATTACAATGTTCTCGTAATCTAATTGTTTAATTGACCTTCAACAGTTTTGAATAATTGCGTATTTGCAGGTAACATAAATAAAGCAATGAATATAACCGTAACAGAATTCAACATTGCGGACTTGTTACATAGGTATTCATCGAGATAGTGAAGCTATCCCAGCTAAACTAAACAAATTGTCTCGGGGGCAATAATTTACTGAACTCGTACTAATTCGCTTTGAATCTGCTGCTAATCACTGTACACAAACCAGATGCATTTCTGAAGCTATCAGTTTCATCGTTTAATAAATACTAGTCTATTGAACAGTAAATACTAATGTGTACCTAAATAGATTAAGATATTCGAGAGCCAATCTTCCGTATACGAAAAGCCAAAAGTTCGATCAATGTTTAAGATATTATGCTTTAATTTAAAACATCGGCTATAATTACTGGTAATAAATCACGCGTACGATATCTTTAGTTGTCTTGAAGATATTTAAACCCTTAAATTGTATGCAATTACTTATAATTATTCATTTTAAGTGTTAATAAATTGACACTTGATAATTGCAACCGGATCAAAAAATCTTTGTTAATACTTCGAACACTTCACAGTTCGAATTGTTCGAAATTCGATTCGTTCGAAATTACGCAATCATGCATTAATTGCATAAGAACGAATGCCTACTCAAATGAACAAATCGAAATTAAGAGTGTTAATTGAAAGTTGTTTTAGTAATGTGCAACAAAATGAATCCAACAGAGGTAATATGTGAGGTCGAGCAGGTTGCAAGACCTAGTATGGATAGTCGGGTGTCCGAAATAGAAATAACGAGAGAGAACACTATCGGAAGCCTGTCTTGGTTCAAGTTGAGCGTAAACACAATAATTGTGTGCATTGAAAGAGAAACACGTTCCTTACTGTTGTTTGTTATTTAATGCAACATATAAACCCCTCATAGCTCTTCTATTCCATAAATATATTTAATAGGAAACTAGTGGAAAATTAAGTCGAATAAAAAAAATACCTATACAAATCACAAGCCAGCGCGGCGGTAAAACTTCAAAATAATCAGAACATTCAGAATTCAATAGAATTCACTCAGAATTCAAAATAATCAGAAAATTACTTCAGTTTATTATTGTCATTATTTTTTACGCCAGTTTGTATTACGAATTATCCTAAATAGCTAAGTTTATAAAAAAACGACCAAGTACAAGTCGGACTCGCGAACCGAGGGTTCCCTACCTACAAACCTGTAAGTTATAGGTATGTAAAAATTCAACCGTCACGAATATTTTTTAATATGATGATGTTACTAAACTTTACGGATTTCGCAATTCTTTATCTGCGCTATAAGACGTTGCTTCGTACCAAAGTTTTAAGATTCTGAGTTCACGAGAAATATCCTGTAGGTTTTAATTCCCTTGCAAACTTCGAAAATTTGCGACATAATTGCGTTTCTTTTCATTACGTTAACTTAGAAGTTTGATTTTTTCACAGCTCCAAGGGACAGTACACCTGAATATTTGATATAAATTTCAGCTAGATACCTCCACGCGTTTCGGAGAAAAATAATCTTGACAGGCAGACGGATGACAAAGAAATCCTATAAGGGTTCCGTTTTTGTCACTTTCGAGGTACGGAACCCTAAAAAACTATGTACTTATCCTACAAGAGAACAATTTGTACTCTTGAGTATACTATAAAGTAAATTGTTGGAGAAAACATTAAACGGATCCGCTCAAAGCTGAGCGTAAACACGGAATATCGCAAAGTATTCGAGTTCGGATTTTATTGTTCGGCGTGCCGTAAGTTTACGTTGCTTTATGTTTGCGGGGAGTGATGGGTTTTTAATGTACCTTGTGTGGGCGCAATAAGTGTATCGCCTTGGGGTAAGGATTACATTTTCCTCAAACTGAGATTGCAGGAAATTGCAGCGAGTACGTGATATGAAGGGGCAAGGTTTGTGACTTTGGTGATAGGTACGAGAATGTATGTTGCGCGTTAAGTTTTTATATTATGTAAATTGTTGGGTTTGTATATTCATAAGCCCAGTGAATTTATTGCTGTTCGCGTTTTTATTGCTGTCTTGTAAGCGTATCGCTTCGCGGTTATGGGTTAATTGATTATCCATATTATGACATAAATATTGTTTCAACACTTTTATGTAATCTATTTCATAATTGTTGTAGACTCAAAACCATTAATACAAAATTTTGTTCTTTTTTTAAGAAAATATTGGTAATTCTACTTCAAATTAGTTAGCCGACGTTACGCAATCCTCTTATAATAATTAAAGATTTTGTCTCAAAGATTTTTATCGATGATACAAGGGCACGTAAAATAATAATCTCGGTTACTCGGCATTTGTGCCTTTACAAACCGTTAAACAAAGTGACTACGCTGCACAATAATTTACGCTCACAATGTCTCTACATTTGCGGCACCTTGTCATATTTGCATTGTCTCCGATAATATTCATCCAAATATTCGCTATTTACAGTTTACACCTTTAGAACACGATTGCGACATACGAGGGACAAGATGCTGGTTAGTGGTGTCAACGTCTTCCTGTGTGTGTTCGCGCATAATTCCCTTGTTTACTCTTCGAATAATTACGTCATCACTTACAAGGCCAGGGCTTGAACAAACGTGTACCCGCCAATACCACCTAACATCACCCTTATGTCAAGTGGAAAAGAGTCACGTTTGGTGCCAAGAGTGCAAGGCCTCGACCTTTGTTTGACACTCGGTCAAGTGTCGATACCCATTCCGACACCCACTATAGCTGGCTATCAGGTATCTTCTAGACATACCTTAGCAACATTGTGTGGGCACTTGATTGATTGGGTAAGTCGATTTAGGATTATAATAGCTAGGAAATTTATTGAGTAATGGAATTTTCCTAAACACTCATGATAAAAATTGGCCACGTCCAGCGGATACGTCTACGTATCATCGCGTATTTTTAAATACTCTAAAAACGTGACGAATGTTATGAAAATAAAATAGAATATATTATCAACTCGTGAAACCTGTGTGCGTACAGGAAACTTTGCTATGTTGGACGTTTCAGAATCGTCTGCAGAGTTCTGACTGGAAGTGAAGTTCGATTACACAATTTTGATGGTAAGAAGTTTGCGTTTGAACAAACTGGACCGCTTATCTTATAGCTATACATATATGTAGATAACAAAGCAATGTCTTTTGCTCATGCCATTGAATAGAACTGCAGCAGAAAACACTCAACACTCAAGTCACCACATGGACCAATTCATACTTAAGACAGAAGTCATACCTACCTACATGACCTACCACACTCAAAACGACTTGATTGCATTCTCACCTGTTGCCAGACATGATAGGGAAATCGATGAGCAACCAGAGCAGCAGCGACGGTGTGTGCGATGGGCAAGAGTAGTCCGAAGGCGGCGGCGACTGGCGCTCCGACGGGCAAGAGGGCGTAGGCCGCGAACACGGCCCACACGACGTGCGCTGCGCCCTCGGCGGCGGCGCCGAGGCTCCAGGCGGGGAGCGTCGCGGCGAGGGCCGTGCCCCCGCCGGCCAGGGCGAGCCAGCACGCACGCGGCAGGCGCCGCTCGGGCGCTGCGCCCCCCGTCCGCCCGCACCACCACGCCAGCCCGCCACAGAGTACCGCGTGTGCACTTAGGACGCCGACCTGATTAAAACGAAAAAATAATATTGTATGGTTACTAACTTAGTAAATTAACTTAGTATTTTAGGTGAGTTTTATACCGTTAAATTAGATTAACTTATATTTTAGGTATACAGCACGAAATAAAAAAAAGTTACAAAACAAGTTACGGAATATTGTTTGTTCTACAAGTCCACGCGTGCTTAATTAACCGGGTTAATGTATAAGGGGATAGTAAAGGTCACCGACTAACTGGAAGGCTTTGTTTCCAATTATAATATGTTAATAAAAGTTGATTGGAAATTACTCTGCCTCACTTGCCTTTTAAACGTATAGTCTATATTATAGCGTTAATTACCTTTTCTATACGGTAATTTTCATAATACTCGTCTTAAAAAGAAATGCAAATTGCAAAATGCAATTGAAATAAATGCTTTATAATTATTGATTTACTTTTCAACTTTAAATTCATGGTTAATAAAAAAAAGTAAAATAAATAGGGTCTTAGGCGTAGTCAGAGGCATTCAGTGGTTATAAATTGAAAAATCTAGGCGACGTAATTAATCCAGGTCAAATGTAGGTTGCAAGGTAAGTACCTAAGTAATAAGTGCAACAGAGGGCGAATGTTCTGCGGAAATTTTAATATAGGAAATAAAATCTCCATTACTGTGATTCCGGTTTAAATAAATGGCCGAACATTATTAAATCCTATTTCAATTAAATGCACCAATACACCTATCCGCTAAAAATTTAGTAAATTGAAGAGGAAAATAGGTAATGTCAGAAAGGATTCAGCTCCAATGCCAGAGACACTACAGTGCAGGACATTTTTGATCAAGGACGATAACGATTTCGTTGCATGACTAATTTTATCTAGAATAATTTATAATATTTACTTCGTACGAAATCCTTGGTAAATATTTTGAATAAAAGGTTAAGTATTAAAAAATATATAGTTAAGTTAAAATAGGGTTAGATATAATATTATTTTAACTATCAGCATAATCTACGGTCTCTACAGCTCTTTTGTGGAAGAGTTTAGCTAGTTAGTGATTGTTAACTGAAACGACTAACAAGTAACAACTCGTCGCCGGTTCTCCGTTCTAAATAAAGCTTAAAAAAACTCTACCCGAGATGACATCTGTGCAATTGTACTACATGATAATAAAAGTAACTGGATTGATGTCTGTGTACGCAAGATTTTTGAGATATAGGTATTATCTATTTGGGTAGAGTCACTAATTATTGCAATAGGTCTCAAAACTATGATTTTTTTAAAAGTTAAGTGCCGACAACGAACAATATATGATTGTATAATACAATATCATGTGCCTGATATGTATAATATGTATTTGTATGTGTAATAAAATTCAACAACTTTTCGTGCAAGACACATTTTCCCGAAAGCAAAGATAAGGCAGTTACCAATTATTATAATTATGAATAGAACCTAATTGAACTTGTCCTTATGATGTGACGTAGATTTCGTAAGATTCAACGCAACCCACAAAAGTCAAGAAGTCAACGCAACCACACTTCACAAGTCATCGTCAACATTACTCTATGATGGGTTATACGTGGTTAAACTTGTGGTATATATACCACAATAATGCTTTATCAGCGGCGTAACTGTGAGACTGGCATAACCAGCATATTTCACATACTTCACGCGATTCGAATACGTTATGCCACTGTTATCACGAGATAATGATCTCGCTATGTTTCAATCAGTTGAGCAAGTACTCCATTATTCCGCATTGTCAATTCTGATTGATACCTTAATTGAGTTCCAAAGTGATTACGCATAATAAAGGTTCGTATTAAACTACTTTGTATTAATTTTGACGTATCGTAGATGGAAGTCTGAGATTGCGGTATCTTATGTCGATCTTTCGACCCAGATGCATATAATGTACAGTAGGTACGTAGGTAATGAGGCATACAATATTAATGCTACTTATATATTGAATCTCGTGATGACCTTCTAATGGTTATAGAGAAGAAAGTAAAACCATTATAGTTTTAATTAATTCTGTGTCAGTCACAGAATAGACAACGAAAGGAGATTACAAGTTATCTTAAAATCCATAAACAAATAAAATGGTCCGTGAAGTTAGCTAAGCTTTTATTAAAACTTTCTAAATTGTTTGTAATTCTGCATATCTAATCAATGTCCGTAACTTATGAAAATCTTGAGAGAATTGTCTCTCATACTGTGCATTGATACTTAGTCATAGAGTATTTACGAACGCACTAGCAATACTTATTATAATTTGATTTTGTGTCCACAAAGGACAATGGGAAAAAGTGTCCCCACCCTTCCACAGGTTTGAATTAGGTGTCACTTTAAGCCTCTAGTAGGATAGGTATTTTTTTACTATGGCGACGTACTTCAAATATATTGGGTTTAGATTTTATACTATTATGTGGTTTTCTGAAATATTGTTTACTAGTAAATCCGCCCTCGCTTCGCTTCGGGAACCCAGTCCCTTCAAAAATCTCTATAAATTTTAACAGATTATGTTATTCGGATGTCTAAGGTATATTACTGCAAAGTTTCATGAAAATCCGATCAGTAGTTTTTGCGTGAAAGAGTAACAAACCCACACACACACTCACATACATCCTTACAAACTTTCGCATTTATAATATTAGTAGGATTTTTCTAACACATTTCCTCATAGTGCAA
Organism: Hesperia comma; assembly: GCA_905404135.1. NCBI lineage: Eukaryota > Metazoa > Arthropoda > Insecta > Lepidoptera > Hesperiidae > Hesperia > Hesperia comma. The sequence continues at coordinate 7,822,241 of FR990018.1, forward strand.
TAAAAATGAATAGAATATAGGGATCTTAGTAATATTTAGACATAAAGTAACTTTTATTTTACAAAAACCATTAAAAATGCTTTTTTTTCTTATCCCATTGGGAAGTTGTGCGCACATATCAATTGTGTGATTGTGTGGTACATTGCCACAAACTTATCTGACCCGGTAAGGGAAGCGCTACTGTCTTTGTATTTGTCAGACTACAGTATGACATTTGAATTAGTTCCAATTTTGGCCAACGGGTCAGATAACTTTGTAGCACTTGTATATGGGGTTAGGGCGTCATATTGAGATTAATGCATCTGCACAAATGCTAGATAACATTTTAATAGACGACAATATGTAATTGTTTGTATATTTAAGAGCTTATGTTTGTGGAAAAAAGGATTTTTGTTGAAAGATAAATGCATTTTTGCCGAAAAGTTTTTTTTTATAATAAATAAACCCCATTGCTTCTGCATATAAGATACATACTTTAGGCTTTTTTGGGTCTCAATTAATAAATTGACATGCATTCCATGACTGTTGTAGGGTGGGGACGGGGTTCATACAAAATCCCCCATACCCCTTTCGAAGTAAACTGTGAATGTTACGAGTATTTCAACCCCGGCCGAACTTAAATCCACTCCACACCAAACCGCAAAGCCAAACAAATCCACATTACACTTATTACCAAACATCACGAATCACACGAACCTGCGGCGCCCTACGCCAGCCGCGCGTGGCGTCAACCGCAGCGAGGGCCGCAGCGAGCACGGCCCACAGCGCCAACGCGGACCCCACGGACGTCCGCTGCAGCTTGCACGCGTACCGAGCATACAGTTCCTCTAGCTCGGCCGACTCGAAGCGCCGGCGCGCGAGCAGCCGCGCCACCGGCCCGCGCGCCGACATCGCCTTCACCGCGTGGTCCATGCTCACGGCTCACCGCGCGCCTCACCTCACGCCACCCCGCGCCGGTCGACGCTTCATCTGCGAACAATAAAATAAATACTTTATTTATTTATGTAATTACCCTTTTCTGTATAACCTAGAATATGGTAGTTGCAAAAGGCGTTCTCTACCAGTCAACCCTTGGTGTTGGTGATTATTAAATTAAAAGTTTATGTTGATATGACTCAGATTTGCAAATTTTATAATGCATTTTATTTTTACAGATCTATACATAAATGTATGTAGGTATTATGTAGATATCTCTTGATCTATAATAGGGGGACACTTAAAACTTATTTTGACAATTTAAACAAGTTTTGCCTGAGGCAAAAAAACTTGTACCTAAATTGAAACAAAAACATGTTTTTTAAACTAAGTAACTGCGATTTTCCTTGTATGTCTCGTTTTGCCTTCAACAAAACGTAGAATATTATGTTGAATCGACCTATCACATATCCGAACAAAATTATAAATATTAGCCACTTATACATATTATTTTTAACGAGTAGACAAGCTGCCTATGTGCCGTCATCAATTCATCAATACAGGTAAGGCACACACTATCGGCAGCACCAATACATTACCAAGCAGTAAAGCAGCAGTGCTTACAACATTATGTAGAGCTCACATTCAGAAAAGTTTTGCTATAAACCAAGTAGAGCAGGTATAAGAAAGATATTTTAAAAACAAACACAAATTGGCTAACTACCTGGACAAAACCATCCTTGGTCCTGTTTAAGTTTTGTTCTAGGTCGGTCACAGTTATCACTTATCGTACTCAATTGCTACCTTAATTCCATAAAACAAAGAGATCCTTCATTTGATTGCAATGTATAAATTCCATGTACCTAAAAGTTTTGTATGCTCCTAATAGCGAGAGACTGACTACAACGTGACGACAGGCGTGGTCAGGAATGTGAAGACCAGCCGTTAGTCTGAAAATTTCATAACCGATTCTATATTTCCAGTTCCAACAATTTAAAATATTCGTTTGATTAAATCTATTTACATGTTTATTCATATGCCTGAATTATTATAATACAATAATGCCACTTATATAAGTATTATATTTACTTGATTTGTTTATTGCAACCTTCACAAATTAAAATATTGAAAGATGTTTACCTCAATAACAATAAAATACATGCGCGGCTTTAAGGATTCGATTCGTAAAATTTCAATTAAATCCACGCCGGGACCTCGCTTTGGATAATTAACCTTGATATTAAAAGACGGTTACAAAAAACCACTTTAATATTGTCCCAATAAAACCAACCAGTGTGTACCCGCTTCACAAGTATATAGCCCTATATTTCCAGTAATCAATGTTAGTAATATTACGCAAGGTTTTTATAATAACAACGCCTTTTATATTCATTTTATAACCACTACATAATGGTAAACTAACTTTGCCTGTGTTCTTAACGTATAATACTTATAGTCAATTACCTACATAAATAGTGGTTATGTTTTGAAAAAATATACCGAAAGATTCAACATTATTTTAATAGCTATTTAGTTGGCAATAAATAATACAAAACTCATAAAAGTTGACCTGACATATTGTATTATTTATTTATAGGCTTCATTAAATCTACTACGAAGCGTTATTAATTACACTTCGCTATTACCTCATTCATTCATCATCCATCTGACAGACTAACGTTAAAACGGAGCTTGTTGGAATCTAATAAAACCTTCAGACAGAATTTACGTCTAGATCCCCTATAGAACATGTCCACCCCTACACCGCTTCATTAATCCAACTACAGAATCGACAGCGCTGTGCTCGAGTTGCGAGTAAACTTAATTTGCATTCAGAATGACGACATTCCATCATTTCCTCAGTAGTTAATTAGTAACTTGAGCAAAGCTTCGGCGCCCCTCTTCCTTGTTAGAGACTTGTTTGGGCGTAACGTAATAATTGTGGGTAGAAAATTTCGCCACAAATGGAAAGGTAAAAAATATACTTTATGTGAAAATACATTAAATTGGCAATAAACGAGCTAACGATACCTACACCTGACGGTAAGTGGTTATCGTCTTTCATTGATATCAGCGACATCAAAGAATGTCATAGTCTAAGATCCAGCCCTACATCGTCCTTCACCGAGGTGATTAATGAACGAAACATATTGTACCTAAGTGAAAATTAAATTATTAAAAAATAAATAAACAATAGGTTCGCTGAAAAAATCCTGGACAGGCTATATTAAATTATTAATTTAAAAAATATTTTTTATTAAAAATTGTACTGGTGAGATTAATAAAAAAATCTCATACCAGCTGAAAGTATGAAACTTGCAGAATGTGCAATTGATAGGTTCTTTATTTTTTTCCTGGACGGACTACAAGGTTCACAGGATCACAGGTATACACAGGTATATTGATAGTAGGTTCTTACACTTTTAATGATTAATCAATAAACTTTATATCAGCGTGAGCGCTGTTTTATTGCAAACACGTTGATATAAGGTTCACTGCAAAAATGTTGGTCCTAAGTGCGGTTCGCGAATTTTAAAAATTGGAATTTTAGTCCGACTGGGAACAGGTCGACAAAGAAATCCGAGTTAAGTATCCGGTTTAATTTTACTTTTTTTATTGAAAGAGCAAATATACTTACTTTACTTACTTTCAGCTGGTATGAGATTTTCATATTAATCTCACCAGTACAATTTTTAATAAAAAATATTTTTTTAATTAATAATTTTACATAGCCTGTCCAGGATTTTTTCAGCGAACCCATTGTTTATTTATTTTTTAATATTTTAAATTTCACTTAAAATATGTTTCCTTCATTAATAACCTCGGTGAAGGACGATGTAGGGCTGGATCTTCTACTATGAAGAGATAGAGGATTAAGAAGAGAACAGAAATAAATTAATAACTATGTATATAATAAATCTGAACAAAACCCACATCATCAAGACAATAAAATAAAACTCTTTTCTGAATCTTAATTTAATAAGAATGTATCTACATTTATTATAATTAATAAGTTCATTGATATTCCTCATTTCCTTACACTTAAATGATTATACAGTAAAGCAAATAAAGTACTTTCCTTTTTATTAAATGTCACTCTGAACCAGTAATCAGGAAATCTTTTGATGTAGCACTTAATGACGTCATATAAAATGATGTTTAAAAATTATACCGTTTAGGTCAAATGTATCAAGTAATAATATGAATGCAGTGCGTTGCCTTTGATGATACAACAAATGACACGCCACCGTGACTAAATAAATGTATTTTAATTAAAATTACATTCTCATAAACATGGAATACTTCGAGAAATGGAAGGTACGCACGATAGCAAAATATTATTACATCATTTCATATCTCTTTCCCCAACAAAAGCACTAGGCTGACGAAAGCTAGAGGATAAACAATAATTTTGGTTCGATAAGGTTCAAAGCGCCGAAATATACTTATACAGCACCTATGGATAAAACTCTAGTAATTCTTTTGAGCGGAACGTAGTGGCTCGGTAAAAACCTGTCGACGTTTTGAGAGAAAACGTAATTTTTCATCATTTTCTAGGCCCGCACGTTAACACTTGTACTCGCAGGACTTTATTCATACGCCACGCCAGACTGCACGAAGCTACGTCATAGGTAGGTATCGCAGTTTTCATTTCAGGTTGCATCAGTGTTAAACAGTCGCTTTTGCAAACTGGAAATCTACAAACAAAGTGTACCTGATAATCAGAAGGGAACTTCCTGAACTTTAATCCTAGGGTAATACTTTGATGTCACCACTTACTTTAGTATAGGTATATACTATACTATAGGTAGTAAAATACTGCCAGCATTTTGAGAAAAGGTAGTTGGAGCTGTGCAGCCAGTGATAGCATATGTGCCTGAGTCATGGATGCGTTAACTGTTCAAACCAAATCTTGTAATCCTGATTCCTTAAAGCCATTCAAAGCCCAATCTGTAATGGCCCTAATAAATCTCGGAATCTCCTCTTCGGCTATTTAACCCTCGTCAACTGTCGTCTCAATGGAACTTAGTATTTGTCTTACGATGTTTCACACAAATTCGCAAATTAATTTTACATGACGGAAATAGCCGTCTTTCAATATGATTGATTTGGCAGATTACCAACACACTAACCGGTTCCCTACTTCACTATAAATGTGTAGACTTAATATATGTACATGTACGTCCTGTCCGATTTCTAAACAAACCCCATTAATATTCAACCAGCACGACGAGGACAGCAATGAAATTAACCATTCCATCTCGTTTGTACCGAATTAAAGATAAAGCCGACGAAGCAGCATTAAATAAAGATATAGGTACTTTAATTTTATCTTCATTAGAGGGTTACCGACCTGTAGAGAGCATTTTTGATAAAACAAACCACGCTGTTGACATTATTAACCCACTTAAGCAGACTACGTACAAGTACAGTGGTTTGGGAGTAGATTTAATGTGTTGAGAACCAAAGTTCAAACCAGAAGTCCGCAGTAGAAACTCAAAGACCCCATGACATACATATTATGTTTCTGTTTTTACACTAAAAACAGTATCTACCTTTCAACATAAATATCTCTAAACTTCATTTAAATACTTAGTTAAATTTTACATAAGTAAATGTATTAAATTGTATTAATCTATTCCTGAAGACGCTAGGTACTACTCGATACCTGCAATTATAATACCAATTCCCAATTTTCCAAATCAGCATGCATCTTTAATTCTTCTAAAATTAACCATAAGTATGTATGTTTAAACGCTCATAACAGTCAACTCAACAACTCGAAAATAAGTAGAAAGCTAAAATGTCAGTGCAATTAGTATTTACTAATGGTCAAATAACACAAAATATTTTAAGCATCGGGGTGCACTTGAACTCGACCAATTGTTATCGTTAGACCTAACCAATTTGAAATAGTCTGGAAGGTTTAGGTATATTATCGACATGGGCCTCAATCTGTAGCCCGCAGCCGGTATCTTACAAGCAACTGGGGTTTTAAAAAGGTGCAAATGGTTATGCACCATACACTTCTAGAAATGATGGTGCTTATAGGTATGTATATATTATACAGAACTCTGGTGCGGCCCTTACACCGAAAACTGTACCCTCATGCGGCCCTGGACAAGAAAAATTATGTAGAATGCTTATCTATTAATTTATAACATTAGTTGGATAGCTACCAATCACAGTGTTCACCATCTTCGATACATTACTGATCTGTTAATAAATTGAAACTCATTTAACATGTCAGGGGACAAGATTTTCATTTTACCGCAAAGGAAACCTCTAATGACTAAGCAAATCAAAAAAGTAGCAATTTTATGTTAGGTACCCTATCACTCTTCGTAAATGATCAAAATAATAATTCTCTAATCCGTGTACAATTGACTGAGTGAGCTCATCACTCAATCCTATATTATGGTGCGATTAATTCACTGGAAAGATATCCTTTTCAGATATTGCTCGACGCTCATCATCAACGGATAATCCCGGGCTAAAGCAAATATGAAACGGAACGAAAAGTAATTCACGGGGCTTATGGTCGCCATGGTAGGCAAAGAGAGGGGATAGGAGAGGAGAGGGGAGGGGGTCACGGTCGGCGGGTCAATAAACTCGAGAGGCAAACGGTAGACAAAACGTGATGAACTACAGTGACTCCATTTCAGCAGGAACCCAAATATTGCAATTCACAATTATTCATCTAAAAACGTAAAAACATTCCGCGAATGTGAACCACATAATGTAAATACTGAAACTCAGTTTTAACAAAGTGTTCACTAATAGAACTAGGTCACGGTTATACGTTTTGCTCGAAGTTAACGGAGCATTTGTATAATTAATTTTGGACTGATTCGATTCGCACAAAATTAAACCGCATGAATTTGAGAATGCGCAAGTACCTATCTAATTTTATGTCTTGTCATAATCACTATACTGTTAATTTTCGATTCTCGAATCATTTACAATTAGGTATTATTAGGCTATTTGCACTCAATCTACTAACTTTAGTCGCTGAGGATTTGGAATGGAATTGCCACTTACTGCAAAAGACAAGTTTATTACGTGTGCTCACACTTTAATTCAGGTTTTAAGCCAAATTTACTTAAGGCATTTTAAATTCTCGCCGTTAATTTACAATGCACCTTATTCACAGGGGTAAAAGTTAACAGTGTGGGTTGCCATTGAAACGAATAAAGTATAGGCAGAAATATTTTCGGATTATTTCAACTTCCTGTGTTGACAGAGAGAGACAGATGATGAGTAATTAAAGCAGACGACGAACAATTTAAGAGCACTTGCGCCTTGCGCCGACTCGCTGTTTGCCTAGTACAATTTGTTGACATCGGTCGCTCTTCATTATTACTTAATTCGCTTTCTATTATTACAACAATTAACGTTCGCGGATGTTTCATTTTTATATTGACGTAAGCTTTTTTACAAGCTTACACGGAACCGTTGCTATTATATAAATGAAGGTTATTTTATACCTACTTGGTATTTATAACCCAATGCTTATAAATAATGTTTATTGTCATGATCGTATGGAAAGATCGTAACAGATTTATTTCAATGAGTTTATATTTTCGAAGTGAATTATAAAAAAAGCTAAGCTACAACCCACTAATGGCCCACTACTGAGCACGGGTCTCTCCTCATTACTGAGGAGGCCTAGAACATACTCCACCACGCTGCTCCAATGCGGGTTGGTGGAGGGGTTAGTGGCCAACCCAGTGTCGAAAGTTTTCAAGCCGCCCGAAGGCCTCCAACATGGCTTAACGACTGCTATCAATCGATAACAACCGGGACCGACGGCTTTACGTGCCCTCCGAAGCACGGAAGCGCTCAAGAAATTTTGCCACTAGCGGTCACCCATCCGACTAATGACCGCGCCCGCTGTTGCTTAACTTTGTCGATCGCATAGGATCGACGCAAGCCGCCGGGCTATGAGCGCTTATATATGAGTGAATTATATTTTTTTTATATTTGGAATACTAATAAAACAATTTGTTTTTTGTATAAACGTTTATTAAATATTTTATAATTGTAACAATATTTAGAAGAAACAAGGCAAATTTAAATATTTTATATAATGTTTAATCTATGTCGATAGCACAACATTAATAAGCAGCACATTATTTTTCAGCCATAGCAGGAAAACCCAGTGAATTCAAATGGGAACAGAAAAGTTGCAGCAGTCTGCATTACGATGGCCCTTCAACCTTGGCCCTTGAAACTGAACCACGCCTGCGTACGCAACTTGGACATTAATTAAAGGTGCTCACACGAATGATGTTACTTCATCGAATAGGTGAGAGCTCGTAGACCAGCAAGCAATGAACACTTGCTCGCTGGAGGTACTCTTATGTCTCTTATCTACTGTTTAGTTTCAGCGGCATACAACTTCTACCTTTCATTAGATTTGCAGACATCTTGTGAAGTAGAGATTACTGATTACTGAAGAGAGATTTTAATATAGACCTCGTAACTGGCTGTCACGTAGTAAAGAATAGGGTACAACCGCGAAATTCGGGCAAATTCCCTCGAATGGCAGACCAATTTCGAATCACTGTCCCACCGCTCCTGGTATTGAATGGCAGATAATAAAACCCTAATGGGCACTATATAACTGGGCTCTCTTCACTGTTCGTTACAATCGATTTAAATGTCAACATTGTTATTAATGGGCTTGTTCCGCGTAACGGCGCCGTACATCAGCTGTCGTATCTACAATTTGAAAACAGCTAAGTGGGGAGGAATAAAAACCAAGAACATGAATATTGTGAAAGGCAATTAATGTAACATTTACAACATAACAGCATGAGATCATGTTACTCATTTGTTACTACACTCTTATTTCCATTACCAACAAACGAACGTACAGACCTATAGATGCTTATTATCGTAACGATCGTAACAATCGCCACCCATAACTATCCACCATAAATTCTAGACTCGAGTATCATCTCACAATGTGAGGGTACAGGCCATAGTCCACCACGCTGGATAAGTATGAATAGGGTACTTTCCGTAATGAAAAATAAACTATGAAATTTGATAAAAATTACCCGCACTTATGCCACAGTTATGCATGACTTAAGTAGCTCCATATTACATGGCAAATGACGCTAACTTCACACCATTCAAAAATGAATTATTACCTATTGCGCGGGTACAAATTAAAAAAATACATGTACATGAGGGTACTTTATGACATTGAGTGACGCAAACAACTAAAATATTTATACGAATTCAATTGAAGTATGTTCTGTGTGTTGCAGGTAGTGAAATTTTTGGTGAAAATCATATTTTTATTGGGAAAATGTGATTGAACAAAAACTAAACTACCTACTTAACAAAGTATAAGTATACATAGATGGTAAAGTACACTGTTTGGTAAAATCAGTAAAAATGTTTCTTGTAGTTATCTTCTCTTCTCAAATTGTTGGTTCAGTAATTTAAACCAGTTCGTTATGCTTGTTAGTCGAGAATTCTGATAGGTTAGCGATTTTCCTAGTTCCTAGTTTTATGTTGTAGAAAACTTAATTCAAACATTAATAAACTCGTAATAATTCCTTTCCGGAGGCTTCGCTTTATCGTATTTTATATCTGACTCTTCATGTTTCGAAATTTTTGTAAAGCTAGGTTCACATTATTGTGTCGGGGTGTGTTGTGGTGCCGTCTGTTGTGTCGCAGAGTATTCATACTAATGTGGTGTGTTGTGTTGCAATATGACGCATTTTTAGATCATTCGTATTTCAGGAGTTGTGGATTGAACACGTGTATAAAATGGAATCGTCTGACTCTGGCAGCGATAGGAGATAATATTGGGTTCATCCTTTAAATAGAACCAGGGAGACTAGAGGTGCATTTCATTGTCTTGTTCAAGAATTAAAAAGTGATGATGAAAGATTCCAGCGATATTTCAGATTTACTAAAATACAGTTTGAGCAATTACACAATTTTATTGAAAAGGATATCAAAAAGATGCACACTTTGAATTGTCGTACTAATTCAATAAGTTCATCTGACATTTTAAATAATAAACAAAAATATTATTCATTGCTTGAAGTTGCCCGCTCGCAATAAGGCGTCATAATGACATAATTGATCACGTTCACACTAGTGTGGCGCGACAGATCCCCCACCACCTCTCTGTCGCAATCGAGCGTCGAGCGATTTGACAGCGACACAACGCGCCACAACACAACACAACCTACTAATGTGAATCTAGTCATAGTAAATGTACGTAAGCGATTGCCTTCTGGCGCGCCACGACACACCACGACACAATAATGTGAACCTAGCGTAATTCTCTTTCGCACAATAAAATTACATAAAACATTATCGCAACTTAGAAAGTGTAACTAGCAATATATCTATATGAAATTAAAGCATCAAATCATATCTATAATTTATTATAACTACAATAGTAAGCGGGTTTATGTCACTCGTGCTATAAAATAATAAACGATACTTGTTCGTAAAGTTGCATTTCACAATAAGGAACACCCCCCAGTGAATGAAGAAAACGCAGTTTTTCCCAAAAAATAAGAAATTAGGGCGTTTCTACGAAACGGAGTATTTTTTTTCATTATTGCAACTCTATCTCCTACACTAATAGCAACATTCAATCCTAATGACATTGTTCATTTCAAAATGACGAGCGTCTAAAGTGGTCGGTTATAAGAAACTGAGAATTTGTTCGAGCCGGAATTTACGAGTCAGGTATGATGACTCGAGTTTGATTTGAGATTGTAACAATAACTGCAGTATTTTCGTGAAGTTAGTTGTGTAATGATAAAATAGAATTGTTTAATATTGTATTTCAAATCGATTAAGTTGAGATTTTAGCCAATTATACTAAATTATTACGTGTCCCAGCATTGGAACTAAAAATCGTCTGAACGGCCGTTCATTCATTGGGTCATCGTCAAATTCAGTTTTTATTAAATAATATATTTTAATGCTATAAGGCCTGTCTTTTGGGAGTTACTTTATGAATGGATTTCTAACCCTTGGGCTAGTATTGGGACAGGCATGTTCATTTATTGGTTTTTGAAATCCAGTGAATGAACAAACATTTTTCATTATATCCAAGTAATAGTTTTCGTTTCTTTTTATAGCCTGAAGGGCTGACGTTAAAGCAGATGAGCTAAGTGAAGCCTGACCTGAGCTTTATAAAGCATCAGTGGGTCCTTCGCAGTAAAGTACTGCTTCGCCCGGTTCAGGACGCCAAGCTTTTTGGGGCCAATTTTTGACTTTAGCTTCCAGGTGACACCGATACTGCACGTCACTCGAAATGTCAACACCCAAAATCCCAACACTTTTACTAACGGTGAGCGCGGTACCCTGGAATTGAGCCGCCATGACAAACGAGGTTTTCTTAGCGGAAAACGCGTAAATTTTTTGTCTTCGTGGGGTTCAACTCAACTAAATTTTGGTGTACAATTGTACAAACAACAAAGTGTTAAATAAATAAATAAATTGAGTCGTCCCCATTCCGAGACTTGCTCCAGAAAGTTCTCGACTTCAGACACAAGTTTGATTCTGCAATCCTCCACATGAGACTGAGAGGAGTTTTTACGGCCTATGTAACATACATCTCCCGTGCTGTCATCCGCATAGCAATGAATGCCGTTTATATGCTCCAGCATATCATTAATATGCAGAATGAACAGAGTAGGACACAGTACAGACCCTTGGAGAAAACCAGCGTTTATAGGTTTCATATCTGAGCAACTAACGTCAACTACGACCTTTATATATCGCTCGGATAGAATGCTGGCTACCCAATTGCATAACCTCTCATGGAGACCGTAAGATGGAAGCTTCGCGAGAAAAGCACTTTGCCAGACCCGGTTGAAGACCTTGGCGATATCCAGGCTGACCGCCAATGCTTCCCCGCTGCTATCAAGGGCCTGAGCCCACCAGCGAGTAAGATATGCTAAAAGATCGCTAGCTGAACGGCCGTGATGAAACCTGTTCTGCCGGTCACTGATCAGCTGGCGATCCTCTAGATATCCTAGGAGCTGCATTTATAATACGCTCCATTACCTCAGCAAGCACGGAAGTTATCGCTAAAGGCCTGTAATTGGCCGGCTTAATAAGATCGCCCTTTTTGGGGATAGGATGAACTAGGGCTACTTTCCACGAAGACGGCACTATTCCAGTGGTGTAGGATAGCGTGAATATATAGGCGCGTTAAGACTGGAGTCAATTCAGGAGCACCCGCCTTAAGCACCACTGCAGGAATGCCATCTGGTCCACTCGACTTCTTGGTATCGAGGGACAGTAGAGCTCGTCTGACCGATTTTTAAGTAAAAAGTATATCTTTTATCGTTCAACGAGCTCTCACGCCGCGGGATGTTAGGCACTATGATCCCTCCATCATCCAAGGTCGAGTTGGCGGCAAAGAGGGTATCAAGAAGTTCGGCTTTCCCCTTTGCCGTATGGACAACAGATTTATGTGATAATAGCAGTGGCGGAAGAGAAGACCGACAGAAGTTGCCCTCGACAGCCTTAGCCAGCGACCAGAATTCTCGACTCCCGTAGGTCCCGACTAGTCGCTCGCCAATTCTGACGATGAATTGGGCCTTCGCCCTGAACATTTGCTTCTTAGCCGACCGGGAGGCAGCGTTGAGCCTTCTCTTAAGCTCGGAGGCAGATGGATTCTTCGAAGAGTACGCTGATGCCCAGGCCTGGTATGCGGCACGCTTGCGGTGAAATGCTGCAATATATGAACCACTGTACCAGGGCCGGTTTTAACCACCAACAGATACGACAGAGTTAGGAGTAAAACATTCCATACCCTGTCGGATCACATCGACTGCTGAATCAGCGCACATATTCGAGTCCCCAGAAGCAAAGCAGAGCTGCCTCCATCGGTACGAACCCAGGAATTCCTTGAGTCCATCTCAATCTGCTGAGTTATAGTGCCAGACTTGATGCGTTCCAGACGGACGAGAGCCCTTTTTATGCATCAAGGGCACAGTTGTCCTTACCAAGCAGTGGTCAGAAGATCCAAGAGGAGCCTCAACCACCACTCGGTAGTCTGCTGGAAGCTTTTTGTGACGTAATTAATAAAGAAAAAATATGTTCATTCACTGGATTTATTTGTGTTCATTCACTAGAAAATTTCGTTCATTCACTGGGTTTTTGGGGATTTTTCTGTTTATCGCTAAATATCTAAAAGACTGTTAATCACATATGGTAAAACGAACCTAAATCTTATTTTTGAATGTATTCTTTACACCAAAAACTACCTATGGGCTGTATGCATTAGAGGGAACATATAGTAATTATTTTTTAAAGTTCACTAGATGCTTAAGTGTTCATTCACTGGAGCACTTACCCTATATCGCACTCGCTTCACTCGTGCGCTAACTTCACGCCGTTCAAAAATGGCCAACTTTACGCACCGTATCGTAATGTACTATTAATATTCTGATTTTGAGTCATAAAAGCACATAATTATTTTAATATTTAATATTAAATTTCGAAATTTTTAACCTCTATGTCACGTGAGTCACGTGACCTAAAACACGAGAGGCATAATTGGTGTGACGTCATAAAGGCAAAAACAAAAACCAACCAACCACACTGTCAGTTCAGTTTCGTGCATAATAATTTTAAGCCCGCTCTACACTTAGCCCGCGGATCGCGCGTTATGGCCGCGAAAGGGCGCGAACGCTAAGTGTGGAGCCGTTCACGTCATATTCTTCGCGGTTTCGCACTTTGTTCTCCATTTTTCGTCGGTTTTTGATCCTGCGTCAAAAGGAGCGCGAAGCGCGAATGCGACGCGAATGACCATGACTCCACACTCGCATTTCGCGACGGTCAATATTGTTCGAGTATCCTTGATTGATATAGTCAGTATCCTTCGGTTTCTCCACCAATTCTTAATTTGCGTTTCATTTTTAATACGTACATAATTATACCTTGTACGCTAACGATCGCATTGTTAGGGACTTAGCAATAGCTACTTCGACGTCCATTTCGTGCAACGTTGCGAACGAACTGTGAAAATACCGCGAACCATTGCGAGTGTAGAGCGTTGTTTAATTCGCGGCAAGTTCGCGCCGTGATCCGCGAACTATAAGTGTAGAGCGGCCTTTAAACATACATACAGGCGACTTTTGCTACGTCATCAAAATGGCTGACAAGTGCTGACAGCGATTTTCCTGAAATAAAAAAAGAATTACCTAATATTTTATTTTATTTTAAGGCGAGAAAGCGGGTTTATTTTGCCGAATTTTATTTTTGTTGCTTTTTATTAGGAAAATCAAGTTTATTTTTCACTACCGAAAGTACCCTATTGACGTTATCCTGCTTTAAGAACATCGAAGAACGCTGAGGTTCATGTATTCTCTCGATGTTTTTCTTTATCGAATTAAATTTTATAAAACGCACATATTTTAATTAGTAGGTAACTTTCTGCGTTAGTGGTGCATACAGGATTTAACCCCAAAACCCCATTTGGAGAGTTCTTCGTTCAAGCCACTTTCCTATCTCTGCGTTGCAGATTATTGTCATACAATCGATGTTTTTACTACCTACTACTATACTATTACTGCTGGATTTCTGTTACAAAAAAGCGCGCTTCTTAACTTGCTTCAACTAAAACTTCAACAATCTTAAGTGTACAGCTCTTATACGAGCTCTACACTTAAGATTTAAATAAATTTTCCTCTAATATCCGTTTATCGAAACTACATAGTATATATTATCGTTAACTTTAAATAATATTCATTCCTAGCGGTGCCCGCGACTTTTTTAGCGTGGGAGTTTTTGCCGAGTAAATCCCGATCCCGAGGGAATTCCGGAGCAAAAAGTTGCCGATATGTTGCCATTTAACTGCCTCTTTAGAAACTCAAAGTTGTCTTATAAGAAACGAAGTTATTTTTAAATAAAGAGACACACTAAAATTCTATTTTTAATTTTTACATGAATTCACTCCGCGTATAAAGTAATCTTAGTAAACAAACCGCTATCAGACCAACAGGTGTTGTATTTACACATGTAGCGTAAACCGTTAGAAACTACAATCAAGTCACGAACAAGTGAATCATATAGAAAATGACTAATAGGAATAACATCACCTTACGACTATGCCAAAAAGAGTTAATTACTGCAAGACCACAAACACAAGGCGTAGCATAGACGCAGAGGAGGAGATGGCTTTTTTCCTAATGGAATTCCAGAAAGACTAATGTTAAATGTTCCACTAAATATTATGTTTTAATTTTATTGATATAAACACTTGTATGATTTTGTGTATGATTATGGTTACAATGGAATATGGTTATTAATATTATGATAATATACAATCATACAAGAAACTTATTCCTACTAATGGTTGCCTGGAAAGAGTCGAATCCTTTTGTTCAAAATATACATAATATATGTACCTATGTACTTTTGATCCACATTTATGTATTGCTGCTTTGATATTGTACAAGTGTACAATAAAACTGATTGTTTTATGAATACAAATCGAGCTAATATAAAGCTAATTTAATACAGCAAGTGACGTGTCACGTCATGGATAACTATGTCAAAAGATTTAGCAGCAGCAAGGTTCAAATGTTTACAGCACTGCATTTGAAATAGAACACATGCAGCAATTCATAGTGTAAGTCTGAAAGTTATCTCAAGAGAACATCATATTAATTCCTAGTATCGACACTACCAGCCGCCCACCGCCCGCCATATAATAGAAACGGGAAACTTCGTAGGAAATTCGAACGCTACGCTATATGAAATCGAGAAGGCATTGGCAAAGATTTTCGTGACGTTAGCCAAAAGAATCTATACGAGAAATGAACTTTCCTGGACTCTTATTGGTGTTAGAAAGTATCCGAGGCAGAATTGAAAAATACGGCATACAACTACAGACGTGCATCAATTTTTAGGCAACCTTCACGACAAATTTCACAATTACGAAAGTATTTGCTTCTTCTTTATGTTACACATTAACATTAACCGTATCTTGTCATCTTACCGGCCGAAACATGTACAAGATTCTACAACTTTTTATTTTTATCAAAGTTTCATTAAGTATGACGTTGTTTAAAATTCCATCATGACATAATGATGACGGTGAAATTACGATTAAAATATTTTGGGCTTGAACGAGATATAATTAAGTTTTTACGACCATCAATTGTCCAAATATAGTTTATGAACGGTAAGCCGAGAGAGCTTATCAAGCGGGCTTCCCGCTAAAACTTAAAAGTCAACAACAAATAGGTAAGTGCATTATAATATATACAAGAGAAGCAGATATAGAAAGAGAAAAAGGTATTATCACATAATTTTGTCATCGCTGAAAATAAATTAGCAATGCAATATCAGGAATTCAGAATCCCGCACGATCAAAATAATTTCACTAAAGCGCATGCGGATTTACAGCAAAATCTGTCATCACAACTCTACAGCCGGCGGTCATGCTAAAATAGACTGTCACCTCGAAATACAAATAAATAGCTATTTACAACTATACTACAACACGACGGTCGATCCTCGGAATAAATTATCGCGCAAAAACAAACGCTCGCGTCGGTCGCCGCGTCGTATTATTTTACTTATTCATGTGGTATTATGTACCCAAGATTAAATAAATTGACTTACCTATTCATCGTACTTCAACTTTTTTGTAGTTGGAACCAAAACACATAAACATATTATATTATTGATTTGTACTAGCCGACCACAATAATATTAGGCGCATGACAGTTAAGACGTCATTGGAACTAGGGATGGGAATACGTAGTACATTCTGCAGTAGTACCAAAAGTACCATGGTGAATGTTTAATGGAGGTACAATGCTACGTAATATAGTACTTTCGCTTATTTAATAACAGTATACCAAAAAACATATAACAATGAATCGAACAATTATATAACAACTTAAACACGTGGTGGCTGGGAATGACAAACACATACGACTTCAGAGAGATGTAGTACAATAAGGTCATTTTAACTCGGCCGATATGAAGTTGGCTACTAGTGGCTGCGCAGATGTCGATTTTAAGGCCAAAATGGTGGTAGGAGGCCCGCCACCATACCCATAGTAAATACGTCCTTGGCCAATACGAAGTAGCGCATCACAAAACATTGTCATGGTCGCCGTGTTTGATTGGTCAGTTACTGTACCTGCGCAAACATCTCGGAAAACGAAGTTGACATCAGCCTAGTCAAAATGAACTTAATGTACACGACTTCGCCTCACTAGGGGATGCGCGGGGCTAGAGCGGGGTGGGGGGCCCGCGTAACTGCTATCTGTCATGCGCCTAATTATTGTGGTCAGGTAGTACGCCGCTTTGTCTTCTCGGTATTCTCTGTTTTTCCTACTTATGAACGAGACACTTGAACCATAACTGGCTAACGTTTTACATTCGGAACTAAAAGTTCCGGCTGAAGGCTTGAGAGTTCAGTTTTTCTTTCTTTCTTTTTGACCGGTCCATTGACGACGGTGACCATTCACAGACTGAATGCTTGTTTGTCGACTATTCACATAAAAAGACGATGATGATTCACTTAATTTGAGAGACTGATCTTATTTCGTAAATAAAATTAATGAAGAACCTACCTAGCCTACCTAGGTTTACAAAACGCAAATCTAAAATCAGACTAAAACATAAATTTAGAAACCAATGAGTACCTACACTGTGTTAAATTTATTAAACCGCTACGAACATCTAAAGATAACATAGACTACAAAAAAGCCCGGTCAAAATAATTACTTACATAACTTTTTGTAAGATAATGATCCTTTTTCTACCTTTAGCGTGTTTTCCGCGCTACGTTACAAGTACGAGTAGGTAGGCTACCTGCATTATTAATGCAAAAACGTGAATGCAAAATTACCGGTTAAATGTCCGTTGCTCTAGTTGCTAAAGTAACTAGAAGAAGCCCTAAAAGGCTCAGAACAATTCACTTGTATGAGCTCCTAGTGAAACAACTGGAATCTCTTGTAACCTAAGTACAAGTATTTAAAGAATCGTAATCCATAATTTCCCATAGTTGGGTTGGGATAAACATAACCTACAATCCATATCATGCTTTTACCCATTACCCATTGATTGCGCAGTATTTTTTAATTTTACATACATAAATTTTCTATTGTTCGATTCCTGATAAAATATGAGTGGGCTTCTGTGTTACTTGAAATACGAAATACTACATCACGTATTACAATGAGGCGAGTAAGTACAATTTCACATTTCGTTTACTCGCCCATTGATGGAGCCGCAACTCTATTCTACAAAAGTTCTAAGTTCAAAAACGCATCTGTTGGTCAGTTGTGCAAAACAGCTCGTTAGTAGATCGTTAGGATACCTATCATGGATCTTGTAGTGTGGATCATACCGGAATAACCCGGCTATGGAAGCACTACCTAACACGACCTACTGTATGTATATTTTTATCGCATACCTACTATACTGTACAACTGACAAATGCTGCTATCCCCTCATAATCGTGAAAAATAGTTTGAATGACTTTTAATATTAAAAGCTTAGTGCTAGTATGAAACGCTGACATGAAATGTCATTCCATGAAATAAAACCTAATCTCTATACCTATTATCTTTTTACAACGCAATTAACTCGAAATGCGTGTGGAATGTGTCACGGACCCACGATTATCTCCGAATGTTTATTTATAAACGTTAGTCACTTCAAACCTTTTCCTAGTACTACGTTTATTAATCTACAACAATTGAACGGGCCTTAAATTCGTTTTGAAAATACTACTACTTAAATTATTAGTAAACATAGTTCTCAATCATCACAACCCATGACTGTATTACACCTGGGCTCAGATCATGTTTGTCAGGATTCAGGGTATGGTCCACGCTGGCCAACTGTGAATTCACAGAATTCACACTGCACCCATGAGTAAATTATCACACACTGACTTCCTTAACTCCCGCAAGTAAAAACTAAATCAATAATTTACATTAATACGACAAGACTTTATGCAACAAAAGTTGGATTGCATCGTTATTTTGGTTTTTACGTTATAAATAAATAAATTTACAATAACAGTCACTAGAGGACATTAAAGTCTTGTATTGTATATCAAGTATTGAGTATCAAATTAAATAAAAGAGCTTAATTAGCATGTGTAAAATATACATTGCATTAGGTACATTAAATAATTGCTTTTTACAAAAAAAATAACCGACTTCAATCTTGATAAGTAGAGATAACTCAAAAACTACTCGCCAGATGGCGCTCAATTCAACATGTAAGTGTAAAGTTCCCGTCACTACAAATTAATCAAGCCCAAACACTAGAATAGATAACTGCAGTAAATCGTTGAGGAGTTCCCTCGACTGTCTTTCGGCTTCATCAGATCGACTCCAGATCTTCATGAAATGGTAGCGCTTTAATGTACTTATGACAACATGAACAAACACACTAGTTGTCCATACAATTTTCGAAAGTTCCCCTCGATTTCTCTGAGATGCCATCATCAGATCCTGGTTTCCTTATCAGGGGACCCCACTGCGCATATCTACTTTACAACAAAAAAAGAATTATCAAAATCGGCCCATAAACGACGAAATAATCGCTGAACGTACATAAAAAAAAGCATATATACGGTCGAATTGAGAACCTCCTTCTTTTTTGAAGTCGGTTAACTAGGTACTTGTTAGAGCTCTAGTAAAATAGTCGTTAGTAAAATAATAATTTCAAGATCGCTGTTAATTTATTACAAAATATGATTACTTCATTTTCAAATCTTTGATTACAACTCCGTATAAAGAACATAACAAATAATGACGCATATTCATCAAACAAACGACGTTTTGAGTAGTCTTCAGCTATCTTGTTATCTAAATAGCTGTTCTCTGAATATTTTTCTGCCAATAGTCGACGAGAGTAATGACCGGACATATTTTGTATACGCAGAAATATAATGTCTGAAGTTAATGACCGAATAAAATTTTATTATTGGAAACGACAGTCCTGTCTGCTTCATATGAGACGGGATTTACCTGTTAGTTTTAAAATGATGTAGATACGTAAATCAATAAATCGGTAGCAGCAGACGGGGCAACTAATGGGTATTATATGGTTATCAATTCCTTACAGACCGTTAACATCCGTAACATCATCATCAATTTCCGTCCGCATAAAACACTAAAAACATTTCATTCACTGTTAAAATTACGTTATTCATATTCCAAAGAATATACTTAACTAGCCCTGCCTAGCATTTATACTGTTGCAATTTAGTTAAAAAATTCGACACCAAGCGAACCTTCAAGGGGGAATCACAAGTCCAAGAGAATGCGCATGATGCACTTGAATAGGAAGAGGAACTTACACTTTAGGATCTTTGGAAGCACTTGGTAAATATGACGATGGTAAGCGACAATGTACGCCTGGGCCCTGATTCTGCTAATTTATAAATCGCTCGATTGAATAGTTTGAGACATTCCGTAAAGGT
This sequence comes from Hesperia comma, assembly GCA_905404135.1. Lineage (NCBI taxonomy): Eukaryota > Metazoa > Arthropoda > Insecta > Lepidoptera > Hesperiidae > Hesperia > Hesperia comma. The sequence continues at coordinate 7,842,618 of FR990018.1, forward strand.
GGCCATTGACAATGCGTCCGTTTTGAGTGTTCCGTGTTTGAGGACATCCATATGGAAGTACCTCCAAAGGAAATCTTTGAAATTTTGGAAGCTGTTGACGATACGTCCATTTGGAAAGCTTCTATGGAGGCTTCTATGGAGGAGGATTCTATGGAGGTTATGGAGGCACTTCCAAATGGAAATCTTCCATTCGGAAGCACTCCAAATGGACGCGTCGTCAATGGCTACCTTAAACAAAATTATAGATTGTCACATTTTGGCACGTTCCGTGTACAAAATGGAATAGTTTTCGACACATTTTTCGCACATTCCGCATACCTACAAAATGTGTTAAACTATACAATCGAAACACTATTGAAGCGTTATAAATTAGCAAAATTGAGGCCTTGATTGGTATAGCACATTAACTCTTCAGTTGAAGACACGAACACTATTTATTACCTTAGTTTGAAAGACATAAATAACCATTTCTCCAGGATTTCACCGCTGGACCCTAATATCCCAGCTCAAACAGTCGCTTCTATTGTTGAAATGCAACCATCTCCTACAATAACCTTTGAGTTCTCGCCTGTTACTCAGGAAGAGGTCAAAAAGGCTGTTTTAAGCATTCGATCTAGGGCTGTGGGGTGCGATGATGTTAGCAGGATAATGATTGTCACAATCCTTGAAAGTCTCCTTCCAGTTTTAACCCATATTATAAACTTTAGTCTCTCATCAGGCCAATATCCAGCGCTCTGGAAGAGAGCTCTTGTACGACCTTTACCCAAAGTACTAAACCCTACCCTTCCCAGTCATTTTCGTCCAATTTCAGTTCTCCCATTCCTGTCAAAAGTTCTAGAGATCTGTGTTCACAAGCAAATATCCAATTTCATCTCCTGCAATGCCCTGCTGAGTGTATACCAGTCAGGGTTTCGTTCCGGTCACAGCACCAACACTGCATTACTTAATGTGTCTGATGACATCAGAAAAGCTGTGGACAGCAAAAAAGTGACAGTGTTGGTGCTGGTAGACTTTTCTAACGCTTTTAACACGGTCGACTACCAAATCCTAATTTCTATTTTATCACATCTTCGGTTTTCCTCTACCTACAGCCCTTGCATGGTTTACTAATTATCTTCGCGGTCGCCAGCAAGCGGTTCGTTCTAGACAGGAAGGTTCAGAGTGGGCTGATCTTGAAACTGGAGTTCCGCAAGGCGGTATACTCTCTCCTATTATATTTTCGTTATTTATAAACTCCATCTCTACTTCTATCAATTGTTCGTACCATCTATATCGTATCTTCATGGCGCCATCAAGGATATTAACGTTAATTTGGAAGCGCTAAACAATTGGTCACGTCAGTATGGAGTTGCTGTTAATACCTCCAAATTGTCAAGCGATTTTGTTAGGTAGCCCGCGAATGTTGGCTAAGGTGGACTTCCTCTCACTACCCTCCATTTTATATAATGACGATGTTATCCCCTTAAGCCAGTCTGTTACAAACCTAGGTTTGATAATAGATAACACACTAACACACTATTAGTAAAAAAGTGAATGCTACAATGCATTCACTTTATAGATTGAAAAATCTTTTTATCTTTCAAGTCCAAGCTTATGCTCATGCAATCTCTCGTGCTCCCCATCATTGACTACGGTGATGTTGGTTACCCAGATCTCAACGAAGAACTTCTCAATAAGCTGGAACGTCTTCAAATTAATTGTATCCGATACATCTTCGGTCTGCGTAAGTATGATCATATATGTGAGTATCGTCGCCAGCTCAAATGGCTGCCTATTCGTGAGAGGCGTAATTCCAGAATTCTCTCTTTGCTTTATTCTATTCTGAATAATGCATCTTCTCCGCCGTACCTAAAGGAAAATTTCAGTATGTCTGTGACACTCACGACAAAGTTCTCCGTTCTTCGTCAAATTTAAAACTTCATCTTCCACCAGCACTGGTTTTTTCTTCCACTCATTTTCTAGTCAGGCAATTCTGCTCTGGAATGCTCTACCTGTAAAGATCCGGAAGGCCCCAACTCTGTGGATATTCAAGAAACAAATCCGCGAGTATTTCCTTTCACACCTTAGGAACTGATTGACCGTCTAGTATTAATGAGTATGTATACCGTTATATATATATATCGGTATATATATATATTTATCTATAATACTATATATATTTATCTGTAATACTATTACAAATGGGTCATCAGCGCGTGTACCTAAACCAATTAAAACAGTAATACGAATAATTGCTTTTTACAAAAAATATAACCGACTTCAACCTTGATAAGCAGAAATAACTCAAAAACTACTCGCCAGATGACGCTCAATTCAACATGGAAGTGTAAAGTTCTCGTCACTACAAATTAATCAAGCCCAAACACTAGATAACTGCAGTAAATCGTTGAGGAGTTCCCTCAACTGTCTTTCGGCTTCATCAGATCGACTCAAGACCTTCATGAAATGGTAGCGCTTTAATGTACTTATGATAACAAACACACTAGTCGTCCATACAATTTTCGAAAGTTCCCCTCGATTTCTCTGAGATGCCATCATCAGATTCTGGTGTCCTTATCAGGGGACCCCAATGCGCATATCTACTTTACAACAAAAAAAGAATTATCAAAATCGGCCCATAAACAACGAAAAAATCGTTGAACGTACATAAAAAAGCATATATACTGTCGAATTGAGAACCTCCTTCTTTTTTGAAGTCGGTTAAAAAAAGAAAAAGAATAAAATTATATTTATGTAAATACTTTAATTACAATTTCATAGATTCATGTGAAGGATCTAATATTGAGATACTTCACTGGAGTTTCGCCGAATCTTCCTTTCCATGTTGAGCTAACAAATTTAATAAAGTAATGTGCAAAGTCGATTTAAAATATAGGTAAGTATTGGTATGAGGTGATGTAACCTAAATCTTTGAGAGCGGGTCACTCAAACGAGTTTCTTCTCAAAGCTTGTACGGCTGCTCAGAGTCGGAAACATCCTAAGGTTATAACAACGTCATCAAAGCTTTGACGGCACCTGTTTAAAAGCTTCCCCGTCCCATATTATCCTTCAGAAACCTTCCAGGAACGAGTTGCAACAGTAATAACTCTGGATACTGTAATATTTTATTGCAATTTGCATCACAAAAGTACTCTTCAATTCTCCGGTAGTAAAGAGCTTTATTGCGGCCATTGCGGCATAAATATTCGAATGGAACTGATGTTATTATTATCCTTTGAAAGTGGGGTTAAAACTTATAAGGAAAAAAATACTGACCAGAGTATCAAAAAGAATGTAGATGTTGAAAAAAGTACAAATTTGTGTGTGAAGTCTGTCTGGCAATCCGCGCTTGGTCAGCGTGGTTAGAGATATTATGTACTTCTCAAGTTCACATCCTTGCCTAGCAGTGGGATAATTTGAAGTGTCGGCACTGAATAAAATGCAGTTGCTCTCGTCCTTGTAACTTTAAGTCCTAACTGATTTACTGTCACTATCAATGAGCGGTTCTAACATTTGGAGCAAAAAGCATACGTTAGCACATAAATTTCCACAGACTTTCTAGGTTTTAAATTGCTTTACTTTCTTACTTATGTTTGACGCATCATTTTCATCTCTAATCGCTAAAGGCTGTGAAATAGAATATAAGTTTAGTTAAATTTCCCCGAGCCTTTAACAGTTAAAATAAATCCTGAAAGCTTTCGTAGGTATTTCGTAGGATCGTACTCACGACGATAAAACCAAGTTGTTTATGTATTCTCTTTGCAACATTTCGAGCTCACAGCTAATATAATATCCAAATATCAACAACATTGCATTAAGCCAACTCAATATGTACAATGGCGCAATCATAACACGTAAAAGTAAAGAAGAAGCAAACAGTAAGTTTCTTCTGATCTTCTGATTGCTCTGATGATTTAAAGATCTTATGACTTACTGACGCAATTGCATAATGCCGTCCAGACTGATGGTAAATTTTCTTACTTTCACGTGAGATTGTGTGAGATTGAGCTCCACCTCCTTCCCTCCTAAATTCCATGCGTAATTAATGCACGCCCCTGATCCTAATTAAAACAATCGAATCCTCTCTCACACAATTTTGAGGTCTGCATAAAAATGTTATTAAAATCCTTTTATTAAAATTTTTATAGACGACCCGGATGGCGCAATGGTTAACACGCCGGAACGCTGTTCCGAGGGTCCTGGGTTCGATTCCCAGCGAGGCGGAAATTTGGATGATGAATTTGAATTTCCGTTCTCGGTCTGGGTGTGTGTCCTCGTCTTGTGTGTTGTAGACAACATTGTGTCGCGGGTGCCATCCATGACACTGGGAATCCTAGTGTGGGGGCTATGAGTGTGAAGCGTTATTTATTTATTTATTATTTTATTTCAAAAATCGTTATCCAGGCTATAAAAGGTAGTTTAGTGGAAGGAATTTAAAAAATCCATTAAGAGAACGGATATACCTACTGGCTATTTACAGCAGCTACATAGACGATAAAAGAAGCTAGTTGTATAGCCATACCACTTAAGAAGCAGAATTTACAAGGGATTACGAGAATAACTAATTTTCGAAGTGTTTGGTAACAAATCTACTTAGTAGGCGACAAACGAACGGACGACCCACCTGATGGTGTTGGTCGCCCGTGATCATCATTGCCAGACTACATAGCAACACGTTTCATTACAGACCTTCATTGGTTTCGTTCACGGAATAGTTAAATAAGTTTTCGTTGACTCTCGATCATCACGTTTCACTGAACTTATTTCGGCTATTAAGATCTAAAAACCATATTCTTACAGGCTGTGATCATCAACACACCATTAACATCAATCGTTAAACTTTATTAAAATATTAATACGAGGCTTGAAGGCTAATTCACCACATGTTCAAAGTTTCTATCGATGTAAAATGTATTCCACTAAATATACCTATCCTAGGGACATAAAATTCAAATCTAAATATACGAGCACCTACGCGGTAGTTAATTTGAAGAGCTAAATATCAACAGCGGGAATGCAGTATGTATTCAAAATTTCAAACATATTACAAGTATGTTCACAATGTTTACTTCCCACCTTCCCGTTGAAAACAATTTACAGATATTGTGTAGATATATAATAAAGGCTATTATCAACATATTACGATGTTCACTGGTACACAGTTTGTATAATAATTTTTATAATGTATTTTTACGGGGCCGAATCCGTCGGTGCACTAAGCATATTCTGGATGTAGGTTGTAGACGTTTGTAGATAACTACTATACTGAACGCAAGAAGCTGAAATCTGACACGCATAATATGCCTTCGGGAGGATCGACGTACTAAGAGATGATTTTTGGAAATTCTCACCCTAAAAGGTTAAATTAAAATAGAGTTAAACTGAAAAAAATACGAGGCGAACCCGGAGCGAAAGGGGGGGAGGGGAAGAACTAAGACCTTTATAATGACTACACCCCCACGTTGTATTTTACAAAGAACTTCACAATCTCACATACAAAACTTATTTAGAAAATATGTATTATGACTTATGACGTCTTCGGATTTTTGTATTCAATAGTACTTTAATTACGTCATAATCTGACCAACGGGAAAAAAAATTCCCGTTGGTCAGATTGGTCTGACCATCAATCTGACCAGTGGGAATAACCCTTTTTTATTTATTCTTATAAAAGCAACTGTGAAATATATCAATAGCGCGAGCTCATCACTTACAATATTATCCTTACTCCAACTGAATTACTTCTGCAACATAAATTAAAATATAAAACAGAAGACATCATAACAGAAATTATAATTTTATTTCGGCTATTGCTTTTATACAAAAGTGGAGTGCCGAGTCTCAGTGAGTGCCGCTAGGTTTTACATTTTATTACACAAATATAGTCCTCGGCTCCGTCCGTTATACATTCTTTGTTACTTGAAAATAAAATAAAACTAAATTAACCAGATAACTCGCTCATTTTAATTATTCAATAATAGGGCACTTTCCGTAATGAAAAATAAACCATGAAATTTGATAAAATTAAAAATTTATGTAGAAATATACTTTAACTTTCTGATTTTGAGTCATAAAAGCACATAATTATTTTAATAAACAATATTAAAATTCGAAATTTTTAATCGGTATGTCACGTGACCTAACACAAGAGGCATTGGTGTGACGTCATAAAGGCAAACCTATTCCTCCAAGAACCAAACTGTTAGTTCAGTTTCGTGCATAACAACTTGAATGAATGCCGGTCATACATACAGTGCCACAAACTTATTTGACCCGGTAAGGGTGGCGCTACTGTCTTGGTATTTTTCTGACAACAGTATAACATTTGCATTAGTTCCAATTTTGGCCACCGGGTCAGATAAGTTTGTGGCACTGTACAATTTACCATTATTACGTCTTCAAAATGGCTGACAAGTTCTGACAGCGTTTTTCCGGAAATAAAAAAAGAATTAATATTTTCTTTTATTTTAAGGCGAGAAAGCGTGTTTATTTTGCCGAAATATATTTTTTTTTGCTTTTTATTAGGAAAATCAAGTTTATTTTTCACTACCGAAAGTACCCTATTACTCAGATTATAGAACCAATCTATAATCTGAGCCCTATTACAATAACTAGCGTTAGTGTCTTTCTTCTTAAAGTTTATTATATGTACTATGAAAGCTCCAAGGAATTGTTTAACTTGATGCCCACGTCACCCTTCCATTATGTCACGACGGCGACGTAGCAAACAATCAAATTCCATCCGCATCGCCGGGATTCGTAGCAATCTCCACGGTCTGATTTTCACAATCCCTTACGACGCGTTCATACAAAATGAAACGAGCCTCCTTCTGTAATACTCCGAAGTAATGTCACGGAATTGTTTAAAACAAGGATGTAGATAGATATACTTCAGTAACCATCCCAAAAAAAAAGGTTTAAAAAAGGTGATTCCTAAATGCTTGTAAAAAAATGTACCTACTATCCGTAATAATTATCAAGGCAAAACCAGATCAAACCATTGCTTGAATTGAATTGATGTCAAGAACTAATTGGATGTCTGATCGCACAAATACAAACGTAAAACAGAACGATAATCATTTCACTAATACAAACAACCTAAAGGAATGTATTATACAGCATCAAAAGATCTCTTTAGTAAGTGAAACATCTGCGATACTTATTTAAACGGTAATCTTTTTGAAACGGTATCATAACATGCATACATTCTGGAGCTACGATGCCACAGACAGACAGATCAAAGTTATTAACACCCCTCCTTTCCCTAAGGGTAAGAGTTTAATGCCCATCGATTTAAAATACAAATTACAAAGAAATCATTTAATTACGTTACAAACACGAGCATGTTATCTTCGTTATCGTTGTAAAATGTAAAAAGTATCGGTGTAAAGAGGTAATTTCATTAGCATAACAATAAAAATGGCATCCGAAAGCTATTTAGAGTTGCAATAGGAGGCATAATTATTGGCTTTCAAAATTATCTGTTACAGTTTCCGAAATGAGTTTGATAAACAATGGAGACGAATGAATAAGAATAACAATAGGTAACATTCTAATTTGACACAACACCCATAAAAAGGTGATCATCATCATCAGATAACGTATTCGGAACGTACCCCCACAAGAATAAAATACCTAATAAAAAATATACCAAAATCGGGTCACCTAGTACAAAGTTACGAGATATCGCATTAAAAAAACTTTTTACAAAAAAAACCGACTTCAAAGTCAAGATAATTCAAAAACCACTCGCCAGATGTCTCTTCAATTTATAAGGGCCCACACGACACGCACTACCTTTCGAACAAAAACAAAGAAACATCAAAATCGGAATACCCAGTCAAAAGTTAGCATAAATTAAATTCACATTATTGAGAATAATTCAAAAACTAACCGTCGCTCAAACTTAAACGGCAGTCATTACCTTTTCAATGGCGAAAGAATTATCCAAATCGGTTCACCCAGTACGGAGTAATAAGGTAACACACATAAGACAAAAAAACATACAGACGAACAGAGAACCTCCTCCTTTTTTTGAAGTCGGTTAAAAATAAACATCCATCCACTCCAAACCAAGACCAAGATCTCTATTGAAATTATTAACATACCATCATTGACTGGTGAAATTACAGAGAAAAATTACGTATATCAAATAATGTACATACCTACAAAAACCGACGAAACACTAAACTAGACTAAATATATCAGTAATAAATATACCTTTTACTTTTTTAAGTCCAGATACCAAGTTCAAACCCTTACGAGGACAGAAACCAATAAACGCTGATTGCTCTGCCGAAATAGCACTTCGCCACTAAGCTCTTAAGTACCCAATAGTTTGGACTGAGAAAGTGAGAAGCGGTGTACTTGCAAGAACAACTTAGCTGTAAAGTTTTACTGTACTGTAACTTACGTAACTACCACCCATTCCCTACGTCCTGCCCAACCGCATGAGTAGTTTAAAAGAAATACTCCCCAGAGCTTTGTCCCGTGTCTCCTTGATTTCGACAGCGACATCTTCAAGAATTACAGATACAAAAAGGTTTGGGTCGTCATAGGATCTTGCATTCCCTGGGCACTTACAAGTTGCTCTAAGAATGAGTATTCACCAGTGAAGCCTAGTGTACAATGAAATATGTATTTCACACCTTTAAGAATGGACGCTAACTATCACCATTTCTGAAATTCAGTGAGCGTAGAAATCTCACAAAGTATCTACTAATATTATAAATGTGAAAGTTTGTATGTTTGGTCCTCAGTCACGCAAAAACGTATGAATGGATTCAGATGAAATTTGGTACACGGATAGTTTACAACCCAGAATAACACATACACATAGGATACTTTTTATCCCGAGATTCCTACGGGAGCGGGACCTACAAAGCTGATACCTATGGGTCCCGAAGCGAAGCGAGGGCGGTTCACTAGTATTTGATAAGGTAGGTACGTAAACTTAATAGATATTTCGGGTTAAACTTTCAGCTCCCATCCGGGACTGGATAGACATATAAATGCCGATTATCGTACTATCACTAAATAGTAGATATAAAACAAAGTTGCTTTCTCTGTCCCTTTTTGTCCTTAAATCTTTAAAACTAGGTACGCAACGGATTTTGATGCGGTTTTTTTAATAGATAGAGTGATTCAAGAGGAAGGTTTATATGTATAATAACATCCATTAAATAGTTATTGCACCCGTGCGAAGCCGGGGCGGGTCGCTAGTTTATTATAAACGTGAAAATAGGTACACTCATACACGAATAAATTCGGAACAAAGGAACGCGAAAAAGAATTCCTGATCCAAAAAACATCAAAACGTCCAATAACCGGTTAGGAAATAGGGTCGAATACCGATGAAGGCTTGATCAAAGGATCATAAATACTATAGCGTCCTATAAAATGGGTCTGATCACCTGATGCAAACAGCGTGTATCCGCAGATTTTACAAGGTCGTAATGGCGCCATTCGTCAAATACCATTACCAATTGATACGTAAAAAACATGATTTATATAAGAAACTAGCTTTTGCCCGCGGCTTCGCCCGCGTGGAATTCGTTTATATCGCGAACCGGGGAAGTGGGGAAGAAGATACGTCATTAACTATCTTCCTGGGAAAATTCATCGAAATCGGTCAGGCGGTTTAGATTTTTCATACAAACTTTCATCCCCTATTTCAAGCATTTAGGGGTTGATTTTTGAAAAAAAAAGTAGCCTATATGTGACTCTGAGTCTTCAACTATTTTCATTCCGAATTTCATCCAAATCGCACCGGTGGTTTAGCCGTGAAAACGTCACAGACAGACAGACAGACAGACAGACAGACAGACAGACTTTCGCATTTATAATATTAGTATGGATGCTCAAACCAAGTAATATTTAAATGTATGTAAACCAAGTAATTGCAAAGATGTTTGTCAAATAATGAATCTGAACAGATATTAAAAAATGATACTGCTTGTGTAGGCATATTTTGTCAATGCCATTACCAATCGCATCCGTTGGTTCAGTAGATACTCGTATGTGTCCAATATGGCATGATATTTTACCTGAACGGAAATCAGCAGTCTTTAATATTCATTCATCTACATTCTACATTAACTATTCACGTCATATGCTCATGCCTATTTTGTTTCAAAGAAACTTCGATAAGAATAGGATTGACAGAGAAAAGACTTCGATAACAGTTTATAATTAAATTACTTTGTAAGAGAAGCCAAGCTGGCAGTTAAACACTCACACACTATCTCATCCTTGAACTATACGTCAGGGTGGGGGCTATTAGGTAATCGTGTTTGTTCCCGTAAATTTTTGGACGGCATCGAGGGCATTCAAGCTTATAGAACGTCGGCGTAAAAGCGAATCAAGTATTAAAACTTTTCAGCGAATAATAAAGTTTGAAAATTCCAAAATAAGATCGAGATAATGGAAGTTCTTTGGCAAATCTATTTTAAGTTATCGGTTTTTCTTTTTTTTCTGGGGCAGAGGCCTAATGATTTGAACGTTGGATTTCCAAAACGAATTTCCGTGGTTTTTATTCTGCGCCCATGGAATTCTAATAAATTATGCGCATATTAGAAATCAATTTATCATTTCATTGGTGAAGGAAAACATCATGAGGAAACCTGCACACCTGGGAAACGTGCATAGTATTATCAAAGGTGCATGAAGTCTACCAGTTTGGTGGGCTTACTCGTAGCACTGTTCATATTATGGTGAGAGCAGACCCGACCCGAGACCAGTGGAACAGTTACGGGTTGCAATATGAATAATTGATTACTTATTCATTTAGATAAGAATATACTTAAGTTATGTAATTGGCAATAATATCAGGAAGGTTAAACGCACTACCTCAAGAGCCTATTAAACATGGCCTTGAAAACACCCACATTACAATTGAACGGGAACACCCACGTAAGTCGTAAGCGAGTTATACCAATACTTGGCAATCTTCGAGTATCCTTTATCATAATTAGTAAGAAAATATTTGCTGGTGAAGTCAGCAAAGTGTCAGTGAGTCATCAGCGGCGCGTGCCCAGACGTCGAGGCCGAGGGTATCGGCAGTTCAACATAAAGAATTACGTCTGAAAGACTTATTCACTTACGCAACCAACAATCTGCATTAGTATGCGTAACATTATCGCTACTTTTATTCAACTGTTCAATAAAATATTCGAATTTATTCGGCTGACACAGTGTTCGCTACGCACTTTTTTATCGTTGTCAGTGGAAGACGTTGTTTCCATTTTTCCAATACTATCTGAACCTCTGATATCCTCTCAGATGTAATGAAGGCAGAATCGGAGAAACTCGGCCGCCTAGTTGACGTGACCTGAAATCCGAGTGGGACACAAGTCCCCAGATTTGCGAAGCAGTTTCTGACGAAAACATAACGAGACGAGAAAAATCTTTAAATTGGGAAACAAGTTCAGTCAATGAATAATTGTCACTTTTTCTTTACAGGTTGAGATTGAGTTTGCAAGTTTGTTATTGTTACTTCATGCCACAAAATCGTTTATAAATTGTAACATAGCTGGTGAAGAGTACTAGTCCCACACTAGCGTTGTAGAACTCTCAAAGAATCGATTGTGGATTATGACACAACACAAAAGTAAGTGACCGTGACTATAAATGTTTATGGGCCCATTTATAGAATGCGAATCAAAACAAATTCCACGCGTCGTTTAACGAACAAGTTGGCTCAATAAATCATTGTTTATAAAACATTGACTTTTGGCGTAACTCCGAGTCGTCGTTCCGCCTGTAAAACTAGCATTTGTATTGTTTCTAGAACAGTCTCGTAAAGCCGCAAGCTCAAAACACACTTTAAATTGAACACGTACACGAATTTCCATACAAACTCCCATTACCTTCATTATGAGTTTAAATTAATATTTATAAACAAACAATGTTTTACTTTATTCCAGCTGTATAAACCAAGTAACGTACGTTTATCACTGAATAAAATAATCATATCAAAATAAATTCGTAGCGTTCATTAAATCTGTTAGTTTATTAAAATACAAGCAGCTAAGTTTATCAAAATAACAAGCGAGCTATATTAACGAGCAAAATTGTTCACAAGCGCTTTGGTGTGAGTAATTACAGGAAATCATAGTCGTAATACTCGTCATTCACATGCATTTTAAAACTTTTGTGCATAGTAGTCAGCGTGAGCGTGTAAATTAAATTTGGATTTGAGTTTACCATAACACGTAAAGGTTATTATAATTTTTGTTTATCAATATGATACATAAATATATGTATTGAGCTACGAATTTCTACATGTTTAACTCAATAATTCCATATTGATAATAATTTTTCATTTCGGTCTGACTTACGAGACTGATTGAGATTTGATCGACATCGATTGAGAAAGGATTTTAATGAATATAATTTGAATTTTTTTTTAAGCGGAGATAGCAATTCCATAGTCTCAACGGGTAAGGTAGAAATTTGGAACTTATGAGTCAAATAACCGCTTAATGCGTTTTAATAACAATACAATTTAATACTTTCTAGCTTGCCACTTCCTTTTTACTGGAATCGCATCTCAACGAAAACTATTTTAGTACTGAATGATTCGTGCACAATTATACGTAAAGTGTAAATGTAAACTAAAACTAATTCAAGACTGGTCTTTTGCCGGTTATCAATGTAATAAACTGACAATCTTCAGGGTGAGGTAGGTATTATGTCTACCTCATTGATCTTATTCAGAACATTAATTTCATTCGGACAATTCATTCACAAAACACGCCAAGTTTATGCTACATAAGTATATGTTATACGAGTAACACTGCCAAACATATTTATTAATATATTATTATGTATTTTGACAATATAATGTTCTGAGAATAAAGATATGTACAGGAAAATGACATTTGGCAACGATTGTGACGCCAACAAGAACATTTATTGTTAATATTAACACTATCGTAGACGTCTAAGTGTATAATTGTTCATTCTTCATAAATAAATTAGTAAAATTCATAATGTTCGGTACACATAAATTACACCAATAACAAGATTTTAAAATGAAAGTTCAAATAGTAACTAAACACGCTTTAGTTTAGATAACTTAAAATACGCTTTAATTGTTAGGTATCCGACCTAAAAAATAGAAAATAATAAATTTATCTTATGGTAAATTACAACTCTACTCAGATATTTAATACATCTTTGTCTACTCATTAGAAGTGTAAGAAGAAGGGAAATAGACAATGCAAAATGAGACAAAACATGTGTAATGTATGTGTTTCTCTTTCACACTTTTATACTTTCTGTAATGGCGTCGATATCATACGATGTGCTCTGTAAATGTCCGTTGTTGTAATTAAATACGTTTCAACAGTTCAAATATTGCGTATATCTTTAATAATATCCATCAGGTTATGGGCCCAGTCTCGTAATCAAACTGAAATAAACGTATACGCAAGACGGAAAGTGATTACTGGTAAAATCAATATCGACGCGACGCGTAAAACAAAAGGCGAGCGCGTGTGCGTTGAGGTTACAATTTTACCGGGAAGAAAATTACTTGTTCTTGGTTTGAACAAGGCAGGACACAGAAAAGTCAGAAAATACAATGGATTCTGTACTGAACGGACAAGGGGCAATAAGATTGGAAGGTTCCAGAAATTTTAACATATGGAAATTCCAAACAACGGTTTTACTGCGCGGCCAAGGCTTGTACGGCATAGTAAATGGTACAATCACTAAACCAGAAAATGCTACCGAACGTGCGCGATGGGAAACTCAAGATGCTAAAGCTCAGACATTGCTCGTTACAAGGATATCTGAAGATGTGATGGTACATATTATATCATGTGAAACGTCGGCTCAGATGTGGCGAAAATTGTTAAGCATTTATGAACAAAAATCGGAAACGAGCATTCACATTGTTCAACAACGATTCTTCCAGTTTAAGTATGAAGAAGGTTCGGAGATGTCTGCATTTTTATCAAGAGTACAAGAAATGCAAAATCAATTAAAGCAACTAGGCGAAACAATATCTGACAAGTTAGTCATAACAAAGGTGTTAATGTCGTTACCGGAACAATATAAACACTTCGTGTCTGCCTGGGAATCGGCGCCGGACGATAAGCAGACTTATGATAACCTAGTGGCCAGGTTATTGATAGAAGAAGAAAGATTGAAAGAGAGAAACAGTGGTGAAAGTTCGTCATCATCTGCTGCATTCGTTGCTAAGAAAAACTTCAATAAGAAATTGGTGAAGTGTTTTAAATGTAATAGAAAGGGACATGTTCAGAGTGAGTGTAGATTCAATATAAATGCAAGTTCAAACAATAATCATAACTTCAAAGACGGTCGACCTGAACAAAGATGTTTTTATTGCAATAAAGTTGGACACTTCAAGAATCAATGTCGCTATAAGAAAAGCAAGGAAAGCAATGCATTTATTGTTGAGACTGCTAACAGTGATAACTTTCACAAAACTCAATGGTTAGTAGACTCAGGTGCGAGTGAACATATGTGTTGTGATCAGAAACTTTATTCTACATATTCCAAAGTTACCAACAAATTAGTCACAGTAGGAAATGGAACTCAAATTAATGTTGAAGGATGTGGCCAGGTGGTACTGGAAGTTTGGAATGGGAAGAAATGGACTCATACAACCATAGACAATGTCCTCTATGTACCAGAACTTAAGATGAACCTATTATCTGTCAATCGTGTCACCAGTAAGGGTTATGTTTTGATGACAAAAGAAAATAACTGTGAGTTTTATAATAAATGGAAACAAGTAGTGGCAGTTGCTAAGCGAAGTGGCAATATGTATGTATTGGACTGTCGAATTTATACTGATTGCTTTGTGAACACTGCAGAAGTCGCAAATGGAGACTTACTTACATGGCATGAAAGATTAGTGCATCAGAACATGAAGCTTGTGCAGGATGTACTGAAGAAAAACAAAGTTGAAGTAAAGGAATCTCAAGTGCTCGGTAATAACAAGTGTGAGAGTTGCTTGAAGGGCAAGATACACCGATTGCCCTTTCCTCTTAGTGACAATGTTAGTAAGAAAACCTGTGAAATAATTCACATTGACACTTGCGGACCTATGGAAGCAATATCAGTTGGAGGCTCAAAATACTTTGTTATCTTTAAGGATGACTACTCAAAGTATAGAGTGGTGTATTTTGTGAAAAATAAAGAAGAAATTAAAAAGTGTATTAGAAACTTTATTGCTCAGGCGGAAAACGAAACAGGAAATAACATTAAAATAATCCGAAGTGACAATGGGACAGAATTTAATAATAAAGAGGTGGAGGAAATGTTCCATGTTAAAGGTATAATTCACCAAACAACGGTTCCCTATACTCCAGAACAAAATGGGAGTGCGGAAAGAGAAAATAGGACACTAGTAGAGGCTGCAAGGACAATGTTGTGTGCTAAAAATTTACCAAAAACATTATGGGCGGAGGCAATCAACACTGCAACTTATGTAATAAATAGAACAGGAAAAAGTAGTATTGAAGGAAAAACTCCCTATGAATTATGGTTTAACAGAACATATGATATAAATAACCTAAAAATATTTGGAACGTCTGTTATTGCCCACATACCGAAAGAAAAGAGAAGGAAGTGGGACCCAAAGGGAGAAAGAGGGTTGATGGTTGGATATGGGGAGACAACAAAAGGATACCGAGTATATTTCCCACACAAAAATAATGTTGAAATAAAAAGAGACCTTGTTTTCCTGGAAGAAAATTATAGTGATACTAGAAAACTTGATAGTAAATGCGATAATACGTTACCTTTACAGTTATCATCTGACAGTGACATCATTCAAGAACTAGATCAAAGTGAAGAAAGGTGCTGCAATGCTCCAGAGGCTAGTGATCAAGAAACCAGTGATGCAGAAACTGATGGTAGTATATATGAACCAAGTGTCAGCTTTGACTCTAGTGGATTAAGTGGTAATGAAGAACCCGTAATAAGGCAGAGCACTCGGGTAAGAAAACCAAACCCACGGTATGTATGTAACCATGTTTCAGTTGCTGATAGTGAGCCTAAGACATTTGAAGAAGCCATGAGCAGTCCAGACTCTTGTAAGTGGAAAGAGGCAATACAAAAGGAGCTACAGACTCTAAAGGACAACAATACATGGAGTAATTGTAAGTTACCAAACAATACCAATGTAGTTAGCAGTAAATGGGTGTTCAAAATTAAGAACAACAATGGCATTTTGCAATATAAAGCCAGGTTAGTAGCTCGGGGGTTCGAGCAGAATGATGTATTAGACTTAAATGAAATTTATGCACCTGTAGCAAAATTATCAACATTCAGATTGTTTTTAGCAGTAGCGATTAAGCTTAATTTACCAGTGTTCCAAATGGACGTGACAGGGGCATTTTTGTATGGGAATATAGAGGAAGATGTTTATATAAGCTTACCTGAAGGTGCATATGATAATAGTAAAAATGTAGTAAAATTGAATAAAGCGTTGTATGGGCTTAAGAAATCCCCAAAGTATTGGAATAGTAAATTCAACTCCGTCATGATAAGAGAAGGCTTTAAAAGATCTCAGTGTGATTCGTGTCTATATTCAAAATGTAACAATAAACAACAAATATATGTAATAATTTATGTTGATGATTTGCTAATTTTTGGAACTGATGATAACCAAATATGTGACCTTAAGTCAATGTTATGTAAAGAATTTAAAATGAAGGATTTGGGTTTAGTTGCAGATTTCTTGGGAATTAATGTCAAACAAAATCTAGATATTGGGGTTACAGAATTATGTCAAAAAACTTACTTAGAAAATGTGTTAAAACGATTTAATATGTATAACTGTAAACCCATAAGCACCCCTATGGATCAAAACTTTAATACCAAAATATTGGAAAATAATACATGTACAGTTAATAAAAATACTGAAAAATTATGCAGACAGATTATTGGATGTTTAATGTATGCAGTATCAGGCTCAAGACCTGATCTTTGTAATGCTGTATCTATATTGAGTAGGTTTCAAGAGCATGCAAGTGAAATGTTACTAGTAGCTTTGAAGAGAGTCATGCGATACATTAAACATACAATTAACTATAAGCTGGTATATAGGTGTAATGATAATAAATTATTGGGATATTGTGATGCTGATTGGAGAGGTGATCCTAGAGACAGAAAGTCTACTACTGGTTATTGTTTTATTTTTTCAAATTGTTTGATCTCTTGGTGCTCTAAAAAACAAAGTTCTGTAAGCATTTCTTCTACTGAAGCAGAGTATGTAGCATTGAGTATGGCAAGTAGTGAAGCTTGTTGGCTTATAAATATGCTTAGAGATTTTAATATAACAGATGTTACCCCAGTAACAATTTTATGCGATAATCAGTCTGCTATAATGGTAGCTGAAACCAATAGTGTAAAAAGACTAAAGCATATAGACATTAAATATCATTTTGTAAGGGAATTAATATCATATGGAAAAATAAATGTAAAATATGTAACCTCTGCTGAACAAGTAGCCGATATGTTTACAAAATCATTAAGAAAAGATTTGTTGCTTAAATTTGTAAAAAGGTGTGGGATACAATAGTACAGTAAGGTTATTTCAATTTTGTTATGTTATGTGCTAAGGTACTTATCAATTTTATGTTATGTGCTAAGGTAGGTATTTGTCAGTTATTGTTATGTAAAAAAGTAATGTTTTTGTTTAATATAGTCTCATTTATTACATTGAGGGCGGGTGTAAGAAGAAGGGAAATAGACAATGCAAAATGAGACAAAACATGTGTAATGTATGTGTTTCTCTTTCACACTTTTATACTTTCTGTAATGGCGTCGATATCATACGATGTGCTCTGTAAATGTCCGTTGTTGTAATTAAATACGTTTCAACAGTTCAAATATTGCGTATATCTTTAATAATATCCATCAAGAAGCTATGAATTAAATATTTTAAAGATTTGATGTCAAACACCTTACGCTTTATAACAATATTAAATATACTTACTTGTTTGTTATTTCAAAATTACATTTCTATATTTTTTTTAATTCGGATAACAATTTCAAATAAGTATATTTTAGAACGTATTTTTTTGTTTTATCAAGCTATAATTTATTTTTAGCATTTTTACATAGATGTGTAGATAGATTGAGATTCCTACAGGTCAAGCTACAAACAGCGATACGAAGTACGTAAAATGAGTATTTTAGCGAAGGGATACTTTTGTATACATATACAATACAATAGCTAAAGTACTTCAGTTGTCAACTAGATACTTTGGCACAAGATCTGAACGTAATGTAAAAAAGTCGATGAACTCAAATATTCCACCAAAATTATGTAAGTGTTCATTACCTTTAGTCCTAAAATTAGTTAATTGGAAAAATTCCAGCTACCTGAAAAACTGTTTGTATACATACGAGTAGGTACATACATATAATATTTACGCAGCACTCGTAGAAATGGTTATTTACACTATTTCGCTACACGCCGTTAAGTTTGGAATATTTGTAAGATTAAAAGAAGTTTGTACTTACCCTTAACATATTCCTTATTTATATAAACGAAAGAAATAAATCAATTAATTCAATGTACGAGTAGGAACCATTACTTACGTATCTGAAAAAATTGTCTTAGGCACTTCTCACATTATGCTATTTATTAGCTACGCGACTGCAACGCAATCCAAATTTCGCCCTATTTGACAAGAAGGCGTCTACGATGCGTCTCCTGTCAGTCAAAATTGTCAGATACAGCGATTTTTTGGATTGCGTTGCAGTCGCGTAGCTAATAAATAGCATAATGTGAGAAGTGCCTAAGACAATTTTTTCAGATACGTTATAAATAAGTGCCTTACTCGTTATAAACCCTTACAGTTCTGCCATGTCTGTTCACAGCTTAACTCAGAGGGTCTTAATACTATAAAGCAGGAATTTGGAATGGTTAGACATATTGATAACAGAGATTAAGTTTAGTAATACATAAAAGACAGAAAAAATAACAGAGTTTATAATATTTTAGAATTCCGATAGAATTTTTTGTTACAATGAAATGTACCCCTTCCATTAATCAAATTGTTGATTTTCTGTTAAGCAGTACGTATATCGGTCTACTATCACTACATAGTATAAAACAAAGTCGCTTTCTCTGTCCCTATGTCCCTTTGTGTCCTTAAATCTTTAAAACTACGCAACGGATTTTGATGCGGTTTTTTTAAATAGATAGAGTGATTCAAGAGGAAGGTTTATATGTATAATAACATTCATTAAATAGTGGAGAAATACTGTTATTTTTGAGGTTTCTAATGTGATGTCGTTAATTATCAATTTATTTCCGCTTACATTGCAAACGCAGCAAGACAAGGACACATAATATCGAATGCAGAAAGCAGACCAGATGACCTGCAAGTGCTGTCAGCTGTGGGCTAGCTCCTTGCGTTACCGGTGCGCGTATCCGAACAATGGAGCGTCGCATTGTTGCGATCGCTCGCCACTCGCTACAAATCGAGAAACAATGAGTAATTAAAGTGCTGCTCGAGCCGTGCCATTCGCAACGCATATAAATGCCTCCGCAACTCCGCTAGGTAACCCGCGCCTTGACTTTTCGTGAACTAAAATCATTACATTCAAAGAGCAATGGCGAGTTTGCAACGATTGACACGATCTTTTTTAGCGTAATACCTGTACGGGAATTGGTTAATTTATTTTTGTATTATTTTAAATAATTTATGGGTAGTTTATTTTATTTATTTTAGTACTGGGCAGAAAAAAATACTAAATGATCGTTACTTCTTTGTGCTTCTTGTCTGACTAAGCAGACCCTGAGTGTCTGTGGATGAAGATATCTTGTCTTTCTTGGTAGACAATGAAGGTGATGTCTGTGGATATCCATGGTTTATGACAGCTTAACACGTTTATGATCACTTAACACCAGAACGTTCGTCTGCTAGTTTGCAGACTATTAACAATGAAAGAGAATCACTTTTATAATTTTTTGTATTAACAACTTTCGGTTACGGAACCCTAAAATTAGAGATTCATTCAGCTTTATGTACTCTACTTAGAATAAACTTGGAATTTTCAGCACAACAAAAAGGTTTTTCAACTATTATTTAAATTGGTCTTGTTTTGTCTCTTAACAAGATCAATTTCGGTAACACGAAAAATGTCGAAGGCAATATACAATTCGAATTACTCTTTATTGGTTGCCAGTTTTATAAAATATACAGGCAATAATAAGAATACAGTAGGCGTTTCAGCTATTTCTTCCAGACAACCTTAATTTTAAAGGAAAAGTTACATGACAACAATTTAGGTACTAGTATTATTAAATTGCTGACGTATTCATATTCTTCTTTCCAGTTCACTCTGCCTGCAAAGCGAGAGGTCCAGGGTTCGTCCAACAGACACTAGTAAACAACTGTCCAAGTCAACCCTCATTTCGCAATGTCATTCGATTCAGTAACTACTTTGCAATTAATTTTAATGGGGTAAAACCTTACAGCTTATTTAAATTTCTTTCACATTATGTCTAGATTTGTTATGTACAACGAATTTAAATTTAAAATTACCGAAGTTTGGAAAGAATTTATATTGACAGAGGTTTAGTTTTAAACTTTTTGAGCATTTATTTTCTTCTTGATTAATTATTACCTTGATCCTTTGATGTTTTAAAAAAAAAACAAGGCAAGGCAACATTATCAAGCATGTGTGCGTGCAGGCGATGTTTTACCCGTTCGTCTATTGTCTATGTGTGCGTAATGATATAAAAATTGTGGCTAACAGTTAGCCACAATTTTTTGAGACGTTTTCGCGGATTCGATGTTCCATCTAGATATTTAAAACATCAAAGCCTTGATCTTTATATCATCACTTGATTTATTGGGACACCCTAGAAGATAATAATAATAACAGGAAATAAAGGCTACTTGTTTGTGTCAGTTACTAGTCATTGACTAGAGAATTATGAATAGAAGAGATAGTATAATAAGAACAGTCATAGTGTGCGCTCATAATTAGCAAAACACGAGCGACTATCGTTACGATCATATCGCTTACCGTCAGTGTCAATTTTCAGCGTAGCCCAACGAATAATCGGCTTCGTAGACACTTGCGGTATCGATTTCTGTCCATGTAACCGAATTCTCATTCTATTTGAGCCAAGCCCGTAACACGAGAACGCAACTGAGCTGTGAGCTGTGAGCCTGTGAGCTGCTGAAGTTGACCGAACGATTTGGCGCTGTTTGGTCTGCTGACCCGCGCAACTGGGTTATGTGCTCCACTTCTCTAATTATTGTTACACTTTACGTCACATTTTTATCGATGTTAGATAACCTCAAAGTTATGTGTGTTTATAAACATACTGAGATCGAGCAGAAAAAAATTATCGTGTTATAATTGAAAAAAGCGTAAGCGGTGATTGCCTACTGGTTAAGAATTCGGCCTCCTACTCGGGGGTCCGAGTTCGAATCCTAGGGCGCGCACTTTTGAGTTTTTGACTTACGCTTTATCTGCGTTTTGAGCAATTAAATGTTAGTTGCTATAACGCAACGGTGAAAGAAAACATCTTAAGGAAACCTGCATGCAATGAGGGTCGCCGTTTTTGTACTCACCAGTTGGCATCACCGGCGAGTGAGGTCCTGCTGTCAAAGCCCACCCATACATAAACAGTGACAAGTGATATTCAGACAAGTGAGAAGTGACAGTGCCACAAACTTATCTGGCCCGGTGGCCAAAATTGGAACTAATGCAAATGTTATACTGTTGTCAGACAAAGACAAAGACAGTAGCGCCCTTCTTACCGGGTCAGATAAGTTTGTGGGACTGACAGCCAGACCTCACTCTGGACTAGCGCCTCTAGCGGCGAATTCACACGCCTTTACCCTCATTGGCAAAACTGTAAGTGGTGGACTGCAGCCTTCAAATTCTCAAACTGAGAAGAGACTCATGCTCAGTAGTGGGCCATGATGGATTGAGATGATGAGATGAAAAAGCACGCAGTTTTCATCAGACTTTTTGACTTGGCCCATGTAGATTGATGCACAGTATCTTCACGGCAAAGCATCTTATAAATATAAATAATAAAATTGTATAATATGAAACCAAAAATAATCACATCGAAACTCTATCGTAGTCAAGTTGTCGAGAAACTATTGCATTGTTTAGCCGAGCCGAGGCGAGTTTGCTCTAGTAACAGTTAGTTCAATAATTGTTTAGGATTGCTATACACTTGGAAATGTATTCTCCGCAATCCGCAACCCGTCTATTTAAGATGAACCAACAGTGTGACACAATTACATTGTAAGTTGCTGAATACATTAAGCTTTCGATTGTCACTAAACAATTCGTATGCGTAATTTACATAATTATGGCGTAATATGCATCAGTGTGCTACGGTCACGATTTTACACTGTTTGACCTTACTGAGCAGTAATGATTGGAGAATTGTTTGAATTTTGCCCTCCCGAACAGGGAAAACTGGATTCGAACCCTGTTCGCACCACTAACTTTCAAGAGATAAGTTTATATGAATGTACTTCGCACTGTCTCCGGTAAAGGAAAACATCGTAAAGGAACCTAGTGCATACTTCAGCTTTCTTCGTAATTTGCGCACTTCTGGCTGGTTTGGTAATGCCCCACTAATAAGCACAGATCTATCTCAATTAATAAATGAGGCCTAGAGAATAATTCACCACGATGCTCCAGTGCAGATTGTTGGAGATGACAATTCATACGAACCCTTTAAGGGATATATTTCATATTTTGAAGCACTATAACAACAGTGGATCAGTTAGGGGGATCAGACCGGAGTAAACCTGATGTTATATGTCCAAGTAACCCAATCTACATCTATTAGATACGTTATAACCTAGACTAGGCCATCGTAACAGTGACGTAAGTTTTTCATTACAGTTAATAACAATGAAAACGAGTCAAGTGTAATATTATCTCAATAATTACTTATTGTATGATGGACAAAAGTATCATAAAACTCGTAGTGAATAAAGACTCTTAACACTCACGACCTTTAAATATATATTATCAAAGTAAATATGGAAACTGTAATGAATGTGTCTGAAATTATATGGTGATTGTGTGTCTTAATGTGCATAATGTTAGCCTGCCTATCACAACCAATTATGCTGATCAGATAAGGCAATGCACACACTGAAGATGGTATTCATTTCATTTGACAGTCATGTGACTGACTTTTGGGCTCCAATCCAGAAAACGACAAGTCGTTAAGTCGCTGAGAAGTAAAAGGGCAGTAGTTAACAAGGTTTTAGATTTAAATCTACCATCAAGCAAAAGCTGTCTTCTATCACTTCTTAAGCTGGAAACATATTATCGGACGCGGCTGACGGACGCGACTTACGGTCGCGACTGATAGGTATGCACAGTATGTTGGGACATCGTTAGCGGATGCGACCGACGCTCATTCCATAAAGAACTGTACACAAAGAAACATGTCGAGTAGTGAAAGTGAGGACGATTTTCTCGAATTAGCGGCGGCTGCTTTATGTTGTCCACCCAGAAAGAAAATAAAACGGAGCGTTTGGGTCCATGATATAAATAAGGAAAGAACAAAGTCTGGTGAATACCACACCTTGTATCCGCATTTATTAAAAAATGAACATCAGTATAAACTTTATTTGAGGATGAATGAAGAGCAATTTAATTTTTTGCTAAATCTAATCGAAAATGACATTGAAAAAGAATTAACACAGTTTCGTACTCCTATATCAGCAAAAGAGTTTGTAATCCTTTAGTTTAAAATTGTATAGTAACTCTCTGCTACGCACACATTCTATAATTTCTTCCTTCATAGCTAGTTACGTTCGTTTACGCACGTGCAAACGCTAGCGTATTCAGTCTCCTTCTGCCGCCTGACGCGTCCCGCACCCCGTGCATACTGTCCGCGGACGTTTTCGACTTACAAAAACATCCAGCGCGCCAGATTGCGTTCGGACGTCCGAACGCTCAAGGACAGCCCAAGGTCACGTCCGCGACTTACGTCTGATAGTCTGCACAGCACAGTGCACAATCATTATCTAGATACCTATAAGTCGCGACCGTAAGTCGCGTCCGTCAGCCGCGTCCGATAATATGTTTCCAGCTTTACCCCTGGTCCAACATGTGATTGATTTCTATATTCGGCCGGCCCAAATACGACCTTAAAAGTATTTATTAGAAGTGTTACAACAACTAACATATAACCCATGCCAACCACTTTAGTTTTCAGTCCACTCCCTAATTCGCAAATAAGCCCTATGTGGATGATTTATACCACTTACCAATCTGGCTGCTGACACTCACTCGGGCAAGTGTGACTTACGGCCTTACGGCGTAATGCTGATGACATCATTAAGCTGGAGTGTTGGAACGCGCTGTTATTTATGCAAGGATTTTGCTTATTTTCTATTCAAATTCTGTTGCATTTAACAATGCATGCAAATGAGGTTGCACCGCCCAGTAATATTCCATTTAACCAACAAGAAAATTATAGTAATTGATGGCAAAACCGACTACAGATGCCATGTTAATCAGCAGACCCAGTCAACCGTAAAAATAACTGCAGCATTTGTTTGAAAGGGCGTGGCTATCAAAAATATGTCGGGAAATCCTCAGTAAGTAACTTGTCTAACTGTCGAAAATGAAATTAATGCAATTAATGTAATTGTAATGAAATTAATGCGTAGTTTGCTATATTTAGCAGTGAATATTTTGATGTATAAGAGCCACAAAGAACGACAACACGACATAAGGTTACAGGTAAAAAAACCCTTAATAAGTATTTATAATTGCGATTTTAATTCATAGTTTCACTAATCAATCTAGTTTCGAGAGGGCCACTGCGATAACAAAAAAACAACGGCGTAGTTTAAGATTTGTAGTACCTTTTAAAATAACAGATTTTTATAAAAAGCGTTTTACAGTATTTGTACATTTAAATAACTCATCTATGTAGTTTATCTGAGCGACAGAGGCCTGAGCTAAGCCACACTCGAAAGTAATTACTACATCTTTACGACGCGATAACGACGAGCTTACCGCCGCAAATTAATAACACGAGAAAAGCCAGTACAACTAGGTGGATAGGTTTCTAGTAACTCTACTACAACTGGAATTTTCTACAACTGTATAAACCAGTTTTAATTTTACTAGAAATATTCTTGAACATGCCACGTTGGCTTCTATCGAGTTATTATGATAATGATGATCGATATAACATTTCGTACCATTCGCGCGTCGCATCGTTCAAAAAGGCCTGGCATAGATTTGAATGATGAGTTCCTGATCCTGGTCTAAGACCTAGACTAGTTATCTACACTAGATAACTCAAAAACTACTGGTCTGGTGTAAATGAAATTTTTATGAGACCACACGACAAGCCCCAGCTTTCAAATAAAAAAAGAATCATCAAAATCGGAATACCCAGTAGAGAGTAATGAGGTAACAAACATAAATACACATTATTAAGGATAATTCAAAAACTACTCGTCAGATGTTGTTCAAGTTTACATATGGGACCACCGACAAGTACTAGCTTTCAAATAATAAAATAACTTTTTACAAAAAATAACCGAATCCAAAATCGAGAAGTACGGACAACTCAAAAACTACTCATCAGATGTCGCTGAAAATTATATGTGACCACACGTCAAGTACTAGCTTTCGAATAAAAAAAGAATTATCAAAATCGAAGCATCCAGTGACAAGTTATGAGGTAACGACCATAAATTAAATACACATTATTAAGAGTAACTCAAAAACTACTCGTCTGACGGAATTGAAATTTTTACGGGACCTCACCTAAAGCCACAGCTTTCGATAAAAAAAGAATGATCAAAATCGGACCTCCAAATAGTAAAATATGAGGTAACATACATACAAAAAAATTATTGAGGATAATTCGGAAACTACTGGTCAGATGCCGTTCTAGTTTATATGAGACTACAATGCAAGTACCAGCTTTCAAATAAAAAAAGAATCATAAAAATCTAAACACTCAGTAAAAAGTTATTAGGAAAAAACGATAAACACACACAGCTAAACATCCTTACACATTATTCAAGTTAATTCAAAACTACTCGTCAGATGTCGCTCAAATTTATATGGGACCATACCAAGAGCACCAACTGTCAAGAAAATAAAGAATCATCAAAATCGGTTTACCCTACACGAAGTTATAGGGTCACAAACTTACCAACAAAGATAAAAAAAATAAAAAAAAGATCGGTGAACTATTTTTTTTTAACTTTTCTATTTGTGCATTTTGAAATACAGTCCAACAATTTTTATGAAAATTCATTCATAGTCCCTGGATTCCGAGGTTAAAAACTAACGGCACTCCACTATATGTGTTTTTTTAAAGCAATATTTGCAACGATCTACATAAAATATTACGTACGAAAATATACGCAACATATATTTTTTTCTTTCGTAAAAAGGGAAAATAAAAAAGAGACGACGAATCTTCGTCGTTCTTCTCTTTTACTTTAATAATATTCAATATCGCCTTTGCAAAACATAGATGCAAAATATTTGACGGTCGTAAAGGTACATATTTATTTATAAAAATACCAGCATAAAACGTAAACTAAATCATATAAGTTTGAGTTGAGTATGTACCTTAGGTATGTAAGTGCATACATAATTATGTACGTAAACCATGAGATTATAATAAGTATTTAACATTTTGTTTACTTTGTCCACTAGTCTGTAGTCCCGCTGTGACTTTAAAATAATAATTTTAATAACCTCGTTAACAGACTTCAAACATGTAAACACATACGATATAAAATTCCATAGTACTAGTCTATTTTAGAGGACTGTTAGTTCCTGTAAATGTAATAAAGAATTATGAAGTCATCGAATTTATAATTTTAGAAAATATAAAGAATCCATAGTGATTTTTTATTTGTAGGTGCATTTTATTTTATTTTGATTTTGACGACGATTTTAAATTTCTGGGGCCCAAGTCTGATAGTCTGCCAGCTAAAAAAAACAGCGTCTCATTGGTTCCGGCTCTCATACACTCTGGCGGTCTGGCCGAAACACGCAAACATTTGATGGCTCATTTAAGATGGTGGGTGTAGCAAGCCAAGTAGGATAAAAAGGCCCTAGCTATTTTATTACCATTGGTATTAAACTCGGTGATACAGTCCAGCGACCTCCAATGTACTCGTCGACATAAATTCGTTCAATGCCTAGTTGGGTACATCACGAACAGGGGAGGTTGATAGCAATTAAGATAGAAAGGTCATTGGATACACCCCAATTTTATAGCTATTTCTGCCTACATCAATGTCTCGAAGCAAGTTTCTTCAACTTTTCCACGCTACGATACAGGACCTAATGTAGGTTGTTTTTTCTTAATTCTTCCCTCTTAGCTCTGGGCAGGATCGGTCCAGCTTTGTTTCTGATGTAAATGGGCTCTGATGGGTTTCTATGTAGGTGGCTCGACACACATTTTACGAAATTAAAAAAGGGCATTTGTAGTTGAAAAAATGTGCATAATGTGCATATAAACCATATAAACCTATTTTATTTAATGAAGTGATCGCAGTGTCGTTTTACCGTAAGAAAATCTACGATCACACAATTTTATATTATATATATGAGTGTGTAGTGTGTAGGTCGGGATCAGGAAGTATAGAAATTCGATTACATAAATTACGTAGGTGTGTGTGTACCTAAGTACTAATTTGTCATTCATAATTTATTTAATTCAAAACATTCTCAAGTAATTATGATTTAAAATAGCTCGATACGGGCTTCTTTCCCTTATAACTCGAATCCCGAATAAGTGTTATCGTAAGATGTGACAAATTTTAAAATTTGTTAAAAAACGATTGGTCGGTATTCGTATGTTTATTGATCAATTTATCGTACGTAAATGTTATCTTGATCAATATAATTATAAGTAATATTCGGTTAATTAGAACCATATTTTTTGCCTACCTACATTATGTATGTAGGTAGGCACCTACCTACCTACAAAAGTACTTACCTACCTACCTAAGTACCTACAAAAAACATACAAAATGAAATTCCATAAACCAAGGACTTTAAACACACTTATATTATATAACAAAGATGTGATAAATATCAAAGTTTGACAATTAGGTATTAATTAATAAAATAATTATTATTTAATAAACTTAATTAAGGTACGAATAAGTTCAAAATTTTATTGACAAATTAGGAAGTTTGTTATGTATTAACTTTTTGTGAAATTATAATTTTACGTGTGCTTATTCAATAACTTTTTCGCTTTTAATTTCAAAGTTTTTAATAATATAATTTCAAAGCAGCGTGAGGCTGAGGCCGTGAGGTCGTCGTCAATAGAAGTCAAAGCAGAGTGTTATTATGTTACGATCTTACGGTAGTGTCGTAACCGGATTTATTACAAAGCATGCTCATCTCCTGGGAGCGAACCGGCTCTCGGTCTCCCTCCGTGCACCACCGGATTAAAAGACGTACTTCACAAAGCTAAAGCTATCGAGTCTTCCTCACCTCTATTACGATTCCTCGAGGGCGACGTCCCTCCAGCACGCCGGACGGAACGCTCTCAACATAAACAGAAACACAGCACCAAACGCAAAACGAGAACCGTTCCTTAAACTAACTCGAGAGCAAACGTTTACACCCCACTGACACTCGTTTCGAACACTGAAATCCAATTAGGTAGTTTGTTTAGTCACAATTCAATGTAAATCTGAAAAAAGCGCGCATGTCAGTTGAATATTGTCACAAATTCACGCGAATTGCATCACAACGTCTCGATAGGCTGCCCGCTCGATGACTGGCGAACGCGCACCGTTCACGTTGGTCGGGTTAACTTTGGTCGGTCGGCGGCTCGGCTAGATAGAGGCTAGCGTGGCTGGGGCGAGCCGCGGCGCGCAGAGGGCGGAAGTGTACTGCAGGCGCCTTTCCTCTCCGGCCGGATTATAGTCAGTTACACCCGGCAGCGCAGAAAATGAATGAAGGAGAGTTAATGGGTGACCCGTGTACCAAACATCTGAAATGGGATGCTGTTTGTTATTGATTTAGCGCTACTGTATGCCAGCTACTCATAAGCAATAATAAAACAGATTAGTGTTGATAAGCGGTAAAGGTACGTTTATCTTCAATCTTGAATCTGCATGCTCGTTTCCTCGTTTTATTAGGTACAGCTACAGCCTACCGTAGAAAATGAAGCACGTAGGTAGATATCTACTATTTAGAATGAATAAAACTTAAAGTTTTACAAATTGGTTGAAACCTTGAAACCAATCTCAAAAGTAGGAATAGGCGCAAAGTTGCCAGCCTCTCGGTGTTCTACAGGATACATTTTGGAGTGTGCGCAGGAATTACATAACTTAATTCCCCCATCACCCTTCCACCATCGGACGACGCGACGTACAGCGGGTTTGCATCCCTTTGTCGTCGACGTCCCTCCTGTGCGGACGTCACGTTTTGCGTCCTCATTTATTATACGCACGGCTAGAGACTGGAACAAATTGCCTGCGTCGGTGTTCCCGTCCGATTATGATTTAAGTGTCTTCAAGAAAAGAGTGAATAGGCTTCTAAGTTAGTGCGCTTTACCACCCATGACTACATTGCTGCTGTCCATCAGGTAGTAGGTGTAGTCAAGCATTAACTTATATAAAGTAAAAAAAAAAAACTTTATAACTACTAATCCTATTATTATTATTAATATTATAAATGTGAAAGTTTGTGTATTTGTTTGTTTGTTTGTTTGTTACTCCTTCACGCAAAAACTACTGAACCGATTTTCATGAAATTTGGCACACACATAGAGGGCAACTTAGATTAACATATAGGATATTTTTTATCCCAGAAATCCCGCGGGATCGGAATTTACGCGGGAAAACCTTCTTCACGTATGGGGTATAAATAGCTTTGTTACTCCTTCACGCAAAAACTACTGAACCGATTTTCATGAAATTTGGCACACACATAGAGGGCAACTTAGATTAACATATAGGATATTTTTTATCCCAGAAATCCCGCGGGATCGGAATTTACGCGGGAAAACCTTCTTCACGTATGGGGTATAAATAGCTTTGTTACTCCTTCACGCAAAAACTACTGAACCGATTTTCATGAAATTTGGCACACACATAGAGGGCAACTTAGATTAACATATAGGATATTTTTTATCCCAGAAATCCCGCGGGATCGGAATTTACGCGGGAAAACCTTCTTCGCGTATGGGGTATAAATAGCTTCTAAACAAACATTAATATAAAATTAACAAACATTAATATAAAACTAACAAGTCTGTCTTCCCGGAAATCCCGCGGGATCTGGAGTTACGCGGAATAAACTCCTGCGCGTACGAAGTAGCGGGCACACACAAAGAGGGCAACTTAGATTAACATATAGGATATTTTCAGAAATCCCGCGGGATCGGAATTTACGCGGGAAAACCTTCTTCGCGTATGGGGTATAAATAGCTTCTAAACAAACATTAATATAAAACTAACAAGTCTGTCTTCCTGGAAATCCCGCGGGATCTGGAGTTACGCGGAATAAACTCCTGCGCGTACGAAGTAGCGGGCACACACATATAGTATTATAAATGCGAAAGTCTGTCTGTGACGTTTTCACGACTAAACCACCAGTCCGATTTGGATGAAATTCGGAATGAAAATATTTGAAGACCCAGAGTCACACATAGGCTAATTTTTTTTTTAAATCAACCCCTAAAGGCTTGAAATAGGGGATGAAAGTTTGTATGAAAACAACGATTGTGATGAATTTTCCCAGGAAGATAGTTGATGACGTACTTTCTCCCCCACTTCCCCGGTTCGCGATATAAACGAATTCCACGCGGGCGAAGCCGCGGGCAAAAGCTAGTACTTACATAATTAGGGACATACATAATTTTCTGAAAGTGGTAAATGGTAAGTAAGAGCCTTAACTTCTCCCGGGGTAGTACCTACCACCCACCGCCAATCACCCTACTAAGTAGGTACTTACCATTACTATTATATTACTTATTGCTTTTTACAAAAAAAATAACCGACTTCAACCTCGACAATTAGAGATAACTCAAAAACTACTCGTGAGATTGCGCTCAGTTCTCGTCTCGTCACTACAATTTAATCAAGCCCAAACACTAGATAACTGCAGTACCGACCTAAACTAAATCGTTGAGGAGTTCCCTCGACTGTCTCTCGGCCTCATCAGATCGACTCCAGACCTTCATGAAATTGTGGCGCTTTAATATACTTACTTATGAAAACATTAACAAACTCACTAGTCGCCCATACAATTTTTGAAAGTTCCTCTCGATTTCTCTGAGATGCCATCATCAGATCCATGCATCTTTATCAGTACCACACTGTGAGAATCTACTTTCCAACAAAAGAAGAATCATCAAAATCGGCCCATAAACGACGAAAAAATCGCGAACAAACATAAAAAACATAAATACGGTCGAATTGAGAACCTCCCTTTTCTTTTAAGTCGGTTAAAAAATCAAATTAAATCATTTATAAAAAATGGAATACGAGAATATGGCATCATACATAAAAGCATTCCCTTATAAATCATTATTATTATTAAGTATCTAATTTATTAGATCAAGCTTTTAAATCATTACGATATCTACGATATGCCGACGATATAGTCATTCTGCCGAGTTCCATGGAAGAACTTGGTACTATGCTCGGGGACCTGAACAGCGCCTCACAACGGGTAGGTCTTAAGATGAACATGGACAAGACGAAAATCATGTCGAATGTCCATGTCACACCTGTACCAGTTGTTGTTGATGGCGCTGCTCTCGAAGTTGTTGACGAGTACATTTACCTGGGACACGTGATCCAAATGGGTAAGTCCATCCAACCAAACCAACCATCCAACTCAGATGGGCTGCGTTCGGGAAACTGCGTCATATCTTGTCGTCCAAAATACCTCAGTGCCTGAAGTCGAAGGTGTTCGAGCAGTGTGTGTTGCCAGTGATGACATACGGCTCCGAGACGTGGTGCTTCACTATTGGCCTGATGCATAAGCTCAGAGTCGCTCAGCGGGCAATGGAGAGGGCTATGCTCGGTATTTCTCTGCGTGATCGAATCAGAAATGATGAGATCCGTAGACGAACACGGGTAACCGACATAGCCCAGAGAATTAGTCGGCTGAAGTGGCAATGGGCTGGCCATATAGTTCGTAGGACTGACGACCGTTGGGGAAGAAAGGTCCTCGAATGGAGACCGCGTCTTGGAAAAAGAAGTGTAGGGCGCCCTCCGACCAGGTGGACTGACGACCTAAAGAAGACGGCGGGCATCCGCTGGATTCAAAGGGCTCAGGATCGGGTGGAGTGGCGTCAGTTAGGAGACGTAGGTCCAGCAGTGGATATCGAAAGGCTGATGGATGGATGGATGGATTTAAATCATTAAACAATAAACATCTATCGCTTTTTTTAATATGTTACCATTTCAAGGCGTGGTCAGCATATTGAAAAGCTCTTCATTCGATAGTCGCACAATTCTTTTTTTTTTTGGATGAAAATCATGTGTGTCAAGTTGTTAACATACTAACAAGTGTTAACATACTAACAAATGAAATGTAATAAAATAATTTACGGAAACATCATTTGCATTATCCACGTCAATCGAATGAAATATGTAGCAAAATTAAGTCGAACAGAATAGCGATGGTACCACCCACAATCGTGGTGATTGGATGACTGATTGTGGCTATGATGTGACGAGGTTCAGATATATTGATAAACTTATGGTTAGCAATTAGCTTTCACGATTGTCCATGGGCATTAGCAACATCGCTTATTCATAATCGATGCTTTTCCAAACAAGATAGTAGGAAAAATAATCAAAGATAAGTATTCTTCGCTTTCAAGCTCACACCCAAAACCAAAACACGACAAAGTTGTTTGACCGTTTACTCAAGGAAAGGGGCGGTAGGACTTCAGCCCCACCGACAAGCAATATGTAATTACATAAAATACATTTCTCAGGGGTGATAAATTTCGATGGTGGACAGGCAAGAGTGTCAGAAGATAAACGCAGGGTTTTACCATGCTGGTCGCAACACAGAATAGGTAGATTCACAGCATTTTGACGCGATCTGATGTGATGCAAATTACTCTATTAAATTTCTTTAAACATATTCGCTCAAATTAAAACAAATCATGTTCTTTATCAGAATCAAGATATTCCTTATCAATTCGCAGAGAACAAAGCAGTTCAATGAATCCCTGAATACTCGTACATTCAATTGAACCTGCGGTTTGTGCAGACTCAGTGCAGCGTGCAATGTAAATCAAATAAATAAGACTGCATCTGCTAATCTGCCGATTGACAGTAACCAGTGAGTTGGACGCAAATAACCACCACCGACGTCAGTGCTGACCGGACGATGACCTCTTTATTGTCTAAACTAAAGAATAGCACGAATAAGTTAGGCTATACTTGTGTTTTGTTGAAATCAGCTAAATTTCGACATTTGATTTTGTTTATAATATAAAAGATGGTTTTGATTTATTATTATTCTTAGGATTAGAGTGGGTTTAAATTTAAAGGAACAAGCATTTTCCGCCAGCCAACCTTTAGGAAAACATATATGTGAAAAGCGGAAAAGAGAGGTGTTTAACCAATAGAATCAATTCAAATGTTATGGGGTAGAAAATTATAAGAGGAAGTAAAAAAAATATGATATTAGGAAATTTTCTCGCCTGAACGACAAAACGCCTTTAAGAATGGTATAAACTAAAGATTACATTATTATGTACTCAATTTATTCACAAAATACTCAAATTCTCAAGTAATTTTGACGTTGAGTTTAAGTCTTAAGTGTTTGCATGAATTTTCGGACTGGCAAAAGCTTTTATTGTTGTTGTAAAGGCGTTGAAAATTAGCATTTCTTAGCTATAGCTTTTATAGCTTTTATTTTAAGCTTGTGATTACATAATAAATGCACTAAGCTTAGAATAGAATTTACTGCTAAACAGTAAATTTAAAACGCTAAACATTTCAGTATTCCATTTGGACATAGTAAAAGAGGCTGCAGCCACGACACCGTTGACAAACAAGACTAACGAACCAACAACCCTATCTAGCCTTTTACCACCGAACACACATTTACTGGGACTTCGTTCACAGTACATTCATTGCTTTGCGGTTTCATGTTATCCAACGGAAATTGTATTCACAGCATTAATTAGCTCGGAGGCCAGCGAATTTTAAATTATGATCTGGTGATCGTCTCGCGTTTTGAAAAAACTTGATTCATAAATTTCTCCTGGAATCTTGGATGAAGTCCAGACCTTCAGCCGATTTGGAGCTAAATCCAGCTTGATGTTTATTTTGTAGCCTAGCAAATATGTTATGATGACAAAATGATCGTTTGGGTGAAATTCACGCATGGATCGAGTAATATCATAGGTAGGTACGTCTACCTACTATTAACTCTGATACTTTTATTTTTCACGTGTGTTGCCGACAAGGTTGGCATGTGGACACGGCTGTCCTAGGAAATACTTGATAGGAACTATAATATTAATTTCAAATATGTGCTCAGGATCTTAATTGAAATCTGAATAAGTGCATTTCTGGCTCTACGTCATAAACGTCACGACCGAGTCGAAAATGAATTTATGAGAGTGATCTGTCACCGATGTCTCATTACCTCTGCAGTGTTCACGTAGGAAAGATTGGTTCAGTTCAAGAAGATACAACCCAAACCCAAACTCACTATGCCTCAGCTCGCATCTTAGACCAGGCCTACTTAAAATACAGTCCACATTCCCTTTTATCCCGCGCACATTTTAGGCTGATGTGTAATAAATGATATTACCGTATTCTATACGAGAAGAAAACTCAGTTATAAATAGGAAACAAGTAGTAAAGGGCTTGGGGCTTGTACAACTTTTGTGGCGAACAAAAGTTTTTACATTAAGAGAGCATTTTCTTAAAGAGTAATCGTGTTCAATCAGTGGGAAGACAGAAACTATTTACCTATGTTTCTTTTTGGCAGTTCATGTAGGTACATTACTTTTATATACATGTACAAGAAATACATAAGCTTTATATTAAGTATTTTACATTTTACTAGCTGTATACAGCGCTTATGAGGTAACTGAATGAGTGACCGCTAATGGCAAAACTTCCTGAATGTTTCCGTGTTTTAGCGGGCGCGTTAGTCCTCGTTTCATGTTATTATAGTAGGATGACAGTCGTTAAGCCATCTTCTAACTTCCTAGACATGGTTTGGTCTCTAACCACTCCACCGTCACCGGTCCACTCACACTAGAACAGTGTGGGTGGAGTATGAACTAGGCCCTCTCAGTTACGAGGAGAAAGTCCAAAATACGTACCTCTCGCTATAAGAAAATAAGAAATAGATCCCTATTTGTTTATTTTTTCTTTTTTGTATCATTCTGAAATTACTAATAATACCTGTTTTCAAAAGTTAACCGCAAAAACACAATATGTGAGGTAGTATCTTGTTAGATATAGCCTTCGGATGAATCACGTTGTGCAGTCGGGTTAGTTAGGTACTCGCCTCATGCGCCATACATGCAATTGCAGTTTGCAGTGTCTCGAAGGAGCCTGTACGCGTTGGACCTGCGTCCTGACGCAAGCCACTTAGGGACAGATAGAACTTACATCTAGGACCCCTAACACGCCAAGATTAGAGGTACAAAACCATACCGTAGTAAAGTTAAGTCTACAACTTTCATAGTAAAGTCACTTGTGAGGAGTATGTATAAATGAGTAAAGTGTAAACGGTTTATTCGATAACAACTTCCAGTGAACAGACAACTACCACAAACTTACATATTCGTAGATAACAACTATTTGTACGACAATGTCGACTATCAATTTGTCTGGGTAAGGCACTATTCCCAAAATGATCATCTTTAAAAGTAGAAACATCAAACAATATACTCAGTGTTTGTAATTGTTTGGTCTATGTAATTTACTTAGGTACTAGAATTACTAAGAACCAGAAATTAACATTATGGTTAGATGTAGGTATACATTTTCTTGAACAATGAATAAACTCATTGAAATCCTAACAAATGCCTGCAATATAGTCGGAGTGATTTTATTATTCAATTAGGAGTATTCTAAAGCTCTTAGCTTAGGTATTAATGTGATGAGCGGAGCTTCGACAGACTTACTATCTTGCAATGGAACCGGTCAAATCAGAAAAAAGGTATGGATTGAGTGTCCATTCTGACAACTCACTAGCAATGTAACTCAAAAAATAATATTGTCGCCAAATGGGCAATTACAATTATTATATCTTATCATTTAACTTTTTTATAATTAGTAGGTAATTCAATAGTCACCTAACAGATTAGCTAACCCTGTATTAACCGGAAAAAAATCCGATCCGAATTTTGCTCTTGGTCCGTCAGAGCAAGGTAGCCTTCAGAAGCAAGGTAGCAGTGCTACAGCTCGTTTGCTATCATACATATAATAAATCAATAAAAAACAGAATTTAAATAATATACTGAGAATACCTATATGCTATCATATATAACCGTATCGTAAGACGTTAGTTTTAAAAAGCAAAGAAAAATATTTTTAATTTATGCGCTATTTTAAAATTGTAACACTTTGAGATCGATCAGTGCGTGTCGTCCGCCCCGCGTACCACACACACACTCCCTTTATCATATCGAAGGCCATTACTACCGCTATCGATTATAATGAATGAAAACTTGACACTGAGCAGATGCTTGTAATGAGCGATGCTCAACGTCAAATGAACAACAATATGATAACATTTATATGATATACGACCGCGACGTCCACGATTAGGTATAGCTTCTAGCTTCCATACAAAGCTGCAACATTATTGTATTTGGCTTCCTAGTGTCACCAACCAGCCAGCCTGACAATTCACCCCTATTGAACAATAAAACTCATATAAATCATAAAAATCGTTAGTACCCGTTACGATAAAAATGTCTACACAATAATATTATGTCTACATTTTTTTACCGATTACACGCATATCTCACTTGGATTCCCGTGGTGCGAATGGCAAGGACAACACAAACATGACATGGCTAACACCCACGATGTGATAATAAATATTTTTTCATGTAAATGTGTGCCTGAACTGAAATTCGAACCCAAAGCTTTTGGATCAGGCAGGGTCATCAACAAGGTAAGGCGTCGAATTTGGAGAATTAGAATTTTAACCGGAAAGCTAAATTTTAACCCCACTTTATTAAATTTAAACCCTCTTAAACTTCAAACCTTTGAGTTGTGTGCATCATCGCTGAGCCATCCCATTCGAAGCTGTACAGATATGACTCACAAAGTTGCAGTTAAACCCGCCAAAAATAATTGGGGTATGAATTTTTCATGTAGATTCAAAATTCTAGGAGATTCAGAAAAAAACCACTAGGATATTATGCTGCTTGGATACATACCTACATTATCTATGTATCGTACGTATGGTCCTAACACTAGATAGTCCGGTGTAATGGGCATACCGCTTAAAAGATTTTTTATCGGAGATCAACCCATTTTGCCTCGTTCTACTTCACTGCCGCTGCAGTACTAAATAATGGGGAACTAAACTTTACTAGCCCAAAATGTATGCCTTATCTCGTTACGCCCGAGGTGCCATCTCAGCTGCATACAGATTGCTACCATTAGCTTAGAATGCATTACGACACCTCAAATATGAAGACACAGCCTGTTTGCTGGCACATTTTACAGACTCCAAACTGCAACACGTACTTATGTCATAAATACTTGGGATTCCGTTTACATACATGTTCAATGTTCATATTGTTTTTAATAATCATAACATCACATATTTTCAGGACATTTGCCGGGTAATTTCAGGATTATATACCTACTGATGCTATATTCACAGCTTAACTACGTAGGTATAAAGGCATGTGAGAGAAATTCTTGTACGAAAACATCATAAATAGGTAGCCCAACATAAATAATACCCAAAAATGTTTTTTTAATTAACCGATTCAAATAAAACAAATATCATAATCAAATCAAAACAATATTTCCTTAAAAGTATTCGTAAAAAGGTCATCTAAACCATATAATTTATTGAAAAGAAATATAATTAAGAGATAAAAAAACAAAAGCACTTAACGCAAATCGCGTTAGAAAGAAATTAATACAATTACAAGACAAAGAGCTCTTCCATTTGAGTTATTTGCGCCAATAAGAGCCATTTCATGTAATCGCTTGTACCAAAAGTACAAACAACGGTAACGAATTTCTGCAAGAAACGAGAAATAAATTGAGCAAAAATAATCATATGAAATCAAGATTACAAGATGGTGCTACAGAGTACATTGTAGAACATTTACTACCTACGTTATAAAAATTACACTTTAATTAGATACAGACCTACAGCAATACCACCAACAAAAACAACCTTCCAACATAGTCATCTTTTCCTAGAAAATCCTAGCCTATTTTATTCTTTTAGTGAAAATTAAACATGTCTTCTTCCCTTGATTGGAGGGAAGTAACTTATATATTTAACATATTAATAATATCTTTAAAAATAATACGTCGCGTTGGGGGACCGCTCCTAACTATTCATTATCTACGATTTTTTTTCATAAGTATCACATGCCCACCTACTTAGTCTTTTACCCAAGACTTACCATTTATCAATATTTTTTTTGTGTTAAAGTTAGAAGTAAATGGAGCGGTCCCCCAACGCGACGTATTATTTTTAAAGATATTATTTTATACTTTTTAAATGTTTGTGTCGGGGGTTTTTTTAATTTTTAATTTAATTTTTATTTTATACTTTTTATAGGTAAGAATATTCTCGATTAAGTCATAAATATTCTCTTACTGTGCCCTTTCATTTGAGACCCCACACGAGTATATTTGCATACATTCCGCTATTCTTCCCCTCTTTTACCCCCCACAACTTTTAAACGGCTCAACCGATTTTCATCAAACATATTTTAAAAAATGCGCCCGTAAGTTCCCTTTAATACAAAAAAAACTAAATTGAAATCACTTCATTCGTTCGGGAGCTATGATGCCACAAAGAGACAGAGTGAAAATTCTTCTCCCCTTTCAACCCCAACAACTTTTGAACGGTTCAACCGATTTTCATCAAACATATCTAAAAACACGCGCCCGTAAGTCCCCTTTAATACAAAAAAATCTAAATTAAAATCGCTTCATCCGTTCGGGCGCTATGATGCCACAGACAGACAGACAGACACACACACACACAGACACGTCAAACTTATAACACCCCTCTTTTTGCGTCGGGGGTTAAAAATACCGTCTCAACTCACGCAAACTTTCTTCGGTATTGTACCTGTGTCAACAATTTTGCTTGGTTTTTATCGGGATATCTAAAGTCTAAAGCTACTGATACAATACAAAAGCATTTTTAGTTTGTCGTAACGAGGGTGAACCTACGCAAACGCGAAACTTTGAAATTCTTTTCATTTTTTTTTCTTTTAAAATCTACTTCCTCAAAATGTACTTAAAAATTCTACTGGAAGACTTTTTGCCGTAGTAGCATTCATATAGGTAGATAGTATCTACTAGATACTTCATAACAGATAAAGACCTAATGATAATTTAAAACTAGGTACATAAAAGTTTGGAACTTAATCAAGCTGACATTTCCACATAAATGTGCTAACTATAGTCGGCACAATCATAAGATTCCGATATGACGTCTGTCATGTATGAACACAAACTAACCTTGTATGGACGTCTTCAATTTACTTATTACGGAAATATATCTTTTTAATTTGAACCGCTGGTAATGATACTATGAAGTGAAGATATTTCGTAGTGAATGATAGGTCACTTTGGTTAAATTATGCAATGCACTATTTACTGTGCATATACAGTACACAGTTTATATTTATTATCAACTAGCTTTTGCCCGCGGCTTCGCCCGCGTGGAATTCGTTTATATCGCGAACCGGGGAAGTGGGGGAGAAAGTACGTCATCAACTATCTTCCTGGGAAAATTCATCAAAATCGTTGTTTTCATACAAACTTTCATGACATGTGACTCTGGGTCTTCAAATATTTTCATTCCGAATTTCATCCAAATCGGACTGGTGGTTTAGTCGTGAAAACGTCACAGACAGACTTTCGCATTTATAATACTATGTGTGTGCCCGCTACTTCGTACGCGCAGGAGTTTATTCCGCGTAACTCCAGATCCCGCGGGATTTCCAGGAAGACAGACTTGTTAGTTTTATATTAATGTTTGTTTAGAAGCTATTTATACCCCATACGCGAAGAAGGTTTTCCCGCGTAAATTCCGATCCCGCGGGATTTCTGAAAATATCCTATATGTTAATCTAAGTTGCCCTCTTTGTGTGTGCCCGCTACTTCGTACGCGCAGGAGTTTATTCCGCGTAACTCCAGATCCCGCGGGATTTCCGGGAAGACAGACTTGTTAGTTTTATATTAATGTTTGTTAGTTTTATATTAATGTTTGTTTAGAAGCTATTTATACCCCATACGTGAAGAAGGTTTTCCCGCGTAAATTCCGATCCCGCGGGATTTCTGGGATAAAAAATATCCTATATGTTAATCTAAGTTGCCCTCTATGTGTGTGCCAAATTTCATGAAAATCGGTTCAGTAGTTTTTGCGTGAAGGAGTAACAAACAAACAAACAAACAAATACACAAACTTTCACATTTATAATATTAATAGGATGCAGCTTTATAAGTAGGTACATAATATACTTGTGAATCCACCTCCTCTTCACTTTGGAAAATTGTTTTTATGTTTACAGATAATAAACACTTCTTCCCATTTTTGCAACATATTTATTTTATTGGTACATCGCTTCTATTGCTCGTAGCATGATGTTATAAAATTGCCCGCAGTTTGTTAAATATTTTAATTAGGCATTAGTCCGTAATATTAAACGCAAGTAACTAGCGGGTTAAACGAATTGGAGTAATATTGTTTACTTACTACGAGTATTTAGATAGGTACTTACTTACTTATACGTACTTACATAGGTAAATACTAGAAATTCTGGCGAAATAACCATCCCTGCTTGTTTTTTATTTGTGTTATTTATAAATTGTTTAAATAATTTTATTTTCAACACACTTGCTCGTAAAGTTGCTATTTTTTCTTTAGTCTTACGCCCGGAATGCGGTTTATTACACAGTAGTGCGTTTTACTTTTCATTGCCGCACTAGTGTTTTTCTTATTCCACTTTTTTTTAATATCCGTAAAGAGGTTGTTACCAAAAGATTTATTATTTTGTAAATAAATAAACTTGTTGTACTTAGTCAAAATCTGATAAGATAAGATTATACTTCATCTAATTATCTATTAAAGCATTTAAAAAATACAATATTTTAAATCATTAATTACCGTAAATTCCTATTAGAAATACATAATTATTTAGTTTAATATATTGTGGCTGAATAGCGGTGCTCTTTGCCTCTGGACTTAACCTGCGCGCCTGCGCGCGCATAGTTATTCAACCAAAGATACGGCGCGCGAAAAAATAAAATAAACCTCGGCGCCATTTTGTGCAAACATTTGTTCGTTTATAATTTGCTGATTTGTGACGTGACGTGACGTGTGTGTGTTTTTTTCCTCGCAAGTGTGTTGAAAAACGTCGTATGATACGCGTGCGCTTTGTTCACTACAGTCTTGGCTCTATTACAGCCCTCGCCTAGCGGCTCGGGCTGTGCAATACCGCCTCGACTGTAATGACCAACTTCGCGCACTTATATCATAATGTACTATTTATTTTAATCAGTTTACATCATAAATTGTGTAAAATTGAACAAATATTTAAGACGTCACTACAATGTTTTATAAGGAGGCTGGATTTATAGTTATGTGACCTCTTGAAACAATTTATGAATCGACCATAATCGATACATTACTATAATCGAAAGTGTGTGCTACCATGTCACACCCAAAATACAAATAGTTATAGATTCCTTAATATGTCTAAAGCATTGCGATTTTTCGTAGCTATTATAAATTCCCGATACATACGTTTTTAAGACTTTTTCACTCAAATCGGATAATTATTAACCGTTTAATAGTTTCTACGTTTTCACTAGATTAATGAATTTTCCATTTTAATAACTAATATAATTTCCTCACCTTAACTTACTAGTCAAATTGTCTTATTATCCCTTTCGGTGTTAATCTCAACGCTACATCTGTTTTTACCTGATTTTAAGAAAACAATCAGAGATCGGTTTATAAATTATCGTTCCGAACTTAATTAACGAAACGATTAGAAAGTCTTATTACCTAAAATCGGTTAAATTTATAAATCGTTTTATTTAATGCATCGATTTTTGTTGTACTTCACTATTGTCACTGTGATGACAGCCTTCATATCGGAATCTTATGATTGTGCCGACTATAGGACAGAACAAATTAGAGCGATGAACGTAGTACCTATCCCAGTTGCAATATATGCTATGATATAAAATACACAGTAATTCCATAATTAATATATTTACTATCATACGAGTTAGGAATACGTAAGCATTGTGGACGATCTTTACTTTAGCCAGATGAGTATGTGTTTATGTGCTTGTTCATACTGAACACGCGGGCGCGGTGGAGGGCGAGGGCGCGGTGGACGTGGCGAGCTCGTGTTCACATTGACCGCCAGGCGTTTTGCGCGAGAGTTCAGTTGCGTCGCTACTGAATCGCGCGCTCCGCCGCTAGTTCAGTGTGAACACACACAAACATCTCATGCGTTTGAAATGCCGCGAGCGCGCCGCGCGCGTCGTCGCGAGCTTGCCCGCTACTTAGACCGCACGTGCGATTCCAGTGTGAACATTATTACATGAACATTATTACGCCATGTGTTTGATATTTCGTGACCGCGCCCGCCACCGCGCCCGCGAGTCAGTATGAATGAGCACTACCTATGCCTTGATAACATGATTACGAAATCCAAATTTGAGCATCACAAATAGCCTTAGCCATCAGACACCTTGAATAACCAATTCGATTTTGAAATCGACTAGTCCCGTGACTCTATGTATATGCCATCAGCATCACAGATTATAAATGACATTGAGACGACGCGAATGCTAACACTCCAATAACCAGTTCATTGAATGGCATTGGGACGTTCTAGAAAGACTTCCTGACTTCAACATCCTTTTTCCCTCTAGCTAATTTCCTTGTGTGAATGTGTTCACGAAGTTAAATACTAAATACGTCGGCTTAACCATTGTCCTGTTTGTCAATTGTCAACGCTGCGAAGAATTCACAATGAGGATTGGATTGCTACTTAAGTTATCATGCATTACCAGCGTTACGCAATAGGTAAGTAACTTAGTTGAATTTATCTCCTCGATTACGGAAAGAAGGCCACATTTTACCTAGTGGTAGACTTAGCCTGAAAGTCGATAATAAGATAAGTAATATTTTTAACATTAAGCCTGCCTGGACCGTTTACTGTCGGGACAATTTGTGGGCCTACTCAATGCAGCACATCATCAAAGGAGACCAGCAACTTTCTTAAGGACCTTGGGCCTGGAATATGAACTTGCATGAGACCTCGCTTTTTAGATCGAGGGCATTGTGCATATTCCGTTTTTGCGGAAAATGATGGGAATAATGAAATTATAGTCATCTTACGCACCGCGCACACATAGTGTAATCTACTTTAGTCGTTTAATATTTTAATGATATGATGTAACTAGATTTTTAAATATGAAATGGATGTAGGTATTAAAATATGCAAGATTATTTAAGGGTATTGAACAAGCTGTTAGCTCCATTCCCAAATCTAATGTTCTCCTTTACATCACACTTTAATAAAAGAAAAGGCTGTACCTTCCTGATTTGAAAATTCAAGGTCGTATTCATTATAGGATCTTGATGGCAATGGTTTTAAATTGCTACAAATTATATGAGTAAGTTTAGCTAAGAAAAATATATTTAATTTAAATCCCTATATACGCACTAAAACTTAGCAGGTAACTAGTTAATACGACGGCAACTGATACCGGTGAAATAGGCGTAACCCACATTCGGAACGGATCCCGAAGCGAGAATCCTCGCGGCGGTAACTGCATTCATTACCGGCGGCACAGCGTGCACCAGCACCGCTATCGACCTTTGGCTCTATTTTTGGCGTTTGGAGACAGTTTTGTGCGACATTCATATTTATTATTTTTTAATCATTCGTCTACTACGACAAGCGGTCACAACAGTATAACCATTCGACTAGCCAGGCGAACGATTACGCTCGAAACGACACTTTTTCTATAGGAGTTTGAACAGAGGGAAAATGTAGAGACGTTGTAAGTTCAAAATAGTTCAATTTATATTGATCAAGTGACACTACGGAGACGAATAGTTCTAAAATGCACAAAAACGGCGTCATGCGACTGAAGGCGTGTACGACATCAAATGCTAGTCGCCAGACGCCATTTCAAAAATAGAACCTCTGGGCGGATTTCCGCGGAGCTGCGGCTGCTACTCCAAACCACCGCCCCCACCCCTGACACCGCACGAAAAAGGATTCGCTGCAACTCGGTCACCGTTTTAATTGTTAAATGGAATTTACATTTTCAATTCCGGTTTAAAGATATGGTATTTGGGATGAAACCGACATTAATGATTTACCTACTTCTATTAACTAGATAACTATTAAGTAGGTACTTCTTTTGAAAATAAAACTACACTGAATACATATTTTTTCTTTTACGAAAGTGTAGGTTTATTATATGAATATAATTTTGCAATGTTACTTACGACATTTAAACATTTTTATTATTAGTTTTGTTTTAACAATGAAATAAAATGATAGTACGTACCGTAAATCCCTGCGGTATACATCAGGCAGGGCGGTGGAGACAAAAGCGTTAATATTCATTTGACCTTTCCACGTTGTGCAGCAGTTTGTGCGATGGAATTTTAGATATATTTACGATATATCACAGTAAAGTATTATCAGGTAGCCCATAAATAAGTATTATTTTCACGTTGTACCCCTTATCCGACTCGATTATACAAACATTTTAGTCGGTAAAGTTCCATTACTCAGC
Source organism: Hesperia comma (assembly GCA_905404135.1). Classification (NCBI taxonomy): domain Eukaryota; kingdom Metazoa; phylum Arthropoda; class Insecta; order Lepidoptera; family Hesperiidae; genus Hesperia; species Hesperia comma. Next base: position 7,887,596 of record FR990018.1, read on the forward strand.
AATTCAATGTAAAACTGTTCAATATTAACATTTTCCTTTTGTGCCTTATCTCGAGTTGACAAAATGTCGAATTACACCGGAATTGAAAGTCTGCACCTTTGTTTTAAATACCAATGCTCCAAAAATGGATTTTGACTTGCATTTCCAAGTTCGCTCCTTTCCATTCCCTTTGTTCTGCTCACTAATATCTTATTCACTGGGTTAATAAATTTGCAAGGTTTTGGTGATTTAAGTTTATAATGTGGGTCGTACCTATAACTTTAAGTGCTTCTTCTTGACCATTAATGCGTCACCCATGCTTTTTAACCCCAAGAGTAAAAAGAGGGGTGTTATAAGTTTGACCTGTCTGTCTGTGTGTCTGTCTACTTTGAAACTGACTAAATAGAGATTTTGTCAAATACGTTGTTTTTGTCTGAGGATGTCAATCCAAGTCGGTGCATTAGTCCCGCTTTGTACAAGGATAGTAGGCAGGATGTGCGATGAAAAAAAAGGTCGCCATCACGTTCAAATTCATGTGTTATTTGCTTTTTCTACTCAAATGAAGAAAGAATCACAAAATTTCTTTCCTGTGATTCAAGTTAAGAACGGATTAGTTGTAGAACAACGAAATATAATCTGTATGCAATTATTTTGATGACTCACAGATCTATCTGCTAAGTAGAGAAAACTACAAGACACAAATTTGTCTTAGAAGAATCACCCACTAATTAAATTAAAAAATATATACTCGTGGTTCTTAATTTTATCTTCAAAAGACAGCGAAATACTAACTTTACTGGAATTATCTACTGGGAAGCTTGTGGCTTTGTGTCTTTCACACATATGGCAACATGAAGATAAGTACATGAATGTGATTGTTCATAAATAAACCTAATTGATTGTGCTCTGTTCAGCAGTCTCCGAGGGCCGACAATACAACTTTCGTAACTCCCCGACGAGCACAACCGGAGCGTATCGCAGGTTCATTAATATCACCCCGGCCTCTGGAGACCATTAATGTAATGATGTTTAAACAGAACTGACGCCAATACGATTGTATTTAAATAGGGATATTTTAAGTTCTCGCTAAGAAAATAGTAAATTTTTAAAATTATTGGAAGTTTTGGTTTCACTCCGATTTCCGAAAATAGAGTTTTCTTCAGATCTCCGCGTTTTGAGATTCTAGCGAGCTATCCCCGCGATGGTGCCTGTAGGTTTATGTATGTGTGTGAGTGTGTGTGTAAACCTCACATTTTTTCGAACGACTTAACGTAATTGACGGCATTCCAAAGTGTTCTAATGAACTTAGATTACCCAAAAATTCGAACCGATCGAAAGAACTTGTTAAAACGACGTTTCTTGCGAATACTTTCATCAGTTCCTTAATGTACCCTAATCAGCACTTCCACTTAAGAAACTGCGTCGAACGCCGCAAAGCGCTTTAAAATCGGTTGATTCTTTCGGGAGATATCATTTTTTCAATGTAACTTCGAGAATTCATGACATATCAGTTTAGCGGGAAGTTTGTAGGATGAAGATTACAAGATTAAGCGATTTTTTTTGTTCTTTCTTTACGATCTACAATGATTACGGTCTACCTACAGTTTCACCAAATGGTAAGTAGGATGAATGATCTAATGACATACTTAACTCTGGATATAGGTAGGTATACCTACCTACAACGTGGTTACCCCCATACAACAATAATTTTAATTTTATGTACCTAATGATTTACCCAAGCCACCAAAAAATTTTTCAATCAAATACCTCCTTTACTTTAGCCACAGCAATTTTTTTTCAATATTCAAAATTTCAACACGCTGTATCTATTATTATTGTAATAGCAGAAGATTGTTGCCGCTCTTGTCAAAAGTGAGTTACTGACGTTTAGATAGGTTCTATTTTTTCCTGTATTTTGTGCTATTTAGTTTGTTTGAAAAAAACATGTTTGTAAGTAAGATGTTAGGTGTTTTTTACTAAATGTAATATGTTCCTTGCATGAACCAGGGCTCGTGGTTTCATTTATTGTTGTATGGTGGATCCACGTTGTATATTTCATGTTGTTTTGATTTCTAAACTTTAATGAAACGTAACATATTTGCGGCAAAAGTCGAACTTATAAGTAGATTAATAACCATGGAAATTGAACATTGTTTCACAGACCCAAACCAATGCCCCGTTTGATAAGCTTATCGTGTTCCGTCTCTTTTGGATTGTCTATACGGTGATAACACAAAGACAATAGGCATATTAATACATTATTATACTTACCTAAGTTGAAATTTTAATATTGTTGTTAATAAGCAAATAATGGTTAGGTATTATCGTAATATCTGTGTGACTTCAAATATAAAAGCGAAAGGTCACTCACTCATCACGAAATCTGACAGGGAGGTACTTTATAGTTAGTAGATGTCCACTAAGAATTGATTTTTGTCATATTCCACCACTAAAGAAATAAAATAGGGGTTTGAGAATTTCAAAATCAGTCAAAAGTGTCTACGCAAGCTTAGCCACGGGCATTAGCTAATAAGAATTTACTCGTACAATTATAATCTCAACCATTTACATCTTCAAAAAAGCAATGAGTTCCTATTCGTCTTTTAAAAATCATAATAAAACTTGCACATCCAGATTTTCAAACTTCCAAAGTCCAACGAACCCTCTTTGCAAATATCTGAAGATTTATGTTATGAATTATGAATGTAAACATTGATTTCCAAGACACAGTTATGTTTACAACAAATTGTAAGGTGGAACAATATGACCTTAGGTGATCCTGCTAACAATGGCGTGCTGACAGCGGCGGATATTTAGCGCGTGACGCATTTCCATTAATGTTATCCGAGTCCCGGGAAACAATGAAGATTATGACGGTACACAAAACCAACATTGTGCTATGGAAAATCCTTGCAGCGTTTCGGTTCTCATTTGGGACAAAATTCTTTGGTCTCCACCTAAAAGGTCTTAAGATAATTTTTATAATAAATAAGTAATGTTTTGGTCTCGAGACCAATTTTTCTGAAGTTATTTACAATTTCACACTAAACCCGCCCTCACTTCGCTTCGGGAAAACATCCACAGCCACATTCGGTAATTGTTAGGCGTATTCTTTAAACTAATCTTACTTTTGATTTATTGGTATTGTTAATATCTCGTACGTAGTTAGGTATATGTAAATCATCATTACAAACTGATAAAGACTGCCAGAGTCTATTTTTCGATCCAACCAACTGCTTATATCCAATACATATCTACCTACTTACTTGGATACTATCACGTTTCCAGCTGTAAAAAAGTAAAAGTAAATTACTTATGCCTACTTTATATATTTTAGTATAAATCTACAGAATACATTTCTGTAAGTTGTCGACGACAATTCGCGCTGAAATTTACGACTGGAGGAAAAGTTTTGTTTTTATCTCGACATTTTGATTACAATTGCAGTTTTTGCGTGACTGCCGGAATAAAATATTTACCTACTTATATGTATAGATGTGGATAGTTTGGAATAAGTAATAGTAATATTTGATATAGAATTAATCTAATATTCTTTTCACATCGTCAAGCCATAATAAACCAGGAGAATAGGTACTCTTAATTTTTTTTGAGATAGATTGACATAAGACTTTTATAAATTGGCCAGAACGGCGCAATAAATTTACCGCAACATAATACACAAAATGTAATTGATATAAATTAATTCTTAGGAAGATGGAATTAATCTAAGACAATCAAATATTACATCCAACATTTAATGGACGTGGAACACCATCTGCCTCTCGTCAGCGCCCGCCGTCCTCGCCATTCGTACATTGCACCCACATTGTTTGAACGCAACACTTATTATAAACACGGAGAGTAGGTATGTCATTCATTACGTTATTTACATGGTAAAGTAGTAAGGCCCATGTAGTGTGCTAGACTTTGTTTTGTGACGAGTGTTGCAGCGAAGGATCGTCGGCTCGGAATTTTTGTTATCTGCAATAACAATAACGATGTAAAGCTCTGCATGTGGCTCTGCGCAGAATGGAAATGAATGTTGACGATATAAATGTGTTTGTAGGATAATATTTTATGTTACTGTTTATTTTGTTTTTATGTAACAAGCTGTTGAGAATCTATTCCAACATTATAACACATTTAATTTCTTTGATCCTATTAACGACATTTCCTAGTAATTTTTCATTAACAGAGTGTACTAATTTTTATGGTTTTCTTTTGTATTTTTGAAATAAATCCAATGGATTATGCAAATCTAAGAAATGTTTCAACTCATCTTGTTAGAAACATTTTTGTACTTTTGATGTGGAAATCCGGCTATCCAAAGTACAAGTAGACAGGTAGGTATGTATTCCAAACAAGTTAACAGATAATTCATTATTATTCTTATTGAAGTAGGCGAGCTTTCTAATACAAGTTTAATATTACTGGAATAGGTAAAGAATGGAATATCTAGGTAAAGTTTTATTGCAGGTGGTAGGGCCTAGAGCTCACCCGGGGATGTACCACCGCCCGCCACGGTACTAAGTAGGTACCGTTCCTACCGTGTAATAATTGTTTTAAGAACAATTGTGTTCCGGATAGGAAGGTGTGGAGCCGGTTACACTTTTTAGAGGCGACCATCTCAGTCCTCAGGGGTAGCGACGCATCTGTGACCGAATTAGAACGAGACTCATTGAGTCTAGTTCTGGGTCGGTCACAGTTGTCATGGGCGGCAGCGGAAGGTGGTGCTGCATGCTCGTTTGCTATCTTAATTCCATAAAAAAAACAAAAGATTTAGTTGATAACATAGGGATAGTCTCACCTTGGATAAAATCTGAGATATCTCATCTGAGATAAAACTTGACAAAAGTTATGTTTTTTTTGGGAAGCACAAAGTTTTATTCTCAACAAGGAAGTGATGTCACTTCCTACATACAATACATTAACTTTCAAGAGCATTTTTGTTTAAGAGCAAACAGTTATTAGCACTTTTTAGTACTTTTTACATCCCTGGGAGTCTTGAACGATCCTCGTTATCTCTGAGCTGAAGAGAGAAAGTTACTTTTTTTGTAAATTTATTTTAAATGGAAATGGGTTAAGATAAAATGTTAATAAAGACAACACAATGTATTGTATTGTAATTTAAATTTGCTGAATGCTGATAATCCCCTACATGAATTTTTGGTGGTAAATCTTACTACTTACTTACCTACGTAAGATATCTGCCAGGGAGGGCGTTGGGGTCGCAATATCCAGTTTCATATCGTGGTTACACGTTCATGTAAGGTGGGTTTTATTAGCTATCTATCTTGCTTATTAACACATTTTTCTAGATTCATCATATTTAACGCGTTTCAGTAGACAGTTGTAAAATGTTGAAGTTGAAGAACCAAACTGACAGGTTTCCCATATTTTTGAACAAGATGGGTAATGATTGTTAATAACTTTTTCCTTAACGACCGTGACCAAGTAGGTATCATTCACTCGTCTGCTAATTGACGGGTGGCTACAATCCATTAATGGGCCACTACTGAGCACGGGTCTCTCCTCATTATTGAGGAGGCCTAGAGCATACTCCACCACGCTGCTCCAATGTGGATTGGTGGAGAATTGACGGGTATTTAGGTTCATTCATCTAGAACCTTGGTTTTCTATCAACGAACATGGTCACTGGTGTAATATTCCAGTACTAGACAGCTTATATCATCATCTCCTTCATATTACTAGGGCCATTAGCTGATATTCTGTTATAATAATGAATCACCTGCGGCTTGCGGTTCGCTTCTAGTCTTAAGGGAAATACGATGCCGCCATTATATTATTACAAGATAAATGAATTATTATTTCATTAGGATACGAGCCTGGATACTGGATTGTCAGCTTGTGACCTGTGTTATTACATTATTCTCCCTCCACGAACGTAAAACTGTATCCTGTTATTGTCTTTTTGTCAGATTGATTGTTTGTAATGTAATGTTTGTAATGTCGGGCGTTTAAGTTTTCCAGTTGCCAGAGTCCCTCAGTGCAGAGTTCAAGTATTTTGAGCCACACATTTATGGGTTCCTGGTATACTTAGCACGAGCTGGAGTACTGCTGGCACACGTCTCATTATTTCAGATAAGAAAACCAATTCGAATACCATTTGGGTCAAATGGGTTTTCCTCGTAAGCTTATTTTAAGCTCAGCCAGGGTGGATACAATTTCACCTTATGAAGTGATTTAAGTGGTTTGTTCATGTACTTACATTAGTAATGTAGTCGAGTCAAGAAGGCTAATTGAAGCCACGTAGGCGCACATTGTAAGTAGGTATCTATCCCATTCTTGGGCCGTATTATGAACTCTTAATTCCAGACAGTTTACAGCCTTACAGGTAATAAGGCGCTGTCTCTTTCACCCACACGTTGTGAACGTGAACTGTCTGGAATAAAGAGTTCATAATAAGGGGGCTGGCTACATTACTGTTCATTAATAACTTGAACTTGTGGTTAGGACTTGGAGTGGACTACGGGAATACCAGAATCAAAGGACTCAAACATCCAGCCCGATTGTGCTTAATCGAGCAACAACGTATAAAGATGCGGCTTCTATGCTTGCGTCAGTAGAGTTTTTGGGATCTCCAATTTTCCTTTTCTTATGAATAGGCTTTTCAATAAGATGCACCTTGTTTTGCAACTGCCAACTCAAGGGGATGAGTCACATGTGCACTAAAGGTCAATAATTTATCTATACCTACTAGATACACTACATCAATTTTGTTCCTTTGCGCAGCCCAATAAATACAGGGAATACAAATAGGTACACGAATATTCCTAACCCACTAAATTACCTACTTAGAACGGGACGCGTAACAAAAATATTACAGATTACTTTACATAGTGTAACATATCTGTTTGCAATATTGCGTAATCGTCTGTCCGTGAATCATCAAAAAATCAATTCGTATGACATTGGCATTGGGCGCCGAAGGGCGGAGGAGTGCACGCGATGAGGCCATTTCCGAATCCAACCGCCGCCTCAACTCAAGGCTTTATCCGCGAGGTCAGATGTTACATTACGATAAGCAAATGTACTCAACACGTATTTTGACTGAATTTCGGCTCTAACAGTATGGTTAACTTTAAAGTAGATACAGGTAGAAGTTTTGAGGGGAAAGGAAGCTACTAAATTAGCCTTCCGATTACGTTATGGAAAATGCAATGATACCTCCTTCATCTCTTGCTAACCTTCTATCCAATTTATAATATTTATATAGGTAGGAAGTAGGAAGTAAAGAGTAATTACATGCCTCTCGTAGTTCAAAGTTCAAACATGTTGAAGCTTTTTTGCGGAAGGTAGAATTGTAAAATATTTTAATTTTCTCGCTTTCCTTATCGTTTGCTATGTCCTAGTTGATATGGATGTCCAAAATGCGGAGGTGCCATTTGTCCGCTATTCGTAAAAAAAGAAGTTTAACAAAAATGTCATGGGAAATAGTAATTAAGTATAACATTGCTCAAATAATTAATGCTGTAAACTGTAAACTTGGAGAATAACTAGGTACCTATACATAAAACGATTATAATCTTAATTAATTTGTAAGTTACTGTTACCTACATTATTGTAATATTTAATTGAATTTACTTATTATGAAGGAAACCGGCAATTTTTTTCCAGTAAATACAATAATAAATTATAATAACATAATTTTCTGAAAAAAGCAGTTATATTATTATTTCTGATGATTGTAATAAACCAATATTATAGTACCTACCAAACATTTACTGCCCTCTAAAAAACTGTAGTTCCATAAACAGCCGCTCATAAGTAATTGTACCTACCTACCATGTTCCCAAATATTCATGTTTTGCCTTTTGACCTTGGTCTCAATACTCTCAATACTACACGTAACACCTATGGATTAACAGCACCGCCCTCGCTTAACTTCACGAACAAGCATCAGGACTTTCATAGTAACTATTTTCAGTAGAAAATTCACTTGAATAAACTGCAAATAATATCTATGGAGTTTTTTTCAGACAAAGTCTTTACCGACGCCCATTCTCTTGAGACCGTTTCTCCGTGCAATCTGTTAACTGGGAGAAGTGACACAGGTCCCTAAATCCTTCAAACTCACAAAAGCTTAATCCTGACTCTCATAAACATTGGCAGTATGTACTGCCATTCCATGTGAACCAGATAAAGGTCAAGAGCGAGGTGTGGCGGGGCGCAGGGCGCGGGGCGAAGGCCCAGGCCTCACGCTCCACAGCGCCGAGGCCGCTGAACATCAAAGCCATGCACGCAAATTACACTCTTCAACGAACAGGGCCCGCTCTACTAACCCTTATCGACGCGAGAACTAACTGCCATCCTATATTTAGTCTGACATAAATACCACCTACCCCCTGGTCTTTGATTCGTTTTTCATGGCTCGCTGATTCCATCGCCTATATCACTACAGATGGAACGGCCTTCGTTGTATCTGATTATGTTTATGTATGCTAATTGATATTATCAACTGACAATATTAATATTCTCTGATTGAATTGCTTCAAAATTAATGCATAGTTATGGCGGCAGCGGTCTATAATCTAATCATCTATCTATAGTGAAGATTAAACTTACTATGGTAGGTATCTGTAGTTGTGTTGCGTTTATAATATTTGTATTCATCAAATTATTGCAACGTAAACCGATTTTTTTTCTATACAGTTGTTTGTGTTGTTGTTGTTGATATACTCGTACAAGGTGGATACCACCATACAAAAATAAATGACACCACGAGCCCTGCTTCATGCAAGGAACATAATCTATATATATAAAAGCGAAAGGTCACTGACTCACTGACTCATCACGAAATCTCAGAAACTACAAGTGCTAGGAGTGTGAAATTTTGCATGCGGGTTCTTTTAAGGATGTAAGTGCTCACTAAGACGGGATTTTATGAAATTCAACCTCTAAAGGGGTGAAATAGGGGTTGAAAGTTTGTATGGAAGACTGTCATTTTTTAAGTTAGAAACATGAAACTTTATTTTTGGGCTACTGATTAAAAATTAATAGATACGTATTTAAGCGTTTCTGGAAATTCTACCCCTAAGGGGGTAAAATAGGGGTTGAAAGTTTGTATGGAAGTCCGTCATTTTCTAAGTTAGAAACATGAAATTTGCCATGTATTGTATGTTCCTTGGGGAGTGTAGGGGACCAAGAGAGGATTTTTGGAAATTCCACTCCGAAGGGGATGAAAGGGGTGAAAACTATTATATGAAAATTCTACAACATTGAAGTTAGTGACTTGGAAATTTGAATTTTGGTTGCTTACTTCAAATTAATGAATACGTGTATCAGATTTTTTTGATAATTAACCCTCAACCCCTTTAAAAGGGGGGTGAAAGATTGTATGGGACTTAATAAAATTTTCAAGATAGAAAGCTGAAAATAGGTAAATACTCTTTGTTGTAAATAAAAAATCAAGTGTTTTTTCGAATTAACCCTCCAACCCCTAAAAATACGGGGTGAAAATTTGTGTTTTTTTCGTTAGTTTCCAAGGGGACTTGAAAATGAATGTCCAGTCTCTTTGTTAAAATTAAAAAATGTGCTTCAGTATTTTTTCAATATCACCTTAAAAATATATAGGTAGGTGTAAAATTAAATAGAGATTTAGTACTCCAAATATTTATACGAGACGGGAAATTTACTTAGGACATTTCCACGGGATCGTAAAATGCAAATTCCTGAAAAATAACTTCCAAGCCAAGAGCGAGTTGGACTTTCTTATGAAGGGAAAGCAGCAAATATTAAACTACATGGGCGATTTTGTTCGATATTAAATTGAAGTTGTAATAAGATTTCAGCCTGAAAAATCTTTTTTTCTAAAATAAGTCTAAAGAAAAGCACTGTCGAGTTCAGTAAAAATACGCTATATACCTAACAAAATTCCACGCGGGCGGAGCCGCGGGCGGAAAGCTAGTATATTACATTTGGTAAAAACCGCCTAACATCTTATTTACAAAAATGTTTTTTTTTTCAAACAAACTAAATAGCACAAAATACTCATAGGAAAAAAATAGAACAGCCTATCTAAACGTCAGACACTCACTTTTGACAAGAGCGGCAACAATATATTACAATAATAATAGATACAGCGTGTTGAAATTTTGAATATTGAAAAAAAATTGCTGTGGCTAAAGTAAAGGAGGTATTTGACAGAAAATTTTTTTGGGGCTTAGGTAATCATTAGGTAAGTACATAAAATTAAATTTATTGTTGTAGGGTGGTAACCACGTTGTAAGTATAGCGTGTGGAATCCGGATTTTTATTTGAAAATCCTAACATACTTACCTGGCAACCTAAACAGAGTAGAAAATGAAATCAGAGAAAAAAATAAGTAAAAAATTATCAATTAGACTCTTGTCTAGATAGACCTACTTCCATTATTATAGGCAGTAATCATTGATGGGTATTTATACATCAATGGCAGTAATATTATTATAGTTTAGTAATCTAACATCAAGATTTCGGTGCAAACAGAACCAAAACTGAAGTCTAAAATGTTTATTTAGGTCGCAATGTTGTACGTTACGATAAACAATGTAGCTAGCTGCTCTCAAATAAACAATTATGTTTCCACGAATTCTCCACTAAATGCACTAATGTATAGTGTTGTCTGCGTCGAGTTGGACTGAAGTGACAGAGACAATGTCGTTATTGTACACAATTGTATAGCTAACGCCACGTTAGACGCGACAGTTTCAATTTGACAATGTTGTTTGCTTTCTTAACCCTCTGCAACTGAGGTGAAATAGTAGTAGAGATTCGACTGAGGTGGAGTCTGTCAGACGTCAATTTTAAAATGAAAATACTGTGGAAATATTTGTTGATATTAAGTTACTTATATTTTAAAAATGTTTTATGTTTTATATAGTACTTGATTATAAGAATATGTTAGGAATAAAATTGAAATTCTATGAATTATATCACGTATTTTATTGAGATCAAAATTTCAGACTTACTGTAACGAACTAAACAAATACATTTTTTTTTCTATAACATAAAAAAAAATTCAAAAACTTAACATTTATTCTGCTTATTTATATTATAATAAACTAATATAAAAAAAATTATTGAGATCGTATGATACATTTAGGCACAAAACAGTCTTAAAGTTGAGCATATTTTTATATATCAAATTTGCAATCCTGACAAATCTGAGATGAACACTGCAGGCAAATATGCTTCTTATAGGCACAACAGGTGAACCTTGTCTGTCTTTTTAATTTACTAGGGCAAATACTGCACAGTTTTCTTGATGTTGGTCCAGGTTCTGGTGATGGTTCACGCTGAGAAGGCATATCCTTACCCAATACTCTTTTGATGGTTAGACGCAACTCTCTTGGCAGTCTATTGTTATAAACGCGCTCTTTCAGACTAGGCAGAACCAATTCTCTAGCTAAAGACAGTAAGAAGTCCGCTCTCCTCAGTTTAGCACCTGGACAACTTTGGTACAAAATAAAAGAATTCACTCCTGCTAGATCCAGGATTCTATAAAATATAACCATAGAACAACGACGTGTCTTGCGACTGCACGAATATATCGAACATTTCTTGTCGATCTCGTCGACTCCACCTTTGGTGACAAAATGGAGATAGAATTTAACTACTACACTATGTCGATCTGACTTAATATCTTGTGTCCCTCTGACACTGTCGTAAGATCCGATCTGATCTCAATGTTCTTCGTATCCGACTGTGAATGCGATATGCCTTGCTGGCGGTCGTACCGGGCTATTAAAAGGGCCCGTGGCGTCGGTCGTCGGGAAAGGGGTGTCCGCCTAGAATTTTCTCGAAACGCTTTAAAAATAACAGCCTATTGTACCTATTCTAAACATTAAAGTTATTGCCTATTTTAACAGCGACTTTCTAAATCTGCACGTGCGCTACAGTATTTTCTAACACAATACACATTTACAAATAAAGAATTTCACAGACAGTACGAAACCTATACTAAAACAATAAACACAAAAATGTTCACTTATTTTACAAAACATTAAAAACTTAACTTACAGATCTACAATATTGTTTTATTACGCACCCCTATCGTTAAAGTATTGTCCGCAACACTGAATTCGCACCAGATGTGTGCCTCGTCGGTGGTTCTCAGACGTCGCTAACAAATATACTGTTGTTACATCTGACAGACACTATATAAATATACATGTTTTACTGAGGTTATGTATACGGGACACTAAGGAAATATAAATATTTTTGGGAGGTGACGTCTGTCAGAATCAATACTTATTGCTGTGCTTACGTCTGTCAGACACCAATCACTCGTACCGCCACACCTGTGCACTATATCGACAGGGCCGCACTACTGTCAGCTACCTTCAACCATTCGCGGAAGGTACTGAGCGGGTCAGAGCTACATCACGCCACATTACGGAATGGCAACCTCTCATTTGTTTTCGGTGTCTGAGAGACTACCACCTCAGTTGCAGAGGGTTAACAATGCTTAGATTGTGAACCGTATAAATGTATTCCAAGCGCTGACAAATTAGTTATAATCTCTAGTTAACATCATGATTCATGACATTAGGCATATTAAGTACCTAGGTACCTAATGCTGTTCACATCCAAATTTTAACTTTTATTACGACCCTTATGGCACTTATTTTTATTATGCCGGACCGGTCCTGAGTTCGACTTCCAGCAGAGCTGTAGGTATAATTACCCTTAATTACTTACCCTTTTTAATTAAAAGAACGCTTTGAATACCTGCACCTTACACATGACCGGACCCTTCGTTCCACTCACAATCTTCTGCTTAGCACTCCCATCTATTCCTCTTCCTTCTACATGAAATCCTTCACAGTAACTGCCGTCCGTTTTTGGAATTCCCTTCCCCTAGATATTCTACGCTCCCAGTCCCTCGACTCCTTCAAGAAAAAGGTCAAACTCTACTATCTTGAGAAGCAGTGCCCATCCTAACTGAGATTTGGTATACCAGTTATGTTGACATGAACCTACTTATTTCATAATTTTATTTGTTTGTGAAGTCTCCTAATATAATATGTATGTTTCAAATATTTCCTGTCAGAATGTATGTTATTTCTTACTGTTTGTCGTGCACCCTTCCTCTTTCTTACTTTTTATTGTGTCCTCTGCCCAAAGGTTGTCTGGAAGAGATCGCTCTATAGCGATAAGACCGCCTTTTGTACTACTACTCAATTTTTTTTATAATTGTAAATGTTACCTTTTAGTGTGTGCAATAAAGAGTATTCTATTCTATTCTATAATGAATGTCGAATTCCAATTTATAGTAAACCCAACTTAAGACTGAAACGAAAGAGGCGCTGTCGGACGCATTTGACATTCATTTGACCAATCATTGCACACTAGTAACTGACAGATGAATGAACACAACGTACTTATGAATGACTTTTCGTTAGTTCCAATTTTTGCCATTTCAGAGTTAAGTTGGGCGGACTGTAATTGTCCTGGGTGCGCTTCTATGTTGTCCATGGCACCCACGACTCTTTGGCCTCCAACACTGGGGTCCAGATTCGAATCCCAGAGAACGCAATTTGACTCTTCGGAATTGTGCGCGTTTTATTTAAATGTCACTCGCAGTAACAGTAAAGAAAAGCATCGTGAGAAAACAGACCTGCATGCTGGAAAGTGCGCAACACTCAAAAGTTTTTTCAAGTTCGCTAATTCGCACTTGTCCAAATTGGAGTATGGCATTACCCTTCTCATTCTGAGAAGAGACCCGTGCCCAACAGTGGAACAGTTATGGGTTGCGATGATAAATTATTATAACAATTGAGGCATATTAGTTCTCAGTAATTTTATAAATTAATTAGAAATCATTTTGCTATCATGCCATCAACTTGCCTTGACTAATACTACAGATGACAATCATGAAACTTGAAGGACATTCAGAAGGAAAATTAGTTAGTATTCAGTCATAAGGCGTGTGAGGAACTACGTGACGAATCATCTTCCCGATCCAAGAGTTTCCTGTTAGCTGCGATTGACACCTGTTCTCTTAAACGGCAATAGGGCTACTTCCTACTCGTAATCGCTGTCGAGGGACAAGGTGATCAGACACTTTAAGGCATGATATTACCTACATGAGTAGGTAATGAATAATTTGTTTAACATGAGTTAATAGTGGCAAATTTCTAAAAAAGGGGTTTCTCAAAGAGAAGCAAGTCGTAACTTTTCTATAGCATAAATTTCACGTCAACGCGCATCTTTCCTTTTGAAATTACACGAAGAAGTAGCTAACTAATCGAAATAAATTTATTTCTTCATCTTCATTTCTCGATATTTATTTATTCGTGTCTTTCATAAAAATGATTTCGTTCGCTACGAAATTTGCGCGCCAATACCTACGCCCTCCGCCTCCGTCGAGTTTAGTTCGTTCACAAACAAATCCAATTTGTTTAGCAATCTACTCACAGCAGACTCACAGCCTAAAACGAACTTCAGTCAGATCGTTTGCCTTCCTAAAGAACGTAATTTAAAGATCAATATGATAACATTTTGTGTATAAACTAGATTTAGTGGTTGCATAACCGGAATTACTTTATTCTTTACATAAATTAACCCATTAAAACACTTTACAACAAAAACGCATCTATTTTCTTAGATTTCTCCAGAGAGCTAAAATAATTAAAGAGCGAGTTGACATCAGTGTACACGTTATGCATGAGATGAGTTTATGTTGGCAATGAAAATAAGAAACAACGGCAGAATAATTTAAAGACGACAGAAAAGGTCATCCCAACACGACTTTCCGCTGAAATGAGAACAATTTTAAGTCTCTATGTAATACCTAATTATAAGGCAGCCAAAAAAGCGCCACAATTTATTCCCTCATCCGTTAAATACATAGATTGTACGTACGAGAAGAAGGTAGGCTTGGAATGCTAGGATTCAAGGATGGAAAGATCCACTTACCGCCGCCTCCCAAACCATCAAGTGTTATAACGTGAGTTTCAGCTTTAACTTCCACGTCACTCAAAAGAAAAACAATCGTAAATACCTACCTAACCGAAAAGGTAACAACAAATAGTTTTATCTACAGTAAGCCATAATCTTGCAATCAACATAAACAGTTCAAATTACAGAATGTACCTACGAAACGTTGAGAGTTCGACAGATTTCCGCCTTCCTTCTCAAAAAACTTACAAGTAGGTAGGTACCTAATGCTTAATAGCACAAGAGTAGTTTCTGCAGACCTCCTATTTGTTGCACGTGGCACTCTCATAATCTTGGGACAATATTAATCCTTGTCTACATATGCTGTAAGTACTCGTATATGTAGTCATCATCATCTCAACCCATAATGGCCCACTATTGAGCACGGGTCTCTTCTCATTCTGAGAAGGGTAAGGCCCATAGTCCACCACGCTGGCCAAGTGCGGATTGGCGGACTTCACACACCTTTGAGTTTTGCGAACTCTCCGGCATGCAAGTTTCCTCACGATGTTTTCCTTCATTCACCGTTTGTAGCAAGTGATATTTAAATGCTTAAAACGCACATAACTCCGATAAAGCCAGAGGTGCGTGCCCTGGGATTCGAACCCGGACCCTCCGAATAGGAGGCCGAGATCTTAAACCACTAGGCTATCACCGCTACAATGTAATGTAATGTAAGTGTATGTACCTAGGTACCTAGATGTCTTCGGCCCGGTGCCAATTTCGAAATCCTCTTACACCGCATATTCCTTATTTTAAATGCGTCCACTAGTTAAACAAAACGAGTTATAATGGCTAGCTATCATATTCCCATCACATTACAACAATAGGCTAAGCTTTCGATAGTTTTTAAATAATGCTTCACCACATTTTATGGTTCGTGCAATACTTAATATTCATATTAGGATAAACTTCAAAATCAAAATGAAAGATTGAAAATGCAATGCTTGATGAATTCCCGCGAGCTTAAATAATACTAGTAGAATAGTATGAACATGGTAAAGTTCCTGACAAAGTTTAATAGCAGTTGTTTGTTGTTTTGTATGCGGGCACGATTTGTAAACAAGTAGATGTCCCGGTCCCGGTCCCGGGAGCAGGTCACTAGTTTTGTATAAGTTATCAGATTGAATTCGGCTCTAACTTTTAGAGTGGGCTCAACCCGTCGATGGTTCCGATTGGCGCAGAAACTAAAGTTTGTGACGGTACAAAGCTGATCTCAATCGAATTATTAATTACACGCCACTATAGAACCCGTTAACCGTTCATCGTTTTGCTTATCGCTTTATATAAGTGACTGTCATGAACAAAATTTCAACTGAATGTTTTATACTTACAAAAAATAAATAGATGATTACCTATAAAAAAATTAAGATATTTATCACATCTAAGGAACAGTCGTTTCTCTCTTTCTTCAACACGTCTTTAAAACGATACCTTCTTAGAAGTCTTAAAAACACGAAATTACCTACGTCTCAGATATTTATTTGTAACTCGAACTTTAATATCTATTGGTTTTTATTCTATCCTACCTCTATCTGGCCGCATATGGCCACACTATAGTAAGTATTACCTACTATTCATATTCATACTAAACCAGTAAAATGATTACACAGGAAATCTTAATATGTTATGTACCTACCTACATACTTACGAATGAGTAGGTACCTATAAATGCAATAAGTTACTAGGTAGTAGAAATTGTTCTCTTCATTATGTTAATGACGACCACACAAAGATTCTCCATCTCAAAGCGGTCATACAAATCGGCTCGTGGAATCGTGCAATTCATTTAATAAATAGGTAGTACGAGAAATGCAACGTGACATCAAAACAACAGCTGTTTCTGGTACAGATTTGATATCTGTTGTTGCCTCTAATCGAATTGGGACATCTCGATTTTAATACGCACTAGACTGAATCTGTAGTTAGGATAAAAACAAAAAAAAACAGGTACATGTTCATAGCTGGACTATTTTTAAGTAAGTATTACACAATCCAATTAATTTCGAACGGATTATAATGATTTCTTAATTTATTAAAACACGCCGTAGACTCCCATAGCCTAGTTGATGTAGGATGCAATTATTGGCCCAGGCCAAATATGTCTAATTATTGCAGTCTAGACTAGACTGCAATAATAGGACAAAT
This sequence comes from Hesperia comma, assembly GCA_905404135.1. Lineage (NCBI taxonomy): Eukaryota > Metazoa > Arthropoda > Insecta > Lepidoptera > Hesperiidae > Hesperia > Hesperia comma. Next base: position 7,904,666 of record FR990018.1, read on the forward strand.
TATCCATACATATTATAATTGCCTGGATAATTTAATCGCATCGCGTTCCGTTCATTCCAATTACTCCGTCATCTGCCGAGCTATGTATTAGCTTAACATAAATTACGAAATAGGTAAGATCAGTTGAGACTTTTACGTTTAAAAATTCAATTTTCCTGTCGCTTTTTGGTCACCATACGTAATACCACCCCCAACAGATATCTTGATTCATCTCGCCCTTCCGCCTCGTGTAATCAAATACATAAATATGTAAAAACGTAAATTGTAGTGCTATTGTAGCTATTTAATTTGGGTTTAATAAACTCCAGTCCAAGCCAACAACTTCTTCTCATGGTGCACCCTGTTAAAGAACGATCGAAGCTTCTATGCTATCCCTCCTGCGCTGCCACAAACTTTAATCCCAAAGCTATTCATGTACGAAGAGGAGAGAATATAGTTATTACCTGTCTGCCTAGCTATCACCTTCCTCCTATCAGGTGTTAGATGCAGATAATTGAAACAAATTCATACCTACTTGTCTAATTTATGTGATAAAAAGACGTAAATGAGGAAATGTTTTCCGTGCGTGTACTAGGATTGCAGCAGTACCTACTTAACTATGGGTTGCGGTATGGTTGCGGTGGGTAATAACCGTGCTGATCTTGTTATACAACGAATAAACTGCAGTGTGAAATTTGTGAAAGCAATTTTTAACTTGTTCCATATTATATACCTACATCATAACATTATTTAACATGACATGCACGTACCTTCGATAGCTCAGTTGGTAGAGCGGTGGACTGTAGAGGAATTTTCAGGAGACATCCATAGGTCGCTGGTTCAAATCCGGCTCGAAGGATTTTTTTAACTAATAAAAGTAAATAACTTGCGAAGGGTTACTCTTTGAAAATTATTATTTAGACGTATGCGGAGGCATGCATTCTAAATATTTACAACATGAATATTTAGAAGTAAAAAAGAAATGCGTAGATTTCCAAATGCTTTTTTGAAAATAAATGCTGCTTTCATTCAGTTTTTTTTATTAAAAATGCTTTTACCTTATCTAAACAACGCGTCCCGTGCACTGTGCGGCTGTAGCGCACAAAGCCATGCAAACGCACAATAAACTCTCACTTCATACCATGCAGAGCATTTCCCATAGAAGGGGAGTTTTTCCTGCAGTTTGTTCACTGAAGGTTGCTGTTTCACAGCAAGCTAAATTTTGTGAAAACTGGAAAAAAATGTGAAAACTGTCAGAATAGCATTCTACCCTAAGCTATTTAGCCTAATAGTGAGTCTGAGTGAGTGAATAGGTATTAAAATCTCAAATTAACTAATAGTACGGTACCTACCTACGCAAATAAAAATAACATTAATCTACTTTTTAAAAGTCGTAAGTTACCTATACCTACTAACAATGTTTTACGCAATGTTTTAGAAATCTTACTGCCACGTACATACGCGTTTAATTAACGGTATAGTTCTACTTAGAAATAGTAACGAATCCGTTCCCGACACTTCGACTTATGATGGAACTTCTGAAACTCCGGAGGAAAGGTGTCGTTATTTAAATACATAAAGTACTCGCTCTCAGTGAGACTTTGGATTTCTGAACTGTTTTCCCACGCAAAGCGTTCGCTGAAAAAAAACAAAGCCACCCTTTCCGACATATTTGTGCTTAGTGATAAACGGTGTTGTTCCATTCGTTTCCGATGTAAAATAGAATACGTAAATCGTAATGCATGTTTTTAAATTCACAACAAAAGTACAGAGATGACCGAAATTAACGACAAGCCTGAATCTCTATTCTTTCCTCGAGAAACTACCGGAGATCCCAAAATTTATAATATTTTGACCTGTATCAACACAGGCATACCTGATTAATATAAAAATACTTACCTAAGCATTTTTTTTTCAGATTTGTTCTGCAAATTCATTTTGTACCAAAAAACTAGTTCCTTTCAGAAAAAAAACAGGTAGGTGATGCCAAAAGCATATAAGTAGTCGAGGGCTTTTATATTTATAGCTCCAGTATCAAGATTGTTGAATTTCTGAGAGTAGATACGTACCTACACTTTGTGTTAAATTTTCAAATTGAGATAGAGTTTGAAAACATCAGATAAATTAATAATCAGGCATGTATCTGATCTATCTTAAACGCAAGACTATTTTCCATTAAATATAGGAAAATAAGCCGCACCTAAATGAGCCGAATGCTAAAGAGCTCTTTGCCTGAAATACGTACATGGGAAGCATAGGAACCGTGTATTAATGGGTCAATAACCCGCCCTGAAACATGAAGGGGTTTTGTTTCAAAAACAAGTTCTCGTCACGAGTGGACTCATTAATCGGCATTCGGCATCGCTTTCTGTTTACTCTGTACCGAACTGAAATTCGCATGGTATTTTTGACGCAACTCCATACTTATGTAATAATACTGACGATTTTTTATTTTTTTAGATATGTTATAGGTACCTATTGAGTAGGTAACAGTCTATCTATTCATGTTTTAAACATATGTACCTACGAGGGGCGGCTGAAAAGTTTTGAGCCTAAGTACCTTTAATATTTATTAATGACTCGCGCAATACACCACTAATTGCAGGTATCATAAGGAGTATATAAGTCAAGTTTCATGTCATTAGCATCATTACGCTTTTTGTTATTGAACCGTAAACGTCACCATGTCTGAGTCACCTGCACTTTGCACGAAATTGGAGTACAGAGCCGTCATCAAATTCCTTACAAAGAAGAACAAAACGCCGACTGAAATATTTGAAGAAATGTCACCAGTTTATGGGGAATCTGCACCTTCATTTGCGACCGTAAAACGTTGGAGCCGAGTGTTCAAACAAGGCAGAGAGTCGCTTGAAGATGATCCCAGGACTGGACGCCCAAACACCGCCGTTACCGAAGAAAACATTGAAAAAGTGAAAAAAATTGTTCTAGAAGATCGACGAATTAAGTTGTGGCAGATAGCTGAAGCTATTGGCATCAGCAAGGAACGAATCGGCGACATTTTGCTTAATCACCTGCACATGAAAAAGGTGTGCGCGCGATGGGTGCCGAAAATGCTCACGCCGCTGGACAAGCAGCGTCGAGTCGAAACTTCACAGGAGTTTTTGGACATCTGTGGCGATAATCCTGACGATTTTTTTTCTCGCATTGTTACTGTCGTCGAAACATGGATCGACAGTACGATCCGGAGTCAAAACAGGAGTCAATGCAGTGGATAGAAAAGGGAGAAAAGCCGCCACGGAAGATTAAAGTGGAAAGATCGGTATCCAAGCTCATGGCCACTGTTTTTTGGGATTGCGAAGGAATTTTGTTCATCGATTACCTTCCTAAAAATACCACAATGAACGGAGACTATTACGCCGCATTGTTGACAAAAGTGCGCCAAGTGTTTGTTGAGAAAAGAAGAGGCAAACTAGCGAAAGGAATCCTGTTTTTGCAAGACAACGCGCCCGTCCACACTGCGCGAATCGCAAGGCGTGCCCTCGCTGAGACAGGATTCGAAGAAATTAATCACCCACCCTACAGTCCAGACTTGGCTCCTAGCGATTATTTCCTCTTTTCAAATTTGAAAAAAGACCTCCGAGGACGGAAATTTTCCAGCGATAATGAAATGAAGGAGGCCGTAAACGAACATTTTGAAGAGAAAAACGGCGAATATTTTTTGACCGGGATAAAAGCACTTTACGGCAAATGTAAGAAGTGTATTGAAATAGAGGGAGATTATATTGAAAAATAGATTTTTTATACATTTCTATCAGTATTTTTAATACCTTAGGCTCAAAACTTTTCAGCCGCCCCTCGTATATTCATTACAAGTGGTAGAGCTTATAGACTTCACCTGACTGTAGTAGGTACCACTGCAGATAAAGTACCTTCGGTTGCTGCAACCTTTAAAAAGTCTGCCTAGAAAATCCTATAAAGGGTCAGGAATTTAGGACCCAAAACAGACTAGCTAGCTGTGCAGACTATAATTATAACAGACTAGCTGTGCGCGGAAACCGAAGGTTTTCAAGGGTAAATCCCGGTCCCACCAGAATTCTGGAATAAAACCTCCTCTATCTTTCAGTGAAGTTCCATAAAAATCGGTTCAGCCATTCCGGAGATCAGCCCGTACAAACAGAAAGACAAGACAGACAGACACAAATGTTAAAATCGTTTTTAGTGTTTTAGTATCATATAAATAACTAATTAATTTTCTATATGCAATTAAAAAACAGTTATTTTGAAACACAGTTTTTTTATTGATAAGAGACCTTAAGTATGTATATCATTTTGTCTTAAAGCTTTAGAAGCCAAGTTGGCAAATATAACCCTTACAAAACAAACCCTTAACAATAAAATATCTTATTCGCTCGGAATTTCCATAACTTATACGGCACTCTTATGAACGTAGGGATAGGGAACGCCTCAACTCTAAAAAGCTATCTCGAACGGGTAAACAAACCGCCGTCAACTCTAGAAATATTATGGAAACCACTGCATTTTATTCCAATAGTCTAATCAATTTTTTTGACTGCAGATACCTCTCTTTTATCCGCATAATACTTATCCAATCTTGATATCTTTGAAATTGTGATAGGTACGTACCTACCTAGTTTTGTAAAAGTTGCCGATGGATATTAGATACAAAAAAATGAACAGATTAAATTTTATTCATTTCTACGTTCCTAAGGAAAAAAATGATCTCATTAGGTACTGAAAATATTAAAACATTACAGTAGCTTATTGTGTAGGTAAAACGCGGAGGAAATAAAGTCAAACAGAGACACAAAAGATCCCAAACGCGTTCTTTTCTTAGTCTGATACCTTAACAAAACCCAAAAACAAAGGAATAATAATCTATTGACTACAACCCATTAATGGCCCACTACTGAGCATGGGTCTCTCCTCATTATTGAGGAGGCCTAGAGCATACTCCACAACGCTGCACCCTGCTTGGTGGAGGGGTTAGTGTCCAACCCACTGTCGAATGTTTTCAAACCGCCCGAAGGCCTCCGACAGGGCTTAACGACTGCTATCAATCGATAACAACCGGGACCGACGGCTTTACGTGCCCTCCGAAGCACGGAAGTGCTCAAGAAATTTTGCCACTAGCGGTCACCCATCCGACTACCGACCGCGCCCGCTGTTGCCGATCGCTAAGGATCGACGCAAGCCACCGGGCTATGAGCGCTTCATAATATCTATTATAGGTATATAATTAATGAATTAATTTTTTGAATTATTTATTTATAAACCTAAAAGTAGGATATACAAGGGCAAAACTTAATGCCTAATGGCATTCTGTACGGCTCTACCAGTCAGCCCTGGGTGGTTAAGGCAGTTTATAACTTATACCTAACTATTTGGGTAAGTTTTCACTGTCGCCTCTTACGAAGTCATGATTCCCTGGTATGAGATAGTTAGGGGGGCAGGTGTCTAAAGTCCTCTACCGCATATGGCACCATATATGGTATCATGACTTTGCAATTTTTTTTCTATCAACTGTCGCAAATACGTTGTTACCTAATTAAATACGTAGAGATATTATTTAGCTTTGATGAAAAGTAATTGGTTTGCCTAAAATTAGATAACATTCAAATGTGTGCTTATTTTTGTGTGAGTGGTCGAAGCATGTCTCTTGAAGTGGACGAAACTCAATTTCAAGAAAGGAAAACTAATATAATTATTCAATTATTTCGTTTAATAAAAATATTTTCATAATTAACACAACCTCCACTAAGTTAATCAATAATAAATTTTCCTGATTTAAACCGTTTTCCACTGTTTTCACACGATTTTCACCTGGCACCAGATATGGTTTCGTATGCATTGAGACAATTTTTGGTTTGGACAAATATGGTTCAATATGCAATAATAAAAATTTTACACTGACTATCACATACACGATATGACTATATTTTATATTAAAACTGCTATATACTTGTTATTTTGTTTCTGTAGAACGTAGTTTTTAATGCCTTTTTGACTAAATGAACCTTCGTCACTTTCATGGTGAATTTTATGGTAAATATTGAATATCCCCTTCCCACAGAGACAATATTCCGAAGATAAAAATCTGGCAATGATTGTGGCAATTTGAAGATATTCAGTTATGCCAAATACAAATAATGACAGTACTGAGTACACAATATAACGACTAGATACACTTAACGAGAAAAAAAAGTCAGTATACCCTCAATTTAGTAAATAAGTCTTCACATGAAAAACATGAGTTTATGCACATGATTTGGCTGTATGTTATCTACATTTGCTGTAGATGTTTAATTAGGTACCAAGAGCTGGAATCACTTTCGACTTCATTTTAGACAATAATATTTTTTCAGTTATTTTTTATTATTTATTTTATTACTTTCTTATTGGACTCAATGCATACGGAGACATATATGACCGAGTGATTTTTTACGTGAATGCATAAGAAACCATATATGGTTTTGAAAATTAAAATCTAAACTAAATGATTTAGATTTTTTATTTCTCGACATATATATTTATTAGTACCTATATAAATAAAGAGTTTTACATAGTTAAATATTTTTTAATCATCTCCTTCATAATTCATGCAGTAGAGGGTTAAACCTCTCCAATTTCGCTCCGAACTCTCCGAAGTCCATTCAATTCACAATCACTTACAGAAACATGAATATTATATATTTTTTATGGAATTAAGGGAGCCGCCCATGAACTGTGACCCAGGAGTAGGATGGTTAGGTAAGGTACAGTTCACAGATGGTGTTAGAATATTTTAGGTATTTGGTTAGATTTAACTGATTACTGAATAAACACTCCTTAGAAAATAGATACTTAGGTATTAGATACTAAATACTCTCTATAGCTGTATACCTACAGCAATTCTCCAGTATAGGGACTTGTTACCATCGCGGATGTCTCGACAATTAGGAAATTGCGAATTTTGTTCGCTAGTTAAAGTGAAAGAAGTGGCATGGATTACTTTGACTTTGAGTCGCTCGTCGGCATCAACATCAAGTGAAAATCCCTCCCTAATTAAATTTCCGTTCGTCGAGGTAGCATAAGATGCTATTACTGAGTGAAATCTCGAAATTGAATTGCCTTGTTGTGGGAAAATATTTAAAACTTACGTAGATTTAAGTATAATCAGATATAAATAACTAAACATTTAAGAAAGTTTATTAGGGGTACGGGCAATTTTTCTTAGTTTTTAAAATAAGTATATTATAATGGCTTTTATATCTTTAATATACCTACTAAATAAATAAGTAAGTCCTTTTATTTATCCGAAACTTTATTTTAATTAAAAATAATTCAAAATAGGTACATACAGCGTGAACTGCGTGAACTATAGTCCGTTTCAAATAGATTGAGAAAAAAGGGCATTCACCTTTCGATGTTCGATACAAGGCCGTCAGGGGTCGACGACCATTATCATAGTAGTTGACTTTTTATTTATATTTTTATAATGACATTAACGTAAATATGAAAAACAAAGACTCTATTCGAAGTAGACTGGATTATGTAGTTTCGTATATATTATATGACAGACATAAAATATATATTATAGAAAATAAACAAACAGGTACTTTAAAATTATTTATTTGATTTAGTACAATCATAACTTTAAACAATTAAGTATGTGTGATGAAATAAAATGTAAAATAATATAGTTTTATTGTGATAAACATAATTTTTCTAACAGCCGCATTCGATACTGTATAAATCACAGTAAAACAAAACAAATATGCAAACCCAGTGCATTTTGGATTATTATATTATAACCATCCTAACAACTGTAAATAATTCATTTTTTATTTTGAAATTTAATACTTTTAAAGTTACAACGCTATCAAAGAACGCTATTCGACCCAACCGAACGACTTCGGGGTCGATGTCCTTTTGTCTCAATCCATTTGAAACGGACTATACCTAATGTTTTTTAAGATGCATGATGTCATGTGTGCAGTACCTACCTAATCAACAATCAACGACAGCTACACAATACAACGATTACCTAATAAGTATAAAGATTCATTTTAAAGGTGTACCTACCTAAGCATTGGAACAAAAAAACTACATCGACAAATTAGCTTCAAGTGACGTCTCTAATTTAAAATTATTGTTATGTACCCAATGAACAAAAATTGCCTTCCAGTCCTAATAATTTTATTTTACAAACATTATCAGGTCACGTCGGGGTCACCACTTTGGCAATAGGGAGATCTCCCGCCAGGCGAGATGACATGCCTGGGGGGCGGCCGCTGTCGGACGCATTGGACCAATCATTGCACGCAATTCGAGAGGTAGTAACTGACAAATGAATTAATATACAGTCCTACAAGGATCTTTTGGCGTGTGGGTGACAGCGTCGTGACAGCGCCTTACAGGTAAGGTAAACTGTCAGGCGCTGTCTCTGTCACTCACGCGCCTAATGATGCTTGTAGGACATTACTTTTTAACATGGCGGCATTAGTTCCAATTTTTGTCATTTCAGATAAATTTAGGTAAAGGCGTGTGAATTCGCCGCTAGAGGCGCTAGTGTAGAGTGAGGTCTGGCTGTCAGTGCCACAAACTTATCTGACCCGGTAAGAAGGGCGCTACTGTCTTTGTCTTTGTCTGACAACAGTATAACATTTGCATTAGTTCCAATTTTGGCCACCGGGTCAGATAAGTTTGTGGCACTGTCGCTTCTCACTTCTGAATATCACTTTGTCACTGTTTATGTATGGGAGGGCTTTGACAGCAGACCTCACTCGCCGGTGACGCCAACTGGTGAGTACAAAAACGGCGACCCTCATTGGTGGCACTGTAATAGATAATCTGACTTTTAAATTCGATGCAGTAAGGCTGGGAATAGACGTCCGATTTTTCTCTCCGGTAGTCGGATCCGATCGTCTGATCAGACAATCGAATCGGACGACTATCGAATCGAACGTGTACTGTGTATTCAAACAAAATGTACGGCACGAGTGCCTTCCGATTGTCTGATCAGACCAGCTAGTACAAGTAGCTAGCTAGCTACAAGTAGAGTAGATATAGTAATCTGTGGAATGGATCAGACATGAGAAAAATCGGACGTCTATTCCCAGCCTAAATTGACGTACGCTAACCTAACATAGTATAGTAAACCAATGAGTAATTGAAACGAAAGAGGCGCTGTCGGACGCATTTGACATTTATTTGACCAATCATTGCACAATAGTAACTGACAGATGAATGACCACGTCCGGCCCCAAGGCGCTCAACTAAAAATGTAGACGAAAATTGACATTATTTTTTTGATACTTAAGTATGTATTTATTGATCCTGTAACAGCTTCATAAAATATTTCAGCGATTTGCTTACCTACTTATACAAAACGATTATAATCCGATTAATATTTATTTCTAACTAGTAAATCCGCCCTCGCTTCGCTTCGGGAAACCAGTCCCTTCAAAAATATCTATAAAGGAGTTGTTTCAAAATGTATGGAGCCCCGGCCACCACTTTGTACACCATACTAAAATATGGAGAATCGCAATTCAAACAGTTTTTAACTATCCAATCACTTCAAATTGGTTTAGTTTTTTGGTACAACACAAAAATATACAATTGAAATTGCAACACAAAAACAAAAATCCGTCATGGCGGTAAGCTGTCATCACATGTCACGTTGGTTGATTTGATTGAAGTTTGACATATGTACGTACATTTCTGTCATATTAAAGTGACAGTAGACAGTTCGTGATCTGTGATCAATGACAAATTGGTAAGACGCCATGTTGAAACTTGATAAAATTAAATGATAGATACAATTTTTGTACCAGAAAAGTATGCATTTAGGTAATTTATCTTTATTTTTCCTGAATTCCATGGATTTTTCTCGATTTTTCGAGGTACTGTACATATTGTGGGCCGGATTTGAAACATCTCCTTTAACAAATTATGTTATTCCGATGTCTAAGCTATATTACTGCAAAGTTTCATGAAAATCCGTTCAGTAGTTTTTGCAAGAAAGAGCAACAAACACACACACACACTCACTCACTCACATACATCCTTACAAACTTTCGCATGTATTATACTAGTAAATCCGCCCTCGCTTCGCTTCGGGAAACCAGTACCTTCAAAAATCTCTATAAATTTTAACAAATTATGTTATTCCGATGTCTAAGCTATATTACTGCAAAGTTTCATGAAAATCCGTTCAGTAGTTTTTGCGTGAAAGAGCAACAAACCCACACACACACTCACTCACATACATCCTTACAAACTTTCGCATTTTTAATATTAGTAGGATAGGAAGTAGGATAGTAGGGGTGATTCCTCGTGGTCCAACTATTTAGTCCAACTATGACGTCACAGTTAGGAAGTAGGATTGAATCATTTGCGTCCACGTTACATCACTATTTTTGAGATCGAATTAAAAGTCGGAGTTATAGTTGTAAAAAACCCGTTAGCTACCGTTAATTAACCAAATTTATGGTTAGCTACCAATAAAATGCAGTTATTAACGGTTAATTATGCTACCATGGCAACGAAAAAGGGTAAATAATCTTTTCTTATTGTGTAGTAAACTCCTAGGTGAAGTGATAAATCGTTATCCGAAGGGTAAAGATTTCATAGATTTTAAAAATCTATACTAATAATATAAAGCGGAAGAGTTTGTTTGCTTGTTCGTTTGAACGCGCTAATCTCAGGAACTACTGGTCCGATTTGAAAAAATCTTTTTGTTTTTAATAATCTATTTATTGAGGTAGGCTATAGGCTATACACCATCAAACTACGATCAAAAGGAGTAGAGCAACAAGTTTCTTGTATTTAACCGTAATATGCATTCCTAAGACACAGATTCGTCTAGTTTAGGACTCAGAGAACTCAGTTCTTGTATGTAACTTTTTGTTGAAAAAAAAAAATTATAAAAAAAAAAATGCATAAAATGCAGTTAATTAACCGTTAATAACGAAAAATGCATTTTTAACCGCTTGGTTAAAAACGTTAATAACCGGCTTCGCATCTATAGTCGGAGTACTTAGATAGGTACTCGTATAATAGTGATAAAGAATTCGGCCTCCCTCGGGGGTCGGGTTCGATCCCAGGCCAGGGCACGCACTTCTGACTTTTCAGTTTTGTGCGTGCTTTTAAATATTACTCGCTATAACGGTGAAGGAAAACATCGCGATGAAACCTGCATGTCGCAAAACTCGAAGGTGTGTAAAGTCCCTCAAGCCGGGTGCTTCTCGGTGGTCATACTGGTATGCCGCACTTGCTAGCGTGGTGGACTAGGGCCTTAACCTTCTCATTCTGAGAAGACTCCACCCGTGCCCATCAGTGGGGCAGTTATGGGTTGGGATGATGATGATGACAAAATTATGGAGAACTTTTGGATTTCACGACACGAGATTTTCCTTCATCGTAGCAAGTTATATAATTATCTATCTACACTTTGTTTTTCAATTAGCGCTGCGTAATGAGATTTAACCATGTTTTCTTTCACCATAATTATGTAACAAGTTCAACTCGTTTATTCCCACTTGTCCTGTTCTGCTGAATCAAATTTTATAAAGTTATTTTGATATCAATTTCTAATTTGAGTTTATTACAATGACTGATGATTGATCTCATGATCTGTTGAATGAAATGTAAGTTATGAATTAAAACGGGTGCATTAGTTCTACTGATAACATAGTGAACATAATGTGGAATTGTTTAGTTTGTTATTAATAAAACATTGCAATTTTATAAATTATTTAAGTTTTTTAATATAATTTCAACTTTTCTTTGTGGGATACAATTACAAGTTTCTACCACCTACATACTAAGACATATTTTCAAAAACATACGCTAAATAGAACTTTTAACGTTCACTTTACATACTTGTAACATTTGGAGAAAAGTATAGTTTAGGAATGTTATATTACGAGGACGAAGGCAAAAAATATGGCACGATCAGTTTTATCGGTGACATTAGAAAACTACACGAAACCACTGAAGTATGAACAAGGTGCAATGAAAAAATGAAAGGCAAAGAAAAACAGCTTTATTTTTAACTTTTTTAATAGGGATAACTTATATAATATGCAAGGGATAGTCCCAGGATCTTCTCTAGTGACATAAGGATAAAACCATTCATAAATGGAGAATCACATATTATCACCTGCTCAATAAATACAGTCAACAGTAAGCATAATTCTTAAACAATTTATCCGTAAACGATATAGTCGTCATGAGCGACAGAGTTCGTTAGTTCGAAATTTAAAATATGGGTGTACGCGACACGAACACCGCCCGGGCGCCGAGTGGGGTGCGGGCCTACGGGCACAGCTAGGGGTGGCGCGGGCGGCGGCGGCGCGGCTAGGACGACGAGCCGGCGCCGAACATGTTGGCGGTGAAGGCGGGCGGCGCGGAAGGGGCGCCGGCCGCCGCGCCCGCGCCGCCCGCGCCGCGCGGCTTCGGCGTCGGCGGCTGCAGGTACTCGTGCCGCGCCAGCCCGAACACGTCGATGCGCTCCTCCTTGCGGTACGCCAGGCACGCTCGAATGAAACTCTGCAACGGCATACCCGTACACGTTACATGCAATCTGTTGCAGCACATCACTCCCTGCACAGCACCGACTCAGGGGCGTCGTAAGTGGGCGTGCAACGCGTGCACCGCACACGGGCGGCCGGCACATATGGGAGAGTGGCAAATTTACCATAGCGGGGCGGCATAAAGTAAAACTGTATGAGATTGATATTGAGCTACGAAGGGGGGAAGGGGGTGTAAAGCGATTTGCATGCGGGCGCTGATACAGCTTACGGCACGGCTGGACCGACTCATCAACGATGTGCATCAACATATTAGCGACTTATTTTTCATGAAATTTTGTGTGCAGGGGGTTTTGGGGGCGAAAAATCGATCTAGCTAAGTTTCATTTTCAGAAAACACCGTTATCGATAACGATATCATAAAATACAAAATTTTATAAGTATCATTTTATAGATAATTACTTGCTCTACCGGCATCAACAATTGAAAAAATTATTGTTGCTTTTGTTTTTGCAAAATAATTAATTATTAAATTAAGAAACAATACAGCAATGCTGCCATCTATTGACGGTTGGGTATTCGCACAGTTTTTGCTTGTTGTGTAATAATCGAGTTGTAGCCATTGATGTATAATTTATCATTACTTTCCTAGCTGAGTTATTTAGATATTAAGGATGGTTAGATTTATTGAAAACAGGAGCCACAAAGGAGCAACAGGAGGAACAAAGCCAGAAGACAAACAGGACTCATATGTAGTAAAGTAAAACAACAAGTATTAACACTATTAACCCGGGGAGCGTAAGGTTCAAAGTTAAAAGACGCCATATCACATTTAAATCGAAGCCTTTTAAATGAAACAACCCCGCATTATCCCTTCCCATAATCCCATTACACGGAAGAAGGGAACATAGGCATATTTAACAATTTTAGTAATTTTATACTATTTCATTGCAAATAAAACGTCGTGTACACCGCATTCTTCCGGCTTCCCGAAAATCGCGACCCAAACACGTAAAAATATTTTGAAAATTTTTGAAGGGGTCGGAAGCCAGCAAGATCGATTCCTAAAACGTTACATTTGAAAGGGGGTTTTTAACTTGGTAGAACAGAATCGCTCGATCTTCAATAGGAGGGAAGGCTTGCCATTTATGTATTATCTTATATTATTTAGCGAGCTCCATGACGAGGGCATGACGTCTTGTACTCTAACGAACACTGACACCAAAGGAGTGACCTGCATTATGCTGCTTATGTAAACCTTGTCACTTTTTGGCTACACTACACTGCTACGATAAAATATAACGACTCGCCAAATACATAAAAAATCTTAATTTAAAATGACATTCTCACCTTAGCCTCATTACTGACAGTGGGCTTGTTGGCAAACTGGACTTCAGTCGCCTTCAGTATGGTGTTCTCTTCGAGGATGGTTGCCTGACTCTGGTTGTGACCAAAGGGCTTCTTGCCATACAGGCACTGGTAGAAGATCACACCAACGCTCCACACGTCCACCTTACTACTGATCTTTGGTGGGTTCTTGCCTACTACGAAGCACTCTGGTGGCAAGTACCTGAGGGATAAATAAACAAATAAATGAAACGTCACACCTTCCGATGGAGAATTGAGTGGAGATATTGATGACAATATCTAAATATAAAATAAAAATGTAAGTAAGTGTTTTCTGTGTATACATTTCCTATTATGTGACATAAACTATGAGTGGGTGACCTTTATAAATGCCAATAGAACCTAAAACAATGATTGTTGAAATCATAAATAAGTGGTTCTTTGTTGAATAAATAATTTTCGAGTGTGCATACTCGAGGACAGACATACATCATAATAAAGCAATGTGGCTACTTTGAAATTGAATCATTATATAATAATATAAAATTGATATTAAAAATAGATATCTTATCTTTACTTTTAATAAAATCTTATATTGATAGTGTATCGTTGAGGACTTTCTCACTGACTCATCGATAGCCAACTAAAGGAAGTCAGAGATAACAGTTGGAAAAGTACCACTAGTTACCACACTTAAAAAGTTACACCACAGAATATCATTGCACTGTAAACAAGGGCATTTGAATGCAAACATAACTATTGAGACTGATGTGAATATTTAGTTTTACTGCTGGCTACTTATGAACATTTTATTCATACAATACTGAATATTTTCGTCAATTTAGTGTGATTTTTAAACAGAATCATCACAAAATTCCCATTCTAATTATAATGTTGGAAAAAAATATATGGTAGTTTAATGGTACCATCTTTATGCCAAGGGAATGATAAAAACATTAAAAACATCATGAAGATCAATTGTGGTTAAGCTCAATTAAGTAAAACAGACATAGTGAGGTTTGTAAGTGAATTCACATTTTCACTAAGACAACTCAGAGGCTTTATGAAATATCTTGGCATTTTCTTACATGTACTTTCATCACTTCCTTGCAACATGTACATATAATGAGAATGGAGCATCTAAAGTATAATGCAAGCACTCACCAGTATGTGCCTGCACCTTGGCTGGTGAGATCCATGCCATGGTCTGGGTTGTAATTCTCCTCATCCATCACCTTCGACAGACCAAAATCTGTGATTTTGATCTCCCCACAAACATTGCCCTCAGTCAACAATATGTTCCCAGGTTTCAGGTCATAGTGGATCACCGGTGGCTTGATTTCGTTTAAATACTTTAATGCAGACACAACTTGCATTACGATGGACCTTGCCTCGCGTTCAGGTATAGTCTTGTGCTGTGAAATACAAATGTAAATATTAAAAACGGAATACTTAGTTTTTTTTTTTAAATCTGAATGTGACCTAATTTTTGAACCAACTTTTTGCGGAAATCTTGAAAAGCCATGTCTAAAATGAGCAAAGATATTCGCTTCATAACCGCCAGCATTTCAAACAAGTACAACTTATTTAACAAATTATTCAACACATTCACAGATTTTCAACTAAGAATAATTAATTAATTACCCAATGACCAATTACAATGTTCGTTAACGATATAATGAATATTGCTCACCTGTTTGAGATAAAAATCGAGATCATGACCGTTGCAATATTCGAGAACTGTACAAAAGGAGTTTCCGTCTATTTCAAACACATCGTAAAGCTTCACGATTCGCGGGTGGTCCAACGCCTTGTGAATATTGTACTCCCGCAGCGCGTGTCTGGAATTAACGAAACATCACAGCCTGTCAGATTTTTACAATAAGTAAAATAATCATTTTAAAAGCAACAGATTTTGTTACAATCACTAAAACAACGGTAATTAAACATGTAAATGCACGCACGTGTATCGCATGCACGTTCTTCCGCACGCAATTGCGCACACACGCACGTCTCCAATATTTATACACAGTCACGCCCACACACACACAATATCACACCAACACCAAGGCAACGATTGTATTACTATAATTATATATCTATCTACAGTGCGGCCAACGAAACGAGATATTGTAATAAAGTTCCAGGGATTAAAATTTTTTTTATCAAGTCAAGATTAAAGTAGATTCTTCAGAAAAGAGCATTGCATTTGTAATTTTGATGCACTATATATAATATATAAATATTATTGATATATTAAATCAATGAATACAATCCATAACAAAATAAAAATAATGCATAAAACAAACCAACAAACGACTTATTTGAGCCGAATGTTTTTACTTGTGCACTAGTACCACATTGGACAATGAATTTGGACATCAAATGGCAGATTACTTTATACGAGAAAAGGATTGCGATGTTGTAACTCAAGTAAAGCGAACTTTTATCTAGTCTTGTTGGGCACACTTTATAGCTAATCTCACAGAGTTATGTAACAGCAAACTTCAACATCACCGATACATAATTTGATGTAATATTAATCTATAATATGTATAAATATTTACAATAGATAACAAAAAACCATCACTCATACACAGACTCACTTAATATAGTTGGCCTTCTTGTCTTCCTTCCAGTCTTTGTTGAGCTGATGAACTTTACAGGCGGTGTAACGTTGTTCACGCAGGTCGAATGCCTTGTGCACTTCGCTGAACCCACCCTTGCCCAGTAGCATTAGTAATAGATATCTGAAATCACGAAAAATTTGAACATTTTAATGCTATCCTGACTAAATATTATGAAAACACCTTTAGATACTGTAAACAAATTCAAAATAAGAGGAAATAGGTGTAATGAATACACACTTATTATTCTCATTCACAATTACATTACTCATATTGTATGTTTAAACCACAGCATCGTAATAAAGTTTGGGAATTTTCTGACTAATGGAAAATAATTATGAAAGAACTTACTAAGATTTACGATTAATTAGTACTCATATAAATCATTAAACATTATGTATTAATAAATCGATACATACATTCAAATATAGTCCAAGAACTAAGCAATATTTCTATTATAATAAGCAATGTTTACCTTTCTGATAGTACAGGATGCTGTGAAAACCTGCTCTGATCTTCATTGTGTATCCGTTTCAGTTCTCTTATATGTAAGTTTCTTTCTCTTTCTAATTTCTCCATCTCTAGCTGCAAATCTGCATCCTCCTTCTTTAGGGCCATCTGCCTTAGCTGTAATAATGTTCAAACGGTTGAGCAAGTTGCACGGTCTCATCAATAACCCACAAACAAGCATGTATGATTAGTGTTCAACTTTGGCCAAATTAGTTTGATCAATGGAATAGAAAAAACAACTTTGACATTCCGAAACCCTTCCCCGAGCAGCACAATTTTGAATGTTACTAATATCTTTGTTATAGTTAAAAGCATAAAAAAATAATCACCATGAGCCTAACCTTGAGAATCTCATCTGCTTCATAGTACTCTTGGCTTGTCATACTTGGCAGTGGGTCCGGTTTGAGGAAGGTGGGTGCATCGGTCCCATTGTGGAGGGGTTGGGGCTGCGGAGTGGAGGGCGCTGAGACGCTAGACGTCCGCTTGCCCCGACCACCCCCGCCCTCATTATTTGACGGCCGTTTCTTAAACAACTGCTTTTTTTGACGGTCAATCTCCTCTTTTTCGGCGGTGATCTCTTCCTGCCGCCTGCAAATCGTTGAAAGTGAATATACAAGAAAACGTAAAAACACAATTCAATACGAGAAACAATGCATCATTGATGCTTTTCATCTTTACGCCCAGAACATGGGCAATGAGTAATTTCCACCTTTAGGTCATTCCTCAGCAATTAAAAATAAAATATATACTTCTTGTATGTTTTCATGTTTATACTTCATATTTATACTTCTTGTCCATCATATGTTATAATAAGTATGTCACTGTTGTCATCAAGGGTACTATTGATATATTTTTATTGTTTTAACATACCTTGTTAATTCTTGAAATGCATATCCATCAGTCCAATTCTCTTGAAAAGTAGCACCAACGCGCTGGGTGACAAACTGACCAAGTCTAAGCCTATTTTGCATACACCTCTGTCTTGCTTCCTTTTTTTCAATAGTACTTTTCTCATTTAATAATTTCTTGACAACATCTATACACTTATTTATTTGTGATTTATGTTGGTCTATTACCTGTAAAAAAAAGACACATTAACAAATGTACATGGACATCTAAGTTAATGACAACACAAACAAAAGTATTCACAATTGCACACCTTGCACTGTGATTGAACTTGATGTTTCAATTCTTCATTAGTCCGTGTTAATTCTTCTATTCTATTATTCCTTACTTCTAAATCAGAGGATGCTTGAGTTTCTAACTCTTGTATCCTCTGACACGTCAGTTCTGTTTGAATCTGAAAACAAAAGAAATATGATATGTGTGTGATACTATTTTACAAGGACTACTGCACTTTAGTGACACTTTCATGAGTGTGTCCATACCTGTTTAACAGAAGTATGAGGTCGTGGTTGCGAGGCGGAACGTAAAAAGTCTGCTCCCGAAGGCAGTAGGGACGATGGAGACGGTGGGTACTGAAGTAACAGATATTTAAAAATGCTTAAAAATCCGAAACATGAATCTAAATTTAAAAAAGATAAAGCTAAACCATCATATGCATAGACATACATAATATAGACCTGCCTTGCACGTTCGAATTTGTGTCAAGTTGTAACAATCCAATTTTGAATTGAATCGGTTTGTGCGTGAAGTTGGCGCAATGGAAATTTGTTACTATATTTGAAAACGAACAGATTACATAGTGATATCTCGCTTCCGCGTTTGGAAGTTTTAGTCGTGCTGTCTCTGTCACTCTTACATATGTCACGCGCCATTTTACTAACGTTATTATTTTAGAAATAGTGAAAATTATTTACAATTCAATGTTTACATAATGAAATGTGATTCCTTTGGACTTTATTTGTGTTTCTTGAATTGTTAGAATATTTTTGAAGGCACAGGAAGCCATATTTTCTACATTTGCGGACGTAATTACTGAAATCAATTTTGCGTAAGGAAGATGTGTAACTCGCTGCTGTCTACAACAGACTGACTTGATCAATCACTCAATCACACAACCTAATGTTGACCACTCGTCGTGCGCCTTTGTATGTTACGGGCGCATATTTACTTTCTACATCCATGATCATATGACACAATCTATGGACTAGTATGTATCTATGTGACGATGACAATAATTTCATTTATCTTAGACTAGCTGACCCGGCAGACGTATATTATTAAGTAGATACTCTCGCTTCGTTTCGAGAATCTTGTTGCTCCACTCCTATTATCATTGTATATAGCCTAAATTCGCCTAAACCTTCCTGAATAAATGGACTATTGAACACAAAATTAATTTTTCAATTTTGAATCAAACAAACAAACTCTTCCGCTTTATATTATTAGCATAAAAGTATGGTAATTATATGACCTGAGTAACACCTAATTAATCTTCATCATCATTCATGTTCTAATCTGTATAATATAATAAAAATTACAAAATTTTTCACAAAACTGAAAGTAACTCACCATAGGATAATTAGCGCCTTGAGGAGAAGGTGATTTGGCACCTGTGTGGCGAACAGGGCTAGACGATGGGTGCTTACAGAAATATTCCCTTATATTTTTATCCGACGAGTTATGCCTCTGCTTCCCACCACCCCCTCCACCACCTCCTACCCCTTCTTCACCTGTAAATAGAACAGTACAAACATGTTAACTTTTGTTGAGCTAAATTATTAAATGCAATCAGAAGCATTGACCCACACGGTTTAAGGAGTTTATGCACCACCAGACTGATTCCATCTCATGGTCCATGCTCAATAGTGGACCAGTAATGGGTTGTCGCAATGAACCTTTATATCTGTCGTCTAGTTTTAAAACCCGCTAAAACACTTTTAACAAAATGTCACCAAAGCAACGAAAAAATAGATGTATACTTCATATATTTGTAATTTATACAAAACTAACCATTTTTAATGTCTTATTAGAACGTTTACAAATACTGAAAACACTGAATATAATTCAAAACAGCTGTAATGATGAAAAAGAACATTATTTTGTTTTAGTGGGTATTGGTGTAAACTTTTGGTTTTGGCGGGTTTTGAAACTAGACTATCAAACGTGACCATCTTCTATATATTATTGTTAATATAATAATTTGTATACTGTGAGAAAGAGAACGAGTCATACATGTTGGTTGATGAATTGTATCATACTTTATATTCGGAGAAGAAGTGCAGAATTGTAAGCAACAGCTAAGTAATAATAGTAATTGTAAGTAACACATGATAAAAATACATAAATGAAAAAGTTTATGATCATAATTTCAAACAAGATTATTAATGTTAAATAACCTTAATCAAGTCTTTTGATATCAAAGTAATCTTAGTATCACAATATCAGCAAGGTTTCCAATATTGTCAGGAACTTCTTATCTGCGCACCTTAGTTTCTCCAGATATAAGTTCAGCCCTCGGTAGTCTGATTAAAACTTCTTGTAATCAATTGATTTAAGTCACCAAATCCTACATTAAAGCTTAATGAATGTGTATCCTATGCATTTTCCTGATATGACATGCAATTAAACTGCTTTTAATGCGATATTAATTACTGAACATTTGGTTCAATAACAAAATTGCTAAAAACACAAAAAACAGTAATTGTATACTATGTATTAATGAAAAGAAATAAGTATATTAGTCACCTTTCCGTTTCCTTTTCCTCTCAGGCACAGTTATAGTAGGTGTTGCTCCACTAGGTGGCACAAGGGCACTTCCAGGTACTGCGTTTGAGCCTCGCAGAACAGCAGACTTTTCAGGGGTTAAAGCATCAACTTCTTTATCACTATGTGAGGAGCCTATAACAACAATATTTAAGATGTTTATATATGTGAAGCCACAAAAGATCAAATCATTATTATTAGTATTATTAGCATATATAATATAAATAATTATGATAACAGTATACATATGTATTGTATTGTTGTAGAATTAAGATCATTTTCTGGTCATCCACTTTCCTCACAATCCTTTTGTTCACCTTAGGTCGTGGTGATTAAATCAGGTAAACTTTTTATAACTGAGAAGTTACTAACTCACTTTTTGTTAGAGAGCTGAGCAGACCGATGTGGTTAACGCTAATTCCATTTCTATTGTCATGCATAATTTCACATAATACGCCCCAATCACAGAAGAATAAACGGCACTTTCACAGTTCCTATCCGGCATCGTCCACAATAATGTGACGTCACAGTCGTTTTGATGGCAGTTTTCACACAAGTTTTAAGTTCTATTCAAACTAATTCGCAAAGTAAGGTTAGGCTCGGCATCTCGGCGTAATATGTAGTAAACACACGAAAACACTGATCACTGCACGATGTTTAATTTCACTTTTATCACCAAATCACAATTTACCTGTGCTCATATTGGAGTCCTGATTATGTAGTGGCTGCCCCGTGTTGACAGTAGTTTGTGGTGCCATCTGAATTTGTGACCCAGCTGACATCTGTAAAGAAAGATGGCGTCTTTACATATGACTCGCCCACTTTACTTCAATTTTGCTGGCACTAACACTAATTTTAGCACTATACTGACATTACTCACACACTATTTTACAAGTAAACTGTCTGTATATAACATTTTATATAGTTTTACACATAAATTTTTAGAATAACCTAACAAGTTTGACAAGTTGTAAACTCCAGCCGCGAGTCGCTCGCGACAATCGGATACGCATCCGCGGGGAGAGGTGAACGCGGGAGGTGGAATGGAGATCGTCATGAAGTTTGCTCCGAATGTAATAATAATAATAACGACGAGGCGCCATTTTACAAGGATACAAGGACGAAAGAATTGTTTTTGAATAATTTTATAGATTGTTTGTTTAAGTAAAGTTACACGTCGATAAATGAATAACTCAATACAAACAGATTTCGCAAGATCGACGTGAAAGGTTAGCATTCGTTTCATACCTACTCTATTATGTTCCGGCAGGCAGGTCAACAGCCCGTGATTTGTGGTCGTGGTGGTGTATAGCGAGCGTAAATTTTGCACAAATAGATAAATAGCATCGTAGAATAGAAAGGGATTGTTGTTATTGGTTAAATATTTTTGACGATACAAATGTTAAATACAACATTGTTCACAGTTAATTATGTACCTACAGGCCGGGTAGGTATAAAATCGACCTGACCGATTATTCCCGCAACGAGGTGCGGTGGCAACGGCGGCGGGTGGCGGGCGGAGTGCCACCGAGCACCGACCTGCGGCGAACGAGTAGGTACGTGATATCGGCGCTCGTGCCCCACAACAAACTGCTTACTGGACGTGTTACGTAGGCGTCTGTGCCGCGATGTACCAACATAAACATAGATAGGTAGGTGTACTCGTGTAAGTAGACGTACCTAAATATATATATAAGTGCCTAAGTAGATTCGTATTCAACCGAGCCGCGCGCGATAAACTTGTGTACGCAAGGCTACACTGAATATTTTATTGGTACATGGCTTGGTGTACACTCCCGAAGTCCCGAAGCGAACACAGGACTGGACTTACTTAGTACATAATCTATCTAATATTCTTAAAGGACAAAGACATACTTATACTATGAATATTTGGCACATTTGTACAAATTTTATGGTTAGGTAGGTAGGTACTCATAGTAGTAGGTGCTCATATTAAACTTAATTTAGAAAATCAGAATAATCAGAATCATATCAAAAATATATTTATAAACTATTTATGTTTTAAAACAACCTGCGAATTTTATATGCGAAGATTTTACCAGTTTTATATTTATAAAAAATAAAATGTTTTAATCTGAATACTGGGTGGCTCAAAACCATTAAGTACAAAGCTAATATATCAACCTTAAATCTATAGCTGTTCAAAATTTTACCTTGAACCTACCTATAACACCTACCTACCTATCCACATATAACAAGAAAACAGACTAGTTGTTTAAATGATCCAATGATAAAAAAATTCCAACGATGCGACGCGACGTGGACAATCGTTATCGTGTTACGTAGACTTATGTAGTTTTATGATACTTATAGGTAGGTTCTACATAAGTAGGAAGTAAGTATCCATGATAATTATTATAATGTAGTTATTACAAAGTAACACTGCATTCATTTCAGATAAGTTAAGAGTCGAACAGTAATGTAAAACGTTGATTTTTATTGTTCAGTTTATTGATAGCACACAAGAAACTCAAGAATGCATTACAAAAGCGAATGAAAACCGTAACAGCATACAAATAAAGCACACTCAATGAGTCATAATATTCAGACAACATAACATGGTCGGTGAAACATATCAAACGAGCATATTAGCATTATCGTCGTAACGTTGCCGTTCTGAACTCCCGCCGGTGCCCCCTGCCCCCTCCTCTCCCAATCCAAGCAACCACCTCTTTACCATTTACTAAACTAGCAACAAAAGTACAGCGCATTTCGATTGAATCAAATTAACGATAAGGAAAATAAAGGCCACGTGACGACGACACAACTCAAAATTATATTCAAGTCTCACATATTTCTTACAAGGCTAGCTGACGTAATGTCCAGATAGCAGCCAGATTGTTGGGAATTGTCTGTTTACACTCCGAAAACGATCTAATACTACTGTGCCGATTGAAACATTATACGCGTTCAACCACAAAAAGTCGTATGGATAATTATTAAAATGTTAACACAATCTTAGAATCGACCAATGATTTGCCTGCGCAGTGCTTTATTGTTGTGTCTATTTTTAGCCCACCTAGCATCAGGCGAATGGAAAGTTAGCGAGCTGGCAACATAATATATAGTAAGGTAGACACATGCATATATAGTTACATACTTGGGCACGCACATAAAGACTAAGCGTCTAGCGCTAGCTGCTATGTTGTGTGATGAAAATGTGTGCCTCTTGCCTCTGTGTGAAACGAACACGTATATTGTTAAGCTCTGCTAATAAGATGATATTTTAAATCGTAATCCTATACGCTATGCTACACCGCAGTGTTATTTTAAAATATAAGTTACTTTTTTCATTATGACCACTATAAGAGTCGGAAAATCTGTAAAATTAAGTAATCTGATACAGATTTATATAAAATATACAAGGATTTGTTAAAGTATTGCTCAGCACGAGAAAAATATTTACTTGTTCACAAAGTTTGATAACAATTTAGAGCTGAAGAACTCTGCGGCTGTTATTGATCACATCCCCCACCCTGCCCCGCCCAGCCTCACTAAACTGCCCAACTCATTTCATCTCAGATTACAATTCTAAGCCAAGTTAAAATTACCACTCGGGAAATATTCATTTCATATTTCTCTGCTGCTGTTCTACCTTATACGCAAACAAAAAATAGAAGGAAATAAATGTAATGATTTCAGTGAATCATTCACTTTTATTAATGTTAGTTTTTAACTTTAATTTTACGTCATAATATAGGTAAATTATTTAGTCCAATAGCCATTAACAACAATCAATCCCTGATCATTGGGAAGCACAAATCTATTTTGTATAGAGTTTTTTGAAACATCTAAAAATAATCTTCTTAAATGTCTAATGAGTTTTAAAACATAGCTGTAATTAAATTATTCCGATCAGATTATTTACATGTGAAATAATCTCCGTTTATTTCATAACTAGCGACCCGCCCCGGCTTCGCACGGGTGCAATAACTATTTAATGGATGTTATTATACATATAAACCTTCCTCTTGAATCACTCTATCTATTAAAAAAACCGCATCAAAATCCGTTGCGTAGTTTTAAAGATTTAAGGACACAAAGGGACAGAGAAAGCGACTTTGTTTTATACTATGTAGTGAAGCAATTGAAATGATATAACGTATTTTTTTATAATTAAACGATGTAATTTCTTGTACGTACTTTAATACTTTAGGTGTCACGCGTTGATAGACGGCTTACGTTCCTATTTTTATATATCCTCACGAAAATAAAGCTAAAACAGGGTGTCGCGGGATAGGGGTGTGTGCATATCAACGGCGCGGCGCAGGAAACTGCGTCTCGGCTCGTCTCGCTGAAGACAATCAATACTCAGTCACATCTCGTCTGTCCCGCATTCATTGTGGAAGCGCAGTTCCGCGGGCTCCAAAATCCCCTCTTCCGGTGCGGTGTTCAGCCGCGTTCTGTTTAACCCAATTTTCTCGTGCAAAGGGTGTGTAGGGAGCGAGGTGCAAGGGGGGCGGAGCGCGGCGTAACTTTGGCCGCAAGTGTGCAGCGCCGACGGGGCGCCACGAGATTCGAACCCGAGCCTGCAATATTGATTATTTCTAGTGCCTGTCCATCTCCTAGTTACACAATCGTGCTCCCACTATCGCCTAACTTCAACTGCAGTGACTATGAAATATGAAACGAAACGATGTACTCGTATGAATATACTTTCCGTCTATGTGAAATTATACTCAAAATTGTGTCTACTACTAGCTGTATTTTAGTTATGAAATGGAAGGATTAAAAGGGCGTAGGTTAACGTAAAATAGTTCTTTGTATAAAACTCTGTCCCTGATGTCACATTGGTATTCCTGATGACAGAAGGGGACACATCATTAGACTCGCTTCAAACTACCGACTCACAGCACAAGTTGATCACATTAAATTACGGAATGAAGAATCTTTGAAAAAATCTCGAAATGAGCCTCGGAGTTCATATCTTGGATCATTATCATTACTTTTTTTAATATTTAAGCGCATGTAAAATTTTAAACACCACACATAGTAATAAAGTACCAGTAGAAATAACATCTTTGCCTTTAAAACAACTTAAGGTACAATTAAAGAAATGGTTGTTAGCACAGAATTTCTACACTGTTAAAGATTTTTTAAATACATAATGGATAATTAACTAACATAACAAACATTGACATAGTAATAATAATTTAATTGAATAATTAATAATATAAAAATACATGAAAATATTGAATATCTGACATAAAATATATATAAATAATAAGATATAATTGATAGAATAATATAGGTAATTAAAATAATTTAAGCATATATTATGTAAAATAATTTTATGTTAATGTGAATAGATATTGTACTTATTGTTCTGTTCAATTGTAATATTTGCATGCCTTTAATTTGGCAAATGTGAGCACAAGAGAATTATGTAAGACCTTATAATGTAACCACATTTAAGCAAATAAATATCATTATCATTTATCATAATTTCATCGTTCACCATGAAGAGAATCCGAGAAAGTTAGCTTGGAGGAATAACGAGTACAGCATTGAGAATAGTTACGGATTGTTGTTGCATCTGTGTTCTTAAAATTGTCTTAACTTTAAGAGTGGACTCGATCCATGCCCACGAACCAAAAGATGAAAAGACTATTTGGCAAAGAAGGCAAGGCAATGAAAACTACAAGGCAACGGTTTTAACTCAGATGCTAGAGACGTAGGTACATATGTACGATATATGTATATAAATATATAATAAAAGCAGATTTTAAGCCTGGTTAACCAGGTTATTTATGTAAAAGGTTATTTATGTAAAACCTTTGAAAATAAAAGAACCCGCAATTTTTAATGTATGCCTTTAACAATTATGGACGAATTCAATGGCGTCTTCGAACTATCAAAGTCTTTAAGAGGAGAGAAATTAGTAACAGATTCAGTGTCCTTATTTTTGAAACAGTGTACTCGTAAATAGCAGTTGAACTTAAAAAGACCTTTAAGTACTCTATACAAAACTCAACACCAAGAAAAAAATTTAATACTCGACAAATATACCAAGTTTTGTGAAGCAAAATACAGGGAAAAATGTAAACCTTAATAAGTACACAAAGTAAAATGAATTTATAACATATATGTATGATGTATGATAATTTTATTATTATAAAAAGAACAGAAGCAATCACCAAAGTTATATTTGTGTGCAGATAAGATATTTTATACGTATACGCTATATTTGTTTGTACTGAATTTATATTTTTAAAATAAACTTTTATATTATCATATCTCAAATTGTTTTTTGTACGCGAGTGCAGCAAATATTATATATATCTATATTGTGTTTTGACAGAGAATTGAGAGATACTCACATCTGATCGAGTCATCAAGTTTTACGGCGAAGACGTATTGCGTTAAAAAGTTAAAACAAACCCGCGCTAGTAATAAATTTGGTAATTTTGCTCTAAACAAGTGTTGCAATTTGCAATGTTATGGAGTATGTTCCACCTGCTTCTACTCCATAGCGACACTGGCAGCGGTGGTAGTGTACGGTAGTTAAATAAAAAAAAATTAAAACAAAAACTTGGCGTTCAATTGAAGAAATTTAAAGTAATCTGAAAACTTGTTGTTGAAATTAAATTTGTGGTCTACTTTAAAATTAATAGCTTTTGTTTGCTGAATAAAATAAAAATAGAGCTTTGTTGTAACCTAAGTAAAAGACATCACACGAGGACGTGTGCTTGTCAGAATGGCCGTGTCGGAGACGGAAATAAAAATTAGATTTAAATCAAACTAAATAAATCTAAACTTTGAATAAAACGTAAATCCAGAACTGTAATTTAAAAGGAAACTTTGTGCAAACTGTAAGGGCGGCCACATACAGTCGGAATTCCGAAACGGAATCCCGAATAGGGTTGCAACCTTGCAACGATATATCGGAAAACCGATAATATTATAAGAAAACCGATAATATTATATTGTAAGAAAAAGCTAATGTTCAAAGCCCATACAGCCTTATCTAAGGTCGTGAATTATCGATTTTTTTCTTCGGATATGATATCGATATTATCATATCGTTATAACGCAAATATCGATAAAAATATCGATGTGTCCTCTTCGATATTATCGGTTTTCCGATATATCGTTACAACCCTATTCGGGATTCCGTTTCGGAATTCCGCATGTATGTCGCCGCCCTAAACGTCACTCGATGGTATGTATATCGGAGAGGGGATAACTCAACAGAGGGCATCTGTGCAGTCACCTACGAGCAGCGAGGACTTCTCGAACAGACGTCGAGCTGAACGGTCGCATTAACTAATTAAATGTACTCTGTAATAAAATGCTATACGGCATCGTACATATGCCCGACGGCAAAACGTTTCTCTAAGCTTATTTCAGTTGTGCCACGTTTAACATAAGCTAAAAGCTTTATTCAAATTAAATTAAACTGTGTAACCTGAAACCTAATTTAAATCATCAAGAAACACGTTTGAACGCCCACTGTGTTTTATTTTCACCTTACAACCGGATAAACGGAGCATTATACCACCATCCTGACAAGTCTCTCCGATATATAAATGAAATTGAAGGGTCTGTGTATGATTTCAAAAAGTGCATATTATAGGTAATTACGTGATACTAAAACAAAAACGATTTTAAAATTTTTGTCTGTCTATCTGTCTGTCTGTTTGTCCGGGCTAATTTCCGAAACGGATTTTTATGGGACTTTCATTGAGAGATTTTCAGAGAGAGAGAGGAGGTTGTGGATCAACATATATATTTATACATTTAATCCTTTATACTACTTTTAATCCTGGAATTCTGGCGGGATCGGAATTCACGCGGGAAAATCTCCAATGCGCGAATGAAGTCGGCGAGCTCAGCTCGTAATATTTTTAAATAATATGTATGCGAAAGTCTGTCTGTCTGGGACGCTTTCACGGCTGAACCACATTATTAAGTTGTTTTTAACAATGACAATTAGTACCCCTATTGGCTCTTGATGAAGTTTGAAGAGAAAATCTTGAAAATATCTACCTACTTTGTTACAGCAAATTTTTTTTACCTATAATGCTATCATTGAATAACAGCCAAATCCGTAACCTAACCTAAAAGTAACCAAATTCTTATTAAGACCCCTATAATTTTTCAAAGTAATAACTTTCATTTCTAATCTCATTTATATGAATCAAACGAATTTCATTATTTAATGATGATGATGATGATAATGGATAACACAAGCCCATAAATTAGTATACCTATTGCAACAAATGTTTGATTTTTATTCTCTTTCTATAATACCAGGAACTGGAATAGAATTAAGGTGTTCACTTGAAATATTTTGTGTTACAATTTAAGGTTCTGCTACTTTCCAACGTCATATTTATGTGAAGGTTAATCGTGAACTACTTTTTTTAACAGGTTCATCGGTGACGTCATAATAATTAAATTATATTTACGCCGTTGCCTTTGAAAACATTCGATTTAACGATCGCAATAAAGTTATATCGCAAAGTTGGCCATTTTCCTAAGCGAGCGTAGCGACTAGCGAGCATGCGCAGCGCTCCATTCACAACAAGTGACGTGACGCGCCAAACCGGTCCGCGTGTCTTGTACGCTCTATTTAGCACCGTTCGACCGTTACTTGATTTATCCAAAGATTTTGCTAAATTGATATGGGTTTACTAATGTATCAGTTCATATTTTAGATGTAGAAATAGTAAAAATTGAGCTAAGAGCGACACCGGCATCGTACCATGCCGGGTGGCGGGTGGCGGGCGCAGTGGGTCAGGCGAGTGAGGCGAGGCAGTACGGGCGGACCTTGCAATGTCGCGGCGTGACGCTCAGCTGACGCATGACGGGCCACCCGCCGCCCGCCGCCGTCTCAGCCCCGCGTTCATTGCCTCCGCGGCAGCCGCACCGAGCGGACGTACCGTATGCCATGTTCGACACTTTATTCATAGCCACGAATTTACACACGATTCAGATTTTACGATGAAGCGCCAGCCTGCTGCGATCGACGACGCCCTCGGATGTGTTTTGTATTGTGATCTGCGATGAAAACGTTCGGATGTGATTTGTGACTCGCGTAGAATAAATTATGCTGGAGTGCGGTGACGACCGGTGCGAAAGGTCGGGTTGTGTAAAAATAACTGCGGAACCGGGCGGCTAAGCAGTGGAATGAGGTTTGACGCCACGTCGTAGTCGAGGCGGGGCGAAACCGTGTGCGCCATGTTATAATTTCCCTTCGCGTTCAATTCAATGTGCAAACCGACTGACTGAACACTGCGCTGTGACCTGTGACTACTTCTCTTTCTCTCAGTGCCGCTAAAGCGTGCCTGTTCACTGTTGTACGAAACAACTCGTTCTTCCCGGCGGCCCTCGGTTAAATTCAAATGGCCGGCCATTCTATCGAGCAAAATATTAGAACGATTTTGCAATAACTTACATCAACGCATTTAAGTGGTGAAATCGTACAAGTTTAATACAATAAATCGGAGAATAAAACTACCGACTATTTAATACTGCAAATTATAAATGTTTGGAATAAACAACATAAGAAAATAGCTTAAACAAACAACAAGATAATAGACGAATATCAGTGTGTGTAGCGAAAATAAAATTTTACTAATAAATCAAGCTTTAAAGCAAAGCCAGATTAAACTTTCCCTTGTAACCAATGTTGTGCTAAAAAAAACGGATACGCCGGTAAACACCGGTCTCGAGACCAGTTTTGAATTTCGTGTATTTGTTACTCGCGGGGCGCGGACTGGCATTGGGTGTCGATGACGTTACATCGAGCTGTAACTAGTGATAGTTAAAACATAGTTTAGTTTAATTCGGGTGGCTAGTGATAGGCGGGGGCCCGGGGCGCGGGCGGCCGGTGTCGCTGACCCCGCGGCCCCGAGCGCTCGCTGCGTTCTCCGAGGCCGCCCGGCCGCCGCGCCGCGCCGCAGCCGCCCGTGTGCCGGCACACTTTACTGTCCGATTAACACTTATCGTATCGCACATAATTGAAATCTGCGCACATAACATAACACATTACACAACCCTAACTTTTCAAACTTAACTTTCAGTGCAGACCATGTAGAGACAACCTTGGCCGTGATCGTTTGCTTGTCTGCTAACCTTTTTATTCAATTCTTTTTCTACAGTTTCAACATTATACACACACTCAACTATTATTACATCCTATTTATTACTAGACGATCTAATCCATTCTATTCACCAAGAAAACAATTACACTCACTCGACTTGGCTATTTTGGGATATCTATTAATGGACCGTGTTATGTTTACGTTACGCAAAGCCGAACGAAATATCTCGCAATGTTCTCAAATTATATAGGTAAATCAAGCATTCGTACATAATGCGATCTCAAGGATAAAACACGAATACGCTCGACTAACCGACTGAATGCGCGTTAAATAAATATTGTCGGGTAAAAAAAATCGATAGCGCTCCGATAGTGCCGCGGAGGAAAGCCCAATCAACACCAAGGTGACTGCGCCGTAAGCGTGCCACGACACATACCTACAACACAATCATCTATTATTAGCGTATGCCATCATGCAAAAATGTTCGCCGCACTGTACAAGTACGAGCGCCACACGAAATTAATGACAATCGCATATCGCACTCTACCTGCGTTTTTCGAACTACATGAGTAGCAATAACTACTTTATACTGCAAATCGTGTAGAATGCATGGATGCAACTCACCATCTTGAAATCGGGCACACGCTGAGCCTGAACTAGTATCTCCCCAGCGCTCACCTGTAAACACGCCATCATTGCGCTCAAGTAAAGCCGTCATATTAAGCTCCTCTCACTTAACAACCTATCATTGTTTTGTTTCAACAAATTAAAACTAATTATACAATTAGTCCATTAAGTGAGGCAATATCATAATTTTTAATATTTTTTTCTGGTAAATTACTTCTTATCGCAGCCTTTATTTAAAAAGGAACTCGCGCTGACTTCACGACGTATGTTTCTAATGATAAATCAATATTTGAGATAAAGACTAAACGTTGTTGCGCATTGACGTCTGATTGCGATCAGTCGGGCAGAGAGAGCACTAATCTATACTTATACGTTGATATGTTACAAACGTACATTTACCGGTGAACTATTTATGTCTGCCCGCCATCTTGTAATCGAATGACAAAATTGGTAGTTTTTGTCTCATGGTGACGAATGCAGAACTGAGATGGAGCGGTAATGCAACAAACGCTGTTAGATATCATTACCAAGCTGTAAGTTCCGAGGAACGAATGAAAGACCAATTTAATTACTTAAAATCAACTCACTTTAATATTTACTCACTCAAAAGCGTTCCGGTGAGCAACAAATAGGACGTGATCGGTAAACTAGATCATTTCAATGACCAATAGAATAAAACACCAACGTATAAACCGATGCCCCGGCGCGGCAAAATGACGCGGCAATAGGACGAGGGAGGGGGTCCGGGAGAGGGGCAGGCGCGGGGGAGCGGACGGAGGCGAGACACATAATGGAATTACATATCTACCACATCACTTACTTGGCTGAGACCACAATGTATGCGTATAAATATGTACACAAACGCATCGCCAGCCAGCCGAATAAGTACGAACGTGAACGAGCGCTGCGCGGCTCAGGTGGTACGCTGCTGGAGCCGCCGCATTATCGGAGATCACGTGATTAGCTCAATACGATCGGCCTACCTCTACCGCCTTTCAGCGAACACAGATTAAAACATATTCTCGCTTTCTTCGTTGCTTAATCACGTTCCATAGAGCAACAGTTAACTGTTAAACGAACACCACGGTAACTGTGTATACAAGATAACACAGACGTACCTAAATTTGTATTTGTAACGTACACAAAATTTGTACTGATTTTTTTCGCGTGTGAAACGTCAAAATAATTTTCCGCTACTTCCAACTTCTATAAATAGCGGCTTCATTACTTACTTCATATTCTCATAATTAGCATTAGGCATGCTGAGGTAGGGGAAGTCACGTGTTAGCATCAATGTCATATGAATTGAGCGATGCAAAATTATATATTCAAATGCTCACCGCGATTTCATTCGATAGGAAGAGAGACTCACGTTCCCATTAATTGAAACGGCGCGCAGCCATTTTCTTTTGTACACGTAAGCCAGTTCGGTGACGTAGCTCAATGATACATAGCAACCAACGTCTTTACGTTACCGATAAACTAAACTAACAACACACTGAGCGCAGGAAGCGCGTCGCAGAACAAAAGATCCGATCGAAAACATCGCGCTCGCTCTCGTGTCGTGATGTTGTGCATAAGAGCTTCACAAATCCAGTGCCCGCTCGTTATCACAATGATTTTATGAGACAAAAAGAAATAAGTATTCAAATTACTAAGCATTTACTTACACGTACGCGGATTCGCGTTATCTATTACGATAACCTTCTCGATATCTAATGTCGTAATGGGTAAAATCAAACATTACATTTGAATACTGGATTAAAAAAAACCTGATTTTTTTTACCAAACAACGATCTAAAGATCCGCGAAATGGTTTATTGAAGACCACAAAATTCAGTCATGCCCAACATGTTGGTTGAAAGGTTTTCTCACGAAGGTTTATACTCGTATTTGGACAACAAATGACATCAATCTCAATATAAATATGATAAATAAGAAATAACGTACCACTAAGGTAATGCTTCGATTTACAGATACAATAGGTATAAGGTTCATTTATTGAAGACTTCGATAAATGAAAAACTGGACCCTATTACTGAGACTTCCCTGTCCGTCCGTCCGTCCGTCCGTCTGTCACCAGGCTGTATCTCATGAACCGTATAACCGCAATAGTTACTCAGGTGAAATTTTCACAGATTATGTATTTCTGTTGCCGCTAGGGCATGTAATTATCCGCCCGAATTTACTATCCGGATAATACGGATAGTTCATTTTACTATCCGGATATTATCCGGATAAAACGGATAATACGGATAGTTAATGTTTTTCTAAAAAAATCAACCATAGTTTGTATTAATTTTACTTTTTCTGTTACCTATAGTGGAACGAATCATAAACCTTTGCATATTTTTGACTTCCTCTTAAGAAAATTCAAAATTATCGAAAATTTAAAGTTATTTGTCTCACTTAAACTTCTGAAAATCGAGTTTTCTTCAGATATCCACGTTTTGGGATCATAGGACACTATTCTGACTATCCCCGCGATGGTCTATATATTGTGTGTGTCTATTTATGTGAACCTCTCATAATTATTTTTTGATGGCTTGACCAATTGAATTGCGGTTGATGCCATTTGAAAGATCTCCACTGATCTTAGATTTTCTGCAAATTGTATTGAATCGAAAATGAATTGTTAAAGTGATGTTTATGTCTAATAACTTCCAAAATACTGTAACGTTTTGATGCATAATCTCTCAAATCCGTAAAGTGCTTAAAATTTTTAAAACTGTTTTTAAACATAACTGCGAGACTTCGTGTCATATATTTTTCCGGGTTGATGCATGAGTTTGCAAAGTGTCCGATATAAGTGCGAAGCAGAAAGCCTTTAATTTCCCCGTCACATCCAAAAATCTTGGTTCAAATTCTGTGATCAACCACGTGTCTATTGCCACAGATTCATCTGTGGATGCTAGAAACAACGTATGTACCTCCACTAATACCTCATTAGGGTACCTCTGAGAGATTCGGTTTACTAAGAAAAAGATTTTTAAAGGTATCAAGGTAGCAAATGAGCAAACAGCACCACCCTCACGCTGTCATCCATGATAATTGTGACCGAACAAAGATTAAATTAAGGGACTAGGATGGTAGAAATGATGATAGAATGTTAGTCGGTAAGTGTGAAGACTTGGACAGAGACTGTTAAAGGTTCTCAAATCCTTACAGTGTCTAGACGTGAAAAAAGCCAGTGGTCTTGAGGGTGTTCCAATAAATGTACTAAAAGCCTGTATACTTGATACGTCTATTCCGCCTTACTTCCAAAATTGGATTATTATCAAAATCCTGGAAGCTTGCTAGCGCGCCGCCCGTTTTCAAATAAGGCAGCTGTATCGATCTTGGTCATTATTAGCCAATTTCAATAACCCCACCACTTTGTAAGCTTATGGAGGGTATATTAAACTTGTGTCTTATTAAATGCCAAAACCAAACTACCTTCTTCGGGACTAATAAGCATAGGCTTACTATGCATTTTAAGGAAGCTCCCGCTTTGTTTATT
Organism: Hesperia comma; assembly: GCA_905404135.1. Lineage (NCBI taxonomy): Eukaryota > Metazoa > Arthropoda > Insecta > Lepidoptera > Hesperiidae > Hesperia > Hesperia comma. The sequence goes on from FR990018.1 coordinate 7,939,491, forward strand.
CCCCTATCGGAATTCTTGAGCAACCTTTCCTCCAGGTTGTTGTTCCTTGAAGACTCTGTCCGCCACTCTATTTCTACTACAAATATCCGGCCGGTAGGGATGAAAAACCATCTGAACGAGAGCTCCATATTACGGGTAGTGTTTCAATGGGACGACACTGAATCTTCTGAATCGTGTGAGATTTAAAGCCAAAAAAACAGACGTATCAGTTTACCACCAGGAAGTGCTCATTCATCATGGCTTTCTGCTTTTAAAATATAACAATTAAATTCTCTGACCGCCTTTAGTTGTTGGGAATTATAGTTACGTCGCACCTCAACATTGGGCGGTTCTTATGAACTTTCGTTGTTTGTCGAGCACGTAGGCTAAGCAATGCTTTCGAGACGTAGGCTAAGATAAAAAGGTAGTTGAAAAATCAGTCAAACTATTTTTTGGGTCATATACCATAAAAAATGTGGTAGAAGTTGCATAGGCAATCTCCAAATAACCAAATAAAACATAAAATATTATATTTTCGTAATAATTAAGCAAACAAAATGTCTCCAAATGGTCAAAATAGTATAAAATTATTACTATCCGTTTTATCCGTTTTATCCGGATAACAGGTCTTCCATTATCCGGATAGTATTTTCGGGCGGATATCCGGATAATACGGATATCCGGATATCATGCCCTAGTTGCCGCTACAACAACAAATACTAAAAAACAGAATAAAAAAATATTTAAGTGTTTAAGTGTATTTAAGTATTTAGATAGTTTAGTTACCTTTCAGTCCAAGAGATGGCGTTGTAGCTAATATGTGGCTATAATAAAACAATTACCTAAAAATTTAATTTTAAGTGAGTCTTTCATACAACAGACCAGATTTTTTTGGCGTTTTTACACATAATGGTACGGAACCCTTAGTGCGCGAGTCCGACTCGCACTTGGCCGGTTTTTTATTACATAATTCATTCACAATGTTCTAATAACAAACAAATTTGGAATTGATGTCAATTCAACTCAAATTAATACCTACAAAAAATAATTAACTCCACCACGAAATCATGAATTGAATGAAAACTCTATCTTGTAAACAAATTAATAAGTATTGTTATAATTCCATTTCTGTATTTCTCGGAGAATTGCAGATAATTCCACGCATTATCACACAGATTCTTTGAATACCTAAAGGATGTCCTGACTTTATTTGCTAGCACTTTTGTATCAGAATTTCTGGTATTCCTGAAACATGAGTACAAAGTAAGCAGCTTATAAAATTATCTTATCGTATATGGTCTGAAGTTGTGGTTTCTGAAACAGTGGTCTACATAATTCCCATAGCATTTAGCCACATGTTTATGAGACAGCTAAATATTTGAAACATTGATACATTATATTTTATACAAATATCTGTAATTTTGTTATTCTATCCTATTCCCCGCACTTGTAATCATTTTCAGAATGTAGATAATTATTAGCATTTTATTGGATGATAGATATTCGAAATTGATGCAGTGTGTAAAATCAATAAAAACAAAAAAAATGCATGCACGAAATACGTGAATCATTAAATACTAACGGGACTAGACGAAGGAAAACATCGTGAGGAAACCTGCACATCTGAGGGTAACCCATGGCGTGGTGAACTATGAAGGTTTCCATTCAAGTTGTGTGTGGAACTGGAAACCCCTGCCGATCAGTGGGCCAGTTATAGATTGCGATGATGATGATGATGAGTGATTTTCTTTATCATCTTATTCATCTACAAATTCTAAAATTCATCTACGGAGTCTAAATTCTGAAACGAAGTATCTATTATACTTATAGTAGAGTGCCTAAAGCTTTATACCTCTGGTGGTTATATATTTATGAGTGGCTATTTGTTTTTGAAATTTTCAGAGTGTACATTTATTTGAAAATCTGCCCGTGTATACTTATCATTGGACGTGACTGTACATCCAAATATACCTACATAATATATGTAAATACATTTATATATAAACACATAATATGTGAACACCCTTACAGTTAGCATTTATTTTATTTTATGTTCAATGGTAGTAGCATACATTTGTTAAATTAATTACATAGCATTACAATAGTCTATATTTTTTTTCTTTCTCTATTTTGTATTAAGAACCTACCTGTGCATGTGCTTGCTTTAATATTGTTGATATAGTTTAATTTACTTACTTATTTTGTAAAGAATATTGTATTTTTTAAGTCGTATAAATTGTTGCAACTGGAAGAGAATAGTTACCCACAACACAGGATACCCTGGTGTGGGGACTATATCATTACCGTATGTAAACCTTGTACTTATACCAATAAAAATTATTATTATTATTTGTGACATTAAACAAAAAAGAGTTACAAAAAGAAAATTACGTAATCTTTTGGTATGTTTGTTACTTCAAAACTTCGTAGTTCGTACTGGGTAAGGCGATTTTGATGATCATTTTTTAACCCCCGACGCAAAAAGAGGGATGTTATAAGTTTGACGTGTCTGTGTGTGTGTCTGTGTATCTGTGTGTCTGTCTGTCTGTCTGTGGCATCATAGCTCCCGAACGGATGAAGCGATTTCAATTTAGTTTTCTTTGTATTAAAGGGGGCGCGTGTTTTTAGATATGTTTGATGAATATCGGTTGAGCCGTTTAAAAGTTGTTGGGGTTGAAAGCGGAGAAGAATTTTCACTCTGTCTCTTTGTGGCATCATAGCTCCCGAACGGATGAAGCGATTTCAATTTAGTTTTTTTTTGTATTAAAGGAAACTTCCCGTAAGTTTAAAAAATGTTTTAAAATATGTTTGATGAAAATCGGTTGAGCCGTTTAATTGTTGTGGGGGGTGAAAGCGGGGAAGAATAGCCGTATGTATGCAAATATATTCGTGTGGGGTCTCAAATGAAAGCGTACAGTAAGAGAATATTTATAACTTAATCCAAAATGTTTTTACCTATAAAAAGTATAAAATAAAAAATTATTCCATTCACTTCTATCTTTAACACAAAAAAATATTGATAAATTATAAGTTTTGGGTAAAAGACTAAGTAGGTAAGCAAGTGATACTTATGAAAAAAATCGTAATTAGATAATGAATAGTTAGAAGCGGTCCCCCAACGCGACGTATTATTTTTAAAGATATTATTTTTTACTTTTTAAATGTTTGTGTCGGGGTTTTTTTTAATTTTTAATTTAATTTTTTATTATTCGAAAGCTTATACCCATCTTTTGCGCTTTATCACTTCTCCTTACATAATCGATATTATCACAAAGTTAGGTATTTGGTAATTTTACAAACCAAGTTTTTGGCTATTATATTTCCATCACGTGATTCGATGGGTTTTTCCCGTTGGCTCCCATTCCCATTCTCACCCGTCCCATCCCACTATGAGGCTTTGGGCAAAAAGCAAAAAGTCCCATTTGGAAAACGTCCCGTGGGACGTTTTGCCCAAGAACTTTTTTGACGTGGTCAATTGGTCCCAGAAATTCAAGATGAAATTATAGTATAGTCTACAGAAAAATCTACATGCTCTGTGTAATCTGTGTTACATATTTTTACCTTAAATATTATTAAGGTTATCTTCTATTTGATTATAAAAATAAATTTAAGTACAGTAATAGAAATGATCTTTAAATTATTATACATTAACTAATACAAATTCCACATCTCAAGCTTTATGAAAAAGTATTTTTTTTGTCAGGTATTAAGCGGCCAAATAAGTATTGGCCACTGCTTAGAAAAATTAAGACTATAAATAGTGATTATAGTATGAGACTGAGTTTTAAAACTAGGTTTAAGTATTTAATTTTTGTATATAGTAATAAAAGAACCTTGATATTTTTGTAGTAACGAACTATTTTTTGTTAGACTTAGTTACTTAATAACTCACTCACGCTGTGTTCGATCTTTCTGTTAATTTCTAATGTTTCAAGCGTCCTCTTTGAAAGTTGAATCCTGTTAGGAATTGCCAATGCATGAGAATAATATTTAATATTTTTTTGTAACCCTTCCTAGAACAGAGCAATATTTGGTCTCGCTTTAATATATTTTTTAATAAGGCTATTCCACTGCTAGACTGCGTTTTTTGTTATGAATTGAATTTTTGATATGATTTTGTATTGAATTAATCATTGAATTTTGTGACGTGAACACACTGTGGGTGAGTTCTTAAGCAGCCAAATAAGTATTGGACACTGCTTAAAAAATTAAGACTAAAACTAAATAATATAATAAGAGACTGATTTTTAAAACTATGTTTAAATATTTAATAAAAGAATCGTACCTTGATATTTGTAGGAACCTATGTATCTGTGATTTTTGCAATTGTTGTTAATAAATATGATTTATTAATTATTTATTATTAGGCATATAAGACTCACACTAATCATTACTAACTGGACAATACTAATATTAACTAACAGGACTAACCTAACAGTCCCTGTCCTCACACTTATTAACAAACTAACCAACTAACATTCTAACACCATCTACTAATTGGACTAACCACCCTAGTCCCTAAATTGGGTCTTGTTCTAAGTCGGTCACAATTGCCATGGGCGGCAGTGGAAGGGTGGTGCTGCATGCTCGTTTGCTACCTTAATTCCATAAAAAAAAAAAAAAGATATTGGATTTTAGAGTAGTGTTTAACTTTTTAAAATAATAATAATAATAACTAAACTGTGATATAATGTGACTCTTAGTAATTAATATTCCATTTTGTGATGTTTTAAAAAGAAATGTTGATTTATACTGTAAATAAAAAATATAAAAAAAAAGCTAAGCTACAACCCACTAATGGCCCACTACTGAGCGCGGGTCTCTTCATTACTGAGGAGTCCTAGAGCATACTCCACCACGCTGCTCCAATGCGGGTTGGTTGGTTTGTTTTCCTGCAGACTGTACAAAATATTGCAGGAACAATAGAATTTCTGTATATTATTATAAGTGGGCCGTTTAGCCCAAAGAAATATATTAAACGGACAAAAACGTCCCACGGGACGTTTTCCAAGTGGGACATTTTGCCCAAAGCCACCTATACCCCGAATTCCGATTTTACAGATAACGTCAAATAAAATTAAACATTGCTTAAAAGTACAGTTACCAGAAAAAGTCTTAAAGTAAAAATTGAACCATGCTGGATGGATAACTTGAATTGCCCTACTCAGTACCCTGGGTTTAACCTGGTTCTTGGTCTGGGTGTTATAATGCCCATGGAACCAACGAGACGCAATCCTAGAGAATGAGGCTATTTGTGTGTCGTTATTTATATTTATTTACCAAAAGGATCGGGAGTAAAATATAAGTAGTTAACAATAAAGGTAATTAAATTTAATAAACAAATAAGTGGTATAAAAACATGTAATAAAATTAAAATGCAAAATCAGTCTTATTTTCATATATAATTTGCTAAATTAACAACAATAAAAGTAATTAAGTCACAGACAAACACACAAGAATGTTAAAAAATCATTTTTTTTAGGTTCTCTTGCGTTAATAGAGACCCCTAGTAAAAAATCTCGTATTATACTCGTACCTATCGTCTAGGTACAGACAGCGACCAGCTACAGATTTATTATTAGTATTGATGTTTTTCCCCGGGAACTACGAGTTTAAGTGACATTGTGGATATCATTTTACTAATTATTGCTTACATACGTTGGAGGCCCCAGTAGCCCAAGGACTCCGTATCATTGATATGGCTGGTACTATAAATAATTTTCATACTTTAAAACACTTTTTCTATCGACTGTACACGTTGAAAAAAGAAGGAAAAAGTACTAACAAACTATAAATCAAATTAATCGTTTTTGGGGTTTAGTGGGACGGGTGAGAACGGGAATGGGAGCCAACGGGAAAAACCCGATTCGATACACGAATTAGACAACATCTTAATTATCATAAATATTATATTAATAGTTTCAATTCATTAGCGGCCAGGTTATCAACGCTTAACTGCAAGGTCAAGAGTTTTCCCTATCATGCTTCTCCAATGAGTATTAGCTACTTTCTGGAAGAAGCGGCCAACACCCCAAATATCAGGCGGTTTCGTGCCGCCCCGGGCACCTAACAACAGGGGTTAAATCTTGCTAATTTATAAATGCTTGACACGTTTCGTATAAGAAATAAATCAATTTTTTTTATTGTTATACCGACACAACACATTTAAAGCATTTATAAATAAGTAATAATAACAAACGGGACTTTCCTATAACGGTCTTCAGTCTTCACTCATCAAGTCTACCATAGACGAAGCCTGTATATAATTTCTCTATCGACTACCATGTACCACTGGTATTATTAAATTCTAATATCACAAAATAATTTAAAATAATAATGTAGTCGTAATGACCATTCACCTCGGAAAAGGTGCAAAAAAAATCCATAACAAAGACCAAAAATTACAGATTTTAGTCTTCAGAAATCACAAAAAATTATGCGAGAAATTACCCAGGGGAACAAGATTATGTTGTTGCTATTTTCACTCAAGCACTGGACAACCCTGCCTACCATACAAGTATTTATTATGAATATTATGCCAGGATTACCATTTGTTCAAAGAAGCGCTTCCACTAGGATCTATCCAACAAACTTCATGTCCCACATGGAGACAAGCCTATTTCAACCCAATAGTGTCATGGGAAAAATGACACTAATATTAATTAATTATGGTTTCAGAGGTATCGTCAAAACTGAGATAATTTTAATACCCATTGATAGTGTATTCCGACAGAGTTCGTGATGTTACTCTATATATCAATAATATAATCTGGTCGGAATAGTTTTTTGTTTTTTAATGGAATAAGAATAGCAAACAAGCATGCAGCACAACCCTCCAGCTGCCTGCCGTGACAATTGTGACTGACAGAAAAAGACATAAATCGGGGATAAGAAGAAATGATACTAGGTACCGTGGTTCGTTCGCGGTAGACGTAGTTAGTTCATCATAAAATCAAGCTGATTAAATGAATGTGCGAATCTTTACCTTTTTAATTCCGTTAGGCGATGAGTTTCAATGAAATATGAAAGAATCTTCCATTAATTCTCTTAAAGAATGGTTATGCAAAATTGAATCATATCTGACCAAGGAATCACGTTGTAAAGGATTTTAATTAATGATATAATATTGGTTAAGGGGATTTCTAGTCCAGAAATCCCCTTCGGCTATGCGAAGGGGATTTGTGGACAAAATTTCCACAAATCCCCTTCGAAGGGGATTTGTGGAATAAGCCGTTATAAAGACCATTCGCCAATACACATTTGGTTGATAGCGTTTCACAGATCACGTTGCCTATCGATGAAAGTTCCAAAACAAAATAGACCCCAAGTCAAACTAAACATCTACATTAACGATATAAATTTATTTCAATCTGAAAGAATAAGAAACGTGCCGAATTTGTCGACCAGGGTCAAGATGCGCAAGTACCAAAAGGCAGAGGAAGCCAAATAATCTGGACAGTTTTCCGACATCGGCGAATCGGTCTCTAGTAAATAAAACGTGACATTTCCATTAGATTTTAATTGAATTACTATAATCAAAACTAAGGTGCAAACCAGACTTAAGTTACCCTATAACTCGATTTAAAAATGGAACGCCGTACTAGGTAATCTTGAGGGATACCGCATCGCTCTAATATCGACCGTTATGATAGCGCACTCTTGTGCAGGTTTAAGGCATAAGCGTGACATGGAACTGACCTTGGCGCCTAGAAAGCGAGCTTCCAGCAGCTCCTGCTTGCGAGGATCGAGCGCCGCTTGGAAGTGCTCCATCTTGACGCCAGCGCCTGCAAACAACACCTGCATGAATACATCATACCTAGTACCTACTACTTTCTTGTGTAATGGTAGTAAAATGATAGACTGAATAGGATACGTGACACATAGTGCACAAAAAAATTTTGATCGAAAGACGCTGCCGCTTCGGAAAGTCCCCACTGTAAATAGGTTTGTAATCAGTCCTGGGCCTGGGGCCTGGGGCATATCTTTGGACAATTAATTGTAATGATAGAGCCTATCACGGTACAGATCTTTTACTTTTTTATGGAATCAGACAAATTAATACATTGATATCTTGACGATAAGTGTTAGTAAAGTGGAGTATTAAGTGTTTTGACCAAAGTTGAATTCATAGACCTAAGGATCTAAGGCTAATCGCCTTATGCAATTGACACTGTGCTAAGAAAATTAATAACTTTTAGATATAATTAAGAATACTATGCTGTTTACATTAGGTTTAAACATTTATTTTAGTAACATCAAATAGCGTACTGAAAATTACTTTTACGGAACCTAGGTAAGAACCTACTTACTATGTAATTGGTAGTGGACGGTGGACGCAAAGGTCTTGCATTTTGAATTATCTAATTAGAATACTACCTAATATCTTACGCTTGACGCCACACAATTTCAGATGATATTTTAAAGTTAACGAATAAATATTAATTATTTATCTCGGGAGTATTGCAACATTTGCAACTGAGTAGGTACATAGTTCGTGAACCAACTAATGGAATCATGTCGATCGGTTCACCCAGAATATTTTTTATACAAAAGAATCAGCAATACGTCACGGTCGGCGGCGGGGAGCGGGGTTCTGGCGCAGTATCTGGAGCAGACAGTCGAGTTGCGAGAAGTTAGGTACAGTTATTTATATAGGTACGTATGTATGTTCAATGTACATATTGATCGCCTCCCGGGCCACTCGCCACTATGATCTCACCTCCATCCTCTGTGACTCCCCCTCGCCTCCACGCGCCCACACTCTACCGCATCGCGTCTAAGGCCTACAACGAACCTTTGTCGCTGCCGAATTAGAACAATATGACGGATTGCTAAATTCAATTTTTTCATCATTTCCAATCCATATAACTTGTTAACATCAAAATATTGACAGCCTTGTAACTTAATCTAATAATTTTAAGCTTCAATTTCAAATTAATATACTGTTATGTACAGACGGTTCGATTGATTGGATTCATGTAATTTCTAGAATTCGTAACTCAATACTTCTGTCCTCACGGCACGCCAGTAATCTTAAACGCCCACTACGCGTAACACAATACGCGAAGCACGACCCGCTATCGATTTTATAGGATCCTCTTGCAGCAAGGTCACGATACGATTAAACTGGGAATTACATCTGAGAATCATTTAAACTATAAATGGAATGTACGCCAAGAAGTAAGGTAATTAGAATTTTACAGCCTACTTTCAAACTTTTGCCACGCGTGCCACTTCATCAGTGTTACCTATTGGTAATTGGACAAATTATAAAGTGTACATAAAACTTGCATTTAGTGTGCTCCAAAAATCCTCGATCTCTTCACATCTGAAGTTATTTCTGGTGCAATATTTATATTATACCATTCATGCTCTCATTCTATTAGCACAAATATATTTAGCAAAAGAACCTAATAGGTCACTATACCTAGTCCCGAGATTCAAATAATACTACAAATAAATTGGACAGCCTAGCCTTCTCGATCGTTAATATTTCTCTTTACATAAAGTACCTAGTAGTCGGCACAGAGCAATGAGATTATGTTCGTTGCAGGGACGAATGTGGTCCACCGCGCCGTTATATTCTGTGTTCTACAATACTCTCACATAGATACCACTACATATTATTACGTTTTATTGCTATCTTTGCTCAAAATTCAACATCAATTAACCTCAATTCAACAAAAGATGACATAAAACTATCGAAAGCAGTTTTAGTTCGTCAGAAACGTATTAAGCTTCCAGATATACGTATGTATAAATTGTATAACAATTATATCGATTCATTAATAATAAATATTTATATGGAATTAAGGCAATGAAGCCCAAACCCGAATAGTTTTATAAAAGTAGAAGAATTTCACTATCCAACTTATGATTCCTTATCAAGTCCTTGGAACCAAGTCCAAGTACACATACAAATTATCATAATCACGGAAAACCAATTCACCTATGTCCTAAGTCCTAAGTTTCACTAGAATAGGTTTACTAAGAGATAAAAATTGTTCAAGGATTTGAAACATCGTTAAAATATACGAAATCAAGTTATTTTGTTTTAACTGGCTTCTTACTAATATAATCAGACAAGTCTGATAATAGGTACGTGGATCCAATAACAACAAGCTGTTTTATGTACAACTAAATTATTGATTTCATAAACTTTGATAACTTACTAAATAAGTTAACTTTTTTTTACATTGACGATACTATTGACATTGGTAAGGATGTGAGTAAGCGTTTTTCATTTATGTAGGTATAGGTATAAATATAAATAAGGTCTCAAGTTTTTAGGTTACACTTTTTTCTGAGAAAGATTCCACTACTTTTTGTTGTTGAGTTCAATGTTCAACTCTTGGAAAATTAAAATGGTAGTAGAACCTAAAGAGGTGACTATTAATTACGTGAGACGAAAGGGGGGTTGGGGGTGGAGTGTTGCTTGGCAAATATAATTTTTTTCCTAACTTAACTAGGTTAAGCAAACATAATTTTTCTCTGCAGTGAAGTTGCTACTTACGACGGACAGCCAAACACACAGACAAGGGAGACATATTAATATGGCTTAAATGTTTTCCTTTAAGTCCCTGTAAGGTAGTAAGTAAATTTTGATCCCATACAAGTAAATCTTTAAAAAATGGGGCTTTACTGTATTCCAACTTGGTCTTCACCAATTGTAACTAAAAGTTACTATCGTTCGATTAGAGTTGTAAAGAACTCGAGTCTTTGAGTCCTAAATTTTGAACTCGGCTGACAGTATTCACGACTCGACTCATAACCGTAAGACTCTAAGACTAGAGAACTCAAGTCTATATGAGCTCTTGAAGACTCGAGACTCGAGTCTTCTTTAGCGCTCAAGTCCTTTTTACGTGGCGAGTCGCGCTCGAGTTCTTTTCCGCTTGGAGTCTTTCTTTTTAAAGCAGCCAAAGATCCAAACATTTAAACATACATTTGCATTTATAAGTTAGTAGGATATGTTTACTTAAAATTTGAAAATTTTACTGTCATAATAGGATAAAGAAATAATGCATACCTGAGGGATGATTAAAAATATTATTTACCATAATATTACTTTTATTCCGAAAAGGAGTCATAAACATTAACAACATAAACAACCTTTAGATTGCCCTGTAACCTGTAACTATGTATTTTAACATTATTTAACCCTGATATGCTCAAGAAATAATGTTGTTATATAAGTATAACTTTTGCGCGGGACTTCGTCTCGTAGAAGTTAAAAATTCCACCAGTTTTTCAACTATTTTCATTGCTACTCCGTTCCTATTTATCACAGAGTGATATTATGTATCCTATAGCCTTCCTCAATAAATAAAGTATCTAACACTGAAAGAATTTTCAAATCGGACCAGTAGTGAGATCCTGAGATTAGCGCGTTCTACCAAACAAATAAACTTTTCAGCTTTATTATATTGGTATAGAAGTATAGATATAAATTCTAAATAAATCACTGTCAGCATTTCGAAGAACAGTCTGAAGAAGACTCGAGCTGTTTTAAGACTCGAGCTCTTTTTAAGACTCGAGTTCTTTTTAAGAGTCGAGTTCAATTTTCTCGAGTCTTCATGATAGGACTGAAGCTCGGCTCGACTCAAGACTCCGAGTTCTGTTAGTTCACTAAGTCCTATAAAATTGAGCCGAGTCTATCGAATTAAGACTAAAAGACTCGAGTCCTTTACAACACTACGTTCGATGGTACGAAACTATAAGGGTGGAAGTCCAGCTCACATTTGACCGATTTTTTACATCGGATAACATTATCTATTTACTGCACATACGCCTACGTTTAAGATTCTGTATAAGTTTTGGTTTGTAAGGGCGCATTCAAGTAGAACGCTGGTTACCGGCGCGGCGCCGATCTGCCAGCGCTTATCGGTATAGTCTAAGATCCGAATCTAAATCGACATGGTGGTTATATATTTATGAGTGGCTATTTGTTTTTGAAATTTTCAGAGTGTACATTTATTTTAAAATCTGCCAGTGTATACTTATCATTGGACGTGACTGTACATGTAGCCAAGAAAAAATCAACATAGTATACAGTGCCACAAACTTATCTGGTCCGGTTGCCAAAATTGCAACTAATGCAAATGTTATACTGTTGTCAGACAAAGACCAAGACAGTAGCGCCCCTCTTACCGGGTCAGATTAGTTTGTGGCACTTTACCAACCAAATCAACAAGCAGTGTCATTGTCATAGACAAGTAGGTCATAGACTGTAATTTTTGTTTGTGTTTGAAGCAAAGAAACTAAACCCATATAGCCTACTGCATACCTACTCTTTTTCTAAATTTAAGAAATCGGATTGGTCAAATAGGTACATGATGCGATCCATGAGCAGACAGCAGAGCTTTAAATAAATAAATATTAAATCTGAAAAAATATCGATATTTTGATATATCGATATTTTTTACTCAAACGGCCCAAACCTACTGGCAGATCGGCGCCGGTAACCAGCGTTCTTTTTGAATGCGCTCTAAAGGCTCAGATTATAGAACCAAAAGGCAGATGTACTCGTAGTGGTCGCTCTAGTATAAAGTGAAGCTACCAAAGCAAATACAAAATAAAAAGCTAATACAATCTCGTGTCAGTACTAAGGAATGCGTCAAATAGCATTTAGCGTCGCAAATGTCAAATTTTTTAATATAATTTTATCAGCTAAAATGCCGTCTTGCATTTTTAAACTCTGTAAAAGTTGTTCGCAAAACCAAAGAAAAGGATATGGAATGTCTTTTCACAGGTAACTCTTCATTATTTTATTATTTATTTATAATAATATTTTTGCGGTCCGCTCGGAACACAAAACCTCGACAATCATTCGTTTCTATAACAGCTTTATATGAAAATCGGTTACCCTAAATTTGGGGAAATATGCATGGGCTATTTGAGCACTGGTCGATTTATAACGAAAAAAATATATTTTAAAAGTAAATAGTTTTATTTATTTAAACCTAAAAATCAGGAAATACAGCCAATAAAATTAGCATTTTAACATAGGCAAACCGAGTTAATTGAAAATGTCACGTTTGCCCACGATAAATGTAATAATAATATGATGAATATTAATATTTTACTTTCTGTTTAGCCACTAAAATGATTTCAATTATAATGTTTGCAGATTACCGACAGATGCTGTAACAAGAGAAAAAATGGGTTCATATTATTCGGAAGTGCAGGCAAGATATTAATTGGCTGCCATTCAAATTTTGCGTGATTTGCTCATTACATTTAGTGAGGGTGACGTGTATCTCACTAAAAAAGGACGTTGGTTGATTAAAAAGCATCAAAACCGAATTTTTGTTATAATAAATATGTTATTATTGATATTTTGATGTTTTTTATTAAAAATATCTACCCAAAGAAAATATCCATAGGTTAATTAAAACAATTAAACATATTTAAAAAATTAACTTATTAAATTCAATATATTAAAATGACATTTACACATATTATAATGTACTTTTTGATACCTAGTGATATAATTAAAATCAATTATTATTATTACATTTAATAAAACTTTAATTTTTTGTTGTTCCGCCTAATCACAGGAACGGCTTAACAAATTTAGATGCAGTTTTCACTGGCGCATGGCGTATTCTAATGAGCGTGGGTTAACATTGTGTTTGTTTTATTTGAAGCAGTTCAGAAATAAAAAAAATCACGTCAATTTAAAGAATACCATCCCTCATATTTTATCGATTATGGCCTTACGGAATTGGAAACAAGGTCGTTCAGTAGTAATAAATAATTTTCCAATTGAATTGTGCATATTCAAATTCAAATTATTTATTTCTTCGAAGTAGGTTTTTACAAACACTTTCCGAACGTCAAGCTACGTCATCGCTTCAACAAATCCCTACGGCGAGTGGTCTTGGAAGAAGAAGCGGCAAAAAACTCCCAAGGAGTCTTTTTTTTCTCTTTCTCCACTCACAGTTACAGTTGCACTTACTTTACTACTAATTACGGCTAAAATACGAAACTCATGTCCAAGCTGATTTATCATTAAAATATTCATCAAGTTTGTAATAACCTTTCGTCATAAGAATGCTTTTGACATGAGTTTTAAGTTTACAGTACGGCATTTCTGTTAATTGTATCGGAACTTTATTATAAATTTTAACGCAGTTACCCATGAAAGAGCCACCAATTTTGCTAAGTCTGAATTTTGGTACAATCAGTTTAGCCTTATTTCTAGTATTTATATTGTGTACATCACTCTTTTTAGGAAAATGGTCATGATATTTTTTTACATACATAATATTATCTAAAATATACTGTGATATTACAGTTAATATACATATTACTTTCTTTAAACAATTGTCTGAGTGAATCCCTTGGCCTGAGGCTGTAAATGGCACGTACTGCTCTTTTCTGTAATATGAATATTGATTCTATATCTGCAGCTGAGCCCCACAACAGCAGACCATAGGACATTATACTATGAAAGTAGCTAAAATAAACTAATCTTGCTGTTTCTACATTAGTCAAGAGCCTTACTTTCTTAACAGCGTAGGCAGCAGAACTTAGTTTCCCCGACAAGGTTTCGATATGAGGACCCCATTGCAGATGAGAATCTATAGTAAGGCCTAAGAATGTCGTTTTTTCTACTAGTTCTAATACTTCTCTATTCAGAACAATTTTAGTTGGAACATGTTTAACATTTGGTAATGTAAATTTAACACATTTAGTCTTTTTTGCATTTAGCATTAAATTATTATGAGTGAACCAGAGCAGTACTTGTGAAACAGCGCTATTCACATCGTCAAAACATTGTTTTCTTCTGTCTACTTTAAAAAGTAAAGAGGTGTCGTCAGCAAATAACACAGTTTCACACAAGTTCCTAGTGAAGTAAGGAAGATCATTGATATAAATTAGAAAAAGCAGAGGGCCTAATATCGATCCTTGGGGCACACCCATAGTCATTTGTGCTTCAGGGGACTCTACTCCATTAATAACTACCTTTTGTATGCGTTCAGACAAGTAAGATTTTATAAGGCTAACTGATTGTGTTGAGACACCATAATGACTAAGTTTATTTAATAATATATTATGATCGACGCAATCAAAGGCCTTTGAAAGGTCACAGAATATTCCAATAGCATCCTGCCTACGCTCCCAGGCATCGAAAACGTGTTTGAGAAGGGCAATGCCTGCATCAGTGGTACTCTTCCCTTTAGAAAAACCGAACTGACTAACATGGAACAATTTATTTGAGGAAAAATGAGACAGTAGTTGATTGTAAATATTTTTTTCAAAAATTTTACTAAAGGCTGGTAAGACAGATATGGGCCTAAAATTTGTGGGGTCGTTTCTATCTCCAGCCTTGAACAAAGGTATTATTTTTCCATGTTTCATTTATTGAACACACATTTATTGAAAATAATGGTTAAATGGGGTGCAATTAAAGGGATAATCGATTTAATTACTACCGTAGAAAGGCCCCATAGATCACTTGACTTTTTAATATTTAGAGAGTTAAAACTTTGAATAATTGAATCGCAAGTGACGTGTTTAAAATTAAATGTATCGGTACACTTATCAACACAGGACTCCATTATGCTAATGGCAAGTTGAGGACAAGTATTCAAGTGTTTTGTGATCACCTGTGGTATATTTGAAAAGAAATTTTCAAAGGCGCCGGCAACTCCGCTATCGGAAGTGATATTCTCGTTATTGACCTTGAGAGCAAAATTATGGTTATTTACTTTTATTTTACCCGTTTCCTTATTAATAATATTCCACGTAGTTTTAATTTTGTTGTCAGAATTCTTTATTTTATTAGCAATGTAAAGTGATTTTGCTTTAGCGCATAATGTTTTAAGTTAGTAATATGGCGATCAATGTTTACAAAATTGCGGGAGATTATGACTTTTCATTTGGCAACCTCACACACACACAAAGAATTACGTATCCATACGGTGCACCGCTAGTTGACATTAAGGTTGTCATGCACACATAGTGAAAAAGTGACTTCACTTTATTCGTTGCTTTTCTTTGCGAATGTTACATCTGCCTTTTGGTTCTATAATCTGAGACTAAAGGTTATTTGCTTCAAGCTTGACCTTTATAACGCGATCAATAAATCGTCAAGTGAAAACAGTGAACAGGCTCGAGTTAATAGGTTTTTAGTTTACTATAAGTACTCCGCGTTCGATATGGAATTCGTTTTAATGACAACCCACACAAATGTCTGTTTTCCGCCTTCGCGATTAAGGTTCATTAGATTGACAGCGAAAATTTAAAATGCCTTAAGTAAATTGTGCTTACAAGCTAAATTGAACTGTGGGCACACGAAATAAAGTTGTTTTACCGGGGAGTGGCAATTCCATATCCTCAGCGATTCAATTAGGTATCGGTTAGCGACTTCTAAGTTCCTTCACTACATAGTATAAAACAAAGTCGCTATTTTTGTCTGTCTGTTTGTCTGTATGCTTAAATCTTTAAAATTACGCAACGGATTTTGATGCGGTTTTTTGTAATAGGTAGAGTGATTCAAGAGGAAGGTTTTTATGTATAATACATGCATATATTCCCACGAGAACGGGATCCACGCGGGTGAAACCGCGGGCGGGCCGCTAGTCCTACATAAAATGGCCACAAACTATGGTACCGATATGTCGAAAAAATATGTACCTTTTTATTTCAATAAATTGCATTTGTACAAAGTCCAGATTAAAATCACTAATAATTTGAATGTCACGTTTGTTTTCGTTAAAGTTTTGTAAAGTATTTTTCTAATCTAATAACACAACACAACAATTATAATTACTGTATGACGCAACTAAACCATTGTGTGAAAAGTAAACATACAAACAGTCAATCATACACGTGTATGTAGCTTCACAATTCCCGCACAGGATCCAATGTCGGAACACTCGGAACCCTATTCGTATCCTCCCAATGAATTGACCTATAAAGTTTATGGGGTCACGTTCGATCATGGTGCAAAAAACAAATAGACCCCTTCGACATCGGGAGGTGAGCCGGCTTCTTCACAATAGTGCGTGCGTATAATTTGTGTGCGTGTTGAGTTTTCTACGATATTCAAAACATTTAGTCACTGAGATGAATTGTTATTTTTCACAGATAATAAGAATATATGGGAGCTATTTGTACTAAGTACAATACACAATAATGTCGACCTAATCTTTTTTGGAGCAACGCGGAAACGTTCTAGTGGAATTTCGAATATTTTTGTTATCAAAATTAAGCGACGATATTGGTCAATATTTGAAAGGCAAAATTAGAAAAAAACAAGAGTATTACGTAATCCTTACTGCGACCATAGACATATATACCTAGACGGGCCTTGCACGTTCGAATGTGCGTCAAGTTGGAACATTCCAATTTTGAATCGAATCGGTTTGTGCGTGAAGTTGGCGCGATGGAATTTTGTTACTATATTTGAAAACGAACAGATTACATCGTGATATCTCGCTTCCGCGTTTCGAAGTTTTAGTCGTGCTGTCTTTGTTACTCTTACATATGTCACGCGCCATTTTACTAAAGTTATTATTTTAGAAATAGTGAAGTTAATTTACAATTCAATGTTTACATAATGAAATGTGATTCCTTTGGACTTTATTTGTGTTTCTTGAATTGTTAGAATATTTTGGAAGGCACAGGAAGCCATATTTTCTACATTTGCGGACGTAATTACTGAAATCAATTTTGCGTAAGGAAGATGTGTACCTCGCTGCTGTCTACAACAGACTGACTTGATCAATCACTCAATCACACAACCCAATGTTGACCACTCGCCGTGCGCCTTATGTATGTTACGGGCCCATCTAGACTTTCTACATCCATGACTGCGACACGAAACAGCGACAATGACGAAACTTAGGGATAGTTCAAACTGAACGTACTATCAGTCGTTGACTGTGAACCGGATCACTAGGAACCCAAGCCTGATCTTGTCATCTGAAAACTCCATTATGCATATTGTCGTATCTGCGTCTACCAAAATGTTATAATTATCAATGTAGAAAGATGAAGAAACGGCGTAATGTTCACTCACAGTCGGCATCTGACAATACGTTTAGTGTGAACGATGCCTTAGTGTACAAGTTACAGCTGAATTTCACGCCTACGCCTCTCGAACTGGTAATGATTGCTTTCAAAAATAAATACAATCAATTACAATTACTTCGTTTTGAAGTAGGCATTTACTATATACCTACATATTTTCTGCCTAGCTACCTAGTTGACGACGAAAGAAAATTAATATTCAAAGACTTTGGCTTATTTTAAAACTAAGAGAATGTTTGACCAAATTATTTAATAGGTACGTAGGTTCACTTGTTTATCTCAGTATGCAAATTAAAATAAATTTACTCTCGCTCTACTTTCAATTCTGGAGTTTGTTAAGATATTTTTTATAGCATACTATGATAGTAGAAGCACCCTTTTTATTTAATGAAATTATTCTCATCATATTCTTCATACACATGCAAGAAGTTTCAGTTTGTATAAATTATGCACAGGTTTCATATAAAAATATGCTGTCATTAATTATTTCTCTAAAATTTAAAAATTTAAAAAACAATAGTAAAATTGTTGCATCGAATTATCTGGTGTATGCCATTTGCTGGTGTCATAAGGATTGATATCAGTTAGCACGTCGCATTGGAATTTAACAAGAACGTGTACCTATTAAGTAATCAGTAACCACAATACGTTGACATCATGTGTTTTCCGAAACACGAATTAAAACAATCAGTCTCCTTTTATTGACAATAACCGACGAGTCCGTGTGTTTATGTTTATTGACATGGAGTGCCATAACAGGGGCCATAAACGCAACGCGCGCATGACATTGTCAGCAGGATGACAGCTGTTGGTTGTTATAGTGTAGCGAGTGGGCATTGGGTGCACGGAGCACGAGGCACGATCGCGGCACGAGCCAGAGTGGTCTCGGCCGTCAGCGTAAACACCCACCCTTGCAGCGGGAGTTGCGGCGGCCGCGCTCGTTCGGACGATCGCTCATCGCAAACGACTCCTTGAAATGCATCTTCCGACCACACTCCTTAACCTGTCCACGTTCACCTCTACCATCGACACTCCAGCACACGGTCGGAACACTGTCCCCGCTATCACCGGCGGCCGTCTCGACGCGCGCTCCCCGCGACGTGCGGAATGTGACGCATTTTCGATTTCAACCGAGCGACAAGGAGCCGACGAAACGTAAACGTTTCATTAGGCGCGAACCGGAGCGACAGTCGGCCTCGGGCGCGGACTGGCGTGCGATGCGATCGGCCGCCGCGCCGCCTCCGCCGCGACCGGACCTCGCGTCTCGGGGCGAGGATGCGGGAATCGGCTTCGGCGCAATACCCGTCACGAAAATAATAGGAACGGCAAGTGCACCTCAGAGGCGCGACGCGACGCGGTCGGTGCGAGCGAGACGCGGATAAACACCAGACTGTTTACTTACGGTGTTCGAGAGCGGGGCGGCGGGCCGGGGCGGGGGACGATCGCCTGCAATCCGCGCGCTGCAATTACTTGCCTGTACTCTACAGTTTCATCCTAACGTGGACTATATTCCGACACATCCGACTAACACCCACAAAACGAACACAAAAACTCTGCGACGGGTTCGCCCAACCTACCTGAACACATCCAGTGTAGCGGTATCAGCTGACTAACAATAATAGCGTACTCATAAGACAACACCGCCTTACATTTTTTGCGATGGATTAAACCAATACAACATAATACGACAAAAAGTCGAGTAAACCAATATTCCCAAGATCGACTAAGTACTCACAAGTTGTTGCGATTTCCATGAGATTAGCGACCGGTCAAAGTAGAAAATGATTCGCTACGCAGTGTTTCTGTTTAGGTGAGGTTGAATAATAATAGAGTTAGGTGCGTGGTGCGTGTTGGAGCGGTAAGCAGTTAGACGATCAATCGGCGGGCCGTGCATCGAGCGGTGGTGACTGCATTCCGGCGCCGCCCGCGTCCCGCGAGGCCTCACCCCCCGTCCTTCCGGCGCTCGCCACGTGACGCGCCGATTAGCCGTCCGTCGAGTGTGCCACCGAGACCAAAATAGAGCGCGCGCACACAATCTCGCCTCTCTATCAACTATACAAAACTCTCACGCCTCCTGTTCTATCTCTCGTCTGCCGGCTGCCGAATGCGAGTCGTAAACCATCGTCAGCGGTTCGCGCCCGTAATGACCGACGCCAACTAGCTGTCCGTACATACTCTCCTGCGATCTGATTAGTGCTCCAACTCGGTCACTAGCGTCACTGCGTACTTTGCGGCGCTCGTAACCATTAACAATACAATAATAAAACTAGAATGCAAGCGAAAAGATATTTAACTTGGGAGTTTGGCAACGCCAGTTTCCACGTTACTATGCAATAATGTAGAAGGTTTACTATTCCCAGTCGTTATTGAATATCTTGTTATGTTACAGAAATAGTTCAACACCGAATTCCTAGATAGTACCTAATCAATGGTCAGTCAGATTGGAAGCCTTAGGCTCGCATGTCGCATCCTTTGGATTCGAAACAATAATAATGGAGATCCTTAAAGCTAAGATAATACAAACTATGAAAATAAAATAAATGTCAACAGGCAAGTATTTCAAAGTACCTAAACAATACTACAGACAAAGGGCAATACACCGCAGCTTCAGAAACAAACTCAGGATCTAACGACCTAAATTTTCGATGTGTTTGCCGAAAATAAAATTAAGCGAGGAAATAATGGCACGCACCCAAAGAGCAGTTTGGCCAAGAGCGGAGCGCCGGCGGCCGGGTCCCACGGGGCGCCTGCCCGCAGCGCCCGCCACCTGCCATTATACAACACCGACACCGCACTAACCCGACCGATTTCGTCTCTCCCGAAACTCGACTCCTCGTCTTATATATCTACACGTATTATACTATAATACCAAAATACAAATCTCCCAAGACAATCGACAGAACTCACCACCATTATATTATGTAGACGTAAACAGTACAAAACCAAACCTATAATGAACAAGTAATTAGTTCATGAGTTTTATTGTATACGTCTATCAACTATCAATAAAATTGGATTAATTTTGTACTCTGAATTTTAATTTACTTTAATTGGTTAACTACGCAAATACATTAAATTGTCGGCGGTTAATTCTAAATGATGTTATCGTCCTAACGATCGCACACTAAATAGTGAGTACAATTGGCAAAAAATCACACAGAGCTGCCGCTTTTAACAAGAAAAAGACGACAGGATCAATACAGGCTGCAAAATGTACACGTGATCGCGTCACTATATAACTCCCTCCTACCACCGACCGCACCCCTAAACACCCAGCTCTTCCCCTGCCCCCGATGTCGACACTAAAAGATTTTTCTTTCCCTCCTCTCGCGTTTGAAGCGTCACTTCGTACACACCACATAATTATTCGCCACTCGAGAGCCGCGGAGACATTTAAAACGCTATTAAAATCTTAGTAATCGGCGTATAAAATAAATAATGTAACAGCGAGGGCCCTGCGTTGCAATCGCAAATGCAATAAAGTTCACGAGTTGACAAACGCAACGCAAAACCAGTTCCCGTGGGCGAGAGGCGACGAACCATTGTGCAGATTCCGCCGCCAAGTAAAATCACAACGGCTACCATTTCACCGGCTCGCCTCCTCTCCTCCGCTCGGGAATAAAATGGAATAATTAACAACAAACCTACACAGGGTATCTGTCTTTTTAGACGAACAAAAATCTCGATAAATGTTTTTTTTGTACATTGAAAATTTTATGTACAATATATTATATCAAAATAGAATCCAACATAAGTACAATGATAAATGATACAAATACCCTTGTAAAAAAAATCAGAAACATTCTGTTCTTAATTAATTTCTATTCATTCGTTATGATTTAAAATAATATTATAAGACATACATTTAAAAACGTAAAAATTTGTTAAGCAGTAATGCGTTGGTTTGTAATGTTCGGGTCAGAAGGGGCCTTGGAATGATGACAGAACTCACAATATATGTAATATTTATTAATTATTGATTACACTGTGATCAGAACTTAGACTAGCGCTTCTTGTGGAACTCTCGGAACTTAGACTAGCGCTTCTTGTGGAACTCTCGGAACTTAGACTAACGCTTCTTGTGGAACTCTCGGAACTTAGACTAACGCTTCTTGTGGAACTCTCGGAACTGACTCTTGTTGCGGGCAGTCCGGCTTATATACCCAAATAATAACAATATTTGATAATTAATTACTATTCTGAGAAAAGTACACATTGTCTAATAACATCGTTAGATTATGAATCGTTACGGATACGCTTGGACTTTACACTAAACAATAACATTCATTACTAATTACCATTGTCAACACAAACAGTTCTTACAAATATGACAATTCTAGCTAATCAGTTCTTCTAAATAAAATATTCCAATGATACTAAATATTCAAATATTACAATCCTCCCCTTTTAAGAAAATAAACAGGGTTTATTTTTTATTCAAAGTTTAAAATTATATAAAACAAAACATAAAATATTATTCATTGCACTTTTAACTGTGCGATTCTAGCACTTCGTCTTAAAGGTGTTTCTGAAGTATCTGATGTGGAGGGAATTTCTTGTAACTCTACGTCTACATTTTCAGTATTATTTACTTTCAAGGTAATACAGTTCGTAATTCTAGAACAACAAGATCTAGTATCTTCTATAGCCAACAATCTGCTATTTCTATTACAGAAGAAGTTCCTTTTCCACGCATATTTAGCAATTCTATATAAAATATAAACAAAAATCATTTTCAAAATAGAAACAAATACGTAAGCGAAATACACATTATTAATAACTTTATCAAAGACACTTTCATTTTCCATATTATCAATTATTTCATTAATTCTATCAATCTTATGACTAGCTATATTTAAACTTTCTAAATCTAACTTATCGTGTATTTTAATAGGTATGAAATCAATATTAGTTATATTCTTAGTTTTTAGTTTCTTGCAACAATCATCTTCAACAATATTTATTGACGGTAACACTGAGTTAAAATTACTTTCTATATTCACACTAAGAGCTTGCAATATAATATTAGTAGTATATAATTTACAACTATCTGATATTTTGAGTATGCCACTATTTATTATTTCAATATCTACAGGTTCTTTATTTTTACAATTCAACGTTGCAATTATTTTCTTTGGAGCTACAAATATCCAATGGTTATCATTATGTAGCTTATACCATTGTTCAGTAGGTATATATGCTATTCTAGTGTCACATTCGACAGGTAATTTCGTTTTACTATACATTAATTCAGTTTCACATGTTTTACTTGTATGCACAGAATACAAAGGTGTTTCTAATTTACAAATATATTTATCATTACTTTGGAGTTTCTTACAATTTTCTAGGTTTTCTAAATTGGTATAATGAATTTTATTACTTGACATCAAAAAGTATTTAAAATTTGGTAAAACAAATATAAAAGTGTTATTCCTATTTCTAATTGGAATTGGTAAAACATAATATAAATCATAACTTACTTGAGTAATCAAAGGAGTTTTTATTACAAATACAAGTTTATCATTCGAAATGTAACATACTAAGTTTACCAATGACATTAGTTCTGGGATATTCCTTTCATTCACATCTAAAGGAAATGAAGTTTGTGGAGGTAGGTATGGCATTATTTTTCTCAATTCGATTCCATATTGATCCGGAGTGATAATAATTGGATGAATAGCATCATTCTTTGCAAATAAAATGGCGTTAACGATTGTCGAAATCTCATTATTAACTTCAGTCGTAATCAAAGTTAATAAGGACATGTGTTCCTCGATATCTTGTTTCATCTTAATATCAAATATTCTTTCTCCAATATCTTTCGTATAGTTAGACAATAAATTCAAATTTTCATTAAATACTTTCTCATTGCGATACAAATCAGTAATTGTATTATTAAAATTTGTGATTGTTGATTTGACTACATTCGATTGTACCTTTAATAAATCTAACACCTAGTTTTCATTTTTATCTATAAAACTTACATTATATGACTTATCATTACATAGTTCATTCTGAAACAAACGCATGTTTCAGTCTATTAGTATGTACTTTAACTTTCTTATTTTTAATCTTAATTGTAACATTCGTTGAAGAATTCACTTTAATTATTTTATAAGGTCCTAACCAATAAGGTGACAACTTGCGTGATTTACCTACTTTAGTTGCTTCGTTACTTAAATATACTAAATCACCTATTTTAAATTCTATGTCTTTAGACTTCTTATCATAAATTTGTTTATTATGTTCTTTTGAATTTATTAATCTACTCCTAGCTATCTCTCGTGATTTTCTTAGTTTCAAAACAAGTTCATCTAGATACGTATCGTAAAAATATTTAAATTCGGGTTTCTTAATTATAGAACTCGGTAAATTAGCTTTAATACCAAATATTAATTTGAATGGTGTAAACTGAGTTGAAGTATGTGTGCTTGTATTATATGAAAACATAGCGAAATCAATCCATTTGTCCCAATTTGTTTGATCTTCATTAATGTAATGTTTGAGATAATCTGCGAGTGTCGAATGGCTTCTTTCTAAAGCTCCATTAGACTGCGGGTGATAAGCGCTCGTATTTATCTTTTTAATTTGAAATAATTTGGACATTTCTTTAATTAAAGTTGAAGTAAAATCGGCTCCTTGATCGGTTAATAACACTTGTGGTATGCCAAATTTACATACAAAATTGCGAACAAAACAATCTGCAATTGTTTCGGCATCGTGTTTTTGTAAAGGATAAGCTTGAGAATATTTTGTTAGATCATCTTGCAAAGTCAAAATATACTTATTACCACTTTCTGTTAAAGGTAAAGGTCCTACAATATCCAAGGCAATTTTTTGAAAAGCTTCTGTTGAGGTTGAAGTTATTTCCATAGGTTTTATATTTTTCTTTCTATTAATTTTATTTTTTTGACATGAGTCACAGTTTCTTATAAACTCTTTAATGTCCTTCTTCATTGAATCCCAATAAAAATTTGTTTTAATTTTCTTATAAGTCTTATGAAACCCTATATGACCTGAAATTGCATTCGAATGATTTTCTTTCAAAATAGTTGATATATCTTCTTTCTTTGGCGTTTGAATCATACCGTGAAAAATCTTTATTGATATATCCGTATCCCTAAATACATATCTAAACATAGTCCTAACTTTATGCCATTTAAGATGAAAATTACAAAAACTAGGAGAATTGATCTCTGTTATTCTTTCTTTCAATAATATATACTTCAAACTTTTAATGCATTCAAATGCATCTTCGTATGTAACTTTATCCCAATAATTTATTCTTAGAAAGGCAAAATAAATTTTCTTATCATTATCTAATACACTAATTACATCGTATTGTTTCGGTTTCTTAGATTTCAATTCATTAATAAACGCTTCGTATTCTAATAATGATTTATCATTCTCTATATCTAAGTCTAATGACGTAAATATTACTTTATTTCCTTTATTTGGAAGTTTCTCGTTATTTTCTTCAATTTTGTTATACAGAATAGGCTTTCTTTCCATCTCTTGTAAAAATGACGAATAACTTTCTCTATTTCTTGATATACTATTAATTTCTTTTACATCTTCATTTACTATATTTTCGAGTTTAATTCTACTTAACGCATCTGCGTTCTGATTTAATTTTCCTTGTTTATAAACTATTTCATAGTCATACTCTTCTAACAATAATCTCCATCTTACCAATCTAGATCCAGGATCCTTCACATTCATCAACCAAGTTAATGGTTTGTGATCTGTTATAATTCTAAACTTTCTCCCATATAAATAAGGTCTAAAATGTTTTACAGACCATACAATTGCTAATAATTCTTTCTCGGTTGTAGAATAATTTATTTCACTTTTGTTCAGTACTCTACTTGCATACGCGATCGGAAGATCTCCTAAGCTGGAGTTTTGTGACAAAACACTACCTATCGCATAGTTACTGGCATCTGTTGTTAAATTAAACGTTTCTGAAAAATTAGGATATTGTAAAATTGGTTGTTCACATAATTTTGATTTTAATGATTCAAAACAACTTTGTTGTAAGCTACTCCAAATAAAAGGTTCATCTTTTTTTAATAACTTGGTCAAAGGTTGACTAAATTTACTAAAATCAGGAATAAATCTCCGATAATAACCTGCAAGTCCTAGAAAGCTTTTAATATCTTTCGGATTCTTTGGGACAGGGAAGTTTTTAACGGATTCAATATTCTTCGGATCTGGTTTAACTCCATCTTGAGTTATTAAATGGCCTAAATACATTACTTCAGTTTTCAAA
Organism: Hesperia comma; assembly: GCA_905404135.1. Lineage (NCBI taxonomy): Eukaryota > Metazoa > Arthropoda > Insecta > Lepidoptera > Hesperiidae > Hesperia > Hesperia comma. The sequence continues at coordinate 7,965,781 of FR990018.1, forward strand.
AATTCACACTTATCTGGCTGAAGTTTCAAATTATGTTGTGATAACCTATCAAATACTTCTTTTAGTTTTATATTATGATCCTGTAGTGAATTTCCATATATAACGATATCATCAAGATAAACAAAACATTTTATTCCTTGTAAACCCACTAAAACATTATTCATTAATCTCTGAAATGTTGATGGTGCATTTTTTAATCCAAACGGCATTCTCGTAAACTCATAATGACCTAAAGGAACGCTAAATGCTGTCTTGGCTTGATCCTTTGGGCTCATTTTTATTTGGTGAAAACCTGATGCCAAATCTAATGTTGTGAAATATTTACTATGTCCTAACTGGTCTAAAATGTCGTTTATTTGCGGTAATGGATAAACATCTCCAATACTAATTTCATTCAACTTCCTAAAATCTATTACAAGCCGCCATTTCTTTTTTCCTGATGCGTCAATTTTCTTGGGTACCACCCATACTGGTGAGTTCCATGGACTATTAGACGGTTTTATTATATTATTCTTTATTAATTTATCAATTTGCTCATTCACTTCTCCTTTTAAGGCTTCGGGATACCTATACGACTTTGTGTTTATAGGGACATTACTATTTGTTGGTATCTCATGCATAACTGCATCCGTCGAAGTCAACTTATCTCCTTCTAAATGAAATATATGATTGTATTCCCTACACAATTCTATTAACGATTCTTTTTCCTCTTTGTTTAAATGACCCGTACGTAGTGTTTGACTTAATTTATCTAAACGATTTCCTTTAATTGTCTCTTCATTTCTAATTTTATTTACACTCATTATCTCATTAGTCTCTTGCTGCCTATCAGCTAATGGTTCTAATGTCACAAATAACTCATTTATACGTACATGTTTATCTGTCGTATTCAAACATACTGTTAATGCTTTGTTTTCAACAACTCTTACTATACTTGGACATAAATAAACACCTTCCGATAACTTAATCGGTTCTGATATAACTCCTTCATTCAAATTCGTATTCTCTACACAAATCGAAATAATCTTTTCACATCTCGGTTCTATTATGACCGCATCTTTCTTTTGATCACTTTCAACTTTATTACTTTCATAATATCTTGGATCTTCTACAACAATACTTTTTCTTAGACATTTTTCATCTTTTCCACTCTCATGTTTTATCTCTTTATTCATCACACAACTATTATCAAAACTTTTCTCCGTATTCATCACTTGTTTATCATCGTTATAATTAAATTCGCATATACTATAATTCTCATAATTATCATGACTCATTTCACTCTGAATTTCACTTTCACAAATATCACCTTTTTCATATATATCGTCTTCTAACTTTTCACTCTTAAACTTCATTGTATTGTACTCTATATTCAGATTTATACCATATATTCTCATCTTACTTTCTTTATAATCAATTATCGACTTCGTTTTCGACAAGAAATCGCTACCTACTAGCCCATCACATTTAATAGGAAAGTTATCAGGAACCACGTGAAGTGTATGACTAACTCTTACATATCCTATCTCAAATGTCAAACGGCTACAACCAAGCGTATTGATTGGGTTAGCGCCTTCTATCCCTTTCAACTTAATTATTTTATCTCTATTTATATATGTATCCTCTTTTAATGCCGATTCTTTTATTAATGTCACTTCTGCCCCTGTATCGATTAAAAATCTATTTTTACTTTCGACAATACTATTAGATTCTAGTCTCACGAATGATGATATTCTCGTATTGACGTAATTTATCTGGCCTGAATTTAATTTGTAGTCCTTGGCTTGGCCACGGGCCTTGGACTGTTGGAGTTTAAAGGACGATTCACATTATTATCTCTGTTGTCTGTGTGCCTATAATTATTGCTCCAATTATTATTCTGTTTATAACGATTATTTTGGATCGACTTATTATTTTGACTATAATTCGAACTCTTATTCCAGCAATCGCGTGCTAAATGCCCTTTCTTCTGACATATGAAGCAAGTCGGTACAGGATACCGATTATTATTATTATTCGCCTGTACTTGCCTTATTATGGGTGGGAATCTACAATGGTGTGCCAAATGGCCTACTTTATTACAATTTGTACATTTTTTATTTATTGGGTTAAAATTAAAATTTGATCTTATATTCATCTCGTGTCTCGATTTTATTTCTTGTTCTTCCGATATTGCTATAGATACCGCTTCTTCGAACGTTGAGGGTTTTTGTGATTTTAGTAAAATGTGAAGTTGTGGTATAAGACCACTAATAAAAATATTAAGAGATTGGTTTTTCAATAGTTCCACGTTTGCTTCGCGTGCTTCCTTTGTTAATTTGGGGTCTAAAGATTTTATTAATTTAATGTAACAATTCTCGACTCTATTAGCATAGTTTAAAATCGGTTCATTATGGTTTTGCCTACAAGAATTTAATTCTAACTGCCATTGAGCAAATGTACGCTTTTCTGAATAGTTTTCTAACAAATGTTCCCTTAAGTTTTCCCATGACGTAAATGTTCTATTTAATAATGTTGCTCTAATATTGCCCTCGATTTTAGATAATACGATTGACACAAAAGCTAATTTATGAGCTGGATTTAAAAGAGAAAACGCGTTATTACAATTATCGATGAATACATGTAGATTCGATTTATCGCCATCATATTTATTTATCATCCGTTCGGCAATACCAATATCAATAAGTCCGCCACAAACCTTTTCCTCTGAACTAATCATTTTAAAGATTTAATTTCAAATGGCTCTACTTTCAATGTAAAATAATATACTGAACAACAGTAAAATAATATAGTACACAATACACAACAAAATTTGTATGACTCACGTAGATGTCTTCTTGCTGCAAGGAGTATTGTGGAGTTCCGGAGGTGCGTAGCTCTCGTACCGTGCTCGTTGTCGTTGACTGGTTTGATGATGTGGTACTAGTTACTCTAGCGAAGAACCACAATCGCCCAGCGCCTTTCAACTAAACAGTTTTGAGATACTTGCTGATTCTGTTTTCCAGGCTCCTTCCGCAGTGCTCTTCAGTACGTATTCCCTGTAGATACGTCGCTACTGAAGGTGATGCGCTCCAGTACGTCTTTAAAACGTCGTATGACCGGAGGACCGTCGAATATACTTCACTTCGTCAGGCTGCTTACTTCGGCTATAATATTTCAATAGCCTTTTATACAAGCAAATCCCTACTTCTGACACCAAAATGTAATGTTCGGGTCAGAAGGGGCCTTGGAATGATGACAGAACTCACAATATATGTAATATTTATTAATTATTGATTACACTGTGATCAGAACTTAGACTAGCGCTTCTTGTGGAACTCTCGGAACTTAGACTAGCGCTTCTTGTGGAACTCTCGGAACTTAGACTAGCGCTTCTTGTGGAACTCTCGGAACTTAGACTAACGCTTCTTGTGGAACTCTCGGAACTTAGACTAACGCTTCTTGTGGAACTCTCGGAACTGACTCTTGTTGCGGGCAGTCCGGCTTATATACCCAAATAATAACAATATTTGATAATTAATTACTATTCTGAGAAAAGTACACATTGTCTAATAACATCGTTAGATTATGAATCGTTACGGATACGCTTGGACTTTACACTAAACAATAACATTCATTACTAATTACCATTGTCAACACAAACAGTTCTTACAAATATGACAATTCTAGCTAATCAGTTCTTCTAAATAAAATATTCCAATGATACTAAATATTCAAATATTACAGGTTAGCCGACCCGTTTGACTCATTAGAGCTCTTGTACATGGCACGTTTTTTTCACCGTACGGCGTGTTTGCCGTGCCGTAAAAAAACGTGCTAGCGTGTACATGGCACGGCAAAGCTAACGGGCAAGACAACGGCCAGGTGCCGCTCACTTGGGATCATTTTTATTAACTAGATAGAAGTCAGTTAAAAACAGTGTAGCCAGCCGGTCACTAAACCGTGAAAATGTCCGGCGTCGTCGACACACTCACGAAGACTGCCATACAACACTGATAAAAATCACGCCGTGCGTAGACGCGGCACGCCGAGGGGGACGCACGGTGCATACGGCGGCGGCGCCGTGCCGTAATGCAGCCGCGACCGTCTACAAGCTCTCATAGTAATCCATACAACACTGACAACCGTGCCTACACACGGCGAATTTACCGTAGATTTTTACGCCAAAAAAACGTGTGTCTACAAGAGGCCTTAGTGCGCTCGTGAACAAGCGAGGTGAGGGGGTGGTTGAAACCGCCACTCACTACAAAGGGTTGACTTGCGAACACCGATCCGGAGTGAGGTTCCGGTCGATAAGCGCCCGCAAAACCTACCCGATCACGGTTATTTTAAAACCACTTTTTATCATTTACTGGAAGCGATGTAACGTCTCATATTTTATGTCCCTGAGGTTAAGGTCAAGTGTGGTGTAATGATTTGTAAGTTTTTCTTCATCATTTGCAGGCTCGATGGATTGGGAAGTCGCTGGCAAATTAAGAAAATGGATATTTAACAGCATGCATAAGAGTTGATCAATTAACTTAATAACAGAAGATTTCAATTGGAAGGTAGAGGGTGTAATGCAAGAGCAATCTTCATACAGGTTGACACTAAAGACTTACACTATGGATATTTCGAAAATTTTACACTATTCTTCGCATATTCCCAAGTACCTATAACATTATACGATTAAAGTTCCTTAGCCAAGGACTGTGTTGTCGTCATAAGGACTTGTGGAACTGAAGGTGCGAATACGAAGTGCGAAGAACGTAATACGAGTAGGGCCAGAACTTGTAACATCAAACATTCCATCGCTCGCGCTGGCCGCGGCCCGCGCTCCTCTAACCAGTTCGCTACTTTCTTCCAGGTTGAACACTAGTTACAATACGACTCTACGTACACTCAAGTTCAAACTTCACCTCTAGTGTCGTGAACTTTATCGAACTGCGTTTCTTGGTTCATTCCTTTCTGGAAATTCAAAACGAATCACTATGATTTTTAAGCTCTCGCTCTTTAAGATTTCTTATTCACTACAAAATTAAGAATATTTAAAAGTTTTAATTTATAGGTACTTTTAAAAATAATTAGAAATTAATTAAAGGAGAATGCGCAATTTTCATAGAAAATTACCCCAGCTTCGGCGCAAACGTAACCTATCTCAGAATTTTATACATTGGATGTGTACAAAAAATAAATGTATTTGATCTCCCTAATCAGTGGCTAACATAGAAAAAAATTGCTTTGATAATTCATTCAGGCACGATTTTATACTAAACTATCGTTACAAAAAAAACAAATCTCAAGTAAAAATGCAAAGTAATATCTAAAATAATCACTTTTATTTTAATTCTTTCATAACATATAGGTACATTATATATTGTATAATTCTGAGACGCAGGGTCGGAGCGCAATAAAAGAGTATGTACGTGCATTCACGGGCGTCGTACACTGGAAGTTGCGCCCATGTCATTAGTATTTTATATTATCTTGGCTGGGTCCGAAACAACGTTCAAGAATTTGAATATCCTGCTGCTTACTTAGATACCGTTTTGATAGACTTAGAATTATAAGAGAATATAGACATTACTTTATGATACTGTGTTTATTAATATTACCCTCACCACCCACCCAAATGTATATATTACAGAAAGTAATAATATGTGCCATTTGTAGGCACACATTCTTGTCTAAATAAATATGAATAATAATATACACATACAAAATATATAAATATAATAATATTTTCTATTTGTGTAGTTTACTAAAATTCGTGCCTGAAAAAATAATGTTTAGCCACAGATTAGGGAGATCACAAGTATTTATTTTAAGTACCCATTAAATATACAAAATTATGAGATAGTTACTTTTTGCGCCGGAGCTGGGGCAATTTTGCGCATTCTCCTTTGGAGACGTTAATGTTACTTTACTGTGAGTCTGTGACCCAAAGATACTTTTTCCATTCCCAATCCCTTTCGCTCACACTGTTTACATCCATACAAAGCCTTAGCCGTCCAATAATTATTGTTCTAATGAGGGTCGCCGTTTTTGTGCTCACCAGTTGGCGCCACCGGCGAGGTGAGGTCCTGCTGTCAAAGCCCGCCCATACATAAACAGTGACAAGTGACATTCAGACAAGCGAGAAGCAATGATTAAACTTTTATCATTGGTGAGAAGTGACAGACAGACCTCACTTTCCACTAGCGCCTCTAGCGGCGAATTCACACGCGGTTACCCTCATTGAGTTAAAATTTTCAGTAAAAAAATCTCTAATAGATATAACCACTAACCACAGGCACAAATCATTGACAAAATACGAGGGTCGCCAACATATACGTAGAATACGTACCGCTCGCAAGTCACAACTGATGTGTCAACTCGATTCTACTTTCTAGTTTTACCCCTAAATGGAACGCAGCAAACTTGTCGAACAAGTAAAACTTCAAAATAGTGCGTCTGATGTTATAAAGATACATACCAGTAGAAAATCATTTTTGATAACTGATTGAAAGATAGAGGAAGTATTATAGCATTTATAGCCTTAGACAGGTCCCTACCCTACGTATGGTTTTCCTGACAAACATTTAAATAAACAAATATTTATACAGAAAACGTTTAGGACCTCAAACATGATCGCAACATTGCTCGTTTACAGCAAAATAAATAAATGTGTTTCGCAAACAGTCCATTCGCTTAAGTGCAATCGAATTAAACCAATGAGAATAGACTAGGTTGTCATTCTGGGTCTCAAACGTTATTAAGACACCACTGCTACAACTTTCTATTGCAGAGTGAAGCTCGCTCGTAGTTTCTTTACCGTGCAAACCACTTTTTCACTTGGTTAAACAGCAAAAAAGTGGTGTATTTACTCGACAAAATTGGTGGCAACACCGATGCACGGCGGAGTATTTGCAACGGATGCAGCGAAATGAACAGTTCGTTGACCTCGAGCGCGGCTGGGTTTCACTCGTAGAGTAGTGCCACAGTGCGCCCAGCCCAGTTCACTGGCCCTATTAAATGAGTACGAATATTATATTGCTCGTATTGTGCATACACTAGACAGCCACGTACGACGACGAATCATCCCACGGGAGACACAAAATTATCTATGTGGAAAGTATTACACCAAGCAGAATCATGGTTGCCATGTGATCAAGGTTCACCTATACGAAAACGCCAGAGCAGATTCCGAAGTATGACTGGATTATATTAAGCAAAAATTTTAATGCGTTTATTGTTTTGTTAGGCTCTTGGAACTTGAGAAGCAAACTTTCAAACGAATCGTAGCGCTACATTCTATACTTTCTACGTGTAATTCTATTCTGACAATTTGTGTATGTGAGCAAAACTTTGTAAAGGATAGTCCATTTTCGTTCAGGTGTAGGTAGGAATATTCAGCATGTCTGCGTAACCATATTATTATATTATTATCTACAAATTCGATGATGCATGTAGTTGAGTCGGACGAAGTCAAGGACACAAAATTGTGCGCATGTGCAGTAAAGAGATAAGACCTAAGTAGGTATTAGCGATTAGGTAAAAATTATGAAAATGTTCTATCAATTGTATTAAGTACTATTTAGATTCCAGTATCAAGTTTCGCAAAAACACAAGTACTCAGGTAGGTATTTAGAATAGAAATATTCCACGAATGATTAACAGTTCTATTTGCAACTCGAGGCATTTGCCTCTCGTTATGTCAGTATTGTAAATAGCTCTGTTTAGGTTACACCGCGCTCACACAAAGACAGATTTGTCTTAACGCTCGGCGCAGTGGATGGTGTGAGTGAAGGCGAATAAAATTGGGTAGGTACGAGAAAATGTGGGTGTCGACTCCCGGCATCGATCCACGTCTTATGTACGCGCTTTACATACTTCCTCGGCCCTCGCACTCCATGTAAAGATTCAACCGCGATGCGTCAACCGATGCACATGCACCGCACACAATTGTAAACAAGACCGGTATTTGTACGTAGCGTCCTCGCCCAGATAAGTTCCTAACACATTTCACGCGATTATGCCACGCCACGTCCTCAAACCGCACTTTGCAGTAGCTGCGCTGTGTAACGTTATACTTATATCACATTTCGAAATTTCGACACTAGCAAATATAGAGGAGCCCCATCTAATTCCTAAGATATAATGACCAACAAATGCGTAGTTAGAAGTAATTATAAAATTAAATGTTCCATTGTCTCATAATTATCTACCTAGTAAAACTTTTTTAGAAACCTTCAGTTATCTCAATATTTTATCAATACAATCGATTTATGTATCAACCTTGAAACTGTGACCTTTATCGTTTGCCTTCCGTAAAGAAGGTTCTGCTGTAGTTTTTGTTTCTGAGAACAATTCATCGGCTAGGACAATTTCTCGGTATTTTCTGTACCTATGTTCGGTTTGGCTACTGAATTACAAGAGTAGTAACCATTATTATATGAAATCGGCCACGTTATAAAATCGGACGAAATATTCTCGGTATCAAACAGCATGAACATCTTGTATATCGGTTCAACTATTGCAAGTGGACATTTCCGTTTCAATTTGTAGTGTTCGAGCATTCTTATAAATGTCACCTACGACTCCTACGAGCCTTCAGGTCACCTTGAGCTTATTCGCGACACTTTCCAGCACATGGCTGTCAAATGTTTTGTCTCTATCGGCACCGTGTAATAAAAATAAGAATTCAAAGCATGACCTTTCAAGTAGCTAAATATTATGCCCATAAAATCGGCGGGAAACAAGGCGAAATTAGACTAAGAAATGCACATAATTGTTATGGGCTGTGAAGTGATCTCTGAAGTTATTGTTATAGAGCTATTGAATAACTATAGAACTCTGCCCATTATCATACACAGCGACAATATTATCGTAATATTCAAGTATTTTGTACAAAAAAATAAATAAGAGTATCTACATTCAATTTAAAACTTTACCTACTGCATAAGTTACTGCAGAATGTGTAATGTAATTAAGTATACTTATAAGGGAATGCAGTATTCTTGAGTCTATACAAATTTTCAACATTCTGATCGTGCATTATTATCGTGTCTGCGGCTAAGAAGATCTTGTATTCTTATATTTAAAAAATTCATTATAAACTTAATAACTTGGCTTTTATGTACTTCTATTTTATTACTACTTATACATAATATAGTACATAAGGTACGTTGGGGTAAGATCGGTGGTGGGGTAAGACCGTTGGAATCAAATAACTCACTATTTTGGCTTTATTTTTCAATGTTAACCACACTGCGCGAAAGATAATTTTGTTACGCCCCACCCAGCAGTGGTCGCCAGTCGCTCCTGCAAGGGCTTAGTCGCCATCTCGCACGACAAAATCTCGCACGATCGTGCGACTTGGCACCTTTCGAATTTACCTAATAATTCCGTCATCAACTCGCACGCTCGTACAAAGTACAGTCAGGTAAAAAATATTTAAACTAATTTGTTAAAAAGACTTCAATAAAATGACCTTATATTAAATCTTAAAATAAAGCTACTGATTATTTAGTGTTTGCTTTATATCCGATATATATATGCATATACATAAAATGCATATAAGTATACACATAAAAATACAAAAAAAAAATTTTGGGCGTGAGAACAGCGCTCTTCTACACTACCAAGCTAAGCAGGTTCATTCATAATCAAAAAAGCGCTATCTCTTTCTTTTTATCTAACCCTTTATCTCCATCGAAATAGTTCCGCATGATGACGTCAGTCAGTCTTCCCTTAAACGTACTTTACTGTGCCCGCGCATATTTAGCTGCGACATGAATTAATTCTTTTATTAAAATGTGGGTGTTTTTATTGTTTTTTTTTTGTGTACGCTGGAGGTAAGTTTATTTATTTTCATAGTGTTAGTATGTCTTAATGAAATAAAAAATGTCGAAAATAAGTCCCTAATTTGTCTCATCTGCCCATTTTCATATTGATTAGTCAAAGGAAAGTAAATAATTATCATTTTATGAAGTACCTTTACATTTTATTAATACTAGTTTTATTTTAGAACTGTCTTAATAGAGCAGGGTTAAAATAAAAATATGGCTTTTGTGGCCACCATCTTGTTTTGTCCTATATTGACTGGCATTGGAATAAACTATGAATAATTATAAATTATTTTAAGATTTTTTATGACTAAGTAATAATATGTATACGAAATTTACAAAAAAAATGGATTGGTTTGCCTACGATTTTATTGAAAAAACCGTTTCAATCATAGAAATTTTTTTAGGAGCTGAATCACAATTTCGTCCAACTAATTCTGAAAGTGATGTGAAGACAATTATTTCACAATGAGGAAAGCCGGTTCTTCTTCGCATGGGCCATAAATATTTATTATGTAATTTACAAAGAAAAAATAAAGGATCCTGTATTTGGAGATGCTCCAAACGCAGTATATGTAAAGGAAAGCTGGTTAAAAATACTGAAACAAGCCATGTGCTTTTGAAAATAATTATATTTTATTATTATTTTTGACTTTGATTATTATTTGGGTTAACATGCTTTTATATTTTTGAGATGTTGATTTGTGAAATATATCTAAAATTATGATATAATAACATTTTGTTATATTTTAAAGTCCAACCATAAAACATTAAACGTTTTTAAAAAAAAGACGTGTGGCACTCGGAGACTGCCGCGGTAAAGCTATTGCATAGCATTATTTATATAAATTAACAAAACAAAAAATAATACTGCATTTGTGATAATAATAATAAAATGAATGTATATAGAGTAATAACTCATTTTCTTTCACAATTTTTTCGTGACTTTCTTCATTAATAAATGCACTTTGTTTATTCATATTTAAAACACTGTACACAAATTATACGAGTACAGATATTCACTGTTTTACAGTGGGCCAAGAAAGTGGTGTACCAGTTTTCATTTAGCAATATCACTGAAAGAGACGTATAATAATGACGTAAGCCTAATTGTTAAGAATACGTACATCATAACGACACATTATAGGTGCAAGACATTTTAATCTTTATTAGAAACGGATAATGCATTAATTTGTGCAAAGAAGATTTAAATATTCTGAACAAAAGCATAAGAACTATTTCAGTTGACAAAATAATTATTTTTAAAAAGAAAATTGACATTTGACATTTAAGTCCTACAACGATCTTTTGGCGCGTGAATGACGTGTGGGTGACAGAAACAGTGCCTTACAGTTTGCCTTGCCTGTATGGCACTGTCTCTATCACCCTCAAGTCATTAATATAGTGTCATTATTTTATGTCATGTTATTTTGTATGTTTTAAATCTAAATACGCGATAATTCGACTATTATGAATACATGTTGTCGATTCCAACGCCTTATTTAATCCAGATCTACATGTAATTATTCTTAAAACACCGAACCGACGGGGCGAAAATCAAATGTTTGACAGGTAAGATTTGTATGGGAAATTAAAATTTTCATTTTTAGTATTTTCCTCGCAATTGTTCATATTTTCTCATCGCTGCAACCTTCCCTGAACTTCCACGAATATTTCAAGACTAAAATTAGCCAAATCGGTTTAGCCGTTATAAAGTAAAAGTTAGTTAACTCAGTTAAAAGTTCTGGTATTTATCGATGTGTGGGTGCACAGACATAGTAACTATGTCTGTGTGTGGGTGATGGAGGTGTAATAATTTTTTCGTTACGAAATTTTTGCATTAGGTCCCCGCGCCCAAGGCCCGCGATAAAAGCTATGCAATAGCTTAAAAGGATTTTTGTAGTTGACTGTACAAATTTACCTCATATTTTTATGGGCGTGCGAGTTGATGACGGAATTATTAGGTAAATTCGAAAGGTGCCAAGTCGCACGATCGTGCAAGTTTTTGTCGTGCGAGATGGCGACTAAGCCCCTGCAAGACGCACGTATGCTACATGCTTTTAAAGTTAACAAGGTAAATTTTCCAAAATTTTTGTCCATCCGGTCTTCCCCTCAATTTTTTATTGAATATTGTAGCGAAAGTATAATGTATTTTATTATTATTTTGCCTAAATACTAAAATTTAAGCAGTGGTAATTAGATAGAACTAATTGATATGCGTCTAGTATCTCTGCAGGCTGAAATCCGGTGTTATCCTCCTCAGGTAAAGATCGGATAAAAATATCCGATCAGCGCCAAATGATGAAATTTGTAGTGGTTGTCATACTTTTATAATATATGATTAAAAACTAAGATAGAATATAATAACAAAAATCTGATTATAGAATAAGCAACGTAACTTGAAGTATCATATTAGATTAAATGCATACATCGCTAACAAAATATATAATTTAGAACATTAAGAAAAAATTAACAGCTATAATTATTAAATGTATGTGCTTATTAATAATAATAATAAAAATAATTCTTAAAGCTTAATAAATCTAATTTTCTACTAATGTACACGCTTATTATTTTAAAAACTATTCTACCAATTCATAATTTGGCTCTAGTCTCCTTGGCTTCCCTTTATCACTCTCTCATATCCATAGTTTTACTTATATTTAAACACATCAATTTGCTTGAAATTACTACTTGTATACGTACATAAAGAAGTAAGTAGTAAGTAAAGGTCATTCACTTGTAGCAATTTAACGACAATTCTATTAGAGACAAATGTCGAGCGAGCCTAAACTTTGGGAACCATTAAATCGCCTAAGTTTAAAATAGAGGGGTAAGATCGGACAGCCCGAACGAAAAAAAGAGCGAAAAAAAAGTAATCATCTGGAACATCTATGTTCGTAACCTTATATAGATTTCATTGATATCATATTAAAGCACATAAAAGATCGGATATATCCTTGTCATACACCTTGTGTTCTTTGCAATAGAAACAGTTTTAAATTACTATCCGAACTTCCCCCTTAATGACCAAATTGTGATTATACTCATAGAAAAGTATATCGAGTTTTTCTTAGCGTATAAATAATAAAATATTGAGTGTACAAAGAGAAATGCTATTTTAAATTATGCTATGTTTATTCATCATCCGTTTGCACTATATTTCATTGACATAGCACTTACTGAACTCACAAAATTTAAGTTTTTACAACATCCTTCGAACTTGTCGTAAATCCGTCCGGTATTACCCCAACGTACCTGTACGTTGGGGTAAGATCGGTGGTGGGGTAAGACCGTTGGAATCAAATAACTCACTATTTTGGCTTTATTTTTCAATGTTAGCCACACTGCGTGAAAGATAATTTTGTTACGCCCCACCCAGCAGTGGTCGCCAGTCGCTCCTGCAAGACGCACGTATGCTACATGCTTTTAAAGTTAACAAGGTATATTTTCCAAAATTTTTGTCCATCCGGTCTTCCCCCTCAATTTTTTATTGAATATTGTAGCGAAAGTATAATGTATTTTATTATTATTTTGCCTAAATACTAAAATTTAAGCAGTGGTAATTAGATAGAACTAATTGATATCCGTCTAGTATCTCTGCAGGCTGAAATCCGGTGTTATCCTCCTCAGGTGAAGATCGGATAAAAATATCCGATCAGCGCCAAGTGATGAAATTTGTAGTGGTTGTCAAACTTTTATAATATATGATTAAAAACCAAGATAGATTATAATAACAAAAATCTGATTATACAATAAGCAACGTAACTTGAAGTATCATATTAGATTAAATGCATACTTCGCTAACAAAATATATAATTTAGAACATTAAGAAAAAATTAACAGCTATAATTATTGAATGTATGTGCTTATTAATAATAATAAAAATAATTCTTAAAGCTTAATAAATCTAATTTTCTACTAATGTACACGCTTATTATTTTAAAAACTATTCTACCAATTCATAATTTGGCTCTAGTCTCCTTGGCTTCCCTTTATCACTCTCTCATATCCATAGTTTTAGTTATATTTAAACACATAAATTTGCTTGAAATTACTACTTGTATACGTAAGTAAGTAGTAAGTAAAGGTCATTCACTTGTAGCAATTTAACGACAATTCTATTAGAGACAAATGTCGAGAGAACCTAAACTTTGGGAACCATTAAATCGCCTAAGTTTAAAATAAGGGGTAAGATCGGACAGCCCGAACGAAAAAAAGAGCGAAAAAAAAGTAATCATCTGGAACATCTATGTTCGTAGCCTTATATAGATTTCATTGATATCATATTAAAGCACATAAAAGATCGGATATATCCTTGTCATACACCTTGTGTTCTTTGCAATAGAAACAGTTTTAAATTACTGTCCGAACTTCCCCATTAATGACCAAATTGTGATTATACTCATAAAAAAGTATATCGAGTTTTTCTAAGCCTATAAATAATAAAATATTGAGTGTACGAAGAGAAATGCTATTTTAAATTATGCTATGTTTATTCATCATCCGTTTGCACTATATTTCATTAACATAGCACTTACTGAACTCACAAAATTTAAGTTTTTACAACATCCTCCGAACTTGTCGTAAATCCGTCCGGTATTACCCCAACGTACCTTATACAATACTAGCGACCCGTCCCGGCTTCGCACGGCACGGGTGCAATGCTGATACTAAATACACTACAGAAAAACTGTGAATGTTGTATATAAAAACATAGCGGCCCGCTCTGGCTTCGCACGTGTATAACATAATTATATAGCCTATGTCACTCACTGAAAAAATGATTTAAATCGATCCAGTAGTTTTGATTTATTCATTACTGCCCGTGGCCCGCACGCGTTAAAGGACATCGCCAAATCTCGCCTAAAAAATTGCATACATTTCACATAAATCATAATTCTCAATTTATTTTATGGTATTGATTACAGTTACCAGACTTCAACGGACACTTCTTACAAATGAAATAAAAATAAATAAACATTAACTTGATTTCACAAAAACATCCGGCACATCCTCCTCTTTACTCTATGCCAAGGTTGCCGCACACACATCAAGTCGAAAAGGATTGCTTGTACAAAACTCTTAATTTCGTCGTACGTTTTAAAATAAAATATCATTAAATGTTAATTTCATGCATGTCTTTCTTTGGAATAAGCCTGCCTGGCTGATGTCGAGCTAATAAAATAAGATAAGACGAAGTTGAACTGTTTCCGAATAGATGTACATATGTCCGACGACCTTAATACGTCTTACGTTTCTATGTTCATAGTGTCATTGATACTGTCAGTCACAACCTCACAACTGTCACTTTCACACAATTTCGGCGGTTGGCAGTTCATTCATATTTATGTACCTTACATTCGTTTCGTGTGCAAAGGAGATTTACGTGTACTTTTAATTTGCTTTTAACGACTGATATTGAACAAACTTATAAAACATTGTAGTGACGTCTTAAATATTTGTTCAATTTTACACAATTTATGATGTAAACTGATTAAAATAAAATTAAATTATTTATACAATTTATAAATAACACAAATAAAAAACAAGCAGGGATGGTTTACATATTTCGCCAGAATTTCTAGTATTTACCTATGTGTAAGTACGTATAAGTAAGTAAGTACCTATCTAAATACTCGTAGTAAGTAAACAATATTACTCCAATTCGTTTAACCCGCTAGTTACTTGCGTTTAATATTACGGTCTAATGCCTAATTAAAATATTTAACAAACTGTGGGTAATTTTATAACATCATGCTATGAGCAATAGAAGCGATGTACCAATAAAATATGTTACAAAAATGGGAAGAAGTGTTTATTATCTGTAAACATAAAAACAATTTTCCAAAGCGAAGAGGAGGTGGATTCACAAGTACATTATGTACCTACTTATAAAGCTGCATTGATAATAAATATAAACTGTATACTGTATATGCACAGTAAATAGTGCATTGCATAATTTAACTAAAGTGACCTATCATTCACTACGAAATATCTTCACTTCATAGTATCATTACCAGCGGTTCAAATCAAAAAAATATATTTCCGTAATAAGTAAGTTGAAGACGTCCATACAAGGTTAGTTTGTGTTCATACTTGACAGACGTCATATCGGAATCTTATGATTGTGCCGACTATAATGGATGTTATTATACATATTATAAACCTTCCTCTTGAATCACTCTATCTATTAAAAAAAACCGCATCAAAATCCGTTGCGTAGTTTTAAAGATTTAAGGATACAAAGGGACATAGGGACAGAGAAAGCGACTTTGTTTTATACTATGTACTAGCCGACCACAATAATTAGGCGCATGACAGTTAAGACGTCATTGGAACTAGGGATGGGAATACGTAGTACATTCTGCAGTAGTACCAAAAGTACCATGGTGAATGTTTAATGGAGGTACAATGCTACGTAATATACTACTTTCGCTTATTTATTATAGGACTTTCATGTGTTTAATATATTAGCAGAAAAGGAATACCCTTTATTAGATATTAAGACAGTAATATAATATATTAAGATAGTATTACAATATACTACTTGACTACTATGATTCCTTAAAAGAAATATAACAGTTTACTTCCCGATCCTCTTGAAAAATAAAACTCTATTTAGCTTGCTAATTTTATTTTCTATTTTAACGAGTAGGTATTTTACTCAGAATCAATGTCAAACTCTTCGATCCCTGACATTGCGTCAAAATCAGAATGGGACGTAACGTCTGATTGTGAGCCCGCGTCGCTAGTATCGTCGTCCCTTACACTAATTATAAATTCTTCCGCATCCTGCAAGCCATCCTTTTCCCAATAACTCTTACGTAATCGATCATTTTAACTCGGCTGATAGCTGATATGAAGTTGGCTACGAGTGGCTGCGCAGATGTCGATTTTAAGGCCAAAATGGTGGTAGGAGGCCCGCCACCATACCCATAGTAAATACGTCCATGGCCAATACGAAGTAGCGCATCACAAAACATTGTCATGGTCGCCGTGTTTTGATTGGTCAGTTACTGTAATACCTGGGCAAACATCTCGGAAAACGAAGTTCACATCAGCCTAGTCAAAATGACCTTAAGCGCCTCACTAGGGGACGCGCGGGGCTAGAGCGGGGTGGGGGGCCCGCGTAACTGCTATCTGTCATGCGCCTAATTATATTGTGGTCAGGTAGTAATGACGATGCATAGTGCTATCAATGTGCAAAATTCACGATTGGCTCGAATGTGAAGGGGGAGCGTGAAGATTGATCGGCGGTTCGCAGTGTTGAAGGAATGTAGACCCTTATTGATCGGTAGCTGTTCACAGCTCTGCCTCTAGTGTCTGACGTCAGGCACACATGGCCGCGGACGGAGTCACGTCACTATCGCATTTTTAGCTGCAGATTTGCGGAACGCCCATACTCTTGTTTTACGCATAACGACCGACTTACTTCACTTGAACATTTTTATATGAAAAAGTAGAGTATTTTTCAAGACAACCGCCGATAAACATGTGGAGCTGATCACATGTCGATAAGTGGTCCTTGTTACCCATGCACCTCCCATACACCAAACTTGTTGCCAGCGTAAACTTTGCTGAGCTAGGGTAGCCAAGAACAGTTATAAACAGTATTATACTGTTTTTTACTTGATTATACTTTTTATTTTTACTGTTGAACAAAAACAGTATACAAAATACTGTTTTCAGAAAAATTCACCAAAGCAAAATGCTTATTCAAAGGGCGTTCAGTGGAGCGCAGCCGCAAACAAATGCATGTACTTATTTAAAACATAAAATAATAAAGATACTGAATTTTTCTAAAATACTGTTTAATATTCATCTTAGACCTAAATATCCTTTATTTCTTGTAAATTAGTTGGTAACTCTATGCTGAGAATAAGTTGTTCAGGTTTAATATTTGTAAATTTATTTTTATAAGACCGTTGTAAACGCTGTGTTAAGGTGTCTCAAAGTTCCGTATGTGTTTATTACAAGCAGTTTTTGTAGGGCGCTCGGTTTACGAGTATTATTATTTATGTACAGCATCCACTTACCTGGGTATAGTACCTTCTCCGTCATGCCTACGGATCTAGCGTGTTATCCATTGAATCCTGCGAACAAAGAGCAAATTGTAGAAATAAGATATGTCCGGTCGAACGACGGGAGTGGTCTTTTATGAGAACATCAAGAGAAGCCGTCGGCCTTGAATGAGTTAGGGTAGCGAGCGACACCTGTTGTTAAGTTATTACAAACTTAACGTATAATACAGCTATGCAACTTTATACTTGTTTTTATGCTGCAGATGTGTTTGGTGTATTAATATAATCGGCACAAATTAAAATGCATATACCTACTATACGTCTTCATAAAATGTATTTGCCCTAATCATGAATCATGACACTATTCCATGTCTTCGAACGTGTAATTCACGTAAGAATTTCGGCGATAACAACACTCGGCAGATAGAAAAGTATAAAGATAAGCGTTACAATTTGATTAAGTAACCAGTTTTATCATGATAAACTGTATATATCCACTTCCACGGATATTATGTAATACACAAGCTTAAATGTTCATTTTAATGTTTTTATTGGAAGCTATTGCTATTGGATGGAATAGTTTGAAGTCAATTTTAATAAGTTTTTTTATGAACCCAAACAATTTTATTAATGAATGAATATTGGATATTGAATGATATATAGATGCATATTTAAACATATTTAATGAATTTACTATCAATCAAAAAATTGTGGAAGCTGCTTAATAATATTTTATTCTACTTTTACCTAGTTGTAAAGAACTCGAGTCTTTGAGTCCTAAATTTTGAACTCGGCTGACAGTTTTCACGACTCTAATGGCGCCTCTACACGATAGCCAACATGTTGGCCAATGTTGTGGCGAAGATGATTGCCAAGAGATTGTGACGGCGTCCACACGTTGGAAGGTCGATCAGTTTGCGTCGGTTCGGGCCTTTAGTACATAATATCTCAATGGTTCGGGCCAATGTGCGGACGATATTAATATTTTCTTAAAATGAATTTTCAGGTTCTAACGGCTGCTGCGGTTATTTATTCTCAGCATACCGCTACTACACAAATGTGTATAAGTATTATTATACACATTTATTTCATTATAAGTACACATTATTATACATATTATACACACTATATTACTCATAGTTGCCATATCGTAGACATAATTTAGATATCGACGTGTGAATAAAGTGCGTGCTCTCAGCGTGGGTGCTCGTTTCTAACTGAAATCGTGGCCAACGTGTGGACGCTGCGCCGATAACTGTGCCACAATCACGCCACAACCCTTTGATCCGCGTTGAAAAACCGACACCTCACGGATCTTGCGCCAAGTTGTGGGCCAACGGTCCAATACCTACCAAAGTAATCACAAACCCCCCCTCTACACGATGGCCATTACCTATTGGCCACAACATTCGCCAACATGTTGGCTAACGTGTAGAGGCGGCATAAGACTAGAGAACTCAAGTCTATATGAGCTCTTGAACTCGAGACTCGAGACTCGAGTCTTCTTTAGCGCTCAAGTCCTTTTTACGTGGCCAGTCGCGCTCGAGTTCTTTTCCGCTTGGAGTCTTTCTTTTTAAAGCAGCCAAAGATCCAAACATTTAAACATACATTTGCATTTATAAGTTAGTAGGTTAATTATGTTTACTTAAAATTTGAAAAATTTACTGTCTTAGTAGGAGATAAAGAAATAATGCTTAACTGAGGGATGATTAAAAATATTATTTACCATAATATTACTTTTATTCCTTCATAAACATTAACAACATAAACAACCTTTAGATGCCCTGTAACCTGTAACTATGTATTTTAACATTATTTAACCCTGGTATGCTCAAGAAATAATGTTGATATATTAGTATAACTTTTGCGCGGGACTTTGTCCGCGTAGAAGTTGAAAATTCCACCGGTTTTACAATAATTTTCATTGCTACTCCGTTCCTATTTGTCATAGAGTGATATTATATACCCTATAGCCTTCCTCAATAAATGAAGTATCTAACACTGAAAGAATTTTCAAATCAGACCAGTAGTTCCTGAGATTAGCGCATTCTACCAAACAAATAAACTCTTCAGCTTTATTATATTGGTATAGAAGTATAGATATAAATTCTAAATAAATCACTGTCAGCATTTCGAAGAACAGTTTGAAGAAGACTCGAGCTCTTTTAAGACTCAAGCTCTTTTTAACCGACTTCAAAAAAGAAGGAGGTTCTCAATTCGACCGTATATATGCTTTTTTTATGTTTGTTCAGCGATTTTTTCGTCGTTTGTGGGCCAATTTTAATAATTCTTTTTTTGTTGTAAAGTAGATATGCACAGTAGGGTCCTTTTAAAAGGATCACCAGGATCTGATGATAGCATCTTGGAGAAATCGAGGGCAACTTTCGAAAATTGTAGGGACGACTAGTGTGTTTGTTAATGTTTTCATAAGTACATGAACGCGCTACAATTTCATGAAGGTCTGGAGTCGATCTGATGAAGCCGAAAGACAGTCGAGGGAACTCCTCAACGGTTTACTGTAGTTATCTAGTGTTTGGGCTTGATTAATTTGTAGTGACGAGAACTTTACACCTACATGTTGAATTAAGCGCCATCTGGCGAGTAGTTTTTGAGTTATCTCTGCTTATCCAGGTTGAAGTCGGTTATTTTTTTTGTAAAAAGCAATTATTAAGACTCGACTTCTTTTTAAGAGTAGAGTTCAATTTTGGCGCTCAAGTCTTCATGATGGGACTGAAGCTCGGCTCGACTCAAGACTCTGAATTCTGTTAGTTCACTAAGTCCTATAAAATTGAGCCGAGTCTATCGAATAAAGACTAAAAGACTTGAGTCCTTTACAACACTACTTTTACCTGCTTCTTCACAGGTTATTAGCAAAAATGATCCCATGATAGAAACTAAACATAGTAAACATTATGAAACTCAATTATAAAGTAGAAAGATTACTTAAAGCAGTTCAACAATATTTCCAAGACTGAACCACAAATAGTGCACATTCTTATTGATAATTAGTAACATAGTTTTTGCATCCGACATTGCTCATGTAGGAGAAGCTAAAGAGCAGAATTCGTTTAAACTTATCTCAAGGCAACATATTACAGGAAAAAAGTATCCTGTTACAGTCCTAGCTAATAATGTAACCTATTAAGATTTCAGTCTATCTGATTCTTAAATTCTGTGCAATATGATAAGATTCTCTATAAATCACTAATCACTCCTTTACGGATTATGTCCAGGATAAAATATGATATGCCAATTCCATATCTGCCTACCAAATTTAATGTAAATTGGTTCCATGGAATAAGTGTCACTAGGTGACAGACTTACAGCCTTCCTTTTGTATTAATAATATAATTAATATGGATAATAAGTTATAATAATACATAAGTAATTATTAATCTTCGAGACCCAATCTAGATAGGTATTCAAAACTTAATGTTTAATTATCAACCCCTAATGCAATATGTGTCTCTTACATTTGTGGAGCATTTGTGTAAAGAATTGGTTATTGTACAACTAAAATAACATTGAAAAAAAAGACTTTTCATATTAACATGACAAGAATAGTTAGGCAAATATTCATCTGAGCTAGCTAAACCTGACTATGATTTGTTAAGAAATAGTACATTACGATACGGTGCGTAAAGTTGCCCATTTTTGAACGGCGTGAAGTTAGCGCACGAGCGAAGCGAGTGCGATATACGCCGTTCAAAAATGCAACTTTACGAACGAGTATCGTATATTATTTTATAGCACGAGTGACATAAACCCGCTTTATTGTAGTTATAATAAATAAAAGTTATAATTTGATGCTTTAATTTCATAAAGATTTTTGAGTTGCGATGATGATAATGTAATTTTATTGTGCGAAAGAGAATTACAAAGTGTTCGAAACATGAAGAGACAGATAAAAAAATAACGACACAGCCTCCTGAAAGGAATTATTACAAAGTTGTTAATGTTTATATTCAAGTTTTGTACAACATAAAACTGTATTTAGGAGAATTTCTAACCTATGTAAATTCTTGCATAACCCGTATTAAGCACTAGTTTAGTATACTGAACCAACAATTTGAGAAGATAAGATAACTAATTATGAAATATTTTTTCGCTGATTTCACCAAACAGTGTCCTTTACCTACCCTTTATGTGTACCCATACTATGTTAAGTAAGTAGGTTATTTGTTTACTCAATAATATTTCCCATTAAAATATGATAAAGTAACAGTTTTCACCAACAATTTCACACATAGGTTCCTACCTACAATACACAAAACATACTTCAACTGAATAAGTTTAAAAAGCAGTAAAGATAAATATGACTAAAGCACAGTATGGATAATTATAAGTGCAGGCTTACATGGTGACTATTTGCTAACCTGTGGTGCGGATTTGACGCGGGTTTGCGTCACTTCACTCAATGTCATAAAGTACCCTCATGTTATATGTTTTTTAATTTCTACCTTCGCAATTGTCAATAATTTATTTTTGAATGGCGTGAAATTGGCGTCATTTGCCATGTAAAAATGAACTACTTACGCCACTGAAAACTGTGACTTAAATGCGGGTTTAAGTCACGCTGTGCTATAAATGTATGTATTATTAGCTTTCACAACCCTATTTCCAGTTCCACTGAAAGGCAACATCCAGTAACTTTACACAGAAATAGGATATTGGGAATATTGGGATACCCCAGACAGATTATATACTGTAAAATCTGTATAATTATATGGACAGTAAAATACAATCCTACTATCCTACTTCCTACTAATATTATCCTACTAATATTATAAATGCGAAAGTTTGTAAGGATGTATGTGAGTGTGTGTGTTTGTTGCTCTTTCACGCAAAAACTACTGAATGGATTTACATGAAACGTTGCAGTAATATAGCTTAGACATGGGAATAGTAATTTGTTAAAATTTATAGAGATTTTTGAAGGGACTGGTTACCCGAAGCGAAGCGAGGGCGAGTTTACTAGTATGTCATAAAAATAACAAGGTACTCAAATAAATGCTGATTCACAAACATACATATTGATGGCATAGTAAACAACAAAGCATACATTTCTCTCGCAAAGTTATTTTCCTTAACCAGGAATTAAACCTTACTCTAGAAAGATACTGTCTTTGTAGTAATCTAGACCATATTGAAAACATATGAATAGGAAAACATCTCAAGCTATGGTATAATACTTATTTTAAATGTAAATGTTATGTAAGGAAACTCAGGTCAGATGATTAATTATATTCTAAGAAAATAATCATAATGCCCATACATTTTTAGAGGTCAGAGAAAGCTGGGAGGCAAATATAATGTTAACTGTATTAGAAACTTAACAACTGAATCTTAATATTACTTATAGGAAAATTACGCACTTTATTAGAAAAATAATGACGAACTTGTGATTAAACCTCTGTTGAGTTGACAGATCGTCCAGTTTTAATGGAAGCGATACGCAATAGAAGTACATAATATTATTTAGGCCAGACAGTTTCAAACTGATACTTCAACACTATTATATTAACTGTAAAAAGCCACTTAGACCTTGAAATTTTAAGACAGGAGGGGTGTACGAAGACACCGAGTATGTTTATCGTTAACTTTTGTGAGGGGATCTATAGGAATACATCCTCACGGAATGAATTTGACTGTCAATAAATGAAAATATTACGTTGACGCTTTCGGCAACTGATAAAAACGCAATAAAATTATTTTTACATTACAAAAATTTCTAATTAAAAACAGTAAATTCTAACCTGTTTAGGAAGCAATGTCCGATCCACTCCAAATAAAGTATTAAAATTATAACACGCGTTTAACAATGTTACTGTGTCCGTCACGATAACAATGAACTAAATATCACTCAAGTTAGAAAAATATCGGTGCAATGAGTGATAGGTGCGAAAATGGCGACGCATACATTTCTTACAAAACAAATAAAATGCACAAATGTTATCAGCACAGTCACTTAACGATAACTTAACTTTTTATAAATACGTAAAGATAAGTAGATAATTAACGTTTTAATATCTTTTGCACTATATAAAAATATAACTAGATAATTCACTATGAACAACAAAAACAGTGAAGTTTTTTGTTAAGCAAATCTTCAGCAAATTTTCATTCAATTCAAGTTTCAATTCAACCACAGATAAATTACTTATCTAACTACGTCATAGGTCAATGTGACTGGTGACAACGAAATCTGTCTGTATCCTTTCCATAGAACTTCCGTGAATGTCCGATTGTCCATGGAATGTCCCGATTGTCCGGTTCCTTTCCACAGATATTATTTACTTACAAAATATTTCAATAGCAACAATGAATGAATACTGTAGAGAGAGAACCACGCTATAGTTAGCGTGGTTCTCTCTCTCTCTCGTGGTGGTCTCGATAGTATCGATAGTATTATACCACCGATACTATTACAGAATACATAACTATCGATAGTATCGATACTATCGGCTATCAAACTTAAATACTATCGATAGTATCGATACTATTGCAGATAACCAATAGTATTACCATAATTTATACTATCGATAGTATCGATAGTATTGATTTTTTCAATACTATCGATAGTACTATCGATAGTCTCACTATTGCCACACTATCGATAGGCTACTATCGATAGTCTATCGATAGTAGCCTATCGAGCGGCATCATTACTAGCCGACCACGATAATTAGGCGCATGTCAGTTAAGACGTCATTGGAACTAGGGATGGGAATACGTAGTACATTCTGCAGTAGTACCAAAAGTACCATGGTGAATGTTTAATGGAGGTACAATTTTTTTTATGGAATTAAGATAGCAAACGAGCATGCAGCACCACCTTCCGCTGCCGCCCATAACAACTGTGACCGACCCAGAACTAGACTCAATGAGTCTCGTTCTAATTCGGTCACACATGCGTTGCTACCCCTGAGGACTGAGATGGTCGCCTCTAAAAAGTGTAACCGGCACCACACCTTCCTATCCGGAACACAATTGTTCTTAAAACAATTATTACACGGTAGGAATGGTACAAAGTACCGTGGCGGGCGGTGGTACTTCCCCGGGTGAGCTCTAGGCCCTACCACCTGTACTTGGTCAGTTACTGTACCTGCGCAAACATCTCGGAAATCGAAGTTCACATCAGCCTAGTCAAAATGACCTTAATGTACAATTGTACACGACTGCGCCTCACTAGGGGACGCGCGGGGCTAGAGCGGGGTGGGGGGACCCCGTGACTGCTATCTGTCATGCGCCTAATTATTGTGGTCAGGTAGGTAGTAGTTTGAATGCCACAGTTTGTCTCATGTTAGTGGTTTTCTATGTGCTAAAATAACATTTCGTATTAAATAACATTTATTTCCTTATAAAACATTTCCGACATAGTTGTCGAAATGACAATAATAATATGAGCGTTGCTATAATTAATGTTGTCTGTGCTGTTGCCTATTGCCATAAAAAAGGAAACTATAGCGCCCTCATGACAGGTTTTCTATTTTTTATATTGTCAAGCAATATAATGGGTTGGCTTTAGTATCCTGCTGCACGATTTCCTGGACAATTTGGCTTTAACCCTCTACTGCATGAATTATGAAGGAGATGGATAAAAAATATTTAACTATGTAAAACTCTATAATTATATACTAATAAATATATATGTCGAGAAATAAAAAATCTAAGTCATTTAGTTTAGATTTTTATTTTCAAAACCACATATGGTTTCTTATGCATTCACGTTCAAAATCACTCGGTCATATATGTCTCCGTATGGATTGAGTCCAATAAGAAAGTAATATAATAAATAGTTAAAAAATAATTGAAAAAGTATAATTGTCTAAAATGAAGTCGAAAGGAATCACAAAGTGATTCTAGCTCGTGGTAATTAAACTTCTCCAGCAAATTTGGACAAAATACAGCTAAATCATGTGCATACCCTCACTTTTTTCATGTGAAGACTTATTTACTAAATTGAGGGTATATTGACTTTTTTTGTTGTTAAGTGTCTCCAGTCGTAATATTGTGTACTCTGGACTGTCATCATTTGTTTCTGGCATAACTGAATATCTTCAATTTGGCACAATCATTGCCAGATTTTCATCTTCGGAATAAATATATTCCTTGTAGGAAGAGGATATTCTATAATTACCATAAAAGTTACCACAAAAGTGATGAAGGTTCATTTAGCCAAAAAGGAATTAAAACCATGTTCTACAGAAACAAAAGAACGTGTATATAACAGTTTTAATATAAGATATAGTCATATCGTGTATTTTATAGTCAGTGTAAAATTTTGATTAAATGCATATTTAAACCATATTTGTCCAAACAGAAAATTGTCTCAATGCATACGAAACCATATCTGGTGCCGGGTGAAAATTGTGTGAAAACAAAGGAAAATGGTTAAAAACTGGAAACATTATTATTGACTAACTTAGTGTAGGTTATGTTTATTATGAAAATATTTTTATGAAACGAAAAATAATAATAATTATGTTAGATTTTCTTACTTGAAATTGAGTTTCGTCCACCTCAAGAGACATGCATCGACCACTCACACAAAAATAAGCACACATTTAAATGTTATCTTATTTTAGGCAAACTAATTACTTTTCATCAAAGCTAGATAGTATATCTATGTATTTAATTAGGTAACAACGTATTTACAACATTCGATAACGAAGAAAAAAATTGGAAAGTCATGATACCATATATGGTGCCATATGCGGTAGAGGGTTAATCAATAGGTATTGATGCCCCGAATCATAATCTAATGAGGTTAACCGCGTGTGGATTCGCCGCTAGAGGCCGCTAGTGTAGAGGGTGGTCTGCCTGTCACTTCTCTCTTGTCTATTCACTGAATAGTATTCAGACAAGTGTCACTTGTCAATGTTTATGTATGGGCGGGCTTTGACAGCATGACCGCCGTCTGCAGTGGCGCCAACTGGTGAGCACAAAAACGGTTACCCTCATTGCATTTTGAGCGGAAATGCGTAGTTTTTTTTAATCTTAATTTTAAGTTTTTAAGGTTATTTATGAAATTTGAAGACAAATTTAATATTGAGCGTATTTGGGTGATGTTGGCTTTAATTGATAGATATTGATGGCTCAAATCATAATCTAATCGCATTTGTTGCGGAAATGCGTTGTTTTATTTTAATTTTTGTTGTTATTATCAAAAGATAAGACAAATACTGAGTAGTTTATAGATCTACCTTCAAAGTTTAAAAATAAATCTTAAAAACGAGGGTATCCGTGATTTTTACGTTGTGCTATGTCAACTATTAATAATCGTGCCAGCAAGCGATCCGTATTTGTTCGTATTTTTATTGTGTTTTGTGCAAAAACAATAAAAAATAGCGACTAGTTCGGCGATTTCTGTTTCATCCGAGGATAACGCCACCGATGCGTCTGCACGAGGGTAAAATATCTCCATGAAGCGGGAAGAGCTTGATATAGTCTCCAATAAATATAGATCCGTAAAAAAGGAGGGCTTATAGGGAAGATAGGGGGGTTTCGGGTTCGGGTGGCGGGGTGCTAAGCCCCCCGCCTAAAAAGAAACAAAAATAAACTTTTCAAACAGACGGTGTGGGTTAGGTTCGTTAGGTTGACAGTTTAATTCAAGAAAAAAAGGGGTGAGCAAATCCGCATGACACTAAAAGCGCCCTAAAAGCCCGAACCGCGGTAAATCCTAAGATTAACTGGTCGATCCTAAGATTCACCAACACGAGTTGGTAAATGTCCGAAATAACATTTTTTTCGGGCTTTTACCACCATTCATTATTGGTGAATCTTAGGATTTACATATAGGCATGGTAAATCGGCTTCATCAAAAACGAATATTTACTTAATCATGATTTGTATGAATAAACCTTCGGGAATTCATTGTCTATATAACAATGAAAACTGCATGAAAATCCGTTGCGTGGTTTAAAAGAAGAAAGTTTTTGAAATGGACAGACGCAGAGGGCGATTTACGTATTATAGTAATGAATACCTAGGTAAA
Organism: Hesperia comma; assembly: GCA_905404135.1. Taxonomy (NCBI): domain Eukaryota; kingdom Metazoa; phylum Arthropoda; class Insecta; order Lepidoptera; family Hesperiidae; genus Hesperia; species Hesperia comma. Next base: position 7,993,608 of record FR990018.1, read on the forward strand.
AATACGACAAAAATTATAATTTAATTTACTAGAGAACCGCCCGCGCTTCGCTTCGGGACCCGTAGGTAACAGTCGCGTAGGTCCCGCTCCCGTAGGAATCTCGGCTAAACACTGTAAACAGTAGCCTATTATATACTGGAATATCAGATCATTTGCCTATGACATAAGTAAATTACATGTAGTATTTGATAGCGTGATTCAGAACTTGCAAATGAATTTTACTAACGCCATCTATTAACAACATCTGGAACTAAATATCTAGCAATTAAACAAAACATCGATCTTCTCTTCCCATGGGAATGAGATGTTTTCCCGCAGTGAAAAGTAGCCTACTGCACTCTCCACCCTCCTAACTATCCCCACACACATAAACCATACCATATAATAGCCATGTTGCGACGTGAAAGAGCCACAAAGAAACAAACAAACAAACACACTTTCACATTTATAATATTACTATGTATAGTATGGATTATCCAAGACACCAGAACTCTGAGATAAGAGAAAAGAGAAATTAGGTTATCTCTTCTTTTTTTGAAGTCGGTTATTAAGGGAAAAGGTCTGAAGAGGTTTGCGATGGTCATTCTTCCCTTTGAAACAGCTGAGATCTAACGAACACCTGTGTTCCGTGAACGAACACAAACCAAGTTTTATTGCAGTTTTGTGCACGTCTAGGTCTACTATCACTTGGTTCCCAAAGTTAGAAACTTTTCGGTGCTTTTCGTATGCTGCCTCATTTTTGAAGCTAGTTGACGTCTCTACGTGTATATCGGAGAATCGGAATATTAAGGGTCGGGTGACGCATATAGCGATTGGGATTCTCGTGGAGGCAATAGACGTCCAATTTTTCTCTCCGATAGTCTGATCAGACAAACTCAGACATTCGAATCGGATGCCTAGCGAATCGGACGTGTATTATGTATTCAAACAAAATGTATGGCGCGAGGCGAGTGCCTTCCGATTGTCTGATCAGACAAATTGAGACAATAGAATCGGACGACACTCGAATCGAACGTGTATTGTTAACAAAACCACAAAATATGGATTGTGACAAAACAAACACGAATGCCTTCTTTCGATTGTGTGATCAGACTATCGGAAGAAACGACTATCGGAGAGAAAAATCGGACGTCTATTGCAAGCGGTAGCAAAAAATGTAAACTTACTCTATGATGTGATAAAAATAAAAGACCATAAAGACAAACTCTGTCATAGACTCAGGTCATAGAACTCTATATCTGCATTTAGTCTTTGGATAGAATCGAATGGAAAATAGAACTATAGACACAATCTGTGGAACACAATCTGTGAAAGTTTTTTTACAGTTTGATTCGGCCATTGATCTATAAATATTCCTATCTCTATGGATTCGGCTGACTTGGCTGTCCCCTAGCCACAGAACCAAAGAGGATAATAAGCACAGAACACTATTACCTACCTACTTGAGCCCCTAGCTGTCTGTCTGTAATGTACCTATGTAATCTGTTCACTGTTCAGTTCAGTTCATTTACTTCATTTGCGCGTATTCATTATTTTGCCATGCGTTGATTGTGATAATTAGGTAAATTGTGCATTAGGTATTTATTACCAATATTTTAAAATGTTTGTTCCACCGTAAAACCTTAGGACTGCAAGCAGTATGTCGTATATAAATGAGCCTGTGTTGAATATTATAGTAGTGGGATTCCATCATAAAAAAGGATGCCAGGTAATGTAGGCGTTACATCCCTTCACTAATCAATATTGTTTTATATTAACATAATAAAACACACCTTAAATCGATGTAAACCTCGAAGTAACCTTATTAATCAGTACCAAAATGGTACATCAAGTAGCTTTATTACCTTGAACATGTTCATAAATTTCCTATAAGTAACATAAGTTTTTCTAATGATATATTGAATAACTCTGTAACACATAAAATACCATACATAAATTGTGATCTAGTAGGCTGCACTCGAGTTATTGTTTGTAAAGTCATTCAAATACTCTAGCCATATCAGCAGGTCACAGCTTGTGGTGATGCGCAGAGAATCAGTGGTAAACAATTTTATCATGAGACTTAAGATCCACTTAAGATCTACTTGTATAGGAATAGAAATTAAAATAAATTATTTGATAATTTCTGATGGTATTAGTAATGAACTACACAAAAAAGCAATGATGTTCAATTGAATGTTTTTTTTGGCATCTTATTATTTTTTTTTTTTATGGAATTAAGGCAGCACCACCCTTCCACTGCCGCCCATGGCAATTGTGACCGACTTAGAACAAGACCCAATTTAGGGACTAGGGTGGTTAGTCCAGTTAGTAGATGGTGTTAGAATGTTAGTTGATTAGTTTGTTAATAAGTGTGAGGACAGGGACTGTTAGTGATAGTTATATACCTGTTAGTTAATATTAGTAATTGTGATTGATTCCCAGTTGCCCCCGTGTGATTGCCACCGGAGGCAAATGGGAATTAAAGTTCCAAGTTACCACCGGCGGTTTTATTCCCAGTTGCCACCGGCGGCAAATGGGAAGTCATTGCCCCCCCCTTTAATTCGCTGTACATTGCTTTCTCCATTGCATTAAATATATACATTTTTTTATGTCGACATCTATAAACTATGTGTGCGATTATGCAATGGTGGCAATCGCGCGGGGGCAACTGGGAATCAACCGTAATTGTCCAGTTAGTAATGATTAGTGTGAGTCTTGTTCCAATTCGGTCACAGATGCGTTGCTACCCCTGAGGACTAAGATGGTTGATTTCCACTCATGTAAGTTTGTATTTGTACGATCAGTATTTTCGCTTTGTGAAAATGACTTTAAAATTTTTAGGTGGAGCATTGCTACCCAGAGCTAGTGCCGGGCCGTCCGTCGGAGCTGCCTCCAGCATGGAGGCATCTTCCAGCGTTGGCCTTGCCCGATGGTTCACACAACTATCTCTCAGACACTATATTCTTTAATTTGCCAGGACTAACGGAGCCAGCACATACATTGTATGGAATATCATGTTTCCGCCAAATTCCAATAGAGGTATTATTTTATCCATTTGAATAATGAAACTTGTTATACCATAAGATTAAGATGTTTCTAGAATAAGTCTGTTATATGATATGTACAAGGTGTGTATTGTATTGTTAAGTGTCAGGAGCTCTGGGTTCGAGAAAATGCCAAAATGTACCACAAAGACTTTATTTGTAATCGTCGATACACAATTATGCTACGTACACACCAGAACACTATGCACGTACTCGTAAATACAATCGTCAATCTTTGTATCGCCAGTGACGCTGGTATCGCTTGTTCTTCCCGGTTTCGCTTCCGAAACTAGAATGCCTCGCAGTCGACAGGTGCCCCTTTTATACCACTCACTCACCATTCATGCCATTCTAGAATATTCCGGCAGTTGTTGGAATAAGGTTCTATTTTCCTTGCAATCGACTTTCGACCTTATGACTAATGTCGTAAGGTCGAAGCGTCGTAACGCATACTGCCGACGGTCGCATCAAGGCCACATGCAATCGGCTCTCGACCTTATGATTGATGTCGTAAGGTCGAAGCGTCGTAGCGCATACTGCCGAGACGGTCGCGTCAAGGCCACACCTATTGTTCTTTTGACATGTTTATGGCCCTTGTTATTTATTGCCTTTGGTTTAGCTAAGTACCTACCTACACCAGGTTGTCACGGTATATTGTATCTTGAGAGGATACTCTGTTCTTCTTCTTCTTAGTCGTTCACTCTTGACAGAGTGGTCGTGGTTTTACGATGAGTCATTTTTGGATAGTGCAGTCATGGCGATGCGCCTCCACTTGTTCCTATCTTCGGCATCACGTGAGCATTGAACAATGGACGTTTGTGCCGCTGCCTTTATTAGGTCTGTCCAACGCATAGATGATCGACCGCGAGGCCGTTTGCCTTCCATTTGCCCTTGGACAACTAGTCTCTCCATCGAGAGTTGGTTTCGTACGACGTGTCCGAAGTATTTGAAGATTTTAGTTTGTACTGTCGACGATAACCTTTCCCTGATGTTAAGTTCTTTCAATATTGAGGCATTGGTCCGAAATGCTGTCCAAGGGATCCGCAGCAGTCGCCGCCAACACCACATTTCGAGGGCATCGATTTTGCGTCGGTCTTTCATGCGAACCGTCCACGTTTCTGCGCCATATAGAAATATTGGAAACACAAGGCTTCTCATTAGGCGGACTTTCGTGGCTTTGGTTGCGCCAGACTTTTTTGAGCTTCTCTACGGCAGATCTTGTGATAGCACATCTCCTCCGAATCTCGTCCTCACACCCTCCAGTATTTGTTATCGTGGAACCAAGGTACACGTAGCTTTGGACAACCTCACAGTTGCCAATCTCGAAAATATCAGGATGGTTTAGTTCAGCTCGGTCCACGATCATCATCTTGGTTTTGTCTCTATTGATCGCGAGTCCGAAGGAGAGGCTAATTGTTTCTAAGCGTGTCAACAGCTGTTGCTGCTGTTTCTTCCTTTGTTTGTGTGAGAAGAGTTGTGTCATCGGCGTATCTCAAGTTAGATATTTTCCTCCCTCCCACTGATACACCCTTGTCCCACTGCTTCTCTCCCTGTACTACTCTGTATCTCTTCTTAAAAGGAGAAGCTTTTCTCCATGGTTAATCGGCACTGCATTGTATTTGCACTTCAATGCTAAATTGCTTCCTTTTGCTGCTTCTTGTTTTAAGTTCCCAGGGAGGTGGAAATTTGGATGATCCGTATAAAATTCTGTTCTGGGTCTGGGTGTGTGTCCTTGTATTGTGTGTTGTCCATGACACCCACGAAAGGGAATCCTAATGTGGGGCTATGAGTGTGTAGCGTTGTTTATTTATTTATTTATATTCTGTTACAGCAAGTGGTGCAAAAGACGGAAGACATGACTCGCAGCTCAGTACAAAAAAGCGTATGTGTGGTGTGCCGGGCGCCCTTGTTCGGCAGGCTCGCAGTCAAGATGGAGCTGGTGGTGCGCGCCTGGTTTGTGCAGGGGGACTTCTCACAAACCAAGCTCTTAGAAGACGCTTATAGACATTTAAACAGCTGCCCGGTTCAGATTGACCAGACACTTGAAGGTAAAAGTATACTTTAATTAGAAATTGTTCATATGAAATAAATCATACCAAATACCATATGCAAAAGGGAGGTCAGCTTAGCTTAATGGTATTATGGCATTGAAAATTTCTAGGCACAGTAAATCTTTTATAAAATCCTCTATACAACAATGGGACAGCAAGCTTTAATACAGATACCACATCATATTCATTTATTGAACAAATTATGTTTAATTTTAATGTTTTTCCTGAATTAATGAATCAATTCAATGAGTCATAATCATTGTTTCATGTCTTCATCTATTTACAATCATATATTTTTAAAACGCAATAACTACTGATTATCATCAATGTAACTTAATTTTTTATCTTTCCAGGTTTAAATGTTCAAAAATTGGTTGAAAATTGGAGGCACAAGGCTTTATTACTTTTTAAGCTATTATTACTGCGTAGGAAGGTGCTTATTTATGGATCTCCGGCGGGACCCCTCTCAGCCACTCTACTGACGTTAGTCTCTCTGTTGCCACGCTGCTTAGAATATGGTCTCTCACGTGCTGCTAATGTGACGTAAGTGAATAATTTAATGATATAGTAATGTAATGATAATGATAAAAAATTCTCATACATACAAACATACATAATATCGTGATCAGTAGTTAAAGCTTTTTAGCAAGTAACAATTGTACTAAAGAGAAGGGCTATATAGAAGGAACTTCTAAAGTGTAAACCCAAATTTGAAATCTTTGAAATACGCATTAATAGGATAGCTCGAAAACTATTCGGCAGATTTTACTTTTCAAAGGCACCACTCAACAAGCATCATCTTTCGAATATATTATTAAAATTAGTTCACCCAATTCAAACTTTCACTTATGTTTGTTTAGTTTGTTATACATACATACAGAGGAATTGAGAACCACCTTTCTTTTAAAAGTTGATGAAAAATTTGCATTAAAAACTTTCACTTTAGAGGTCAGTCATTACTTAATCACTCATGATAAGAACCCCAAGACTTGCACTAGTCATAGGAGATCGCTAGAAGTTTTTGCCTGGAAGGTAATGAATACCCTTTTTAGCTGGATTATTCTGCCGTGTTCGTCAAACTGCGGTCAAAATTTCGTAACACATTAAAATTTTGCTAAATGTTTTTAGGTTATCAAGGCCCCTGTCGCCAATACCAACTACGATAAACGAGAAAGACCTTGAAATAATCGCTCCAAATCCGGAAGTATCCGAGGAAGCCTATGTGAATGGGTCAAATCAGATTGAAGAGGAGCTTTCTCCAAAAGAGACTGGGAACTTGATGGACGAGAAAGATAGAGTGAGCAGGCAGAGTTTTGATGAGACACTACTCTCCGACGTCGTGGACAGGCAGGAAGTAACCAGTCGAGAAAAGTGTCACAGCATCGGGGAGAAATACAAGACCCAGAAGTCTGTACCCGATGCCCAGCAAAGTCCCACAATGGCTAGGGATATGAGCGTGGATGGACTTTATAACTTGACGGGGCAGATCGACCAAGCCGAGTGCGGATTTCCGTTGCCGTTATTCGAAGACGGGTACCTGTGCTTGCCGTACCTGTCGCTGAATTACCTGGACTTGCTGTCGGACAGTGCGGTGCAGGGGTTCGTGGTTGGCGCGTCGAACGTTCTGTTCAAGCAGAAGAGGCAGCTATTCGACGTGTTGGTGGAGATGAACGAGATGAGGATAGAGACGGCGGATCTGGTGCTGCGGAGGCAGTTGGCCCTGGGGACAGAGGACCTACGGTTTGCTGACCACGTGGTGCGGCACGGGCCCACGCAGGGCGACGCCTGGATCCGTGACCAGTTTGCCAGCTACCTTATATATCTACTGAGAACTTCGTTATTACCAGGTGATCATTTGAAATCACTTTTATTGCTCTTTTAACTATTTGGTGATTATATACTTCTTTTTAAGATGTTTCTGTCATTGTGATCTCAACTCGTTGCTAGCCAATATGGCCAGTTGGCTATCGCAATAGCCACATATAATTTACGACCTGGTTCTGCATACTCATTTGCTGTCTTAATACCATGTAAAGAACTTTACGGCATAAAATCTGCCGCGCTAACGATAAGAGCAGTAAGTCGATTTTTTTCAAAAATGAGTTAAGTCCATATCCTGAATCGCAACGTAATGCTCTATTAACTGGTCTTACTCCCGTTTTTCTATCTTCACTGGAACCTAAAAATATCATTAAGCTTAACAGCAGTAAGACTATAAAATTGTGTCTTTTCCTTAGCTTATAAGCAGGAAATATACTTACCTCACGATAATTAGTGTACCTCCGAAATTTTTGTTATTATTGCTTAGAATAACAGCAGTAAGTACATTAGTTACAGCTTTAATGCACATACAATATCTATGTTTTGTATGAAATTACGTTTCACTTTGGAGCCAAAAAAAAAAATTAGATGTTAGCTAAATAGTATTAATCATTGTATATCATAAAAAAGATCATAATAGTGAGAAATCTATACATACCTTTAAATGTAGTCAATTGCTACCATTTCAACAAGTACAAATACTCATTAACTCACTCAGTTTCACTTTATATCACTTAGCATTAAAGCAGCAACTAAGGTACTTACTGCGGTTATTCTAAGCAATCAGTACAAAAAGATTTAACTCTTACTAGACATAATAGGAGTTTTCATCTTTTAAATATATTTTAATAGATAAATAGGAATTATTAACTATGTATCATGAAAGAACTCCGTTTAAGCTACATATTGAAAAAATTGGACCTAAAAAAACTTACAAGCTAAAAGAGTAGCCAGTAAAAATTGAATCGAAAACTTTAAACGCGATTTTTTCGGTTTCTGAAATTCCGACTTACTGCTTTTACTGTTAGCACGGCAGAAATCATTATTATATTTGTGTTTATTTTTCAGATGGCAGTAGAGAAATGGATTCATATAATGCTCAATTTATGAGTGCTTTCAAAGCTACGCCTGGCTATCAAGAATGGTTAAAATCAACTAACAATGGAGATATTGAAGCGTTTATGAATCTCACGCCCTTACATCCATTTTCGGGCCAACTTTCTGTAGCTGATATGAAGTTGAAATTTGCACAGTAAGTAGTAATTATTTACACTACCAAATTCAATCAAGCATTTTTGTGTTACTAATTACTAATTGACCATGTGAATTTCATATTTATAACACTGAGCTGCCTGATAGTAGAAATTCACCCAGTACAAAGAAATAAGTTTACACACAAAAAAGTATGGTTGAATTGACAACCTTCTTTTTTGAAGTGGTTAAGTTTTCTGGGGTATTTTCAATAGCACACAGATAGTAAAAATGCCAACATCGATTAAAAAATCACAATTTTTACGAAATTATTAGTTATGCATAAATTTTAAACTTTATAGAAGAGTGCAATTCATGACTTTCTTTTGAATTTTTACAGTACGATGTCGACAACCGAAGGCGGGCGAAAGGTGACGGCGGCGGTGGCGACCACCGGGCGGGCGGTGGCCACCACGTCCCGCGCGGTGGGCGGAGCCCTGTCCCACGCGCGAGGCGCGCTCTCGGGCTGGTGGAGCGCCCTCACCACGCCCGCGCCGCCCCACGACGACAAGCTGCCCATCGACGACGCAGAGGAAGCCGGCCCCAACGAAGAATCCCCAGAATTCGACCTCCCAGAAGATAACCGCTGCCCCGATCCCCCAGACAAACTCCTCGAGGAAGAAACCACCAATCTCAGTAAAATAAGCGTCGTGTGATCGGGCGATAGTGCTGTGAATTTCCCTTAGCCGAATTAAAAGTTCCATGTATAAGTGAAACAACAGTAGACTCTTGATTCCTTAACAAACTCCTGTGTAAAGCTTTGTACTCGGCAAAGTAGAATAGAATAGTGCTCAAATTAAGTCCCATGTCAGATGGCTTAGTCAAAAGTGCTAGTTAAACTTTTGTTATGAGTACATACTTCATGCGCATTGCAGCAATTTGTCATGTCACATCCCTCATAATAATGTGCAGTGTTATTTCTATTTTCTAATTGATGTGTAATGTTTTCTTTGTGAATAAGGTCAGTACTCATCAATTAGCTTTGTATCTTCTAACGTTCATAAAAGTAATAATACAATAAATAATTTGACTGCTGTCAGTCAATCTTTCTATAAAACTATTTTGTTTCTAATGGTGCGTCGTACAGATTATGCAACATGTTATATAACTTCTGTTTCATAACACGTCCACACTATCTAACATTGTTGTCTAACAATGAAACATGTTACAAGACCGTACACATTAAAACTACATTGTTGTTTATCAATGTTATATAACAATTCAACGCGTGTTATTTCTTAAAATATAGCATATAACATTGTTGCAAAAACTAATAACATGTTGTATAACTTGTTTTTGTAACACGTAGCGTCCACATTTGTAAAACATGTTATTTAACTATGTTTTATAACATGTTTTGTTACATAGTCTGTACGCACCATAACAAAATTTTCTGAAGTCAATATTTGCTTTTATCAAGTAACCATGAAGATATTTGAAAAATATAAAGGCCTTGTTCATTGCTGTACTACAACTGAACAGGGTTCGTAGTGGGGTATTTGATGGTGTCATGTGTGCAAACTAGTGCATAGTTATAGTTCCCTGTGAGGAGTTCTAGAAGTAATGTTGTTTAGTGTTATTGAATGCACAATTTGTGAACTGAGCCCTTGTTGAAGTTTCCTTTGGAGACGTGTTGTTATCTCTACCTGTAATATACATAGCTGTAGCTTTGCAAGTTTTTAATGCGAGAACTGTAAATATCAAATTGTTTTAATAATCTGTTTATAAATTCACAATTGGCCTACCTTGAGTACTTACGTGAGATTATGTTTTGTTTTAATTTAATTAGTTTATTTGTGAGGCTGTACATGTCCATAACTAAAAATTGTTAAATAAATATTTTTTTACTTACTGCATTGAGGTATTCCTATTATTTTATTATTTATTTAAATCATAAGTAGTGTTTATTTAAAAGACAAGACACGTCATAATTATTACCATCTACCTAATTTATTACATAATCAGTAGTAATGTAGTTTCTTACATGTTATTTCTAATGGTTCTACAATGATAAAATATTTCGCTATTTTTAAAACAGCCCAAGTGTATATTTTTGAAGGTGATCTTACCTGTAATATTTATGTAGCTTTTCAATGGAAATGTTTAAATGTATTCATTGCTGATAATTGTAGGTTGGTATTTTTCGTATCAATATCAAATTATAAATTTTGTATCGAAAAATTTACTTGTAGAAAATTTCACAATAGAAAAAGTTTGTCAAAATGGCTTTATTTTCGATTTATGTATTGATAAATAAGTGATCTCATTATATTACTTAATTTGTTGATATTAGTGGGGTTTTATGAAAAATTTTGTGTATTATTAAGCCTCTATTGTTTGTAATTCGTATTGCTTATTATGTATCTAGCAATAAATCATTATCAATTTTATTATTTAATAACTCAGTTCGAATTTATTATATTTCATTAGATAACTAATGACCTGTGAAACTGGTAGCAAGTTGTAAGTAAACTGTTAATTTTAAATTATTCAATTGTTTGTAGCTGTGAATATTGAAATAAGAATCATGAAACTTAATATTGTTTTATTCCTATGAAACTTCGCAAATCAAACCATAAAAGCTTCGGTCACGTAAGTAAGTATATTTCAATATCTTAAAGATAATAATATCACAATTGTGGGCATGCATTACATTTATAAATGCAACATAGTAAACATAATTGTCTTCAATTAAAAATTAAGTACTGCGTTGTCCGTCAAAAAGATCGCTTTCAATATCAAAGCGATCATTTTCAATATCGAGGGTATATTCGAGATGCGTCTTCCGATCGCACAGCATCGGACACGTCTAATAAGCTGAATCGAGAGATTCTCCCGGAACGAGCGGGCGGCGGGCGCTCACACGGCGGAATCGGGCTCCTCCCACGGCCAGGGCGGCGCCTCCATCGCGTCCTGCCGCCACAGCGAGCCGTGCGCCAGCAGCCGCAGGTTGTAGGGTTCCACCATGTTGCCGAGCGACGCCGCGCTGTCGGCGCGCGCCACGCCGCCCGCCGCGCCGCCCTTGCGCTCCGGCAGCAGGTCGAACCGCGACAGCCCGCCGCGCGGCGACTCCAGCTCCGGGACGTCGGAGCGCGGCGAGCGGTCCGCGCCCGCGTCCGGCGGCGACGGCGACGACACCAGCGGCGCCGACTCGTCGTCGTCGTCGTCGCGCGACGGGCTGCGCTCGCGGGAGCCGCCGCGCGCCAGCAGCTTGTCCTTGAGCCGCGCGAGCCGCTCGGCCGAGCCCACCTTGCGTAGCGCGTCCGCCGTGCGCCGCAGGCTCAGCAGCTTGGGGTCGGCGGGGGCGTCGGCGGCGCGCGCCGCGTCGTCGGCGGAGCGCGAGCGCGCGGCGGGCGCGGGCGGCGCGTCGTCCGCCGCGTCGGGCGCCAGCAGCGAGCGCGGGCGCGGCCGGGCGCGCGCGGCCCGCGGCCGCGCCGTGAACGTGATCTGGCCGTCGTCCGAGTCCTCCTCGTTCTCGACGCTGAAGCTGACGGCGGGCGGCGGTTTGAGGCCGGTGCGCTCCCGCTCCCGCTCGCGCTCCCGCGGCACTATCAACTCGCTCTCCTCCCCTGAAACGATTGATCTAATGTATTAGTGTTGGCGAGCCCGCCGCCCCGCCGCGTGGTCGGGGCGACGCGTATATCTAAGGTCGGGTGCTGCGGGCGGCCGGCGGCCGGGCGCCGCGGGCGATACTCGAGCGGGCCGGGAGCGGAGTCAAGCGGTTCGAGTCTACTTCTAAGGAAGCGGAAATGAAACAACAGCAGTTGATATGTCTCCGTTTATTCTGATCTAAACAGATTAAAAATCATTTGGAATGCTCGATTTGACGAATTATATTCGAGTACTGGGAATATTTTTTGAATATGTGTACAACAATAAAATTCAGATCGAATTATATCTCGGTTAAGATAAACCGAGGAAAACGAACATTTGAAATATATACAATTTTATAATACATAAAGTTATTAAGTACCATTAGTAAAAATTTTTAAGTAACAGTTGCACCTGAAACTGAACGTCGCTAATTACTGTAAAGCCTGAACAGGAATATAGAAAACCTCGTCATATTGCGGTAAGCTCATGGAACTAATTTGTTTTACTGGCAACTCTTACTTTCAAAACGTCACCCGTAAATTGCTTGTCAATAAGTTGTTTGTCTATTTATTATTTTGTTGCTTCGATTTATTATTTTGTGCTACAACTACAATGCCAAAAACTATTCATAGTCGTGAAAGTAGAAGTGGTTTTTCTATGTGCCAAAATAAAATTTTCTTAATAACATTTATTCCTTTAAAATGATATTTACGAATTAGTTGTCAAAATGACATGAGTGTTGCCATAAAAAAGGAAACTTTAGCGCCCTCAATGCAGATTTCCTATATTCTTGGTCAGGTTTTAATCATGATTTATCCTTTAACAAAAATGATACTTTACAAAATATACGACTTTTAGTATTTAAAAGTTTATGAGCCTTATCGAGCTATGTACAATACGATGGAGTGAAAAAGTGTACATGCGCAATACATGGCATGTACATATTTATACACACAGTACGCCACACCGAAATTGTACCTATTGCTTTGGCACATAGATACAGGTATTTCCAAATATATAGACCAATTAATCATTAAATTAAATTTCCATAATATTTCACGTACCAAAGAAGTACAACTTCAAAGTAGCGGTTACTTGGCGATGTATAATAATTTTATTGTAATTATGTACTTACGAATCTTACCTAATAGGGAGGATACATTTTTGTCTAATATCTACATTTTTATTTATCTAACTATAAATTACCTATTGTATCTAGTTATTGTATCGCACATTTATAAAATATATAAGTACGTTTGACGCCTGAAATCAATCTTTAATACATTAGGCACAATTTATATGCCTAACTAGAGAACCGCCCGCGCTTCGCTTCGGGACCCGTAGATTACAGCCGCGTAGATCCTGCTACCGTAGGAATCTCGACTAAAGCCGTAATAATGATATGCGGAAACATCAGATATAACATTTGCCAATGACTTAAGTAAATTACATGTAGGTAGTATTTGATAGCGTGATCAGAACTTGCAAATGACTTTTACTAACGCCATCTATTAACAACACCCGGAACTAAATATCTAGCAAGTAACAAAACATCGATCTTCCCATGGGAATGAGATGTTTTTCCACGGTAAAAAGTAGCCTACGTCACTCTCCACCCTCCTAACTATCCCCACACACATAAACCATACCATATAATAGCTATGTTGCGACGTGAAAGAGTCACAAACAAACAAACACACTTTCACATTTATAATATTAGTAAGGAGTAAGTAGATAATAGCCAAAATCAGGAACATAATTGAACTATAAGTTGATGTGATACCAATTAATAAAATTACTAAAACTAGTGTGCGATCACAACCGAATAATATACCTAGCACAGCCACTAAACGTTTTTTATCCTCTAAAATACCAGCAGGAATGCCAAAAAATACTATCAATTTAAGAAATAACTAATTCCACACTGTTCATTTTATCCTCTAAAATACCAGCAGGAATGCCAAAAAATACTATCAATTTAAGAAATAACTAATTCCACACTGTTCATGGATCACAACTATCACAAGTTTATTAAATGTTGCTGTGAATGAAACTCTTGTCACATTTTTTTGCTATCTTTATGTCTGCATTTTTAGGATTTCAATTATTTGCTTGTTAAAACATCATCTTCCTAATAGTGTTAGATAGTTAAGTATCTGACAAGTGAGTGGACGGACCACCGGTTGCTTAGTCTAGGCTCTAGTCTAGTCTAGTCTAAGTATTGGCTCCAATTAATCCATCAATACCAGTCAGAAGTAAGGCAAAGAAAAAATGAGCAGAAGTTAGACAAGAAAATTTATGTAACGCATGATCTAGTGCATAGACTCAGGTACTTTAAAATAGTCATGAATTTTGAATATACAATGATTTTGATCCTTTAATCCTATAAATATACCCTTGATATGATAAAATAATTTTATAAGTTGCATTATTCGTAACTGATATTCCATATTTAATTAAACATAAGAGATTTTATCAGGGGATACATAAAGCAACATTCACGGTAACATTTGTGGTGAAATGGGGATTTATAATATAGTACCTAATGACAAATAAACAATAGCCATGGAGAATGGAGCTGGCTAATATTAAAATTAATAATTCGGAATATAATTTTCACAAGTGTAATTTAAATGTGTTCCTACCTACAAAATAGTTAAAATGTATTCCGAATTCGTCGTAATTATAATTTTAACACTATTTTAACAACTTACACTTATCTAAATGCATCGCAAGGCAACCTTAGATTCATTAAAAAATCAGTAAATTACCTTTTGGACAATATTTTAGAATAGCGGTCACATGTATAGTGTGTTCCATCTTAACTCTTGATAATATTACAAAAACAAAATGTCTTAAATACTAGCCTATGGGGACCGTAACAAAATTTAAAAGTACTAAATTAAAAAACCGCCTGGCATATTAAAAGGCACTGTACGTCAGTACAGTAAATATATTAAGTATAACAAAATATTTGAATTTATGTCGAATCGTACTTGCACAGAAAAAAATAGCGCCAAAACAGTAAAATATTAGAAACCTTATCTAAAAGTCTAGCAACAAATTTGTTTGCTGCAGACAAATCTATTAGCCAATTTAATAAAATGCCATTACTCCATTTCTTATTGTGCTATGTTAGGGGAAAACGCAATCCACTGATAAAATATCAAACATTCAAGATAATCTTTTCTTCTTTTTACGCTTTAGAACATTGCTGTATTAATTTTTTTTCCAGTGTTGCAAACTTAATAATTACTACTGAATGATACTTTACAAAACCACATATCCACAACTATGTCGTGTATGCTTTACACGACATAGTTGTGGATATGTGGGAGTGGTTCGATAGAACTTTATAAATACTGCATTAAGTCACCCAAGACCGCCAAGTACTAATTCTGTTTATATCACAGACGTTACCGCGGCTTAAAGGTGTTAATAGAACTCGTTTTAATTACTAATAAGGCGTTCCAATTAACATTAGGGTTTTACACATAAACATATCAAAAGAAGCAACTTTTTCCATTTCTGCGCATATTTACATTTATAAAACACGTGCACAATAAGCAAACGTTCATGAAACCTCTTTTAGTTCTATAGCAAAATGGGATTTTATACTGGCTCTTTTATTACAATGATGATGCAATCGAATACTAACAACATTTTATAAAATGTAAAAAAATCCACGTACCTCTCGTACGTGTTACGCTCAACTCTCGTACTATACTCCGACTTTTAATTCGATTCGTAAAATGTCATTTCCAGCGTTACCGGTTTTTATTATCACAAAAATAGTGTTGTAACCTGAATGCAAATGACTCGATTTGATAAAAATATTAATCGGATTATAATCGTTTCGCATAATTTAGCAAATCGCTAAAATACTGTATGAAATTGATAAAAAAATATTTTTTATCAATTTTCCCCTACATTTTTAATTGTTAAGCGTTTTTAGTGCATGTACATATGTACTAAAAGCATACATGTACCGGTGTTTAATATTTTTCGTTTACGATATTATAATTTTAAATAAATAACCTCTCCGTATTGTTCTCTGATTTTTTATTATATTTTGTTGAAACACATTTTAATAGACACATTGAGAAAAGAAAAATCGAATAATCAAAACATCGTTCGTTAATCGTGTAAGTAATCACTATTATTGAAAAGCTGGCAACATTATTTCGAAAAGTGACATTAGCTTACGTCAATTTAGAAATCGAATTAAAAGTCGGAGTATAGGTACCTCTAGGTTACAGGAAGACATCATCGGAGACGTTGACAATGACGTGGTCGCGTCGCAGGTCC
This sequence comes from Hesperia comma, assembly GCA_905404135.1. Taxonomy (NCBI): domain Eukaryota; kingdom Metazoa; phylum Arthropoda; class Insecta; order Lepidoptera; family Hesperiidae; genus Hesperia; species Hesperia comma. Next base: position 8,009,659 of record FR990018.1, read on the forward strand.
TCGGCGGAGCCGTCGGAGCCGTCGGAGTCGCAGGCGGAGGGGCCGGGGGAGGGGGTGAGGGCGGGGGAGAGGGAGGGGCCGGGGGGTGGCGGGTGCTCGCAGATGGTGCGCAGGGGCTCACCTGGGTGCGAGGGCGGCTCCGACTGCAGCACGTCTTCCATCGCCTCCTCGTTGAGCGTCTGCAGCGCGCCGCATATCATTTGCTCCTCGAGTGTCACCTGCAGTCACAGATCCACGTTACATTGTTACCCTCGCAAACAAACTAGATTCTAGTGTTCGTTCTAGTGTAACGATATTTAATTCGATGCAGTATATGTATATAATATGTTCCAATGTAGATTTTTACTATTATAGTGACGTAATGTCGAAGTGAAAGTCTATTTAGTAAATATTTTTAGTGTTATATCGTTGTGCATAGTAGTGTATCATTTACACAGTTTAAGATGAAAGTATGGAAACCAACTTAATTACTTTTTTTTCAGTATTATTTCAAGTTTTAATTTCACTGATTATTTTACATAATTTTAATTTTTAACCAAGTACATAAATATTTTCATCACACCATACCTACTATACTTAGCAGATATGATCATAGGTGACGTAAGAAAGACTGCCGTAAACTGCATCGAATCATTTAACAAAAAGGTTTAAATTAATTTTACTTCAGATCATGTAGTGTCTCTAGTGTGTGTAGTGTAGTGTATCTAGATTTCAACTTTTATCTGCATTATAATCAAAATGTAATGTTATTAAGGCCACTTATTAGCTACAAGTTTTCCTGGATTATCCTATATTTTTGGTCACATGCAGCCAAATCTTTAGTCTATTATATTTAATACTGTTCAAATCGAAATACAAAAACGTATACGGAAAAATTCCTGTGAAGCTAAACAGAAAAATAACACACATTACCTTAAATCAATCTAATTTACCTAATTTTGTAAGAAAAACATACAACGAAATAAAATTTGTTTCGCTTATAAAATACGAGGTATAAAAATACCATACATACAAACAAAATATCCTTAGCAATATTGTTGGCTAAGTAGAAACGCCTAGTTTAGTTAAGTTTTTTCAGTGTGAATAAAAATTGAATAGCCACACTATTACAGTTAGGGTATTGTTTATATGTAATTCTTACCGTAACTTTTTCTACCGGTATTCTATTTTCTTTCCCCTTTTTACTAACCAGTTGTAATTTCTTTCCAATTGCCGCAAAAACAAAATATCTGTCACATTTTGATACTTCATGAAAATAATTTTGTTTTTTAAACGATGTCGTCAATTAACTAATACGCTTGTTAGCAAAATTGTAATGATCCTATATGAACAAAAAGTGACAAAAATATTATGTATCGAAATTGGAGATGAGTCTAATTACATTCATTTTACACTAATTGTATGGCAATATATGGCATATTTTATTGATTACTAACAAATATTTCTATCATGATTAAAATTCTACTGAAAAGCAAGGCTTTCTACGAACTAGTAATATAAATTAGGAACTGAAGTGCAATGTGTCTACTAGTGAACGTGCATTTAAATCATGCATATATCTTTAAATCACCTGATACTCCGCATAAGGCTGCAAAACGTAATAATGATTGGGTTTAAAATGTTTGATTAGTTTTTATTAAGTAAATAAAAAATTACAAGCCTATTTAGTTCAACAATGTGTAGGCAGTCCACTGCACAGTTCTTTTTTGTGCGTTACGTAATCAGTCCATTCTATAAATTTTAGTGAAATTATTTTGTTAAATGACCATAAGTAAGTAAGCAGCATAAAAAGAACTTTATTAGTATAAGGCACCTAACTTAACTCTAGTACTGATGCAAGTAAAATCAATAAACTAAGGGAGAGAAGAGGAAGGTTAAAGTAGATATATTGCCTGATATACTTTTACTTATGCCAGGATACACAAATATTCTTTCGTAATCAGTGACCCAAGGTAAGGATTCTGACTGATCCCGTGATGTCACTATTTTCGGAAAATTAAAATTTCACCAGAATTACAGATTACTGAAGACCCTGTATATAAAACTATCGACTATATAAACAAATAACGGAATGGACTAACAGACGACCGTGCTTACCTGTTTCTCAACGTTGGAGGGCCGACTGCGCTGGTGGTCCATCGACGAACGCGGTTTTATTGAGTCCGTGTCCGTGTCTCCCGGCTTTTCAGATATCACTAAACAGCAAAAATAAAAACAGCATTAATATTAAATATATCAAATATGTATTTATTTATTGTAGAAAAATACAATATCTATGTATATTTTGATATCTAGTCATTGTTAGATTTTTCGATTGAACATTTTTTTACCCAAATCTAAGTTAACTTTTCCCAAGGTATTTCACTTCCCAATCTCCGCATCATTTGAAATAGGATATTATTGATGAAGTCACAGCGCCAGCGAAAGAGGCCCTTGTCTTGTTACTTCAGACCCATAATAAAATTACCTGTCACTGCCGGTGCATTGATTGGCATGGCGGCTTCTAATTCGCGCAAGTTTGTGATCAACATTTTAAATAGCTCCCAGTCGCCGAAAGGCAAATCTAGCACCTGCAAGGAAATGTTTGTGTAAAAAAAATATTTCAGTAGGTAACTGAAATAGACATGATCACATTTTCAAAATATGTATGATATTGTATGATATTGGGAAATGTATTGTAACTGTAACGAATATAATATTTCAGAAAAAAATCAGGATTCTTAATTAAATAAAAAAAAATTAAGTTAAAAAATTTCACCAAAACACTCCAAAATGTCATGGCGTAGAATGTGACGTCTCGTTAGAGGACACGAAGTGTCAAACGAGAACAAAACAATATGCTAAGGTCGCGTTCTGAGTTAGACTAAAACGCTCAAATTTTTATGAAAATGTGTCGTTTTGGACGTTTTGGTCGAGTTACAGAATGCGACCAAAGATTATGATTTTACTCCAACGTGACGTCATAAACGTCATCATCAGAATTGGTTCTAGATCATCATTACATAAACATCAGAGCAATTAAAAAAGGCACATTACCGGCTTGAGATCGGCGAGGCGGCAGAGCGCGAGCGCGAGGCCGGAGACGCGGTGGCGCTGCAGCGCCGCGGCCGCCGCGCCGCCGCCCGCGCCCAGCGCCGCGCGCGCCACCGAGCACACGCCCTCTACGCTCAGCGACGACAGCCGGAGCGCGCTCGGGTCACCCTGCGCACCAAGGGTCTATTAAGAAGAGTAGGTGAGCCATAGCCGTTCGATTGGTCTGGTAACACCCCAGACCAATCGAACGATCGTCGATCGACGGCAACAATCGATGGTGAAATCGATTAGGCCGATCGAGCTGTTTGACTACATTGAAAAAAACTGATGGAATATACCCGGGGTTATTCGATTATCGAGTCGAACGATATCCGTCGATCAATTAAAGCTACCAGTACGTCTATTATGAGTTTTTAATACTATACTCGCTAGCGACTATCGTTTAGAATTTGTATGAGAATTGTAGTTCAACATCGTAACCGCTAGAGGCGCTGTACGTGGGAACCTTTGCACATTGCATGAATTGTTTGCTTTGACAACTTGGAATTCTAGTTTTATCCCAGTACTAAACTACAACTGACCAGGTTGGGGAAGGCCGTCCGCAGCATGGTGTAGGGGTTGAGCGCGAAGGGCGGCGGCGCCTGCGGCGGGGACTCGTACGGGCCCCCCCAGCCGGGCCACGCGGGGCCCGCCGTGCCGGGGCCCGCCGCACCGCCGGGGCCCACCGCCGGCGCCGACACCGCCATCGGGACCCCTAGCTTCTGTAATTCAATAATTGTAACTTTGGGTCACTTGCATTAGGAAGATAGGGGTGCTTTTAATCAAACACTAATAGTTATATTGTAAAACATTTCATAGCCAGTAAATTACTGCGCTTGCGGTTTATTTAGATCCAAAATTCGTCCAAGCGAACATCACATGAAGTTAAATTACTTTCTGACGTAAAATATTTGACATAATATAGTATTAAGTACCTGTTTCTTGTTGTTAATCTTGTATGGATGGCGCGGGTGGTGCGGCAGGCCCCAGGCGGCGCCGCCCGCAGACAGGTCCTCCTCTACCGTCGACTGCACTTGCTCCTCTGTGCAAATTGTATTCACTTTTTACTACATTTCAATATTATAACAGACCCGTATTTTACGCTCAAAATCACACATTTTCATTAAAGAAAATAACCCACCTATCGAAACTTGTACGCCTCAACAAAAGATAATTCGACACCCAAATATAGGTGTGTCGTTTACCTCCCCACCCATCCCGTATCTCTTGATATTTCGTAATTGTACATTGGAATTTATACTTTTAAGACTTATTTCACAAGTTTTAAAATGTAACAAAACATTGAAAAGGAAGCGACACCAAGGGCCAGCAAGAATAGGCTATTTACCACGTTACAACATCCTACAATAGTTGCACACCAATACAAATTTACAATTACATCTGGACGAAAATGTTCTCACCAAGATCGTCCAACGCTTTCTCGAAAGGCGCTCGACGGGGCATTTCCGGGTTTCAAGATTGTAGATGTAAGTACATAGTCGTAATATATAACGATGACGATAACATTTCACTCTATATTAGCTTCATGATTTCACCCATATTTCACCCATCTTCTAAGCTTCTTAGATACGTAGCGGTTGTCTTTGATGAGCTAACAGTCTGATTCCCACTAAGTACGCAGCGGTTACCTTTGATAACCTTCTTGATGTAAGGATCGAGGTTGATGGTGAAGGGCAGGAAGACCTTGAGGTCGGCGGCGGCGAGCGTGGCGCGGTGGAAGCTCAGGAACACCTCCAGCTTGCGCTCGTCGCGGTCCAGCTCCAGTAACGCACTGGCCTCGCGCACGCCGCTGATGAGTGGCTTCACTCTGACAATGACGAATTACACAAAAGATTAGTTACACTTCAATATTCACGTACTCAACTTAAAATTTTAATGTAGTCGCCAGATGTCGCGCCGCTTGTCAGCGGCTTCACTGTGAAACGTTGCTCAAGTAGCATCTGCATGCTACTTCATCACCTCAACCTATCATGGCCCACTATTTTGAGCACAGGTCTCTTCTCAGAATGAGAAGTTAAGGCCATAGTCAAACACGCTGGCCAAGTGCGAATTGGCGGACTTCACACACCTTTAAGTTGTGCGAACTCTTCTGCATGCAGGTTTCCTCAAGATGTTTTCATCCACCGTTTGTAGCAAGTGACATTAAAATGCTTAAAACGCACATAACTCCAAAAAGTCAGACGTACGTGCCCTGGGATTTGAACCCGGGCCCTCCGAATAGGAGGACGAATTCTGCTATCACTACCAGGTATTGAACTGACTTGTCATAAATCTGTTTGAGCGAGGTGGAGTCATCGATATGCTCTTCATAAGTCTCGTGGTGGTAGATGATCCACGAGGTGCGGAACGGCCATTGCTCCGTCAGGTTCACCCACGACGCCAGCTGGTACCAGTTGAACTCTATTTGGAAGGCTTTTAGCAGGCGACCTGGGGGGGAAATGTGTTATTTGGATCTGAAGCTGCGATCTATGCAATTATGACGTGTAGATAGGGACAACTTCATAGTCGTATGCTTTAATTAGAGCTCTAATATAATACTGTAAGGTGGTAGAGCTTTGAGTTCACCCAAGGAAGTAGCATCGCCCACCACGGTACTTAATACCGTTTCTGACGTCATGTAATAAGAACGACAATGAAACGGCATTGTAGTGTTGCCTACTTGTTTGCCTTAATTCCACTAAAATGTGTTTGCTTCATTAAATAAACACAAGAACTATACTACCACATTTTATCAATTTCCAACTGGCTTGATTACCACTGATTTAACACTCACTACGATACCAGCGATACGGCACCAACGACATTGCGCGTACATTTAACACCAACTCACCAGTAACATAAAGCACGTTCATCAACCGCCGCATACTCCTCGGATTCACATCACTAAAGTAATCATCCGTAAGCAGTACTCTGCCAAGGTCAGCGGCGCCCGCATGCGGCGCCGGGGCCGCGCGGTGCAGCCCCGAGGCCACGGACGAGGCCACCGACTCGGAGGCCTTGAGCCGGCGCGGCGCGTCCTTGCCCAGCGCCACCGGGCCCACCGGTCCCACTGCCGCCTTGATACGCTCCTGGCTCGACATTAGTTCTGACGTGGAGGACAGACGTCTTGCTGATACCTGGGAGATTTTAATCGGGATTAGTGACGGTTTTTTTTACCAGCGAAGTAAAGAGAGAGGTATTAGTTGTGTCGCACTGTGTATTTGTGTGGCGTCGTTGCTCCTAAACGACTGGACCGAATTAGATGCGGTTTTATCATTTGAAGGTTGATTTGATCGATATGGTTCTTACCTATAACTTATAAAAATTTGTTCAGACGTTTGATGATTATTTGTTTGTCGGAAAATTGACTAGACTACGATTATGTTATGATTAAGAGTCATGGAGATTTTATACTTTAAATTTCCAGAATTACTTTAAATTTCCAGTATAATAAAAGTTTAGGGCATACCTTTAGGGCATACAAAAAATTACACATTACATTAATGGCACATGTAGTAAATGGTTACCATTGCTTTAGATGCTATGCTATTACACCATCAACACACGTATATAAATCGTACTCACAGATCTCTGCAGCGACGTAGAGAAATCGTCCACACCGATGGGCGTTTTTCCATTAGCGCCGGTGCCGGCGCCGAGCCGGTGCCGGAGAAGCAAAACTGTATGAAAATGTATGGCTCGCTTTTCCACTTACCGGCGCCGGCGCCGGCCCGGCATTGAGTCCCGCCGGCGCCGTCGCCGGCTGGTTGTCAAAAGAGAGTAGAAGGGCAGCGCCGAGCGTGTGTTGTATGCGCAGCACTGGCTGACATGCCTAAAAATCGGAGCCGAGTGCGGGAACATCGAGGGCAGGCGAGCCGGAGCGGTCACCTGCCAGGGATTTGGGGGAGGAGAGATAGATAGCGAGCAATTCTCAACGCTGCAGAATGACCCAACTCATACGAATTCCCACTCTGTTACCCCTGTTGTAAATTTTTAATTGTTGTAGGTATTATTAGGAATTTAGTATGAGGGTGTGATGTATGTGGTATGGCCACTTAGAAGAACGGCCATTCGATGAGGAAGTATGTAAGAACTGACGTTGTCATTCTATTAATAAATATTTGGAAGATAATATCGCCTCTTAGTAATAATACAGGAAATATTACAGGTAGCTTTAGATTTTATCATAGAAGTCGGAGATACTAGTGACGAAGAGTCACAAAGTGCTTGTAGCGATGTTAGTATGAGCTCATTTGATATTGATTGCGAAGAATGAAATATTATAATTCAATAACAACATAGTAAATCTTCTTACTAGCTCATTCCTTATTTACATGAAAATTATTTAAATATATAAAAGATATAACAAATATAGTCGACGGCTTGAAGATACCATTGTTATATTTATCTACGCGTTGTACTTTGCGTGTTGTCGTGCTGAAGTCCGTGTCAGTACTGTACCACTCACCGGCCATAAGCCGGCATCGACACCGGCGCAGTGGAAAAACGAAGACCCGGCGCCGGTGCCGTGCCGGCGCCGGGGCCGGTGCCGGGCCGGCTAATGGAAAAACGCCCGATGGCCTGCACGCGTTTGGCGGCCGTCTGCTGCGCGACCTTGACGCGGCGCAGCGCCGAGTTCTGCAGGTAGAACGGCAGCAGCACCATGTCAACACACGTTACGTATCTAAGCCGTACTCACAGATCTCTGCAGCGACGTAGAGAAGTCGTCCACACCAACGACCTGCACGCGTTTGGCGGCCGTCTGCTGCGCGACCTTGACGCGGCGCAGCGCCGAGTTCTGCAGGTAGAACGGCAGCTGCACCATGTTGCGCAGGTAGTCCCAGCCGCCGATGTTGCTCTCCGAGAACGCGCGCCGGCTGTTTATCTCCACCGCCTGCGGGTGTAACGGCGATGACGGTTAGTAATTTTGTGTCAGGTCCGGTGGTACTTTGTCATACAACTGGAATAAGATTAGGTGTCGGTCTCACCAAATGTAATATTATTATGTTTTTATAGCGTGTGTATTTTGTATATAATATATTCGTATATCCTACTAATATTACAAACGCGAAAGTTTTTAAGCATGGATGTTTGTTACTCTTTCACGTAAAAACTACTGAATGGATTTTAATGACACTTTACAATAATATAATATGTATAGCTTATACATCAGAATAACACAGCTATTTTTATCCCGAGATTCCTACGGGATCGGGACCTACGCGGCTGATACCTACGGGTCCCGAAGCGAAGCGAGGGCGATTCTCTAGTTTTAATATAAAATGTTGTAAATATGTTTTTTGAGTACTTGAGATTTTACATTATGTGCGTCTACTACACCATCTCACCAGCTCCCAGGGTTGACTAATAGAGAATGTCCCCAAGAATTAAACCTGCCCATGATTCTTCACAATACTTAAGGTTGTAATAAGGAATAAATAAATAAATAAATTAACATTGTTTCCGCTAAGCTAAAATTACAACCCTAACGAAATATGCTTACATTTGCACTCGTTAAAGTTTCCATGGAAATTATATGAAAGTAAAGATGAAGTTTTCCGTTCGACGATAAACTTTGAAAGTATCTAGTAGTTGTGTGGTGGAAGCAGTAAGCTTCATTCAATCATGTTCATTCACGGGTTGTTATCAGTTTGACTTTTTTAGTAGGTAGATACATCAGATCATTTGTTGGGTCTGTTCTAAATAAGAACGTTGGCACTTAATAACTATTTACGCCGCAAGCAGATGTTGTCTTCGGCTTGTGTGACGTTAAACAATGTTTGAGAGTTATTGGTGCTTAAAAAAACTACGAGAACACAGTGACATTCTTTTAATAAGGCAATATAAATTCGTTAGTCCTATATACTCGTGATAAAAACACCCTTCGCATAAAATGGGGTCCTAATTTTAGATTTTATAACAACATTGTGAATACTGTTTGTACTTCCTCCCTTAGAAAATCTATACAGAAACATATTTTATTCAATATTTACGAATCTTTCCTTTTATATCTTTTTTAATACTCGGATGGTTTCAACATGAGTTTCAAAAATCGCTATCTATTATATATCCAATCTTATTTGTAATTTTTGAACTCACATCGTTTTACACGCTACCGGGGAAAATCATGCAACATCAATGCAACACAAACAAAACAAAAGTCATGCAGGGACAGTTGTTGCAACGGGACCGCACGACGCACGACACAACACCGAGTGTACTATCGACACGGAAACACCAATCAGGTCTGTTACGTAACTAACCTCCATCCAAGCAACCTGCGCACATGGAAACGTGTTAACAGATTTCAGAATTATGTATTACTCATTATGATTTGGTATTTCTTCGTCTATAATAATGTATTTTTGACTGAGAAAGGTATTTGTGGGAGTGTAATTAAGGGTGGAATAATCTCGATACTTTTAATGAATGTAAGGTAAGATCCATAACTTGAATAATCTTGGGTATTAACTAACACTATTTCTAAAACAAATGAAAATTAATTAGATAAAAAAAAAAAGATATTGTAAAATAACTGTAAATGCAATTCAAACTGAGACAGTGACAGAGAATATCACAATCAGTTGACCGGTCTTTTTTGGATCAAACTTTTATTCAACAATATGTGCCGATTTAAAATTAAGCAATTCTTGCAATTTTGATTACAATGTTCACTAACTCGTCAATGATGAATATTCTCTATCTACTCCGACAAAATTCAAGCTAAAATGTACTGTACGTTTATTTAACCATCGCCGACACATATTTTCAAACAAACAACCACAAGAAAACCAAAAATTCCCAGGGGATATTAAAAACACAATTCACTATTACTTTACAAGTTAACTAACATACCCCAACACATCCCAAAACTTCATACAGACACATATCTTAAATCTGCGATCCGTCCATCAGATGTCAATTTAAAAGATAATATAAAAGAAAAATCGGATCTATCTAATCAATCAAAAACTGGAAGGATAAAAATGACTGTGAAACGTTAGCGAGACATCACAAAAACCATTCAATAGTAGGAAGCTCACCTTACTAATGATATGCGGGTCGATGGCCAGCAGTAGGATGAAGGGGCTCTTGGGGTCGGAGCAGAGCGCGTGCACCGCGTTCAGTAGAGTCAAGACCTTCTCTTGCTCGCAGCTGTCCAGCGCGTCCACTACTACCACTAGCCGGGTCTGCTGGCCCGTGAACGCGTCCAGGCAGGATACCTTTGGATATAAGGTTAAGTTTCTTTTTTACTTTAGTTTTTAACCGACTTCAAATAAAGGGGGAGGTTAAATCTTTTTTTACGTCACATGCATGCACAGCATTATCTGTTATCACGTCAGGTAATTCAGCTGGTAGCTGAGGTATGTCACATAATATTCATCAATAATACATTGTGATCCCGAGTGTACCTCGATACTTACATGTTCAAGGTGAAGTTATTTGCCAATTAAATGTAAGTAATGTGCTCCATTCGCTGCTGCCTACAACAGACTGCGACTTGATATGTGTGTTTCATACATCCCAATTTAGACCCATTCTCGTGCGCCTTAAGTAAGGTAAGATCATAATATTGTTTTTTTAAATCTCTGGTACTAACCGTGTGCGTCAACGCCTGCACCTCCGGTCTCAACGCGAGCGTGCGCGCGTGCGAGTCCCGCCGCAGCGCGCGGGTGAGCCGCGCGCGCGGGCCGCTGACGAGCGCCGCGAGCGCGCGCGCCGCCGCGTACGCGTTCGCGAGCGCCACCGCGCCGCCCGCCGCCAGCGCGCCCACCATCAGCCCCTGTTGCACGTCACGCCGCCTGACACACCCGACACGCGCTTAGATTGCCGCGGTTATACCGTAGATATAATCCTCGATCAACAATTCCAACTACTATGTAATGGCTTACCTTCAAAATTGAAGCTAAAAACCGTTCGCGTAAATAGACTCAGACAGTACAGAGTTTATCTGTTTACTAACGAACTAAGACAAATGTTTTACTTCCAATGACAATCATACAGCGCAAAAGTCACAAATTTTTAAATTATTATCTTATAAAATCTAATCAATCCAATCATACTATTTTGACATAGCTGATAAGAGCTGATATAGGAAATGGGATCTTATTTACGTAGATGGTTTTCTAAGTCTGGGCCGATATCTTGTTGGTATTATTGATCGAAGGATAGAATGAACGACGAGTTGCCGAATATCGAGTCAATGGCAAGACTATCCTCACTATTTTCCTGTTTTCCATTGGTATTATAGTAACATATCTACCGTCCAAATTAACCTATTTGCAAATTGTAATACTGATAATGTAATAATGTATTAATACTCGTTTTCTAAAACCCTATGTAGTGGAAATACGTCAGAATATAAAAGACTCTGACATATTTCCAGAAAGCAAGCTCCCCAACAATATATGTTACTCATGTCACTCACGTCGCTCATGCATATGTTACTCATATAGCTCAGCTAGCTCATCAGATAGCTCAGCTAATTTTTTGTCAAGAATTTACAAAAAGGAGTGTTATGATAATGTCACACGTCACATATATCAAAGAACAGTCCATACTGTTGGTCGACTCCGGTCTCGGTGAAGTAGAGGATGAGCAGGCACACGCCGAGCAATAGACACGTGAAGCTGACCTCGAACGTCACGATGTGAGGTACGCAGCACGCTCGTCTCCATCTCCATACAAACAAACAAACGAACAAATTATATAAACCATATATTTATCTACACCTATATACATTCAAATCTTAAACATACGCTCACACGTACGCACGTACTCACACTTATACGCACGCACGCTCGTATACAAGAATCCACGTACGTACGGACCCACACACGTACGCACTCTCAAACACACGCACGCACGCATTCGTACAATCAAACACAAACCCAGTAGCATCGCAATCCCAACTCACTTCCAACCAGCGCGGTGGAGGAGAGCGGGCGCGGTCGGAAGGCGCGCGCGAGCCGGGTCGCCAGACGGCCGTACTGCCCCTCGAGCGCGTCCGCCAGGCTGGCTGACACGTGCGCACACACAAGTGTATGCACGCACACTCACCCGCACGCACTCTCACCCACCCGCACGCACTCTCACCCACACGCACGCACGCACGCATCCTTACAATCAAATAAAACAACACTCACATCACAAATCCCAACATACTTCCAACCGGCGGTGGAGAAGAGCGGGCGCGGTCGGAAGGCGCGCGCGAGCCGGGTCGCTAGACGGCCGTACTGCCCCTCGAGCGCGGCTGCCAGGCTGGCTAACACGTATGCACGCACACACGTGCATACGCACGCACACAAACGTACTGTTACGGTGGCACCCTGCACTCCCTTTTGCTGGCTAAGTGCTGGCTCAGCATCTGCCGTCCGGCTTAGTTCCATGGTACATCCATTCCCCCCGCAGTCTCATTCCATCTTCCATGCCAGACGGTTGCCTCCAAAATCGAATAAACTTTTTTTTAAAAAACCTCTGACTCCGAGACTCGTAACATTTGGTGGCAGCGGTGGGATTCAAAAAGAGTCCCCGGTAACGTCTCTGAATCCTAAAGTCAAAATCGACGCGTGTGTGTGTGTCAAAAATTCAAGTTCAAAATCGACGCGTGTGTGTGTCTAAAGTTCTAATTCAAAATCGACGCAAGTGTGTCTTAAATTCTAACTCAAAATCGACGCGAATCGCTAAATCCTAAAAGTCAAAATCTCCAAAAATCTCATAAAAACTCCTAAAAGTACGTGTTTGTGTGTAACCGCTAACTCCACTGTGCTCTCTTCATTGTCGCACCGAGTTGGCCTGCTCCTGGACGTCCGTGATCCCGGAAGAGCTGCTGAAAGGTCCACTGCTGCGTACTGCTTGTGCTGTAGCCGATCTTCATCCAGAAGCAGATAAGTTATGCCCACTGTCACGCATCACTTCGTGCTGTGACCGGTATACATCTCTCCGACGACGCGACGACCCGTGGCTTATCATCACGTCTATAACGCTGAATCCGCAGGAACGCCCGAGAAACCATGAACATTCTTATCGTGCTGTCTGCATTCCTGTAAGTGTCTTTATAATATAATTATTTGGTCATTGCTAAATAATTTTAAAACTATTGTGTTTTCCATTCGTAAATTGTAACTATTTCCATTATTGTCTATTCTAAATCGTTCCTATATCGTTAATTAATTTAAAACTATTGTAACTATTTCCATTGTCCACTATTCTAAATTGTACTTACTTGTCTTAATACATAAAATTACATGAAACTTAAGTCATTAATAAATTAATTTACAACTAATACACTATTTAATAAAATAATTAATTAATCTAATAAATAAAAATCCAGTCTAATAAATAAAATCCAGTCTAATAAATAAAATCCAGTCTAATAAATAAAATCCAGTCTAATAAATAAAAATCCAGTCTAATAAATAAAAATCCAGTCTAATAAATAAAAATTTAATCTAATAAATAAAAAATTTAATCTAATAAATAAAAATTTAATCTAATAAATCTAATCTAATGCATAAAATTTAATCTAATAAATAAAATTTAATCTAATTTATAAAAGTTACATCTTATTAATAAAAAGTTATATTTCATTAATAAAAGTTATATTTCATTAATAAAAAGTTATATTTCATTAATAAAAAGTTATATCTCATTAATTAAAGTAATATCTCATTAATAAAAGTTATATCTCATTAATAAAAGTTATATCTCATTAATAAAAGTTATATCTCATTAATAAAAGTTATATCTCATTAATAAAAGTAATATCTGGTTAATAAAAGTTATGTGTAATTAATAAAAGTTACGTTTAATATTCTATTGCACATTTTGATCAATTGTGATTCACCATTATTTGCGTCTTAAAATTTTGTGTACTGTGTTTTTATTTTACAGCATTTTTATATCTTATATTGTATTGTGTATTGTTTTTTGTTGTATTTTGTGTGTGTTTTTTCCTACAGCATTTTTACATTTTATGACCTATTGTGCATTTCTATTTTCTGTGTCGCGTTTTATTCTAGGTCGTGATTTTGTACTATTTTCTAAATTGTGAATTATTAATCTGTTACAATGACTCATAGCCCGACAAAATTCGAAAAACCCGAAATTGCCGTCACTGATACTGAGGAAGAAGGTCTATGTCCTACCTATCAAGGTCCCTCGACCAGGTCTATAACGAAAAAGAAGACCACAATGTCGGTTGCTCCTAAATTAGAAGTCGAACTTTCAACGTTACTTAAATTTATTAAACCATATGACGGTTCCAGAGAAAAACTTAATTCTTTTCTGGTAAATTGCACCAATGCTTATGAGTTAGCCTCAGATTCGCAAAAAGATATCCTTTTTAAATATATTCTTTGCCAATTAGAGGGCAAGGCGGAAATCGCCTGCTCTATTAAAGAATTCACTAATTTCCCGCAGCTTAAAGACTTCCTAAAGACACAATTTAGTGAGAGGAAGCATTATGCTCACCTCCTGATGGAACTTCAAGATTGTAAGCAGCAAGTGAACGAAAACGTCAGTCAGTATGCTTTAAGAATAGAAACCTGTCTATCCCAGCTACTAACAGAGATTTCCATTTCACACGGACACAAAAGCCGTGAAATGATAGGGCGAACAGCCGCCATGGAGGAATTAGCCCTCCATCACTTCCAAATGGGGTTGACACCCCGTATTTCGAATTTTGTTAGGTGCAAGTCGGTAAAAACACTTAATGAGGCAATCAATCTGGCAATTTCAGAGGAGAAAATCCAACAATCTTTATATAAGCAAACTCCTCGCTCATCTAATTCGCAACCTGCGCGTCGTAATCAAAACACACAATTCTTTAATTCAAAGTCATTTCCCCAAAAACCTAATTCCTATCCTACTAGATTCAATGGGGATAATCGCACAAGTCCTGCTAATCTATTTTGTCGCTATTGTAAAAACCCAGGACACACCCTGGAGCAGTGCCGCAAACGGCAATTCAATAATCGTCAAAATAATTTGAATCCAAATCAACACGTGCCCCAGCGTGTCAATTTCCTATCCAACGAGGTAGAAGCCGAAAATGATGAATATCCGGAGAACCCTGCAGAGGGTTACGACACCGTCGATGACGATTCAAAAAACGAGTAAGAGTCTCGTCCCGGTGTCGTACGGGACCTCGGCAATCGAAAATCGGCACCACGAATCCTACTTCTATATCCAGAGCAACTCCGCTACATGGACGTTACTCTAATACTACTACTATATCCAGAGCAACTCCGCTACATGGAAGTTACTCTAAAACAACTTCTATATCCAGAGCAACTCCGCTACATGGACGTTACTCTAAAACAACTTCTATATCCAGAGCAACTCCGCTACATGGACGTTACTCTAATACTAATTCTATATCCAGGCAACAGCAACGTAACAATGCTGAATTGCCGCAATCCACTGTATCCGTGCAGCAACACAAGGATGTTGATCTGCCAAAATCTACTATATCCGTGCAGCAACGTAACAATGTTGAACTGCCTAAAATACCAAGTCCTTCTAAATCCAACGTTTACGAAATAACCAATGATCCTTCTAAAACCTTATTACCACATGTCCTTGTAGAATCCTCGATATCCGACACTCCGTTGTCCTTGTTAGTCGATTCAGGATCTTCTGTCAGTCTTTTAAAATATTCTTGTTTCGATAAGCATCCTAAACTAGTAAAAGAGACTATTCAACTAAAAGGTATTGATTCTACAGAACCTATTAGTACTCGAGGTCATTTAAAATTAATAATACAAATTCCTAAATCTAAAATATCACATCAATTTCATGTTGTTGATTCAATACACTTACCTTATGATGGTATCATAGGATCCGATATGCTTAATGCTCATAATTGTAACATAAATTATAATGATAACCTTTTACATATCGGAAAATCAGCTCTAAAATTATATTTCCATGATCCTGCCTATTTAATTCCAGCTCGAACTGAAACTGTAATCGAATGTTCTGTCTCTAATCCTGAAATTAAAGAAGGACTAATCCTTGATCAAAAACTTTCAGAAACCTTATTAGTCGCAAACAGTATTGTTCGTGTTAAAAATAATAATAGAATAAATATATCCGTGGTAAATACTTCTGAAAAACCTATTACTCTAAAATCTAATCTAAATCTTAAACTCGAAAGTTTAGAGCCATTTCAATTTAATTCACAACGTTCTAATGCGATAAATAACATTAACGTCACAAAAGATAGTTTTAGGCGCACTGAGGAGGTATTAAACCAACTTCGTATCTCTCATTTGAATAGAGAAGAAAGAGATGCTCTCTTACAACTCTGCTCCGATTTCTCTGATATATTCCATCTCCCTGGAGAACACCTCACTCATACTAACGCCCTAAAACACGAAATTAAAACTACAACAGATATCCCAATACATACCAAATCGTACAGGTTTCCTGAAATTCATAAAGCTGAAGTTCGAAAACAGATTGATAAAATGCTGGAGCAAAATATCATAGAGCCCTCGGATTCACCTTGGTCATCACCTATTTGGGTTGTTCCTAAAAAACTCGATGCGTCCAATATCCAAAAGTGGCGAGTAGTCATCGACTATCGCAAGCTGAATGATGTCACAATCGGTGACACTTATCCTATTCCTCAAATAACAGAGATCCTTGATCAGCTTGGAAACAGCAAATATTTCTCAACACTAGATCTCGCATCTGGTTTCCATCAGATCGAATTAAACGAAGCAGATAAACCCAAAACTGCTTTCACTGTTCCAGAAGGACATTTCCAATTTTCAAGAATGCCTTTCGGGCTTAAAAATGCCCCTTCTACTTTCCAGAGGCTAATGAACTCTGTGCTATCAGGTCTTCAAGGCATTCGTTGCTTCGTCTATCTAGACGATGTCGTTTGTTATGGCCACGACCTACAAACTAGCATTTGTAATTTAACGGCAATTTTCCAAAGAATTCGAGATTTCAATTTGAAACTCCAGCCGGACAAATGCGAGTTCCTTCGGCGTGAGGTCTGCTATCTCGGTCATATCATAACGGAACAAGGCGTTAAACCAAATCCTGAAAAAGTAAAAGCTGTTACTGAATTTCCAATTCCTAAAACGCCCAAAGATATAAAATCCTTCCTAGGACTTGTTTCCTATTATCGTCGTTTTATCCCTGATTTTTCCAAAACTGCAAAAGCTCTTACTAATCTCCTGAAAAAAGATGTCCCGTTCAAATGGGAGAACCAACAACAGCTATCTTTTGATACGCTGAAACATAAACTAACAACTGCTCCTCTCCTTATTTACCCTGATTTCTCTAAATCCTTTATACTTACCTGTGACGCCTCGAATTACGCAGTAGGCGCTGTCCTTTCACAAGGATCTGTCGGTAAAGATCAACCTGTAGCCTTCGCGTCGCGTACACTTAACAAAAGCGAATGCAATTATAGCACCACTGAGAAGGAGCTCCTAGCTATCTTATACGGTTGTAAAACGTTTCGTCCTTATCTTTATGGACATAAGTTCATCATCATCACCGATCACAGGCCCTTGAAATGGCTATTTAATCATAAAGATCCCAGCAGCAAACTCCAGAGATGGAGATTAAAACTAGAGGAATACGACTACGAAATAATGTACCGTAAAGGTACCCTAAATTCAGCTGCTGACGCTCTCTCCAGATATCCGGTGAATCCTATATATCCTGAAAAAGAGAATCCTGAAAATCCTAACTCTAATCCTAATCCTAACCCTAATTCTAATGATGAACACCTACGACAACCTGCGCAAAATATAAGTGCATTTGATGAAGCACTTAATGATCTTCAAAATGTTATGACATCTCCGCCATCTAGTTTAGAAGTAGATCTCTTGAACCCTGAAATTGAAAATGATGTGATGGATTTCCTGAATTCCTTAGATGATGAACCTCAACCTTCGACTAGTAGACAAAATCCTGAAACGATAATTTTACCAAATCAAACTAATCCTGAACCTTCTACTATGCTCGATAACTTACCTTCACGCGACGAGATGAATCCTGGAGTCCCTGAAAACTTACCTGTTCACGATGAGCCGAACCCTGAAACAATACCTATATCTAATCATCCTAGTCCAGACACTCCTTTGTCACCTGAAAACCTACCTGTTCGTGATGAATCATACCGGACATTCCTTAGATCTCCTGCAAGATCACATGACACTTCTATTACGGAACACAACGAAAATCTGCTCAAAGGAGGAGAAAAATTAATTATTATACCTACCTCAATAGACTTGGACGAGTCTATGCCATATGTCCAAGATGTCCTTAATAACTGCCCAGAGCCTCTCCGCGATGAATTCCTGAAACAAGAAAGATCTCAACACACTTTCTTACCTCTTACTATTCAAGACAAAATATATCTTTTCTTGTTTACGAAAGTTCATTATTTCGATGATTATTCCTATCAAGATATTTTTAAATCCCTAAAGTATGCTCGCGATGAAATTATAATGTCCTATCCTACTATAAATGAAGTGAGTACATCAGATTTTAAAAACCCTTTTGACAAACACTCTTTCGTAAAAATTTATAACATGTTTAGTTATTTATTCGATGGAACTAACATAAAAATACATATATACCATAATAACGTTATTTATCCCTCGTTGAGTGAAATCCCAAAAATCCTGAAAGAAAACCATGATATTCCTATCGCGGGTCACTTAGGAAATAACAGAATGTTAAGCCGCATTAAAGAAAAGTATTATTGGAAGAGTATGCGTAGTGACATCGAGAATTATATTAAAAAATGCTCTTCATGCCAAGCCAATAAAGCTTTGCGCCAAACAAATAGAGCCCCGATGATAATAACTACGACTTCGACCTCTCCATTCGAAAGAATTTCTCTGGACATCGTAGGTCCACTACCAGAGTCAGGGACAGCCAAACTCAGGTTCATCCTGACAATGCAGGATGACCTCACTAAATATTCATTAGCGTATCCTCTTCGCAGCACCACCGCGGAAGAATCCTGTGAGTGCCTCCTACATTTCATTTCACTTTTCGGAATTCCTAAACAAATACTTACCGATCAAGGTACCAATTTCACATCGGAATTATTTAAGAAAACTTGTCATTTCCTAAAAATTAAGCAATTATGGTCTACCCCCTATCATCCACAAACTCAGGGCGCTCTTGAAAGATCGCACTCTACCTTAAAGGAATACCTCAGACCTTATATTAATGAGAACCAAGATAATTGGCCCCGTTACGTGTATACGGCAATGTTGGCATATAATACCGCCGTCCATTCGACTACACATTACTCCCCTTACGAACTCCTATTCGGACACAAGCCGCATATCCCGGACTCAGTCTATAATGATAATGTTACTGCGACTTATCCCGAGTATGTCAAAATGTTACAACATAGGTTGAAACATACTCGTGAAAAAGCAAGAGAATTTATCCAAAAATCTAAAACCAATTCTAAAAACTACTACGACTCACGTAGTCGCTCAGTCAAATATAAGGTTGGCGATTACGTCATGTTAAGAAACCATTTAAGGCTACGTAAAGCCTTGTCTCCTGTTTGGAAAGGACCTTACAAGGTCGTAAAAGTACACGGAAATCATACACTTTCGTTACTTATAAATAGACGCCACGTAAAACACCATTTTGACGAGGTCAAACGTGTAGACACTCAAGAAGTGGCGAACACAAATTAAAACAAATATCTTATTATAAAAATAACATTACCTTATCTTTTATAAACTTACCTTGCTTTAGAGCAACTTACCTTTCCTAAGACAAACTTACTTTACCTTAAATAAACTTACCTTAGACTAACTTACCTTAGTTTAGAATAACTTACCTTGTCCTACCTTATACGAGGTTATCTTCCACTTAGTATCACAATTAGTTACTCTTTTCTTACAGCATACTGGCCCAAGTTCGTCCAGAATTTGTTCATCAGATCAACACGAGCACCGGTATATACTTTGACCCAATAGGCGAACTTAAGATCCGTACAAGTAATTTAGATGTAGTTATACCAATCGATATCTCGTATATTGAACCTCATATGCAAAACATTAACTCGATATTGGGCACAATTAGAGTGTTATGCAATAATATCCAAATTAAATCGTCGGATAACTTAGAATGTCAAAATATATTACAACCATTGACGGTAAGATACCACGATATGGTTTCTCAGTATTCTGCTGTATCTCACCTAGTAGATAAACGTTTGAAACGAGGAGCCTGGATAGGTGGCGTAGGCGCTCTTTCCAAAATTATATTCGGAACTCTTGACGAAGATGACGCTGTCAAATACGACAACGCCATCCAGAATATTCAAAATAATGAGATAAGATTGGGTTCATTAATGAAAGAAAATATATTAGTAACCTCTACTATTTTGTCAAAATTTAATAATACCTTACACCAGATTATGATTAATGAAGCCAGCCTTAACTATGCTATCGACAGTTTCTCCCTGAAATTAAAAAACCTTACAATAATATCTAATGAGTTAATTATAAAAGCTAACATCAATTCAATCTTAAATAGTTTAGAAGCAGCTATACTCACTTTATCATTTCAATTAGAAGACATAACGAATGCTGTTATGCTAACTAATCAAAACATTCTGCACCCGGCCGTGTTATCCCCTGCACAATTGTACCAAGAAATTGTCGATAACTACAGATACTTGCCTGTAGATTTTAAGCTACCTATAAGTTTAGCGTTAAGTAATATTCACTCTCTGATGAATGTTTCTAGGATAGTATGTTATAGTTTAGACAACAAGATTGTTTTTGTTTTGAGAATACCTTTAGTTTCCGCAAAGACATATAATTTGTTTCATAATATAGCGTTACCTACTCCACATAACAGCGTTAAACCGCTCTCTTTTAGTTTTATTGTACCTAGCACTAGATATATAGCAATGACCAACGATAAGACAGAATATTGTAACTTAGAATCACTTAAGGAATGCACAGCGATAAATTCCCGCGAATACATATGTGACGTCATGACCGTGTTCCCGACCAGCGCAAATCCGAGTTGTGAAAGTGTAATATTATCAAGTGTAATAAGTGTGTTACCAGTGCAGTGTAAAACGGATTTCCTTCATGGACATATAGATTTATGGAAACCCCTTAATAACAATAACTGGATATATGTACAATCACAAGGCAACAAACTTTATATTGAATGTCCTAACTTAAAAATTATTGATTTAAACATAATCGGTACTGGAATTTTAACTATCCCGAAAAATTGTATTGCTTATTGTAAAAGTACTAAATTAATACCAAAATTTAATAACTTCAAAATTAACGTCACTATTTTTAAATCCGATTTTAATATCATTAACGATTCTTGTTGTAACTTAGATAAGTTTAGAAGTGTAGTTAATAATGAGCCTCATCTCAACCTTCAAAATATCGACTTAGACCTTTTTACATTAGAAAATAAATCAAAATTAAAATCTATAGCAGATGAAACAGATAATATAATAAACCAACACCCTATTATCAAATATGAGACTCATTATTCCATTGTAATAGTTTTATTAATTATTGTAATTTCCATTTTTTGTATTGTGAAATTATTTTGTTTAATTAAATCGAGCAGCCGTCTCTCCTTCAACTTCCCTGTTTTAACTCGACCAGATCCTGGAAGTCCACATCCAAACCAGACTCCAGATCCCAATCCGGTTATTCCTCTTAAACCTTTAAAGCATAGTTCTGAACCAGAAGATGTTCCGAGTCCCAGCATTAGAGTTAATGTCTAAATTCCCTCATCATCTTTGTTGTTGACCTTCCTAAACATCGTATTTTAACCCCGATGTTTAGTCTTCCCCGGGGGGCTGTTACGGTGGCACCCTGCACTCCCTTTTGCTGGCTAAGTGCTGGCTCAGCATCTGCCGTCCGGCTTAGTTCCATGGTACATCCATTCCCCCCGCAGTCTCATTCCATCTTCCATGCCAGACGGTTGCCTCCAAAATCGAATAAACTTTTTTTTAAAAAACCTCTGACTCCGAGACTCGTAACAGTACGCACGCACGCATTCACGTACGCACGCATCCTTACAATCAAACAAAAACACCGTAGCATCACATATCCCTACTCACTTCCAACCAGCGGTGGAGGAGAGCGGGCGCAGTCGGAAGGCGCGCGCGAGCCGGGTCGCCAGCCGGCCGTACTGCCCCTCGAGCGCGTCCGCCAGGCTGGCTAACACGTACGCACGCAAACACGTACATAGGCACACACACACGTACGCACACTCACACACACGCTCACGCATCCTTACAATCAAACAAAAACCCCGTAGCATCGCAACCCTAACTCACTTCCAACCGGCGGTGGAGGAGAGCGGGCGCGGTCGGAAGGCGCGCGCGAGCCGCGTCGCCAGCCGGCCGTACTGCCCCTCGAGCGCGTCCGCCAGGCTGGCCAACATCTGGACCACTAGCGCCTCGCCCTCCTGCCCCGCGCCGCCCTTCATGCCCTCCGTGAAGTGGAACCTGTACAACAATTACGATTCACGACATTAACATACAGGAATGCTTTCATCTCAGATTAACTTTAGACTTACAGGTAGGAATGAAAATTTCAGTACTCTACAGATCATTTGTAGGTACATAATTGATTTTCACTTTATGATAATGAACATTTAAATTATTATCAGTCACTTTAATAGCCCTTAACAACAAGAAGAACGAGTTTCCATCATTGAGAAGGTCTAGATCTAGACTCTAAACTCTAGAGCATACTCCACCACACTCCTCCAGGGCGAATTGGTGGAGGAACGATCGCTATATGTACCGAATGCTAGAGCATACTCCACCACACTTTCCCAGCGCACATCGACAACCAAACGAGCAATCGCTCACCGTATGGGCGTGGCGGGCAGCGCGCGCGGGTCGTTGGGCCCGGGCGGGTGGCAGAACACCACCTGCAGCAGCAGCAGCAGCGCGCTGAACCGCCGCCCCATCGCCGAGATCAGCCCGTCCGCCCACCACCACTCGTATCTGTGGCAATAATACACATCGATAAATAAATAGAATTGTAATGGCCGGTACTATAAGCCATCAATAATAATTGGTCTGTACTATAAGCCAGAATAGTATCACAAGCCTGCGGTCGGGAATTTCAATTTCGCACAATAAGAATACCGAATGTTTTATCCGCCACAATATTTACTAATGCATCAAAGAATCTTTCGTTATTAATGTCAGATATTTACTTATTTTTCCAGGACCACTCACATAAGGTGTTTGTTGATCAATCACAATCAACAATTGGCAATCACCACAGTTTGACGTGAAAAAGTGTTCATAAAAAGCAACAACGGATAAACTTCCTATCATTTCATTCACCACCAATGAGGGTCGCCGTTTTTGTGCTCACCAGTTGGCGCCACCGGCGAGGTGAGGTCCTGCTGTCAAAGCCTGCCCATACATAAACAGTGACAAGTGATATTCAGACAAGTGAGAAGCGACAGTGCCACAAACTTATCTGACCCGGTGGCCAAAATTGGAACTAATGCAAATGTTATACTGTTGTCAGACAAAGACAGTAGCGCCCTTCTTACCGGGTCAGATAAGTTTGTGGCACTGACAGCCAGACCTCACTCTACACTAGCGCCTCTAGCGGCGAATTCACACGCCTTTACCCTCATTACGCTATTGACCTACTAACCTGTTCCCCATACACTAGAGCATAAATGGAACCCTAGATAATTATGTATAATGTATTTATCGCCAACTACACTTTCGACGTACTAACCTGTTCCCCATATACCACAGCATATAAAACGCGAGGTATATAACCGCGAAGAGCACGAACAGTAGGGCCGCACACACGTACGCGGGCGCGCCGGCCGCGAGCGCCACGGCCGCCGCGCCCAGCGCCGCGTGCCACGCGCCCCACCACACCGCCCACGACCACGCCCAACCGGAGTCGCTCCACTGCCGCGCGAAGTTCTTCATCTCCTCTGGGGGAGAAACAACGGTTGGGTTAGCTCAAACCATCATGACCCCATGAAACCATATTGCGCATGGCTATTGGGCATGGGTTGGATTTGTAGAATTCACACACCTTTGAGTTTTACCTAAGTGCGCTTCGTAAGGGAAGGTAGTGAGTTCATCAATCTACAGTCCATTTTTCGAGACTTGTCTAAGTAACTTAGTAAACAAACCATTGAGTTTTCAAAACATCACATTTCCACAATGTTACACACGTAATCGTGATTCATGACCATGATCATTTTATACTTAACGAATAGGCTATCTCTGTTGGACTTTCCACTACCATTTAACAGTCACTTTCATGCATTACACTCTGTATTTACGAAACGAGATAAGTTGGACCAGAACCCGGCGACCCGGCTTTTTCCTAACTGTCACATTTTGCGTCCCTCGCCCCGCACTCCACTGACGTTTCGTCCCGTCATCTGTCATCGCCGGTTCTGTCAAACTTACCCAAGCTAATACTACCTGACGTTTCGTCACAGATTATCAATTCACTTACGATCCGCGCATACCACAGACTAAATAGCAACAAACAAGTATCATAGATTTACTGTCTTCGACACGGCCGTCGCTGACATATCACCCGTCCCTGGGTGATGCTCCATTCCGTTATGATCGCCATCACAATTGCTCGATCCGCAATTTTCAATTACTACAAACCAAAACAATTACTACAACTCAAAATCTTTAACATCAAAAATGACTACTGCTGCTACAAGCTGCGAGCGGATTTCAAAAACTTTGTTACATTTTTTTTTTTAACCCTAACTACCGTTTTTACCACTCGGCCTACCTGACCGAGTTAATGAAGAGAACATCATTTTTACCTCGCTTAACTTAACACATGGTTGATTGTAACCATAAAGCTAAATTTATGTGGCATAGCATAATTCAACAACAATAACATCATAATTTCTATTAAAGGATAAGCTGCAACGATAAACCAAAGTAAACAGCTTGTTAACATTATTCAAACAATTATCTCGGTTCCTTTCATTTGCATCACCTAACTATTTCAACCCCATGGTAACCCCCAGCAGGTTGCTTTAAAGTTAGTATTCCTTCGTTCTACAATCGAGCTCGAGTTCAAAGTATTCTGACCTCCAATTTCCTACGGCATATTCTCTCAATACC
This sequence comes from Hesperia comma, assembly GCA_905404135.1. Taxonomy (NCBI): domain Eukaryota; kingdom Metazoa; phylum Arthropoda; class Insecta; order Lepidoptera; family Hesperiidae; genus Hesperia; species Hesperia comma. The sequence goes on from FR990018.1 coordinate 8,034,875, forward strand.
TCCAAGTGGCAAAACATCTGTCTATCGCAATCAGTTAAATCTGTTATCTATAGTCCCGTTACATTATTTTGCACCTCTATCTGGTACCAAAACAACAACTCCACTATAATTAATTTGATCGCGTAACTTCCATCCAGTTATTTAATTTTGTACTGCTTTCCGTTACAAAGAAGCAAGCACAAAGATTTATGGTTCACTCCACCATAATTAAACAACTTCACGTAACTTCTATCCAGTTACTTAATTTTGTACTATCTTCTAGTGTAAAAAAAACAACAACAAGTTATGGTTCATTCCACCATAATTAAATAATTTCGCGTAACTTCCATCCAGTTACTTAATTTTGTACTACCTCCTAGTACAAAAAAAAACAAACAACAAGTTATGGTTCATTCCACCATAATTAATTAATTCGCGTAACTTCCATCCAGTTACTTAATTTTGTACTGCATTCTAGTACAAAAATACAAAAACAAGTTATGGTTCATTCAACCATAATTAATTAATTCGCGTAACTTCCATCCAGTTACTTAATTTTGTACTGCCTTCTAGTACAAAAATAACATACACCAAAATTTATGGTTCAGTCCACCATAATTATTTCATTCGTGTAACTTCCATCCAGTTACTCAATTTTGTACTGCCTTCTAGTACAAAAATGGCATATACAAAATTTATGGTTCAGTCCACCATAATTATTTCATTCCTGTAACTTCCATCCAGTTACTCAATTTTGTACTGCCTTCTAGTACAAAAATAGCATATTCAAAAATTTATGGTTCAGTCCACCATAATTATTTAATTCGTGTAACTTCTATTCAGTTACTTAACTCAATTAATGCAAATACAAAATTTATGGTTCACTCTACCATAATTAATTAATTCGCGTAACTTCTGTCCAGTTACTAAATTAAATAAATGCAGACACAATCATTTATGGTTTACTCTACCATAATTAAATAATTCGCGTAACTTCTGTCCAGTTACATAATTCAATTAATGTAAATACAAAATTTATGGTTCACTCTACCATAATTCTACATCTAAATCCAGTTTTAAAGATTCTACAATAACTCATGACATACAATTGGCCTCAAGATGTTAACTTTAGCTGATAACTTCTTTCCGATTAGACTTGCAATATTGCAGTATCACAGCTGATGATCTCCATCCAATCATCAACTAACCCAGTTCAGATATCTAGTAAATATTGTTCATAGTTCCATAGTCTCATTATAGTATAGCCCTCGTACCTCTGACCAGTATAAGGGTACAATTATGTAGCCTCTTTCCAGCTGATGATGTCAATTGTTACAGCTGATGATGTCCATCCCATCATCAACTACATCACATCCATAAGGAACATGTGTATCCAATGTCCACACAAAAGCCATGCAATGTGTAAAAGCAACAGTAACATTTAAGAAGTAATAATTTCAATAAGCTTTGTTTGATAAGTTGCCTGAAAGTTATTAAATCTTTCAAAACAAGGTCATCATCATCTCAACTAATCATTAAAATGCACTCAAACAGTAGTAATACATGCTCTGCCTGAGCATTGCGCATTCAACTCCAGACCCCAAAACAGGAGGCCAAATTTCCACCAGGCGGTCACTAGTTACAAAACAAAGCAAACATATAAAGTAAACACAGCATATCTGCAATGCATTATTTATCCATAGCACAAATTGATATTAATTTTCCTTGCATTTTTTTTTATCTGGGTATCTAAAAGCACCAACATAGCAAAACTTGAGTCGCTCCTGGTCTACTTTAAAGCCTTAAAATATTGTCTCTATCCGACTTGATCAATGTTAATTTTAAAGAAATCAAAAAAATGGGTAAGTATCTCAAAACTCAAATTTCGTCTCTATCTGACTTCATCAATATCAATTTCCAAAAACAATAATCACATTAATTAATAAAAATCTCGTCTCTGTCCAACTTGGTTCAAAGTTAGTTTCAAACCTGTCAACATGTCCATCTCATGTGACTAAACAGTATTCCAAAACAATGAGCTATTGTCAAACCAGTATTTACACCATTTACATACAGCACAGTATTGTCACGTTACACCCATGAACCGGAATGTCTGAAGGTTATTAAGTCAACTTCAAAAACGCCATCATTATCAAATAACTTTTCAAGTCAACAAAATCATCACTTTGCTATCTAGGGCTCAGCCTAAGCCGGACTGAGATTCCATACTGCAACTTGTAGATTCTGTTGTACGATGGAGGAAACTTCCATCTATACCCTCTGTGAATACTTAGCAATCACTCACTGCAGGGGTCTTATATTGAGAGGGTATTTAATTACAGCTGACCAAATTAAAGACCTGGACCCCAAAACCATACTACAGTTTGTCCAGATCGTAGGTGCAGGAGACCAGATATAATTGCAATGAGGTGGCCACAATAGATCAGGAATGGTTACAGTGGCCTCACAGGAATAATTGTTACCCGTGCCCTGTTTTATCAAATGGTAAATAATAATAATGACTTTAAAGAATACCCAAAGCCGCGTTGACCAACACTAGGCCCATCTGCCTAAACTTCCTCATTACTGATCGTCACATCAAATCCAACAGCTTGACCTTCAGGCACTTCAATTACAATGTCATGGTTATCAAAACCCACCATTAAATCGTACTAGGTTAAAAACAATGATAATGTCAAACAAACATACTGGTTAAACAATATCTCCCATATCAAATTAACTAGTGGACCTTCTCCTTATTTAATCTCGTAGCTTTTACTTTACATTAATTCAAAACATAACAGCTCGTACTCAAAATAAATTAAATGGTTACCAAAGATTAATCCAAAACAAACAACATTTCTCATAAAAGCTACTTTTCTTAAAAAGTTATCATTTCTCAACTAAACTGACTTATCGAACGGTACTCAAGTACAATCATGTACTTTTCTCAAAAATAACAACCGTATACATAGCTCTTATCTGATTGCAACGTCCATCCCGATGCAAAACTGTCTACTGGCACCCACCAATAACAGTACAGAACACTTCTATCCAGTGCTCATATAAGGGTTATGCATTTTTCAAAGTAACAAAACCGTTCAATTACAGTTTCGAAAGTTCCGTTCGACAAGTTGACTGAAATTTAATAAAACTCTAAAAAAAAATAAAGAAGTCTTTTTAGTTGACCACTATGTCACTATAATGCTGTCTATACTGTCAACTGACGTCAATTATCCAGTGCATAAAAGTAAACCAGTCATTTAAGCCATTAATCAAGAATTCAAAAGTGAATACTTAATACGGAGTCAATTTCTACTGAAAACTTATTACCTGGAGTTTCTCTCCAATCTAATTCAATGAGTCATTATCAAAGAGTCCAAATAACTGCCTAGTCCATATCATGACTACTGCAATCCATTTTTTTTTTTTTTACAGATTGTTTTAACTAAGAAATTTATTCCGTGGCCGTCTCACTGTAACTTAAATCTGCAAAATATATCATGAAAAACCTCATGAGATAATACCACAAGTAGTTATCTCAAATGTTACATATCTAGTAACTTGTTTCTTCCAAGTTATGAAATCAAATAATAACTTCCTCATTTTAATACTTAGAACTCAATATTGATAATTTAGTATCATTCTGACATACCTAATTCTCATTAGATTAAGATTAACTTAGATTTTGTTATTATCTCAAAATCAATACCACAAATAACTTGTAAACTGATAGGTAACACTATCACCGTTCAACAAAATAATAGTAAACAGATTATCTCATTATTAAATTAAGGGAAATTCACTACTTTATTTATTAACACAAAAATTCTGTTATGTTCCATTAATGGGTCTTTTACCTTTAAAACCATTAGATAACTCTAGTAATAACTAATGAAGTACTTTTAGTTGTAATTTTATCATATTGTGTTATTAACAAACTTTTAAAAACTTTAATTAAATTAATTTGTTGTCCCGGAGACTTTAATTATTGGGATATTCTTTCTGTTAAATAATCTGTCATCACCAGTGTTCTGGCAACAAACTATTATCATTAGAAATGAAAATGAACTACTATGAACTAAAAACGATACGGAGATACCTGCTATCCAACTGCGTAGTATATCAACGCTCGAAGCATCATACATCCAAGTCCGACTCCAGGAGCACCCTTGCAGGTCAGCACTGCAGGCTCATGATGCATACTTTGGGCTCATGTAGTATACACACACTCAACAATGGCATTGCACAATATTCAAAGAATTTGTTGATACTTCCCCGTTACACTTTGATACCTATTCTGCACTGTATAATAGGTACCACAACGAAACACAAACTAGGTACATAATATGACGTATCAATTATTATCATTGACTGATTGAAACATATTTCTTTAACAGCTTTAACTACAACTACACTCAAATCACTGCTTGCTGCTTGTTATAACTTGCAAGCTTAAGTTCGTTCATGTTATGAACTTAACCCTCATATGCGGTAGAGGGTTAATGACGCACTTGAATTGAATTGACAAATTGAAACTTTCAATTGTTATTTCCCGGGTAACGAAACTTGCTGGATACATTCATTTTCATCGGAGATACATATGTCAGAGGTTGTTAACCAGGCTCGTGCGTCTACATCAGGTTTATCTGGGTCAAAGTCTGGTAGTCAGATATTACTTGAAGCTATTACTTCATTACTTGAATCAGCTCCAAAAAGTTACGATTCTGTTGTTCCAAAAGAGACCGCCAGACATTCTCACTCAGAACTGTGTCTTGGCCTTGCGGATTGTCATGTGGGGCGTCGCGTTGCAATCCCACGCCTGATAACGAATAGGCTATCTCTGTTGGACTTTCCACTACCATTTAACAGTCACTTTCATGCATTACACTCTGTATTTACGAAACGAGATAAGTTGGACCAGAACCCGGCGACCCGGCTTTTTCCTAACTGTCACATTTTGCGTCCCTCGCCCCGCACTCCACTGACGTTTCGTCCCGTCATCTGTCATCGCCGGTTCTGTCAAACTTACCCAAGCTAATACTACCTGACGTTTCGTCACAGATTATCAATTCACTTACGATCCGCGCATACCACAGACTAAATAGCAACAAACAAGTATCATAGATTTACTGTCTTCGACATACTTATACTATTCTTATATTTCACAGAAGCGGGTGAACCAACGGAACATTTTGTAAACCTATACATACTTAAACAACTAACCTTTAAGCTTATTCAACAGGAACGACTTCCCGGACCCCCATCTTGCATACAGCCCGACCGTAATAGGCACGGACAGACTGGGCTCGCTCAGCATATCAGCCAGCGCAGCGCTATACAACTCATAGCCCAGCATGTTCTCATTATCCTCGTTGGTGTTCAGCTTGCGCGCGCCGAATATCTGGCCCAGGATCGTCTTGTTGTAGCTCATGTCTATGTTGTAAGGTGTTTCGTTGAGTTTGTTTGGTTTGTATAGAAGTTGGCTGTTCTTCGGATTCCGAAGGAGGATTTCCACTATTTGCTGAAAGAAAAAAATGTTTCTTTCTTGAATGGACATTTAATGCTTTATAAAGCTTAACTATTGTACCGTGATGATAAACCTTTTTAAACACTCTAGGACAAATTTAAGATAATTGCTGACTTGAACAAATTGTAATAAATACAATAGGCGGTTTTATCTTATGTCTGAATAACTAACTTTTATAAAAAATAACCGCCTTCAACATCAATACGTACAGATAACTCAAAAATTGCTTGCCAGATGTCGCCAAAATTTATATGGTACCTGGCAAAAAGTACCAGCTATTGAATAAAAAAATATATAAAAATCGAAATCGATTAACCCACTACAAAATCTATAATGCACTATAATGCAGATAATATATACGTAATTTTAGCATTCACTACAGATAACTGTTGATATTTAAGCATATTAACATAGATATTTAAGTAACATTTTTAGTTTAATTCTTCATAACTTTAGTTGGTAAAGTAGGGCCATTTTAATAGGCCACATTTGACAACTGTTTGTCTTTGCTTCATAGTGAGGATAACCTGCTGAAAAACATCGATTAAATTGAATAAATCGATAAGGACTTCAAACATCTGTAAATTGAATGCGATTGTTATAAAAAGTATTAATAAGCACAGTTCACACAACTGACACAACGACTAAAAAAAATGACAAAAATAATGCGTCAAATAATGGCGCGAAATGAAATCATGACTTTTTTGTAACATTTCACGTTTCTAGATACTGACTTTTGAGCCAGACGTTATTATATAAATGAATGATTACATATTTTTTGGCCTAAAATGTAATAAAATTAATTTTGTTTGTATTAAAATACATTTTATTTTGTAATAGTGAAATACTTTTTGACGATTAGTTCGACTTCTCGAATTCAACTTATCTACTCATCATTTTCTTTCGGTACCATCCCTGATATTTAAAAAGAAAAAGAGTTCACTGACGTAACTTTGTAACGACGTCAGTTCCTTACTTTTAAGTGTAAAAAGTTTAACAATTAACAATATCTAGTATGGAATGTATTAGATACTATGGGGTGCCTCCCTTACAAGGTTACTTTGGAAAATTTTGACGAACTGTCAAATGTGACCTATTAAAATGGCCCAACTATAGCTAGTTTGATCAATAGTTTTTTTTTGCTACTACTTTGTTTTATTGTTTTGTTTTGTGTTTACTTGAACAATAGTTGTTATGTACCTACTTATTTGTTATTTTCTGCTTGGCTTAACTGGCGGGATTGGTAATCCATATAAATTGAAATATATATAAATCAAATAAAATCCAACCTATTTACAGTAAATATATATTATATTAAATTATATATCATAAATATATATATATATTTTTTTATATATAAATTTATACAATATTGATAAATTATTATGTCTGATGATGACTCGTTTCATACTGCTTACAATTCTTCTTTAAGTCAAGATTCCTTTGATGAACCTGAAACACTTCGAAATTTGCTAGACTCTTCTTTCGACTCTTCCAGAGATTCCTTTAACGTCTGCCACTTAAATGCACAGAGTATCCCATCCCACTACTCTGATCTACTTGATGCCTTCGGATCTGCTTCTACTACAGTGCAGGCAATACTTATATCTGAAAGTTGGCTCAAGCCTTCACTATCATCTCTCTTGTATAGTCTGCCGGGCTATGTTTTAATCAGAAATGATAGAGTGAACAAGGGAGGTGGTGGTGTTGCCATCTACTTACGTAAGGATATATCATACACCATTATACAATCTTCCCCCTCGCAATACTCTGCTTCTGCGGAATACCTGTTTTTAGAACTTGTGGTTGGACGTTCAAAGGTGGTGCTTGGTGTAGTCTATTGCCCTCCATCCGTCGATTATTTCTCTAGTATAGAACTTGCCTTGGAATCAGTTTGTACTAACTACATACATCACATTATCATGGGTGACTTTAACACTGACCTCCTCAAAACTTCTCCACAAAGTGTCAAACTTCTAAATCTCATAACTTCGGTAAACCTATCCATTATTCCCTTTAATCCCACACATCATAACCTTGATTCCCCGGATACTTGGCTCGATTTGGCTATAACTTCCTTGCCTCACCTAGTTAACAAACATGGTCAGTTGTCTGCGTCAGGTTTTTCGCGCCATGACTTAATTTACCTTGCATATAAACTGAAACCACCTAAACATAAACCGGAAATGGTTCTGATGAGAAGCTTTGCCAATCTGGATCTCGCTGCATTGGGTAATGACGCCGCTTCTATTGACTTTTCGCCGGTGTATAGCTCGTCATCAGTGGACGATAAAATTTCTATCTTCAATAATCTCACTCTAAAGCTGTTTGACGAGCATGCACCGATAAAAGCCGTGCGTTTGAAGCGCCCACCAGCCCCGTGGATCACACGTGGTGTCCGCATGGCGATGACTCGTCGTAATAGAGCTTTTAGGAAATTCAAGCGTGATAGGTGTGTTGAGCACTGGAATCTCTACAAAATCGCTCGTAACCGCTGTAAGCAAATGGTAAGAGCGGCGAAACGTCGGTATTTCTTCGATAACATCACCAACTCTTCTCCGGCCGAAATATGGAAGTTCCTTAAATCCCATGGCATAGGTAAGCATTCGGTTAACGATGACCAAATTCTCTTTCCTCTTAATGTACTGAATTCTCATTTCACAGTCACTCCTGATCTTTCTCCTCATATTAAATCTCTAACTATTTCAGAAATTACTTCCATGGCCAAACCTCAACACGAAACTTTCTCTTTTTCCCCTATCTCGGTTGAGGACGCTCGTAAAACATTGACATCTCTAAAATCCAAGGCAGTAGGCTGTGATGGTGTGAGTCGTGCTATGATTCTTCCCGTTCTCGAACATTTTCTTCCAGTCATAACTCACATAGTCAATTTCTCTATGTTGTCAGGGGAATTTCCCGCTTCATGGCGTAATGCCTTTATCATCCCTCTTCCTAAAATTACTAACCCCTCACAACTTAATAACTATAGGCCTATATCGATCTTGCCATATTTGTCCAAACTTTTAGAGTCCACTGTACACCGACAAGTAACGAACTTTCTTCAAAAGAGTAAGTTCCTATCTCCCTATCAGTCCGGCTTCCGTTCCGGACACAGCACAACTACTGCCCTCGTAAAAGTTACCGATGATATCCGGGTAGGCATGGAGGATAGAATGGTCACTGTGCTTGTATTAATTGATTTTTCAAATGCGTTTAATTTGGTTGATCATGATATCCTCATTGCCATGCTCGGTCATCTTAACTTTGACACAACTTCTTTACATTGGTTTTCTACCTACCTTGCGAATCGCCAGCAAGCTGTGCGCTCTGGTCGTGACATTTCTGACTGGTATCCTGTCCCTTCTGGCGTGCCGCAGGGTGGTATTTTGTCCCCTCTTCTTTTCTCTATCTTTATTAATTTTCTATCTTCCCGGCTTCGTTGCTCTTACCATTTATATGCTGACGATCTTCAAATTTACGCGCAAGATAAAGTAGCCTCCATTACTTCTGCTATTGACAGAGTTAATGAAGATCTGGACGAGTTGAAACTATGGTGCAACAAATTTGGATTAAAAATTAATACTGGAAAATGTAAGGCAATAGTAATAGGTAGTAGCCGTCAATTGTCCAAGCTCGATTTCAGTGCTGTTCCACCTATCATCGTTGATGGTTCTCCCATACCGTTCTCTGAAAATGTCAAAAACCTTGGGATCTATTTGGACTCAACACTTTGCTGGTCAACGCAAATTAAAAACATATGTGGCTCTGTTACAGCAAAGCTTAGAGCACTTAACCGTCTCAGAAACTTTCTCCCTATCAAGGTAAAAATAGCTCTGGTGCATGCTCTTATCTTCCCCATTATTGATTATGCTGATGTATGTTACCCTGACCTAAACGAAGATCTTCTGGACAAACTGGACCGTCTCATAAATAACTGTATCCGTTTTATCTTCTGTCTTCGAAAATATGACCATATCTCTTCTTATCGTTCTCAGCTGAAATGGCTTCCAATTCGCCAACGTCGGCAATACAGGATACTCTCTACTCTCTTTTCAATTCTATTTGACGATTTTGCGCCGGAGTACCTGAAATGTAAATTTCAATTCCGGTGTGACACACATGATCGACTGCTGCGGTCTTCACAGACTTTGGCTCTGTCAACTCCACTTCACCGTACTGGTTTCCTGGTCTACTCATTCGCAGCCCAAGCTACCCGACTCTGGAATGCTTTACCTAGTCGATTACGAAAGCCGTCTAGCAAATCCACATTCAAGAAGCACGTACTGGCTCATCTGTTTAATTCTCTATGTCATCAATAATATTATATATTATATATTTATATTAGGTATATATTATATTATATATGTATATATATATATTGGGTATGTATTAATATAATATGTATGTATATTTATTAAATTTATAGAATTTATATCTATTCTGTATATGTACTTATATGTTTTTGTTCCGTAGTTTTTTTCATTTTTTTTTTTTCATTTGCCGCCTTCGTTGTTTTCCCACTGCCCAAAGGTTGACTGGCAGAGAATGCTTTTAGCATTAAGTCCGCCTTTTGCTTTTATACTTTGTATAGTGCAAAAAAGACTAAATAAATAAATAAAATAAATAAATAAATAAAATCACGAGGAAACACTCATTAAAAAAATACAGTCAAACTAAATTTTAAAGCCGGTCAACAACCGCCCGAGCGTCCCTAGCGTACCTTGGAGCGCGCCCGCAGCGCGATGTGCAGCGCGGTGTCGCCGCGCGCGTCGGCGGCGCTCACGCGCGCCTTGCGCTCCAGCAGCAGCTGCACCATCTCCGCGTGCCGCGACCGCACCGCGCGCAGCAGCGGCGTGTCGCCCGTCTACGGGTGATATACATAACATCTTACTATACGTCAATAGAGTAGAGAATTAGAATTCACCCGGGTAGGGATTACCGCCCGCCACGGTACTTAATTCCTTTCCTACTATGTAATGATAGACAATAATAATTATGCATGTTTTTGGAACGAAGTTCCTTACGGCAGGCTTGGAGGAGATGGGGATTTTGCTGTGCGACCGAACTGAAAAATATGTGATAGTAAAACCGTAAGAAAATATGCGTTACCTAGTACCTACCTTACCTAGTTACCTAGTACTAGTAGTAGTGCGTACCTAGTATAAAAGCGTTATCTAGTGCGCAGGCGCGACAACAATAAGGATATAATTATATAATTATTTCAAATTCGAATATTAGCTTCATAGACACGGTAGTGTCTAAGCCAAGTTCCACAAAAAATTCCCCTTTTGTTTTGTTCATTAGAATTATTTTTTCGTTTCCTATTTCTTATAATACTTGGTGCACGGCAGTGCACCTCGCCAAGTTCCACAAAAAATACCCCTTTTGTTTTGTTCATTAAAATTAGTTTTTCGTTTCCTATTTCTTATAATACTTGGTGCACGGCAGTGCACCTCGCCAAGTTCCACAAAAAATACCCCTTTTGGTTTGGTCATTAAAATTATTTTGTCGTTTCCTATTTCTTATAATACTTGGTGCACGGCAGTGCACCTCGCAAAGTTCAAAATTTTAAATAAAGTTTTATTTCGTTTATTATTTATTTGGTCGTTGGTTAATAGGGTGCACGGCAGTGTTCAAGCCAAGTTTATATGAAATACAATTAATAAAAAAAAAATGTGAGCCGTCATGGGACACCTGGCAGATGTGAAACACACACACACACACACACACACACACATATATATATATATACACATATATTGTATACTTACAAATATTATTATTTATATATATGTGTATATATATATTTATTTATATATATGTTTCACATCTGCCAGGCGTCCCATGACGGCTCACATTTTTTTATTTCCTTGAGACAGTTTTAAGGGGCATTTGTTACTGTGCCCTAACATTATTATTTTACGTAATTTATTATTTCCTAAAATACTGAATTTTCTAAATACTTTCCTGTACTTAAATAAAAACTAATCAGCAAACTTTAAGAAAAAATTCAGAAAACCTACATAAAATTGAGCACGATTTTTTTTGCAAATTGTGTCGATTCTACATTAGCCGAAGGAACTTCGTTCCTACCTGGTGTCCCACGACACCACATCTTTTATTATTGTTTCTTATTTTAATATAATACTGTAAAAAACATATTGTTAATGAAAAAGTCAACACTTAGGCAAATATTTAAAACCTTGATTACATAACACAGATTTAAACACTGCCATTTTTTGCGCTTATAGTGACTATCAAAATTAACGATTTACTATTGAAAGTGTGTTCCACTAAACGACCAAACGTTCAAAACATTTCATTTTCCACACAAAATGAGCAGTTATGAGCGTTTAAGTCACTGAGTGAAACGCACAGGAAATATGCTTAACGAACGGAGAAGTCGCTTATTTTTTAACTAATTTAAATTTCCCTTGCAAAACCTCTTTTCAATCAATTTTTATAAAGAACTTGACAGTACTTAGCTTAAGCGTTGATAAACCCAAACTTACATTGGTACAGTGCTCGAGGTCCGGATTAGAAGCCAGCAGTAATTTCAGGATAGGCACGTGGCCCTTCTCGACGGCGTTGTAGACGGGCGTCTTCTTGTCTTTGCCCGCCAGGTCCACGTCCACGTGCTTCTTCAGCAGCGCCTCCACGATGCTCCGGTGCCCGCCCTTCACCGCGTGGATCAGCGGCGTGTCTTTCGAATGGTCCTGTGATAATAGATTACCGAAAATTTTGCTTTGTTCGTAAAGTCAGGATAAAAATTGTCAGTTTAATGTCAAGGTTTTGTTATTCCAACGCAATCTGAAGAGCTATTGGGTGTTTATTGGGAACATTAATTGTTAAACAATTACTGAAGATAATGTTTGGTCGAAAGCCAGTTTCTATGCAAGGAACGCCTTGAGAAGTAACACTGATGGTGTTTATATTTTTTTCACTTTAAAAATAAATCAACGCTAACGCTAACACACTCATACCCCCGCAGTAGGTTACTAGGTACCTGTGTCGCGGGTGGCATGGACTACACATAATATAACACATTACAATTACACCCATGACCCGAGTACAAATATTTATCTGCCACATAAATATCTGCCCCGGCCGGGAATCGAACCCGGGACCCCTCGCGTCGCAGGCAGGGTCGCTACCAACTAGGCTACAGGGTCGTCATGTATATAAAATGTATATAAAATGTATTTTTAACAATAAAAATACATTTTGTTATCAATATGGTGCCAATGAAAATGCTTATTTTTTTTATTTACATAATTTGTGATACACAGGCACCTAGTACTATACTCCATTTCATATAGGATGGGTACGGTGACATTTGATTTATGTTCCAATACACGCTCACTATTTTCAACAAATCAGATAAATATATATTTTTTTATCACCAATTAATTTCCAAAGTTAACAACAATGCTTGATTAGATGATTGATAATGAAATTGTATTTAAATATGCGTTTTTACATTTTAAACAAATTAAAAAAGGTACAGAAAAAATAATAACCTAAAATTAGAGGCATGAAACCTATGCATGAAACGAAATGTGTTAAAGACTGGACACGTAGAAGGTAATCGGCAAAAACGAATAATCGTAACGGCCATCTTGTGAATCGCGTCAACTGACTGACTTGAGATATAGATTATATGAATATTTTAATTTCAATCGATTATAGGTTAACCTCAACTGTACTCGATAATCGAATCACATAAATTAATTATGCATGGTCACCTCACTACAGAGTTAATTTGAAATGTGTCATCCCATCCTATGTGAAATAAAGTAGGTATAATAGCATCGTAGTTTAAATGGTACATACGTTAAATGATAAGCATTAGAAACACCTCCAGGTAATGATGAACAATTAAATGATATTGTAAAATTATTTACCTGAACATTGATATACGCTCCAGAGTTAATAAGTGCCAGCGCTATCTCATAATATCCCTCCTTGCAGGCGATCGCGAGAGCGGTATAGCCGTCCTTGTCTAACGCATTCACATTTGGCTTGTGTTCTAGCAGCATTTGTACTATTTCAAAGTGGTTTCCTGTGGGATACACAGTGTTTTCATTATAAGTATTTAAATATTAATAACACGTGAATAAAAATGTGTTTTCAACACACTTGCTCGTAAAGTTGATATTTTTTCTTTAGTCTTACGCCCGGAATGCGGTTTATTACACACTAGTGCGTTTTACTTTTCATTTCCGCACTAGTGTTTTTCTTATTCCACTTTTTTTTTAATATCCGTAAAGAGGTTGTTACCAAAAGATTTGTTATTTTGTAAATAAATAAACTTGTTGTACTTAGTCAAAATCTGATAAGATTATACTTCATCTAATTATCTATTAAAGCATTTAAAAAATACAATATTTTAAATCATTAATTACCGTAAATTCTTATTAGAAATACATAATTATTTAGTTTAATATATTGTGGCTGAATGTTCGGTGCCTCTGGACTTAACCTGCGCGCGCATAGTTATTCAACCAAAGATACGGCGCGCGAAAAAATAAACCGCGCCATTTTGTGCAAACATTTGTTCGTTTATAATTTGCTGATTTGTGACTGAAAAATGTCGATACATAATTGTTTTTTTCCTCGAAAGTGTGTTGAAAATGTGTTTATAATAAAGTAGATGCTAGAACGAACATTGTTTCTGAGTAAGTAAACTAATAATTTTTTGGATGATCTTATATAAAACGGTCTTTATCCTTCATAAACAATGAAGAAGAAAAATATATGTACATTTTTCTTTTAAGACTTGATACATCTTTGGTCCTAATACGAAAAAGAAAACTTAAAATGAGTGAGTAACGACTTAGCAGCAGGAAAAATATTTTTCTGTTTCTTTGTATAATATCTGACTTCACATAATATTTAATTAACGCAATAAGTACCCATTTTAGGATTACACAACAATATTAATCATCATTTTCAACATGAATGTTTCATGTTGAAAATGATGATACCCTGAGCAGCCTGCAGCAGCGGCGTCCAGCAGTACATACTGACCGCATCGGCGACGCGCGCCGCCGACGTGAGCGTGGACGTGGCGTACTTACTCCACAGAGATGTAACCACCAACGTGGCGCACTTACCCCACAGAGACATAACCAAATAGAAAGTCCTCCATACCCTGAGCAGCCTGCAGCAGCGGCGTCCAGCAGTACACCCCGGCGGTATTGGGATCAGCGCCGGCCTTGAGCAGCGAGGCGCAGGACACCGCGTCGCCGGCGCGCGCCGCCCACGTGAGCGCGGACGTGGCGTACTTGTCGCACAGAGACATAACCAAATAAAAGTCATCCCATACCCTGAGAGCCTGCAGCAGCGGCGTCCAGCAGTACATCCCAGCAGTGTTAGGATCGGCTCAGTGGCGTAGCGTGGGTGGGGCGGGGGGGGGGGGGGCCGCCCCGGGCGGCACGTCCAGGGGGGCGGCACGCAGCCCGAGGGCAGCGCAGGCGCGGGTTTTCGTTTTTTTTTATTCCTGATAAGTTAGGCCTTGACCACGATCCCACCTGATGTAAAGTGGTAACGCAGCCTTAAGATGGTAAAGCGTGCTAATTTTATAAAATTAACTAACTTTTTACAAAATATAACAGACTTGAGAATCGACAAGTAGTAGTTACTCAAAAGCTACTCCCCAGATGTTGCTCAAATTTATATGTTATCACGCAACAAGCATTACCTTTCGAACAAAAAAAGAATCATCAAAATCCAAACACCCAGTCAAAAGTTATGGGGAAAAAACCAAAAATGAACTTTATTGAGAAGTAGTGGACCCGGCCTGACCGCCCTCGCTTCACTTCGAGGAATTTATTTAGAAATAAGTTCTTTCAAATATGACGGTCTTAAAATATCCTAATTTAATTCTCGAATGGATTATAAAGCATTATTTAGAATCGGTGTTCTTAAAATACTTTCATTGATGTATCGATTTTTTAGTACTCTATTGTTTTTGTCAAATGTCTAAATTCAACAGTAAATTTTGTGCAATTATTTTATCCTATTATTTGTATCCTACTAATATTATAAATGCGAAAGTTTGTAAGGATGTATGTGAGTGAGTGTGTGTGTGGGTTTGTTACTCTTTCACGCAAAAACTACTGAACGGATTTTCATGAAACTTTGCAGTAATATAGCTTAGACATCGGAATAACATAATTTGTTGAAATTTATAGAGATTTTTGAAGAGACTGGTTTCCCGAAGCGAAGCGAGGGCGGATTTACTAGTTATTTATAGGTATAAGTACCTGGTTGACCGAGCTTTGCTCGGTTGAAAATTATATTTAGTATGAATCGCATACTGATAAAATATGAATAATGTTCTTCGATCTTTCCGACATAATATGAGTTTAAAAAGAATTGCGTGTACTTATGTACGCACGTAAGAAGTTATACTTCTTTGGCATCATTAATAATAAATATTCAACGTTAATAATTTTGACAGCTGTCATCCGAAATGTAGGTCTCAACCAGACCTACAACTTTCCCAAAGACACCAGTGCTCCAGGAGCAGCCGTTGCCGGGATATCTCCGTTCGAAGTTTGACAGCTGTCATTGGAAATGTAGGTCTTGACGAGACCTACAACTTTCCCAAAGACACCAGTGCTCCAGGAGCAGCCGTTGCCGGGATATCTCGGTTCGAAGTTTGACAGCTGTCATTGGAAATGTAGGTCTTGACGAGACCTACAACTTTCCCAAAGACACCAGTGCTCCAGGAGCAGCCGTTGCCGGGATATCTCGGTTCGAAGTTTGACAGCTGTCATTGGAAATGTAGGTCTCAACCAGACCTACAACTTTCCCAAAGACACCAGTGCTCCAGGAGCAGCCGTTGCCGGGATATCTCGGTTCGAAGTTTGACAGCTGTCATTGGAAATGTAGGTCTTGACGAGACCTACAACTTTCCCAAAGACACCAGTGCTCCAGGAGCAGCCGTTGCCGGGATATCTCGGTTCGAAGTTTGACAGCTGTCATTGGAAATGTAGGTCTCAACCAGACCTACAACTTTCCCAAAGACACCAGTGCTCCAGGAGCAGCCGTTGCCGGGATATCTCGGTTCGAAGTTTGACAGCTGTCATTGGAAATGTAGGTCTTGACGAGACCTACAACTTTCCCAAAGACACCAGTGCTCCAGGAGCAGCCGTTGCCGGGATATCTCGGTTCGAAGTTTGACAGCTGTCATCCGAAATGTAGATCTCAACCAGACCTACAACTTTCCCAAAGACACCAGTGCTCCAGAAGCAGCCGTTGCCGGGATATCTCGGTTCGAAGTTTGACAGCTGTCATTGGAAATGTAGGTCTCAACCAGACCTACAACTTTCCCAAAGACACCAGTGCTCCAGGAGCAGCCGTTGCCGGGATATCTCGGTTCGAAGTTTGACAGCTGTCATTGAAAATGTAGGTCTTGACGAGACCTACAACTTTCCAAAAGACACCAGTGCTCCAGGAGCAGCCGTTGCCGGGATATCTCGGTTCGAAGTTTGACAGCTGTCATTGGAAATGTAGGTCTCAACCAGACCTACAACTTTCCCAAAGACACCAGTGCTCCAGGAGCAGCCGTTGCCGGGATATCTCGGTTCGAAGTTTGACAGCTGTCATTGGAAATGTAGGTCTTGACGAGACCTACAACTTTCCCAAAGACACCAGTGCTCCAGGAGCAGCCGTTGCCGGGATATCTCGGTTCGAAGTTTGACAGCTGTCATCCGAAATGTAGATCTCAACCAGACCTACAACTTTCCCAAAGACACCAGTGCTCCAGGAGCAGCCGTTGCCGGGATATCTCGGTTCGAAGTTTGACAGCTGTCATTGGAAATGTAGGTCTTGACGAGACCTACAACTTTCCCAAATCGAAATGATACATTAAAAAATATCGATATTTCTTGGGTGATATATATCGATACATTAAAAAAAAAAAGATACGATAAATATCCATTTGCCCACATAGAGATTCGAGCGCCATCTAGTTTCATACTACTGAAACAAACAAACCGTATCTCATAGAAGTTATCCTAATGTTTCATAGATGGCGTCAGTTCAACACGTTACAAACAGTACCTCATAGAAGTTATCCTAATGTTTCATAGATGGCGTCAGTATGATGTTTTTAAAATCTCTTTATCTCGGGAACCGAGCTTTTCTCGAACCTGGGACCTTGATAAATCGATTCCTTGAGCCGAAAACCCCCTAATCTGTAATTTTCATGAAAATCTTTGCAGCCGTTTCCGAGATCGTGATTATAAATAAATAAATATACAAGAATTGCTCGTTTAAAGATATTAGATAAGAGCGTAGAAAAGTCGTGTCTGTCTTTTTACGAAATTGACAAAACAAAATATATAGGGGGGTTAAGAAACAGCACTAGAACATAAATTAAAAGAAAAATTAAAAAGGAAAAAAAGTTTGTTTGCGTGCGCTAATCTCCGGATCGGCTGACCGGATTTTTATGGGACTTTCATTCACTGGAAGATTGCGGAGATTCCTGAGCAACATTTAGGCTATTTTTTATCCCGGAATTCGTGCGGGATTAGGATTAGCACAGGAAAATCTCCTATAGGCGAAGTCGCGGGCTTAAATTTTTATGGAACTTTCTCTGGCAGATAGAGGAGGATCTGGAGCAATACAATCATAGGCTACTTATTATCCCGGAATTCTAGCGGGATCAGGATTCGCGCAGGAAAAACTACAATGCACCAAGCCGCGAGCATAGATTTTTATGGGACTTTCACTGGGAGATAGAGGAAATTGTGGAGCAATGTACAGGTTACTTTTTTTCCCGGAATTCCCGCAGGATCAGGATAAACGCAGGAAAATCTCATAAGCGCGAAGTTGCAGGCTTAGATTTTTATGGGACTTTCACTGGGAGATAGAAGAAGTTGTGGAGCAACATTTAGGGTACTTTTTATCTTAGAATTCTGGCTGGATCGGGATTCACGCGGGAAAAGCTCTATGCCTATGCGCTATGCCTGTGCTCTAGCCCTATGCGCCAAAGCGCGGGCTTAAATTTTAATGCAACTTTCACTAGGAGATAGAGGAGGTGCTGGAGCATCACATAGGCTACTTATTATAAGTACCGGAATTCCGACGGGATCAGGTTTCACGCGGGCAAAACTCCTGTGCACAAAGTTACGGGCATAGATTTTTATGGGACTTTCATTGAGAGATGGAGAAAGTTGTGGAGGAACATTTTGGCTACTTTTTATCCCGGAATTCCCGCGAGATCAGGATTCACGCGAAAAAAACTCCTATGCGCGAAGTCACGGGGTTAAATTTTTATGGGACTTTCAATAGGAGATAGAGGAGGTTCTGGAGCAACACATAGGCTACTTATTATCCCGGAATTCCAGGAGGATCACGATTCACGCGGGAAAAACTCCTATTCGCGAAGGCGCGGGCTTTCATTTTTATGATACTTTTATTGCAACGTATAGGCTACTTCTTTCTTCCGGACTTCCCGCGGGATTATGATTCACACGGGAAAAACTCCTGTGCGCCAAGTCGCGGGCTTAAATTTTTTATGGGACTTTCAATGGGAGATATAGGAAGTTGTAGAGTAACATATAGGCTACTGTTTATCCCGGAATTCCTGCGTTCGTCGTGGGTTCAGATGTTTATGGGACTTTCAGTGGGAAACTATGAGTGGGAGTAGAGGAGGTTATGGAGCATTATATAAGCTACTTTTTGTTCCGGACTTCCCGCGGGATCAAGATTTATGCGGGAAGTTTCCCATGAGCGAATAAAGTCCGAGCTCATTAATATCTATATATCGGGATATCTATATATCGAGAATCGATTTATGTTGCTTTCTTGAGGGTCTGTATCGCTTCTGGTCTTTATGTTTTGGCACCCGAATGAAAAACTACCAGTATAGTTTAAAAGTATATATTTTTTAATAATCGTGGTTAAACTTATGCTCAAAGTTTGGAATAAAAAATCTCGACGTTTAAATTTTTAAGTCTTTTTATCGATTTTCTCAAGATCGGATAACGGATTATTGTATGGTATGACTAATAGTAAAAAATCAACTGTTCTTAATATGTGTGGAGCAATATTACATAGATATATACCACTATTTATCTTAGAATTCTCACGGGGTTGGGATTCACGCAGGAAAAACTTTGTGACACACTGAGTTCCACGCGAGCGGAGCCGCGTGCACAGCTGGTTTTTAATTTTTTTTTTGCGTTCAGTATGATGTCTCTTATTTTTAAATAAAAGGTATATGTAGGTACACAAAAAAAAGTTGATTTTTATCCCACTTTATGGGGTTAGTAAAATTTTTTTTACGTAGGGGCGGCAAATTTTCTCTCCGCCCCGGGCGGCACGAACCCACGCTACGCCACTGGATCGGCTCCAGCCTTGAGCAGCGCGGCGTAGGACACCGCGTCGCCGGCGCGCGCTGCCCACGTGAGCGCGGACGTGGCGTACTTGTCGCACAGAGACATAACCAAATAAAAGTCATCCCATACCCTGAGCAGCCTGCAGCAGCGGCGTCCAGCAGTACATCCCAGCAGTGTTAGGATCGGCTCCAGCCTTGAGCAGCGCGGCGTAGGACACTGCGTCGCCGGCGCGCGCTGCCCACGTGAGCGCGGACGTGGCGTACTTGTCGCACAGAGACATAACCAAATAAAAGTCATCCCATACCCTGAGCAGCCTGCAGCAGCGGCGTCCAGCAGTACATCCCAGCAGTGTTAGGATCGGCTCCAGCCTTGAGCAGCGCGGCGCAGGAGACCGCGTCGCCAGCGCGCGCCGCCCACGTCAGCGCCGACGTGGCGTACTTGTCGCACGAGTTGGGCCGCGCGCCCGCCGCTAGCAGCCGCAGCACCACGTTGCTGTGCTTCCGGCCCGCTGCCCAGACGAGTGAGCTGTGGGATGTTTGATGTTAGCAGATGTGGGCAATTGAACGTCCGTAACAAAGCATTAATTGTAATTTGGTGGTAGAATCAAAAAAATACATGCATAAATGTACCAGTGTTACCTATATGAATAATACCTAGCACGCGAACGATACAAGTATGGGGGCTTCAAATGGACTTACACGCAGGCGCTCATATGGATACTTAGTGGCGGGCTTGATGGGCCAATGTAATCGTGACTGCAGATTACAATTTCAATTTCATCAGATGCATTTTGCTCCTATTTGCTGTGTGTAAGTATGTAGTTACTGCAGCGATTGTCTATGAAATAAATTTCTTTCTTTCTTTCTTTCTTTCTACTGTTATTTCATTATTACGGTACTACTATAACTATTACATATGTAATTTCGTAGATGTACGTATAAGTACTTCTTCATTATATAATTTATCAACTTTTATTTAATCTTCATATTAAGCACCCCGCCTGCTGCGCTAGTATCAAAACTTGTGTACTGCGCACAGATCAAGGCAGCAATAAATTTGGCGAGACGTTTATTAATGTAATTTGCAACAATCCTCCAGAAGAAGTTACGATACACTTCTGGAGTTGGGTAAACTTTCAGGCTAATCCACGTAGTCAGCTTAACCTACTAAAACTCAAGTTGGGGTTAGAATTTTATGATGTGCCTGTTTATTTTTGAGAGGCAGAAAAGTACAGAAAACATCTCATCATTGGCATACATTTATGCAACTTGCATTAAGCTCGCCATTTGCACCTTAATATATATCTATATATTGTGGTCAATAAAGTTTAAATAAATAAATAAATAAATAAATTTATCATCAAAGATTGTTTCATAATAGATTTGTATTTTGGCAAAGTAACGCGATACTATACAGCGGACTGTCCAATAACTCATCAAAATATTACTTGGCCTCAACTCCATCCAGACATTAACGGCTTTCAGCTAAATTAGTTTCTTATACGACCATCTCCAGAAATAGTACTAAATTATGAACGGTTTACCATGTGCTTCGAAAAGGGGTCATTGCCAAATTCTTGTAAAGTATGTAAAACTGATGGAGAAAATATTTATTTTACCCATCACATGTGATTTTAAATGCGTTTCAACGAACAGCTGCTAAAAGGAAAACATAATTAGTAAATCTCATGTTGCTCGCCTTCATCATTGTGTTTACTATTTCGCGAGTTAGTTTAGACAAAAATAATTTTGCTGTATTTTAAATATATTGCTCTTTATCAAAAAGTATTAAAACAACTCGCCCACTTTGGCATTTCAAGAATGTATCTAATAAAACTAGAATAATAACAGAATAGCCATAAAACCTACAATAACTTTGAATATCATATTGAAGACATGTCAGCACTTCAACAACTCTGTCGAATAATATAATAAGTTCTATATTCTATGAACGACATTTATTCCTTAATAATGCGGTTACAACCTCCACTTTATAACCAGCAATTTAACTAAACAATTAGCAATAAATATAGTAACAACATGTTAAGTGTCATCACACATCCATTCAACATTTTTATATCCTGTTACGGACGTAAATTGCACTGAAAAGATTACGCGTTTCACACATTATCAACAAAATCATAATCGTAGTGGTATATTAAATAGATACGTCCACTGCTAGTAATAAAGATTAAATTAATAAAAACTCAATAAAATCTCTATATATTCCGCGTATTGACTGTTGTTTTCCTTGTTTGTCTTTTATTAACAAAATAATATACCTACTTACAAGGATTAGTATTGAGTAGGTACCCACATCATAATAAATTGACACACGTTGAGTTTAATTTTACTACTACGGACTACTGTTCTAACACTTTGTTAACTGACCAACCATCCTAGTTAAGATTTAAGTCTATCACAACAGCGACGGGGGGGGGGGAGTGAAGGAGTACTGGAGAAATGTGGCATGCTTATCTTAATTCTAGAAAAATACTTACTTTATATTATAATTGCCGTGTGCGTGTACATCAGCTCCCTTCTCCAATAAGACAGCCACCACATCTTCATGTCCTTTGTACGAGGCCCACATCAGTGGAGTCCATCCACCCTGAAGGACATAAACGTCATCATCAGATTAAGTTATCATTCGTCTTTCTGCACACGAATCACTTACTAACGTTATACTCGTAGATTTTTAGGGTTCCGTACCCAAAGGGTAAAACGGGGCCCTATTACTGAGACTTCGCTGTCCGTCCGTCCGTCCGTCCGTCCGTCTGTCACCAGGCTGTATCTCTTGAACCGTAATAGTTACACAGTTGAAATTTTCACAGATGATGTATTTCTGTTGCCGCTGCAACATAAAATACTAAAAACAGAGTAAAATATAATAATAATAAATATTTGTAAATGTAAAGTAATATTATGAAAACGATATGTTTTTCAACAGCGTTTCTTTTTAAAGAACATCTTATCCACTAGGCACCTCTTCTGCGTACCTTTCTAATAAATGTCTCCTTTTAGGCCCAGTTGTATTTTACTGCACGATTCAAAATGTTCTTTAGAAGTAATATCGCAGTAAAGTACCTACTTAAACGATAAAAAAATAAATTCTTTCACCAGAACGGTCCTTACCTTGTTCTTTACAGAGATCGCTACGAAGTTAATTGTAGATAAATAATGTCACCGTGTTTACTTTCAATTACAGGATTTGCTTGAATGGAAAAACAAAATAAATGAAATGAAAACTCTGGAATGAAATGAATATAAAATGAAGAACTAACCATTTCGCTAGATTCTGATCATCTTTAAGTTATATAAACGATATGTAGGAGAATCCAAACTAATGTTTTTTCATTTTGTCTGTATATCTGTGTCTGTATGTGTGTGCACGCTAATCTCAGAAACGGCTAGACGGATTTTGATGGGACTTTCTCTGGGAGATAGAGAAGAATGTGGCGCAACATATTATAGTCT
Organism: Hesperia comma; assembly: GCA_905404135.1. Lineage (NCBI taxonomy): Eukaryota > Metazoa > Arthropoda > Insecta > Lepidoptera > Hesperiidae > Hesperia > Hesperia comma. Next base: position 8,058,214 of record FR990018.1, read on the forward strand.
ACTTTTTATCCCGGAGTTCTCGCGGGATCGGGAATCACGAAAAACTCGTATGCACGAACAAAATCGCAGGTGCATCGAGTTTTAAATAAAATAAAAATAATGTACTTTAGAAATTTTGATAATGGTCCGAGTTGTGCCAATTAAGGGTGGCCGATGTCTAAACGAGGACTTCAAAATGGTCGTCAATAGGTCTTGTTAATTTTTACACCAAGTCGGTAAATATATAACAATACACAGTATCGTAGATTCCAGTTACATAACACTTCTATAAAGTAACCGTTCTACTTTGTAAGTGAAGTAAAGACAGCACTGAGACCACGGGAAGTAATAATCCTAAACAATTCGACCTCGAATTTTACGTACGTATTGTGTTACTGTTCCTGCAGCATATTTATACAGTAGATTAATAATGTCAGATTGTTTACTTTCAACAGTTTCAACGCCAAGCCAACTGTGTGTCACGGTGATGTGATTTGAGACATGTGTTGCCCGTCAGTAACGTCGTCGCTGATCATGTTCCATAAACATTTTGTCTACGTGGTCGGCTCTGACTTAATAATAACATCCCGACATTAATAAATTGTGCACATTTTAACTACATACCTAATTAATTAAGTGGGAAAAAGAAAAATCGTTAGGACTTCTAAAATTAATTGACTTTTAACGGGTCTATGTATCTTTAATTTATAAATTCCACTAGCGGCCCGCCCGCGGTTTCACCCGCGTGGATCCCGTTCTCGTGGGAATATATGCATGTATTATACATAAAAACCTTCCTCTTGAATCATTCTACCTATTACAAAAAACCGCATCAAAATCCGTTGCGTAATTTTAAAGATTTAAGCATACAGACAAACAGACAAACAAACAAACAGACGGACAAAAATAACGACTTTGTTTTATACTATGTAGTGATAATCGATTTTCGGGCAGTTAATTGATTTCAGTAAGTCACTGATAAGGGTTAGTACTTCTGCCGTGTCATACTAAATACTTGTACTTAACGTAATAAATATTATAGATTAAATAAAACGCTGTAAGTAGGTATGGCAAAGGGCGTCACGTGAGACAAATCTTTATTGCATAAAGTCCACCATATTAATATCCCTCTCCAGCCATAGCAAGCCCAGATATAAGCCTCTTATAGGTACCAGGTCATTCATCTTCTAGTTAAGCTTAGGCACCCTTCTCTACATGTCCGCTATTAAGAACCGAAGCTGTGGAGTTAAATTCCTCCTAGCTGAAGTCAGTGGGTACCCAGTGCAATCCTGTCGGAAATAGTTTTACGGAAGCGATCACTAATATCACTATCCTCTTAAAATTTACCGCAAACTTCGCGTTTTTAAATCGTGGAAAGAGATAACGTGTTGTGTCTTTGTTCAATGAGTGTTTTTAGTTTTGTCTGGGAGCTTATAATATCCCTACTGTCTGCACCGTAGACGGAGGAAATCCTGTTCATAATAACTTCAAATATTGTGAGACTTATACATCCCACGTATGTAATATATATCACATATAAGAAGTAAGGTCAGCAATTTATCGCATGATCGACAAAATGATTGAAAAGAGCATTTCCGAGAAGGGCGCTTTGCGCGTAAGTGTATAGCTGTACAGACTGTACACGACTTGGTTCCCGTTGCGTTCCTTGGAATACTATCAAGTTATTCATCTGGATTGATAAATGAGCATGATGACCTTAATCGCATTTCTACCGTTCGAATGTAGGTATATCCATTTAAAAATAAATACATACTGTATGGGCGTTATAATAAAATTTAAGATTTAATTACTTCATTTTATTTACTTGTAACTTTTAGCAAATAAAGGACACTATTGTAATGGTTACTTATTTTTTATACACTTTACCCTGTATGATACGTATATATGTACATATAAAATACCTAGTTTCAGTAGCGACCAAATGATATAACTAGAAGGCACGACTAGCATTAAAAAAAATATTACTAGTATGTACCAATTTTTTTTTCTAAAATCAGTCAAAAAGTTGTGTTTTCTTGTGTGACATAATAGGTAGGTATATCAAAACCCTTTTTAGCTAAGAGAAAAAAAAACACTGAAATAGATGTCTCGAAAGCAGAAACTAATTACACGTCAGACACCATTTTTCATTTACTTCAGTCACCTGTAGTTAGCAAATAGATAAAAACCCTATGACCGTTATGTTAGAGACTGAACTGAACATACCCTGCAAGTCCTCAATTACGATTTCGATAGCGTGAGTCATTTGTGGCCTCGGGTCCTAGATACGCGTCATTACTTTAATGACTAATAGACAATCTTTTCTAAAAATATATTGTTTATGAAAGAAGTTCACTACGTGACAGTTGAGGTGTGTATTTCTAAAAGTTTTAAGAATGTGTGGATGTCACTGACATCTTGGCAGGGCTCCATCTAAAGTATAAATATACAAAATTCGAGTGCACAGTCCAGAACACATTTTGGTCAATGCTCTATTATGAATATTTGGGTCGCAAGTGCAGTTGCATTGTTGCATTTTGTTTTCCAAACAAAATTCTTTTAACAACAACTTAGCTATCAAAAATTAGCTATCAATGTTTAATGAAATGGACACGAGAGTTTCACGCAAATCACATTGACGGTCTTTTTTTCTTCGTTCTCTCATTCAAGTAGTCATATTGCACTTTGAACCCATATATAGAACGCCTTAGATGGATGAATGAACCTTTTATTGGGGCATATACCTGACTTAGTACGACTCATCCTTAAAAAATAATAGCTTCCCTCCTTACAGTAGACACAGTACACGATAAAATTGCGCAACTTGTTAGCTAAACTTAATACCAAAAATTAGATTTTATAGTAACTACTAAAATTTAGTACGATCCTACCTAAATGTGTTGGCCCATGGGCATACTTCAAAGCGCCCGCATAATTCAGACTAATTTGATAACGAGATTAGCGATCGGAAGTGGCACCGATATCAAATTATATATTATCTAGTAGAAGTGCTGTTAATGGTTACACGTATCAGTTATTGAATGTTAAGTGAAATTTTAGCTATCACTACATAGTATAAAACAAAGTCGCTATTTTTGTCCGTCTGTTTGTCTGTTTGTCTGTATGCTTAAATCTTTAAAATTACGCAACGGATTTTGATGCGGTTTTTTGTAATAGGTAGAGTGATTCAAGAGGAAGGTTTTTATGTATAATACATGCATATATTCCCACGAGAACGGGATCCACGCGGGTGAAACCGCGGGCGGTCCGCTAGTTTGTTAATATTTTTCTATTTGTCTTCAAGCTCTGTGCTGATGCACAGGTTGGTGAAAAAATGCCCGAATAGAAAGTTGTAAATCTCATGTGGCCTGAAGGTTACCAAATCGGCAAAAAACTGCAATGCTAAATGCTAGCATTGCTAGCTAATCCTAGACTGTCTGACCGATATTAATTAGTGAAGAAGACTTAACCACATTTTAACACTTGAGATGGAGTGATAGACCGGTGGATTTAATGCATTATAGATAGGCATATCGAGTACCACTAATTAGTATTCTGAGTCAGGAATTATGCTGCAGCACAGTTACCCAAAATGCCGTTCGGAAGTTACCGTCTAGTTGTAACGTTTAGTGCTAAGTGTTTGATTGTTATTGTTTTTTTTTTGTTTAATATTGTATGTGTTGTAATATGTCCTGAATAAATGTTTTACTTACTTACTTACTATTCCGTGCTTTACTGGTATCGTTTATCATGATGAAAATACGTCTTGAACTTAAAGTGGCGTATATGACACGTGCTACCTTTACGTAATAGTGGCAGACCGGTAGGATTTGCAGTATCAGACGTATAAAACTTAACTAGTCCTGATGTAGAGTATCTATGTAGGCCTATAAACTCTAATCTACCCACTCTACGCCAATGCTATCATAATGCAACGCAGAAGAGCATTGAAACATTTAAAACATGGTTTTTATGTCAAGGATAATACAGATCGGTGGTTCAAATAGGGAATGTTATATCCAACAGGGCTGGTGGAATGATCAGTAGCATTGATGAAGGCTTAGAGGTCGTACGACCAAATTCAATCTCGGCTAGTGTTTATAGGGTAGGCACCTACGGCCACGCTACGTCCAGAGGGTAGTCCTATCTCCTTTTAGTCTCCTATCTGACTATATTATAAAAAGAAACTGGTCAACATTCAGATTGCCAGACCAACGGTTTATAATTCGTCTAACATCGAAAAAGAAACACAGATCATTCTTGTTCTTATACATCAACCCCACCTGTTATGACGGTCAGCTCTAGGACTGTTTCTCTGTCGCAAACAAAAACACATTTATGGCACTCTCACAGTCCCTTGAGTCGACTCTCGCGCCGGCATCGAGCAGCTCCTTGACGACAGGCAGATGCCCGGCGCTCGCCGCGAACGCGAGTGGCGTCCAGTCACAGTCCAGTCGTCCGCGTCGCTGGCGCTCGCGTCCGCGCTTTTATGACGGTCAGGTCTATTAGTTTGACACAAACAAAAGAACCTGTGGTACTCACACAGTCCCTGGAGTCGACTCTTGCGCCCGCATCAAGTAACTCCTTGACGACGGGCAGGTGTCCCCCACGGGCGGCGAACGCGAGCGGCGTCCAGCCGTCCGCGTCGCTGGCGCTCGCGTCCGCGCCCGCCGCCAGCAGCAGCCGCGCCGCCGCCGCGCGGCCCGCCTCGCTCGCGCACATGAGCGCTGTTGTGCCATTCTGAGTGAGAGAATGTTATATGAGTACATGATACTTATAATAGTCCTACAAACATGTTTTGGCGCGTGGATGATGTGTGGGTGACGACTTGCCTTATCTGTAAAGCGCTGTCTCTGTCACCCACACGTCATGCACGCGCCAAAAGATCCTTGTACGACTGTATGCTTGTTTTATAACAAGGTCTAGAGTCTAGACCGTAGTGTAGTTCGCATGAAAGTACTTTTCACTTTCAACTCTTATTTATCACCGTAAGGGATGGAATATCACAAAGTTGTCACAAATACAATTAAAGACCTTGGTATCACCTTCGATCCTAAACTTCTGTTCGATACGCATATAAATAATATAGTCAGCAAGGCATCGAGAGCACTTGGCTTTATACTAAGACTATCAGCAGAATTCAAAAATATAAAAACATTAAAGATTCTTTACTGCACATTTGTTCGTTGTCATCTTGAATACGCGTCACAAGTGTGGAACCCTATACTCTATTTGAAATGGAGCTGGAAACAATGTAAACAAACCATTTTTAGGGTTTTCACTAAGTGACATTTATGTCTGAATCAAATGCGTTGTGTTTCGACTAAACTACTGACTATAATTTTTCTGATTCCATATTTAACTATGTAGCGATCGATAAAAACTTCAAACTGCGAGAACATACGGTAAAAATAATGTTATTAACGCTTTCGTAATTGAATAACTCATGCAGCCACAACCTTAAAAACGAAAAGCGATTTGACACCTTCTTCAAAATACCGTAATTTGTTCTAAGCCTGTTTATACCTATAATACGTTAATTTTATTGTTTGTTTAAAATTATTTTTGTGTTTAGCCACATTAGTTTTGTTAATATTTATAGTGTAGTGGGTGTTATGTGTTTGCGTAAAGTTTTTCATTAACCAAACAAAATAATTACCTTGTGATAATACGGACAAAAAGTTTGTGTTATATGGCTACTGTTTACGCACTGTTTTGGTTTTGTCCAGCTCCAATCTGAACGGAGTATAGATATGATACTCATGTGACTCGTATTGAACGTATACAAAAGCGATTCCTCAGATATTTACAATACCGGACCAAAAGTGCAAGTATGGGATATGCTGACCAATGTAGGACCCATCATATACTTCCGTTGTATGAACGTAGAAATATGGCTGATTTGACTTACTTGTTTAATATCGTAAATGGTTCAGTTGACTCTCCAGAACTGCTAAATAATATACTATTAAAAGTCCCAAGACTCACCTCCAGGTCACCGGTACCTCTTTATGTCCACTCATCAAAGACCAACTACAGGCAGAATTCTTTTTACAATAGAGCGTGTACATCATTAAATGTTGTTGCCCGGGAGTGTGATATTGACTTATTCAACATGAGCGTGTCAAAATTAAGGCAAACTATTAGTTTAAATTTCTTTTCCTAACAATATAATAAGAGGCATAACATGAAACCGAAACAATCTAAATTTTATTTCTTATATTCTTTTTTTTTATTCTACTTGGTATCAGATAAATATCATTGTAGTTTAACTATTCATAGTGTTTTGTTTTTGTTACCGTTGTTAAGGGTTGACCGGAAACATAAAAAACCTCACCATATTGCGATAAACTCATGGAACTAATTTGTTTTACTGGCAACACTTAGTTTCTAAACGTCAATCGTAAGTTGCTTGTCGGTGGGTCTGAGCGACACAGATTGTCTCATGTTTGTCTTTTTATTTTAAGTGTCTTTTTTGTGCTAAAACGACAAAAACTGTTCATATTCGTGAAAGAAAAATGCCTTTCTATAGGCTAAAATAACATGTCGTGTAAAATAATATATATTTCCTTAAATAACATTTCGGACATAGTTGTCAAAATTTCATTATAACATGAGCGTTACTAGGTATAGCTACTGTTGTCAGTTGGTTGTCAGTGCTGTTGCCATATAAAGGGAAACTTTAGCGCCCTCATGATAGGTTTTCTATTTTTCTGGTCAAGCAATATTTTTGTTACTACCGATTCTCTTTAATATTATATAATTCGTATGTTATTCGTGAAAACTTTGTAAGTAGCTTTTCTAGCTGTAAGTTTTCCATAAAAAATAAAATAAAATAATAAAATAAAGTTTGTTCTTTTCTGTAGTCCCCTATTCATAAAGTACATCCCTATCAAAATAACATCTTAATAGTTCAAGTACCTAAGATTTATTAGGTAAGTATATTATTTTACTATCCCACAGACAGACATGCATTCAAAGTATAGTTATCCCAAAGAGATCAAAGGAAACTTGTATGAAGATATCAATTATATTATCAATGTACAAAAGCCAAAACATTTCAACACATTTTTACATAATTTTGTCGTCAAAATAAGAAAAATATTCGAACACTAACTTAAATACATTGCTGAAGTAGAAATCTCGTCATTTGCCTAAAGTTCCATAGTGTGACAGTTTTTAAATGAAGCCTGCGATAACCGTGAAATCGTCGTCTATAAAACTCGACCTCAAAATTACCTAACAATACGATTCTGAGTCTTGAGCATGTAAATTTTAGTTAAGTCGTCCAGGCTAATTAGGTATAGATCATGATAATATGCTTGTAAGTAAGTATTGAAACGAAAATAAATTTTATCATCTGTTAGGGTTCGGTTGTCCTACTAAAATCATACTAAAATGTATTAAAATATACATATACCTAAATAGACACAAAAATCACAACGAATTAAATAAAATAATTTTCCAGATAATTATCTGCTGTGCCTGCAGATTTGGTTTCATTGCATTTTTTTTAAATGAACTTAAGATAGCAAACCATGCAGTCACCAGTCCTCCATGATAACAGCGACCGGCAAATTACAAGACTCAAATCTATTTTCACTAATTATATCATAGACAGCAAGGTATTGTAATAAGTTGTGCACTTTAATAAATTTAATTAAGTGTTGAACTTAATAAGATAAGAGTCTTTGTTTCACAAATTAACTTCTTAATCGTTTTAACTCATCTTGTGACAATGTTGGTAAGTTCGAGGAAGTAAGGGTCTATTCACACATATCAGTGAAGTCACCGTTCCGTCACAGTGTCGGATCAGTTCAGTATCAGTGCTTCAGTGTTGCGTCAGTGATTCAATTCACACATATCAGTGGTCAGTTCACGGAGCCGGACGGACCGCTATGTTTTTATATACAACGTTCATAGTTTTTCTGTAGTGTATTAGCAGCATTGCACCAGTTATAATATAATAAATGCACTAGTAATAATATAATAAACAAATGCATAGAATAATAAGCCGATAAATAAAGTCTATGCGCTCTATGCGAACGTTACTTACCATCTAATTTTAATTGTGCTCCTATTTTGTTCCACAAATTGGATTTGTATTTTGAATCCATATACTTTACATGAGACAAATCATAGAAAACACTATTTTCTCGAACCAATTCTATCAGTTGCTCGTCCATTTCGTTTTGGCGGCGTCCGTATCCGACAAAAAATATCGTCGTCAACAATAGCGTCCGTGATTGCCGCTGTCGGAACTGACACTGAGAGCACTGCGTCGTCACTGACACTGACAAGTGGGGATGCGTTCATAGAGAATGTATGAAAGAATATTTTGCACTGTGACGGAACGGTGACTTCACTGATATGTGTGAATAGACCCTTACGCAGAATCCGTGGCATTAAGGATGCGAGGTAATGACAAAAGACGTTATAACTATGGAATTGATAGCATTGTCATTAGTTAAATTAAATTATTAATCCATAATTATTTGAAATCAGATGTTTTTGTTCCGGGATCTTCTGATAAATTTTTACCTTTGTATGTACGCACCTACTTTGTGCTCAACAACAGACGATTGCTTGACGAGGTAAACAAGGTAAGATGAGATATGTACTTGTATTTTTGTACAAGTAAACATTTTACGACATGCAATTTCCGCCTATCATTTGCTGCCAAGAGAAATATTAGTAAAACGGCGTACTCACCTCGTCCTTATCATCGACATTGATGTTCTTGTTGGCGGCGAGGTACTGATGCAGCTCCGCGCCATCGCCGGTCACCAGTTGCGAGAGCGTCTTGAAGCACGCCAGCGACACCATCGACTCGCTGCGGTGCAGGCTCTGGTGATCACCACAATTCATCATCAGTATTATGTTCACTTTACATAATGAAATGAAGATTGATCATCAATATTATTGACTTTGTTTTACTTCTGTTATATTGCTTGTTTTTTTTATTCAATGTAATTCATAATTTTCACTGAACTGATGCTGAATATGAACATGCTAACGCTACAATTTAATATCTCCAAATTGGTTAAAAGGACAATCTTAGACAGTTGTACCTAGCAGTAAAAGAATGTATGTAACTTTATACTACGTTTAACATAAAAAATATAAAATTTTACGTCACTAGGATGCAGACTCCAGCGTAACATGATTTTCAACAAAAAGTTAAGTTCTTAGTTAATACACGATCGCAAGTAACAAGTGCTCGTGTGACACATGCAGGTAGCGCAGGACACACAGCGCAAACGTTTGTTCGGCACAATTCACAGCGTCTTTAATGAACAATATTTATAGATATAATGATAACGAATGATATCACAAGGTAACTAATAAACCACACAACAAAACGTTTTCAGCCTCACCGCGGCTCGCAATCGAGTTTGTCCGTATCACGAATTACGCAGCTTTCACGTAAACAAAATTATTTTTACGGCAAAAAACATTTTTATAGTGCATAGTTATAGATTTCGAAAGAAAGCTCCAGTCTCACGTGGTAGTGAATCATTACATGCGTTCATATAATTTAGGTGGAGATTATCATTGCAGGTTGCAGTTGATTAGTATTCATTCCATGCCACACATCGGACGCAACACTCGGGAAGTTAGTATTTATAAGGTGTTTAAAAAACCAGGTTCAGTGAGGTAGGTTATCGATTGCGAAAAACACTGTCACACCATTAAAAGTTTCAACGCAGACCGTGTTAGAGTGCCGTCGCAGGGCAAAGCCATGGAAGGCGAACCCATGGCTGTGGCGGCGTTGCTCCCCGGGCGGCGCCGTGACCGTGAACCGCGGCACGCTAAAGGTGGGGCCGGCGCTGTGGGGGCCCGCGTGCTCGTTACCGCCGATGTTCAGGTGCAGGAAGGAGGTCCGCCGGCGCTTGTTCTGCGGCTGCGGCGGCGCCAGCGTGGCCGCGGGCCCGCCGAAGCTGTTGCTCTTGGCGCGTCGCGGCGGCGCTTCCTCCGGGGTCGCGTCCGAGCGCTCCGAGGGTTCCGAGCGCTCCGAGGGCTCCGAGCGCTCTGAGCCGGAGATGGAGCCGGCGTCCGAAGACGTCGGCGACTCCCGTACCACCTCGAGCTCCGGTCCCGCGGGCGGCCTGCACACATTTTTCGGTCGGTGGATGTTCGCGATGAGGCACCGGATGTGCACGTACTCCTCGTCGCTGCTCCTCGCTTGGGGAACGTTGGCGGGCGGCGAGAGGGACATGATGCCCTCGCGTCCCGCATAATAAGCGCGAGCGCACCGCGGGTCGTTCGTCCCGCCGGCTGTCCCGCGACAGATACGCTAGAGTGGCGAGCGAGCTTCGCGGTCGGGAGCGCCATGGGCGGTTACTATTTAGAGCGGGAGCGCGGCGGTGCCGGGCGGGCGGAGGGCGGTCGCGATGAATGAACTGGATACGTACGAGAGAGTAGGTGCTGTGAGCGCGTAATGAGATGCGCCTGAGAATCGCGGAGGCGGTACGAAGTGCGGCTCGCTCCGGGGGCAGCATTTCGCACGGCGGCCGGCCACGCTTTGCGAGTCGACAGTGAGGTCTCGCACCGACCGGTGCCTTCGCTTCCCTCCCCGCCGCTGATTACTTCCCATTATACCTTTCTTATTTTATTCTTTACGAGTGTTATTACTTTAACTTACATGAGAACATGATTTAAGTTTATGTGTTAGGGTTTCGTTTTATGAGAAGTAAGTACCTAGGTGTAGGCCTTGTGTCGTCACGACGCCGCCGCCGTCCCGTAGGGCGGCGTAGGTTCATTTCAATTTGGTATTCTATTGCGACTACCTATTTCGAGGGGCCACGACGCCCACGACAACGACTAGTTTATTTTCACATAAAAGACAGGATTAATTTTTTTTCTTTTATTGATGTAATTTTGAAATCTTCCAGTCTTTGGCAAATTGGCCTTTGGAAATTTCGCAGATGAAGTGATCGTTGCCACGCTTTCTTAGGTTTTTTGTTAGTTATTTTTTGTATGTATATTTATTTTAGGTACTTAGGTACTGAAGTGGCACCATTGTTCCTACGCAACAAAATAAGCAAAAAGGAGACGTACTTCATAACGTGATGAAGGCAAAAAGAATAAAGAGGTCACAGGATTCTATTCCAAGTGAAAGAGCTTTTTAATTTTAGATCAACGCCTAACCGCGACATTGCGCAATTAGCTTTGAACTCACTTCCCTAAACACATAATTATTTTAAATTTCATTAATGTTGTAATTTGTAATCAAAGAGGACAGCATGTAAACGTTACATTATATTGTGACAACCCTGGCGTATGTACTTCGCCAAACCGGAAGCAATAAACAATAGGGGCCATAAACATGTCAAGCGAACAATGGAACAATGGAGCGCGGCCGTCTCGAATATACGCGCACGACGCTTCGACCTTACGGCAATAGTCTTAAGGTTGAAAGTCGATTGCAAGGAATATACTAGACCGTTGTTCCAAAAACTGCGGGAACAATCTAGAATGGCATGAATGGTGCGTGAGTGTTATAAAAAGGGGCACTCGGTCGGCTGTGGGCATTCTAGTTTCGGAAGCGAAACTAGGAAGATACCAGCGATACCAGTGAGAAGTAAAGTGATTTCTACGGGCGATACAGTGTTCGACAAAGTGTGTTTACGAGTACCTACGTGCATAGTGTTTTGGTGTGTACTGTGTGTACATAGTGTAATTTTGTATCTACGAGTAGGTATAAGAAAGTCTTTGTGGTACATTTTGGCATTTTCTCGAACCCAGTACTCCTGACACGTAACAATATGTTAAGATTATTAAGAAGAATTCATTTTAAAATAGGTATAAATCTTATTAATATATCCGTTAATCAGATCAATTTTTTTTATTAAAAAGCAAGTAAGTTTTCTTAGAAGAGAGTTAACTACAAAACAAATATGGCCAATAATTGTCAGTCATAGTAGTCAATAAGACACTGACATTACACATGTACAGTAAAACCAACTTAACCTTGAAATGAAGAGAGCGCTGTCGGACGCATTGGACCAATCATTGCACGCAATTCGAGAGGTTCAACTGACAGATGAATGACCACAACGAACTTATGAATGACTTTTTAACATAGCGGCGTTAGTTCTAATTTTTGCCACTTCAGAGATAAGTGGCACTGTATCGAAAAAAATGTCAAACATGTCAAGTTCTTGTTGAAATGATTCATCTGTGAAAAAAGAAGTTGTCATGGATTTGCACAATGTATAAAATTTATGCATTATAATTGTAAATTCAAAGCAGTTTTTGGTGTAAAACAAAGTGCGATATACCGAGTGAACCGATTGAATTGTTTGTAAGTTGTTTAACGCGTGTAACATTGTGGAAATGTGATGTTTCGGAAACTCAGTGATTTGTTTTGTAGTTAACTCTATTCTAAAAAACGGACTATACACGAATACGCGTACAGTAAGTTAAATATTGTATTTATCAAAACTATACTTTTTATACCTGTCCATGATTTCTTAAAAACGAAGTCGCACGCAGCATTTTGGCGATTCAGCGTGAGAATTTACCCGCTCACAGTATAAAAAAACCGCTTAGATAAACTAATGCTTTATCCCTCCACTACGAACTCCATCGTTCAGGATTAAAAGAGCTTAAATGGAATCGCCCCAGGCGACCGACTGGTCTTATAGACGATAATGTTTTCCGAAAGAAGGTATTAAGATAATACTAATTGTTAAACACAAAGATTTACCTGATAATGAGAAATACTCTCGTTACACCATAATTTACACACGCACCGTAAACTTGTTGAGATAAGACAGTTAAGTAGCGGTTAAACCTTGCGTCCACTTAACAACCAGATTGCTTTTCTATTTATAACTGTAGGTTACCTTTAAAAAAAGCAGCTAACAAGTAGATCTGATGTTTGCTTAGCAGCAAGATATCTAACAGTTAAACAACTTAATTGCACTATGCAAATCGGCATATATTTACCAATAAAGCAGTGATAGCCATGTGGTCTCCTGAATATGAAGGCCTGGGTTCGAAAGCTGCAGGCTCCCCTAATTAAAAAAAAATGTGTGCATATATGAAATTAATCACTTGCTTCAGAGGAAACCTGCGCACATGACATTTTTAACCGACTTCAAAAAAGAAGGAGGTTCTCAATTCGACCGTATATATGCTTTTTTTTTATGTACGTTCAACGATTATTTCGTCGTTTATGGGCCGATTTTGATATTTCTTTTTTTGTTGTAAAGTAGATATGCGCAGTGGGGTCCCCTGTTAAGGAAACCAGGATCTGATGATGGCATCTCAGAGAAATCGAAGGGAACTTTCGAAAATTATATGGACGACTAGTGTGTTTGTTCATGTTATCATAAGTACATTAAAGCGCTACCATTTCATGAAGATCTGGAGTCGATCTGATGAAGCCGAAAGACAGTCGAGGGAACTCCTCAACGATTTACTGCAGTTATCTAGTGTTTGGGCTTGATTAATTTGTAGTGACGGGAACTTTACACTTACATGTTGAATTGAGCGCCATCTGGTGAGTAGTTTTTGAGTTATCTCTACTTATCAAGATTGAAGACGGTTATTTTTTTTGTAAAAAGCAATTATTCCAAGATGTTCTGAAAAGTATGTGAAGCCACTTAGCCAGCGTAGACTATCTAGAGCTCAGAAATAGGACAGTTATGGGTTATGGGCTACAATGATGATAATGATGCGAAAGAAACCAGATGCAATTATTGCAAAACTGAAGAGTTACCTATATAGTTGCTAAACAATAAACTTAATGTTAATGTACATACTCGAACATATTGGATTTTAATGACTTCTAACAAAAACATAAAAACGCAAGATAAATCGTTGACGGAGAAGGTGCCTTCACTAGAAGTTTATATTTATTCCATTCAACGTTTTGTCTTTCTAAATAACATTCATAATATTTTAAATAACAGTAAAAACAGTAAGTTTATGGACATTGGTAACACGAAATGCATTACAGATGAGTTGCCGGTCGTGAAAGAAAGAAGAACCTAAACAAACCGCAACATGACACGTCGCAGGCATAAGTTGTACAGGCATAAGATGTATGTGAGTGAGTGTGTGTGTGGGTTTGTTACTCTGTCACGCAAAAACTACTGAACGGATTTTCATGAAACTTTGCAGTAATATAGCTTACAAATCGGAATAACATAATTTGTTAAAATTTATAGAGATTTTTGAAGGGACCGGTTTCCCGAAGCGAAGCGAGGGCGGATTTACTAGTAATGTTTATAAGATCATCCTTACGGGGGAGCTTGCTACAACCAAGCAGGAGACTTACGATAAATAAACAAGATCTGTGTATAGCAATGTTAGTAATGAAGTGTTCAAAAGTAGGTACCTATCTTCCTATTAGGAACACAAGAGCGGGGGGATAACTTCGCAGTTTGAACGTAATTTCGGGGAACTTGACTCGACTTCTAATTTTGCGTTCACCTCTAAAGAATCATGGCAGATTTTGTACATAAAAATAATAATTCTCGAGAGTTTGAAATAACTTGTAATTTTTTAATTAGACTTCAAGTATTATCCTGAATCATTCAAAATATTTTTAGAACCCGGGGATCCTAAAATCATTTTCTTATTTACATAGTTTACCATTTCTGGACGAACATTTTGAAGTAGATTCTGTCTTTTTATATCAGCGTTTAATCTGTGATTTCGATTGATTTGTAATCTGTTGGAACAATTACTTACTCTGTGTCGTAGACATTGTCATTGTCACATGTCACATTGTCATTAGACTGCGAGCGTTTTGACTGATTGTCATGTCATTATTATCATTTCTTATGTCACTTTGACAATTAGCGTAGAAATGGCGTATTTTTATAATGGCAAGAAAGTGAAGAAAATTATATCATTTTTGATTAAGTATATAACCCCGAGGTTTAAAAATATTTTATATTTATACAAGTGTTGCTAAAAATAAGAAATAAATACTTATTACAACTCACTCCAGGCTCTCGAGTTTTTAATTTTTTTTGTACAATTCAATGTATGAAACTTGCCATGATTCTTTTCAAATTGAACTATTTCACCTCTTTAATGAAACTTTAAAATCGCTTGATATTAAACGCACTAGATGACTACAAAATTCCCCAAAATGTTTCAAAATGTATGTTAGGTGTGCAAATCCACACTTGGTCGGTGGGAATGAATAATCCCTCCCAATGTTACATGATCTTGTGCCCAGAAATAAGACAATATTATATGGATGGTAAATAAGTAATAATTACAAATATATAGAGAAATGTAAAAAAATTTAAATTGAACTTTTATTTAACTTTACAAAATAATTTCCTTTGCTACTGTAGAATAGAAATGTCTGACTTTAGCGCTTGGACATACGTATTACGGAGACACTCACTCACCGCTCCGTAAATTAGATCATTGTCAACACAAACAGTTGGAGTCAGATCACGAGGTGCCAGGCACCAGAAATACTACCATACATAACATCCGTTACTCATTTGAACAATAAAACGATTACCATAGCTCATCACACAGCCTTGAGTTTCACATTATTTATCATAATCCTACAAATATTATTAATAGATACGCTTTGTAAGTTTGTTTTTCAGTCTCACAAAAATAACAGAACGGATTTGGATATATGTAATTTGGCATTTGGCACAGATAGTTCATAAGTTAGATTGCAATATCTATTAGTTATCTATTAGTTATCTTCCCGAATATTGGACTTGCTCCCATGGGATGAGATGTATAAATTAGGTTAAACTAGCTATCTCCTCGCGGCTTCACCCGCGTGGAATTTTTTTGTTTCAGTTTATGCACTTTTCTGTCCCTTTATGGGGAGTTTTCAAAAATCCCCAAAGGATGCCATGTGCATGTGGATACATGCCACATTACAGCTTCTGTGTTCGGTAGTTTCGGCTGTGTGGTGTCTGTCAGTCCCTTGACTGAGTTACTAAGTTCTCAGTCATTCAATAAAGAAAGAGTTTTATATACGTATTGATTTTCCTTTATATTAATTTAAGTAATTTGATAAGTATTATCTCTGGTGCAAGTAGGTAGATGGTAGCAGGTGCAGG
Organism: Hesperia comma; assembly: GCA_905404135.1. Classification (NCBI taxonomy): domain Eukaryota; kingdom Metazoa; phylum Arthropoda; class Insecta; order Lepidoptera; family Hesperiidae; genus Hesperia; species Hesperia comma. The sequence continues at coordinate 8,074,254 of FR990018.1, forward strand.
TGAAGTGGTGTGAAGACGTTAGTGTTATTATATTTTGGATCTACGCCAAAATATTGCGTAAATAAGGCTACCTACTTATTATAAGAGCAATAAGTCATAAAACGATTAACGCAAGACTCATTAGACACTTGGAAAATAGGATTTATCTCGTCGACCGTTTTTAGGGGTCCGTACCCAAAGGGTGACAAGCGAAACCGACCTACGAATTTGCCTCCCTTGTCCACTGAATGTTTTCATAGGGAACTCTTATCTCTTAAACAGAAATCTAAAATTTTCACTCACAGATACAGCGAGTTACTTTGGCCACTTACAGAACAAGGAATAAAAAAGCTAAATAGATTCGTTTGGGAATTGGGATCCCATAAAAGTAACCTTAAAAATGTGATTCTTCTCTATTATGTATTTAGTGCTCCAAGCTAGTGCACAGACGGGAAACGGTCAGTGATGATGTTGTAAGTGAAGGCTACGTCCAACTCATTAACGCAGTCCAAATGTTTACATAAATCATACGAATTTAGATCCACTAAACATACTGGTATACTTACTCGTAATACCAGTATTATAGACATTATGGTATCTACAGATAGATAGAGACAGTGGATTACTTTGTGACACACATAAATTATACGTTCTGAATTACAGATCAAAAAATCCGGCATGTCTGGCGCTTTGCAATACTCACGCAAAACCACGGGTACTATGTAAGTAGTAGCAGATAAGATTGTCTATAATGCCAAAACCTCTTACACATGCTCTTACAGAAGACGTTCATTCACATAGTATCGTGACATTACATTGTAATGCTCACTCAGAAGGAAATCAAATAAGAATATGGTATTTCTTTATCCTGCTGCAGGGCTAGGGGAGAGAGGGGTGTTAAGGGGGGGGAGGGGAGGGGGAGGAACTCCCTCCTAAAAGGGGGATATGCGGAAAGCCATAGTTTTCGAGATTTTTTTTATTTTTATTTTCAAGCTTGAAACTCAGTATTTGTGTAAATTAATGTTAGAAAATGGGGCAAAAAGTTTAAAATATAGACCTCTTTACGAGGAGACACTCTCAACATACGAATTTTAGCAAAAAAGAGTTATTTATGGATTTTATTTATAATATGACGTCCTTTATCAAAGAAAAAGTATTATAATGACAGTTACAATATTTGTAATTTATTACAGCAAGAGATTTTAAAGAAGTTTATGTCATTAATTCCCCTTTTTTTCTTGAATTAAACTGTAAACCTAACGAACCTAACCCAACCCATCTGCTTAAATTTTTTTTTATTTCTTTAGCCCCCCGCCACCCCCTATTCGGGGTTTGGCCGTTGGCCCCCGAAACCCCCCTGTATACCCTATAAGCCCTCCTTTTTAACGGATTTATATTTATTGGAGATTATGTCAAGCTCTTCCCGCTTCATGGAGATATTTTACCATCAAAAAATCGCATTACTTGAAGTACAATTCAGCCTTACCTTTTTTATATAATATTTCCTTTTTCCAAATTTTACACGACACTCATAGGTTTTACACAACAGATTTTTTCGCCAAGTACCAGTTCATTTATTATGGCAAACTGAACACATTGCTCCCGTGCACCTAGGTCACGCACAAGTCTACTAAAATTCCACATCCTGGCTATTTCTTCCACGTATAAATGTCTGCCTACGTATTGTCCATATAATATGTTATCAAATAATAGTGCGGACGCATCGGTGGCGTTATCCTCTGATGAAACAGAATTCGCCGAACTGGTCGCGCATTTTTTAAATGTTTTAATGCACAAAACAAAATAATAATACGAATAAATACGTATCGCTTGCCGGCACGATTATTAATAAGTAGCTGATATACTTAAACACCCTGCCACAACGTAAAAATCACGGATACCCTACTTTATGAGATTTATGTTTAAACTTTGAAGGTAGATAGATCTGTAAACTGCTCAATATTTGTCTTATCTTTTGAAAATAACAACAAAAATTAAAATAAAAATTAATATCTATCAATTAAAATCACCCAAATACGCTCGATATTTGTCTTCAAATTTTATAAATTACCTTAAAAATTTAAAATTAAGATTAAAAAAAACTACGCATTTCCGCACAAAATGCAATTAGATTATGAAATCGTGCAGCAGCAGGATACTAAAGCCAACCCAAAAATATTGTTACAATACAGTACAGAGTAATAGAACTATTGAGAAGAAGATTTGTAGCAAGAAGATAGTCCCGGGAGAGCTGGCAAATCCACAGTCTCGCTTAAAACACAATATGTATGTGTATCTTGGATATCGTTGTCTTATCATTGTTCAATTGACAGTTATAATTGCAAGCAAACCTAACAATACAAAGGTAATCCAACTGTTACCAAACATCATTAACACTAGAAATAGCTCAAGAATAAAACGTTACTGAATTTAATTTTCCTTTCACAATTTCACATACCTCATCATGAACTGATTCCCGAAGAGTGTCCCTCACGAACTTGTAGTAAGGGAAGACGCTGCCATAGCTCCGCGGCACCCGTAAGGCGAGGACGAGGGGACGCCTTTCGGACGGCGATGACGTCGACGGCATTTCGCCGTCCCAAGACATTTCAGATTACACAAAAATCACTAACACTCATCTTTAAACCACTCAAACACGATTCAAACATATTCTCCGTAACAGTTTATTTCATCACACGTCATAAAAACGAGGGTATCTTCATTATTTGGTTGAATATTTTTGATGGAAAAGCAAGGAACTCGCGAGCTATACCGCACATCGTCTGTAGATAACAATGATTGAAGCCACAGTGTGAAATTGTACAGGATTGCTTATCAAAGTTATCGGTTTGTTTGTGGAGTCCTACGCGTCGTATTGACGTTTTACTTTAATTTACTCGTGATGACATTAACACATCTTGTTACTGTGTCATAATCATAAAAGTAGGTAGGTGGGTATCTTCTTATTATTACAAGCAGCAAGCAGATAAATGTTTAGTCACTCTTATTATCTTCCGCATACGTTTTTCTTACGCAGGCAATTTTATGCATTTCGTCTATTGAGAAGGACGTTGGTTTCCTTTTTTCTTTATATTATATATTTTTTAAGATAAGAAATATCAAGTATCATGTTTATGTCATCTGTTTTATACAGGTTTTGGTACTATAATAATTTGTAGTGGTATTGGTATGGTGCAATAATTTCATTTATTAATTTTTTTTTATAAACGAGCAGCGACATTTACATTTGCGGGCATATAACATGCCAAAAAGAGACAATAAATTATTATAAAAAAGAAAGTCTAGAAATTTTTTATAACGCCAAATTGCGTTTATATTACATAATTATTTTATTTGTTAATTTTATTCGGCATTATGAAATTATGCATTAATTTACTTATGTAATTAATAATTGATTAATTCTTTATCGAAAATAATTTATAATCATGTTCTCCTTCATTATTATTATTATTGAGTGAACATAGGTACTATATAATTATTAAATAGAACACAACATTTAGTGTTTAAAGCTTTGAACGATGTATACTGTTGGCGCCATCTATCCAACTTCACAGAACTACTTGAAGACATCGCTGCGCATGATTAACTTTTGTTAACAGTCAGCCCACGGTTATCACGTCGGAAATATAGATGGCGCTATCGTATACGTGTGAATGTGTGAATACAAACTGGAGATCTTCAAAATATTCCCAATTTTAGTAAAGTAACTTTCATTTCGGCCCGGTTGGTAGGTTGGCTTATCTTATCTTAAACATGCTTCAGCCCAGACTTTTTTTTAATATGAAGACAAAATAATTTTAATTAATAAGTATGAGACACATTGATGAGGTTCCGTAGTATCAGTACCTACTGGTTACCTACTCATTCTATTACACATCAGTAAAACCACAAGACAAGGTTTGGTTAATTCATAATATGGGTTGTTTACTAACTCCAGACAATTTTCCATTTCAATTAATTGCTGAAGGTCAGCCATGTTCAATAAAATATTTAAAAAATATTCTACGCACGCAATTGGATTGTATCTTAGGTGCTCTTTTGAGTTGGAACAAATGCGTGTCAGACAAATTAATTTTAACGTCATAAAAATAACTTCGTATCTTTCAGACGTTGAAATATTGGTCCCCTCATTTACGTCTAACACAAGTTCATAGTGTACATACCTACCAAAAAATAATAATGTTTTCACGTGTTTAAGTTTACAGGAGGTAAATAGGGTGTTTAGGTTTCGGCTCACTCAGGCTCATGACAAAAAATATTTCGTTAGGGTATTTGGTAAGTATATAGTTACAAATCAATGAACACAACTAATAAGTACTTTTATTTATTCTGCGACACAAGAGCACACAAGGTAGAATATTAACAAGAATCTAATATCCTCCGGTTGAATTGATTAATGCTGCCGACGCGCGACGCTGCCGTCACAATACGTAACTGATCTGATTCTCATGTCGATAAGGACTTCTATAATGTGGTGTCTAGTGTGCGAATATGACAGAATAGACAATAAGGCTGTACTGTATAACTTTAAATCATCGAAAGTTGGGATAAGTAACTTATTACTTTTTTTCTTCTTTTAAACGAGTTACTCCTTTATTATGTTTGCGACGGTGTGGTATTTCACTTAAAAGAACTTTCGATATTCTTTTTAGTCGTTAGCACTAAGGCACTAACCAATAGCGAAATAAGATACGCTTGGGGCTTTCTGGTTCGCGATGTCAATAAATTATTAAAAAGGAAAATAGTGCTGACATCGCATAATCATATTGATAGGTTCAGGGGCAGGGCGTTTTGGTTTTCAGATTGCCAACCAAGCTATTTCCTTCGTGCTCTATCCTCGACCAACAAGTCCAACAACCCTAGTCAGATGTATGTGAATGCAACAATAGAATTATTTATTACTTGTATAAAACATACAGGTGAACGTTTGAGTGATACATCAAAGGCAGTAAATGAAACTTAGAACCCACATAATATTGATAATAAATATGTTGTATAAAGTCAAAGGTGAAATAATATAAACTGCCGTCATCAAATCTCAATTTCATGATTCACAAGATCACAAGCCTTATGAAGTCAGGATTCAGGAACAATATTAGTAAAGAGGATAGCGGGCCTCAAGTTCAATACCAAAATTGAAGCATTACCTACTTACATTATCATCAATCAATCAAAATCATATCAAAATTATTGTATTCACCTTCCTATGTTATACCCTCTTTTTGATATGCCGTATCTTAGAACCGAACTAACAGATCACTATCAGATCGACAGATCAGAACAGAACAGAACAGATCGACTATCGCTACATCGAGGTGTTGAAGTGTTTATACAAATCGGCCACCATGTCAGTCCGATTACACGACAGAAGCACGAACCCGATCCAATTGCAGCGAGGTGTCAGGCAAGGGGACGTTATCTCCCCGAAACTGTTCACTGCTGCATTGGAAGATGTGTTCAAGCTAATGGAGTGGAAAAGGGCTCGGCATTAACATCAATGGCGAACACCTCACACACCTTCGATTTGCCGACGACATAGTCATCATGGCGGAAACCCTGGAGGACCTCAGTACCATGCTAGGAGACCTGAACAGCGCCTCACAACGGGTGGGTCTTAAGATGAACATGGACAAGACAAAAATCATGTCGAATGTCCATGTCACACCCGTACCAGTAAGTTGTTGTGGATAGCGCTCTCGAAGTTGTCGACGAGTACATTTACCTGGGACAAATGATACAGATGGGTAAGTCCAACTTCGAGAAAGAGGTCACTCGAAGAATCCAACTCGGTTGGGCAGCGTTCGGGAAACTCCGGCATACCATGTCATCCAATCTTCCTCAGTGCCTGAAGTCGAAAGTGTTCGAGCAATGTGTGTTGCCAGTGTTAACATACGGATCTGAGACGTGGTCTCTTACAGTTGGCCTCGTTAAAAGGCTCAAAGTCACACAGCGTGCTATGGAGAGAGCTATGTTAGGTATTTCGCTACGAGACAGGATTCGTAACGATGAAATTCGTAGACGAACGAAAGTTACCGACATAGCTCTCAGAGTAATAGCCGGCTAAAGTGGCAATGGGCAGGCCACATCGAAGGACAGACAGCCGATGGGGCAAAAAAGTCCTCGAATGGCGACCACGCCTTAGTAAAAGGAGCACAGGACGCCCCCCGACAAGGTGGACTGATGACCTGAAGAAGACAGCAGGAAACCGCTGGATTCAGAGGGCTCAGGACCGGTCGGAGTGGCGCCAATTAGGGGAGGCTTATGTCCAGCAGTGGACTTCGATAGGCTGATAGATAGATAGATAGATAGATCTTAGAACCATCAAGGTGGAATAAAAAGAATATAATGTATATTGATTCATATCAGCAATAAAATGTACGAGTTTCTTCAACTTGCTTAACTTTCTCCGTTTTCTTCATGACGTAGCACAGGCGCATCCTTTTATTCATGTTAACCAAAATACAAGCAAAAACGATTCAGAAGTTCCGGTACCTAGGAACAGACGATTTTAAATAACTAAGTAGGTATGTTTTATTAAACACTAAATATTGTATTTATAATAATGGCTTTATTTTATACAACTTTCTCTGACAACAGCGCGGGAAGTCTATCTGTCGCGTCCCGCTAGTGATGGGGTCATGTCGGTATGACCGTAGTGTTGCACATTATCTTCTATTACGATATTTCGTCTAACAGTTTAGAGGATATCATGAATAGCATTGACCCGGAGTCGTAGATAATCGCATGTTATGTAGGTATGTAACCAGTTCACATGACTGCAAAATTCCCGTTTGCTTATCGAATGAACGGAAAGTGCCATATTTATTGTTCGTAGGTATCTTCTCTAAGATAAAATGAATTGCAAATCCTTTGTAAATGCAATCCTTTGTAACTCGAAAACGATTTGGATATTTTTTAGTTCTGATGATCTAAACTAAGGTAATGTCCTCATAATATATATTAGAAATATCGAAATACCGCCATAGTTAGGTAAAAATAGTCTACGTGATGAGGATTAACTAAATTGACCTACAAAATTAAGGTCCGAAGTCATAGTTGGACCGAGAACTTTACTACAAATACAAAACAGTGTAAGTGTATAGTGTAGTGCAGAACTTTAAAGCCACTTCAATGAGGACTGCATGACTAGCTTGGCTACCACGTCTCCTGTCCCTTGGGCCTTGGAGGGCACACTTTTATAAGCGAGCATTGGCTCGGTGAGCCTTTTTGGCGTTATTGACGTCCATGCGTAACGTTGGCCACTTAAGTATAAAAAACCTAAAGAGATTCATCTACTCTAAGAGCCTATTCTAAGAAGCCCTAAAGACTCATCCACACAACACAACACCCAATACGAAAAGTGCCTATGGAATATATAAGAAGAAATAAAAATATTGTTACGTGTCAGGAGTACTGGGTTCGAGAAAATGCCAAAATGTACCACAAAGACTTTATTGAACTCGTAGAAACACAATTACACACTGTACACAGTACACACCACAACACTATGCACGTAGGTACTCGTAAACACACTCGTCGAACACTGTATCGCACGTAGAAATCACTCCACTTCTCACTGGTATCGCTCGTAGGTATCGCTGGTATCTTCCTGGTTTCGCTTCCGAAACTAGAATGTCCGCACTTGATCGATCGCCCCTTTTTATACCACTCACGCACCATTCACGCCAATCCAGAACTTTCTCGCTAATTCCGGGCGGACCCGATTCGTATAAAATTCGAGAACGTTCCTTGCAACCGAGTTTCGCCCGTATGACTATTGCCGTAATGGTCGAAGCGTCGTGCGTACGGGCAAGCGCGCTATTGTTCTATTGTTGACTCGACATGTTTATGGTCCCTATTGTTTATTGTTTTGCGAGGTGATACGCCAGGGCTGTCACATTGCCCCCCTCTTAGTCATGCTCGTCCCGAGCATTATTCGATCCATGAAATGGTGCCAATCTGTCCACGTGCACGATCTTCGGCTTTCTTCTGTCCCCCTGTCTGATCCGGTAGGTCACGTCGTTAATCCTCGTGACAACTGTGTAAGGGCCTTCCCATCGTGCTTGTAGCTTCGGAGACTTCCCTTTCCTCCGCAGTGGATTGTGCAACCATACAGAATCTCCCTCCTTGAAACCATGTTTCCGAGCATCGCGATCGTACCGGGTTTTCATCTTTTCGCTGGTCTTCAAACATTGCTCCCTTACAAGATCATGTGTCTCGTCCAATTGTTCCCGTAAGTCCGCGATGTATTCAACGGTTGGTTTCGGGGCATCTGGCGGTGTTCCGGTAAGCAAATCCATCGGCAGACGCATTTCTCTTCCGAAGTTAACTTTAGCCGGTGTAAATCCCGTAGACTCGTGTATGGCAGACCGATATGACATCAGGAACAGAGGAATGTACCGATCCCAGTCTCGCTGATGTTCCTCGACGACCTTGGCCAAGTGATTTTCCAACGTTTGGTTGAATCTCTCCACCATGCCGTCAGATTGAGGATGCGCCGGTGTGGTACGTGTCTTATTTATTCCCAAAAGTTCACACATCTCCTGGAATAACGTCGACTCGAAGTTCCTGCCTTGGTCGCTGTGTAACTCCAATGGTACACCAAAGCGGCATACTACCTCCTGGACAAGTTTCTTGGCCACGGTCTTCGCCTCTTGGTTCGGAGTTGCAAACGCTTCCGGCCATTTACTGAAGTAGTCTTGAACCACTATGATGAATCTATTCCCGTCTTCCGTCTGAGGGAATGGCCCAGCAACGTCTATGGCGATTCTCTCCCAAGGGGCTCCGACGTTGTACAGCTGTAGTTTCCCTTTGGATCTAGTGCGGGGCCCTTTCACTGAAGCGCACACTGTACACTTCCTGCACCAATCTTCGACGTCCTCTCGACACCGCACCCAATAAAAGCGTTCTCGTATCTTTACGAGGGTCTTCTTGATGCCGAGGTGCCCACCAGAAGTGCCATCGTGTACGAGCTTCAGCAAATCAGCCACTTTACTTCTAGGGATAACCATTTGCAGGGTTCGTTCCCTTCCGTTGAGTGACTCCCAGATCCGGTAAAGTACGCCATTCTCTAGTGTAAGGCTGTCCCACTGAGCCCAGTATGCCTTAGTCGTCGCGCTTGATGTTGACACGTCACTCCACAGGGGCCTCTGTCCTTTGGCTTTCCATTCCATGATCAAGCTGAGGTCTTTGTCTTCCTTCTGAGCTTGGCTTACTTGCTCCGTTCCCCAAGACTCGTCTAGGTCCTGCATCCTTATTACCCTGACCTCTTCTTTAGCCTCATGCTTGATGCAATGTCGACATTCTTCGGAGCATGGGCGTCGTGATAGGGCGTCGGCATTCGAATGAGCTCTTCCGTTACGATGCTCTATCACGAAGTTAAACTCTTGAAGCTGTTCGATCCACCTCGCAACCTGGCCTTCTGGGTTCTTAAATTGCAGAAGCCACCTCAGAGCGGCATGGTCCGTTCTTATCGTGAACTCGCGTCCCAGCAAATATTTGCTGAAGTGCTGAAGGGTCTTCACCACAGCCAGTAATTCACGCCGAGTCACACAATAATTCCTTTCAGGTTTCGAAAGGGTCTTGCTGAAGTACGCAATGACCACCTGCTGGCCGTCCTGGTCTTGGGATAATACTCCTCCGATGCCAGTATTGCTAGCGTCCGTGTCCACTATGAATCTCCCTTCCCTTCTGGGATAGCCAAGAATCGGAGCCGAGCACAGACGTTCCTTTAAGCGAACAAATGCATCTTCGCAATCGGAATCCCAACTGAAGATTCTCTTGTCCTCCGTGAGACGGTGTAATGGCTTGGCTATCTCTGAGAAGTTCTTCACAAACCGACGGTAATAGGCGCATAGTCCCAAGAACGCTCTCACATCGGTCTTGTTCTTTGGTGTCGGCCATTCTTGAACAGCTCTTATCTTGTCCGGATCGGTTTGAACACCTTCGTCCGATATGATGTGTCCCAAGAATGATACTTCTTTCTTGAAGAAGTCACATTTCTTTGGATTGAGCTTTAGGTTGGACTCCCGGAATCGTCTGAATACCTTCTCCAGATTTCGCTTGTGTTCCACGAAGTTTCGTCCCATGACTATGACGTCATCGAGGTACACCAGACAAGCGTCCCCCAAAAGTCCCACCAACACTCGCTCCATGAGACGCTCAAAAGTGGCAGGAGCGTTACATAACCCAAAAGGCATTACGCGAAACTGCCACAAGCCATTTCCGGTTCCGGTGGTAAAGGCGGTCTTCTCTTTGTCTTCTGGCCGGACTTCTACTTGCCAGTAACCACTCTTCAGGTCGACCGTCGAAAACCACTTCATGCCACCAAGCATATCCAATGTGTCGTCAATCCGAGGCAGAGGGTAGCTGTCCTTCTTGGTAACGTTGTTGAGCATTCTGTAGTCGACACAGAATCTAGTACTGCCATCCTTCTTCTTCACGAGCACCACAGGAGAACACCAAGGGCTAGTTGACGGCTCGATCACCTTGCTGCGCACCATGTCCTCAATCATTTCTGCAACTTCGTGTTCCTTTGCCAATGGTACTCGTCTTGGTCTTTGCTTGATCGGTGAAGTGTTTCCGGTATCTATTGGGTGAGTGACAAGATTTGTTCTTCCAAGGTCGCTATCTCCTCTGGTAAAGATGTCCTTGTAGTCCATTAACAACTTTGCTGCCTGAGTATATTCTTCAGAGCTCAAATTCCTCCTGGTCGCCTCCAGCAAAGATGTCATGTGATCCGTTGATCCAGATTTGTCCGAGTATTCTTGAACCTTCCTCAAGCTATCCACGGCTTCACATCGGCCGATAACCGTATTCTTCGCGAGATGTATCGGCGTGCTACTAAGATTGATGACCTTTAACTTAGCGTCACGTTTGGTCATGAGCAGTGTCCTTGCCGTGATCCAACTAGGATGATCTCCGTAGTCTTCCACTACGACACATCGATCCATCTGTATCTTTTCGGGAAACCTAACCTTGACCAAGGTTTCCGATCTCGGTGCTAGCTTCACTGTCCTCAAACAGTACACTGCTCCTGAACATGAACCGTCCAAGAAGACTTCTTGATCCTTGAAGCTTAACACTCCTCTGGCTATATCAACTATACAGTGATGTGTCCGTAGAAAGTCCAGTCCGATAATGCAGTCGTCAGTTATATTTGCTACTAAAACAGACTGCGTGTAAATGTCACTTCCGAGTTTCATTCTTGCTTCCGTAACTCCTAGGACGGTCACTGGCTGGCCTGTCGCTGTCTGTAGATTGCATGATGGTCGTCCATTTTCCCACATGATAGTCCTCTTGAGTAGTTCCGGTCGAACGATGGACTTCGATGCTCCTGTGTCAATCGTAAATCGACAAGGTATGCCATTTATCTCACCAGTAGCTACCAGGCTGTTCCCGTCACAAGCTTGTGACACTATAACAGTAGGGGCTCGACGAAGTCCAGCCGCTGCCCGTCCCGTGGCGCTGACGCCTTTTAATTTTAGCAGCTCCTGGGTGTCAACTTGGGTAGCCGTTGAGGTCTTCGTAGGAGGCTTGGCAGTCTTCTTAGCGGCGGCGGCGGCTTCTAGCTCTTGCACTTGCGTAGCCCTCCACACCGATTTCGGTTGTTTCCTTGTCCGGCAGCTAAGCCTAATATGACCTCGTTCACCGCATCCGTAGCAGATAGGCCCAGTATGAGGTTGAATCGTCGCTACGACTTCGCGCACCTTATAACCTTTACAGTCGCTTCGTACCGCTTCAACTTCAAGGGCATGCGCTAAAGCTGCTTCCAATGTGGCGTGATGACCCAAGCGCACCGTTGCTCTCACTTCGGGATCCCGTATTCCGCTGACGAACGCCTCTAATATTTTGTCTTCGACGGGTGTGGAACTCGACGCATAGGCTCGGCGTACGAGGCGCTCGATCTCCGTAGCCCATTGTTGCAGTCCTTCGCTCGACCTCTGTGACCGGTCTTTGAGCTGCGCTCGATATACATGCTCAAGGTGCTTCTCCCCGTATCGAGCTTCCAATGCCTTAAATAGCGACTCCAAGGTGCGTCGCTCGGCGGGCAGGTTCTCAAGGACCAGCAGTGCCTCCCCTCGAAGAGCTAAGGTAAGTGCCGCCAACGAGTGCTCGTCTTCCCAGCCATTCCCATTTGCAACTACCTCGAACTGGTGCCTGAACGCCGTCCACGAGGTCGTGCCGTCGAAACTTGGGACCTTAAATTTCGGGGCCCCAGAGCATGAACTCGTTGCTGCCGTGCCCATAACCCTTATTTTCTGCAGCTTATGGTCCAAATCCACGAGCCTAGTTTCGTGGGAGTTTAGTAACGCGTCATGGTTTTTGAGGGCTTGGTCGTGCTCGGATGTACGCGATTTTACCAGTTCCAGGTCTTCCTTTACGACGTTTAGTTCTCCCTGGAAACCATCCAGCTTTGCATCGATTGTCCCCAGTTTACTTTCCAGGCTCTTCATGGCTTCGCGCTGGCTCCGCTGCATGGCTTCCATCGCTGCTAATAGGGCGGCCATATCAAATGCACTCGGTGTCGGCGCTGATGCAGGTGATGTAGTTGAAGGTCCGGTGGTGGCCTCCGTTTCCGTGCGGTCACGCCCGGGTGACTCCATCCGCGCGGCATCCAATGCTGTCTGCCGTCGCGTACGAATCCCGTCTTCACTTTGCGGTACTACAGGCATTCCGCTTCTGTCACCAATTGTTACGTGTCAGGAGTACTGGGTTCGAGAAAATGCCAAAATGTACCACAAAGACTTTATTGAACTCGTAGAAACACAATTACACACTGTACACAGTACACACCACAACACTATGCACGTAGGTACTCGTAAACACACTCGTCGAACACTGTATCGCACGTAGAAATCACTCCACTTCTCACTGGTATCGCTCGTAGGTATCGCTGGTATCTTCCTGGTTTCGCTTCCGAAACTAGAATGTCCGCACTTGATCGATCGCCCCTTTTTATACCACTCACGCACCATTCACGCCAATCCAGAACTTTCTCGCTAATTCCGGGCGGACCCGATTCGTATAAAATTCGAGAACGTTCCTTGCAACCGAGTTTCGCCCGTATGACTATTGCCGTAATGGTCGAAGCGTCGTGCGTACGGGCAAGCGCGCTATTGTTCTATTGTTGACTCGACATGTTTATGGTCCCTATTGTTTATTGTTTTGCGAGGTGATACGCCAGGGCTGTCACAATATTATTAAAATGTACTAAACTAATGTTTCTCTTTTATTAAGGTATACTAGCACAGCATGACTGTGCAGTCAGTACACGTTAGGAATAATATGCATAGCATTAGCGGCACGGCCATAAACCCATAAAGGTCGTATTGGTACTTATGTTACTGCCAACACAATTGTTAATGGTGTGGCTGAATCAAAGTTGATGAAGGCAATTGAGTCGTCACGACGCCATTAACCAAAACATTAACCTGCCCATCTGTCGTGTGATGCAAGCGGTACAATGTGCCAAACTGCCAAATAATAGATTTATAACGTTTAAGAATAGTGCTTCCCGTAAAGATTTACTGACAACGCGTGGCATTGTTTAATTAAGAATTTATACGTGATAGCATTTAAATTGGTTTTTATAATTTCTGTCTGTCTGCTCTGCCGGGAATGCTTATCAAGAGGAAACAGTGCAATGTATTAATTTAAATTAATAAAAACCCTAATAAATTACACTAATATACTATAACATAATGTTTCTATTCATAATTCATATGACATAAATAAGTTTGTTATTAATTGGTGAAACTTTATTTGAAGTTTTTTGTAAGTGCCGATTTAGAATTTAACACTAAATTATGTAAAATCTGGCAAAAACAAGTCACTTTAATTAATCCATTGCGTTCCTGAAATCACGTTCCTGAAGACGCGTTTACACAACATGTTAGTTTTAATTATTTGTAATTTTGTGAAACCGCACGTGCTGAAACTGCATTAATAATGCACCATTGTGTCTGTTCTAGTGATATTATAAACGATTAGCTACGAAGATTATTGCGCGACCACGATAACAAAACCACAGTTTATTATTTCGCCATGCACCGGCCGCCCTCATGTCAGGTGTAAAAAACTGTGTAAAAACCGTAGCAGTTTAGTTTAAATTTAAAGTACAGATTAAACTATAAGCAAGCATAATAAAGTCCCCAGTTGACCTTATTTTAGTAAGAAATTAAGAATTGAAAAATGATGAGGCATTTAGTAATGAAACTTTAATAAATTGATATTCTTTTCGCCCTTCTGTCACAATGAAAGTCATTATGATGCCTTTTTTAATTTCTATCATTTAAAAATAGCGTTAGTAGCGTAATTGTACAATTTACTTTATCTACGCTTAGATCGTAAAATGAATGGTATGTACTAAAACGAAATGTAAGTTGACATTGCCTCTGCTAAGACGTGATGTGGAAATTATTTTTACTGCGTTTCAAAATGTCACAACTACGTTATATGGTTATGTCGGTTATTAGATTGGCTAACAAGGTGTTAATTTTATGTACACATTTTTTATGAATATTTTGCCATAACTCGCATTTTTAGATTTCGGTAAGGAATCATTGAGTAATTATTTATATCACTTTTTACAAAGTGAAACTGTAAGACAATTCAAAAAACCGGCCAAGTGCGAGTCGGACTCGCGCACGAAGGGTTCCGTACCATTATGTTTAAAAAAACGCCAAAAAAAACATCTGGTCTGTAGTATGAAAGCCTCACTTAAATATTTAAGTGTTTTATTGCAGCCACATATTACCCACAACGCCATCTCTTGGACCGAAAGGTAACTAAACTATCGCTGAGGCGTAGAAAGTATGGGAGCCCACTTAAATATTTATTCTGTTTTTTAGTATTTGTTGTTGTAGCCGCAACAGAAATACATCATCTGTGAAAATTACGGACCCCTAATATAGCCAACGTGTCGGAAACATAATAAATCATCATAAGCGATTTAAGTATTGAATTGTTTATCTTTGATTTCAAAACAATGTATTTTTTAAAGTGCATATTTACACAAAAAAAACATTTTTTTACACAAAAAAAGTTTTTTTTTTATTTTTTCTGTCGTCATTCTGTTTTTCCTGGCTAATTGCAACGGCAGAAATGATTTTTACGGGACCTTCACTGGAAGATATTTTTTTTTTTTATGGAATTAAGATAGCAAACGAGCATGCAGTACCACCCTTCCCCTGCCGCCCATAACAACTGTGACCGACCTAGAACTAGACTCAAAGGGACTAGGATGGTTAGTCCAGTTAGTAGATGGTGTTAGAATATTAGTTGGTTAGTTTGTTAATAAGTGCGAGGACAGGGTATGTTAGTGATAATTAGTCCTGTTAGTTAATGTTAGTAATAGTCCAATTAGTTATTGTTAGTATGAGTCTTGTTCCAATTCGGTCACAGATGCGTTGCTACCCCTGAGGTCTGAGATGGTCGCCTCTAAAAAAGTGAAACCGGCTCCACAAACCTTCCTATCCGGAACACAATTATTGCTCTTAAAAACAATTATTATGACGGTAGGAATGGTACTGAGTACCTTGGCGGGCGGTGGTCCTACCCCGGGCGAACTCTAGGCTCTACCACCTAAACTCCGACTTTTAATAATTTTATTCAGTAAATTGACGTATGCTAATGTCGCTTTTCGAAATAATATTGCCAGCTTTTCAATAATAGTGATTACTCACACGATTAACGAACGATGATTTGATTATTCGATTTTACTTTTCTCAATAATGTTTATTATGATGTGTGTTCATTAAATATAATTAAAATCAGAGAACAATACGGGAAGGTTATTAATTTATAATATCTTTAAACGAGCAATTCTTGTATATTTATTTATTTATATATAATCACGATCTCGGAAACGGCTGCAAAGATTTTCATGAAAGTTACAGATTAGGGGGTTTTCGGCTCAAGGAATCGATTTATCAAGGTCCCAGGTTCGAGAAAAGCTCGGTTCCCGAGATAAAGAGATTTTAAAAACATCATACTGACGTCATCTATGAAACATTAGGATAACTTCTATGAGGTACTGTTTGTAACGTGTTGAACTGACGCCATCTATGAAACATTAGGATAACTTCTATGAGATACGGTTTGTTTGTTTCAGTAGTATGAAACTAGATGGCGCTCGAATATATTTTTGATATTCATTCTTACGTTGAAGCGCTATTTTTGCGTTATACCTACCTATTTTCTGTTTGAATAAAATTAAAAATCAGTGCGATTATCTCGCTTGACCTCGCAGGACGCGTAGTGATAGTTTAACGTGCGTTTGTGATATTTACGAGAATATTTGTAAATAAATGTTAGTTTTGTTATTATCGATTTAATAATATATTTTAATAAAGTTTTAAATAAATAATGGTCAGATCGATGAAATTACTATTGTTGTAAATAGAATCAATAAAATTTTAAGTACGCCTAACAACTTGCTCATTAAACTAAAAGTATATTTATTTATGTTGTTTAATTATCATAAACATTCAATACATTTTATCGCAAATAAAAATTTCAGTCGGGGACTGCCTAAGCCTGCGAAAAGTACGAAGGAAAGTTCAATGAATGGACTGCCTAAGCCTGCGAAAAGTACGAAGGAAAGTTCAATGAATTTATCTAATTAAGTATGTACCTATTTAAAATGCAATTAATTCGCTCACACAGTTAACTTCTATGAGGTACTGTTTGTAACGTGTTGAAATTTCAGTAGTATGAAACTAGATGGCGCTGTACAACTTTGTGAAACACGCTGTTGAGATCCTTTGGCCGTAACATAAGTAAAATGAATTTTGTGCTCAGTGAACAGTTGTATGATTTGACTCCTGAATAGATGGCGGAATTCCTCGTATTTCTTGCGATTCATACTAAATATAATTTTCAACCGAGCAAAGCTCGGTCAACCAGGTACTTTATAATTATGTATAGTATAGTAAACATAGTAAGCGAAAAATATTAACACCGGTGCATATATGCTTTTGGTACATACAAGCACTCAAAGCGCTTAACAATTAAAAATCTAGGAGAAAATTGATAATTATTAATTTTTTATGTGTAGTTATTAATCCTATAATAACTTCATGCAGTATTTTAGCGACTTGCTAAATTATTCGAAACGATTATAATCCGATTAATATTTTTATCAAATCGAATAATTTGCGTCCAGGTCCAGGTTACATCACTATTTTTGTGATAATAAAAGACGGTAACACTGGAAATGTCATTTTACTGAATCGAATTAAAAGTCGGAGTATAGAGGAGATTGTAGAGCAACATAATATATTATAGGCTTTTTATCCTGGAATTCTCGCGGGATTAGGATATACGTAGGCGGGGAAAAAATCCAATGTGTACCTACTGTCGAGGGCACAGCTCGTCATAAAATATATTTTTCAACACACTTGCTCGTAAAGTTGCTATTTTTTCTTTAGTCTTACGCCCGGAATGCGGTTTATTACACACTAGTGCATTTTACTTTTCATTGCCGCACTAGTGTTTTTCTTATTCCACTTTTTTTTTAATATCCGTAAAGAGGTTGTTACCAAAAGATTTATTATTTTGTAAATAAATAAACTTGTTGTACTTAGTCAAAATCTGATAAGATAAGATTATACTTCATCTAATTATCTATTAAAGCATTTAAAAAATACAATATTTAAATCATTAATTACCGTAAATTCTTATTAGAAATACATAATTATTTAGTTTAATATATTATTGTGGCTGAATGGGGCGGTGTTCGGTGCCTCTGGACTTAACCTGCGCGCGCATAGTTATTCAACCAAAGATACGGCGCGCGAAAAAATAAACCTCCGCGCCATTTTGTGCAAATGCAAACATTTGTTCGTTTATAATTTTCTGATTTGTGACTGAAATTTTATACCTACCTAATTGTTTTTTTCCTCGCAAGTGTGTTGAAAAACGTCGTATGATACGCGTGTGCTTTGTTCATTACAGTCTTGGCTCTATGACAGCCCTCGCCTTGCGGCTCGGGCTGTGCAATACCGCCTCGACTGTAATGACCAACTTCGCGCACTTGTATCATAATGTATTATTATGGCATCGGTAGTAAGAAAACATTTTTTGAAACTATTTAGGTAAAGTATTAAGTAATGAATACTGTCGAATTTGCAACAAAGAAAACCCACTCGTTATTTGTATAATGATTACACCCACGTAATCGGAGTCTTTCATTTAGTCACCGTGTAAATTGCCGCAGGGGAACTAGCTAGGTATAGTACATTATGATGTAAGTGCGCGAAGTTGGTCATTACAGTCGAGGCGGTATTGCACAGCCCGAGCCGCTAGGCGAGGGCTGTAATAGAGCCAAGACTGTAGTGAACAAAGCGCACGCGTATCATACGACGTTTTTCAACACACTTGCGAGGAAAAAAACAATTAGGTATCGACATTTTTCAGTCACAAATCAGCTAATTATAAACGAACAAATGTTTGCACAAAATGGCGCCGAGGTTTATTTTATTTTTTCGCGCGCCGTATCTTTGGTTGAATAACTATGCGCGCGCAGGCGCGCAGGTTAAGTCCAGAGGCAAAGAGCACCGCTATTCAGCCACAATATATTAAACTAAATAATTATGTATTTCTAATAGGAATTTACGGTAATTAATGATTTAAAATATTGTATTTTTTAAATGCTTTAATAGATAATTAGATGAAGTATAATCTTATCTTATCAGATTTTGACTAAGTACAACAAGTTTATTTATTTACAAAATAATAAACCTTTTGGTAACAACCTCTTTACGGATATTAAAAAAAAAGTGGAATAAGAAAAACACTAGTGCGGCAATGAAAAGTAAAACGCACTACTGTGTAATAAACCGCATTCCGGGCGTAAGACTAAAGAAAAAATAGCAACTTTACGAGCAAGTGTGTTGAAAATTGAAGTTACTTATAATTATATTTCAGGAGAATCTACTAGCAAGTAATACTATAATTTTGTAACTAAATAACGATATGCATACAATAAACTTAGGAGTAGGTATAGTGCTCTAATCACTGGACACTATCAATGGCCATTCGAAATCAGGGTGCAGTGATGACGTCATACGGCCATTGTAATGAAATGATTAATAGGAAATGTTCGCAAGGTAACCTTGAAAGAGAACTTAAAGACTGAGCTAATAAGTAAATTTGTAAAATATTTTGCCAATAGTCTTTGCTCCGCAAAGACGATGCAGGAAAAAAGAAAAAAAAAGTTGGTCGTCCTCTTTTTAGGAGAATTTTATTTTACAATGAACCGTTGTACATTGGGAACTGTTTCAAGGCTACGTTTACGACTGCGTACTTTCTACTGCACACATGACAATATTCCAGTTTTTGATTGAACCTACGTACTTAACTTTGAAACAGACTATTCATATTATCATGATACTCAAACGTATTATAATATTATGGATCAGATACAAATCATCTTATTACATGTAAACTAAACTACATAGTTGAACTGAATCAGTAGGTACCTACAATCTTTGTGGAATTTTATACAATATGTGATGTGAAGGTCTGACGTGACGACATATTTTGGGTAATTTCATTTTCCTGACGGTATTGTTATTATTTACTGACAAGCTTTGAACGATTATACTCGTAGTAATCCTATAAATAAAGTATACTTACTGATAACTAGGTACTTAATAATATATGTTGCAGGATGCAGGACGTCTGCCGGATCCACTAGTTCAAAAATATCATAATTTTAATGTTTTGTTTACATCAACTGCTAATTAATCTATGATAAATAATTTGTTTTCTGCTCTATCGACCATATTTGGTCAAATTGGTTTTTTTAACTTATTATTTATCTAAATTAAACTATGATATACGACCTTCCTAAGGTAGGTTATTAATATAACAAGGATCACATGACGCATTTTTTATTTTCCTGAGAAGTTGATGATGAACCAGCTGATAAATATACTTATTAATTTTTATACTGATGACTAGTTAACAGGCCCTCATTGTGGCAACCTAATCGCACTCGTAAATATTAACGTCGGTGTTGAGAACATAGGTAATAAACTTCAAGCAGATAAGAAAACTTAGCATTACAATTACAACTAACTAATCCTTTCAGCAATAATTGCTACAAAATCGTTTGTATTTTACACGTCTAAATTACACAACTCGTAGCGAATTCATTTACACAAGTACTTAGGTAATAATTATAATGATTCTAAACACAGATTAGGTACCATTAGGCAAGATTCAAAATATGTAGTCAGAACAGAAGGCGTTATCGATTATCATAAGTAGTTAAAGTGTCACTAGAATATTTTACATACAATACATTGCCAAGATTTCACTACCTAACAAAAAGTTATCAGATCACATGAAGAGCCAAGACCTAGATCTACAAAGCGTGACCTACAAGCTCTTAACTTTATAATCTTGCTTAACATTAAATATTAGCAAACATAAAATTATAAAACCAGATATTAAAACAAAGTAGTTTTCTCGTAATTTAATCTTGTATGTTTCGCTTCTATGTATGGGGAACCCCCAAAATTTATTGTTTTTTTTTCTGTTTTTGTATGAAAGTCTTAAAGCGGTTTACAGAATAGGTACATTACCATGTTTCAATAATACGATTCTTATAGTATCGGAAAAAGTGGCTGTGACATACGGATAAACGGGCACAATTGGCTAGGGAACCCTAAAAAGGGGTCAGCATCGGAAAGAGAGGTTATTTCTGAATTTTAATATACACCTTCATTTTGGCCTTCTTAATCTCAAAAGTCTGATAAAATCTGTTCACGTCGCAAATCCTTTAAGGTCAAATGTATATTTAGATAAAGTATAATAAGAATTGTCCATTTTGAAGATAATTTCAGTAAGTATTCCGCGAAAAAAGTGGTTAGCTAGCCCTCTTCCCTAGAGCGCGTTCATGTGCCACTTTGTCATGATTATCTACTGTATAACCAAATGCTTTGATGATGGAGCACCATTAGGTTTAAAGGAATGCGGAATTTAATAATTAGTAGCACATACTTCGAACCTGCAACTGAAACACGATAGGAAACCAATCAATGCTTATTGTCGAAGGTGGATGACAGTCGAGTGCTCGCGGTTTTTTACCTACAACTAGTGGTATTATCTCTAAGCAAAGTAGGTACTAATCTTGCTTATCAGTTATAACTTATAACGCCCAATTTCGTCGTCGTTAACGTCAAAAGCCGTAAGCCGTAGTAACAGGTAGGCGTAAAATGGAATAAACAGGTCAAAGGTTTGAGCTATTTTTAGCTCGACATGTTGTTGTAACATAGGGTATACCGCGGGCAACTGGCCTGCGGTTTACGTATACCTCGAATTAACTTTTAATTGATTTTATCTAAAAAGCTTTTATCGTCTATTTTCACCTTGAAATATCACAAAATATGTTCTTAATTAACGACCTTTATTAAAAAAACTACTTTCCTCGCCAAATAATAATAAAACGTGACAAGTAATTTTTGGAGTATCGTTTTATCACTATAAATGAAAAGCTTTTCAATTCTACATAATTTATTCATGTCTTTATATTTTAAAGCTAGCTAGTAAAATGAGTCTTAGATTTCTTGTCTTAACATATTGTAAAAACGCGCTCACCACGTCTGCTTGTCTGTCTGTCTGTTGACTGTATGTTTATTCGGTTTATTAACGGCATTTTACACACCTTCATCTATGCTTATAAATGAATATTTTTAATATCTACAATGATAAATTTTAACACTAAGCCCTTCTCCCTTCCAACCGCAATATGAGGAGGCTGCAGAGGCAGATACGGCGTAGGTAAAAGAGTAATCTTCGTACAATTCCACTCTTTAACATTCGTGTACTCAGAATATTGCTAATTTGCGGGTGCCGGGCGGTTGCCTGGCAGTCTGGGCAACTGAACGTCGCTCCGTTGTTATAAAACAAACTGTAAGGTTGAATACGGTGTTACTACCGATATGTGCCAGTTGAAGTAATTTAATGACAATTACTTTAATACTCGTCGGGCACGTTAAACCATTGTATTCCTATCTCTATGCGTTAAACACTTAAGCATAAATCAATATGAGCCTGTCATTGTTCATTGTCATACTTTTGGCAATCTTCAGAAGGAATATCGAAACATTAACAAGATATACGACGTACTCTGCCCTTTTGATGGAATTTTCTTATTTTATTAAACAGAAAGGGTTTGAAACAAAGAAAAAGACAGTGCACGTTGTCGTCCTTCGTTATTATTGCACACGCAGTATGGCGTCTATGACAATGCCACTCACATTAATTATTTTAAAGACACACTTAGCACACTGACTAGCGCGTAGCGCGTGTCGTGCAAAATAACAACATCGCCGTCCACTTCTTCCAGGTCTTAATTTATTCGTGCAACTGAATATTATGTGTGAATAATTTTAAATTAAATACTACAAACCCATAGGCAAACGAAATTAAAAATTACTTATGAGGTACAGGAAACATAGCTAGAAACTAAGAAAGAAATACATCAGCTGAAGGAACATCGCCTTCTTTAAACGAGCACAACGTGATTACAACAATGGAAGACACAAACCGTATAACGATTACAAGTTTTCAACAAAACCGAGACGAGGAGACCGTCGTTTATCGTCGAAGTTGATTACAAAAAGTTTCCAGATAAACCACATGTAATACATATTAGGATATTTACAAATTTAGCACGTGTCCGAGACTTAGGTCCGAGATAATTATACAGAATAACGATACCTATAAGAATAATTTACATCCCGGCACTGTATCAAATTTACGATATCAACGCCCCCACTTATTTCCCTGCACAAAAGCTCTGGCAGACTATAAATAAGATGCTCTTGTCCTTCAACGAACTACTAAATAGAAGAGATCCTTAATTCTACATAGAAGCAGACGATATAACGTTAATATAGAAATTTCAAAATTACAAAAATAAATCTACTCCAAAAAGATATATATGTCGTATACTAAGACGTGATTGATAGTCGGCGTCTATAATCTGTGGTTATTAAGGACTGCGCACATTACAACGACTCCACGCCAACGCGGTTACGGAGCCACTCAAATGTAAGCATTCAATAAAGATCCTTATATCTTGGACCTTACGGTTGAATTTCGAGTGTGAACGGCGTCGGTGAGCAGAGGGTGGGGAGTAGTCCACGTTTTTCAAATGTACACTCGAAATTCAACCGTAAGGTCCAAGATATAAGGATCTTTATTGAATGCTTACATTTGAGTGGCTCCGTAACCGCGTTGGCGTGGAGTCGTTGTAATGTGCGCAGTCCTAAATCTGTGGCGAAACGTCAAGCGGTCGCTTGGGTGAATTGAATATGACAGGTGTCAGAGATGACGTTGGAAGTCAGCGCGGGCGGTGCAGTTCATAGAGATATTACACTAGAGGGCAGAAGCCAGGCTTCCGAGCGTACCTCGGATAAAAAGAGACGAAATCACCTTTCTCTTTCTGGCTCATAGGGATCGGAGAGAGATAGGTAATTACCGTTATCGTTGTTTCTCTTTCTAACCGGGGGCGATTGCAATGTATGCCGTATGGCTCACCCACACTAGTGTAATATCTCTATGGTGCAGTTTGGTTTTGACGCGCAGAACGTGATGCCGGGATCATATTTGATTTACCGCGTTTCGGGAAATACAGAGCGTTTACAGGAGTTGAAAATCCAACAGAGCTAGCCTAATCGACATATATAGTATGTATATACCAATGAAATGAAAAAGATATCAAAAATGAATAACTGGTGATGTGGCGACATTCGATTGGGTGGTTCTGCAGTCTGCAGCCCATAAATAACCCTTTCAATAACCGAATGAATAAATTTAACCCTACTTGGATTTCTAATAGATTATGTACACGTCGACTGTGTTACCGCTTTGAGAGATAATATTAATGTTATGGCTTTTTCGCTATCTCCGGAGTAAAACATTTTTAGTGCTTGACCTTTTGGACTAAGTTTACTTAAGGCTTTGTTGTTTTTGCTCCATACCATTATTCTTCAATGTCATATTTGTCGCTCTATTTATCAACAAGGACATTAATAGACAAAAGTCTTCTACAAAAACAACAGCTCCGCAATAACAATGCAACAAAGAACTTCGCAATCTAGAAAAAGTTATGCCTAACAACAAGCAAATAGTCTTATCTTTACAAGAAATAAATATATTCATGGCAATTCTGTTTGTTTAAGGCTACGCAATAAATACATTGTAAACATTATCATCGCGATAGCTATTGTGTGTGCACATTTTTATTTGTCTGACAGTTTGCACATGACATAGCTCGCGTGATCATATTTTTGCGACAGGTGACTATTAAAAGGCTCTATCTATACACACGTAGGTATACATACATATACACGAGATTATTATGACTACACGAGTAAATGAATAGAAATGGACATTTTCAGTCCTTTACGGAAAAACAGTACAAATCTTCGGTACAACAAGTAAGTATTATTTTGTCCTGCCTTATTAACATTGAATCACTCCCGTGAATTTTTTTTTTTTGTAAAATGTCCATTTGTCAAATAATTATACTTGTAACATTATCTACAGATTAATGAAAATCTTATAATGAACAAAATGCATGCTAACAAACATGAATTTAAATGTAAATGAACAAGGCTTAAATCTAACGCCATAAAAGCTACCGAGTTGCGAGGAGCCTACCAATAAACTCAAAATTATTTTAAATGAGAATGAAAAATCTCAAATCACCCAAATATACCTAGTTCAAAACGTTGAGAACCACTTGAATGCCGCAAGAAGTTTCTAAATTGAGTAATTTTTATGAACGAACCCGACGAGAAAATAATTTACGTAAGTAATGTTTTACGAAAATTTAAAATACCGAGAAATAAGATTTTTAATGTCTGTAATTATAATTATTAACTGTTTATTTGTCTATATTAGCACGTATATTTTTGTCGGTAAAAAGGATAATTTTATTATTGTATAGCACCGTTTTATCGATAAGACACTATTCATCTCATACAACAGCTCCAAGTTTTGTGAACAGTTTGGTAATCAATGTCATGCGCAAATCTATAAATTGAGGTAAACATGTTCATTGCCTGAAATCAATGTGTTGTAAGTTGTGAGCAGTAAGGTTTTGAGTGCGCATACAATATACGTATAGGTTATAGGTGTACTAAAGCGAAACGAGGGCAGTTCTATACTTGATCTCCAGCTCCACAACCTATAATTTTCTCGCGAAAGTCACAATGACTTGACATTTAAGACCTACAATAGCAATTCTCGGGTGAACAGGTTTCGAATTTGAACTCGAGTCTGCCGTAATAAAACCTATGAGACGCTACGTTGAGTTGAGAGCATAGAGGTAATAGGATCACGAGGCTTTGGGCAAAACGTCCCACTCGGAAAACGTCCCATGGGACGTTTCGCCCACGTCAATTTTTGACTGGGGCGATTGGTCCCAGAAATTCAAGATGAAATTATATACTTAGTCGGCAGAAAAATCTACATACGTGTGTGAGATATTTTTACTTTTAAGTTTTAATATTAAGATTAGCTTCTATTGAATAATACAAAGAAATTGAAATACAGTTATATGAATATTTTTAAATAATTATGCAATGACTAATACAAAATTGCCATAATATCTGTTATTAATTAGAATTTAGCTTTATGTTACAATAATGAGACAAGCCTTAAATTGTTACTTATTAAATATTCGTTAATAATACAAAAATTGTTACCTGCCATGACTTAAACTACCTGTGATTATAGCGAACGCCATAATTAACACAGGCAATCTAAGGGGGGCAATTCAATCACCTGCAGCTGAAATCGCACAAATGAACATAATATCTTTAAAATCTTTATTTTAATATAATCATTTGTGTGGGTCCCATACGCCACATCGAATTTGTGTATTCAAGTAGATTGGCAATACTTGAACACCTTTAAATATGACGTAATAAATGATT
Organism: Hesperia comma; assembly: GCA_905404135.1. NCBI lineage: Eukaryota > Metazoa > Arthropoda > Insecta > Lepidoptera > Hesperiidae > Hesperia > Hesperia comma. Next base: position 8,100,215 of record FR990018.1, read on the forward strand.
TTTTGAGATCTGGTAGGTCTCTCTCCAAGCTATCTCTCATTTCAGTTTGTCGTACAACTTACGGGACACCCTGTATATATACACACATATAAGTCAAGTTTACTTAAGTTAGTCAAGTTAGCATTGAGACTTATGTTATCCAAGCAATCTTTGATCTTGAGGAAATATAATTGTTCTATGTTGTGATTTTTTTAAATCAAATGTTGATATATGTATACGGTAAATAAAATAAATACTATAATTAAATATATGTTTATATTAAGTAATAATAGATATTTTGTTATATTCAAGAATATTCTGTTTAATTTTATACTATGTATTTAGTCGTTTTCCTGCAGACTGTACAAAATTTTGCAGCGAACAATAGAATCCTTACTAATATTATAAATGTGAAAGTGTGTTTGTTTGTTTGTTTGTTTGTTTGTTTGTTTGTTTGTGACGCTTTCACGTCGCAACAAAGCTATTATATGGTAAGGTTTATGTGTGTGGGGATAGTTAGGAGGGTGGAGAGTGACGTAGGCTACTTTTTACCGCGGAAAAACATCCCATTCCCATGGGAAGATCGATGTTTTGTTAGTTGCTAGATATTTATTTTCGGAGTTGTTAATAGATGGCGGTAATAAAATTCATTTGCAAGTTCTGAATTACGCTATCAAATACTAGATACATGTAATTTACTTAAGTCATAGGCAAATGTATCCCATTCCCATGGGATGATCGATGTTTTGTTAGTTGCTAGATATTTATTTTCGGAGTTGTTAATAGATGGCGGTAATAAAATTCATTTGCAAGTTCTGAATTACGCTATCAAATACTACATGTAATTTACTTAAGTCATAGGCAAATGTAATAGGCTACTTTAGCTCTGCCTCGAGAACTCCCCGCTCCGGCTGTATTCAGTGTACCGCCAGCCCGCTGGCACTATCCTGTTGACTGATGTCCGCAAGTTGCTCAGCCAACAGGATAGTGCCAGCGGACAAGAGGGACCTTCGAGTCGAGAGCCTGGACGACTTCATCGAGAGATTGGCACGCAACATGTTCGGGCGTGTCGACGCGTCGCGGTTCCCGCATCTGCAGGACCTGGCGCCGCTCCACGCCCGTCCACCGGACCGCTGGGCCTTCCCGCGCGACTTGCTGGTTGCGCGGGACGGGCCTAGCACTGACTGATACTGGGGCTTCGTAAGTCGTCGCCCGGCGCTGATCGGCTCCTGCTGGGCTTCCCACCAGCGGGATTCACCCGGTAGGGCCTCGATCACCTGGGCGGCGCGAAGATGAACCCCATCCTGTTTAAGACTCTGTGGCCTGTAAAAAGGCCACCACTCACCGGACTTGACCAATTGGTTAACCACAGATGGACAACCAAGGGCCTAAGGGCTCAGCCCAAGAACCGGCCCGTTTTAACGGGCCGCGAGAGACACCCCCAAAGGGGAACTAACTGTCCCGAGGGCTCCACACACCTCAGACAGGGTGGAGTGAAGAGAGCGAGTAGTAGGCTACTTTTTAGCCTAAATTCCTACGGGAGCGGGACCTACGCGGCTGTTACCTACGGGTCCCGAAGCGAAGCGCGGGCGGTTCTCTAGTTTCTGTATATAATTATAAGTGGTCCGTTTAGCCCAAAGAAAAAAATTAAATTAAATCAAAGGACAAAAACGTCCCATGGGACGTTTTTCGAGTGGGACGTTTTGCCCAAAGCCTCCACCATTATCGCAAAACATAACGTTCTATATCACTGCTGGGCACGGATCTCCTCTTACAATGTGAGGCTAACGGTAGGCATAGCTTGTAGGCCATAGTTCATCACGCTGGCTCATTCCGGATTGGCGAACTTCACACACTTTGAGACATTATGAAGAACATTCAGGTGCGCGGGTTTCCTCACGATATTTTCTAGACCAAAAAAAGTTATTCTCCGATCGCGTTCGATATGGAATTCGTTCTAATGACAACCCACACAAATGCTAGCTTTTAGCCACTGTGATTATGGCTCATTGTAGATTGATGGCGAGTGTTTTATAATGCTTTAAGTAATTTTTTTCTAGAAGTTAAACTGAACTGCGAGCACATATAATATTTTTAATATAATATTTTTGAAAATCATAGGCACCTGCAGGAGTTGATGCTATGCCTTATAGTTCGGGAGTCGAACGTTCATAGCATTTGGCTACCACTGCTTATGTAATACGTTATACGATGTTTGGGTAAAACGATACTCCTATAGATAAATATTTCAAAGCATTCATGTTAAACGATAACAAACAGTATCAAGCATCCAAGTTCACTATTGGCTGGAGATGGGAAATCTCATCTCGACACACGAGAGCTCCTCGGTCTTCATTTAGAATGGTTTATACTTATTATATAAATGACATAGATAACTGGTCAGATAACGGTTCATATTCATATCAACTGCTTGTATTCGCGAATTGTTTTATCAGTTACTCAAGGTATATAGGCTGTCAATATTTATAAATAGATTATCTAAGATTCTAAGTAGTATTAATTTACACTACTTGTAGTATTAGTTCACAATAACATTATTGTTACTTAATGCCTATGACAACTGACGGTAAACCTAGATTGTCATTGAAGATAATGTACCTATGTTAAAAAAATCAATAAATGAATAAGTAGTATGAGAAACGAATTGTAAAAACATAGTTTTATAATGAGTGCAATAAGTGTATACGTCAAGCAATTTTAGTCACTGTGATGTTAGCTGTTCAGGAGTACCCTTGTCCAGAGGCACTCCTGAGCTTAGTATCCAGTAGGTGGTTCTTGTGATAAAATTGCATTGTTACCGGATATAAAGAAATATGCCTTTCAAGTCCGTAAAGTGAGAGAAAGTAGTTCTATTTACAAGACTTATGTACTTAAGATTCGCATGCCTCTCGTCATTGCGAATAAATTAAAGCTTGAAAAACAGTAAGATCATTTCCATCATTATGGATTAGATTTGAGCATTGTTAAAATTGTTACTTGTTACCAAGTCTCTAAAGTGAACAATGCCCTTTGTAACGAGGAACACGATGACGCGACGCGCCCAGTAAGGGTACATACCCATACTACATAGTCTACATTACATGACCCGTCCAGTGGAGGGGTTCTTAAGTTTTTGTCACGTAGTCAATATTTTTTTAGAGAAATCACGTGCTATTTCGAGCTATGGGTTATATATTTTTTAACTTTCTATTTGCAAAATATGATTTAATTTAACCGTATTTACAATACCACGCGAACATCCAAAACAGACCCCCGGTCTTGGCAAATATACTGTGTCGCGAAGGGGGAGGGGGGGGGGAGCAAAAAAAAAATGGGTTACGTAGTATGGGTATGTTCCCTAAGCATTATAATTGCTACAAGTGGCTCCCGTTCAATTGTCGGGAGTAGCCAGGAGTACATACCTAGATTAAACGCACGCGTTTTGTTCTCACTCATTTATTTGCGTGGTCATGCCATATCATAAATGTGCTTCACATCTGACACCGCTATTGTTGTGAAACAAAACTCATAGAGGAATGCGCATTTTTCTTCTACGATACGGGTACTCGCGGTATGTATAATTAGTATTATGTATGACTTAATCCTACCTAATCAACCACGACTGTTTGAATGTTTGAAAAAGTAGGTATTCGTCTCATAGTACATACAACTCATAGTAGATACAACTCCAAAAAGAGCGAGGTACTCGTATTCAATACCGAAAAGCACAAAATAGTAAATGTGCCCCCGGTGGCATTTGGGGGTTGTACATTAAAAGTGGTGAACACATTTAAGTATATGGGCCACATTGAAATGTCTGACTTGAGGGATGATCCAGATGAAGAACGGGAACGCAGGGCGCTGGCGGTGAGGGGCAATATGCTGGCCCGTAGGTTTGCTCGTTGTAGTAAGGAAGTGAAAATCACCCTGTTTCGGGCTTACTGCCAGTCCTTCTACTCGAGCGGCCTGTGGGTCAGGTACACGCAGCGCGCCTACGGCGTCCTGCGGGTCCAATACAACAACGTCTTCAGGATGCTTTTGAGGTTGCCGCCGCGCTGCAGCGCTTCGGGTATGTTTGCAGCGGCCCGAGTTGACGACTTTTACGCTGTGAGACGGAAAAAGGTCGCCTTCATACTCCGTAGATTGCAGACAAGCTCCAACGGCATTCTGAAGATGGTGGCATCTCGCCTGGATTGTCCTTTGCAACATTTCATGGCCAAGGTTGCGACTGGATCAAATTGAAAATTGAATTATTTTAGTTATTATTGTTATTTTATTATTATTATATTATTTGATTGAATGTGAATGTTAATGAGATTATTATTGATTACTGTGATTATTTCTTTTTTTTTTATGTCTACTAACACTAGCTTATAAGACATACCTACTAACAAAATATGGATTCAGTCTGAAATAAAGGATTAGGTATTATTATTATAGTAAAACTGATATTATTATAAAGAAAAGAAAAGAATGCTCAAGTCTGGTTCAAATTCATTTTGTGCAAGGTGTGCTTCAGATCAAATTGGCATCAATTGATGATTCATTTATGTACTTGAATAAATGTAATAACAGTAAAATAATGTATACCTATTAATAATACCTACACATTAATTAAGCTTTCTGCACTTCTTCGCCACGAAAACTTAAACTATGCCAAATCTGACACTCCTATGTGCTTGCACTATTATTAAAAGGGGGTATTTTTACATATAAATAATTAATTACTATCTATTCTAGATTTTCTACATTCGAACATGACTCCAAAACAAGACGTAAAGGTTAGTAGACATTGCCAAAATAAACTACATCACTGGATTTACTTCACTTCAGCAATTTTCAGTGTACCTCCGCTATCAAAATGTCAGTTCAAGCTGTCCCTTTGAATTCCAGCGAAGTGAACGTACTATGAAATCATGACAGCATATGCTGTCGTTGGAAGTTAATAGTTAATATGGAGTACCTACCTACGTCAAATTTAATGTAAAATAATGTTTTACTAGTACATTATGATACAAGTGCGCGAAGTTGGTCATTACAGTCGAGGCGGTATTGCACAGCCCGAGCCGCAAGGCGAGGGCTGTAATAGAGCCAAGACTGTAATGAACAAAGCACACGCGTATCATACGACGTTTTTCAACACACTTGCGAGGAAAAAAACAATTAGGTAGGTATAAAATACATTCGACATTTTTCAGTCACAAATCAGCAAATTATAAACGAACAAAATGTTTGCACAAAATGGCGCGGACGTTTATTTTTTCGCGCGCCGTATCTTCGGTTCAATAACTATGCGCGCGCAGGTTAAGTCCAGAGGCACCGAACACCGCTATTCAGCCACAATATATTAAACTAAATAATTATGTATTTCTAATAAGAATTTACGGTAATTAATGATTTAAAATATTGTATTTTTTAAATGCTTTAATAGATAATTAGACTTATCATATCAGATTTTGACTAAGTACAACAAGTTTATTTATTTACAAAATAATAAATCTTTTGGTAACAACCTCTTTACGGATATTAAAAAAAAAAGTAGAATAAGAAAAACACTAGTGCGGCAATGAAAAGTAAAACGCACTAGTGTGTAATAAACCGCATTCCGGGCGTAAGACTAAAGAAAAAATAGCAACTTTACGAGCAAGTGTGTTGAAAATTAAATTTCATGTTTGTTGGAAATTGATAGATCTTTTGCTATACGTACTTAATAATTATTATTCTTACCGTGGTCACTCACACTCACATGCTTGCGAACGTTTGTACGTTGCACGAATTGTAACAGCTTTGACAGCTGGGAAAAATTATAATAAGAAAGTAGGTATTCTTTGTATGCAAATAACCCGCATGTCTATAAGGAATCCATCATTATTTGTAATATAGGTACTTAGAGCGACCTTAGATCTTATCATCAAAAGAAGCTAATCTTCAGAATTGACATGCGAATCTGGCAGTCCAACTAAATCGCATGTTATAACGATGAACTGTCAGTTTCAGGTATCAGATAAACATTTCACATTATGATTATTGCCGCCGAAACTCCTCGACGGTATTATCATTCCGTACCGAAAGTACATTTGATATGATCAGAAGTACGCAATTTAAAAATATACGATTAACAAAATGAAAAATATACCATTATGATAAGGAAAAATATTCACAGGAGGATTTTAAACATTGCAACTTTATGCACCGCCATTCTCAATTTTTAATATCTTCCTTTTTTCTGTCAGCAATGTATCTGCCACCTATTAAAAAGACCTTGCTATTTTGTCCCGAGACAGGTCTAGTTTCGAGAACACCTAATTAGCGACTTCTCTGATAATTCCTTTTTCATCCTGCTACAATTATAGAGTTATTATAACAGTAAGAAAGAAATGTTTACTTTCATTAACAAAAAATCGCTTTGAGCAATTATAGTTCGTTAAAGTACCTATCTAAATCTACTATTCACCGCGCCGCTCTTATAATATTGTTACGTGTCAGGAGTAATGGGTTCGAGAAAATGCCAAAATGTACCACAAAGACTTTATTGAACTCGTAGAAACACAATTACACACTGTACACAGTACACACCACAACACTATGCACGTAGGTACTCGTAAACACACTCGACGAACACTGTAACACTCGTAGAAATCACTTAACTTCTCACTGGTATCGCTCGTAGGTATCGCTGGTATCTTCCTGGTTCCGCTTCCGAAACTAGAATGTCCGCACTTGATCGATCGCCCCTTTTTATACCACTCACGCACCATTCACGCCAATCCAGAACTTTCTCGCTAATTCCGGTCGGACCCGATTCGTATAAAATTCGAGAACGTTCCTTGCAACCGAGTTTCGCCCGTATGACTATTGCCGTAATGGTCGAAGCGTCGTGCGTACGGGCAAACGCGCTATTGTTCTATTGTTGACTCGACATGTTTATGGCCCCTATTGTTTATTGTTTTGCGAGGTGATACGCCAGGGCTGTCACATTGCCCCCCTCTTAGTCATGCTCGTCCCGAGCATTATTCGATCCATGAAATGGTGCCAATCTGTCCACGTGCACGATCTTCGGCTTTCTTCTGTCCCCCTGTCTGATCCGGTAGGTCACGTCGTTAATCTTCGTGACAACTGTGTAAGGGCCTTCCCATCGTGCTTGTAGCTTCGGAGACTTCCCTTTCCTCCGCAGTGGATTGTGCAACCATACAGAATCTCCCTCCTTGAAACCATGTTTCCGAGCATCGCGATCGTACCGGGTTTTCATCTTTTCGCTGGTCTTCAAACATTGCTCCCTTACAAGATCATGTGTCTCGTCCAATTGTTCCCGTAAGTCCGCGATGTATTCAACGGTTGGTTTCGGGGCATCTGGCGGTGTTCCGGTAAGCAAATCCATCGGCAGACGCATTTCTCTTCCGAAGTTAACTTTAGCCGGTGTAAATCCCGTAGACTCGTGTATGGCAGACCGATATGACATCAGGAACAGAGGAATGTACCGATCCCAGTCTCGCTGATGTTCCTCGACGACCTTGGCCAAGTGATTTTCCAACGTTTGGTTGAATCTCTCCACCATGCCGTCAGATTGAGGATGCGCCGGTGTGGTACGTGTCTTATTTATTCCCAAAAGTTCACACATCTCCTGGAATAACGTCGACTCGAAGTTCCTGCCTTGGTCGCTGTGTAACTCCAATGGTACACCAAAGCGGCATACTACCTCCTGGACAAGTTTCTTGGCCACGGTCTTCGCCTCTTGGTTCGGAGTTGCAAACGCTTCCGGCCATTTACTGAAGTAGTCTTGAACCACTATGATGAATCTATTCCCGTCTTCCGTCTGAGGGAATGGCCCAGCAACGTCTATGGCGATTCTCTCCCAAGGGGCTCCGACGTTGTACAGCTGTAGTTTCCCTTTGGATCTAGTGCGGGGCCCTTTCACTGAAGCGCACACTGTACACTTTCTGCACCAATCTTCAACGTCCTCTCGACATCGCACCCAATAAAAGCGTTCTCGTATCTTTACGAGGGTCTTCTTGATGCCGAGGTGCCCGCCAGAAGTGCCATCGTGTACGAGCTTCAGCAAATCAGCCACTTTACTCCTGGGGATAACCATTTGCAGGGTTCTTTCCTTTCCGTTGAGTGATTCCCAGCTCCGGTAAAGCACGCCATTCTCCAATATAAGGCTGTCCCATTGAGCCCAGTATGCCTTAGTCGTCGCGCTTGATGCTGACACATCACTCCACAGGGGCCTCTGTCCTTTGGCTTTCCATTCCATGATCAGGCTGAGGTCTTTGTCTTCCTTCTGAGCTTGGCTTACTTGCTCCGTTCCCCAAGACTCGTCTAGGTCCTGCATCCTTATCACCCTGACCTCTTCTTTAGCCTCATGCTTGATGCAATGTCGACATTCGTCGGAGCATGGGCGTCGTGACAGGGCGTCGGCGTTCGAATGAGCTCTTCCGTTACGATGCTCTATTACGAAGTTGAACTCTTGAAGCTGTTCGATCCACCTCGCAACCTGGCCTTCTGGGTTCTTAAATTGCAGAAGCCACCTCAGAGCGGCATGGTCCGTTCGTATCGTGAACTCGCGTCCCAGCAAATATTTGTTGAAGTGCTGAAGGGTTTTCACCACAGCCAGTAATTCACGACGAGTCACACAATAATTCCTTTCAGGTTTCGAAAGGGTCTTGCTGAAGTACGCAATGACCACCTGCTGGCCGTCCTGATCTTGTGATAACACTCCTCCGATGCCAGTATTGCTAGCGTCCGTATCTACTGTGAATCTCCCTTCCCTTCTGGGATAGCCAAGAATCGGAGCCGAGCACAGACGTTCCTTTAAGCGAACAAACGCATCTTCGCAATCGGAATCCCAACTGAAGATTCTTTTGTCCTCCGTGAGACGGTGTAATGGCTTGGCTATCTCTGAGAAGTTCTTCACAAACCGACGGTAATAGGCACATAGCCCCAAGAACGCTCTTACATCGGTCTTGTTCTTTGGTGTCGGCCATTCTTGAACAGCTCTTATCTTATCTGGATCAGTGCGAACACCTTCGTTCGATATGATGTGTCCCAAAAATGATACTTCCTTCTTGAAGAAGTCACATTTCTTCGGATTGAGCTTTAGGTTTGACTCACGGAATCGTCTGAATACCTTCTCCAGATTTCGCATGTGTTCCACGAAGTTTCGTCCCATGACTATGACGTCATCGAGGTATACCAGACAAGCATCCCCCAAAAGTCCGACCAACACTCGCTCCATGAGACGCTCAAAAGTGGCAGGGGCGTTACATAGCCCAAAAGGCATTACCCGAAACTGCCACAAGCCATTTCCGGTTCCGGTGGTAAAGGCAGTCTTCTCCTTGTCTTCTGGCCGTACTTCGACCTGCCAGTAACCACTCTTCAGGTCGACCGTCGAAAACCACTTCATTCCACCAAGCATATCCAATGTGTCGTCAATCCGGGGCAGAGGGTAGCTGTCCTTTTTGGTAACGTTGTTGAGCATCCTGTAGTCGACGCAGAATCTAGTACTGCCATCCTTCTTTTTCACGAGTACCACAGGTGAACACCAAGGGCTAGTTGACGGCTCGATCACCTTGCTGCGCACCATGTCCTCAATCATTTCTGCAACTTCGTGTTCCTTTGCCAATGGTACTCGTCTTGGTCTTTGCTTGATCGGTGAAGTGTTTCCGGTATCTATTGGGTGAGTGACAAGATTTGTTCTTCCAAGGTCGCTATCTCCTCTGGTAAAGATGTCCTTGTAGTCCATTAACAACTTTGCTGCCTGAGTATATTCTTCAGAGCTCAAATTCCTCCTGGTCGCCTCCAGCAAAGATGTCATGTGATCCGTTGATCCAGATTTGTCCGAGTATTCTAGAACCTTCCTCAAGCTATCCACGGCTTCACATCGGCCGATAACCGTATTCTTCGCGAGATGTATCGGCGTGCTACTAAGATTGATGACCTTTAACTTAGCGTCACGTTTGGTCATGAGCAGTGTCCTTGCCGTGATCCAACTAGGATGATCTCCGTAGTCTTCCACTACGACACATCGATCCATCTGTATCTTTTCGGGAAACCTAACCTTGACCAAGGTTTCCGATCTCGGTGCTAGCTTCACTGTCCTCAAACAGTACACTGCTCCTGAACATGAACCGTCCAAGAAGACTTCTTGATCCTTGAAGCTTAACACTCCTCTGGCTATATCAACTATACAGTGATGTGTCCGTAGAAAGTCCAGTCCGATAATGCAGTCGTCAGTTATATTTGCTACTAAAACAGACTGCGTGTAAATGTCACTTCCGAGTTTCATTCTTGCTTCCGTAACTCCTAGGACGGTCACTGGCTGGCCTGTCGCTGTCTGCAGATTGCATGATGGTCGTCCATTTTCCCACATGATAGTCCGCTTCAGTAGTTCCGGTCGAACGATGGATTTCGATGCTCCCGTGTCAATAGTAAAGCGACAGGGTATGCCATTTATTTCTCCAGTAGTTACGAGGCTGTTCCCGTCACAAGCTTGTGATACCAATACAGTAGGGGCTCGACGAAGTCCAGCCAGTGCCCGCCCCGCGGCGCTGGCGCCTCTTAGTTTAACGGCTCCTGGGTGTCGACTTGGGTAGCGGTCGACACCGATTTCGGTTGCTTCCGAGTACGGCAGTTAATCCTTATATGGCCTCGTTCGCCGCATCCGTAGCAGATAGGCCCAGTACGAGGTTGAATAGCCGCTACAACTTCTCGCACCTTATAACTTTTATAGTCGCTTCGTACTGCTTCCACTTCAAGGGCATGCGCCAAAGCTGCTTCCAATGTTGCGTGATGCCCCAAGCGCACCGTTGCTCTCACCTCGGGATCCCGTATTCCGCTGACGAACGCCTCTAGAATTTTGTCTTCGACCGGTGTGGAACTCGACGCGTAGGCTCGGCGTACGAGGCGCTCGATCTCCGTGGCCCACTGCTGCAGTCCTTCACTTGACTTCTGTGACCGGTCTTTGAGCTGAGCGCGGTACACGTGCTCGAGGTGCTTTTCCCCGTATCGAGCTTCCAAAGCCTTAAATAGCGACTCCAAGGTGCGTCGCTCGGCGGGCAGGTTCTCAAGCACCAGCAGTGCCTCTCCTCGTAGGGCTAGGGTGAGTGCCGCCAACGAGTGCTCGTCCCCCCAGCCATTCCCACTTGCAACTACCTCGAACTGGTGCCTGAACGCCGTCCACGAGGTCGTGCCGTCGAAACTTGGGACCTTAAATTTCGGGGCCCCAGAGCATGAACTGGTTGCTGTCGTGCCCATAACCCTTATTTTTTGTAGCTTGTTGTCCAAATCCACGAGCCTAGTTTCGTGGAAGTTTACCGACGCACTGAGGCTGTTGATTGATGCGTCATGGCTTTTGAGGGCTTGGTCGTGCTCGGATGTACGCACTTTTACCAATTCCAGGTCCTCCTTCACGACGTTCAACTCTCCCTGGAAACCATCCAGCTTTGCGTCGATTGCCTCCATGGTTTTGCGCTGGCTCTTCATGTCTTCGCGCTGGCTCTCCATGGCTTCGCGCTGGCTCTTTATGTCTTCGCGTAGGCTCTTCATGTCATCGCGCAGGCTCTCCATTGCTTCGCGCTGGCTCCGCTGTATGGCTTCTAACAAGGAGGCCATATCAAATGCACTCGGTGTCGCCACTGACGCAGCTGACGTATTCGAAGGTTCAGCGGTGGCCTCCGTGCGGTCACGCCCAGGCGACTCCATCCGCGCGGCGTCCAATGCCGTCTGCCGTCGCGTACGAATCCCGTCTTCACTTTGCGGTACTACAGGCATTCCGCTTCTGTCACCAATTGTTACGTGTCAGGAGTAATGGGTTCGAGAAAATGCCAAAATGTACCACAAAGACTTTATTGAACTCGTAGAAACACAATTACACACTGTACACAGTACACACCACAACACTATGCACGTAGGTACTCGTAAACACACTCGACGAACACTGTAACACTCGTAGAAATCACTTAACTTCTCACTGGTATCGCTCGTAGGTATCGCTGGTATCTTCCTGGTTCCGCTTCCGAAACTAGAATGTCCGCACTTGATCGATCGCCCCTTTTTATACCACTCACGCACCATTCACGCCAATCCAGAACTTTCTCGCTAATTCCGGTCGGACCCGATTCGTATAAAATTCGAGAACGTTCCTTGCAACCGAGTTTCGCCCGTATGACTATTGCCGTAATGGTCGAAGCGTCGTGCGTACGGGCAAACGCGCTATTGTTCTATTGTTGACTCGACATGTTTATGGCCCCTATTGTTTATTGTTTTGCGAGGTGATACGCCAGGGCTGTCACAATATTCTTGATCTTTATAAAATTACAACACATTTTTGTAATGTAAATAAATATAAACTAAACACGTAAGTTTACCGTTCGCATTTTGAATTTCGTACGTAGCCTAAGCTAGCCATACACTCTAATTAGGGAGTACCTGACAGATTTACTTGTACAGTTAAAGAGTACAGGTAAAGTTGAGGGTGTATGTTGTACAACTGTGCAAGTATTTAATTGAAAGATGTGGAGCCAGTTACAGTTTTTAGAAGCGACCATCTCAGTCCTTAAGGGTAGCATTGTATGTATCCGTGATCGAATTAAAACGAGACTTGCTATTTGACTCGTGTCTTAGATGGGTCACGGTTGTCATGGGCGACAAAGGAAAAGTAGTGCTGTCTGCTCGTTAAATAGTGCACTAAGAAGCTCAGTAGCTCTTGTATACCTGCCAGTTTTTCTGTGCAGGCAAACCCTAGCGTGTATGGCAAGCTCTACGTGAATAGATACGCACGAGATTCTCCGCAGCCCGCAACACGCACTATTGCCCACCCCTATATAATATATTAGATACGCTTTGCTACCCTATTATAATTATACGTGTAAACTTCAAATTAACATATTATTCCTACTGTTAGATGGAATATCGTAATAGCCGATAATGTGCAACACTACGGTCATACCGACATGACCCCATCACTAGCTGGACGCGACAGCTAGACTTCCCGCGCGGTTGTCAATGAAAAGTTGTATAAAATAAAGCCATTATTACAAATACAATATTTAGTGTTTAATACGGGTTATTCTCAGAGTACTCCGTTCTTTTGTTCTCAAAAAATTTAAATCTCTAACATTGATTCTCAAAATACTCCGAAAAAATTTTAATAAAATTAAATACCTATTTTTAATTCTCATCCTCCTCCGCAAGGTGTTACGTTTATTCTCAATATCCTCCGACGGTCATTTTCGTCAATTCTCATTCTCCTCCGCGCGTTAAAAATACAGTCAGATGAAAAATAACTACTACTCAGCAATATTAAATTATTTTATTATTTTCTACTAGCGGACCGCCCGCGGTTTCACCCGCGTGGATCCCGTTCTCGTGGGAATATATGCATGTATTATACATAAAAACCTTCCTCTTGAATCACTCTACCTATTACAAAAAACCGCATCAAAATCCGTTGCGTAATTTTAAAGATTTAAGCATACAGACAAACAGACAAACAGACAAACAGACAAACAAACAAACAGACGGACAAAAATAGCGACTTTGTTTTATACTATGTAGTGATGGGCGCTTACCTAAATATACAATCATTCCATTATTAGGTAGTCATTATTGTTGTAAAAAATAATAGCAAACCCTAGTGCGACAGAGACAGAGAACATGGCGTGCTTTAATGTTTCGCTAATGATCTTGGGTCTCCGAGGTCAAACTGACCAATAGGGTTATAGTATTATCTCAGGTACCTGGGACTCTAAGTAAAATGCACTTTTTAATCCCTATTAGCGATGCCTATGTTATGTTCATTATAAGTCGGAAGTCGAAGTGAATTAGTCTCCTTCTTATGTTTACTTAAAAAAACCATGAATATGGATAATTGCTTTTTACAAAAAAAATAACCGACTTCAATCTTGATAAGTAGAGATAACTCAAAAATTACTCGCCAGATGGCGCTCAATTCAACATGTAAGTGTAAAGTTCTCGTCACTACAAATTAATGAAGCCCAAACACTAGATAACTGCAGTAAATCGTTGCGGAGTTCCCTCGACTGTCTTTCGGCTTCATCAGATCGACTCCAGATCTTCATGAAATGGTAGCGCTTTAATGTACTTATGATAACATGAACAAACACACTAGTTGTCCATACAATTTTCGAAAGTTCCCCTCGATTTCTCTGAGATGCCATCATCAGATCCTGGTTTCCTTATCAGGGGACCCCACTGCGCATATCTACTTTACAACAAAAAAAGAATTATCAAAATCGGCCCATAAACGACGAAATAATCGCTGAACGTACATAAAAAAAAGCATACATATATACGGTCGAATTGAGAACCTCCTTCTTTTTTGAAGTCGGTTAAAAATTTCAGTGAAAGTGAAGGTGCTGGAGTTACAAGCTTTAATTTTTTGGACGGAAAACGTAAGTAACTGATTAATATAAATTATTATTAATTAAAACGCTGGCAGATCGGCGGCGGTAACCAGCATTCTGCTTGAATCGAAAAATCGAAAATCGAAAATCGTTTATTTCATCCAGAAAATACAAATTTTACAAAGTTGTGGGATCTCCCCATTTAAGTATAAAAACTTGTGTTTGGGAAGTCCCCTCTTCCCTGAGTAGTGTAGGTATTCATTTTCTGGTATATATAGATAGATATATAGGTAGATAAATGTATATATAAACTAATAAATATTTAATTATGCATAATTATTCTACGAAGTAAATAAATAACTAGCTATGTAGGTATATTTAATAATATAAATAAAACAAATATCCTTACTAATATTATAAATGTGAAAGTGTGTTTGTTTGTTTGTTTGTTTGTTTGTTTGTTTGTTTGTTTGTGACGCTTTCACGTCGCAACAAAGCTATTATATGGTAAGGTTTATGTGTGTGGGGATAGTTAGGAGGGTGGAGAGTGACGTAGGCTACTTTTTACCGCGGAAAAACATCCCATTCCCATGGGAAGATCGATGTTTTGTTAGTTGCTAGATATTTATTTTCGGAGTTGCCAATAGATGGCGTTAACAAAATTCATTTGCAAGTTCTGAATTACGCTATCAAATACTACATGTAATTTACTTAAGTCAAATGTAATAGGCTACTTTAGCTCTGCCTCGAGAACTCCCCGCTCCGGCTGTGTTCAGTGTACCGCCCGCCCGCTGGCACTATCCTGTTGGATGATGTCCGCAAGTTGCTGGACTCGCCGACACCGGTGGTGGGCGCGGGCGACTGGAACTGCAAGCATCCAGGGTGGAATAGCCTAGCTGCCAACAGAAGTGGAAGGCTACTTTTTGATGCCGCTGAACAGCACGGCTACACTGTCGAGTGTGTTGCACACCGTTACCGCGGCTTTGAATAAGAGAGAACGCGTGTGTGCAGTATTCCTCGACATGGAAAAGGCGTTCGACCGTGTTTGGCACGAAGGCTTTCTCTACAAGATTTCGCAGCCGTCGGCGCCCCGGAGTGCCGTTAAGATGATCTCCAGTTTCCTCGAAAATAGAAGCTTCAGAGTAGTGGTTGAAGACGCCGAATCCACCGAGCGTCCGATCGCAGCCGGCGTCCCGCAAGGGAGTTGCCTGTCCCCGGTCTGCTACGCCTGCTACACCGACGACATCCCGGCGGCAGGGGGGGCGTCGCTTGCCCTGTATGCTGATGACGTGGCTTACATCACCACGTCGCTGAATAGAACCCACGCCATTGTCAAGATGCAGCGTGCGCTTGATGCCCTCCCCGAATGGCTCGCCGCGTGGAGACTGTCGGTGAATGTCGGGAAGACGCCGGCCGTGAACATAGGAGGATACCTCAACAGGCGGGACCCTACTCTGGAGCTTCACGGACAAGATATCCAATGGGCCCCACAGCCCAAATACTTGGGCAAAATCGACGGAAGACTCTCGATGAAGCCACAGGTTACGAAAGCCGTCGCGAATTCCAGAAGCGCGATGGCAGAAACCAGTGCTCTCCTCGAGCCTCCCTCTCGGACTGAAGCTCGGGGTCTACAAGACCTACATCAGATCCCGCCTCACGTACGCGGCACCGGCGTGGTACGCCAGCGAACCGCAGCGCAAGAGGATGCGCGCGGTTCAGGCGATTGCGCTCCGCCGGCTGACTGGTGCGCCGAGGTACGTGAGGAACGCCGTCATCCAGAGGGACCTTCGAGTCGAGAGCCTGGACGACTTCATCGAGCGATTGGCACGCAACATGTTCGGGCGTGTCGACGCGTCGCGGTTCCCGCATCTGCAGGACCTGGCGTCGCTCCACACCCGTCCACCGGACCGCTGGGCCTTCTCGCGCGACTTGCTGGTTACGCGGGACGGGCCTAGCACTGACTGATACTGGGGCTTCGTAAGTCGTCGCCCGACGCTGATCGGCTCCTGCTGGGCTTCCCACCAGCGGGATTCACCCGGTAGGGGCTTGATCGCCTGGGCGGTGCGAAGATGAACCCCATCCCGTTTAAGACTCTGTGGCCTGTAAAAAGGCCACCACTCACCGGACTTGACCTATTGGTTAACCACAGATGGACAACCAAGGGCCTTAGGGCCCAACCCAAGGACTGGCCCGTTTTAACGGGCCGCGAGAGACACCCCCAAAGGGGAACTAACTGTCCCGAGGGCTCCACACACCTCAGACAGGGTGGAGTGAAGAGAGCGAGTAGTAGGCTACTTTTTAGCCTAAATTCCTACGGGAGCGGGACCTACGCGGCTGTTACCTACGGGTCCCGAAGCGAAGCGCGGGCGGTTCTCTAGTAGGTATATATTTATTAATAATAAATGCATATTAATAGTCGTATTAGTATATAGAAGTATCGTGATTGAATTATATTTAATTGACAAACGGTTATTGTAAGTATACCTAGTCACGGTAATATTATAAAATCAACTCAAGTGAAATGATTCACAGGTAAACATGTTAACGCATTGGAACGGGTTTGACCTTCAAGTTAAAGCAAAGGTTAGAATGAATGAAATAATTATTTTAGAATCAATTCAGTTTCTTCGTAAGATAAGGTTTTTAACCAGGTCGTAACCTTTCTTTTACATTCTTGATAGGGCGTATTAAAAATTTTTATCTTTCTATTTATTTTATTATATATTATGATAGACTGTGCAAGAAATTGTTTGGACGCTAGGGTTGTTTTAGTTTTCAAATAAGGTATTACTGCATATTGAGAACGTTTTTTTACGGTATTAGAATCAAACTTAGTACTTTTGTGTATTTTAAGAACACACTGCAAAATGTATAATTGTCTCACAGTTAGCACGTTTGCTTCCGCGTATAATTGGTTTGTACCGTGTTTTACTTTTTTACCATGCATGATTTTTAAAATGTAACGTTGTGCGCGTTCGATGCTAATAAATTTTGTTTTGAAAGTCCCACCCCAAATAGGAATACAGTACAGTAATAAAGACTGGATGAGAGTCATGTAAATATATGTTATAAGTTTTTTATCGGCAATATCTCGTAAATGTTTAAAAAGCCAGATTAATTTCTTAGCCCTGCTCGTAACTAAATCTATATGAGGTTGCCAAGAGAGGTTTTTATCAATTATAATACCTAGATACTTAGTTTGGTTTACTTTTTCTATTATTGGGCAATTACAGGGTTGGGTATTGCTATATTCACAAAAATGGGAGGTTAATGTTAAATTTGGATCCGGTTGGCCATGATTACGAATGGAAAAAGCTATATGGTTTGTTTTGGCAATATTTAAAGAAAGTAAATTTAGTTTTAACCATCTGATCACTTTTCTAAATTCTGATTCAGCCAAAGCGTACAATTCAGGCCACGTGTCACCGCCCGTGTGTTGAATGCGCCCTTATTGTTGATTAATTTTTAATGTTTAATTGTTGATTTTTTTAAGCCTTAATTCAGACTGATTCTTTTATACATATTTTTCACTTTTATATTTTGAGGTTGATTTTTGTATATTTTTATTTTTTCTTAGTTTATTTTTAAGGTTTAATTGTTGATTTTTGTTTATTCTTAATTCAGTCTGATTCGATTATAATTATATATATTTCACTTTTATATTCTGAGGTTGATTTTTAATGTTTCATTGTTGATTTTTGTTTAGTCTTAATTCAGACTGATTCTTTTATACATATTTTTCACTTTTATATTTTGAGGTTTATTTTTAATGTTTCGTTGTTGATTTTTGTTTACTCTTAATTCAGACTGATTCAGACATACTCGTACATGTTATATACTAATATAAGACATAATGAATCAAAATGACTGGATTTTATTTAGATTTTCCACTTGCTAAAACTTGCCAAAGACACTTGCTTCTGACTGTACCGTTCGTAAATATTCGGAGTAGTTTGAGAATGGATGTATGGGTTATTTATTTTTCACAAATTAAGGGACGGAGTATTTTGAGAATGAATTTGAATTGCCTCGGAGTCAAGTGCGAGTCGATTCTTAAATCATTTTTTTTCGCGGAGGAAACTGAGAACTATTTTCGGAGTACTTTGAGAATAAGCCTTTAATACTACCAATATTATAAATGCGAAAGTAACTGTCTGTTAGGCTGACACACTTAGGGTGCGGTTCCACTGAGGCGGAGCGGAGCGGAGCTGTGCGCGATTGACCAATAACATGGCTTGAAATGTCCACGCGAGGCACAATGAGATGTGTCTTCAAGCCGAGTGAGCATGGCTTGAAAATCACGTATCATTGTGCCTCGCGTGGATTTCAAGCCATGTGATTGGTGAATCGCGCACAGCTCCGCTCCGCTCCGCCTCAGTGGAACTGCACCCTTAAGGGCGCATTCAAGTAAAAACGCTGGTTACCGGCACCGATCTGCCAGCGCCAGGGTGCCTTTCCACCAGAGCTAAGCTAACGTACGTTGCTAAGGATGCTATTGACACCCACAGGTCAAATTCACTGGCCTTCCTAGAAGCTCCACCGGTTCCCGCAGGACGGGCCAATTTTGATTGGTGGATGTCAAACGCATGCTAGCATTGTATTTAGGCACTTAATTTTTTTATATTTAATGCGCTGAACCGATTTAGATGAAATTTGGTATGCAGGTAGGTAGACCGGTAGAACGAAAATTGAATGGATTTATCTAAAAAATCCCTTAAGATAATTTTAACGGTCTTTGTTTCTTTCCGATTCCCACACGGACGAAAACGCATTATGTAGTACAAAACAGATATTTTGATTGCAACAACGTAACTGCGTTATACCGGAAAAAGGTGGCTTGATTTCCTTGCGTCCTTAGGTTACTTAACTCGTTTCAAAGTTAAAGTTGTTTGAACACAAAAGAAACGCGACCTTTAAAGTTCTATTGGAAGATTACGACTCCCTCCCACTGTGTCCTTTGCGTTTTCAGCCGGTTTATTTCATTTTGAATGAAGTTAGTGATAAGCTCAGACCAATAAACTTTAATTGGTCTGAGCCTGGTGATAAGTATTGTATGTATATCATCACTTACTGTCAATTCGATTACGAGACTGCTATATGCAGGAGTAATACGACAGAACTCTGAATAATAATTTGTCGTAGGTACATATATACCAGTGGTGCCCAAACTTTTTGCTGTGAAGATCGACTTGAGAAAAAGTTAAGGGTTTAAGATCGACAGATTTATTTTTATGTATTTTTTTATTATCTATTATTTTATGTTGTAATAATAAGTAATTATTAATGATTAGATTTATAATCCTACTAATATTATAAATGCGAAAGTTTGTAAGGATGTGTGTGTGTGTGTGTGTTTGTTGCTCTTTCACGCAAAAACTATTGAACGGATTTTCATGAAACTTTGCAGTAATATAGCTTAGACACCGGAATAACATAATTTGTTAAAATTTATAGAGATTTTTGAAGGGACTGGTTTCCCGAAGCGAAGCGAGGGCGGATTTACTAGTATGATTATAATCAAACAGTTTTACATAGTTTCTTACTCTGTACACACATTTGTACATAAAAAATATTATTAGAAAAGAAAATAAATACAGGTCAAGTTAAGTATATTTTTCTTGTGGCGGAAAATTAACGAGATGTAGATGCATGCTCAGTAAGTAGGTAATTTATAAATTTTCGAAAATAAAATCTTGTACTGGCTTAACTTCTAAGATCGACCGTGAAACCTCTCGCGATCGACCGGTCGATCGCGATCGACCGTTTGGGCACCACTGATATATACAGACGAAAGAAATTCAATGGGATTCAATGAAACTGTTACAGTTTTAGAATAGAATATCGTGTAATGTGTTCCTATTTTCGTATAGGTAGCTAATCATAAAATCAAGGCCTACTACTTAATACCTTTGTTTCGACTCTATCACAATTAATGGAACATTTAAATATTTTCTCTGGATTTTTGTTGGAATAATCAATAGAGATAGATAAATAGGACTTTAACAAATTTAATCCATTGATATAATCTTGCTTTCTCTCAAAACATAAATGTAGGACACGCTTCTGAATCAAATTAAAGAGTGTGCACGACGTCTCTATTCGGGTCGCACACTATTTGCTTAAGGTTGACATTTAATATACTTTTGTATTAAACTGAAGGTTAATTACTATAAAACAATTACAAATAATACAAGATACACGAAGATTCGACCTAAGTATTCCTATTTCGTGGAATAATATTAAATGAATAATCAATTATGTATAATATTGTTCTCACACGACTTTCCAGTAGGTACCTATTATAAAAATATCAAGAATTAAATCCTACTTCCTACTAATATTATAAATGCGAAAGTTTGTAAGGATGTGTATGTGAGTGAGTGAGTGAGTGTGTGTGTTTGTTGCTCTTTCACGCAAAAACTACTGAACGGATTTTCATGAAACTTTGCAGTTATATAGCTTAGACATCGGAATAACATAATTTGTTAAAATTTATAGATTTAATATCATACATATTTAAAGACATGTAAGTCATAAAGCCTTTAAAAGCCCTTATCTTAAAGGTCGGCAAGTTACCAGATCGGGCATCTACGAGCAAAGCAGCATTTACGAGCCAAGACGATCGTAGTCAAAATAAATTTTTGTTTCACTTTCAATGTTTGGTTTAGGAATGTAAACCGTTTACTTACTCAAATGAACCATTAAATTTACAACCAAAACCAAGGTTCTGTTAAATCACCTAAACGAACCCAAGGTCACGGAAAGGAAAACTCCGTAGAGTAAATAAATTGATTATTACCTGCATAAAGCATTTTAGGCGAAGACTTTTGAATGCAACGTTGATTATGTAGGACGTAGGACGTATAAAAAATAATAAATTGTTAATCGTTAGAAGAGAGAAGAAGATCAAGAAGCAAACACGAAAATGCAATGCCAATGAACACATACTTAAGTATCGTAGGAATTTGCAAACAAGAGATCACAGTTATTGCGAGTACAGAAATGTATTAGCATGCCCGTGAACTTATTGGCAAGGCTGTATGAATCTGTAATAGAACGCCTTAACCTCTGTACCTCGTGAGCCTTGTGAGGTTCTCCGCCCCATATATCCCTCCAATGGATGAGGTGATGGAGATGGTTCATATAGTTGTGCTGGCGATGGTGGCGGTTCTTCCGGGAGTCGGTGGGCGATGGTGGCGCCGTCAGGGACTCTCGGCGGGCATTGCTCACCACCACCACCGCGGACGGCTGGCCACTCAGCAATCGCTCGGTTTCCGGCTCGTCGCCGGACGACACGCTCTCCGTCAACAAACGTGCCGACCTCGGAGTGGCCCTACTCAAACTGTAGGAGTCCTCCCTCTTCATTTTGGAGCCACAATTAACAAAACCCGTCAACGATAAACAATGAACACATGAGTCAAAGCGAACTATTCCCGACTGTTGATAGCATGCTCGGTTTTGATAGACCGCCGCGTAAACGACCGACGACGCCGGCGCTTCGTCAGACGTGTACCGCGAGCGACGCCGGCCTCCGACTGGCGATATAGCTGCGGGCCGCGGCGAGGCGGCATCGGCAGTCCCCGAGTGCACGTGGGTGACCCACTCCGACGTCAAAACAACATTGATGCTGACGACCGCTGTAGGTACTTCAAAACTTGCAAAAACTTCAGTAATAGCACAAGGCTTTGAATGCGACATTGAAATTCGTAATATTTGTTGAATTATTAGATTTTAGGAACCATGACAAGATTGTCTCAATGCATTTGTTTGCAAATAAAATAGCTTCCAATGAAAAGGGTTTTAAGTGTAATGAACATAACTATTGTGTATATTTGTAAAAATAAATGTGTTGAAATGAGAATGTGAAGTGTTAGAGCCTAGGAGTTATGAGAAAACGTGAGACAAAAGGATTGCTTTTTTAACATGGTTGTATTTGGCAGTTACATAAAAATAAATATATTCAGTATGGAATATAAAAAATATGAAATTGCTGATACTCAAATTATTGAATGTATGATTGATACAATTAAAATGTTGAATGTCTTTATAGGTATATTATATCCTAATTTAATACTTAATCATACTAACTTAAAATAAATACATGTGTAACGTTTTAACAACATTTTATTTTTTAATATGATTATGAAAAAATCCCTTGTTGAGAAATTTCATGTTAAAATTTAGGTTCAATCTCTCGTGTTGGAATATATTTAAATCCATTCTGCTTATTTTAAGTAAATTTTTTTTTGTAATTTATTATATTTGAGACTTTGGTTAGTTAAAATGTATCTTATAAATAATAAATTTAATTATTTACATATTGAAATTAAAGTTTGGCTATGTTTATTTATATCTAAATAATTACAGAAATATTTAACAAGATTTCATTACAGCATTTATTTTTATTTTTAATAATTTAATTTAGAATAAATATGGTATGGTATGGTATTTAGAATGCCTATTTAATTTGAAAAGAGTTAGATATAGATACTTCTACTATTTTATAGTATATTTACTTTATTATATGACACAACAAATTTGATATCCCTGTCATGGACAAGTTCACCATATCATAGTTTTTTTTAGTGTTTTAGTGTTTTTAACTGATAGTATGTATTACATACATACATAAATATTTACATCTAACTAGTACAAAAAGAAAATGTGTATAAGTAATAAAAAACTTGACATAATTTCATGATTAATGATCATCAATAATTGACTTTAAAATAATAAATTCCCTCCACGTGAGGCTGTGAAGGCCACTAGGGCCAACAGCAACTATCCATTGGAAAAAAGCAAAAATCAATCAAATAGCTGATCAACCTGAATGTAACGGTTACAAATTTTACAACACCTTCCACTGAATGTGTCTATAAATAAATTAACAAGAGTGCCAAGATTTACAATTCACAAGTTTCTTTGTCAATAATCAATATCTTACCTTTATTTTAGAATATATTCTAATAACAATGCTAACTGTCAGTACATTTTTTGTTCAAAACTTGCAACTACCAATATTGCTACATAGTATAAAATAAATATTAACTAATCGTTCGTTTCATTACAATTTTCGATCTTACGACGAAGGTAAGCATTACTCACACTTGTAATATTACTTTGATATCCGTCATTATTAGCTCACGCTAAAATATTTACGTGATTAAGAATGTAATATATTTGTATCGTTCAATGAACTCAAACATTAATTCGATGAATAGTTATCTGCGTGAAGGTCAAAGATATAAATAATAATTATTATTTTATACATATAAATAAAACTATCACCTGTAGTAGCGTCTGCTTTTGAAGTCGGAAGGCATGTAGTACACTGCACAATAATCACATCACACCTGTAAGGATTTAATAAATAAAGAACTTCAAGTCATTTAATTTAATATTTAAATAATAGTTACACTGCAATACAAGGACAATTATGTAAAATGAAAATATTTAAAAACTCGTTCGATAACTTATCACATACTTAACAGACACAGACAAAGCTAGCAAAATTTGACATTTCATTTGACGTATTATATTGACATAAATTGACAATGGCATCAAATTCAAGGTCGCGTTCCGGGAGCTGATCATAACACTCGAAACATCTCAATTATCAAACATATTATGTGTCTTAGCTAGGTGTATTAATGTATGAAGCACAAAATTATTCGTTCCGTTAAAGCAGAAATATTCATGAAAATTATTATTTTTTATTTATTTAATTTCTTAGAAAATAAGAAGAGCAGAATGCTGAAATTTAGTATAGCACATACTAACGTTGTGACCTATCATCAGAAAAAAAATTAAGCGGAAAAGCTATTAAGGCACAAGATGTTCTCTTAACCTGCCATGGCCTTTATTATAATTGTAATACAGTCAACATCCTTTAACATCTTTAAATTCCCGCCTTTTGTAGTAATGTTTACGTTGGCATTATGAAGACAATGGCATTAAACCTAATGGGACTCAAAATACCCAATGGAAATACCAAATACAGACATTCAGGGCGCTATCGTTATGAGTGGCTCCCGAACAATGAGTTCAAAAGTAGACTGGGCGAGCCATACGGCTGCCCATACATTGCAATCGTCCCCAGGTTAGAAAGAGAAACAACGATAACGGTCTCTTTTCTGAATGAGAAGGTATAGTCCACCCCCGCTGGCCAAGGGCGGATTGGCGGACTTCAGACACCTTTGAGTTTTGCGAATTCTCCAGCATGCAGTTTTCCTCATGATGTTTATCTTCACCGTTTGTAGCAAGTCACATTTAAATGCTTAAAACGCACATAACTTCGTAAAGTCAGAGGTGCTGACGGGGACTCAAACCCGGACCCTCAGAACTCAAGGCCGAATTCTTAACCGCTAGGCTATTACCGCTGTTCAATAATCATAAAGGAAGTGACTATTTGTACGGGTACTGGACGAATAAATTATATTTATTCGTACATTTATTCAATTAAAAAAAAATTAAGAATGAATTGGATGATTAGCTTGGAACCTATGGAATTATGATTTGATTGGTGTAATGTGTATTGTGATTAGATTGAGATTAGTCTAAGTGTTTGTTTTGTAAATAAAAAAGTTGCAAATATTTACAGCGTATTCTTTGGTATAATAACTATTCAACTAAATAGGTTAGGTTAACGAGGAGCGAAGCGACGAGCGTGTTAGGTTAACAGGAACCATCGCACGAGCCGAGCGAGCGAAGCGAGCGTGCCGCGGCAGCGGCCGGCGAGTGCCAGTCCAGAACCGACTTTAGGGCGTTTATAACCACCTGACCATTTCATGAAATGAACATTATATAAAATAAATATTCGATCAAATGAACATTATGTCAATCAATATTACACAAAATGAATATTCGATCAAATGAAAATTATGTCAAACGATATTATACAAACTGATTATTATCTTAAACGTTCGATTTATTAAAATTATATCAAAAGTTGTTATACGAAACAAGGGTAATTGATATAATTGCTTTTTACAAAAAAAATAACCGACTTCAACCTTGATAAGTAGAGATAACTCAAAAATTACTCGCCAGATGGCGCTCAATTCAACATGTATGTGTAAAGTTCTCGTCACAACAAATTAATCAAGTCCAAACACTAGATAACTGCAGTAAATCGTTGAGGAGTTCCCACGACTGTCTTTCGGCTTCATCAGATCGACTCCAGACCTTCTTGAAATGGTAGCGCTTTAATGTATTTATGATAACATGAACAAACACACTAGTCTTCCATACAATTTTCGAAAGTTGCCCTCGATTTCTCCAAGATGCCATCATCAGATCCTGATGATCCTTTCAAAAGGACCCCACTGCGCATATCTACTTTACAACAAAAAAAGAATTATCAAAATCGGCCCATAAACGACGAAAAAATCGCTGAACAAACATAAAAAAAAAGCATATATACGGTCGAATTGAGAACCTCCTTCTTTTTTGAAGTCGGTTAAAAATAAAATTATTCGTACGACTTCTGTACGAATAATAATAAATTGTTCGTACAGTACCCGTATTAATAGACTCAGCCAATCATAAAATACTTACGGAGTGGTTTTTGATATGTTTTGAGTGTAAAGATCTAATGACGAAACGCGGCCATTGTCAAGATGTTGTCAAGTCATTAGTCAATGTCAAGTTGACAATCTTAATTTCACATGTGTAATGTCAGCTTTTTTTAAAATTAATAATTATTTTATGTTTTTAATAAAGACACGTACAATTTTATGTTACAAAAATAATAAATAGAGCAAACGTTTTATGATTTGCTTGCGAGTTTAAAACATGGCATTACCTCAGAAAAAATATTACAGACAGCGTGCACATTCTAACCCTATAGCGGATCATTGTTTTGATTAGTAAGTTCATTATAACTACACGAATGGAAATGTAATAAGGATGTATGTAGTCTAGTACAACAAAGAAAGAAAATTACTTGAGCTCTTTTAAACGACTTTTCTTTTCTAACCGTAATTTTCCTATTTCTTTGTGTTTGATCCACTGGTTGCGCCTCTTCCTCTATTTGGTGCAGTATTTAATTTCATTTTTTTTATTTCATATTTCCATTCTTAGAAACTTTAAAAGGTGCAATCGAAATCAGTTACATATACAGCCAAAGTTAGAGCTAATATTGTTAGAAAATACAAATAGTATTAAGTACAGTGATAAACACTTCTGCAATATGACAGTGAACATAATGATTTGATATTAAATTTTGGTGACTATAATATGATCATGATAGCAGAGATTTTAGTTGATGGTGTAGTACCAGTAACACTAAACATTGTACTCTTGTCTGTCATCTTCCATTGAAACTATGATATTATCTTAGAATAATTATACTCGTAGTATAGAATGACAATAGTCATGCAAGCATTCGGTCTAAAATGAAGCACTAACCAATACTATGAAATATTGGAAGCTAACCTGTGAAAAGTGATGTTATTACATTTCTTTTGCTTTTTGGAAGTGTTATGACAAAATTTAACAGCACAAATCATCATAATTTTTTTTTCGTGTGACATTTCGGCGGTAATTGAAATTGAATACTACGGAGCGGAACGGTGTTTGGAGCCAAAATGGCTCCAAGGAAGGTGTTACAAAATGGTCGTGCTGACTTGGTTTCTATACTATAATTATTCTAAGGATATTATATACTTGTTTGCATTGTATTTTGCTATAACATATGCCATATTTTCAGCCCTGCACATCCAGATGACTATGACTGGTCTACCCTATATCCTATTGTAGAAAAAAATGAATGTCAAAAGAAAAAAGTTGAATTTTTAGATGTTGGCTGTGGGTATGGAGGACTTTTAGGTAACTTTTGTTCTGATGTACATATTGCTATAGCGATGGTAAAACTATACTTATTTTTTTGTTTTAATGGAGTTTGGGGTCCCCCCAAATCCACTGGTTATCTTTCAAGTGCTAATATCCTTCAAATTGCTCAAGGCTCTACTTGTATTCAATATATACCTATGCTATGTTATAAGATATCTAACTATGACTGAATGTTTTAGTAACATTATCTCCTATGTTTCCTGAAACCCTGATACTTGGATTAGAAATTCGTGTTAAAGTATCAGATTATGTAAATGACAGAATAAAGGCATTAAGGACACAAAATCCTGATAGTTACCAAAATATAGCTGTCTTAAGGACAAATGCTATGAAATATTTACCCAACTTCTTCCACAAAGGACAGGTATGTACAAATATGTGATACAATCAAAGTATGAAAGGTTACTGACACTGACACATCATGTAGAAGAATATATAGATCATTCCAGATTATGTGCATCTGAACTCTGAACTGAACATTTTCATTCATTTAAATTCATTAAATTCATTTAAAGTTCATTAATTTAAAGTGAAACTTTGTAGATCAACATAACTACTCAAGGGAAATTTTGTCAGGATAAAAGGAAAAAGTCATGACCTTTTTTTTAAAACAGAGTTTGCATAATACTTTTTTCTCAGATGGAAAATTACGTGCTGAATATAATGTTTTCTTCATTTCAATTTCAACCATACCAATTCACACCAATAATGTCATGTTTACAGTATGGAGTTTGTGTTGAGATTAAAATTTTAGTCACAGATAAGTTTGGGCTGTTATGGAGTTGGAAACTGAAACAATAAAGTAAAATATACCAGCTTTAAATCAGCTTTAAAAAGTATAACAGAATTATTTCATTTTGTATTTCAGCTTAAAAAAATGTTCTTTTTATATCCAGATCCCCATTTCAAAAAGGGTAAACATAAATGGAGAATAATTAACAAATGGCTGTTATCAGAGTATGCCTACGTATTGGCTGACCAAGTATGTATAAGGCATAATCATGTAATATTTATCAGTAAAGGGACAAAATTTATTTATGTAATATACTTTTATATCTTATATAAATACTATATATTTTTCTCACCACTGTTCGCTTTTATTCTAAACGAAATGTGTGATGGTCATAATATAAGACCTAAGTTTTTAAACCTTAATTAAGTATAAGTACAAAAAAATATAAAGTAACCATGCATAAATTAAATAAATAATTTTTAGGCAATTGTTTACACTGTTACTGATGTGAAGGATTTACATGAATGGATGGTAACACATTTTGAAGCACATCCTTTGTTTACAAGAATAATAGATGAAGACTTGGTGAGTTGTCTAAGTTTAGTGAAATGTTTGATGTCTCGTGCAAGATTAAATTAATTATACATCTTTTTTTACTTCTAGAAAAATGACATTGTTGTGGACAAATTATTTGAAAGCACAGAAGAGGGACAAAAGGTGACTAGAAATGAAGGAGATAAATATCTAGCTGTATTTAGGAGGATTGGTGTTATTTGAGTACTTTGTGAAATAAATATTTTCATAAATATTCCATTTAATCTACATTGCATATTTTTTTTCTTTTAATTTCTCAATATCAAGATTGGGTTAAGTATTTTTAAATGGTTTATTATTATTAAAGTTGTTACGTATATCACCCAAAAAAAATAATTGTACTTGGTTTGAATAAATAGGATGGATGAAAATGAAATAATTTCATTCGAACTCTGTTTTTACAAACACTTTTCGAAAGTCAATCTACGCCATCGCTTCCACAAATCCCTACGATCAGTGGCCTTGATAGAAGAAGCGGCAAGAAACTCCCAAGGAGTTTTTTTCCGATTCACAGTTACAGTGAACATTTATAACTACATAATTAATGGCTACCTATATTTCAAACTCATGCCCAGGCTATTTCATCTTGCAAATATTCATCCAGTTTATAATAACCCGGCTACTACTTGAGACGTTATGTATTTCTGTTAGGCACAAAATTCAGAATGAAAATAGTTGAACACCCAGGATCACACAAAGGCTACTTTTTTTTCAAAATCCGATTTTTTTTGGGGATGAATTTGAAAAAAAATCCCCCGGGCGGATGCCCAGTTACAGTATAAAACAATGCTTTAGTTTCACTTTTTAATTACAAGTACTATAGATAGCCCAATGCTATAATAAAAAAACTGTGATACACTCAACGGCTTAATCCTACATTGTCTCTTTGGCTCACTCTCATTTATTATGTATTTTATCATGCCATTTCAAATCATAATTAGGAATTATTTTCGCGATATAATTCTTAGCTCATTTAAAATAATAATCTCACTCTCATTTATTATGTATTTTATCATGCCATTTCAAATCATAATTAGGAATTATTTTCGCGATATAATTCTTAGCTCATTTAAAATAATAATTATCTTGAGAAAACATCAACAAATGCTAACAAATAAAAAAATGTACTGTTTGAATGTTTGAATTGTTTTTTTGGCTAAAACTTAGATGACTATGTCAGATCTCACAAAACAAATCAATTAGTACATATCTCATACTCTATTTAATTTCTATTTAAAAATCTACACACTCATAGCCTCACACTAGGATTCTCTGTGTCGTGGGTGCCATGGCCAACACACAAGACAAAGACACATGCCCAAATCGAGAATAAACTCATCATTCAAATTTCCGCCTCGCTAGGAACCGAACCCAAGACTCACGAAACAGCGATCGGGCGTGATAACCATTGCGCCATAGGGGTCGTCGATACTCGGTCAAACTCTCAAAACAAATTAATAGTATCAATAGGTACATAAATAAAATAAGAAAAAAATCATTCGGTAGGTGCATCGCAAAGTAAAAATAATTAAGTACTTCTTATTTAGTTACATATGGCAATGAATTTTATGGCAAAACTTTTGCTACAATAAGTTCTGAATAAAAACTTGAAGCTACATCCATAGGCTCCTCAGCCAATTACTTCTTAAGTCAATTTCTTAGTATCTATTTGTAGTGGCCGAAGCCCTGAAGATATAAACGAGGAGGTATTTAAAAAACTATTGGTAAGTACACATAGTTTACTAGTAACAAAAATCTTCATTCTCATACATTTTTAAGCTAAAGTATTTGATAAATATACTAAATTAGAAACTGTATAGGTACATACACACTTTAATAATTTTTCAGCTGAGTAATTGTTTTATTTTTACATAAAGCCGATACTATTAATGTTCAAAAATATAAAAGTAGGTACCCATCGAAAATCTGACTTCAAAAAAAAAATAAGTCATTCTGAGGAGTACCACCTCTTAAGATTAATAGCTGAGTTACTAGCCTACTTCCCATTTCCATTTTCTGCTTCGTGAGCCTAAACATAATTAAGTATATTATAGCAACAGATATTTTGTATTGTGTAGGGTTTATTTGATTTCATAGGCGAAGAAAAAATGTTATTTCCTGATAAAGATCACTGTTATTTCCTATATTATACAAGTCAATGATTCACATTCACATAACGTTAATAGTCTTATTTAGTAAGTTTCTTCTCTAAGAGAGTTACCCACCTACTTAAGGGCCGCGACATGTTTAAATGCTTACGCATATGTGATAGTGCTCCTAACAACCAGTCTTTTCTCTTTAACCATTTTTTATTTGACACTAAAGTAAATAATAATGCAGCCCAGATTTCCGACTGGCAGGGGTTTACATGCAGGCCTACTTTTGCAAATTTCAAAGCTTTGCTCTCATCTCCAGCAATACACTCAGCTATACTAGCTATAGCAAACATTTTTCCTATTTCACAAGCTTTTTGCTCATCATATGTTGATGCATAAATCGCTCTTTGGGCACAACAGCTTGCAATTGATGCCATTCCTTGTGTTGCTCGGAGACAATATTGTGACATACACAGCCACAATGGGCCATTACCAGGGTGGCTATGTAAAGTATCAGATATTGTTTGTATAGCCAGTACAATGTCTTCTTTACACACAACATAAGACTTCAAAAAACCAATATCAAATGCAAAGTTAGTATCTTTTTCGTATTTTCGCAATTCGTTCAAGGCAGACATTGTAAGACTTTTGTCTGAATCAATTACACCCAACGAACACAAAGAGAATAGACTATATGGCGTTGGTTTTTTCTGCGAAGCTTGAATGCTGTGAAAAAGTAAGGTTTTCGCATCATCTTTTCCTTTGAACATGTACACTATTCCTGCCATTGCCACAAGAAGATCTGCTTTATCTGCATCATCATTGCATAGCCACTGTAAAGCCATATCATAAACGGTGTATGCATCTTCGTATTGACCAGTCTTGTATAAAGCAAGAGCCAATCCACATGAAGAGTTCAAACTGGCTTCACCAATAGCCTTATAGTATTTTATTGAGTCTTCATATTTTTCCAACCTGAGCAAGACTCTGGCCATATTTAAAAGTACAATGTTCTTTTTGTCATCTTCTACATGTAGATAAGCTGTCTCATAAGACTTTAAAGCGCTGTTCAGTAATCCTTTTCTCTCCTGCAGATTACCGAGCATATTCAAAGCACAGGCATCAAGTGGCTCATAAGTTAAATACCATTGAAGTAAGTCAATGCCGTATGAAATTGCATACAGTCCCTCAATAACATACTTGCTCTCTGGGTCATTTTTCCAATTCAGATTTTTAAGAGTACGGCACACCCAGTCCACATAGCAAAGAGCACTGACATGGTGATATCCAAGGCGACAAGCATGTCTAAAGAGGTCCATGGCTTCTTCTTTGCGAATAACCTCAGCTATCAGGCCTTGGCCAATCCAGCTATGAGGATATGATGGTGAAGCTGATTGTCCACGCCAAAAACAATAGTTTGCTAATTTGTACAGTTTCAACTGCAGATACAGTGTACCTAAGTTGCACCATATATTTGCTATGGAACATTTATGTGTAACTTTTAATGCTTTAATAAAGCAGTGTTGAGCAATGTCGTATCTTTTTAAAAATACGCATATTTTGCCTAGTAAATTCCAGTTACGCCAGCTGTTGGGCCTGTCTTTGATGCAAGCAATAGTTAAATTGAAGGCTACATGAAGGTTAGACTTTTCTTTTGTAGCTACGTAATATTCATAATATGAATAAGCCAAATTATATGAAGAAGACAGCTGCCTGCTTTTTGATACATATGAGAAACAAGCAATAGCTTGCGGGTATATATCAATTTTCTCCTTCTTTAGTGAGGTATTATCAGAATCATTAAAGGACTTTTTAATAAATACATGGCTGTACTGATCTGGAAGTTTTGTAACTAGCATTAAAGCATCAGCAAGTAAATTCCATAGACACAAAAATTTTCTTCCCTTCAACAAAGCTTTAGTTAAATAATCTATTGCTGCTTGGGCATTATCTCTTGCACTTCCAAACAGTTTGGCAGAAAACTTTTTTCTTGCTATCTTTATTAGACTTTCCACTATACCTTTTAAAGCTAAAAGGTAATATGGATCAATTTCAAATACTTTTTTAAAAGTTGCAATAGCCTCTTCATATTGAGTCAACTGAGCATGTATGCATCCAATATTTGTGAGACAATGACATGAATGAATTTTGTTTGGATTTAAGGTCATTACTTTATTATAAGCTCTCATTGCAGACATGTAAGAGCCTCTACCATAATAAGCATCAGCAAGGCATTCTAGTGCAATGAGATCATTCTGTGATACTTTCACAACATCACGAAAGTGGATAATAGCATTTTCCCACTCCATTTTCTTAAGGTAGTTCAACCCTAATCGTAAATTTAACCATGTTTGCTTTGTTTGTACAACATCTTTTGATTTTAAAAGCAATTCAAAGGCATCATCTTCCAGGCCTAATTCCACATAAACTTCATTCAAATTTTTAACATAATTTTCATCAAAATTACAGAGACTGTAAGCTTTTTCATAACATTTTTTTGCTTTTTGTAAATCATTTTTATACTGGCCATAGAAAAGCCCTAAAAAGTAGAAAGTATCAGCATGGTCAGAATTAACCTTGGCCGATTTTAATAAATTTACTAAACAGTCCTCATATTGATTAAGATACCAATATGCTTTGCCTAGATAGAAATATTTCAAAGTATCCTCCTTGCTATTCTGCAAAACATTAATTGCTTCCTCATATTTTTCTTGTTTTATTAGAGCAAGAGCTTGAATCTGTGTATATTGATCACCATCAAGAGTGTCTAGTACATGTTGAGCAGATTCATTGGCTTCTACATAACATTTAGCGAGTAAAGCTAATTCATCTGTATTGAGGAGATCAGTTGAAACTTCTTTAGCAATACTAATTGCTTCTGACCATTTCTGTTGTTCAGCATAAGATTGAAATAAGAATTTTTGCAAGGTAATTTTTAAACTTGCATCTTTGACTTTTGACAAAAAATTCATAGCAAGCTTCTGGGTCACAGACCACTTTTTCAACATAATAGTACATTTAATTATGAAGACAATTTCAATTTTATCTGTCCCTTGGAAGTTAATGAAAGGTACACATTGCTTGTAAGCTTCTACAAATAAACCTTTGTCAAAGGCAATCATGCTTTTTAGAAGACCTACATATTTTGTGGACTCTATTCCTTCTGATATAATATTAATATACTTGTCCATATCAAGCTCATTGAAAGATGTATTATTATTGATGAAATATTCACATATGTATTGACATAGCCATTGTTTAACAGCAATACTTTTAGAAAAGAAATCCAACTCTGTTATTTCTTTAACAGCAGATATGAAGTTAACTTTTTGTAAGATAACTTTACAAATTAAAATCAATATAGTGTCACTGGGATTGGCAGCATTTAAATTGTGTAGAATATTTAGAACTACAGATATTTCATCAAATTTACAAGGTACATCAGATTTTAAAAGTTCAATAAATTTATTTTCTGCCACATCTTTTATCTTTTTTGGCTGCTGTTCATTTATGAATTTGATGATTACACTCATTGATTCACTGCTTTTCAATAAGCATCCTAAGTCTCCAAGCTTTGTGAGGATTTCTATGACTTTTTCTTCTTCCAGTTGTAACTTAAGCATTTCTTCATAAATTGGAAATAGTTTGGCCTTTATAGATACATCTTCCTTTTGTTCATAATAATTAGCAAGACCTTGCCAAGCCAATAGCTGCGAAGGTTTACATGTTATTGCTTTCTGGTAAGCAAAAGCGGCTTGATCAGAGTCTTGAAATGATTTACCAAGTAGAACCAAAGCTAAGTAATTTTGTTTATCCTTCCGAAGAATGTTTTTGCAGCATTCTTGAGCTTCTTTGAAGTTCTTATCATCAATTAACTTTCTTGCTTCTTTTAATAATGCTTTGATGTCCGACATCTGGAAGGATAACAAAACATATGTCACAAATTACATAGGTTTGGTTAATTAGTATAATTAATGTTTAAACATAACTTGAGTTCTCCCTCGCATTATAAACATACATGTTGCAATAAAACTATGAATGTTATGAGTACAATATGTTTAGTTATCATACAAGAAAGTAGCCAGTTAGATAACAGTTTTATATGTTAACTAGAGAACCGCCCTCGCGTCGCTTCGGGACCCGTAGTAAACAGCCGCATAGGTCCTGCTCCCGTAAGAATCTCGGGATAAAAAGTAGCCTACATGTTATACTGGAATATAAGCTACTACGCTCAATCAACATCGCGACGCGATGTGGCGAAGCGCTTAGTTATTTTTAAGCAAATTTACCCAAATTTTTAAACTCGCTATATCTTTTGAATGGAGTGTCCGACTAAAATAATTTAAACAGCAATGTAAAGGTATTGAACTACTGATAAATAAAAAGTAAGTTATTTAGATAAGTATAAATACCATGGTATGAATATCGACATCTTATTTTCGTTGCCGATTTAAATAGTTTGTTAAACTATAAAAGTCTTTAATTAATATATTGGCGCAACTATAATACTTAGATATACCCTACCGCGGACTTTTCTGTAGATAATAATGTGGTCTACAAAATCGTAGTACATTATTTTGCTCCATCATCAATAGTCATTGCAGCGCACGCGATTTAAGGTATTTCAATAGTGATTTTTATCGACGGTGGTTTATGTTATTGAAGTTTTCGCAAGGATCCCTAATTTTTTTCAAAATAAAATATAGCCTATGTTACTTCGGAAAGATGTACATTCATAATGGTGAAAGAATTTTTGAAATCGGTCCAGTAGTTATTGAGCCTATTGAATACATACAAACAAACAAACAAACAAAAAATATTACCTCTTTATAATATTAGTTTAGATAGACAGCAAACAGGCAGACGAGCCACCTGTTGTTACTAAATAAATGATCTCATTGGCTCATGGACAATAGAAACAGCTCATGGACAATAGAAACACCAAGGCTTCACCAATTGCCGTTTGGCCAGGTTGCCGGTCAAAAAAGAAAGTCGAAACTGGCTCTCTAATCCACCAGCTGGTATACGACAAACTTAACGGAAGCGAAAGGATGGTAGCTTGCTAACCAACTGGTTTGCTAACCAACTGATTTGCAACCTTACCAATAAGCTGTGGCTGGCTCCTTTTTGCCAAATACAACAAATTAGTGTGCCGGCTTGGGAACAGGGCAGTAGGTTAGACCGGCCAAATATGGCTATATTGGCCGTGTCGTAGTTTTATTACAATCATACTTAAAGAAACATGTACAGTAGATACGAACCTTTTAATCCAGATTAAAATTTGCTCTAAAATACTTAAGACATATTCACTGAGAACACGGCAGACGCAGATTTGAGCTTATTTCTCATTTGCTGAAATTGAAATACACATTTGTAATTTGTTTTGACTGACATTCACAGACAGACGAGCACAGACGAGGTAGAGGAACAGCACAGAACACTATACTCCTGTCGGAGAGGAACAGACGGCAATCACAGACGAGGTAGAGGAACAGACGGCAATGTCCCATACAGTAATTTTCACCTCGGTCTATAACTATATCATCTTTCTCTTTCACACCTCAACTATTGAATATGACAGTTCGGTTACAAGTATAGTCTGTGCAAAATAATGACGTCATAATTTTACTACGTCATGATTATGTAATATTTCTGACGTCATAGTTTAATGACGCAGGTAGGTATAATATGCCCGAGATACACGAGGCTAGTTTTTCAAGCTAGGATAGCAAGCTAGTACTTCTGGCTTCTAGCTTCATAAAATATAACTGAAGCTAGTTTTGTCTACACGAAGCTTGCTATCCTAGTTTGAAAAACTAGCCTCGTGTATCTCGGGCATTAGTGATAATTAATGTTCTAGGCTCAGGTTCTAGGTATATTATATATTATTGGGAAACTTTAAAGAAAACACTTTATTACTTCATTTCGTTTTATTTTTTAACTTTGTTTTATATTTAACCAACGCTTTTTCTTGCATAGGTGGCAAAGTCCTATTTTCCAGTCTTATAACATCAGTGCCCTTCAAAATTTTATTAATAGTATTGCACCAGTTAAAAACCACTAATCTCAAAGATATACCAAGGAAGCATTCTAAAACAATATCACGGTGTATTTGGCAATCCAGAAAGTCAAATGAATACTTGGCTTTTAATGTATGTTTTATTTCTTTAATAACATTTTTTTTATGAGCTTGAGTTTCCAAGTATTCATTTGCTTCCTGGATTATGTTTCCGAAACATCTCACAGCATGTTCGGATGGGTAGGTCAGCTTCCTATCTTTTATGTTTTTGTACTCTCGTATACTTATCCAATTATTTATTTTTAAATTTTCATGTGTGGTTAAATTTCTTTTACATTGAGTACATTTATTATTGTTCAAAACCTTTCTGACCACCCACCCTGTTGTATATGCACGTGAGTGTATATTAAGTCTTTCCCGGATAACTGTTGTAGGAATGCTTTCCAAAATCCCACTCTGCAACTTAGAGGATTCAGATGAGTCAACATTTGCGGGAATGTTTATATTTTCTTCAAATAGAGTTTTTAAATTTAGTAACTGCTCACCTGAATCCTCTTCACAATTATAACTTTCAGAGTGGAAGTTTATAAATCTTGTGATTAAAAGTGATTTGAAAGTGCTTTTAAAGCTGTGGCAATTGGGGTTGTTGTTTCTAAAATTGTAGGCCCTCACCTGACCGAAAAAGTTTTCGATGGGGTCAGATTAAAATATCGGGGCCTCATTATGTTTATGCCTTTGCCTTTAAAAAATTGCCACAGCCTTTGGTAACTTTTTATTGTAACCATCCAATTTCTTAATGAGGGCACATATTTTTTTTGCCACCTTTATCAACAAACTTAATATTAATAAGTTTTTTCAAAGCTTCCTTCCAGAATTCGTGATGTTCAGACGAAGAAGTCACTGCTGTTCTCAATCTTTTTCCTTTGTTTTGTAACTTTGAGCCATTGACTGCGTCAAATATATCATCGAAAAACGCGACTATCTCCGCGGTGTTTTTTAAAGTAGGACTCACCATTGTCCCATCAGTATAACGGGCTGCAATCAAAAAGCAAAAATATGTAAGTATCATGTAACTTTATACTACTAAATTTGAATATTAAAGGAGGAGGTCGAATCTAAATTTATAGTAAGAGCCCCTTTCACCTAAAAGGCCATAAATCTGACACAATTTTAATTATTATAAAGTACACCTCAAGGCAAATAAGAACACAAAATTATTTTAATTTAAAATTGAAATTGGTGGAAAATTGGATTAATATTAAGGGCCACTTTCCGTTCATACTTTGAAAACATTTCCAACTATTTTATTTTACAGTTAACCCTTATCAGCCCACCTCCTTTTAAATGATGTAAATACTTACAAAATTGAGCAGTGTAAAATAAGGTAGCAGCTACAGTTGTAAGTAGGTACGTATTGTTTTAAAAGTTAGCCGTAATTAGTACTAAGTGCAACCTGTACTGTGAGTGGAGAAAGAGAAAAAAAAAGACTCCTTGGAAGTTTCTTGCCGCTTCTTCTTCCAAGTCCACCCACCGTAGGGATTTGTTGAAGCGATGGCGTAACTTGACTTTCGAAATGCGTTTGTAAAAACCTACTTCGAAGAAATAAATATTTGAAATTTTTTTTTGAATTAATAATTGGGAATTTAATTGTTTTTATGATCGAACAATCACCAATAGTCATCGAACAAACGATAATTAATCAAAATTAATTAATCTAAGAGCTCTTGTACATGGCACGTTTTTTTCACCGTACGGCGTGTTTGCCGTGCCGAAAAAAAAACGTGCTAGCGTGTACATGGCACGGCAAAGCTAACGGGCAAGACAACGGCCAGGTGCCGCTCACTTGGGATCATTTTTATTAACTAGATAGAAGTCAGTTAAAAACAGTGTAGCCAGCCGGTCACTAAACCGTGAAAATGTCCGGCGTCGTCGACACACTCACGAAGACTGCCATACAACACTGATAAAAATCACGCCGTGCGTAGACGCGGCGCGCCGAGAGGGACGCACGGTGCATACGGCGGCCGCGCCGTGCCGTAATGCAGCCGCGACCGTCTACAAGCTCTCATAGTAATCCATACAACACTGACAACCGTGCCTACACACGGCGAATTTACCGTAGATTTTTACGCCAAAAAAACGTGTGTCTACAAGAGGCCTAAGTGATAAAAATAAAGATATCTAGTAAGGGGGGCCAACTTAAGAGTGATCATTTGTTTAATTAATTATAAATAAATAAAAGACGAACAAACAATTTTTACATTCGAACATTAACGAACAAACGACGAACAAATAATTAAAAATATCAAAAATCCGAAAATCAAAAAAAGTGGGGCCAAATTCAGTGAGCCAAATCATAATCATTGATCTCTATGGACTATGGATTAAACACTAAAGCCATAATACTCTATGACTAAAGCAAAAATAGCGAGTATTACCCTACAATGAAGACAAAAAAAACAAGGCAACAATATCAAGCATGTGTGCGTGCAGGCGATGTTTTACACGTTCGTCTATTGTCTATATTGCGTGATCAATGATACCAGTTACTAAAATTCTCCCATAAATCACACATTAAACTTAATTTATTGAGTGGTTATTTTCATGTAAAAATAAAAACCCTACTAAATTTAATTACAGTTGTTTATGTTAATGTTGTAATAAACCAGCTAAGTTAATTAAATTAATATTTTTTTACGCAGTTTGTAGTTGGAAATTTGAAATGAAAGATCACAGATATTAGGAATGA
The DNA here is from genome assembly GCA_905404135.1 of Hesperia comma. Taxonomy (NCBI): domain Eukaryota; kingdom Metazoa; phylum Arthropoda; class Insecta; order Lepidoptera; family Hesperiidae; genus Hesperia; species Hesperia comma. The sequence goes on from FR990018.1 coordinate 8,139,597, forward strand.
GATCTAACTACTTTTATTTTGGCTCTACTTTCTATTACTGACCACCTCAGATTGAGTTGAAAATTTTAGAAGAGGAGGGGGGTAACTCTCCAACCCTCCCCCCACCATTTTTGGGCGGAGGAAATGCATACCTTTTTTAGAAAAAACAATGAAATTTTCTAAAATTGTAAAGTTACCGACTCAGATTAAGGTGAAAATTTGAGGGGAGGACACACTCTACACTCTCATTCGTCCCCCCCCAAATTAAATATTGCTCTCATAAAGTACTTACTTTTTTAAATTATTTTTCTAAATCTCTAAAAATTTTAAGGTTATGTGGTCTCATTGGTTAATGTGTAAGCGCTCGAAGTCTTAAGTGTATGTATATGTTTGTGTGTGGCCGTGATGCGCGCGCGCGTGTGTGTGTGTGTGTGTGTGTGTGTGTGTGTGTGTGTGTGTGTGTGTTTTAAACTACATTATATAAAATAAATAACTTAAGTAGATCTAATTTGAATTTTGGGCATAATTTTGCGGAAGATGCAGCCAAACAGGCAAACAGGACTAATAATAGCGAAAAAGTAGATTCGAACTAACCTTATTGTATTGGTAGCACTGTCAAATTAAGCCAAGAGTCAATAATCCATCCGCAAATCGCGTGTTTAAAAAACACCTTAAAGAATAAAACAAGTCAACGCACTATGGATTAGTAGGTATAGGTTAGGTTGGATTGTATAATAACCAAGCGGAAAAAGGGACGCCCGAAGGGGGTCCCTTTGACATTTATTTACAACACAACACCTTGAAAGGTAGCAATTATCTAGATAACATAAAAGAACCTTGTACAGTATTTTAGTTCCGTCATAACCTTAAAAATTTTGAAACTTAAAAGAATAATTTAAAAAAAAGTATGCACTTCCTTACAGCCATATTTGGGGGGAAAGTTGGGGGAGTCACCAACCTCTCCTCCAAAAAATTTTTAGCTTAATTTCAGGTGGTAACTAAAGTAAAGTAGAGCCAATTATTTACGTTACCTAGCTAATTCAAAAAAAAAAAATTACTTGGAAAGTTAATTACATGCATATCAATAAAAAAACCTTAATAAATAAATTTTTCACATTACTCTTGGCACCTTTAAAAGTGGTTTATTCGACCCAATGCAAAAATAATCATTAAAATGAGCTTATAAACAAACGAATATTAATTTTATATTATTGTAAATAAACACAAACGTATTGGTAAACTCCACCTTTTTCTAATCGATTTACAAAAGTACATGAACTAAATAATATACACGTAACCATAAACCAATTTATATACCCACAAAAATGATGTTAAGTCGGGAGCATAAAAATAGAAACTGGCAACACTGACAAAAAAATGACGTATTTTGGTTATAATAAAAATATAAATTGAAATTTAATTAAAAATATGTTTATTGGTTACTCGCTTATGATATGTGATGTTTTTTGAGTTTTTTACCCTTCCTCTATAATTCCGGCACAGTTAATAGCACATTTCGTCATGTTATCCCTCTTATTTGTTTATTTAAATTGCGCGCGTAATACGTAGTGACACGAAAGCGGCGCGATCGGTACTAATTGGCGGGAAAGTAGGTACTTGGGCGCCAATAGTTGGCGCCGCTTTTTTGACACGTCTTCGCGGATTCGATTACCTATCCATCTAAACACTTATACATCAATGGTTTGACCATTGATGTATAAGTATCTAGATGGATAATCGAATCCGCGAAGACCTGTCAAAAAAGCTGCGCCAACTATTGGCGCAGAAGTACTTTCCCGCCAATTAGTGCCGATCGCGCCGCTTTCGTGTCACTACGTATTACGCGCGCAATTTAAATAAACAAATAAGAGGGATAACATGACGAAATGTGCTATTAAACTGTGCCGGAATTATAAAGGAAGGGTAAAAAGCTCAAAAAACATCACATATCATAGGCAAGTAACCAATAAACATATTTTTAATTAAATTTAAATTTTGATTTTTATTGTAACCAAATTACGTCATTTTTTTGTCAGTGTTGCTAGTTTCTATTTTTATGCTCCCGACTTAACATCATTTTTGTGGGTATATAAATTGGTTTATGGTTACGTGTATATTATTTAGTTCATGTACTTTTATAAATCGATTAAAGAAAGGTGGTGTTTACCAATACGTTTGTGTTTATTTATAATAATATAACATTAATATTCGTATGTTTATGAGCCCATTTTAATGATTATTTTTGCATTGGGTCGAATAAACCACTTTTAAAGGTACAAGAGTAATGTGAAAAGGAGACGATCCAAAATTGTATGTAGTCTGGGCCTGGTTTTGTACCAGTGATAAAATAAGATAAAAAAGAAAAATAAACCATTTTTGACTAATCAAATCCACGAACTCATCTATATTTCAGTGCAAAAATTATTTATTAACTCCACGTGACGCAATTATTCTACATAATGGCGGGCAGCAGACCAGAGGATTCATAATTTTTGACGTATGACGTTAGCTGTCAATATGCCTTCTCTATGCTTGAACAATGGCTCGAACTCAGAGTGAAGGACGCCATCTTGCAAGTGTTGCAAGTAGTACCTACCGAATAACTCGAAATTAATTTTATTTTAGCAAGTCATTTATTGCGATTTGTGAATTTATTATATTTTTAATGAACTTTCTGTATTTTTTGGTTTTTCATGGTTTAGTGTACAAGATCAGGCCCAAAATGGACCATCTCCTTTATTTATTGAAGTTTTTTTTAATGATATGCATGTAATTAACTTTCCAAGTAATTTTTTTATTAAATTAGATAGGTAACGTAAATAATTGGCTCTTCTTTAATTAAGTTACCACCTCAAATTAAGCTAAAAATTTGAGGGGGGGAGGGGGCTGATGCTCACATCTTCCCCCCACCATTTTTAAATCTAGGAAATGCATACTTTTTTTATTATAAAAAAATCAAATTTCCAAAAATTATAAAGTGACTACCTCAAATTAAGCTGAAATTTTTTGGAGGAGAGGTTGGTGACTCCCCCAACTTTCCCCCCAAATTACTTTTTCGCTATTGTTAGTCCTGTTTGCCTGTTTGGCTGCATCTTCCGCAGCGCCGGAGATGTCACGATTCAAAATTAGGCCCAAAAATCAAATTAGATCTACTTAAGTTATTTATTTTTTATAATGTAGTTTAAAACACACACACACACACACACACACACACGTCCACACACACATATACATACACTTAAGACTTCGAGCGCTTACACATTAACCAATGAGACCACATAACCTTAAAATTTTTAGAGATTTAGAAAAATAATTTTAAAAAAGTAAGTACTTTATGAGAGCAATATTTAGTTTGGGGGGACGAATGAGAGTGTAGAACCCGTCCTCCCTTCAAATTTTCACCTTAATCTGAGACGGTAACTTTACAATTTTAGAAAAGGAGATGGTCCATTTTGGGCCTGATCTTGTACACTAAACCATGAAAAACCAAAAAATACAGAAAGTTCATTAAAAATATAATAAATTCACAAATCGCAATAAATGACTTGCTAAAATAAAATTAATTTCGAGTTATTCGGTAGGTACTACTTGCAACACTTGCAAGATGGCGTCCTTCACTCTGAGTTCGAGCCATTGTTCAAGCATAGAGAAGGCATATTGACAGCTAACGTCATACGTCAAAAATTATGAATCCTCTGGTCTGCTGCCCGCCATTATGTAGAATAATTGCGTCACGTGGAGTTAATAAATAATTTTTGCACTGAAATATAGATGAGTTCGTGGATTTGATTAGTCAAAAATGGTTTATTTTTCTTTTTTATTTTATTTTATCACTGGTACAAAACCAGGCCCAGACTCCATACAATTTTGGACCGTCTCCTTTCCAACTACAAACTGCGTAAAAAATATTAATTTAATTAACTTAGCTGGTTTATTACAACATTAACATAAACAACTGTAATTAAATTAAGTAGGGTTTTTTATTTATTCATGAAAATAACCACTCCATAAATTAAGTTTAATGTGTGATTTATGGGAAAATTTTAGTAACTGGTATCATTGATCACGCAACATAGACACTAGACGAACGTGAAAAACATCGCCTGCACGCACACATGCTTGATATTGTTGCCGTGTTTTTTTTGTCTTCATTGTAGGGCGACGCTCACTGCATCATTGGGTTTGACATAAGATGTCATTTGTAAGGGTGAATAAAAAATGGCCGGCCTGCTACACACCAACCAGCTAATTTCATATGAGGTTAAGGTTAAGGATTAGGGCGTCTCTATCTAATTATATTCCTATCTCTATGTAATTGACGTACGCTAATGTCACTTTTCAAAATAATTGGCCATTAATAATATATATTAATAAGTGGCCACTCCTGGCCACTCCTATCTCTATGGTGGCCACATTATTTCAAAAAGTGTCATTAGGCTTTTGGCTTGTTTACCGCTCTATAGCTCTTTGAATCAGCAGTGGTCCCTTCTTAATTTTCTGTCGATGGTAATTTTGAACGAATAATATTCTACCTCGTCTGTGCGAATATGGTAACACTGCACTAACGTCAAATTTTGAAATTTGTTAAACAAACTTTTTTTAGTTATATTTTTTTGATTATTTTTTATATTGCAATTTATTTAAGGGCACTTGTCCTATTCCTATACAACAGCCACAACAGCCATGGTATCTTACGAAAGCTTATCTACGTATATAAAAAAACTTTGTAAGTTTCTTTACTAATTTATTCAAATTCAAATAAGTCAATGATATTGAAAACTTCTGTGTGACAGCATAATATCATTATGTTTATTTGCAGCTCACCCTATGAAAGAAATTCGTGAACGTTCGCTGCAATTACTTCTGACAAAATTACATTTAGGATGGGAATTGTATGATGAGCTGTCAGCAACAAGAGAGCTGTTGGAAGCGCTGCTAGCCTGGTTTCAAATGCACCAGCCAACATTACAAAGAGAAGCTCTTGAGCTCCTCCTTAAGACTGTTAAAGTAAGTAGCTATTGCAATAAATTTAATGGTCAGACTTTTACGTTTCGACCGAATGTTTAACAATTTTGTACTGTGTTCATTACAAAATCACATTTCATACTACATTACATTTTAAATGGTTAAAGTTTAGTATGTGGACCGTTGAATTTAGGGGTGTGGGGGTGGGGATGGGGTAGGGGGGGATGAGGGGAAGTTCCAGCGCGAAGCCTGAGACGCGGAGCCTTATAGTTTTTTTTTATCGAATTTTAAAATCTTAATCTAAACAGTACTAAAACGACTAAAACACGAAAACTAGCTCCTCGAAATACAAGTAAAGGGTATGGGGATGTAGGAGATTGATTCCCGGTTACATCGATACCACTCACAAAGCTCTGCGACACACAGTTTATGAGAAAAACAAAACGATTCTAACCTCAAAGTGCTAACAATAACACTGTACACTACAACTACATACATGGGGTCAGTTTTCTAATACGGTCTAAGTTTAAACTAGCTAAGTCCTACCTATTAGGGCAGAAAGTGTTGTAAAAATATGTCGACGGGACCCCCTTCGGGGGTCCCTTTTTTCTGCGTGGTTCTATTACAGTCAAACCTAACCTATACCCAACTAGAGTGTGGTTGGCTTTTTGTTATATATTTTTATGGCGGGGGGCTTCGCCCCCCGACCCCCCCTTTACGGGGGGCCTGCGGCCCCCCCGTCCCCTCGCTACCCCCATTCTTACCACTATTTTTTCGTCATCCTACTCTATTGACCTAGTAAGTAATCGCAAGTATGTGTGAGTAATTTTCACACACACTTGCGCGCACATTCACACACACCCTACGAAGTGGGGTTCGGTCGACATAACTGTGACAGAGTCATTTAATTGTGACATACCTACTTGCACTTGGATTTTCGTAACTGACCCTATGTACTTAGATGTAGTGTTAGGTTAAAATGTTTTTTTTTTATTTTTTTTCAAAAACTGTGTGTCGTAGATTGTTGTGGGTGGCATTTTTATAACCGGAATTCAACCCCCTACATCCCCACACCCTTTTTTTGTTTTGAGGGGGTAGTTTTCGTGTTTTAGGCGTTTTAGTACTGTTTAGATGAAAACTTTAAAATTCGATAAAAAAAAAACTACTGATTTCCGCAGTCTGAAATTTTGCGTAAATATTCCTTAAACTAAACTCTATTAGATATTAAAATATGGTTACCCAATTCAACGGTCCACATACTAAACTTTATCCTTTTAAATTTAATTTCAGACTAAAAGTGGTACATACATTGTCAAGGAATTTGGCATTAAAAACATTCTAAACAAATTAAATAAAATAAAACCTAAACTACAACAGGATTCAATAGGATTGTTCGAGGACATAGTAGAAACTTTACAATTTTTGAACACTGTTGAATCAGAGGATAATGTCAACATCCCCCGTCTTGTGTTATCAGAGGGCAGGTAAAGTTGATTATTGAAAGGTGTAAATTAAAAATTACAGTTATAACTTCATATGAGGATTCCTTGTGTAGCAAATGGTATGCATGAATTCTGAAAAGATTTGCCAACAGTAGTATATTTGTTTTGTGATTTAACCATTTTGTTAAATTTTTCTTCTCCATTTCTTCAGACTCAAAGCATTCTTCTTTGTTTTTATGTTTTTGTATTTTTAAGTGTAAACTTAGTAAACAATTATTACTTTTACTTATATGTTACGATAGCGCTCATAGCCCGGCGGTTTGCGTCGATCCTAAGCGATCGACAAAGTTAAGCATCAGCGGGCGCGGTCGGTGGTCGGATGGGTGACCGCTAGTGGTAAAAATTTCTTGAGCGCTTCTGTGCTTCGGGGGGCACATAAAGCTGTCGGTCCCGGTTGTTATCGATTGATAGCAGTTGTTAAGCCATGTCAGAGGCCTTCGGGCAGCTTGAAAACTTTCGACACTGGGTTGGCCACTAACCCCTCCATCAACCCGAATTGGAGCAGCGTGGTGGAGTATGCTCTAGGCCTCCTCAGTAATGAGGAGAGGCCCGTGCTCAATAGTCGGCCATCAGTGGGTTGTAGCTTAGCTTATATGTTACGATAAAATTTTCAGTTCTGATGGAGTTGATTCCAACAGCGGTTATTACCAGCTAAGATCCAACAGAGATTCTTCCTCTGACACTTCAGTTTCAAATAAACCAGAGAATGACAAAAGGTAAATAAGTGTCATATAACTACTCTGGCTTTGCCTGGTTGATAAGATTATCTATAATAATTTATTATTCTTTCTTCAAGTCTCATCCCATACCTATGCCATTCATTATTTTCATACAACTGTAGCAATTCACACAGCATGTTACGATTTTTTTCCGACTTTATTGTAGAATATCAAAAGTATGAGTATTAAACCTTTCTATCTTGTTTATAAATTGTTAGTATTCTTCAAATAAAGCCATCTATAGTGTTTATTTAATTGATTTGTCATGTATAACTTTCACATCATAGTCAGTCAATATATTTTTTATTTCAGTTCGAACTCTTTGAATGGGATTAATGTGCTGCTGTTTCCTTGGGTAGAGCTGAGCACGTCTGATCTAAAGACGTTGACCTTAGTGCAGGATTCACTAAAATTGTTAAAATCAACTCGCCGCTGTTGTAGATTTATAAGAGATGTGTTTTTAAGAGATTTTCCTGTCGAAATATTTTTGAACAGACCTGCTATAATAAAGGTAACTTCATTACGTTCGAGGTTTTTACTGATGACTACATAATTTTGATTCAGATTCAACTGTTTGTATATGTTACCGGAAATGTATGAAATCTAGGAATTGTATACATTTCCTAGGAAATGTAATAATTCCTAAGCTCTTTAGGAAATGTGTAAAATATTGTTTTAAAAATTATTTAATTCATACATTTCCTAGGAAATGTACTCTTCCGATTGCTATTTAGGAAATGTATACATTTCCTAGGAAATGTGTCCAATATAATTTATTTCACACATTTCCGGGCGATTTTAGGAATTGTATACATTTCCTAGGAATTGTATACAGTGACGGATTTAACACATTTCCGTTAACATATACATGCAAAAGTTTGTAATAATGTGTGAGTGTTTGTTACTCTTTCATGCTAAAACTACTGAACGGATTTTCCCTTCACTTTGCAGTAATATAGCTTAGACATCAGAATAACATAATAATTAAAAATTCATAGAGATTTTTTATAATTAATTTGATCACATTAAAACTATAACTGCCAAGTAAGTTAGAAAAAAATCAGCCATTAATATAATTGCACTTTTTAATCACAAACCATTTTCACTATATGAATATTATGAATGTATGCATATTATAAATACGTTGAAAATTTCAGACACTTCTGACTATAGCAGACAGGCAACATGGTGGAAATCCAACTGAGGCACTTCAAGTATTGTTGAGTATCACTTGCCTTCTACGTAAAAGATTAATGCAAATGTTTTCTTTGGATTTAATAACAAATTTTAATAAGGTGCTAATTTTAATTTATTACTATTTTTTCTGTCTCTGAGTAGTTTTCAAGTTTGGTTTTTCTAAGTTGGGCTTGGGTCTGTTATCATATGCAATAACTTATTTTCAAAATTACATCTTGCTATTTCAGCTATCCATTTCATTTCAGATTTAAAATAAAATACGAGTCATTACTAATTAATTGAAATGTTACATTGATTCATTTAATTTAAGTTTTTTGACTCATTTGCTTTGCTTTGGAAAACTACAGTAACACTTTTCTTATATGTAGGTATACATATTATTACACTGTCTTATCTGTCTTATATTCTTACTTGTCTTATGATCTTAACAGGTTTGTAATGAGGGATCTGACAATTGCATTGATGCGGAATTGGATTATTTGAGAAGCGACAATGACGGTTATGTTATTACACACAAGGAAGACACGCTGGCAGCCTTGAGGCAACTGCCGGCGCCGGTGTTTGCGCTGGACACCGCGCACTCAATACTGTCCTGTATGGCGTGTAGTGTTGTTCTTGTGGAGCCCGGGAGTAAAGAAGCTTTAGACATGGTTGGTATCATGTATTTGAGTCGGGGAGATTGAGTTTGAGTCTGGGGGTTTGAGTCTTCGAGCATATGGAATTGCCATTTTTGGATAACGTTGTCTTTAATGTACCTTAATCGCATTTTCGGAACACTGGCATTTGTGTGCCATGCAATTATAAAGAATTCCAGATCGAATTCAAACAGAGTATAAGTGAGATGTTTCGATGAGATTTTCTATTATTCTTTCACTTTATAATTCCATAAATATTAATGAAAATTTTACTTATCTTACTATGATTTGTTTACTTTCAGAAAGAACTGAATTTATGCTTGAGTTTGATTGAATGTTTAATTGGATTATTAATGGATTGTGTAAGTGAGAGCTTTTGGAGCACAGATCATAGCACTAAAACTCAAAGGGATATAGCGCACAAGAGCTGTATGGTAATGCGCACTATGGGCGACTTACTCACTAAATATAGGTGTGTACTATTTTATCAAGTTTTTCAATAGATTTTATTGTTATTAGTAGTATGTATTGTATTTAATTTGTGCTCGTTACAGTCTGTTTTTTTTTCGCTACGGACTAAATTGACATAAGTAAGCTGTGTTGCTACTTTTTTGCAAATCATTAATAGTGATGTACAGTGGGCCATGAAAGTGGTGTACCAGTTTTCATTTAGTTTCCTAGTCATCAAAAATTACACCAAAGTTCATGGTAAATATAACTGAAAGAGACGTATAATAATGACGTAAACCTAATTGTTAAGAATACGTACATCTTAAGTAACATATAGGTGCAAGACATTTTAATCTTTATTAGAAACGGATAATGCATTAATTTGTGTAAAGGAAGATTTAAATATTCTGAACAACAGCATAAAAACTTTCAATTGACAAAATAATTATTTTTAAAAAGAAAATTCACAACTGACATTTAGTCAAATAAATGCAAGTAATATAATAAAAATTGGCTAAGTGCGAGTCGAACTCGTCCATATAGGGTTCCGTAGCAGCAAAAACATAATATTAAAAAAATATATTCTAGTAGATTAAACGAAAGGTAAATTGCGATTTACGATTTATGACGTATTAACAAAAAACTGCTTACTGGATCTCATTCAAACCAATATTCGGTGGAAGTTTACATGGTAATGCACATCATATATTTTTTTTAGTTTTAACATTCTCTTATTTTAGAAGTTACAGTGGGGAGGGGCACGTATTTTACCATTTTGGGAGTGCCTCTCGCGCAAAGGATTCAGTTCAGAAAAAAATGATGTTAGAAACCTCAATATCATTTTTGACGACGACTTATTCATAGATATCCCACACGTATGGGGTGGATGAAAAAAAAAATTGAGTTTCAGTTCTAAGTATGGGCAACCTCCAAAGTTTTTTTTTCTATTTTTGTGTGAAAATCTTAAAGCGGTTCATAAAATACACCTACTTACCAAGATTCAACAATATAGTTCTTAGTTTAGAAGAAAAATGGCTTTTTTGCCATTTGGCTACGGAACCCTAAAAATTAATATGTACCGAAATTGTTGCCAAACAAATGTCACGTATTTATAATCGGATAAAGATGGCAATAAAAGTTGTTAGATCGATCTGCAAGCGAAACTAACCTTTATCACCTATGAATCTGCAAACGGCATTCAACCTTAGAGTGGTAAACCAATTCTTTGGCCGACCGTACCACGACCGCAACTTTACGTAATTTACAATCTAGTGTCGTTTTTTAGTAATAATTACAAAAATGTGTCTCCAAAATTTTAACAATGTGGCGACAACCGTAATGTATTGTTATTGTTGTTAAATGTCTCCCGATTTTTTTTTTACTTTTAATATTAATCAATATACTGTTGTGCGTGCTTCCTTTAAAATTTGAGCGACATCTGACGACTACCTGTTGTGCTATGTCTCATCATCATCATCATCATCATTTCAACCCATCATGGCCCACATGGAGCACGGGTCTCTTCTCAGAATGAGGTTATTGCCGTAGTCCACCACGCTGGCCAAGTGCGGATTGGCGGACTTCACACACCTTTGAGTTTTTGCGAACTCGCCGGCATGCAGGTTTCCTCACGAGTACTCACGACGACGATGATGCTATGTCTAGTTTTTGATATCGAAGTCTGTTCTTTTTGTAAAAAGTTTAGTATTTAAAACAATGATCACACTCTTCTTGATATTGTATTGGTTTGAAATGTTACAGTGTTATATTTTGGAAAAACTAAAAAAAAAAATTTGAATATAAAAAAGTAAAATAATTTTTGGCCAGTAAAGGACATTGGCAAATCACCATACATGGTCAGGCCCACTCAACATAATCCACGGACAAGAATGAAAATTGACAAATAATATGTTACGATTATCCCTTTATTGCTGCTCGAACTGAAATATTTGTAGACAATGGGGAAAAAATGTAAAAGGGAATAAAATAATATATTTTGAGGTTATATTTTTAAATTATTTTGACAGTTCCCAATTGACAATATCAAAAAAAAACATTTGTATTACGCGTAAAATAATGAATATTCTAGAATACATAATAGACAGGAATTACGTAGATATATAATAGGTAATCAATAAAACAAGTTGATTCATCCTTTATTATCGTATATAATTTTTTTTTTTTTTTATTGAACACCAACATAATGTGCACTTAAACATTTTTCAATTTTTGGGTAAGAATTTGGCTCAGTGCCATTACAATTACAGGTGTAGACTACATGCGAAGAAAAGAACGAGTATTTAACATTAATAAGTATAAATGCTAATAAGTTATAATAATAAGTGGAAAAATAAAAAGTTGACGTCTTAGCTTAAATGTAGCAAAGTGCTTTTAAATTTAGAAATTTTGTCTGAGAATAAATCAATATCATTATTTTTTGAAATTTCGTTATATTTTCTGATGATTCTGCTTAAAGGTGCATTTAGACCAAGGTTTGTTTTACTGACTTGAAATGAGAATACGTTACGTTTAGAGTTTCTTGGCAATCTAGAGGGAACCGATAAATTCACCAGGCTTAATAAGTTTGAATCATCCAGCTGACCGTTTATAATTTTGAACAAAAAAGTTATGTCCAGCATTATCCTCCGTTCATGTAAAGAGTTTAATTTAAAATGTGCAAGTCTTTCATTATACGATGTTATGTGGTTTGCTAATTTACATGAGTATGATAAATGCCATAAGAATCTCTTCTGTATGCTTTCTAACCGTTTGTTGTATACTTCATAATGTGGATTCCAGGCTACACTGCAGTATTCTAGGCCACTACGAACAAGAGAGTTATAAAGTATAATCTTAGTTTTGGGATCCTTAAAGTCCTTGCTATTACGGATCAGGAAACCAAGATTCTGAAAACCTTTGGAACAAATTTTATCAACATGAGTATTGAACCTCAGTTTATCATCGAGCGTTATTCCTAAATCTCTTATTTGATTCACCTGTGATAATGTTTTATTCTTTAATGTATACGTGAAGTTCAATTTAGCCTTTTTTTTTGAAAAACTTATTTTAAAGCATTTGGACGCATTCAAATCTAATCCGTTATTGTCACACCAATTATCAAGACGATTGAGGTCTTCTTGTAAGGAAGTCGCTTGTGAGAGATTATCAACAACTTTGAATATCTTCAAGTCATCGGCAAATAAAGAATAGTTAGCGTTAATAAAGCAATTACTAATGTCGTTGATAAAAATGTTGAAAAGTAGCGGTCCTAAATGTGATCCCTGTGGAACACCTGAAATAACTGGGAAAGGATCTGAGGAAAAACCGTGAGCTACTACTATAAATTTACGGTCCGATAGGTACGATCTAAACCAATCTAGTAATGGTTCATTTATGCCATACATTGAGAGTTTGCTAATAAGCAGTTTGTGATTTACTCGGTCGAACGCATAATCAGTAATTAATAATAATCAGTAATTCATCCAAGAATTGAGCTGGTGGACTAACGTCAGATTCAAGACGTGCCCATGCCAAGAACCAAATGACTCACATGACATGGGCAAACGCTGAACGACCCAGCTCACACATAAATGCCGCCCTGGGGTAGATATTATGGGTTGTATGATGTTGGTTGGTTGGATGATGGGTTGTATGAGGTTGTATGATTATTCGCTAATTTCCAGCAGGTATCACAAACATTATCTTCCTCGGTTAGCTAAAACAAACGATAAATATTATTCATTAGGAGTTTATATAAATGTCACCCAAGCTCTCCTTAAACTTATATACAAAAACATGTACATACATAAATACATTTTACTTACATAACTCCTTGATTCTTTACACAACTTCGAGGTCTACGATAACATCACAATTTATACACGAATTTTGCATGTTGCTAAAGTCCAGTCCAGTACGTTAGCCAAATAAAGCGTGAAAAGCGACAATTTCGGAATCCGAAAGAAACAAGCCAGGTCAGTTTTTAAATATCTAGATGCAGCAGTCTCTCAGAGCAGTTCAAAAAGCACGGTTACAATCGGACAATACCTCTATGGACAATACTCACAGAGTGATGGAAAATAAACATGAATAATGTCAAATTGACAGATATAAATAAAAAGTAGGTTTTGTCCGTGGTATCGTCGTACAAGGATCTTTTGGCGCGTGGATGACGTGTGGGTGACAGAGACAGCGCCTTACAGGTAAACCAAACTGTAACGCGCTGTCTCTGTCATCCTTGCTGACACATTTACAAAGACTGTTAGTAATATTAACATTTTTAAGAAAAATATATTTTTAATTATATTATTAATATCCCTTTGTTTAAAGCTTCGTCACTAATATATTAAATGAAGTTAATAAAAAGCCAATTTTTTGAGACCCTACATGTTTCTGTCCGTAGTCATAAAAAGTGGGCCTGATTTCGCCATTCTCCTTTCTAAATCTATAACTAAATCAGTAGATGTATCAATGTTCCTAAACATCTGCAGTAAAATTTAATACATAAACTGAAATATGTACTTTATCCCTAGGAAATCCTTCACGGACTACGTAGAGAGGGTTCATCACAGAGCGGCATGGCTACGACTGGTCTCGTGTGCGGAGCGCATGCTGCACTGGGCGAGGTCGTCCGCCCTGCCGCCCAGCGCGCTGCTGGCCGCCCTGCAGCACGCGCAGCTCGACCCTGCCCTGGCTCTGCTGTTCCCGGCGCTCAGCGAGCGGGTCGTTGCGGCTTTGTTGGTGAGTGTTGGGAGATGGTGGTGGTATTAATTGTTGGATTGTTGGTTAGAATTTATAACCATTACTGGGTTCGGGTGAATGGCCACACTCCTCCTCCTCCTACTGCATCGTAGACGCGTCTCCTGTCATTGAAAAGTGTCAAATACAGCGAATTTTGGATTGCGCTGCAGTCGCGTAGCTAATAAATAGCGTAATGTGAGAAGTGCCTTACGCACCGCGCATACATGGTATAGGCTTGAAATTATAATGTTTTAATGATATGATGTAACTAGATTTTTAAATATGAAATGGATGTTTTAAATATGCAAGATTATTCCCTCAAATAATCTTATTCAACAAGCTGTTCGCTCCAAGCCCAAATCTGATGTTCTCCTTTGGTGTCTCACGCATATATGATTCGAATTGGAATAATTTAGATCAGCGTGCTTTAAGGATTTTAAATCACAATCTTAACTTACGAGCCATGTTCAATATATTTCAGACAGCAAGATCATCAGTAGACCAGGAATATAAAAGTAAATATCGGGAGTTATGTAAACTTTTTGTAAGCATGGAGCACGCCGTGCAATTTATGAAGAAAAAGGATTCGTTACGACGCACAGCAAATGTATTAAGTACGATAAAGAAATCTCTGCCTGTATTGCAACTGCATCAAAGCGAAGCGTACTTAAAAGAAATATCAGATATTTTACTGCAACAGTCAAAATCGTTGAATTTCGACGAGAAGGACTGGTCACTCGCTCGTAGTATCGCCTTAAATTTAATGGCACATAGTTCCGAATGGGTCCGAGTGACTTTTTACAACGAGATTTTGAGTATGGTGAAGTCGGTGCTGATTGGTGATGATGACGATCAGATCGAACGAGAAAAGTGTTTGACATTAATTTGTGACGTCAGTATCTTAACCGAAATTTGTTGTCACGGACTTTCTTCGAGTAATAATGAGGTATTCAACCCTTATATTATTATTTTATTTGTTTTAAGGAACTACCAATTACCAATCATTATTTGATGATCATTAGTTACATAATAACTTTTTAATTATTGTTCATTACTAACATAATCAGTTGGTTACCAATAAAACTGGAACAGTTCTAAAGCCTGCATAAATATTTTTTTAAACTAAAAATCTTTATATCTGTTTTAAATTGCTTTGTGCAATAATTTCAATAAATAAACGTGTTTCTACAAACGAAATAATGGTATATTATGGTATTTGCATAATGCCTGACATTTAAATAAACATTTTTTGGATGCAGGTAATTAGACGTAGGTTTTCAGAAGCGAAGCAAATACTGATTCTCTTTCATATACATCCCTGTAATTCATCATCGTCTCGTCACAGGTAGAATCGATAGCCTCTCAGGTAATGGTGTACCTGCTGCGCGGGCGCATGGTGCTAAGCGAGAGCTGCTGGTGGCGGCTGCTGGCCAGTCTGATGCCCGTGTTCCCGCTGTTGCATGTGTACGCCGCTCATGAAACGATGTTAGGTTAGGTTACATGAAGTTTTTAAAGATAGATAAGGAAGTTTTTAATTCGAATTTCGACTGTTTTTTAATGTTTGTTACCTTATAATTTTGTACAGGGTGCAACGATTTTGATAAAAAAAAATTCAAAAGGTAGTGCTTGTTGTCTGGTCTCCATACACTTGCGCGACATCTGACGAGTGGTTTTTGAACTATATGCACTGTTTAATCTTGTAGTTGGTTATTTAAAGCTTTTAATGTAAAGTAAAGTAATAACGAAACATTTATTTTGTCCAGGTAAAGCAATCTGTAAGTCTCTGGAGCCGGAGATAGCGGAGTGCATGGGCGTGTCGACGTCGGAGATGGTGGCGGGCGTGGTCAGACTTCTGTTCGTAAACTGCGCGGCCGTGCAATTGGATGCCGCGCATGCGCTCTGCGGGTTAATAGGTAGCTTTGTTTTCATGCTACGGGTTTGTATGTCTGTGGTTGAAGGGTTCACAATATATTGCTTTTTAACTATTTCAGACGCTATTTTATCGATTCAGGAGAAAAATTATGTAAGGCATGATTTCGGCAATAATTGCATAAATGTCTAACCACGCATTATTTACATTTTTAGAGAACCTTCATATTACCTTTGTCAGTTATTTCGCGTGTATAATGCCCGGGATACACTAGGCTAGTTTTTCAAGCTAAGATAGCAAGCTAGTTCTCTTTGAAACTGTCTTGGCTAGCTGACCTGGCTTGGAATATGCTAGTTCTGTTTACATGAGGCTAATTATTTTAAGCTAGTATTATTGCTGTGACTGACCACACGTCCAAAATGAAATGGCATCTTAATCTCAAAAACACGTCGCGGAGAAAAACAAACAAAACACGTGGTTACTGCTTTACTAGTCAACTGAACACTAGCTTCGCCGGCTACATGAAGCTAGTACACAAGCCAGGGTAGTAAAATCAGTGGTGGGGGGCGCTACTAGCCTAAAAAATAGAACTCCATCCTATTTAAAACTATCCTGGCTTGACAACTAGCTTACTAGCTTACTAGCTTATAAATGAAACTAGTTTTGTCTACACGAAGCCAGAAGTACTAGTTTGCTAGCTTACTGACACTAGCTTGCTATCCTAGTTTGAAAAACTAGCCTCGTGTATCCCGGGCATTAGTGTTAAAAAAAACTGCTTCAGGACAGTTATTTCAAAAGCTATATCTCAATAAGCTAGTCCGGTTAATGAAAAGTCGTTTTGAATATGTATTTGAAAAATTACACGGGAAAGTGTATTCTGTATTTTTAATTTTTTTATACATTGTGTAAGATACAGTTATTTTTGTTCCAGACGATGAGAGATATTTACCACCACGAGAGTCTATACGGACCGATATACTGATGAATACGTTAAGAAGATTAGAACCTCAAGAGTTTAACGTTGACGCTAACAGTTCGCCGTCTAGAACAACACAGGTAAGACCAACTGACATACTTGGGAAATAATTCGAGGTTTTAAATAATTTATTGTTTTCTGCCTATTTCTATACCAAACCAACCCAACTTCAACTCATAGCAAAATATTTTAATATATAATTTATTTTCGTGTTGTTAACGGTAAAAAATTCGATAAGAGTGGAGTAAGCAGTACACTTTCGATTTTTCAAAACCGCGTATAGCAAATTCAACCGTAGCTCAATATAAAGTCAATATTTTAACAACAACAACAACAACAAAATCCTCTTTATTGTACACCAAAACAAATTACATGATCATATTATCACACGGAGATGAGTACAATAGGCGGCCTTATCACTAAATAGCGATCTCTTCCAGACAACCTATTAAGCTGAGTACAGAAATAAATTTGGAAACAGGGTAGGGTGTACAATTGAGCTATACAAATATATTTGTTTGTCAGCAGTTAGTCAGTAGAACACAAGAGTACTTAAGTCTTTTAAAAACAGTAGCTACAAGAAGGATAGTCGATGCAAGAGGATAGAAAAGAGTAGTACTGTATAAGTCAAGATTAAGATGAAAGATAGAAATCTTTAACTTTTTTCTTGAAAGTATCAAGTGTCTGCGCTCGTCGGATTGTGGTTGGTATGGAATTCCACAAACGAACAGCTACGGCAGTGAAGGAGTTACTGTAGAAGGATGAAGTACAAGAAGGAACTGATAGGGAAAGGTTTTCATTGGAGCGAAGAAAGCGATCTTGATGATTTGACAATTTATATTGGAACCGTTGTTTGAGATAATCAGGCGTATTTGGATTATACAGTACGCAGTATAAAGCAGAAAGAATATGACTATTCCGGCGAAGACGAATTGGGAGCCACTTGAGCTTAGTCCGATACTCAGAGATGTGATCATATTTTCTAACGCCAAATATGAATCTTATGCAAATATTTTGGAGGCGCTCTAGTTTATTTAGTTGCTCCTCAGTTAGATCTAGATAGCAAACATCAGCATAGTCAAGGATCGGAAGAAGAAGTGTTGAACAAAGCGTAATTTTGGTAGCAACTGGAAGGAAATTACGAAGTCTACGGAGAGATCCCATAGCCGCAAATATTTTTCTACTCACCTCGTTGATTTGAGGACCCCAAGATAAATTACTATCCATATATAACCCTAAACTTTTAACTTTATCCGCAAAAGGTATTTGTGTGCCATCTAAAATTATGTGTGGTAAATTAGCGTGGTATTTTAATACTTTTTTGTGACTTATTTCGGAGTTGAGTCGGATACGATAATTTTTAAACACACGTTTGTTAGAACGTGAACGTGAATTAACTTATTTACTTACAGTCGAACATTCTGCTTACAGACAACCGGGCTGACACAGCTGTTAGAGGTTCTGAAACAGGACGTGGTATACGACGACGAGGGTGTGGTGTCTATCGAGCGGCGGGGCGCGCCGGCGCTGGAGCCGTCGCTGCGCCGCGCCTCGCTGCAGCAGCTGGCTGTTATCATGCGGCAACAGGACCTGCATACGGCCTTCCTGGAGAATGATGGGTTGAGGCTCGTTGTTGCTATACTCAGGTGAATTCTATTTAATTTTAGAATGAAACTAGTAAATCCGCCCTCGCTTCGCTTCGGGAATCGTTCAAAAATCTCTATAAATTTTAACAAATTATGTTATTCCCATGTCTAAGCTATATTATTGCAAAGTTTCATGAAAATCCGTTCAGTAGTTTTTGCGTGAAAGAGTAACAAACACACACACACACATACATCCTTACAAACTTTCGCATTTATAATATTATTAAGTAGGATAGGAAGTAGGAAGTAGGATGAATGAATTTAGAGAATATTTATAGGTTATGGCTATACTACCTAATACTAGTAATTTTCTTTTCGGATTGCTGGCAAAAAATATGGTTCATGTGAGGGTGGTATGTTCCTGAGAAAATTCATCGAAATCTGTCAAGCGGTTTCGATTAGTAATTATATCGCCGCAAATACATATATTATTCATCACGGTTACAATGCAATATCTTGTTTCAGAATGTCCCTGACCGTGGACGATTACTTAGCGTTCCCGGAGTGCGCTATTAGCTGTGTGTCAGTGCTGAATAGCGTGTGTTTCACGAGCCGGCACAGTCTTGCCAAGATTGTGGATTTACCTTTACTACTCGTCAGAGGTAAGTAGTTTGTTTTGACGTGACAACGGCTTAAATATCTATGAACACCGGTTGCATGCACGAAAAAGTGTCACGTTCCGCATGAAGCGAGCATAAGCGAAAGCGCGGAACAGGCAATGGAGAGGCGCTGTCGACCTAACTGATGGGCTTGTAATACATCTATTGACCAATGTCATAATAATTCAATTCATAAAAGTATGCAATTTTTAACAATGTTTTCTTATGACGTTATCACGTAAAATTATTACTGACATCCAATTTTTTAATATATTTCGAACGGTAAACTGGTATTTTGTTACAGATTTCCTTTTGTAAATACCTATTTAAATATCTACTCATGTGATTGACAGTGATGCTAGTGTTTCCCGCCAACGACAGCTGCGTACTGATGGCCTCTCAAGTTCTGGCCGTGGTCGCGTGGTCGGGCTTTATCCTGCAGGAGTTGGATTCCACGAGACATCGCATCCCAGCGTTGCCCCTGAGCGTTACCCAGCGGACATCTTTGCCGTTCAAAACCAATAGCTATTGGAATACCAGTCCCAACGCTGAACATTCTTCTGTTGGTAAGTTGCTTTGGCCTATTTTGTTGATTTGGGTTTGGATATCTTGTCAACACAACGTTTAAAAAAATTAAGGTGGACTTTACTTCATCTAGTTCGTTAATAACGACAAATTGTAAGGGTTTGCTCAACGCCATTAGAATGATATTTGATAAGAAAACTATGATATTGATTCAATAAAACTATATTTATTGATATAATAACTTATTGATATTGATGAATGCTTATGATACGACTGATCTGTGAGAGCGCGTGACTAATCGCGGGCTCAATTAATGTTCTATTTAAAAGACAATGAAAGTATTGATGATTGTACAAATCTACAATATTTAATAATGCTCCCGGGCACGACAGATGAGGTTAGTGATGATGAGATGCAACCATGATTTTAAAACTAAACAAGGTGATTATACAAATTTAACTTAACATGCACCTGATAATATTTGTTGTTAATATGTACATGTATGATTTGACAAGGTTAAGAGCATTTAAATCATTATGATCAATCACTAAGTATGCTAGTAATTAATCGTCAACTACCGTGAATACCGAACGAAGTACTGTAGGCGATGTACTTCGATTTTGCTTTTACAATCGCGCACTTTCCACGTTATCACTATCACTTTCACACACACTAAAAGATCTTTTACACTTTTTTGTTTCACTTGATTTACACTGATCACTAAACACTTTCGGATGCGACCTGGAGGCCGTAACTGGAGTCGCCGCCGCCGTTGTCGGCGCTCCTCGAGTACTGCTGCTGTTGGAGATGGTTGTTGCCTGATGTGACGTAGATACTTGCACCCGAATATGATGATAACTATGCCCATTACCACCACGATGACGTATATAGTGGAGTGCCGTAAGCTTTAAACCTCGGAATCCAGGGACTATGAATGAATCTTCATAAAAACTGTTGGACTGTATTTCAAAATGCACAAATAGAAAAGTTAAAAAAAACTAATTCACCGATCTTTTTTTATTTTTTTTATCTTTGTTGGTAAGTTTGTGACCCCAAAACTTCGTGTTGGGTAAACCGATTTTGATGATTCTTTATTTCCTAGAAAGATGGTGCTTTTGGTATGGTCCCATATAAATTTGAGCGATATCTGACGAGTAGTTTCGAATTAACTTGAATAATGTGTAAGGATGTTTTGTAGTGTGTACTTATGGTTTTTTCCTAATAAAATTCTCTTTTTATTTGAAAGACTGGTACTTGCATTGTAGTCTCATATAAATTTGAGCGGCATCTGGCTAGTAGTTTTTGAATTATCTTTAATAAATTTGAGTGATTGCTGTTGTATAACGGGAAGGTTTAACAAAACATTAACGTGAGCGTTAAAAATGAGTTTCTTGTTATTAAATCTGTTTTTTTTTAATTTCCCAGCACACAAGATAATTTTCTGAACTAATAAGAAGGTGTTGAATTAATCGCTCCGCTTCTCCCTTTACCTTGCCCTTAAGAAATTGCATGTTTTGAGCGTTGGAGAGTGAAGGGTTAGAATGAATAGTTTCCGTAAAAAGATCTTTAAATGATGGCCACTGCTGGTAACTACCACCTGAACGTAGGGATCTCCATGGTAGGTGTTGTTTTTTCCCTATGCGCAAATGAAAACATTTTCTTATTGATAGCTTTTTTGATACTTAAATATGATGATTAAATTTCCGAAAATGATAATTCATACTCAAGATTAGAGCCGCTAATTTCAGTATCGATCTCCCAGTGCAATGCAGCGATGTCTGCCCAGTGAGACTGAATGCTACGCAATAAATCCTCAAATTCCCACTTCTGTACCAGGTCAAGGTCTATATTTGCTTCCATCCGTCTGAAAGCTTTAAAATTGCTGGACTGCTTTCGCAGCATGTCATCTGATTTATTACTAGTAGCCCGCGATTGATACTGCTGTTGCCCGGAGGGCGTGTCGTGTGAACCACCCGGTTGCGGGACGAATATAGGTGCTTTTAATACAGGTGTCCTTGGTTTGTCCTTACATTCGTAATTTTCAATTGATGATCGAATAATCTCATACCCACTTTTAGTATTCTCATACATTTTACTCATGAAATAAGTATGGGAATACACACAGAAGAGATAAAGGAGGTTAGAACGGCCTTGTGGGCGGGGCAGGCGCGCCGCACAATTGAGCAAACGCTCAATTGAACCCCGAAATTAGTTTTACCGGTCATTAGGCGCGCTCATACCTTGATAGCGAACGGAGCTCCGCTAAAAAAAAAAAGAATAATGCCGTCTTGCGCAATTGTAACGTGTAGGAAAAGAAGCCAGGTGTGTAATGTAGTCCGAGGAGGAATTTCTTTTCACAAGTAAGTCTAAAAACCTTAAATTACAATAGATATTTGTAATTATTACAATAGTATTATGTAGTTTAAGACAAAAACGACACAATCGCAAACAGATTCAAAATTATACATTGCTCGCAAACACATAAGTACTATCTTGTACTACGAAAGTGATTACGCAATGTATTGCAAAGTATTGCTTTCATTGCGAAAGTCGCGCGCATCCAAAGGAAGCTTGAATTTTGGTATATCGGTGGGACGAGTTTACGTGGCGTTAGTGATGACTGATGTACCATGTCGATAAATATGTCGGCAAATTATTTTTAACAAATTTATAATTAAAACAACTTTATTTATTACCAGTAATTATTGTTTATTATTTAATTATTTTATTATTTAACAACCAAACAAACAAACAAATTCTTCCGCTTTATATTATTAAGTATAGATAATAGATGTATTTGGAAAGTCCACAATATTCGTGCCCTCTCGAATTAATGAAAGTATTGCAAAACTTTAAGAAACAAAGTTACGGTAATTTTACCGATATTTATCGATAGGTATAGATTATGGACCTTTGCAAGCCGTAATATAGATTTATATTTAGTATGATTGCATTCATTTATTATATAAACGCTGTTTTATTTGTTGTCCAAATATCCCCTGAGATATAAAAATTATGTTTTTGGGTTATATTTATAGTAATTTTTAAAACAATATGAAGAAAATCAGTATCGATATCAATATCGATCGACTATCACTATCCCATCACCATCCTTTGTGCGAGTTTTAACTACACTGGCGATCGAACCAATCACAGCCCTGAGATTCATTTCGGTTGTTTGAGTGGTGGGAGGCACGCGGCGACAGCCGTTTTCATACAAAATATGAGTTACGGCCGTTCTAACCTCCTTTATCTCTTCTGTGGGAATACATACCGGTATCATATAGTTTAACATGATTGTCATAAAACTCTTCCCGATGCTGGTCAAGAGTATCCAACCTTCGCTGAATGTAATCAGCTGTTTTCCTCTCACTACCATCCTTTTTAAAGTTGGAATAAATTTGCTCCATTGCAGCGATGATCTGCTTTTGGGTGGCCACTAAATGCTCCATGATGATAATTGATGACATTAAGTAAGATGTAAAAAAGGAAAGATCTTACTTGATTACTGCTGATATGATTATCGCTCGCCCTGACTGACGAAATCCACGCCACGTGGTCGTATAGACGGCACCACGACGAACTTGACACGTGTAAGATGCAATGACGCATAAGTCCCGCCTATACGGAGGCTCGAAGGACCATGTAAGGGATTGCTCATCACCGTTAGAATGATATTTAATAAGAAAACTATGATGTTGATTTAATAAAACTATATATTACGTTATATAATAACTTATTGATATTGATGAATGCTATGATACGACTAATCTGTGAGAGCGCGTGATATGCTAATGATGACTAATCGCGGACTCAATAATGTTAAAAGACAATGCAGTGAAAGTATTGATGATTCTACAAATCTACATATTATCCTTACTAATCCTTACTAATATTATAAATGTGAAAGTGTGTTTGTTTGTTTGTTTGTGACGCTTTCACGTCGCAACAAAGCTATTATATGGTAAGGTTTATGTGTGTGGGGATAGTTAGGAGGGTGGAGAGTGACGTAGGCTACTTTTTACCGCGGAAAAACATCCCATTCCCATGGGAAGATCGATGTTTTGTTAGTTGCTAGATATTTATTTTCGGAGTTGTCAATAGATGGCGTTAATAAAATTCATTTGCAAGTTCTGAATTACGCTATCAAATACTACATGTAATTTACTTAAGTCAAATGTAATAGGCTACTTTAGCTCTGCCTCGAGAACTCCCCGCTCCGGCTGTATTCAGTGTACCGCCCGCCCGCTGGCACTATCCTGTTGGCTGATGTCCGCAAGTTGCTGGACTCGCCGACACCGGTGGGGGGCGCGGGCGACTGGAACTGCAAGCATCCGGGGTGGAATAGCCTAGCTGCCAACAGAAGTGGAAGGCTACTTTTTGATGCCGCTGAACAGCACGGCTACACTGTCGAGGGTGTTGCACACCGTTACCGCGGCTCTGAATAAGAGAGAACGCGTGTGTGCAGTATTCCTCGACATGGAAAAGGCGTTCGACCGTGTTTGGCACGACGGCTTTCTCTACAAGATCTCGCAGTCGTCGGCGCCCCGGAGTGCCGTTAAGGTGATCTCCAGTTTCCTCGAAAATAGAAGCTTCAGAGTAGTGGTTGAAGACGCCGAATCCACCGAGCGTCCGATCGCAGCCGGATTCCCGCAAGGGAGTTGCCTGTCCCCGGTCTGCTACGCCTGATACACCGACGATATCCCGGCGGCAGGGGGGCGTCGCTTGCCCTGTATGCCGATGACGTGGCGTACATCACCACGTCGCTGAATAGAACCCACGCCATCGTCAAGATGCAGCGTGCGCTTGATGCCCTCCCCGAATGGCTCGCCGCGTGGAGACTGTCGGTGAATGTCGGGAAGACGCAGGCCGTGAACATAGGAGGATACCTCAACAGGCGGGACCCTACTCTGGAGCTTCACGGACAAGATATCCAATGGGCCCCACAGGCCAAATACCGGGGGGCAAAATCGACGGAAGACTTTCGATGAAGCCACAGGTTACGAAAGCCATCGCGAATTCCAGAAGCGCGATGGCAGAAACCAGTGCTCTCCTCGAGCCTCCCTCTCGGACTGAAGCTCGGGGTCTACAAGACCTACATCAGATCCCGCCTCACGTACGCGGCACCGGCGTGGTACGCGCTCGCCAGCGAACCGCAGCGCAAGAGGATGCGCGCGGTTCAGGCGATTGCGCTCCGCCGGCTGACTGGTGCGCCGAGGTACGTCAGGAACGCCGTCATCCAGAGGGACCTTCGAGTCGAGAGCCTGGACGACTTCATCGAGAGATTGGCACGCAACATGTTCGGGCGTGTCGACGCGTCGCGGTTCCCGCATCTGCAGGACCTGGTGCCGCTCCACACCCGTCCACCGGACCGCTGGGCCTTCCCGCGCGACTTGCTGGTTGCGCGGTACGGGGCTAGCACTGACTGATACTGGGGCTTCGTAAGTCGTCGCCCGGCGCTGATCGGCTCCTGCTGGGCTTCCCACCAGCGGGATTCACCCGGAAGGGCCTCGATCGCCTGGGCGGCGCGAAGATGAACCCCATCCCGTTTAAGACTCTGTGGCCTGTAAAAAGGCCACCACTCACCGGACTTGACCTATTGGTTAACCACAGATGGACAACCAAGGGCCTTAGGGCCCAACCCAAGGACCGGCCCGTTTCAACGTGCCGCGAGAGACACCCCCAAAGGGGAACTAACTGTCCCGAGGGCTCCACACACCTCAGACAGGGTGGAGTGAAGAGAGCGAGTAGTAGGCTACTTTTTAGCCTAAATTCCTACGGGAGCGAGACCTACGCGGCTGTTACCTACAGGTCCCGAAGCGAAGCGCGGGCGGTTCTCTAGTATTATAAATGTGAAAGTGTGTTTGTTTGTTTGTTTGTTTGTGACGCTTTCACGTCGCAACAAAGCTATTATATGGTAAGGTTTATGTGTGTGGGGATAGTTAGGAGGGTGGAGAGTGACGTAGGCTACTTTTTACCGCGGAAAAACATCCCATTCCCATGGGAAGATCGATGTTTTGTTAGTTGCTAGATATTTATTTTCGGAGTTGTTTATAGATGGCGTTAATAAAATTCATTTGCAAGTTCTGAATTACGCTATCAAATACTACATGTAATTTACTTAAGTCATAGGCAAATGTAATAGGCTACTTTAGCTCTGCCTCGAGAACTCCCCGCTCCGGCTGTATTCAGTGTACCGCCCGCCCGCTGGCACTATCCTGTTGGCTGATGTCCGCAAGTTGCTGGACTCGCCGACACCGGTGGTGGGCGCGGGCGACTGGAACTGCAAGCATCCGGGGTGGAATAGCCTAGATGCCAACAGAAGTGGAAGGCTACTTTTTGATGCCGCTGAACAGCACGGCTACACTGTCGAGGGTGTTGCACACCGTTACCGCGGCTCTGAATAAGAGAGAACGCGCGTGTGCAGTATTCCTCGACATGGAAAAGGCGTTCGACCGTGTTTGGCACGACGGCTTTTTCTACCAGGATCTCGCAGTCTTCGGCGCCCCGGAGTGCCGTTAAGGTGATCTCCAGTTTCCTCGAAAATAGAAGCTTCAGAGTAGTGGTTGAAGACGCCGAATCCACCGAGCGTCCGATCGCAGCCGGCGTCCCGCAAGGGAGTTGCCTGTCCCCGGTCTGCTACGCCTGCTACACCGACGACATCCCGGCGGCAGGGGGGGGGGTCGCTTGCCCTGTATGCCGATGACGTGGCGTACATCACCACGTCGCTGAATAGAACCCACGCCATCGTCAAGATGCAGCGTGCGCTTGATGCCCTCCCCGAATGGCTCGCCGCGTGGAGACTGTCGGTGAATGTCGGGAAGACGCAGGCCGTGAACATAGGAGGATACCTCAACAGGCGGGACCCTACTCTGGAGCTTCACGGACAAGATATCTAATGGGCCCCACAGGCCAAATACCTGGGGGCAAAATCAACGGAAGACTCTCGATGAAGCCACAGGTTACGAAAGCCGTCGCGAATTCCAGAAGCGCGATGGCAGAAACCAGTGCTCTCCTCGAGCCTCCCTCTCGGACTGAAGCTCGGGGTCTACAAGACCTACATCAGATCCCGCCTCACGTACGCGGCACCGGCGTGGTACGCGCTCGCCAGCGAACCGCAGCGCAAGAGGATGCGCGCGGTTCAGGCGATTGCGCTCCGCCGGCTGACTGGTGCGCCGAGGTACGTCAGGAACGCCGTCATCCAGAGGGACCTTCGAGTCGAGAGCCTGGACGACTTCATCGAGAGATTGGCACGCAACATGTTCGGGCGTGTCGACGCGTCGCGGTTCCCGCACCTGCAGGACCTGGCGCCGCTCCACACCCGTCCACCGGACCGCTGGGCCTTCCCGCGCGACTTGCTGGTTGCGCGGGACGGGCCTAGCACTGACTGATACTGGGGCTTCGTAAGTCGTCGCCCGGCGCTGATCGGCTCCTGCTGGGCTTCCCACCAGCGGGATTCACCCGGTAGGGCCTCGATCGCCGAATCGAATCGATCGATCGATCGAAAAATATATAGGTAGGTGTAAAATTAAATAGAGATTTAGTACTCCAAATATTTATACGAGACGGGAAATTTACTTAGGACATTTCCACGGGATCGTAAAATGCAAATTCCTGAAAAACTGATTAAAAATTAATAGATACGTATTTAAGCGTTTCTGGAAATTCTACCCCTAAGGGGGTAAAATAGGGGTTGAAAGTTTGTATGGAAGTCCGTCATTTTCTAAGTTAGAAACATGAAATTTGCCATGTATTGTATGTTCCTTGGGGAGTGTAGGGGACCAAGAGAGGATTTTTGGAAATTCCACTCTGAAGGGGATGAAAGGGGTGAAAACTATTATATGAAAATTCTACAACATTGAAGTTAGTGACTTGGAAATTTGAATTTTGGTTGCTTACTTCAAATTAATGAATACGTGTATCAGATTTTTTTGATAATTAACCCTCAACCCCTTTAAAAGGGGGGTGAAAGATTGTATGGGACTTAATAAAATTTTCAAGATAGAAAGCTGAAAATAGGTAAATACTCTTTGTTGTAAATAAAAAATCAAGTGTTTTTTCGAATTAACCCTCCAACCCCTAAAAATACGGGGTGAAAATTTGTGTTTTTTTCGTTAGTTTCCAAGTTAGGGACTTGAAAATGAATGTCCAGTCTCTTTGTTAAAATTAAAAAATGTGCTTCAGTATTTTTTCAATATCACCTTAAAAATATATAGGTAGGTGTAAAATTAAATAGAGATTTAGTACTCCAAATATTTATACGAGACGGGAAATTTACTTAGGACATTTCCACGGGATCGTAAAATGCAAATTCCTGAAAAATAACTTCCAAGCCAAGAGCGAGTTGGACTTTCTTATGAAGGGAAAACAGCAAATATTAAACTACATGGGCGATTTTGTTCGATATTAAATTGAAGTTGTAATAAGATTTCAGCCTGAAAAATCTTTTTTTCTAAAATAAGTCTAAAGAAAAGCACTGTCGAGTTCAGTAAAAATACGCTATATACCTAAAAAAATTCCACGCGGGCGGAGCCGCGGGCGGAAAGCTAGTATGTAATAAAATTGTGCGCGCGTAGCCCGTATACAAATTGAATAATCGATGATGTTTCTTATTTATGACTCGTGGTATAAGGGAAGGGAGATCTTAATGTTGTGTTATTTTCTATTATTTACCATACACAAATGCATCAAAGGTTATCAGATGTCGCTCAAAATGGGACCGGACGATAAGCACCTAGCTTTCGAGTAAAAAAAGAATAATCAAAATCGGTTCGTCCAGTACAAAGCTATAATGAAACAATAAAAAAATGCCGTCGAATTGATAACCTTCCTTTGAAGTTTGTCAAAAATGCACGTTATCCACAGACTGGCTGCTATCCGAGGAGCTCTGGCGCAGCGCAGTCCGCGTGCGCTGGTGGTGGGTGTCTGGGGGCGGCGCGCGGGCGCTGCGGGCCTCGGCCTGCGCCCCCCCGGCCTGCGCCCCCGGGCCCTCGCTGTGCGCGCCCACCGAGCGCGACATACTAACGCTGCGGGCCGCCTGCGTTGTAACCTCCAGTACTAAAGCGTTGCTTGGCTTGGAGAATGCGACGGCGCATTCTCAGGTCACGGAAGCTCTGTGTTTGTTGGAGAGGTACGTTTTGTTGCGGGTGTTGTAAGGTTATATGGTTTTAGGTCTGCGCTTATTATTGATTAAAGTCAAAATCGACTTAAATTCAAGTGGTAGGGAAACATTGAAATATGGACTTGACCTTAGGTATCTAATGCCTTGAAGTAAATTTTGAAAATTAAACCGTAAGGAACACAATATGTTCAATGTTTTCAAAGTCTCATATTTAAGTGTTTTTCGGTGAATTAGATAGCAGTTGACTTCATGTAATGTGTGCAAACCTGCAAACATATTGTACTACAAGAAAATAGCTGATATTCAAAAATAACCTTGTAAAAGTAATAAGTTTGATTCACTATCAAATCTATAGGTAAGTAGGTAATATAATCGTTTCTTTTACACAGCTTACAGACATCCGATAGCATTAAACCTTACACTGATTGTTGCAGCTACACTAGTCTAGTATCATTATCTTCGGTAACGGACAAGGAATTCGGCTCGTTACCATGGCAACACACGCGAAGATACCTGTGCGCGCCGCCCGCGTCGTCCCGCGACATAGCATTGTTGATCACTATGCTGCAATTTATTGCTGCTTATATGGATAACGTCCCTAACAATGGTAAGTACAACGTGTATAATACTAACAAAATCCAAATCCGACGTAGCGCTTACCATTTAAATGTATTATCATCATCAGAAATCAAATATGTTTATCAATAATTATTTATTTATTCATAATTTTGATTTTAGGTGGAACTATGAGTTGGATAAAAACGTCATTCATAGGCAAGGACGCAGTTATAATCGGTCTGCTCAGCAAGGAAAGGTTATTCCCTCAACAAACGCACCAGGAAGATATAGAAATGACGCAGTTACGCATACATATTGTTAAAGTATTGTTCCGATGTGTAAAACTCTTGGAACACGATCATGACTACGACTATAACAGGATGGAGAGTTTGTTAAAGATTTTACTGTCCTGTCTCGAGAGCGTGGACTTGAAAAACTTTCATATGCTAGGTAAGTTTGTAGGTATTTATTTATTATTTTTTTTTAATTTATTTCACTTTTTCATGTACACTATACACTTCAAAGGAATCAATATATTATGTAATATTGTACATAGGGTCTACTTATTTCTTAAAGAAATCTCTTCCAGTAGACCCAGGAATGGAAACGCAGTGTAAGAGATTCGATTTAGTGTGCATAATCGCGGAAAATATATCATAATAGGAAATAGATATAAATATATATTTACTATAATACATACTATAATAAATAAATATTAATAAATATAATATACCTAATATTATATAACATATAAATATATATAGAGTACACATAAATACACATGGAATAGTCAATGAGACAACAAATAACTGGAAATTTAATTTTATGTTTGAGCGATATTATAATTGAGAAAAGTAATGTTCCTTGACTCTTCTTTTAAATGAGCCAATAGTCACAGAGTTACGAATAGCTGGCGGCAGCGAGTTCCACAATCTAACAGCATGCACAGAAAAGGAACGAGAGTAGGACGAGGTATGATGACGGGGGAAGTGCAAAAGGGATTTAATGTGGGACCTGCATGGTGCATTTGAAGGACGAGCGTAGGAAAATCGGTTTCTTAAATACGAAGGAGAGGAAGGGTTTTTAAGGATGTTAAAGAGAAGGCATAGGATGCGAGTATTCCTGCGAAAACGGATGATGATGATGATGATGATGATGCCACTTGAGATCCTTGCGAAGCTGTGAGACATGATCAAATTTCCGTAAACCAAAAATGAATCTAATGCAAAGGTTCTGCAAGCGCTCAAGTTTATTTAAGAACTCCTCAGTGGCGTCTAAATAACAAGCATCTGCGTAGTCTAAGATCGGTAGAAGTAATGAATGACAAAGAGTAATTTTAGTTTTGTGGGGCAGAAAACCTTGGAGACATTTAATCGAATAGAAGGTGCGGTAAACCCTACGACTTACCACCTCAATGTGAGCCCTCCATGAAAAATTTGCGTCAAAAATTACACCAAGATTCTTTACCGTTTCGGAATAATCGATAGGGGTATTATTCAGACGCAGCATCGGCAAGTTGGCAAAATCTAACTTATCACGATAGTATTTGGGTCCAATAATAATTGCTTGTGACTTCTTAGGGTTCAATGCAAGCCCAAATGCTTTAGCCCATTCATCTATACGATCGAGATCATCATTCATGCGTTTTATAGCATCTTCGACGTCATTTACTGAAAAATGGTGATATAGTTGCAAATCGTCTGCATAGAGATGGAAATTGATATATTCCAATTTCGTAATGGAATTTATAAAAACTGAAAATAGCAGGGGAGAAAGAACGCTACCCTGGGGCACGCCAGAAGCAAGGGAACACCAATCAGAGGCTAGCTCTTTGTGATGTATGCGTTGAGAGCGCCCCCGAAGATAAGAATTAAACCAAGATATGGCAGAAGGTGAGACGTTAATTGAGCTGAGGGTCCCAATAAGGATATCGAAGTCAACTGATGTAAAAGCACTACTGAAATCCAACAGTACCAATAGCGTGAGACATTTATTCTCAATGGCAAAGCGAATGTCGTCGGTAATATTCAGCAGTGCAGTTACGGTGCTATGACCGGGTCGGAACCCAGACTGGTGAGGGCTAAGGAGATGGTTCGAAAGGAGATAAGAGGAAAATTGTTTGTGGACTATATGTTCTAGAGCTTTGGAAAGGAAAGGTCCCAAGTAACAAAATGTGGTCTTGTAGTGGTTCCGGGGCCAAGTCTATAACAAGCTAGTAAACGTTTATAACCACGGAAAAGGGCCCATTTTATACGCGTACTTTTGCTAATAAAACACTCATAGTATATTTGGCGAGCACCACTTAGACCAATAATATACTCATATTTGGACTACGTAGAACTATCTGCTCCCGCGAAGCCAGCTATAAGCATCTAATAGAACCAGGTAGGCGTGTAACATACTCCGCGCATCTATTACTAGCTACTTCAAACATGTCTGAATTGTTGTTGTGTTGTTCGATTATGGAGGAAAATAAAATAATAAAAATAAGTTCATCTATTTTATATTAGGTATATGTATTAACAAGTATTTCGCACGTAATATTATAAGTGCATACATGTTTGCACGGCGAACGCGTAAGTATTTTCGGTGAAGTATATAGTGTTTTACATCTCAATTTTTGTTCGCCTTTTGAACACAGCATATTTACTAAGTTGTGTTTAAAAATAATATTAATCCTAACAGCATTGTCGCGCCATATTGTGACGCATTAGGGTTCCACATACAAATGTGTTCTTATATGGACTTCACTAAGATATCTATAGACACTAATAGTTTTACAAGAAACCTTTATACAGAAATGAAGACTATAACAGCATTCGAGAGTCCACAATAATACCAAGTACACTTACTCCTAAAAGAAACCACTGTAGAACTTATTTACTTATAATTGGCACATAAAGTTGACTTATACACCCCTATAAGGTCTTGTAACAAATGCAAACGGTTCTAAGTGTATTTAGTTCTGTAAATTACTATTACTGGCGTATGACACTAATAGCGGATTTATAATTACTTCTTGTAGCCGATTATAAGTGTTACATACTGGAGCAAGTTTTCTCAAGTGTATTTACACCTATGCAACACTTTTATAGTTAATCTTAGCCTTTACTGCGCCTATAATTTTGTTCTATACACGACTATAAGTCAACTTATAAGAATAGATGTACTATAAAACCAAAAGAACTCTGTGTAACCCGTTATAAGCTTGGTAGTAAATCCTGGAACCACTAAGAGAGACGTACTAGTGCTGTGAGCCTGTATACAGGAGAACTTTGTTACTTGGGGTAAGATGGAGATAGGACGGAACTCAGACGGATCGACTGGATGGGAGACCTTAGGTAACGGAATTATGTGAGCTAGTTTCCAGGCTGAAGGAAACGTACAATTTAGTAAAGAGTCGTTAAATATATGAGTGATTAGAGGAAGTAAATTGGGAAGGATTAAAAGGATCATTTTGGAACATAGTCCGACGTTTCCGACCGCAGTCGAAGTAATGGAAGCGATTGCCTTTTGAACGTCTTCTTGCGTAACAGCTGCAGTAATTTATTATTTATTTCAATAGGTTTTTGGAATGCCCCTTAGAAATCAGTTATTATAAATCGTGTATATTTTCTTCCATACTGATATTATAACATTTATAACACTGAAAAGTATTTTTATAGGAATCATAGCTTAATGGAAGCACATATTCATAAAATGTGAAAGTCACAGATATAGTAAATCAAGAATTAATCTGGTGTTGATTTTAGCTTTTTTCGTGGCAATATCATAGTAATACTTATAACCTTATATTTTGTGAAAATTCCAAAAACATTACACAAATAACGTTAAGTAGACCGTTGATGTAAAGTCATGCCAGTGGTATTTGTGCCATATTTGAAAACTCAGGATTAGTTAAACTAATCATCGTTATTGTAGTACTTCTAAGACTTCGGCTTTAAACCATAATTTATAAGAAAAGGTCCTTAACAAGCTAAGCACTACGCTAGCTTTATCGTTGTCATTCTGATAACAATGTTGCCGTTGCGTTTGTTACCTTGTCCTTTGTCTTATTACCGGCCCTAAATAACTGAAGGAGTTTCAGGAACCGGTATCAGCACTTGTGATTTATTGAGCACATTTTCCAGGATATCTGAACGAGTTGATACGGTGCATTCGGTACGTGCATTATTCGCGGTACTGCAGGCTATCGGAGGATACTCTGCTGTATAGTTTGCGGGCGATGGCCAGGACGGTGGGCGGGTGCGCGGGGGGCGCGGGGCGGAAGGGGCAGGCGTGTCGGTTGGATGCAGTGCTTACTCTGTTGGCTATACTGAACCAAATACATGAGGAAGGGATACCTGTGCAGGTTTGTTGGTATTCAAATTCAACTTTTGTTTTAGCGATTTGTGGTGATCTAACGTAATACCGATGTGTTGTTGATCAAAAATGAAACGTCTGGGTAAAATAATAAGCATAAATGTTCAACAGAATACAGAATGGTAGTTAGCAAAGCACGTGAAAATGTCTTTTTACCATGCGTAATGGTGCGTACAGACTATGTAACAAAATATGTTATAAAACATAGTTAAATAACATGTTTTACAAATGTGGACGCTATGTGTTACAAAAACAAGTTATAAAACATGTTATTAGTTTGTGCAACAATATTATATAACTTTTGCGCACGAGTTACCTACTTGTGCCTTGTTATAAAACATTGTTATACAACAATGTTGTTTTAATGTGTACGGTCTTGTAACATGTTTCATTGTTAGAAAACAATGTTAGATAGTGTGGACGTGTTATAAAACAGAAGTTATATAACATGTTGCATAATCTGTACGCACCATTAGAACCGTTAGGATTTGAATGAATGATACAGCTCTATAATGGCTCTATCTCTCGATATGGCTAGCTATTCGGACTGTCCGTTATTTCTCAAAGCACATTTGGTTAGCTGGGATTCAAGTATGGTAGGAGCTCCTTACACTCCCACAAGCATTCAAATGCTTAAACTATATTTTTATTTGTAGTAACCATATTTGTTGAATTAAAATAGCAGATGTTAAAGCAGTTGAATGAGTAATATAGTATTTGTAGTATATTATACAAACAATATGAAATATGGTTATGTTATGAGCTATCTTTTTGTGATAGTATTATTATACTTTTTAGTGTTCAACAGTACGTGTGTTTACTTATAGATAGTCAACAAATTCTATTATTGTGGCATAAGTGATAAGAGTTTGATATAATCCGTTCCAGATTTCAGGTGACATAAGTGGTTATAGGCGGAGTTGAGTTGTAGTTTTTATCTGACAGACACTTTGTGCGAATAATATTTTATCTTATAAAGTGTGTTTGTGTACCGTTGACCTGTGAAATGACACGTGTATGTATCATTTTATGCAATTGGTGCAAGTATTATCATATGTCTAATGAAGAGAAATAATTAGTATTCTGTTTTGTTGTCTTCATCAAAAATATAAGATAAATATTATCCGCACGTATTTCATGTGATACAAAACTATCGTATATTTTAATTGCCGTTTCTATTTTTCTATTTCAATAAAACACCAAGTTTGACAATTAAACGTAAACAAACATGCGTTTTGCAGCATTGAGTGACGTTTTTCAGATATTCAGTTATGCTTAATTATAAGTATGTTATTCTGTAATGAGCAATAGTAGATTGTATTACAAGGGTGCAAAGTAATATTTTTTCGGCGAGGGCGCTTTTTTGAATCTAGAGCGAAGTGAGGGATTCTAGAGTAGAATCCTGAACGTAGCGAGGGATTCAAAGTATGTCGCCCGAGCCAAAAATATTTGCTCCCGAGTGATACACTCTACTTTTCATCCCCCCCTATGAGAAAATAAAAGGCGCCTCAAATTCAGGAATAATACTGTCACAGTCACTAAACCGACTAAACCGACTAACCCGACTAACCCGACCCCGACTAACCCGACTAACCCGACTTACCCGACTAACCCGACTAACCCGACTAACCCGACTAACCCGACTAACCCGACTAACCCGACTAAACTAATTAAACTAACTAAAGAACTCATTTTTCAAAACAAAACCATGAATTTCTAACAATCCGAACTGAATTTACGTTACTTAAATACGTTACTTAATAATTACGTTATTTAAATAACGGGCAGGAAAAGTTATATGAAAATTCATTGCCGCCCGCTAAATAGAAAACACCAACTTTGGATCCCCATAAGACCGAACCAAGTCGTCTTTTTCGAATAGGTGGGATGAAAAAAGCATTTTTTGTATAATGAGCAAAAAAGCATGACGTTTTAATAATTATTTCTCCAACCAGGGATGGAGCGAATACTGGAACCTGGAAGTGATCCGCGCGGTGTCGGAGTGCGTGCGGGCGGAGCGCGCGGAGTTGCGTGCGGCCGCGACGCACGTGTTCGCTGCGCTCGCGCACCACGCGCAGATGTTGCCGCATCTCGCGCAGTGTGAGTTGTAGCTTTATGATTGTTTGGGAACTTGGGAGTGTAAAAGATGTCGTGTGTTCACTGGATAAAATAATGTAGAAGTTTGGACGTGTAATTTCTTTTATAATATATGTATAAACATGTAGGTTCTGCCCGCGACTTAACATATGTGAGAGACAAACGACGACATCTAAATATTGGAGAAAATTTAAGGCGTTTTTGAGCAAAAGATAAAATGATCAACCTTCCTTCTTTTTTGAATAAAAATAAAATAAATTAACCTTAGATTATTATATTATATCACCCTTTTCTGGGGTAATTGCTGCGTCAATAAATATCCCATGTGTTTTTCCAAAATCAATATTTGAAACGGTTCAGTGATTTAGACGTAAAAGCCTCACAGACAGACAGAGAGGGAATTACTTAAGCATTTATATAATATTATGTCGATGATGACGAAGCCTTTAGTGGTGTGAACAAGGCAAACAAAGCTCTTGATGAGTGTTTACAATTTATGTGAAAGGCAATGTAAATGGATGACTGAAGGATGTCAAGTAAACTAGTCAAAGATATGGAGTAAATAGAAGGGTATTCCCCCTGTTTTGACTTGATATATTGATTGTTATTTATTAATGAATTTCAAGAATTAATTAGGCCTGGGTAGCTATGTATAAATTTCAAGTATCACATAATAATAGAAACAGAATTTAAAAACAAACTTGTCCACATTCGTACCAGCACAGTATGCGGGTTCCGTGGACAGACATACATATTTATTGTTACGTAAATGAATCCTATTGGGGTAAACAAACTCCCAACTAGCTTTTCAAATAGAATCTCTATCATATCACATGTATCTTGATATAAATCTTTTTATTCTAGAACGTGTTAATAACATAATTAATATTTTATGTCGGTGTAGCGATCCCGCACGAGACGTTGTCGCGGTACGCGCTCGACATGTTCTGTCAGTGCGGCGAGGCCAACGCCGCACGCGCCGCGGCGGCCGCGTTGCTCACAGCTGTGACGTCACGAAACTCCCCACATTCTCAAGTAAGTGCAAATAAAATTATCTTTTCTTAGCGGGTACCCACGACATTGTGTGCAGAAACAGAAGACGATACCATACGATAATATTTAAACAAATTTAAAACAAAAAAACCTACTAGGCTTATAAACTAAATAAATGAACAAAATAAGTAATATTTTACCCGTTTAGAGGTAATTTACCCCTTTAGAGGCTGAATGGTTTCTTAGTGTTTCCCGGCATGTTATATAAAAGGAAACCTAATAGGCAACCAATTTTAAGTTACGGACTCAGAAACATGTATTTTTCAATAACATGATTTTTTTTATCCTTCTCTGACGGACGTTATGTTAATTTAATAAATCGTTGGTATGGAATCGATCGTTTGGTCTCGACGGGCCTTACTCGTGTTTATTTTTATTCTTTACCATGCCCGTCGTATACAAACGATATCTTTGTACCATTGCATGTGGGCGCACTGCAATTTATATACGACATTACACCGACCTTGCTTTTAATGTTATGAAGGACCTAAACGGGAACAGACATGCAGTCCTGCTGTCTTTGAATGGACTTGTATTATGTAAGTAATACAGTATTAGCTTTGGCATAAAAGCATCGGAGCCCCTTACAACTTATTCGCTTCCATTTGAGAACTAGTTCTAAAAACGAAGTCTGTGGGATTTTTTTTTGTATAAATTAAAAGGAATAATTTACGTCGGCCCTTTCATTAAAATTAAGAATTACTTGGCACTTACATTAAAATATGGTTCTTAATAAGAAAAAAAAACATATCGACGAATTGAGAACTTTCTCCTATTTGAACTCTCTATTATATAGGTAGGTACTTCCACTGTATTTGATAACTATAAGCTATTAGGTAATTAACTGTTGAACTAATGGTATTTCCGTTGATTTTGATGTGCGTTTCCTTAAATAAATACTGAGTAGATTTCTAAATAATCAGCATACATTATCACCCAATACTTAATACATCACCACTTACGTTTGTAGTTCAGGATTTGGTATGAGTACCTAACCAATAAAATAGTTTATTAGTAGTCTACTTATCCACTGACATAAATCTTATACGGCCATTAAATTTTAACAATTCAGTTTGTATTGATAAACCCATAAAAGTACACTTCAGATCCATAAAACTGGCGTTAAAGTACTTAAACATAAAATAGAAATAGACACCGGAAACAGCTCATATATATTGTAGATAGGTATGTGATAAAATTCACACGCCACGAATGAATCTGTTTGTCTAGCGTCGGACAGAAGATCGCCTTATCAGCGCCCCTTTAAAGGCGGGCACTGTTATGGCCTATAACATATAATAACCGCGAACATTCGTGGACGGAATAATGAGGACCACCTACGTCGCGATTGTGGACTTCCTATGAGGAGACGCATTGTGGGATTATGAATGAGGAGTAGTGAGTTAATTGAGATTGCTTACTGATTTCTTGGGGACGAAGTTGTAATTATATTAGAATGAAGTTTATAGACGTTAAATAGATGTGAAAGCAAATTCGTTGAGTTAATATTATCTAGGTACTTATCGTACTGGTTTTTAACTACACGGGAATTTACAGTTATTATATCTCACACGCGCGTACAATTTATAGTCTAATCAAAAGCATTTTTACACCAGATATTGTAATGAAAATAATATTTAATTTTTTAGTGTTATTATCTATTGTTTGCAATTGAATCATTTTCTATCAGCATGTAGTATTCTTAAACAGTAATGTTAATAATGGTATTGTAAGAACAATAAAATATGACATTCCGCGAAAGTGCTAAAAATATATCTAACGTTAAAAAAATTACATTATTTTATTAATTATATTTATTAGGCTTATGTAAAATCTAACCATTTGAAAAAATTCTGGACCAAGTCCTTCACGAAGCATTAATTTCTTTAATTTTCTAAGTTTAGATTTCCCTACAAGTTTAATTAAATACATAAATATTTCAAACGATGTTGGCAGTTTAATGTTGTCAAAGGTTAATAACCTTACGTCTAGCGAGAAGTTCTTGAAGAGGGGTTAGTGCTCAGAAAGGTCTTAAGATGTATATCATGTCTTGTTTTATTTCAAGCCATCCGCAACTCAAGGACTGGGTGCGGTTGTGATGATAACGCTCTAAAAGCCGATTCAGACATATATATTATCAGTCACATTATCACATACAAGTCACAGTTCCGTCACAGTACCGGCAAATCTTTCATACATTCTCGGCATTGTCAGTGAAGTGTCAGTGCTGCCTTACACTTAATATACACATTTGATTTTACGTAAGTACTGAATTGCTTCAATTCATAGTCCGACAGCTAGGATTCTCTATAGCGTGGGTACCATAGACAATACACAAAGATACGAACACAGGCATCGAGATTCGAGGCCGACATGACAGTAGAAATTTAAACTCATAAAAAATTTCGATAGAACTTGAACCGTGGACACTTCGAATGCGCAGTCAATTATTATAGTAAACATCGCACCATACGGTTGACAAATAATAGTAAGTTAAATAGTTCGATAGGTAAGTACGTTCCAGTACCTCTGTGTAATTAAACAGTCTAAAATTAACGCTGAGTATTTATTGAGCGACGTGAAGAATGCGTAATTATAGTGATTCTTGTAACTAGGTCTTGTTTCGGAATACAATGGCTGGAGCTCTTTTCCATTTGGCATCTGTCCGACTTTGTTGGGTTACTTTAATGTTTAACAACGTTTAAAGTCACTTGTTACAATATATATGACGAGTCAGAAGGTCGAGCTGGTTGTTCTTTAGCATGATTTCATTACATTTTACTCTGTGTAATGTGTAACTTCCTTCCAAGTAGGTACTCTTGTCAAACTATGCAATGTGGGCTTCTTTCGTCAGGACGTCAACTCAGGATATCAAATGAAACACAGCACAGGGTTGAGCCAATCACGTAACCAACTGCTTTATTCAATGATCGGCTCAATATGAATACTCGGTTTGGGTTTGTTTTCGTATTGACTGTATTTACTTTGCGACATTACGATATTGATTTATCGATCGATCCACTCGCATACGCGTCACACGATATTTATCAACAACTCTTTGAGATTCACGGCATTACACTTAATAAGGAATCTTTACAATAACAAGATACCGGCGCGATGTCCATTTCATTTTTTATTATTTTCTCTAA
This sequence comes from Hesperia comma, assembly GCA_905404135.1. Lineage (NCBI taxonomy): Eukaryota > Metazoa > Arthropoda > Insecta > Lepidoptera > Hesperiidae > Hesperia > Hesperia comma. The sequence goes on from FR990018.1 coordinate 8,179,740, forward strand.
TGACAGCTCCCGCGCGCCACAGAGTATCGATTCACCATCGATCCGCGTCTGCCACAGATTAAATAGCATCAAACAAATATCATGGATTTACTATAAGTATGTAAGTATAAGTATGCTACCATATTTATGGTTACAGCTTTAGGTTTTAGTATTGACATCGCTGTTCGTAATTATTTCTTTTTAACCGACTTCAAAAAAGAAGGATGTTCTCAATTCGACCGTATGCTTTTTTTATGTTTGTTCAGCGATTTTTTCGTCGTTTATGGGCCGATTTTGATAATTCTTTTTTTGTTGTAAAGTAGATAATACGCAGTAGGGTCCTTTTAAAAGGATCACCAGGATCTGATGATGGCATCTCGGAGAAATCGAGGGCAACTTTCGAAAATTGTAGGGACGACTAGTGTGTTTGTTAATATTTTCATAAATACATGAAAGCGCTACAATTTCATGAAGGTCTGGAGTCGATCTGATGAAGCCGAAAGACAGTCAAGGGAACTCCTCAACGGTTTACTGTAGTTATGTAGTGTTTGGGCTTGATTAATTTGTAGTGACGAGAACTTTACACCTACATGTTGAATTAAGCGCCATCTGGCGAGTAGTTTTTGAGTTATCTCTGCTTATCGAGGTTGAAGTCGGTTATTTTTTTTGTAAAAAGCAATAATCAATAAAGGTATTCTTAATGCATTTTAGTTGGCGTTTTTGTAAATGATCATGTACCTAACTACGGAATGACTTGATCAATTGAGGTGATATTTACACAATACCCATATTAATTACTTTGTCGACGCTATGGTTCATATATCTGTCGTGGCCACATCGTAGATTTGCTCACATCATGAAATGATCGACCATATCATGAAATGGTCGCATTTCATGAAATGGTCAACTGTCTATTGGCCACATCACGATGTGGTTTGAGCAGATCAATGATAAGAAATCGTTAAACATTAATTACCGGTAGAGGCAGAGGGTAGAGGCGCTACAAGCGCTTTGTTTATGTGTGAAGATGGCGGCCGTTGGCGTAAATGTTTCTCTTGTCAATTTGGCCTAGAGTAAAACGGTGCTACAAAAATTGCGAATTGCAGAAGATAATTCACGTTAATTGTTAAAAACGAGTACTTAACATGATATGGTCGATCATTTCATGATGTGAGCAAATCTACGATATGGCTACGACATATCTATGTCAAGATCCGATTCAAGAATTTAGTTACGTTATTAACTGTTAAGTACCAACTATTACTATAAATAACTTATTATCTATAAATATTTTTTGTTAATAACCTAAAGTAACAGCAAGTAATTTAAATTCATCTTTCATATTAACTGCCAGTTCATATAGTTTAAAAACAACAAATAATATAATCTCAATAACATTTTAATAATTTAAGTGGAGTAATACTGAAGCGTGCAAGACATTGATAAATTAATCCTGAGAAACTTTATCTAGAATGTTGTGGTTAATATACTATGTTTTTATAGTAAATGTGAACAGTTGCAGTGTAGTCGATTTATCAAATTAGGTCCCTGTAAAAACATGACCTATTGTAATTGAATTGCTGTAATTAGTCCTCTTGTGCGTATAACTAGTTTATCTTCTTTACTATGTCCATTGTATACTAAACATCTTATCTTGTCGCTTTGTATTAAAAGTATCGTTTTATTTACATGAAAATAAATCATTAGGCACCTGAGACGATTATGGAATTGCATGAATAAAAAAGGAATGTCTTGCCTTATTTATATCCATTGTTGTCATTTCACTGCACGGCTCAAAAGCAGTGATCAGGATAACGCATTCAGCACGGCAGGAATAAGCTTAATAAGGGCGCATTCATGTAGAACGCTGGTTACCGGCGCTGATCTGCCAGCGCTTATCGGTATAGTCTAAGATCCGAATCTAAATCGACATTCATCGATACGTGCTGACAGATAGGGACAGGGATGGGCAAATGGGAAAAACATATCGACATTTATCGTATCGATATTTTCCAAATGTATCGATATATACCACCCAAGATTATTATTGATATTTCGATATATCGGTATGTTTTGCCCAATGTGCAATTATTTATAAAAATTGCCAAAATATTCGAAATTTTAAAGTACCTAAATACACATCTGGCTGTTATGACATCAGTTTTATTATTAAAAAACATGTTTATGTACCTGTAGCCAAGAAAAAATCAACATACAGTGCCACAAACTTATCTGGTCCGGTTGCCAAAATTGCAACTAATGCAAATGTTATACTGTTTTCAGACAAAGACCAAGACAGTAGCGCCCCTCTTACCGGGTCAGATTAGTTTATTTTTATTTTATACTAGCTTTTGCCCGCGGCTTCGCCCGCGTGGAATTCGTTTATATCGCGAACCGGGGAAGTGGGGGAGAAAGTACGTCATCAACTATCTTCCTGGGAAAATTCATCAAAATCGTTGTTTTCATACAAACTTTCATCCCCTATTTCAAGCCTTTAGGGGTTGATTTTTTTAAAAAAATTAGCCTATGTGTGACTCTGGGTCTTCAAATATTTTCATTCCGAATTTCATCCAAATCGGACTGGTGGTTTAGTCGTGAAAACGTCACAGACAGACTTTCGCATTTATAATACTATATTATGTGTGTGCCCGCTACTTCGTACGCGCAGGAGTTTATTCCGCGTAACTCCAGATCCCGCGGGATTTCCGGGAAGACAGACTTGTTAGTTTTATATTAGTTTTATATTAATGTTTGTTTAGAAGTTATTTATACCCCATACGCGAAGAAGGTTTTCCCTTGTAAATTCCGATCCCGCGGGATTTCTGGGATAAAAAATATCCTATATGTTAATCTAAGTTGCCCTCTATACGTGTGCCCGCTACTTCGTACGCGCAGGAGTTTATTCCGCGTAACTCCAGATCCCGCGGGATTTCCGGGAAGACAGACTTGTTAGTTTTATATTAATGTTTGTTAGTTTTATATTAATGTTTGTTTAGAAGCTATTTATACCCCATACGTGAAGAAGGTTTTCCCGCGTAAATTCCGATCCCGCGGGATTTCTGGGATAAAAAATATCCTATATGTTAATCTAAGTTGCCCTCTATGTGTGTGCCAAATTTCATGAAAATCGGTTCAGTAGTTTTTGCGTGAAGGAGTAACAAAGCTATTTATACCCCATACGTGAAGGTTTTCCCGCGTAAATTCCGATCCCGCGGGATTTCTGGGATAAAAAATATCCTATACTAGAGAACCGCCCGCGCTTCGCTTCGGGACCCGTAGGTAACAGCCGGGTAGGTCTCGCTCCCGTAGGAATTTAGGCTAAAAAGTAGCCTACTACTCGCTCTCTTCACTCCACCCTGTCTGAGGTGTGTGGAGCCCTCGGGACAGTTAGTTCCCCTTTGGGGGTGTCTCTCGCGGCCCATTAAAACGGGCCGGTCCTTGGGTTGGGCCCTAAGGCCCTTGGTTGTCCATCTATGGTTAACCAATAGGTCAAGTCCGGTGAGTGGTGGCCTTTTTACAGGCCACAGAGTCTTAAACGGGATGGGGTTCATCTTCGCGCCGCCCAGGCGATCGAGGCCCTACCGGGTGAATCCCGCTGGTGGGAAGCCCAGCAGGAGCCGATCAGCGCCGGGCGACGACTTACGAAGCCCCAGTATCAGTCAGTGCTAGCCCCGTCCCGCGCAACCAGCAAGTCGCGCGGGAAGGCCCAGCGGTCCGGTGGACGGGTGTGGAGCGGCACCAGGTCCTGCAGATGCGGGAACTGCGACGCGTCGACACGCCCGAACATGTTGCGTGCCAATCTCTGGATGAAGTCGTCCAGGCTCTCGACTCAAAGGTCCCTCTGGATGACGGCGTTCCTGACGTACCTCGGCGCACCAGTCAGCCGGCGGAGCGCAATCGCCTGAACCGCACGCATCCTCTTGCGCTGCGGTTCGCTGGCGAGCGCGTACCACGCCGGTGCCGCGTACGTGAGGCGGGATCTGATGTAGGTCTTGTAGACCCCGAGCTTCAGTCCGAGAGGGAGGCTCGAGGAGAGCACTGGTTTCTGCCATCGCGCTTCTGGAATTCGCGACGGCTTTCGTTACCTGTGGCTTCATCGAAAGTCTTCCGTCGATTTTGCCCCCAGGTATTTGGCCTGTGGGGCCCATTGGATATCTAGTCCGTGAAGCTCCAGAGTAGGGTCCCGCCTGTTGAGGTATCCTCCTATGTTCACGGCCTGCGTCTTCCCGACATTCACCGACAGTCTCCACGCGGCGAGCCATTCGGGGAGGGCATCAAGCGCACGCTGCATCTTGACGATGGCGTGGGTTCTATTCAGCGACGTGGTGATGTACGCCACGTCATCGGCATACAGGGCAAGCGACGCCCCCCTGCCGCCGGGATGTCGTCGATGTATCAGGCGTAGCAGACCGGGGACAGGCAACTCCCTTGCGGGACGCCGGCTGCGATCGGACGCTCGGTGGATTCGGCGTCTTCAACCACTACTCTGAAGCTTCTATTTTCGAGGAAACTGGAGATCACCTTAACGGCACTCCGGGGCGCCGACGACTGCGAGATCTTGTAGAGAAAGCCGTCGTGCCAAACACGGTAGAACGCCTTTTCCATGTCGAGGAATACTGCACACACGCGTTCTCTCTTATTCAGAGCCGCGGTAACGGTGTGCAACACCCTCGACAGTGCTGTTCAGCCTTCCACTTCTGTTGGCAGCTAGGCTATTCCACCCCGGATGCTTGCAGTTCCAGTCGCCCGCGCCCACCACACCACCGGTGTCGGCGAGTCCAGCAACTTGCGGACATCAGCTAACAGGATAGTGCCAGCGGGCGGGCGGTACACTGAATACAGCCGGAGCGGGGAGTTCTCGAGGCAGAGCTAAAGTAGCCTATTACATTTGACTTAAGTAAATTACATGTAGTATTTGATAGCGTAATTCAGAACTTGCAAATGAATTTTATTAACGCCATCTATTAACAACTCCGAAAATAAATATCTAGCAACTAACAAAACATCGATCTTCCCATGGGAATGGGATGTTTTTCCGCGGTAAAAAGTAGCCTACGTCACTCTCCACCCTCCTAACTATCCCCACACACATAAACCTTACCATATAATAGCTTTGTTGCGACGTGAAAGCGTCACAAACAAACAAACAAACAAACAAACAAACAAACAAACAAACACACTTTCACATTTATAATATTAGTAAGGATGTTAATCTAAGTTGCCCTCTATGTGTGTGCCAAATTTCATGAAAATCGGTTCAGTAGTTTTTGCGTGAAGGAGTAACAAACAAACAAACAAACAAATACACAAACTTTCACATTTATAATATTAATAGGATATATTTTTATTTTATAGATATTTTTCTGAAAAAATATCGATATTTTGATATATCGATATTTTTTACCCAAACCTACTGGCAGATCGGCGCCGGTAACCAGCGTCCTTTTCGAATGCGCCCTAACTCCTGACATTCGATAAGGTATTAAAAATTAAAGTGGCATTTAAGCTGTTTTAATTCGAATCGCAAAAGCTGACGCTGTCGAGCGCCAACCCGCACATGTGTCTTTCAGACTTTGTAACATGTTTTAATTATTTTATTTGCCTTGACATCATTTTAACTCGTAATAAAGTATTAGTTTTGAATATGCAGTTTTACTGTTCAGGTGTAATTCACTGTGTGAAACTTACAACATTTTGCCTTATTTTTATTAATACTAATACGACAGTGTTACAAAAATAGTGTTTTGAACGTCCGACGAGGAAGCTGTGGAAAACGCCCCAAGAGACGACATGCGGGTATATTCGAGTCACGGGCATGGTATTGTACGTCAACATATATGACCTTGGGGCGGCGCGTAGAGCTTATCTTGACGTTCACTTATTCACTAGCGATACGGTTCACTTGATTGCTGACCGCCGGCCGCTGGAGCCGCGAGCGGCCACTCGTATGCATACTATCGAGCACGCGCACTTTGTTTACTCGTAAACGATTCGCCGCCGCGGCCGCGAGTTCGCTTTCGTGCTGCGGATTAATGTTCCCACCATTACATTTACATCAAATTAACGGCCGTACCGAGTGAAACATGTGGATCAGTGCGATTTTATTAGCGTTTGTGGTGCTCTTGCTACTTCTGTTGACCGTTTTTCACTACGCTACTAATGGAAGAAAGTATTGGCTCAACAGAAAAGTACCCTACCGTGAACCATGCCCAATTTTTGGGAACTTTGGCGCGACGCTCACTATGAAACGGAGCTATACTGAGACGATAAAATACTTTTATGAAAATTACCGACATGAAAAATATGTCGGCATATTCCAAGCTAGAAGACCGACCTTGTTCATTATAGATTTGGATATAATTAAAAGTGTTATGTCGAAGGATTTCTCATCCTTTAGCGATCGCATATCCGTATCTACCGATACGCAACGGGAGCCGCTTCTCCGCAATCTGGCTAACATGAGTGGCACTGAGTGGAAAGCAATGAGACACATAGTGACGCCGACCTTTTCATCCGCGAAAATGAAAGCAATGTTCCCTCTTATAGCTGATTGTGCCAATACATTGAAGTCAATACTCATGCAAGAATCACTCGAAGATGTCGACGTCCCTAAACTTATGTGCCGATTTACCACCGATGTTATTGGTAGCTGTGCCTTCGGCGTCGACCCAGGGTCCCTGAAAAATGTGGAATCACCATTTTTGACAATGTCTCAGAAAATGTTTAAGACGGATCGTTCTACAATTTTAAAACGATATTGCCGCGCATTTTTCCCAAAATTATTCAAATTTCTGAATCTCAAGACATATTCAGTAGAGGTAGAAACTTTTTTTACGGACATAATTAACCAAGTTCTCACGGAGCGACGTTCCAATGGAACTCAAAGACATGATTTTCTTCAGCTCATGTTAAACGTTCAAAGAACTGAGACAGGGTTTCCTATGACGGATGCGTTGATAACGTCCAACTCATTTATATTTATGCTGGCAGGGTTGGAGACTTCATCGACTACATTGTCGTTCTGTTTGTACCAGTTGGCTAAAGACGTAGATCTGCAAGATAATGTTAGAAAAGAAATAGTGGAGTGTATAGAGCGACATAATGGTCTTAACTATGAAGCGGTGTCAGCCATGCGATTGGTTAAACAAACCATTCTGGAGACGCTGAGAATGCACCCTCCTACGCCTTTTACGACACGGCTTTGTACAGCGTCATGCACTCTTCCAAACACAGATTTGGATGTCAAAGTAAGGGATGCCTTCCTTATACCAATTCACTGCATACAAAATGATCCACGGTATTTTCCTGATCCAGAAAAATTTGATCCGGATCGTTTCAAAGATGATCCAAATCCACCGGGATTTTTAGCATTTGGTGAAGGTCCTAGGAATTGTCCAGGTAAGCGTGACACACATTTGTTTAAATAATTCTATTAACGTTTTGTTATTTAGTCATATGCTAAGGTGATATTTTAATATCTTCCTTTTATTATTATAAGATTACTACTTTATCAATTGTGGTATATTATTCAGATGCGTATTATGATATTATACGTTGTTATCCAAACACTATTCAAAGAATGACACAATACAATTTTTTGCTTACATACTTTTCAATAACTGGACTGTATTGCGTTTCAAAACATTTGCTATTGTCAGTTTTATTTGCAAACACTTTGTGTGCCGTATTTTATGCTTTGTTCTTGGGAAGTGTGTTCTTCATATTATGTATCTTTGATTGTTTGAGGTTCAATATCTTGACTTAGCAGCTTATTTAATAGGGTAAATATATTAACGTCAATACGATAACATAAATTAAATATTAAATATCCATACTAATATTATAAATGTGAAAGTGTGTTTGTTTGTTTGTTTGTGACTCTTTCACGTCGCAACATGGCTATTATATGGTATAGTTTATGTGTGTGGGGATAGTTATAAGGGTGTAGAGTGACGTAGGCTACTTTTTGCCGTGGAAAAACATCTCATTCCCATGGGAAGATTGATGTTTTGTTAGTTGCTAGATATTTAGTTCCGGATGTTGTTAATAGATAGCGTAAGTAAAATTCATTTGCCAGTTCTGAATCACGCTATCAAATACTACATGTAATTTACTTACCTATGTCATAGGCAAATAATATAATCTGATGTTCCAGTATATCATATAATAGGCTACAGTTTAGCCAAGATTCCTACGGGAGCGGGACCTACGCGGCTGTTACCTACGGGTCCCGAAGCGAAGCGCGGGCGGTTCTCTAGTTAAAATATAAATAAATACACTTAGTAGGTACCTACTTACAATTGGCTGTGGATATGGATAAGGTCCCATTTATAGATATAATCAAGTTATTATTTAGTAATAGATGTAATAATTATTCATAGTATCAAACAAAAATACACTATTTTCCTCACATTGTTGAGGTTTGATATCATCTCTCGCTGTTGTTATATTTAGGCCATTGATTCTAAATTTACATCACAATGACGAAGCAACTTTCTTGCAGGGGCACGGTTTGCGCAACTGATGGCGGGCGCAGGATTAGCAGCTGTGCTCAGTAACTTCGCCGTGGAACCTTGTGCGCGGACTACATCGACCATCAATTACGATCCTAGGAGCGTTATGCTCAAGAATAAAGGTGGCATTTGGCTCAGATTTAAATGTATTTAAAAGGCCAGTGTTACTTAGAAAACTTACATATTAGGTCATAGGTTTAACTTAGCATTAAAAAATTGTATCTGAGAGTATTAAATTAGGTTCAGGAATTTCATATACCTACCTAGTTTATGAATCGGAAATATTTTGTGTATATTTGATTATGTGACGCTTTCTTACAAATTTTATCAAAACACATTTCGGTATCGCGTCTTTATGAGCTGGGATTTATTTCTGAATAAACAAACCCGTTTTATCAGACAATCTTATCGCACATTACTGAAATAGTTTTTAATAAGTGTTTTTGCAGATTTATCTGTATTACTATGACAAAGTTTATCTGTTTAAGGAGATAAGGTACCTAAGTAGTTAGTATTAAATTATTTTTTTATAGTAATTGTGTCTTATTTTGTATGCTACAACTACGTATTTAACCTAGTGTATAATTATATGGCCAGTATTGACTTATAAGTTGTAAATAAGTTCCTACTTAAAATTAATTAGAAATAACATATTATTTAAATTTACTTAGATTCACTTCAACCTGTGAGCGGCCTAGGGAAGGGTATTTCGCCTCGTATTTGAGGAGGCCTCTTTCATCAGAAACGCATTGAAGCATCAATGCGGATTGATTTTAGGTTTAGCAATTATCCAAATACCGATCGTACTTAAACTAATCTTTACTCTGGCGATCATTTATGATTGTTAACCTATCGTTGCTTTTTGAAACATTTGTTGTTATATATGTTGGGAATTTATAATTAAATATTATGCATTTGTTTTTGTTTTAATAGTTCATGTTGACTCACTTTAAAGAAATATGGAACATTTAGTAGGTATGGCCCATGCACTGTCACTGTCTGAACGTGGTGTAAAGTTAATCAAGTTTTGGTCTTTTTTGTAACATTTGACTTTAGAGAATCACATGGCAAGGACGATAAATATTTTTACCCTGGAATAACTTTACGTTGCCCTTATTAACAATGCAGTCAGAGACCACTCGCAGTAATTTTCAACATGTTTTGTATTAATTAGGTAATACATGAGACCAACACTTGAACATTTCCATTTACAAATTCATTAGCACCAGACTGTTTGACATTTCACACCTAGTAAATACTGTTCTAATACAAACTCGAGTTTAAATAGCTATACCCAACAATCATCTTTTAAACATGTATAATCTACATATTTTATTTTTTCTAGTTATTTCTAGAAAATACACATTGATTCAAGATTTTCACAGTTAATTCGTTATAAAATTATCGGATCTACATAGGCATTTTTAAATAGAGATAATTCCTATTGTGATTTCAAGTATGTTGTGCTATCTGATGTCATTGTGTCAAAATTGTAAATGATTTGTGTGCCTGGAACTAGATACATATATATTATGTAGTAATACATTTTATAAGCCTGATATTCAGGTTAAGTTTATTAATTCATTGATATTGTAATAAGTGGTAAAGGAATAGTGGGCATATTCATATTTTTATAATATTATTAATGACATTTGATGAGTGTATTATAAGTAGGTAGGTATTTGTAACGTTATAACGATTAATATTTTTACGAATACTTCAGTTTCATTCATTTATATTGATTATCTGTTTGTATCATAATTATTAGGTGTATGTTTCATAATTATTATCTCGAAAGGAATTCATCATAAGTATCAACAATCCATGTAAATTCTCAGAAAATGACTTAACTGCATACCTAGACATTACAAATAATTACAATTTCGAAAATCATTCGTGCAACAAGTTTAGAGGTTGCAGTAAATAATTTTCGTAATTAAGTCTCGTGTCGACCTACTTAAATTGGTTTTGTTTTTATTTATTTTTTATGTAAGTAGATATTATGTTTAATGTTAAGGCCTTTTCTTTTGGTTATAATATATCTATGTACATAATAAAAATGGAAGCATTCCAAGTTACCTCTTTTGTTATAATTGGCTTGGTGTTCGTTTGGATAACTATGAAATAAGGAAGAGAAAACCTCTTCATTCGATATTCCGTGGGAATTGGAAATATCATTATTAAATACACTTATGATAATTGTTATGTAAAGTTATAATATATGATGCCTATTTATATCATAGTGGAGTGCCGTAAAACATAAAAATGGCAAAACCTCGGAATCCAGGGACTATGAATGAATTTTCATAAAAATTTTTGGACTGTATTTCAAAATGCACAAATAGAAAAGTTAAAAAAAAAATAGTTCACCGATCTTTTTTTTGTTATCTTTGTTCGTAAGTTTGTGACCCCATAAGTTCGTGTTCGGTAAACCGATTTTGATGATTCTTTATTTTCTTGACAGTTAGTGCTCTTGGTATGGTCCCATATAAATTTAAGCGACATCTGACGAGTAGTTTTGAATTAACTTGAATAATGTGTAAGGATGTTTAGCTGTGTGTGTTTATGGTTTTTTCCTAATAACTTTTTACTGAGTGTTTTGATTTTTATGATTCTTTTTTATTTGAAAGCTGGTACTTGCATTGTAGTCTCATATAAACTAGAACGGCATCTGACCAGTAGTTTCCGAATTATCCTCAATATTTTTTTTGTATGTATGTTACCTCATATTTTACTATTTAGAGGTCCGATTTTGATCATTCTTTTTTTATCGAAAGCTGTGGCTTTAGGTCAGGTCCCGTAAAAATTTCAGTCCCGTCAAACGAGTAGTTTTTGAGTTGCTCTTAATAATGTGTATTTAATTTATGGTCGTTACCTCATAACTTGTCACTGGATGCTTCGATTTTGATAATTCTTTTTTTATTCGAAAGCTAGTACTTGACGTGTGGTCACATATAATTTTCAGCGACATCTGACGAGTAGTTTTTGAGTTGTCCATACTTCTCGATTTTGGATTCGGTTATTTTTTGTAAAAAGTTATTTTATTATTTGAAAGCTAGTACTTGTCGGTGGTCCCATGTAAACTTGAACAACATCTGACGAGTAGTTTTTGAATTATCCTTAATAATGTGTATTTATGTTTGTTACCTCATTACTCTCTACTGGGTATTCCGATTTTGATGATTGTTTTTTTATTTGAAAGCTGGGGCTTGTCGTGTGGTCTCATAAAAATTTCATTTACATCAGACCAGTAGTTTTTGAGTTACTCTTAATAATGTGTATTTAATTTATGGTCGTTACCTCATAACTTGTCACTGGGTGCTTCGATTTTGATAATTCTTTTTTTATTCAAAAGCTAGTACTTGACGTGTGGTCATCCTAATTTAACGTGTGGAATTATAAAGCTGCATCAAAAATAAATGAAGTGAATAAGGAAAATGCGATATTCTTAGTATCTCAAAATGCTTCATTTTACTAGCTATTCTTACATTGTAATCTATCATAGATAATAATATTTTACTATGTAGGTACACTCTATATGCATAACTAAATAGTGTGTATACAAAATATATATTTTATATCATACTTGCTCAGTAACTAGGGATTACTATGGTGGAAAGTCTCCTTGTAAGTTGGTGTTTGCAATTCAAGGCAACATTACGTCGCACTATGCTTGAATTGTAATGTTCAGTTCAAGCTATGCAAAACTCCTTGGTAAACAATCTCTTTTCTTATAAAATGGTAAGAAAACTTTTTACTGAAAAAAAAAAACACTGAACATTTTCGTAATTGCAGCAATATTACTATAATTAATTATAATAAGTAACCATTTTTTTCTATTTTTTCTCTAAATTTGCTAATTATTCTAATTAAAATTTCATTTTGCATTACCAATGTTTTATTTACCTCACAAGAATGATATAAAGTAGAATGCTTACCTCGGTTGCAAGTAGCTATTACACCCTCGAACTATATTCACCCTCGCTCGCTGCGCTCGCTCGTGTGACTAAATATCTCGGGTGCACGCGATCCATTAGCGCCCTATGCGAGCTGCGCTCTCACTGGCGCCAAATTGGATCTTGTTCTGTAATAGCTTACTTACGTCCCTTGTGTAACAATCTACTATTACGTCCTTAAAGTAAACTTAAAAGGCCTTGGCTTGCATTTGAAGGCTGTGTAACAGCAGGGAGATATTTGTGATTACATTAATCTATCCCACAGTGTCCGGAGGTCCACTATTGGTCCTGACTTCCTTTATAGTTGCCAACCAGTGTTGTGCGTTATCTAAATCCAAGGGATTTCGGTTATTTATTCAAGACATTAATTAACCTGGTTGAAGGACGTCCTATACTTTTCTTACCGAAGCGTAACTAACCACCATTCAGCTTGTAGTCGTTAATATTAAATTACATACGGCGTTTCGTGACCTCGTCTCCAGTAATCGCGGGTGATTTGGGAGATTGTAATGGGTTTAAAAGATTTACGAGTAGGCATCATCATTATAGTCAGGAAATTATATCGTATTACGAACACGTCGCTTGTTTAAAGAAATTGGTGTGTTTTAAATTAATTGCCGTAGTGTCCATAAGAAAACAAACTTAGAGGGTGTTCTTTAATTGGCATATTATATTTTTATTTGTGAATAGATCGAAATAGAACAAATATCGAAACAAACGAAAAATTAGGCAAACAAACATATCAAAAATCTATAAATCATTGTTATAGAATCTATTGGAATAGTTAATAATACCCTCAATAATAGTTTTTACTTGAAATCTTTAAAAAATGTTTTTTTTTCAGGTGCTGGAACGAGAAGTTTTCCAAGAACTAAACGATACCAATTTTGTGGAACACTGTCTGCAAATATTTGTTGAGTTTTGCAACAGAAAAGATTGTGCTAGTTATTTGGGTAAGGTTTATCGTTTTCCTTCTAAACTTTCCATTCATGTTGCTTTTATTCTCCATTTTCCTTATTTCTCTGTGTAGGTATTACATAATATTTATTTGCTGGAAATATTGTCTGTTTAATGCGATAATAACTAGTAACTGACAGAAGAAATCAAAGTACATGTTTAATTTTGTTATTTTTTTCTGTTCTGTTACTTACGTTTCTGTACTTGAATTATATTATTAACGATTTTGGCTTTTTCGTCATGCTAGACATATAAGTAGAAATTCTTTTAAGTTAAAAATATAACTTAATCATTTAGATAGGAAAACTCTAGATTATTACGACACGTGTATCATTGTATATACTCTGTCAATCGTTTGTGGTAGACAATATAATAAACAACAATTTATGTAGGTATAGGTAAAATGGCCTGTTAGGTTATGGCTTAAGAACAGAAGAGCATTTAACATTAATCATGCAGGCTAATTTCCTTAACCATGATATAGGTACCTACATAATATAATGCCATTGTTCTCCTGTGGATTTCAAAAAGCTAAGAGGATTGATGTTCTGGAAATAGTGACGTCATCGTCGCTATAGGTAGACATCTAAGTATATCTATAGGTTATTGACCCCGCAGCCTCGAGACTTGTATTCGTTTCGATAAGCATGGAATATCCAATTTCGCCCAGAGAACTATTCGCCTAGCTACGCGCTGCCCTAAATAAATTCTATCGTATTTGTGCTTGATATTATTACGTTTTAGCAATGCATCGTGGAAGGTTTAATAAAATGCTGAATGCTGATTCATTGATTTATTCAACGGGAATTGGGTTAATAGGATAGGTATTTTTATATTTATTTGATTGTGTAATTTTTACTATACTTATTAGTCATCACAATATGTATACTTCAATTATGTAGTATTATTTATTATACTTTAACGTAATTGTCATAATTATTTCCTCTCCAGTTAGTTATGTTTCTAATAATTTGTGTATATCTTATCATTGTAGTTGAAAGAACGGTATTAGTGGTCTAGCATGACTTTGCTTTTTAACTATTGTGACATTCATTAATGATCACATTTCTATGCAAAATAATATAGTCTGCGATAACATAACCACATACCACTAGGTTCGATTAAGTCCAACATTAACTTGGTTTCAACCTTGGATTCTCATAACTGAGGAGGTCTGGGTAAATATTAGGGTAAATATGAGCGCTTCGTGCTATCTTCATGGAATTTAGCACGTTCACTGTGGATGGGTCATTCGGTAAATATTTTGTTTTTTAGTTTCTAAGGTTATAAAAACAAAAAAAAATTGCTTTAACATATTATTTTAATACGTAACGCAACCAATCGTCTCCCATTTGGGTTTGTACGTCCCTACGTATCATGCATGAATATGGTCGGCATGGTCGGCATGAAAATTATCGCCATCCTTCCGCTGTCACCTAAGACAAATGTGACCGACCAAGAACAAGACGCAAATAGGGACTAGTAGATGGTGTTTTATAATATTAGTTGGTTAGTTTGTTAATAACCGCGAAGACCTGGACATGGACTGTTCTTAATAGTTAGTCATGTTAGTTGTTGGTAGAAAAAGTACCTAAAGTTAGTAATCGTTTAATTTGGCTACATATAGGTACGTTGCTACCTTAGAGGACTGGAGGATGGTAGCTTCTAAAAAAGTTTAACTCTCCACCAGAACACAGTTTATTAAAACAATTATTACACGATAGAAATGACACTAATTAATTACCATTACTTAATCCGAAATTTATTTTACAGAACCAAACGTGCCCTTGTCTGTCTTGGAGCGAAGATCGGAATTAGAGGTGCATGCGCAGAAAAGCGAAGCTCTAAACTTGTCCCCGTGTCTTACTCTGTTTGATAACCCGCCGCCTTCGCCGGCGCTGGTAGCGGCCGCCGCAAATGTCTTACACAATATCAGCGCATTTAAACATTGCCCTATTCAAGCATGGAATGAAATGGGCCTTTATAGAGTGCTTTTCAGGTACGACTTTTATTTTTCTCCAAGTTTACATAATGTTGCTGGGCTTAAACTACGTATCCGTCCCTTTTAGTATATACCTAATGATGATTACTGGTTGTTTTGCATCATGTACTTAAGAAAATACATCTCTTGGTTACTGTATAATAAAAATGTGACGAAATTTTTTAATAAAATCATCTTATCAAGATCCCTTAAGTCGCAGCAATGTTATATTGCTTAAGTACATTGTCATGTAAGTTTATTTACGGATTTAAAATAGCAAACGAGCAGCACCACCATCTCAAGTATTCACAACTATCTGTGGGAATCCATATCCATACTTCCATACTTAATATTATAAATGTAAAAGTGTGTTTGTTTGTTTGTTTGTTTGTGACTCTTTCACGTCGCAACATGGCTATTATATGATATAATTTATGTGTGTAGAGATAGTTGGGAGGGTGGAGAGTGACGTAGGCTACTTTTTACCGCGGAAAAACATCTCATTCCCATGGGAAGATCGATGTTTTGTTAGTTGCTACTGTTGCTAGATATTTAGTTCCTGATGCTGTTAATAGATGGCGTTAGTAAAATTCATTTGCAAGTTCTGAATCACGCTATCAAATACTACATGTATCGTTAATTTACTTAAGTCATAGGTAAATGTTATAACTTATGTTCCAGTACAACATATAGGCTACTTTTTATTTTATCTCGAGAATCCTACGGGAGCGGGACCTACGCGGCTGTTACCTACGGGTCCCGAAGCGAAGCGCGGGCGGTTCTCTAGTTACTAGATAATTTCCGGTATTATTTCCAGGTGTACGTCTTGGGCTAGCGGTACGTCGGTGGAGAGCAGCGAAGTCCGCGCCGCTGCGTGCCGCGCGCTCGCGGCCGCGTGCGCGCACAAGTGCGTGCGCGCCGCCCTCGCCGCCACCAAGGACTGTCTCTACAACTTGCTCATGACGTTCACTCCGCTGGACGACGGTATGTTCCTCTTTAGCTTGGTAAATTGTGCTTGGTGTTAATGTAAATATACAGGTTAGTTACCACGCTAAAGGGAAGAGTAAAATTAATTTTAATTCGTGTAATTTTTTGAACAATTTTGAGTGATGTACCGAGTATCCGATAACTATAATATATTTACGTAAAATATTTAGTTATCATACAAATTTTAGTTCAGTATATTTTATTCTAGAGCTAAAATAACAATTCCATTCATAATGTGGATAAGAAATTGGTAGCAATGCAAAAAAATCAAAGTAATGTGAGTTGACACAAGTCATTTAGCATTTGAGCTCGGTTGAGCGATACCAGAGTTTAATTTTCGTTACAATCGTAATCAAATATCATAGTTTCGTGCCAATTCATAATTTTTAAGTGTTATACATGAATTATTTTTAATTCCTTAATATCTCTACAAAGGAATGCGCATCTAAGCATAGATAACATATGAAAATTCCGTTGTGGAATGTGAAATTATCTATTACAATAAGTTGTCGATACGGAGCAGGATGCCAACGTCACGACTCACGATGTGCCTCTTGGACCGGATGCCAGCCCCGAGTACTCGTAGCGGATAAGGTACTGTACAGTACACTACACAGATTAGAAGAAAGTATAGTTGGAGTTTAAAGTTGAGCTCGTATCAGATAATAATAGGATGCAGTCCAGTGGCGATTCCTGGTGTTTATAATTAGGGTGGCTCCAGCTTTTGTTATATAGTGTGTAGTGTTAAGTGCGCATAACCTGAAAACCATTTCTTCAGACGGACAATCTGAGTCTTTAGGAACCTACTTTGAAATCGCAAAAAAGAAATTTCATACAATTTGACATTTTAATTTTTGTATGAAATAGCTGATGTTTTTTCGCGATTTTAGGTTTAGTCCCATAGTGAAAGTTGTCCCATAGTGAAGGTTGACGGTCTGAAGAAACGGTTTTAATTTCAGTTATATAGTAGACTAGCTTTTGCCAGCGGCTTCGCCCGCGTGAATTTCGTTTAAACTTCACCCCTTTATTTCACCCACTTAAGTGTCATAAGCGTAAGAGTAGATAAAATATAGGTATACTTAATCAGAAAGCTTCGAACTGCTAAGCTATCGGGAGTTACACGTGTTATTGTGAGTCAACCATAAAAGATAGACATATGCTGTCGTGGAATATTTTTTATATAATTTTAAGGAGAACATTTCCGTCATACATGATTTCTGTGTAGCTTTAACCATTAAGGTTGCACACGCGACGGAAGCTTAAAAAATGGAGTAACTTCTCCCGTTTCCCCAACATTTCCCTTCACTGCTCTGCTCCTATTGATTGTAGCGTGGTGAAAAGTATACTATAACCAGCGCGGGAGTATGAAAAATAATTGTACCAAGTTTCGTTAAAATCCGTCGAGTAGTTTTTGTTTCTATAACGGTTATACATCCGACAGACAGACAGACAGACAGACAGACAGACAGACAGACAGACAGACAGACAGACAGACAAAAATTTTACTGATTGCATTTTTGGCATCAGTATCGATCCCTAATCACCCCCTGATAGTTATTTTGGAAATATATTTAATGTACAGAATTGACCTCTCTACAGATTTATTATAAGTATAGATAGATATAGATTTACCTACATTTTTTCTTAATATTAAACCGAAATACACATGTATTAATAAATAAAAAATTAAATTATACAATTAATGAGACCTTTATTTACTTAAACAATATTTAAACATAAACTCTATTCGCCGTTCAACGGATACAAATTTTACTATCACGAAAAACATGCGAAAACTGTGTTACCTAGAGATAATGTGGCATATTATGTAGTTAAAGAATTCTTGAAATCAGGCCATTAATTTTTGAGTTCATTTGTTACAAACATTCAACAATGCAAGAATACAAATCTTTCTTTTTAAAAATCAGTGTAGATATAGGTAATACATACTATCTAATATTGTATCAGATGAGCTGGTCGCCGGCGCTCGGTGTGCGCGGGCGCAGTCGCTGAAGCTGGTAGCGGCGTTGCTGCCGGAGCGGGCGGCCGCCGACTGCGTGTGGTGGGAGCTCACCAACAACATCTCTGTGCCTTTCTTTGGGTCGTTGCTGCAGAGCTTGGCTAGTGAGGACCCTGGTAAGACGTTTAATGTGATGTATTGTTTACCCATTGTTGTTTGTTCTACCGCGGAATTTTGAATGTATAAAGATGAGATGCGTGAGGAGATTTCAAGATTTCCAAGAACTTTTAATTATTATACAAATATTTCTTACTCAGGTTTAAAGTTTAATCCATTCTCGAATATTTGACATCAAAAATTCATTTCATTAAATGGAAAAAATCTAATGAGAGTATCATGTTTTCAGTGGTCGAAAATTTAATGTGTCAATATACCAACTAGACTAGACAAAGCCTAAGTTTGCTAATTTATAAATGCTATGTTGAATCATGTTTGAATAGCTTGTCGACCCTGTAGCCTAGTTGGTAGCGACCCTGCCTGCGACGCGAGGGGTCCCGGGTTCGATTCCTGGCCGGGGCAGATATTTATGTGACAGATAAATATTAGTACTCGGGTCATGGGTGTAATTGTAATGTGTTATATGTGTAGTCCATGCCACCCGCGACAAAGATACCTAGTAACCTACTGCGGGGATATGAGTGTGTTAGCGTTTTTTAAAAATAGCTTAACTTTGGTCTCAAGGCAATACATATTTTTGGGGTTTCAGAATTACAAGAAGCGTCACTATATTGTCTAACGCAGTTGGCTCAGTCCACGGCGCATCGCAAGCATGCAGACAAGTCAAAAGACACTTCGTGTGTACAGTTCTTAGATAATATGAAGTATCCGTTGTATGAGGAACACACGGCACGACACGACGTTTTAAGTGGTGGCGATACGGCGAGAGACGACTGTACGCCGGAGTATACGATAGAGCACGTGTGTAAGGTGCTTATACAGCTGTATCAGAAGCTGTCTGAAAACAAGAGGCATTTGGCTAGTCAAGGTAATGCACTAGATTATTTTTGTGTCATACTATGGTTATCATCACGAGTTATCATGCTTCAAGATATTATAGTTAAAGAAAAATTAATACACTCTTACCTCTGGTTCGAAAGATAACCCCGAATAATAATATGGATAACACAAGTTACATTTTATAAAAGGGCAAAATAAATACGACTCGTGTTACAACTTCAAGTACCGCGTTTTATTCAATGATGAATGTATTGACAAACAAACAAACCTTCCTTTGGTGTCGTCATTCCATTTTCAAATAGGTACCGGCCAGGTCGCTGGCCAGTAATATTTAAATAGAAAACCTGAAAAGAAAGAAATCTCTCTCCTCTCCTCTCCACGCCAACTAAAACACTACTCTCCTCAAAAGGACCGCTCCTCTCAATAGCGCCTCTCCACTCCACATCTGGCATCACCAGTATGCCAAAACTGCCCTCGCTTCAGCACATCTCATATCACCACCTTCTGCAGTCATTGCTCCTCACAGTTGTTATAGCACAGGCATAAAAATCTTCCGATACAATTTGAAAGGTATATACAATTTGAAAGCATATATATGTATATGTCGTGGCCCCATCGTAGATTTGCTCACATCATGAAATGGTCGCATTTCATGATATGGTCAACTGTCTATTGGCCACATCATGATGTGGTTTGAGCAGATCAATGATAAGAAATCGTTTCTCGATATGGGCAACTAAACGCGCCGAAGGCGAGGCGACCAGCAAGCCGAAGCTGCGCAAGCGAGCGTGGGTGTCTGTGCTTTGTTACGCAAGGGCGAAGGGGCTGCACCTTCCGCAGCGCCGGAGACGTCACGGTACGAAATTATGCCCTATATTCCGCGTTTTTACGATCCGGCCAAACGTTGATGACCAAATCGTGAAACGTAGACGATTTTACGATCTGGCCAAACTGAGTTGATCATTTCATGAAATGCGACCATTTCATGATATGGTCGATCATTTCATGATGTGATCAAATCTACGATATGGCCACGACATATATACGGTCGAATTGAGAATCTCCTTCTTTTTTGAAGTCGGTAAAAAAGAAACTTTATACAATGCTGCTAAGGGTATTCAACAGATTTTGATATTTTACTTGAACTAGATGGGTAGGAATAGATTGACATAATTATTATTATTGTTCTTTAATTATTCCTATTGTTTACGTCATAAGCAGGTAATGCATTGTGAATAGCTAAGGTGCACTACAATGAGTCGCGCCATCAATAAGTATGGTGATTTGTAATCTTGATAAAGTGGCGCCGTATTACAATTGGAAGCTGCGTCGGCCGCCGTGCAAAATAAATATTAATGAATTACGACAAAGATTAAGTTACTATTCGCTCCACGTTCTAAAAAATGCTATGCCTCGTAAGGCGCGCGATGTGCGAATAGTAATGATAATGATTGACGTATTAAAATGTGTATTGATATCCGCTTTTGGAATTCTATAAATATAGAAGCTTGAATTGCTATTTATTTTTGGCTATCTTTAACAAAAATACCGTTACATTTATGGCAAAATTAATCAACCAAGTCTGTCCAAGTTTCTCATATCGTATTATTGCTCCGTAATATTTTTTGTTCCCTTCAAGTTACGGTATGCTACTCACATTTTCTCAGTACCATACCATACTAATAATATTTGACCGTCTAAAAGTATGTATTTCATATAATTCGACGACCCGAATGGCGCAACGGTTAACACGCCGGATCGCTGTTCCGAGGGTCCTGGGTTCGATTCCCAGCGAGGCGGAAATTTGAATGATGAGTTTGAATTTCCGTTCTCGGTCTGGGTGTGTGTCCTTGTTTTGTGTGTTGTCCAAGGCATCCACGACACAGGGAATCCTAGTGTGGGGCTTTGAGTGTGTAGCGTTATTTATTATTTATTATTAATTCCAGATGACAGCTGGATCGCAGTGTGCTCGTGTCTGTCGTCGGTACTGTCGGTCAGCGCCCGCGCGCGGCTGTACGCGGTGCATCGTGCCCTGCAGAGCACGCTGCTGGCCACCATGCAGGCGGTCCGGGACAGACTGTCACTGCAGGGGAAACCGGTCGACGTCATCAGGAATGCTAACAATGTGAGTAGTGTCCTCCGCGAACAAAATATTTGTACTTTAATGCGAGTAGTACATTCCTTCCATATAAGAACATGCAATGAAACAAGGAATGTATACACCATGCCGCCATGCAAAACAACACTAAAATACATTTATTGTATTTGAATGTAGTTTTTGCAGTGGTTGGACGCAATTAAAACAAACGCAAGTAGGCCGGAAATGTTGAAATCTGTTCATAGACTGATTCATAGTGATGTATGAACAGTATCCACAAATTTGTTAGTAATGTGATGTTTATTTCTTCAGGGGAAATCCGTTGACGTCATCGGAAACACTATCAATGTATTGATATTTTGTTACAGCAGAAATGAGTTGCTTAGGTATCCAAGATTATCTTTACTAAAGGTCAAAATACACAATTGATGTCACTTATTCATCATTGGCAACAAGTTCCTTTTACATTTTATATATTTACATTTACAAATGTAAATTTAGTTGTTCTCGTAAAATTTAAGCGTCGTTGACATTATGGGACGGTAGCAAATGTTAATTATTTTGTTACTACAAGTTAAGTGAACTTGTAGGAAACTCTTGTATAATGAGTCAAATTGAACTATATAATTAATATAATTATGCAATGAAATCTTCCACTACTTAACAACAGCCCCTATTCTCTGAAAAGAAAACGACGATAAGTTCATTTATAAACCAGACTAGCGGCCCGCCCGCGGTTTCACCCGCGTGGATCCCGTTCTCGTGGGAATATACGCATGTATTATACATAAAAACCTTCCTCTTGAATCACTCTACCTATTACAAAAAACCGCATCAAAATCCGTTGCGTAATTTTAAAGATTTAAGCATACAGACAAACAGACAAACAGACAAACAAACAAACAGACGGACAAAAATAGCGACTTTGTTTTATACTATGTAGTGATTATAAATTAACTTAGATTGTGCAATTACCTTCTTCATCTCCAATTTTACTTTACAATTACAATTCAATATTAAAGGCACCTTTGCGCAACGGCAAAAGTGTGCCTAAAACACACATTGGAACCAATTAAATGCCCTATGTTGACAGTTTGATCTAGAACAAAGGCCATGGCAGGTTAAGGGAACATATTGTGCCTTAATAGCTTTTCAGCTTAATTTTTTTTCTGATGATAGGCCACAATGTTAGTATGTGCTATACTAAATTTCAGCATTCTGCTCTTCTTAATTTCTAAGAAATTAAATAAATAAAAAATAATAATTTTCATGAATATTTCTGCTTTAATGGAACGAATAATTTCGTCCTTCATACACATAATACACTTAGCTAAGACACATAATATGTCACTATGAGCCGCATGACATTCCATATAAAAAAATAAAAATAGATGTGTAGACATTTTTCAAAAAAAATTTTTTATTATAAGATAGAGACACCTCCAATTTTTTTACTTATGATAGCAATTTTAATCAACTATAACATATATTTAATTCAAGCTTCTAGCATTGGTGCATCATAACAAAAGAAACGCTCGACTCAATCGTCCTCGTCACTATTTTCATTAATTACAACACTAAAGCCATTTTTAAATAGATTGTTTAGTTTCTCGGCTGGTCTTGGTATTTTATTTAAAAACCTACCATGTGATAAATAATACTTACACGATTGCAGCAATATGGGAGCAGCAGCTAACTGTACGTAGACCGCAAGCACACTCACAGAAGAAACTCTTAATAGCGTCAATTTCATTGCAATTTGGTATATATTCGACAAAACAACGATAACGTATTTTGGACATGTGTCTGGACTGGACCTGCATTTTTAATACGTTAGATTGGTCTTTTACGAATTGCATGTTGATAGTTCCATCCTCCAGAATAATTTCACCTAAATACGAAATAGCTTGCCCCATTTAATATACACCTGTAAAAAAATAATTAGTCGTTGTTCTGTCAATTCCGGAAAATCAATGATTTCTGTACTATTTATTGGTTGTAATGGCAATTTTTTTCGGAGCCATCTATGTTCTTCGACTTGTCTAAATAAAACATTCTCTTCGTCTCTTTTTTCATTCATTCTTTGTATAATCATTTCTGTCGTTGAGTCGTCCGTCTAGTGTATTCTTTTGCCATAGCGATTCAAACAAAATGATGCAATGCGATAATAATTTTTAATTGTGGGCAACATTTTGTTGTCTAAGGTGTGGTGGCTAAGTAGCTGATTTTTTCTTTTAACATTTCATGTACTGCTTCGACGACCCAACGTAATTTTGTTACAAAGCGAGATTCGTTAGCTTCAACACTGCTGAGTTGTTTTCTATTCCCTGTGAGGGCGGGCATTAGAATTTTGAATCCTTTAGCTTCTAAGTAAGGCACAACGTCACGAAAACCGCGATCTAGTATGTTTGAATGTTCTGGAGGATGGAACTATCAACATGCAATTCGTAAAAGACCAATCTAACGTATTAAAAATGCAGGTCCAGTCCAGACACATGTCCAAAATACGTTATCGTTGTTTTGTCGAATATATACCAAATTGCAATGAAATTGACGCTATTAAGAGTTTCTTCTGTGAGTGTGCTTGCGGTTTACGTACAGTTAGCTGCTGCTCCCATATTGCTGCAATCGTGTAAGTATTATTTATCACATGGTAGGTTTTTAAATAAAATACTAAGACCAGCCGAGAAACTAAGCAATCTATTCAAAAATGGCTTTAGTGTTGTAATTAATGAAAATAGTGACGAGGACGATTGAGTCGAGCGTTTCTTTTGTTATGATGCACCAATGCTAGAAGCTTGAATTAAATATATGTTATAGTTGATTAAAATTGCTATCATAAGTTAAAAAATTGGAGGTGTCTCTAACTTATAAGTAATAAAAAAATTTTTTGAAAAATGTCTACACATCTATTTTAATTTTTTTATATGGAATGTCATGCGGCTCATAGTGACATATTATGTGTCTTAGCTAAGTGTATTATATGTATGAAGCACGAAATTATTCGTTCCATTAAAGCAGAAATATTCATGAAAATTATTATTTTTTATTTATTTAATTTCTTAGAAAATAAGAAGAGCAGAATGCTGAAATTTAGTATAGTACATACTAACGTTGTGACCTATCATCAGAAAAAAAATTAAGCTGAAAAGCTATTAAGGCACAAGATGTTCCCTTAACCTGCCATGGCATTTAAACTTTATTTTTTGGAACACAAAGCTTCATTCATTTTTTATTATTTAGAAAACAAAAATCGTTTTGGTGTGAGTGCCGCCGTGTGTATTACAAGGCGAGGCAGACTTTTTGCCGGCTTCACGCTTTTGTTCACGGCACGCCGTCTATAGTTTATTGGTCTGAGCTTACATGAAATAAATGATTAAACTTGGCGTTAAACAAAACTTCAGGAGCCAGTACTCCACACGCTGTACTGGCTGCTGACGGTGCTGACCTCCTCGATGCTGAGCTGCGTAGAATCCAAGGCCACCCTGGCGGATACCACGCTGGCTGCGTCTCTACTGCGGCTGTGGCCGTGGCTCATGATGACCGAGCAGCTCCGATACGCTGTTGTGTATCTGCTGTTTACCTTCACTAATGATTGTGCTAAAGGTAAGCGTTTGTTGGTTTTAACGGAATTGAAGAGCGGTGTCATGTTGAGTTGAATAGAAGTTGGGTCAAATCCTACATCTATATCTTCTACCTTCTCTATACTTATAATAAACCTGTAGAGAGGTCAATTCTGTACATTAAATATATTTCCAAAATAACTATCAGGGGGTGATTAGGGATCGATACTGATGCCAAAAATGCAATCAGTAAAATTTTTGTCTGTCTGTCTGTCTGTCTGTCTGTCTGATGTATAACCGTTATAGAAACAAAAACTACTCGACGGATTTTAACGAAACTTGGTACAATTATTTTTCATACTCCCGCGCTGGTTATAGTATACTTTTCATCACGCTACAATCAATAGGAGCAGAGCAGTGAAGGGAAATGTTGGGGAAACGGGAGAAGTTACTCCATTTTTTAAGCTTCCGTCGCGTGTGCAACCTTAATGGTTAAAGCTACACAGAAATCATGTATGACGGAAATGTTCTCCTTAAAATTATATAAAAAATATTCCACGACAGCATTTATGTCTATCTTTTATGGTTGACTCACAATAACACGTGTAACTCCCGATAGCTTAGCAGTTCGAAGCTTTCGGATTAAGTATACCTATATTTTATCTACTCTTACGTTTATGACACTTAAGTGGGTGAAATAAAGGGGTGAAGTTTAAACGAAATTCACGCGGGCGAAGCCGCTGGCAAAACCTAGTGTAGGTATATTTTTTTAGTCTGTCCTCATTGAGAACTAGACACTGGTTTCAGGTTCAATATAATAAGTTATTTTATATCATACTTGCTCAGTAACTAGGGATTACTATGGTGGAAAGTCTCCTTGTAAGTTGGTGTTTGCAATTCAAGGCAACATTACGTCGCACTATGCTTGAATTGTAATGTTCACATTACAGTTCAAGCTATGCAAAACTCCTTGGTAAACAATCTCTTTTCTTATAAAATGGTAAGAAAAGATTTGAGATTTGAGATTAGAGATTAGAGATTTGAGATTAGAGATTAGAGATTTGAGATTAGAGATTAGAGATTTGAGATTTGAGATTAGAGATTAGAGATTAGAGATTAGAGATTAGAGATTAGAGATTAGAGATTAGAGATTAGAGATTAGAGATTAGAGATTAGAGATTAGAGATTAGAGATTAGAGATTAGAGATTAGAGATTAGAGATTAGAGATTAGAGATTAGAGATTAGAGATTAGAGATTAGAGATTAGAGATTAGAGATTAGAGATTAGAGATTAGAGATTAGAGATTAGAGATTAGAGATTAGAGATTAGAGATTAGAGATTAGAGATTAGAGATTTGAGATTTGAGATTTGAGATTTGAGATTTGAGATTTGAGATTTGAGATTTGAGATTTGAGATTTGAGATTTGAGATTTGAGATTTGAGATTTGAGATTTGAGATTAGAGATTAGATTAGAGATTAGAGATTAGAGATTAGAGATTAGAGATTTGAGATTTGAGATAGTTATATGTTTGTCTCTTTCTACGTAACGCCTGAACGTTACTCCTCATAAAATCTCATACCGGGCCTTATAACTCAAATCGTTTCTTAAGGAGTAAACTCCAAAAAATAGAAAACTATTTACGAAAAAAAAATGGAAATGGCGGCATTTCATTTGATCTGAAATTAAAATTTCATTTTGCATTACCAATGTTTTATTTACCTCACAAGAATGATATAAAGTAGAATGCTTACCTCGGTTGCAAGTAGCTATTACACCCTCGAACTATATTCACCCTCGCTCGTGTGACTAAATATCTCGGGTGCACGCGATCCATTAGCGCCCTATGCGAGCTGCGCTCGCACTGGCGCCAAATTGGATCTTGTTCTGTAATAGCTTACTTACGTCCCTTGTGTAACAATCTACTATTAGTGGCCTATCCTACTGAGAGGTAATGTAGCATTCAGGTTTTTTTTGGATGTTTTCCTTCGCCGTTTTAGCTAGTGCGTATCTTGAGATTTGTACCCAGACCCCCGGAGTCGGAGGCTGATCTTAACCACCAGGCTACCCCTATACTTCCACCATTAGATAAAATATTATAAAATTGACCCCCAGCGTGGGCCAGCATGTGCCAGTGTATCGGCGGGCGCTGCCTGGCGGGCGAGGTGTGCGCGCTGGCGGGCCGGGAGGCGATGCGCGCGCGACCCGCCGACCTGCTGCCGCTCAGCCTGCGCGTGCTCACACACTGCGTGCACCATCATCACTGCCGCGCGATTATATTGAAGGTTGGCTTTTTGTTTACAACAAAAGACTTTCAATTTAAATAATTGCTTTTTACAAAAAAAATAACCGACTTCAATCTTGATAAGTAGAGATAACTCAAAAGCTACTCGCCAGATGGCGCTCAATTCAACATGTAAGTGTAAAGTTCTCGTCACTACAAATTAATCAAGCCCAAACACTAGATAACTGCAGTAAATCGTTGAGGAGTTCCCTCGACTGTCTTTCGGCTTCATCAGATCGACTCCAGATCTTCATGAAATGGTAGCGCTTTAATGTACTTACCATAAAATGAACACACACACTAGTTGTCTATACAATTTTCGAAAGTTCCCCTCGATTTCTCTGAGATGCCATCGTCAGATCCTGGTGTCCTTATCAGAGGACCCCACTGTGCATATCTACTTTACAACAAAAAAAGAATTACCAAAATCGGCCCATAAACGACGAAATAATCGCTGAACGTACATAAAAATGAACGTACATAAAAAAAGCATATATACGGTCGAATTGAGAACCTCCTTCTTTTTTGAAGTCGGTTAAAAAAAGCATATATACGGTCGAATTGAGAACCTCCTTCTTTTTTGAAGTTGGTTAAAAATTAATTGTTAACCAAAACATAAGTTTTTTGAGAGAGAATTTTGTTATAGAAATTGGGTATAGAAAACGTTTTCATCAATTTCTATAAATACGGCTACTCTTGATCTATTTTAGCTAACTAGGCAATTTATATATTAACAAACTGTTCTTACTACACTGGGAATTTCGGGATAAAGAGTAGCCTGTATGTTGCTCCACAGCCGTCTCTATCTTTCAGTGAAAAGTTCATTAAAATCGGTTCAGCACTTCCGAAGATTAGCATGAACATAAAGTCACACAAAAAAAATTTATAATTTGTTTGCGTTTTGCTATCGTGTACAGTAGAACCAAAGTGAGAATGCGCATAGCATTCTTCGCCATTGTTCGGGATCGGTCGTATTTCCGAAGCGTTGTCAGATGATATCTATATAGAGTGGAAAGTACATTTACTTCATGCATAATTTAATATATATTTTTTTTGTAGTAAAAGAGATAAATTAATATTGATTTATCAGTAACGAGATTTCACGCATGACCCACATAGGAAAGCGACGACGACGATTTAACGATGGAAAAAAGAAGGTTTAAATGAAAAGAAGATTTAGGTATAAGTATTAGGAAAAAAAAGTTTTATTTAATCAGAATCGTATAACAGAACATAGGTTAATATTTAATCAGAATCAGGGAGATTCTCTATTCCTGACATCATAGAGTCATCGGAATTTTCATCAAGGTCTCCAATTTCACTTATATCACTGCTATCTCCTGTGTAAATAATCATTTCATCTGAATAACTATCGATTCTTGACTCATATTTCCTATACTCATCTTCGCATTTAAGGGCATGATCACGAACTTTTTTCCATTCTTCCGAACCTATATTGTTGATTTTTTCTAAAATAGCTTCTTTAACTGACGTAACGTTCATTGCAATATTTCTTTTGGCAACGTGTTGTTTTATTTGCGCCCAAATGATATGGTGGCAATCGTACAATTTTATGCCCATGCTCCTCCATTATACGGTCAATGGCAAATTCTGTATATTGTTCTTTGTGTCTTTTTATAATTTCGTACAATTCAGGTTTGAGTTTATTTGGGTCATGAGGAACATTGTGTTGTTGTAACCACGCAATCATTTGTGGTTTGGGTGTATTTGAGTTTGGTGGTTTTACAGACAGCTTATTATGATATGGGGCGTTATCAATTACCAACACACTATTAGGAGGCAAGTTGGGAATCAACTGATTGCGTAGCCAAGTTTGATAACGTTCGGCGTTTATTTCTTTATGATAGTCACCTTCTGAGTCGACACATTTATGTAACATTAAAGCCCCTGAGACGAAGCCTTTTTCATTGCCTGCATGTACAATAATAATTCGCTCTCCTTTAGAAATGGGTTGTTTAATACCTTTTTTGCTGCTGTCTTGCCAAGTTTTACCTTTAGTATGCGATGTATGCACGTATGACTCGTCCATAAATACTATGTTTCTACCACCATTTCTCAGCTGTTGTATTTCTCGGAGATATTTGATCCTTTTTAAACGTATATCTGGCTTTTCCATAAGTAACCGTCGGTTGGTATCAGTTTTCAGAAACCTAAACCCCATGTCTTTCAAGATGAGCCTTAAAGTCTCTACACAGCCTTTGAAATTAATAGCTTCGATTAACTTTTTTCTCAAATTATTTACAGTTGGGAGTTCTTTGAGCGTCAACTGAAAATTGTATATCATATTTCGAATTACACAATAGTCGAAATCATCAAGTCCCATCCGAAACCTACTTTTAGGTTTTCCTTTTTTCGGTGTGGAAAATTTCATTGATTGATTTTGCCTTTTTTCGTTCAATATATTAGTCAAAGTTCGGCGTGAAATTCCTGTAGATTTTGTCACACGCTCCTGAACTTTTTTAAAATAACCGTCATGGTCGTTTTTGAATACAATACCATTTGCCGTGCTTGTGAGTTAAGCGGCTTCCCACGTTTAAATTTATCCATTCTGGAAGGATTCGATCTGAAAGAAGATGAAATGGGCGGAGTTGTAACATTCTATCAAATTTATGTAAGCTTTTTATGTGTTTTATTTTTTATGTGTATTCTATTTGAATTTTATTAAAATGACGAGTTAAAAATATATTATATGTACCCTGTATGTATGTATGTTTAAACTTACCTCTGAAAACAAAACCAAGGAGGGTGTGTAATATCAGCTCTATATATTCTCTATATATTATGACAACTGACTGACGTTCAACTCACCGGCGGCGCCCGTCGACCGCCGCCGACCGTTCGAACTTGTTATCGATTGATATTGACTCCTATTTCTATCGCACAAGATGCTAAATGCAAGAGCATTGGTTAGGGCTCTTACGATTCAATAATTCGGTTGTTTCCGGAAACGCGAGCATTGGCGAAGATTTGTACGCGCATTATAACTTTGGTTCTATACTGTAAATAACTATATGCATTTGAAAAAACAGTTTTAATGTAATCACAGACATACGCTTCAATTATATTTATATGTGTTGATTCATATCAATATGTTCTCACAGACCGAAGTTTTACAATCCGCGTGCCGTATCCGCACGGGCGCGGGCGCGGGCGCGGGGGCGAACGCGGGCGCGGAGGCGGCGGCGCGGCTGTGCGCGGCGCTGGCGCGGCACGCGGACGGCGCGGGCGCGCTGCTCGCGGTCCGCCCGCGGCCCGCCCCGCCCCGCCTGCTGCCCGCGCTCGCCAACGCCGCGCACCACGCGCGACAGGCCTTCCTGCAGTCGCGTTAGTGTTTTGTGTTTAGTATTGGTGGAGGTTGCAGAGAAAGAAAAGTAGAGATGGGTGTGTGGGTGTGTGGGTGCGTGTGAAAGTGCGAGCGTAGGTGCGTAGGTGCGTGTGTACGATCGTGCGTGAGTAGCTGCGTACATGCATGCGTGCGTACGTTCGTGTGGGCGTACGTTCGTGCATGCGTAGATTCGTGCCTGCGTACGTTCATGCGTATATACGTTCATGTTTGCGTATGTTCGTGCGTGCGTACGTTCTAGCGTGCGTAGGTTCGTGTTGTATATGTGCCAACTCCATTTTACGGAAAAGTAAAGTTCTTTGTTTTGTTTTCCCAAAACTGTCATTAAAAATATAACTTTAAGAATTCACAGATTAGATGTTAATCTACTTTGCAACAATCCGCGAGAAAACTCGTATGTATGATGGTGTATACCTTCACAAAGTTTGTGACCGACCGTCGTAGAGTCTACTTACCCTGATGATGCCCTGTTTTGGGGCGAAACACGTGTTGGTGGTGGTATGTATGTTGGTGTATACATTCTTTGTTTCGTTGCATGTTCCTATATACACCATACTTATACCATACCATACACCATATTATCATTTTCATTTTGATTGTAAAATTTTCTGATTTGATAGGTCATGAACAATATTTTGTTACCGTTTAGAATCTCAATACTTAATAGCAATTCACAAACATGCTAATTTCTAAGCCTATGAGTATTTACATTTATATACTACATGATATGCTACAAAAGTGTAAATTTGTACGATAGGGTTAATCCTAGTGTCCCACAACACAGGGAATCCTAGTGTGGGAGCTAGTGGCTGTGTTACTATGTACCATGTTTTTGTGAATTAAATATTTTTTCATTTTTTTTCATTTTCATTTGGTAGCGGACCTGTTGGAGACGTTGTCGGGCGCGCTGCTGACGGGCGACACGGCGGAGGTCGTACATGCGACGCGCGCCGTGTGGGCGCTGGCTGCCAACAACCACAGGGTAATGTATAGGTACTATACCTTGTTCGTAATATTACTGAGCCCCGATTCTGCACAATAGTGTGACACATTTTGTATACGGAATGTGTCAAAAACGTGTCGAACTATTCAATCGAACCGCAATTGAAGCATTTATAAATTAGCAGAATAGGGGTCCAGAATCGCCAGGAATACGGAATTGCCACTCTCCACTTACTAATTTATTACCACTGCTCAATGTTCCATTTAGCTTGTAAGAAAAAAATATTCTATTATAAAGGGCACTTCAATTCTCGCCGTAAATCTGCAATAAATAGGTACTTTAGGAAAAAAAAGACAAGAAAGAGATGATTTGAATACTTGCGTATTTCTGAATGTTCTCCTGCACGAATATTGTATAAGAAAAAAGAATGAATACTTATTCGGCCAAGTATCTAAATTAGGCGTAAGATATTAGTTGACAGGTCCCGATTACCAATCTATCGCGAATAACTATCTGTTTCTTATGTTGTTCTAAAAATAAATATTTGTAAATTAGCTACTTTAACAGGTAGACAGATAACTATCTTTGGTTATTGAAACGTGAAGTGTTTTATTTGCATGAGGACAAAATTGAACTAAAATATTCTGTTTCAAGGGTACCCCTACCCTAGGTTTTATGGGCACTATTTTGATATCATTGCTTTCAATACCAAAAATCAAGCAAATCAGACAGCGGCAACCAATTTTCAGAAGTACTATTGAATCAGTCGTTCATATTATTACAAGTTGAAGATCACAACTTACTTAATACATAGTCGTAGTAGTAATGATGAACATAACTTGCCCATAATACAAATAGTTAGCCTACGGAAAATGTATAACATCAATGACACAAAAACCTGAGAGTGCAACAAGTGACGTAAGCAATGTTTCAGGCGAAGCTAGCGATGCGCAGCGCGGGGATAACGACGGCGGTGCAGTCGAGCCTACAGCGGCTGGCGCGCCGCGACGACCGCGCCTCCCGCCGCGCTGTCGAGCTGCTCACATACACACACACCGTGCTGCAAGCCACTTGACACACAAGAGGCCGAGCCACCTGACACACACAGAAGACCGAGGCGCCTGACACACAAACACTGTACTGCAGGCCACCTGACACACAGAAGGTCAACCTACCTGACACATACAAGAGACCGAGCGGCCTGACATACATGAGGTCAAGCTGTCTGACACACACAAGAGGGCTCCGCTTGCCTGGACATGGCCGGGGACGACTCCCGGGCCAATTATTCGCAATAGTTTAAGATGACATATTGCAATATCATTAGGGCCCACATACACACAGACCATGCTGCAAGCCACCTGACATAAGAGGCCTGGCCACCTGACACACACATGAGACCGAGCCGCCTGACATACAGTAGGTTAACCTACCTGACACACAAGAGACCGAGTCACCTGACACACACGAGGTCAAGCTGTCTGATACACACAAGGCCTCAACAAGCGAAGGCACGGCCAGGAACGACTTCTAGGCCAACTATTCGCAATAGTTAAAGATACCGTGTTTTTGGAAGCCAAGCTATCTGACACACAAGAAGTCAAGTCGCCTGACACACACAAGAGACCCCCGTTTGTAAAGTAAAGGCCGGAGACGACTCCCGGACCCGTTATTCGCAAGAACTTACTCTGACTTGTTTGCGCTAGGTTCCCGCTTAGATTCCCAGTGAGAAGGAAATTTTATTGACGTTTCTGTTTTCGGTCGGTTTCGGTGGTAATAGTGTCGGCCTTGCCACAAATAATAGGGAATATGTAGGTACTATTGGTGCGGGGGGTATGATTGTGTAAGCGTTGATTTATTTATTTAAATACATAAATACATTTAGTCTCATGTTTGATGCTGAAGGTCGCGTGACGTGTCCTAGGTGGAAGTCCCTGATTTCTTTATAATTTACTCCCGTTGTTCTGTTTTTCTTAAGGCAGTTGTTATGTGGAGAGAGTGAATGACTTCTATCTGGTCATACCAAATGTGACAGGCTGCGGGGTTATTTAACTTGCCCATCACTTTAAAATTACCAAGGTCGTCTGGTAGACGACTGGTAATGCAAACAAAATATCTCACGATTGTTGTGCAACATATTGAGAGCCTAATCTCATCTTTTCCTATCTTAGAAATGTCGGTTGTTTTGTTGTATTGACACTGTTGCTGCAAGACGATAAGCTTGAAATAAACGTTTACGATAAGATCATGAGATTGTTATGTTTTGATTTATTTTTTAACGTAACCGATTAGGTATATTTCGTAGTGAAATCGTTTATGTTTCACCTACAATTAATTAGCGACTCGTTGTAGTCCCGGAGCGGAATCCACCATTGTTTAGTTATTTTAAGTTGTATTTAGTTTGTCCTCTAATTTATATTTGCCATATTATGTCATTCGCACTGTAGCTGTATTTAAAATAATTGGATGTATTTTTGTTAAATGTTTTGTTACACCTTTATATTTGTCTTTAATTTAATGTATATGTTACCGGAAATGTATGAAATCTAGGAATTGTATACATTTCCTAGGAAATGTATACAATTCCTAAGCTCTTTAGGCAATGTGTAAAATATTGTTTTAAAAATTATTTAATTCATACATTTCCTAGGAAATGTACACATTTCCTAGGAATTGTATACAATTCCGATATCGTATTAGGAAATGTGTATGTCGTGACCACATCGTAGATTTGTTAACTTCAAATGGTCGCATTTCATGAAATGGGCAACTCAGTTTGTCCAGACCGTTAAATCGTCTACGTTTGGTTATCCACGTTTGGCCAAATCGTAAAAACGCAGAATATAGGGCATAATTTCGAACCGTGACGTCTCCGGCGCTGCGGAAGGTGCAGCCCCTTCGCCCTTGCGTAACAAAGCACAGACACCCACGCTCGCCTGCGCAGCTTCGGCTTGCTGGTCGCCTTCGGCGACCAGCCTCAGCCGCTCCGGCTCGCCCGGGTGTCTGCGTTTTGTTACAGCGGGCGGGGGCTGCCCTCCCTCCGCGCCTCCGGGTTCTAAAAAAAACTCTAGGGGTAGGGCATACAAGACTACGTGGAGTAGGGGTAGGCTAATTCGGTTCTGTAACCAATTCGACCTACCTACACCTTGAAGAATTTGACTGAGTAGTAATGGAAATGAGTATTCATTGTTTTACACAATAATATTTTTGATTAAGGCACTCGGTGAGACAATCTGGTAAAAATCATAACGTAAAATAAAATATCTTCATATTATCTATCCCGCGTACCCATTAAAATCTTGATCTATAATCTTAATGTACTACATTTCCGATTGCTGTTTAGGAAATGTATAAATTTCCTAGGAAATGTGTCCAATATAATTAATTTCACACATTGCCTGGCGATATTAGGCATTGTATACATTTCCTAGGAATTGTATACAATGACGGATTTAACACATTTCCGTTAACATATATAATAATGAACATCTGTATTCGACATGATAACATGAAAAATGAATAATCGAATATACAGGAATGAAGAGGAAATTTTACAGGTATTTAACACATGCAGTATTGTATTTTAAGTTGTAATTTAAATTGTTGTATTTAAAACCAAATTGACGCTGAAACTGTCTTCTTTATTATAACAATGAGTTTTAAAGTGTATTTAAGTATGTGGGAGGGATATGACTTCCCTACCCAAGTAATTATTGTTTAAAATATTGCAATTCTCATGTATGAAAATTAAAGTCTTAATTGAATGAATGAATGAAATTTAAATAAATATTTATTGACAAACATGTGTTTCATTATTACCTTTTGCTTTGTAGTTTACAACGTTCTTTTTATACTGCAAAAGTAACACGACTTTGACAATGCTTTTATCTAATACGTGAAGTTAAAATTACAAAAACTAAGAATATAATTTTGGTAATAAAATAAAAAGCCAGATAAAAAAGAAACAGTTACACAATTCCTATCGACGCAGCAACTCGCCAACTTTACGTGCGAACAATAACAACTCGCGATTGCGTATTCACGCCGGGTATCCATCTGCGCTAACGTCAATTGTTTATTTATTAAAAATGTGTAGGTATAGTATAAACAAACACTCGAAGTAATACCCTCAGTGGGCTGTCGCGAGTTAGCGATATCGGCACGCCTCGCTTATCGTTGCGTACCGCGCCGAATCCGATAAGCCGGAACGTCATGGCTTCGATATAGCACATTCGGCGCACACGGCGGCAATAAGAAGTTTCCGAGGGAAGTTTGCGTTATCCATTATTATCGTCGCGAAGAGCGATTCCTCGGATCGCGCGAGTGGGAGGCGCCATGCGTCAGTGAGTTCGCGCCCTTCTGCTCAACACGTTTGCAATGCGCTGATCATTAAGGACAATGAATCGGCGGGACCAGCGCCGCCGGGCCGCCATCTGAGCCGCCGTCGGCCCGCGTCATACGTTCTTCCGCCCGAACCTGCCACTAGTGTCTGTGTTGTGAATTGGAGCGGAGATGTCGCCGCCGCGTTTTAACTTTCCGCCGGAGAGCTACTCGGCCGTTTACACCAACGACGTGAGGAGTGCGAATGTGAGTACCTATCCTATCGGCGAATGGTTGGCGGCTACGTTATCTGAAGCGGCGTGCGTGCGCGCAGCTACAAGGTCGAGCCGGCACAGCGGCACCAGTGCATTCATCTCGCCCCGTGGGTTGTGGTTAGGACAATAATATTAGCGTGCACATCGACCGCGTAACACTACCGTAACGGCTTGCAATTAAATGTTTTAGAAATAAATAATAATTATACAATTTGCGAACATACGTACCTACTTGTACGTCTACCTATTAGCAAGTGCGCGAGATATAACTAGTAACTACTAATAACTAACCGAAGTATAATTTCCTATTAGTTTCAATTACATTACAATACAATGTCACCGCGCATTCGGTGACGTTGTTTATATTTTATGAATAGATGAATAGATACTTGCGCATGCGCTATTAATCTCTTCCTTGATTAATTCGTAGTCATTTGCTGACTCCGAATATGTATAGATCGCTCGTTAGTTTCTTTATGCGAGTTTCGGGAGCTCGCATGTGCTTTGTTCCGTTCAATTCAAGGTAAACAACACTCGAGCAAGACTTATATGCACACGACATATTAACACATTTTTCTCCGCTAAATCATAACTATATTGAGTGTATTTTGACTACATTACAGTGATTCTCACGTGAAATGCTCGATACAAACATGTCGTGTATTAACCTCAAAGTGGATATTTTCTAACTCAATTGCTACGTACCTACGTAAATGACATTTAGTAGGGTTTCATAGGTCTTATAATTAAATTATAAACAAACAGGTTCCCGTTATCATAGAAAAGGTACCTATATGCGTAAACCTAAATTTTTTCACATTTGTACGCCATTAAAGGTCAAACGAGGCAAATGAAATACAATACCTATATACTGGCTTCTAAGCCCTCAGTCGGAACATGACAAGTCGTTTGGCGGCTGACTCAAGTAAGAGGGTAAGGCTGAGGAGCAAGCGAGCAAGGGTTCAGCTCAATCGCCAAGTCTGAAGCATCTTCAGATTAAACTAAGTACTTACCTACCTATTACACAGTCCTGCGACCTCTAAAAAAAGGAGCCGGCCATTGTAGCCTGGTCCGTTATTTAGGGTGCACTACGAGTAGGGGAAATCGACTTGGGCTCAGATAGATGGAACCCTTTTCGATTTTCCTTCATGATATAAATCGAGAGCGACAAAGAATCAAACCTTTTGAAATTTTGAATTTAGGTTATACAAGAAACCATGTTTAGGTAACTGTTATTTGGAACTTACCCTGCCTTTTGGAATACATAGAGATATGTTGGATTGGAATAGGACTCCTTAACATGACGTACCTATCCATAAAATCAAAATATTACCTACTATTGCCAGTTTCATTGATTCCTTTTTCTTAAATTACTAGAAATTCGCTCTCGCTTCGCTTCGGGGAACCAGTCCCTTCAAAAATTTCTATAAATTTTAACAAATTATGTTATTCCAATGTCTAAGCTATATTACTGCAAATTTTCATGAAAATCCGTTCAGTAGTTGTTGCGTGAAAGAGCAACAAACACACACACACACACACACACTCACTCACTCACATACATCCTTACAAACTTTCGCATTTATAATATTAGTAGGATAGTAGGATTTCTAGGGGTAATAATTAATAAATTACTTACACTTCGATTTGAAGGCAGTTTTGATTGACTCATAACAAAAATCTCTGCAAGAATGTCTTGGAACAAGTTTAAATCTGTTGAAACAAGGATCTATCATCAATCACGGATGACTCGACTTTAGAGTCTAAGCTCCCATCATTTTTTGGCTCTTATGTACTGTTACGTGTCAGGAGTAATGGGTTCGAGAAAATGCCAAAATGTACCACAAAGACTTTATTGTACTCGTAGAAACACAATTATACTATGTACACAGTACACACCAAAACACTATGCACGTAGGTACTCGTAAACACACTTGTCGAACACTGTATCGCCCGTAGAAATCACTTCACTTCTCACTGGTATCGCTCGTAGGTATCGCTGGTATCTTCCTGGTTTCGCTTCCGAAACTAGAATGCCACCCACTCGACCAAGGGCCCCTTTTATACCACTCGCCTACTATTCACGCCATTTCTAGAATATTCCCGCTAAGTCCGGACCCGCTTCGAACAAGGTTCGAGTATGTTCCTTGCAACCGACTTTCGCCCGTATGACTATTGCCGTAAGGTCGAAGCGTCGTGCGTACTTTCGAGACGGCCAAGCGCGCTATTGTTCTATTGTTCGCATGGCATGTTTATGGCCCCTATTGTTTATTGTTTAGTGAGGTGATACGCCAGGGCTGTCACAGTATTATACGTACACCTACCTAATGCTTAGTTTCTTGTACATCTCGAGTATTTTACTGAAGGAGTAATGTTGGTAATTAGTTACATCACTCAGTTTTACAAAGATGAGCTTTTTCAACATGATCTGCAATTTTGTAATTATGTGTAGTTTTTGTTTGACCTAAAGCAATGAAGGCTATCATTGCACCAAGTAATTTAATTCACGAAGAGCCTCCTTAGAATCAACTTGATCTTAGGACTAGTTAGACCGGTTCTCCAGTGTTTTGCAATAATTGGCGGTTCCGATTATCGAACAGATTTTTTTTCGTCATAAGTCACGACACCGTACGTAGGTATGCAGAATCCTTATTATTGTGCCCGGTGTAGATTGACTGGAATCGCTCTTTGCATGACTCGTCTCATTACGGACCTGAGTCAATTCACAAAACACTCTTTGGTTTGATTTTTTCTCACATCCAAGGCAGTCAGATGTTGACTCTGACGTCTTTTGGTAAAGTTCCGTTTTAATCTGTTATAAATATAAACCCATAATCGGTCCTTCGAGCCGAATAAGCAACGTTGGAGCTATAGTAGGATACGTATACGTGAGTCGCCGACGATATGGAATTGCCTCTTCCCTCTAAAACATAACTTATTACATTTGCTCCCAGTTCAATTTAGCTTGTCAGCAAAATTTATTTAAGACACTTTAAATAGGGTACTTTCGGTAGTAAAAAATAAACTTGATTTTCCTAATAAAAAGCAACAATAAATATATTTCGGCAAAATAAACACGCTTTCTCGCCTTAAAATTAAATTAAATATTAATTCTTTTTTTATTTCCGCAAAAACGCTGTCAGAACTTGTCAGCCATTTTGATGACGTAATAATGGTAATGTGTACAGAGCCACAAATTTACCTGACCCGGTGGCCAAAATTGGAATTAATGCAAAATGTTATACTGTTGTCAGAAAAATACCAAGACAGTAGCGCTACCCTTACCGGGTCAAATAAGTTTGTGGCACTGTATGCAAGACCGGCATTCATTCAAGTTTTTATGCACCAAACTGAACTGACAGTTTGGTTCTTGGAGGAATAGGTTAGGCTTTATGACGTCACACCAATGCCTCTCGTGTTTTAGGTTACGTGACATACCGATTAAAAATTTCGAATTTTAATATTGTTTATTAAAATAATTATGTGCTTTAATGACTCAAAATCAGGATATTAAAGTATATTTCTACATAAATTTTTATTTCTATCAAATTTCATAGTTTATTTTTCATTACGGAAAGTACCCTATTCTCGCTGTCAATATTCAATGAACTTTAAACACAGGAGCGGGAAAGCTGCCATTTGTGTCGGTGCAACCGATTAAAAATAATTCCAGATCGAACCCGAACGAAGTATAACTAAGTATAAACATTCTTAAAATAGCGCGATAACTTTTCCATAAACATGAAAATAACAATGTGGATGTAAAAACAATTGACGCAAAAGAAAGTGAATAATAAATATCGAAACAAATACTGCAGGTATTTACTTTTCATTAGTTTGGAAATTTAACATTTCCGAACATTTAACAATTAGATAACTACAGTATTATAAAACCCATGATCCTTGTATTCCAGGCTATTTAGTTGAGATAAAAATAAAAATCGCAAATGTTACTAGATCCACTCAAAACAAAGGAAAAGTGTCTTGTCCGTCTATTCAGATTTAATCTGACTTAATCTCTCTATCTGGAGATAGTTAGACTTGAGAAAGGACATAGAATATTGATTATACCAGAAAACATTCCTAAGGAATAATTTCTCAAATAAGGATGTAAAACAATCGCAATAATCAAATTGCGATAAATAAATAACCAAATTGCGATGTTTAGCAAACGGGTAAACCATAAGCTAGTTTATGTCAGTTATTTCTTTGGTTACAATATGAACGCTATTTTCTCGTTTTCCGTCGTACTTTCATGCGGGCAAAGCTGCGGGTTTAACTAGCTGTTAATAATTGGTTTAAGATAATTTAATTAATAAAGGTGCCTGTTTTAATTAATTAACGACTAACGACTAACTATCTATTGACAATTCCAATTATAATTTATATGTAGGAAAAAATTCGGTGGGTCAGTAGCTTAGGGCCGTAAGATCAATCATAATTTAAACTGTGATTCGGAGTTTAATCTGCTGTCACAAATTATTTCTTAAGATCAATTTTAGATAATCGATGAAATCCAGTTTAAAGTATCGATTAGGTTAAACCGTCCCGAAGATTGGTTTAAGCCTTCCATGAAGGATTAATCTTTCGTTTGACATGACATGACGTTTATTCAAGATGGCTATTGCTATTCTCTTACGCTGAACTAACATGTGGTACATTGTCGTATAGTTTGCTTCCGAAATATATGAGTAGTTATTAATATGTATATTAGTTTAAACCATTTTAATTGAACTTAGATCACATAACCCATAGTTTAAGCCTGCTTTGATCTTACGGCCCTTAGTGGTTTGAATTTGAACGTAGATCTCCCGCAAAGTGATTAGGTATACCTATAGATTGAATCGTACAAGAATCTATTTGATAATGTATTTAAATATCGAATGTTAAGCGTACCTAGTACCTACCTATTTTATTATTTGCTTCGGTGAAAGAAAACATCGTGAAGAATGCGTGAAGCTGACTGCGTTGGTACCTACTTGGGAATTCTTTATGCCCCTGCTGATGCTGACAATATTAACGATGCCATTAACAAAATTAATCTTGACTTGCATAATGTCAGCGTATGGTCGCAGAAGTATGGCATTAAAGTTAACCCAAATAAATGCCAATCTATCATTATAGGTTGTTCGCGTCAGTTAGCCAAGATAGATTATACTTCGATTGCCCCCGTTGCGTACGATGGTTCTATTATCCCCTTTTGCTCACGTGTTAGGGATCTTGGCATTCACATCGATAGCTCGTTAAGCTGGAATACGCAAATTAGTGAAGTTTGCCGCTCTGTCACTGCCACGTTGACGTATCTCAACCGACTAAAAAAATTCTTGCCAATTGAAACTAAAATTTATTTAGTACAAGCGCTCATATTCCCCATCATCGACTATGGTGATGTGTGTTACGTTGATGTCAGCAAGACTCTTCTTGCCAAGCTGGATCGACTCATAAACAGTGCCGTTCGTTTTGTTTTCTGCCTTCGCAAATTTGATCACATCTCCTTCTATCGTCACAAGCTGAAATGGCTTCATATCCGAGAACGACGGCAAATTAGATTACTTTCGTCCCTTTCAGACATCCTATTCAACAACCATGCTCCCGGATATTTGAAATCTAGATTTCAATATCTACATTCTTCCCACGATCGCCAGCTTCGATCTGCTGACTCATGGCTTCTTTCAATCCCAGTACATCGAACTGGGTTCGTTTCCAACTCCTTCACGGTCCAAGCTGCTCGCTCATGGAACTCCCTACCCGATAAACTGAGAAGGCCGGCTGATAGGTTCACCTTCAAGAAGAACCTCAAGGTGTACCTGATGGATCGTCAATGACTGAGCTCCTTGTCGTTATTTCTGACATCATTTTAATTTGTGATAGGTACCTAGGTAGCTGATTCATTTAATTGTATTCTTTTATCTGTACTTAATATGTAAAGTATATTAATGTATATAAATATGTATGTGTATGTATTATGTATAATTTATGTATGTATATATACCGTATATATATATATATTGTAATATGCATGTATATTTGTATGTAAGTATGGTTATATATTTATGTAGTTGTTTGTGTAAATTACACGAAAATTAAACCGCTATTCGTGAATATCAGTTTAGCCTAATGGTTAGCTGGTAGAGAATGCTTCAGCATTAAGCTCGCCATTTGTACCGTAATATTTATGTTATGGTGGTCAATAAAGCTTATTAAAAAAAAAAAAAAAAAATTCTTTGTAATGTTGTCCCCGGTGCAAATGAAGTGAAGTCTTCCAATCCGCACTTGGCTAGTGGTTCTTGGTTGCGATTAGGACATTACAAGAGGTAATTAAACGCCAGGTTTAATGTCCTGTTTTTGTTTTGTTGTCTACTGGTACAAGACACATTTAGTTTTACCCACTGTTTTACATTTATCTGACATTGATCTCTCTCATACTCAAGTTACACGATGATGTTTTTTTAATCGCAAACTGGTGCCTGTTGCCTGATAGGTACCATTATTATTAGCGACATCTGACGGGATAATTTTGACGGGATAACGCTGTACTCGTAAAAACATTTTGCTCAGATTTTTTATAAGTGATCAAATAAGACCTTCGAGTTCTTTTATTTGTTCTCCAAAAAGTTTTGCACACTCAACAATAACATCTTAACAATGGGCAAAGAAAGCAACAGATTTAAATATATATCTAAGTATAAAATAGTTTTTCCTCAACTTAGTATTGATAAGCTGAATTAGTAAATATATAATTATATATGTCGGAGATTCGGATGGATTTCTATTGTGGGTATATCTGGCGTCCGCCATCAGATTTGAATCAGTGCGAACAAACGGCGCGGTCGAGTCTCGATTGTCTAGTCTAGTGTGTTATGTCACTGCGCCACCAATTCCACCTTGTCATTTTTGACATATCTGCCAAACGTCACAGTGACACGCAACAGCTCTAAGACAAACTTGACTGGAACTACTGACTCAATGAATCGATAACAGATGGCGTTACCAGTACGTAAACAAGTCCATTATTTATTTTACTTCTCCGACACGGCCATACTGACAAAGAGCGCGTTCTCGCGCGACCCCTTGAAAAGTTGTCGTCACAGACGTCGTCAGCCATGAGTTCAAACCTTGGAGTTCCTGCAGTGGGACAATCTCTTCCTCTTAAGAGCGTGAAGCTCAGTGCAGCGTTACAAGCACAAAGCGCGGAGCTTTCAGTACCCAAGCGTCGGAAACACAAAGCGCGAAATTTTCAATACTCAAGCGTCGGAAGAGCAAAGCACGGAGCTTTCAATATCCAAGCGTTGGAAGCACAACGCGCGGAGCTTTCATTACTCAAGCGTCGGAAGCATAAAGCGCGGAGCTTTCAGAACCCAAGCGTCGGAAACACAAAGTGCGGAACTTTCAATGTCCAGGCGTCGGAAGTACAAAGCGCGGAGCTTTCAATACTCAAGCGTCGGAAGCACAAAGCGCGGAGCTTTCAATGTCCAGGCGTCGGAAGTACAAAGCGTGG
The DNA here is from genome assembly GCA_905404135.1 of Hesperia comma. NCBI lineage: Eukaryota > Metazoa > Arthropoda > Insecta > Lepidoptera > Hesperiidae > Hesperia > Hesperia comma. Next base: position 8,223,435 of record FR990018.1, read on the forward strand.
AGCTTTCAATACTCAAGCCTCGGAAGCACAAAGCGCGGAGCTTTCAATGTCCAGGCGTCGGAAGTACAAAGCGCGGAGCTTTCGATACTCAAGCGTTGGGAGCACAAAGCGCGGAGCTTTCAATGTCCAGGCCTCACAAGTACAAAGCGCGGAGCTTTCAATACTCAAGCGTTGGGAGCACAAAGCGCGGAGCTTTCAATGTCCAGGCCTCACAAGTACAAAGCGCGGAGCTTTCAATACTCAAGCGTTGGGAGCACAAAGCGTGGAGATTTCAATGTCCAGGCCTCGGAAGTACAAAGCGCAGAGCTTTCAATACTCAAGCGTTGGGAGCACAAAGCGCGGAGCTTTCAATGTCCAGGCCTCGGGAGTACAAAGCGCGGAGCTTTCAATACTCAAGCGTTGGGAGCACAAAGCGCGGAGCTTTCAATGTCCAGGCCTCACAAGTACAAAGCGCGGAGCTTTCAATACTCAAGCGTTGGGAGCACAAAGCGCGGAGCTTTCAATGTCCAGGCCTCACAAGTACAAAGCGCGGAGCTTTCAATACCCAAGCGTTGGGAGCACAAAGCGCGGAGCTTTCAATATCCAGGCCTCACAAGTACAAAGCGCGGAGCTTTCAATACTCAAGCGTTGGGAGCACAAAGCGCGGAGCTTTCAATGTCCAGGCTTCACAAGTACAAAGCGCGGAGCTTTCAATACTCAAGCGTTGGGAGCACAAAGCGCGGAGCTTTCAATGTCCAGTTATCACCAGAGCTTGCTCGTCCATCCTGATCTACCTAAAGCCATTCTCAAAAATCTCGTCTCCGTCCGACCCGGTCAGTTAGCTAGTTTCTTACCCTGTCAACCAGTATTCCAAAACAATGAGCCACTACCAAACCAGCACTTACACCGCTTTAAAGCTTTAATCTAAACCCAAATCCAACACAAATTGTCACAGTTTACCCATGATTTGAAATGGCTGAAGGTCATTAACTCAACATCATCATCAAATAACACTTACGAAATAAATAAAACTTACGAAAATTATAATGTGTTTCAATTTTTAAAACAACGTAAACAAATAAAACAATAACAACAAAAATAAATGTAAAATAAAATAAATCAATATTTTTTTTCGATTATAATTCGATCTACGTCACCAATGAAAAACCAAACCGTTTTATTTTTGAAAGCGTAAACTAATTATTATTGTACTCGCTAGATGGAATATTTCGTCAAGTTCAGCACAAATAAAGCCAACCATTTTGTGTGTGCTTTTCTTCAAATTAACCCTTGGCAGCATTAAGCGGAGCATCAAATCACCACACATCAAAATAATTAAAAAAACTCATTCTTGACCAGCTATAATTATTAGAATTTCACACATGACACGAAAGGAAAGAAAACGTGTCGTAAAAGTCACTGCATTGTACACTGTATCATGTTATCAATTGAAAATGTATCAACACGGAATGCGTAACCAAATACCTGACCTCATACGTTTATTTTTCTTTTTAGGCACGACGGTATAGTAAACTACCCCCTTTATCTTTAACAATTTTGTGAACGTAAATTTAAAATTGTAAATCGAAAACATTTTCATTTAATTAACCAAAACAATGTTCAAGCAACCAAGTACCAATATTACCCAATAACTCTTCCACGGTCTCTCCAAGACCCGACCAGCTGAACTAAGATTCATCACTATTACTCGACTCAAATTCACTTCTTATATCACAACACTTCAAATGGTACTTGGCCCTTGGGCAAAATTAAAGTCTGTTACCACATGTAATGAAATTAAAAAATGCCATACCCAATACTCGCTGTCTTACTTGAAGATCCTCCATACTGATAGGTACTTGCCATTTTTCTGGACAATCCTTAGGTTTTACCAAAATTCTACGCCAGATTCCATCTTACGTGGCATCATGGCAACTCACTTGCCGTTTACGCCTCATTATAATTATCACCTGAAAATTATAACCTGAAAACCTGAAATAACCTAGCACAGCACAACGGATACGACACCGCCATAACTTTCGACACGAAGCGTAGTCGAACCATGAAAATATTCACTTTCCGTTGCCACAGGAGGTTGGGTAAGCACGTTGGGTAAATGCTGTTCCGATCCCGCCGCTGCTGTCGGAGATTCGGATGGATTTCTATTGTGGGTATATCTGGCGTCCGCCATGTTCTACGTCTTAGTACACAGATTTGAATCAGTGCGCACAACCGGCGCGGTCGAGTCTCGATTGTCTAGTCTAGTGTGTCATGTCACTGCGCCACCAATTCCACCTTGTCATTTTTGACATATCTGCCAAACGTCACAGTGACACGCAACAGCTCTAAGACAAACTTGACTGGAACTACTGACTCAATGAATCGATAACAGATGGCGTTACCAGTACGTAAACAAGTCCATTATTTATTTTACTTCTCCGACATATACATATATAATATATATTTGTATATATTTCGTTTAATACATTACTTTAAAATTACATTTTTGTTTCAGGGGGTACCTGTAAATCGTAAAGTATCGGTGTGCGAGTCTCAAGTGTGTTCATCGACGCGAGAAGTTGATTCTCCGCCCTCTGCTTTATTTAGCTGCTTTAATTGTGCGGTAAGCTTGAACTTCCTTCATAAAAAATGGTTACATCAATTTTTATATAAGTGCATAAACGTTCACATACGTTTATGAAAAAACTTCTGGTACTTAATTGTGTTAGCTAACTATCCTTCCACCAATCTGCATTGCAGTAGAGTGGAGACAAAAGGTACCTTGTGGTTTGTGGTATTGCCTTGAGGGGTGGAAAAGCTGTAGCCCAAGTACGGATATTTCACTGCAAAAATAATTATATTAGATAAAAGAAATATAAATTACCTATTTAATTTGTTTTTTGCAGTTCCGCAACGGCATCAAAGTTATAAGGAAGAAGAAAGACGTCAGAAAAACTAAGGTAAGAATTTAAATACATTACGTGACGTTTATAATTAATCAGTTCGGTCTATTAGATTTGTACTGAAACCAACAAGTTTAAAAATTAGGCCCAAATGACATGGCAAAAAAATAACTCAAAATTTTTGGAGTAATTAGACATTATGTGTCGAAAACTATTATGCTGTTGGTGTCTTACCTTTTCTACGGAAATAAATAATATAATGAGTCATGTACAGTCAATCACAAACGCCTCACACTTCACATAAATTAAATCTTATTTCTGACCAGAAGCATTCTAAGTTAATAATGATGTACCTACTCAATCAAAACATTCCCATAAAATTCAATATTTGAAGAAATAAATATTGAACGTACGACATCTCAAACTAGTCGATGTCGTTCACTTGAGTGTTAGCTTAATATTAACATAGTCGACATAGTCGTATCTTCAGTGATTTGCTTGGTATAGTATAGGTACCTACCTCATTTTCAAACAATTGTCAGATCAATAACACCTTTATTAATTCAATGTAAGTCACTTCTCACACAACGCTATTCATGAGATACGCGACTGCAACGCTACCCAAAATTAGTATGTATTTGACACTATGTACTGACAGGACGATGCGTCTTCTGTCAGTTAAAAGTGTCAAATTCATACTAATTTTGGGTAGCGTTGCAGTCGCGTATCTCATGAATAGCGTAATGTGAGAAGTGCCTCTCTTTCAATTATTGTATGCTCTATTTTACTACAGCAATGCATGTTTTACTTTTGTTCTAAATTATCCTCAATGCTATATTTAACCGGAAACAGTATTGGCTGCGACTTTAAACTGATGATTTAAAATTTATTAAGGTAAATAATTGACTAGTTAATCTGTTTTTTTCGAGAAATATAATTTTTTTATCGAATGAAGGTAGCAAACGAGCATGCTGCACCACCCTTCCGCTGCCGCCCATGAAAACTTTGACCGATCTAGAACAATATTCAATTTAGGGACTGGGATAGTTAGTACAGGTCATAGATGGTGTAAGAATATTAGTTGGCTTGATTGATAATAATTCTTCGTAAGATATCCCAACTGTTTTCTCAGTCTGTTACAAATGGTTTGTTTCCAGGATCTCTGAGGAATACGTCGGTTATATGTACATATTATAATACTTAGGTAGGTACCCACGCTGGAAAGCGACATTGTTTGAAGATGAAAATAAGCATTCCAGAAGGAATTTTCAGTTTTACCTAAAAATATCTAATACGCTAAGCTTTGTAAAAATCGTTACTTTAATTATAAGTACCTGGTTGACCGAGCTTTGCTCGGTTGAAAATTATATTTAGTATGAATCGCATACTGATAAAATATAAATAATGTTCTTCGATCTTTCCGACATAATATGAGTTTAAAAAGAATTGCGTGTACTTATGTACGCACGTAAGAAGTTATACTTCTTTGGCATCATTAATAATAAATATTCAACGTTAATAATTTTGACAGCTGTCATCCGAAATGTAGGTCTCAACCAGACCTACAACTTTCCCAAAGACACCAGTGCTCCAGGAGCAGCCGTTGCCGGGATATCTCCGTTCGAAGTTTGACAGCTGTCATTGGAAATGTAGGTCTTGACGAGACCTACAACTTTCCCAAAGACACCAGTGCTCCAGGAGCAGCCGTTGCCGGGATATCTCGGTTCGAAGTTTGACAGCTGTCATTGGAAATGTAGATCTTGACGAGACCTACAACTTTCCCAAAGACACCAGTGCTCCAGGAGCAGCCGTTGCCGGGATATCTCGGTTCGAAGTTTGACAGCTGTCATTGGAAATGTAGGTCTCAACCAGACCTACAACTTTCCCAAAGACACCAGTGCTCCAGGAGCAGCCGTTGCCGGGATATCTCGGTTCGAAGTTTGACAGCTGTCATTGGAAATGTAGGTCTTGACGAGACCTACAACTTTCCCAAAGACACCAGTGCTCCAGGAGCAGCCGTTGCCGGGATATCTTGGTTCGAAGTTTGACAGCTGTCATTGGAAATGTAGGTCTCAACCAGACCTACAACTTTCCCAAAGACACCAGTGCTCCAGGAGCAGCCGTTGCCGGGATATCTCGGTTCGAAGTTTGACAGCTGTCATTGGAAATGTAGGTCTTGACGAGACCTACAACTTTCCCAAAGACACCAGTGCTCCAGGAGCAGCCGTTGCCGGGATATCTCGGTTCGAAGTTTGACAGCTGTCATCCGAAATGTAGATCTCAACCAGACCTACAACTTTCCCAAAGACACCAGTGCTCCAGAAGCAGCCGTTGCCGGGATATCTCGGTTCAAAGTTTGACAGCTGTCATTGGAAATGTAGGTCTCAACCAGACCTACAACTTTCCCAAAGACACCAGTGCTCCAGGAGCAGCCGTTGCCGGGATATCTCGGTTCGAAGTTTGACAGCTGTCATTGGAAATGTAGGTCTTGACGAGACCTACAACTTTCCCAAAGACACCAGTGCTCCAGGAGCAGCCGTTGCCGGGATATCTCGGTTCGAAGTTTGACAGCTGTCATTGGAAATGTAGATCTTGACGAGACCTACAACTTTCCCAAAGACACCAGTGCTCCAGGAGCAGCCGTTGCCGGGATATCTCGGTTCGAAGTTTGACAGCTGTCATTGGAAATGTAGGTCTTGACGAGACCTACAACTTTCCCAAATCGAAATGATACATTAAAAAATATCGATATTTCTTGGGTGATATATATCGATACATTTGAAAAATATCGATACGATAAATATCCATTTGCCCACATAGAGATTACAGCGCCATCTAGTTTCATACTACTGAAATTTCAACACGTTACAAACAGTACCTCATAGAAGTTATCCTAATGTTTCATAGATGGCGTCAGTATGATGTTTACAAACAGTACCTCAAAGAAGTTATCCTAATGTTTCATAGATGGCGTCAGTATGATGTTTTTAAAATCTCTTTATCTCGGGAACCGAGCTTTTCTCGAACCTAGTACCTCAAAGAAGTTATCCTAATGTTTCATAGATGGCGTCAGTATGATGTTTTTAAAATCTCTTTATCTCGGGAACCGAGCTTTTCTCGAACCTGGGACCTTGATAAATCGATTCCTTGAGCCGAAAACCCCCTAATCTGTAACTTTCATGAAAATCTTTGCAGCCGTTTCCGAGATCGTGAAAATAAATAAATAAATATACAAGAATTGCTCGTTTAAAGATATTAGATTAAAGTAAATATTGACATATTATGCATGCATTGACCCAAACTGACGTTGAATTATTGATTTATCTTTTGAGTTTAATTAGTGGCAAATCACTACATGCTACCTACAGTACTGTTAACGTACTATGACTTAGAAGTGTACCTACTATTCGTATAGTTAGTTGGTCGATATGGTGTATATACGTACCAACAACGACGTGGCGCCGTCAAACGTTTTAATTTTTTGCTTGACGTTGACTATATAATAATATTATGTTTTATGTATTATGTAGACGGGATTTCCCAAAGTTTACCCAGTAACGGTGCTTAAGAATTCAATTGTTTTCAATAGTTCAAAGCTAACATATAAAAATATTTTTTGTTTTGTACGAAGTTATGTAAATATTAATATCCTTATTATGTATTACCAAAGTAGATAGTACGATAGTAAACTAAACGTTTCGTATAGGTAAAATAAATGATATGACATATAAGTTAGGAGAAGGTTATTTTATATTCGTAACAGTGTCACGCCAGTTTATTCATAAAAATTACATACTGTAACTACAAAAAATAATAACCGACTTCAACCTTGGTAAGCAGAGATAGCTCAAAAACTACTCGCCAGATGGCGCTCAATTCAACATGTAGGTGTAAAGTTCTCGTCACTACAAATTAATCAAGCCCAAACACTAGATAACTGCAGTAAATCGTTGAGGAGTTCCCTCGACTGTCTTTCGGCTTCATCAGATCGACTCCAGACCTTCATGAAATGGTAGCGCTCTAATGTACTTATGATAACATGAACAAACACACTAGTCGTCCATATAATTTTCGAAAGTTTCCCTCGATTTCTCTGAGATGCTATCATCAGATCCTGATATCAGTGTACCCCACTGTGCATATCTACTTTACAACAAAAAAAGAATTATCTAAATCGGCCCATAAACGATGAAAAAACCGCCGAATTAACATAAAAAAGCATATAATAATATATACGGTCGAATTGAGAACCTCCTTCTTTTTTGAAGTCGGTAAAAAAGTTACAGCCCAACTAATCTGAGATTGCCCAACACGGTACAAATTAGGTATTTGTAAAAATCTCGCACAGTTTATGATTACGTTTATTACTTACCTAACATAAAGAAACAATTTTGAGTATGGGTATTTCTGCCAAATCTGCAGAACTGCCCTATAATTTATCGGTGTCAAAGTTGGTTTATAGAACCAACTTTTATGGTTGTTTAAAAACCCAATTAGCGGGATAAAAGTTGTGCAAAAAACTTTCATGAAATCTTGTATTATGATTGCTGTAGGTCAATAAGTTTTTACCATGAAGTAAATATAGAGAGGAGACGGTCTAAGCATCTGTGCACTGTGACTCAACTAGGTCCTGACGTCATCACAGTAGGCGTGGCCTAAAGTCAGTCTACTGTCGGCGCCCTTCCTGTGCACAGCGTTAGGGTGCGTTTCCACCGGAGATGTGCGAGGATGCGTAGCGAGGGATGAGTTTGTAAAGAACCAATAGAATCGCTTAATTTACCTCGCCTCGGTCAGCACAGCTCTGGTGGAAACGGCTCAGCGGAGCTAGATTTTTGTGCATACAAAACAAGCGAGGGATGTGTGCGAGGGATGTGCTGCGAGGAATGTGTGGTGAGAAGGATGTGTTGCGAGGTTTGCGCGTACTGTACGAGCCAGTCCATAGACGGAGTTTGTTGGAAGTAGAAGTGCGCAAAATAGATATGGATAATTGGAAAAAGAAGATACTTTTATATTTAACCCATTACTTCCCAAGCATCGAAATCTTTGGATTTTTGATTTATTTGATTTTCGACACATTTCACAGCTTCGCAACGCATCCTCGCACCACACATTAATGCGCATTTTTACAGCTCCGCTACACATCCTTGTAGGCACATTTTCATCGCACAGCTTTGGTGGAAACACCCACACATTTTCACAGCACAGCTAGACATCCTCGCACGACACATTTCCGTCGCACATCTCCGGTGGAAACGCACCCTAAAGGACAAGTTTCAAAGAAAAGGATGAAGTGCTGTCTGTCTACTCGACATTAGATGGCGACACTATTCTTATATTTTGAGTACGTCCCTGTTATATCCTACATTTATTGACATCTAGTGTGAGATAGTTAAACTACACATGTAGTAAAATCAATATAGAACGAAGCGAGTAGTTTGCTATTGACCGTTAGACGGAAAATAAAGAAGTGGGCGGGATCTAAAACCCCCTCGCCCCGCAAAGTGTCACGCGTTCTTTCTTAGGGAAATCTACACACAACGTCTCCTCTCTATATTTGCTTCATGATTTTTACCCTCCGCTTCTTTGTAATAAATGAACAAAAATATCGAATGGTAAGTATCTGATATAAAATCCACCTCAGACTCAGATTATAAAATATGATGATGGCAATGTTAAATTATTTCAATGTTAAATTTTTCTGAAGTAGTTTTTACGACTTTACCCACCAAAATATCACTGCAATTGTTGCCACCTCGATGTTGTTAAATAAAATCGAAGATTTATTATGTATTAACTAGCTGACCCGGCAAACGTTGTTTTGCCATATAGGAAAATTATTTCTAGGTAGAGCGGGATTAAAAATGATTAAATTACTAAAATGGCTTTTAAAAAATAGGGTTTGGTGATGAAAGGGTGAAAATTTAGGGTTGTATGTATTTTTAATGCCACATTATAGAAAAATAAAAACAAAAAAATTAGGCCACAAAATTAACAAAAAAAAAATGTTAAGGGTGAACAACCATTATGACTTAGGGGTATGAAAAATAGATAGTAGCCGATTCTCAGACCTACTGAATATGCATATAAAATTTGGTAAAAATTGATAAAGCCGTTTCGGAGGAGTAAGGTACCTAACTAGTTGTTTTGTCTAACTGAAGTTGTTGTCTAGTTGAAGGCCAACAGCTGCGACGTGTCACGGAGATGAAGGATTTAGGAGTACGTTTTACTTCTCGTCTCAACTTCGGAGAACATATAACCGAAGTGTGAAAAAAGCATACCGGAATCTTGGCTTTATATTGAGGCATGCACCAGACTTTACAAACGTTAAAGCGCTGCGTGCTCTTTATGAGGCCTTGGTGAGGAGCCACTTGGAGCACAATTCGGTTATATGGGCTCCGAGAGAGCAGAAGTATAAACAGATGATAGAACGTATCCAATATAAATTCACGAGATATCTGTTACATGAGGATGTATGGAGTATATCCAGGCTATCCGTTGCTGTATCCCAGTTTGTTCGTGCTGGGCATGGTGGGATACAGCAAGCTGGAAGCCAGGAGGGAAGCCGCCCTCGCTAAATATTTAGTTATGGTTCTGCGGGGTGAGCGGCATAGTCCTTTCATCCTCGAGCACATGAAGCTCTGCGCACCGGACAACAGCGTGCAGCGACGGCGCCTCCCGCCCCTGCTTGAGTTGCCGCGCGCGCGCACCGCTCTGCTGCGCGACGCACCGCTCACTCGGGCGCTGCGCATAATCAATGAGGTGGCATGTCGTATTGATATTTTCAGCTGCACACTGAATGAGGTCACAAAGGCTATGACTAATATTATTGTTTAACTAAATAAATATTATTGTTATTGGTTTATTCGGATTTACAGTTTTAAAGGTCGAATGATTATATAATTTGTTAATTTTAATTTCATATTTATAATTTAATTTTGTGACATGATAAATTAAATTCTAATTTCAATTTGATTTATTATTGTATAATTGTAATTAATGGAATTCGAATGTAAAATTATTTATATTTCTTGACAATACGAGTATTATTACAGTGCGCCCAACTTATCTCTGAAATGGCAAAAATTGGAACTAACGAAAAGTCATTCATAAGTACGTTGTGGTCATTCATCTGTCAGTTACAGTAGTGTGCAACGATTGGTCAAATATGAATGTCAAATTCGTCCGACAGCGCCTCTTTCGTTTCAATCTTAAGTTGGGTTTACTATAATTTTAATTTTGACTATGATGACTGAAATGACTTGATTATTTGTATCTGTAAGTATTGACATAATGGTTAAACCATTTATTATAATAACATAAATATTATAAGTAATTAGCACACTAACGCAATAGGCTAGACCTGTAATGTCAGTGTTTGTTATGATTATAAATAAATAAATAAATAAATAAAACTTATTTTAGCTTTGTTATATTATTTTTATTATGTTTATATTTTTAAGTAGGTATGTATGTAACCCAAAATGCTGTAAATATCTATGAAATAAATAATTTATGGCATAAGCGATATGAAATTGGCCCGCTGCTGCACAAATTGATGTAACTTTTTGCAGTATCTAACGTTAAAAACTTTTTGCCATACCTACCCACATTAGGATTCCTCGTGTTATGTCGGAGGTGCCTTAATCGAGAATGTTCTTAGTTCTTACCTATAAAAAGTATAAAATAAAACATTTAATTAAAAATTTAAAAAAACCCCGACACAAGAAATTACATTTAAAAAGTAAAAAATAATAAAAGAAACTCAATCTTGAAGTACACAATCGCTCCAACAACTAGGGCATGATATCCGGATATCCGGATATCCGTATTATCCGGATATCCGCCCGAAAATACTATCCGGATAATGGAAGACCTGTTATCCGGATAAAACGGATAAAACGGATAGTAATAATTTTATACTATTTTGACCATTTGGAGACATTTTGTTTGCTTAATTATTACGAAAATATAATATTTTATGTTTTATTTGGTTATTTGGAGATTGCCTATGGCAACTTCTACCACATTTTTTATGGTATATGACCCAAAAAATAGTTTGACTGATTTTTCAACTACCTTTTTATCTTAGCCTACGTCTCGAAAGCATTGCTTAGCCTACGTCTCGAAAGCATTGCTTAGCCTACGTGCTCGACAAACAACGACAGTTCATAAGAACCGCCCAATGTTGAGGTGCGACGTAACTATAATTCCCAACAACTAAAGGCGGTCAGAGAATTTAATTGTTATATTTTAAAAGCAGAAAGCCATGATGAATGAGCACTTCCTGGTGGTAAACTGATACGTCTGTTTTTATGGCTTTAAATCTCACACGATTCAGAAGATTCAGTGTCGTCCCATTGTAACACTACCCGTAATATGGAGCTCTCGTTCAGATGGTTTTTCATCCCTACCGGCTTTTATTTGTAGTAGAAATAGAGTGGCGGACAGAGTCTTCACGGAACAACAACCTGGAGGAAAGGTTGCTCAAGAATTCCGATAGGGGAATAAACAAAGCGGGAGCTTCCTTAAAATGCATAGTAAGCCTATGCTTATTAGTCCCGAAGAAGGTAGTTTGGTTTTGGCATTTAATAAGACAAGTTTAATATACCCTTCATAAGCTTACAAAGTGGTGGGGTTATTGAAATTGGCTAATAATGACCAAGATCGATACAGCTGCCTTATTTGAAAACGGGCGGCGCGCTAGCAAGCTTCCAGGATTTTGATAATAATCCAATTTTGGAAGTAAGGCGGAATAGACGTATCAAGTATACAGGCCTTTAGTACATTCATTGGAACACCCTCAAGACCACTGGCTTTTTTCACGTCTAGACACTGTAAGGATTTGAGAACCTTTAACAGTCTCTGTCCAAGTCTTCACACTTACCGACTAACATTCTATCATCATTTCTACCATCCTAGTCCCTTAATTTAATCTTTGTTCGGTCACAATTATCATGGATGACAGCGTGAGGGTGGTGCTGTTTGCTCATTTGCTACCTTGATACCTTTAAAAATCTCTTTCTTAGTAAATCGAATCTCTCAGAGGTACCCTAATGAGGTATTAGTGGAGGTACATACGTTGTTTCTAGCATCCACAGATGGATCTGTGGCAATAGACACGTGGTTGATCACAGAATTTGAAATTAAAGGCTTTCTGCTTCGCACTTATATCGGACACTTTGCAAACTCATGCATCAACCCGGAAAAATATATGACACGAAGTCTCGCAGTTATGTTTAAAAACAGTTTTAAAAATTTTAAGCACTTTACGGATTTGAGAGATTATGGATCAAAACGTTACAGTATTTTGGAGTTATTAGACATAAACATCACTTTAACAATTCATTTTCGATTCAATACAATTTGCAGAAAATCTAAGATCAGTGGAGATCTTTCAAATGGCAACCGCAATTCAATTGGTCAAGCCATCAAAAAATAATTATGAGAGGTTCACATAAATAGACACACACAATATATAGACCATCGCGGGGATAGTCAGAATAGTGTCCTATGATCCCAAAACGTGAATATCTGAAGAAAACTCGATTTTCGGAAGTTTAAGTGAGACAAATAACTAAATTTTCGATAATTTTGAATTTTCTTAAGAGGAAATCAAAAATATGCAAAGGTTTATGATTCGTTCCACTATAGGTAACAGAAAAAGTAAAATTAATACAAACTATGGTTGATTTTTTTAGAAAAACATTAACTATCCGTATTATCCGTTTTATCCGGATAATATCCGGATAGTAAAATGAACTATCCGTATTATCCGGATAGGAAATTCGGGCGGATAATTGCATGCCCTACCAACAACCTTAACAATTTCATTACGAATAGTAACTAACGTAACCTCATAAGCTCATAACATAACCGAAAGTCTTCGGTAAAAGACTAAATAGGTGGGCATGTGATACTTATGAAAAGAAAACGAAGATAATGAATAGGTAGTTAGGGGCGTTCCCCCAACGCGACGTATTTTTTTTAGAATTATTAATACCTACACACTTACGTACTTTAAGATCGAGTTTCTTTTATTATTTTTTACCAAAGATGTATTAAATATCTAGATGGAACATCGAATCCGCGAAAACGTGTAAAAATTACACATAGACAATAAATGAACGCGAAAAACATCGCCTGCACGCACACATGCTTGATAATGTTTTTTTTGTTTTCATTGTAGGGCGACGCTCAATCTAGATATTTAAAACATCATTGTTTTTTACTTTTTAAATGTAATTTCTTGTGTCGGGGTTTTTTTAATTTTAAATTAAATTTAATTAAAACTGTGCTGTTCGGTGCAAAATTTATATCATCTATTCTTTAATCTAAATCCCAGTATTTTGAAATAAATAATTTATTTCTGATTCAATCAAGCTAAAAGACACGTGATGTTCTCGAACAATTCACATTTAATATGGATTTACACTTTCAGCTAACGTAAGCAGTTTCATTAGACTTTTAAGTTTTAATGCTCGTAAATTTTAATACATATTCGTAGGACATTTTAATACATATTTAGGACATTCCTGACTTTCGCAATTATATACGTGTCTTACCCAGTAGGTTCATTTTCAGTGATCGTCGTTTGATTTGAATGTTGGTCTGCTGTATAGGGAGGTTTTGGGTTCGATGCCTGTACGTACGTATAAGTTATCTTTAATTTTCGTACATGCATATTAGAAATGATTCAGCTGACCTAAGAGTATCTGTATCTGTCTCCCAATCCGCACTTTTTCAGCGTGTAGATGTGGGGTTTGACTAGCGATTTTGCAAAGCGTAGTACTATTAGGTACTATATCTACTGCCCCTGTTAGAATTAACTGTGAAATTCTAATGGTTGTTTCTAATACAGTTTCCAATTTGGCTGGTACTGCTTTTGCTGATGTATTAGGTTTGACATTAACATTACACCAACAATATTAACGCCAACACCAAGACCAACAACAATCTGATTACCTGATCGCATGTCAGTGAAAATAATAGGGCGGCATAAGATAAGTAGATAAATGTAGGTAGTATAATGTTATTTTAAAAAATGATTGGTAAGTGTTCCATTTTTTAAAATCAGTGAGTTTCATGAGCTTAAAAGAAATATTTTTCAAAAGTCTCATAATGCTTTTCAGTCTCACTTTCCCATTAGGTATTCACACTCAATGACAAATATATAATTTTTTAAATTTATATCGTAAAAATCGGTGAAATGTAAAAATTATGTCACGTGTGTAGCGCCAGGAACGGTGCATTTACTCCCGGTGAGTGACCGGGGGACAGGTCATCCGCACACGTTTTTCTCGTACTTTATCGAATGTGTCCTTTGTTCTATTCCGATTCTTGCAGCACGTGACTGCATAATGCGGCATTAGACTTCATTATAGTAACCCGAGCTGGGGAAGTCACGTCAATAGGTGCTCATAATTATACGACGCATGTAATTAGTAACAAAGATTACTTAATGGGTGTTATTGGAACGGGAAAAATAATATGGTATAGAAAATGTGTTAAACTATTATAGGAATACAATGATGCACTATTATGAATTATTGTGCTCTTCGATTGCCCATATCTGTGCGATCCAAAATTGTCCCATGCTGGTCTCGGGTCTCGCACAATGCGAGGGGAAACTTGGCGAAGGTTGCCTGGTGGCCATTGCACATGGCTTGGCCCGTGGATATATTTTTAATTGATTTTCAAACAAACTATCATCCCTTAGGTAATTTACAACCTTAGGGGTTGATTGATGAAAATGTTGAAACAGGTTAGTCATATCAAGCGATTTCCAATACTTATAACATGAGCATGAGTGAGTGACTTCGCTTTTATAATAGCTACGTGTAAGTAGGTACATTATAACATGCAAGAGTGGTCTAGCATAATTAGGCATTATAGCGGGTAACCGGGGTCAGCGAACTCCCGCATTTCATTCCAGGGAGAAGGGTGTGGCTGAAAAACAGCGCTGCATGGGATCATCATGGTCCCATGTCAGGGTAAGCTGAGCCACCTCCTTTTGCCCATTTTAGTACATAAGTTTTTCATTATAATTGTTAGTTTATATCCTTTATGTAATTCTTCTCCATGTACCTATGTGGCAATAAATGAAGTTTATTATTATTATTATTTATTATTCTGGTGATATTTAAACGTAATAATAAATATTTTTTCAACACACTTGCTCGTAAAGTTGCCATTTTTTCTTTAGTCTTACGCCCGGAATGCGGTTTATTACACACTAGTGCGTTTTACTTTTCATTGCCGCACTAGTGTTTTTCTTATTCCACTTTTTTTTTAATATCCGTAAAGAGGTTGTTACCAAAAGATTTGTTATTTTGTAAATAAATAAACTTGTTGTACTTAGTCAAAATCTGATAAGATTATACTTCATCTAATTATCTATTAAAGCATTTAAAAAATACAATATTTTAAATCATTAATTACCGTAAATTCTTATTAGAAATACATAATTATTTAGTTTAATATATTGTGGCTGAATGTTCGGTGCCTCTGGACTTAACCTGCGCGCGCATAGTTATTCAACCAAAGATACGGCGCGCGAAAAAATAAACCTCCGCGCCATTTTGTGCAAACATTTGTTCGTTTATAATTTGCTAATTAATTGTATTTGTATTTTATACCTACCTAATTGTTTTTTTCCTCGCAAGTGTGTTGAAAAACGTCGTATGATACGCGTGTGCTTTGTTCATTACAGTCTTGGCTCTATTACAGCCCTCGCCTTGCGGCTCGGGCTGTGCAATACCGCCTCGACTGTAATGACCAACTTCGCGCACTTGTATCTTAATGTACTATTGTGTGTTACGGATGCAATGCAAAATACCAATAGATAACTGAGAAGTCATCTAATGGTTATTGAACGGAGTGTCGTTATTGATTGATTGTTAACCAAAATAAAACGCTGTAGTACCAGCACCTGATATATTTACATGTTTTTTAGTACATTACAATAAATTATTAGTAAGAAGTATTACAGATTTAACATTTCATGTCATCTTTAATTTGTACCTGTTGTCCACAATAAATATGTTTGACTTTGACTTTGACTTATTTAAAAATGGCGGATTGCGGAATCTGCACACGGCGAAACATGTGATAGCCAATCCATACTTCCATACTAATATTATAAATGTGAAAGTGTGTTTGTTTGTTTGTTTGTTTGTTTGTGACTCTTTCACGTCGCAACATGGCTATTATATGGTATGGTTTATGTGTGGGGGGATAGTTAGGAGGGTGGAGAGTGACGTAGGCTACTTTTTACCGCGGAAAAACATCTCATTCCCATGGGAAGATCGATGTTTTGTTGTTGCTAGATATTTAGTTGCAGATGTTGTTAATAGATGGCGTTAGTAAAATTCATTTGCAAGTTCTGAATCACGCGATCAAATACTACATGTAATTTATTTATGTCATAGGCGAATAATCTGATGTTCCAGTATATCATATAATAGGCTACTGTTTAGTCGAGATTCCTACGGGAGTGGGACCTACGCGACTGTTATCTACGGGTCCCGAAGCGAAGCGCGGGCGGTTCTCTAGTTTCTAATGAATTTTAAAAAGAAAGTCAATAAAATACATGGTTCGTTCCAGTGAATGTTGAGAAAGAAAACAACTTTTTACCAGTGGTCAGTATGTGTTCGACGAAAACAGTAAATTCAAAGTCAGTGCGTGAAGATGTCGTTAGTGTCGTGTGTCGTGATATGGTGACAAAGGACGTCAAACGGACAAGACGTAAGGTTGACAGGCTTATCTGTCATTAGTGTTTTGAGTGTCAGCTGTCAATAGTTTCCCCCCGCCACCGCAGTCTCGCCGTGACCATGATCCATGCAATTGGGTCGAAATATCGGTGTAAATAATAAATATCGTGAGTACCCGTTACAGTTAAAATGTTTAGTGTCCGCGATGATAAAAGTTTAAAATCTTATATCTTTTTCCCGTTCCATTTTATTAGTAGTGTGTGATAGTACACGTGAGGTAGCCTACACACTTGGGAGTCAAGGGCCCTAAATTTCTGATCTATGGGGGAGAGGGTAACTACCTAAATCAAATTTTGGAGGCAGATTTTGGAGGGTGCAAAAACCGTACGTAAGTACATTATGCGAGGCCCGGGTCAGCAGATGCAGGGCAGCAGGCATCTTAGAAGCAAGGTGATTCTTTAAAAAACCGACTTTAAAAAACGAGGAGGTTTTAAATTCGGCTATATTTTTATTTTTGTTCTCGGTGAACCGATTTTGATATTTTTTTTTATTCGAAAGGTAGTGCTTTGTCGTATGGTTCCATAATAGGTACTTGGAGTGACATCTGTCGGGTAGTTTTTGAGTTATCTATACTTAACGAGTTATTATGAGATCTAGGACTATCCTATCCATACTTAGATGTTTGTCAAATTTATGATAATTAGTTAATATCAGCGGTTGACTTCCATCACCACACATTGCGTCGCGAAGTAGCCATCTTCCACCACCACTACCAATGATGTCATTTCCTGTCTCGTACGTGGAAACTATTTCAAACTTCTTATGTCGGTGTTCCCACACTAGGTATTATTATTATATCACTCTTGAACACGGTCCATGGCGCCCTTCCTGGTGTTGCCAATATTCATGGGTATGTGATCTCACCATCTCTCTGCTGGTCTGGCGGTCTGCTCGTTTGCCGGTTTATGGAATACAAAAAGATGATCATATTATATGCATAAAACCGTACTCCTGACTGTGCCGTAGATAGCCGTATAATGGATAGGTACCTCGTTCCCTACTGTAGTAAGTGTAAATCATTCGTAGTCATGTAAGTTAATTTTATCCGTACTGATTTCATGCTAATGTAGTTACTAAATCTATGCAGTAGCCAGTAGTACATTGATAAAATCTAGTATCTCCTTTATCTCGTGCGGACGTCTCGACCGCCTACCTTCCGTCTGTTGACCCCACGATCTCGAATGCATGTATGATAATTATGACCCTAGCTCCTTTAACGAAACGATAATCATTCACTATTGTATTACAAATCTGGTCTACATGTTATTTTGATTTGAAATAGTTTAAGCATAAGTATGAATGACGTAGTTTTTTTTGCTCAGAGATATATGTAGATGTCTTACCTACTCACTTTCTGGATTAATTTTCTTTGGTTTATTGGCAGGTATATGATTTTAAACATGTCTTTTCGCGGTTCTTTTATTTGACTTAAATAATAATGGCTTTTTACAAAAAAAGAAACCCATCTAGGTGGCTAGTTCTCGTCACTACAAATAAATCAAGCTCAAACACAACATAACTGCTGTAAATTGTTAAGGAGTGCCCTCGACTGTCCTCCGGCTTCATCAGATCGACTCTTAACCTTCATGAAATTGTTGTGCTTTAATATACTTAATGAAATTAATAAACACACTGGCCGCCCCTATAATTTTCGAAAGCTCCCCTCGATTTCTCTGAGATGAAATCATCAGATCAGAATAATAACAATATCTAATAACGCTACGCAATTAAAGCCCCATAGTAGTACTCTCTTGTGGGTTCCATGGACAATACACAATATCTCATCAATATAATTTCCGCATCATTGTAAATCGAACTTAGGACTCTTCGAACAGCGATCAATCTTTGCGCCATTAGGATCGAGTCGTCGGGTTTTTCGCCATTGAAAGGCAGGAGAAAGGTGGGATCGCCGCAATCCACTCTGAATGTGAATCGTGGGCGAGACATCGGTTGTCTTTGTATGTTTACTTGTAGAATCAGGGGTAGCGCTCCGAGAGATTGTTTGACCTGGTGCCCACTTCACCCACCATTAAACCATTTGATGAAAATCAAAATAATCTACATCAATTGGAATAGTGAACATCTACAATCCGATTCTCAAGGTCTTTTTAGCCACTTAAAAGCAAACTATTGAATGAGCTTCCTTCAGAGGTGTATCCAGAGAGCTATGACATAAGGTTGTTAAAAAAAGTAGGTATAAAAAGGGTTCTCCTTCAAGGCTGGCGTTGACTATAATGATTCTCGAGGTGTTGCTCATATTTAGGGTTGCCAGACGTCCGGATAAAGCCGGACAGTGTTAGGCTTTTTGAGTGCCTGTCCGGCCAAAAGAAAGGGTGTCCGGCCTGTCCGGCTTTTGTTAGGCTTTTTACATTTGAATCATAATTACGCCCTCCATTGCCCTTTAACAGATAAAAGGGGGCCCGCAGTCAAAAATACTTCCACGCAGTCCAAGCCACGGGAAACTAGTGATGCAGTAAAATTTAAGTAAATTTTTTTAATTAAGTTAATTTTGGAGCATGTATTTTAACAGTTGGGAAAATCCAAAAAGTGTATGGAACCAAAGTTTTAGCGAATTTTATAAGCTTTATTTTATATATATATTTATGCGGTGAGTGCAAATTGAATATTCTCAGCGACTCAAGTATCTATATGGTTACATGGAATAGACAAAAAACATATCAATAGCATGCCCCATTTAAAAACATAAGTGTATCTGTCACATTCCTAAATGTATGTCCCGACTGGGAATTAAATGCGAGACCTTTTTGCAGACTGAGTCAGTACCAACTTGGCTAGAGGACCTTAAATTTTCGTAGTAATTAACAGGAAATACTAATGGGAACAATGGCATTAATGTACCATTCACATTGCTGACAATGAATTCCATTTCACTTATGTAGACGAGATTCAGCTCGTTATCAAACAAAAGGCAATTATAGAGTCACTTTAATCTTATTAGCTCTAGCTCATTTTAATTTTCAACGATTGCAAACATAAACGAGATTGTCGGCAAACACATTAATAGTAAACAGACGCCCGTCACGTGTATTCTGCTACTTTTTATTTAATTTTATTGACGACGATTTTAATATACTATCACTTGCTGAAAAAACGTGTTCCAGGAATAGATTTTAATACTTCATTTTGTTTTTCTCCAAGAGTAAATAAATAAATAATAAATAAACTTTCTCAGAAAATATTTCTTTTGGTCTCGATGCTTGATGCCGTGATGATGTCTTGTTTTGTAATAAGTAATTTATTGTGATATTCATGATTGTCATTATATCAGTTGTAGGTGTAATTGCCTCCCTCCCTTTATTGATTCTAAGATTTCTAAGCCCCACGGCTACGGACGAGGTAATGAATCCAAAATGACTTAGAAATCTTTTTTTTTAAGTCACACATATACCTAATGAGGATCCTACGGCAAAAAATGTATTTATTTTGAGATCGCACTGATTGAAATTTTTAGCCGAAAGCAAAAATAGTTCTGAATTCGACAGTTTTTTAATGTGTTACCTCATAACTTTTACAGGATGAACCGATTTTGAGAATCCTTTTTACATTCGAAAGCTGCTTCGTTCAGTCTGTGAGCGACATACTTATATACCGGAAGTTTTTGAGATATTTCACTTTGTCGATTTTGAAGTCGGTTTTTTTGGTAAAAAGTTTGCTTCCTTAATTTAACTTTATATTATATTTGCTTATCTACTAATTTTACATTCATGGCTGGGTAGCTTCTGCTATGTTAGTTTAGCCAGCACTGCCAGCAGCCAATCTATTTGTTGTTTTCTGGCTGAAAATTTTGAATACCAGTCTGTTACATTTTTCTTGCATCAAATTCAAAGTCAAAATCGTTTATTCTTGTAGCTATCACTGATACACCTATGCACGTCAATTTTTGATTTTACCGCCATTTTGCAAAGGTGCTTGACAATCATTTATAATGGAGGAGAAAAAAATGGTGAAAAAAACTTCGCAGCACATCTTTTAAAAAAGTACCTACTTAAAACTAATTAAAGTTTTTTACAAACCGACATGAGTGGAACCCGTCGTGGATGTCTATTTCCAAGCATCCTTGTCAATTATATTATGATCCTTGATTGTTTAATATCCTTTCGTTATAAGCCTTGTTTTGACATGTTTCGTCCGCAATGCCTTTGGTGTTACTAATATCTTTGCTTGCTGGCTATCAGGTAGGTAGGTACATCATTTAATCGATAATGGACACAGAATGTTAAAAAAAAGACGTGTGGCACTCGGAGACTGCCGCGGTAAAGCTATTGCATATCATTATATATAAATTAACAAAACAAAATACCGACACCGATCCGAGCACAGGCGAGCCCGAGAACGAGACTGCGAGAAACCGATCACATTCACGCTTCTCGGGTGTTCTCGGGGGTTCTCGGCGTGAGTTTGTAGCCGCTATTAAGAATACGTACATCATAACGTCACATTATAGGTGCAAGACATTTTAATCTTTATTAGAAACGGATAAGTAATGCATTAATTTGTGCAAAGAAGATTTAAATATTCTGAACAAAAGCATAAGAACTATTTCATTTGACAAAATAATTCTTTTTAAAAAGAAAATTGACATTTGACATTTAAGTCCTACAACGATCTTTTGGCGCGTGAATGACGTGTGGGTGACAGAGACAGTGTCTTACAGTTTGCCTTGCCTGTATGGCACTGTCTCTATCACCCTCAAGTCATTAATATAGTGTCATCATTATTTTATGTCATGTTATTATTTTGTATGTTTTAAACCTAAATACGCGATAATTCGACTATTATGAATACATGTTGTCGATTCCAACGCCTTATTTAATCCAGATCTACATGTAATTATTCTTAAAACACCGAACCGACGGGGCGAAAATCAAATGTTTGACAGGTAAGATTTGTATGGGAAATTAAAATTTATATTTTTAGTATTTTGCTCGCAATTTTTCATATTTTCTCATCGCTGCAACCTTCCCTGAACTTCCACGAATATTTCAAGACTAAAATTAGCCAAATCGGTTTAGCCGTTATAAAGTAAAAGTTAGTTAACTCAGTTAAAAGTTCTGGTATTTATCGATGTGTGGGTGCATAGACATAGTAACTATGTCTGTGTGTAGGGTGTAATAAATTTTCGTTACGAAATTTTTGAATTCGGTCCCCGCGCTCAAGACCCGCGATAAAAGCTATAGGTACAATAGCTTAAAACGAACATTTGCAGTCTATATATATAAAACTCTTGCGTTACTGAATGATTGACTGACAGACAAGGCACAGCCGAAACTACTGAACGGAAGAAGCGGAAATTTGGCATGCATTTTCCTTGGAGAGTGTAGGGGAGCACTAAGAGAGGATTTTAGGAAATTCCACCCTGAAGGGGGTGAAGTTTAAACGAATTCCACGGGGGCGAAGCTTACGGGCGGACGCTATTTTTTATATTTTCAATAGTTACCTACCAACTTTTAAGCTATTCATGTAACTATCGATTTTTTTAATTTTTTTATACTTTCCGGTTCGTTGACGTATGAGATAACCAAAGGCCAAGGTTAATTCACGAATAAATTACTCAAGTATTCAGTGAAAACACAAAAAACGAATAAAACCATAATCATAATGTAATCGTTACATAATTCACGTAACATTATGTTGATCCCGCGGGATGGCATAAGTAATATGCCATTTTAGATTACAAATTGTCTTTGGTCATTGTACGAGGTTTGGTTTTACGTAACTCGTGCAATCATTTTCATGATCTTCCGATTTCATGATATATATGTATAAATACACGTAGATTATATTCAGACGAGTTTGGAATCAGAACGTTTTGCAGTTTCCAGAATATACCCATTTGAAGTAGTTGTATTATATTACCTTGTATCTCCTTTATGATAATATTTTCTATAAGTAGTATGTATATCTCTCGTGGTTAAATTCAGGGACCATCTAGGCAGCGGCTACAAGAATTAGATTACGGAGAGTTAGCCGGAGCTGTGTTATGTGGATGAAATAAACGACTGTAAGTTGGTGAATAACACTTACAACTTGATTTACGTTTTTACTAACTATTAATTATTTAATTCATCAAAGATAATGCAGATATATCAAATTGCAATCAATTTGAGTAATTAATTATTAATTTTTTCCGCTCTTCTTTTCTTTTCGCATGTCGTTCGCGGCGTATAAAAACAATATCGCAAAAAACCATAACACAATGTTGGACCTCATATACACAAAACGATTTCAAACAGGTAGACATGGCTGATATCGGTACCTACATTGCAAAAAGTTCTTTGTTAAATCATTATATTGACATCTGTGCTACCCGAAACACGAATGGTGTTGAGTAAAGTTATTTATTAAGACGATATGCTATACAAAAAACTTAATGGTAACGTGGATGACGATGACTTGAGAGGCCAGATGTAGGGTATATTTATCAACAAAAATTACAAAAAATAAATAATGACGTCAAACGTTTGGAGGGAAGGTAGGGGGGTAAACAAATTGCGCCATAGTATGAGAAAAGAGAGGAAAACGAGTCAATAATGTAGGTACTGTCTAGTTATAATATGAACCGGCATGATGCCTTCTACACGTAGGCGTAGGTATAATCCGTGCGCGATCACGGAGCTAAGGAAAAAGTGCTGAAAAAATTCAACAACCATACATAATATTTTTTTTTGTATTAATGACATACTTATTAATTATTTTTACAATTTATCATAGGATTATTAAAGAGAAAAATATTTCATGGATGAAATCAATTTAATAAAATATATAGGTTCATTATTTTACACTTATTGCAACTTTTCAATGCCACTCATATTTATTTCATGGGAATAATCACTCATTAATAATTAATTGCTAATTATATTTTATTTAAAATAAAAATCCATCAAAAATCCACGCGTATAGGAAACGCAACTACATAGCTGTGCCTCTTGTGACAAGTGATATAAGTGAAAAATCATCATTTTACAGGAGAGCGAAAACAAGTTTAAAAAAATTCTAGCTCATAAACTAAGAGGGCTAGATGTAATACGAATACCTTATTTTGTAGATAAAAACATTAACTTTCACACTACATTTAGTTTTTTGTAATATATATTATACTATTAAAGTAATTTAAAATCTGTGACTTGAATCTTTTTTATTTCAAATGTGAGCGAATATTACGTGATAAACGATACAAGTAGAGTTAAATTATTTTGCACCTATAAATTGTCTTTGTGTAAACTGATATGACATGAAGTAAAGACTTGTTATCAGTAGGTACTTACATATAGAATGTACCCTAGTCAGTATTGAAACAAATCGGTTCAAAGTGATATAACTCTAAATAAATCAATATTCACTATAAATATGTTAAAAATAAAATGTGAAAATGAATATGGTCGCAGTTATAGCGCGATGCACAAAAACAATCTGTTGAGCATTATTTGTAGGGGTACAACTTTAGTTAAATCTATATTCACGGTTTTTTTTGCGCACTTATATCAGTTTGCACAAAATTATCTCCGACAAGCAGATAGAACAAACAAACAAACAGTTACCTACCCATTCGAGTTGGCGACTTTATTTATTTATTTATTTATTTATTAATTTCAGTACACACAAACAATTACATTGATAAACAATACATATAGAAAGTTTAGCACTGGGGTGCTGCTTATTCCATACAGGAATCTCTTCCAGCAGACCCGTAAAGAGGAGAATTGCATTGGTAAAGCAAACTAGGCGTGTACTAAAATAAAATATATAAATATATGAATACATTGCATAATATAAACTTGCATAGGTAAATACATATACCAAATGTAATACATAACTATATAACTATATACATATAAATATAATATATATAGAATAGGTATATAGGATGAAAAAAAAAAAGCATTAATAACATATTTATATACATACTAATGTTCGATGGTTACTGTGGTCAGTCACAGGAACGGAGATAATGTTCTTTTAACAGCGATTTAAATTTAGGCAGCGTTTTAGCATCTCTAATGTTAGGCGGAAGGGAGTTCCATAATCTCACAGCCTGGACAGTAAAGGAATGGGAATAATAGCTGGATTTGTGAGGAGGAAATTTAAGTTTAGTTCTTAAACTGGACCTGCAAGGCATTTCAGTTGGACGAGCATAGGAGAATCTGTCACGTAGATAAGAAGGAGAGGTAGGGGAATGGAGTATATTGAAAAGGAGACATAATATCCTAGTGTTTCGTCGAAGACGAATTGGGAGCCACTTGAGATTCTTGCGAAATTGAGAGACATGGTCAAATTTCCTTAACCCAAAGATGAAACGAATAGCCAGATTCTGCAAGCGCTCAAGTTTGTTTACTAGCTCCACATTGGCATCCAGATAGCAGGTATCAGCATAATCAAGTATAGGAAGAATAAGCGTCTGGGCAAGTGTAATCTTAGTTTTCAAAGGCAAAAAATTTTGTAGACATTTCAGCGAGTGCAAAGAAAAGTGAATTTTTTTGCTAACATGACTGACATGAGCACCCCACGACAGATTTTGGTCAAAAATAACTCCTAAATTTTTGGCTGTATTTGTGTAGTTTATAGGAGTTCCGTCAAGATACAAAGTAGGAATCATATTGACGTCGAGGTCTCTGCGCTGGTGCTTACTACCTAAGATGATGGCCGTCGATTTCGCTGGATTTAAAAATAGGCCAAAAGAGCGGGACCATTCGCAAATACGGGACAAGTCCCGATTCATACAGGCGATAGCCTCATCTGCTGTCTCTAAGGTAAAGTGGCGATACAACTGCAAGTCGTCTGCGTATAGATGGAAGTTTGAAGATATTACCCTCGTAATGGAGTTAATGAAGATGGAAAACAGTAATGGAGATAAGACGCCACCTTGAGGTACACCCGCAGTCACTGCACTCCAATCAGAAAAAGTTTGCTTGTGGCGTACGCACTGCGAGCGACCCCGAAGATAGGATTCAAACCATTTGATAGAGGAGGAAGAAATGTTAATAGAATTAAGAACTCCGAGGAGGATGTCGAAATCTACTGAGGTAAAAGCACTGCTGAAATCCAGCAGGACCAAGACAGTAAGCGACTTTTGCTCCATGGCCCAGCGGATGTCGTCGGTCACTTTTAACAGGGTTGTGACAGTGCTGTGGCCAGGGCGAAATCCCGATTGCTGTGGGGAAAGGATTGAATTGGTAAATAGATACAAAGAAAGCTGTCTGTGTACAATGTGCTCGAGAATTTTAGAAAGATACGGTAAAACAGATATTGGACGAAAATGGTTAGGTAAAGAAGGATCAGGAGTCTTAGGGAGCGGAGTAATATAAGCGAATTTCCAGATTGAAGGAAAAGAAGATGATGATATGGAAGAGTTGAAAATATGGGTAAGGACTGGGAGAATATGAGGTAGTATAGGTAAAATCATTCTCGAGCAAACATTATCATGGCCGACTGAAGATGAAGTAATGGCTGTCGCTGATTTTTTAACGAGGTTTTCGGTCACCGTTGTTAGAGTGAATGGAGGGAAACCCAATGCTGGCGCCTTCGATAAATCAAATAAAGTACAAGTTTTTGTGGTAGGATCTAAAGTAGAGGAAAGTAAACCAAAATGCTTGTTTAGATCGTTTAAGGAGTTGATCTGGCAATCACTAGTAGACTTACCAACACCAACAGTCCGAAGGAACCTCCATACCTCAGTAGAATTCCGATTATTAAGGGATTCATGGTAGTAACGTCTTTTAGCATCACGACACGCACGACTACAGCGGTTTCGCAGCACTTTGAAACGCGTTAAATTGTACTCAGAGGGACAGCGTTTGTACCTTCTTTTGGCTCTGTCGCGCTGAATCATAAGGTCCTTAATATCAGGAGTGAGCCAAGGTGCAGGATTATGCTTAAGTTTTACCCGCTTCAGTGGAGCATGAGTGTTATATAGGTTTAAAATCTTATTGTTAAACTCATTAACTTTTTCATCAATGTTAGAACAGCTAAAAATCGGTGACCAGTCAATGATAGCTGCACATATAAAACCATTTAAAGTATGGTCACAACATTAAATGAGCAAACATAGTGACCAAAGAAGATACATATTATCTTCTTTGGTAACAAAAGTCCATAGACAGCTGAGAGCGTTCGCTAGAGAGTTCGTCCGGGGTAGTATCAATCACCACTTGCCAAGGTACCCAATATTATTTCTACATGTAATAGCTGTATTAATAGAAATTGTGTTTTGGTTAGAAAGGTTTAGTCCTGTAACACTTTTTCGGCGGTGACCGTCTTACTCGTAGTTCTTATGTGCAGCGTATCACACACATCTGTGACTAACTTGAAATTTGACTAGACTAACCACCTTATCCCATAATTGAGTGAATTCTGTGCCGGTCAAAGTGGTGCCGTGTCACCGTTTGGCAGCGGAAGGGTGGTGCTGCATTCCCGTTTGCAATTTTACAGCCACATTCCACATACCTAAAATAAATAAGCAATAAAACCTAAGTTTTCACCGCACTCCTAATCGATATTTACAAACCTGAGAGTTACATCTCACATAATACATATATACAGGTGAACTAATTAATAGCGTTCTAATTCATGTGTGGCAACTGGCAAGGACCGAGGAAGCTAATGGCACGATTATGTAGGGTATTTTGGCTCAGATAAGCGGCCGTAGCAGCCGTTGCTCAGAGGTCAGTATTGACGTCATGTGGTCACGTGATCGAGGCTCATACCTACATGCGAAGGCGCGAGAGCTGCCACTCGACGCTCTCAACATCACTCGATGTTGCCAAGTGCTCATTCACGATTAAGTAACCACAGATTAAACAAAACAAATAATACAACAGGAATCTTTGTAATCAATTAGCCGAGGTTTGGTAACCGTTGTAAGAAACGCAACTAAACTTCTACGTTTTACATTTTTTTATTGTTTCGACGTCATGGACCGCTACTCAGTCTGAATATTAACATGATAATAGGTATTTAGCAATAAGGATTATAACAGTTTTGTAATGAACGAGAATAAGCAAATTTTTCAAATAATACAGCAAGTTATCACGCTAAATTACGGTAATAGAAAGTAAATGTCTTTAGCAAGTTTTAAAGGTGAATAAAGTTTACGATGTTCGACTATTATTTCAACGATTAGGTATTTTTTCTATTAAAATACGTACCTTATAAGTGACTAACAATAACGCAATGGATATGAAGCAAGGAAAAAACGCTATCACAATAAACTTAGTAGGTAGGTACTTTAAATATAATTATGTCGGAGCGCAGTCAAGTCCTGCACTGATCTTTCAACGCCATCTGTGGAGAATCGCTGGAACTACTTGTGGAAACGTCAAATAGTGTCGGAGCGCAGTCAAGTCCTGTGCTGATCTTTCAACGCCATCTGTGGAGATTCGCTGGAACTACTTGTGGAAACGTCAAACAGTTATTGTTTGGGCATGGTCGGTATGGAGTGGGGGTAGAGATGACATTATAAAGAACCAGAGCTGTCATGAGGATGGGGATTCTGAATTGAGCGCTTGGGCCGAGTAGACGTGTCGAACCCACTGCCATACCAAACTTGCCGCGTTTCCAAGTTGCTTGCAAGATCTTGCCGATCGTTTGTTATCCGTACTAATATTATAAATGTGAAAGTGTGTTTGTTTGTTTGTGGCTATTTCACGTCGCAACATGGCTATTATATGGTATGGTTTATGTGTGTGGGGATAGTTAGGAGGGTGGAGAGTGACGTAGGCTAATTTTTACCTCGGAAAAACATCTCATTTCCATTGGGAAGATCGATGTTTTGTTAGTTGCTAGATATTTAGTTCCGGATGTTGTTAATAGATGCCGTTAGTAAAATTCATTTGCAAGTTCTGAATCACGGTATCAAATACTACATGTAATTTACTTAAGTCATAGGCAAATGTTATAGGCTACTTTTTAGCTGAGATTCCTACGGGAGCGGGACCTACGCGGCTGTTACCTAAACGTATCGAAGTGTTGTAATAGACGTTTAAACTCGATGTACCTGTACTGAGTACTGACTATGATTTCTGACCTCCAGAAACGTATAACCCAAAGTATAACGACCGCTCTAACCCTGGCTCCGAGATTATTATACCTATAGGCTATAGGTACTTACAGGGTTACCCAGTAACCCTGCATATAAAAGCGAAAGGTCACTCACCCATCACGCAATAACTAAAACCGATTGACGTATGAAGATGAAATTTGGTAGGTAGGTGGGTAGTTTATAGTCACATGACAGTTAGTCTGCTAAGAACGATTTTTTTTTCAAATTTCACTCCTAAGGGTGTAAAATAGGGATCGAGAGTTAGTTTGTTTCGAAATCAGGCACCATGAAATTTGTGTTCATTGCATTTGCATTCCATACGAAACTCGTTCCGAATGCCAGGATTAAAGTACCTTTATTACAGATTTACTGCGAGAAATTAAATTAAAAGGCCGTAAGTAAATTATGCTTACAAGCTAAATTGAACTGCCCCCGTATTATGAACTCTTAATAATAAGGCCCCTGTACTGTAAGCCCGGAATTTAATAAAATTGTTTTGAGCGGCGAGTCGTAATTCCATATTCTCGGCGCCTCAAGTAGGTATACGGCTGTTGTACCCTTTAAAAAATCTGCCTCGAAAATCCGATTTGCATAGATCTGGCATCAGGAGTCAGGACCCTTTGGCCCCCATGATCAGGAGCTGAGTACACCCATGGACCAGTTCAATATTTTGTTGTAATCTTTCTTGCTACCAATTCTGAATTGTAATTTATTTTATAACGTCTTACACTCTGCAAGGAAATGCTTAACAATCATTAATATTATGCGGTTTGCAATGGAACAGTTAAAACAATAATTGTTGTTACATAATTTAAGATACTTGTCTGTGGGGTTATTTCCATTTATTGCGTGTTTATAATTAGTTTTGAATGAGTTGCTGCAGTAGGAATTTATGTGGACTCTGTCGCTCAGGCTGTTTAAAATTACATTATTTGTGAAAATTGGTTTACAGCTCTTAAAAATATAAATACCTAATCAATTTTCCATTGCAAAAAAAATTCGGTTCGGTAGGCTTTTATTTTATTTCTTGGACCTAAATAAGTATCGAAGGATCTAAGGACTAATATACATTTAAAATATTCATAAATGTTGAAGAAATTTACTGAAACCTTCATAAATACTTCTTACGATAAGTACATCATAGATTTATTTTTCCTGTAACATAAGGAACGCAACGGCATGACTGAAATGTTACTGTGAATTGTGACGTGATATTTTATCAGGCGCTCGTAAATATTACTTCAGTGGTATACAATACATACATATACAGGATGATTTGTAACTCGACGTATTCCTCTTGGAATGTGGTAATACAACCAATTTCCAACAAAATTAACCATAATGTCCCTAATACCAAGTCAGCTGGTTATCGAGATATTCCTTATTTTTGGTTTTGGTCAAAGAACACCGAATTTGACTACAAAAAAATCAATAAATAAAAAAGTAGTGGTTTGAATTGAGTTGTGTGCATTTCTATCAGTGACCAATACATCAACAATCATTTATTAATACTAATACAGGCACAAGTGTTACACATTTTAAAATAACAAGTGAATTCTTGTAAAAAAAAATATTTTCTTACGAATGTGGTCGATAGAAAAGTAGATTTATTTTAAAAAATCTAGTATACATCAAGCGTACAAACTACATGAAAAACATCTATGTTTTATAAGCTATCCAAACAAGTAAAATTATTAAGACACAAACAAAACATTTCAGAAAAAAACGTATGTAGAGCACGTGCGACGTAAAACCCTTTGTTATCGTACCGCGGTATAAGTTCCTGAGTTGCAAACTTTTTAGTTGTTATTGTCGTTTGTCGTTTGTCTATTAGACCCACTTGATCATTTAAAATGAAAATTAAACAGCAGCAGTGTTTTGTTTCTGGCTACCAACGCGATCTCCCAAATTTACGTTGATTTTGATCACTAAATAAGTATGACGGCTTACTCTAATTCCGAGTATGCCGATATTATTTATTGTTATATCTTTTGTGATGGAAACGCGGATGAAGCTCGTCGAGAGTACATTCGTCGTTACCCTCAACGACGAGCGCCTTACATTACGGTCTTCAGTTCAATTCGAAACTGGACAATTTCAACGTCAACAAAATGATGGCGGTTGACCACGCCTTTACACTGCTGAAGATGAAGAAGTTGTTATCCAGCAGGTAGTTGACGCAGTAGTAGGATCGTCAGCGAGTTTCAGTCGCGTTATCATATCGTTTGAATAAAAGTTAAACTTTTCGCTTGGAGTAGGAAGAAAATAGCGAAGCCTTTGAAGTGATTCTTGCTACAAAACCTTCTTAACTTGGGGCAACCATGAACGGTCCAAAATAATACCTTGATTCTTAATGGTGTCGCTTTATGTACAGTAGGTATGTGTTTTCTGTTTTTTTTGGTCGGTTCATCTCTAAACGAAATATTTGTTTCAGTTAAAAATAAAAGCGAAGGCTATCATTTATAATTTACAAGATTTTTTCGCCGCTTCTATCGCGTCGGAGACGACGCTTAGGAGTTGGTTTAAAAAACGGTTCATTCCCATTAGTCCCACTGAACAGTCCTACCGTAGGTAGCCTATCATCAACTATCTTCCTGAGAAAATTCTTCATTTGAAAATTCTTGAAAATTCTTCAGTTGAGATTTCTCATACAATTTTTTCCCCTGTGTCAACCGGTTATGCGTTGAGTTTTGAAAAACAGTAGCCTTTGTGTGATCCTGGCCCTGGGTCTTCAACTTAAGTTTTTCCTTACTTGAGTTTAATCCAAATCAACCTAGTGGTTTAGGTATACATGGATTTTAATTGGTATAAAGAAGGTTCTATGTTAATTCATCAGCCTAACCGCCTACGTATTGAAAGCGGTCATCAAGTAGATACAATAATTATAATAAACGATTAGTTCCAATTAAGAGCATACGTGCCATGTCAAAAATCACGTAGGCAACGATGAAGGTAATATGGGCGGAGGGCGCGTGCCCTCCGATAATGACTCTCAGCTTTACGCACGAATGAGACATCATCCACTTAGCATGATTAATCATAACATTTTATTGATTTGAAGATTGAAGCTTTTAATCCACATATTATTCAAATTATATTTATTTAAAGGTGACATAACATGTACATATTTGTTACCCGACTGCGTCAGAAGGAGGGTTATGTTTTTCGAGTGTATGTATGTTTGTATGTACGTCCATTTATTTGTGCCGCCCCACAGCCCGAACGGTTGAACGGATTTCGACATATGAGGTATCGTTGAATTCGTCAGAACTGTGGAAGTGTCACAGGCTATATGAATTTTCAAAATGGCGCCCGAAAGTGGAAAAAAAGAGGGGATAATCTTGAGTTTTTGAAGTTATACTTCTTTTGGCGCGATGGAGAAAAATGATGAGAGTGAATTTGCGCACACCGACACCTAAATTTAACAGCATGAAGTTAGTTTTACGATGCGCGCGCAGCAGTATGAAGTTGCCGGCTAACCACTCATACTCATTGGCCTATTGGCCTTTGTCAATGTAAAGTTGCAACGTGCACACCGATAGATGGCGTTAGGAGCCTAAAAATTTTTGAAGTTATACTTCTTTTGGCGCGATGGAGAAAAATGATGAGAGTGAATTTATACGATGCGCGCGCACACCGACACCTAAATTTAACAGCATGAAGTTAGGCACGTGACGATGCGCGCGCAGCAGTATGAAGTATTGTATGGGCATGTGACAACTGACAACTAGCGACCTCTATTTGTTATGTATGGCCCTATCTCGGCAAATCGAACTATTGTTAACAGTATATAATATTTAGTATACTCGTAATTAATACTAAATATTATTAAATTATTAACGTTGAATATTTATTATTAATGATGCCAAAGAAGTATAACTTCTTACGTGCGTACATAAGTACACGCAATTCTTTTTGTTATCTTAGCAATATGGGTATCAAATGAAAGATCATGAAAAGACCTTTTCAAAAATACATATATCATATAACGTTTAGGCACACGTTTTAACACAAATTGTCAAAAACCATCACAAAAAGTAGAATTTTTCGATGAAAACACTAAAAAGTCTGAAATAAAAATATTATTATAAAAACAAAAAACCCGACTGCTTACAAAAGAACTCGAAAGAAAAAAACAAGTGTCACAATATCAACATAAAATACTTCATGGTGCTGCAGGCGGGGACAAACAATACTGTTACCTACGGGTAAAAATAGATTTAAGGTTAGAGCACACCGGGTCCGTATGCAGCTCTCTGCAGCTCTATGCAGCTCTGCAGCACGTCTACACGTCCGTGTACCCCTGCCACACTGGGTAGCGCATAGGCCTACGCGTAGGGTCACGCATTACGTGCTGCACACGGATCACAAGTGGTTGGTGCGTTCGCGTATTTATTTTTTCCATTTTCTCTTGTGCAAGATGTCTGACGACGATTGGGAGGAGGGATTTAGTTCTTCTGACGAAGAAGAAGCAATATTGCTGATGTTGTGCCAAAATGCTCCTGTGCGTGCAAAAAGGCTTTGGGTCCATGGTATTAATAAAAAAAGAGAAACACACAGTGAATACCATAACCTATGCCGTGAACTTGAATCACACGAGGATCGCTTTTTTTGGTATTTCCACATGTCAAAAAGTTCTTTTGAAGAATTGCATGATTTAGTGAAACCACGTATATTTAAACAGAATACCAACTACAGAATGGCTATTGGAACAAGAGAAAGACTAGCAATTTGTTTAAGGTTTGTATCTTTCTTTATTAAAAATCAGGTAACAAATTATACATGCCTTATTAGGAAAGGAAATTAAATTATTCTACAATCAAAAACATAAATAATAACATAACATAAACTTATAAAAAATTTACAACACAAAACTAAGTTAACAAAATAGGTATCCTTCCTTTTTATATTTTCTTAAAAAAATCAACATATGAGTGTTATTATAACACACGACATGAGTTTATTAATTTTGCGACTCATTTGAATTGTAATTTGTAAGGTCTATGGCTAGCATTACCTCTTGTGTAGGTGCGTGAGAAGGACTTTCTACTACCAATATGCTAGGTTGTATTGGTTCTTGTATCTTCTCCTCTGTTATTAATACAGGTGAGTCTTGTATCTGCTCTTCTGCTATTAATACAGGTGAGTCGTCAGACATTATAGAGTAGGCAGGTGACAGGTACATTACCGGCGACGATTCATTTTGCCTATTTTGGAATTCTTCCAATTCAGTATCAGCAAATAATTTTGCTAATTTGACTTTTATTTTACTTTGATTTTGCACTGAAAATTTTTTGAAAGAATGAGCATAACTCATGAACAATAAGTCAATGCTATCCCATTCTTTTTTTTTTTTATTTTTGAGGTAATCAAGTACTCTTTCAGTGTTGTCTACTGGGCTACGACTGTCATTCTTTTTGGTTGTGTCATTCCTTTTTCTTGACGCTGGCGAAGGCATTGGTTGAGTATTAGTTGGTGGAGGCAATTGTGGAGTGGGAGGAGGATCAGATGTTCGTAATGGCGGTGGTAAAGAGTCGTCAACTTCAGAATGCAGCCACGATGGTCCGGATTGCTCTAAAGGGGAAGGCTGTGATTGCCTTGGCACTGGGGGTTGCTCCAAAGAGGAAGGCTGTGATTGCCTTGGCACAGGCGACAGATTGAAACTCGGTAGCTGCAGTGGTGCTATATTACTGCTTGTAGCCCTTAACTGGAGCGTTCCATCTAAAAATGACATTTGCGAACTCCACGTGAACTTCGAATATTTTTTACTTGCACTCGCACCAGTTTGGCCCTTAATTGATTTTAAGTGTCGTATATATCCATCCCTCAAAACTCTCCACGTCTCCTTCGCTTTGGTACCTGCAAATAAAAATATAAGATAAAACTTCATTAATTTAATAAATACCTAGTAAATATCTCAGCAAAAGTGTACGATGTCTTTTCTCTTTTTTTTCAGATACATAAGAACTGGAGACTCCTTTCTTACTATCTCATTTTCGTTTCGAATTGGGCGAAGCACTGTATCTAATATTATCGAGGAAGTGTCAAAAGCTATTTGGGAAAGTTTACAACCTATATACATGCCTAACCCTGACGATAACATATGGAAGAATTCGGAATTGGGCTACCGAGAGATATGGAATTTTCCAAACTGTGTTGGTAGCATAGACGGGAAACATGTCAAGATAGAATGCCCTTCTAATAGTGGATCAAACTATTTTTGTTATAAAAGTCATTTTTCGATTGTTTTACTTGCTATCGCCGACCCATTTTATAAATTCTTGATGGTTGACATTGGTAGTTACGGCCGACATAGCGACAGTAACATTTTTGAAAATTCTGACTTTTATCGTCGCTACTTACTGGATAGATCAATATTACCCCCTAAACCTCTACCTGGTACTAATGAACCCGTACCTCAGGTTTTGATCGGCGATGAAGGTTTTGCATTACAAACCTTTTTAATGCGACCTTTTCCCAGAGCCACAACTGTACATGATGCAAGAAAACGAACATTTAATTACAAGCTATGTCGTGCACGGCGTATTGTCGAAAACACTTTCGGTATTTTAACCGAAAAATGGAGGGTTTTCCGTCGACCTATGGAATGCCATGTCGAAAAGGCTATTCACGTTACGAAGGCTGCTTGTTGTTTACACAACTATGTAAGAGTAAAACATGGCAATATGATGCAAGAGATTCCCATTCCCAGAGAAACAAGTGAAAACTTGGAAGCTAGTGCAATAATACCTTTCAGACACACTAACACAAGGTCACCTAATGCCGCAATTGCTGTGAGAGAAAAGTTTGTTACATACTTTTGTCAATAAAATACATACATAATACATACCTTCTATTCCAAGTGCTGCTCCAATATTTTCCCATATAAGAAGCATTTTTATAGTCTTTATGTATAGTTTTGTAAATACATTCATTTTGTCGCACTAATTCAATTAGTTTTTCTTTTATTTCGTTATTCATCACAGCGAAAACCTATCACCACTACCGATATTTTGTAAAATAACACAACTACTCTCTGCAGCACCGTGCAGCTCTGTGCAGCTCCGACGCGCATCTCCGAGCTGCGCGTGTCGAAACATGTTCGGTGTGACGTCCAATAGGGAATGTCATTGAATACAACGTCATCACAGCTCGCATCAAAGCGACGTTGCCGTTCCGCTCTGCGTAGGGTACGCACTCTGTTTGTCGTCTGGGAGCTGCAATGCGTTACCCTACGCATCACGCATCTACGCAACGCAAGCGGTGTGCCGTATCTCATACAGTCCCATACATTACAACGTCACTGCACGCACGTGTACACGCATTGCGTACCCGGTGTGATCCAGCTTTTATCACAAGTAAACCACGTTTGTCCTCGCCTGCAGCACCATGAAGTATTTTATGTTGATATTGTGACACTTGTTTTTTTCTTTTGAGTTCTTTTGTAAGCAGTCGGGTTTTTTGTTTTTATAATAATATTTTTTTAAATGATGTTTTATTTATGAACCGTTGTTACTATCCGCACCTTCTTATATCCTAATGGCAGTGACATGAGTATAAATGGTGTTACCCTCAGACCAATAAACTATAGACTAAACGCCGGGAACAAAAGAGTGAAGCCAGCAAAAAGTCAGCCTAGCCTTGTAATACACACGGCGGTACTCACACCAAAACGACTTTTGTGTTCTAAATAATAAAAAAGACGTGTGGCACTCGGAGACTGCCGCGGTAAAGCTATTGCATAACATTATATATAAATTAACAAAACAAAAAATAATACTGCATTTGTGATAATAATAATAAAATGAATGTATATAGAGTACTAACTCATTTTCTTTCACTATTTTTTCGTGACTTTCTACATTAATAAATGCACTTTGTTTATTCATATTTCAAATACTTTGTAGGTACACAAATTATACGAGTACAGATATTCACTGTTTTGCAGTGTTTCATAGGCAATATCACTGAAAGAGACGCATAATAATGACGTAAGCCTAATTGTTATACCGCCAACAGACTCACGCGAGAAGTCTCGAAGAGAAATCTTGCCGCGAATCTGCGCGAGAACCGAGAAAGCATCTACACTCATGCGACCTTCTCATTCATTCGCATCCTCGATCGTCATCCGGAATAGACGTCAGTGCAGCGGCTTTGGTTTTGTGTGCATTAATATACTATAATCTTGTGAATACTAAAATAAGAAATAAATTAATATAAGTACTAAAATAATAATAATAATTGGTAACCACAGACAGTAGATAATTTTAACTAGAAATGTAAATTTTAAATACAAAAACACACAACGGTCCCACTGAGACCGAACGAGAATGTGAATACGGTTCTCTTTTCTCGCCCGAGAAACCCTTTGAAGCGGGCAAAAATACCGACACCGATCCGAGCACAGGCGAGCCCGAGAACGAGACTGCGAGAAACCGATCACATTCACGCTTCTCGGGTGTTCTCGGGGGTTCTCGGCGTGAGTTTGTAGCCGCTATTAAGAATACGTACATCATAACGTCACATTATAGGTGCAAGACATTTTAATCTTTATTAGAAACGGATAATGCATTAATTTGTGCAAAGAAGATTTAAATATTCTGAACAAAAGCATAAGAACTATTTCAGTTGACAAAATAATTCTTTTTAAAAAGAAAATTGACATTTGACATTTAAGTCCTACAACGATCTTTTGGCGCGTGAATGACGTGTGGGTGACAGAGACAGTGCCTTACAGTTTGCCTTGCCTGTATGGCACTGTCTCTATCACCCTCAAGTCATTAATATAGTGTCATTATTTTATGTCATGTTATTATTTTGTATGTTTTAAATCTAAATACGCGATAATTCGACTATTATGAATACATGTTGTCGATTCCAACGCCTTATTTAATCCAGATCTACATGTAATTATTCTTAAAACACCGAACCGACGACGGGGCGAAAATCAAATGTTTGACAGGTAAGATTTGTATGGGAAATTAAAATTTTCATTTTTTTAGTATTTTCCTCGCAATTTTTCATATTTTCTCATCGCTGCAACCTTCCCTGAACTTCCACGAATATTTCAAGACTAAAATTAGCCAAATCGGTTTAGCCGTTATAAAGTAAAAACTAGTTAACTCAGTTAAAAGTTCTGGTATTTATCGATGTGTGGGTGCATAGACATAGTAACTATGTCTGTGTGTAGGGTGTAATAAATTTTCGTTACGAAAGGAGATGTTTCATTTTGGGCGGCGACTTTGTACATTTCACCACAAAAAGAGAAAAATATACTGATTCACAGAAAAATATCAAAAAATTTATTAGATTAGCCGTTCTCTGCAGAGAAATTATTTTCAATAAAATATTTTTACGCACAACAACATTGGCGGTTCCATGACTCCAAAATAGAGAACTATCAAAATAAAAATAAAAACGTGTCTGTTGTCTGTGATTAGTTATTCTTATTTGTATAGAATGATGAGCTCTGAAGTTTAGAATGCCAGTGACATTTTTCGACATTCCGAGTGTTTCTTTGAAGTGAACAACATTAGTGCTATTTATAGTGATCAAGTGAATATCTACCTACGGCTTTGTTTTTTGGACTCCTGGATCTCGCAGAGCTTGTTTACCCGGCTTTCGTTTTATGGACCTCGATTTTGCTTGTGATTTGGTTTTTTGTTGTTTCCGTTCAATAGCTTTTGCGCATACTTTTTAAGGTTTGTAGATCGTCTCATTATAAGACAGACAAATATTGAGGCACCGGCTTCAGTCCTGGATGGCATATTATTAATAGAAGATGGTTGAAATGAAAAAATAAAATATGAATAAATAAAATGCTGTTTTTTATTTACTTCTGTCGTATCTAAAATATTACAGAAATTGCAACTGCCATACATTATCCAGCTTCACTTTAGGTTCATACTTATTTAAGTATTCATTGGCATAAAGTAATATGCGCGTTTTAGTAGTTGGCGTTTCCAAACTGCTTTCAGCGTCGATTCAGACCGATCGTTACCTATGTCGATATCGTTGACGATCGAATATTACATTATATAACGGAGTCTGAGATCTCAACAAACACCCATGCAAACGTGAATATCGTGACATTAAATCGACTGCTATACATTAGCAGTATAGCTCTTGGAGATCTATCGTCACGATTTTGTTCGGATTAATCGAAGCGACGGATTTGCACCGTTTAATTAGATAAGATACGCATAATAATGTTAATAATAAAAGACAGATCCAACAAACCAAATCCAAAAAGATCGTCGGGCTTATATTTTATATTTTATCATGCATTGGACATTGACACATGTTGACACGCCTAATATGACATTAGAATAAATCAAGTTTATCAACGTCATCAGCAGTCGATTTGTCCACCATACTGTCTCAGTGTCACAATATATTATCCATAAATTGAATTATTGTCGCCAAACTAAGGTGAAATCAAGAATTTGGATGATATGGAACGCTTTCAAATAATATGAGCTACTTCCTATTGAATGTACAGTGTACCCGCCCAGGCGCCATACATTTCTGAAACATCTCCTTTTTGCATTCGGTCCCCGCGCCCAAGGCCCGCGATAAAAGCTATGCAATAGCTTAAAAAATAATGAAGCTTTGTGTTCCAAAAAATAAAATTTAAATTTGTTCTAGTTGAAACTGTCAACATAGGGCATCTGTTGGTTTCGATGTGTGCTTTCGGCTGACTTTTGCCGGCTTCACTCTTTTGTTCACGGCGCTTCGTCTATAGGTAGTTTATTGGTCTGAGGTGTTACCGTCCTAGTTAACAGGCCAAAAATAGATGGTAAACTTACTTGATCTGCCTTATGCTGCTTCGAAAAACGGTTCCAATATCTATCTTCTCTCCCTTCCAGTACTTCTTTCAAGAGGTTGAAGAAGTGTTTGGTCTCGAACGTTCATTTGAACCCTGCTTTTCATTAAACTCCAACGACATGCATGCATGTCACGAATGCATAGTACGTTCACTTCGCTGGAATCCAAAGGGTCAATGTAGGTAGGTACGGTACAACGGAGGCTCGGACTCTCGTTTCAGAGGTGATTGGACTGCACCGTCCAGTTTAATCCTGAAGGTGCTTAAAGCTGGTGGTAGAGTTTTGAATCTTCTTGGGTCGGTCAGCTATTGAGCTATTTGTGTGGGGACTTCACACATGACAAAGTATTTCTTTCTTTTCTCTTTATCCAACATCACTTGGCTTCTGGCAAGATAATGGGTACTTATTAAGTGTGAACTTAAAACCAAGGCAAAGGTATTCGTAATGTAATACATGTAATGGACGGCAATGACAACTTACCATCAGGAGATTCAGAAGGCGACGGGCCTTCTGTCATGTCGAGTGTTTAGGTACTCAAAAAGATATCTCAATAACCATGAAATAAGTAAAACGAAGTGAGCTTCGTACTTATTCGTACTTCGTACTTCGCATGTACTATTTGTCGTGAATACCTAACTCTTACGAAACACTAAAATGTCAATAAGTATAATTTTCAATTA
The DNA here is from genome assembly GCA_905404135.1 of Hesperia comma. NCBI lineage: Eukaryota > Metazoa > Arthropoda > Insecta > Lepidoptera > Hesperiidae > Hesperia > Hesperia comma. The sequence continues at coordinate 8,263,647 of FR990018.1, forward strand.
CACAGTTACACAGAAAAGATATTACGTTAACGTTTGAGCTGTAACAATTGTAAATGATTTAACGAATAAAGTGCTTGTTTCTTACTGAAGCCCAATTAACTAATCTCTAGACTGCAATTTTGCGACCCTAATTGAGTTGTTAAAAGTTTTTGCTGCCACTAAAGGCTAAGTGGAGGTCTCGCGAGGAATGACATCGTTTCTTTGGACACAAGTTAAAGTAATTTAAACGAGGAAACTATAAAAAATGTCATATTTTAATTTCTCTTTGTGTTGAATTAAAACTCGACTCCCGCCAGCATTGACCAGTTTCCGTGACCTTATTAACGTGTGACGTAACTATTAGGTATTCGATGAATCTTACACTAATACCGTACTTTGCTAGTTGTGTGGAGAAAGCGTGTGTAAAAACTTACGGTAGTGTATTATTTGTTGCATAAAACGATTCAAACCAATTAATGCTAGTATTCCAATAATTCTATTAATGTTGTTGCAGTTAACGACAATTTTATTCAACTCGGATTAGGACATTAAGGCCAGCGTGGTTTTTAATACCAGTAGGGCCGTTCCGATTATGATACCTATGATATGTATAAAAACCTAATGTACCTATTAGGTCTACGTGACTAAATACAAGTGTCTCAATTCATTACGTAGGAGGCGAGCGAGATGAGTTTGTTAATTGTTTCCTAATAAATAATCTAATTGGATATTTCGTAATCTTTTCCTCTTTGGGTCTCAGGGCCAAAATATAAAGGGCACTCGAACACATGGTTTAAGTCAGTAGATGGCTTCACTTGTCATCCAAAATCACTTTGGTTATTAAAACTAAGTAGAATCGGCGAAGATGCAAGGAAATTAAAATGACTTAAATGATTCGACGTTATGTGCCGGATTGTCTTTCCGAGGCTCCTGGGTTCGATCCCAAAAGAGTCGGAAATACTGAATTTCTGTGTTTGGTCGGGGTGCGTGTATTCTTGTTTTGTGTATTGTCTACGGTCTACGATACACGGAATCCTAGTGTGGAGACTGTGGAGCTATAAGGGTGTAGCGTTAAAAAGATTGCAATGAGAAACCGGTAGCGACGCGGCGTCAAGATGGTCAATTATTGAAATTAAAAAACAATCAAGGGTTCTATATCAGGCCTAATCTAATATTTAAGAGCCGTTTATAGCTTCTATTTTTAAACTGAAGGTATGGTCTAAAATGAACATTTTTGTTTATGTGTGTTAATTGTACACCTCCTCTGCTAACATGTTGGTATAATTAAATTAGCCTTATCGGGTAATCATGATCAGTTGGTTTGTAACCTCTCTATATTTACAACTCACAATTTTTATTCGACGAATTAATTGAATAATATTTATGCTTCCTTGACCAGCGACTGCATTTTTTTCATGATTCGAATCTCTTTCCGGACAATAACACCTGGGTCTACAAACTACTGCATAATAATGCGTCGGTCTTCGGCCCTGTCTGGGCGTAACTTATTCCGGAGTAATGTTTTATGATCACATGAGGTATAAATGTTGCCCTCTGGCGCGTCTACGGTGTAGGGCAAAGGGCAATGGTCAGGGGTCGAAATCAAGTTGAGAATGCAGACGTTGCGGGGTACATGCACTCGGTCCTCGCCTGCATTATTCAGGAGGTGCATCAATGACCCCTGATGAGCTGACTTCGTTTGTTTCCATCAAACTTATTCAGTCCCCTGTTGCAAATCTTGACAGGAAAATATTCAGGACTGTTTAAAATGAAAAAGCGTTTTTTCAACGTACTTTAGTTCGTACCTCAACGTATTATTTGTTGGTCAACGTCGGTATTTTTTTATGACGTAGGTACGTTCCCTATTTTAATATTGTAGGTATCGATTATTGTTGTTCCCTATCTTTATTACATACAAACACACAGCGGAAGTTAAGCAATGAAATCAGTGAGTGACGTGAGTGAGTGTATATTAAATTAGATGCATTGTACGGGGTAGGTACAACTTCATGGTACAGTCAGCGTCATATAGTACGTAGCAGTCATGATTACCAAATACTTGGAAACATTCATTATGACCATTAAGAACGGCTCAACCAAAGCGATCAAATTGTTCAGACCATCTACCGTATACAAATATACCGGAGCACGCACAACACCGAATACTTGATAACACCCAAGTCGGCATTAATACCGTGACAACCACAACGCCACTGGTTGCCTAACAGCCAAAGTGTTCAAAAGTATGAAGCAACCAAAGTATTCAAAAATATGTAGCACCCAAGTAGCCAAAATTATAGCAACACATAATAAAAATGGACTTTAAATGACATGCGATAAAGTTCATTGTGCATCATTTCTTCCGATAAGTAAATTGATTAATTCAATGTCAAGTGCAAGTCATGTATGTCAAATGAAGTGGTGCTTCAATGCTTGCTTTGATATATTTCATATCATCCATATCCAAGCCATCACATCCATAGAGATATTACAATAGAGTGGGTGAGCCATACGGCTACCCATACATTGCAATCGCCCCCGGTTAGAAAGAGAAACAACGATAACGATTAACGGTAATTACCTATCTCTCTCCAATCCCGATGATCCAGAAAGAGAAAGGTGATTACTAAATATTTCGTCTCTTTTTATCCAAAGGACGCTCTGAAGCCTGGCTTCTGCCCTCTATTGTAATTTGTAATATCTCTATGATCACATCGGATACAGTTATGCATCAATAGATATTATTTCAAACTTGCCTTAGTATTAAACTTGACATTGATTTGAATTATAGATATTGACATACAATGATAGATAATAGAACGACATGCCAATAACATTAGGTTTAGTTTATTGTAGTTTATTTTTCTAATGTTCCATATTTTTGAACGCTTTGAATGCTTGGATACCATTGACGAGATGACTGTAACTATGTTTATGGTGTTATGACTGACCCGATGTATATGACATTTTAAACGTCTCGGCCATTTGAGCGACTATATTGTTGTCAACAATAAGGAAACTTTGCTTGTACCGATATTATCGACTTTTTGGTTGCGTCTATTTATTTGAATACCCTGATTGTCTCTAACTATTTGACGCTGACTGTACAACTCTTGAAGAACTGTAAAATAAATTTAATGACACGGCAGTGTGTTAGCGAAGTTCTGCAAAGAAAAGCATATCGAAGGCTCACGTGTGCTACTTTCGTTTCTTCCATAAACCAAAAAGTATTTTATATACCTTAAAAAAATTAAACTTAAATATCCAAAATCATTACCTATCAGAGAGGGTTAATATTACCTCTTTAGTTTTGTGTTGACTGTAAGCGACCATTATTTATCTGGTCTGTCTCATCCAGGTGTTGCTGTCGGTCGACAAATGTTATCAACCCCTGTTATGGTTAATAAGATTGTATATTATTCATTTATTGATTTATGTATTTATTTAGTCTTTAATGTATTACCAAGTTAGGTTTTTATAAAGGGCTGATTTAATGCTCGCTGTCATTCTCTGCCGGTCATCCAAGGGGTATTCACTCGATTTTAATTTACTGTTTTTCACAAGAAAGTAAAAAGGTCCACATTTGGAAGAAACAATAAAATTTATCTACATTATACTGCTATAAGTTTTTCGCTTGTTAGAATATGTTTAAAAAGTTAAAAAGACCAAATCGGCTTTAAATTATGAAATAATAAATCAATGGCCTATAATTTTTATTTGTGATCGGTGCGAACAAAGCCCTCCAATAAAATTTTATCGAACTTGTTCGGTATTTAAAGTCAGTTTATTATTTTTAATAACAATTTTATTTTAGAATACCTTTATGTTAAATTTATAATTAATGAAATTAATATAAAGGATATTAATTTAAAACAGTTGTTGCAATTCACCCATCTGCAGCATGAAATCGGCAAAAGTAAAGTAAAGGCAAAGTCCATCGGGTCACTTAATGCGGGCTACAGACCTTCAGTTTTAACTGCACAGTTTTAACTGCACAGTTTTATCTAATGATATTTCGATTAGATCGTCAGTTCAACTGTACAGTTTTCAGTTTTGCCTACACACTTACGTTTTAACTGAACAGTTCGACTGTAAAGTTAAAACTGAAGGTCTGTAGCCCGCATAATCGAGATCTGACCACGGAAGATTTTCGCCAAAACAGACAAATCCCGTGGTGGGGTTGTAGAGCCTGCGGAAGCGATTTTAAGTTTTGGAACGAAGTTCCTTACGGCAGGCTTGGAGGAGATAGGGATTTTGCTGTGCGACCGAACTGAAAAATATGTGATAGTAAAACCGTAAGAAAATACGCGTTACCTAGTACCTACCTTACCTAGTTACCTAGTACTAGTAGTAGTGCGTACCTATTATAAAAGCGTTATTTCCTTGAGACAGTTTTAAGGGGCATTTGTTACTGTGCCCTAACATTATTATTTTACGTAATTTATTATTTCCTAAAATACTGAATTTTCTAAATACTTTCCTGTACTTAAATAAAAACTAATCAGCAAACTTTAAGAGAAAAATCAAGAAAACCTACATAAAATTGAGCACGATTTTTTTTGCAAATTGTGTCGATTCTACATTAGCCAAAGGAACTTCGTTCCTACCTGGTGTCCCACGACACCACATTTTAATTTTTTTTTCAAATAAAGGTAGCAAACGAGCATGCAGCATCACTTTTCCGGTGCTGTCTATAACAATAATAGACTGACTGGGACTGGGATGGTTAATCCAATTAGCAAATTGTATTATTTTATTATGACCATTTGTTGCTTAATTCGTTAGTTAGTATGTATGTATGAGGACGGGGCAGGGACTGTCAGTGATAGTTCTATTAATTTATATTAGTTATATATTCCAGGTAATTGAAAATAATAGTCTCCTGCTGATTCGGTCAATGATGTTTGTGTTGCTACCCTTGAGGACTAAGCTGTTTACTATTTGAAAAGTCTAAACAGAATGTTATAAAAAGCTTTAAAACTGCAGGGACTAATATAGTGTATTCGAGTACATGCCCCACCTATCTTATTAAGGCATCTATTCAGCTTACCTCTATGTATGAATCTCTTCACATCATTGCTAAATTACACGAAAAAGTTTTGTGGTTAAATGATTGGGGTTAAATATAGGCTAAATCATTATTAGTATGACAGCACTTGTTTCGAATCAGTGGCGCGCTGCGCTTGCGATCACGCTTTTACGACGTGCTGAGTAGGCGTGATGCACACTCATCGCTTTTAACGTGGTATTGACGTTTTGTCCTCATCTTCCAAGATCACTCGTGATAGGTATTTGCTGAAGCGATAGTGTAGTTTGACCTTTCGCACAGTGTTTATAACACTGCATTGCTTTTTTGTCACTCTTATTATTTTTAAATACACCCTGCCTTTCTTGACAATCTCTATGTAAAACTCCATAAGACCATGGTTGTCTGGAAAAGATCGCTTTTAGCGATAAGACCGCCTATTATCTACACTATCTCTTATTACTGGTAGGTATTTTAAGTAGTAGTGATATTTTTGTAAATATGTATTTATTACCGTTGTTACTGGTGTACACTAAAGTGTTATTGTATTGTATTGTGTTTGTAAAATCAAATTCTAAGAACGTAATTCAAAAAATCAACCAGTACGCCAATATTCAACAATTTTATTGAAGGTGTAAAAACGATGCCATTTTAGGTCTTGAGAATATTCGCTTGCTAGGGAGCGTCATTGTGCTAGGATTGTAACGGAAACTTTCAGCCTATTTCATTATTTTTAAAAGTGATAACTTAATAGTTTTTAACTTGTTACTGGCCATTATACTGTTCTCTGTTCATCTCTCGTTGTTACGTTGCTCTGCTTAAAAACGTAGCTACGTAAACGTAGCAGCTTAAAAACGTAAGAATAGTTTGAATTAAACAATGACGACTCTACATCCTGTATTCAACTGGATTTGGGACAGTTTTATTTGGTAGGTAGTCGGTTTTTATAGTACAATGAGCTAATGACACGATTATGTCGAGCTATGATAAGCTGTTGTCTCCTAACGTAATTGGCGTAACACCATGGGCGTAATAGACTTGTTGTCGACAAAGTAGAATGATACCAGTAGGTATAGACACCTACGCCTAATGTGCTTTTTAACAAGAGCATATCAAGCGTAAGCAGGCAAGGGCCGAGAACACAGCTGTATCTTGACTGAGTGAAGTGTAGACACTCCATTATTTATGGGTTCATTCATTCATTTCACACCCTTAAAAATCTCCCTCGAAAAGTTGACTGGCGCCTTGTGGATCAGGAGCTTTGGTTCCCCCTAGATTTGAAGCTCGGAACGTCCATGTATTAGTACACTGAATAGTATTTACTTAGCAATTCCATGTAACAAATGCGGTTTTTATGAACGGTGAGCGGGTAGCCCACTCGACCAAGTCGTAATTAATGAATCCGCGGGCACTGGTCTCCCGCGTGCCGCCACTTTGAATCAGTGCTGAGCACATAAATAAACTCATCATAACAAGCTCAACTATTACATTGAACTGTTTTATAATAATAGTTCAGGAGATTCGTTATTGAGGTGACGCCCCTTTTCCTGGTATTAACTTGGTGTTAGCGTTATGTAAACTGAAACGTGAGATTGCTCGAAGCCTTCGTTGGTAGTCGTGGTTGCCAATTTTCCGTGTTTGTTTCCCAGCTGGACTTTATTCATAATTTATTTATGTATTTAGATTAATATATTAATTAACAAGTAAACGTAATGGTAATGGTTAACAATTTCTGTGCTACCGTGATAAGTATGAAATCGATAATAGTTATGCTTAATATTACGGGCAAGGCTACATGATTAGTGTAAAAAACACGCAGTGCGCACGCACATACCTAATTGTACCTACTCTGATTTTAAAATTTAATGTGGTTATTATCGGCCGCCTGCATTTATGCTTCCGATTTTTAATTTCGCTCGAAAAAACAGCTCGATTACTTATTGAACTATAATCTATTTAATACTATAGAATTGAATATAATTATTTGTTATGATTTAAAAGCTTGGCAGCGATTTTAAATTAAAATATAATGATAATTCAATAGGCCAGTATTAACTAAATTCAATACTTTTTTTGGTCATATTAGTTTTCGTTTTTCAAGTTCAACATTTTTAGCTTTATCATTGTTATCATAATTAAAAAAGAAGATTTTAACTCGACTGATTCATTTTTTTATTATGTAGGTATGTGGTCCTCATTTTATATTTAGCTTTATATCGGTTTTTGATGTTCTAGGAATCCTTACTAATATTATAAATGTGAAAGTGTGTTTGTTTGTTTGTTTGTTTGTTTGTTTGTTTGTTTGTTTGTTTGTGACGCTTTCACGTCGCAACAAAGCTATTATATGGTAAGGTTTATGTGTGTGGGGATAGTTAGGAGGGTGGAGAGTGACGTAGGCTACTTTTTACCGCGGAAAAACATCCCATTCCCATGGGAAGATCGATGTTTTGTTAGTTGCTAGATATTTATTTTCGGAGTTGTTAATAGATGGCGTTAATAAAATTCATTTGCAAGTTCTGAATTACGCTATCAAATACTACATGTAATTTACTTAAGTCAAATGTAATAGGCTACTTTAGCTCTGCCTCGAGAACTCCCCGCTCCGGCTGTATTCAGTGTACCGCCCGCCCGCTGGCACTATCCTGTTAGCTGATGTCCGCAAGTTGCTGGACTCGCCGACACCGGTGGTGTGGTGGGCGCGGGCGACTGGAACTGCAAGCATCCGGGGTGGAATAGCCTAGCTGCCAACAGAAGTGGAAGGCTGAACAGCACTGTCGAGGGTGTTGCACACCGTTACCGCGGCTCTGAATAAGAGAGAACGCGTGTGTGCAGTATTCCTCGACATGGAAAAGGCGTTCTACCGTGTTTGGCACGACGGCTTTCTCTACAAGATCTCGCAGTCGTCGGCGCCCCGGAGTGCCGTTAAGGTGATCTCCAGTTTCCTCGAAAATAGAAGCTTCAGAGTAGTGGTTGAAGACGCCGAATCCACCGAGCGTCCGATCGCAGCCGGCGTCCCGCAAGGGAGTTGCCTGTCCCCGGTCTGCTACGCCTGATACATCGACGACATCCCGGCGGCAGGGGGGCGTCGCTTGCCCTGTATGCCGATGACGTGGCGTACATCACCACGTCGCTGAATAGAACCCACGCCATCGTCAAGATGCAGCGTGCGCTTGATGCCCTCCCCGAATGGCTCGCCGCGTGGAGACTGTCGGTGAATGTCGGGAAGACGCAGGCCGTGAACATAGGAGGATACCTCAACAGGCGGGACCCTACTCTGGAGCTTCACGGACTAGATATCCAATGGGCCCCACAGGCCAAATACCTGGGGGCAAAATCGACGGAAGACTTTCGATGAAGCCACAGGTAACGAAAGCCGTCGCGAATTCCAGAAGCGCGATGGCAGAAACCAGTGCTCTCCTCGAGCCTCCCTCTCGGACTGAAGCTCGGGGTCTACAAGACCTACATCAGATCCCGCCTCACGTACGCGGCACCGGCGTGGTACGCGCTCGCCAGCGAACCGCAGCGCAAGAGGATGCGTGCGGTTCAGGCGATTGCGCTCCGCCGGCTGACTGGTGCGCCGAGGTACGTCAGGAACGCCGTCATCCAGAGGGACCTTTGAGTCGAGAGCCTGGACGACTTCATCCAGAGATTGGCACGCAACATGTTCGGGCGTGTCGACGCGTCGCAGTTCCCGCATCTGCAGGACCTGGTGCCGCTCCACACCCGTCCACCGGACCGCTGGGCCTTCCCGCGCGACTTGCTGGTTGCGCGGGACGGGGCTAGCACTGACTGATACTGGGGCTTCGTAAGTCGTCGCCCGGCGCTGATCGGCTCCTGCTGGGCTTCCCACCAGCGGGATTCACCCGGTAGGGCCTCGATCGCCTGGGCGGCGCGAAGATGAACCCCATCCCGTTTAAGACTCTGTGGCCTGTAAAAAGGCCACCACTCACCGGACTTGACCTATTGGTTAACCATAGATGGACAACCAAGGGCCTTAGGGCCCAACCCAAGGACCGGCCCGTTTTAATGGGCCGCGAGAGACACCCCCAAAGGGGAACTAACTGTCCCGAGGGCTCCACACACCTCAGACAGGGTGGAGTGAAGAGAGCGAGTAGTAGGCTACTTTTTAGCCTAAATTCCTACGGGAGCGAGACCTACCCGGCTGTTACCTACGGGTCCCGAAGCGAAGCGCGGGCGGTTCTCTAGTTAGAAAAATATTTTTGTTACACATGTGACGTCATCGTCAGCTGACGCCGGTCTACCAGAGTAAAATAAAATATTATCTATCGATATTTGGCATCAGTTTGGTACACTTAAGTTATTTTTGACAATATTGTGGATCAGATCCTTTTCGTGTAATTAGGTACGTCCAATTCTGTATCGGAAAGAAAAAAAGAAGACATCTGCGATATCGTTAACAAAATAAAGACTTAATTTTTTAATATAATGAGTACGTATTTGGTAACATTACAGTTTTAGTATAAGTATGAGGATATGGATTGTTACTGTGATAACATTATAATGATATCTAACGGATGTTTCAATTAATTACGGTCGGTTGAGCTCGCGTGCTCGCAGCCCACGTGTACTCGTCTACCTACGCATTCCATTTATATTGCCGCCAGCTCATTGTAGGTATATCGCAGTATAAATCATCTAATTGATATAATTAAATATAAATCAATTTATATTGTACCTACCAGGGGACTTTAACGCGGCATAATTTTAAGGGCGTGCGGTGTCTTATCTAATAAGGAAATTGTAAAGTAGTTCAATATATTAACGAAGAAGTCAAGTAGTTTTAACATTGGAGTGCCGCAAAGAAAAGCCTAGATTTGATTTCGGCATGCATCAATAATTTTTTGTTCGCCAATCCGCATTTGGAGAGCGTGGTGGACAGGTACCCAGAATCTCTTAAATCATGATCGTAGATCCGTGCCCAGCACATTGAGATATTAGTAACTCAATGGCCCAGCATTACGATAGTTACGGATTGTCATTTATGAACGGGTTTACTTCTATTAAATATTTTTAGAAAAAAAAAATGAATGTAGGTTTTACTGCTGATTAACAAATAAAACATTTTTTATATTGTCTATTTGTCTCAGCGAGTATCACGCCTCAAAAAGTTTAAATGTATTTTATTTGAATCTTATACCATGGGTATACATATCACTTGGATAGTTTTTGTTCTGGAAAACGAATTTTTTTATGAATATCTCGGGGCCTAGAAAACGAACGTTTTGGGCTCGTTTCACCAAAAGATTACAATATAAAAAAATCTATAGAAAAAATAAAAAACCATCGATGTCTATTTATCTATCCGCTACATAGGCATTGTGTTGATTAAAATTATTTACTGAAGATAGGTATTTCTTTACATATTTTGTCTCTTTAAAGTATTGTGAAAAAGATTAGTCCTTCTTGTTCAAAAAGTTCGTTCTCTGTTACCTTTTACCATTATGAAAATCGTTATGCTGCATGACATAATGTACTGTATAAATTGATGGATATCATCCTAAAGAAATCGTCGACGCAGACATGTTGACGTGCCCAAGATTCTGTAATGGATTATTGACGTCACCTTTCGAGATTACAATAGAAAGAGCTCATCAACCCTTCCATTTACGGTTCAATAAACAGGGTTCTATAGGAAGTATTTTAAAGGAATTGGCCCAAATGTGTCTGCGGAAATTACTGTGCAATATGCAGAGTCAATGACAAGGATAGGTCTGCTATGGAGGGTAGAGGCTGTGGTTGAGGCACAGTATAGGTCTTACCTGTACTGTGATAGAGATAAAGCAGTAAAAGTAACATAACCGTCTCATGCAAGGGCTTATTCTCCGTTCGCAATCGATATATAAAAAAATTGGTTGTCTGGAAAGTCGGTTTAGTGACGATAGTTGAACGTGACAACGTCTTAAGAAAAAACTGATGGAATGGTAGCATAATCACTAATAGTCATCATAAACTATCTTTGAATACTTAGTTATAATTTATTTACTGTTATATTGCAGTTAAAAACCTTTATTAAATATTTTACCAAAAAGACTAGTTGTTGCATACCGTATAACGAAACATTAATCTTTAGCTAGTCTGTGCATATTATGTCATGTCAATGTGCCACAAACAATGGCCCACTACTGAGCACGGGTCTCTCCTCATTACTGAGGAGGCCTAGAGCATACTCCACCACGCTGCTCCAATGAGGATTGGTGGAGGGGTTAGTGGCCAACCCAGTGTCGATAGTTTTCAAGCCGCCCGAAGGCCTCCGACATGGCTTAACGACTGCTATCAATCGATAACAACCGGGACCGCCGGCTTTACGTGCCCTCCGAAGCACGGAAGCGCTCAAGATATTTTGCCACTAGCGGTCACCCATCCGACTACCGACCGCGCCCGCTGTCGCTTAACTTTGTCGATCGCTTAGGAGCGACGCAAGCCGCCGGGCTATGAGCGCTTCCGCTATATTATATAGAATTCCTTTAAATTGGATTCCACACAAATGTATAAGCTTTCCACTGTGATAATGATGCATTTTAGATTGACGGCGATAATCTAAAATAAGTATGTAACTTTTCCTTCAAAGTTTTAAATTAAACTGTGTGGGCACCCGGCACAGGTTATAAGGTTTTAGCGGGGAGTGGCAGTTCCATATTCTGGCAACTAACTATGTAATATACATATCTAACAACCTACTTAAATATAACCTCAAAACTTGCTGTAAGAAGATGATATTAGGTGGATGTTTTTTTTAAATGTTAAATCTTTTTTTAATGTTTCTTTTAAAATTAATTGAATTTGTTTTTTTAAATTATCTCTTTCTGCTATAGCGTAAACCTAATTATCTTCCAATGGAAATTTAGTTCTACCCTGTAGAGGTAGGTACATTGTATCGTTTGTTTTATGTTACTACGCGATGGAAAATTTAGGTACACGTAAGTAGATAGATACGCGTATTTATAAGAATTCGCAAAAATGAAGAGATATTGTCTCGTTACTTATTCATTTATGTATCACTAAGGTAATATTTAATAACTGAATAACTGAAATATTTTTTATACTTACGTAAAATTATAAAATTAGTTCCTAGAATTTTCCATTGAAAATAAATTGCGTGGAATCACACTAAATAAAATATTTATATGGAATATTTGGCGATACAAACAATAGGTACCTACTATCTATCTACGTTGTAATTATAATTTATGTAAATGCGATGTTTAATGCGTTAATTAAAAATATAAAACTGGTACCTACTCTTACCTTACGTTCTTTTTAACGAGTTTTTACTTTTAACCTACAACGCAAAAATGAGGGGGTTTTCAGTTAGACGTGTGTGCCTGTATTATATATATACGTATGTATAAAGGTACCTATATCGGTTTGTCTCTGATTTTCATTTAGTTGCTCATTATCGAAAGATTTCTTACTTGAGAGTGTTTTAGGTTATGTTTAAAGAAAATTGATTCAGCCGTTAGAAATGGGGGATGGGATGAAAGAGGGGATGAATAAACGAAGGTAAGAGAATATATCAGAGTGAGATATCAAATGATTATAGACTCGTTTTAGTTTTTATTTTAGCCACATTTTTTGTCAGCTTCTAATCTATAGATATGCAGCTCGCGCAGCACTATGCGCAATTTAAGGTTTTCTTAAGCATATAGGGACAGGGACGTGCAGGATTGAACATGCACATTTATACTCGGTGTAGTGAATCAAGAGCTGAAATTATTGATGAATTTGCCATTTATAGGATTCATTACATTAGTGATGATTAATCTAATGATAATCTAGTGATACTAACCTATCCATGAATCCTATGCATCCATAAGTTATGACAAATAAATTATGAGTTATGACAAATAAATCTCTCAAAATAAACTTATGTAACAGGCTAGCATCACTAGTGCAATTTATGCAGACGAATATACAAATAGATAGATAAAAATTCTAAAAACCGTCGGTAATAATTCTATTGCGTTCCGTTCAGTAGTTTTTGCGTGAAAGAGTAACAAACCCACACACACACTCACATACATCCTTACAAACTTTCGCATTTATAATATTAGTAGGATTACCTGGGTACGTTTTTTGTCAACTATACGGTTCACCGAACGGGGCCGACGATCGCCCCAACAATAAGAACAATCAAGTATAGAGTACTTCTGGTGAGTCCTACGCAGACGATGGCCTTTAGCCGGACCGAGACTAATCGGTGATGATAGCCAAGGCCGGTCATCATGCTTTGAGTGAAGTGTGCTCCCTGCTGAAAAAAAGTTGCCCGTGCACATAGTTCAACCGTAGCGCAGCGTAGCGTAGAGCAAGTCAATATTTATACATTTACAGTTAGGCCCTTCTTACACTACGCTATTTATTTATTGCGACTGCAACGCAATCCAAAATTTGCTGTACCTATCTGACACTGTTCACTGACTGGAGATGCATCGTAGACGCGTCGCTTCTTTACTTTGATAACATCCTAGTCGCTTACAAATAGCGGTGTGTGAGAAAAGCCTGAATCGCTTGAATACCTGCGAGAGATATATTTTTTGACCGAGAAAATAACCGATAGTTAGTGTCTTTCTCATCGGCGGTGGAACAACTGCCTAAGACCATAAAAATTATATAAAATCAAATCAGCTTAGCATTACTGTAACTCATTTTAAAATCATCGGAATAAAATTAAAATAAATTCACTTATTTACAATTTTATCATTTGGACAATTTGTCATGGAAAGGGTAGACTTGATTTGAATGGAAAATTTGATTTAATCGTTCATCGTGACGCATTTTATAAACTTATGGATTAAGTTTGTAGGTACGTATTGAATTAAATGCTCTTTTACAAAGTCATATACTTATTTTACAAAGTTTGAACTCAACACAGTACAAAATGGAAAGGGGTAAGGGTAAGCAACGTATACTTTTTCAATTATATTATACACTGTAATTTATTTTATACTTTTATTATATAATTAGTGGACCGGACCTCGCTTTGCTTCAGTTTAAAACATAAACCTAAAACATGCATTGAATCCCTTTCTATATTGATTGATACATTTTTGGGGACTTCGTCTTATGGTTATAATGAAAGTAGTATACTCATGGATTATGTTCATCTTAGGATCTTGAGGGTCTTGTATACGAAAGTTTCATAGGATGAGGTTATTATAGGAGGTGAGAGCCTAGAATTCATCCGGGGAAGTACCATCGCTATTCTAACTACCTCTGCTAACCGGACTAACCATCCTAGTTCCTAAATTGAGTCTTGTACTAGGACCAGAGATGTCATGGGCGGCCGCGGAAGGATGATGCTGTATGCTCGTTTGCTACCTTAATTCCATAAAAAAGTGAGCAAATGTATGTAATGTTAGTAAACATAGTTAAATTTGCCATATAGTACGGTTTTTGTATTAGTAACTGTTAAAAGGGATCTGTCGCTATAACCTGTAGCTCCGTTGTTTAGCAGGGTGCATCACGAGCAAGGGAAAGGCAAAGGGCTTCACCTTACAACCCAAAATGTAGTCACTGTGAAGTTAGGTATTCATTACTAATACATTAAAATTAAAATTATTCCAAAACGTGATGAATTGATACCTCGGTAAACTTTTAATTGCAAGCGAACGAGTTTATCAAACGAAGTTACAGTGAATTTTACAATTCCATGTTATGTACACAGAAAATCACTATAACTTCAATAAAGTAAGCTAAAACAATATGAGCTAAAGTATTGAGCCAAAACAAATATGAACTAAAATAATGAGTAAGTATCGTTCGACACAACCCTGGTGACCCGTCGCGGACGACCGCGACAGGTCAACCGCCATGAGTGCTCATCTACATTTCATTATCACTGTGATTGTCCCCTGAGGGTTTTAATATTAAAATATTAAAGCGTGTGTTGCTGCATACTTAACGCGACCTCGGCAACGGACCGACCACCGGCGAACTTACGCGTCCTGACTCCGTCACCGCTTGCCGAGTCACCGACAAAGATATTAAAACGATAGATACGCTACGATCGTACAACCCAAGTTGCTCTTTTGGAACCATTCCGATGAT
Source organism: Hesperia comma (assembly GCA_905404135.1). Taxonomy (NCBI): domain Eukaryota; kingdom Metazoa; phylum Arthropoda; class Insecta; order Lepidoptera; family Hesperiidae; genus Hesperia; species Hesperia comma. The sequence goes on from FR990018.1 coordinate 8,278,717, forward strand.
AGATAATTCAGATCTCGCTCGCATTTCTCTTTGGTGTGAATCATTTGGACTTAAAGTCAATCCTAATAAAACCCAAGTGATCATTATTGGTAGCTCCAGAATGGTTTCTAAAATTGATTGGCTAACCCTGCCTACTGTAATACTTGATGGAGTCCATATTCCATACTGTAAGACAGTAAAAAACCTGGGAATCGTTATGGACTCCACCCTCTCTTGGGTGCCGCAACTGAATGTTGTTAGTAAGAAGCTGTTTGTTGCACTCAGCAGTTTGCGCAGGCTCAAAAACTTTCTTCCCATTCCCACTAAAATTAACCTAGCTAACTCTCTTCTTTTGCCAATTCTTGACTACGCTGATATTTGTTATCTTGACCTTACTGAGGAGCAACTTAATAAACTTGAGCGCCTCCAAAATTTATGCATTAGGTTCATATTTGGTCTTCGCAAATATGACCATATCTCTGATTTCCGTAAGAAACTCAAGTGGCTCCCTATCCGTCTTCGCCGGAATGCTCACATACTTTCTGCTCTGTACTCAGTGTTGTTTAATCCGTTGACCCCATCTTATCTTCGGGATAAATTTGAATTTCGCCACCTAACCCATAATCATTTACTTCGTTCCTCCACCAACCTTGCCCTTCTTACTCCCTCTCACAATTCTTCCTTCTATCATGACTCCTTCAACGTGACTGCAATCCGCCTATGGAATTCCCTTCCTATTTCCTTACGTAAGGCCCCTAATTTAATTTCTTTTAAAAATTCACTCAAAAATTATACCTTTCCTTATAATCTCGTGTCTTCTTTTACTTTTCTCTTTTCTCGTTGTTACCATATTTTCCTATCACTTGTAAACATAGTCCTTCACAGCTCATAATAGTATGTATAATTGTATGTATTAAGTTTAAGTTTGAATTCTCTTCCTTGATGTGTATACCTCTACCCCTTCTACTTGTCTATATATGTATTACTTTCCTAAACCTTGGGTTGCCTGGAAGAGATCGCTATGTAGCGATAAGGCCGCCTTTTGTATTGTGTATGTCCTATGTTGTAATTGTTTTGAGCATAATGTGTTTTTGTATACTCACAAACAATAAAGTGAAATAAATAAATAAATAAAAAAATAGTAGTTACGCCATTACGCCGAAGTAGAAGTAGATGTCACTAGCATGCGAAAAATGGGTCAGTCAAATTTTATATTTTTCCTACTTTCCATGTAGCTTTCCATGTCTCTTTGTCTCATGTTTGATCTGTTGTGTGAGATAATTTAGTATTTAATTTTATCTGATAGTTAATTTCTTTCACTCTGATATCCTCTACCAAGTGGTATCCTAAATGAAATAAATCTATCAAGTTCCTACTGGCTGAGCCTAAGGTCTTCGGCTGAGCTTCTTTTCAGATTAAGTCTTTCCAAGTTTGCAAACTTCAGCGTCAGTCTGCAAACTCTTAAAGGGCCAACATAGTCTCGCATCAAATCAAATTTAATCGATAGGTACATTCTTTATTTCGGTTACTTTCAGACTTGTATTGATATAAAAAATATTATTAATATAATATGACCATGGACCTATTTATTAGGAGGAAAAATGAATATGACACTTCCCTTTGAATTTAGTTCTATTGTCGGAACTGTCTCCTTTCTTTCAACATGCGCTGAAATGCCACGAAAGCTATGCGATACAAATAGTAATTGCTAATTTCAAATACGTTGCATCTTATAAATCTTGTATTGTTTTTCAATATCTTAACTTTAACAAAAATTTAATTTATTAGGAGGAAAACGATTGTTCAGGATTGTTCAGGTGTTTGGCTTGCTTGTCAGCTTGACACTTCTGTTTTTCCTTTTTTAAATGATTAAGCTCAAGGATCTTTGAGACTAGGTCTAGGTCTGTGCACGTAGTTACGAGTACTAATAAAAAGATAGTAATGAGCCTTTATTGCACATGTAGATAATATAATATTTATGGTAATAAATAACAGAGGTAATGACTGAATTATTCGACCTTATACTATTTCGATGAACTAATTAAAATAAATAAACAATAGAAACTTCACAAATACGGCGCGTGCACATTTTGCTGTTTACGCTGTTACATTTATTAGATGTTTTTGAAATACAAGATGCAACCGCCCAAGTGCATAACCTTATTACATTTTCCAAATGCTACGAATTGGAAATTGAAGCGTCTGTTAGATACCTACTTACTGTGATTACAAATAAAGTTTCATCAAATGCTTATTTGTCTGATTCTGTTAGCCTAATCTCCGAGACGTGGTGGTAGAGCTAAAAGCCCAAGAGATCGCCTGGAATATTAGTTGACCGTTACAGTGTGCTGTTTTATTAATATTATGTTGATCTTAGAGTTTATTTGACTAAGGAAACTTGAGACCTGATTGAATACTTGTAACCAAATTACCTACAAACATGAACCAATAAAGATCATGCCTACAAAATAATTAATTATTTGCTCTAACGCCGCCTAGAATCTGGGAGTTCCCTTTAGAAAATTAGTTCGGACAACAGACATTTGATAGTTGTGTGTGGGATGACAGTTCTTACATATTTCCCGGAAATGTCTATGAATGGAATGATGTATTCCGCTTAAACTGCAAAACAAGTCGTAATCATAGCAATCATAAACTCTAAGAACACGCTGTAAAACACCTTTTATAGTTCACAGGCAAAAAGTGGTGATTTTAAGTCGCAGATATAATTACATTTTAGGGGAAGTTGTTTTAAACCAGAAATTATCTCATGGGGACTAAATATATGTAGGTATAATTATTTAGAAGTAGCTATTTCCTGTTGATTGGCCCACGTGGGACTACTTTTAGCTGATTTTCAAACCAATTTTCTTCCCTAAGTTAGGGATGAAATATGCCAAAAACAAAAAGACATTTTTTTCTCTGGCAAATAAAAACGCTATAGACAGTACGTTGTATTGACTTGTGATTCTGAATAAAAAAAAATATGAAAACAATAGGCAATCAATATTGGCAAACTTAAGGATTGTCTTCCGAAGCGTTGTGTTGTTGGGTTTACTATAATGTCATTTTACCTGACCACGGTCACTCATACGCACGAACGTTTGTATGTACGAATGTTTGCACGATTGTGTCGGAGATTATGCGAAGGTTCGAAACTTTGACAGCTTGCAAAAACGACGAATATGTCGAAAAATTCGCATAATTATTAGCGAAGTTCGCCCTACACTTGTGGGTTCGCGTATTTGCGCGAATGTTTTTGACCGACCTATAACAAAATATTAGAGTTTGTTACCCGACTTCGTCAGAAGGAGGGTTATGTTTTTCGAGTCTATGTATGTATGTATGTATGTTTGTATGTATGCCCATTTATTTGTGGTGCCCCACAGCCCAAACGGTTGAACGGATTTAGACATATGAGGTATCGTTGAATTCGTCAGAACTGTGAAAGTGTCAAGGGCTATATGAATTTTCAAAATGGCGCCCGAAAGTGGAAGAAAAAGAGGGGATAATCTTGAGTTTTTTTGTTATCTTAGCAATATGGGTATCAAATGAAAGATCGTGAAAAGACCTTTTCAAAAATATATATATCATATAACGTTCAGGCACACGTTTTAACACAAATTGTCAAAAACCATCCCAAAAAGTAGAATTTTTCGGTGAAAACACTAAAGAGTCTGAAATAAAAATATTATTATAAAAACAAAAAACCCGACTGCTTACAAAAGAACTCAAAAGAAAAAAACAAGTGTCACAATATCAACATAAAATACTTCATGGTGCTGCAGGCGGGGACATACAATACTGTTACCTACGGGTAACAAAAGATTTATCACAAGTACTACGTTTGTCACCGCATGATGCAGCATGAAGTATTTTATGTTGATATTGTGACACTTGTTTTTTCTTTTGAGTTCTTTTGTAAGCAGTCGGGTTTTTTGTTTCTGTAATAATATTTTTTTATGTACACAAAAAAGATGTCAAATTCCCGTTTAACTATTAATTTATGGCGCAACCATGGTGTTGTCCTTTATCCATTAATCGGGTTTCCCGCTAGCTGTCAATATATCGTAGGTACATACAAATTAATGGAGAGAACGATATTCTATTGTAGTTTGAGGCTATGGTATGCAGAGAAGCTGCAATTCGCTTCTTGCATATTGATTGATTTATTAGTATTGTAAGTTTTATGAATCCCACTTTAATTCTACCTGGGTGGGCTCATTGATTAGCATTTAGAAGTCATTGCTGTCATGATGTACCTACCTAATGTAAAATATTTGTCTTACTCTTTTGGATTATTGGGCGGCCTATAATAATGACATATAACGATCCCATGAAAACTACTGTTGTAAGAGGATACAATATCCCCCTGTCTGTTAGTATAATTTCTGCAATAATTACGTTATTACCAGAATAAAGGAGGATTTTCTATGTTCGACGCTAAAATCATCCTTACTTACTTATGTTTGTGTTTAATATATTTTATTATATTAGTATCTAAATGGTCATGGTCGCTCATGCACGTCAGTAAAGCCATGTCTGACGTCCGATGATAATTGTGTTACTTCAAAACCACTTCAACGATTAACGCCGATTTATAGGTAGTCTAAAACTATGCATTCAATAAAATCTATTGAACAATATTATTTTAACAAGAAATACGTAGCCAGCTATCTAATATAATAATGCTATTCTAGTTTAATTTCTCGAGCCATTGACGTCAAAGCCGGTTTAGTACAGAAGATAACACGCAAATGTTGCCATTAATGCTAAATAGCATGTTTTAACATAACTATCGCGGCAGTAGTTGCTGATTACTTAAATTGCTCATATTATCAAGTAAGTATTTATATTATTTAGCTACTTTAATTCGTGTCATATTATCCAAATACGTATTATCCAAGTTGAACGTCGGATTCATGTAAATGGAAGCTGGGCTCCAAACCTGTTTGCGTCTCTTATGAATTAGGTAGACTGGGTACGGTTAAAACACAGGACGGTTGAAACAAGTCGAATATCTCGCGAATGGTTGAGCCGACAGGTAAGGGTTCAAGGGGAAAAAGAAGCAGGTGACAAGTCCAAACCTAAATCAAAGTGTTACATTGGTCACCGGGTGCTGTATATTTTTATAAATAGGCCTATTGTATTTTAGCACCCAAAAGTAAGTATTTTTCTTTAGAGTTTCAAGCTATTATTATGTTAATCTATTCAAGTATAAATATTGAGTGTTCATTTATGATTTAGGTGAAGTTTTTAGAATACGGAATGATGACTAGTTTTAATAAGTTATTATTACTACCATTACTATAAACTTTCTTTCACCAAAATTCGAGTTGGGGACGGTTGAAACAATATATGTGGGTACAGGTAAAAAAAACCATATAATTTTGTTTTGTTTTCTCGATGCCGAATTCGCATAGTAAAGACTTTCATAGGGCAGATTGAGTTTATTGAGACAAATATGCATATACGGAGGTAAAAGTTGGAGATAAAACTATGCAGTATCAACAAATTATTCGTCAATGCCTGGTTACGTACACTGTACGACTATTAAAACATTGAATACCGATTAATATTGTCATACGATGCCATGTTATTATAATACAATTATAGCTAATGCTAAATAAAGCATGTTGCTATATATTTTTAGTATATTTCGCGTGCGTTTCAACTGACCCTAGTCACTGTTTCAACCGCCCCTGGCATGGGGACGGTAGAAACACATCGGAATTTATTTTCAAATCTAAATATCTCTAAAACTAGCACCCACCAGAACTAAATTGTATAGCCCTATTGTAGGTAAAGATCGCCTCTTCAATTTAATATGTCATCATCATCGTTCTTTTTATAAACAACAAAATTACGAACAATTAAAGCCAAATCGTTTCAACCGTACCCAGTCTACCCTATATAGTGTAATAGAAATAAGAAATTAATATTTATTTATTTCACATTTATGTCACCTCTAAACAGAGAAACATAGGGTACAACTTAATGCCATTAGGCATTGTCATGTCATATGTCATTGGCATTGTCCACCAGTCAACCCTTAATAATTAATATTCAATTGCTTTAGTGAAAGAAAACATCGCGAGAAAACCTGCACACCTGAGAGTTGTCTATGAAGTTTTCAAAAAGTTTTCGGTTGCGAATAAGTTTAGCCCTATCGCGCAAATAGGTAATTGTGCCTACATTGGATTACAAAATGACATACCTAAGATTAGGTACAAATTGATACGATATACGAATTTGTACGATAGGTACAAATTGAATTCCGTAGCATCAATAGCCGTAGTCTTACTCTGCACGTAATATTTACTTATTTCAATCTCCCGCCTGCAAGATATCTCTTTCACAGTTATATCTTAATAATATAAAAATTATAATATCGATTGAGAAATCAAAATATGTGTTCTAAAACACATCTAACCATACTTCAGGCCTGGAGAACATTTTACTTTGTCCAGCATATTAGTGTAAGTCAACCACTTTGGTAGACTTAAGAGTTCTTTTGTACGTCGCTATAAGTTTAACATGATGCCTATTATGACGATAACATTATTATGGAACTTGTGTCTTCTGTGAGCACTTTGTGTGTGCCTAGTTTCTGTAGAAAACGTGGATTTGTCCAATTCAAAACAGATAATAATGTTTTGAATGCATGTTTGATAACAATAACGGTGACACCATTGCGACGTGCCTTACGTTTATACAATTACAATACTTGCAGAGAAAGTGCAGAGTTGCGGTCTCTTGACGTCAATCCCTGTCCTGGATTTCGTAATGCTACCACCAACTCTCTTACCTTAGTGCCTACATAAATCATTACTTTTTACTTCAAATGTAGTGTGGTATCAGGGCCCTGATACTGCTTATTTATTAATGCCTCAATGACGTCATATAATATTGAATAGTTTGACACATTTTTGGCACATTCCATCTACAAAATGTGTCGAAACCATACGATTTTAAAGTTTTATCATCGCGGACACTAAACATTTTAACTGTAACGGGTACTCACGATATTTATTATTTATACCGATATTTCGACCCAATGAGGGTCGCTGTTTTTGTGCTCACCAGTTGGCGCTACTGGTGAGTGAGATCCTGCTGTCAAAGCCCGCCCATACATAAATAGTGACAAGTGAGAAGTGACAGTGCCAGAAAATTATCTGACCCGGTGGTCAAAATTGGAACTAATGCAAAAGTTAAACTGTTGTCATTCTGTTGTCAGACAAAGACAAAGACAGTAGCCCTTACCGGGTCAGATAAGTTTGTGGCGCTGACAGACAGACCTCTCTTTCCACTAGCGCCTCTAGCGGCGAATTCACACGCTTTTACCCTCATTGCATGGATCATGATCACGGCGAGACTGCGGTGGCGGGGGGAAACTATTGACAGCTGACACTCTACAAACACTAATGACAGATAAGCCTGTCAACCTTACGTCTTGTCCGTTTGACGTCCTTTGTCACCATATCACGCCACACGACACTAACGACATCTTCGCGCACTGACTTTGATCATGCTTTGATCTTACTGTTTTGGTCGAACACAAACAAACCGACCACTGGATTCCACGTTAGAGCTAATTTAAACCCATCTTCCCTGTTGAAATTATTCGGGTGGTGATTCGGGTGTTTAATATCAAACTTTAATGTTTACTAGTAAATCCGCCCTCGCTTCGCTTCGGGAAACCAGTCCCTTCAAAAATCTCTATAAATTTTAACAAATTATGTTATTCTGATGTCTAATCTATATTACTGCAAAGTTTCATGAAAATCTGTTCAGTAGTTTTTGCGTGAAAGAGCAACAAACACACACACACACTCACTCACTCACTCACTCACATACATCCTTACAAACTTTCGCATTTATAATATTAGTAGGATATATCGAACTTGCAGTGAATTTTGATCGCTGCCGTTTCAAATCTTTATAATCTTTATTGTGTCTCTACTTAAACTCTTATTAGGTAACAATAGTTATTAATACTCAAAAACATAATGTAATACAAAGAAGTACCTACGTAGAGCAAAATGTCTTATCTTTACACCACTTTTATTCGGAGTTCTTTTTTTCCATTTCATACTAGGTTTAGTTAAGGTTACCTACTTTGGTACGTTATATTTAGCAACGGCGACTTAAAGGCCCCATATACGATTCGATTCGAATCGGTGATCGTAAAGAGCCATACACTGTCGATTCATCGTTAAGATATTCATGATTGCGTGAAGGGCCCTGTGACAAACCAACCTCCTTTAATTTTATATTTCTTTTTTATACCTTTTAAATTATGTCACTTACCAAGAACACATTGTCATTGTAAAAACCGAACCGAAATACAACACTTTCCTATTCGACTTATCTGGCTATTTCCTATTATCCCTGTGATCCCTCGCTGTCCTCTATAGGCCCCATATACGATACGATTCGTCTAAACGATCGATCTGATGAAAATCGTGACGATTGATTGCATCGAAAATGTCGCTCATACTCGAAACGATTGGTCGAAACGATCGATCATTTACTTGTTTGATGCTGAAGGATGAGGACGTGTTTAAATAATTAAATACGTGCCCTATAAAATGGTAAATGAACTTCTTTTCCTTACCTATGTGGCGGTAGCCTTGATTCGAATTCAAAAGAAAAAAGGAAACCTAGAAAATGAGGGTTAATGGATTTTGGCGGAATTGCCAGAGTGTGACAAAATCGAATCGTTGATCTGTCACCAAGAGACTCCTCTGCTCAACACAATATTATGAAGTAAAAGTTTCATACGATTAATTTCAAGCAAACAGGACATACCTACCTATTTGAATGTGTGGTATGCACACCCTTACTTCCGTAACAAAAATGCTGTTTGCACGGACACAACTACCTAGTACCTACTTAACGGAGAAAGCGCAGGATGGCGGCCGCTGCTGACGTCAATTGCACTTGTACCTTGTGCTGTGTATTGTTCCGTTACCCTTGCACGATTGCGCTCATTCAACAAAAATATAAATACACTAGTAAACCTGTCCTTGCTTCTCTTTGGGAGACTAGTTATTACTAACATTTGGAAATTGTTCGTGATTCTTCAAAACGACTAATTTTTGAAGAGATAACTTCTCATGTGAGGGTGAATCGACTAGTTACGTAACGCGGTACGGCGCCAGTCTATCTGGCTTTTCTTTCACGTATGCGGCAGCGGAAGGCAGGCTCTTACCTCTTCTACTACTCTAACCCACAGCGCTACCTAGCCGTATTTCGGACAGACACATTCAAGTAATAACCTAAGCTTTACTCCAGAACCTTTCTCCAGAACCTCCTCTATCTCCCAGTGAAAGTCCCATAAAAATTAAACTCCGCGCCTTCGCGCATTGGAGTTCTTCCCGCGGGAACTCCGGGATAAAAAGTAGCCTACATGTTGCTCCACAACCTCCTCTATCTCCCAGTACCTCCATTTTCATTAACTCAAATTGTTGCGTTATGACGGCTTCTTACCACCTATATGCAGACGATCTACAGATATACTCGTATACGCAAGCTTCACTTGGGGAGTTACCAATAGCTATGAATAAGGTGAATTCGGATCTCGTTCGCATTTCTTAATGGTGTGTAGCATTTGGACTCAAAGGTAATCCCAATAAAACTCAACTCATCATTATTGGCAGTTCTAGAATGGTTTCTAAAATTGACTGATTAGAACCCTGCCTGGTGTAGTACTTGACGGAATTCATAGTAATCCCAATAAAACTCAACTCATCATTATTGGCAGTTCCAGAATGGTTTCAAAAATTGACTGATTAACCCTGTCTGGTGTAGTACTTGACGGAATTCATATTCCATATTCTAAAACAGTAAACAATCTGGGAATAGTTATGGACTCCAGCCTCTCTTGGGTACCACAACTGAATGAGGTCAGTAGCAAGCTATTTGTTGCACTCAGCAGTTTGCGTAACCTCAAAAACTTTCTTCCCATCTCCACTATAATTAACCTAGCTTTCTCCCTTCTTCTGCCGATTCTTGACTACGCTGATATTTGTTATCTTAACCTTACTGAGGAGGAACTTAATAAACTTGAGCGCCTCCAAAATTTAAGCATTCATATTTGGTGTTCGCAAATATGACCATATTTCTGATTTTCGTAATGAACTCAAGTGGCTCCCTATCCGTCTTCGCTGCAATGATCACATACTTTCTGCTCTGTACTCAATGTTGTTTAATCCGTTGACCCCATCTTATCTTTGGGACAAATTTGAATTTCGTCACCTAACTACTACTTCGCTCCTCCAAAAACCTTGCCCTTCTTACTTCTTCTCACAATTCATCCTTCTATCATGACTCCTTCAACGTGACTGCTATCCGCCTATGGAATTCCCTACCTATTTCTATAAGCGTATGCCCCTAAATTAACTTATTTCAAAAAGTCACTCAAAGACTATACTACCTTTCTTTATAATCTCTTGTAACCGTTTCCATTCTCTTTTAAACATTGTCCTACACTGCTCATAATAGTATGTATGTAAGTGTTAAGTTTATGTTCTCTCTCTTTGGTGTGTATACCTTTACCTGATCGTTGGATCAGTTACAGTTTTATTATTGTATAGATAGATTTAGATAGATAGAAGATAGATAGATATAGATAATTTGCTTTGCATTAGCGTTATCAACGCGTGTTTTTCGTTTTCCAAATAATCATTTTTTGATTTGCTGCTTACTGTGTATACCATTATTCCTGTGAATTTAATTATTTAAAGCGTCTATTTTGACAACCCTGAAGAGCACGTGTTATGTAGTCATTCCACGTAGTCGCATGTAGCAATCGAAGTTCCTAACGTTATAAAATTCAATATGTTTCTTCTACTATGACGTTTGCATTGACGTACGTTGTATATTATAAACGAAAACAAGTTGCCACACGTGTATTGGGACCTTTTTTGTTAAAGGTATAAAAAACAAAATTTTGAATGTTTCAAGATACGGTAAATATTACTTGTTTTGTTTTTGTTTTTTTTTTTATTTGAAGAGTTATTACCTAAAGAAGTATTGGGCTGTTTTGTATGTTTTTTGGGTTTCTCATCGTCTAGCATATTTTCTTGCAATTTTAGTCTTTTGATAACAGTTTTAGATGATAATTAACGAGGTATTGTGTGGTGGAATCCCTGTTAAAAGATTTAAAAAAACGCAGTATCAGCGAAGGTACTTTCGTTCATGATAGCGTTATTGTTTGAAACAGTAGGTACCTGATCAGGGACATTTTGAAAATTACTTATTATTAAGTGGGACATAATAAATTGGTCTAAGTACTAGGTACCTACATGTATTTGCTTTAATTATTTATCGCAAACTTATCTAATAAAACAGAAAAAGCGTGAGTCGGACTCGCGCACCGAAGGTTTCGCACAAACCTGTGCCTAGGTATATAAGTAAACCCATCACGACAATCGAGTCATAGTTATGGAAATTATTAAAAATATTTTCATCATAATTTCTTTTTACAAAAAAAATAACCGACTTCAATCATGATATGTAGCGATAACTCAAAAACTACTCGCCAGATGGCGCTCAATTCAACATGTAAGTGTAAAGTTCTCGGCACTACAAATTAATAAACCCCAAACACTAGATAACTGCAGTAAATCAGGCATTTGAAACGGAAAGATATTTCTAAACGTCAGGTGATTTGCAAGTCTTCCCTCTTGGCACTGTGTCATCATTAGGTCGTGGTCGTACTACAAGCGACCGACGATGGTTATTAAATAATATTCCGTAGCTCTTTGAGTCTGTGCTTTTGAAGTTTTGCACTAACAAAAACGAAATAAACGATCTTCCGAAATAAATGATTTTGAAATTGGAATTTCCCTTCCTTATTCATTCTGGCCCAACCATTAGTGTTTTGTTTGAAATTAGCTTAATTCAGACTTTAATTAGATTTTTTTTGGTGATGATTATGAAAGTACATCTGCCATTGTTATGACTGTGAAGTTGTGATATTAAATATTGAGTTTTAAAGAGTACAAGTAACGTTGGGAGGAGGTAAACGTGTGGGAAGTTAAAGGAGGGACAAGGTAACCTGTTTGAATTCTGTTTGATTTCTCGTAGTTGAACTACTACTGGGTCTGGCGTGACTGGTCCGATGGATTCCATATTACCTAAGTACTTTGTGACTTTAGTGATTCTGAATTATATGATAACGCTGAGCCATGAAGCAAATATAGAGAGGAGATTAGTATGTAGATTTCCCTAAGAAAGAACGCGTGACACTTTGCGGGGCGAGGGGGTGTTAGATCCCGCCTACTTCTTTATTTTCCATCTAACGGTCAATAGCAAAACTACTCGCTTCGTTCTATATCGATTTTACTATGTAGTTTAACTATCTCACACTAGATGTCTATAAATGTTGGATATAACAGGGACGTACTCAAATTAAAAGAATAGTGTCGCCATCTAATGTCGAGTAGACAGCACTTCATCCTGTTCTTTGAAAATGTGAACGTCCATAACGCTGTGCGACGACGGTAGACTGACTTAAGGTCACGCCTACGGTGATGACGTCAGGACCTAGTTAAGTCCTAGTGCACAGTTGCTTAGGCCGTCTCCTCTCTATATTTGCTTCAAGCCCTGAGCTCATATTATAGCAGCGACATTTTAAATCTGCAGGTTACATAACTCCTCACTAAGCAGCAGGGGTGCACTCATTGAATGATTAGGTACCTACATGTAATAATGTCTATGATTATTAGTTTATTTTTTATTTATTTTAAATTAATGCTTGTTTCGCTTAACAGTTGATAAGGAAGAAAGATAAGTACCTATATAAAATCTTAAGTCCCTACCTATTTATTGCATAACAAAACCTACGTAAAGCCAGCATGACTAGCAATCGAGTCACGTAGATACTTCTCTCGTCTAACCATTGTAAATTACTGATGATCGTCTTATTGTAGATTGTAGGGCGTATCTACTCTCGATAACCCATCCGTAAACCTCAATGGTGACATTGGTGACGTCAATGTATTATGTGGAAACGCGTTATTATTCTAAGGTGGAAACTTTGAACATTGTAGGTTAATGTTAGTTGCGTTTCGTGTTGTCTGGCTTCAGCTTTTTGAGGTAAAAGGGGACCCTATATTATTAGGTATTAGTATAAGGGAGATATTTGATTAGTTTGTCTTCTGCGGAGAACATCATTCCACGGAGTGTTATTGTCCGTAAGGCAACCCAAGTCATGACACCCTAAGGTCTAGGACGATTACTCCTCGATATAATTATGCTAAGCGAATAAAAATTGTACCTAATTTATTGTTCGTTTAAGTTAATGAAAGAATCGCAAAAATCAGTACATCCAGTTAAAAGTTATGAGGTAATGAACTTAAAAATATACAGTCGAATTGAAAACCTTCTTCTTTTGAAGTCGGTTAAAAATAACTTTTGTTTTAAATATAAGAATAAGCCGAATCCAGAACAACCGCTTAATATTCATAGCACTTGTACACAGTGGTCTGAAAATAGCTATTTAATTATGTATATTTTTATAGTAATACATTTACAGCAATAGCTGGTGCTCACTGGCACACGTTTTCCAATTACCTACCTAATATTCTACAATGTTTCGTGTAATAATGCGTACTACGTTATTGTCATACAAATGACTGTAAAAGACAAACTTAACCGCTCGTTTGTTGAAACCGAGCAAATTATGGAGTCTTAAAATTTTCCACGATGGCTTTGACTATTTGTTGATGAGAGTATATTAATAATATGACCATGCTAAAATGTTTCAAATTTTTTGCTAGGAACAAACCGGTTTAGTTCTTATCTGTAATGAGATGATTACAAGGAAAAGCAGTTGAATGTCAACAAAAAAGGATGCATTGTTACATCAGAGTAAGTGTAACAAGCTCGTTAAGACTTCTAATTTTCCCACGATGCAGGCAAACAATGCAATTGTTCATATTTCATACGCAGTTCTATTATCTCATCGATAGATACTTATTTAAAAATGTTTAATAAACGTATTGAATGTTAAAACAATTGTCAAGTGCTTAATAACCAGATGCCGTATTTACGGGGGAGTCTTAACGACTTTGATACACGAGATGAATGAGAAAAACTGATTACACCGGTGCTGACGCAAAAGAATAAATCAAACGTTTGTTGTTCCAATTCTACTCGCTTGATAATTAATTGCTTTATTTATCATTTTATCCATGCCATTTATATTTTTTATACTACATAGGTACAGAGGCCGGCTATAAAAAAATGTGTGCGTGTACTAGTGTACGTGTGTATGAAGTGAAACTTCTTAAATATTTTACCAAAAACACTAGTCGTTGCATACTTGCATACCGTATAACGAAACATTAATCTTTAGCTAGTCTGTGCATATTATGTCATGTCAATGTCAAGCGAATATTTTGTTTTGATTGTATTCTAATAAGATTGTAAACTTACAAATAGATAAAAATCACAATCTTATTAGAATCGTAAAAAGAAAATGTAGGTTTTTTCTAATAAGATTGTGAATAGATAGAGGTCTGTGGTTGTCTTGGTTTTGTTAAAACACAATTGTATGGTGTTTGTTTTGTTCGTGTTTATTTCAATGAAACTACCACTTTAGTAATTTTGCTCCGAAATACTTTTTCTAAATAAAAAAAGTACTACTTCGTCTGAACCAACCGTAAGAGGGGCAAAATAAATAATATAACAACAATAAAAATACACTTAAAAACTAAAACAAACATTACGCCGTTTATTGTCCAATAGTCGCCGTCTCGAGTCCAATAATAAGATCCCAAAATTAGGTACCGTTATAGAGCCACAAATAAGTCAAAACATACCTGGCTGGTTATAAATAATTTGGATAAAAAACAAACTAAAGAGACGTCAGAGTTACATTGACAAATAATGTCATCAAAGTAAACAATCAAAAAAAATCGTATTAAAGTTACAGAAATGTATCAATAAAAATAAAGAAGGAATACACGAAATATTAAAAAAGGTAACATTTAAAATTTATAAATAGTCCCAGAAGTCAATAACAAAGTAATAATTGTATACATTACCAAAATATCTACCTCCAAAGTAATCAACATAATCTTGACATGGCGCGCGTCAAAAGCGTAACGCGTCAAAGCGTAACGCGTCAAAGCGTAACCTGTCAAAGCGTAACCGAAAAATGTGACGAAAATTATTTTCCAACGCCGATAAAGAAGTTTCACTTCAAAAATCCGCTATTGCTAAAAGCGAACAGCGCGTCCGTTTCCTGCCTTTATTAATTACACTACTTTTAAAGAATATAATATAATGTAGAACAGTACCTGGTTGACCGAGCTTTGCTCGGTTGAAAATTATATTTAGTATGAATCGCAAGAAATACGAGGAATTCCGCCATCTATTCAGGAGTCAAATCATACAACTGTTCACTGAGCACAAAATTCATTTTACTTATGTTACGGCCAAAGGATCTCAACAGCGTGTTTCACAAAGTTGTACAGCGCCATCTAGTTTCATACTACTGAAATTTCAACACGTTACAAACAGTACCTCATAGAAGTTAACTGTGTGAGCGAATTAATTGCATTTTAAATAGGTACATACTTAATTAGATAAATTCATTGAACTTTCCTTCGTACTTTTCGCAGGCTTAGGCAGTTCCCGACTGAAATTTTTATTTGCGATAAAATGTATTGAATGTTTATGATAATTAAACAACATAAATAAATATACTTTTAGTTTAATGAGCAAGTTGTTAGGCGTACTTAAAATTTTATTGATTCTATTTACAACAATAGTAATTTCATCGATCTGACCATTATTTATTTAAAACTTTATTAAAATATATTATTAAATCGATAATAACAAAACTAACATTTATTTACAAATATTCTCGTAAATATCACAAACGCACGTTAAACTATCACTACGCGTCCTGCGAGGTCAAGCGAGATAATCGCACTGATTTTTAATTTTATTCAAACAGAAAATAGGTAGGTATAACGCAAAAATAGCGCTTCAATTAGTATTAGCCGAACAAAAATATATTCGAGCGCCATCTAGTTTCATACTACTGAAACAAACAAACCGTATCTCATAGAAGTTATCCTAATGTTTCATAGATGGCGTCAGTTCAACACGTTACAAACAGTACCTCATAGAAGTTATCCTAATGTTTCATAGATGACGTCAGTATGATGTTTTTAAAATCTCTTTATCTCGGGAACCGAGCTTTTCTCGAACCTGGGACCTTGATAAATCGATTCCTTGAGCCGAAAACCCCCTAATCTGTAACTTTCATGAAAATCTTTGCAGCCGTTTCCGAGATCGTGATTATATATATACATATAAATAAATATACAAGAATTGCTCGTTTAAAGATATTAGATAATATTTGTTAGAAATTAGGAAGCAAACATATCCGAATTCATGTTAAGCCATCATCAGTGGTTGTTATCGTTACCTAAGTATATAACAGTAGTTATTAAACAATACAATACAAATGTTGCCCACAAACCCTTCCAACACTTCCTAGTGGAGTAGAATTGTGGTTTAAGCTCTGGGTCTCAATTATGAGGTAAGCTCGTCTGAGTAGTAGGCCAATGCACAAACCTATCCATTCATCCATCAGCCTTTCGATGTCCACTGTTGGACGCACAAACCTATGACTATGATGTATATTTTTGTGTATATTTCTATTTACTGTTTAGCTGATAGACAAGTATAAGTGCAACCTTAGTTACGAGTAACACAAGAGGTCTTACCAGCTAAAATGTTAAAAAGTAAAAGTACTCGCGTCATTTGTGTCTTTTCGACATTGTAACTAAATATCAGCCAAAGTCAGCAGAGTGCATCACGAGTCACGAGCGAGGTTTGGCTTGGGATCGAGATGGTTCGAATTACTGTAGGTCTTCTGACTATATAATATATACTATATATGTCTTCTTTTATTTTTTCTTATCTGAAAGCTGCTGCTTGTCGTATGTTCCCAACATAAATTTGGCGAGTAGTTATTGAGTAAATCTGCACATCAAGTGCACTACACTGCAAGTCTGTTATTTTTTGTAAAAAGTTACTTATTTTACATCATTAATAGGCGTACGACGTGCGTGTAGCTTTCCTGAGACATCTTCACTCTTATACACTGATAACACGACAATACAGCAATCCAGGCGTTAAGTGCGTGTCACGAGTGTTCAGACGCCCCGCACGCGGCGGACGGGTTATCGCTTGTTCGCTGTTACTTTCCACTGTCCCTTCGAACGTGTTCTATCGTACTCTGTCTTAAGGCCCAAACGCATTTTTTGTTATTTTTTAAAATCTTATTCGATATTTAAAAATTTGCGTACCTATGAGGAAAAGATAAAATGTATACCTAAGCGTGGGTGAGACGTGAATAAAGATGCTTATTTGGACATTATTTGAAGTCAACTTGTCCATATCTATTTCACGACAGATAAACAATATTTTTATCTATTCAGTACCTAATTCCATTTAAAGTGTCTTAATTAATTCCTTAGACGAGACTTGAGAATACTTATTAATTAAGAAACATTGATATAAATTAATACATGTTTTGAATAATTAACTCCTAGTTGTTCGGTTACTAAAGTTTAACATAACATTGATCTTACCCTTAAAAATCACGAAAAAATCATTAATTAGTGCATGGACTATGACCGTTGAGAAGTGGCCAATCATTTTATACTTACGTATAATTATTGTAAATTCCACGTTCGAACCACGCATAGAGATAGCATGAATTATTCAATTAGTTGTTTATTATTTAGCATATTATTATTTAACATAGTGACGAAACCCACGTACCGGAGAGTTGTCTAAAACTCAAAGGTGTATGAAGTTCGCCAATCAGCACTTGGACAGCGTGATGGACTATGTATGTACTTATGACCTGAATGTTCTAATTCTGAGAAGCGAATCGTGCTCAAAAATGGGCTCAATCAGTCATTGAAACGATCTATCATTGTTTATTAGTTTTTGTTCTTCTTATTTATTCATTAGCTGCTTCATCATCATCATCTCAGCCGTTTATTACCAGAAAATTGTTTAGAAATATTTCTAAAATAAGAGACTTACAGAGCACGTGCAACATAATTTATTTAAACATGAGTAATTATTATTGTCAATTGTCATTGCATATTTATCTTAATTTACCTACAGGAATAATGTAAATTAGGTACGAGTATGACGTAAAATCAGCTAAAGGTGTGCGCACATTACACCAACTCAACATATATAATAGTCGACTTGGGTACAAACTCATAGGAAAATACTGAAATATGACATTTCGTATCACTAATAGTCGAATTTTTTATCAAATGCCACAATGGGCTAGTTGCCTACTTTTCGAAAATGCTATAATCCGGTAATCTATTATCTACTATAACCAAAATACCTGTTGGTTTTTTAAAAGAATTTATGATAAGTATTTTATGATTTTAGTTGCCATTTGACAAATGACTTCAAAAACGCTTAAAAATTTCATGGCGTAAAACGTGACGTCACCTCTTCAGTTTTCATACTTTAATATCAGTACCCCTATTATGAGTTTGTTGTAGTAAACGCAAAAAACGTTACTATTGATGCTATCGTGAAAACGCTGCTTTAATAGTAAATGCGCATAACTCTATTAAATACAGTACTTGCGGTCATGTTTTACTTACAATTTGGTATTACGAGTCACAAATTTGACAGATGCTATAGTAAATTACGTTACCCGTAGTAGTTACGGCACTCACGCTATTTTCTAAGGTGAAAAGTCACTATCGAAATTAAATGTCATTAAATATTGCTGTATATTTAAACAAAATCATGGCTAGGCACTATTTTGCTTGGCAAATGATTCACGCAACCGAACGCAGAGATGAAAATAATGAAATTTTGAACTTGCGAGATCAACAAAATATTTAGCAACCTTTGATGTTTTAAATGTCTAGATTGAGCGTCGCCCTACAATGAAAACAAAAAAAAAACAAGGCAACATTATCAAGCATGTGTGCGTGCAGACGATGTTTTACCCGTTCGTCTATTGTCTATGTGTGCGTAATGTGTGCGTAATGATATTGTTAGGAGAAGAGTGACGTATTTCCTGTCAGTATGAAGCTATGAAGTCTATATAAGCGTTGGCGAGCTCAGTCTGCGGGCAATTCACGTCGAGTTCACTTGGCAAGGGGAACCACTGCTCGTTTGAATGGTTAAACTAAATATCCTGTCATTTAAATTTGCGTGTAATTAATTGTTAAATGTGATTTTTATTTTGCGTTCACTTCTAGTTGCTAAAAATATAAAAATTGTGGCTAACAGTTAGCCACAATTTTTTGACACGTTTTCGCGGATTCGATGTCCCATCTAGATATTTAAAACATCAAAGTTAGCAACACTTTGACACCACAGTTTGACACTGAATGCGACTGACGCAGAACGCTAATGTAATTAAATTGAAAAGGTACCAAACCGCCATTAATTCCACTCTTCTTTCACATTTCCTAATTTAGTCGGGTTATAGAGCATCCATAGACTTGTTTTTTTAATTTCTCAAATGTTGGCTCGCTGGCCAGGGTCTCGTTCTATCCTTGTTGACATCATAATAAAAGAATGAGAGAGGTATTACTCATGGATGCCAACATAACGTAACGGAAACTGTACCGTCTCACGTCTTTACGATACCCGCTGTAGTTTCATTTCCAAAACTCATAATAGCTCATAATGTAACTACAGTATTAGACTATTCGATCGTAACCGCTAGAGGCGCTGTACGGATTCTCATACAAATTCTAAACGTTAACTGCAATAGTAACAGTTTTGACGTTTACTACAACAACTCATAATAGGGGTACAGTATATTATAGTGATTCGAAAAATTTCAATAGCATCAATACTTGATACCAGTACCGTAACAATAGTATCGGAAAAAGTACCGTTATCGATACTTGAAAGTATCGAGTACTCTATATGTACGTTAGTTTTGCTTAGTTTCGAAAAAACTTTAGCAAGAATGTGTCCGACAAAAAATAGTCAATAATATCCAACAGATACTTCTAAACTCAGATAAAATTGTACGTAGGTGCCTACCCTACAACTTGGAAAATAATAAATTTAATGATAGTAATAAAAAAACTTAAAATTATTTTATTGAATAATGCAAATTTTTGTCATCTCCATATCATAATTGATAGGTAGGTACAAACTACATATGATCCATCTGATTTATGCTTAGTGGAAACTAGCCTATTGTGTGTTGTTATTTTTATTAAGTTTAATGTTGAAAATTAAACCATTACAGACACGATATAAGGCTTATACTTCAATGCTTTCGTCTTAGTTAAATCAGACTTGAGTCGAAGTAATTGATGTAATGTGCGCAGACCATTATTAGTAAATTATAACACTATATCCTGCAGCGTGGTTATTAGATGTAATTGCTGAACTTCCGTTACAAACCGGCTACAACTCACATGACTCATTTGATAGTTAGTGGTAGAAGTGTAGAATTAATGTACAAATCAGAATAAAAAACACATATACCTACCGCAAAGGATGATTTGACCTTTGTCTTCGAACATGTCTCATGTCTCAGGGTTCTTTTACATTTGGAGACCAGCCGTTTGGTGGAGTCAAGTGTTTACTATTTAGCAGTATTACGAATGTCGTATCATCTGCAGATGAACTTAGGCTCAGGGAATTCTTCGTCTAGTCGGTGCCTGCTTTTATCTTTTGAGCGTAAGTATAGGTATAGGTAAAACTTTACCAATGTGAAGTCGGTTATACTTTAACGAAAAATATTTAAACAGTGCCTTTCAAAGTCCAAAGGAAGAGATTCCTTAACGTCCAATGTAAATTGTCAAAAGTATTGGCACTGGATAAAGCTAGAATAGATTTAATATTATGTACTTAAGTTTAAAAGCAACTTAGATACTATTAATGTCTAATTCTCAGACCAATATATTTAATCCTAAAGCATTTCAACCCGCGATGACTGGTATCAATTCCATCAATTAATGTCTTAAGCCGCCTGTCAAATCGTCTTGTTTGAAATTTGAATGGCGAATGAATTCTACTACACAGACAGTAAGTAAGTAACATGGATTACGCACGTACGTTGTGACTCATCATCAAACCAGGGACCAGGAATTAGTTTAAATTATCACACAATGGCTAACCTTTCACATTGAAACATAAGTCTAGTCGAACGATTTTACGAATGACGCAAATTAAATTTATTCGAATAAAAACACCACTGGAAAGTGATTTAATTTCTTCGCAATGACATCTAACGGCATGGGGGCGCGTCACATTAACAAGACTCGAAGTTTGAAACAATGGAAATTAATTAACGGATTGTTTAATTCATTACTGATTGAAGTGTATTCTTTTCAAAATACTTTGTTGCACTGCACCCGAGTGTCTTTGGGTATACGTTTTGCAAGGTCGTGTGATTACGTAGAAACTAGTTGGACAACTACCTAACAACTTAGGTAGTTTTCAACGAATTAATTAATTCGTTAACTAGTTCTTTTATGCCTCGTAATTAATATTATTCTTATTACAAAATGTATATCATATCACCTAATGAAAAATTTCGCATGGTACTGATCAGAGTAGGTATACCTAAACATTCAGAGTGATGTTTTTAGGAAAAGAATTATGTGGCTTCTGTAAGTATTGCAATATGATTGGTAGATTAATTTAGCCGACGTAAATTAGGTCTCATTAAGGATTCAGCTACGTATTAAGAATGTGGATTCTTTAATTCGACACGCAAATTTATTAGTAAGCAAATTTGAATAAAACATACACTATAATAAATATACGTAGGTATCTAAATCATAGTACAAGCTCCAATTAAATCGTTTCTGAGATTAGTGGGAACGAAGACAATACATACAATAAAATAGAACCCAATAAAAAAAATTGGGGTTATTGTTGGTAATATCCTCCGACTATTGTATCCTCAAAATTTTCCCGAGCATAGGACATTAAAAGAAATTCCAACTTATACCTATGTACTTGTATTATATGGGGAAATGGAGTAGAATGGAAATTAAAAAAAATGTGTGCGTGTACTAGTGTACACACGTATGAAGGGAATTTCTTAAATATTTTACCAAAAAGACTAGTCGTTGCATACCGTATAACGAAACATTAACCTTTAGCTAGTCTGTGCATATTATTTCATGTCAATGTCAAGCGAATATTTTGTTTTGATTGTATTCTAATAAGATTGTAAACTTACAAATAGATAAAAATCACAATCTTATTAGAATCGTAAAAAGAAAATGTAGGTTTTTTCTAATAAGATTGTGAATAGACAGAGGTCTGTGGTTGTCTTGGTTTTGTTATTTTAAACACAATTGTATGGTGTTTGTTTTGTTCGTGTTTATTTCAATGAAACTACCTACCACTTTAGTAATTTTGCTCCGAAATACTTTTTCTAAATAAATAAAGTACTACTTCGTCTGAACCAACCGTAAGAGGAGCAAAATAAATAATATAATAACAATAAAAATAAAAATACACTTATAAAACTAAATACAAACATTACGCCGTTTATTGTCCAATAGTCGCCGTCTTGAGTCCAATAATAAGATCCCAAAATTAGGTACCGTTATAGTGCCACAAACAAGTCAAAACAGACCTGGCTGGTTATAAAAAATTTGGATAAAAAAACAAACTAAAGAGACGTCAGAGTTACATTGACAAATAATGTCATCAAAGTAAACAATCAAAAGAAATCGTATTTAAAGTTACAGAAATGTATCAATAAAAATAAAGAAGGAATACAGGAAACATTAAAAAAGGTAACATTTAAAATTTATAAATAGTCCCAGAAGTCAATAACAAAGTAATAATTGGATACATACATAATCTTAAATAATTTTTACATCAAAGTTCAAATTTGACAATGATTTAAAATAAAGATGGCGCGTAACGCGTCAAAGCCATGTCAAAGCGTAACCGAAAAATGTGACGAAAATTATTTTCCAACCCCGATAAAGAAGTTTCACTTCAATAAAATAAAATAAAATAAAATAGCCTTTATTCTGCCAAACTTCAATCTTACAAAAATGTTTTCAAATAAAATTTAAATAAACAAAATTCACAATAATGTAATATCCTACATATATATTATTTTATATTATTATTACATTTATTTAATACAATTTGATATGTCATTCCATTAAATTAATAGAATTGAATTACCTTAATTGGAGAATGGAAATTAGTACAATATAACTGTGTACTTATAAATGCGGTACGTTCCTATAGCTGCACTTGTGGAATCACTCCGTTGACTCTCATTTTACTACTTTTCGATTTTGACGCCTATTTTTTGTTTTTATTATACATTTTATTTATTAATTTAAAGATCATTCATTGAAATAGTTTAAATGCGTCGCAGTTAATAATGCCACCAGATGGTGTGTGATACCCTTAATTAAGCCTCTTGTCAACACACACGTTTTTCGTAATTGAATGAAAAAAATATTTTAATGAAGACGAAGTTGAACATACATATTATATACCTATTGAACCCATTGAATTGGCTTGAGTTTGTACTACAGTTTTTTTAGTTAATGATCTAACACTGTCTCATCCAGTTTAGGATATTGAAAATTTTTTTGAATGTTGCTTTTATTTTCAATCGATTCACTAGTGAAAATATAAAAAAAAACGTCGTA
Source organism: Hesperia comma (assembly GCA_905404135.1). Lineage (NCBI taxonomy): Eukaryota > Metazoa > Arthropoda > Insecta > Lepidoptera > Hesperiidae > Hesperia > Hesperia comma. Next base: position 8,302,383 of record FR990018.1, read on the forward strand.
AAGTAGACAAGGTCGATACACCGTTTTAACTATTGTTTTGGGTAGGTACGGGTATTTTTTGTAAGATATAGATGCCCCGAAATAAAACTAAACTAGTGGCTTAAAAATTACATACATACGTAGGTTTGTAAATTTTTTGTAATTTTTTCTCTCATTTTCCTATGCTATTTAGCATAGAGCCTTATAATAGTTTTGTTTGCATTGATGATGAACGGCACGTTATAAATTAACGCGAACATAACAATAGACAGAATTTTATTCCAGGAATCATATAAATCTGGGTTTAAAAACAAATTAAAGATTCATTTGATACGGGTCAAACAACACAGGAATATTGTTTTGAGTAAATCATAATGCGTTTCATACCCGATCTATATTATACTAATGCCTGTCTGCCACCCACAAGCACATACATTTGTCGAGCGAATGAAAATGAATAATTATGCACGTTTCGATAAATATTTATGTGGTGTGGTGGATTGACGTCAACGGCCTCCTTGCTCGATGCCGCTGTTCGAGTCCGCGGCGACACGTATGCGTCCACGGCGCGACCCTGCCCGAACGGCCGTTTACCTCATATTCTGGATCAATCCTGGACTCTGCATAAATATAAATTAGTTTGACTATGTGATTGACTATATGATTGAGTAAGTGGTTTAATTATCTGAATGAGCGGATTAGGTATATAATTATTTAGTCTTGTTTCTAGGATAAACCGTTCTCCTCATCCTCAGTATCTTCGTAAGAGACCTACTGAGACCTCGTCGGCTACAACGTTTGATCATAAATCAAAACAAAAATTATTTTTTACCAGGAGAGTTTATTAATTTTGGAGGTAGGTATCCCATAAATATTAAACTATTTATAGGTACTTAATTCCATTTTATAACATAAAATTGTAAAATAAGCTGGAAAACCAAGGGCGGAATATAGTATAGGACGAAGTAACTATTTTCTAATCTGTGGTATAGGAACCTATACGAGTAGGTATTGGGAACGTGCACGACGGTGGCAACGCGCAACTTTTGCGGCTACTGTCAAATATGACAAGTAAACATTGTTAGTATTTTTGCAATTAAACACCAAAATAAACAGTAAATGATACTTGTTGACTTTATTTGAGTGCAATTTATTGAATAGTGTATGTGTACAATGGATATAATCATAAAAACCGCGTTCGAAAGTATTACACACAGCCGCAATAGTTTCCATTTTTTGTCACGTTGTGCGCTGCGATCGTTTTTGTACACCTGCCACCCGCTTTGCACATAGCGAATACCGAGTGAATATTGTCGCTGAATGATGAATGACTTTTCAAATAGTGCCGAATGTCGACGATTTTAATTAAAACTGTCAAATAATTTTAGTGATTAAATTATACTTAGGAGACGTTTAAATTAAGAATAACTATTACCTAAAGTTCTGCATCACGCTGGCTATCTCTACCTATGTAGATCTCTACATTCAGTAATTCTCTGGCGAATACGCGTTCAAGTCCTATTGTACGGTAATGTTATTTCTCTTCGGCTCACTATACAGAGGCCTAAAAACCTAATCATTTTGGACTAGTTAATTATAATTACATCCCAAAAAGTTTTATAATGACAACAGTTTCCTAGTTTTCCTATTAATTTCTTCAGTTAACAGCCCTAAATAAAGTCATCCGGATTTTCCGGAACATCTTCACTGCGTGTAAATTATAAAAAAAATATGTATACTTTGTATATGGCTATACTGATTGAGGATAAATCTTTATATTTTTCCTTATTCAGTTTCCTACAGGACGTAGGTTTCTTGGAAACAGTGCACAATTATGTATGTTGATAACATACAGTCGTTATCGCGCTCTGTGGAGCTGAAAAGTCATCATAAACATAAACGTTCCAGGAATATTTCCATTTTTTATTTTATGGATCTCTTATTCATCTTATTCCAATAATATCTGAATAAAAGAGTGCGGTGTCTTTCTTCGTAGGATGTGGGGAAAATCCTCAGAAACTAAAGAATAATATTTTGACAAAAGCTACCGATATGTTTTTGTATTCACCATAAAACTTAGGTACTAAGAATCGCATCCACAGTATAGGCAGTATCTACTAAATTCGTTTCGTTATGCCAATATACAGATCGCACTTATTGTGGCGTTTAATTGGTAGATATTTTTTGTTATACTTACTTACTTTTTTGCCTGTTCAAATTATTTATTTCTTCGAAGTAGGTTTTTACAAACTCTTTTCGAATGTCACATTATGCCATCGCTTCGACAAATCCCTACGGTGAGTAGTCTTGGAAGAAGAGTTCAACTCGATACAGTAATCGAGTTAGAGAGAAGAAAGAGTAGGGTGTTACAGATATTGCGTAGAGGTAACATGGTAGATACCAAGACGACCATAATAATATCTATCCTATCGAACATCGTGTGGAAAGCAACGTAACACGTAATTATGAAAAGATAAAAATGAGTAAGTACTCGTTATTCAGAATATGCAAGACGGGTGTAGAGTGAGAGCTCAAGTAAAATTTTCTCTAAAGTCTTCCATGGTTTCAGATCACTCAAAGCTGAATTGGTCTACTTCAATGTTTCTACTTCATAGGTTTTAATTTATTTCATTCATTTCTTTATTTTAACGGTACCTACAGTAGATTACTATGTGGTTAAAGTATCTCACCGTTACCAGGTGACTAGAGTAAAAATCTCTTTACCTTCGTTGATTTTCAAAATTTATTTTGGTTATCTTAGAGTTCATGTATATTTCATGTATGTCATATTTCATGTATATAAAATATAATTGTTAAAATAAATAATTATTATATCATGTAGGTATATAGGTATAAATATTACCTATTTAAAAGAAAGCCCAATAACACTCTATAATTACAGATATCGAAGTATTAGTAGATCGGGCTTACTGAAATGTTATTATGGCTCTATTCATATCATAAATATTTTAGTAGCAGTTAGTGGGTTTGTTGTAGTGCAGAAATATGATTAGGTATAGGTAACTTCCAGCGTTCCAGCACATGCACGTGTTATTTCACAACTCCGACGCTAGCAGCTAGCAGCCGATAAGAACATAATGTAGTTTTGCAACAATAATTGTACCTACCTACTCTACATTTTACGATCCATCTACTGGGTACCTATAGGTTAAATTAAAGTATATACCTATATTTAAAAGTTAAAATAGTTTTAGCCGGTTTCGTTTACTCTTACAATTAATACCATGAACCAAATTAATACAAACAAATATTATTATTGAAACAAAAGCTTAAGGTATGCGAGTTCCATCCACATTGAGTATTCCCTTCCTCAGGGTCAGTGACGTAGTTAGCTTGGGTGTCACCCGATGTTGTCGTCATGGTGTCACCCCAACATACAAGTTGTCTATGAATCACTCGGATCACTCCTGTTTCTTTTCGTTGCGTCGTCGGCGTCGTTGCGTTTTTGCAGACTAGCACTTTATCAGACTAGCGTTACTTACCAAGTTTCTTTCAGGAAACCACACGCCTATGCCGGTTTCTTTGTTGTCCATGTATTTTATGAGATCGTTGAGTGCTTAATTTTGTTGTAAAAAATCTTCCTGAAATTGTTATGATGCAAACAGAGACACGCTCGGTATGTGAGTCCGCTTCAAGGACCGGTTGACATCCTACGTTTAAATTCAAAGGATGTCATACACGGTTCATTATCTAAACTAATATTATAAAGAGGTAATATTTTTTTGTTTGTTTGTATGTATTGAATAGGCTCAATAACTACTGGACCGATTTCAAAAATTCTTTCACCATTATGAATGTACATCTTTCCGAAGTAACATAGGCTATATTTTATTTTGAAAGAAATTAGGGATCCTTGCGAAAACTTCAATAACATAAACCACCCTCGATAAAAATCACTATTGAAATACCTTAAATCGCGTGCGCTGCAATAACTATTGATGATGGAGCAAAATAATGTACTACGATTTTGTAGACCACATTATTATCTACAGAAAAGTCCGGGGTAGGGTATATCTAATTTCGCCCTTACCATAAATAAGTCACAGGGGCAGACGTTTTCGACAGTAGGCATCGACTTAAGAAAAGAGTGTTTTTCCCATGGCCAGTTGTACGTAGGCCTTTCTCGAGTAGGATCTCCCGAAAACCAGTACATATTACTGCCACAAACCAATTGCACTGCTAACATAGTATATAGTGAAGCTTTAAGGTGATGTGTAACGAATTTATCATTTTATCTATGTTTTTCATGATTTTTAAAATATTTTTTAGTAACCAATATGTATCATTACATTACTATTCTATTAGCCAATAAATAAGTACGTTAATGTACTATAACTGAAGGTAGGTACTAATAAATAGTTTGGAAATATATACATATGTGTAATTTAAGGTAGTAGGTACCTATTTCTTTAATTCTTTGGAGAGATAGATTTATATAAATTAAATATCATCTTAAATATCAGGATTTCCGCGGCAGTCGGGTGTCGGGTTAATTTTATGATCTTTATTTCTGAATCAAATTAATAGTTTATGTGACTGCTGGGTCACGATTGACTATTCTGCAACGAAAAAAATTATTTCCGTAAGCGAAGCTGCGGGCAACAGCTAGTGTTTTATAATTTGGTTTGTAATTTCGTTATTTCGTCTGAGAAATCATAATCATAATGACAAAACAGTTGGGCAATAAAGATTTTGCCTAATGATAGTCAGTTAATTGTATAACTGGTAAAAAAGTTTAGTACGACCAGTAGCGTAGCAAGGGGAGCGGTGGGGGCGGTCCGCCCCGAGTGACGCCAATTTGAGGGTGACACCCAGTCAAGAAAAAAGATATAGGACATACGTGAAGAAAACGCTATTATACACATCCATTACAGCTAGCCACTGAGTGCGATCTTGTTTTATCCCGAAGGTAGGTAGGTACTTTAGACTTGTGGTATGTGTTTGAACATGCAGAAATGCAGTTGAGTCTAAATTAATTACTGAAGAGTCATAAAAAATATTTTATTCTATCACGATGCTGCCCACGTTTGCTGTCCGAAGGCATTCGATATGGCTTAACGAATGGTATCTAACGATAACATATGAAATTGATAGTTTAACGCAAGTTCCAAAACATGGCAAGGTTTTAACAATAACATTTGAACGAAATCCTCAAAAGGCAGGGTTAATAACTTCGGTTTAAAATTTCCGAAATCACTTTCTGAATATACCGCATTAAGAAAGAATGCTATTTTGAAGAGTTCGTTTGACCCAAGCTGGCTTTCGAAACTCAGGTCATTTAAACCGTCAATTTCTCTTGAACTTCATAAATGGATACCGATAGTATGTAGATACCGATAGTAGGTCCATCTGATAATTAATGGTCACTGTTGTCGTGAGGAAACCTGCATGCCCGAGAGTTCGCAAAAACTCAATGATGTGTGAAGTCTGCCAATCCGCACTTGGACAGCGCTGTGGACGATAGCCTTAAGCTTTGGTTTCCTAGGAAAGCGGTGCCGCCATGTAGCGGCCGTAATATTACGGACGCAAGTAGACGGCCGTCTTGACGGTGATGACATGTGGAAAGTTCCACGGCCGTTTTAACACACCGTCAGTCATTTTAATAATTAATAATTCATCAGAATTTAATATTTCTCCACTTTCACGCCACCAATTCTGTTTTAGTTGACTTTTTTCTTTACTTTTTATTTTTTTTGACGTTGTTCCGAAAAAAAAACACAAATACATATTAAAAATAGCTTCACCGCTATCAATAAAACGTTGACCAAACCATCGGTGTCGACAAGACGGCCGTCATGCAAATGGCGGTACCGCTCTTTGACATTACGGTGTCAGTTACCACTCTTCAGGAAACCGCGCCATTTCGTTTACATAGACAACGTTCTAGTGACGTCATTCACCGCTGTATTACGGCCGCTACATGACGGCACCGCTTTCCTAGGAAACCAAAGCTTTAACCTTCTCATTGTGAGAAGGGACCCGTGCCCAACCGTGGGACAGTTACCTATAGGTTGCAATGATGATGACGAATGATGATTTGAAACTAACAATCAATTTCAAACTTTTTTTATTTCTCTATATGACGTTAATATTTTACACACAAATGTAGAATTTCCCACTGCAGCATCAATTTAAAGCACGATAAACTTATCTACTCAAAGCGGAATACCGCATTGTTTAAATGAACAAATAAGTATAATGCTAATCATTAATGTTATTTTTCAAGTTTCGATTGTACCGAACAATATATTGTAGGTACTCGTATTATTAAATGTCAAAGTCGTGATTCTTGAATTGTATGTGCAATGTACCACTTAATACCACGTGTAAAGCAGCGTGTGAATATTTTGGATATTCAAAATAGAACTGCAGAATATACTGGAACTAGAATTACCTACGTCAATTACCTAAAAGTTAACATTATTTAAATGCAGTCGAATCGTTTTGTCCTTATTGTGAGAACTCTGTAGGCAAAGTGGTAGGTATTGCCACTTTCTGTCGCGTCCCGCCATTTGCATTATGCTCGTTATTTTTGGTGGTCATGGTATATTTGCGAGGTAACGGAGAATCATAGCGTAGTAAAGCGAATGTGTGACTTTAAACTTATATTGATTGTATAAACTATGAAATCGTAAATTAAACTTAGAAGATATCGAATAGCTTTCTCATTTATTTAGCTACTTACCTGGAAAATTAAATTATAATTTTAAGATAGTTTTAATTATGTACAACATTTTGAAATTTAAATTTTAAATTTGTGCCATTTTTGCCATATTATGGCAACCAAAACTAATGAAAATACGAAAATAAATAAATATCCTGTTATAAAGATATTTTTTATGAAAAATAAAAGCTCTGCGAGGCTTTGGGCAAAACGTCCCACTCGGAAAACGTCCCACGGGACGTTTTTGTCCTTTGATTTAATTTAATTTTATTCTTTGGTCTAAACGGACCACTTATAAGTAGGTATATACAGAAATTCTATTGTTCGCTGCAAAATTTTGTACAGTCTGCAGGAAAACAACAAAATACATGGTACCTAGGTATCTAATCTTTAAACGAGCAATTCTTGTATATTTATTTATTTATTTATTTATTTATACCTATATATATAATCACGATCTCGGAAACGGCTGCAAAGATTTTCATGAAAGTTACAGATTAGGGGGTTTTCGGCTCAAGGAATCGATTTATCAAGGTCCCAGGTTCGAGAAAAGCTCGGTTCCCGAGATAAAGAGATTTTAAAAACATCATACTGACGTCATCTATGAAACATTAGGATAACTTCTATGAGGTACTGTTTGTAACGTGTTGAACTGACGCCATCTATGAAACATTAGGATAACTTCTATGAGATACGGTTTGTTTGTTTCAGTAGTATGAAACTAGATGGCGCTCGAATATATTTTTGTTCGGCTAATACTAATATTAATATTCATTCTTACGTTGAAGCGCTATTTTTGCGTTATACCTACCTATTTTCTGTTTGAATAAAATTAAAAATCAGTGCGATTATCTCGCTTGACCTCGCAGGACGCGTAGTGATAGTTTAACGTGCGTTTGTGATATTTACGAGAATATTTGTAAATAAATGTTAGTTTTGTTATTATCGATTTAATAATATATTTTAATAAAGTTTTAAATAAATAATGGTCAGATCGATGAAATTACTATTGTTGTAAATAGAATCAATAAAATTTTAAGTACGCCTAACAACTTGCTCATTAAACTAAAAGTATATTTATTTATGTTGTTTAATTATCATAAACATTCAATACATTTTATCGCAAATAAAAATTTCAGTCGGGGACTGCCTAAGCCTGCGAAAAGTACGAAGGAAAGTTCAATGAATTTATCTAATTAAGTATGTACCTATTTAAAATGCAATTAATTCGCTCACACAGTTAACTTCTATGAGGTACTGTTTGTAACGTGTTGAAATTTCAGTAGTATGAAACTAGATGGCGCTGTACAACTTTGTGAAACACGCTGTTGAGATCCTTTGGCCGTAACATAAGTAAAATGAATTTTGTGCTCAGTGAACAGTTGTATGATTTGACTCCTGAATAGATGGCGGAATTCCTCGTATTTCTTGCGATTCATACTAAATATAATTTTCAACCGAGCAAAGCTCGGTCAACCAGGTACTAAAATTAAACAGAATATTCTTGAATAGAAAAAACCTACCTATAATTACTTGTAAACATCGACATTTTATAAATAAGGAAAGCTCAGGAAATTGTGTAGGTATATCAATAAAAGAGACGTCGATTATAATTCTATATCTATACTACAAATAATATAATACGGAAGAGTTTGTTTATTTGTTCGTTTGAACGCGCTTATTTCAGGACCTACTGGTCCGATTTGAAAAATTATTTTTGTTTTGAATAGTCTATTTATTGAGGAAGGCTTATATAACCTCACGCTACGACCAAAAGGAGCGGAGCAACAAGACTCCGAAAGCGAAGCGAGAGCGCCTACTTAATAATACTTACATGTTGCAGGACGACCTCTGTCGGGTCCGCAAGTTCATCATAAAGCTGTGTCCCAGTTATATATTAGTACTTAAATAAAATAAACCATTCAAGGTTTAAGTAAAGATAAAGATACAATCACAATACCAACTTTAATCTTTTCAAAATGAATCTACACATTAATTTCAGTTGAAAGCATTTTAATGGTTTATTTATCTGTTGTTCTAACGACTTGACAAAGAAGTCAAACCATGACCTATCTCACTTAAATAAATACAAATGAGATAATCTTTTAAAAATTATCACACTAATTAGTTTATACTGTAACGTTTGTAACCCACTATGAATTTACTTATGTCAGCGTCTACTTACGTACTTAGAGTTAGTTGTAAAGAAAAATGTGCATTCAGTGGACGCAGTTAGATTTATATTACATTGCGGGTAACTGCAGCCATAGGGCATGCTCGTCTCTATAATAAGAATAACCGCTATAGCTTGCGTGGCACCCCGAATACCGGGAACGGGCAAACCTGCTGTCCCTACGCAGTAACGGCGTATTTCGTCACAAACCGACGCCAACCGGGAATTAAGTCCAAAAATTGATCAAGTTTGTGCATAAATAATAACGAGTGGTCTGCTACAAGTGATAAGACAAAATTAAACGTATCTTTCTAATAAAGACTTGCGAAGCTTTGTAGCTGGAGGTTATGTTGACAAACGAATTTTGGACATCGGTAAGCATTCGTAAAGTATATTCGTTCTTATAGATATAGACTTTCTTCTGTAAAGTGACTTTCCAATGTTACTATAACGTATGAAACATTGTGCATTGTTGTATGAAATACCCTATAATTTTTAGTTTATTTTGGTTGTATAATGGTGCTTAAGTTTCATAAGATGCAAAATTAAACAATGAATAGAAAAATTAAACCAAGGGTTAGGTAATTCAGTTAATCTGGTATTTTGTTCATTAAAAGATGGCGAAACTGGTGAATTTTTCCTGAAAACAAGTCTATTTGTCCGTCTGTGACCCAATCATTAAATCTGTCGTCTAGTTTCAAAACCCGCCAAAACCAAAAGTTTACACCAATACCCACTAAAACAAAATCATGTTATTTTTTCATCATTACAGCTGTTTTGAATTATATTCAGTGTTTTTAAGTATTTGTAAACATCTAATAAGGCATTAAAAATGGTTAGTTTTGTATAAATCAGAAATATATGAAGTATACATCTGTTTTTTGGTTGCTTTGGTGACGTTTTGTTAAAAGTGTTTTAGCGGGTTTTGAAACTAGACGACAGAAATGTTTTAAATAACCGAGGGATAGGGGATTTGCTACCCAATACTGTAGATCTAAGACTGTAGACCAAATCGTGAAACGTAGGTAGACGATTTAACGGTCTGGCCAAACTGAGTTACCCATTTCATGAAATGCGACCCATTGAAGTGAACAAATCTACGATGTGGCCACGACATATACATTTCCTAATACGATATCGGAATTGTGTACAATAGGATATGTATGTATTAAATATTTTTTAAAACAATATTTTATACATTTCCTAGGAATTGTATAAAGTTCCTAGATTTCATACATTTCCGGTAACATTTATATACATACACTTAGTAGGGGGAATCCGGGAGACTTGCCCAGATGGTAGAGTTGAACCACCTTTTAAAACTCGACTTAAATTTTGCGCTAACGAAACGTCAAGACGGTCATTGATAGGGCGCGGGAGGCCAATGACAAGCACGGCGCCATTTTTAACAATGGCCGGTTTGTTTGACTGTCAGATTCGAAAATATGTTTTTGTTATGGCGGAGTGAATTTTAACTTTTTTTGTAGTTTTGATATTGCGGCCGTGTTTGTAGAGGTAAGTATTGTGTGATATTACTATTTTATTACCTGATTATTATAGTTTGACGTGTGCTAAGTGTTGTATCGATTACGTTGATTGTTTTTTCTGTGGGTAGAATTTAATGTCAAACTAGTATATGCGGGAGAGTTGCACCATGACGGATGCGGGAGATATGCTCAGTGGTTCATGTCTCCCATGTATAGTATTTGTATTTGTTTAGTATTTGTATTTGGAGTTTTACTTTACAGATATATAAATTTTAAACTTTTTGACGAAATTTAAAAACAATTCGGGAACCTTAATACAACAAGTCTTATTTGTATTTTGTTTGTTTTTATGTGTATATTTTATTGCAGACTAATTGAACGAAATATATCATTTCAATACAAACCATCCGAAAAAATACCGAAAAGAAAAATATATATCATTTTACAGAATTAGAAAATGCTATACGTGAGGTAAAGGACGGTGCATCTTAAAGAATAACATTGATCAAAGTTTTGGTTACCAGCTGACTGAAAGTAGTCCTAATTAAGGCTAATTAATGATACTAAATGATAAGAATAAGAATATAATTGAAACAAAATGGTAAGAAATATCAAGAAAGAGTAAGAAGTTTGATTAGAGAAACGTTAAATATTTAATTTTATTAATAAAATGTTTAATAATTATGATGCCTACGGAATGCTTAAGAGTATGTCGAAGTATTGTTTATTTTTCCTTATGAGAAGAGTGTGTGACTGTGTTTCGTTAGAATTTAATTTCATTTTGTAATCTTTTGGTTAATAAACTTGTGATTTAAGCTGTAAAATGTTTTTATTTTCTACCTTTAAAAAGCAGTGTTCAACTCTCCCCAGACCCCGGTTCAAGTGTCCTATAGGGTGGGGAGAGTTGAATCATATCCCATTTTTTATTAAAATGTATATAACATATTTCAGTAATATAATATGGAAAATCTAAATACGCATAAGTAAACCTAAATAAATAAGCTATCGTTTATTATTAAAATTGAATCACTAAGCCTCCTTATTAAGAAAATATGATACTTTAAAAAAAAGCGGTTCAACTCTTCCGGACTCCCCCTACATATTATTCTCGATAGTGTACCTAAGTATAATAATGTACTGGAAAAATATAGGTATAAAATGGTCGTCTTTAAATTTCCACACGAAACAAAAATCTTTTGAAGTTAAAAGCGTAATGTCATAAACCATACTCCATAACTCTGACTCGGTTATTGCGATAACTTCATTACGAGTAGGTACTTCTTTCTTATCAGTACTGAACATATGTCGACAAATTAAATAAATTGGCTTAGGGTCGGGCCACATTGATCGACGGCGATCGACGGTTTGTCCATACAAAAAGAGCGTAAAGTATGGAAAGCCGTACGCGTCTTTTCGCATCGACGAGCCGAACGGCTTTCCATACTTTACGCTCTTTTTGTATGGACAAACCGTCGATCGCCGTCGATCAATGTGGCCCGACCCTTATCGTGTTTCGAACAGCCATACACCACACAACTCAGCATAGCTTTATCAGCTGACGGAAGCTGTAAAATCAAATACGTGTTGACGCAACAACTTGCGAGCTTTTAGTACGTGGGACCAAGTGCATGCAATTGATATGCATATCACCACATTCTCATATCTGGATGATCTGTATGAATGTAGATAACAGGAAGATATACTAATGAGACTGCAACTGAAGTATATTAAAAGAGTATTTTAGTAGATAGTAAGGTTTATGATTTTACTAGCTGTTGCCCGCGGCTCCGCCCGCGTGGAATTCAGTGTGTCACAAAGTTATTCCTGCGTTAATCCCGACCCCACACAAATTAAGACACACTCCACACATCTTAAGAACAGTTGATTTTTACTACGTTTTAGTCATACCGTACATCATACCGTACAAAAATCCGTTATGTAGATCTTGAGAAAATCGATAAAAAGACTTTAAGATATAAACGTCGGGGTTTTTTCATTCCAAACTATTATATTTTTAAACTACATTGGTAGTTTTTCATTCGGGTGCCAAAACATAAAGACCAGCTAAAGCGATGCTGATTGCTGACCCTCGAAAAAGCAACATAAAGTTGATCATGAGAATAAAAGCCGGTTCGATTCCCGATATATTATGTATAGATATCCCGATATATAGATATTAATGAGCCCGCGACTTTCATTCGCTCATGGAAGCTTTTCCCGCGTAAATCTCGATCCCGCGGGAAGTCCGGAACAAAAAGTAGCTTATAAATGCTCCATAACCTCCTCTACCTCCCACTGAAAGTCCCGTAAACATCTGAACCCACGACCTCATTCCCGGGTATGAGTTTTTACCGCGTGAATCCTAATCCCGCGGGAATTCAGGGATAAACAGTACCCTATATGTTGCTTCAAAACTTCCTCAATCTCCTAGTAAAGGTCGCATAAAAATTTAAGCCCGCAACTACGCGCAGGAGTTTATTCCGCGTAACTCCAGATCCCGCGGGATTTCCGGGAAGACAGACTTGTTAGTTTTATATTAATGTTTGTTTAGAAGCTATTTATACCCCATACGCGAAGAAGGTTTTCCCGCGTAAATTCCGATCTCGCGGGATTTCTGGGATAAAAAATATCCTATATGTTAATCTAAGTTGCCTTCTATGTGTGTGCCAAATTTCATGAAATTCGGTTCAGTAGTTTTTGCGTGAAGAAGGTTTTCCCGCGTAAATTCCGATCCCGCGGGATTTCTGGGATAAAAAATATCCTATATGTTAATCTAAGTTGCCCTCTATGTGTGTGCCAAATTTCATGAAAATCGGTTCAGTAGTTTTTGCGTGAAGGAGTAACAAACAAACAAACAAACAAATACACAAACTTTCACATTTATAATATTAATATTAATAGGATTGTTTGAATATTTGGCATTGTAGATACACACATTATAATGACGGGAGCGCGATTGTAGAGGATATCTAAGAAACGTAGTCTGAAGATAATAGGAGGAATCTATATAATTATAATTGTATTGTTGTGAGCTTGTGAGTGATCGTATCATTCTTGCTTCAAAGTTATGAAAATTATGTTTTACTACAGTTCGAAATGTTTGGTACAGCGAATTCAAACGAATCACAAACGAATGAGAAAAAGTCAGCGTGTGTGTGCGCTGATGTTTTGAAACGTGAAAGAGTTATCTTTTAGATGAATGCGACGATTTGATGTAAGGTAGGAATAAATTTCGGTCCCGTAACAAAACAATCTAAATAAAACGCTTATTCAAACTTTAAACATGAACAAAAAACTCATTAGCTAAGTCTTGGACAAATTAAAAACGTGACATGGGACATGGAACCTTTAGCTACTTATAACTTTTTTCTCAGTTAAAAAAATTAAAGAGCCATTCTGATGTTCGTTGCTTGTAATTTTTTTATTTGTGTCTATGAATTGTATGATGACAGAAAGGTTGCCGACCTCGAAGTTGTTCTGGTAGTTATTTCATTGTACTTACGTTATGTTAAAACAGGGGTCTGTCATTTAAAGAAAAGAAGTATTTGTATCAACTATTTATCACCGTATATCTGTTACACCTATTATGCTATGATCAACTTTTAAAAATTGACGAGATGGCAAAAATGTGTCAAGGCAGGGGAGTCGGGTAGGTAGTCGTAAAGTCAAAATCACACAGGATAAAATACATACTTACAGAATTAGTCTAAAAGGATGTTTAAAAATTTAATTACATTATAAAAAAAAAACCTAATATTTTGTTCTGGTTCTGAATGTGTCACATTTATGTTCGAGAGAAAAATTTATGATACTCCAAGCAAATATGTGAGCTCGGATGAGGCAAAACGTTTATCACCCAATTCGTAGCGTGTGGAGGCTGGTCACGAAGTTAGTTCTGTTTAACCCGGTTCACTAACAAAATAAACGTTCATAAGACATTAAAATAACATAATAGTCTAAACTAATTTATCTTAGCGTGACAAACTATGTATATGTTTACAGTAGAATTTGCATAAAATATCCGTGAAACAACGCAGCGAGTTTTCAAGAAAATGGCATTAGTGATGGAACTAGTAAGTATATTATTGTGCCATATCATGACGATGTGTTCGAATGAAGACGTACCACTAAATAGCGCGTGGGTCTTCCTTCCAAACAATGCTTCTCAATACATTCAATCTCCAGACATGAGTTACAGAACAATGGGTCATCTCGAAGTACACATTCATTCGTCCATAGCGTCATTTGGTCGTGTCGGAACTAAGTACAATGAAGGACTTATTACGTAGTATTAGAAGTATAGCAGTGCGCGACTATCGTAAGAGTGAACGGTGATATTGAAGCAAGCTAAGATAATTCAGGGTTCAATATACATTGGTTCACTAAGCTTACTGCGGATTCAACTGTCCAACCAAAATGAAAGGGGCAATTGAAACGATAAACATAAAGACGTAATAATTCATCGTATTGAGAATACGAGGGTGCACGAAGCTCGCCGCGCCGGCTCCCTCCTCGTCAGTCGAAGGTCGTGCGCGTCCAATCTGCTGGCGTATTTCGTATTATAGTTATTTATAGTAAAAGCGGGTCAGGTCGGTGGCCTGCAGTCGTCGCGGAGCAGGGAAAGTCATTCGAGCATGGATAACTAGTCGTGTAGTTTCTTTTTCGCAAACGCGGCGTATCTGGTACGCATGCGCGGCGACGGTCGGGACTGTACGTCAGTGTTGCGTGGAGTCGACGTTCACTTCGGACGCGCGATTGGCACTCAGTTCTGTGACGGGTTCAGCGGACTGTACTTATGAATAAATATAGTGTGTGTGGCTTACGATGAGTGAAACGGGAGTGGCTTCCCGAAGTGCGAAGCCCTTGTCGCTGCCCGCGGAGCTGCCGGCGCGCCTGTACCTGCGGGCACTCCGGCAATACCAGAAGCTGATCGATTTGAAACGTTTTGCTTCTAAGGAAAAAGTAAGGGATATTATCGCTTCGTTATCGCATCTGTACTCGAATCGAGTATCACTTATCGATAGCGTTTAATAACGCGAGGTTACGTCTTCATATTATGCTTATTCAAATTAACTTTTCGTTGTTATGACGCTTCCGTAGGTATTAGCCATGTAGTGCTTAGCACATCATTCTGTAACTTAAGCATATCTTAATAAACATTAAATTCTCATTAACTATCAGCTCATGTATATTCATAATTAAATTTTTGTAAGTACCTACTTAAGCGCTCTTTTCATTTTATTTTGTAATATTATTTTGCTTGAAATGGAATATTTCTTTTATTCATTTTATACTGAGATAACGTTAGCTTAATTCTAAATGCTAATTAAATTACTTAATTAAAGTCAGACAAACCATTGTTTTTTGCTTTTAAGTGAGTGACATTAATTTACTTTATGGTAGAATAGCTTCGTTTTGTATTAGAACTCTATTTAGTTTTGCTTCTTTATTTATTTTAGGTACAAATGCACATGCCTTAAATTTGCGTAGATACAACTTGAAGGTTAACAAATCGCTACGAAAATTATGTCTATAATTACTGCAATTAGTGGTTGTAACTTTGTACCAGGCGTTATCGCTAACTTAGCTACGGCTTTACCTGACCTTCAGATAAAACTTAGACATCATCGGAGTTAAATTTAAATGTTACAGGAAGAGTCTTTGACTCATTTTATAAATGTAACTATTTTAGGATCTCTTAACTTGTACATATTGTCAACTATATCTTTACATCAATACGTTTAAGTTAGTTACGCGAATTTTTTTGACCAAATAAGCAATTTGAAGTAATACACGTTTTTGGGTTCATTATAATATATTCTAATGCATACCTGTACATATTTACGTATCTCTTATTTTTTTTTTATTATGATCCTTTAAAACGCAAAAGCGACCCGTCATAAGGAACCCTTTTAAGTATTGGTAATTCTTAATTGAATTCTGCAATTCTGTACCGTCAGTGAAAAGTAGTATAACTCGACTTATACGATTTTTTATTTTTTTACGTAATAAAATTACAAAAAAAATACCTACCGTTCTGTATATTCAGATTAGTCCTACGCCAAATAGAAACGGAGATATTTTTTGTGGATAGTGGTATAAGTAAGAGTTTTTTCGTGTTTATCCATATAACTTTACTTATATTATTATAAAATATTTCTTCGCTACCTTATAAACGTGTAAACTGATATAAATTATGTTTTATTTTAATTCACAAAATTAGTTTAACAATTAAGTTTGTGTTAACTAATACAACTGTACTTGTATTAGTTTTAAGTCTGTAGATTATTACTTAGTTTGTGACTATTAAGATTGTGTAAACTAATACAATTCTACCTACTTGTATTAGTTTAATGAAGATTATTATATAGTCTGTTACATAATAATATAATGAGTAGTGACTATTAAGAGTGATTTCGTTTTGCTATATCCTACTGCTCTTATAAAGGCTAATTTGATTTCTTCTTTCTCGTGCTCATTATGCCTATTTTATTTTTGGTCGGCGCAACATGTTCTTTTCTTTTACTCTGCCTTATCAGTCGTCATCTAGACATTAAGAACTTGTTTCACCACTTCCTGATAAAGTGTGAGATAGTTATATGGCAGTTACCACTATCCACCACATTGCCTTTCGTTACTACTACGTAAACTTTCGTCACTTGAGAAAAATTATAAAAACTTATGTAATCAAATACTTTTAGTTAAAAATAATTCAAGTTAACTCTTTTTATATATTTGCAAGTATATTTTGACCATATAAATCGAAATATGTAAGATTTGTAACCTTTGCTTCATTTTTGAATATCGATCCATTCAGAGAAACTAAACGCCAGTGATATCTGCCAAATAACGTCTTTATCAGCCATTTGAAGCGCTGATAACTTATCCGACAGTTAATCTGCCAGATAGTTCAATCCGAAACTAGTGGAACGAAAGTTGTAATTTATATGGAAAATAAGTTCCTAATTAACTATTAGGGACTTTATCAGGAAGTGGTGAAACAAGCCCTAACTCTCTTGTTTTCCATCTTCTTTCACACAATCGATCCATCTTTTTTTTGATCTTTCTCGTCCCCTCCGTCCATGTACATTCATATCCATCTCTCTTCTCGTCACATAAGTATCCATTCGCTTCGTGACATGCCCCATACCACGACATTCTGTTCCCTTTCAACTTTTCGGTTATTAGTGCTACTCTCAGACTTCCTCTAATATATTAATTTCTTACTATTCGCGTCACTCCACACATCCACCCTAACATTCTCATCTCCGCCACATGCAATCGTCCCTCATCCGTCCTCTTTGCAGCCCAACTTTCTGATCCATGATACATTACGACAGGTCTCATGATAGTGTACGTACTATACGAAACCTAGTATACTATAGTATACCTACTATGCGAAAGAAAAAGGCTCTCTTTTTATTTTGTAGGCATGAGCATGACCTGCATGACTCACTTTATGTACTCTTTGAGACGGGGAGTTCATTTTTGTTTGATAATTAAAAATTTTCAGTTTTTGTTGCCAATCTGCACATTTTACACAGAAAAATACATAAATATTTTGGTGTAAACCAATATAACTTCGAAAAAGTCTCTGTCATCTAAAAAATTATGTAAACATCCTTTGTATGGCATAATTTTTTACAAAATTTGTTTTACATAATTTTGATTGTGTCTTTTAATTGTTCAAAAAATCGTTTTTATTCGCGACTTGTATTCTTAATCTCCATATAGAAGCCACGTGTAAATTGATACAAATCAATTTACATCATTAAACACAAAAGTAAAATTCGTGTCTAGTGATACAACTCGCATTTTTTTTTAAATTTCAAATTTCAAAAACCAAGATGGATAAAAAATAATTAAATATTGAAAAACTGTTTGATAAACACTAACTATTGAGCTTTCATTCAACACTCTACATGAAATACTGACGAAGTAATAATTTTTCGAAAATTTTAAAACTTCTTTTTGAATTTCCCAACATTTCATATTTTAGACTTATACTGTTTTTCACTGACGGTACAGAATTATGCGAATGAAGCGGTGGCGCGTGTATCAATTTGCATTCACTTTACCTCGAGGCCACGCATCGTCCTTGAAGAAAATATCATAGTTAAAGGCGACATAATTTAAAATTAAGTTTACGTTATAGCCATTCAACTTTTGGCAACAATTTCAAACAGTTCATAAACTCGAAGAATTAAAATGCCGACAAAAAATAAACATTTGAAATATAAAAGTAGCTATAGTAATGGCCGATGACACTTCGCATAATGTATATGTTACGGGAAATGTATGAAATCTAGGAACTTTATACAATTCCTAGGAAATGTATACAATTCCGAAGCTATTTAGGAAATGTATATTGTTTTAAAAAATATTTAATACATACATATCCTCGGAAATGTATACATTTCCTAGGAATTGTATACAATTCCAATATGCTCGCCTGCGCAGCTTCGGCTTGCTGGTCGCCTTCGACGACCAGCCTCAGCCGCTCCGGCACGCCCGGGTGTCTGCGTTTTGTTACAGCGCGAGCGGCGGGGCTGCCCTCCCTCCGCGCCTCCGTGTTTTAAAAAACACTCTAGGGGTAGGGCATACAAGACTACGCGGAGTAGGGCTAGGCTAATTCGGTTCTGTAACCAATTCGACCTACCTACACCTTGAAGAATTTGACTGAGTAGTAATGGAAATGAGTATTCATTGTTTTATAAAATAATATTTTTATTAAGGCACTCGGTGCGACAATCTGGTAAAAATCATACCGTAAAATATAATATCTTCATATTATCTATCCCGCGTACCCATTAAAATCTTAAATGTTTTACATTTCCGATTGCTATTTCGGAAATGCATAGTCTTCCTAGGAAATGTGTCTTATTTAATTTATTTCACACATTTCCGGGCGATTTTAGGAATTTCATACATTTCCTAGGAATTGTATACAATGACGGATTACACATATTTTCGTTAACATATCTACAGACGTCACCAATTAGTCGTTTTATGGTTACGGTGTCTAGACATAATAGGACACCGTCGACGGTTCTAGAACTTTTATATAAGAAAGGCTTTGACGTGCTTAACAAAACCAGTTGCTAAATACTTGCAGGCTAACGTTTATAAGAGAAATGACAACGTCCAATTAGCGGTCTGTACAGCACAGATCTCGTTATGCAACTAAAACTAAATACGACTGTGTTGAGGTATGCACGGTGCGTCCGTGGAGTTCAATGCAGGTGATAAAGTTGCCTAGTGTTAGTGTGTGAAACGCTTGTGTGAAACTTGCGTGTGTGTGTTCGTGTGAAACGTAGAACATTAATTAAATCTAAGTTATAATTATTAATGTTCTAATTCATAACTTGCGTCATTATTTCAGTCGTTCTCATCATCATCCTAATCAATGACTGTATTAATTGGGACCAAGTCACCTCTCCCAATGTGAGAGGTAAAAGGTATATAATCCATCACGATGGCTTAGTGCAGATTAGTGGATTTCACACTTTTGTGTGATATAATGGAAAACTCTCAAAAATGTGCAGGTTTCCCCAGGATGTTTTGCTTTTAGCGAATTGAGCCATAGTGAAATTTTAGTGCGTCCATAATTTTGATAAGTAGAGGTCCCTGTTTGGGTCCCAACGTTCACACCATTTGTCTATCACTGCTATGAAAATATATGATATATCGGTCCGATCACATCACACACATACCTACCGAACACAGTCAGTAAATTAGTTAGAAACGTTTTGTTAAGTTACTATTTTATTTATTTATTTATTTAAACTTACGAGTAGGTACCTTCTTCCATCAGACCTACCGTCTTCCATCTCCTGCCTGCCACAACTATTTAGATTTTTGTGGAGCAAACAAAATATTTGAGAAAGATATCGTTATGAATACGTTCCTAAGAAAACCTAGTTTTTCTCAATCGTTTCTTCAAAATTTATTAGTCTAGATCTATTATAATTCAGTTATAGTCTTATGCTAATGCTTCTTTATCATAAACTATTAAGAAACAGGAAGCGACTTAAATTATGCAACGTGTCCTCACTTGGCACTTACGGTTGTATGAACGTGCAAGTAGAAGTAAAATGCTCTCTAACAAATGAAGGCTATAAAGCGCCTACGGTCATATTTAGGTACGCGTTCTTCATACCCATGTTCATACCTATGTATTTACGAGCTTTTATTTAACTTACAATGTTAGTATGTTCCTATTACGTTTAGGATAACGCAGTAACAATAAACATAAGAAATTTTATTCTTAACTTTTTATTCATTTTACTTATTTGTTTATGTTAGTTACTCTTACGTTTATTTTTTGACAATCATTATCTGATACTATGCTCATGATTAGCTCCAGAAACCCTCCAAAGATTAACAACCAAGCAAGTACTTATAAAACACGTTTTTAATTTGTCTTGCTATTCATTTAAGTCTCTTTAATCATTTTAAACGGTAGAAATTACGTTTGTATTCTGGTTTGTAATAGTTATTAGGATAATATTGTCTTTATAACACCAAACTTTGATATTTGATTTTTAATGAGTTTACTTATGTAAATCACAGTTTAAATATTTTCGAGGAGACCTTGCCTGAAAGTTTGTTTAATATACAAGTAATGACAAGTGCTAACTTTAATCTGAGTTTTTGTATGATTCTTTTAATATTGAATAATACTTAATAGGCTTCCAAAATCACTTGGTATACCAGGTACTGTCTGCCATAAAATAATGGTACTATACTCTAAGAAATGTAGACACGGAAAAAAAATCGTGCCATTTTTAACCAAGACCAAAATTTCTTAATAAATCTTGCAAAATTTTAAGGGAATTTTGGCGTTTGTTTGATTTTTGTGGAAAATCTGCAGGCTTTCTGGAATTTTTTAAGAATTGTGGTGAATAGTAGTACTTCTTAGGTTGCCGATACAAAAACATTCTGAAATATTTGAAAAACTGTGGTCGTGGTAGCTCAAAATATCACAAAAGGTGTAAATTTTCCAAAATTTATTTTTTTATAAAAACAAAAAGCGCTGGATTTTTTTTCTTATTTTTCCTGAAGTAGTCATGAGCAAGTCCACCCTCCAGTTCCCGTTTATCGTTGAATTTTGGGACACGTTGTATATTATTGAAATAAAAATGAAGAATACGTCATTTTACAGTTATTGTATTATAAAACAGTTTTTAAAATTTAACATCGCCAAAATTAAAGTTTAATTGTTTTATTTTTATATTATTACCTCCCATTATATTTAAATTATATAGAGTAAACGAGGCTTAAGTTAACGTTGTATTATGTTGGATGATTCCCACAATATTAACTTGTTTGTTACTCCAAGGTTTCCTCGCAACCTTCTAAGTTACAATAACTATTTTGATAACATCGATACCTTTTGTTACGCATTCGTTCCACTCGAAAATAGATTAATACAACGACATAAAACTCATCATCTCTTTATTTATACAATTACTTGAATTGGAACATAACAGACTTTATTCCCGGAAATTACTCTTAATATTTAAACTACTTAAATATTGGCGTATTTAAATACCGACGCTACGTGGACAAGTCGCGCGTCAAATGCAACCAGTAACTTTTCTGCACGCATAGTATAAAACAAAGTCGCTTTCTCTGTCCCTTTGTGTCCTTAAATCTTTAAAACTACGCAACGGATTTTGATGCGTTTTTTTTAATAGATAGAGTGATTCAAGAGGAAGGTTTATATGTATAATAACATCCATTAAATAGTTATTGCACCCGTGCGAAGCCGGGGCGGGTCGCTAGTAAATTATATTTGTAACGTGCGGTGGTCTCGAGCTGTCAATGCAATTTGTTATTTAAATCGTTCCGTAGATAGTCCGGTAGATCGATAGATATTAAATATATTATTCGGTGGTGGCCACTTGTAATTGCAGTTCTGCAATGTGGTAGGTATTTACGGAATGTAGATTTCATCAGCACGTAGATCGTTGATAATATAATTGTATAAAAATTACGCAGATTTATCCTATGAAATAAAATATATGATTGATCGTTCGTGTATTACCTATTGTTTCAATTTTCACACTCATTTTAGTTCTCACACCAAAACAATAAGCTTATTCAGTCTGGTTTGAGTTTTAGTATGTACCTATACAATAGATTATGAATACAAAAATAGATCATGAATAGAATAAGAAAGGTACTGTTGCCATTTATAGATTTAAATGATTGATATTCTACTATATTACGAGGCTAATTAGTTATAAGTATCGCGGCAATTTACATTTTATAGAACTAGTGGACCCGCCCTAGCTTCGCTTCTTTTTGTTTACAAATATTACATACTTATTGTTGTTAATATCTTCAGTCGTAGTGATTTGATTGATAAGTATGGAGCATGCCCCCTCTTTTAAGTTGACTGTTTAAGTTAGACCTCCCATTAAATTCTATTCAGTAGTTTTTGCCTGATACATTGACCATACATACATGTAGACAAAAATTTTAAAATTATATTTTGGCTTCCATTGGTCCTATGAAGAAGAACCTTTCAGTAAATTTTTCTCAAATATATCGTTTGTCCCGTAATAAACCAGTTTTATTATAGATAAAAATAGAAATTAATTCTATATTTCGGTGCACAAGCCTTGCGAAGTCTAGAGTAGTAAGCAGTCACGCAGCCTCTCCGTGTCTGAAACGTTTCCTGTACGAACGGAACACGTGCAGTGCACAACTATCGATGTATAATTGGGTTATTGTACATAGTTAAGGATGGTTAACCCATGGGTGAATACTATTTCCAGCATCATGGGTCACTGCAATGATAAAAGCACGTTGTAGTCACGCTTGTTTATGTGATAGTGCAACATTATATAATCACTGCTTTTTTATTTTTATCATTTGATTTATTTATATTTTAAAGTTTAGTACCTAAGGTTAAACTTACAATCATAAGTATCAATAAAATTCTGACTGATTGATGCGTTCACTAGGAGAGAGATCCCATAAAAGTATATTTTTGTCTGTTATTATTTGGTTTTATGTGCCTTTATTCCTGCTAATCGCAGAAACAGCTCTATCGTTTGAATTCGGTTGTCAATTACAAGTATACCCTGTTGTAAGCTTTCGAGAATATTTAGGGTCGTTTTATCTTAAAAGATCCACCCATTTTATATCAATGGGTCAACACGTAACGAATATATGATATATTCATCTAATGAATGTCGTGTAAATATTTTTTCAAGTGTGGCTGAAGTTTACATAAGTGAAGCGGAGGCAGTAACTGTATTAAAATAAAATTAAAGGGTGTAAGTGTGAAATTTGTTTTTCGTGTTTAAGAGATTAGTTAGCATGTACAGAATATTTTCGCGTTTGTATGAGAAAACATATTATATGCAAACGACAACCGCATAGCAGTTAATGGGTTGGCGGTTGAGTGGGCAATGGGTAATGCTAATTATAAGTAGGTATTTCGCTGTAATTTACATGCGAGCTTTATAGCAGATAGAGCCAAATGGTTTATAGTAACGTTGGTTGGACTCTAGAAGAGTAGAAGCTGAGTTAGTATCCTACACGCTTGTCTAATTTTCAAAAATGTGCATATTTAATGTAACCATTCGACCCACTTTGAGGGTGAGTCCCGTTGTCCCCAGTCAGAACGAAAAATTCTCTTTTTCTAAAATAACCAAAAATACCTAAAATATGCGGTGATATGCGAGAACGGGTTAAAAAGAAATTCATTTTTATTAACACGCTTTTATTAACTTCACCTGTATGTATGTTTGTATGTAACATTTCTGTTAATATCTTCCGTGCCCCTCAGGCGTTTTGCTTCAAATTCATAACGCACCTATAAACAGTTGATCCCTAATTTTCTAGACCCTTTCCACGCAAATCTATCGCGGATTTTCCTAAAAATAGGCGTTTTTCCTAACTTCTTTAATTTCCACCTTCCCTAGCCTATAACTTCCAAGTTTATCATCCGATTTCTTCCAAACCGACTTCGTTGTGCTTGTACAACTGCCCTGCGTCGATCCCACCGCTTTTCAAGCCAATCCGACGAAAAAAGTGAAAACCGAGTCATAGTGGTAGATCTCGTACAAGTTAATTTTATTTGTAACCGACTTCTTTGGGCGCGATTTTGACCCACTTTAAACGGCTAGATTTCGTTCAAACTTTGTAGATTTATCGAGTTCCGATGACATTACACTATTTTGATAAAATTATTCCAATTTTCAATATGCAAAATAAGAATTTAATTTTTTTTACTCTCACACTAATGCCATCTACCCATTTGCTACTGCCATCTACCCATATTTACGGGCAACTAGCTATAACTCCGTATTCAGATTGACTGCGTACATTACGTTTTACTAGATGGCGTTGTTCTTCTGTTTATTTGAATTCTAATTTATTACGGGAGTAATAGTCGATAGATCGATAGAGACCAAATAATAGTTTAAAATTATAAAAACAAGCTATTATAAATAAACAAAACTAAAAAGGAGAAAATAAATTATAGTTTAAAAAAACTAAAAAACACGCTTTTTATAGTTAACTGAACTAAAAAAATTGAAAATAAGTTTAAATAAATTTAAATTAAGAATAGTGTTAAAAATTTCAATAAATATGAATTAATAATAGTGTAAATAAAGAAAATATTTTATTTTAAAAAAAGCGTGGGGTGCATGGTGTCATTTTGATAATATCTTAAAAAGCACCCCACGCTTTTTTTTAATAAAATATTTTCTTTATTTACACTATTATTAATTCATATTTATTGAAATTTTTAACACTATTCTTAATTTAAATTTATTTAAACTTATTTTCAATTTTTTTAGTTCATTAAATATAAATATAAATGGGTAGGCATGGAGCAGCAGGAAAAGGTCGCCAAGGCTCCGAAAAAAAGCCATGACCACTTTATGGAAGAAATACATTTATAGATCTATAGTTTAAGTAAAAAAAAGCTGTGAACACGTTATGCTTAAGAAAATATACATATCTATAATTTAAGTATCGTTGGGTACGTTTGATAGTTAGTAGGTACCTACACAAACATAGACTCTACATTTACGATACCTCATGGTTGCGTGTAGGTACTGTTACCCAAACATTGGGCATGGCGTCAAGGCAGGCAAGATGTTTGTTTAAACTGGTTGTAAGTAATGCACTCAATGCCAAGGGTGAAAATCAAGACGAAATGTCCTCGTAATTAATTACAGGCTTTTATCGTTTGTATGTTCGGGTCAAATCTTGCAAGCTGAACTACTTCCGTAGGTATATTTTAAAGATTTGAAATGCATGTCGCTTTAGCTCCGATGTCAATGCGTTTTTTTGACTAGGTATAACAAGACAACGAAAGTCCTAGACAGTTAGTATTTATAATATAGTGTACAAAAATATATGTAAAAATATATGTATACATAAAACATAGACACTGTTTTATTATTAAATATAGGTACCTACGTCATTGGTTTATATTATACTGTTAGACCACCGAAAATTAGGCGAAGTGCTCATTTAGGTATATTTTAAGTATGATCGTTTAAACGAGAAAATAATCTGTGAGCGATTACATTATTATATCTAGTAATTGCGACTATTAGTAACTGGCGCCTCATTTAACTGGATTGCAGTTACATCATTGAACTTGTTGGGAATCGTCAGATAATCTTTGAACTCTTAAAAGTGTAGAAACATTTTGATAACGATGATAACTCAGAGGAATAAGTAAGTGCCTTTGTACTCAGGGCCCGATCCAGCTGTTTCGCCGCTCCGGGCAAAACAATATTTGCCGCCCTTACGTTATTAATTCCATAGATGGTGTAATTTTAACCTATAAAAATACAAATTTTCCGTACCTATATTATTGAAACAAAATAAGTTGTATTTTAAGATATTTATCTATACAATGTGTTAATTTTACATTTGATAAAAAATGTACGGATACTAGATAAAAAAATATCGATAAAAAATGGAATTTTTTTTATGTCAGCTATTTCGAAAATAGGAACCTTAATGTTTGTTTTAGGAAAATTCTCGTCTTTCGGTTTTAATTTTTTTTCTCTTAAAGTAAACGATGTATATTTTTCAGAGTGGTCTTATTTGAAAGTTACAAAGTTTAACTTGCCAAAAAAATAAAAAATACCTACGATTTCAAACACGGAATTTGTTAAAAAAAATTAAGAAGATATTTTTTTGTAACAAAATTAAGTTTATTTTTAATTTTTGATCTAGGTACTACTCCAAAACTAGCACATTGAGATAACTTTTTAGCATGTTTTATTAAACTACATGATTAACTCTACAAGTTCTCCAAAATAATATGGGTTCTATCTCTTTTCGTTATTAAATAATTACTGTTTAAATAAGTTAGGTAATCTCAGTATGAAAGTCAAAAGTGATCAAATAATGATTTAATTGACGTCGTAGGTATTTTTTATTTTTTTGGCAAGTTACATTTTTTAGCTTTCAAATAAGACCACTCTGAAAAATATACACCGTTTTCTATGGGAGAAAAAAAATTAAAACCGAAAGATGAGAATTTTCCTAAAAAAATATTAAGGTGCCTCTATTTTCGAAATAACTGATATAAAAAAAATCTTCCCATTTTTTATCGATAATTTTTTATCTAGTATCCGTACATTTTTTTGATCAAGTGTAAAATAACACATTGTTTATAAGCGAAAAGTCACTGACTCACTCATCACGAAATCTCAGAAACCGCTGAACATAATTATAAAGATGAAATTTGGTAGGGAGGTAGTTTATAGTTAGAAGGTATCCGCTAAGAACGGATTTTTTGATATTCCACTCCTAAGGGGGTCTAATAGGGGTTCAAAGTTTGTATGCAAATCCGTCAATTTTAGACCAGATATTATGAAAATTGGTATTTAGAATTATAAAAAGCAATAATGAAAAACACATAAGCATCAAAGTTTTTAAAAGTCAACCCCTAAATAGGTAAAATAAGGGTTAAAAGGTTATTTACTTAATCGAAAACAGCTTGATGTATAAAGATGAATTTTAACTCTACGGATTATTACGGGACTTTCACTGAGAGATAGAAGAGATTGTGGACCAATATAATAGGCTACTTTTTATCCCGGAATTCCCGCGAGATCAGAATTCACGCGTGAAATACTCCAACGCGCGAAGTTGCGGGCTTAGAATTTTATGGGACTTTCACTGTGAGATAGAGGAGGTTATGGAGCAACATAATATTTTTATCCCGCAATTCCCGCGGGATCGGGATTCACGCGAGAAAAGCTTCGCGAATGTAGTTGCGGGCTCAGATTTTTATTGGACTTTCACTGGGAGATAGAGGAGGTTCTGGAGCAACACATTGGCTACTTTTTAAACCGGAATTCCCGCGGGATCGGGATTCAAGGGGAAAAAACTCCTATGCGCCAAGTCGCGAGCTTAGATTTTTACGGGACTTTCCCTGGGAGATAGAGGAAGTTGTGGAGCAATGTACAAGCTATTTTTTATCCCGGAATTTTCGCAGGATCAAGATTAACACGCGAAAAACTCAAATGCGGGAACGAGGTCGCGGGTGCAGATATTTATGGCACTTTCAGTGGGAGGTAGAGGAGGCTATGGAGCATCATATAGGCTACTTTTGTTCCTGACTTCTCGTGGGATCGGGATTTACGCGGGAAAAACTCCTATGCGCGAAGTTGCGGGTTTAGATTTTTATGGGACTTTCACTGGGAGTTAGAGGAGGTTCTGAAGCAACACATAGGTTAATTATCCCGAAATTCCGGCGGGATCCAGGATTCACGCGGGGAAATCTCCTATGCGCAAAGGCATGGGCTTAAACTTTTATGGGACTTTCACTGGGAGATAGAGGAGGTTCTGAAGCACCATAATATAGGCTACTTTTTATCTCGGAATTCCCGCGGAATCAGGATTCACGTGGGAAAAACTCCTATGCGCCAATTCGCGAGCTTAGATTGTTACGGGACTTTCACTGGGAGATAGAGGAAATTGTGGAGCAATGTACAGGCTACTTTTTATCCCGGAATTCCCGCAGGATCAGGTTTGACGTGGGAAAAACTCCTACGCGCCAAGTCGCGAGCTTAGATTTTTATGGGACTTACGCTTGGAGATAGAGGAAGTTGTGGAGCAATGTACAGGCTACGTTTTATCGCGGAATTCCCGCAGAACAAGTATACTTAAATCAAATCAGCTAATAAAATCAGCTGTTCCATAGTAAAATGACTACCCGGTCGACCAAATGTACGGAACAGCTGATTTTTTTCTCGCGATTTCGAAACTGGTCGCGTTAAATTCAATTAATAGAATAGAAAACAACAGAGGAATAAAGAAACTGCTGACTAGCGTAGCGCGAGTGAAAGTAATGTATTTGTATCTTTGAAACCCCAAACCCCACGAAACTGAAGGCCTGTACGTACACTATGCACCATCCATCTTGCTGTCCGTCCGCGTCCGCGCAAACGCGAACGGCCGTCATGCCCAATCGTGCTGTGTGCACCATCGTGCAAAACATGCACAGATTGAAGGACGCAGTGTGACCACGTTTTATTTTTGTAATCTACTAAAATATGATGTCAAATTTCAGTCATGTCAATAGTAATAAATTATGTTCTAACAACTTTTGCGTAGGGGTGGGTTTTTTTTGTTTAACCATTTTTCAAATTTTTGCCGCCGACGCGCCGCGCGCCCCCGAATTTGCCGCCCCTCAATTTCGCCGCTCCGGGCAATTGCCCGGGTTGCCCTCCCCTAAATCGGGCCCTGTTTGTACTTAGAAGAGTTATATGCATTAACATTATGAATGATGTACTTAGTATTAAAAAAGAAGGCATTATAATGTTCTGTTTGACTTTCTATTTGAAATACTACTTATACCAAATATATTTACACTAAAAATGATCGTAAAAGACTAGAATTCTTCCTACTTGTTAATACCTACTTGCTAATATAAATAAATGTGAAACGGTGACGCCACAAGAGGCCAACGGATTGACATAAACGTTTTTGCTTTAACTTCATGGATCGTTTCTTATGAATTCTATATTTTTTTTATTCCGTTCTGTTTTTGAACGGGATCCGAACCGACTGTCTTTTAAAAAATCATAAAGAATATCGTGCAAAAAATTCTCTCTTTGGGAGTGACACATTTTGGATGTGTGAAATCAATTTGTGTTCTTATATTTATTTAACAATTTTTAACAAGTCTCTACTTGAAATACTTTAGAAGTCATATTGACTTCTTCGCAATTGAATACTACTTCGAATCGTTTCGATCTTTACACGATATTTTAAATACAATGGGAATTATCATTCGTTCCACTTTCTCTACCTCCGGTTCGCTTCGTTTGCGGTTCTTTGTTCACACCGTTGATTACTATTTTGTAGTAGGCTACTTTTTAAATTAACCAAAGTGATTTTATTACAAACAGGGCGACATTATAGTAGTCATACGTTTTTGAGTGTATTGTTTGTGATTCCGATGATCTGACGGGTATGGCGGAAGGGTACTGGAAAAGGCATTTTAAGCTAGTAGGTAGGTACTAC
The DNA here is from genome assembly GCA_905404135.1 of Hesperia comma. Classification (NCBI taxonomy): domain Eukaryota; kingdom Metazoa; phylum Arthropoda; class Insecta; order Lepidoptera; family Hesperiidae; genus Hesperia; species Hesperia comma. The sequence goes on from FR990018.1 coordinate 8,332,231, forward strand.
GGATGCGTCATTCAGCAGGTTTTGTGACTTTTGTCAATAAGATTCGTGGTCGTGAAACTGCTTCACTCGGTCGGTATTTTGAAAGCGACAGGGGGTTGTGCAAAATATACAGTAGGTACCTAACTGCGGTCCTCATGGTGCCTATAAAATGTCCTTGTGCGGTTCAAGCTATGCTTTGCTGCCCATGGGCGTAAAAGTTTGAGGCCCACATTATTAGACCACTTTTTCTACACAAAAATTCCAACGAAATTGTTACTCATCAAGTCCTTCGCCCATTCACACCAGAACATGATCGAGGACTCATAAATCATGAATGTAAACCACTACCTAATTGATTTTCATATAATTTTGTTAAATAAATAAGCTGCTAGTACTGAGTGCATTATTCGCCTAATGTGAGTAATTTCATCAGCTTTACAGAATTATTTGTACAAAAGAACAATAATTATGAATATCACGCGATTGACGTGCGCAGATAAACGGGCATGCCTTTAGTGACAAAAATAGAATGATATTTCTCATTCATTTGTGTATAAAACATTGGATAACCTATGCTACCTACTATAAACAAATAGTTAAGTGGTATTTATTGCCCATTCAGTCTATGCAAATAATAACTTTATATTTTTATAAAAAGGACTAACAAATGAGCTGAGGAGCCACCTTTAAGTGAGACAAAAAAAATATTGGCTCCCAATTCCTCAAACCCTTTCAAGGTCACGTCGAGTCTTTCGGGGCTGAAACGAGGATGATAACTACCTACTGGGTAAAACCACAAAGCTTAAGAACTTTCCTGGTTAAACTGCAAAGTACAAAGTTTAGCGACCTCTGAAAAGAGGGACAGGGCGTCGTTCAGCAGGGTTATACTACAGTTGTCTTGGACTCAAATATTCATGGAACTCTTTATCCCAACCAAGTTGCATGTGTTTAATCTGCATTAAAGCTTACCAAAATGATCACTTTGCTAAAGCCTTGCAAGAGTTTTACTTTGTATATTGTTGTTTTTTTAGTATACTTTGTTAGTTCTCAAAGAACTAACAAAATATAATATTATGCGGTTCCTTTTTTATCTGTATTTTGTTTAATAAAAAACAAAGTGGATCAACTTTACACCACTAATCACTAGAAATTGAAAAAACTCAATAACTTTTTAACCCCCGACGCAAAAAGAGGGGTGTTATAAGTTTGACGTGTCTGTGTGTGTGTGTCTGTGTGTCGGTGTGTCTGTGTGTCTGTCTGTCTGTGGAATCATAGTTCCCGATCGAATGAAGCGATTTCAATTTAGTTTTCTTTTTATTAAAGGGGACTTACGGGCGCGTGTTTTTAGATAATTATGTTTGATGCCGTTTAAAAGTTGTGGGGGGTAAAAGCAAGGAAGAATAGCCGTATGTATGCAAATAAGTATATTCGTGTGGGGTCTCAAATGAAAGCGTACAGTAAGAGAATATTTATAACTTAATCCAGATTGTTCTTACCTATAAAAAGTATAAAATAAAAAAATTAATTAAAAATTAAAAAAAACCCCGACACAAACATATAAAAAGTAAAAAATAATATCTTTAAAAATAATACGTCGCGTTGGGGAACCGCTCCAATACTTCTAACTTTAACACGAAAAAATATTGATAATTGATAAGTCTTGGGTAAAAGACAAAGTAGGTGGGCATGTGATAGGTACCTACTTATGAAAAAAATCGTAGATAATGAATAGTTAGGAGCGGTGGTGCCCCAACGCGACGTATTATTTTTAAAGATATTATTTTTTACTTTTTAAATGTTTGTGTCGGGGATTTTTTTAATTTTTAATTTATTATAGTGTCACGTGGAAACCTATAATCTCCGATCAATGTGTTCATTCACAAAGAAGTAGTCTCTCAAACAGCACGTGGCAGGTGTTGAAAGTAGCAATCATTAAAAAGGAGACATGGGTTGTGACTCTTGCTTTGTATGCTGTATTATATCTACTACTTACATATTTCCTCCATTTTCTATTTAGGTGTTGTATCATTAACATACCTAGTTGTTGCATGTAAATGATTGTAACATCAGGGAATGCGAAATGAATGTCAATACGCAGATAATGAATTGTTAACGAGAACATTTTACATCACACTGGTTATAACCAGCGGAAGTCATGTTAGTTTTCGGGTCCTTGATGTCACATTTAACCCGAAGTTTATCTGTAACACGTGCGTTTGCACTGAGCCCCGATGCTACCAATTTATAAAAGCTTAAATTGGATCACGATCGAATAGTTTGACACATTGTTGTCATAGACAACATAAATATTAAGTTAAGAAAAACCGGATCAAGCCAGAATCCCTTTTCTTTGATTCGTCGATTTTCTCTTGGTGTTTTGTGTTGGTAATTAAGTAGGTATGCAAAACAAAAAAAATATGACGTAGGTAGTTACCTGCCTACTAACCTTTAGTAGTCGTTTAATCTCGCATTTATTGGGGAAGTATTCAAGTAGGGACAACACCATTCTTCGTCATTTTCTCTTTGGAATTGAGTATTTTAAAGATACCAAGAGATATTATTATCAATTTCGTGTAGTACCTACAGCTTCAGAATAATGATCTTACTTTTCCTTCTTCTTGAGTAATGGTCCTTTAAAGGACAATCAATAATCTCGATAAGAAAGACTTTAATACGAAGATCAATAGGTACCTAAAATAATTTACAAAATTATAGTTTGATCACTAATATAGGCAGCATTTAATAAAATGATTATTTCTTAATATTATATTGCTTCATTAACTTTTTGTTGTCCTCGTTGTGCACAATTTGCATTATGTTGTGAAGTAAGTAAGCTATTAAAAGAACAAAATTGTAGCAATTTTATTTCCGCAGATTTCCGCTCTACCAGAATAATATATCACAAAGTTGTAGGTAACTACGGTGGCGTTTGACGGTTGATAGTGCCACTGTATAACTATAATGAATTGAAATACTATATCGTCCTTAATTAAGCAAGACTTGTACCTATTTCCGGCAAGTTATGTCGATATGATAATGTGAGAAAACTATGACGTACGGAAAATTATAAATAGTTTTTTCTCAATAAACACGTTTTTGTCAGGTCGTCTCAAATTGTACAAGGTTTTGATTGATCAAACACGAAAATTAACGACATAGTAAAGAAGTAACATAATAATTATATTCGTATAACCACTACGGTACGCAGGTACAGTATTTTATCGCAAAAAAGGATTTCCTCATTATGAATTCAGTGTAAAGTAATTTTATGTTTTAAAATGCGATTTAAGTGAAGTGTTTTAAAAATAAAATTCAACATTTTTTGCTTATTTGTCACTTTAAATAACTTTTAGCTCGTTTTCTAACGCGGAACTGCAGGTTTATTCAGATTTACTTATAAAATGTTGAAAAACATCTATCTACGACAGATTTTTTATTAGGTTCTTGCGACATATCCAATTGTAAGTGATACTCGTATCTACACGCAAACTATTGAGTCAGATACAATGTTAATATTAATAGGCAAATCTTTACTTATGAAAATACACGGCTGTATCCAGTAGGTACGTATCCAGGGAAACGGCCAAGAATACTATACCTAATCATCAGCACAACATTATATAGGTACATAAGTGTGTGATACATTCGCGAATATTCGCGATGATGTTAATGCCACGTCGTTTCCACTTCATGAGCTTGAACACGTCTTCCAGTAACAGCGGTAAACAGTTTTGGAGACAAGTCGTCCTCTTACGTGACACCTATCTGCAGATAAATGGCTTCCGTTGCTGTGGTGTGTTCTCTGATTGGTATGATGGCCGATGACCACAGGCCTCGTGAGTAAACGCGAATCCTGTACCATTAAATTGCAAGCTAGGTCTTGTTCATTCAGCCTTTTAAACAACCGGTTCTTTGTCATTGCCTTTAAGACACACATTTCAACAGGTTATGTAGGTCAGTCAGGTACCTAACCTTTGATACAGATTTCATCACCTCATATTCTTGGATACAGTAATTGTTTTAAGTATTAATGTATTGCAAAGTTATATGAATTATGTGAAATATTATATGAATATAGTTACCTATATTATATCTTTGTCCATATCCCTGTGTAATACTGCAATTTTAACAATTTTACGGTTCATATTCTCGTAAATGCATGGTAAGTGTATCGGGAAATTACATATTTAATTGGGGTTTTCCCGTTCTCACCCGTCCCACTAGACCCAGAAAACGATAAATTTGATTTATAGTTTTTTATTACTTTTACCTTTTTTTTCAACGTGTACAGTCGATAAAAAAGTGCTTTAAAGTATGATACTTAATGATTTTTGCAGGGGTGTAGCTACTGCTGTTTCAGCCGTACCTATCAATGATACGGGGGCCCGGGTTACAAGAGCCCCCAACGTGTTTAAGCAAAAATTAGTAAAATGTTATCCACTATGTGTCACTTAAACGGGACGGGTGAGAATGGGAATGGGAGCCAACGGGAAAAACCCATTTAATTGACTAACTGATTTATCAGTTGGTCTGTACATACCTACGTTAGTTTTCGTATTAGTTTGCTATTAATACAAAATATAAACCTATACTAGGTATGTGTACAAAACATTATAAACATGACTAAGCTCTGTTGTTTATATACAAAGTGAATAAAAGAATACACAATGCAAAATTAAATCACTTCCCTTTTTACTAAGTACATACCTACTCATCTAATGTTAATAAGGTAGCAGTAAATAAACCTTTCTGTTGTATATCTTGTTTACATTCCTTATATGTGTAATGTCTATGTATGATCTTGAACTATTACATGTACTGGCGTCAGGCTCAGACTTATACTCGTAGCTACGTGTGTTAAATATATTATGAAAAGCACAAGCATATGTTTGTTTCTTAAGGATTTGTTCTCAAACTAAAGGTTGGGAAGTTGGTTAGTTCGTTTTAAGTCGTTACTTATGAACAAACTAACATGTATTGTCATGGGCGGCAGCGGAACGGTGGTGCTGCATGCTCGTTTGCTACCTTAAGTCCATAAAAAAGGGGCAGACCAACCAACCAACCAACTGATGGTAAACGACATTGTCTTTTATCGTTAATAACACCTAATACACCTAACTCGCTGCTAACAAAAATAAAATTATGAGCATCTCATTATCTAATAAAACAATGTCTCCTTTCATCTACACGTAAACTACAGAATTTTTTATGTGTTTTTTATCAAACATCGGAAGAGGCCAGGCCACCATTCTGTGCACGTTAACTACTGAGGGCTTTCAACAGATTGATTATGCACTTTAAGTGAATATAGTAAATTCAACAAATCTAATTAAACCAATTCAGGCTTTCATAGTAACAGGCATGGGCATGGGTAGGTATTGGGTTAAAGCCAACAATTAGCTATCGCTAAATGTGCCTCCACTCAACACTTCAATTAACTGGCAAGTAGGCACTTGATCTATTACAAGCTTATCAGTGACACACGATAGAATTAGGCAGCTCACCGGGACCAGTGATAAGGTATCTAACCTAAAAGTCATAATTGATTAAATAAATATGTACTTTTAGTTGACCCCATTTGTAACTTGAAAGATCTTTATTAAGTAATACGTAGTTTTGAAGACCCTTAAAACTTAACGCCAACGTTAAAGAAAACCTACATAATGTCCCTGCTACATCTGCATGATGTCCGTGGTAATTGAATGATGGTCATAATTTCTGGAGTTTGCAATTTGATAGCTGCGTGACCAGCAAGGACAAAAATATGAGCTCATCTGTTATTGTGAGGGATTGTTTTCAAGGCCGGTTGGTAACCTATAACAGCAGTTGTTCTGCATCTTGTCTTCGATCAGCTAAATAACCGACACACAGGCTAACGAAAAAGAAGACGAGCCACGACGCCCACGACACAAGTACATACGAATAACACCAGGGTAGTCACCAGAGTAACACCGGCCTTGAAGGAGAACTCTTCTTACACCTTTATTAAAGAACTCCAATGTAATGTCGTGGTTTGGGCATGTGATGAAGGGAGAGGAAACGCATGTGACGAGAAGAGTGATTGATATGAATGTGGATGGACGAAGAGGACGAGGACGTCCTAAGAAAAGATGGATGGATTGTGTGAGAGACGATATGAAAGACAAGGAAGTAAGCATGGCAGTGACGGCTAATAGGGAAAAATGGAAGAGAAAAACATATTGCGCCGAGAGAGTTGGGACATGGGCAGGAGGATGATGATAAAAGAACTCCATGTCACATCGCTCCGGGGATATCTTAGAAGGAAGCTCATACCACTTGCAAGTTTGTGTCAAAAGTTGTCAATTGAATCAGACCGTAGAGGTTCTCCATAAGTCCAATCGATCTGGATGGGACTTCAGTTTATTCTAGTCCAAACCTTCGCTATATATCTTACGTCTCTGCTTGGGTTGCTAACAATTTAGAGCTATTCTTTATTAATGAATCCAATAGCCGTACCATTTGGAGCTGAACGAATTACACGCCTTCACCTTGCCACCTAGCCGTGACGTCACGCTACCTAATCGGTATGCTTCGAGCACGTTCCTTTATAGGACATCACACTACAATAGAATGGACAGCTAAATTGAAATGTTTGGTACTAAGAAATATCTATTCGTGGCAAAAAATCCTATGAACGTCATCATTTTACTTGAATTTAAAATCAAGACATCACATTTTACATACACATAGACATTTGTATTATGTAGTCATACGTTGAAAGCGAACTCTTTGGACAATAAATTAAAGATTACATCACAAACACTTTCAATCCCAAATTATATCATATAAAAGTATAATTATTATCATTATAATCGATCGTTATTCTGTGATGTAACAATACAATGTAAACGTAGGTCTCCAGTATCCGAGATAAAATTAAAAGTAAAAGCGATTTTATATTTATGTATGTACACGGTCCATAATTTATTTATCTATTTATAGTCTATTATTTTCTAACTTTTTTAGTTCAGTAAAAATAAATTTATTAATTTGGTAATAGGTTTACGAGTTTAATAAAACAGGGAGGCTAAGAAAAACAGCAAAACGATCTCGATTTAAATCGAATACTTACTATAAAAGTCTGAGTATTTTTTCAATTTAAATTTCAGTTTCAATATGAACCGACAAAAACAGATATTTTAAGTCACTATGCTAATCCAGAAATATCAGTATTGAGACGATGAAAAAAGTGTGTAGAAAAACAATCACAGGTACAGAACTACATTTTTATTATACTTACTTCTTATTTTCTCTTTCTCTTTCTGATATTAAAAGAAACTATATAAATAAAAATATACATTAGGAGTTTATTATAGAAATAAAAACTTCGTCTTTCGTTTTTCGTTTCGTTTACATTATACATAAATAACTTTTTATATTGCGAATCCAGTGTTGTTAATTATATTTTCGCTCTTTTTTTCTTATCTTTTCATGTACTAGTTTCTCTTTTTCTATTTATATACTACTACCTGTTGTTCTGTCCCTCTTTTGCAGGGATTATAAAAGTTAAGTTTGTTTAAATTTTAACCCTCGTTTATCCGATGTTAAACTCACATGCAGGGATATTGTTTAATTGTTAATTAAAAATGGTATAGCTATTAGACATGTGGTTAGCATAGTAATGGTGCCACCCACTGAGTATTACGTAATAATATATTGAAGGACGCGACAAGTGCACGTGGTTACATAATCAAAACATATTATACGTGAGGGGAGCTTTACAATGCCTGATTGAATTTCTGGAGATGTTTTCCCCGAATAACAAACAATATTTGTTACGAAATATTACATTCGAAATAAAGGAGTTTACATAATAAAACCATAAAGAAATGATAATGTAAGGTGCCGTCGTGTATAATACAATATAATTATAATCACGCGGTCTTTTCATGGCTATTGTGAAGTAAATCTAGTTCTATTTTACTGTTTTCACCTAAATATTGTTTTCGTGTAGAAACATCCAGCCCGATGTACCTATTATTGCTTCTAGAACCATATTCCGTTAGTTTATAATAGAAGGTAGCCGAAAAAATATTTTCATCCCACCTATTCGAAAAAGACGACTTGGTTCGGTCTTAAGGGGACCCAAAGTTGGTGTTTTCTATTTAGCGGGCGGGAATGAATTTTCATATAACTTTTCCTGCCCGTTATTTAAATAGCGGGCGGGAATGAATTTCCATATAACTTTTCCTGCCCGTTATTTAAATAAAGGGCTAGCTAGCTTTAGCTTAGTTCGGATTGTTAGAAATTGATGGTTTTGTTTTGAAAAATGAGTTCTTTAGTTAGTTTAATTAGTTTAGTTGGTTTAGTCGGATTAGTCGGGTAAGTCGGGTTAGTCGGGTAAGTCGGGTTAGTCGGGTAAGTCGGGTTAGTCGGGTTAGTCGGGTTAGTCGGTTTAGTTAGTTTAGTGACTGTGACAGTATTATTCCTGAATTGGAGGCGCCTTTTATTTTCTCATAGGGGGGGATGAAAAGTAGAGTGTATCACTCGGGAGCAAATATTTTTGGCTCGGGCGACATACTTTGAATCCCTCGCTACGTTCAGGATTCTACTAAAGAATCCCTCGCTACGCTCGGGATTCTACTCTAGAATCCCTCACTTCGCTCTGGATTCAAAAAAGCGCCCTGGCCGAAAAAATATTACTTTGCACCCTTGTAATACAATCTACTATTTCGTCTCGGGACGTCCGACGGAAGTGATAACTCAAAGTTATCGACGTTGAACTATTTAATATTTAAATTGTTTAAGGTAAGAAAAGCTTAAGTTATTACTTAAATGCGTCTGTCAGAAATACGGCAGGCGTTGAGGGTTAGTGGGAGAGGAGAAGCCTACCTTTTCCGCTGCCGTATGCGTGAGAAAAAGAGAAGCCAGAGAGTAACGTGCCGTAACGCGTTATGTTACGAAATGGTTTACCCTCCCATAGTAAATTATCACTTCAAAATGTTTTATCGGGCATTTAAAAAATGTCATGAAACTTTATAATTGCTTTTTACAAAAAAAATAACCGACTTCAATCTTGATAAGTAGAGATAACTCAAAAACTACTCGCCAGATGGCGCTCAATTCAACATGTAAGTGTAAAGTTCTCGTCACTACAAATTAATGAAGCCACTAGATAACTGCAGATAAATGCAGTAACACTAGATAACTGCAGTAAATCGTTGAGGAGTTCCCTCGACTGTCTTTCGGCTTCATCAGATCGACTCCAGATCTTCATGAAATGGTAGCGCTTTAATGTACTTATGATAACATGAACAAACACACTAGTTCTCCATACAATTTTCGAAAGTTCCCCTCGATTTCTCTGAGATGCCATCATCAGATCCTGGTTTCCTTATCAGGGGATCCCACTGCGCATATCTACTTTACAACAAAAAAAGAATTATCAAAATCGGCCTATAAACGACGAAATAATCGCTGAACGTACATAAAAAAAAGCATATGATTTGTTAAGATAAGGTATGATTTGTACCTAAGTAAAACCTACTTTAATGCAATAGTTAGGTAGGTACAGCATAAACTTTTTACAATGTTAAATTTCTATTATTCCTACTTTTACTGACTTTTAATTCATTAAGTATTTAGTTCAGTTGAAATTTTGCTATAATTTTAAGTGACAATGCGATTTCGAGAAAATTGGTGTTGCATCGAAATCGGAGTTGTAGGTCTAATCGTCCTTTTTGAAGAATGATAATAATAAAATTGGAGCTTACTTTTTTTTAATCATTCTAATGTTTTAGTAATATTATTCAGCAATTTATTAGTTGATAATAATTTAAACTATTTTATTCAATGAAAATTATTTATGGTAGAATAAAGGCTATTTTTATTTTTATTTTATTCATTTATTTTATTTTATTCTGATATTCAGAAGCAAAAATGGTTATTTTTATTATGAAAGCAGGTGTAGAGGATAATGATATTGCATTAATTTTGCAATTTACATAACTTTATAAACTTACGATAATAGAAAAAACACACAAGATCAGCTAAAATTCACAAGCGAACGCCGAAACTGTGTTGGTATTCCTAATCTTTAAGCAACTATTAGCTCGTTACAAGTTGAGTTTCCATAGCGAGCTACCTACGAGTTTAACTGCTATACTTCACGAGCTCTACCAATAATAAATAATCTAGCAGAAAGTACTCCGTGTTCAAGCACTATCAAATAAATCCAAACTGACTCTCTAATTTACTGCGGGGGAAGAAAAGTAATGAAAATGATCAAAACTTCTTCGTAGTGGAAGGTGTTATCTATTTTTCTAGCAAAGAGTACTTCTTTCTTTCTTTTCACCTATTTCTCGCTCACTCTTCTTTTGCAGTGGAAGCCAGGCTATAAAGTTGTTTAAATTCTGAGTAGATATTATTACGGTGTATCTTGTTATTGCAAGAGTATAAAGTATTATTTCCACTAAAGGTTCACTTGCAAAACAATCTTTTAGGGATAAAAACACGAATAAATATTAATGAGTCGCGGATCAGCCCAGAAGTTGACAAAGTGGCTGAAATTGTCGAAACATTTTTTTGAATAATGTGAAACGTGACGCACGTTGTAGCCTTGCTGTGATGCGCCTTGGCAATATGTTATTTCGTAACTACTGATGCTTGTGCGCCAGGGTTACCAACTCTTCGGATTTATAAGGACATATCCGGACTCTTGATTTTTCCTTTGGTGGAAGGTTTCTTGCTCCTCCTCCATTCATAACTTGTATTTTCAGTACTTTTGTGATAGCTACCACAGTGATCTGTGACAAAAGTTTACCAATTTCCGTTAAAGATAATAGCGCACTGTGTCAGACAGAAGGACGAAAACCAGGAAAAAGAATCTATGAAACAATAATAAAAAAATAACGAAACAATAGTTACATAAACTTAAACTAGCGGCACGCTATGATGGCCGGTTTGACGTTTGTCCGCTCATGAAGTTCCGTATTAATTGATAACGACTTTGAAGGAAATAATTGTATTACTTTATTGACGATAGTGATGTGCAGAGATTCATAAATTTTATCGAATGTAGTTTTAGGTTTAGGACTCAAAATTTATTTATTAAATTGATTTCTAAAATGTATACAAGTGTAGAAAAATCAGTTTGCACCATTTAAGGGGTGAATGTACTTGTGAATATGAACAATTTTCACTATGTGGACAAACCTCTGAAATCGCAAAAAAATATCAGCTGTTTCATACAAAAGGTAAAATTTTTATTTTTATATGATATATACCACAACTCGGCATTTGGTTTTCTAAATTGAAATTTTTTAAAAATGGAATCTAATACGATCGTCACATAGGATCGCTGGCTAGCACAACTACTACCTCCGGCAAACTCGCGTCAATGCTCAATGCAAAACAAAGCAGTTTCGAATTGACGTTGCTTCGAAAAGTATAAACTGTCAGTGCAATGCGATTGTGATATAGTTTTGACCTGGCTTTGGATTTCAAATATTGATACTGCATTACTGTTGACCCTTGCTCGTTAATTTGGACTCTGTTCAAGCCCTTTGTTGTGGATTTCGTCGATATGACCGAACGTACGCAGAGAACTGTTCTAAATAGTCAGACACGTGAGTTCGTAATACGCCTTCGTAACTATTTCGATCGTGAAGCTCAAAATGGAGGGCCAATTTTACCTATAACGTCAGTGGTTGAACGCGTAGCTGATGCGCTTAATATTGGACAACGAACTGTTAGACGGATAACTAAAGAAAAATATGGCGAGACTGGCACAGAAGAAAATAAACTTCACACACCAAAAAAGAGAAAACGAGCAAAACCAGTCGTAGGCATCGATAGCTTTGATGCCGATGCTATCCGAAGACATGTTTACGGCTACTATTTACAGAAGGAGTATCCAACAAGAAAAAAGTTGGTGCATTCACTGAAGGAAGCTGGATTATTCTTCGGTGGGGAAAGTTCTTTAACGAAGATTTTGAAGACCATTGGATTTCGATACAAAAAATGTAACAAACGCAAAATATTGATGGAAAGATTTGATATAGCGATGGCAAGGTATACTTTTTTACGGCAAGTGAAAGAAATCAAAAATTGGCAAAATGTTGTGTTCTTGGATGAAACATGGCTTAATGCTAACCATACTGTAGGCCGTTCTTGGAACGATGACACAGCAGCATCTACTTCCAAAGTTCCTGTAGGAAAAGGATCGCGACTTATAATTTGTCACGCCGGAACCATCAACGGGTTTGTCGAAGGTTCTCTCATGGCTTTTGCGTCAAAAACCACTGGAGACTATCATGAAGACATGAATGGAGAAAAGTTTACTGAATGGTTTACCTCAATGTTGTGTAGCCTCCCTGAACCATCTATTATAATTATGGACAACGCCCCATACCACTCGATGCAAATTGACAAGCCACCTGCCCAATCCCAAAAGAAAGCTGATATCGTCGCATGGCTTCGTAAAAATGGCGTAGATGCAAACATGAATATGTTAAAAGCGGAATTAGTACGTCTTTTAAAAGAAAACAAACCAACCAAGATCCGATACGTCATTGACGAAATAGCATTAGAACATGGGCACAGAGTTATACGGTTACCGCCTTACCATTGTGAGTATAATGCGATTGAGTTGGTGTGGGCTCAAATTAAGGGATATGCTGCAAGACACAATACAGAACCCCCATTTACCACAAAAAAAATGCTAAAATTATTAGAAGAAGCTTGTGAACATGTGACTAAAGGAGACTGGGAAAAGGTTGTGAATAGAACTGTTAAATTAATAAGGGAAGATTATGAAAGAGATGTGAAAATAGATAATATTATAGAAAACGAACATATAATTATTAATGTAGGTGATGATAGCAGTGACGACAGTGAAAATAGTAGTATGGACGAATCTGATTAATTATGGCCTTTTGTGGCACCTTTTTTGGTATCTTTTGTATTCATATGTTTCTTGTGTGCATATAAAGTATGTATATTCATTTTCATTCAAATATTCAGTTCGTTCAAATAAATTAAATAAACATTTACATTTTTGTTTTATTAAACCTATTTAATCAGGTACAAAAACAAAACTTAATTGTTTTTTGTTCGAGAATAAATTGACATTCCACATCACTATTGTAATGTGTCAAACCGGCCATCATAGCGTGCCGCTAGTGTAAGTACTGTGATATAACCCTTAAACTAAGTATTTTTTTATTCAAACAATAAAGCTTTTTTTAAAGAAATAAGCTTACCCGTCCGAACATATCAACTTCTGAGATGGTGTCGCTACGAGTATGTGCGCCGAATATAAGGAAAGTTAGATACTAGTAATAGTAAACACTTGTTGTTCCATTAAGTAAAACTAGTCGACCGTTAAAGGATAATCGCGCAGTTAAGGTTAACCTGCTACGCCTGACACCTGAGCAGGTCATCCTGAGGAGTATCAGCTATCCGGTTTTCTGTACTTCCGTTTTTACTTCACATGAGTTACGTTATCTGTGATGATCGTGTCTGACTCACGTGTTTATAACATCATTGTGATGTTTTCTTTTTATCAGTATAAACGGCCGATTTCTATAGTTAAATAATGGCTCTGCCGATAATACCTAACTTTTTATACCTAGTAACTGCCTTTTAGGAAACATTATGATCGTATGTTTAATTAAACATTTTTTCTTTTGTGTGAAAAGTGCGAATTAATGTGAAAAATGGCTGTTGTCTTTATTACAAATGTAGAGTCAAATCATTGCCCTTAAGTAGGTACATCTGTTGTGTCCGTCCTTGTTACAACTTATTTATTTTCACATATAAATACCATATTTAGATAGATACGTAAAGATAATAAATTCACATAGCGACAAGTATTCTGCAGCCAAAATCCTATTCATTTTTAAACATTTTGCAGATAATTTTTCTAAATTAATGTACCTGTACTTTTACATTGCTTTAAGGAAATTATACCTAAAAATGACCTATTTATGTTTATAAACTGGTACAATGCCAAAACAAATTGTTGAAATAAAACCTTATAAGTGTTTAAAGTTTTCTAACCACTCCCGCGCGAAGCCAAGGATTTCTTATACTTACCAAGAACAAATCGTGATGATAAACTAACAAAAAATGTTGTAATGGACCAACCGCCAACCGTTATATATGTATGTTCGAGTACCTATTAATAGGTATCGGACAATGTGGACACAATCACTTCCTCGTACGCGATGTATCCTGAATTTTGATTCAAGAATTTTAAAGGAAGATAAACTTTATTTGACATGAGCAACGGCTTATTTACAACACATGCAAAATAACTTACTACTTTTCGTTTTGTTGTGTACAAATATCTGATAAACAAGCAGTCGAGCAACTTGATGGTAAATGACACCGTCGCTTTTTGTAAGCAGTAACATCAAAGGTACAACGTGTTCTTGATAAAGAAGCTTGGGACTCACGTTTTTGCTGGCCCTCCGATATAGTAAAAGAACGTCGCAATTCTATTGTTTCTTTGTCTGTTTGAATTTGAAAACTGTTTTTAAGAATTTAAAACAAGAAGTTTATACTCGTATGTAAGTAGTGTAAGTACGTCTGGACACAGCATTAAATTTTGAACTACGCAGTCGATTAAAGAAATTTTATCGGCTTCGGCGCATAGCCATCCTAGTCGAAATGTTATTATAGAGAATCATGGGTTTTATCACATGTTTTTTTGATATTTGAAATCATTTGTTATTCAAGGGACCATCAAGGTTAGCGGGTTCAAGGAATTATCTCATTATATTTCGTGGCTACATAACAATTTGGAGAGCAATAGCACAAATAAATCCTTATCAACTGTAGCCAAACTTTTTTGCAGTTTGTGTAGATACGATACCAGCGACTAATTAATATACTAACAAATGTGGGTAATTAATCTTCGAATTTTAACGAAACAACGTAAATTAAACGAAATGTGGCAAAGATTTAAACGAGTGAGATAAAGTTAATACAATATTAGAAATAACGGAAATATATTAATTTTTGTTAATTTGTTTTTATTATTTAAAATCAAACAATTTGTAAGCTAATAATTCCCTTCGGAATAGAAAAGTTTTGCTTTCCTTCGTGATGCTTTGTTATTGATATGAGTACGTATATTATGTTACTTAATTCAATTTGTCTCGTTAATTGTTGATGATTCTACTACATTTCAGTAGATATGAATAAAATTGTTTTTTTTTTTGCGGGGAAAAAACACAATTTACCCTTCTCATTCTGAGAAGAGACCCGTGCTCAAATAGCAGTGGCCGTGATGGGTTGAGATGATGATGATGATGAAAAATGTGTTAAAGTTGTGACGAATTGCTGACTACCTACCTATAAAGTCTACTCGTACCTACCTATGTTATATACCTACCTACAGCGCCTAACCTAAAACACTTCTGGGTTCAAATCCCAGTGAGGTGGAAATTTGAATGAGTAGGTAGTTTAAATTTTTGTTCAATGTCTGGGTGTCAGTTTTTCTACATGTCCTCCACGTCACAAGTGGAGTTAGTGCCTTATAATTAATTAATTAATTTACTCATCGATTTTTTAAAAATGTTTCTAATACTGTTTCATGTATGGTTTTATTTTATAATATTACATTAAATCCTTTTATTTATTGAATGATGTAGATTATACAATTTTCCTGTTAGCCAAGATATATTACTACATCGCTGGCGGCATTTGAACTTACGGTTGATAAAAAATGGGAAAAAGAGAATCGCATATCTACTTTAAGCGTGGGTAATAAACTGTCTTCCTTAAATTTTGACATACATAATATAATGGAAAATCCATTTTACGTCCCCACTTTATTGTTTATAAATACGTACCTACCTATTGTTTAATCCTTTTTTGTCATTTGAAAGTGTAGGTAATTTGGCTCGACTTAACGCATCCTACTACGCCACGATATTAAATTTTGACTTTTTTTTTAAGTTTAAATATTTAAATTGGTTATTAGCGTGTATGCCTATGCATAGGTATGACGTATGTACACATTTCGACAAAAATGTAAATGTTACGGAATAATGAACTTGCCCGGTATAATGTACATGTACATCCTAACTATGATGGTTGAGGCTACATTAAGCCGCGACGCGAATTGCGACACATGAACGACTAAAACAACTGCTCACGTATATGGCTACACTGTATGTAGAGTATTACTAGCGAACTTTGATATCTTTACGCGACAGAAACAAAATTATTGTGACCATGGCATCGGCTACATCAACATATCAGCGAAATAGAAGCGAATCTATCAGAAAATTACGTTTATAATGTAGCCATGCCAGGTTTATTTCGTTTCGCTCGTCCAGTCGCATCGCAATTCGCTGCTTACTGTAGCCTCAGCCTTACAACTTAAAAGTTTAAAAAATGTATTTTTGATTTCTTTCTCGTGTATGCGTTCCTATTAGTATATGTACGATATTTTTACTAAGTATTTTTATTAATACAGCTAACATTTATCTCATGCTCAAGCGTTGTACAATCCAAGTTTAGCCATAATATCATTAACATCTCGAACTGAGAAGAGACCATAACTCAGTTATCAGCTGTTATATTTACTTTGTATTGTTCTATGTACTGAATGGTTTTTTAGATTCTAAAAGCATTTTTGACGTATCGAGTATTTATATTGATGAGGGTTTTTCTGGTCCGTTTATACCAATTCTAATCAGTAATCGATGATGCTATAGGAAAAACCTGTATCTGTATGCTTGGTATCGAGTGCCGTGCAATAGGAAAGGTTGCGTTTTATGCAGAGGGAAACGCATGGGTAATCGGTTCTAATATAATAGATGAAATGATTCAGAAAATACCGACACTGATAAATGGTTTTTCGTTCGTTCTGAAGCTACCGGCTACTAATGATAAAGAATATAAAGATTAAAAATCTATTATTTACTTCAGCAGGGGCTGTGTGTTATTAGATTGAACTCATGTGTGATTATGCAGATTGGTCGCGCTAAAACTACTACTACTGATTCTGATAGAGTTACATTTCGTAAAATTCGTGATATTTTCGGACAACATAATAGTCCTTCTAAGACCGGAATTCGAATTCATTGTAACAATTGTTAATGCATCTACTAAGAATACGTCGAAAAACTAAATGTCAAAACTATCATATTGTCAGTGTTTGTTGCAATTGAAAAACAAAGTTCTTGTTGAAACACCTTATAGTTATAGGTAATGACAACTTCTATAGGTACAATTGGAGATTGGAGATAGAGGAGTAAGAGTGTATTTAAAATGTACCCATTTTCTCTGGGAAACTAGTCTATTAAGGGTTCTAATTTTTACGGAAGGTTAAATAAGTAGAGGAGGATTCAATGGATACGTGAAAATACTGAAAAAATGATAAAATAAACTGCAGCAGTCATTTGGCATCGATGCAGGTTCATTATCATCATGAACGTATTACCTTCTCTATAGCGATTACAAACTTTCCTCATTTGGTGCTTTACAAAGCTCCACAGCAATAAAGCCACGTCACGCTAGCGCGGGCGTCTTCGTAACATAATTATATGTATACCTAGCTAAATATCAAACCATTGACGTAGAACGTTACTGTTAAGCTATTCGGCATATCGTCGACGGCGTGTCCTCCAGTTATGGTGCGTAAGAGGTTTCAGTTCCGCTTTGGACCACGCTTCGATGTCATTTTGTATTCGCGAGTGCGGGTTTCCGCTTGCTGATATTATTAACATTCGACCCCGAATTGTCCGACTAAACTACGTTTGTAGCCGATTATCCTCCAACTGGCCGTCTGTTATTCTCCTTTGTCGATAAAAACTAACGAGAGTTCCTTGTTCAATCTTTGACAAATGTTTTTACGGAGAACGAACGAACGTTTTATTTCAGTAAGTACTATAAATCTGTTCCAAAAAGCGTGAAATATGTAAATTTTTATCTCAATTTTATTATAACACGTACCTATAGAACAATTTGCACAAATGAATATTCAACACTTCAATACATTTTAGATATAGTATCGACATTAAAAACAATCATGATGTTCGTGATAGTTACCCCTATGAAATGAAATATAAAGAAAAATATTTTAATTGCAAACTATTATATTTAAAGCCGATTTGAAGGGTCATGTATTTATGCTGTATATTTTTATTCAAAATAAGAAGTCTTTAAATGTTCGATTTTTCAACATTTTTGGACACGTCCAAGATTCTCTGTTTTACGTAAGGTCTTGCGTTTGCGTCAATTATTCGATTTCAAGAATTTGTTCAGCATTACAATGTGTTTTCCCTATATTGCCGTACCTTCGCGTTTATTACGAGAAAGATACACCAGGAATCCTTCAATCTGGTGCGACGCGACGTGTCATAATAATTTCTGT
The DNA here is from genome assembly GCA_905404135.1 of Hesperia comma. Taxonomy (NCBI): domain Eukaryota; kingdom Metazoa; phylum Arthropoda; class Insecta; order Lepidoptera; family Hesperiidae; genus Hesperia; species Hesperia comma. The sequence goes on from FR990018.1 coordinate 8,350,562, forward strand.
TAATTTTATAACGTTATACGTCGACGTGATTACTCATCCCACATGTCATACATTGGAGCCCGGTTATGAGGAAATCTGGGATAAAGTTTAATTCTTAGTATTCTCTCGCCAACAATCAGTGTATGGTAGAGTTGTAAAGAACTCGAGTCTTTGAGTCCTAAATTTTGAACTCGGTGACAGTTTTCACGACTCGACTCTTAACCGTAAGACTAGAGAACTCAAGTCTATATGAGCTCTTGAACTCGAGACTCGAGTCTTCTTTAGCGCTCGAGTCCTTTTTACGTGGCAAGTCGCGCTCGAGTTCTTTTCCGCTTGGAGTCTTTCTTTTTAAAGCAGCCAATAAAAGCTTTATTTTGTGAGATATAACTACATATGTGTAACCAGAAGGAGATGTCGAAAAATAACTTTAGATATATTATAAGTATAGATATAAATTTTAAATAAATCACTGTCAGCATTTCGAAGACTCATTCGACTCGAGAGCATTTTGAAGAAGACTCGAGCTCTTTTAAGACTCAAGCTCTTTTTAAGACTTGAGTTCTTTTTAAGAGTAGAGTTCAATTTTGGCGCTCGAGTCTTCATGATGGGACTGAAGCTCGGCTCGACTCGAGACTCCGAGTTCTGTTAGTTCACTGAGTCCTAAAAAATTGAGCCAAGTCTATCGAATTAAGACTAAAAGACTCGAGTCCTTTACAACACTAGTGTATGGTCTGAAATCTCTCGAAACAATACGATACAGTATAGCAGCCATGAATCATTTCATGTTATTGTTGCCAAGTTTTTTAGCAAAGTACCTATTGTTTCGGAGTTGATTATGACTGCGCTTCAAACCACGATGAAAGGTTTATATAAATCCTCAATATCAAATAGGTAAATCAGGATGACGATGCATTTCTGACTCAAATCACGTAATCAAATGAGCGCTTAAGAAAGTTTGTGTAGAAAAATATGTTGATGCATCAGGTGGAAAAACTAATGATGTAGTGTATTAAAACTGCATTACACAGATTAATAATGAATTGCTGGCTATATTACCTACAATCAAAAAATTAATGCGTTCTTATTCACAAACAAGGCGCCACTAATATTAACCAAGGTTTAAAAGGGTCTTGCTAAAATTTCCGATTTTCCAAACTTCTAGTTTGAAAATTTGGATTCAGATTGAAGTAATAAATAACTCAAGTGCTTTCATTCTTCGAATGAGTCACGTAGGTTATGATGTTCCAGCCGTAAACAGTGCAATCGATGGAAGCAGCGACCAGCTGTGTCAACAAGGACCACTTGCGAAACCAAGCCTCCTGCGTCATAAGGCTAATTTTGATATAACAGAACATCGCCATTGAATAATATTACACTCTCATTAACCGAAACTATTATTCACTAACCATACTTGCATGCGGTGCTGACGTTAGTTCAAGTGTTAATTCACCTGTGAATGAAATTTATCGATTCGATATGTAGGGCATGCGCTCGACTACAGACTAATTAGCATTAATTGTCTTTCAAATAACCAGGGATATGTTATGAAAATCTTTACATTAAGCCCACGTAAATAAGAAGAACATTTTCAAAGTTTTGCCTACTTAATAAATAGTTTCAATGAATTGGCATATGTAAGTGTAGTATCTTTTACCTGTCCGTGCGAAATATGATATAAAAAAATATTTAATATCTACATTCTTATCTGGATAAAACGTAAGAATGTGTTGCAAAAAAAATCTCTCTCGTATAGGTAGATACAAAATCTAATCAAAGAAACTCTTGTCATATGTGAATAAGAGTGAATAATTTAAAAGAAAATCATTAAATCCCCATTTACATTACTTGTGTTAGGATTATCAAAATTAAAGACTTCGTTATCGTAACACAAATAAAAATGTGGGTACATCACGTACCTATTTCCAAAGATTTCACCACCTCGTTTATAAATGTGAGTTCGTACGTGTGTTTTATGACGTTGACATGTTTGGGTGACGTATTGAGATATTAATTAAGCAACCATTAACACTAATTGCTGGGAAATGCAGCTGATATTTATAGGGTCTAGTAGGTTGACGAGTTGATTGTTTTTGCTTATTGCACTTACGTTAATCGTAACAAATAACCATTATTTGCTAAGAATCAATAAACAAGTGTTTGAAGGTTCACGAAGCACATAATCGTTTGCTGCTGTTTGTCTCGATAGAGCAATACATTGTTTTGTTTTTAAGTAACTTGAAAAGATAGAAAAAGATGTTCCCTTTCGATTTCCATTCCATTTTTTTTTCTCGAGACCTTCAATGGATGCATGACTGAGCATCATCAACCGAGATAACAATTTAGTGACAGAAAAAGGTAGGTAAGCTATAATGCATTTACGTAACGTCATATAGGTCATAGGCATCTACTTAGTATAGTTTTGAATAATTTGGAGTGAAATTCCACATTGGTTCGGAAACGTCTCGAACGTTTCGATATACAAGCAACTGTTTAGTCTTGTTTACCTACTTAAAATCCTGTTTGTTTTTCTCGCTTGACTGTTTAACAAGTTGTAGTTTTTTCGAGTCTTGGCTACGTGTAATAGTTACTTAAAGTGCTGTTAAAATAAATAAAATAAGTACCTATTACATTTTGATATTTGAAGTATGTAGGGGGAGTCCGGGAGAGTTGAACCGCTTTTTTTTAAAGTATCATATTTTCTAAATTAGGAGGCTTAGTGATTCAATTATAATAATAAACGATAGCTTATTTATTTAGGTTTACTTATGCGTATTTAGATTTTCCATATTATATTACTGAAATATGTTATACACATTTTAATAAAAAATGGGATATGATTCAACTCTCCCCACCCTATGGGACACTTGAACCGGGGTCTGGGGAGAGTTGAACACTGCTTTTTAAAGGCAGAAAATAAAAACATTTTACAGCTTAAATCACAAGTTTATTAACCAAAAGATTACAAAATGAAATGAAATTCTAACGAAACACAGTCACACACTCTTCTCATAAGGATAAATAAACAATACTTCGACATACTCTTATGCATTCCATAGGCATCATAATTATTAAACATTTTATTAATAAAATTAAATATTTAACGTTTCTCTAATCAAACTTCTTACTCTTTCTTGATATTCCTTACCATTTTGTTTCAATTATATACTTATTCTTATCATTTAGTATCATTAATTAGCCTTAATTAGGACTACTTTCAGTCAGCTGGTAACCAAAAATTTGATCAATGTTATTCTTTAAGATGCACCGTCCTTTACCTCACGTATAGCATTTTCTAATTCTGTAATGATATAAGTATATTTTTCTTTTCGGTATTTTTTCGGATGGTTTGTATTGAAATTATATATTTCATTCAATTAGTCTGCAATAAAATATAAAATTACACATAAAAACAAACAAAATACAAATAAGACTTGTTGTATTAAGGTTCCCGAATTGTTTTTAAATTTCGTCAAAATGTTTAAAATTTATATAATTCTGTAAAGTAAAACTCCAAATATCTTCATACAAATACTATATATGGGAGACATGAACCACTGAGCATATCTCCCGCACCCGTCATGGTGCAACTCTCCCGCATATACTACTTTGACATTAAATTCTACCCACAGAAAAAACAATCAACGTAATCGAAACAACACTTAGCACACGTTAAACTATAATAATCAGGCAATAAAATAGTAATATCACACAATACTTACCTCTATAAACAAGGCCGCAATATCAAAACTACAAAAAAATTTAAAATTCACTCCGCCATAACAAAAACACCTTTTCGAATCTGACAGCCAAACAAACCGGCCATTGTTAAAAATGGCGCCGTGCTTGTCATTGGCCTCCCGCGCCCTATCAATGACCGTCTTGACGTTTCGTTAGCGCAAAATTTAAGTCGAGTTTTAAAAGGTGGTTCAACTCTCCCATCTGGGCAAGTCTCCCGGATTCCCCCTATACATTCCCTTATAACTAAGCCCTACCGCGCACTGCGAATTTAAATCGTACCTAACCTTTGCGGATCCTGTTTATTTTTGCAAATGTGTAGAGATTCATACAATTTAGGTAACTTTACATAGCATTACTTAATTAAAAATGATTTTTAATCACTTTTTTGTGTAAGTCAATATAGGTAGGTATATAAGAAATATTTGTAACTAACGAATTGGGTGCCTAACTACCTAAGTCTGTGATGTTAGGCTTAGTTTTTTGAATAAATAAATTTTCATTATTCGCCGACTTAGTTAGAAATACATAGGTGCGCTAATAAAACTTGCAGAGTAGACGCCTAAGAATATGCCAAAAGTGTGTTAGTGTTAAACTTTACCCTCTCACCTGAGAGCAGAGGTCAGTAACAGAACAGTGGTGACAAAAAATTATGAACTACAGTGTAAACACTTGATACCTAAAGATAAAATATTTATTATGTAACTCTTCGTAACAACATATTTTGGTTCGTGACCACAGATAGTAGTTCTTTCGGGAGTAACGTTCCTATATACCTAAACTTTATAAAATAAGTGACTATAACCATGGACTAAGATCCGAAGATAACCGTGACTATTCAAAACATATTCAAAAAATGAAAAAAATACCGATTCTTTTTTGTTCGAAAATGCATCTTGACTTCTTGACCTATTAGGTACCTATATGCCCTAGCTTTATATTAACATAATAAGATTATTATTGTTAAATCAGAACATAACAAATTTCATTTCCTTATGATTAGCCCTGAACCGCGGCAGCTTACGTCGATCCTAAAATTCCAAAATGTCCGGTGGGCACGATGAAGTCCGTTAATGGCAATAATTTTTTAACGTTTCCGTACTTCACAGAATACGTAAAATGTTCGGTTGTCAACTGTTGTTAAGTCCTGTTGGCGCCATCTGGCGACAACAAAATACAATCTTCCATGATTCGGTTGACCCCAAACCATTCTAGCAAATCGCACTGGTGCAGCGTCGTGGAGTATAATCTAGGTCTCTTAAATGATCTAAAAACCCGATCTGTAGTGGGCCATTAATGGGTTAATGCTTATTAAATTTAGGTATATAATGTACAATATCGAATTATACTTACTTACATATAAGCAGACAAGGCAATAATAGGCTCACGTTGCTAAGTCAAAAGGTGAAATACGGCCATGCCCAAAGAACATGCAACTGCATTGAACCGCTTCGCTTATTTGAAGATCATAGTAGTATTTTAGCTGTTACCGTTAATTTGCGTAAATTAGATAGAGTGCAGATTAACGAGGTATTCTGCAGATTATCTGGCTGGAAAAAAATAATTGAGTTCCTACATTAACTAGTTAAACTGCAGACTTCCTAGTTAATCTGCAGACTAACGACCATGCATACGGTAAAGTCTATAAAATCGGTTCTTGTTAGAATAAAAAAAATTAATAACAGGTGTAGGTAGGTCGAATTAGTTACATAACCCAATTAGCCTACCCCTACTCCACGTAGTCTTATATGCCTTACCCCTAGAGTGTTTTTTAGAACCCGGAGGCGCGGAGGGAGGGCAGTCCCCGCCCGCTGTAACAAAACGCGATGAAATGCGACCATTTCATGATATGGTCGATCATTTCATGATGTGAGCAAATCTGCGATGTGGCCACGACATCAACACAAATTGGTACTTTGGTAGCCAGTCTTCCGCAATTTAACAATGTACTATCTGTTACTGTGCAGACTAACTGGGTAAAGTGTAAATTTTACACTTTATGATTACGAATGGTATCAGTGAATCTGCAGATTATCTAGTTAATGTGCACATTAACTTATTATGCATTTTAACGGTAATCTTTCTTGACCTTTCACACACTATAAAGCTGTAACATGGGTTTATGTCTGTTAATTTATAAATGCTCTAATTGCGTATCAAGTTGAGTACCAAATAGGTCAAACTATGATGAAATATCTCAAACATGCGGTAGCGTATGTGACAACTTCGGAGAGACCTAACATCGATGGTATGTTATTTATACATGAAGAATTTCGCGCTCACCATAACTCGAATGTATTTGACCCACACCTGGAATAAGTACTTAGTTGGTGGAATTATACAGCTTCCTCTCCCCAGTAATTTATAACGTTTGAGAATGAAAAGCTACACAAATGCAAGTAGATTTCTTTTTAGCGGGAAGTGGCAATTCAATACCTATTCTAGGCGACTCGAGTAATTGTCGAGTCGAAGCAAACTGAGTATAATCTATTAGTTAGTGCTAAACATATTTGATATGGACATACGTACAGACACGAGCATTGTAATAGTATTGTCAACATCGGAAAACTACTGTGTTAATATTATAAAGTGCATTCCTTTCTTTTGCTGATCCGCTTTTGTTGTAAACGTGATGGTTTAACCAGAGCATGCCTAATTATTTCTACGCTTCACGAAGTGAGGTCACCATTCATGATTAAGAAATATTCAGCATTAGCTACATCTTTCAATTCTATTATCAGGAAAATTTGAGCAATTAGCTTTACTTACACCCTACTTTTCCTCTGACAAAATGCAGCGAAGACGGTAGCAAGCCAAAGACATCTGTTCTCGAATGGCTATAACACAAACCTTATATTGCGCGAGAACTTCTAAGCCAAATCTTGGTATTTGCAGAGTAAACATAGTTTTTACCATGCCTAAAGAAGCAACTTAAAGTTACTTTTTGAAGATCTGGTGACTCTCATTTAGTAGTTGGGTGATATTAAGTTATTATGAAACTTTTTTGGAACAAGTTAGAAATAAAGAAATACATACCTGTTTCAATATTTCATGGAAGTCAACCACTAAAAATGTAAAGCAAAAAAATAAAAGTTTGTTGAAAAATGTTTAAAATTACGTAAATCCACGCGCCACACTATAGGTAGCAGCCAGGTAGCAGCGTAGTATATTGTATTTTTATTGTCATTCATAACCGTCTAAATTCATTACCATAACCATCACAAATGAAGTCCTGGTTTACCTGCACGTCTATTAAATCTAATGTATGGCATAAAGAGGTCAATGCTTCCCTGCATGGCCGGGACTTTTTTTGATAGAGGTGACCTTTGAATGGACATTTTATGGTAATAAATTGCTTGCATTTATGTTTATTAAAATGAAGTAGGTAAGTAGGACCTATCTAGGTACAGGGGTGCAAACATCTGAGAGATTCGGATAGGTCCTATCCTTAATAATATTGTGTCCCTATTCAAATGGAAGGGATTTTGATGTGACGATAAATCATCGGGAGTTATAAGTTACCTACTTACTCGTTTTATTGAAGTTAAACAAATACTTATAAGATTAATGTAACTTGATAACGACTACTTTTGTGTTCATATTTTTATATATTTGTAATTTACGTAATAATTAATTCATTTTATTTGACATTTAGCATAGCTTGAAACAAAGATTTTTTTTTAATTTTATTTAATTACATCATGTCCACTACAGGGAGACACATGGAATTCAGTGTGACATCACATAATATATAACCAAACGTCGATAAATTACTAACGATAATGAATAATGATACCACATTTGTTGAATTACTTTAGTTAGTTAATTTAGAACTTCTTTGGGAACCGATAAACTTATATTATGCTCTTAGCCCTTATTTGGCTTCGTTAGCCGAGTTATTATCATTATCAGGTTTAGTTAGAGCACAGCTAAACTATAATACTTTAATACTTTGTTAATAACCAGTACTTAGAACAAAGTATTATATAATACTATAATACTTTGTTCTAAGTACAAAGTATTATATAATAGGGTAAACTGGGTACGGTTAAAACACAGGACGGTTGAAACAAGTCGAATATCTCGCGAATGGTTGAGCCGACAGGTAAGGGTTCAAGGGGAAAAAGAAGCAGGTGACAAGTCCAAACCTAAATCAAAGTGTTACATTGGTCACCGGGTGCTGTATATTTTTATAAATAGGCCTATTGTATTTTAGCACCCAAAAGTAAGTATTTTTCTTTTGAGTTTCAAGCTATTATTATGTTAATCTATTCAAGTATAAATATTGAGTGTTCATTTATGATTTAGGTGAAGTTTTTAGAATACGGAATGATGACTAGTTTTAATAAGTTATTATTACTACCATTACTATAAACTTTCTTTTACCAAAATTCGAGTTGGGGACGGTTGAAACAATATATGTGGGTACAGGTAAAAAAAACCATATACTTAATTTTGTTTTGTTTTCTCGATGCCGAATTCGCATAGTAAAGACTTTCATAGGGCAGATTGAGTTTATTGAGACAAATATACATATACGGAGGTAAAAGTTGGAGATAAAACTATGCACTATCAACAAATTATTCGTTAAAGCCTGGTCACGTACACTGTAGGACTATTAAAACATTGAAGACCGGTTAATATTGTCATATGATGCCATGATTATTATAATACAATTATAACTAATGCAAAGCATGTTGCTATATATTTTTTGTATATTTCGCATGCGTTTCAACTGACCCTAGTCACTGTTTCAACCGCACCTGGCATGAGGACGGTAGAAACACATCGGAATTTATTTTCAAATCTAAATATCTCTAAAAATAGCACCCACCAGAACTAAATAGTATAGCCCTATTGTAGGTAAAGATCCACTCTTCAATTTAATATGTCATCATCATCGTTCTTTTTATAAACAACAAAATTACGAACAATTAAAGCCAAATCGTTTCAACCGTACCCAGTCTACCCTACTATAATACTTTGTTCTAAGTACTGGTTAATTAAAAAAAATATTTTGTTTATTGCTACTTCGTATATTAGAAGAAATATAAATAAATATAACTCGCAAGGAAAAACTATATGCAATTTGGCCTCCAGACATGCATTAAAGCAACGAGTTGTTTGTTCACAATGCACCCACATGATCAAGGCGCATTGCGCTGCATCTATTGCGAATACTTCGAACCCTCCTAGATTTGCCTTGACCCAACTTTGCTGCCGTCGAAAATACGAATAAATAACACTTATCAACATCGCAGATACACGTACTAACCTTTGCTTGAAAAGCAATAATTTTGTAATGTGGACTGTTTTGAAATGCATTTACGTCAGAGATAGGTACTGCAGTTGAATCGTGGGTTGAAATTACCTACATTAAAGAGGTTGATAACTAAGCAACTGGGAACACGAAACCGCGTATTACGTCAATGGCTTAGAAACTTGGTGTGATGATGTTAGCCAAATTTGTACACGTTAATAAAATATTAGGTATATTCGAAATGTTAGGTAGTGGGGTCATATTTGGCATGCAGCTTTAAGATTTGTATTGCGCAAACCAGACGACACATAATTATTTGTGTTAGGTTTAGGTAAGTCATAGGTTTTTAGGAATTTTAGGTAGGTACTTTACTTTAAAAGTATGACTTTGATATTTTAGTTGCAGAAAAGATGAAAGTATAGTGATGCTCTGCGCTTTAGGAAAGTAATATGGCTTAACTTCAGCGGCGCCAGTTAAACAGATTAACAGATCCACAGATGTAATACCTACTTATAATTATTTGCTTATGTTCAACAAAATATTGTTGCCTTCATTGGAAGGATTGGAGGATATGACGCGCTTCAAATTATATTCAACTAGCTGTGCCCGCGGCTCCGCTCGCGTGGATCTCAGTGTGTCACAAAGTTTTTCCTGCGTGAATTCCGATCCCGCAGGATGTCCGGGACAAAAAGTAGCCTATATGACGCTCCCCAACATCCTCTACCTCCCAGTGAAAATCCCACGCGGGTGAATTTTATATCGGTGTTATTTTAAAATTGTAATATCTTCTAAGATGTTCATTGAAATTAAGTGATGTCAAAGACAATTTTGTTCACAGTTAAATAATCTTAATCAAAAACACATTTATTTGGATAAAGATTTAATAATATTACGTTGATACAATAATAATGCATTAATTTCGACCAAATTTGATTACCATAAAAACGGTTCTAGGGTGTTAATCTTAAAAGATAGACATTTATACTGTTGTGGACATTTTTTTAGATAATTTCAAGAGGAATAATTCTTTCATACATATATTTTTGGTATTTTGAATCGTTTTCACAACACATGCAACTAAAGCCCTCGAGAATGAATAATTTTCCCCGTTTTTTCCACATTTTCCATTATTTCTTCGCTCCTAATAGTTGCAGCGTGATGTTATATAGCCTAAAGCCTTCCTCGATAAATGGTCTATTCAACACAAAAAAAATTCAATTCGAACCAGTAGTTCCTGAGATTAGCGCGTTCAAACAAACAAACTCTTCAGCTTTATAATATATAATATAATAATATAATATATAATATAATAATATAATAATATAATAATATAATAATATAATAATATAATAATATAATAATATAATAATATAATAATATTAGTATAGATATAATATTAGTATAGATTTCAGACTCAGTCGGACTCGGAATCAAATACCTACAACAAGTGGATATTTAAGATTTTCGAAAATGTTTACTCAAACTACGAGTACTTTTACCTATAGTTATTTTGTAATCTGAACTTTTATAATCATGTTAGATATTTAAATGAGAGTTTTATTTCGGTTTGTGGTGTATGAAATTACTTAGTTGCGGCTCAATAACTAGTATAGGTACCTAGGTACTCTTATCTACCTGTAAGACGACGACTCTTAAGTACCTAATTTATTTACCTGACTAAAAGCTATGTGATGCAGCCAGTAAATAAAAATGTAAAACTTTATTTTCTGAAAAAAAAAGGAAACCAAACGACGTAACAAAGGTTTAATCCGTTATTAATCAAATTGATTAATTAATTACTTAACCAATTATAATAGTAGCTGTTGATTTTAGACTAATTAGGTACACAATTAGACACGTATAATTGGAAGGACCTACAACATTATTGTGTTTATGAGTCGATTCAAAATAAGTAAAAAAAAAGGAAAATCAGATAGAATGCAATTTATGTGAATTACCTAATTAGACGGCAATTTTCTGTCAGTACATTTCCTTTACGCTATATTTAAAACTTTATTTGCTGAAAACAGAATGTGCTAATTCATCGGCTTAGTAATGTTTACTCTTATCGTTTTAGGTAAATTGGCGTCGGTAAATATTAAATATGGCTGTGTTTACATGTTGTTTTTATTTGTGTTCAGGAAATAAGTCATAACTTCCTTGCAGTACTATAAAGTTTTGTCATTAATCATACGTTTAAACAAAATACGTAGATACCTATGTAAAGTTTGGGTCTTTTGGGTGTAAAAAATTGTTATGGAATAATAATGTTGTTGGCGTGTATAAAATTTCTTGTGCGCTTTCGTGCTTTGGAAGGTACTTACGTAGTTCGGGTTATTATTTAGATACTTAAGGCTGCTTTTCCACCAGAGATATGCTATGCAGCTATGCTGCGAGGATGTAATGGCTAAGCTGTGAAACATTGTGACCGTTTCCACCGATACTAAGCTATGTAGCGGTGCGAGTAACATGTGCTATGAAGATGCGGCAGCGCCGCCGCAAAGTAACTGCGGGAGGAAGATGCGCAGCTCGAGCTATGCGATGTATCGATAGTAGAGAAGCGGCGCAGCGCGGGGAGGGAAGAGTCGCACACGCGTACCACCACTCGCGACCATCCATAGCACGCATCTATACTATAGCACTCATCCATAGCACACATCCATTGCACGCATCCTTCCATATAAAAAACATTATTATCTTAGTTGAATCCGTTTCCACCAGTGCTAAGCTATGTATGTGCATCAATGAATATGATTGGTGGATATCAAACGCATCCACAGAAACGTAGCATAGCACATCTCTGGTGGAAAAGCACCCTAACTGACGTTAAGCTATGACGGAGGGACATTGAGGGAGGAGGTAGCTTGAAACTTTTGACATATGCTTGGACCATTAATGGCCGATAATACATATTGATCCAGCGTGATAGATATCCGTGGTCTGAAGTAAATCATTAATGGGTTGAAGCCAATTTTTGTATCAATTCCTTTTGTGAGTGCACACCTCATTAATATGCATGGAATTCTAACATGCAACTGCGCACATTAATAGACGCAAAAGGTAATTTTTCATGATTTTTAATTTAGTTATGCAAAATAGAATGCAAGAATTTCGTGGGGATGTTAGAATTGAAACAAAAACACATTTTTGTTTGATAAAAATTTCCGTATCACGACAAGATTCAGAGCTTAAAATGTTTCTTTAACTACAGATTAGATAGGCAATATTATCTGTGTATATTGTGTCTGTGTGTTGATATACGGTTATATTTGAGCACAGCACAGTTTAGCAAATAGTAAGACCCTTTCGAGCCCCACCTGCCCCACCAACGTTTAGTAGGTATGACATATTAAACTTTCAAATGTGTGTAACATTATCTCTGCATTCCTAATTTTACTGCTAAGGGACAAGGAAGTTATGGCTATTTTTTGTTATCTAATACTCCTTTTTTACTGTTACCGTCCTGTGTTTATCTTGTTACGTTAAAACATCCACTATAAACAGGAACAGATAAGTGCTTAAGGATCGACGAGAAAGTATAAAATGACTTATAATTAAAGTTGGTACACTCTTAAATTATCTTTATATTTGTGCTTTACTTACTGGTAATGTTTTGGCCCTCAATGAAACCTTTATAATAAAGGCAAAGAACAGGTCAAACGTTCGGTTTAAGGCCGCTATCCTACTGAAGTTTTACGAGCGTTGGCGTTTTTTTGGTGGTTTTTTTGTGGCTATATTTCTTAGAGTATAATACCATTTTGTAATCTTGGTTAGATGCGTCAACTTTTAAAAAAACTGGCCGCAGTAGTGTTCATACTTTTTTTACACAATGATGAGTCAAAGTAGACTGATAGTAAAATTCTTGCAAAATTTTAAGGGTATTTTGGGGTTTGTTTGAGTTTTGTGGAAAAACTGCAGGCTTTCTGGGATTTTTCATATATTTTTATGAAAACAAAAAGGGCTGGATTTTTTCTTATTTTTCCTGAAGTACTTAGTCATGAGCAAGTGCACCCTCCAGTTCCCGCTTATCGTTGAATTTTGGGACACGTTGTATATTTTTGAAAAGGTCTTTTCACGATCTTTCATTTGATACCCATATTGCTAAGATAACAAAAAAAACTCAAGATTATCCCCTCTTTTTTTCCACTTTCGGGCGCCATTTTGAAAATTCATATAGCCTATGACACTAACACAGTTCTGACAAATTCAACGATACCTCATATGTCGAAATCCGTTCAACCGTTTGGACTGTGGGGCCCGACAAATAAATGGACATACAAACATACATACATACATACATACACTCGAAAAACATAACCCTCCTTCTGACGCAGTCGGGTAAAAATATATATTAAAACATAATTATTGCTATAATATAGTGTTAGCTAGTGTACCTATGTACAAGTAAGATTTATATAATGTATTGGTTTTGTTCATCGAAAGGAGACGCTGTGTAGGTACGAGGTAATAACCTTAGCTTGGATCGTCTAGGTCAGCGATACCGTCACGGCTGTTTGACGCTTCACACCTCATGGAGTTTGTGTACGGAAGACCAGCGTATCGACCCCTTGTTCTAGGTAGACCATGCCTGTTGGACAACGGGTTTTCGGTTCAATTCCCGACCACACCAGTATACCTACATTGGCTCGTTTGTGTAATATCCAATTTAATGTGCCCCTCTATACAATCAAGGGGAGAATAGGTAAGTTTATGCTTTTTGCAATTTAAAATTAATAAAGTAATAAATGATATATAAATATTAATTGTTTAACACTATCAAATTTTACCACCAATACCTATAGCTAAATAGATATTTTGATCGCTCGGCTGGAATAGATAGGAATAATAATATGTTAAAATAGGAAAATGATTACTACATTAAAATGAAATGATTACAAAGCATATTAAAGAGATTTTAAACTTTCAAAAAAGCATCTACCGATGTAATGAAATTTTTTAAATATACTTATATAGCGTTTTAAAGAAAATGGTAGACACTTTTATAGCATAATTTGCTATTAAATAAACAGATAGACAGACCTACTCTACATAATATTTTAATTTGAAAGTTGTTACAAGGATGAATTAATGATCGTGACTTAAATAATTCTCTTTCATATGATTTTAAATTAACGTTTCAATAATTTGATGAAAGTATTAATATGTAAGCGAACACATTGCCGCTCTAAATATTCCTTAATATTTTCCGATCTTATACTATGTCTGTAAAATAATAAACAATAGACTGTTTCTCTTTTGGGTTTAATTTTAATCACTCGAATTACAAATGGGTACATAATATAAATATTAAATATCCTTATCATTCAGAGTCATGGACGTATAATCAGAGTTAATTAATTCAATAATGATTATTGACACATTCTAATTAAATGTTGAAGGCTGCATATGTTGTCCATGTTGATAACGTGGATTTAGTGAACGACGGCGGGCGATAAATTATTATTATCTGTTATTTTGCCATCAGACATAATATTGTGACTCCCGAGTCAACGTTCCATTATAACAATTAATGTATTGCGGCCCCTTAATCATTATTAATTTTTATTATGTAATAATAAATAGGGTTATACAAATTGTTATAAATATTTACTTACTGTTATAAATATTTATTTTGTTTTACTTACACAATAAACTAAAACAATAATTTGTACCGTTATAAAAAGCTATAATAAATTACAAAATATTTTCTTTATTTACTATGTTTTGTGGGCACAACAATAGGAGTCCATAACAGACGGTCTTTCCTGATAACTGAGGATACCTAGATAATGTAGGTATTCCTTGCTGCTCCAGTATACAGTTATGAGTTGCAAATTCTTATGAGTTTAAAAAGTTTTGGTGGGATCATGGCATCACCGGTCGCACACGACGTGCAAGCAAGGGCTAGCCAAAGCATATTAGGTAATCGAAGTCTAATCTAAAAAAAGGTAATCTAGTTATTGTAGATTTTTAAAAAAAGGTTCTTGCCCGGGTCTCCCCTATCTGTGGCAATTTTACCAATGTCAAGAATATTTGCACCTATTGGTTACTGGTTACTCATCCAAATACTGGCTGCGAGCACTGCTAATCAGGGCCGATTTTATTGAGGATCTACTCTTGTCGAAAAAAATTATCGTATAGTTGCCTAATTACTTTGTTTTTATTTTAAATGATCGGTATAGGTTTAATACGATTGTTCTTGTTCTATCTTCGTTTGGTTTACGGTTGAGCAATTTGTTTTAGAACTTAACGACTGTAAATCTTCGACTTAATTGTTCACATCACGTAGTTAAACACCGCCAAGGTTTGACCACGGGCGTCACGTTAGTAGACCGTGTCTCCCGTTGCGTCATTCACGCCACAAAAGGACGTACATTACGTCACGCGATATCTGCTCAAGTTACTTCCAAATATTGTACTCGCATAAATTCACGAGAACATTCCGTTCGTGTTTATATTATTTCCAGCTGGTGCCCGTGAATTCCTTTTTGTGCTCTTACAAAAGTTGACGTTTTATTTTACGTGTTTAGGGGACGAGTTTTCAATAATAGAGTAGGTAGGTCCGTTTTTTTATATTCAGCACATACCTAAATAGGTTGATTCTCCTACACTGGGCATCCTAGTACTCGTATGGTAGTGACAGCGCCGACTCTATGGTAGAGCCTAGAGCTACAGATCGATCGCTGGCAACATTGGCATAGCAAATACTGCAAATAGCAAAAACAAAAGGATCAGTGAACATTTTCAATCAGGTATTATCCCTTTAACAATGCCTACTCGAAATATGAAAGAAGCAGGTTAAGAATGGGCTTTATAAGACGCGCTCTACCCTGGTCTGTGACGTCAGAGGCGGATTAATGGGCGGGTGCGCCGTAAGCAAAGACCATTGGCGATTTTTTTTTTGGCAAAATAAAAAGTAACTTGTTAATGTAACCTCATCGGCAGCTCTCTAGTCACGAAATATTACAAATTTTACCAATTAAATTTAAATTTTCAGCGCGCGCGCCCATTTATTTACCTTTAATCTTGCACTCACGCGCCTATTACTATAATGTTAAGCATAAGAAACAGGTTTTATTATAATAATTTATTTAACATAAATTTCTAATACCCACATGAAACAAAAGTTATCTTATAATCTTAATTCATATCTAAAGATTTTAATTCACCACATTATCGCGTTAATACAAATTCCGAACTTAACACAATTGAAGCAAAATAGAACTTCATTCAGTTATAATCGCCTAGTAGGTATCTCTGATAACCTTATATTGAAAAGCTTATTTTAAAATCATGAGAATATACATACAGACAGATCATACAGACAATATAATATATAGTTATATGACTTAATTCGCGAATGTTATACAAGTAGGTACCATATCGAATTGAAAACATATTTTTATTACCTAATTGTTAGTGCATCTGGTTAATGATTGTTTGATTTGGGACCGGCTTAACGGATTGACGTATCATTTACACAATAGGTATTTATTATTAAAATTATATTTTTTTGTTACGATGTTATTATAATATGTAATAGGTACCTACATCATACCTACATATATCATGGCACTGTTGCCAAGGTGTTTTTGCATATTGCAACTGGAAAAGATTTTTCATTTCATTCTTACCAAACGCATAATGTAACGTTATGTTATACTGATGTAATTAAATAACTAAGTACACATTATCCCAATAATTGTACTATAGGTACCTACAATGACTTTATAGTTTAATTTCTACGGAATCCCAATTTTATTTACGCTGTTATAGTGACCACAGCGTTTTAAGGGAATTTCTATGAATTTATGTACAGACCTAATAAATAATGCGGTAAAATCACAATTAATTTTTTAAATCAATTTCGTTTCGCACCTACCTAGCTTAGGTTCTTACTTATTTCAAAGCGATACGGAGAATCGGGAGGATATGCTACAAAACGTACCTAATTATTCTTCGGCGTATCTCTACTTATGCGAAAAGACATGAATGTTGGCAGGCAAAATGTTGAAATTATGGAACAAATAGATAGGTACATCTATAATCATAAGTTAGATCAATTAGTGGTTGAAACGCAAATTGTCCCCGCGGCGCGCGCGACGTGTACTTTCTTGGCGCCACGCACGTCGAGTTGTTAGCTCGCTACGGTCAATGCAGTTTAGTTTGGTGAAAAACATACGACGCTAGGAAAACTCGACGCGGGCGGCCGAATGGCGCGGCGCGGGCGCGGTGCCTACGTCACGCGAAATCCGAGGTCTCTATAAAAGCACCCGCGACCCTTCCGCCGACACCACTCGCAAGCTAGCCGTAGACCTGAGTAGCGTCTGTTCGCTCACTTCGATCGCTTCTCGCGTATAAGTTTATCGTTCATTCGTGTTCGCGTCTCCGCCGCACGCACTCGCCATGACCGTAACCAGCAAGATGAATAGTGTCTCCCGTCAATCGGTGCTGAGCCGCCTCGGCCCCGGTGGACTTCTCTATGCCGCAAACAGAATTATAGCGGTACGTCATCACAAAGTGATCAGTGTTTTAATCCTTTTAAGGAACTGTCTCAGTGTTGTTTCCCGATAACAATGAAGTTTTCAACGTGTGTTTTCCGTTGTCCTCAGGTTGCGTCTGGTAAAGATGAGGAGCGTTGGCGCGGCAAGGACGAGGGCGTTCTGTTCAAGCGCTGGCGCCGCACCACCTCGTCCGTAGAGCCCGCCCCCGCTGCCGTGCTCGCATCCACGGCACCCCCGTCGCAACCCTCCGATTTACTGAAATTCCTAGCTATTGTAAGTATTAACAGAAGTTAAAAATATTTCGCATAAAAATAAAATTTTACAATTTTATTACCTAAATGTTTTGAATACTTTATTATCCTCATATTTTTTCTCAAAATTGTAAAAGATATTTTTACATAAATATTAAACATATTAACACAAATTCCTCTCTAGTAAGATCTTCCTAGTAAAACTTGTTTTTAAAACCAGTTTGCAAAATAGAGCACAACTATAAAACGACTAACAAAAACATGACAATCCTTTGTGTGCAACCCTAACGTTATCTTTATTATTGTTACAGAATGCCTTAGAACTATCGGCACCAGCTTCGGACGCGTTATTGAAATCGCGATCGTCTGAATGGTTCCAGCTGTCTGGGCACCCTGGGTCCCTGGCTCCAGCCGGCCCTGGCACCGTTTGGAAACGCCGCTGCGCCGGTGACCATACCGCTCACAACCCTGAAAGGGACGCCTACGAAGCCCTATCCGCCTGTCCACACATGCGTAATGCGATCCCGCGATATTATCGTGAACTGGAATATGGTGGAGAACATTTCATTGAACTCCAAGACTTACTGCACGGATTCCGCGACCCACACGTCATGGACATCAAGATGGGCACTCGCACCTTTCTAGAAGATGAAGTCAGCAATGCTCGTGCGCGATCGGACCTTTATGAAAAAATGGTGCGGTTGGATCCTAACGCTCCCACCGAAGCGGAACACGCGGCCCGAGCGGTGACTAAGCTGCGCTACATGCAGTTCCGTGAGCGGCAATCCTCATCTGCAGAACAGGGTTTCCGTATCGAAGCAGTGAAGTTACCGGGCCAGCCGCCTCTTACCGACTTGCAGAAAGTACGGGAGCCTCGTCAACTAGCAGCTACCATGGCTAAATTTTTTGGTCACGATGAACGAGCTCGTCGCGCGATCTCCGCTCGCCTCCGGGAAATAAGAGGATTTTTCGAGAAGTCTGAATTTTTCCGGACCCACGAAATAGTCGGCAGTAGCATATTCATCATATACGACGACGAACGCGTTGGCGCATGGCTGATCGATTTCGCTAAAACGCGAAGTCTACCCGAAGGCATGCAGCTGACGCATCGTGCGCCTTGGGACCAAGGCAACCACGAGGAAGGATTTCTGTACGGATTAGACAGACTGATCGAGACTATAGAGTCTGCGAAGTTGTCTGATGCTGCAGAGCCGGACGTATCGCGTTGAACAGCCTGGGAATGAGCTCCTGGACCTGCTCCGCGGTCGTGGCACCGCTTGCTTGGCCTGCGCGCCCATGTGCTATCCTTGTGCGCCCGAGCGAGGGCAAGATGTACAGAAAAACGCTTGTTTGTGCATATGAAGAGAATGCGATGGTATATCGCCAAATTACTTGATCTAGTCCTTAATTATAATTAAATACAATTTTAAATACAATTTTTACATGCTGTTTTATTTGGCTTCATTTTAACATCAACATTGCAAGCAAGGGAATTCTCTAAGTAAACGTACTTACTTAAGAATTATGATTTGTAATTAAAACAATGAAGCATGAAGTAAAGACTACACTTACTTACACATGACATTACCTACTCTGAATTCTAAATGATTGTGTCCTTATGCTTATGCAACGCTCCGGGTTCGAGTCCCGGTCCAGTAAATGGTTTTCCACAAAATCATGAAACTGTACCCGTTATAATGTTATTGTTGTTTTTGTATTGTTCTGAACGGTATAGTCTAAGTGGAAATAATAAATAATTTATGCTTATCTACATAGTTTATCTACCTATGTTTAAATATGCAAATCACACAAAAATACATTTTTAAGTTAACAGCTGGCAAATAGATGAATATTACCACCTTGGTACACTTATATTACTGTTCATATGAGGTCCCACATCGTTAAAGAAAGATTATGATTTTGTATTTTAAGTACCTACTTACAAAGTAGAGAAAAAAGGGAATATGTACTTAATTTATCACGCATAATGGCACTGAACTGTTTTAAACATAATAAAGTATTATTAGATATTAATAATATATCATATTAATAATATGATAATAATATCATATTATTATTGATGAATAGAAGATAAATGAATAATCAATCAATCAAATTGACCTTATCAATTCTTAATTATTTATGAACGAATTTCGACCTCCGAGAAAACAACTCTTATTTATTGAATGTCTAAAATACTTATGTACATATATTATGTAAAAGCCTTATAGTTTCAGGTTCTTCTGGTACCTACCTGGTAGGTAGGTATTTGCTAAAGTCAGGGTACTATTTTCCCAAACTAATAAAATATTGTAATGTTAGGTATCTGCCTACCCAAACATGTAGTGGATTGGAATACCGAGGAATCTAATGCCCGGTTCACATTTATTCCAGTCCAGTAATCCAGCGGTAATCCAGTCCAGTGCTGGACTGGATCATATCGTTCACATTTATTCCAGTCGTTCAAAAGCTGTAGATCGGTAACACTACAGTGACAATGCTTTCAAGAAAGGAGTTTGAAAATTGTTTTAAAACTGTTCAATTATTACTGTTAGAAGAAGTAGCTGATTTCTGATATTTGAGAAGAACCTTCTATTTGCATACCCTCACAAATATTTTGCAGGGCGGATTGGCGCATGTCTTTGTGTCTATAAAATTCCGAAGTAATGTCCCACAAACATACATGTTCTCTGTACAAAGAAACAAACTGAAGAGTTTGGTTTTCAGTTAACTTCATTATTAGGAATTAGTCACCACCTATTACCTATCCCAAAAAAACAACAATTCGTATTCACTCTTCAACGTGTAATCCAGCACTGGATTGGCCGTTCACACTATTCCAGTGGCGCTGGAATGGGCGCGCTGGAATGAAAAATAGACCGCCATTCCAGTCGACTGGATTGGATTGATCACTGGAATGGTACATTCCAGTGCAGGTTCAGCCCGGTTCACATTATTCCAGTAGCATTCCAGCGCTGGACTGGAATGCTGTACTGGAATAATGTGAACCGGGCATAAGGGTGCGTGCGCGCAGCTCGCGAGCCGCCCACGAGATGCGCGCGTGCAGTCACGGCAATGGTTTGCTGCGCTGCGCCTCTTTAGCGCAACTCATGCAAGGCTCGTATAGGGCGCGCGCGCGGCGCGCGAACTGCTCGCGCTCAATTCTCGCGCTTACAGTTCCGTTGCATCATTAGCTATGTTTTATTAGCTAGCAGCGCTCGCGCGCTGATCGCGTACGGCTCGCGAACCACACATTCGCGGCGCATTCGCGAGATGTGGACGCACCCTAAGTCATGCCCCATCGCACAGCGTCGGATAGTTATTTTATCGTATAGCGACGTCATCTTTGAATATGATGAAATTAAAAGTTACACGAAACTTGTAGATAAAATGTGAGAGAAGTTATTTTTCTTTATTAAGTAGGTATCTAGGCTATCTACCTACTTTAGATACAGTAATAAACTCATGAGACTATCACGAGAGTCGAGCTCTACATTAATCCTTCATTACAATCCACATGAACCCCAATGCGGAACTCTGATCTCATAATGCCAGGGTTGACGAAGTTTGATCTAATTCTTAAAAGAGTTAAGAAACTGGGAGGGTCGGATAGCTAGGGGAAGAGAATTTTAAAGACGGACAGCTGTTATAAGTTATAAGTACCTATACCTACAGCCTTCAGTGAAGGATTTCATGTAGGAGGAGCGAAGGATAGGAGTGCTGAGCAGTAGATTGCGAGTGGAACGCAGGGTCCGGTCTTGGGTAAGGTAATAAGTAAGGTTGGTAAGGTAAAAAAGTAGGCTTGAATAGTATACTTACAGTACCTATAGGGGAATTGTGCTTAAGATGACATACTTTTTCTTTCAAGGGAAATATTTAAAATAATTTTAGTCATATGAGATCAGCATCTTGCGTATATTCTAAAAGGTATCATAATCAACAAAATTATTTAAAATTCAGAACAATCAACGTCATATTAACTTTGAAAACAAACATCAATGGCACTTAGGTTGACATGTGTAAAATGACATATGTATAGGATAAGATGACATGGTACATTGCCACCAACTTATCTCTGAAATTGCAAAAGTTGGAACTAATGCTGTCATGTTAAAAAGTCATTCATAAGTACAATGTGGTCATTCGTCTGTCAGTAACTACCTCTCGAATTGCGTCCGACAGCGCCTCTCTTCATTTCAGAGATAAGTTGGTTACTGTATGTCATCTTACACCTTAAGGGTATGTCGTCTTATCAATGCTAAAAGCCAGACCATTCGATTGTCCCTCACAGCTTCAATAGCCTTTTATTTCGCGTCGATGTTCATTAGTAAATGCCAGGCATTCTGTATAAAAATAGAAAACAGGTAAGTTTTCCTATCCTATTTTACACGGATAAGATGACATAGTATGCCATCTTACACCCACGCCCTGTATGTCATTTTACCCAACGGTCACAAAATTATGGTTTAAATTGTCACGACCATACCTTTTACGTTAGGATGCGTTTTAGCTATATTTGTGTAGTTTAATAACCCATTTTTACAATTCAAATTAGTTTAAAGTAAATACCCTTACCTTACATGTATTTTCACCATCAAACAAAACCGAAAGCAAACTTTTGAGCATGTCAAAATCACAAAAACGTGCACTGCTTGCCAGGTTGCCAGTCCGCGTTCTTATTCCGCCATACTGAATTTGAGTACTAGCGACATCTATGTAGACTCCCGTTAACGTCACAGTTGCACTCTTAGCGCGAATATTTAAAGCAATATAGTAGGTGTGTCATCTTACCTGAGTATGCCGTCTTGAGCACATCTCCCCTAGAGCAGAGAGTACAGTATGTGAGAATTCCGGCGAAGAAGACGAGCCACTTGAGTTTAGATCGAAATTCCATTTCCATAAATGAACCTTATACAAAAAATTTGGAGGCAGACACGTACCAGGTAATTATAACTAAGTACGTCATTAATTTACAAATGAGTAGGGGATCATGTGTGTTCACCGCTGCGCGTCACAAAGATAGGTATAAAGTTCTATAGAAATAAAGGAAAGTCCGACGCGTTGCGAACCAAAAACAGGAATGGATATTGAATTATAATCGTAACACGTTAGAAATGTTTCAGACACCCATATCTAGAGGGCAGTATCTATATATCTGGTTTAAGATATTTGCATCTCATCATAAAAAATAGGATTCTCTGTTTCATGGGCGTCTTGGACAACACAAGGAAAAGGATAGGTACACAACCAGACCGTTAACAGAAAATATTGTATATTTTATTATGACTATTTAGCTTATTTAGCGCCGTTAATCATCAATAGCAAAAAGCCTTTGACATGGTTGTAAGTTGTAAGCGTAGAACGTCGTATTGCTAAATTAAATTTATTGAAGAAATAAATAAATATTATGTACATTTAAATATCAAGAAACAAGAGTGAATTCAAATTACTTATATACCTACTTATACTTACATATCTAAAATTAATTATACCGTAAATAATCAGGGGCGCCGTAAGCGGGCATGCACCGCACGCGGGCGGCATGCATGGGGGAGGGGCGGCAAACGATAGGGTGGTGTAAAAACAAACCTATGTGAGATTGGTATTGAACGATTGGTTGACTTCTAGTGCTTAATAAAAATATATTTCTTAAGTAAGTAATATCAAACAATGTAATTAAGTAGGTACTCGTCATGGCAATACATTAGCAATGAGCTGAGCCCGCGACTTAGTTCACGCATAGTAGCACTTCCGGGATATACTTCCTATTGTAGGTACCTAACGGACCTGACGTAAGCTGATGCACCGCCAGCTAAATTGTACCTAAAGGAGCTGCCTCCCAACGCGTCACCGACCGCCTTTTTAAGTTGTAGAACCTGGCCTTAGTCAAAGCCAACGCCAAAGCCATCGCTCACCATATTGATGATTCCCTCCAGCCACAGCCAGGCAGCCGTCGCAGCCAGACGGTGGAGCGGAAGGTGTCAATATAAGCCAAAGCCATAACCTTAGCCTTATCTGTAGCCATTGACTATATTTTTTGCATGAACTGATGTTATTTTTAAAAGAAAGATGTGACGTTGACGGAATTTGATTTGGTATTCTATTAGTGTTGCCGAACTATCATCTAAAAACAACCGTAATATCGATTGTGCTATCGATAGTATCGATACTATCAATAGATCAAAATAAGGCAATGAGAGCGATACTATCGAAAGTATTGTTGCTCAAGAAGATTAGACTATCGATTGAATCGATAGTATTGTGGTCATAACTTACAAGACTATCGATAGAATCGATATTATCGATAGTATCTATAATTTGGGACCATCGATAGTTTTGCAATTTGCAATAGTATTGGGTATGTTTTAAAAGTAATGTAATTAAACGAGGACCAATAAAGGCCTCCATATATACGTAAATAAACCAACGTGTGCCAGTTTTAACTATTGTTTTAAAGACAAACTAACAATAAAAACTTTCCTTGTTTTTTTAACGGCAACACGTATAATAAGTTGCCAGTTTTAAAGACACTAATTGCGGCGGAGATAGAGATGTAGTACGTAATATGTTGACAATTTATAATATTAATAAATTATTCCATTTGTTTTTCCGACTACTATACCTTAATATTGTTAACAATACTATTGTAAATTAGTAAATAATCGATAGTCGAAAATAATCGATAATATCGATAGTTTTTGATATACTAGCAACGATACTATCGATAGTATCGATAATCTAGGGCTCGTGAACAACAATATTATCGATAGTATCGATTTTATTGCACTCAAGCGATCGTATTGCTTCGATCCGAGCTATCGATAGTATCGATAACATCGATAGGCCAGTCGATAGTCTTGCGATTGTCTGGCTATCGATGGACTATCGATTAATCATCGATAGTCGACTATCGATCGGCAACACTATATTCTATTCCATGTGACAATTCATTGAGCAGAAAATTATAAAATCCTCAAGTAAAAATAGTCGTATTACACACATCAAAAGTGTCTAGGGATCAACATATATTTTTGCAATAACTTTTCTCCTGATTGATATTAATTAAAATTTTCTTTAAGGATTCATCAAATAAAGTGTTTTCGTTTGTCACAGTAACGATAAACCAAGTCACCTTTGCATTAATAAAGAAATTTGCCATTTTCCTAATAAAGGGATTTTTGACATTTGAACCACTAACATTAAAGTTCGAAAAAAAGACTGAAATAACAGTTTTCTTTAAAATTTTATTCGGTAACTTAAACAATTAATAATCCGTGTTTCTACCGCGAACACTAACAACACAAGAACATCGGTTTGGCATACTCAAAATGAGTTCATCCAAATCACGCTGTGGAATGGCCGCCCATGTTCGTTGCAACAACAAAAAAAGGTCTTCTTGCCACTGGATACCCTCCATATTCGGCAGAGCTCTTCTCTGTAGCATATCCCATGCATGCTCAATCGGGTTCAAGTCTGGCGACTGAGCAGGCCAGGGCAGGACATTGATGTTAGCTGCGGCGAGAGTCTGTCTTACAACTCTTGCGGTGTGCGGTCGTGCATTATCATGCATTAACTGAAATAAGGGACCGATTTGCACTTGTAGAGGAACGATGACGTCTGATACAATCGTCTCAGCATAAATTTGAGCGTTGAGGTTGCCTCTGATCCAAATCAACTCAGTTCTTCCGCCGATCCAAATACCCGCCCATACCATGATGGTTCCACCACTATAAGGATGGACTTCCTGGCAGGATTTTAATCGCTGTTGGCGTCCAGGGGTTCTCCAGTGTCGTATACGTCTTGTATCCGGTCTCATACCAAAACGAGACTCATCAGAAAAGCACACAAAGCCACATCTCAATCTCAAGAAATCCGCATAAAAATGCTTGATCCCTAGACACTTTTGATGTGTGTATTTCCCTTCTTTTACACTATAAATATAAACATGATGCTCCACAACCCCCTTTATCTTCCAGTGAAAGTCCGTTCAGCCGTTCCGGAGACTAGCCCGGACAAACAACAATTTTAAAATCGTGTTTTTATTTATGTATACCTATATGATGAATAGAATAGATGTATAAATAAAATAGTGGTGTTAGTTTGATATATGTTTATTTACTAACTTTATTTCTAAACCTAATATTTATCATAACAAAAAGGGGCTATTCATACATTACACTACGTGTTATGGCGGACAGGAGGTCAGCATAAAGTCAGCCTGAGACAAGGGCGAAAGTAGTCGGGATGTTACGAGTATCTACTCAAATACTAAAA
The DNA here is from genome assembly GCA_905404135.1 of Hesperia comma. Classification (NCBI taxonomy): domain Eukaryota; kingdom Metazoa; phylum Arthropoda; class Insecta; order Lepidoptera; family Hesperiidae; genus Hesperia; species Hesperia comma. The sequence continues at coordinate 8,376,565 of FR990018.1, forward strand.
TCTAAATTTACACTTCAACACACGGTTAAAGAAAAATAACAATTGTTAAAATCATTTTTGAAAACAATTATTTGTATCATTAATTTAACCATTAACAATTTGTGGATGTTAATAAAAATTTTGGTTGTTAAAAAGAAAAAAAAGTATATTGTATTACCTAATAATATTATATTGCAAATTATATTATATTAAAAAGTTAGGTCACACCATAACAGGGGGTTTGTGGCACAAAAATGGGGATGGTGTCCCCCACCATCTATGTAAAAATCATAACATTATTGTAATGTAATTTATGGATAGCCTCAAATGTACAGATCTTTCCACAATAATTATTCCGTTAAAAACGATTAATAAAACGCTAGAAAATACAAAATATGAATATTTTTTTGTAAAAGCAAAGGCTAATGGCATAAACTACAATAGGGTAAATGCACAATTTGATTTTTTCACGCTTTTATTTAATTTGCAATTATACTGTATGTCCTACTTCCTCTTATTGTATGGTCATGAATTTTATTACAAACATGACAGGATACTTAGCTCAAGATTAGCCTAAAACAAGGGAAATCCTTAACAATTAACAGCACGAGGACTTATTTTATTGCTTTGCATCTAAAATTTACTTGGCAGTTGATGTAGTTAATAATTTTGTAATCAGTGTTGAAAGTTTTACTAAACAAAAACCAATACGACTATGTGTATGTCTTTTATATGCAGCCATAATGTGTGCATTGTAGTCACCCATTATAATTGTAAAAATAATCCCTATGCCTTAGAAGACAAGGTAAAATTGATTTTGTATTATGCATTCCCTCCCTATTGCAGTACATTCTTTACCAGTGAGCACAAAATACTTAATTAAATTATGTATTTACAAATTCTCCATAATTCAGTTTCTTATTATCTCCATAAATATCTTCTCAACTTTATGTGTCAAGCAGGAAAATAATATGAGACATCCCCTTTCATATAGGATAAAACAGATTTTTGTAAAAAAAGCATTGTTGGCTTGTATATTGTACATAAGTATGTGCAACATAGTGTTCACCATGTTCACAATGTAAATTATTCTCCAAAATTAAATGACCCATAATAAACTATAATGTCATGTAAGAAACAATTACTTCATGTTAAAAATTACGTTCATTATTACTTGGTCAGAGCACTAAAAAAATGAATATTACACATGTCTGTATGAAAACTAAATGCAACTTGTTAGAACAAAGATGCACATGTCTATCCCAACGTAAATATGTCACATTATCCTAAACTTAATTAATATACCCTTGAAGGTAAACTATAGAAATGCTAATCAATTTCATGTCTATCAAGCAACAATTTTATTTATATTAAAATTCAAAGGTATGAAATTCTTATTACAATAAGAAATACTACAGTAAACAATAGTCATTTAGTTAAGTTTCATAATTGGTGGTTTAAGTTGTAATATTGAGACTAATCGAAACTGTGTCTCAATATTGGTATGCTATATCTAAATACAGTTCAATATAAACTTCCAGAGTTATAGGTCAACCATAGTAATGTTTTTCTTAGCCTTATTTGTTTTGCAATTGTTTACCTTTGTTGCAAACCTTAGAGAGTTAAGAGTCTCATTGAAACATTCATCAAATTGGTTGATATTGACCAACATAAGGGTTTTTGAGTTGCCACCAAGACTTGGCATCAAGAGATGAGTTAGCTTAGAGTTCCTGTATGGGATATGTGATTGATTTGTCTGAAGAGACAAAATAACCTTGGAAAGTTCAGATAGAGATCTATTGATGTGTTTGGTCTCATCCATTCTTTGAGTTGTTTTCCCACTCTCCGATCCAGCTAAATCAACTAAGTTCAAATTACTAGTAAACTTTTCCTTGCGTTTCTCATTGATAGCAGATATCTTTATTTGGGCAACGGAATGGGATCTAGAGCTACGCTCGTTATTCAATGTAGCTGCTGTTTGTCTGTTACGTTGAGCAAATAACAAGAACCTGATGAATTCATGAGTATTCTTAACTTCCTCTTCTTTTAAGTTGGTCACATACAAGTCAGTACCTTTGGAGTTCATCATTTTAATATCATGGCTTTCCTGATCTTTGCTTGAGTCCAATAAGTCATATATAATTTCATTGTATATTTCTAAAAATGATGCTTTGACAATCAACTCCCAGCCCATTCTCTTTAAATCGTTCATACAAGTGAATATCATATCTATGGAACGGGGTATTATGCCATATTTTTCTACTCCACAACCCCCCTCCATAGTGTATGTTTTGCCAGACCCAGTCTGTCCATAAGCAAAAATACAAACATTGTATCCATCCAAAGCTGACTGCACCATTGGAGATACCTCTGCAAATACATCTTCTTGAGATGAGTGTGGTGTGAAAATACCATCAAAGGTAAATGAATGTAGTGATTTACCTTTTCTGGCTGAATTTAACAACTCAACTTTTTCAACCTCTATTGAACAGGCATCAAGCACATTTAGGTTGTACAAAGGTTTTGATGTTTCTGACTCTAATGGTGGTCGTACTCTACAATACACTCGGATATTTCCTTTGAGGTCTTGGACAGTATTCCGCAAAATCCTTTGGTCTTGGTACATGGTTGCTAAAATATTCTGAAGTGATTCCATATCTGTTTTATTTTTTGAGATTTTGTCCTGTGCATCTTTATGATCAATTTGTAGTTTGTCATATTCGTAAGATGTTTTCTTAAGGTGTTCATTCAATACTCTCAATGTTTCAGTCTCTTCCTTGAGAAGTCTCTGTTGTCTTAATAATTCTTCATTTTCACGCTTCAGGGAATCAAAATCATATTTCATACTCTGAAACTCCATGGTTTTTTCTCTCAAATCTTTCAATGTCTTTAGTAACTTTTCTTCTAACATTTTCCTTTCATTTGCACCATTTTCGATTGTTTCTTTATTTTTCTCACACTCGTCAGAGACCTCCTCATACTTATCTTTTAAATCACTTAGTTCAGCCTTGAGAGTTTTGTGTTTTTCTACTAAATCATTAAACCGTGCTTTATAATCATATGGTGGTATTTTAGGAGCAACAGTAGCAGGTTTTTTTTCGACTTTTGCAATTTTTGCAGGAACATTAACTGAAGTCGGAGCTGTAGCTGATCTCTTGATGCGCGGAGCCGGTGCTACAGTTGATACACCATTGCGTGCGGGTTTTGTATGATTTAAAATTAGACTCTTCTTGTCGGCGTCGCTAAGACCGTTTCCAATAGTTCTTGTAATGGAACGGGTATTAGAAAATCCTGATTTATTTTCTTTTCCTGCTGTCAAAGGCAATTTCGGTATACGCGACATCTGGAATAACATAAAAACATTGTTTATTTACTTGTATCCAAGTAATTAAATGTAAAATTACGTTAATAGATGAATAACGAATAATTATTAAGCGTTTAAAACAATAGAACGAACTTAACAGTAGTAGTTAACTTGTAGTTTTAGACAAAAACCGTATTTTATTTTAGACTTTGTCCAATTTGTGTTACAAGAAATTAATTAATGTTATAATCCTATATATATTCTGGAGGTGATAGTCGCAAGTCGCAAGCATTATTCAAGTCTTTATATAAAAATTAACAATTCACAAGCTAATTATTAGTGAATAAAATACATACCGTAGTTTTAGAGAACAGTACATTCATGTAATTAAAAACTTATTTTAAACCAAACAGCACAAAAAATACAAATATAACTCAGCCGTTGTCAACATATGTACGACATATTTTTATAAGCTTACAACCACTCACAAGCTCACAACGGACATAAATTTAAAATTCGAAAATGTCGAACGCTGGTCGCTGTCCGTCCGATATGTTGCCATATCCTTTCACAGACGATAGTATCCTTTGTTACTGTAATGATACAGATTACTTCAAACACATTGAATTCAACACATTTTGTGAAAAATATCTTTAAAAAAGATAAACATTTACCTATATAAAACCACAACAATAGTATATAAATAGAAGTACATACAGAATCGAAGCCAATGTGTTTTTAAGATTACTATTATTATTTTAAACCTTAAAAACTGTAATGTACCGGTAATCTTATGCAATACCTGATGACAATACCGGTAAAAAACAAAATCATAAGAAATGGTTCTTAAATAAAATGCATCTTTAAAATAATGATTATATTCGTTTTATTTCCTTATCTTTCTTACATTCATCGATAAAAAATATAGTTGAATTCTCATTAAATAATTTATTATTATAATAAAGTCTCATCGCAGAATGCAGATTCGTAATAACGAGCACTAGAACTGTGACTAACTAGTAGGGATGAAATGGCAACACTGGATCAGATAAATAAATGTCAAATCTAATTGCTGCTATGGCATAAATAAAATAAATGCCATTTTATGTCAAGTTAAAATTGTCTTACTTGTTTCGTAGTGTGGTGTGGTTTACTTCTTACAAGTAAAAAGTGTATTATTTGTTAATGCAGTTAAGTTTTTGGCTCATAAAATCGCTTAATTTTATAAATCCTTAGTGATTTTAGGTCGTTTTCTGTGGATAAAAACATTTGGTACCGTATACAATAAAATTTGAACCTGTTTATCACTCATTGACGGATGTCCTTGTGCATTTTGCAACAACCGTAGTGGCGGTAAATTTGATTTCTATTAGAATAAAGTTGTAATATGTGAATAAATTATACAATGGGCAGTTCTGAGGAAAATGTGCTTGCGTGTGATAATGTAAGTGAATTAGCCAGTAATGAAAACGATGCAGGGGATATTTCGGAAAATGAGGCCGTTGATTCTACGGATCAATCATTGAATATAAGCGGTACCGCGGATCCGCCTGTCGGTGACGCAAATGTTAAGGAAGGAGATACTGCTGGCTCCAGTGCAAAAAAACCAAAGAAGAAATTTCGTCATGGCAAGAAGAGCCACGTGCCTTCTAAGGATAGTACTGACAGAAGCGCGGTCAGGAGAATCCATCAAGGGCCCAAATTCAAACAAAGCAGGAAACGTGCACAAAGCTTTCCATCCATTTCCAAGTTTTTCCTGCCGTATAAAAGGCCCCGCAAGGAAGTTTTCATTCCACCTACAAAATTTCTCCTTGGTGGCAACATATCCGATCCCTTAAATTTGAACAGCTTGCAAGACGAGGATATAAATCGAGCGATGAATGCTGTCACTCCCGAATCGTCCCCGCTTCCGACGCCTCCTCGACACAAGGCAAAAATTGACGTAATAATACCTCCTAACATCAGAGATCCTCTCAATCTAATGGAGCCCCTTGACAATGAGGAATATGAGAAACGTCTGGAGATGCAGCAACGAAAGCCGCGCAAGAAGCCGAGACTGCGACGCCGCACAACAGAAAACGTCACTCCATCAATTGAGATCACCGTTTCCCCAGAGGAGGGTATCAAGGACCCTCCTCCTCCAGAACCTTCTACTTCCAAATCACGCAAGCGGTCATGCAGCGAAAGTGAGAATAGTTTACAGAAGGGAAAGGATAATAAAAAGCTAAGACGTATGGACTCCCTGGATAAGATAGTGAGTCCCGTGGTGCCCCAACCAGGAGCTTGGATGCGGGCGCGACCGCAGCCCCGCGCCGCGGCACCAGACCGCCCTGTGTCCCCTCATCGCACCAAACTTAAAAGTTTGTCTGAAGGTGAACAGAAGCTGCCAACATTTCATCCCAAAAATTCCAGATACCAGTACGGCAATTATGACCGGTATGTAATTATAGTGCTATACTTGAATTGTCGAAAATATAGAATTGCCACTCCCAGTTAAAACAAATTTATGAAAATAATGACAATATTCACGTATTGAGTCTCAATGGTTTTGTGTGAATGTGATACATTTGGAATTATATATTTGTTGAAATTCTGTGACCGCTATTAGACTGATCTCCAAAAGTAATCAATAACTTTCTTGTAAATGTATAATCCGCTTTTCTACATCAGTGTAATAAGTAAATTGTCTGAGATAATCCAATGTTAATTATTGAATTACAAATGATTTTAGTGTGATTAAAAATTGAAGCAACTCATAGTCAAAAAATTTACATACTCTCATTACCTAGGATGTGAAAGCCAACAAGACGCCACAACCACTATGCCTGGAGTAAATGTAAAACTGTAGAGAGATCTAATATTGTTATTTATAATGAAAATGTTTGAAAAAGTTTAGTAGGCATTTTGTAAAAGTTATATAACAAAAGTTTTTTTTACAAAGAAGGTACTACAATAGCATTTGATATGGAACTTGTATTAATGGTAACCCATATAAATGCCAGTTTTCCGCCCTGTGATTAAGGTTCATTGTACATTGACGAATGAGTGAGAATTAAAATGCCTTAAGTAAATTTTATTTACAAGCTTAATTGAACTGTGAGCACTGGTAATAAGTTTGTTTTGATTGGGTAGTGGTAATTCCATATTCACAACAACTAGACAATTATTTGAAGACAACTTTCTCTTCATTATTTGATAGCCAACTAACAAAGTTGTGTAACTGTGTGTTGTTTCCTGTTATCTTGAGTAATGTTAATTAATATTGTACTTAAAGTATTGTTATCTCTTTTCCAGATATTATGGTTACCGTAACCTGAATGCTATGATGGACATTCGCTTGCAAGTGTTTGATATGCATCGGCATCTGTTTCAAAATAAGGATGTCTTGGACATTGGTTGTAATGTTGGCCATATTTCAATTGCTGTGGCTCGTACACTTGGTGCTAAATCTGTGGTTGGCATAGATATTGATTCAGTGCTTATAGGTAAGATTTTTTTTGTTTTTATGTCGACTTTATTTGACTTGACAGGCTCGGAATTGAAAGCCTGGATTCTTATCATCCATGGATAAAATAAGGCAAACTCTGCTACTCTTGGTGTAACCTAACGTATAAAACAATGGTTCATTATTAAGCTCTGAAGGTTTTTATACTGTACAGCTGTGCTCAATCTGCCTGACAGTAATTTTGAATATCCTCTATCTAAAATATGCAGACATTAATATGTTATTTGCATACTTTATTTTTAATCATGATTTGTCAATTATGCTTATTTCATTAATGTACCTTACGAAATTAAAATATGTATGTAGTGTTCTGCATGTTAAGTATAGTAGCTTTTGAGATCATTTCATAATAGAGTATTCAAAAAATATCATGAACTTCAACAACTCCTGATAGACCACAACATAATATTAATATGTGAACCAATTTTCTTATAAAAATATAAATATGTTTTTACTATATATTTACAAATCATAGACCTCTTAGAAACTGCTTCACATTTCTGATGAACAATTAGTTCAACTCTTATTTGTCTAATTTCTGTCTAAGGTAATGTATGCTCTAGGCCACCTCAATAATGAGGAGAGACCAGTGCTTATTAGTAGTCTATTAATAGGTTGAAACTATAATATAACTTCTGCAATTAGGCATTGATTGGAGGTAGGGCTGAAGCCCGAATGTGGCTGCCTGCCGCCCTCTTGCTTCAGGCGGCCGCCAAATGACTGTTGTGGTCCAGCTGAGAGATAGAAAGCTGGTCTACTACTAGTAGAGACTAAACATTGATTTATTATGAAAATTCATTGATCGTGAATCGAACCCAGGACACCAAAAAAACTCGTAGTTTGACTTTCGAAAAGTGTTTGTAAAAATCAAGTTGGAATAAAATTAATTTCATTTTAATTTTCATGTTTCAAATGAAAGGATCGTCTATTTTACCATTAAATATTTTATACTTCCAGGACGAGCAAGAAAAAATCTCACTTCATTCATTCCCGTTCCCGCGGAAATACCAAAGACCGATGACGAGAAGAAATCAGAACTGGGTGATGACAAAAAGTCAGAATGTGATAAGTGCAAGGTGAACAAATGTGATGAGTGCAGCAACGCTGAATTGGATCAGAAACAGGATAAAGAGGATGATTCTAAGAAGAATTTGAGTGGGAGAAAAGTCAGGAGGCCACGGAAGAATCGTAAGGCGACTAATAAGCAAGAGCATGGTCAATTCTTTTTCCCTACCTCAATGACAATGCTGTATGGGCCGCTGGCTGCCCCGGCTCCGGACACCACTCCGCTGACATTCCCTTACAATGTGACATTCAAACAAGTAAGTTAATTGCACAGATTAATATACATGCTCTGTAATATAGAAAATTAGGCTACATACTACGTTCGCGTTCGATATCGAATTCGTTTTAGTTGCATAAACACCCTACCGTATGTAGGTTTTGAGACAACTTTTAGGGTGTCAATATGCAAGTATTTACAGACTTACAGCTGGGTATCTCGAATTCCGAGGTGAACTTACTATGACTGGACTAACACGCAAAGCGTAAGCAAAACATACCTACTGTCAAGACGGGAGTGTCAAGTCAAGACAGGAGTGCCCTTTTTGTTTCCTTGTATTGTTTAGTCACTGCTTTCTTCAGAATTCTCACTGTTAAAATTTAGAAAATACATGTAGACTGACTAAAATTGTTCAGTTTTTTCTGCGTGTATTAAATTAATTTTTGAGTTATACCCAGTCATTGAAAAAAGATAGTAAAACGGCTTTTTTTCATAGAACACTAGAATAAAGGTTTCTATTATGTATTAGCCCCCCATGAACACCTGGAACTACAAAGGCATCAATGCAGCATTGATAGCTAAGGAAAAGGATAACCCGCTTATCATTTTCCTTCCGAAATGAATTCGTGTGGTTGTTTATATAAATTGGTGATAGCTATATTGGTTGGTAGGTAGTAACATTGAACTCGGATCATTGGAAACTCTGGGAACATTGAAATCGGATCTCAACATTACTTATCTTGAACTGGTGAATGATTTCAGGGCAACTATGTGCCACGCGAGGAGGTAGCTGTTGGTTCGGGCATGGAGAGTCCACAATTTGACTTGATTCTGTGTCTGTCTACCACAAAATGGATGCATTTGAACTGGGGCGACGCTGGTCTGAAACGGGCATTTCGGCGCATGTTTGCAGATTTGCGTCCGGGGGGAAAACTTGTGTTGGAGGCTCAGAATTGGGCAAGTTACAAGAAAAAGAAGCGACTTACGGTAATTGGAATTTATTTTGCTAAGAATAACTTTTGAGTGAAATTCAATTTAAGGGGTTTTGGGGTTCAGATCTTGCATGTAGGCATATTTGGCTGCAACCTATTAGTGGCCCACTACTGAGCACGGGTCTCATCATTATTGAGGAGGCCTAAAGCATAAAGGTTTACTACATACGCTGCTCTAGTGCGGATTGACGGAAGAGTTAGTGGCCAACCCAGTATCGGAAGTTTCATGCCACCGGAAGGACTCTGACATGACGTAACAACCGCTATCGTTAACAACTGGCAAATACGGCTTTATGTGTCCTCCGAAGTACAAAAGCGCTCAAGAAATTCTGCCACTAGCGGTCACCTATCCAACTAGCGACCGCACCCGCAGTTGCTTAACATTTTTCACAAATTAATTTGTTTAAAATTATAGCGATTTTCTTTTTTAACCAACTTTAAAAAAGGAGGAGGTTTCTACTGTATTTTTACGTGTTTTACCACACATTGCACTGGGTGACATCTATTAATCGATATCGGTAATTTTCGATTTTGAACACAGTTATTTTATTTATTTGTAAAAAGTTAGTTATTGAAAAACAATCATTGTAAAATCCATCGAAAGGTAAACTATAAGATTATTCAGTAAATTACAACTTTCGAAATTATAATTATTATAAGAGGGACTTGTAGAGGATCTCGGTCCGATTCTGACTTTTTGTACATGAAAATTGTAAAAAATAATTTTTTTTCGAGTTATATCCAGCGAGATGTGACACAGGGTTCTTCAGAAAAAGCGTAGAAGTTTTCCGCTTATAGAAAGTGACTGAATTTAAATACAATATGACGACGGCAAAATATTATGACGAGACAAACGATAAAGTATGTCATTACAGTCAATAGGTATTATAGAATTTTATGGCTATGTCAAGCATAAAATTATTAAGCGTCATACTTATTTATTTTTCCATTATAAGATTTAATCACAGAAAATAAAAATGATCTTTCTAACAGTTAAAATAAACAGGATAAGAACAATTCATCGCTGCATTTGTATTTGTAGAAAACAATAAGGTAGCATATTCTGTCGTCTTATGTAGAGCGGTTCCAATATGCGTGGTATCCCGAGTGATTTATGATTAGTTTTTCTGATTAGAATAATTTTATATGGCGAATAAAGAAATGAAACTCACCTCATCCCTCTTCATTCTACATCATTTATGATTTACCACCATAAAGGAAACAATAAAAATTACGTTTAAATAATCATTTGGGTATATTCATAATATTTCTTGGTTTTTGTTTCAGCCAACAATCTACGAAAACTTCAATTCAATTGAACTTTTCCCGAACAAGTTCCGGGAATACCTGCTGTCGCCGGAAGTCGGCTTTAGCAAGTGTTGCATACTGGGAACCCCGCAGCACGCGAGCAAGGGCTTCCGACGGCCGATACAGTTGTACGTGAAGGGTGACTTCACACCGAGTAAGGCGCGCTGGTCGGACGCGTACGCGCCGTCGTCGCATCACAAGCAGGAAGCGGAGCCCCCCCGGCGGACCGTGTACGCGCCAGTCGCGCCCGCGTATCGACCGAGTGACGACGCCCCGTCTTGCGGCGCCGCAACACCCTACTCGCCGAATCTCGACTGCTGTGCGGACGATTCACCCTTCTACAATCCACGCAGCGACTCGTACGCGCCGTCTTACCAACCGCCTCGACCCACCGTGTACGCGACGCTGCCTTCCCCTCTGGGCAGCGCCTCCCCCGCAGCGTCGCCCGCCGCCTCCCCCGCGCCGCACGCCTCCCCCGCGCCCGACCCAATGTCCGCACGTGGGTTCCCTCCCCCGGAGCGTCTGTGCGAAGACTAAACGCCACGAGGCGCTCATCCGCCTTTCTTTTATCGTTGTAAATATCAGTTAGATTCCCTAGGATTATGTTCTGATAGGCTGAAAATATTTTATAATATTATACTTATTCGTAATGTCTTTGTGGCTTTTATTTATTATGGAAATAAAATATGTCAAGAAAACATTGATAAAATAAATGGAAGTAAATCTTATAAATTACAGATGATAAAGTCATACATATCATAGAGCCAGCAAACATTACTTATTTTTTGACGAAATGTGTTTGATAGGGTAATATAATGTTGTTTATTACTTTATTAGTTTAAGTACATTCAAACTGTTGGCGAAGTATTGGCGGTAAAGAGTAGCATAAAAACAGACTCCTACATTTATTGTCCTTATAGACTTGTATAGCTCACTTTTAGCTTGACTGTACCACTGCAGATATATACAGGATGAAAGAAAATGATAAATTTCTGGTGTTAATAGGTAGTATGACCAGTGAGAAAATCTCAACACACAAATTCTCACTGGCCATACCAGTAGGACAACCCAGTATGACCACCGAGAATCACCCATCATACCTGAGGGGTGCGATGCGACGGTTCTTGAGAACTCGGTGTTATTGTATTTGCATGGCTTCTGGTTAAACAATCTGGCATGGATTTGAACAGGCATCTGTCGAAATCCACCTGTTTAGTTCACTTATGCGGTATACAATTGAAGTAGCATAAGAATTTTATTAATTGAATACGAAGTATAAAATAGCTCCTTTTCCTTAGTTCTATAAAACATTAAAAAGTAATGAACAGAGTATATACATAGGTAGATACACAGATTCACTGTGGTTTGGAACATTTAGGTAAGAAAGTACAGAGAAGTACGCGGCCGTCACGTTCAAGAAGAATTGCAGAGCCGTCTGGACTTTCAAATCTCAACAATCGGGCGTCACCATCTTGTGAAAGCGTCACTTGCGAGCGAGTAGCGCTGCGTATGACTTCATTCGCGCGCTGCACGTACGCTGAAGGCGGGTCAGTGGGATGCTTGAGTATGTGGTATGCAGCAGATGCTTCGCTTCCGAAGCCGATACGTGCTCGACGGATGGCATATTATACTAGCGCGTCATCAGACAATCCCGATTCTAGTGCAGCCGGCCCACCATAGAGTTTTCACGCACTAGAGATAATGTCGTTTCCCACTTCTGGCGTAGGCCGCTCGAATTTTTGACGTGACAACGTCTTATAATTCGATATAGCCGGCTGCACGCACGAAAAACATAACGTCATGCGGCGTTACCGTTACCTCGCTCTGAGGCATCCCATGTAAAGCTTGAAGTGCAAGCGAGAGCGCGGAACGAGCGACAAAGAAGCACAATCGGCCTTTGCGTTCGGCAGCTTGATTACTTTGGAGGTAGATATTTTGGTAATATATCCAATTATTACTTTGTTATTGACTTCTGGGACTATTTATAAATTTTAAATGTTACCTTTTTTAATGTTTCCTGTATTCCTTCTTTATTTTTATTGATAAATTTCTGTAACTTTAAATACGATTTCATGACGTTTGTTTACTTAATTTGATGACATTATTTTGTCAATCATTCCATCAGTATTTTCTTAAGACGTCACGTTCAACTATCGTCAGTAAACCGACTTTACAGACAACCAGTATTTTTAAACACGTTTTCACTAGCTTGTTGTCCTGAAACACAATAGTAGATTGTATGACAAGGGTGCAAAGTAATATTTTTTCGGCGAGGGCGTTTTTTGAATCCAGAGCGAAGTGAGGGATTCTAGAGTAGAATCCCGAGCGTAGCGAGGGATTCTTTAGTAGAATCCCGAACGTAGCGAGGGATTCAAAGTACGTCGCCCGAGCCAAAAATATACTTGCACCCGAGTGATACACTCTACTTTTCATCACCCACTATGAGAAAAAAATATATATTTATAAATAGAAAATAATAGAAAATAATACGTAAAAATGCACGAAAACTTAATTTTAATTTGAAAACGAAATCTTAATTTGATTTCTTTTTTTATTATTCAGCTGGCGGGGCCCTCGCGTCGTACCAGACATTCTTTATTCAAACAATATTTGCGTTCGATTTCTTTAGCGCAAAATACTAAAATGTTCTAAATTCAAAATAGGACGGAAAAGATCTAGCCGGCAGGAAAAGTTGTATGAAAATTCATTCCCGCCCACTGAATAGAAAACAGCAACTTTGGAACCCCGTAAGTCCGAACCAAGTCGTCTTTTTCGAATAGGTGTGATGAAAAATTGATTTATAGCTTATTAAATAGTTCTGTGAATACCCCGCTGTGCTGTGATCACTCTCTTTAGAAGTCACCCGGGGTAGTAGGTACCATTGCCTGCCGTGTTATACCGTGAACTAATCGCTGTAACAGCGATATTGTTTCTTTTAGAAAGGTTTGGATCCGGCTGCATTTTTTAAACGCGACCTTAGTGTTCAGAAGTCGACCACTCCTGTGAACGATGTAGAACGAGACTTACTAACAATTACTAACTGGACTATTACAACAACTCAGAGGATTATCATTTCCATCCATCCATCAGCCTTTTTACGTCCACTGCTGGGCATAGGCCTCCCCTAATTTGCGCCACTCTAACCGGTCCTACGCCTTCTGAAGCCAGCGGATGTCCGCTGTCCTCTTCAGGTCGTCAGACCACCTGGTCGGGGGGCGTCCTACACTCCTTTTTCCGAGAGGGGGCCTCCACTCGAGGACCTTTCTTCCCCAACGATTATCATTCACTAACACTAATATTCAAGCTTGCACCGTTCGGTAACTGAACTAACACTAACAATCTTAGTCCTGTTAGTTCTGTGTAGGTCATACTCATAACTAGAACTACGACGCAGACGACTGATACGAGATAAGATAATGAAATCATCGGAACAACCATATTTTATTTTTATTGTAAGTATGTAGGTACAGTATTAGGTACCTATAGATCTATATTATATTGTAAGGAAGCAGTAAATAAAGCGATATGCTTCACTATTTGAATAGGTAGATCAATTGATAAATTAAGGCAGATTTCACCAGACGTTGATTCTAAATAGGTACTTAACCCTCTACCGCATATGGCACCATATATGGTATCATGGCTTTGCAATTTTTTTTCTTCCTAATCGAGTGTTGTAAATACGTTGTTACCCAATTAAATACATAGAGATATTATCTAGCTTTGATGAAAAATAATTGGTTTGCCTAAAATTAGATAACATTTAAATGTGTGGTTATTTTTGTGTGAGTGGTCGAAGCATGTCTCTTGAGGTGGACGAAACTCAATTTCAAGAAAGAAAATCTAACATAATTATTAAATTTTGTCGTTTGATAAAAATATTTTCATGATAAACACAACCTACACTAAATTAATCAATAATAATGTTTCCAGTTTTTAACTGTTTTCCTTTATTTTCACACAATTTTCACCCGGCACCAGATATGGTTTCGTTGCATTGAGACAATTTTCTGTTAGGACAAATATGGTTTAATATGCATTTAATCAAAATTTTACACTGACTATAAAATACACGATATGACTATATCTTACATTAAAACTGTTATATACATGTTCTTTTGTTTCTGTAGACCATGGTTTTAATACCCTTTAGGCTAAATGAACCTTCATAACTTTTGTGGTAACTTTTATGGTAATTATAGAATATCCCCTTCCTACAAGGAATAGATTCTGAAGATGAAAGTTTGGCAATGATTGTGCCAAATTGAAGATATTCAGTTATTTCAGAAACATGATGACACTCCAGAGTACACAATATTACGACTTGATACACTTAAACAATTATAAAAAGTCAATATACCCTCAATTTAGTAAATTACTCGTTATTTCAAAAACATGAGGGTATGCACATGATTTCGCTGTATGTTATACATATTTTCTGAAGAAATTTAATTACCAAGAGCTGGAATCACTTTCTGATCCCTTTCGACTTCATTTTAGACAGTTTTATTAATATTTAATTTTTCATTTATTTTTTAGTATTTATTCTTATTGGACTCAATGCATACGGAGACATGTATATGGCCGAGTGATTGTTTACGTGAATGCATACGAAACCATATGTGGTTTTGAAAATAAAAATCTAAACTAAATGACTTAGATTTTTTATTTCTCCACATATATATTTCTTAGTATATAAATAAAGAGTTTTACATAGTTAAATATTTTTTATCCATCTCCTTCATAATTCATGCAGTAGAGGGTTAAACCGTTTTCCACTGTTTTCACACGATTTTCACCTGGCACCAGATATGGTTTCGTATGCATTGAGACAATTTTTGGTTTGGACAAATATGGTTCAATATGCAATAATAAAAATTTTACACTGACTATCACATACACGATATGACTATATTTTATATTAAAACTGCTATATACTTGTTATTTTGTTTCTGTAGAACGTAGTTATTACTTATTAGAACTTATTGAACTCAATGCATACGGAGACATATATGACCGAGTGATTTTTTACGTGAATACATAAGAAACCATATATGGTTTTGAAAATTAAAATCTAAACTAGATGATTTAGATTTTTTATTTCTCGACATATATATTTATTAGTATATAAATAAAGAGTTTTACATAGTTAAATATTTTTTAATCATCTCCTTCATAATTCATGCAGTAGAGGGTTAAGTACCTACTTGTTAAAATGAAATAAGAATTATGAAGTTTGTTGGGATTTTAAAAATGTTTAGGGTCGACAGATTTGACACCATTTGTCTGATATTTGACACCACAACCTTTAAACCACAGGGCAAGTGGAAGCACAGTAGGTGCAGTAGGTACTTGCAGTCATTCGATAATTTCTCCGTGTTAAGGATTTAGATTTTTATCGTTATCGTTTAGAAGGAGACCACATACGTTGTTGACTCAGTTAGTCAATTTCCGTCGTATTGATTACGCAAACGCATTCAACAATATCAGACTTGGGAAAATTAACAAAACGTCGTTTTGTTATTTAAAAAAAACTTCCTTATTATAACATTATATTGTATTGAAATTAAATCCTTAGACGTATGTACTTACTATTACATAAAATAATTCAACCGAAACACTGTTTATAATGTGGGAGTCTTCAAGAGAAGAGTGAATAGGCTTCTATAAGTTAGTGCGTACAACATCTTGGACTTCATCGCCACTTACCATCAGGTGGAATCGTTGTCAAGCATTAACTTATTTTAAGTAAAAAAAAAAACTGTTATAGTCAGCAGCAGTGGCGTAACTACTACAGTACAGGGCAGTACAGGGTGGCAAGACAGCAAAATGCCACGGGCCCCCAGCTGGAACGGGTTCCCCGGTCAAAGGAAAATCCCAACTTTCAATTTATTTATAAGCTTTCCTAAAGCTATCGGGAGATCGGGACCCATTCGATGAATTTGCCACGGGCCTCGAGCGGTATGGTTACGTTACGTTACGTCACTACTGGTCAGCAGCTTGATATTTAAATTCCGATATTTTTTAGATTTGCTTTGTTGTTTTTTAAAATATGCAAAAATGCTTAAACAAAGAAAAACTAATCTTTAACAAAAAAAAATAACCGACTACAATATCGAAAAAGACAGATAACTCAAAAACTACCCGCCAGATGTCGCTAAAATTAAAAAATGTGACCTGATGGCAAATTTGAATAAAAAGAGAATTTTATTACCAAAATCGGTACAAGCAGTACAAAGTTATGAGGTAACACACGAAAATATACAGTCGAATTGAGAACCTCCAATTTTTGAAGTCGGTTAAAAAGTTTTTAATATCTCTATCGAGCGCGATGCTTGTAAGCAGTGGTGGCCTTAGGGGATGGCGAACGGGGCTATCGCTCGGGACCTTGCGCAACTACCTAAGCAAATAAAAACAGAAATAATTTTTTTTAATAAAAAAAATCTTGCTATTCTGTCGATCGAAAATGACATAACTCATTCGTTAAATAATTGCGATTTAATTAAAGATTTCCGTCTTAGGAAAAGCCGCAAACATCAGTTTTAAAATGTATCATTTCTAACCAGACCTAATTTTGCACATTGAGATATATACAAAAAATTTCCACAAAGGACAAAGGGCCTCGCAAAGACCTGCTCGCCCAGAGCCTCGCAAAGACATGCCCGCCCGGGGCCTCGCAATGGGTAAGGCCGCCACTGCTTGTAGGTACACGTAGAAGCATGGCGCTCACGTTTTTCAATCACTAGCAGTCTTCTCGTACGCACCAGTGATATAAACAAATATGCCCTGCGCATCCGGAAAATGTTCGCGCCTTATCTCTATGGGCAAAGTGCATGGAGTTGGCGCAGTGGAATTTGTTTGTTATATTTTTAAAAACGAACAAATTACCTCCCTGCCGTACCTATGCCGAGTTTTAGTCGTGCTATTGTTTCAGAAATAGTTAAAATAATTTATAATTAAATAATTACAGCATTATTGCAGAATTCGCTGCTGCCTTCAAAAAGCTACGGCTTGATGTATACTGATTCATACATTCCAACTTTCCAACATGCCATTCTCGTGTGCCTAAAGTATGGTAAGGTCATATCTTGTGTTTTTAAATCTTTGGTATACCACTAATAATGCGGTTGGAGGTAATTCGTTGCCATTTTTTGCTATTTTTTTTTGTAAAATAATTGTAATCTATACTTATAATAAATCTGTAGAGAGGTCAATTCTGTACATTAAATAAGTATATTTCCAAAATAACTATCAGGGGGTGATTAGGGATCGATACTGATGCCAAAAATGCAATCAGTAAAATTTTTGTCTGTCTGTCTGTCTGTCTGTCTGTCTGTCTGATGTATAACCGTTATAGAAACAAAAACTACTCGACGGATTTTAACGAAACTTGGTACAATTATTTTTCATACTCCCGCGCTGGTTATAGTATACTTTTCATCACGCTACAATCAATAGGAGCAGAGCAGTGAAGGGAAATGTTGGGGAAACGGGAGAAGTTACTCCATTTTTTAAGCTTCCGTCGCGTGTGCAACCTTAATGGTTAAAGCTACACAGAAATCATGTATGACGGAAATGTTCTCCTTAAAATTATATAAAAAATATTCTACGACAGCATATGTCTATCTTTTATGGTTGACTCACAATAACACGTGTAACTCCCGATAGCTTAGCAGTTCGAAGCTTTCTGATTAAGTATACCTATATTTTATCTACTCTTACGTTTATGACACTTAAGTGGGTGAAATAAAGGGGTGAAGTTTAAACGAAATTCACGCGGGCGAAGCCGCTGGCAAAAGCTAGTTTGTGATAAAACTATTTTGATTTTACTTTGGGCAAAACGGATACTCGATTATATCACAAGTATGAATGCAAACATTAAAATGTAGTACATTAGAATATCAAAGTTGATTCATCTCATTATTTTTAACAATACCCGGTTCCCCCAAACATGTTACCCTTTAGGCATCCCCCAGGGCAAAACTGGTTTTCTAAATGTTTTTGTTTTTCTCAATTAGAGACTGTTTTATTTAAATTCGATAAATAGGGAACTAAGATATTTAAACTAAAAAATTACATTAAGAACCTGTTTTTTTTTTATCACAAAGAGACTTGCACAGGACAATATTATATTATTAGTCAGTCACATATAAAAATAAGAGTAGAGTAAAAAATAGACTGCAAGGTCCCTATTATTATTCTTTTTTGCCGATATTTATTCTTTTATGCCCGATTTTTTGTTTTGAATCGATTTTTTGAATCGTAACCCCATGAATCGATTCACGACCTGAATCGCATGGCATTGAATCGATCTCATTCGATTACCGAAGATCGTATCGTATTGTTTTTAAATTAACGAAATGCCACGAAAATAAGCTAGATTTTGTATTTCAACCAGCGTTATTTAATTTATAATCAAAAAAGTAAATTTTATTAATATTATGAATTCCAACTCACCGCGTCTAACATTTGATTTTAACGGCGGGGCCATTTTACTATTTCTCAATTTGATCGTGTATATGCTTTTTTATGTTTGTTCAGCGATTTTTTTCGTCGTTTGTGCCGATTTTAATAATTCTTTTTTTTTGTTGGAAAGTAGATATGCACAGTGTGGTACGCTGATAAGGACACCAGGATCTGATGATGGCATCTCGGAGAAATCGAGGGGAACTTTCGAAAATTGTAGGGACGACCAGCGTGTTTGTTTTTACATTAAAGCGCTACCATTTCATGAAGGTCTGGAGTCGATCTGATAAAGCTGAAAGACAGTCGAGGGAACTCCTCAACGATTTACTGCAGTTACCTAGTGTTTGGGCTTGATTAATTTGTAGTGACGAAAACTTTACACCTACATTGTGTTGAATTGAGCACCATCAGTCGAGTAGTTTTTGAGTTATTTCTGCCTATCAAGGTTGAAGTCGGTTCTTTTTTAAATAATGTGTTGCACGCAAAATCATGCACTTTGTATCCTATCAAAGAATAAATTAACAAATTAAGACTTCAGACAGTGAACACTGTAGTATACATATAACATAATTATAAATATATGTTTCTAATAAATAAAATATAATAAAGTTTAAAATATTAATATCTACCGTCATATTTCATACGTACCGTTTAGTTTGATCGGTAACTCGAAACTAATCTCAAATACCTGACTGAAAATAAACATTTACAAACATTTTTGTAGATCTTTATTCTTTCTCCGCCAACACTAAAATGGTGTTTGCTAAGATCATGTTGTTTAAGTTGTTACCTACAGTTTTAATGATACGATTTTTTCATACGATCTTCTTTGCATACGATTCGATGCAGGCGAGAATCGCAACCTGTTGAATCGATTCAAAAAATCGGTAGATCGCATTGCCGTGAATCGATCTTCTAAAAGATCGATTTAGATCGGGCATCCCTACTTTGACTTATTTCAAATAGTAGTAAATATAATGTCAAAACCACCACCAGTGTGATTCAGGTGTATCTGCACGACAATCTTCTGGAAAGAAATCTGGTCGATTGCTCTCCTTCCACACCGTTAGGTGATCATCAAATTCATCCAATTCTCCTAATTCCTTTAAATCCTTGAGAACCTTGTCAATTTTCTCATTAATATCAACAAATCCTTGAAGCAGTACCTCAATGCCCGATCGTACTTGACATACATCTACAGCAGGGGAGCAGCCCTCTGGGTCAATGCAGAGCCCTGGATAGATGGTTATAAAACTCTGAAGCCATCCTTGGTTTTTGGCTATCAATGAAACAATATTCTCCATCTCTATTTCCTTTGATCTATTTCATTCTTCTTCATCTCTGAAAGGTTCCATTTTACACTGGTTCCAAGATAATAAAACTCTTTGAAAAGATTTTCTCCTACAACAAACCATTTGTTTATCATGTTTCCTTCTATTTTCTTTGGTTCCCTTTCAAATTCTATTAAATACTTTTTGACATTTTCCATGTGATTTTTGTAAGTTATGGATCCCATTACCTGAAAAATAAAATTATGAAACTATTAATTAAAACTGTTAAGTAAAACCAATAGGTAATATGTAACCCTAGTGCAATTGTGTACGCTCGGCAGTGACTTCTCATGCAGCTGTGAAGTAGGTAAGTGTGACTAGACTCAAAACTGTAGGACTGTACGTTCATTTTAATATGCGGCAAAAATAGTACGTTATTAACGCCAGCCTATGAAAAAATAAGCAGACTAAACTGACTAAACATAATTTACACCACTACAAAGACGTATGTAAGCAAAAGTTTCATCCCTTTCTCTCCCCTGAAACGTACAAAGTCTATCTTGTTTTGTTTTGTTGTTGCAACACTCACGCACATAGACAAAATGGGGTTGAAGCACTCCCGCAATTTTCTTAAGCTATAAGAAGCTCACTTTTAGTATGAGGACCACAGACTATATTATTTGTAGACCACAAGCGTTTTGTATGGAGATTTTCAATGTGTGCAGTATTTCTATCTAGTTGTAACTGGCACGCTTTTTAACCGACTTCAAAAAAAGGAGGAGGTTCTCAACTCGTCTATTGAGAACGACGTTACAATCGTTATTTGTCTCCGGAACGGCTGAACAAGGGCCGCCGCTAACTGCATGAGAGTCGGCGAGCTATTTTGAACCCCACTCCCCGTTGTCATCGCTTCAAAAACCAAGCTCATTTCGGTTTACTTTTAAAGACCCTCCGTGGTCCATATACCTATCAATATAAATTTATGTTCGAATTGAGAACCTCTTCCTTTCTTGTATTTAGGTATTTTATATATCATGCTTGTTAAAGATACCTACTTATTTAACAAGTAAGTAGATACTACAGGTAGTTACTTTCTTAGGTAGGTACTTAAATAAGGCTTATCAAAATTTAACGTGAGCCGGCCTCGACTCAGTCCTTAAAGACAATTATTGGAAGGAAAAATGAAATAAAACAAAAGTTAAACTAATGGGGAAAATAAATAAAGTCGATTCGGCTTAGTGGGGTGAAATAAAATTCCATTTTCAGGGTAAAATTACATGTCATAAAGCGTGTATGATATTTTTACATTGAACGCATGAAACAAAACCTTAGCACTCGACGTTTTTATAATCGTAGAAGGCTTTATAATACCTACGTCCGCGTTCGATATGGTAGGTATCCGTTATCGATGGCGTATAAGACCCTAATTGTGACCCTAATTGGGGTCCCATACGCCACATCGAATGCCACTACATCGAAGTTCATGATTCAAATACGTTACATCGATAATTCATTAGATCGAATTTTTATTATATCGAAAGTTTATTACATCGATGCTTCACCGCATCGAACGCTTATGAAATCGAAGTATCATTAGATCGAGTTTATGACATCGAAGCCTTATTAATTCGAAAGATCAAGAAATCGACGGCATTACAACATACAGAAATGGACATAAAAATAAATTTATTTAATATGAAACACAATGAAGTAAATAATAAATAACATTTTTTCCCTGTTGTGAATATCTACCTATATAATGTCAATGATGTTTGTGTCTTGGGTCTCATTAAAACTTATTTTTTTTTCTAATATTTATTGAAAACACGTGTTGTAGGTAAAGGTAATTAATACAGTTATTTAAATTCATATAGGTAAATTTTTTATGATTATAATTTTATGATTATATTTTTATGATTATAATTGAATCCCTCACAAATGCCAGCTGGCCGCTGTGAATATGGTACATTAGGTACAGTTTGACGGCGATAATTTTAAATCCCATTAGTAGGTAGGTAGTTTGCTTGCTAAATTAAACTGTGACTACAGGTAATGAATTTGTTTTTAGCGTGGATTTTCAATTTAATATTCTCGGCGACTCAGATACCTATAGTTAGGTAGGTACAAGTATTTTTTTGATTGCGCGGCCTGTGAGATGAACGTTTTGGGATGTTTTGGAACATTGAAAAAGAAATTAAAAATTAACGCTAAAGCAATCGTATTTTATCAATGAATGTTATACATAAATTATTCACATTCATTTATTTATCCCCCTATGCTTACTAACCTATATCTCTAATATAACTAGGTAGGTATTTAGGAATTCTTACTTACACTTAGGTACCTAATGTAAAACATAATTTGACATAATATTCTTAGCAAAAAGTGGCAATAATAGATGAAGCTTTAGGCCAGTTTTGGCAATACATATAAGTATTCAAATGACATAATCTTTCAACAGAAATCTTGTTCAATCATGACGTACTTACTACTCATATAAATCATCTTAGATCATAAATTGTATTAGCAACGGCACCCTTATATTGGGAGACAGTAAACCCGAATAATAATGTATTATCTTTATATTCTTATTACCCTGCCAGAAGAAGTAAGAGATAAAAGCGAAAAAAGGTCACCATTCACTGTCACATTGTAGCGCTATTATCCAGTTTAATTACTCGAACTCGTTTGTCGCGAACGATTTGAAACAAGTAAGTACCTATAATAGATGTCATTTTTGCGGAGAAACAAAAGACTTAACAATAATTATATTCTATTTGCTATGGTTTTTATAAACTCCTATAGCTAAAAGCTTAATAGGTTTTATTTGACGTCTCTTGTAAGGCAGGCTATTTTGCAATCACAATTTTGTCAACTTCTACGGTACCTAACGAACTGTTTAGCACTTTACTTACTTAAATGCCGCCATTTTAAAATAAATAAGGCGGACGTCATACAATTAAGATTACTTAATACCATAATAACTTTTCTGTCTACGCATCTGTTTTCACTAAGCTAACCTACAAAATCAAAGGCTCAAAGCTTTCACTTGCACTGATATACCTAATTAGATAATAGAAAATGAATGAATTAATGAAATGAAAAACTTGCGTAAAAATGCCATATTGCCTCAAATACATTTTCTTAACAAATAGAAAAAAAAAATTCGTGGTCGGTTTAGCCCCGCTACTGACCAACCACGTCTGCACTACTGTGTTGAGGTATGATAGTAGAGCTATGTGACAAGATTTCAGCTTGCCTCAAATATCTACCCAAAATTGGTGCCAGCTCCCCTACTACAGATTCTTCGCTAGAGATAATATTAATTCTTATTTCATTCAAATAGATTTGTTCCATAAAGGAATAATTTATGTAAGGGAAAAACGTACAAAATGCCACACACGGACAAAATGTGCATAGTCGCCTTATTTTAAAATTGATGGTCTTTACGGACATATCCGCCACTGTATCATGAATCATGAGCCATGTTTAAAACCCAGTCAGACGTTGGGCGACATTGTTGCCACGGTAGCGTCGCAGTACCCAGTACCTAACCAGTTCAAATGCGTTTCCTGCTGACAGACCTTTATTTTACTGATGGGTTTCTCCTGTTTGGTGACTTATTTATTCTTATTTTGTAATTACGTCCAATTAAATCGATGACCTACGACAGCTTCCAGTGATATTAGTTAACTTTATTGCAATTATTAGGTGTTTGATGAAATTACGATGCTTTATTAGTCTTTGCTTATACCTACGTAAACACATTATGATCAAAATGCCATACATTTTACAACGGACAAAACGGCATACCATATTCTGGTCTACTTATTACTGGTAGGTATTAAAGTTCTGTTTTTTGTTTTCGTGATAATGCCAGTTATGTAGTTAGGTAGTTACAGTCAATTCCAGTGCTATATTATTTTTCTAGTACCTATGTGATTCCATACTACTTTATGTCTCGCAGGAACACTCTATTAATATGTAAATTTGTTCAGTGTTTCCATGACACCGCGCCATGAGGAATACACTTCACAGAGGCATAATTTGAAATTCAATCAAACATTTTTGTTACGAATTTCAAAGCAATTCGTGATCAAAAGAATGTAATTTCAGGTCAACAATTAAATCCTAGGTACATTAATTTCCTTAGTAGCATAGCTACAAGGCTACTCATATTTATTCATTTAACTTGAGAAGAATTAAACAAAAGTGGTCCTGTAACAAAAAAAGACTTATGTAATAAAACGATTATTTTTTTGCTATACATACCTACTGGGAATAATATGCCCCAATAAAACCTTACAAAAAATAAGAAACCACTTAACTTCTTAATTACTTGAGAATTAAGTTAGTAGATATGATTAGAAAACGTAACAGAAAATATATTGTAAGGATATTTTTTCATGAAGTTTAGCTCATGAAAGTTACATTCCGTTAAAAGACGTGTTGGTACCTAGTAAAGTTTTTGTCTTCATGGTAATAAAATGGCAGAAAATTGTCTGTTTTAAGGGAGACGGGGGTTACCTATAAACATTGCAGGAACTTAGCAGAACTTGTTAGAACTATTGTTGCACAAAACTAAGTTCATTCATGCAATTTGACAGTATTAGATGTTGATATTCAAATCAATCTTGATATTCCCCAAGTAATTTGAGTTAATATCGTCCGGTGGCATGTAACCTAAGGTGGCCGATTCCGAATCGCATTTGACCAGATTTTTATTTTATTTTAGTAGGTATCACTTTTGTTTAGTTTAGTACATACCTACTTACTTGGTAATAATTATGATTGTTAATAAGTACTGTTTCAAAGGCATTACCTATTAGAAAATTTGTCACAGGTGTCTAGGCGCAGTCGCAACTACAACTACAATACCTACTTAGTCGGTGTTTTCTATTATTATAACCACTTGTTGCAGTCAACCGAATACTTACTTATACTTATTTAGCCGTCGTGGAAATGTTTGAATAAATGTTGGTTATTAGATACGACATGAAACAAATGAAGGACGATCTTCAATAGCTTAACAAGGTATAATTAACCAGCAAACAGGTTCCGTTGATATCAGGCAAGATCGTGTCACCCAAATTCAGATAGGTATAGTTCGCGTCACGTAAAAAGAACGCTAGCGGTCAAGCTGCGCATTAGGCGATTTACCTATCGGTCTGTTTGGTGGTTCGGTCTCTTTAGTTTGTTTTTAATGTACCAATAAAGAATTAAATATATGAATCAATGAGCAATAGGCAAATAAAACATATAGTACTTTCGTGCGCGAGTGTACCCATGCACACACATACTCCGTCCACTTTCTTCCAGCGTTCTTTTTACATGACGCGACCTATAAGAAATAAAAAACCCTCTTATGGAGGAATTGGGTAATAATTACATGATCTTTTACCATTAATCAAAGCTCTGCAGCCTACATACGAGACTACATAATAATAATTATAGTTATGTGCACGTAGGTGTTGTCGATTGTGTATATGTTACCGTTAAAATGCATAATAAGTTAATGTGCACATTAACTAGGTAATCTGCAGATACACTGATACGATATGTTAAAGTGTAAAAAAAGGTCTTATTTGCACTTTACCCAGTTAGTCTGCATAGTAACGGATGGTACATCGTTAAATTGCGGAAGACTGGCTACCTGAGTACCAATTTGTGTAGATGTCGTGGCCACATCGTAGATTTGCTCACATCATAAAATGATCAATCTAGCCGATCGATCGAGATTTGGTCGAATCGTAAAAACGCGGAAAATAGGGCATAACTTCGAACCGTGACGTCTCCGGCGCTGCGGAAGGTGCAGCCCCTTCGTCCTTGCGTAACAAAGCACAGACACCCACACCACACCACACCACACCACACCACAGGATAAACGCACAAAACAGAAATATCGACATACAGAAAAAAATTAAAACGTTAGATGTAAGAACTCTGATCTTATCTAAATGGGACAGCCACAATAGATCACAAATCATAGTGGTGGCCACAAGAGAATACTTGTTTCCTGTGCCCAAATAGGAGAAATAATTATATCTAATAACTAGCTTTTGCCAGCGGCTTCGCCCGCGTGAATTTCGTTTATACTTCACCCCTTTATTTCACCCACGCTCGCCTACGCAGCTTCGGCTTGCTGGTCGCCTTCGGCGACCAGCCTCAGCCGCTCCGGCTCGCCCGGGTGTCTGCGTTTTGTTACAACGGGCGGGGGCTGCCCTCCCTCCGCGCCTCCGGGTTCTAAAAAACACTCTAGGGGTAGGGCATACAAGACTACGTGGAGTAGGGGTAGGCTAATTCGGTTCTGTAACCAATTCGACCTACCTTCTTTTTTTTTTTTTATCGAGGGGGAAACCTTCAAAATGTACCCGGTGCCGTGGGAGCGACACAGGGTTATGTGGGACTGGGGACTAAAACCCCCCCGGTGGCCTGCCTCAACGCTTGTGGAGGACTCCGGGATCTCCAAAGGAACGCGACCGGTGCCCTCCAAGCGCGATGTCCCGTACGGACCCATCTCAAACGGCTCTGTGCGGCCACACACAGAGCAGTTCTTCCCGGGGTTGCCATTGGGCGGTTCGAGCTCCCACTCTAGCCGCCCGCAACCCCGAACGCCCCCTTTTAGTCGCCTCTTACGACAGGCAGGGGATACCGAAGCTCGTATTCTGGTCCCGAGCCACAGGGATAATTCGACCTACCTACCTTGAAGAATTTGACTGAGTAGTAATGGAAATGAGTATTCATTGTTTTATATCCAAAATCAACTCAATTTTTATGTTTCCGTTCAATGTTACTCGTTTTTAACAATTGACGTTCAAACAAGAACCTATTTTATAGACTTTACCGTATGCATGGTCGTTGGTCTGCAGATTAGCTAGGAAGTCTGCAGATTAACTAGTTAATGTATGAACTCGATTATAGTTTTCCACTTTAACTGACTAAGCCAGATAATCTGCAGAATACCTCGTTAATCTGCATTCTATCTGATTTACGCAAATTAACGGTAACATATATACCTATTATCGATATCAGCACTTGACCACCAGCGATATACCTAACCTGGAAAGATATGAAAATAACCATATCAGTGGCCGTTGCGTTACGTTTAAAGTGGCAATCACGAGAGATAAAGTGCTTAATTATTTGCATAAAAGCATGAAAACGAGAACACTAATACCTTGATTAAAATTTAACATTACCTACCAACTGCAAATCTATATTACTTTTTCATGTTAAAGTCAAGTCGCGTACCTCGTAAGTACATAAAGTAGGAAAATTTAATATAAAATTACGAAAAGTCGTTCATTGATTGATTGCATGAAATGGAGCGAAGGCGACAATTGATTAATGAATGACAATAAATTGGAAGCAGTCTCGCATTTAAAACGTTGACGAAATCGTAAGTATATTTAACTGCAGCATAATGAATTTATTTGACTTGCATGCTCCGATGAAAACGGCGGTGATCAGGTACCGTTCTCATCCATGGATCACTGAAACTGTCAAGCTCATGATGAGATTACGTGATGAAGCTGCAGCCAATTATAACAGAAACAAGTCACCGGGTAAAAAACAATATTATAAGACTTTAAAATACACAGTAAACCAAGCTATATACTTCGAAAAAATTGCTTATTTCGAACATTGCATAAATAATAAAATTAAGGATCCAAAAAGTCTATGGTCTAACTTAAAAAATACTATTCTTCCGAAAAATGATATTGAGCTTCCTTCGCGATTTAATGATCCCGATATCATTAATAATCACTTTTTAAATATTCCCGGCAATACAGATGTAGGCTTGTCTTACTTGACTTTCTTTGAGTTCAACAGATTTTGTGATTCAGTCTTTCATTTAGAGCCTATAAGCCTTGATGAAATAATAAAATATATTAAAAGTTTAAAATCTAATGCGGAGGGCTGCGACAACATAAGCCTAGATATGCTGATCATGACGTTTCCGACATCAGTTGATACCATACAACATTTAATAAATACTTCCATCAGTACATCGAAATTTCCAGATATCTGGAAACTTGCGATAGTTAAGCCATTACCAAAAGTTCCTGATCCAATCGAGCTCAAAGATCTGAGACCAATTAGTATACTTCCGTGCCTTTCAAAGGTTTTGGAAAAAGCAGTTTGTATACAATTGACTAAATATCTAGAGACAAACAATATTTTGCCTGAGTTTCAGTCGGGTTTTAGAAAGGGAAGAAGTACAGTAACGGCTTTGCTCGATGTGACAGAAAATATACTTTGTGCTCAAGATGAGGGGATGTGTACCATTTTAGTTCTGCTTGATTTTTCTAGAGCATTCGATTCTATTAATATCTCATTATTATTATCTAAATTAAGCTACTACGGATTCGACAGTCAAGCTTTGCAGTGGTTTAATAGCTATCT
Source organism: Hesperia comma (assembly GCA_905404135.1). Taxonomy (NCBI): domain Eukaryota; kingdom Metazoa; phylum Arthropoda; class Insecta; order Lepidoptera; family Hesperiidae; genus Hesperia; species Hesperia comma. The sequence goes on from FR990018.1 coordinate 8,405,078, forward strand.
AAGTGATCGTTATCAATATGTAAAAATAACTAAAAACGATGGCTCGTCTTTAATTTCAGCAAAAAGGCCATGCACCAGGGGTATTCCTCAGGGATCGCTTTTAGGACCAATTCTTTTTATTTTGTATACGGCTGACATTACAAGTCATATTAAGCATTCCAAGTTTCATTTTTATGCAGATGATACACAACTGTATATATCATGTAAACCCTCCGAGATAAATGAAATCATCGCTAAACTTAACGAGGATCTTTCTAGTGTCGCATTATGGTCAAAAAGAAATTCCTTAGTGCTCAACGCTACAAAAACAAAGTTTTTAATATTTGGTAGCAAATGCCAATTGTCCAATTTAAATGCTACAAATACGATTAGGGTAATGGATGAGCCTATTGAACGTGTGTATGAAGCGCGAAATTTAGGATTGCACATGGACTGTGAACTTAGATTTGAAAAGCATATTATATCGAACTCTATAAGTAATTCAAATTCAAATCTTTATTTCTTCGAAGTAGGTTTTTACAAACTCATTTCGAAAGTCAAGTTACGCCATCGCTTCAACAAATCCCTACGATGAGTGGTCTTGGGAGAAGAAGCGGCAAGAAACTCCCAAGGAGTCTCTTTTTTCTCTTTCACCACTCACAGTACAGTTATCACTTACTACTAATTATGGCTAAACACAAAAAAATAAAAACTAATTCTAGTCTAAGTGGAACCGGTCGCGGCATTATCACACCCAGGCACCCTTATCATTAACATATTCATCTATAGTATAATATCCTTTACTAACAAGTTGTGATTTTACACGTCGCTTGAACGTTTCAATAGGTAAATCACGTATCTTTTTGGGTATCTTATTGTAAAATTTAACACCAAGCCCCATAAAAGATCGCTGCACCTTACGCAGGCGAAATGAAGACGTAAGAGACACAATTTGTGTCTCCTTCTCGTTAGATGATTATGCGTATCACTGTTGACTTTATATGTGCCTAAATTTTCTCTTACGTATAACAAGTTACTATAAATATACTGTGAGGCTACAGTTAATATGCCTATTTCTTTAAACTTTTCCCGCAGAGAAACGCGCGTTTTCAACCTATAAATAGCCCTAACCGCTCGTTTTTGCAGTACAAATATGGAGTCTATGTCAGCTGCTTTGCCCCACATTACAATGCCGTAAGACAAAAGACTATGAAAATAGGCAAAATAGACAAGTCTAGCAGTTTCCACGTCAGTAAACTGCCTTATCTTTCTAATTGCATATACCGCTCTACTTAGTTTAGCTGATAGTGCTGATATATGAGAGCCCCACTGAAGTTTAAAGTCCAAAGTGACACCCAGGAAAACTGTGGACTGTTCCATTATTAAATTTTCATTATTTAATTTAAGAGTTTTCTCAATTTTTTGGACATTTGGGAGGATAAATTCTACACATTTTGTTTTTTTAGTATTTAAAAGTAAGTTATTTGTAGTAAACCAATGAGATAAGCGTGACAGAGCACTGTTTACGTCGTCATAGTTTGTCTTATTTCTATTTGTCTTAAATATAAGTGATGTGTCATCAGCAAACAGTACGATGTCCGCATGGTTTTTAATGTAATATGGCAAATCATTTATGTATACAAGAAAAAGGAAGGGACCTAGAATTGAGCCTTGAGGAACACCCAGAATACACTTTGATCCCGTCGATTTGACATTATTAATGCTAACACATTGAGTCCTATCCTTTATGTAAGATGCGATTTGTTTTTATAAGTTAAAGATCTTGTACAGAATTAGGCCTTTCTTATCAGAAGAGTTGCGTATTCGGCTAGTCGAGACACTTGTTTTATCAAAACTTAATTATATGGACGTAGTTTTTGGTCCACGTTTATTGAAGAGATCGCAAAAGCTAGTGCAACGTGTCCAGAATGCATGTGCTCGGTTCTGCTTTAACGTTCCGTTTAGAGCTCATGTGACTCCATACCTAAACAAGTATTCTATGCTTAAAATGAAACATCGAAGGAAACTTCATTTAGCTTGTTTGCTTTTCGGTGTCATAAAATTTCAAACTCCTGCATATCTCTACAATAAATTGTCTTGGATGTCTAGTCACAGGTCATGTGATTCCCGACAGCGAGCAAAACAACTTTCAACCCAACAGCATAGGTCTACTGCTTTTAGAGGAAGTTTCCGTTACGCAGCGTCTAAGTGTTGGAACAATATACCTCCACCTATAAGAAACCTGCAGAGCATTTATGGATTCCGTGCAAAATTAAAAGCGTTTTTACTTGATCACCAGAAAGGGGAGGAAACATTAAAGCATGACACAAGTGCCATATAGTCGATTTTATAACTCATACGCACACACACCACACACACACACACACACATGCACGCACACACACACACACACACACACACACACACACACACACATACACGCAATCTACATTTTTGTGGCGTTTACATTTTCATTTTATTTTTTTATTTATTTTTAGCAATTATTGTACATTGTTGTTCGTAACATAATTATGTTACTATTTAGGTTAGAGACGTATGTGCCTGTTTCAATCATCCGAACTGACTTGGATTAGTGGGTCACTCTGAAAACCAGCGGCCGTGGTTTTTCCACGACCATAAATGCTGAGAGTGAGCCCTTTTCACCTTCCTGCATAGCATTATGTCATAGTTTTAAGGTTCACAACATTGTTATGAGGTGAAATAAATATTTTTTCTTTCTTTCTTTCTTCTTTCTAATAAGCCCATTACTGAGCACAGGTACCACCACATCGTTGGGGAGGCCTAGAGCACACTCCATGAAACTGAGCCATCGGGAATTGGTAGAGTTAGGTTAGTAACTTATATAGAAACCAAGTCAGCGCGGCTATTTTGTAGCACCTTCATTGGAGCCAGGCTCCAAACACCGTTCCGCTCCGTAGTATTCGCGTATTACCTATAGTCTCGCGAAAAAAAAATTATGACGATTTGTGCTTGTCACAAAACTTCCGAAAAGCAAATAGTACATTACGATACGGTGCGTAAAGTTGGCCATTTTTGAACAGCGTGAAGTTAGCGCACGAGCGAAGCGAGTGCGATATACGCCGTTCAAAAATGCAACTTTACGAACGAGTATCGTATATTATTTTATAGCACGAGTGACATAAACCCGCATAATTGTAGTTACAATAGATAATAGTTACTTATGTCATGATTTTCTAATTTAATTTATTAATTTTGATAAAAGTATCTGATTTTGTATGAAAGGAGGTATTGACATATGAGTAACTGGCAGGTTAGCAAGAAAAGAAGAAAAAGATGACATTGGGTAATGGCATGCATGTAAATTATTATAGCGATTGTAATGTTGGGAACACAGGTTGGGAAATAATAAATGTGTAATATGATTAAAGTATAAACAGGTTATTTTCATTATAGTTATGATTTAATACTTTAAATTCATATAGATAACATATCTTTTTAAGTTGTTACAGAGTTAAAACACTTTTTAAGTTGCGATGATGTTATTGTTGTTTTATGGTGAAAAAAAAAGAGAATTATAAAGTGTAACATGAAGAGTCAGATAAAAAAATACGAACGGAATTATCACGAATTTATTAATATTTAAATTTAAAGTTTTCTACAAGTTCACACAAAATTAGCAGTAAGCGCTAAGTTGGCAACACAGCAATCAGGTGTCAGTGACGTTTCGCTAGTGTCAAATATGGCGACTGCGATTTGTCTCTCAGAACAATTAGGTACAATTTAACATAACTGGACAATAAGAATTTTGCAGATATATGTTGTCGACTCAAAATCTTTGTTTTTTTATGTTTTATTATTCAGGTAAGAACTGCACGAAATTATGAATATAGATTCATTTTTGCATGGTGTGAAGTTAGCGTCATTTGCCATGTAATAAGGAGCTACTTACGCCACAGCTAACCGTGACATAAGTGCGGGTTTAAGTCACGCTGTGCTATAAAGAAATTTAATAACATCACTTTTCACAGGTTAGCTTTCAATAATTATTTCATAGTATAGCCGGCTCCACACGTTGGCGCCAACTCGGTTAGTGCTTCATTTTAGACCGAGCGCTTGTATGTGTACTGTCATTCTATAGGTACTATAATTTTATTATTCTAAGCCTGAGGTCTCCGTTCTGCAGTAAGATACTGGCACGAGTGAAACTTAAAAAAATCAACCTAATTAATTTGTATTTTATCCCAATACTTCAGCGGAGTGGCGGTGAGCAAAAGAGAGAAAATATGTAGATAGGAAAATTTAGCAGATGTGCAGACCACAGATAAAATGTTACAGATTACCTACTTATAACATGAACACAGTCAATAAAAATAAAAATAACAATTTTATTTGTTAGGTTCCTAACAATCTCCGAGATGACTGAACGTTTGGTATTTGTTATTAACAACCGAGACCGACGGCTTTACGTGCCTTCCAAAGCCCAGAAGCGCTTATGAAACTTGATTGATCACTTTGTAATCGACGCAAACCATGGCTTTGAAAGCTGGTAGGTGGTATACTTACATGTGTATGGAAAGGCTGTAGAGTGAAGTTAAGTATATATTTTTCGCGAAAAAATATCTCATTTCCTCGGGAAATCACCTCTTAATGAAATGAGCCCTATGGATCGTGTATGGGTCCGTTATTCTTAAGCATTTGTAAAGGAGAAGACAGATTCCGAAGCGAAGCGATCGCGAACTTTCCCGTATTATTTATAAAATTGACTGCTTTCTAATACAGCAGTAGAGAGCCAATCCTTAAAGTACCTAAGTTATAGAGTACATAATATGTTACCGTTAATTTGCGTAAATCAGATAGAATGCAGATTAACGAGGTACCTATTCTGCAGATTATCTGGCTAAGTCAGTTAAAGTGGAAAAACTATAATTGAGTTCATACATTAACTAGTTAATCTGCAGACTTCCTAGCTAATCTGCAGACTAACGACCATGCATACGGTAAAGTCTATAAAATAGGGTCTTGTTTGAACGTCAATTGTTTAAAAACGAGTAACATTGAACGGAAACATAAAAATTGAGTTGATTTTGGATATAAAACAATGAATACTCATTTCCATTACTACTCAGTCAAATTCTTCAAGGTAGGTAGGTAGGTCGAATTGATTACAGAACCGAATTAGCCTACCCCTGCTCCACGTACTCTTGTATGCCCTACCCCTAGAGTGTTTTTTAGAACCAGGAGGCGCGGAGGGAGGGCAGCCCCCGCCCGTTGTAACAAAACGCAGACACCCGGGCGAGCCGGAGCGGCTGAGGCTGGTCGTCGGCGACCAGCAAGCCGAAGCTGCGTAGGCGAGCGTGAGTGAAATAAAGAGGTGAAGTTTAAACGAAAATCACGCGGGCGAAGCCGCTGGCAAAAGCTAGTTATTAGATATAATTATTTCTCCTATTTGGGCACAGGAAACAAGTATTCTCTTGTGGCCACCACTATGATTTCTGATCTATTGTGGCTGTCCCATTTAGATAAGATCAGAGTTCTTACATCTAACGTTTTAATTTTTTTCTGTATGTCGATATTTCTGTTTTGTGCGTTTATCCTCGGTAATCTAACAAACGGTTTACCCGACTTAAATGTGGTTTTCAAAGATTATTTTAATGTGGGATTGCGTGTACTTTTACTTGTTTTACATTAAACGGTCCACAAATATTTAAATAAGGAACTTCGTTTGAAAAATATAATCCATGAGAAGAAACATGAATGTAATGATAGTCTATGAGAAGAAAGTCGTTTGACCGTAGTCTCGCTTGAAAAGCAGTTACAATTAGATTACCATTCACAATGTGTGCACAAAGCAATGACATAGAACAGTGTTGAAAGCTGCTTTGAACCGCATTAATCTATCTCATGTTGATGAGGATTAGAGACACTAACGTTGAGACCTCTCTAACCGAATTTACAGTACAAAGGCTGTACATTATTTGGAAACGACGATATTGGTTTTCACGATTATTGATTTTATGGTTTTTTAGCTACTCATTTTAAATTATTCCTAATATCGTGATTGCTTGACGAATTTTTGAGATCATTGGGTTCATAGCTAGTTCACATTTTTGTACCGTTAGCAAAAAATATGCATATCTACAGGTTCTATTAGTTATGTGCGCAAAATATAAATTAATCGTAAGTTTGTTTGCTAGTATTTATAAAGAATATTTCAAGATTTAATATTTAATTAACTAAGACACCCTGTGCTGTGCATTCATGAGATGCCAAGGACAAGACACACAGACAGAAAAAATCATTAAATGTGGTTCATGTGGCCTTCTAACCATCGTGCCATACATATTTTTATATATTTTGATACCTATACATATTTTAAAATTTCTTATGAAGGTTTGCCAATGGATAAAAACCGTAATCATACTTTTGAACCTACAGGTATCAGACATGTTAAGGTACATTTTAACTATGTAATATTTAAGTTCATAACCCTAATGAGCAACTTTTCACACGAAATATCGAAAGTGTTGTGATAAAAATTCCAACATAAAATTGATATCGCTCAATGTATCTACAGTGTACAGTGAAAGTTCTTCATCGATATCAAAAGTAGGTAGGTAGGTATAGGAGAGACATCGAATATGGGGTCAGCTTGAAAATTGCCGAATATTGCACTTAATGTCGTACGACATATTGTCCTACATCTGTGACACACTCTCACAGGTTTTCTCGAGGGGACAAGGTTTGTGCTACATTGTTTCTGTCTCTAAGGACAGCAAGGACAACTCAGTTACCACTGTATCAGGGGCGAAAATTTATTAATGGATAATAAACTATCTTACAATACTCATGTATAATGTCGCAGTGTACATTTAACTACATTTAGGTATAGGGAAGTTGTATTTAGTGATTATGATATAAAAAAATATATCGTTGGAATTAAGTAAATGAATTTGAAGTGTCTTAAAGTAGGTATAAAATAAATAAGATTAACTTTTAATCTTTAGAATTTATCAGTCAATGTGAAGTTTGTCTTGCTGCAGTTGGCCAACGTGGCTAGAGCTATGGTCTTATTGTGAAAGAAGATATTATTCAATAATTCCGACTCATAATGGGATGATGGTAAATACTAATTGGTTTTGAGCAATATTACTTTTTCATCATGTCAACTTTTAGAGAATTCTATTATGTATTACATAATTAAACGTCCATTAATTAATAGTTGTTAATTTATAATAATTACTAGCTTTTGCCCGCGGCTTCGCCCGCGTGGAATTCGTTTATATCGCGAACCGGGGAAGAGGGGAAGAAGATACGTCATCAACTATCTTCCTGGGAAAATTCATCGAAATCGGTCAGGCGGTTTAGATTTTTCATACAAACTTTCATCCCCTATTTCAAGCATTTAGGGGTTGATTTTTGAAAAAAAAGTAGCCTATATGTGACTCTGGGTCTTCAACTATTTTCATTCCGAATTTCATCCAAATCGCACCGGTGGTTTAGCCGTGAAAACATCACAGACAGACAGACAGACAGACAGACTTTCGCATTTATAATATTAGTATGGATGTTCTCGAGGATTTCGGTACGTGTCTATATTTTTCTTATATGTAGTTAATGTAGTACCTATTACATAATGTTGTAATCTACATAATTATATATCCAGTCAGTTTGATTTCACCACATTGGATTATGATAGCATTCGGCCTTTGGAATTAGGTACCTACCCATTACTGTACTTAAGTACCTACCTAAGCCTCTAATTAAACTTCGTACATAAACATAGCTAAGAGGCTCTACCTTACTTTTTCGTGACATGGCTATTTCTTCTCTTGTTTCTTTAACTTTTCCCACCTTTACATGTAGTCCATCACAATATACAGGTGCCTCTATTATGAGTTTTTAATACTATAGTTTACTATACACGCTAGCGACTATCGTTTAGAATTTGTATGAGAATCCGTACAGCGCCTCTAGCGGTTACGATACTGAACTACAATTCTCATACAAATTCTAAACGTCAACTGCAATAGTAACGTTCTTTACGTTTACTACAACAACTCTTAATAGAGGCAAGGGTGTCCCATAAGTTGTACGACAATCTGAAATTGAAAGATAGCTTGGAGAGGGACCTACGAGATGTCAAGCGTTTAGATAAAAGTGTCACCGTTTTCGAGATAATTGTTTTATTTTTCGGAATTTTATTTTTCTTACAAAATATGATTAAGTTCAAATTTTTACGTGTTCCCAAAGGTTCGGGTCTATTTAGGAATTTTTATGTTTTCAATTTTCTTTTATTTAACTGACGATGACTCGTGGAAAAATACCTGGTGAACAAATAGTGCAGACTATTTATTTTAATCACTTGCTTGGTAAATGGAGATTTAAAATCTGTTGAAATACTGGCTACTTTATAAGGAAAGTTAAAAAAAAACATTTATGAAAACAGCGAGCGTTTGTAAACGGACGACGCCGTTTACAAAACGCGGAATCAATTATGATTTTGATGAAATTTACATAAGTAAATTTTGCCTGCGACATATCCATACTAATATTATACTTAAATGTGAAAGTGTCTGTTTGTCTGTAAAGCTATCATGGCTAATGGCTGGCTTGATTTAGATTAAATTCGGAACTAAAATATTTGAAGTCCGTGGGTATATAGTCCGTGGGTCCGTGGGTATGGTATTAGTATTATCTAATAGGCTAATTTTGTTTCAAAAATCACACCCTAAGGGTGCCTTTCCACCAGAGATGTGCTATGCTATTGATTGGCCCTGCTAGCAACCTTCTTACGAATGAATATGATTGGTGGATGGCAAACGCATCCTTAGCAATGTAGCATAGCACATCTCTGGTGGAAAGGCACCCTTAAGGGTTGAAGCAGTGAATTATCGATTTTGGTGAATTTTCTCAGGAAAATAATTATGATGCATACATAGGCTACATATTCATTTTTTCAAAAACCAACCCCTAAGTGGTTGAAATAAGGGATGATAGTGAAATGTATACAAATATGAAAGCAAATAAGTAAATAAAATTATGGATAGAACGTATGAGATGATTGTATCATCCCTGGTACAAAATTTACTAGCATGATTTCCTCGTGCCATCGTAATCATGAATTCGTGGAAAGGTACATTGTGTCATGTATCTCGCAATTCGCGTTTTTACAAGATGTCAACACGGGCTGTTGTTCGCTTGGTGTGCGGACCGAGTCAGAGTACTTGAGTGGGAGTGGTCGGCTGAAATTGCGTGTTCACGACTTTACTGAAGAGTCGAGCGCCGCTTCAGACCTTTTCAAGTGACGAAGCTTAGTTCTAATGTCTTGGATTTTGTAAAGTCAAAGGAAAATCTATAGTAATGTTTTTGAAAATATTAAATAAAAATAAATGTTTAATGCGTTCGAGGGTATCCTCGAAGTATAGCGTCTATCATTAGACTTCTATTGTATAAAAGAACACTATTTTCAAAATACAGGACGGTTCAAAATATATTATAAGACGGAAAATTTTAAGGATAGGTATTATGCTTCACATTTTTGTCGCTGTTTACTCAGGTTTGTTACCAAAGTAACCAGTAGTCAACAGTTAAATCCGTTCAACGAATTTAGTTAGGTACACCTAACTTCTGAGACACGCGTTCTTATTCTTAATGTTAATCCTTCAAAGAAAAGATCGATTTTAATTTTTCACTGAACTGAACTGAACTCAACACGCAGGCAATGCTGCTATTTATAAAATTATGAGATGAAAATGGATCATATCCTTTGTAATAAAACATTGTTAAATAAGAATACACAAAGCAAATTATATTCATAACAAAACGAACAAAACATGGGTGCCCTTCAAAACTTTCTTTAGCTAAAATATTAAATAATTGAGAGAATGTACAAAAATTTTTGTACTTATTCTTCTTTTCGTCACTTTTTCGTTTCTTATTTCAGCCTTAGAGCGGGTCTTAAAGTATTTGTTCATTCACTCTGAAACTTAGGTAATAATGTTAAGATTTTATTTTAAAGAAGCGTAGTTGAAGTTGTATGTAAAACAATAGGTACTTAATTATAATCAAATTCAATAGAAAATATTGATTTATCCATCCATTATGTACTTAGTTTAATTTGTTAATATTTGGTATTAAAACAATTATTCATTACTTTTATTGTAGGAATAAATACCCACTTATTATTTTTTATTCGCTTAAGACGAAAAATGTCACGAAGGTAATGCGTTATTTTTAGGTAACATAATATGTAGTATATTTTATTTTAGGAACAGCAAACTAATTCTTTTAATGATGCAAATTGCTTGGTACTGAAATTTGCTATTGAACTTGCTTTAGTAGCTCTCTACCGCTCTCCCTCTCAGAAAAATATATCAACTTTTTTAGACTCGTTTGATATAACTATTAAATCGCTTAGTAAGTTTAAAACCATCGCTGTAATCGGGGATATCAATATTAATATAATTCCTGAGTCTGGAGACTCCAACTCTGATCTATACCTCACTCTTGCTGCTGCTAACTCATTACTACCTGCCCATGTTTTCCCGACTAGGAACAATAGTTGTTTAGATCATGTATTACTTAAAACAAAAACAGCATCTGTTACCTTGGTTGTTGATTCCTTTATTACAGATCATGCACCCGTTGTCTTTTGCTGTAGTAGAAACCTAAAACTAGTTAAATCTGCATTAAATAAAATTGTCACTGACGAAGTTTCTTGCATAAATGAGATAAATAACACTGACTTCTCGTTTATACTGGCTATGACAGATGCAGAAATTGCTACTAATGCGCTAGTAAGCGCGATTATGACTATAGTAGAGACGCACTCACGCCCTGTACGTGTTCCAAGTAAAAACAGAATAATTAAGCCCTGGATGACAACTGGGTTACTACGCTGTGTGCGAAATCGAGACCGTCTTCATAAACTGTCCAAGAAAGATCCTAATAATGCGATGGCTAGGCTAACGTATACCCGTTATAGAAATTTTTGCTCAAACTTATTAAAAAAGATAAAACTTGCTTACGATCGCTCACAATTCCAAAAAGCTAAGAATAACCCCAAAGCTACATGGAATTATATTAAAATATTGTGTTTCTTAATAAAAAAACTACTACTGCTTCAGATTTACTGGAAATAGATTCAATCCCAGATCGTTCTGTTAATACTGTTAACAAATATTTCAGCTCCAATAGGCTGCGATTTAGCTTCTAAAACCAGTTTACCACATAACAAGATCTTGCTACCCCAATCTCTTCCTCAGATTAATTCTATGGCCCTAATAAGCACGGACGCTGAAGAAGTTGAACGAATTATTTTAGACTTAAAAAAGTGTGCTCCAGGATGGGATAAAATATCGGCAACACTGTTAAAAGCTTCGCGTCAAACTTTTGCACCGGTATTAACTCACGTATTTAATTTATGCCTCACTTCTGGAATCTTCCCGACTGCTTTTAAAATTGCTGTAGTAAATCCGATTTTTAAGAGTGGTGATGCTACTAGTATTAATAATTATAGACCGATTTCTGTACTAACTACTCTTTCGAAAATTCTTGAAAAAATAATAAATATCCGTATCAAAAGTTACCTTAACACTTATAATATCCTATCAGAAAACCAATATGGCTTTAGAAATGGAAAGTCGACCGAAGACTCTGTGTTAGACCTCACAAATACTGTTATTCATAACTTCAATTTAAACTTAAACTATAAAACAATTGGTATATTCTTAGATCTATCCAAGGCATTCGATACTGTTTCTATCCCCATTCTCTTAAGGAAGCTAGAACATATTGGAGTGCGCGGGCAGACTCTTGATTTAATTCGGAGCTATCTTAGTGATCGTAAGTAAGCAGCGTGTAAAAATTGAAAATTTCGTGAGTTTCGACTTACCCTTAACTTATGGCGTCCCTCAAGGGAGTGCTTGGGCCGACATTATTTCTCGTTTACATTAACGACCTTTGCAGTTTGGCTATAGATAAATGTAAACTAGTTACATATGCAGATGATACTGCACTTCTTGTACACGGAATCTCTTGGGCTGAGGCCCGAGTCAATGCTGAGATAGCTTTGCGAACAATCGTTGGTTGGTTGGATCAGAATTTGCTCACCATCAATTTAAATAAAACAACTTTCATAACCTTTTCTGCTAGTAAATCATCCCTACCACCTGAAGCATTTAGTATTACTGCACATCGTTGTACAAATGTAAGTTCTTGCTTCTGTACAAAACTAACAGCGACCCATTCAGTTAAATACTTAGGTGTTCAATTAGATTGTTTTATGAATTGGATAGAACAAATCGAACAAACCACATCCAGAGTCAGAAAATCCTTACTAATATTATAAATGTGAAAGTGTGTTTGTTTGTTTGTTTGTGACGCTTTCACGTCGCAACAAAGCTATTATATGGTAAGGTTTATATGTGTGGGGATAGTTAGGAGGGTGGAGAGTGACGTAGGCTACTTTTTACCGCGGAAAAATATCCCATTTCCCTGGGAAGATCGATGTTTTGTTAGTTGCTAGATATTTATTTTCTGAGTTGTATTAACAACTGCTCTCTTGTATTAACATCTATTAAGATGGCGTTAATAAAATTCATTTGTAAGTTCTGAATTACGCTATCAAATACTACATGTAATTTACTTAAGTCATAGGCAAATGTAATAGGCTACTTTAGCTCTGCCTCGAGAACTCCCCGCTCTGGCTGTATTCAGTGTACCGCCCGCCCGCTGGCACTATCCTGTTGGCTGATGTCCGCAAGTTGCTGGACTCGCCGACACCGGTGGTGGGCGCGGGCGACTGGAACTGCAAGCATCCGGGGTGGAATAGCTTAGCTGCCAACAGAAGTGCTACTTTTTGATGCCGCTGAACAGCACGGCTACACCGTCTGTGGTCCGGATTCCCCGACGCACTTCCCAGATTACGCGAGACACTCGTCGGACGTTCTGGACATAGCGGTGTACCAAGGCCTCCATTGCCAGCCACGATTGGAGACGCTACAGGACAGCATGGGGTCCGACCATGTTCCTGTCCTGTTAGTCCTGGCGAAGGAACCCAGCAGAGTCTTCCATGCCATCGTCAAGATGCAGCGTGCGCTTGATGCCCTCCCCGAATGGCTCGCCGCGTGGAGACTGTCGGGGAATGTCGGGAAGACGCAGGCCGTGAACATAGGAGGATACCTCAACAAGCGGGACCCTACTCTGGAGCTTCACCGACAAGATATCCAATGGGCCCCACAGTCCAAATACCTGGGGGCAAAATCGACGGAAGACTCTCGATGAGGCCACAGGTTACGAAAGCCGTCGCGAATTCCAGAAGCGCGATGGCAGAAACCAGTGCTCTCCTCGAGCCTCCCTCTCGGACTGAAGCTCGGGGTCTACAAGACCTACATCAGATCCCGCCTCACGTACGCGGCACCGGCGTGGTACGCGCTCGCCAGCGAACCGCAGCGCAAGAGGATGCGCGCGGTTCAGGCGATTGCGCTCCGCCGGCTGACTGGTGCGCCGAGGTACGTCAGGAACGCCGTCAACCAGAGGGACCTTCGAGTCGAGAGCCTGAACGACTTCATCGAGAGATTGGCACGCAACATGTTCGGGCGTGTCGACGCGTCGCGGTTCCCGCATCTGCAGGACCTGGCGCCGCTCCACACCCGTCCACCGGACCTCTTGCTGACCGCTTGCCGACTTGCTGGTTGCGCGGGACGGGCCTAGCACTGACTGATACTGGGGCTTCGTAAGTCGTCGCCCGGCGCTGATCGGCTCCTGCTGGGCTTCCCACCAGCGGGATTCACCCGGTAGGGCCTCGATCGCCTGGGCGGCGCGAAATAGGTTAACCACAGATGGACAACCAAGAGCCTTAGGGCCCAACCCAAGGACCGGCCCGTTTTAACGGGCCGCGAGAGACACCCCAAATGGGAACTAACCGTTCCGAGGGCTCCACACACCTCAGACAGGGTGGAGTGAAGAGAGCGAGTAGTAGGCTACTTTTTAGCCCAAATTCCTACGGGAGCGGGACCTACGCGGCTGTTACCTACGGGTCCCGAAGCGAAGCGCGGGCAGTTCTCTAGTTACTTTATATATTCAAGACACTAAGAAGCATTACTGATGACGAAACTCTTAGGACGGTATATTTCTCATTGGCTCAATCTATAATACAATATTGTCTACCAGTCTGGGGTGGCGCTGGAAAAACTAATATACTTCGTTTAGAGAGAGCGCAACGTGCTGTTTTAAAAGTAATTAATTCTAAACCTATTCGTTTTCCTACTACCGATCTTTACTCAATTGCAAATGTTCTAACAGTTCGACAATTATATATCCGGCAGATTGATCTTCGAAAACATTTAAGTGCTCCCTATCTCAATACAAATACAAATTCTCGACGGGCATCTCGGGTATTCGCTGCAATAAGATGTAGTTCTGAGTTAGTTAGGCGTAATTTTTATTATCTTGCAACACGTATATATAACAAAGTAAATGGAATTTTAGATCTTCACCCACTTAAGTACCGCGAATGCAAATTAAAATTGACAGAATACTTGCAAAAGTTAACATACTATGAGACCGAATTAATTATTTATTACTAATACTATGTTATAATTCTCACATACACATTTCAAACACAAACACACACACACACACACACGCACACATACACACGCATACAACAACAACACAAACACTCGCGCGCGCGCACGCAACAGACGCACAGATACATGCACACCACAATACATATTCTCTTGGTGTTGTTCTTTAATCTAAGTAAGTATAATTTGTAATAATCTCTGTTTCTCCGAGGTGGGCGTTAATAACGGCGACACAGTTAAATACCATTGCCGTTGTTTACGAACAGTCAATTTGTAAATCTGTTATTATACAAATAAATGATTAATAAATGATGATTAATTACGTTGTGTTCAAGCTTAGAAACATACCCAAGTTTTATAGCTTTTAAGTTAGAATCATTTTATTATGTTGACAAATTGGCGGTCGTCTATTGGTAGGCAGGTAATTTGGTTCAAAAATAGGCAGCTTTAATTAAATATTTACTTGAGTATAAAAATCTAAATGCATGGTTTATATTTCTCAAATAATTTAAATGAGAGGACTTTTATATTTAATGATGGTAAATATTAGGTAATCGTTTTATCGTAGCACACAATATGAAAACCATTTCTATTATACTAGCTCTGTTATCATGTGCGAGAATTCAAATTTACGTATTATTCTCATTCTACCTACACCTTTATTATACGACCTACTAGTATGACGTGGCAAATCTTCGCGATTATACTCTTTACAGAAACTTCCTAATTTGATGACTAGTGAAATAATTTTTCGGTCACGCTTAGACTTTGGTTTAGTCTTTAATGTTTTATTGTTCACGATTAAGTAACCTTCCGTTATCATAAAATTCTGAAGCAATTTTACCATCTCAAACTCACATAATATCTCCTTTTATGCGCCTAGTAATGCTTGGTCATTCTGCCGTCCTACTAATCCACTCGTCTTTCAACGTGACAAAGGTACAGCTACGTACTTTTATTCAGCCAACTCACAGACCAGCTGGGTGAAGATAGATGGCCACTTTTGACAGTAGGAAAAAAATGAAATAAATGAAAAATAAAAAAAATCATTTCATAAAATGGGCTCGAGTTTTTGAACTTTCCCCTTTTAGATTACCGCATGACTTAAGTTACAACTATAAAAGATGAAATTCGGCAAGATGAAGCACACTTACATAGGCTCCGGAACGTTAAGACCCTCTTCTCTTGCCTTTAAAATGTACCCATATACTAATATTATTATATATATTAATACGCTAAGGTTAAGATGTTTGCCTCCCTTTTTCGAAAAACCACACAATTACTTCGCATAAATTTTATATCATTTTATAGATAATTACTTGCTCTACCGGCATCAACAATTGAAAAATTTATTGTTGCTTTTGTTTTTGCAAAATAATTAATTATTACATTAAGAAACAATACAGCAATGCTGCCCTCTATTGACGGTTGGTAAATCAATGGCGCTTTAGCTCAACGTAGTGCGAATTATTCGCACAGGTTTTGCTTGTATTATATATATTAATACTATGAAATGGGTGAGAGCACTATATATTTATATAGCATTTATATAGCATTTTTGGGGATAAATTGTATATTTAATATTTATATACAATTTATCCCCAAAAAATCGATATTAAATCCACGACATTTTTGACGTACAGTGACAGCGTCGGCATGGCAACCAACACTGTTTACAAAATTGTCATGGCAACCAAGATTGTTTAGCAAAACACAACTGACAGCGCACGTCATGTCATCTATGGTTTGTTTTGTTTGAAAACAACAAAACGAAAAACATTGATAGTATGTACTAATAGAACAAGTCTTTTTGCATTGATATTTATATTATTACTACTAAAAATGCTGTGACCAAGTGCCAGTGACCAGTCCCAAGAGCAAAGTGAGGCGGCCCGTGGAACGGCTCGAATGGCAAACTGAAGTTACCTACCATTATTGACACCGCCACCTGAATAATTGCATTCACTGCTTCGTGGCGAACCACCCGAATCACGACAATTTCTAGCCAACACCCAAAAATGCAATGGTTGTTTCCAAATCACTTAATATGGGTCAGAAATAAATGAAAAATCAGGATTTAATCCAACTTTCAAGGTACTTATATGTTTTTGTTTTATAATGGTGCGTACAGATTATGCAACATGTTATATAACTTCTGTTTTATAACACGTCCACACTATCTAACATTGTTGTCTAACAATGAAACATGTTACAAGACCGTACACATTAAAACAACATTGTTGTATTGTTAGAAACATCAAATTACTTTAATTATCTGTCGATCTGTATACTACTTCAATGTCTATGCATTTTTTGTCTATGATGTTGTTGCAATTAAATCTCCGACCCGACCGCAAGCGTTCTTTTATTTTTAACACCAAAAATAAGGACTTTTTCAAATTTTATTTCTCTATTCTGTCAGCAATGTAACACTGACATAAACAGCATAATGTCCAATTTTTGGCAATCAGAAGCTGTACCACAAACATACACTGAGCAGCTCACGTCTGAACAACAATACTGTGAAGAATATTTTAAAAACACAGTCAAGCTCGTGGACAATAAATTTGAAGTATCTTTACCCTTAAAAACCAACGATGTAAAAAATACATTAGGCGACTCCTTAGGACTAGCCCTGAAAAGGTTTTTAAATCTTGAAAATAGATTCAAAAAGGATAAAGCTTTATTCCATGAGTACAAAAATTTCATACATGAATTTATAAGACTTGGCCATGCAAGTCCCTTTGATATAAGTAAATATGATCTGTCACGAGATGCTGTGTATTTTATACCACATCATCCTGTTCTACGGGAAAATGCTGTGACTACTAAATTAAGAACAGTATTTGATGGATCCATGAAAACTTCAAACAAGATTTCATTAAATGATATAATGTTAAATGGACCTGTGGTTCAACCAGAATTATTTGATATTCTCTTGCTATTCAGATTAGACAAATATTTTTTCATTTGTGACATCAGGCATATGTTCAGAAATATTTTAATTTGTAAAGATCAAAGATCATTACAAAATATTCTTTGGCGAGATAGTCCAGATGAACCAATTCAATGCTTGCAATTAAATACTGTCACTTATGGACTAAAAGCTTCATCCTTTCTAGCTACAAGATGTTTAAATGAATTAGCTTATAGATATCAAGATATGTATCCACTAGCTGCACATGTTATATTAAATTCAATATATGTAGATGATGTCTTATATACCAACAATAACTTGCAAACAATAATACAAGTCAAAAATCAACTTATAGAATTGTTGGCTAAAGGTAGTTTCACCTTACACAAGTGGTCAGCTAATGATGCAAGTATCTTGTCAGATATCCCAGAGAATCAGCAACAATTTGGGGAGAAAACTATAAATAATAATATTAAGACTTTAGGACTGAGTTTTGAAATAAACTCAGATTCATTTAAGTTTTCTACTCCACCCAAGCAATCTGTAAAAACAAAAAGGGAAATATTAAGTTTTATTAGCAAATTTTATGACCCTTTAGGATTAATTGGTCCCATTCTTGTTCATGCTAAGCAAATTATGCAAAAGATTTGGCTTTCTAAGTCAGGATGGAATACTATCCTCTCCCCTAATTTGCAAAAAGAATGGGAATGTTTTTACAATAGTTTGATTAAAATGAAACCTATTGAAGTACAAAGAAACTTATGTAATACTAAGGAATCTAAATTGCAATTAATTGGTTTTTCTGATGCTTCAAATAAGGCTTATGGTTGTGTCATTTACTTGAGAGTTGTAAATCAGGATGGTTCAGTAAACATGTCATTAATATGCTCTAAATCAAGAATAAATTCATTAAGTAATAAAATACAATCTGTACCTCGTTTAGAACTAAATTCAGCATTATTATTATCCAACCTTACGAAAAGAGTTTATGATACACTTAACAAAAAAATATCAATTAATGAAGTGCATCTGTTTACTGATTCTCAGGTAACATTAGCATGGTTAAAAACAGAACCAATTAAGCTTAATGCATATGTAGCCAACCGTGTAAAAGTGATTTTAGATAATACAAAATACTTTAATTGGGCTTACATAAATACAAACCAGAATCCTGCTGATTGCTTGAGTAGAGGAGTAAACCCCAGTGACTTGCAAAACCATAAATTATGGTGGCATGGCCCGCAAGCTATGTCTAACTCTGACTATAAGTTTAGTATGTATAGTTTGGATATATCTACAGATTAAATCTTCTGCATTGGGTGAGACGGCTTGTGCAGTATCATGTGGTGCTGAAAAAACATTTCTTGATCATATAGTAAATAAATACTCTGATATATGCAAAATGCAGCGTGTGCTTGCCTATATCATACGTTTTTGTAACAATGTAAAGAGTAATATTAGTAAATGCAATGAAAATTTCATTACATATGCTGAATATAATAAGGCCTTGCTTATTCTTATTAAACATGAGCAACATAAATATTTTAAGAAAGAAATTAACTGCTTGCAGAAAAATTTAGCTGTTAATACAAACATAAAATGTTTCAATCCATTTTTAGATAAAGACTGTTTGCTTAGAGTTGGTGGCAGGCTACAGCATTCTAATTTATCATATAATCAAAAACATCAAATAATTTTGCCAAAAGAATCTATTGTTACTCAGTTGATTATCAGAAATGAACACTTAAAGCTATTACATGCTGGTCAAAAGTTAGTTTTAAGCAGCTTGCAACAAAAATACTGGCTGATTAATGGATTGCGTTCTGTTAAAAAGGTCATTCATAAATGCATGAGATGCTTTCGTTTCAAATCTGCTACAGCACAGCAACTAATGGGTTCCTTACCACCTGACAGTGTTAATTACAGTCGACCTCAGTCCACTCATAAAGGTGCAAATAACGAACTACAAATGTTGTATAAATTATTTAATTCAAAATGTCACCAAAATAATGTGCAAAATACAGCTTCTAAGCTAGGTGTCAATTTTCACTTCCTTCCAAGCTATTCCCCAGTATTTGGAGGATTATGGGAAGCAGCTGTCAAAAGCGTTAAACACCACCTCAAGCGGGTACTAGGCAGTCATATATTTACTTACGAACAGCTGTATACCGTACTAGTCCAAATAGAGGGAGTCTTAAACTCTAGACCTATAACACCAATGTCTTCAGATGCTGATGATATGTCATTTTTAACTCCAGGTCACTTCTTGACTGGAGCTCCTTTGAATTGTATTCCAGAGCAAGATCTTAGTAATATACCTGATAACAGACTTAAATTTTGGGCTAAATGTACTGCACTTAAACAGCAATTCTGGAAACAATGGTCTAAGCAATATTTAAATATGTTGCAAAACCGTCCCAAGTGGAGGGATAACCTACCAAATGTTAACGTAGGTGACTTAGTTATTTTAAAAGAATTAGATACTTCACCTATGACCTGGCCAATGGCTAGAATCACCAAGGTATTTCCTGGTGCTGATGGTAAGGTCAGAGCCATGGAAGTTAAAAAATCCAATGGCAAAACTCACAAAACTTCAATTACCAAAATATGTATCTTACCATTAGATTAAGTTTATATGTTATGCATATTAAGATGATATAAGTTATGCTTAAGTCATAATTAATATTAATGTTCTTTTTAATTTTAAATACTGAAGTGTTTCTAATTTGTTAAATTACATTCTAATTTCATAAATGTTAATGCGAGTCGGTTTAAACTTTTTTCTATATTAAAAGTATGTATAAACTTAATATTCACAAACAAGTTATATAAATGTAAATTAAAATGAAACAACAGATTTAAATTTAAATATTTTTATTGTCTTAGATACAATGACTTAGTCTAGATATACAAATTAAAAAATAAATAAAAATTAAAGTAAATGTAAAAATATAAAAAAATGTATCTAACTATACTTACCATCAACAGTGCTATGCATGTCATATATAACAATAAGTTGCACTTAGAACCCAAACGTACCTCATACAGTCCACTCGAAGTCGAAGCTTTGTCGTTGCTGGGAGTATGTTAGAAACATCAAATTACTTTAATTATCTGTCGATCTGTATACTACTTCAATGTCTATGCATTTTTTGTCTATGATGTTGTTGCAATTAAATCTCCGACCCGACCGCAAGCGTTCTTTTATTTTTAACACCAAAAATAAGGACTTTTTCAGTATAACAAGACACAAGTAGGTAACATCAAATTGGATCATTGCTACCTCTCAAAGACCTACAGTAACTACTTATTAATGAACATCATGCATTGGTTGAGTTGAGATATTCATGCTTTGGAATGCATGGCAAATGAATAATGATGGCTGCAAAGTCGTGATCATAGGAAACAAACGACCAGCCGAAACACACAAACGCACATTTAACTCTTTAACTTTAAGGGTTTCATCTTGTCAATATGTATAGGTATTCATTGAATAATATCGGGTCAAAACACCTCAGGAGTTTTTACCTATTTTATTTTGCCTTTTTTTTATTTCTATGAATTGAAAATTAGCAATTTGTAAGTATTAATTTTATTGTACTAAATTTGATCCGTCATACGCGTCATTGACTGTTTGGCGGAATGAAGTTCGTCGGGACAACTAGTATTATATAAACAGACTATT
Source organism: Hesperia comma (assembly GCA_905404135.1). Classification (NCBI taxonomy): domain Eukaryota; kingdom Metazoa; phylum Arthropoda; class Insecta; order Lepidoptera; family Hesperiidae; genus Hesperia; species Hesperia comma. Next base: position 8,426,229 of record FR990018.1, read on the forward strand.
GCAGGCAAGTATAAATGAATTCATCCTAATATTATAAATTCGAAAGTGTGTCTGTCGGTCTGTGTGGGACGCTTTCACGGCTAATCCATCGGGCACCGGCCTGATTTGGATGAAATTCGGAATAAAAATAGCTGAAGACCTAGGCTCACACATACCTAGCCTATATTTTCAAAAAATCAACCAGGAAGATACGAGTAGTTGATTATGCAAGGTCAAACATGGGCTTCTTATTGCCGCAAAATTATCCCCGAAGGGGATGAAAATGCAAAAAACAATTCCAAGCGGGCGATGCGGCGGGCGGTTAGCTAGTGATAAAGGGCGATACCAAGCGTTTCATCTATAATTTATGTTACCTACCTTGGTCACACATATGCGCGCAAACGTTTGTATTACATTGTAGGAATGTTTGCGCGAATGTGTGGGTGACTACGCGAAGTTTCGAAGTTCGCGCGCCTTGATTGACGACCAAAAACTGTCACAACTTCGAAAGCTTGGCTTTTGGAAAACCACGAGTGCATCGAAAACTTCGTATTCTCGTTAACGAAAGTCTTGCTACATTTGTGGGTTCACGTACTCGTTCGTGACCGGCCTTAGGGATGTTATATACAAAAGTATGCTTTATGGCTGCGTAGTGACGTGACGAACGATGATAGACAGAGAATTCATTATGCTGATGAGGGGCTCTGTACTTCTTGTGCTCCAGGCTTTGAACATGCTTTAATTATAATGTAATGATCACAGACGTCAATTATCATAAAGCGAACTAGCGTAGCGACCCGCCTCGGCTTCGCACGGGTGTAATGCTGATACTAAATACACTACAGAAAAACTGTGAACGTTGTATATAAAAACATAGCGGCCCGCTCTGGCTTCGCACGGGTATAACATAATACCTAATATACCTAATATGGCCTATGTCACTCGCCCCGACCGGCCAGTACCGCCGCAAGCGCTACGTCCCGCAATTTTAAATCTGTAATTCAATTTCATTTAAATCTTGTGCTGTAAAGGACCATATAGATCTATATTAAATAAACAATGTATTTAAGCTATTTAATTGGATAAGGATTAATGCTGTATTGGTTAAAATCGCTTCGAAAATTAGCTATTATTCGTCGTAAAAAGTAAATGACAAAAAAATGTTATTGTGGGATATTCATAACAGATAGACATATACCTTCGCGGAGTTTTCTGTAAACCTTTTCAATGTGTACAAATAATTAGTACATTATTTTGATAAATCTCGTAGGGTTCAGCCTGCGTTTGCAATGTTAGCGGAAAAAAATTGATAATTAACGACATCATATTAGAAACCTCAAAAATAACAGTATTTCTCCACTATTTAATGAATGTTATTATATAAACCTTTCTCTTGAATCACACTATCTATTTAAAAAAACACAATCAAAATCCGTTGCGTAGTTTTAAAGATTTAAGGACACAAAGGGACATAGGGACAGAGAAAGCGACTTTATTTTATACTATGTAGTGATGATGTAGTGGTGCGTCAATGATACGTTGCGTATTGTAAGACGCTTACCTACCAATTGCATACTTACCATCATGAGCGAATTTGGAAATACTGGATCATAAATGGATAGATACGTGGTTGCGACCTTATTTCAGCTTTTTAAGGTTAAATGGAACCTAAATTCACAAAAATGTTTAAGTTAAGGAAAGAACATGTACCCACTCCAAAAGATTTAATTATGTAAGTACATATTAATAGTTTTCGTGTTTTGCGGAATTTTTACCTTGTTGTTTTTGCAAAAATATTCCAATAATATCATATGAAGTAAATACAAATTATTACTCAGACAGAGCTGCACCAGCTGCTACATTACGATCACGTAGTGCAATTACTTCACGTGAACAAAGCACCCTGGTAATTTGGTGTTATTTCGTCTACGAGTAGGTACCTCCTTTCGCCGAGTGTGAAATATATCTTTGTAGGTACCTATACCTTTATTTAATTATTACACACGCGTCACTTTGCGACTCACGATTTTATTGCACAGGAAGATAGAAATTAAAAAAAATCCTAAAGTTGTCATTTGGGAAATAACAGATTATAAGTTGGAAATTCAAGGATTATAAGCACTGTGTAAGTACCTATACAAACTCCTTCGTAAATTGGTACAGTAGGTAACTATGTTTTCTTCGTTTTCACGTAGAATGAATGAATGAAATTTTTTTATTCGAAATTAACGACAAAATTTTTAAGTATGGTCTCGACTAGCTTCAGAATCACTTTTATGACCATTTTTTTTTTGTTTTTTGCTGATGAACTTTTTTATATTCTTTATATTTCTAAATAATATCTAAAAATTAGCAGAAATTTGTATATGTGTAAAATGAAATTCTGGGCTCTAATTACCTAGTTAAATAATGTTTAGTGATAAGTATTGTTTATTTCACTGTGTAACCCAGCCTATTTGTCAATTTACTAAGAGCAGAATTAGCAAACTGTAATGGGCATGATCCTTTTATTAATATCAGACCCGTCCAGGCCACTAAAATGTTATTGCCATTTGGGCTTGACGTAAAGCCGGGAAACCGAGCGGGACACAGCCTTATCTAGGGACTAATGTATTATTCCTGAAGGACCAAGATTAACCGGCTGGCTGTGATAAATCAATGTCAACACGTCGATCTTCACTTCGATCACGTAAAACTTTCGCCCGTATACCGACTTTACAGGCAACCAATTTTTTAATAAAAAATGTAGGTACCAATTTCTACTAAAGTTGTGCTAAAGTAATTTGTTCGTCAGGCGTGACTATTATTCAGATTTCACGGCAAAGTGCTCATTCATCATACTGACTCGCGGGCGCGTTGGCGGGCGCGGTCACGAAATATCAAACATATGGCGTAATATCCAAGTGTTCACACTGGAATCGCACGTGCGGTCTATGTAGCGGGCAAGCTCGCGACGACGCGCGCGGCGCCTTCGCGGCATATCAAACGCATGAAATGTGTTGAGTCGGTGTGGTGACATAAATAAAATAGACGGCGCTTGATAGTACTGGTATATTGCGAGTATAAGTAGTTACAAAAGGAGCGTGCGCCTGCGCTGAGGTAGTGTGGCCGACTGATGTCGCCGGCGGCGGGCGGGGTCAACGCGCGGCGAGCGCGGTCAATGCCCCGCCGTAACTGTTGTCTAGCTGCGCCTAGACAATCTGCCCGGGTTGAAGTACTTCAATAGGAAGAGGACAGATATTGTCGAAGGACCAAAATGTTGAGTCGGTGTGGTGACATAAATAAAATAGACGGCGCTTGATAGTACTGGTATATTGCGAGTATAAGTAGTTACAAAAGGAGCGTGCGCCTGCGCTGAGGTAGTGTGGCCGACTGATGTCGCCGGCGGCGGGCGGGGTCAACGCGCGGCGAGCGCGGTCAATGCCCCGCCGTAACTGTTGTCTAGCTGCGCCTAGACAAAATGTTTGTGTGTGTTCACACTGAACTAGTGGCGGAGCGCGCGATTCAGTAGCGACGCAACTGAACTCTCGCGCAAAACGCCTGGCGGTCAATATGAGCACGAGCTCGCCCTATCCACCGGGCGCGCGCCCGCCACCGCGCCCGCGTGTTCAGTATGAACAAGCACTAAACCATGGGCCCGATTTGGATAGAATTCGGAATGAAAATGGCTGCAGACCCAGGGTCATGTGATATAGACTATTTCTTTTTTCAAAAATCAACCTTTAAAGGGTTGAAATATGGGATGAAACTTTGTTTGAAAAATCTACACCACTTGATTTGAATTTTCTCTGGAAGATAGTTGATGACGCAAGGTCAAATATATACTACCAATTTTATACACCAACAACGCCTAAAGGGAAGAAGACCAGAAGTAGGGAATGAACATGTTAATTCTGTTCCACGCTGGGAAAGCCGCAGGCGGAAGCTAGTTAAATCATTTTGTATCGAACTCAAATGGCTGCCAGTCGTCTTTTTATGAATTGGCAAAATTTACCCTTTGGTAATTATAAGTCATTTGACTTATTTTCCAAGGCCCATGGCAAATTTTACCCATTGGTAATTGTAAGTCTTTGACTTATTTTCTATGCCCCCGACCAATTATTTCCATACCCTTGGCAAATTTTGCCCCTTTGGAAATTTCCTTTGATAATTATCTTTGACTTATTTTCTATGCCCCATGGCAAATTATTTCCATACCCCTGGCAAATTTTGCCCCTTTGGAAATTTCCTTTGATAATTATCATTGATTTATTTTGTATGCCCTTGGCAACTTTTACTTACCCTTTGGTAATTCCTTAAGATGACACTTAACCAGTGTGCTGAACAACACGGCACTGTAATACACAGTGAACGACACAAATATTCACATTTGTCACCCATTCGGCAAACAATAACAAGTTGTGCGCAAAAGTTTTAAAATTGTTAACGCACATCTGTATTTACGTTACCTTTGCGCGCGTACACATGCATGCAGTGTTCTCGCGTCGATGCGGAACAGGACTCAGAGCTCTTCTCAGTGGACATGTTCGTACACAAGTGTGCCACACTGTGTGTTTACAAAAGTTAGGCACAGCCTTACCGGTGGAGACAGGAGCTAACCGCGATACCAGCTTAGTACCTGCAACACTGGAGTTTTGTACGAAATGTTTGTTTACAAATGTGCTACACACTATTTTGGTGGAATCGTACCATACATGCTCCAATTACACCGGTCCGTACATCGGTACTAACTTACTGGACTTGGTATTTAAGAAGTATTAACAATACAATACAAATACTCTTCATTGTTCACCAGTTTTGACAAAAATAAGCTCGATATAATATCAAGAAAACAATCGGCGGTCTTATTGCTATTTAATTGGCGGAAAACTGCTTTTGTTAAGAATCAGGGTTAATAAAATATGAGATTATTATAAATATAACTTAATATTCGCGAATATCATAGTATTATTAATACCATCTAGGTATCTACGATTATTTGTAGTTTATAGGACTAAATGTTGCGTTCATCTAAGCAACAATAATTTGCCTCCAAAGCTTAGGAAAGATATGTGATAACATAAGAAAAATAGTATGTAAATTTATACCCAAAACATAATTTTATAATTTTATATTTGAAGGGTAATTATGTTATTGTGATTCTAAGTTTTAATCAAAACTCTGGAGTTAACCAATTAGCAGACTTTAATTGCCAGAAAGACCTTGTAAGCACCGATTGTGTACACTTTTATTGTTTCTTAATTTTATTCTTGGCACAGCAGCACGTTAAATACAACAACATTTGTGAAGAATGAGAGAATATTTGATGGCATTTCCACTGCAAACTATGTACTTGCATTTTTCCAAATAGTTGAAGTAAAATAGTTAAAGGTGGCTACTTCCATGGTTTAAATTTAGTTTTAAAGGTACCTTGTCGTTCGAGTGGGTTCGTCTACCCCCCCCCTTTTCCTTTTGATGTTTACGTGTTCCAATATATTACACCACGAATTGGGGCCCGTCGCCATGTGTGGTGTCTTCGAGTATCACGCTTAGTCGGTTTCCGTCAGAGACGTGTTACGACCTACCGCCTCGCGGTCTCAGTACGAACTGCCGTCAGAACCGAGTTAGCACGTGGCACCCACTAGCGCCATGACACTGACATCTGACATGACATGCACGTCATGATTACCGGAAATATCACTGTAAACGTCACACTCCTGCTTTATACTGTGCCTGTGTGCTGTTCAAACCAACCACACACTCTTTAAGCTCGGGATGCTATTCATTAAATTTAGTTAGTAGTTAGTTTATTTATTCACAAAAAAATTATCAGTTCACAAACAAATAAATATTTATTTTACGACGTCGAAACATTTACGTAGGGATTAAATTAATAAATCTACCGAAATGAGGGCGAAGAAATCTTAAGAGATAAGTGTTCCTGCACAAGAAAAATCAGTAACATCGTTTTAGTAAAAGACCATAATGAAACTGCAATATTTCGAGGTACAACATCATTTGTTCGAATGTAATCTAGTCAAAAAATATCAACATCAGAGCTGTCGTAACACGTACCAGACTAGTGGTAGGTATGTGTTGTTTATTATGATCTTTGGCGAGCAGACATAGACATGCCAGTTTACCTATTTGCTAATATTTTTTCATCAACACACGTCATGATAATTTATTTCAGGTAGAAAGATCTAAGCGAAACCTGACATTGATATCAGTCTATCATAGTTTATAAAAAGTTTCTGTTTAATGATACCTACTATTTACTGGTAGGTTAATATTGTACAGTTTTATAACAAATGTTTCGAAGTTAGGGTGTTACCAGACCAATTGGTCGATCGTCGATCGATGGTGTCGATTGACGATCGATCGATTGGTCTAGTAACACCCTAAGGGTGCCTTTCCACCAGAGATGTGCTATGCTACGTTGCTAAAGGAGGGCCAATGTACATATGTGATTGGTAGATCTCAAACGCATCCTTAGCAACGTAACATAGCACATCTCTGGTGGAAAGGCACCCTTACGCGATCAAATCGGAATTGTGAAATTAGTAGACCAATAAGTAGGATATACTTACTTAACACCAAAGGGAGCAATTAAGGGAGAAAAGACCCGCGAATGGACAGACCATACACACTCACTTAAATTTTTCGATCTATATTAAGTACGAATATACTGTGTCGAGGGTTGGACACCCATTAACCAGTAATTATTATTTCCAAAGCGCCGCAGATTCGTTTGAACGTAACGCGAGCGGAAACTCATTCCTTCTTTAGCATTCAAATGGATTTTTTTCATCGTGAATTTGAATGTGACTAAAAAAAATTTGGTTATCTTTAATGTCGTAACAGGTAAACAGCAAAGAGAAAGTCTAAAAATGTCTTCTCTGTCAGTCCAAAGTATGAGCATTGAGCACTACGCGGTTTACTAGGTACTAATATTAAAGCTGAAAATATTTTGTTCAACTTTGATGTTGGTAGAGTATATAATCGATAAATAGACCAAAACTTATTTTTGGAATATCTTTACCGGAGACTACATTAACAGATTTATACCCTGTAGGTTTTAATAGGCACTTGTAAACCCGCCCTCACTACGTATCAGGAAAATGTTTTTTCATTTTTGTAACGTGTTCCATCGTAGCTCAGCTACGTTGTGTAAGCGTGATGTTTCATACCCTAAAGCCTTCCTGGATAACTGGACTATCCAACAAATAATATTTTTTCCCTCCCTTCCCTGAGATTAGCCCATTCAAACAAACATTCAGGTGCGAGTAATAAACGAGTGAGATATATGAATCGAATAGAGGGCGGATTTCTAGTTGAATCTAAAATAATAAAAATAATAATTAGGTGTAATTGACCTTTAACGTCAGTTATAGTAACTATATTCATAATTATGTTAGAAGTCTTATCTACAATCTAATATACAAAAGCGCCTGCACTATAATGGGGCGAAGAAAACTTAATAAATCCAATACCCCTATAAACTCCGTTTGTGTTCAATATGAAATTCGTTTCAATGCCAACCCATACAAATAACAACTAACCGCCTCTGTGAATAAGGTTCATTGTAGGATATTGTCGGCGAGAATTTAAAATGCCTTAAATAGATTTTGCCTACAAGCTAAATTGAACTGTGAGCTCACGTAATAAGTTTGTATTTAGCGGAGAGTAGCATTCCATATTCTCGGCGATTCAAGTACAGCGTCTTTATTAAATGCGCAGTCACGGTGGCATTCGGTACTTACTTGAAGATGAAGCCACCCTCTTCCCAATCAAGATAACAGGCAGTACTGTCGCTGTCTTAACCGCAATGCTCAGAATTTGCTTCAATAGATTACACGAACGGATATATCTCAAACCACAATGACAGGCTTTGTTGAATTAAAAGATATTTATCTGTACGTAGTTATATTCGGTCTTTGTATACCTATACATACATATATTTATATTCCTTACATTGAATTGTGTAAATTACTTATTTCTTCGACTATGTTTTTTCTTTCTAGTTAGATACTGTATGCGTTTTCGATTATTTAAAAATACATAACACCTTAATTTATCGTTATAAATAACCCATTTTATATCACAGTATGTATGTTTGATTCGAAAGGAACAGATACGTGGGAGAGCACACCCACGAACATTTTAAAGTGACATTATAATTATAAGTGGATATTTTCAAAGGTCACTGGGTCGCTGCATTAATAACTAATAATAGTACCTACCTAGTAGGTACTTTGATATTTTGGTATATTATATTCCAGAGTTATTATGCCGAGCTTACTTCGTTAGTGTTAATTTATGGACTATAGTCTCTGTTGGTATGTCTATTCATGTAATGATTATCTGTTTACTTGAGAAATCACTGCATAGTATAAAACAAAGCCGCCCTCCGCCTCTGTCTGTGTTAAGTCTCTAAGTCTTCTTCTAAATCACGCAACGGATTTTGATACCGTTTTCACCATTACCTAGAGTATTTCTCAAGGAAGGCTTACAAATGTAGTTTTTGTACATTCTTATGTAATTTGCTATGCTAGGCTATATATGTAGATTCCCTATTTAACGCTCAGCGAAGCGAGGGCGGGTCGCTAGTCTCTCATAAATTAGTTCTGCTAATTTGAACTGATCAGCGTGGTAAAGTAAAGTATCTATGACATTTATATTTATTTATGTAACATAATATGATGATTTTGCTTTCATACATTAGTTACTGTCAATGAGACTTTTGAACGTAAGAATTTTGTAATGTAGTGAGAATGCACAAAGTATAAGTAAATAATTCTGAACTCGTACATTCAAATAATAGAGTTCAACAAAGTTCAAGAGATGTGAAGCAGTATTTCCGTCGAAAAGGTAAAATGAGAGATGTACTTACATAAATAGCAGTGCCTTCTTACAAATGAGATACTCAACTGGAGTCTAACAGAAGAAATTTACGATTGATGACAAAAAATGTAGGCTGGTGACGATAGCATTTCGTATTTTGTGGCTTCTTGAATATAACATCTTTTTGTTATATACATCCTTATATTACGAAAAATACGCGAGAAACAAGTCAACTGTTACATAATCTCGCTGAAATGGACGAATTGTCCAAGAAATCTAAGAACATCGTTTATCTGCAGACTGCGCCATTAGTGGCGATCGGATTGGAATCAAAGATGAACGCCTTATACAAAAAAATACTCAGATACTTACCTTAAATATATATATATACCTATCATACTTATATAATTAAGACCAGATAAGTATTCTTGTTCAATCTGAGACGTGTCTTTGATATAATATTCAATTGTGTCGGAGAGTAGAGCAGCGATAACTATGGCTGCTCTTAATTAAAATTTTAAGATGAATTGATTTCTACGTAAGGCTTGCAGACGCACTTAACGATTGCCAAGTTACAGCCAAGAAATAGAGCAACGCTTGCAAAGAGCAATAAATAACCTTGTTTAGTTTTGAAGAATAAGTTTGCAACTCCAAACTCTATGAATATTTCCATATACCTACTTATATAAATAGCATCAAAACCTTTCATTATCGCATCGCATTGCTGACGATTCAAGTTTTTTTAATGTAAATAGAAGCTACACAAGTACATGAGCTACCTAGTACCTGACGGTAAGTTGTCACATCGGCATCGCCGAAAAACATCAATAAGTTGAAACACTACGGGATTTTTTCGGGTCGTTTGGCGGCTGACTCAATTAAGAGGGCGCTAGTCAGGCAGGCTTCACAGATAGATTATTCCACTAAAATTATTATTTCCAATAAGCCATGACCATGACAGCCTTTTTAAGCTGTCTATTTTAAACGCTATCGTTACAATCAGCTTCACTTTGATCGATTATAGCCTTCAGCCTCAAAAAAGACCCGAAAAGTACATTTGATGAAACCAGCACCATGTTTTATTTATTTATTGAACACTTTATTGTTTATACACCAAAAAACAATATACATTCAAAAGTACAAGAAAGTAACACAAACAATGGGCGGCCTTATTGCTTTAAAGCGATTTCTTCCAGGCTGTTATTCTTAGTTAGATAGTATGTTGTTAGGCATATTATTCTGAATAAAATAACAGTATTTAGACCTTAAGCTCGTATGAAAATATGACGTACATGAATATTCTTCGAGAAAATAAACGCCTCCAATCCCTGCCTCCAGATGGTGTCCGTATTCATATCTATGACTTGTATTGCATATGTAATATTAAACTTGCAGTATTAAAACGTGTTTGTAGCATAAAGACCCACCCGGAAATATTTCGCGCAACAAAAATTACGTCGTACCTATACACTTTGTAATCCTCTTTGTTACGATAAGAAATTTACATGACTCCTTACGGCTCTTGGTTTTAGAAAAAATTTCACGTCGAATTATTTCGTATGCATGCATAACACGAAGTTCTCCTGCGCCCTAATTTACGTTGCTTTGTATTCATGACAACTTATATCATCAGGCTGGCTACCCTATCTGGTTACGTTTGGACATTTACGTTACCAAATATCTTTATATAGGTACTTAAATACTTGTGTACCCTTTTTACTTCTAGTGCTAACCTCGTCTTATTTTGGGTTGCCTGGAAGAAATTTCTTGTACTTTCGAATGTATATTTTGCTGTTTTTTGGTGAATAAACAATAAAGTGTTCAATAAATAAATAAATAAGTGTATGTATATTTTTATTGCAACTGTTAGGTAGTTATTGTAACACAATCGGTTTTCGTGTCCGTACACTTAGATCTTTTGAGTAGGGGGAATCCGGGAGACTTGCCCAGATGGGAGAGTTGAACCACCTTTTAAAACTCGACTTAAATTTTGCGCTAACGAAACGTCAAGACGGTCATTGATAGGGCGCGGGAGGCCAATGACAAGCACGGCGCCATTTTTAACAATGGCCGGTTTGTTTGGCTGTCAGATTCGAAAAGGTGTTTTTGTTATGGCGGAGTGAATTTTAAATTTTTTTGTAGTTTTGATATTGCGGCCTTGTTTATAGAGGTAAGTATTGTGTGATATTACTATTTTATTGCCTGATTATTATAGTTTAACGTGTGCTAAGTGTTGTTTCGATTACGTTGATTGTTTTTTCTGTGGGTAGAATTTAATGTCAAAGTAGTATATGCGGGAGAGTTGCACCATGACGGGTGCGGGAGATATGCTCAGTGGTTCATGTCTCCCATATATAGTATTTGTATGAAGATATTTGGAGTTTTACTTTACAGAATTATATAAATTTTAAACATTTTGACGAAATTTAAAAACAATTCGGGAACCTTAATACAACAAGTCTTATTTGTATTTTGTTTGTTTTTATGTGTAATTTTATATTTTATTGCAGACTAATTGAATGAAATATATAATTTCAATACAAACCATCCGAAAAAATACCGAAAAGAAAAATATACTTATATCATTACAGAATTAGAAAATGCTATACGTGAGGTAAAGGACGGTGCATCTTAAAGAATAACATTGATCAAATTTTTGGTTACCAGCTGACTGAAAGTAGTCCTAATTAAGGCTAATTAATGATACTAAATGATAAGAATAAGTATATAATTGAAACAAAATGGTAAGGAATATCAAGAAAGAGTAAGAAGTTTGATTAGAGAAACGTTAAATATTTAATTTTATTAATAAAATGTTTAATAATTATGATGCCTATGGAATGCATAAGAGTATGTCGAAGTATTGTTTATTTATCCTTATGAGAAGAGTGTGTGACTGTGTTTCGTTAGAATTTCATTTCATTTTGTAATCTTTTGGTTAATAAACTTGTGATTTAAGCTGTAAAATGTTTTTATTTTCTGCCTTTAAAAAGCAGTGTTCAACTCTCCCCAGACCCCGGTTCAAGTGTCCCATAGGGTGGGGAGAGTTGAATCATATCCCATTTTTTATTAAAATGTGTATAACATATTTCAGTAATATAATATGGAAAATCTAAATACGCATAAGTAAACCTAAATAAATAAGCTATCGTTTATTATTATAATTGAATCACTAAGCCTCCTAATTTAGAAAATATGATACTTTAAAAAAAAGCGGTTCAACTCTCCCGGACTCCCCCTACGCAACCGATTTTGATGCGGTATTTACCTCATTCAGACAATAACTTACATTATTATAATTAATAGATTCACTCATATTATTTACAGATTTTTTTATTTGTGCTATCCACTCGGTTTTAACGTCAATGTTACGAATACAGGTACCGTGTACATGTACACAGACATGTACATACAACTGAAATGTATTCATTCTAGTGTTAATATACCTAACCCTTTTACAGAATGAATTTTGAAAGCACAACGGATCTCTAATACCTACATATTAATAAAACATTTACAATATTACTTCGGGAGTTTAGTAAAACTGATCATTTTATTTTCAATTTGAGATTTCTACTTCATACTTGACATGAATATTTAAATTAATGTTATAAATATCGTGTTTGAATACTATTATGTCAGCCTCATTATTTATATGTCTGGCAAACTAAGCTGGGATAATTTTACCTTCAGCCCATTATAAAATCTTTTTTGTTTGTAAAAAACCAACGGTTTGAACCGAATAATAAAAAATCTGTTTAACTCAAGTAGATTTACAGCAGTCAATCTTCACGCTTATTCAAGTACTTAAGTGATGAAATGATAGGTTATTTTAATTTAATTCGGTTCTCCAGCGCGCTACATGAAAATCTTCAGGAAATCACTAATCAATACCCAATGACACGGAAGAGCTTAGCGCACGTTCGTACTAGTATTAAATCCGTCCGTCCGGGCGTCCATGCATACGGCGGGTATTTAAGGGGCTTACTGTTTCATAATTATTCATCGCTGCGCCCGAAGTCAACTCAAAGCGACGGCATTGTTAAAAATTGAAACATACACGTACGTAGTATCAATGGCAGCAAAGAATAAACAGTCAACAGCATTTTTGCGAAAATACCTCTCTCTCACAATAATTGAATCACAGTATAGGAATGGAATTCAGAAGTTTTGATTTTATGTAGAGATATTAAATTCAAAGCAAAGTATTTTTTTATAAAAAAATTAGGACACTTTTTTAAGTTCTAGTCTTTATTGGTGGCTTAGGAGTCAGAAAGCGACAATTGTATATCTAGTTTTCGGTTTTGGATATAGTCTATCTATAATGTGTAGCCCTGAGGTGTAGCCTATCTATTATTGTGACGTTTAAGCTATATTAATTTAAAGTTTCATTTTAATCCGTTCAGTAGTTATTGCCTAAAAGAGTAAAAAACATTATTCCATACAACCTCACAAACTTTCGAATTTACCATATTAGTGGGATACACAGTCCTTCTACACCCACTTTTGCGAAGTAACGTTTGGTGTGTCGTTAGACATAAAGATATCATTCACATGACGGTATCGCCACGGGTGGTCTTCTGTTTTAAAATGTAACACGTACCTACTTGGTTACTATTTTAATTGTCTCTATACAATACAATACAATATACTTTATTGTGCACACCAATACAAAAAAAAAACAAATACAAAGGCGAGAAAATAACATTGACAATACACAACGGGCGGTCTTATCGCTAGAGTAGCGATCTCTTCCAGACAACCCTTTCTCTCTCTCTTTCTCTATTTTATTAATCTACAAAATATTATATTCTTTGATGTTTAAATGTCTAGATGGAACATCGAATCCGCGCAAACATCGCCTGCACGCACACATGCTTGATAATGTTGCCTTGTTTTTTTTTGTTTCATTGTAGGGCGACGCTCAATCTAGATATTTAAAGCATCAAAGATTATATTTTAGAAAGGATTATTAAATAGAAAGTAATTTATTGTTTAATTTGGCATAAAACATTAACAAAGTAATATCAATACATTTTTAATGATTTTGTAGATATCCGTATGTTCTTTCCTGCCGTCAATGAAATTCCGTTCTCGTTCGTTTAAGCAGCTAGTGTTTGAAGTGAAAACATAATTATTATCGACGTAAGTAGGTAGGAAATTTTTGTGGATAAAAACAAACAATTCGTCACTTTTTCAAAACAAGTTGCGTAATACGTTTTCATTATAAACCGCCTCGGTTAAAGAATTCTCTACAACGAACGGCAACAAAGTACTGCTAATTGTAGGGTAGGGTACGTACGTACCTACTACCTACCTAGAATTAATGCTAAAGAATAAAATAAAATAGCTTTAAATTAAGATCTAAATTTGTTGCGCTGTCTCTCCTTCCTTGAGTACAACTCTACTTCTACTTCTATTGCATTCTACTGAACAAACGTAATACGAAGTGTTTTGGAAATTACTAGATTACTTCTTTCTCTTAGAAGGGATTATATTAACAAACATATACTTTTGAGATGTAATGAGTTTAATTTAAACTCTCCGGCTCGTTGTTCCTTGCAATGTTGATACTAGGACGTGGTCCCTCCTAAGTAGTTCACTGAGCCTTTTACCATCCTGTTTCATCCCGAACCCCGAGAGTACTAGGGGTAGAACCAGGAGCGGAGGGCAGGAGCTTTACCTTCTCTGGATCATCTGCAAGCTTGGTACATCTATGCGTGGAAATAAGTTACTTGTAAGGTTAGACTACCCTCCTTCTAAAATCAAACGTCTGTTGTTATATTACACACAGTCGTATTTTAAGTTATATCTAATAATTAATAATAATAAATAACACCACACACCAGTACCTATTCCCTGTGTCGTGGGTGCCAGTAAGTACATTACACCCAGACCGAGAACAGAAATTTAAGCTCAACATTAAAAAATCCACCTCATTTGTATTGAACCCTGGACTCTCCTATTGAACCTGGACCCTCTACTATTTCAGTACCTACGCGGGCGCGGTCGGAAGTTGGATTTGTGACCGCTAGTGGCAAAATTTCTTCAGCGCTTCTGGGATTCAAAGGGCCCGTAAAGGAGTGCGGAGCCAGTTGTCCCGGTTGTTATCGATAGATAGCAGTCGTCAAGCCAGGTTGGCCTTCGGGCGGCATGAAATCTTCCGATACGGGGTTGGCCACTAACCCCTCCACCAATCCGCACTGGAGCAGCGTGGTGGAGCATGCTCTAGGCTTCCTCAATAATGACGAGAGACCCGTGCTCAGTAGTGGGCCATTGGCCATGGGTTATACGAGGTTAACCACTTTGAGTATTTCTTTCGGAACATATTCGGTGTATATGTGTGTTTATAAGTATAAACTCGTATTTAATAACATAGTTTTATCACTTGCGCTTTAACAGTGTGGTCCCAAAAGCATTTAACTAATGCATTATATGGAAGCATTTACTAATGAAACAAGAAGGGTGTGCACCACTCAAAATTACCTTTTTTGCGTAACAAATTAACAAACTAATAGAAGGCGTGGTGATGTCGACTTCAATTATGCTTTACTCATTTATAAGCCACCTGTCACTGGCTTGAAGATAAATGTTTTGAGCTGTGTTTGTTATATTGACAACTAAGATGATTATTGGGCGCTTTCCATTTAGTGACCAAAGCGCCAAAAAGGTTATCTCTATGCTTTTTCTATAGGAAACTGAACGTTTTGAGTGTTTTGGGCGCTTAATGGAACGCGCCCTTGGATTACTAAAAGTGTTATCATACCTTCATAAATAAATTAATGTTTTTTTAGAAAATCCTTAAAGTTTTAATTTGGAAGTTTCAGTTAAGTATAAAACATTAAATTACGATATTAAATTACGCTACAAAATAATATAACAGTACGTAATTATCTAAGACATTATCACACACACGATCGCAATTATATATTATATCTGCCTATGTGCGTCGGAGGTCGCTGGTATAATTCCTGCCTGTCTTATAAATATTCTGAAGTGAGCACTGAAAACTTGAATTTCCCTTTGTTATTCCTTAACTCCTAGTTTTGTACTCGAGCAACACTAATAGGCTTACATGCTAGTACGGCTACAATGGGGCCCCATAGAATATATCTACGAAGTATACCTATAGAGCTATTACCTTAGCTTAGAGGATGGTGTATTAGGCGCAGTGCATACATTCGACGAAAGTATGCCGCACAGTTGATCACAACAACAACACAACGTTGATCGTTCGATGGATGACCGCTGTTGGCAAAAATTACTCGAATGTTTCCGTGCTTCGGAGGACGGGAAACGCTTTGGTTGAAACCACTGGATTATCAATAAGTAGCAGTTGTTATGTCTGCCGTCCTTTGGGTGGCATAAAATCTACTGATTCGTGGTTGAGTAGGTATGCTCTAGGATCTATCTGGATAGTCGGGATATGTAGACGTCGACACTATGTAACATTAAAGTTCGATCAATGCTGTGAAAGTAATTAAAACCTATGAATGATGCTTAAACAGATCAATTCGTGATAATGATACCCATTCTTTCATGGGTCTACACCGCACAAAAAATATTTTGTCTTAATTGGGGTTAAATGTCAAAATATTTAGTCTATTCTCTAAATTTACCAATTTTATGCCTCACAAAATTTTATTGTTATGTCTGATATAATTTTGGAATCTCCATAATCATTATGTTTAATATAATACTAGTAAACCCGCCCTCGCTTCGCTTCGGGTAACCAGTCCCTTCAAAAATCTCTATAAATTTTAACAAATTATGTTATTCCGATGTCTAAGCTATATTACTGCAAAGTTTCATGAAAATCCATTCAGTAGTTTTTGCGTGAAAGAGCAACAAACACACACACACACACACATACATCCTTACAAACTTTCGCATTTATAATATTAGTAGGAAGTAGGATAGGAAGTAGGAAGTATGATTATAATATTAGTAGGATTATTTGAACGATAGCCGAGAAACCCTCATTTTACGCTCGACGGAGCGTACGTGATACGGCTTATTATAAAAATATATGCTTATATTACAAATATGTAATTTTTCAGAAATGTTCCATCGTTTTTACCTTAATTTTCGCAATGCCGAAAGTGTTAAACTTATTACATTAACAATGACCTTAACTCGTATATTCTATGTGAACTGCGCCTTAGATGCTATCTGTTTGATATATCGTGTATCAAAGGGATCAGGTAGGACTTAATCTTCAATGCCCAGCCTAATGATCGATACAAGTTTGTACTACTATTATATGTGTTGACATAGATTGAGAGGGCTTTGTTCTAATGTGTTGTCCAACCGTCACAGCGGGGACGGTGCCAATAATGTGATATTATGAGCCATACGACTGGCAAGAGTTTCGTTTGGGGATAAGACTAGAATAAACCGTTTCGCACATTTTCTATGATGAACTAAAAAGGTTGTTTATTTTGGTTAATGATGATTTGATTACTAAACGCTACATCCACGAGGTATCTAATATTTTTACTCAAAATGGAATACGTAAAAGCACTAAGCAATTAACAGTTTAATTAAAAAAGCAACGGTTCAATATTGGTGAAAAGGAACAGGGAGATTGGTCGTAAAATGTTGAATAACGACCTTAATGAAAGATGTACCCAGCTAGTCCAAATGGCGTACCTTAGTTAAGTAGATTAAAGTAGTACCTTAAGTAGATTAAAGTATACAAATAAATTGAAAAGAATTTGATGGAAATCCAGATTTAGTTATTTGGCATTAACTGTGGTGAAATATTAACGGCTTATGGTACTTAGGTAATAGGTATAAAAAAATCTGAGATGTCTTTTACTTTTCCTAACTTAAGTACCTTATACTTGGTTACAATTTACAACTCTGAAGATATTATGTGGCGTTGGAAACACAGGGTAATAAACGCCATTTCAACTCAAAACCGTATGAGCGATATGAACTTGGGTGTCGTTCGATGGAATTTGGGCGACGGAGTAGAGAAGGAGCACATGGAGCAACTTTTTGCGCTCCTTCTTCAGGAAAATTGCTTTTATCGAAGATTGTTACCCCGATTGTTCATTAAAAAAACGATGTAGATTTCAGCACATAACCAATGATGTCTATCACGATCACGTCTTAGGAACATCGTTTTGTAGTCTGATAAAGTCTATGTTTCGCTCAATACCTGCAAGAGATAAAGGGAAGAGATTGAGTGTTTGTTTTGTTCGAGCCCAACCTGACCTTTCTTCTTGTGGCACATCCTGCTGTATAACAGACGAGATTGAGATAGGTCGCTGGACTCTACCATCAAGTTTAATCCCAAAGGTACTTTAGCCTGGTGGTAGATTTTTGAGCCCGGTTGATTCGCTACAACACCCCTGCTTGAATCAGCTGCAAATTGCCATGTTCGCGCTGGGGTTTCAGTTTTCTGTCTTTTTTCCTCTTCTACTAATCTGTCTAATGCCTTTTGTAATATGCCCATAAGTGATGAAGACCAGTTACCATTAAATAGGTCATCTCCTCGTTTGTCGCCTATTTATATAAAAAGCACCGGATTTTGTCTCCTCTTAAGACGTCCTGATCCACCGATTTACAAGTAGAATTGAAGCATTTGGACTTAATGAAAAGCCTATAAGAACGATAGATTGTTATCTGGTAAACCGCACTCAATTAAAACTTTTTGAGTGCGGTTTACCAGTTAGAATATAAGGCTCATTTACAAACGCGGTAAGAGGAAGAAGAAAGAACAATAAATTCGGGAGATTTATTTTGCTAAGGCAAATTCCCGGAAATTCAAACATTTATTATTAATACGTATCTATAGTAGGCAATTTATATGAATTATAAATGTAAATATTTTGTTTTAGTGGTCTGTCTGGACGAAAAATTAAATCACGCATACACCAGCAATAGGTATGTAGTAAAGAGAGTTTAAATTAATCAGATTCCGAGTAAAACCATCCATTAAGTATTTAAGAAGCAGCATGGAACACGGTAATGGACTGAAACCACCTACTTGCGTAAGCCAGCCGCCAAACGATTCATCGTGTTTCGGTTGGGGGTTTAAGAGCCAGTAATTTTTTTCCTAGTCGGCAAGGTATCGGTGACGCTTTTGATCCATGAGCGACCATGACCACTTACCATGAGGTTTTGCTACTGCATTTGGTTCAATCAGAATCATGGTTGCTAGAAATATTTGCCAGAAATTTAACATTTACCACT
Organism: Hesperia comma; assembly: GCA_905404135.1. Taxonomy (NCBI): domain Eukaryota; kingdom Metazoa; phylum Arthropoda; class Insecta; order Lepidoptera; family Hesperiidae; genus Hesperia; species Hesperia comma. Next base: position 8,445,234 of record FR990018.1, read on the forward strand.
CATTCATTCACTTATTAACTTATTAAAAACGAAATCAACAGGCATTTCAATACAAACAGCTTTTTAAAAACAAGCAGGCTCTCGGAATCCGGACAGAGAAGTGTAATTAGTGGAAACTGGCCATATTGCAAATTTTCGGTACAATCCCGGATTTCTCGGCCATCTGGCAACCCTTGACAATTTGTTAAAATATCCTGAGCCTCGTCTCTTGTATTTTGTTTATTTTAGTTGCATAAACAAGATGTTATTAACGGTAGTATGATCTTGGCGTATTAATGAGGTTTAGTTACTTAAGAAAGCTGATCAGCCGAACCACCCGTTGGTTTGTAATTAATCCTCAACAATTTATCTCTGCTACAATCTTACCATCTCGCGCGGGTGATAAAATCCCGTTATTACAGAATCTAGAGAATTCAGCTTCTTACCTAGATATTATGTAGACAATTCCTGCCACTGAATAAATTTTTGCTATTTCGTGTTTTTTTTGCCTTTTTCTCTCTCTTTTATTGCATCTCTTAAGAATTGTATAATGCTTTTTTGTATGACTATATTTTCATTGAAATTTTAAACAAATACGACGCGTGTAATCTGGGAATAGCATGCCCTGATCCTGATCTATTTACAATACCCATGTCATTATTAATTGTGTTAAATTCAAAAATTTGCACCATAAAAAATATACAGAAACAAAAGTGGAGTTATTGCTAAAAGCTTTCTTTCCCAGTCAATTACGTGCACCTTTATTGTAAGTGCTTTCAACCCATTAATAGCCCATTATTGAGCCCAGTTTTCTACTCATAACTGACGTAGCCCAGAGCATACTCCATCACGCTGCTGCAGTACGAATTGGTTGAGAGGTAGTGCCCAACCTAATATGCTGACCTTAGGGCTCCAATATGCCTGAACGACTGCTGTCTAATTATAACAATTAGGATCACCGGCTTTGAGTGTCCTCCGAAGCTAGGAGAAAGTTTGATATTTTGTATTGCTGTGTACGGTCGTTCTCACACAACGCAATTTTCAAGCGCCTAGGATCTTGTCCATGCGTCGCCCGTGAGTCGACGCCCTATTTACCAACACACAATTTCCGCACACGAGCCGATGCGTCTACAATGCGATCATGTCAGTGAACAGTGTCACTAATAAATAGAGAAGTGTGAGAAATGCCTTTATCTTTAAAATATCAAATAGATAGTATTCAAAAGTAGAAAACACAAACGGAAATCATAATTACTTAGTAGGATATAATGATTTTTAAATTTGCTTTTTATAATTAACTACTATTAATAACTCACGCTTCCTTATTACGGGAATTGTAAGTTTATTCTAATAGTTTTTTTGATTGTGAATTAATTAAAGCTAATTTTATCAGTTGTGAACTTTTCGATTTTTTTAATTCCTTTCGGACCGTTGGTTCCACTGCTAGGTTCCACTAATGGGTCCAGGAGGATTTTCAAGTACTCATGGACCCACTTAAGTCGTGGAACTAACAGTACTAATTTTTAAAAATATTTTATTGTATTAGTAGTCCCACTAGCCATAATTGACTGAAACTTTACATTTTTTATTTCAGTATACACGAGTATTCCATACAACTATAGTTTATTTCAAAGCGACAATTTCAAATTACATAGTACAAAAAATATTAAATTATTAGAATGAAAATGAGACAGTATTTGTTGATTCAGTTATTTATTTAGGAGCACTTCAGCCACAGAATTTTACGGGTTATTCCCACTGGTCAGATTGGTGGTCAGATTGGTCAGATTAGTTTGACAGCTGAAAAATACATACAAAAAAGTACAATCAAAGTAAACAGTTGTTCGGTTGTACTAGCGATTATACTTTTGTATTACCTACTGAATGTTTGATCTGCTTTAGATGTCAAGTGCAAAAAATTAATCCTTTGATACAATTTATTTATCGTATTTGTACACGCGTGTGTGGCGCGGTAGTTGAAGCGCTTGCGTCAATCCTAAGTGATTGAGAGAATAATAAAACAACTAGGACCGCGTCCGGTGGGTGGATAGGTGATCATTAGTGGCAATAATTTCTTGAGCACCACCGTGCTTTGGAGGGCACGTTAAGCCGTCGGTCCCGGTTGTTGTCGATAGATAGCATTCATTAAGCCATTCAGGCCTTCAGGCGGCATAAAAATTTCTGATACTCGAGTTGGCCACTCACCCTTCCACTAATCCGCACTGGAGCAGCGTGGTGAAACACCCGTGATCAGTAGTGGACCATTACTGGGCTAAAGCCAAGTGTATGTTAACGCGCACGTCTGTTCGGGTATGTGAGTGTTTTCAATAAAACAGTGTTGTGTTTACAATAAAACGGCTATATCACGACGAGAATGAGGTGACGATGTGTGGCTATGTCACGATGGAAGATAGTGTTTGACGATGTGTGATGAAGGGGTGTGATTATGTCATGACAGTGTATGTGTCTTCGTGACTGTGAAGGTGTGCATACCAACTTGTGTTCAGTGTGACAGAGTGGTGGATAATGTCTGGCAGTTTATGGAGACGGTAGCCATGTGGCGACACCGCGCACACGTCACACGGTGACGTCACTGAAGCCTGAATCGCGCTATCGAAGATTTGCGCATAGCCGGCATATACATATACCATGCCTCGAGTACTTTCACTCGGGGCCTCGGCCGCCCCCCAGGCATGTCGCCTCGCCTGGCGGGAGATCTACGATCCCTATTGCCAAACCCTAATTGAATACCTAACTCTTATATGAGTCTGAAATAAGAGAGAGTATAGAGAGTGCTGAGATTGTGTGAATATATGTGTTGGTGCGGTGGCCAGTGGCGGTGTATTTGTCCATTTCTTTTGATCTCTATTAATATTTAATCGCCCACCACTGAGGAACCTGCATTTTGCATGCATGCAAAGATTTTGCATGAAACAGCTTACAAAGAACTTCACAATCTCACATACAAAACTTATTTAAAAAATATGTACCTATTATGACTTTATGACGTCTTCGGATTTTTGTATTCAATAGTACTTTATTAAATTACGTCATAATCTGACCATCAATCTGACCAGTGGGAATAACCCAATTTACCACATATTTATGATTTCCGGTTGATGTAAAAACAAGAATAAATTTCGAGAATACAAAATAAACAGCGATTATTAGCTTATTACAAGCAAACGTCGCATGAATAACTTTAATAATAACTCGCTGGAGATATAATGAATACTAGTAAAGTAGGTACTCGTAGTAGGTACTAATTTCTATATTGATGAAATGTAGGTAGAACTGTACGATGTCAAAAGAAACATTTAATATTTGCAATAAACAAAAGATAAATATCAAGTCATTCTTATCCTAAGAATATGATTGTAAAATTTTCATAAACTCCGCCGAAGAAAATAGAGTTCTGTTAAATTAGTTTGCAAGATTTAATCAAAAATAATGCGAAATCTTTTAGGAGAAGTAAAATAAATGAAAGCTTAAAAGGGGTAACATGGGGGGGTGTTTTGTGAATTGTACTTTTGGTGGTTGGTGGCGTTTATTATGCCATTGCAATACGCCAACAATTCACCTCATTTATGGAAAATGTCGGTGCAATGCTAACTCTGCTAGCAGATTGTTTGGAGAAAAGTACCCAAACGTAAATTTGAAAGTTTGGGTATCCGGATTATCGGGTATTTTTGGATGTACATTCACCAGCTAAATGCTGTAACGGCATAATAAACGCCAAACAATCCAAAAGTACCAAAAGTACAATTCACAAAACACAATCACAGTCCAAAGTCAGTAGTTTGCAGATTAATTAATCCAGTGCTAAAAACGAAGCCAGAAGTCCTCAGTACGAGTGCCACGTCAATTGAAAACGATAAGGTGCACAGTAAACAAAGTAGTATGTCATATGTATATGTCCCTTTGAAATTCCAAGTGATTACTTTGAACGAGAACAATACTAAGAAATTTTGGTGTTTGGTGGTTTGGTCTCGGTTAAATATGGCACGATTTTTTTGTGGCTACATTTCTTAGAGTATAATACCATTTTGTAATCTTGGTTAGACGCGTCAACTTTTAAAAAACTGGCCGCAGTAGTGTTCATACTTTTTTTTTACACAATGATGAGTCAAAGTAGACTGAAAGTAAAAATCTTGCAAAATTTTAGGGGAATTTTGGTGTTTGTTTGAGTTTTGTGGAAAAACTGTAAGCTTTCTGGGATTTTTAATAATTGTGATGAATAGTAGGACTTTTTAGGTTGCCGATAAAAAAAAAACAAATCTTAAATATTTGAAAAACTGTGGTCGTAGTAGCTCAAAATAACACAAAGGGTGTAAATTTTCGAAAATTTATTTTTTTATGAAAACAAAAAGGGCTGGATTTTTTTTCTTATTTTTCCTGAAGTAGTCATGAGCAAGTCCACCCTCCAGTTCCCGCTTATCGGTGAATTTCGGGACACGTTGAATATTAATTTTGTTAATAATTTATAAATAAGTAGGCAGGTAAATATGTACCTCATTTGTTTCTGTGGTCATTAAAGTTTTAAATAAATAAATATTTAAATAAAGAAAAGTAGGTAATCGAAAGATCTTCGGTTCAGTGAGCGAAAATGATCAAAGTAATTCAAAATTATGTTACTTAAGTTTAATGCGGCTTACGATTTTCCAGTACAAGGACTTGTGGGAGACGTATTGAGTTCAGGAGGGACAGAAAGCGAAGGTAATTATTAATTAGTATCCTGAAACTTTGGATTAGATGCTTAGAGTGCGTACGTGACAAAGTCGCGTGTCGTTTTTGGTTGTAAGGGACAATCTTACGAACCGGATGGCGCAATGGTTAACACGCCGGATCGCTTTTCCGAGGGTCCAGGGTTCGATTCCCAGTGAGGCGGCAATTTGAATGATGAGTTTCCGTTCTCGGTCTGGGTGTGTGTCCTTGTCTAGCGTGATGTCCATGGTACCCACGACCCCTTCGTCCACTTTGGTAACTAAAGTTACGTAACCAGTTACAAGAAAGGAATTTTCTTTCGCTGTTTGGTAACTAGTTGTGAGGAGAGAATTATTTTTCCATTTTCGTAAACCCTTCGTCCACTTTGGTAACTAAGGGTACCTATTAATTAGTTACAAGACTGTTTTTCTGAAGATCTATACTACTAATTTTTATGTTAATTTAACACTTTTAACATTTATTAAAAAAGAAAACATTAGCATTTATTGATACATTTTGTACCTACCTTTTGTTCACATACTACCTACTTGCTCATATTTTTTGAATCGGTTCATAAAACGTTACAAACTCTATTTTTAAGCCATGAAACATTTTTGTTTGGCATTTGGCAAAATTTCATAATAATTTTTAACTATATAGCAATTAAAAAATAAAGAAATTACAGTGGGACATTGTTTGGAGATAATTGCTCCTTTTATGATTTAAATTAGGTTTCTGTAATATAATTTGTTTGTTTACAAAAAAAATTAACCGACTTCAACCTTGATAAGAAGAGATAACTCAAAAACTACTCGCCAGATGGCGCTCAATTCAACATGTAGTTGAAAAGTTCTCGTCACTACAAATGAATCAAGCCCAAACACTAGATAACTGCAGTAAATCGCTGAGGAGTTCCCTCGACTGTCTTTCGACTTCATCAGATCGACTCCAGACCTTCATGAAATGGTAGCGCTTTAATGTACCTACTTATGAAATCATTAACAAAAACACTGGTCGCCCCTACAATTTTCGAAAGTTCCTATCGATTTCTCTGATATGCCATCATCAGATCCTGGTGTCCTTATCAGCAGACCACATTGCACATATCTACTTTACAACAAAAAAAGAATTATCTAAATCGGCCCAAAAACGGCGAAAAAATCGCTGAATAAACATAATAAAGCATATTATTATATACGGTCGAATTGAGAACCTCCTTCTTTTTTGAAGTCGGTTAATTAGGTATACTAAAAAGTGTATCAATACCTAAATACTAAAATGTTTTCTTTTTTAATAAATGTTAAAATGTAAAATGTTTTATAAGTGTTTGCATACATAAAAATCAGTAGTATAGATCCTCGGAAAAACAGTCTAGTAACTAATGAATGGGTACCCTTAGTTACCAAAGTGGAGGAAGGGTTTACGAAAATGGAAAAATAATTCTCTTCTCACAACTAGTTACCAAACAGCGAAAGAAAATTCCTCTCTTGTAACTGGTTACATAACTTTAGTTACCAAAGTGGACGAAGGGCCCACGACACAGGGAATCCTAGTGCGGGGCTGTGAGTGTGTAGCGTTATTTATTTATTTATTTATTTATTTATCTACCCACGATAGTGCAACCCACACAAATACGAGAAGAGCCTTAGGCACATTCTCACATTACGCTATTTATTAGAGCTACGCGACTGCGACGCAATGCCAAAATTCTATGTATCTGACACTTTTGACAGACAGGAGTCGCAACGTATATAGACGCGTCTCCTGTCAGTGAAAAGTGTCAGATACATACATACAAATTTTGGATTGCGTTGCAGTCGCGTAGCTCATAAATAGCGTTGTGTGAGTAGTGCCTAAGTGTTATATACCTTGTGATTGTGTCAGAGAGTAATTAATAAGTTAATTAATATCTACAAATGTCAAGGGTGTAGGTAACTTGATTTAATTAAATTACAGCTGGTATTGCGTTACTCCAGAGTATTGTTGATTGTAAGTAACTCTATATTATTATTGAAACTTCCATATTGGTTTAACCTTATCAAAATTACTCTTAGGAAGTGATTTTGTAGACTGATGGTCGTTAAATTCTAAACCATGGCAGTGATTTTTAGCCACTGACCACATCAAGTGGTCCCTAGTTAGAAAATATAATGTCCAAGGAAGTGAGGATAAGATTTGTGCCATATTCCTGAGGGTCCCACTGGTTTCCTCAGTGTCCTTTGATTATGGCTTATGGTATTTCGCTAACTAAGTAGAATTGGCAGACTTCAGAAAAATGTTTAAGCATTATATCAAACCCTAAGTTGTGAAGGTTTAATGATGATTAATGCGAGTAGGTATATAAATTATCGGTGTGCATTTGAACTCACATTCCGTGTTCGGGATTCCGGTGTGCATAATAATAAATATTCTTGTACTACAAAATTTTAACTTTAATTTCATTACAGCTCTATCCAGTTAACCATTAGATTACCATCAGGCCGATATGACGATCATTAGGTACACTACGAGGCAATGGACATCAAACCTTTTAATTAAAGATCATTCTATTGTTAAAGAAATAGTTTTTATTTTTGTTTCTCCTTTAAACTCATAATGTACTTACAAGCCGCCTCATTATTTTTGGCTTTAAGCAGTTTTCGCCAGCGAAGACGCCTTTAGAAAGTTTTAAGATATAAGACACTGCCCTATATTCATTTAATTTAGTTTTATGTTACCTACCTGTTACCGAGGACAATATATTAAACTTGCAAGGATTTCGGTGCTAATATATTATGTAATATGTGACATTAAATAAAGCGAGAATAATATCTATGTAGTAAAGTACGTTTTACCATGTGTGTGAGAAGCGGGAGATCACCGGAACCATGGAACCTACTTTAAAAATTCAGCATTTGAAAGGTACCTACGTTATGCCGGATGGACGCTTAAGCTACTTACATTTTTCCACGAATATATAAAGGTATATTAATTAAATTGATTCTCATTCTATGTAGGTCGGTCGCATTTGTCGTGGGTGGCAGCGGAAGGATGGTGCTGCATGATCGTTTGCTACCTTATATCCATAAAAAACCGGCCAAGTGCGAGTCGGACTCGCGCACGAAGGGTTCCGTACCATTATGTATAAAAATGCCAAAAAATATGGTCTGTTGTATGAAAGCCTCACTTAAATATTTACTTTAGTTTTTTGTAGCCACAAGCAACGCCATCTCTTGGACCGAAAGGTAACTAATTTATCGCTGAAGCGTCGAAGCCATATTTCGACTTAAATATTTATTTTATTCAGTGTTTTAAAATCACCAACATAGAAAAGACTCAAAAGTCAAAACCAATCCTTATACATAAATATGTTTTATTTCAATTGGTTTACAAATAAAAATGATATTGTAGAAGTAATATAAAGTATCCTGCGAGAATATTTTACAAATAATATGTGTGAAGTTATCTATACCTACTAAGGTATAGATTTTCCGAAGCGGGGGCATCTAGGGTATATTAGAATAAAAAACGATGTATCAAAATGAAATTATAATTTGGCGCTGAAATATTACAGAGTAATGCAAAGTGAACACGTGTTTCAAAGGTATACTTTGGTGACGTAACCATTATGTACACTGTAATATAGTTATATACACATAGCATACATTAAAATAGGTATATAAAAATACACAAAGTATGTAATGTCATTTAAACAATACCTAAATACAAGATAGTAAAGAGTAAACTAAAAATTTGTAGCATTATATTTATTGACATATAGTTTTGGACCCTATAAAATTAATCTTAACTAACTTAAACCTAAAGTTCTAATAAATAAAGATACTCTATACAATTACAGTTACAACTAACTCGATTAGAACCTAAAATACTTTAGTTTTTGCGTCTTGGCTCAAAAGACGCAACGACTAAACAATAAATATTAGTAGGTATATAATATTTTAATCGTAAGTTTTTTATATATTTACCATATTTTCCTAATAACAATCTACTTATTTTAAGTATATTTATTAAGTAACTACATATCGTGGACTTAATTTTAAAGGTTTGCTTGAAGAGAGCGTCAGTACCTGAAAATATAAACAATTTATATGTATTATATTAATTGGTATGAAAAATAATTTGCGATACATTTTTATTTTAATATTTTTATCACAGGTCAAGTTTAACTATTTTGTTTTTATCGGTCGATCTAAAAACCCCTTATCTAAATGTTTGTTCACGTAATTTACTGTTAAGGTCTGACTATTATTTTAAAACAAATATTTCAGTAGGGTAATTACTGTCAGAAGTTAAAATTGGCCTCATACATATCAATCTAACTCGAAAGTTATGCAAACATTACGTCTACCGAACGAAATTATACGTAGAGAAGCATCAAGTAAAATTAAACGTCACGTAAGTAATACGAGCAATTGCATAGACCTATTTAGTTACAAAATTTGGTAACAGACTTTTAAAATTAATAATTTCGACCAAGTAACTGCTGATAAATGATACTTCGGCTTCTGATAATGATGATTTCGGCCTTCGAGCGGCTTGAAAACTTTAGACACTGGGTTGGCCACAACTCCTTCACCAATTCGCACTGGAGCAGCGTGGTGGAGTATGCTCTAGGCCTCCTCATTAATGAGGAGAGACCCGTGTTCAGTAGAGTGGGCCTTTAATGGGTTGAAGCCATAGCCATAGCCAATTTCGACCATTACTACAAAAACATTGACTTAAGCCCAAGGCAAATGTATGAAGGTTGCATGAAATACGATATTTTAGGAGTGTGGAGAGGAATAAAATCAGCAAATATATTTAAAAAAAACATAGTTTTAAAACCCAATCCTTATTCGTATAGCGTTTACCTAAGTATTTTTTTAATTGTATGAATGATAAATGGCAAATCTTGATATTAATAGATCAGAGTAAATTATTCTGTAACTTTGTAAAGTAAAACCTGAGGTCACCTACAGCATCATTTATCAGTAGATAATTAGAGAGTAAAAGCTTTTGTTTCCAACTTAGTTTAGCGCCACGCCCACCCGAGAAATTAGCGAGTCTTGCGACGTATTTTGGTTGCGTAATGTTATTTGTTGCTTACAAAGAAACAAATTTACGAGCGTGAGCTCGTAAAATGCAAATGCTGTACGTACCTAGGTACTCGTATTTTTGCCGAACTATCTGTAAACCGATCTTTCTGTTTACACAATAATCTATGAGATATCTACAAACTTTGATAGCATAAAATATTCTCTTGGATGCCAGTTTTGCCTCATTAAATGCTATGTTCGATACATTATTTTTCTTCATACATGTTTGTTAGTCTTCTGATTAATTCTAACTCAGTATTCAGCGATGTTCTAACCCTTGATCGTGGTAGAGCGGTATTGTTTTACAAAGCCATTTGGCCGACGTTTTCATTAAACGTAAATTGAATTTCCGTTTTATCATTGCCGGCCCTAGCAAAGTTTCAAAGGTGACGCCCCTGTAAAAACAAAAGATCGTCATTGTCGACGCACCGCCCTAGGGTAACCATTGTTGGCGCCTTTTGCCACCTGGCGCCTAGAGCGACCGCTTATCGCTTTTCCCCAGGGTCAACTCTGGCATTATTCTATTCTACCAACCACTAAACAATAGAAAACCTAAATACTATCTTCTTACAAGCTCATTCTTTACAATGATTTGAGTTGGGTATAACATCTTCAATTCTACAGTATACTTAATTATTGTCTAGTGAATTTTTTTTTAATTTATTCACCTCGAAAGTACTTAGGTATTATTCATTTGAAAATCAAAAGTTTAATGTTCATGTTCTCTTGGTTACGATAAAGTTTCCCTCCTCTTAATATTCAATTTTCTTGACTGCGATTTCAAAACTTAATGAATTCATTAAGAAACATTTTAATGTAGGTTCTACATTTTACTTCAAGCTTCAATCACTTAGCGGGTTAGGGCTGGGTAAGGGACTCTTCATGACACGTTTCTACTATGAAGAGCTTGAAGGGTGTAGAGGCCTTACGGGTTGGAATATTTGCCACCCGAAGAACTTTAAACTGGCTGAAATCGTTAAGTATTCATGAACCATATCGTATCTCAAGTATTATCCAGAACAATTGCAAACTACGATACGATTCTACGTGCTTTCTAGCGCTCAAGAATGATACTAGCGGGCACAAAACAATAGGGTACTTTCCGTAATGAAAAATAAACTATGAAATTTGATAAAAATAAAAATTTATGTAGAAATATACTTTAATATTCTGATTTTGAGTCATAAAAGCACATAATTATTTTAATAAACAATATTAAAATTTGAAATTTTTAATCGATATGTCACATGACCTAAAACACAAAAGGCATTGGTGTGACGTCTTAAAGGCAAACCTATTCCTCCAAGAACCAAACTGTCAGTTCAGTTTCGTGCATAACAACTTGAATGAATGCCGGTCTTACAAACAGTGCCACAAACTTATTTGACCCGGTAAGGGTGGCGCTACTGTCTTGGTATTTTTCTGACAACAGTATAACATTTGCATTAGTTCCTATTTTGGCCACCGGGTCAGATAAGTTTGTAGCACTGTACAATTTACCATTATTACGAAAAAATAATTAAGATTTTCTATTATTTTAATGCGAGAAAGCGTGTTTATTTTGCCGAAATATATTTTTTGTTGCTTTTTATTAGGAAATCAAGTTTATTTTTCACTACCGAAAGTACCCTATTAGGTACGTACCTATCTACTGACGGCGCAGTTGCTCAGCACAGCTCGTTTTGATTTCACAAAAAAAGTTAACGCTATGAGCATTGTGCAACATTAGTATTAATATTTAAATAACTACTTAACGTAAAAATAAAAATATGAAAAAGAAGATTTACTTTGCTATATCTACCTATTAAAAATCTAGTTTTACAAAACGAAATTGTGGACAGCCTAGTCTCAAACAAACAAGCAACGGTGTAAACTAAATAGTTTAATTTTGCAAAATAAATAAATGAAAAAACGCGAGAATAAATAAATGATCACTGAAGCGTTATTTACCTGGCCGTAATTACATAATAGTCTCCTCGACCACCCTAATCAGGGCGGGAATTTGTCGTTATAGCGGCCCGGTGACCTGTAACCAAATAATTGTTCAAATAGTTCTTCAATTGAAATTGGGGATGAAAACTGGCCGATAATTGTAAAAGTTGATCCTGAAAATGGTACGGCGAGCTAAATTAACTTCTTTTTTTCATCCCTAGGCAATGACAATGAAAAAGGCAATTTGCTTTACATTGATATTAGATACTAATTTTGTCGTATTTCTCGTATTATGATTGTTTTATACATATTATGATATAACTTTATTGAATCGATGTCAGTCCATAAATAGGTATACCTATATCTATCTATAGAAAAAGTAAATGTAAATGGGATTCCATAATAATAATTATTAAGATTTATTGTCTCTTTGTCTTTGTGTTTTTCCCGCTGCGTAAGCTATTGGAAATATTGATGTTTGTTATAATCGATTCACAAATTTTTTTTTGATTTAAAAAAGTAACTTTCTCGATTGAAACGGCGATGGCTTCAATTCAATAATGACATAGGAGCGCCAATGTATGTTACTTCGTAACCTCCGCTATCTTGAAGTGAAAGCCTCGTAAAAGTCGGATTAGCCGTTCTGGAGATTAGCCCGGAGAAACAGAAAGACAGACAATTTTTATATGCACTATATGCACTTAAAACAGTTTTTTATATTTACCAATAACCTTCGATGCCAACCGAGTATACCCTTTATATGTGCCCTCCAAAGAACAAAAGCGATTAAAAAATTTATGCCACTAGCGATCTCCCCATCCAACTACTGACTTTGCTCGCCGTTACTTAATTTAGTCGATGTCACAAGATTCACGCAAGCTTAGACTTACGAGTAAGGTTAAGCTTAGACAGCTCATTACAATTAGGTATTTATTATTAATATCTGTTCAATTATTTTTTAATTGTTGGTTGAATGTTTGGCTATAATTCCACACGCTATTAATCTTGTATGACTTAAAGACATTTTTATAATGACATTTCTATAATTTATTAAAGGAAGTTATCAACAAAGCGCGACTCAACTAATCAATGATACACGGTAACTGAGTGACTGACTGATAGACAACGCACAGTCGAAACTTCTTAACGCAAGAAGCTGAGGCACGTAATTTCCTTGGGGAGTTTAGGGGAGCACTAAGAAAGGATACTTTAAAATTCCTCCCTAAGATGATAAAAAAGGGATAAAGTGAAACATTTTATTTCTTAAATACATTCACTTGAAAATTGCGTATGGGTTCCTCGAGTGCTGTAAGTTAACACTAAAATAAGATTTAAGTCCCCCCCCCCTTCTCGCTTAAAATTAATAATCCTAAGCTCGAAGCACCGAACAGAAAGAGTATCTTCTATAAAATGCTCGAATTTTTAGCAATATCAGAATATTGGTCGGAAGGTTATTGAAAAACGAACATAAATGTATAAAATAAAGCTTTTATTGTTATGCTTAGTAAACATCCACTTTTATTGATGTTAAACAAATTAAATTCCGTTAGACAACACTTGCTGAGTTAGTTTGTCATTATTATTGTTACAGTATAAATTAATTAAGACGATAAAACGCTTAATATCCTTCAAGCTCAGCAATATTATTTCTAGCTTCCTTACCGCTAACAGCCTTTCAATTATCTTGTAAAATAGGTACTATAGTCGCTGTTAAAACGCTACTCTATTTTCACTTTTAAAGTACTTGTATCTTTTGAGATAAAAGATTTTATTCCCTCTAATAATGAAGTATCTTCTCAATTATACCCTCATTATAAATATCTATCATATTATTATTGTAATAGAAAGCTCATATTTTTAATGTTACGTTTGCGTTGTGTATTTTTATAATTTCAAATAGGTTATAATGGTTCTCATTAAAATATTCACAAAATTGAGTATTGAATTTCACATTATTATCTGTTGGTAAATCAATTTGTGATTCGACTTTCGATTTAACGCTAAATATGGAAAGTAGGTAATTTTTTTTAAATTTTTCTCAACCCTCAAGAAACTTGATAAAGAATGTATTTTTTAATTGAACTATAGGTAGGTACCTGCCTATTGCGACATGAAACTACGTTTAATTCGTCAACTATACGAGTATGATATTATACTTGAGTCTTATGTTAATATTATTTCTTACCACCAAATATAATATACAATACATCAAATCAAAACAGACATTTGAAACCTGTTTATCTTGTTACAATACGTGTCTCTTCGAGTATATCTGAGATCTAGGGCGGCATCTTCGACACAGATAGCGATCGGCAATTCGACTTTATTTTGGCGATTAAAATGCTATTTATTTTTTATACCTATACTTTTTTAATAACGGATCATTTAAAATTGAAAAATAGATGGTGCTTTTTTATTCAAAAACTATTATTTACATTTAATTATTATTCCAAAACGTTATTTTTAACACGATTTTCATGTAGTCGTCATTTTGTCAAGACTATCAAGCGGCTTATTACTGCTGAATGCTAATGTTCGATAGGTTACAGATCTTAAATGTGACGAAGGTCTGATAGGTAATCGAGACTCAGAGTGGAACTCCTTTGAGGATGAGGGTAAGTAATTAAAACGTTTAAAGTTGTCGTTTGTTGGTTTGGCAACATTTACAAGGCAAAAGTACGCGTCGGAGTCAAAGCAATCAATTTTTCAGGGGTTGGGAATATGTAATAAAACATCAGTTGGTTTGTAGGTACCAGTTTGAATTCATTGTTGGGCATTTTGTTTTGAATTTTAATTTACACGAGCGGAGATGTGTACATTTATTTCCTTGTGGAAATCTATTGTGATTAAATATAAATTATTAGAAACCGCTTTTACAACTTGTCTAAGAGGTTCTTAAGAAACCCAACATTTTATACGAAATCATAATTATAGAAAGCTCATGAATATGCTCGTTATCTAGACTATATTATGTCGAGAGTAGTCGAGACTGGCCCCAGGTGGCATTTTAAAATGCCTTGGCACGAAATTGAATTTTCAGTAGGCATTTCATTTATCAATTAGGTCACAATGTGTTAAGCGAAACAAAAGCAGTAAGCTGTGTTAGCATGTACTGGGAACACTTTCGTTATTTATTTTACAACTCGGCAACCGCGCTCTCCCACATGCGCGCGAACCTTTGTACGTTGCACGAATTTTCACAGCTTAGAATGTCACGAAATTGTGAAAAACTTCGCTTAATTACGAGAGTCCGGTCTACACGGAAAGTCTACGGAAGGTTCGTGTATTCGCGCATGTGAGTGAGCGGCCTTACATTCCATTACATGACACTAACTGTTTGAAGTTGAAGGTAATGCTAAAATCTTCCCACGAGCTAAGAGGATCCGAGATTGGAACACGATGTACAAGTCGTCAATGTACGAGTGTACATATTATGTGCATCGCGTGGAACGATCTGTAAACGTGATATAATATGAACATTTAAAAATAAATAGGTTATCAACATAAAAAGAAATTACGAGTTAGTCGAGTCTAATTCCTATGACAATTATGATTGAACCTATCGGTAGTTGAATAAAACGTTACCATCTACTAACTGGACTAACCACCCTAGTCCCTAAATTGGGTCTTGTTCTATGTCGGTCACAATTGCCATGGGCGGCAGCGGAAGGGTGGTGCTGCATGCTCGTTTGCTACCTTAATTCCATAAAAAAAGTACGTACCTATATAACAAAGAAACTGGATATTTATGCAATAGATTATTCAATAAAATAAGAACGATATAGATTTGTTTTAACAGCATCTCTAAACACAACCCGAAGTAACCCGGATTTTAACATTGATTATTCATTTCATTTCCATTGTTAAAAACCCATACATGACGACTTGGAGGCGACATATTCAGATGGTGGGGGCTTAGACCGGCCCCCTACCACGACCGGTTTTCCTCGTAGCGTACTTAGTATACAATTATTTAATAACGCTATTTAAGGTGTACTAGGCACTTCCTAACAAAAAAGGAGTAGCTCTCTCTCTTGGATAATAAAAATCATCATGTCTAAATAAGTACATCAAATCAATAACATTTTATAGTTTCCGCTCTTGCATTTGTGTATGTCTCATGCTACTCTTATTTGCGTGAACACAGAAAATCTTCGAATACATAAGCAAGACCCACACAATTATCACATAAATGTTTGTCACGGCAGGGAGTCAAACCCAAAATGGATCGTGATGTTTTATTAGGCTAGGGACGGTTAATGCTAAATAAACTCATAATTCGTAAATAACGAGCCAATAAAGCAGTCTCGCCTTAAAACATTGTTTATTTGCATAATTATCTTTTCCCATAGGAATGTCTACATTAATGAAATTGCCCTCTTGGGCCGTCAGCGAAGCTGAAGTTTAAATTAGAAGTAATTAGGAGATCTACATCGTACCTTTAGTACGCAGTTTGAGTGCAGGTTAGTGGCGGCGTTAATGGCCAACCTAAGTGTCGGAAGTTATTTTCCACTGAAAACGTCCGATATGGTTTAACGACTGCTATTTATTTAATACAAGACCGATGGCTTTCTACGTCGCAGGGAAGCGATCAAGGTTGGCCAATAGGCGACACGTTCAATTAACGACTGCGCCCCAAATAAAATTAGCGATCGATCATAATATGATTGGTTGAGAGTAAGTGGTCCGCTTGGTTTATTTTCATCATCATAATCTCAACCCATCATGGCCCACAGTTGAGTATGGGTCTCTTCTCAGAATGGGAAGGTTACGGCCATAGTCCACCACCAATTTTTTCCTTCCCCGTGTGTAGAAAGTGACATTTTTAAATGCCTAAAATTATTTTACATAAACTAGGTAAATTAAGAGCTAAAAAAGCTTCCTTTATAAGCCGAACAATGTAAATAAGTACCTGAGTGGTGGGTTCTATTTTGATGGCGAACTTCGCGGGTTCCTCGGTGGCTGACAGCATGCGTCGCGCCAGCCTGGCGAAGGTACACCGAAACTGTCTGCTCATGCTGCAGTACAGCACGAAGTTCACCGACGATGTGAACAGCGCCAGCATGTCCATTAGGTCACCTGTTAGTAATTTTCAGTAAGTAAATGTGTTTTGTACTAAGAATAGAGTAGAATTTAATACACATTAAGTATTTTAGTTAAAAAGATGCTATTGCTTAATGAGGTCTTGGGAGAGTTGCGTTCCTGAGTTGAGAACGTGGCTTGAATTTTTTGTAAGAGCTAACTGGTTATGTAGTTTAATTATCTTCCACGGATGATACCTACCTATCCATGGGAGATAGTTAAACCAGAGCTTTACCAGCCCAAAAAAGCAGAGAACCCTTATAATACTTGGCTTTTCGGCGCCGTATCCGAAACGTCCGACGTTTAAACAAAGCGCAAAAAAATACGCCACGATCGATTTTACAAAGAGGGTGGTGGCTAGTCAGGCTAGTAAAATCCCCTATCACCAAATATGAGTACCGTCGGGAATAAACTGCATGATACAAAGGCCAGCGACCCTCAATCGAATCGCGTCGTCCGTTGTTCACCAGAGGGTAGGTACCATGAGTAGGGGACGTTGACTTAGGTATACCTACTGGAGAAAAGGCAGGGCTTCTTCCGCTAGAATTCTCTGTTTTGCACATACAATAGGAAAACTTATCTACTTATTCAATATCTTGTATTATAACAGGAATAACTTACTGCATATTTTTCTTAGTGAGTATAACAATTAAATAAATCAATTGTGAATTGTAAAAAATAATAGAACTTCAACAATTACATGAAAGAAAATATTAATATTTGGCTATAAAAAAAAATTGGTTGCCTGTAAAGTCGGTATACGGGCGAAAGTTTTACGTGACAACGACTTTGAGTGGTAAAATAATTTTAATGTGAATATTCATTCGTATAGTAGGAAGAAGGATGAAATAATAGTAACAATTTAAAACATTTATTTATACAAAGAATTATATTTAAAACATTGTAACACCATCCGCCATCTAGCGCTGCTAACCGTTAGACCATTAACCATTAGTCACAACTAAGTGAGGTAACAAACGAGATTACTCTACTTCTCCAGAGATGGCGCTGTACCATTTTCTGAAACACGCCAACGTGTGTACGCCGTAGCTACCATAAGTAATGTTAAGGAGGAAGGGACGCGTGCCTTTCACTTTTTATGTCTGTCTCTCTCGCTCTTAGGCGGGCTAACCATGCCCGAGTGGAAGGGACGCGTGCCTCTCACTCGCTCTCATTGTAAGCGCATAACGTGAGCGGAGCTACTAACGCAGTTTCTTGAAGTGCCACCCGGCAAACCAATTTATAAGACGTTGTCACGTCAAAAATATATAAAAATGTAATCTTTTTTTATGTAATTCATTGGTGAAAGGTGAAAGGCAACCAAGCAATAGTGCATCAGCCAACGCCTGGAGACGAGCAAGATGTTAAACATGATTAATTTCATGTCGTGCTAAAATATTCCTATGATTACGGTTACTTAAATCTGGTGGCAAGGAAATATCCTCGCCAGAAACGCTCCAACAACATCATTTAATCAGTACATTTCGCTCATCCCAGTCAACACCTAACAATTAAGACCAAAAAGTTTGCAAGCGGCATATTGCCTTGGCGAGGAATGTAACCTGGACCCGCCGATTATCTGGCAGTTTAAAATAGTCTACGTCTAAAAGTGTCCACTCTACATGCTAATGCTGTCGCGAAGCAATTAGGTTTCGCGCAACCTTGTATTTTACTTTTAATGGTGTAGTAGTACTTATGTTGCTGCCTCGTGTGAATAGCAGTAGCAGTAAATTTGTAGAAGTACGTTGTAATGACAATTTACACACATGGTTAATGTTTACCATTTAGCCGCCTGGCAAAAACTATTTTTTTTAATCGTTAGGAAAATGTTAAGGAGCGCGTTTTGTCACTTAAAACTCGCAGCCCTGTTAATTTTTATGTTACCTACAGATGCGCGCGTATCGAAAAATTTCACTCTCATGATTTTTCCATAACGCGCCTAAAGAAGTATAACTTCAAAAACATCCGAAGAATTTTTTAAGTTATACTTCATTAGGCGCGTTATGGAAAAATCATGAGAGTGAAATTTTACGATGCGCGCGCATCTGTAACACAAAAATTAACAGTATGAAGTTAGGCGCGTTATGGAAAAACCATGAGAGTGAAATTTTACGATGCGCGCGCATCTGTGACACAAAAATTAACAGTATGAAGTTGCCGGCTAAACCACTCATTGGCCTTTGTCAATGTAACTCTGACGTCTTTTTAGTTTTGCTTTTGCTTTTTATCTAAATTATTTATAACCAGCCAGGTTTGTTTTGACTTGTTTGTGGCACATTGACATGACATAATATGCACAGACTAGCTAAAGATTAATGTTTCGTTATACGGTATGCAACGACTAGTCTTTTTGGTAAAATATTTAATAAAGGTTTTTAACTGCAATATAACAGTAAATAAATCGACGGCAGCAAAGAACAAACGGTCATCTACAAAAACGTTAGTTTTCAGGAGAGCGTTTTTAGTGCAAAAATTGTATAACTTCAACAATTACAAAGATATCTTCATCAATTTTGGAATAGTTAATTATTACAATATTAACTATTATTTGGTATAGGTAAATTACCAATAATTCTTTTATTTTTAAAAATACGCTAGATGTCTTTTTCTACTTGGATCAAGAAAACAAGCAAATTGAGTCAACTGCCATATATTCGTTTCTACTTGGGACCCGATAATTATTTATTCTTTAACTATTTTATTAATTTAATGATTGAATTTTATTGTTATTGATCATAAATAACCAATTTCATAAAAAAAAACAAATATAATTATGATTGTCATTAAAATACTGCAGTTGTCTCATATTACTTCGGCATTCTTAAGTTAAAGCTATTGGATAATTGCAGATATACCTAAACTATTTTGAGTTTTAGGGTGTCTAATTAAAAAAAAAAGTTTTATGATTCTTTTTAATAATTATATTTGTCATATAAAGTAATAAAAAGTATAGTTTCAGAGAAAATAACTACGAATCGTTATAGTTACTCTTCGATATTTTCCCTTACTACCTATTTCTACCTCCATATCATAAGAATCTCAAAAACTACTATTCTTACGGAACTCAAATTTTTACGGGACCTAACCCAAAGCTCCGACTTTCGATTAAAAGAAGAATGATTAAAATCGGAACTCTAAGTAGTAAGATATGAGGTAACATACAAACATAAAAATTATTAAGGATAATTCAAAAACTATTGGTCAGATGGCGCTCAAACTTATATGAGACTACAATGCAAATACCAGTTTTCAAGTAAAAAGAGAATCATTAAAATCTGAACACTCAATAAAAAGTTATTAGGAAAAAACCATAAATACACACTACTAAACATCCTTACACATTATTCAAGTAAATTCAAAATTACTCATCAGATGTCGCTCAAATTTGTATGGAACCACACTCAAAGCACCAGCTTTCAAAGAAACAAAGAATCATCAAAATCGGTTTACCCACCACGAAGTTATGGGGTAACAAACACACCAACAAAGATAGAAAAAAAGGTATAAATATTTTTTACATTTGTGGCTTGGTTGAATGTCACTTCCGGATTCAATTTTCAATTATTTTATTATTCCAATTGCAAGCAGTCATCATCAGACATTTTTTCTTGCTGAAGAGCCTCGAGACTTCGCAGGTTATTTTCGTAAGGACAGCTGGCCCGCCGCATTGCGCGACGTACACAAGGACAAATGGTATATGTCCGTTTGTACTTTGTCGAATTTTTAATAAGTAGTGCAGATGTCTTTTTGTACGTTGAAAAATTGGTGAAAAAAACAACATTTTTCGAGAAAAAAAAATATCACAAGATAAAACAAAGAATTCTGTGTTGAATTATGCAAAAAAAACGATTTTGGCAAAATTGCAGATGTCTTTGTGTTCTTTGCTGCCGTCGAAATTATAACTAAGTATTCAAAGATAGTTTAGGATGAATATTAGTGATTATGCTACCATTCCATCAGTATTTTCTTAAGACGTTGTCACGTTCAACTATCGTCAGTAAACCGACTTTACAGACAACCAATTTTTTTTAGTATAATTAATACTAAATATTATGAAATTATTAACGATGAATAGTTATTATTTAATCATGCCAAAGAAGTATAACTTCTTACGCGCGTACATAAGTACACGCAATTAATTTTTTTTTTGGTTGGAATGTAATGACGTTTAATTGAGATCACCTGTGCGCTTTTTGACTATATGTTTTCTTTTATTCGTTAGAGATAGCTTGGTTCATTTGACCTAATCACCTAAACAAGTTATGCACGACCTACCGCAGCTACAATTCAGTTTATAAACTATTGTAAATTCCTGAAAATCCATACTAATATTAAAAATGCGAAAATCTGTCCGTCAGTCCGTCTGTCAGGCTGTCCGGCTATCCGGTTGGCCGGCTGTCCGTCAGTCTGGCTGTCCGGCTATTCGTCTGTCCATTCATCGTTCCATTACTCTTTTCAAAAAAAATTTTATCGTAGGTAAACAAATAAAAAAATATTTGTATTGTGTAGATGTAATTATCGTTTACAACACAAATGACAACACGCATCGTAAAGTGGCATACATAATTATGTATTGGATCGTTTACGCATTTAAATTTTTCGGTTTATAGAAGTGTTTGGTTAATCAAACAATCCTTACTAATATTATAAATGTGAAAGTGTGTTTGTTTGTTTGATTGTTTGTTTGTTTGTTTGTTTGTTTGTGACTCTTTCACGTCGCAACGTGGCTATTATATGGTATGGTTTATGTGTGTGGGGATAGTTAGGAGGGTGGAGAGTGACGTAGGCTACTTTTTATCGCGGAAAAACATCTCATTCCCATGGGAAGATCGATGTTTCGTTAGTTGCTAGATATTTACTTAGTTCCGGATGTTGTTAATAGATGGCGCGAGTAAAATTCATTTGCAAGTTCTGAATCACGCTATCAAATACAACATGTAATTTACTTAAGTCATAGGCAAATGTTATAGGCTACTTTTTAGCTGAGATTCCTACGGGAGCGGGACCTACGCGGCTGTTACCTACGGGTCCCGAAGCGAAGCGCGGGCGGTTCTCTAGTAATATTATAAATGTGAAAGTGTGTTTGTTTGTTTGTTTGTGCCTCTTTCACGTCTCAACATGGTTATTATATGGTATGGTTTATGTGTGTGGGGATAGTTAGGAGGGTGGAGAGTGACGTAGGCTACTTTTTACCGCGGAAAAACATCTCATTTCCATGGGAAGATCGATGTTTTGTTAGTTACATTTAGTTAGATATTTAGTTCCGGATGTTGTTAATAGATGGCGTTAGTAAAATTCATTTGCAAGTTCTGAATCATGCTATCAAATACTTACTACATGTAATTTACTTATGTCATGTGTCAATGTTATACCTGATGTTCCAGTATATCATATAATAGGCTACTATTTAGCCGAGATTCCTACGGGAGCGGGCCGACCTACGTGGCTGTTACCTACGGGTCCCGAAGCGAAGCGCGGGCGGTTCTCTAGTATATAATAATATGGTTATTAATCAGTTTTTGAAAAACTGAGGCCCTATTTTTGAAAACAAGCTGGTGTAACGTAGATTCATTCATCCGTTTGCCTATTCACCCTATTGCCAAAAACTCAATAGTTGGGAGGTTGAACATAATTGCTTCACAGGCTGTTGCTTTCGCTTAAAATCTAATCTAACAATGTATCTGCGAGCAAATAACTTCAGTGCAAGTCAGGCTGTGGAGCAAAGTTTCTCAATCGGGGAACTACAATATTGAATATAAGGTACCTGCGGCAAATAAGACCCGCGGTATAATAAGGCCCACATTTCAAAACTCGCGCTAAAATACTTCTACTCCTGTTCAAACTTCACTTATGTATGCTTAAGACCGATAGAGGAAACACTGCGACGATAGCGTGTGATCTGCTCGCGCCACCATCTTGCCAGGAGCGAACAAGTTGTGAAAAGCTGAGCCTTAGAGCTCGTTTTTATAATTATTGATGACAAAAAATTGAAAATATTTTTATTTATTGGTTATTTAGAGGTAAGGTAACGTCATATTATCAAAGTTTAGTCATTGCTGTAAGCAACTTCTGTGGTTGAAACCAAAAATAAGAGCAATTTTTGTTTAAAACAATTTTTTTGTTTTATTAATTATTGCTGAGCGGCTAATAAAGTCCACTGCAGTAAGTCTTGGGCCTTATTACCCTCCCATCTTATATAACTCGTTAAGTCTTTTACTTCGCATACTTTCATAGTGTTATGTCTTATGGCATATTACTGTGGGGTAAAGCAAGAGATATACAACAAATCTTTGTATTGCAGAAGAGGGCCATTAGAGCTATTTATAAACTACGGTATCGGGAATCGTGCCGTGACAAATTCAAAGAATTAGGTATACTTACAGTAGCCTCACAGTACATTTATAGTAATATAGTTTTTATAAGAAACAACATAAATGCATATAAAAAAACAGCGATTATCATAATCGCTTAACAAGAAAGATGCATGATTTGGCGACGCTTTCATATCGGCTATGTAAAGTGCAGCGTTCTTTTATGGGGCTTGGTGTACAGTTCTATAATAAAGGCAATCCGTGACCTGCCTTCAGAGTTGTTTAAGAAGCATGTAAAAACACAACTCGTAGACAAGAGCTACTATAGTATACAGGAATATTTAGATGACAAAAAGGCATGGAAATTACCAGCTCTGCAACCAGCTCCGCTAGGTTAGTGCTTACCTGTATCAATTAAGTAATATTGTAATTTTTATTTTAAAAGATGCGGAGGAGTTTTTTTGCCGTTTTTTTCTCCTCAAGCACTTTTCCAAAACGGCGGTAGAATCAAAAAATTGACGTTCATAAGTGAATTTGTAAATTCCTAGATGAAATAAACAGTTTGACTTTGACTTTGACTCAAACATTGAACAAAGATACTTGTCCGACGAGCTCTGTTCACAAGAAACCCAGCGTTCTGTTCACAGACTTATAAAAAATTATCAGACCAAATATAATTTTGACCACTACAAAGACGTATGTACGTAAGCAATAGGTTCACCCCTTTGTCTCCTATGTAACGTACAAAGTCTATCTCGTTTTATTTTTGTTGTTGCAACACTCACGCACACATAGTCAAAATGGGGTTGTAGCACTCCCGCCATTTTCATAAGCTGCAAGAAGCTCACTTTTAGTATGAGGACCATAGACAACATTTGTAGACCACAAATGTTTTGTATGGGAATTGTCAATGTGTACAATATTTCTATTGTAAATATTTCTGTTGTAACGCCTTTTCGCGCCTTACTCTTAAGCTTATACATAGTAAAGCATTTATCTTTTGCGAAAAATATGAGCTAAAACATGTCTTCAGCAAAGAAGTCGGCCTCGCCGGAAAAAACGGATAATGATGTTTTTTGAAGAAGCATTCAAAAAGTTATAACATAAAAAGTGTTGTGATAACCTAATACCAGTATCGATACCTAAAAAAGGCCACAAATTTTCAAGTTCCGTGATTTATTTGTTCCGTTATTTATTAAGGCCCATGGAAAGAATTATTATTAAAATTTGTTATAATTCTTTCCGTGCTGATTTCTGTGCTACTAACTATCTTATATTCTTATCATGAATAAATACCCTTTCTACTGAACTTAGTGTTTTTAAATTTTTTGGAATAATTCTTGAGTTTTTTAGTTTTAAAGTTAGGTGGGCCTTATTTGCCTCCGGTACCTTAACCCAACAGTTTTCTGTGTTTGACGGACGTCAGTAGTTTGTTGTGCTATATTTTAGTCAATTATTTTAGGACTAGTAAAGAAATAAATTACTTTTATAACCATAATATATCTGTACTCTCTTAGATTTTTATCTACTTATTTATTAAATTTAGGTACCTAAATACTGATTTGGTGAAGAGCATGTTGTTAACCATAACTATTAATTTAAAGAATACTGCTGAACAAGCTAAATTAAACAGGCATTTCATCAATCCCTACACACATAGGTAGGTAAATAGATAAAGCTAAGGGCAAAACTGTAGACACGGTATATTTTATAATCTAATATTATGTAATCTGACCACAAACAATAAAAAACATTATATAAATATTGTAAAACCAAATTTGAACTAAATAAATCAAACATAAAATTTAATGACTCGAACAATAAAAATAAGTAGCATTATTAGGTGGGTATTTTTGGTTATATAACCCACCTACGTAATATAAATATTTAGTTACTTGCAATCTTTTATTCTTGTGAGGTCGACATAAATTGCTTTGCTAGCCTACACTGAACTCGCTTCTATAAAAATATACCATGAGATTAGCGTCGGGGATTAGGACGAAATCACATCTCATCTCAACGTGAATCTATTTTCTGCTAACTTAATTTTAGTGTAGTGATTTCGAGAAATGTTTATAGGCTTATCTGTTTTTCTTTTCAATCAGTGTTTAGGACTTTTCAAAGCCGAACTTACCTAATTCTGTAAGGGACATTGGGAAAACAGATTAAAGTGTCTTTAAGTATTATTTGAGTAAATCTATACTAATATTATAAAACTATTGACTACTGACTACTATTGACTATAACATCACGCTGCAACTATTAGGAGCGAAGAAATAATGGAAAATGTGGAAAAACGGGGAAAATTATTTATTCTCGAGGGCTTTCGTTGCATGCGTTGCGAAAACGATTCAAGATACCAAAAATATATGTAAAAGAATTATTCCTCTAAATAATGTGTTGTTGATTAAGATTATTTAACTGTGAACAAAATTAAATAAATAAATGTGTTGTTGATTAAGATTATTTAACTGTGAACAAAATTGTCTTTGACATCACTTAATTTCAATGAACATCTTAGAATATAATACAATTTTAAAATAACACCGATATAAAATTCACCCGCGCCACATGATGTGCAAAACATGACGCTGCAAGGAGGAGAGGCGTTGCTTGCGAGCGACGCGGAGAGGGGGTGTAGCTCTAGCTCTACGAGGTACCATGCCGGTCGGCTCCCTTCTGAACGGTTGTATGCAGCGTTATTTGTTTTTGCGATATAATATCGTCGTGTAATAATACTTTCTAAATACTATTTCATTTTGTTTTAAGGATAATATTTTGCTTCTAATAGTTTCACAATTATTAACACTTTTTTAGTTTTGATGTAGTAAGTGGGTGTCATAGTTTTCTTTATAGTATCTATTGTTTGTTATAAGGATAGTATTTTGTTTCTAATATTTTAGCAATATTAATACTTTTTTTTGTTTTGTTGTATATAATTCCCGTAAATATGTGTTATCTACATAAATATTCTTATTAAGTTGGGTTTTAGTTTAAGCATACAGTTATCGTTTTACGGTTATTCTTTTGACAGATATTTTATCCGATTTACGTAAGTACCAAATACAGGTAAAATAATTAGGTTCCTAATTATTTACCTTACGTTTGTTTTTTTCTTGATTACGAGTTACGGTTTGGTTAAGTTTTCATATCTTAAGTTCTTTTTTCGTCACTATAATGCCTGGAAAAAGATCTCAGCTTTCTCGGCAGACTGCTACTGCAAAGCGGCTGCGAGTTTTGCGCAGCAATGAAACAGAGGATGAAAATATGCATAGGTTGGCTACTCAACGAGAAATCAGTGAACAAAACCGTGCTAATGAATCGATCATTGAACGTTCGCAGCGTCTAGCCTCACAGAGTTCTCGAACTTCGGCAAACCGACAACGGGAATCAAGCGCCGAACGTTCTCAACGTTTAGCCTCACAGAATTCCCGCACTTTGGCTAACCGCGATCGGGAATCGAGCACTGAACGATCCCATCGATTAGCACAGCAAAATGCACGATCAGCAAGAAATAGAACTCGCAGGCAACATAATTTATTAAATGCTGCGTTTGCTTATGATTGTACACTTGACTATACTGAGCTAAATGATATTGATATTGGCAGAATGAATAAAATATGCAACTTATGTCAAGCAAAACAATGGGCGACTGAAACTCCTGGACTGTGTTGTAGTGGTGGCAAAGTAAATATACCTATAATTCGGGAACCAACTACAGTTTTAAAAGAACTGATATCAGGCTCACATCCATCATCAAAGCATTTCTTAAATCACTCAAGGCAATATAATATACTATTTCAGATGACTTCATTTGGTGCCCAAGAGATTCGTGACTTTATGTCCACTTTTAAAGTCCAAGGGCAAGTTTATCACTTGATCGGTAACTTACTTCCAGCTGAAGGGGCATAGCCCGAATTTTTGCAAATATACATATTTTGTTTCACATGCAGATCAGGTATCCTTGCGCTCAAATTTAAATCCAAGCTTGCACATCGATCTTATCGACGTTCTCCAAACATAATCTTCACGATCATAATGCGTATATTCAAAGTTTCAAATACAATCTGGAAAATAGATCACCGAATGACTTCAAACCTATTATTCATGCTGATGTGAAACCTCCTAATGAGCATCGAGGTCGATATAATGCGCCAATAGTAGATGAAGTAGCTGTTCTTTTGATAGATGAAGACAAAGGTCCCCGAGATATTGTGTTGACGGCGAGAGATGGTGGACTTCAACGAGTTTCTGAACTTCATAGATCTTATGACCCACTTCAGTATCCTTTACTGTTTCCCTTTGGTAATGACGGATACTGTATAAATATTCCACAGCAGAATACTGCTGCTAGATCTAAAACTGTATCATGTATGCAATTCTATGCATTTAGACTCATGGTGAGAATAAATGACTTTAACATTATATTCAACCAATATTGTGTTGATATGGCGGCTGAAAATGATTTCTGAGAGGCTAGTGTTCACAAAAAGAAATCAAAAAAATTGAGAGCAGAAGAGTACATTCATTTAAGAGATGCCGTGTTTAATGATGCGAATATAGACGCTTCTAATGTTGGCCAGCATGTTATATTGCCGTCGTCATTTACAGGATCCCCCAGATACATGAACGAAAAAAGTCAAGATGCCATCATGGGATGCCATGACATATGTCAGGAAATTTGGAAAACTAGATCTCTTCATTACATTTACATGTAACTCCGAATGGCCGGAAATAAAAATTGAGTTATTACCTGATCAGCATTCTTATGGCAGACATGATTTGGTTTCTAGAGTATTTCATTTAAAACTCAAAGAAATGATACTCCTTCTGACGAAGAAAAATATTTTTGGACCTTCGAAAGCCTTTGTTTACAGCGTAGAATGGCAAAAAAGAGGTTTACCACACGCCCACATTTTATTGTGGCTGGCTAACAAAGTACAACCAGATTCTATAGATGCAATAATATCGGCTGAAGTACCTGACAAACAACAAGATCCAATTCTTCATAATATTGTCATAAAAAATATGATACATGGTCCTTGCGGATTTCATAACCTTGCGTCAACCCTAGGAATTTTATTTCTGAAACACAAACCGGGGATGACGGTTACCCAATCTATAGGCGCAGGTCTCCAGATAATGGTGGAAACACAGCAATAATTCGTGTCAATGGTACAGAAATGAGCGTGGATAATAGGTGGGTTGTTCCCTATAATCCAGTTCTATCACGAATTTTCAATGCACACATTAACGTAGAGTTTTGTCAATCGGTCAAAGCTATTAAGTACATCTGTAAGTATATTCATAAAGGCTCTGATCAAGCCACATTTTCGTTTCAAAGTAATAACAATGAAGTAGAAACATATCTAAATGGTCGCTATAATGCCCTTAACTTTAAAGATATCTTCAAATTATTATGTAATGTGATATTCTGATTAGGTAGTTTTCTGCGCAGATTTTTAAACTTTATAGGTACGATCTAATTAAAGTTTTGTTCCGAACCCTGAACGAGGAGAGTGGGCAAAAGTTGCTTAATTTGGGAGTCCCGTGAATTGCTCACAAAATTATATTAGTTGTATACTTTTTGTAGCTATAGCAATAAGTAAACGCTTACACACTACCCTCGCACTAGAACATTATGGGTGACATAAACATTGGACAACACAAGACATCGCAAACACCCGGACACAAACATTTATCAGCCTTGAACCGGGAACCTTTGCTTTGCAAGCAAGATCACTGCAAACTAGTCTACTCGGTCACCCAATAAGTTCACTTGTTCCTACATGGTAAAATTGGAAATTCATAGGTAAACCTAAAAATTTATATTACGTCTGATAATAATAGTTTACGAGATGACATGACTAAAGTGAATTGGTTTTGTCCAAAAAAAGAATAAAATATCCTTTTCTATCTTAATAATAAAACTTCTCTATTAGATGTACCTATATCAAGAGACTGAGTCAAAGTATAATAGACTAGGGTAGAAGCCTTTAAAAATAATAAAAAGTGAAAAAAAATAATAGTAGGATGAAACCCATTAGAAAAGGAGGGGAATATTATAAAAATGAAAGGAAAAATAATTTACGGGCGATCTGAGGTCGGGAAGGGGATGGGGGTGAGTTTTTAAGGGTAAAAAACGGTTTTTCTCGATTTCCGGCAAAACTAAAAGTCCTATCGAAAAAAGTCAAATGGCAAAGTTGTAGGTAATAAAAAGATCTAAAACTTTTGTATTTACACTTTTTTCACATAACCTCAAAATTTATGTGAAAAGTTCAAAAAACCATGTTTTTGGTTTTTTATTTTTCTTTTACAAAAAAATATTTTTTAACGAAATTTGATGAAAACTTACCTTTTTATGTCCCAAATACGCTGTAATTTATTTGATTAAAAATATTTATTTTTTCACCTTATTTTGAATTAAATTCAATTAATTGATTCCTTAAAATTTTATTTACATAACGAATATTTATAGAATATATTGAAACATAATTCCTATAAAAATAACAACATATAAATTGAATAAATATTATGCATAATGAATGCATGTTGTTATTGTTATTTCTTACAACGCATACCTAATGTTATTTATTGTACATCACTAGTCATGACGAATTGACATGTGTCAGGAACGCATAGTTAGCGCGGCCAGATTATAGTGTCAACATCCTAAATCTATTTACTGTAATCTTGGATCACAGTGACTTATGCTAATGTTACCAATTGATTATAAAGGCAGAACCATAAATACCACCAATAAATACCACGGCCACTAAAAGAATGCATTCCAGACTGTTGATGTCACAATGAACAGTGATTACAGATAAAAAATTTACAGACTATTATTAGTCGAACAAAGAATATACCTTACGGAAAAGTTAGGTTTTTTATGACAAACTGTTTGTTTTTGAGTTATCTCTAGCTATTTATTTTGAAGTCTGTTCTTTTTTAGTTTGGTTTTACTGATGTCCAAATTCCTAATTTCCACATAATTGGGAATCGCAAACAGGACCTGAAACGGCGATCTCGCGTGGTAACTGGTAACTATTGCGGCACACGGGTCGTCAAACATAATATTTATATATAATTATATATTTGAAAAGTGTTCATCAGAAAATAATGATCAAACAAATATTATTATGAATCTGTCCAAGCCAAACGCAAGAAAGCAATTTGCATAATCTGAATGTGTAATGGTGCGTACAGACTATGTAACAAAACATGTTTAAAACATAGTTAAATAACATGTTTTACAAATGTGGACGCTATGTGTTACAAAAGCAAGTTATACAACATGTTATTAGTTTGTGCAACAATTTATATAACTTTTGCGCACGAGTTACCTACTTATGCCTTGTTATAAAACATTGTTATACAAAAATGTTGTTTTAATGTGTACGGTCTTGTAACATGTTTCATTATTAGACAACAATGTTAGATAGTGTGGACGTGTTATAAAACAGAAGTTATTTAACATGTTGCATAATCTGTACGCACCATAATACGTACACTGAGATTACATTACTAAAGGTACGTATAACTGTAACATTTTAATTCGATATGTCGTCTTGAAATGTGCTTTGACTGTGTGAAAGTAATGGAGTTGGTATATTATGGTATGTGCAACATGGTATAGTGTGAGGTGTAAAGTGGATGAGAATGGTATAAAAAGTTATTGCTATTCTTAATGTTGACAAAAATATTAATAATTATTAGGTATATCGACGCTGAAAAGAGTACTTCCGTGCTTGCCGGCGTCGACTTTTAGATGAAAATTTTGTTTAATTTCATTATAATTGCTTCTTTTTTAAAAAACCGACTTCAAAATTGACAGGCACAGATAACTCAAAAACTACAGTCGCCAGATGGCGCTCAATTCAACCCATCTAGGTGTAAAGTTCCCGTCACTACAAATTCATCGACCCCAAACACAAGATAACTGTTGTAATTCGTTGAGGAGTTCCCTCGACTGTCTTTTAGTTTCATCAGATTGACTCCCGACTTCTTTTTTGATGTCGGTTAAAAATCATTAATTTATTTTATCATAACGTATTTCCTTGTTCAACAAAGTTAGTTATAGGTTTGTCTCATCGTCATATTAGATACCTTAAAAATATTATTATGAAATGAACATTCATCACGTATTTCGTAAATTGTTTACGCATTCATGGTACTTAACCTATTTCATTTTGTAGCGGTGTCGATAAAAATAAGCTTGCGTTTAACGTATGTGTCGTATATCACCCTGATCTTCTATAAACAGACAGTAGTTAGTATGTTGTTTTCACGATTTTGCGTTTCTACATTCATTTTATCCGTGAAGCGAGGTCAAAGAATAATCTTATTATTAGTCTTTTCCGGTTTAATAATGGCGTAGCATACGCCTGTGATGAAATGCGCAAATCGCTCGTTTGTCGAAATTTAACACAAACAATTTCATTTCATTCCATTTCCTTACACATTTTAATTATAAACTATTGTTGTCGCCGTTAATTAGCACTCACACGAACCCGAACGTATTAAATCTAATAAACTACAGTTGGAATATAAATTAATTACTTAATAAGTTTCCGTTTCCTCTTTTAGGGTGCGTACAGATTATGTAACATGTTATTTAACTTCTGATTTATAACACGTCCACACCATCTAACATTGTTGTCTAACAATGAAACATATAACAAGACACAATGTGTTTTTTAATGACATATCGTCCACATTTATAAAACATTGTTATATAACTGTGTTTTATAACATGTTTTGTTATATAGTCTGTACGCACCCTTATGTCACGGATGATTCACACATATCAGTGAAGTCACCGTTCCGTCCATGAAGCAAATATAGAGAGGAGACGTTGTATGTAGATTTCTCTATGAAAGATCGCGTGACGCTTTGCGGGGCGAGGGGGATATAAATACGGCCGTGTTTTTGTTGTTGTAAGTAGTTGTCAATAGATGGCGGTGTTTACAAAATGATTATAAAAACTAGAAAAATAATATTTGGTGGTAAATAATTCTTTAGGAATTAATGTAGGACGAATTTCAGTACGTATGATTATCAAGATAGAGTAATTGTTAGCTCTACGCACCTATGCACTTTTATTTCCCCTGATACAAAGTGTCGCCATCTAACGTCGAGTAAAAATTTATTTGGTAAGAGCCGTCAGTAGACTGACTTAAGGCCACGCCCACTGTGATGACGTCAGGACCTAGTTGAGTCACAGTGCACAGTTGCTTAGGCCGTCTACTCTCTATATTTGCTTCATGGTTCCGTCACAGTACCGGCAAATCTTTCATACATTCTCGGCATTGTCAGCACTGACACTTCACTGACAATGCCGAGAATGTATGCAAGATTTGCCGGTACTGTGACGGAACGGTGACTTCACTGATATGTGTGAATCGAGCATTTCCTCTACGTCACGCTCTAAAGTAATAAAGTCAGGATAGATGTCCCAATTTTCATTAGATTAGTTTGGCAGATGAATAGATTGCTATTTTGTTTTCCATATCTATCAAACTATATTTAAGGTGACTCCGTTGTAAGTCACTGTGCGACATCATACAACGGCAAAATGGATCCTAAGATTTTGGAAGTTAGATGCGTATTTTTTCAGGGAGTCATCTATCCCAAACACAATTTATATTGGTAGGGCATTTATTCTCTCTATGGAATAGATGTCACGAGGTCCGCCAAACTTCCCAATACTAATATGTAGGTATTACTAATACTAAGAACAAGTAATTCTCTGTGTCTTGTGCCAAGGAAACACATAAATCACGATACAAGAACACACACCCAAACAGGAGACATAAAACTCGTTATTCTCTTCCTCACAAGGAATTGAACCTGCCCTTCGAAAGTCGGTCCGGCATGGTAACAATTGCGCTATAAGGGGCATCATAATATATTATTCTGACTAGTTTAATATAACACTTCAAATATTCAAAGTTATCTATTTAGCCCAAGCGACACTGATGCGATTAGGCAAAAGGTGTCTGTACAACTTTGCATCCAAAATACGTTTAAACCCTTCATATTTGATCAGAGATAAAAGACAGGTGGCGTCTACGTAGAGTTAAAATTGCTTTATCATCCAAAACAATAAGCCAATACCAAAACAATAAACCGTAAGCTGTTTTAAAAAACGTGTCCGAGAGTATTATTTATCATTAGCAGAATAAAATAAAATCATATTTGGCTTTTAACACTTAATTTATATTTAGTATATATTTATGTGTATATATTATATTATGTATATATGTTACCGTTAATGTGCGTAAATCAGATAGAATGCACATTAACTAGTTAATCTGCAGACTTCCTAGCTAATCTGCAGACTTACGACCATGCATACGGTAAAGTCAATAAAATAGGTTCTTGTTTGAACGTCAATTGTTAAAAACGAGTAACATTGAATGAAAACATAAAAATTGAGTTAATTTTGGATATAAAACAATGAATACTCATTTCCATTACTACTCAATCAAATTCTTCAAGGTAGGTAGGTCGAATTGGTTACAGAACCGAATTAGCCTACCCCTACTCCACGTAGTCTTGTATGCCCTACCCCTAGAGTATTTTTTAGAACCCGGCTGCGCAGGCGAGCGTGGGTGTCTGTGCTTTGTTACGCAAGGGCGAAGGGGCTGCACCTTCCGCAGCGCCGGAGACGTCACGGTTCGAAGTTATGCCATATTTTCCGCGTTTTTACGATTCGACCAAATCTCGATCGATCGGCCAGATCGATCATTTCATTTTTCATTCAAAACAAATTGGTACTCAGGTAGCCAGTCTTCCGCAATTTAACGGTGTACCATCCGTTATTGTGCAGACTAACTGGGTAAAGTGCAAATAAGACCTTTTTTTACACTTTAACGTATCGTATCAGTGTATCTGCAGATTACCTAGTTAATGTGCACATTAACTAATTATGCATTTTAACGGTAACATATATATATATTTATATTAATATATATATACCCTCGTTTTTGAAAATACTTATTGAGTGTACACGCTAAGCCTACCTTTCCGCTACCATTCTCCAGTCGCAGGTCTGCTGGAAGAAATTTCTTAAGAAATAAGCAGTACCTTTATACATTATGTCCAACTGTTTTAGATGTCTGTAAACTGTTTTTCTTGTGTGTACATAAATAAATAAATAAAATAAGCCATTTATGCTTCCATGATTTGCACGTTCCTGCTGAAATTTAGAAGTGCATGTTAAAATAAAATTTGGATCTTGTCCTGCTAATTATAAATAAGTATTTAATCAAGTTTCCTTAAATTACTCATTATTGCACTTTTTTAATGACAGTTAGGGCAGTCATCACCTCTTACTATCAGTTTAGATTGTTGTCAAGCCTTAACTCGTAAAAATAAGGAAAACCTTCCATAATGCAAATAGAGCAAGATCCCAGGGCCACCAGACGTCACGTATTTTCTGACGAAGGAAATGTGGACGATTGAGTAGTGTTAGTATGTACTAAGAACGCATGCCTACCTGCTAGCTTGTTCAGACGGCCAATTTTCAGGTATCAGGTAATCAAGGTACATAAAAACATTACTTACCTCACGTAAATTCTCCAAGCTGATTTTTACGTATATTTTAGGCAATATCCTTAAAAATAAGTCGCCAATACTCCCAGACACTTTCCGTCGGCCGTATTGCTTTGCAGACGCTTTAAAGCTCCCAAAATAATTACTTAACTTCACGTAAATTCTGATGCTCCATTTTTATATATGTCTACCAGACAACTATTTTAAAATCTTTTACAAGAAGACAGACCGATCCAAGGGGCCAATCACCCCCTAAGCTCAATTTTAATGCCTCTGTGGTTAGGAGCGCGAGGGCATGAGGGCATGAATAGGGACGAAACTGAAAACGTAATTCAATGCGTGATATTCAAACGGAAACGTTACTAAAGGGTATATTTTGTTTTTTAATTTGTAGTAGAATATCTACTTTTGTAAATGGCACCACCAAAAGACAGCGACTAGCGACTCACTAACAAAACCCGGTAATTGATCTCCGTCGAACCAATGAAAATCATATGTTCCATCTTTTAATGTCCAGCCATTATTTTCGGGTTTGAAAATATTTATCATCTTCATAGTTGCATTGGTCCAAAGACTAGCAATATAGTTAGCCCGTCGGAACTGTTGCCAAAGCTCACTTTTAAAACAAAACTGCATCAAAATCGGTCCATTCGTTTAGGAAGTACGAAGGTACAGCAAACTGGGGT
Source organism: Hesperia comma (assembly GCA_905404135.1). Lineage (NCBI taxonomy): Eukaryota > Metazoa > Arthropoda > Insecta > Lepidoptera > Hesperiidae > Hesperia > Hesperia comma. The sequence goes on from FR990018.1 coordinate 8,480,562, forward strand.
TAAAAAGAACGTAATCAACTAACTTTTAATGTAGGTAAATAAAGATTCATTTTTGTTCATATTAAATTTAAATATTTACATAAAGTGCCAACCCTGTCCTCATTCAAACTTCACCGTTTCTTTTAAAACCTTATTATTCCCTATTGAAACGGTCGGAGTTTTTATTCATACCTAGGACTTTCCTATTCGCCCACAATCCGTTCCTTTTAACCCCAAAAGATAATACAAAATACTTCGACTCGGAAAAGTTTATTGTTTTTAAAAAATGCTAAGTATTTTGAGTTACCTTTGTTATTACCACGTCTAATATGAGTTACTTTATGTACTTATTTAATAAACTTTTATCACGTAAACACTGAAACTTTTTGAAATATCGTACAAGTTTTGAGACCAAAAAACCGCCACTGTTTGAATACCTGTCTTCAATGCGTAATTATGACCATTTGTTGCTAACTTCATTTTCGTTTTTTCGTTTGGTGGTGCCATTTACAAAAGTAGATATTCTACTACAAATTAAAAACAAAATATACCCTTTAGTAACGTTTCCGTTTGAATATCACGCTTTGAATTACGTTTTCAGTTTCGTCCCTATTCATGCCCTCATGCCCTCGCGCTCCTACCCACAGAGGCATTAAAATTGAGCTTAGGGGGTGATTGGCCCCTTGGATCGGTCTGTCTTCTTGTAAAAGATTTTAAAATAGTTGTCTGGTAGACATATATAAAAATGGAGCATCAGAATTTACGTGAAGTTAAGTAATTATTTTGGGAGCTTTAAAGCGTCTGCAAAGCAATACGGCCGACGGAAAGTGTCTGGGAGTATTGGCGACTTATTTTTAAGGATATTGCCTAAAATATACGTAAAAATCAGCTTGGAGAATTTACGTGAGGTAAGTAATGTTTTTATGTACCTTGATTACCTGATACCTGAAAATTGGCCGTCTGAGCAAGCTAGCAGGTAGGCATGCGTTCTTAGTACATACTAACACTACTCAATCGTCCACATTTCCTTCGTCAGAAAATACGTGACGTCTGGTGGCCCTGGGATCTTGGACTAAAAGCTTTCATCTTATTGTGGCTTCGAAAGCTACAACGTTACATGTGAATTGCAAACTGCTGTCCGTAGGAATAAATCTATGCACACAAATTTCGGTGGCACAATTATTATCGTTGAGCTGCGGTTGTGGTAGCGTGGTACATACCATAAAGCTAAAGTGGCACGAGGATTACGTACAATATTGTAAGTAGGTACATATATACCAGAAAACAACCTGCACATTATAAAAATTGTAATGGATCAGTGTTTTTGCTTGTACAAGAGTTATTAAGTAAAACTAGTAGGTACTAGGGTATTTAATACCTAGTTAACAAAGATTTGTGGATTATTTTCCATTTGTTAATTTGCTTGTTTCTCAGTTTGTCGGTGCGTTTATCCCTGTCAATCCTAGTAAGAGCTTACTCGAATTGGATGCTATTTTAGCTGATCTATTTTGGTTAGCTTGGAGTAATGTAACAAAATAAATCAGAAATAAGAATCGTGATTGCATATATTACCGCGCGTGGGTGGTGATGCGTAGATTTTCCGCAACGCACCGAGGGCGGCGACTAGTACTTATACCTTTAATACTTAAATGATGTATTAAGCTCGTTCATCATATTTTTTATTACGGAGTAGGTACACAAAATAGTACATTATGATATAAGTGCGCGAAGTTGGTCATTACAGTCGAGGCGGTATTGCACAGCCCGAGCCGCTAGGCGAGGGCTGTAATAGAGCCAAGACTGTAGTGAACAAAGCGCACGCGTATCATACGACGTTTTTCAACACACTTGCGAGGAAAAAAACAATTAGGTATCGACATTTTTCAGTCACAAATCAGCAAATTATAAACGAACAAATGTTTGCACAAAATGGCGCCGAGGTATATTTTATTTTTTCGCGCGCCGTATCTTTGGTTGAATAACTATGCGCGCGCAGGCGCGCAGGTTAAGTCCAGAGGCAAAGAGCACCGCTATTCAGCCACAATATATTAAACTAAATAATTATGTATTTCTAATAGGAATTTACGGTAATTAATGATTTAAAATATTGTATTTTTTAAATGCTTTAATAGATAATTAGATGAAGTATAATCTTATCTTATCAGATTTTGACTAAGTACAACAAGTTTATTTATTTACAAAGTAATAAATCTTTTGGTAACAACCTCTTTACGGATATTAAAAAAAAAGTGGAATAAGAAAAACACTAGTGCGGCAATGAAAAGTAAAACGCACTACTGTGTAATAAACCGCATTCCGGGCGTAAGACTAAAGAAAAAATAGCAACTTTACGAGCAAGTGTGTTGAAAATGTTATTACGATGGCTTTGGTTTAGAACAAAATGTTTACAGCATGGAGACTAGGGACAACTTTCCATGGTTTACCTATACCTACTTAGATTGTCAAATTGTAATAATAAATACAGTCCCACTTAATGTTCGAAATTCGATCGATATTTTCAGTCAAAACCACATGATGATCGATGATTTCAGTCAAAAACACTTGATGCCTGACTCGTGGTAACACCAGTTTGTCACACTAGTGTCACCATGAGGATTTTTTTCCCTGTCGCCACACCTAGGGCATTTTACTACACCTACTGGTGAGACAAACCGGTGTGACCACAAGTCAGGTATCTCGACATTTTGTGAAACTCGACTTTATTCACAATGACATCAGGAACGCAAAATTATCACTAATAATTTATTTGTAATACATATTAAGAATATTATCATTGTAAACTTTAATAAATAAATCAAATCTCTCAAACTACTTACGTATGCGTAACACACACACACTATTTTGTATAAATAATAGGTATGCACAAAATATTTCGGGTACAAATCCACCCACGTTTCGGGTCAGCCTATCTCTTATCTTATACATACATATTTTGAATATTGAATATATGCATATAAAGCACTGGCACCCAAATTCGTTACCTACTCAATTTTACTTTTATGCTAATTTTATGTTTACTCCATTTTATAGTTAACCACCCTGCTGTTGCTGTTCAGTTTGTCTTGCGCGGAAGTAATTTTAACTTTCAAACCCTTTTTGCCTTAGGGGTGGAATGACACAAATCCCTTCACTGACATCTACTCACAAACTACCATTGAGCTAAATTTCATCTCACAGGTTAAGTTTTCCATATTTCGTGCTTAAACAGGTGTTATTATTATTTTTATAGCCTAAAATAGGCAAATTAGCAGACGGGTCACCTAATCGTAAGTGATCAATGTCGCCCATGGACATTGGTAATACTTGGGGCAACATCAACGCGTTGCAAAACCACTAAAAAGCGAAGGACCCACTTATTGAAGAACCCCATTTCTTAGCACTGTGGGAATACCGAGGGATGAAGTCATTCCATAGTTTACACGTGCGTGGCAGAAAATATCGTGAAAATCGAACTACGAATGTGGACGAATGTATGTGCGGTGGCGAATTTAACCGCAGGTATTAAACTAAACAGTTCCTTTGAACATTCCGCGTTATTAGTTCTTAGTTCTGTAGAGTACTCCCAATTTTTTTGAACCAAGTTTAGTGTTATCCACCAAGTTGTCCCAAAACTGAACTTAATCGAATTGTCGACAAATTCTCTCGCGTTTATACAGGATGTTCCGTAATCCAATGACCCCACCTAATGACGATGATAGAGAAGATACCTTAACCTACCAAACATGTAAACTTTATTCCAACGGCGCGTATATTTATCGATGTTTTCAATAAATATTTTTACTACCCCCCTCCGCTTTATAGTTAATTATTATTTTCATGCAAAACTATCAATTTATTAAAGGTTTCTGTCGTTAGTATTAGTGGCTCTTCAAGTAAGGCAAATATATAAATAATATAACGTACGAAAAGAGGTCCATCATTAATGACTAATCTTGTCAGAATCTCCGTGCAAATTATACCTACATCTTATCCCGCGGGAACAGGTCCATTTACCGTGATGAAAAGTATCTTACATAAAACCCACAATATAAGTTACAGAAAATATTTATACATTTTTTCTGTACGACACAATGGTTACCATGTCGGACTGTTGTTAGAAACCATCATGGAGGAAATGTAAATGCTGAATTTAAATTTATGTTATCGGTCTGGATGTGTGTTTGTCTTTGTTTGTGGTCCACGTCATTCACGACTTCGAGACTCGTGTGCTGGAGAACCAGCAATGCGTTCTCTTTCTTTTATTCTTTCAATGAAAGGAGAATGGGCATTTTGGTCTACAGTCCAATAATGATGAGATGCACATTTCCAATTTGGGATAAAATTGTACATTAATATTTACTATTGGAAGTTTCCCCAAATCTTGGTCCGTTTGGAGATACCTACAGCCATGCGAACTTGAGTATGTCCGACCTAGGAAATATTATTGTTATATTTTAATTAATAACATTAACAACACAATAATACAATATTATGAACCTGCTTAACAGGACGACGTACTATAGGTACTTGTACTCATGTGCTATCGATAATCTGGTACTTAGGGTGTGTCCGTCATGAAGGATTTATTGCGCCTGCACTGTTTCTTAACGATGTTATCTTCGATGATAATGATGTTTAATAACATATAGTAATATTTTAATTACCGACATTGTTTCATTATTTTTACCGACGTCAAAAAAGAAGGAAATTCTCAATTCGACCGTATACATAAATGCTTTTATGTTATGTTTGTTCAGCAATTTTTTCGTCGTTTATGAGCCGATTTTAATAATTCTTTTTTTGTTGGAAACTAAATATTGCCAGAGTGGTCCCGTTATAAGGAAAACAGGATCTGATGATGGCATCTCAGAGAAATCGAATTGAATTTTGAAAATTGTAGGGGTGACAAGTGTGTTTGTTAATGTTTTTATTAACTTTCTCAAAGCACTACAATTTCATGAAGGTCTGGAGTCGATCTGATGAAGCCACAACACAAGACAGTCGAGGGAACTCCTCAACGATTAACAGGAATTATCTTCGGTTAGGGCTTGATTAATTTATAGTGGCGAGAACTTCATTACACTTAGATGGGTAAAATTGAGCGCCACCTGGCGGGCAGTTTTTGAGTTATTTCTGCTTGTTGATGTTGAAGCCGTTTTTTTTGTAAAAAGAAATTATTATACAGTTCATTTGAAATACCACGATCTTCAATGCTTGGCACTATCTAAATACTGTCAAATTCAATCTATATACATATAATAAAAGCGAAAGGTCACTGACTCACTCACTCACTCACTCATCACAAAATCTCAGAAACCGCTGAACGTATTGAGATGAAATTTGGCAGGGTAGTAGTTTATAGTTAGAAGGGATCCGCTAAGAACGGATTTTTTTATATTCCACCCCTAAGGGGGTCTAATAGGGGTTCAAAGTTTGTATGAAAGTCCGTCAATGAAAATTGGTGTTTAGAATTATAAAAAAAATAATGAAAAACCTGTATCAAAGTTTTTTAAAAAATCATCCCTAAATGGGTAAAATAGGGGTTGAAAAGTTATAAAAAAAGTTTGTCTCTTTGTACACGCTTATCTCCGGATCGGCTGAACGGATTTTAATGGAACTTTTACTGAGAGATTCGGAAGGTTTTGAAGCAACATATAGGCTACTTTTTATCCAGAAATTCCCGCGGGATCAGGATTTACGCGGGAAAAACTCTTATGCGCCAAATCGCGGGCTTATATTTTTATGGGACTTTCACTGGGAGATAGAGGAGATTGTGGACCAACATACTTATAGGCTACTTTTTATCCCGCAATTCCCGCGGGATCAGGATACACGCGGGAAAAACACCTTCGCGCCAAGTCGCGGGCTTAGATTTTTTTATTTATGGGACTATCACTGGGAGATAAAGGAGGTTATGGAGCAACATATTATTATCCCAGAATTCCCGCGGGATCGACGTTCACGCGGGAAAAGCTCCTATTCGCGAATGAACTCGCGAGCTCAAATGGGGCTTTTACTGGGAGGTAGTTGAAGTTGTGGAATGTTATATATAAGCCACTATTTATCCTAGAATTCTCGCGGGATCGGGATTCACGCAGGAAAAACTTTGTGACATACTGAGTTCCACGCGGGCGGAGCCGCGGGCGGAAAGCTAGTGTAGTATAACTCAAATCCGACAATACTCAGAGACATGCGACCTATAACATATGCAAATACATAAAATAACCCTTCAATTCACATATGACTTATTTTTATTGCAAGGTAGACCAGCGGAAATACAAAAATGTATGGAAATACATTTTTGCCCATCCTCCTTTAAACATAAAAACGCAATTATTTGCATTCGCATTATTCGCTTTCTAAATTTTATTTATTTATTTTATTCTTTATTGCAACCTTAGCTAAAAGGAATACAAAGGGCGGACTTAATGCCAAGTGGCATTCTCAACCAGTCAACCCTGGAAGCTGGTGAGAGGTTGTAGTAGGCTCACACAAAGCAAAATCAAAATAAATATATATTTATTTATACAGCAATTATATTATTTTTATATATATAAGAAAATACTTAACAATAATAAATAAATAAACACTAGATGCAAATAATACTATATTAATAAGGAAATCCTTCAAATTAAATTCAAATAGATCAATGCATGCTGCTCTCTGATTGGTCAAGAAGCTTATAGTCAACCTTCGAATTTTGAAAATAATAATGGTCCAGGCAAATTAGGGGTTTCACCTCGGAATGAGAGATAGTCGGCTATAAACTTGTATAAACCTTTATTTTAACACCCTAAAACTTGTCTCAAAACCTACTTATCGTAGGGTGTCTGCGTCTACAGATATTCCAAGGTCAAAGGTCAAAAAATCAATTTTTTACACATTTATTGCAAATATCTCGTTTCCTATGAGTTTTATGCTATTTGTATTTATTATAAATATTGTAGAGGATTAAATTCTCTACAACTTTTGTTTAAACATTTTTTTAATATCTTGAACCATTTTCGAGATAGAGGGCAGAGCGCGTGCTGTGTTTATCTATACATACATATACAGTATCTTTCGAGGTCAACCTGTAGTCCCGATTAAAAACACGCCATAAAAAGTTTTTAAATTATTGATAAATACATAATTATAAATGATTCGCATTTTTTATTAACTATTACATTATCATTAATCTTTTTTTTCAATAATTAAGTGTTTATTCATTTAATAACACTTACCTGCACGTGAAATTATAAAATTATTAAGGGAAATACTTTAATTATTTCTTAATTCTAATCTTATTTATACTAATTACTTCCCAACTAAATAATGAAGAAAATAATTAATTTTTTAATTAATGTTTTTATTGAAAAATACCATTTCATACATTTATCAATGTTTAAAAAATATAATAATAATAAGAACTACAAGTTCTAATTTTAATTTTCCTCTTCTTCATCATCATCATCGTTTTCCAATGGCTGTAATATTTCAAATTCCTCTGCGTTTTCGTCTTCAACGACATTTGTCTCCAGTTCTTTCAAGAGTTCGGGATCAAAAGTACCGTCTTCATTCAAATCACTTTGATATGGTGAAACATTAAGACAAGCTGGCCCATTACACTGGCCGCAAGCTAAAGAGCTCTGCAACCCTGCTTTCCTGCATCCACATCGCGAACCATAACCATTTTTGCAGTTACAGAATATTGTGTTAAGCAATTCCTCCGGAGCTGGTGGATTCATTGTCATAACAGGTTCCAGGAATTCATCACGCATTATCCAACCCCAATTCTGGGTTCTAAATCATGCCCTAACCAAGTCTGAACTTGATAATAAACACGATTTAAATGTTGAAGAGCTGCTGCACTCGTTGGTGGAAGAGTTGATAACTGTTTATTTACTGTATATAGATAAACACTGCGCGCGCTCTACCCTCTATCTCGAAAATGGTTCAAGATATAAAAAAATGTTTAAACAAAAGTTGTAGAGAATTTAATCCTCTACAATATTTATAATATATACAAATAGCATAAAACTCATAGGAAACGAGATATTTGCAATAAATGTGTAAAAAATCGATTTTTTGACCTTTGACCTTGGAATATCTGTAGTCGCAGACACCCTACGATAAGTAGGTTTTGAGACAAGTTTAAGGGTGTTAAAATAAAGGTTTATACAAGTTTATAGCCGACTATCTCTCATTTCGAGATTCTTGCCCTCATATGACTAATTTGCCTGGACTATAAGGACAGATTTATTACCGCTAGTTCGATTATTACCGCACGCATCGAGAGCAACCGCGTAACTTTCAGTTTTCGCATCGCATCAATTTTTGTTTTGATAGTCTTAAATCCGCGTAATACCTATACCTAGATGAATTTAGTGTTCAATGTAGTGCCCTTTAAGTGTAGATACCGAGCGCTTCAGTTTGATTCACGTTTACGGTTTACCGGTGCCCCGCGACTTGCTGGACATCATCGATGACCATGAAGCATCGAGCTATAGCCGTGTTCAGTGCCTCTATTATGAGTTTTTAATACTATAGTTTACTATACACGCTAGCGACTATCGTTTAGAATTTGTATGAGAATCCGTACAGCGCCTCTAGCGGTTACGATACTGAACTACAATTCTCATACAAATTCTAAACGTCAACTGCAATAGTAACGTCCTTTACGTTTACTACAACAACTCATAATAGAGGCACAGGTAAGTGGCTAAAGGATTAACCATTTACTTCCTGCATAAGTGGTATTTATGTAGCGGATTTGGTTACGCATTTTTTTCATATACCGCGATCAGCCGTTGTGTTGGTCAACTTATTTTCGGGTGCATAACCCACTGATGGAGAGGCTATGTATTATATTCTCCCCATGTGGGATTATAATGAAAATGTGTTAGTGTGGGTATTAAAAATTATACATTTAAATTCACGGTACGTATAGGCATAAGGTACCTACTGTTCAATGACTTCTTCTAGCTCTCGCAAACTCGCCCAGATAACAAACTTTCAGATTGTTTCAGATTTTTCAGGTTTTTGTTGGTAATTACATCAGTGAATGAAGTCTTAATACATTAAAGTAAAAAAGAAATGTGTCCGACCTAGTTACAGTTTTATAAAAGTATGTAGCAAAGAAAGACGAGTTAGAGTTCATTATTGCTTCACCATTTCTATTTTATAGAATCAACATAATTCAACTTTGTTTTCGAAATCCTCAAGTTGTAGGTAGGTATTCTCCATAATTTTCGTTACTCCGAAAGCAAAATAAAGATTTGTCTCTGATTGATGTCTTTTTCGTATGTTTCGGGAACAAAAGACATCTTTATGTAAATGGTGATCCACCCTCATTTCGCTTCGGGACAAATATCTTTTAGACTTTTGTGTAATGGCTACCATTTATATTTAAGCACCTATATATCCCACAATTTGATCGGCGTTAGATAAAGTAATCAAGGGGCGTAGATTCTAACAATGTAATTTTAAAATGTAATTTCGATTCATGATTTAAAATCCTTCTTTTGTCACAATAAATGTAGCACATGTTAGCGATTTTACGACTTTTTTTGTAAAAAGAAATTCAATTAAGGAGTTCAGTTCAAACAGATACAATAATTGACCTCTTTTACTTAAAATGAAATTTTTAAGGTTACAATTGAATGCCAAATAACTTACCGAACATGCTGTAACAATTTTTGAAAAATTCTGGTGCTAATGCGCTGACAAGGCCTAGTAAGCCTTGTGGGACCTCCGTGGAGAGGAAAAGGCCTAGGACCGCGAGTAGCATTCGAGTGGTCCTGTCGGTCCGATTCGTCCGCCTCGCGGAGCTCTCGTCGGCCAAACATTGCTTTTCTGCCTGAAAATATTTTTTTATTTAACTATTTATTGTTCCAATTTTAAAATTAAGTACACAGAGTATATTATGTAGATAGTTGAGATGGTCAATATATTTCTTGGGATGCGACGCGTCTGTAATGGCTTTAATACTAAGGAGCAGTGTCTTTATTTAGCTACCGTCAGATGTCTTGTTTTTTACTTGTCAGGTATTTTTGGAACGAAGTTCCTTACGGGGCAGGCTTGGTGGCGATAGGGATTTTGCTGCGCGACCGAAGTGAAAAAAATGTGATAGTAAAACCGTAAGAAAATATGCGTGGAATAAAAGCGTTATATTGTGCGCAGGCGCGACAGCAATAAGGAAGTGTAATAGCTTTTGCGTGAAGCGTTGATTCTAGACCTAAAAACCGAAGTACTAAGTGCTGCGTGATAAGAAATCATCCACCCGTATTACTGCAAATTAAATTGCGGGCGTACCGGGGCATTTATTGCTGTGCATTTTGGATTGCGAATATTATTTTATTTCCTTGAGACAGTTAATAGGCATTTGTTACTGTGCACTAACATTATTATTTTACGTAATTTATTATTTCCTAAAATACTGAATTTCCTAAATACTTTCCTGTACTTAAATAAAAACTAATTAGCAAAAGGAGATGTTCCAAAATGTATGGAGCCCCGGCCACGACTTTGTACACCATACTCAAAAATGGAAAAACACAATTAAAACAGTTTTCAATCATCCAATTCCTTTAAATTGCTTTAGTTTGGTGGTACAACACAAAAATGCACACGTAAAATTGCAACACAAAAACTAAAATCCGTCATGGCGGTAAGCTGTCATCACATGTCACGTTGGTTGATTTGATTGAAGTTTGACATAATGTACCTACATTTCTGTCATGTTGAGGTGACAGTAGACAGTTCGTGATCTATGATCAATGACAAATTGGCAAGACGCCATGTTGAAACGTGATAAAAGTGAATGATAAATACAATTTTTGTACCAGAAAAGTATGCATTTAAGCAGTTTATCTTTATTTTTCTCGAATTCTATGGATTTTTGTCGATTTTTCGAGGTACTGTACATATTGTGGGCCGGATTTGAAACATCTCCTTTAAGAGAAAAATCAAGAAAACCTACATAAAATTGAGCACGATATTTTTTTTGCAAATTGTGTCGATTCTACATTAGCAGAAGGAACTTCGTTCTACCTGGTGTCCCACGACACCACATCTTTTTTATGTCAATGGAGTGTTACATTTGTTTAACAACATAATATATGTATATGTTACCGATAATTTGCGTAAATTAGATAGAGTGCAGAATAATGAGATATTCTGCAGATTATGAGTATCTGGCTGAGTCAGTTAAAGTGGAAAAAAATAATTGAGTCCCTGCATTAACTAGTTAATCTGCAGACTAACGACCATGCATACGGTAAATTCTATAAAATAGGTTCTTGTTTGAACGTCAATTGTTAAAAACTAGTAACATTGAACAGAAACATAACAATGAGGGTAAAAGCGTGTGAATTCGCCGCTAGAGGCGCTAGTGTAGAGTGGCTGTCAGTACCACAAACTTATCTGACCTGGTAAGAAGGGCGCTACTGTCTTTGTCTTTGTCTGACAACAGTTTAACATTTGCATTAGTTCAAATTTTGGCCACCGGGTCAGATAAGTTGGTGGCACTGTCACTTCTCACTTGTCTGAATATCACTAAACTTGTCACTGTTAGGTAATGTATGGGCGGGCTTTGACAGCAGGACCTCACTCGCCGGTGGCGCCAACTGGTGAGTACAAAAACGGCGACCCTCATTGAGTTGATTTGGGATATAAAATAATGAATACTCATTTCCATTACTACTCAGTCAAATTCTTCAAGGTGTAGGTAGGTCAAATTGGTTACATAACCGAATTAGCCTACCCCTACTCCACGTAGTCTTTTATGCCCTACCCCTAGAGTGTTTTTTAGAACCCGGAGGCGTGGAGGGAGGGCTTCGGCGACCAGCAAGCCGAAGCTGCGCAGGCGAGCGTGGGTGTCTGTGCTTTTTTTCGCAAGGGCGAAAGGGCTGCACCTTCCGCAGCGCCGGAGACGTCACGGTTCGAAGTTATGCTTTATTTTCCGCGTTTTTACGATTCGGCCAAGCGTTGATGACCAAATCGTGAAACGTAGACGATTTTACGATCTGGCCAAACTGAGTCGACCATTTCATGAAATGCGACCACTTCATGATATGGTCGATCATTTCATGATGTGAGCAAATCTACGATGTGGCCACGACATCAACACAAATTGGTACTCAGGTAGCCAGTCTTCCGCAATTTAACGATGTACCATCCGTTACTGTGCAGACTAACTGGGTAAAGTGCAAATAAGACCTTTTAAATTCAAATTTTACACTTTAACGTATCGTATCAGTGAATCTGCAGATTACCTAGTTAATGTGCACATTAATTTATTATGCATTTTAACGGTAACATATATACACCTGTTTTTGAAAGTGAAGGTGACTATAAAATAGAAATATGTTAGGCTATAAGTAAACCCACAAGTTTAGGACGACCTTCATGAATGCAACTGTTAAATGTAGTGATGTTCTGGATATCCGTATCCGTATCCGCGGATATCCGACGGAAAAGAAAGATCCGTATCCGTATTCGTTACTTTTCTTTTCTCGCGGATCTTTTACGGATCTTATAACTTATTAATTTTCAATTGATAGGATGAAATATACAACGTGTCCCAAAATTCAACGATAAGCAAGAACTGGAGGGTGAACTTTTAAAAAAAACTGGCCGCAGTTGTTTTGATACTTTTTTTTTAAACAAAGATGAGTGAAAGTAGACTGAAAGTAAAAATCTTGCAAAATTTTAAGGGATGATTGGTATTTGTTTGAATTTTGTGGAAAAACTGCAGGCTTTCTGGGATTTTTGAGAATTGTGGTGAATAGTACTAATAATACTTTTAGGTCGCCGATACAAAGAACAAATCTGAAATATTTGAAAAACTGTGGTCGTGGTAGCTCAAAATAACACAAAGGGTGTAAATTATCGAAAAAAAATTTTTTATGGAAACATAAAGCACTGGATTTTTTAACACGCTTTTATTAACTTCACCTGTATGTATGTTTGTATGTAACATTTCTGTTAATATCTTCCGTGCCCCTCAGGCGTTTTGCTTCAAATTCATAACGCACCTATAAACAGTTGATCCCTAATTTTCTAGACCCTTTCCACGCAAATCTATCGCGGATTTTCCTAAAAATAGGCGTTTTTCCTAACTTCTTTAATTTCCACCTTCCCTAGCCTATAACTTCCAAGTTTATCATCCGATTTCTTCCAAACCGACTTCGTTGTGCTTGTACAACTGCCCTGCGTCGATCCCACCGCTTTTCAAGCCAATCCGACGAAAAAAGTGAAAACCGAGTCATAGTGGTAGATCTCGTACAAGTTAATTTTATTTGTAACCGACTTCTTTGGGCGCGATTTTGACCCACTTTAAACGGCCAGATTTCGTTCAAACTTTGTAGATTTATCGAGTTCCGATGACATTACACTATTTTGATAAAATTATTCCAATTTTCAATATGCAAAATAAGAATTTAATTTTTTTTACTCTCACACTAATGCCATCTACCCATTTGCTACTGCCATCTACCCATATTTACGGGCAACTAGCTATAACTCCGTATTCAGATTGACTGCGTACATTACGTTTTACTAGATGGCGTTGTTCTTCTGTTTATTTGAATTCTAATTTATTACGGGAGTAATAGTCGATAGATCGATAGAGACCAAATAATAGTTTAAAATTATAAAAACAAGCTATTATAAATAAACAAAACTAAAAAGGAGAAAATAAATTATAGTTTAAAAAAACTAAAAAACACGCTTTTTATAGTTAACTGAACTAAAAAAATTGAAAATAAGTTTAAATAAATTTAAATTAAGAATAGTGTTAAAAATTTCAATAAATATGAATTAATAATAGTGTAAATAAAGAAAATATTTTATTTAAAAAAAAGCGTGGGGTGCATGGTGTCATTTTGATAATATCTTAAAAAGCACCCCACGCTTTTTTTTAATAAAATATTTTCTTTATTTACACTATTATTAATTCATATTTATTGAAATTTTTAACACTATTCTTAATTTAAATTTATTTAAACTTATTTTCAATTTTTTTAGTTCAGTTAACTATAAAAAGCGTGTTTTTTAGTTTTTTTAAACTATAATTTTCTTATTTTTCCTGAAGTTGTCATGAGCAAGTCCACCCTCCCAGTTTCCGCTTATTCCTGTCGTTCCAACGGGCGTGACGTCAACTATCGTTTCAAAGTCTCGCGCGCTGACAGACACCGACTGATTGACTGATTGAGAATATTTAACGATCTGGCACATCACTAGTTCAAGGTAAGGTAAGTATCTAAATAAAACGTTTTTGTGTGCAATTTAGGAAAGATGGCAATACCTAATTAATGTGTGCTCCAATAGTAGAAGCCGTTGAACCCAAAAATAAATCACTGCCTATATGCATGTCAAACCAAGTTTTATTATAAGAAGTTTTCAGAAGCTTTCAGATAACTTGCAATGTCTGTAATTCAGGTAAATATTGAAAGCTCATTTTGAACTAAGTACTTCTTTTCACTCTACGGACTTGAAATGCACAATGCATTATTATAACAAGCGTGACCGGATACTAAGTATTCTCAGGATTGGCTCCAGACAAGAGACTCTGCAAAGATTAATAGCAAAGATATCCATTTAATTCATTGAATGATGTGAGCATTAACTTTAGCAAGTTATGTGCACTGCGTGCGTGCAAATGCGATTATAGAAATATTTTTTGTTTCACACAACATTAATTACACAAGCTACGAATATTATAAAATAAAGAATACCTTTGGATGAAATTTGGCATACAGCACCACTCTCTCTCCGCTGCCATCCATGGCAAATGTTACCGACTATTAGATAATGTTAGAACAAGACTCACATTAATGGGACTACGCTACGATAGTAGGTATTCCAGTTACTGTGTGGTGTTAGATAGGATTATTTAGTTGGTTAGTTGTTAATAAGAATGAGAACTTTGACAGGTACTTTTAATGATAGTTAGTCCTATTAGTCATAGTCCAGTTAGTTACTGTTAGCAAGTCTCAGTTCTCATTTGGGTTTATTCCGATGTTATTATCGAAAACCGGTCACACCTTTGGGGGGTGAACTATGGCATGTTACCCTCACATTGTCAGAGGATACCCATGCATGTCCAGCAGTGTGAAGATGATTACTCAGGTAATGTAAAGTATAAATAATGTAAAGTATGAAGGATAATCCTACAAGTGGATTGAGAGCAAATTAGATGGATGTGTAGTTACCCTCAGAAAAACAAGTTTTAAAAAGCAATTGAAAATATTTTCCTGTACTGTGTTTCTACTTAATTTATCGTGGTGTTTCGTTTTCATCATAGCAAGCGATAGCCAATCTCTGTGCCGCCCCTGGCTAGAATATGATATAGGTGAGAAAAATAATAGTCTTTCGAAGATCTGGTTTAGAGGGCGTCGTTATTTTTAATTTCCTACAAAATTTAAAGTAGCATAAGCTCCTCGAAATATCCGATTTGCTCTAATCATAATTTATTATCAACCTTGAAAATATTTATAGTATACCTACCTACCCTCGTGAAGATATATCAACCTAAGTGCAAAAACAGTCCAAATAAATTTATTATCAAATAGGTTTTATTTACATTGTGTCTTAAAACAAAATATAATTGGTCTCCATACTTGATAATGAAACTAAAACCGTACCGTAAATTAATATTCCGTATACACTATATCGGGCATTTTTTAAGCGGCTCTCGTCAATTTAATTTTTAGGCTGAAAGGGATGTTTCAACCCATCCGTCGTAAGTGCAAGTTTAGTCAACTAATTTTAATTTACGGTAGAATTCGCATAAGGGTAATAATTAATGGTCGCGATTTTTTATTATTCTTATAGAACAATGATGGAATAATAATTATATGTGATGTTTTATGAAGACTTTTTGAATTTAATGGCCATATTTTGTTCTGTATTGGTCACAGTTGTCATGGGCCTCAGCGGTAGGGTGGAGCTGCCTGCTCGTTTGCTACTTTAATCCCCTAAAAAAAACAATGTTGCAATATCAATTATATGTTATGCTCAGTGAAGTACTCTTGAATTTCGTGACGAGTTTTTAAATAATAAAATTGACGAGTAAACCCTTAATTGCTTCGCTCCAAATTTTCAGAAAGTGGAATTGGGGTATTTTTCCGCTAAATTAAAATAGCCAATATCCCTTTAACTGCCTATTATCATGTCAAATATCATATCGATCCGTTCGGTGCTCCGTTTTACCATTAAATGAGGAAAAACAAATAACCAATAGGAAACACAAAACAGTTCTTTAACTTATTTTCTATTTGTCTACAGATTTTCGATTTGTTTAATAGGTACCTATTGACGAACTAAAATGTGAACAAAAATAAAGTGACGACCCGGTTGGCACAATAGTTAATACGCCGGATCGCCGTTCCGAGGGTCTTGGGTTCGATTCCCAGCGAGGCGGAGATTTGAATGATGAGTTTAAATTTCCGTTCTCGGTCTGGGTGTGTGTCCTTGTCTAGAGTGTTGTCCATGGCATCCACGACACGGGGAATCCTAGTGTGGGGCTGTGAGTCTGTAGCGTTATTTATTTTATTTAAAGTAAAGTTCTTGAAGTTCGGACGGAAATGGAAAATTTGCAACCATTGGGATTCATATTCAATTGGGCATAGTTGCAACCTATTTACAGTGACAACCGTTCTTACATTTAAGCGTCAATGAATCTAAGTAATCTATCTACAGATATACTTTTATAAAATCATCTTCGCAATCCATAACTGTTCCACTGTCAGGCTATAGTCCACCACGTTGGCATTCGTTCAGAGCCTAGATGTCTAGGTAGCCCCACGATGCTTTCCTTCACCGAATCAAGTAATAATTACAATTTGCAGTCAAAAAGTAAAAAATAATGATTTCATAGTGTCATGATACAAGGATTTACGGTATTTCGAGCGCAGAGCGCATCTCTAGTAGATAATAGGTATACCTACGTTTTAACTGTTATTTACACAGATGAAAAGGTTTTCTTATTTAAATATACCTAAATAGATTATTTACATTATGACAATCCAAGTGAAGCTATCGCTTCTATTTATGATTTTTTATCACATTATTATAAAATTACTCCGAGTTACGTTCAATTTACCAGCTGTCACAATCAATTTTTATTGTACACCAATTTGGCTCGGCCAGGCCGAGACGACATGCGTGGGGATCGGAGGACGACAAATATAGTTATTGAAAATCGGGGCCGTGTTCACCCAGAATCAAAATTTCTCTGCAATGAAGAGCTGAAATTACGTTCGGGTTTTGGATCCACTGCTTTGTATCCATCCGAAAGCACGTACATGGAGCGAAATGAACCCCTTTGAGTTGGTCCTCGATAGGTATTTGCTGAATAACCAACTGTTGTGTTAAAGGAATTATGATAGCCGCTAAACGAAGCGGTATTGTATCAGAATACCTTATCGAGTTACTTAATTTATCAAAGATTGTTTCACAAAAAATTAATTTATTTAATACTAGAGAACCGCCCGCGCTTTGCTTCGGGACCCGTAGGTAACAGTCGCGTAGGTCCCGCTCCCGTAGGAATCTCGGCTAAACAGTAGCCTATTATATTATATACTGGTACATCAGATATAACATTTTCCTATGACATAAGTAAATTACATGTAGTACACGTATTTGATAGCGTGATTCAGAACTTGCAAATGAATTTTACTAACGCCATCTATTAACAACATCCGGAACTAAATATCTAGCAACGTAGCAACTAACAAAACATCGATCTTCCCATGGGAATGAGATGTTTTTCCGCGGTAAAAAGTAGCCTACGTCATTCTCCACCCTCCTAACTATCCCCACACACATAAACCATACCATATAATAGTCATGTTGCGACGTGAAAGAGTCACAAACAAACAAACAAACACACTTTCACATTTATAATATTAGTATGGATGTTTGCTAGTGAAAATTAATAATTAATTGAAATTATTGAAAATTAATTCCCCAAAATTACTATTTTGTCCCTTTCTTACCTCAACAATACCCAAAATGTCATTTTTTTACCTGATTCTACATGGAATTCGGAGCTTGTACATAAATCACCTTAGAGAGCGCTGTGTTCAAACAACGATTTCTCGGTTACCCGTTGTCTCAGAATTGCGTTTTTGGTGTCGTTGTTTGGGTAAACTTAACATCTGATAGACAAGTTTATAAAAAATAATCATGCCCGGGGCTATTTTCTGAAAAATTTTAAAAAATTAAAAAAAACTATGTCATTTTTATCATAAATTCTACATTTAATTTATTATTTTAATATGTAGAAGCCGGGTTTTGAATTATTTTAGCTGTTAAATCGATGGCGCCTACCAGTGAGTAAAAACAAATGTAGTTTTGAAGAAGATTGGACCTAAACTTCTTAAGTTATAGTACTTTTACTGTGCATGGTCCAAAAAAAATTATTAAAAAATTAAAATGGCTGTAGATCGAGGGGAGTCGGGTTTAGACCTAGTATGTAGAAGAATTTTATTCATAAAAAAACTCATACTACACGCGCTATAAGTTTGTACAGACCGAAGCCGGACACCCTGTATAAGCACAGCGCGGGCGGCTGAAAGCGTGACTCAAAACAATTAACAATATAAAATACGTAATGAATAATGCGGGTGGACTATAGGTACATTGTTTAAATGTCACATATCCTTAACATTTTTCAGGTCCTTTAATACGAATGTACAACCCTACGTGTCAACCCCCACGCCCCGAATTGTTTTTAAGTGCCCCGTTGACAATGGAAGAGTAATAGATCTCAAAGTAACCCTTTTGAGTTACACAAAACCGCGTATCTAATAGAATTATTGTAATATTGATACTGTTGACATAAGTACTAATTCAAGTACAGATAATCTTAATTTAAACTAAATGTAAAGACAACAGAAAGACCCTTTAATATGAACATTGTACACCAAAATATACAGGGCTTATCTGGCAAAGAAATTGAAATTGAATTATTTATTCGACATTTTAATATTCATGTTTTATGTTTAACTGAGCATTGGCTATCAAATGCTCAGTGTTATCAAAATTATGTAAACTACAAATTGTCAAGTGCATTCTACAGAAAGACTGCTATTCATGGTGGTTCGTTAATATTAGTTCACAATGATGTATCATGTAAGGATAGGACAGATATCGTCAGTCTTTCTATTGAACGCATTAAGGACTTCGCACATTACAACGACTCCACGCCAACGCGGTTACGGAGCAACTCAAATGTAAGCATTCAATTATGATCCTTATATCTTAGGCGTTACGGTTGAATTTCGAGTGTACACTTAGAAAACGTGGACTACTCCCCACCCTCTGCTCACCGACGCCGTTCACACTCGAAATTCAACCGTGACGCCTAAGATATAAGGATCATAATTGAATGCTTACATTTGAGTTGCTCCGTAACCGCGTTGGCGTGGAGTCGTTGTAATGTGCGCAGTCCTTTATAGAGCTGGCCTGCGTGGAGCTGGAGCGGTTTATTGTTATGTGTGTATATCGGCCCCCCTCTGGTGATATAAACATTTTTGAAGATACACTGGAAGATGTACTTGGTCGTTTGTGTGTATCAAAAAAGAAATTAATTGTATGTGGAGACTTCAATGTGGATATCTTATTAAATACTCAAAGGACTACTAGGCTAATAGACTTGTTTAGATGTTTCAATTTAAATCCGTTATTTACAGAACCAACTAGGATATCGGGAACATCAGCTACTTGTATTGATAATATATATTGTAATTGTGAAATTTTACACAAGGAATTAATTAATAAACTTAGTTCGGATCATTGCGGTCAGTGTATATCGTTAACTAGCGGTTTTATGTCAAAAAAACAATTAATAAAATATAGGCCTATAACGCAAAATAAAATTAAACTATTTAAAGCTGGTGTCTCATCCAAAATTGTAGAGCCTAAAACTCTGGAACAGCCTGATCCCGATAGTCAATTTAAAACTTTATTTAATACTATAAACTCCGAATTCGAGAAAATATTTAAATATAAATACATAGATTCCAATAAAAAATTTAAGTTTAGTGATTGGGCCACAGTAGGTATTTTTAAAAGTAGGAATAGATTATATGAATTATACGAAGAAAAACAATTTAATAAGTCTCCGGCGTTCCTCCAGCATGTTAAACTTTATTCAAAAACTTTTAAAGCTGTGTGCATTCAGGCAAAGTCAATGTATATTAAGGATAAAATATTAAAATCAAATAACAAAATACAAACCACCTGGGGTATTATCAATAGTGAGACTGGTAGAAATAAGCCCCGCGATAGTAAATTTGAACTTCTAGTTGATAACAATAAAATCACCTCAGATATAAGCGTAGCAAATGCATTTGAATCCTTCTTTAAAAATATTCCGATTGCGCTTACTCATTCCCTTGCTTCTTCACCGACAGCGGCACAGTCTTTATTAAAGGAATCTGTTGGTGAATGTAGTATTTTGTTTGAATTTAAATATACAACAACATTTGAAATAATTAAAACTTTTCGATCTTTGAACATGAAAAATACAGTTGACTTATGGGGGATGTCGGTTAAAATTGTAAATGAAATAATACAAATTATAGCCCCCTATTTAGCTACTATCTTTAACAATTGTGTGGATGTGGGCGTATTTCCAGATCTAATGAAATTTAGCAAAATCATACCCATTTTTAAATCTGGTAATAAAACAGACCTGAATAATTACAGACCTGTGTCTATTTTGCCAACTCTTAGTAAGGTCTTTGAAAAGATTTTATTAAATCAAATGCTCAACCATTTTAACGCCCATAACATACTTCACCCAGAACAATATGGTTTCACTAAGGGCCGTAGTACTACTGAGGCAGGTACCAGGCTTCTGAAACACATCTTTGAAGCCTGGGAGACTTCTCAAAACGCTATAGGTGTCTTTTGTGATTTATCTAAAGCGTTTGATTGTGTAGAGCATGAAACCCTATTAATTAAGCTTAATCACTATGGCATCAAGAATACTTCGCTTAACTTGATCGCATCTTACTTAAAGGATAGGACTCAATGTGTTAGCATTAATGATGTCAAATCGACGGGATCAAAGTGTATTCTGGGTGTTCCTCAAGGCTCAATTCTAGGTCCCTTCCTTTTTCTTGTATACATAAATGATTTGCCATATTACATTAAAAACCATGCGGACATCGTACTGTTTGCTGATGACACATCACTTATATTTAAGACAAATAGAAATAAGACAAACTTTGACGACGTAAACAGTGCTCTGTCACGCTTATCTCATTGGTTTACTACAAATAACTTACTTTTAAATACTAAAAAAACAAAATGTGTAGAATTTATCCTTCCAAATGTCCAAAAAATTGAGAAAACTCTTAAATTAAATAATGAAAATTTAATAATGGAACAGTCCACAGTTTTCCTGGGGGTCACTTTGGACTTTAAGCTTCAGTGGGGCTCTCATATATCAGCACTATCAGCTAAACTAAGTAGAGCGGTATATGCAATTAGAAAGATAAGACAGTTTACTGACGTGGAAACTGCTAGACTTGTCTATTTTGCCTATTTTCATAGTCTTTTGTCTTACGGCATTGTAATGTGGGGCAAAGCAGCTGACATAGACTCCATATTTGTACTGCAAAAACGAGCAGTTAGGGCTATTTATAGGTTGAAAACGCGCGTTTCTCTGCGGGAAAAGTTTAAAGAAATTGGCATATTAACTGTAGCCTCACAGTATATTTATAGTAACTTGTTATACGTAAGAGAAAATTTAGGCATATATAAAGTCAACAGTGATACGCATAATCATCTAACGAGAAAGAGACACAATTTGGTTACGTCTTCATTTCGTCTGCGTAAGGTGCAGCGATCTTTTGTGGGGCTTGGTGTTAAATTTTACAATAAGATACCCAAAATGATACGTAATTTACCTATTGAAATGTTTAAGCGACGTGTAAAATCACAACTTGTTAGTAAAGGATATTATACTATAGATGAATATGTTAATGATAAGGGTGCCTGGGTGTGATAATGCCGCGACCAGTTCCACTTGGACTAGAATTAGTTTTTTTTTTGTGTTTAGCCATAATTAGTAGTAAGTGCTACCTGTACTGTGAGTGGTGAAAGAGAAAAAAGAGACTCCTTGGGAGTTTCTTGCCGCTTCTTCTCCCAAGACCACTCATCGTAGGGATTTGTTGAAGCGATGGCGTAACTTGACTTTCGAAATGAGTTTGTAAAAACCTACTTCGAAGAAATAAAGATTTGAATTTGAATTTGAATTAAAGGATCGGTCTAGAGTCTAGAGTGCCACTAAGGAAGATGCATACATACCTAACTACACACATCGACGAAATTAGCCCCCTTTGCGTAGTGCAGTCGAGTAAAGAGAGAAATAATACATTGAGAACTTTCGCTTTTTTTTAAGTCGCTTATAATATTCATTTACAAACTTTCCATTGAATGATTAAACACATTTGTGAAGATTTCATAACTGACTATATATTTAAGTTACAAACTTTTTTCATTAAGTAAGTAATAGGTATTGTTTATAAATTGATCTTTATGTTAAATGATTTTAAATAATGTCTTGGCTCGTTTTATCATTTTATACAGTACGATACCACAAAAAGAACTTATTTATACAGAGTTACACAAAACGTGTTTTGTTACCCTGAATAACTTTGGAGATAATGAACTTAGTTTGTGGATTCACGAACAAGGAGGTAGGTACCATTATCTATCTTATAATAATAGTTTTATTCAGAAACTGTTACAAAACAATCACGTACAACCAGTGGCCCGAGGCGCGATCGGTCGGAAAATTTTAGCCAGTATTTATCGTTAGAGGGCTTTGAGGGAGAGCTTTGAGAATAAATTCTAAACACAATGTATAAAAATAAATACAGTGTTATCTACAGTTACGGTATAAAAATTATTTTTGCTATTGTTCTTTTATGACAGAAATAAGAAATTATACTCACTTCGTTTGGCCCCTTCGTAGATCGCTTAAGCAGCTTTTGTCGTCTCCGCTCCGTCGTTGTCAATTTTGATATTAAACACGTACTTAGTATCGACAATGCTATGCTCGGAACGAGTTTTAATATTACACTGTAAATCCACATTATTGCTGTCACTAGTTCTTTGTTTTTGGACATTTCTAAAATATAAACTGTCCGGTTGTGCGGTAACGAAAGGTCCACGGCAAACTCGGAATTATTTTGCGGCGTCACTTCATTGGGCACTATAGTCATCGCGAAGTAAATAGGGAGGCACAGAAACGGACAAATCACGTAAGCACTCACGATAGCTAACGTCGTGTTACGTTTGCTGCACCACGTTCTGTTCTTCTGTGGAAATGCGATTGCTATGTATCTCCAGACGGCTAACGTGACGGCTAGCCAGATCGATATAGTATGGAAGGTCTGGCTGAATATTGAATGGAAGTAGACGAAGACCGTCCAAGCATAGGTGTTCTTGTTGACTTGCGGACTAATTTTGATGTTCATGTGAAGAACGTATGGTATGTACTCTAACATGACAAACACGTCTGCGACAGCGAGGCCGGTGAGTATGGAGTTTGTGGAGCTCATCATCTCTCGTCGACTCAGTACTGCGATGTTTATGGCGTTGGTGGCTGATCCCACGATGCATATTAGAATTGCAATATATCCGTGCAGTCCGCTGTAGGCTTTGTTGAAGTTAGTAGCTCCGGGTATGCAGTACAAATCTGTAGCATTCGCCATGCTCATAGAATATCGACGGAATGCATTGTCATGGATGCTCGATATTTGAATGTGCGAAGTGTGTAAACTCGTCGGATTCTTCCATCATCATGGTTAAATCTGTAACAAATAGCTTCCTGTTTATAAATAGCTTCGGGTTTTTTTTTGTAAGAGAAAACATTTTTTGGACTAAGCACAATAGACCAGGGTAGAAGCCTTTAAAAATAATAAAAAATGAAAAAAAATAATAGTAGGATGAAACCCATTAGAAAAGGAGGGGAATATTATAAAAATGAAAGGAAATAGTAGATTGTATGACAAATGGGTGCAAAGGATTCTTTAGTAGAATCCCGAACGTAGCGAGGGATTCAAAGTACGTCGCCCGAGCCAAAAATATACTTGCACCCGAGTGATACACTCTACTTTTCATCACCCACTATGAGAAAATAATATATATATGTCGGAGACGGAAATAAAATTAGATTAAAATCAAACTAAATAAATCATTAAACTTTGAATAAAACGTAAATCCGGAACTGTAATTTAAATGGCAACACTGTACGAATTGTAAACGTGTCTCGATGGGATATCGGAGGGGGAACCCAACAGAGGGCACCTGTGGAGTCGGCTACGAACAGCGGGGACTTCTCGAGCAGACGTCGAGCTGAACGGTCGCATTAAGTTAACTAGTGTACTTTGTAATAAAATCCTATACTGCGTTGTACCTATGCCCGACGGCATAACGTTTTTCTAAGTGTATTTCAGTCGTACCACGTTTTAACATAACCTAAAAGCTTTAATTAAATTAAGTTAAACTGTGTAAACCCAATTTAAATCATGAAGACACGTATTGAACGCCCACTGTGTTTTATTTTTCACCTTACAACCTGATGATCGGAGCATTATACCACCATCCTGACAAGTGTCTCCGAGATCAGAAGTTGGGATAAAGAACTCACTGTGGGTTTCACAATTTTCAGGTTTTAGGTTGCAATTTTCAGATGAGAACTGGATTCATAAATGGCAAGCGAGTTGACATGTGCCATTACATCTCACATGGCATGGATGGAATGTGGCGTCGAATTTTGGTAAAGCTAAGTAACACAGCGAGTATGGGTATGGCATTATTTTTATTCCATTACGTCTGAGGTGATACAATTTCATTGCTTAAATTTTAATTTTTGTGTAAACTATATTGTGTGTGTGTAGTTTGTTTGATAATCGTGAGTGAAAATAAAGACATCAATTTTCGGTGATAAAATCATTTAACGCAGCTCCGTAATTAAAACAAGTCGCTCCTCATTGTAATCTTATTTTGATGTTTAATCGCTGAAAAACAAAAGAAATCGTTTTTATTATGACCTCTGTTTTTATTATGAAGGGAAAGTTACACCCTTGGATTTTAGTGTAATTTAACCAAGTACAACATCGGAACACACTTTTATCATGCGATCATTTTGTTGAAGTTTAATGTGGGTAGATTTGTGGTTAGTTTGTTAGAATGCCCAAGGGCTAATTACCATTTGAAGTGTTGTGATATAAAAAGTGAATTTGAGTCGAGTAATGGTGATGAATCTTGAGTTCGGTTGGTCGGGTCCAGGTTAGACCACGGAAAATCCGTGCGACCCGTGAATTCTGAGTTCGGTTGGTCGGGTCCAGGTTAGACCACGGAAAATCCGTGCGACCCGTGAATGACTCTATCGGCCGTATTCGACCGTACCAGTAGTTATTTCGTAGTCGTAGCCCGGTAGAAATCGGTGTCTCTCGAGGAAACTCGAGTAGTCCGTGGGTGCGCGGTGTGCGTTTAACTCTGGCCGAGGTCGTGGTCTATTTAGACCGTATCGTGTAGCAGCAGGGGTGCTGTACACGTGCTATCCACGAGATGGATATGCGTACTGTTCGGCGGGAGAGCCGTGGCGATAGAGGTCATTCGTACTCGGAAGTTTCAGTTTCAATAAACTCAAGTGTAACTTGTTATTTTGGTAGAGTATGCGTACAGTTTTGGTTATGATAACTGTTGGAATTTTAAATAAACAGGCTGATATTTTAGTAACGCAGTTTTATTATACTTTCCACAATGTATGTTACCACCATATTGTTCTAGAAAAGCATGTCATCTCATCGAACACAAAACAATATAATATTTAAATATAATGTTGCCAACCTATAAACCTATAAACATATTACCTTGTTTCAACACCCCCCCTCAAGGTAATACCTGTACCTAGTTACATTTTAAAACAAAGCAAACTAAAATAATTAAAGTCAATATTCATATACACCACACCTTCTTGTAAACTTAATTAACAAATTCCTACATAATGCCTTAGTAAACATATCCGCTATCTGGTCTTCAGTTTTTATATAATTCAAAATTATTTTACCCCTTTTAATTAACTCCTTAATATAATGAAATCTTATATCTATGTGTATTAGCCTCTTAAGACTCTCAGTATTGGCAGCCATTATAGCACTTTGACTATCACACCACATCACTACAGGACAAACTTGTTTAATGTTAAAGTCACATAATAAGTTTATAAGCCAACAAGCATCAGTCGCTGCTGTGCTTACTGCCACATACTCAGACTCTGTCGAAGAGAGACTAACACTGGCTTGTTTCTTGGAGGACCATAAAATGAGACAATTTGCAAACATGAAACAATAGCCCGATGTAGACTTCCTATCATTCAAATCTCCTCCCCAGTTAGCATCACAATATCCGACTAACTTATCACTATTGCACTTATATATCAGACTATAATTAATGGTACATTTAATATATCTCAAAACTCTTTTAAGGGCTGATAACAACAAAGCGTTAGCTTTATTTTGATATCTGCTTAAAATAGACACAGCTATACATATATCAGGCCTTGTGCCTTGTGCTGCATAAGACAAGCATCCTATAATCTTTCTGCATTGGTTTTCAATGTTCTTATCAACCACATTATTATCTATATTTTCTTCTAAAATTTTTACATTGAAGTTAAGATCCATTGGAGTTGACATTTCTTTACAATCCTGCATATTAAATTTTTGTAAAACATTATTCAGATATTCTTTTTGACATAAAGTAGTAACTCTATTTTCTAAATCCTGCCTTACCCGTATGCCCAGGAAGTTTGACACTAAACCTAAATCTTTCATTTTAAATTCACTATTTAATAATGACTTAAGGTCACATATTTCACTATTATTATTACTAAAGATCAATAAATCATCAACATACAGTAACACATATGTTCTGGCCTCACCATTTACTTTCACATACAAACAATTATCGCTTTGAGATCGTGTAAAACCTTGTGACAATATCACCGAGTTAAATTTATCGTTCCAGTATTTTGGTGACTTCTTCAAGCCATACAATGACTTTTTTAACTTTACTACATTTCTATTGCCGTCATAAGCACCTTCTGGTAATTTTAAGTACACAACTTCATCTATATTTCCATACAGAAAGGCACCTGTGACGTCCATTTGATATATGGGTAGGTTCAACTTTGTGGCAACTGACACAAACAACCTAAAAGTAGACAAATTTGCTACTGGAGCATAAATTTCATAAGAGTCCAATATGTCACTTTGCTCAAAGCCCCTGGCCACTAACCTAGCTTTGTATTGAATACCATTTTTAATTTTAAATACCCATTTGCTACTCACAGTTTTTACATCCGCCGGTTTCTCGCAGAATTCCCAAGTGTTATTTTCTTTCAACGTTTCCAGTTCTCTTTCTATGGCGTCTTTCCACTTTGCAGCATCTGGCCTTTGCATCGCTTCTTGATAGGTTTTTGGCTCATCCTCCTCTGTAGAAGCTTGATGGCACCTGTAAAAAGATGTCTGTTTCCTTACCCGAGTACTACGACGTGGTAACACACCTTCATTTTCTTCATTGCTGAAACCACTTTGTTCGCCACTGGAGCACGGTAAGTACACGCTTGTGTCATTTTCTGTAGATTGATCTAAACTATTATCAAGTTCATCATTTTGTTCATCGTTTTGTTCATCAATTTGTTCATCGCCGGAATGCTGTTCTTCTTCACTAGAATCTGTCTGTTGAACATTAACATACCGTTTATATTCATTTTCACGATTGGTATTATTCTCCAGTATATTTTCATTTTCCCACTTGTAGCGTACATCCATGTAATACATATCATCGTTACGATTAGCTACTGCACACAATTTGTCTTGTTTATAAAACTTGCACGTGTTGTTTTTTGTTATCATAATATACCCTCTGTCAGTCACGCATTTTACTGACAGTAAGTTTGTCTTTAGTTCTGGCACATATAAAACATTATCTATGGTAGTATCTAGCCACTCTAGCCCATCATAGACTTGCAGCGCCACCTGTCCAGAACCATGCGCTCTAATTTTATTTCCATTTCCAATAATCACAAATTTGTCTGAAAGAGTTCGATAGTTCGTAAAGAGATGGCGTTCGCGGCACATATGCTGGCTTGCACCCGAATCCACCAACCATTGCGATTTTTGAAAATGAGTTCCACTCACGAATGCGTTACTGACTTTATTATTCTTCTCTTTATTTTTCCTGAACCAACACTCGTTTTTCAAATGTCCTGTTTTCTTGCAGTAATAACACTTCTTTATAGATCCATCGCCGTTGCTTGAACTGTTATTTTGGTTACGATTGCTTCCACAGTCACTTTGGAAATGTCCCAGTTTACCACACTTATAACACCTTCCGTTTATCTCTACTCCTTTCTTTGCAACGAAGGCCGATGTTTGCGGAGACACATCCTCTTTACTTTTCAGTCGCTCTTCTTCAATTAGCAATCTAGCTACCAGATTATTGTACGTTTGCTTGTCATCCGGTGCTGACTCCCAAGCACTCACAAAATGTTTATATATCTCTGGAAGCGACATCAGTACTTTTGTTATAATGAGTTTCTCCGACAATTTTTCTCCCATTTGCTTCAACTGGTTGTTTAATTCTTCTATCTTGGACAAGAATGTAGACATATCTGTCCCCTCCTCAAACTTGAATTGGAAGAAGCGTTGTTGAAGAATATGTATGCTAGTTTCAGATTTTTGTTCGTAAACACTAGCTAGCTTATTCCACATATCAGCCGAGGTAGTACATGTTAAGATATGCATCATCACATTTTCTGACATTCTTGTTACAAGCCATGTTTGAGCCTTCGCGTCTAGTTTCTCCCACTTTGCCTTTTCTGTCCCATCTTCAGGTTTTACTCTCGTCCCTTGAACCACATCCAGGAGGTCTTGACTTCGCAACAGAATAACGGATTGGAACTTCCACACATTCCAATTTGATGCTCCCTCCAGTCTTACATGAGAAACAGATGTTTTGCTATCTTCCATTGTGTTTATTTTCTTCCTGCTCGTCCTTTCCTTGAAATATCAAGTATTTTATTTTTCCGTCCCGTCCGATTTTGCCGATCGTAATTTATTTTGACGTATTTTTCTTCTTTATTTATAATTACCTTGCAGAATTATGTGCCTGGGCCCATAACCTGTTGGAATTTTAAATAAACAGGCTGATATTTTAGTAACGCAGTTTTATTATACTTTCCACAATGTATGTTACCACCATATTGTTCTAGAAAAGCATGTCATCTCATCGAACACAAAACAATATAATATTTAAATATAATGTTGCCAACCTATAAACCTATAAACATATTACCTTGTTTCAACAATAACGACGATGGTACTTGGCTCACGGCTGTAGAATTTACGTGTAATGAATTAGTGGCGATTTTGTTATCAATGTTGTTTTGCAATCCATTTGTGATTTGGTTACAATAATAATTAATCTACGTTCATAAAATTGTTAAAGATAAAGGGGGTACATAGATTAGATTTTGTAGTCTGGTCGAAAAAGAAAAACAAACGTTTTAAAGTCAGGCATTTTATTATGCATTCCGTGTTGGTACAATTTTTAATTGATAACGAGATGACTCACAGAGCAGTGACTTTTATCAAACGTGTAATGTTCGTGATAGTTATTTTGGTTTTTGATAATTTGGTGCGCCGCTTATCGCTGAAAAGGATTAGTTGGAGAAAGATAAACACAAAATAGTTTTTGTGCTCAACTTGACGAAGTATTTATTCCATTTATCGAGTACCTACAACGATAATAAAAGCCTGCAACAATAATAACAATAAAAGCGTAAGCTAGTTTTTAAAAGGTGAACGGTTTGGTTGTTCATTGGTGACGTCGATCGAATTAGTTACTCATTAGTTCAGTTTGTTTTAAAAGTGAAACACAATACAATTTTCATAAGTTTTATTTACTATGTGACAAAATAATTTCGATATTCTAAATACCCGCGTAGTTCATTGTTAATTTTAAATATTGTGTAAGCGTTATCTAATGATCCAAAACATTGTCGTTAGAGTTATTACAGACGAATTAGTTGGATTCTTACCCGCTTTAGTCACTATATTTTCGAAATAAATAAAGTCGGCGTAAGTGTTTACGTCGGATTTATGATGCGTTTAGGAAGCGTTTCTAGGTTATGAGGAACTGGAGACCAAGACCTTGTATGGTACCTGTCTGGAACCAAGGGTGACATCACCTAGTTGTGGTAACATGAAACGAGGTAAAAGTGAAACGGCGTTTTTGGTATGACTTTTATTTTATTACACCTGGTGTGTTGGAGTTTTATAACTTCCATTTTATTTTCGTTCCTTGTAAAAATATGACCTTTTAATGTGTCTTGTAATTAATGAACAATGACAAAAGATAACAATTAAGATATCGGAAGTTCAGTGAAATTTTTAATTAAAGTAGCAGTTGGATACAATCAGTTCCCCAATTATTTTTACACGTGCAGCACACTTCGATTGGTTTTGGTTTACCTTGTGAAACCAATGAGTTTTGAAGTAATCTCACATGTGGCGATGCAATGTGCATCGTTCTGTTTTCAGATAAGTTTTCGAGGATGCACAGGCAGCAGCACACGCAGGTTACACATGTGTTGTCTGGAGCCGAATCGACGGCTGCGTGCGTGCACTCGTGGGCTTCCTGGAGTTCATTCGTGTGACATTGAAGGAGGAAGTTCTGGCAACTGGCAGCCGCACATCGGACGCAACGAAACAGGTGATCTGTATCGTTCATATTAATTGTTTTCTGATAGCTTAAAGAAGTAGTAAATTAACTTTTCTTTTCGAGGCGTAGTTCACTTGGTAAAAGATTATTTTTGAGAGGTTTAGTTTTCGGTCAACTTGTCGAACGGAATTTTTGAAATTGTAATTGAATGGTTTTGTTACTTTGAAAAAATGTATAGCCCTTAGCTATGTATACGGTTTGAATGTTATTTCTGGACAGAAGTACTGATTGTACTTGAGTACCGTTCGATAAGTCACCTTGTTTGAAAAATGATAACTTTTGAGAAAAGTAACTTTTATGAGAAATCTAAAGTTTGTTGTGGATTAATCTGTAATGTGATAGGCTAAATAAAGCGACATGTTGAACAAACCTTTTTAAGATTATTTTTGATAAAAGTTCGAAATGATCATCGGGGTGGTGTAGTATTTGTAACCGGATGGATGTTACGTGCGGAGGTGACTGGATAAAGGTTGCCTATTGGGTTGATGCTTATGACCGGATGAAGGTTATAAGGGTGATGATCAGAACCGGATGGAGGTCAGGGTGCGAGTACTGCAATATTTCAATGAGTTTCCTATTTATTTGAATGAGTATGGGTGTTGATCGACATGTCAGCTTTGGCCTTTGAGAGAAATAATCTGTTATGATCTTCAAAATTTCTAATGATTTGATAAGGTTGTTTTTATTCCCTGCCCACTTACGTCAGGAAGGGCCGAGCTTTAAGAGATACTTTCGTTTGTGTTTATTGTTACAGGTAAATTCCGACACCACAGCCGATCGAGTCATCCAGTTTTACGACGATTGTACGACGACGTATTGCGTTAAACGTTAAAAACAAACCCGCGTTAATAATAAATTTGGTAATTTTGCTCTAAACAAGTGTCATGTTATGGAGTTTGTTTAGCCGCTTTCTTCTCCATAGCGACACCGGAAACGGCGCAGCGGGAGTGTAGGTAGTTAGGGGTAAAAATAAATGCAAAAAAACTTTAAACAAAAACTTGGCGTTCAATCAAAGAAATTTTAAGTAATCTAAAAACTTGTTGTTCAAATTAAATTTGTAGTCTCGTTTAAAATTAGTAGCTTTTGCTGAATAAAATAAAATTAGAGCTTTGTTGTAACCTAAAGTAAAAGGCATCACACGAGGACGTGTGCTTGTCAGAATGTCCGTGTCGGAGACGGAAATAAAATTAGATTAAAATCAAACTAAATAAATCATTAAACTTTGAATAAAACGTAAATCCGGAACTGTAATTTAAATGGCAACACTGTACGAATTGTAAACGTGTCTCGATGGGATATCGGAGGGGGAACCCAACAGAGGGCACCTGTGGAGTCGGCTACGAACAGCGGGGACTTCTCGAGCAGACGTCGAGCTGAACGGTCGCATTAAGTTAACTAGTGTACTTTGTAATAAAATCCTATACTGCGTTGTACCTATGCCCGACGGCATAACGTTTTTCTAAGTGTATTTCAGTCGTACCACGTTTTAACATAACCTAAAAGCTTTAATTAAATTAAGTTAAACTGTGTAAACCCAATTTAAATCATGAAGACACGTATTGAACGCCCACTGTGTTTTATTTTTCACCTTACAACCTGATGATCGGAGCATTATACCACCATCCTGACAAGTGTCTCCGAGATATATAATAGAAAATAATAGAAAATAATACGTAAAAATGCACGAAAACTTAATTTTAATTTGAAAACGAAATCTTAATTTGATTTCTTTTTTTATTATTCAGCTGGCAGGGCCCTCGCGTCGTACCAGACATTCTTTATTCAAACAATATTTGCGTTCGATTTCTTTAGCGCAAAATACTAAAATGTTCTAAATTCAAAATAGGACGGAAAAGATCTAGCCGGCAGGAAAAGTTGTATGAAAATTCATTCCCGCCCGCTGAATAGAAAACAGCAACTTTGGAACCCCTTATGTCCGAACCAAGTCGTCTTTTTCGAATAGGTGTGATGAAAAATAATTTACGGGCGATCTGAGGTCGGGAAGGGGATGGGGGTGAGTTTTTAAGGGTAAAAACGGTTTTTCTCGATTTCCGGCAAAACTAAAAGTCCTATCGAAAAAAGTCAAATGGCAAAGTTGTAGGTAATAAAAAGATCTAAAACTTTTGTATTTACACTTTTTTCACATAACTTCAAAATTTATGTGAAAAATTCAAAAAACCAAGTTTTTGGTTTTTTATTTTTATCTTTTACACAAATTGTTTTTTTTAACGAAATTTGGTGAAAACTTACCTTTTTATGTCCCAAATACGCTGTAATTTATTTGATTAAAATATTTATTTTTTCACCTTATTTTGAATTAATATCGAAAAAACAAGTGGAGTAAAACCAAAAAAAGTGGAGTAGGGGTAAGCTAATTCGGTTCTGTAACCAATTCGACCTACCTACATCTTGAAGAATTTGACTGAGTAGTAATAGAAATGAGTATTCATTGTTTTATAAAATAATATTTTTATTAAGGCACTCGGTGAGACAATCTGGTAAAAATCATACCGTAAAATATAATATCTTCATATTATCTATCCCGCGTACCCATTAAAATCTTAAATGTTTTACATTTCCGATTGCTATTTCGGAAATGTATAGTCTTCCTAGGAAATGTGTCTAATTTAATTTATTTGACACATTTCCGGTGTCGGATCTTTTAGGGCGCATTCAAGTAGAACGCTGGTTACCGGCGCCGATCTGCCAGCGCTTATCGGCGCTTATCCGCGCAGGTAATCGGCGCAGGTAGTCTCACTCTCATACTTTGTGCCGAACCAGCACCGATAAGCGCCGACAAGTTCCGACCTGTCACACGACCGAGTTTATGTCAACGGACTAGTACTGATAAACGCTGGCAGATCGGCGCCGGTAACCAGCGTTCTACTTGAATGCGCCCTTAAGCATGGTCGGCGTTCATTAAGGCACTTACGACACTGCAGCTCTAATTTTATTAATGGTTTGTTTTTTCTTGTACCACTGGCAAAGGTTTTCAATCCAGAATGTTCTTCCACGACTGACCTCTTTAACATTGAATCCTCTCTTTTATAAGCAACGATAGCAAGTTTTCATTTCTATAAATTTCCCTACCTCTTCTGCTAACATCTCTTGAGGTCGATTTTGCTAATGACTTTAGTCGTTAAAAATAATATGTTCATAATCGTCGTACTTTAGTAAATAATATCTCAGTATTTTTATATTTTCGTGTTATAGATTACCTACGATTTTTCTGTATGGGATATAACATGTTGCGGAGGATCTGTGCCGACACTGAGAAGAACATGGTATTCGCCCCATCCTTCCACGTGAAACTGTGAAGGCCACTAGGGCCAACAATCCATTCGAAAAGAAGAGAAAGCAAGTTGAAATGACATTAATTTGTGTTATATGTTACACACATGCTGTTATTCCAATTAAAATAAATAATGGCTATAGATTTCCCGTATTATTTAAAAAACCTTTCATATTTCTGAATTGTTTGTACTAGGGAAATAATTCAAGAATGGTTCTAATGTGTGTTCTAATGGATTTAAAAGGCGCCAAACGCTGCCCTTGTGTAAAATGAGAATATAAAACGTGGAAGTACCCCCAGTGGATTAATAAGCTGGGACTTTGAAAGTACTAAGTAAAACTGTCACGTCGTAGTGTCACGCCGAGACATTACGGAGGTGAAGGACAGCTGTTGAATGGCGTGACAGCTATAATGTACGTAGGTAGGTACTTAGTACAAGTCAAACCACAGAGTTATTTTTCATCTCACGTAAACGTAAACAATTCTTTGTCCGCTTTAGTTTTATTACATTTTTGTTTAGTAGCTATATATTCTATTTTTAAATTTTGCTAACCAACAATAGAAAAAACAGGGATGTTCTAAGTTCGTGTTCTATGTGTCGCATCGAAGCGTCTATCCGAATGGATTGAATTATATGCGTTTTTTTGTTTGGAAACGAATGTGATCTAGATTAGATGGTCCTTAGCTAAACTGAAAAACGTGCATGTTATTTTTCTGGTGTAAAAACAAAATAAAAATTTAAAAATTTTGTTTAAGTTTTCCTTTTAAGTTCCTGTACCTACATCAGCCTTAAAAAGCCGAAGTAGCAATGCTCTTCTCATTAGGCACGAGTTGAATGTAGCCAACTCATTAGCAGCTTGACGGTATGAACTACATCTACAGAGAGCAATTCTTTAATGTCACCGGGAGTCATTTCGCATGTGCAGTTTTACAAAACATCCATATTAATTACGTTTGTAAAATCTACTTGGTAAAATCACATCACTGCAACATTTTAGAGACTAATAACTGCAACTAGATTTATATGAGTGCGTTTAATTCTCACTTGCGGTTTATAATAATATAAAGTAGAATATTATCTTATTTTTAAAAATAGCGTGGAGATAAAATTTAATACCTAACCTCGTACTTTCCTCATATTATGCTTAATAAATTCTCAGATTTTCCCTCCAGATTCCGCTATGGTTTTTGCGATAAAAAAGGCAAGTAGGTAATTGAGGATAAAAATAACCCCATTATTTACATTGGAACAAATCTTATAAAGTAGAAAAAGATGTATTAGTCGTCTACAATGACATTCTATGGTACCTACATGAATTTAAAATTCTATTTAAAATAATAAGTTGGTGTTTTAGTACGTGTAAAATAAAAAAGTACCTAATGCTGAAATAACAAGATTTTTAGTAGGTGAAAATTTTTGAAAAAACATTATGTGTTATGTGTAACTAGAATAAACAGTATAATTATTATTATGAAACTGAAGAGCGTAGAGTAATATTTTCTATTTTCTTCTAGCCGCTGTACATTAGGTACAACAAACAACTGAAGGAATTACGGAGATTCACGTGAAAAATATATTCAAATTCAAATTCAAATTATTTATTTCTTCGAAGTAGGTTTTTACAAACACTTTCCGAACGTCAAGCTACGCCATCGCTTCAACAAATCCCTACGGCGAGTGGTCTTGGAAGAAGAAGAAGAAGAAATATTTGTGGTAACACCAAGAAATTTTTCAAGAAGAAAGATAAGCATAACAATGCAACCTTTATTCAGTTTTAGGGTTCCTTATCTAAATGATATCAAACAGAATTCAGTTCATATTATGCTCCCCTGTCTAAATGTCTGTATGTCTGTCTTTTTTTCTGAAACCGGACTCTATCTCTTGAACGATCTTTTGATATGGAGAAACTTGTAATTTTCACAGTGCACTTGTTACTTTGGTCAATATTACGCAAATTAATAAACTTTGCAGAGGTAGACAGATAGACTATATAGACAGAGGAGATAAAGGACACTAGTCAGAGCGAGATCTGACGAGTAGTTTTTGATTTTACCGTAATTATTCGTGTTAATTAACTTCGACTACGTTTATAATGTTCTAATTTTGTTAAGTTTATGATGAAAATTTTTTGAAGTTATACTTCTTTTGGCGCGATGGAGAAAAATGATGAGAGTGAATTTTTACGATGCGCGCGCACACCGACACCTAAATTTAACAGCATGAAGTTAGGCGCTTGAAATTTTACGATGCGCGCGCAGCAGTATGAAGTTGCCGGCTAACCACTCATAGTCATTGGCCTTTGTCAATGTAAAGTTGCAACGTGCACACCGATAGATGGCGTTAGGAGCCTAAAATTTTTTATTTATAACCAGCCAGGTTTGTTTTGACTTGTTTGTGACACATTGACATGACATAATATACACAGACTAGCTAAAGATTAATGCCATAACACTATCAAAGTTATCGCTAAATACCTACTCGACTAAATAAAATTTCTCTAAACCGAACGATACCAGCGACGTTGAGACTGAAAGATTCAGAGTTGCAACGTGCACACCGATAGATGGCGTTAGGAGCCTAAAATTTTTTATTTATAACCAGCCAGGTTTGTTTTGACTTGTTTGTGACACATTGACATGACATAATATGCACAAACTAGCTAAAGATTAATGCCATAACACTATCAAAGTTATCGCTAAATACCTACTCGACTAAATAAAATTTCTCTAAACCGAACGATACCAGCGACGTTGAGACTGAAAGATTCAGAGTTGCAACGTGCACACCGATAGATGGCGTTAGGAGCCTAAAAATTTTTATTTATAACCAGCCAGATAGTTTAGGATGACTATTAGTGATTATGCTACCATTCCATCAGTATTTTCTTAAGACGTTGTCACGTTCAACTATCGTCAGTAAACCGACTTTACAGACAACCAATTTTTTTTAGTATAATTAATACTAAATATTATGAAATTATTAACGTTGAATATTTATTATTTAATGATGCCAAAGAAGTATAACTTCTTACGCGCGTACATGTACACGCAATTTAATTTTTCATTTGATGGTAAACATTGATCATTTATTCTAAAACGCACGTTCGGTTTAGCAAGCCTAATTAATAATTAGGTACCTATATTAATTGATTAATAATTAATTAAACCAAATGGATACTATCCAGCAAGGTGCTTAAAACATAATCTCATTAATATGATCCAAAATTGAATTATTTTCCATCCACTGTAACGAAATTGAGATGTTTCATATTTTTCATTTTTATATTCCTTTCAGTTACTGAATGACGCAAAATTTTATTTTGCTGAAATATCCAATTCTGTTATAACACTTCACCAAATTTTTAAATTTACCCAAACAGTAGGTACTGTGAGTAAATTCGTTATTAATTGAAAATCGAATACAATTTTCGAACCATTTCGATGCTTCATTAGTGAGTTTATAGGTCTGCACTCGCTGGTTACGATTTGATTTTATCTGTGTATAAAACCGAAAGCTCACTCATTCAACACGAAATATCTAGAGTTAGACACAATAAAGATAGACATGATAAATGAATAAAGTTTGACAGGAAGGTAGTCTGTAGTGAATATTGCCATTTTCCACTTCTAAGGAGATAAACTATGGAATGAAACTTCGTTTGAAAATAAATGAGTTAAACGTATCTACACGCGAGTCGGTTCACGGGAAACAGTTAATGATACTTCTGTGTGATGCAAATCTTAGGTAACATCCTCTGCCAGTTCGCTCAAGTTTAAAGGTTATTCTGTTAGTATTGCAGAGTATTTCCAGAAGATAGATTTATGGTCAAGTTTCTTCTTCAGACGATATAGGTAAATTGTTTGAATTGCAATATAGGTATTAGAAATGTGCTAAGGAGTTTCTGTAAACGTTTCTTCTCTTAGACTGTAAAACAATGTCCCAAAACGGCAATGGCAAACAACAACATGCAAAATGAATCGAAATTTGAAAAAAATAGGTGAACGTACGTTTTTAAAAATTTCGATTTATTCACATAAAAACGGACAAATTGTATACGGTGAGAAGACGTTCAGAGAAAGCGAATCAACAGGAAGTTATTCAAACAGCCATTTCTGGGCGTTTGCAAAATATTTTTTAATTTTTTTATTAACTAGCCATATTTGTCAAGTGGCTATATATAAATTGCATTTGATGTTTTGATGGGATGGAGCATGGGTCCAAGAAGTATGGACTCCTTCTGAGCGTTTAATGCACTATAATGTTTAATGTGTTAGTAAATACGAGAAAGTCGTCTTTACTAACACATTAAACTTAGTTTGTACCAGGTAAATTTTCTGTATTTCGATTATAATCAAACCACGGTAGAATATACTCCAGGGCATTAAAAGCAGGTAGGTACAGTTAGAACTTCATGTATCTCTAAAATACGGCGATTTTGCTCGAGAGATATATGTAATTTCAGCCAGAATGTACCTACCTAATGTTCCTGTAAAACTTTTTTGTTATAAACGTATAATTATGAGTTATATGTATGTGCGAAAATCTACTTATGTGTATGTATATCCTTACCTTTAAGTATAATACTTTATGTATAATAAATTATTCCCTAGACAACCAGTTTTCGCGACGCTACGAGAAACCTAGTCCTTTGTATCCACACTCGGAAATTGTTATGTGAGATTCTTTGAACTGTCATAACTTTTTTTACTTATGAACTGATTGAAATAAAACAAACGCTATTATTTAAATAAAGCTTTCCACTATATACTTATATGTCAAAATCGGTTAAAGCGTTGTTGAGATTAGCGTTTACAAAACCACAGATACTTCAAACCGACATTTTCATAATTAATGTGTAGACAGCGACAAGTTACAGATTTATTATGTACTAGCTTCCGCCTGTGGCTTCGCCCGCGTGGAATTCGTTTAAACTTCATCCCCCTATTTCACCCCTTAGGGGATGAATTTTGAAAAATCCTTTCTTAGCGGAAGTCTACATCATAGTGGCTATCTGCGTGCCAAATTTCAGCCCGATTCCAGTGGTTGGGGCTGTGCGTTGATCGATCACTATGTCAGTCAGTCACCTTTGAGTTATATGAAATGTTACAGTTAAAACCCGTTCTTAGTTAAAACTAGTTTTGACTAGTCAAAACGCGTTTCATGTGCATCGCGTTTTACGCGACGAATCAAACGAGCCCAAATTTGACGTGTTTGTATCTAATGCTTAATTACTGAGTTACTATGGCCACCTTTCAGCTCCATCATCAGACCCTGGTTACCATATAGCACCAAAGCACACGTCAAAACGAATCAAACGAGCCCAAACTTGATGCCTTTGTAACGCTTAATTACTGAGTTCCTATGGCCACATTCCGGCTCCATCATCAGTCCCTGGTTAATATTTAGCACCAAAGTTCTCGTCAAGACGAATCAAACGAGCCCAGTCAGGACGCGTTTTCCCTAGTCAGAACTAGTTTTTACTGATATTTATTTTGAGCAGCAGTTAATTCTAGTTTTGACTAACGCAGTCCGTTGAAACGCGTTTTGACTAGTCAAAACTAGTTTTAACTAAGAAAGGGTTTTAACTGTAACATTTATTTAGATAATATATAGATAACTTTAGTATTGGGGACTGCACCACAGGGTCCTAGTTTATTTAACTTATTTTAGTTTTAGTTTTGTTATGTTATTTTTGTTATGTTTATATTTTTATGTATGTACCATAAAATTGTTATTTATAATTGAATAAAAGGTGTTCAAATAATTATTTTTGTTACCTATGTTCAATAAATATATGACACTTTAGTATATTATAGGAGTTTTTCGGTAGGTAGGTACATGAAGGTTTAATATCATAAGCACAAAGACTGACACGTGTAACATGTGACATAGGATACTCAGAGGACATTCTAACGTTACAACTCTTTAGAAATGATAAATGGATAAATGTATGTACCTACCTACGCATGTCGGAGTATAGGGTACTCAAGACCGTTCTCTACCTGCGTACTTTGAATTGACTAACGACTTATTGACTTTAAAAAAATTACTCCACACTTATCTGCACTCTGTCTATTGAAAGGTGTTTACATTCTGAGCCGCTATTCATCTCTCACACTACGAAAATAAGCATCTGTGAAAGTCGTTTATCTATCGCCGAGTGGAGAAAAGTGCCGTTGAGGATTATTTGATTGCAATTTTATTTTTACGATGAATTTCAGAAGTTTAGTTTTGATTCAACTGTATTTATGAGCGTCAATTTATTAGGTTGTGACAGCTTGATGGAGTTTTTAATTCTGTATTGCCGGTACCTGAATAGAGATGAACCACTTTACTAACAAAATTATGTAGAAAACATCTGTTTGGAAAGGAAAACGTAATTTCAGTTTATATATTTTTTGTGATGACTCATAATTTTATTATGATTCGTAATTTTAGATATTTTTTCAAGTTTTTTGATATTGCTATGGTCCGAGTAATAATAACAATCTCATAAAGCCTTTTGTACTTTGGCACAATTATTCCCAGGCACAATTATACTATACCAAACGCTGGGTATAGTACCTATAATTGTACAAATTGGAAACCATAGCACAAGCACGTTTCACTCTATTGAGTCTATTGAGCAAAATCCAACAATACATAAAATTTATTTTACGCTTAAAGCTTCAGTTGCGAAGAAAATGCTACAGCGACGCAAAAATATTGGTATTGAACTCGTTTGTTTACAATACATATAACGTTACCTGTTCATAATAAAGTTCAAAGTATGGTAATGATATTCCGATGGAACAACAAGCTGTCGTATCACAAAAGCTGTCTACTTGTTATGCCGTTTCAGACCAAACGCACTTTAACTTGAGAGTGCTATTTCATTCACACACGAATTTGTATAACTATGAATATTTATTTAACATGTATGAAAGTATGTAGCTAACATGAGCAGGTATTGTATTTTCAAGTAAATAGCAAACGAGGAGCGGAACCAACTGAAATTAAGCCGTTACACGCTCAATGGCGTCAATACCATCAACGGCATCGTTCCCGCAAGCTGAGAAAAGGATCAGTGACCTAGTGACTTTCCGACACTGCAAGACCAAAAGAATCTGTTCAGAAAGAGGGTGGTTTCTAGTCAGGCAATACTCCTCAACCGTGTATCGACGACTAGATTAAATTACATGACATAGAACTGATCAAATGCAAGGGCAGAAACGCATCTGTGATCAAATTAGAACGAGACTATAAATAAGTAACCGAAGTACTACGTACCTTCTAACAATAATTAATAGAACTATCTATCACTGACAATCTTTGAACAAATCCTCAAACTTATTAACGAACAAACTAACTTATGACATTTAACCATATGTAGCTTTCCACTCTCAAGTCCGCTGGAAACAATTTTATTAAAGAGGTAAAGTTTGTCAGTTTGAAGGTGACTTTTTTATCTTCGGAACCATCTGGTCTAAAAATTCTTTCATCAATATTTGGAATGGGCCTTCAGAATTCACAAGAGCTATTTCGTTTAGAAACAATGAATTTTCATGGAAGCCTATTTTTAACCCCCGTCGTCTTTGTCTCTGCGTGTCTGTCTATGGCACCGTAGCTCCGTTATTGAATGAACCGATTTGAGTGCGGTTTTTTTTTTATCGAAAGTCTTGTTTGTCCCTATGGTTGGTCATCAGCTCTTTTTCATAATGAGTTTTGACATAAAAGTGATCTTAGTTAGGGGGCTTTTAAAATGTTCAATTTACAGTTACACTCAAAATGAATCAGTTGTTGAGAAGCTAACTGAGGGGATTCCCGCTTTTCTGGTCAGACCCCGTCAATGACGCCTATGGTTTTGGACACATTTTATCATTACCATAGGCTTAATAACTGCTTAATACTTGTGGATCAGATTGACGACATGCGAAAGTGCCTTACTTACATATAATATCTATTATCATGATCTATGTGTTGTTTTTACGCCTACAGGTATGCAATCAATTTCATCGCTCAGAGGCATATGACAAAAAATTGTCATTTTTATTATCAGCCAAAAATTCAATGGTACAGTGCGCCCAGCTTAACTCTGAAATGGCAAAAATTGGAACTAACGCCGCCATGTTAAAAAGTCATTCATAAGTACGTTGTGGTCATTCATCTGACAGTTACTAGTGTGCAATTATTTGTTCAATGCATAGATTTATCTCCATGTAACCCATGATCGATCCCTGCGCTCCTCTAAAAACCTCATCCTTAGCACTCCTTCACATTCTACTTCCTTCTATCAAAATTCCTTCTCAGTCACTGCCGTCCACCTCTGGAACTCCCTACCCCAACCTATTCGTCTCGCTGGCTCCCTAAACTCCTTCAAAAAGCTAGTTAAGGAACATTACCTACAGGTTCAATAATGTTAACCTTATCCGATCCTTTTATTGCTATCATAATAAGTTACCTTTTTCTGTTTGCCTTAAATTCGAGAATTTGATATCTAGCTCTTTTCACGTCTGTCACTTATATCTATTTTTGCTAAAATTTGCTATTAGTACACCCCGCCCTTAATTTGTATCTTTATCTTTTCCTCTTTACCCTAAGGTTGTCTGGAAGAAATCGCTCTTTAGCGATAAGACCGCCTATTGTATTTCATTTTGTTATATTATTATGTCTCTTTTATGTTTCTCTATATGGTGTACAATAAAGAGTATTATTATTATTATTATTATTATTATTATTATTATTATTATTATTATTATTTATTATACCTATAACTAAAGATCGGCAATTGTATCACTTGGACGAAACCAAAAATGAATCGCCCGCTGTCAATGTAACCGCCGAGCGCGACGCCTTCCTAGTGGTTTTTATATCTAGAGGAGTCACATCCAGGTACCGCACAAGTAACCATCACTAAAACACTACAAAGGACGTTATTCCACAGAGAAATGTAAAAACTAAATTAAGTATTTTGAGAAAATTGAGGAACAATTTTTGACAAGTGCCCGCTAAGCCCGCTATGCTGTCTAAAAATTGGTTTCGTCTATCTATCTCGTTCTGCCATACGTGTATCATATTATGTTTTGCTCTTTCGCATTTCCAATTTTCCAATCTATCTAAACGTCAGTGTATGCTACATCTATGGTTCAATCAATGCATCCGACAGCGCCACCCTTCGTTTCAATCTTAAGTTGGGTTTACTATATTTTTAATTTCATTCGTCTAGGTAGGCCCAAAATGACAGTTATGTTTTTTAATTTCGTTAGGTGGTTTATGATTACTAGGTATTAATTAACTACAAGACGTTTATAATACCGTGATAATTAAGGAAGTTGTAACCTATCTTATTTTATTTCCATCTTTTTCAGGATGGATATTTTATTTATTAAACTTAAAAGTAATTTGGCGAAAGCGTTGTAAAGAGTGTCGGTATATCCCTTATCGTACCACCAGTCGAACCACCAGTAGTACGACGAGATATTATGTACCTATTATTCGTACCATTGACTATTTGCTCTGCTTTGAATGAAGCGACAGTGTGTACTAAACTAGTAACAGCATAAAAGTCGTTTTCTGTACGAAACAACACGAACAACAGCAGTTATAAACCAAGATCAAAACCTGTTTCACATTTGTATTGATTGTTTAATGTTACGCTATAGATTCTGTTAGCGAAAACCATTTCTCAAATTAACTTTTCACTCTTCGGTTTATTGAGGGATGCTCAGTAATGCGGCTTCCGGTAGAAGTTAACAGTTAGAAGTCTTTATTGTCTAGGAAAATTCAATCGCAGCGGAAATCATATTATTATTCTTTTTCTCTTGAGTGTTTAGTTCTTTGCGCAATTATGGTTTAAATAATAGATAATACCCTATCCTACTAACCTACTATCCTTCCTACTAATCCTACTAGTCCTACTAATATTATAAATGCGAAAGTTTGTAAGGATGTTTGTAAGGATGTATGTAAGTGAGTGTGTGTGTGTGTTTGTTGCTCTTTCACGCAAAAACTACTGAACGGATTTTCATGAAACTTTGCAGTAATATAGCTAAGATATTGGAATAACATAATTTGTTATTTATAGAGATTTTTGAAGGGACTGGTTCCCCGAAGCGAAGCGAGGGCGGATTTATTAGTATTATAATAATTTGTAAGGATGTGTGTGAGTGTGTGTATTTTGTACTCCTTATAAATTG
Source organism: Hesperia comma (assembly GCA_905404135.1). Lineage (NCBI taxonomy): Eukaryota > Metazoa > Arthropoda > Insecta > Lepidoptera > Hesperiidae > Hesperia > Hesperia comma. The sequence goes on from FR990018.1 coordinate 8,524,807, forward strand.
TGTTACTCTTTCACGCAAAAACTAGGTACTGAACGGATTTTCATAAAACTTGGCAGTGAAATAGCTTAGACATCGGAAAAACATAATAAGTTAAAATTTATAGAAATAGTTTTTATAATTTGGTCATAATACAACGATAACTGTCAAGTAAGTTGGAAAAAATCAGCCTTCTCAGAGCTTTCTTCTACTAAGGGGCTGGTTCCCCGAAGCAAAACGAGGACAGATTTACTACTTTATAAATAAAATTGTTATTTTTATGATAAAAAATATACGTAGTTCTCTAACCCTCATTTTATTGTTTTTTATGAATACGTACACAGAAAAATATTTTAGCGTGTATGCGAACTTACTTTTCTAGAAAAATAGAACAATAAGATCAGCAAGTTTATTCTCTTTGTCACTTTGTATAAAGCAGCGTGTTCCTACGGGCGAAAGATTTTATGTACAGAATTCACAGAATTTATAAGCGACATAAACTTTCTAATGATCGTAGTAACGATGTAATTATGAATGAATTTTACTTTTGTACAACCAAAAGAAACTTGCAACCTGTAAAAAACTTTATATAAAAATATTTCATGAAGCGACCGTGAAATAACTATAAAAAGGCAGTTAGGTAGGTGCTTTTATTTTTTGCCGACGTCAAAATATTCTAAGTAGTACCTATATAATTATGTTAATCGAGTGAAATGTGGCAGAAGACAAAGTAAATGGGCTTTAGACTTTTAGTTGCCTGGAAAAAAGTACGGCGGTGTTGTTTCGGCAAAATCCGTTATTGTTGACTTTTTGTGTAACAGCTTAAGGTTATGTCTAAAAGACGATTATGTCTCCTGTACTTGTTTCACTAACAATTCATTTTTATGTATATTGATATTACAGACGATTTTAACAGTTGAGCCGTTCAATTTTTCTTTTTTTTCGTGTATCTGGTGTTAGGTGTCAACGTAGACTTAAAAGCGACATTTACCTACTCTGTCATAAAAATAATAGGTATGTTAGGTTACAAAAGTAACATTATATTTTATAGACTCGTACAATTTAGTAGGTACCCAAGGCAATCAGAATGACATGCTATTGAAAAGGTTTCTTTTGACTTCGAGGTGCTTGTCTAAACTAATATTATAAAGAGGTAATATTTTAACGTGACAACGTCTTATAAATTGGTTTGCCGGGTGGCACTTCAAGAAACTGCGTTAGTAGCTCCGCTCACGTTATGCGCTTACAATGAGAGCGAGTGAGAGGCACGCGTCCCTTCCACTCGGGCATGGTTAGCCCGCCTAAGAGCGAAAGAGACAGACATAAAAAGTGAAAGGCACGCGTCCCTTCCTCCTTAACATTACTTATGGTAGCTACGGCGTACACACGTTGGCGTGTTTCAGAAAATGGTACAGCGCCATCTCTGGAGAAGTAGAGTAATCTCGTTTGTTACCTCACTTAGTTGTGATTAATGGTTAATGGTCTAACGGTTAGCAGCGCTAGATGGCGGATGGTGTTACAATGTTTTAAATATAATTCTTTGTATAAATAAATGTTTTAAATTGTTACTATTATTTCATCCTTCTTCCTACTATACGAATGAATATTCACATTAAAATTATTTTACCACTCAAAGTCGTTGTCACGTAAAACTTTCGCCCGTATACCGACTTTACAGGCAACCAATTTTTTTTGTTTGTTTGTTTGTTTGTTTGTTTGTTTGTATGTATTGAATAGGCTCAATAACTACTGGACCGATTTCAAAAATTCTTTCACCATTATGAATGTACATCTTTCCGAAGTAACATAGGCTATATTTTATTTTGAAAAAAATTAGGGATCCTTGCGAAAACTTCAATAACATAAACCACCGTCGATAAAAATCACTATTGAAATATCTTAAATCGCGTGCGCTGCAATGACTATTGATGATGGAGCAAAATAATGTCCTACGATTTTGTAGACCACATTATTATCTACAGAAAAGTCCGCGGTAGGGTATATCTAAGTATTATAGTTGCGCCAATATAAAGACTTTTATAGTTTAACAAACTATTTAAATCGGCAACGAAAATAAGATGTCGATATTCATACCATGGTATTTATACTTATCTAAATAACTTACTTTTTATTTATCAGTAGTTCAATACCTTTACATTGCTGTTTAAATTATTTTAATTGGACACTCCATTCAAAAGATATAGCGAGTTTAAAAATTTGGGTAAATTTGCTTAAAAATAACTAAGCGCTTCGCCGCATCGCGTCGCGATGTTGATTGAGCGTAGTAGCTTATATTCCAGTATAACATGTAGGCTACTTTTTATCCCGAGATTCTTACGGGAGCGGGACCTATGCGGCTGTTTACTACGGGTCCCGAAGCGACGCGAGGGCGGTTCTCTAGTTATATCTATATGGGTACCTACTACAGAAATGTGAACCCCGAAAAGGACAAAAGAAATGGAATTTTATGTGGAAAGGTGCTTATTGAAACCTCGTTGCTTTTACAGAGGGAAAATACAGAAAGATAATATCTGATCATTCTGAAGACAAAACCTATTGTTATCGAATAAAATCATTTTCTGATTTTAATTAGCAAACGGGCATGCAGCATCTACCTGCCACTCTCTCGCTGCAGGACTGTAATTCAAATAATGCCTGTTAAATGAAGAATCCTTGGTTCAATACCGAGATCGTAAGATATTTCTTCGGTCCAAAATTTTCGTTTATATCCTCGATAACCACAATATTGTATTTGTAATGTATTGTGACACGAGTGATCACGGGATAAATAACTTCAAAAAGGAATAAGCAAATTCCAATAAATGAAGATTTACACTACAGGGCACCCACCACTCGCAACATTGTAAAAGAGATATACGACATTGTCTAATTCACCTCACGTTGAACTTTACTGCTCTTCTTCTTTACTCCTTCTTCTTTCTTCGCTCTACCTCCTTCCGGAATTGCTTCCGAAACTGAACTGTTTGCGTTGTAGTGGTTTCGATCCCTTATATACAGTACTAGCGGCCCGCCCGCGGTTTCACCCGCGTGGATCCCGTTCTCGTGGGAATATATGCATGTATTATACATAAAAACCTTCCTCTTGAATCACTCTACCTATTACAAAAAACCGCATTAAAATCCGTTGCGTAATTTTAAAGATTTAAGCATACAGACAAACAGACAAACAGACAAACAAACAAACAGACGGACAAAAATAGCGACTTTGTTTTATACTATGTAGTGATACACCCGAAAACCAACGTTCCAAATAAAAAAATATCTAGCTTCGTCCATAGGCTTTGTCGAGAACAATCATTATGCTTAAGTTTCTTTTATCATTGTCGCACATTTTCTATTCATTCCAGAACTATCTAGAAACTTATTTAAAAATTGAAAAAAAGCAGGGATAATTATTTGATCACGTCTGCGGTTATATGAATCGACCATTTCCCACAGGGCTACGCCGCGCCGGCTCTGAGATACGAGTCGAAATTTTATTACCAATAAATTTACGCAACAATAATAATTATGATTCAAGTGCGAGAATTTAAATGTTTAAATTAAGTATTTGCCTCGTAGTAGATATCAGATGAGTAAATGATAAGTAGTAAGATCACCAAGTCACATCGGTGACATCAAACTAAAGTTATCGTCGTGAAAACGTGGGCCAAGAATTAAATCATAAATGGATCATGAGTAGCTCTACCAGACGCCCCAATTTTGGCGTCACAGCCCGATTTTTAGTCCAAAATTTAATACCATTGATGTCCATAATGTTCCTTCATATAAAAACCTTTTCCATGATAATCATTATTATAAATTTAATCTGTTCACAAATAAAATGATGAGGCATAAAAATGAGACATAAATTTTTTTGTCATTTTATTATGTTTCATTTTTGATAAAGTAATTTTCCTCTTTACTCCTAAAGTTTTAAAAAAAGCTTTGCAACATAAATGCCGATAACCCACGATTCATAATTATTATGAACGAGTTTCTGCCTATTAAATTCCTGTTGGCAAAACCCGGGCGCATATACATACAAACGGGCCTTAAACAAACGTTTACTGTATTGACGATAATAGGTATACCTAACGGTTTCACAATTAAATCTAACGCGAATTTGTAATTCAAATAAGCACAACCAAATCTGTAAATTGTTAAAGACAGTGTGAGATTGTTAAGATTTAGGTAGGTACCTATGTCAAAAATCTTAAACTAAGAGTGAAATATAAAATAGTCAGTAGACCACAAATATAACTTGAATTATAAAGCAAACAATTCAATAATTAAATTGGGTACTTTGTCCCGGAGTTAATCGATTTCAGTGTTTCAAATTAATTTCTGTCAAAAAATACATGTTTTAACTTGACTTCAAAGATTGGTTTTCGGAGGAAAATATGTCAGAACAAATAAAAGTTTATATAGCAACATAGTTACTTTGTATGTTGCTATAAACTTATAGGTATTTATTGACGGCAAGTGGAGGTTTCCTTTGTGAAAGGGAGGTCCCTCCCTTTATTACCCGACTGCGTCAGAAGGAGGGTTATGTTTTTCGAGTGTATGTATGTATGTTTGTATGTATGCCCATTTATTTGTGTGGCCCCACAGCCCAAACGGTTGAACGGATTTCGACATATGAGGTATCGTTGAATTCGTCAGAACTGTGGAAGTGTCACAGGCTATATGAATTTTCAAAATGGAGCCCGAAAGTGGAAGAAAAAGAGGGGATAATCTTGAGTTTTTTTCTTATCTTAGCAATATGGATATCAAATGAAAGATCGTGAAGATACTCAAATATTTATATGTCATGTAACGTTTAGGCACACGTTTTAACACAAATTGTCAAAAACCATCCCAAAAAGTAGAATTTTTCGGCGAACCCACTAAAAAGTTTGAAATAAAAATATTATTATAAAAACAAAAAACTGTAAGCAGTCAGTTCTCAAAAGAAAAAAACAATATCAACATAGTCACATAACATGTCACAATATCAACATAAAATACTTCATGGTTCTGCAGGCGGGGACACACAATACCTACTGTTACCTACGGGTAAAAAAAGATTTATCACAAGTACTACGTCTATCACCGCATGCGGCAGCATGAAGTATTTTATGTTTATATTGTGGCACTTGTTTTTTTCTTTTGAGTTCTTTTGTGAGCAGTCGGGTTTTTAGGGTTCCGTACTCAAAGGGTTAAAACGGGACCCTATTACTGAGACTTCGCTGTCCGTCCGTCCGTCCGTCCGTCCGTCCGTCTGTCACCAGGCTGTATCTCATGAACCGTAATAGTTACACAGTTGAAATTTTCACAGATGATGTATTTCTGTTGCCGCTACAACAACAAATACTAAAAAACAGAATAAAATAAATATTTAAGTGGGTGCCCATACATTCGACGTAAGTTTAGTTACCATTCGGTCCAAGAGATGGCGTTGGGCGTAATATGTGGCTACAATAAAACAATTAAATATTTAAGTGAGGCTTTTATACAACAGACCAGATTTTTTTGGCGTTTTTATACATAATGGTACGGAACCCTTCGTACGCGAGTCCGACTCGCATTTGGCCGGTTTTATGTTTTTATAATAATTTAAGTTTGAAGTTATATTATCGTATTTTGTTGTTGCGAAGTGGGTCATAACAACAAAGTGTTTGTTACTATAAACTGTTGATATGTCACAAGAATCAAATGCGAATCGTATGCTCTCGGTCTCCTCATTGATAAGGAGAGACCCTTGCTCAATAGTGGACCATTAAAGATTTAAGCTTCAACCCTAACGGTTGGTTAGAGCCTTATCTCAGAAATCAGAAACAATCGGGAACTACGTACATAATTCTTTTTATTTCCTCATTATGCTTTTACTGATAAAGTATATTGTCATTACTGCGAATTGCCACAGTTCTAAACTTATATCTAATTATTCAAATCCCCCTTTTTGAGTCGATTTATTTGTTTATAACTATATAGCATCCATCTACTTAAGCAAATACAAACAAGTAATATACATGAAAATAACTTCGACATAACTTCAGAAAAACTCAATTTTCGAAGCGACACGTTGTCCTTATCATAAATCTTTATCGAAATGCGACGATGATACGTGCAATGCGTTTAAAGTTGCAATGCTCGAGAACCAAAAAGCAAGGTGATTTCCTGCCAGTAGATTTCCCATTTCCTTCTTGGCATCAAATGCAAAAGGCGATGTATAGAAAATAAATTATTTGAACCCCGATTTAAACTAACATTTTTTCCGCAAGAGCTATTATACGGCGTCTAACCATTTATTTTTTAGTTACTCCACTTCCTTCTTGCTATTAATACTAAGTAGTAACGCAAATCGTACAAACGTAAAGCTTCAAACATTGCGCCCTCGAACAACGCATAAATAGACACTGCTCTCGGACACAAATTAAAGAACCACAGGTCATGTTTATATGTTTATTGTCCATGAATGCTGTTTACACTGTCATGTGTGCATTGCTCGGGCGCACAGTGCGTTCGTGAATGTTTACATTTGTACTGGTGTATGATTTGTGGCAGTATTACAGTGACAGTAGAATCTTACATATTATGGATGAACCAAAATGTTTGTAGAAACAGTAAAAAACATATAGAAAACAAAATGACTACACTTTGCGTATAAATAAGCTCACACATACGTACCTACTTAGTATATCTTTAAAAAGTCGTATTAAAATGGAAGCTAATTTCTTGCGATTTCTATTGTTATGCATGAATTTGAAAAGGAAACTGAGTTGATTAATTAACGTCTAGAATCTTTTTTCTTTCAGTTTCATTCAAACGTGAAACAATGGCAACAATGCCCCCCCCCCCCCTCCTCTGGACCTCGGGTGAAGTGAGTACCTATGGTTCTTGAAACCCTTAATCTGCCTCAGAAATCTGATTTGTATGAATCAAGGACTGGGCATGTCCATGTTATATAAAAGCTTATGTAAAAGTAATTGCCCTCGTTTAGCTTTGGGAAATATCTTTTTGATTTGTGAACCGATTGAAATAAAGCACTAAAGTTACCGTACGTTTACAACATACCTACATTAATTCAAATTCAAATTCAAATGTTTATTTAAGCGGGTAACAGGGACCCATTGTGTTAGTATACAGAGACTTAAACAACTATGTTAGTATATTTTACATTTTAACACATTAAAATTTAAATTACAAATACACTTAACAATGAAATAAAGATACCATTAAAAGAAAGAAAAAGCGTTTAGTACATCATGTACCTGCGAGGCACCTTGATCGGATGACACCGATCAACAGAGTTAACCTCAGTTTCGGTCATCATCCGCACAAAGTGCCTCAGTACAGGCGCATGTAGATCATCTGCCACTGTTTTTAGCATGATGTTGTTACTTCCACGCATCCTCGCGATTAGTGATGCCATTTTTTTTCCTCAACACGGCATGAAACCCATCCGTTTGAGTTTTAGCAAACATTTCTGATGCGCTGCTGTAGCGCGGAAGTCTCAACATCATTCTAAAAACATTATTGTATTGTACGCGTAGTGCGTTAAGCGATGCCTTGGTATGCCTTAGCCATAGACCACCCGTGTACAGACCCTGACAATAAGCCTTAAAAAGCGTTATTTTGACCTGATCTGAACAGCGGGTGAATCTACGAGCCAGCATATTGCCTCGGACCGCCAACGCCCTACGCTCTCTCTCTATATCTTCATCGTCTTTAAGGCTGTCGGTGAGGTAGTGTCCCAGATATTTGAAGCGATTTACTTGTTTCAGCTTTGACCCATTTAGCATTATGTCGGGAATATCCGTCCGATACCCACCGGCAACCTTAAAAACCATGAATTCGCTCTTACTGCTATTGTATATGAGCCCGTGCGATGCCGCATAGGACTCACATACTCTCAACATGTCTCCGATGGCCTTGGCAGTCGGACCCAGCAGCACCATGTCGTCTGCGTAACTAATGTTATTGAAGGGGACTCCACCGATCCGACAGCCGACACGCATGCTGCTGAGCTCGGCCACCAGGTCATTAACATACAGATTGAAAAGCTTCGGCGAGGTTATCCCCCCTTGTCTCACACCACATTCCAACCTGTATGCCTCGGAGACACTGTTCGCCCATTTGACATGATTTTTCTGGTTACGATACCAGTAATGAAAGATACCAATCATTCCCTTCGGAATACCCCTGCTTGCCATCTTCCTCCAGAGGACATCGTACGACACAAGATCAAAAGCCTTGGAGAGATCAAGAAAGCAGGCGTACACCGAAGTTTTGCGATCCGTGTAGTACTGGATGGCATGCTTGACACACAAAATTGCGCTCTCAGTCGATAGTATTAATGCAAACAACATAAAAATTAGAAAATTAGCAGGCACAAATGTTCCGCCAAACAGTCATAATTACAAAAAATTCATGGTACCTATCTATTGAGTAAATAGTTTCACGGCCCAATACTGAGCACGTGTCTTTGGTCACATAAATTGAGTTACAACGAAAACCCCTAAGTTTAACTCAAATATCACCCACGTACAGTCGTATAGTCGTAATTGAAGTGTGTACTAACTAACTATCTGAACGAAAACCGACATGGAAAACTATACGATATTACGGTCTATATTCAGCTATGCCTTATGATAATAAATTCGGCAATAAGTACCTAGTCTTGATTGAATGACGGCTATCATATTAAGAACATCCAGATCCCCTGCAATTCTGTCGTAAATCATGCTTTTAGATTCAATGATTTATGAACATTGTTGAAATTGTTGAAGTTTAAAATCCCACGAATGATTAACTAGAGGACACGGGTGTCTGTTTATAACTGAGGAGCCTCTGAACATACCACACCACGCTGCTCCACTGCTGATTGACAGAGGAGTCATTTTCCAACCCAAGTTTCAGAAGCTTTCATACTACCCGGACGTCTTCAACACGGCATAACAACATCTACTTCTATCGATTAATACCCATCGGTACGGGACTGCTTTACGTGCCCTTCTAAGCATGCAAGGGCTCAACAAAATGTATGACTACGGCTATTGCTATACTTGGTTGATCACTTTTACAAGCCGTCGGGCTATGAACGTTCCGCTTCTCTTTGTTTGTCTTCCAAAACATAAATGATCAAATGAACGTCTGAAGTTCTACGAAGAAGTTTTGGAAGCCTCCATATTGCTTCTTCCACTTCAATGAACCACAAACAGTATCATATTCACTCTCCCGAAGGTTTGAACTAATGGGCGCAGTATTATAATGTCGCTATCAATGAAAACTTCTATTGTAGACGTCGAGCGAGTGCGAATCAGGTCTCGCACAATGCGAATTTGTCAATGGTTAAAGGACAAAGTGTATTTTAAGAGTGTAGGCGGCAAATTGTGGTCCCAGCCTCAAAAAAATTGTTCCTTTTTTGCATATTCGTATTATTTTGGATTTAAGGCTTAAATGTGTGAAGTTTTACAAGCCTTGAAAAGTTTTAGAATTTATTATCGTCGCTTTTGATATACTTAAATGTCTTTTTTAGCGGTATGTAGTTATTTATCCACTTAAATGTTAAATGGGGATATAAAATTAAAGTTGAATAAGAACTGAAATAGATGGAGTAGAACACAATTCTAATCCTAGATATAAATAGCTACCGCTACCTAGAAATATACAGAAAAGTAAAATGTACATGAATATGTATTACCATTATATTGTGTTTTTTATTTATTATGTAGTAAGTACATAACAAGCAGCTACACATGTTCAAGGAGCTTTTTTGATATGGTTATTATTATAGGCGTGTTTATCACATAACTATCTATTGATTTTTCCACCGTGATTATAGATTAGATTATAACGGTAGATGATATAGTAATTAAAAGGAATGATAGGAACTGCCTATATTTGATGGCGATGAAGGTAACTGGCGATGTAGTCTAGGTTACTAGGTAACTATTAGTGAACTGCTGACTGTGACTGTTCTAGATTAAAATCACTCAAGTTGTCAAGGGTGAAGACAATTTGTTCCACACTTCGAATGACTAAGCAAAGCCTGTTATGCGTTCCCGAGGGATGTTCACCAAGAACAGATAAGAGAGAATGAATAAAATCGGTGCGGGTTCGACGATGGAAAGTGGAAAACAAAATTAATACGTAATTCAAACGCACTTTCTAAAACCTGGCAACTCTGCGCTTGTGCTCGGCTTTAGAGGTTGTAATTAACCAGAGTTGGGCATTATTCGAATAAATTTTTATCTGAATAATTATTCGAATAAAATTTTATTCGCATTAAAATTATTCGCGAATAAATTATTCATATGAATATTTATTCGCGAATAAATTTAATGCGAATAAAATTTTATTCGAATAATTGTAACGGAGGATTTTTATGCCTGTGCTATAACAACTGTGAGGAGCAATGGAGCAATAACTGCAGGAGGTGGCGATATGAGATGTGCTGAAGCGAGGGCAGTTTTGGCATACTGGTGTTGCCAGATGTGGAGTGGAGAGGTGCTATTGAGAGGAGCGGTGCTTTTGAGCAGAGTAGTGTTTTAGTGGACTTGAGAGGAGAGGAGAGGAGTCAGAGCTTTCTTTTCAGGTTTTCTATTAAAATGTGACTGGCCAGCGACCTGGCCGGTACCTATTTGAAAATGGAACGACGACAGCAAAGGAAGATTTGTTGTTGTCAATACTTGGATCATTCAATAAATTGTAACTGAAGTTGTAACACGAGTCGTATTATTTTGCCCTTTTATATAATTATTCGTTATTCGAAATAATTTTACACCTTCTTAAGTTACTTACATCACATTACCAAGTGTTTTGCGGTTCCTTTGTGTTATTACATTAAAAAAATGGGTCAAAGCGATTTGGTATAATTAGCATAATGTCTACTATCTACCTGTTTTCTGGAGTTTTTATTCCAGGCAACAGGTAAAGATATTTTGTTTACAAGACGGGTCGTACAAAACTTACCTAATTATGAATTTGTAGTTAAGTGAGTGAGATAGCGTACTTTCTTATCAGTTGTGGTTAAAAAATAACTTGCAAGCTGTGGAATGAGCTTCCTTCTAAGGTATTCCCAGATCGCTTTGACATGGGGCTCTTCAAGAAGGGTGTAAAAAGGATTCTCCTTCAGGGCCGGCGTTGCACTGGTGATTCCCTTGGTGTTGCTCATGTCGATGGGCGACGATGACCACTCACCATCAGGTGGCTCGTTTGCTCTTACGTCTACGTCTACCCTTCAGACTATATAAAAAAATATGTGCATCCGTAGAACGCGTTTTTTCTTATGCCACCATGATCAAGTAGATTGTCTGACAACAAGTTTGAAGAAAGAATAATGATGAAAACAAATATTGTAAAGAAATAATCACAACTGTAAATTCTTGACAATTATACGAATAAATACATATTTGATTTGAAAAATATTATTTTGTTTTATTTTTATCTTTATTCGAATAACGAATAAAAAAAATTATTCGTCATTCGAATAATTTTCCTTTGAATAAAGCAAGTTATTTATTATTCGCGAATAATTTTAGAAAAAATTATTCATTCGTTATTCGTCATTCGAATAAATTTTGCCCAACTCTGTAATTAACTAATTAGGGTCACTAATAAAGCTCTTAGTACGCTCTTTATGGAATCCAATGCGAATAAGTAACGTTATATTTTGGCAGCATCTGCCCTTATTTGACAGAGCAATTCTCTACACATGACTGAATTTATACCTTTTGTCGTGTGAAGTACCAGCGCAATGGGCGTAATTCAGCACGAGAGGGCAGAAAGAGAAACCCTCCGCTACTTCTGACCCTCGGATGAGTACTCACGGTTGTTACCCTTGAAATATCTGCTTAGAATAGCCACCCCCCCTCCACCTGGATCGGAAGCTTTGCCCATGGCTACCGCACCATTATTGCAATATTGTTACTCGCGGCTGGGTCCGCATACAAGTACCTAATGTTGACTGTGGATCTCCTTTTTACCTTTTAAAAGGAAGGGGAGGGGGATTTCGAAATTCTACAAAAATTACAAAAATTCTTTTTCAAACACCTGTTTTGATTGTATGTTAGTTAGTTTGGTTAGTTTTAGAGCTGATTATAATTGGGCTTGCTTTTGTTACAGATTTTTTTAATACCGGGCATAGCATAGGTACCATTCATGTAGAATTTGGCTATAACTCTTAAAATTGTATTCTAAAATTGCCCAAAGTACTTTCATGTGTGCACATTTTTGGTAAATTATTTTTCATATACAATAGGTAAGTAGGTACCCATATTTTTCCCCATTCTTCTTCAACCGAAAAAATTACTTAATATACTAAATAAATCCGGTGCCACTATTTTCATTTAAAATGCAAATTGAATAACATTCACCTGACGTTCTCTTTTAAAAATGTGTACATTTAGGTACGAACGTTTATGTACTTAAAAACTGTAAGTACCTATCTACATACATTTCTTTAGAAAGGTCCAAATTAATTTTTAGTACAAATTATTCTACTACAGGATTTTATTTTAGTACTTATTGTATTTTTCGTCCGATAATGCCAAAGTCAAATGGACATAGGTACATTAAAAAAAACTCTAAGCCATCGTAATAAAATCTCTGTGTCAGCTTTAGCACGTACCAGTTCGGTAATAAAGAGATTGTTAGTTTTTATTAATGTAATTAAGGTAGACCTACTATGACATTAAAATACAACTGCAGAAATTGTAAAACCCTATGTCCGTTGTATTTACAGCCTAGGCCCTAGGTAAATAATCCAACAATTACATGTAACTGTAATTTATAGTTCTAACCAGACTTTCCCAAAGTGAAGCTGTGAAACCGCACGTGGGTCGCAAGCGGATATTAGTTGACCCTGAAACTGATAGGAGGAAAGCCAGTAAAGACCTTTTGATTTATCAAAGCCTTAGTTTTGCTTCGGTGACATCCGGCTAATGAGTTCGAAACCTTTGATGGCAAGTAAACATCGCTCATGGTAACGATACTAAAGGTACCTACTTATGACAAATATGTGAAGGGTGAGAGCAGCTTTGAAGTGAGAGATGCTTCACATTTTATATTGTGTTTTAAAATATTTTTAAAGAACAAGATGTGGTCGAAGGATACGTTTTTCAGTTTTGTAGGAAGAAAATTACAATCAACAATCCAACGTACATTTATTGCATGGAACACTAAGCCATGCAAATAAGTAGATAAATTGCGATTCAGAATTTATTTAAATAACTTTGTCATGGAAGAATTTTAGCAAGTCAATAGATTATTTTGTTAAATTTGAAAAACAAGTCTGCATGAACTCACGCTAGGTCGAAAATATTATAAACTGTTCTTCGAATGATTTTTACCAAACAACACAAAACTAGCCAATGCCGGCAGTCTTGAGATAAACGAATACAATCGTGAACCATCTAACTGATCGCACTTATTATTATTTTTACCTTTTAAAAAATTCCTCTCAAAATTTTAATGCAAATGGGAAAATCATTTGAAACAAGATGTGTTAATATAGTAACCAAAACATATGGAATATTACTTTTTCATATGTATATTTGTATCCTCAAAAGCAGATACTTACCTTAATGCAATAGGTATATTTAAAATTATTTGTTATTCCGGTCTGAACCCCTAGAAACGAATACCTACAAGAATATGTGAATCAGAATATTTTAATTTTTTTTCTATTCCGGTCCGATTCCATGCCTGATATTTGTTATGGGAGGAAAGCGGTCGCCCGCGACAAGAAAATATAATATTGCCGGAGTAGGTATGTGCGTTAAATCGTTTATGTATCATTACTTATTATAAAACAAAGTCTTCTTCTTCTAAACCATGCAACGGATTTTGATGCGGTTTTCACCATTAATTAGTTACCTAGTGTATTTCTCAAGGAAGGTTTATATGTAGTTTATGTACATTCTTATGTAATTTGCTATGCTAGGCTATATAGATTCTCCGTTTAACGCTGAGCGAGGCGAGGGCGGGTCGCTAGTTTATGTACTACGGCTTGCTACTCTTGCTTCTAATCATAACAAATGTTAAAGTCAATGTCTGTCTACGTAGTATGCTAGTGATCGTTAATTTATAGAGCTCTAAAATTATTTGATAGCCTTGAAGATAAAATCATAGTACATTGACAGTATTATCACTACCATATTTTAATATAGTGGTATTATTCGATATGATACCAACACTAATATGAAATTAAAAATCGTGTGGAATCTAATGAGGTAGGTAATCTGAAATTGTGTTAGAATTTGTACGTTATGATTATAGTTAACAGAATTTTTAAAATAATATACCTCACTATCTTTGTATGTGCTGTGTGCTGTCTTTTTAATTGCTTTATACTATTAGGTCGAAATACGTACATACCGAAAATACAATACAATGGTATAGGTATACTTATTTACACACACACGCGTTTTTGAAACTTTTTCACAAAAACGAACCAACACAAATTAGGTATAGGTGCACATTATTTACACCATCACAGTTGGATTTGGATGACATACTTTTTATCCGTCAAAAATAATATTTAAAAATCGTTGCATACATATTTCGTGTTAAACAACCATAAAGTACAAGTAAATTGCTGCTGTGTGTGCGCGTGTTCTAATAAAGAAATCATTCGTTTCCGGCTAATGTTTGTTTTTTCAAATAACGTGCCTATCTTACATTAACTTTTAAATATCTGAAAGAACAATGTGATATTAAATTTGCGGCCACCTTCGTTATTCTAGTAAATATCAAAAATAGGTATATCTGCGTAAAATTTACCTCTATCCTCTCTATGACCTACATAAATGTCTCAAAGTTGTTGAGCTCCCTTTACAGTCGTCAAATTTTATTTAATGGTAACATTGAACGCTGCACTAGCGACACCGTCTACTGAACAGATAAGTTGGTGGCACTATACCTAGTTATATTACAGTCAGAAGTTGTTAATAATAAGTTGTTGTTACCAACAGCAAGAATTGTTTTGATTCAGTCCCAGTGGACTGTCAACAGTTGCTTTTAAAACAGTTAATGGAGCTTGCCCATTGGACACAAACTCAGAGGGCTATTTTTTGCACACTGAATATTTTATTCACATTCTTTTAGATTTATTGCCTGTCTGTTTTCCTGTGAGGGCACCCAGAGAAACCGCGTAATCGGAATTCTATGTAACTTCGCAAAGTCATTACTTACACCCGGGATTAAAAGTTAGGATCCGTTTTTCCGAATGATAAAGAGTTTGGTTTGTGACAAAGGACGACTTTGTATGGTTTTTTTAATATACATATAGGTAGGTAGGTATATGAACTGTCCTGCTTGAGCAATAAATCTTTTGCTTGAATTAATGCAATTATAGAATTATACAACGTACTTATGTATGTTTATCTCAGCCTTCAGCATTTTGTACTGAAAACAAACTGAAATGGAATTAATGGAAATAAGTATTTTAAATTTTCACAGATTAAGATTCACATCATCATCACAGATTTTCAAAGTCTTCTTGTAAGTATACAGGGTGACTGGTAATACGTTGTATTCCCTGGAAGGGGTAGTAGATTGGGTCACAAGCAACCGATTTTGTCATGTCATGTCCTATCCAAAAATCAACGGTTATCGAACTATTTGAGATTTAATCAAATTTGGAATACTTAAATCTCTATTGGATCACTTTATGTTACATAAAAAAAACTACATTTCCAATTTTGATGTTTTTATTGATTTCCAATAGTTAAGACTTGAGGCTTTCATAATAAGTAAGAAAACTTTGAAAAACTACGATATTGTTGGTATTAAAGCCTTGACTCTGTGATTTATTGAAATTTTCTTAAGTACATTTTTCATGTAAATCAGCTATTTACTAAAAAAATGTACAATGTAAAACAATCGGCAAATAACAAAGGCGTCGCACAATTCTTGAAATACGAGTATTAGGTTAGGTATTTAAGTTGAATTTTTTACAAAACATTCAACTTAAACCTGATCCCGGATTCGTAATTAACTCAGTTCCATTGCTAACGAGGGGGAAACCTTCAAAAGGTGCCGTGGGAGCGACACGGGGTGATGTGGGATTTTTACCCACTAAAACCCCCCCGGTGGCCTTCCTCAGCGCTTGTGGAGAACTCCGGGATCTCCAAAAGGAACACAACCGGAGTCCTCCAAGCGCGGCGCCCTTATATTCGGGCTCTTCCCGCGAGGGACTAAGGCCCCATCGCTTGCCAGCGCCTTACAACGGTATGCGGCCACACATACCGTCGTCCTTCCCGGGGTTGCTGATGGACGGTTCGAGCTCCCACTCTAGCAGCCCGCAACCCCGAAAGTCCCCTTTTAGTCGCCTCTTACGACAGGCAGGGGATACCGAAGCTCGTATTCTGGTCCCGAGCTACAGGGACAATCCATTGCCTAACCTGGCAGAAGTTCCACCGCAACGTGGTGAGCGTGTCCAACAAGCTTATTCAAACAAGTAATACGTGGATATTATGTTACACTTTTTAGAGGCGACCATCTCAGTCCTTAGGGGTAGCAACGCATCTGTGACCGAATTAGAACGAGACTCATACTAACAATACTGCCGTCTTAACGAAGAGTGCAATAACTCGTGTTTTTGAGCAAATTGAGTTAATAACATATCCATAATCAGGAAAATGAGCTCTATATTTTCTTCTTAGAAGTCTTTTTTGTATCTTCATTAGTTTTGGTTTTGTTGGTTATCATAACTGCAATATCTAATATTACGGTTTTTAGGCAGCAAATCATAACCGAAATATCTTGAGTTATGACTTGGATAGCTTTGATATTTTGTCGTATTACTTAAAATAACGGCAATAAGTCTCAGTTACTGCACTTATGACTAGTACGTTTTATAAATTTTTAATACATTTACTAGTTATAAGCGCAACATTTAAAGAGTTATTGCATTTATCAAATTTGTTACGTAAAATGTCTAGCTTACTAAATGTACTACTAGTCTTACTACTTACTAACGGGCCTGGCGAACTTCGTTCCGCCAAACAGTCAATGATAGACCAGATTATACTATTTGAAAAATTTAATACAAATTGATAATGTTAAATCCTTCATTATGAAAATTAAATAATGAAATTGACAACATCAAACCCTTTTATTTTAATGTGGAAAATTTTAAGTTGGAGAGATAAATGTGTGTTCGTTTACTCCAACTGCTCGTTTTTCCACTCTGAAAAAGACTTTGTAGTCATCATTTGACATGCGCTTCAAAGCAGTCTTGAATATCCTAACCAATGCATGATTTTCATGAAGTCGTTATTGCATGTCTGGAAGAATCGCTTTTTTCATAGTTGTATTAATCTCTAGACGTCAATTAAGTTGTTTCGCCATGTTGTCCATGAGGTGTATTTGTAAAAAATATGTTGTGGATCTCCGAGAGGTGGCAATGATCCAATTCGATGGTGAATTTTCCATGCATCTACAGAATAAAACGCAAAGTCATTATCTAATCATTTTAATCCCATTTACCTATGAAACAACATGTCAGGAAATGTATTTATTTAAATATGTATTTATGCTATTTTGCTACTTTGCCTGGTGTCATTCTCTACCAATATACCTATAATGTTTTATCTTATTTTCCTTCAGAAATAATTATAAAAGTTACTTTTGAATTGTGCGTAAAAACAAAAATACCTTCAAAATTGGATTAAATCCTGGTTCTTCAATAATTTCTGTCCCAAATGAAATCACTTGGAAATAACTATTATAGGTTTGGTTGTTGGCTAGAAAATGTCGCGATTCTTTTGGTTTGCCACGAAACAGAAATGCAATGGTTCAGATGGCGGTGTCATTACTGATAATTTCGTTTTGCCACAAAGGCAGCAGAATCCTGGCATTTCTCCGAAAAACTTATTGAATTTGTGGTGAATTGACACCACAGTGATCTTCGCAAACAATGTCCCAATACAAACGTAACGTTGATTATATCTAATTATCTCGATTTTTTAGGGATACATGATTTTACTGTTTTTATATAAGAAAAGAGATAAAAAAAAAGTTTGTTGATTGTTAAAAGCGTTTTTTCTATTGATATGACATGCGAATTACCAACTACAGTTTCTTAGTTGTGATTTTATTAGGTAATTGTTGAATGTAGAATGTAAGTAAGAAAACGCTATGTAGTGATTTCATTGATAAAATTTATTTCGATTTTTACAATTTCATATAATTGTACTTTATAAATAAATATTTTCATACCAAATATATTGTTTTAATATATTTTGGTATAAATTATTATGTTCTTACAATTAACCATATCTGCCTTATATCTAATTAAAATATTTTACTATGGAAAATCTCAATAACTAGGACAGTTATTGCACTTATGGTTGGAAGAAACTGTATTTTGTGCTACACAAAAGAGCAATATGTCAATAATACGTCAGTTTACTAACAAAAACTGCAATAAGTAGTGTAGTTATTGCAGTTATGATTAGGAATGCTATATCAAAACAATTCATATGTCCCAATGACATATATAAAATTGCGTTTAAAGTATATATATAAAGTTATATACAAATATTATATACTACATAAAATTAAGAATTATTTTATCTGTCGTATTATAGTAAAAGTTTTAAACCAACAGCTTTATAGTAACTTTCGAGATAATCGAAAGTAATCAAAACCTAGTTATTGCACTCTTCGTTATGACGGCAGAATAACTAACTGGACTTTTACTAACATTAACTAACAAGACTAATTATTATCACTAACAGTCCCTGTCCTCACACTTATTAACAAACTAACCAACTAATATTCTAACACCATCTACTAACTGGACTAACCATCCCTATGAGTCTCGTTCTAATTCGGTCACAGATGCGTTGCTACCCCTGAGGACTGAGATGGTCGCCTCTAAAAAGTGTAACATAATATGCACGTATTACTCGTTTGAGTAAGCTTGTTGGACACGCTCACCACGTTGCGGTGGAACTTCTGCCAGGTTAGGCAATGGATACAAGCAAACTTAGCAATGGAACTGAGTAATTTACGAATCCGGGATCAGGTTTAAGTTGAATGTTTTGTAAAAAATTCAACTTAAATACCTATCCTAATACTCGTATTTCAAGAATTGTGCGACGCCTTTGTTCTTTGCTGATTGTTTTTCATGTGATAAGCATGTGTCTACCTGAATGTTTTATACCTTTTTAGAAAGCTAGACAAACAGACAAGTTTTTAACGTAATTTTCACGTTTATTGTAGTACATTTTTTTTTAGTAAATAGCTGATTTACATGAAAAATGTACTTAAGAAATTTCAAAAAATCACAGAGTCAAGGCTTTAATACCAACAATATCGTAGTTTTTCAAAGTTTTCTTACTTATTATGAAAGCCTCAAGTGTTAACTATTGGAATACAATAAAAACATCAAAATTGGAAATGTAGTTTTTTTTTAAATGTAACATAAAGTGATCCAATAGAGATTTAAGTATTCCAAATTTGATTAAATCTCAAATAGTTCGATAACCGTTGATTTTTGGATAGGACATGACATGACAAAATCGGTTGCTTGTGACCCAATCTACAACCCCTTCCAGGGAATACGACGTATTACCAGTCACCCTATATAACGAATTAGAGCATTTTCTCGAACTTCACGTATTTTCACTCGCAGTCAAAATAGTTAATTAAAAAATAAACCAAAAAGGAATAAAAATAATTTCCAGCAGGATCGATTTTGAGATCTTTATACGAGTATTGTAGGTAGAAGGCGCGATTCCTCATTATCTACGCCATCTTGCTGCAGTTTTCTGTACCTCTATTATGAGTTTTTAATACTATACACGCTAGCGACTATCGTTTAGAATTTGTATGAGAATCCGTACAGCGCCTCTAGCGGTTACGATCGAATAGTCTAATACTGTAGTTACATTATGAGTTTTGGAAATGAAACTACAGCGGGTATCGTAAAGACGTGAGACGGTACAGTTTCCGTTACGTTATATTGGCATCCATGAGTAATACCTCTCTCATTCTTTTATTATGATGTCAACAAGGATAGAACGAGACCCTGGCCAGCGAGCCAACATTTGTGAAATTATAAAAACAAGTCTATGGATGCTCTATAACCCGACTAAATTAGGAAATGTTAAAGAAGAGTGGAATTGATGGCGGTTTGGTACCTTTTCAATTTAATTACATTAGCGTTCTGCGTCAGTCGCATTCAGTGTCAAACTGTGGTGTCAAAGTGTTGCTAACTTTGATGTTTTAAATATCTAGATGGGACATCGAATCCGCGCAAACGTGTCAAAAAATTGTGGCTAACTGTTAGCCACAATTTTTATATTTTTAGCAACTACAAGTGAACGCAAAACAAAAATCACATTTAACAATTAATTACACGCAAATTTAAATGACAGGATATTTAGTTTGACCATTCAAACGAGCAGTGGTTCCCCTTGCCAAGTGAACTCGACGTGAATTGCCCGCAGACTGAGCTCGCCAACGCTTATATGTATAGACTTCATAGCTTCATACTGACAGGAAATACGTCACTCTTCTCCTAACAATATCATTATGCACACATTACGCACACATAGACAATAGACGAACGGGTAAAACATCGTCTGCACGCACACATGCTTGATAATGTTGCCTTGTTTTTTTTTTTTGTTTTCATTGTAGGGCGACGCTCAATCTAGACATTTAAAACATCAAAGGTTGCTAAATATTTTGTTGATCTCGCAAGTTCAAAATTACATTATTTTCATCTCTGCGTTCGGTCGCGTGAATCATTTGCCAAGCAAAATAGTGCCTAGCCATGATTTTGTTTAAATATACAGCAATATTTAATGACATTTAATTTAGAAAATAGCGTGAGTGCCGTAACTACTACGGGTAACGTAATTTACTATAGCATCTGTCAAATTTGTGACTCGTAATACCAAATTGTAAGTAAAACATGACCGCAAGTACTGTAGTTAATAGAGTTATGCGCATTTACTATTAAAGCAGCGTTTTCACGATAACATCAATAGTTGCGTTTACTACATGTTTACTACAACAACACATAATAGAGGGTCAAAAATGTAAGGTAGTAGGGGAAGGGCTCATAAAGTGACCCAGGCAGGTAAAGTGACCACCTTCATTTTAAAGACGAATTAATAAGCGCCATCTGTCAAGGGATATGAAAACAATTTCATTGGTTGACGCCATATTGCTTCCGTGAACGTCAACTGGATCAGTGCTTGTCTTCGGATTTTATTGTGAAAAAATAGATTTTAGTGGTCTTTGATGTAAGGTGAGTGGTTTAAACATAGTAAAAATTTATTGTCATAAGTTTCACAGAGAAACAATATACGATTTTGTCGGTTTAGTGTATGAAATAAGCAATTCATTCCAGTGCAAAGTAGATCAATATAACCTCATTTGTTACTTAAATTGTTTTTTTATTTTGCCGCATGCCAATTCGGGTAAAGTGGCCTACCAAATGGTAAGGTAAAGTGACCTGGTAGGCCACTTTACCTTCTTAGTGTTTTTTTTTCTGCAAATATAATAATGGTTTGTGTTATTTTAGATATGCCAAATAAATATACACGGACGACGCAGCAGCAGACAT
Organism: Hesperia comma; assembly: GCA_905404135.1. Lineage (NCBI taxonomy): Eukaryota > Metazoa > Arthropoda > Insecta > Lepidoptera > Hesperiidae > Hesperia > Hesperia comma. The sequence continues at coordinate 8,546,357 of FR990018.1, forward strand.
GGGATTCGGAAGCGATGGAAAAAGCTATTAAAGCTGTACGAAATGGGGAAATGGGCTTTCTTAAAGCAAGTAAAGCCTTCGGTGTTCCCCGATCAACGCTTAAACGGCGTGTTCAAGGAAAAAACAAACATGCTGTTGAAAATGTAAAAATACTGGGGTCACGACGTCCAATTTTTAGTCCAGTACAAGAGGAACAATTAGTGCAACACATTTTGGAACTGGAGAATCGATTCTACGGATTAACATTGCGGGATGTAAGGAAATTAGCCTTTCAACTAGCTGAACGCAACAATATAAAACACAACTTCAATAAAGAGACTGAAATGGCTGGAAAAGCATGGGCTTCTGATTTTAGAAAGCGTCATCCAGAACTGTCACTGAGAAGCCCAGAAGCTACTTCTCTTGCCCGAGCACAAGGTTTCAACAAAGTAAGTGTCACGAAATTTTTTGACCTTTTAGAAGAAGTGAGGTCTAAAACAAACTATCCACCTCATCGCATTTTTAATGTGGATGAGTCTGGTTTTACTACTGTGCAGAGCAAGAGTTCTAAGGTATTTGCAAAAAAGGGAAAGAAGCAGGTGGGTGCCATCACCTCTGCAGAACGAGGTGTATTAAGCACCGTTGTAATTTGCATGGCCGCTGGCGGTAACTTCGTTCCACCTTTTATTATCTTTCCCCGGAAGAGAATGAAAGTTGAACTTCAAGATGGGGCACCGCCAGGAACTGGTTTTGCGTGTCATTCGTCAGGGTGGATGCAGTTGGAAATTTTTACGGAATGGTTTAAGCATTTCCTTAAATTTGCCAAGCCGACCGAAGATGATCCAGCACTGCTAATTTTGGATGGACACAATTCACATACCAAGAATTTGGATTTCATTGATATGGCACGAAAAAATCACACGACCGTCTTGTGTCTGCCTCCACACTGCAGTCATAGACTGCAACCTTTGGACGTGTCTTTTATGGGGCCTGTAAATAAGTATTACATCCGTGCAGTTGAGAAGTATCTTCGCAATAACCCAGGAAGAGCCTTGACTGTGTTCCAATTCAGCAAACTTTTTGGCGAAGCATACAGCGAGGCAGCGCAACAATCCATTGCAATCAATGGATTTCGTAAATGTGGGATAGAACCAATGGATCGCCACGTCTTCAAAGATTATGATTTTATGTCAGCCGACACAACAGATAACATTCTTCCTGAGCCGGAACTACAACAAAATGAAGCTAATGATGAGAATAAGACACCTGAAAGAGTAGAGTCTCCATCTATTTTACAAGTAACGCCATCAATCTTAGATCCGCCAACAACAGCAACAACTTTAGAAAGAATATCACCATTTCACCCGCCAACATTGAATCAGGAAGAAAATATTAATGTAACGCTACCAGTTACTTCGCCAATATTGAACCCTTATATAGACCCACAACCCGGCACATCCTTCGCGATAGCGCCTGAAGACTTATTTCCAATTCCCAAAGCTTTGGCTAAAATTAGAACAATAAATAGAAAAAGGGGACGTACAGCAATTTTAACGAGCAGTCCATATAAAAATGAGTTACAGGAAGAAAAAACACAGCAACAACAAAAGAAAGCACCAAAGAGAATGACCAAAGCTATTTTTGAACCAACTAAAACTGGAAAAAAACTTAAAGCTAAAACCAACGTTAAAAAACGTGGTAAAAATACGAACAATGCTAAAATCAAAAAAGGTGATTATAATACTGATGATGAGGCAGATGATGACCCTGAATGCTTTTACTGTGGGGAAGTTTGGTCTAAATCAAAACATGAAGATGGCTGGATACAGTGTTCTAGCTGTAAGCGATGGGCCCATGAGGCATGCTCGGGTTGTGATGACGCCGATGATGTCTTTCATTGCGAATTCTGTTCCTAAGATTTTTTTTAATGAATGTTAATGAATAGGTTGTTATTTGCATTTCATAGTTTGATAATTAAAACTTTATTTAAATTGTCATTAAATGACGAAAAGTTACATTTGTTTAATAGTTTTATAAGTAAAAACAGTTACAAGACTTGTAGAGGCTTAAGGTTGATATTTGTTAAGAGTAAGATAAGACTAACTTGATTTGTGCAATTAACAAAAAGATAAAGGCTGATTATAAATATTTAAAGGCTGTTTAATAATAGATAAAGACTGATCATAATAAGTAAGTCTACTTAAAAGTAAATAAATAAAAAAAACGTTGATTGCTGTGAATTGATAATTTATTATAATTATGTAAGATTTTAATAATTTTTGAGTTATAAACATTTACTTGAACAATTGTGATGTTGTTGCTTACAATAAATATTTTTTCTATGCAAAATTTAAATAAATCTTTATTTTATTATAATTTTATTTGAAGTAGGCCACTTTACCCGAGTATCAATTTGTATGGGCCAATTTACCCGACCTGGGTAGGTAAAGTGGTCAACATCCCATTTCGGCTTAAATATTAAATTACGCTTAAATTATCAGAACAATCGTTTAAAAGCTATGTTATATCGAAAGTTTATTAGTTAATGGGGAAAAAATAATGAATTTGATTTGAATAAGGTTCTTATTTATATGTTTGGCATGCGTTCAAAGCTTAGGGTGACCACTTTACCCGACCTTCCCCTAGTTGCAAACGTGTAGGTACCTAATGTTCATGTTTTCTTAGTTACCTACTTTTCTTAGATATTTTTACATATTTTATTTGTATTGGTATTCAACAAATAATTAAAATCTATAGTTCGAAACCCTAAGTGCTGGTCTAACTCGCACTTCACTGTTTTATTAAACGTTAGTTGTACTTTTAACAAATAATAAACGGAAGGAAAGAAAGTTCAAGAAATACGAGTAAATCTTTGTGTAGCCATTTAACGTTAAGAATGCTTTTAAATCTTAAAACAAGAGATATTTCCGGTCTGGATGTAAACCATTTATTTAAGTGCCAATTGTCTCGGAACACGGGAATGTTCCAGTCTGGATTTAGACCATTTATTTTAGTGCCACGTTTCTTGTATGTTTCTGGAAGTAGAGCAACGGCAGTTAAATTGTCATTGCTATACCTACGAGTGTTTTTATAAAATGATATTAAAAAATCAAACTGTATCTGTTAATTTCTGATTAATAAATTCTTGAGTTACCTATACCATAGGTTTCTTTCCAGCCAAATAAAAGATTTGCTTAATAAAGTACTAAAGTGATAATATGGATTAATAAATGATTTATAAAGCCTTATTATAACGGTAGCAATTTCTTCAAACGCCGGTACCTACTGGAAGTAACTATCAATCATAAACATAGGAATAGGTGTCTCGAACAACATGATAAATCATTTTTCATGAATGATCCCGGATTGCAGGGCTCTTATTCAGCTTATTATTTTAATGCTTCAACGATCTCTCATTTCAAGCATTTATATATCAGCAGGAGCGGGGCACAGATAGTTACCTTCTTTTACCCACTACACTGAATACAATTACTTTTCAAAGAGTTAATTACATAAAATAAAAAAAAACTAATTTTGATCCACATCTAAAAAGAAAAAAAAATCATAAAAACCTAATTTCACCCGTCCACAGCAGCTGTTATGGATTAAAGGAACAGCCACGAAAATGAAAGTATAAGACGTATAACATCTCCCATATAAAGAGGTTAACAACTGTGAAAAGATTAAAAATCCGGGTTTCGCCGTTAAATTGCTACCTACCGTCTTCAGTTAGAAAATAAATTGAATTTTACCGACAAAAGACGTCACAAAAACTTAACAGAGCTGTTATTTCAACTCAATGTCTCAAAGTCTCTTGTACCTAAGTAGGTACATAGATGGTAGAACTGAATTGCCCAAGTGTCAACTCATTAATGATGACCATCAACTGAGCATGGGTCTCTCTTCGTTATTGAGGATGTCTAGAGCATACTTTACCACGTTACTCCAGTGCAGATAGGTGAAGGGTTCAGTGGCCAACCCAATGGCAGTTTTCATGCCGTCCGGACGCTCTGACATGGCTTAACAACTGCCAATACTGCCATAACCGAGACGGAAAGCACGGAAGCGCTCAAGAAATTGTTGCCACTAGCGGTCATCCATCCCACTACCGACCGCTCCCTGTTGCTTAACTTTGTTGATCCCTTAGGATCTACGCAAACTGACGGGCTATGAGTGTGTAACTGCCAACATAAAACATGTGATTTAAATTGATTGTAATTATCAAGCGGAAGGCAAAGTGTAATTATACTTACCTACTCCGGGTTCAAAACATTTGTGTCTTAATGATATACACTTAACCTTAGCGATTAAAATTATCACACCCTAACATGACCGATTAACCCAATCCTAAACTTAACCTAGCTAACTGACCTAAGCTTTAATACAAGCCTGTTTATACGTTAATAATTTTACATGTCAAGTAAAATGGATACATAAAGAATCAATTACCTAATGCATAAAATCAATAAAATGCGTCTAAAAATGTTCTTGTAATTTAAATTTTTAAAATTTACAAAGAGTTTTAAGAGTCAAGACGAAGAATTTTAACAAAAACAGAAATTGCTTATGCAGAAGATGTTTCTCGTAACACGGTAAAGTATTTTAGCCGTCGAATTTCAAGTCTGTAAGTTTTAGCTGATTTAAAACTTTTGTAAGAACTGAAAATATACTATGCATACTATCACTTAGAAAATCGACAGGAAGAAGGAAGGTATTATAGATGCAGAAAAATTATGGAGTTGAAGTTACATTTACTTATAAAATAAATAAATATAAAACTTCGAAATCGATATGTAGAGATATCTCAATAACTATAGGACCAGTCGTGAAGCACTACTTTTCGAATAAAAAAACTTGCACTGATCCCTCAGCTGGAGCATACACTACACAACAAAAAATAAATCATTTCATTCCGACCTATAGTTTTGACTCCTGCGAGGAGACACATACATACAGTTATGAAAGGAACACGTGTTTAAAAGCTGTTAAAGACTAACATATTCCAGAACTCTGCAATTCTGACAATATTACATACAAACATATTGAATTGATACGCTCTTTTTTGAAATCGATTAAAAATACTGAAATATTGAGTGATTGCATATTTATTATTCGAATAATGTTATTAGGAAATAAATACCTTAAAGATATTGTAAATTTTTATAGTAAAATTTCAAACCGGATAACCTTGTAGGGTAGAGCAACCTTCAAACCAAAAACTTCACGCTTTTTTCTCTCGAAGCAGTCGAAACAGTTTTAAAGATTGTATAGCTGAAAAATATTGATTACTTATTTGCGTTTGGGCTCGGAGAAATCAAAATGTTCAAATTATCGCCATTTAAAAATCTTGAAAAAACTTTTGGACACGACTATATGGAATTTAACACATTTTTTCACGTACCTAAATTACCTAAATATTGGTATGCAAAATTAGTTGGTCGAAATCTTGTCATAAAATTCTTGTTTTTGACAACGGCATCTCACCAAGGGATTAACTAAAGTAGTTTGAAAGATTATAAAAACTATTTTTTAAGATTATATTTGTGATTTCGCGAAATCTATTCGAAAACGAGTCGGGACTCGGGAATGATTAACTTCACATACACACATACATGCATACACCTCATAATCTTCGTAAGAGCTTCCTGGAACTTCAAAACGTCAAGATCTGATAAAACTGGATTTTCGGATGTGACACCAATTACCAATATATAACTATTTTTACCGATAGTAATTTTGCAAAAAAAAAATACTACGCAATTTTAAAGCACATTTTTGATATTCTTCATTCGTAAACAACCTTCATCAACATTGGTATAAACTACAACAAGTTTAACTTTGTTTACTTTAGTTTCGGTTTTAGTTCTCCCTAATTTTAAATCCCAGCATATTATTATCAGTATATAAATATAGTAATTAGAGTTAAATTCTTAACATGCCAAAAATCATAACACGCCAAAAAAGTTTATTACGATAATAAAAATCGCTTACCGGTTTAAAAATGAAATCCAACTCGTTCTGAGTTTATAACATCGTTATGAATATATTAAAATAATGTTTCGTCCGATGTAATTAAAACGTCACGGTGCACCTTTGAATATTTTTTTAATACTACCTTGGTAGCGAGAGGGTAAAACGTGCGACGTTGCTGGCGACCGGGCCCGCACTGCTACATTCAACTACAATGTTTCTCCTCAAATCTCCTTCCCCGAATGATAATTTAGCTTCGAATTATCATTGGACAATAAGATCCTGAAAATAAACTATAATGCTATGGCCGATGCTTTACAGCATGTAGGATGTTTTAAGCAACATTGCTTCGATTTTTTTCTATCGCGGAAATACCTACAATCCTATCTATCCAGTAATAAGTAGAGTTGAACAAAAAATAAAATTATTTATGTGCGAGTTATTATTGCCAAGAATCAACTGAAAATAAAACGACAATGGCTATTATTTACGTCATCAAAGAATTCAACTTACACGTTTAATTGTTTTCGTCCTGACTCTACAATATAATATTCCTTTGAACTCCCATTTAATTTCAGCATTACGTCGGGTTTCAGTGAAAATTAGTCGTTCTCGGCTAATTGGTAGTGTTCAATGTTACAAAATGTTGAAATATTAAATGCCCCCAGTTCTAAGTATAAACTGCCAGGTAATAAATATAGCAGCATATAAATCTATTTATGTGTAGGTATACTGTGTATAGTCAACGTACGAGTGTCTAGGCTTATTAAGGATTAGTTTGCGAAGAACATTAAACAGATGCTGCGGTACAAAAATACATCTACTAAAACTACGGCAACAAACACAGATGATAAACAAATAACGTGACTTTATACTGCAATATTTAGACGTTACTTTAATATTATTTACTTAATTAGGTACAAAAGACTAACTTTTCGCAAAAAAAAACGACTTCAAAAAAATACTCGGTAGAAGTCTCTCAAGTGTATATAGGACCACACGAATGCCAGTTTTTGAATAAAATAATACGTACTTACACAATTCGTGCTTACACGTGAAAAAAAAAACAGTAAAAATTGAAAACCTCCTCCTTTTTTGAAGTCGGTTAAAGTCAATAAACTAATAAATAAAACAGACGGATAAAAGTTACACATGAATAAAAAATATTTTTTTATGAAATTTTAATTAAAATAATAAACAGTAGAAATAATTTTAATTTCAGAAGGAAACGGAAAGTAGGTATGTAATGTATTTCTATACGGGAACGGAAACCATGAATAAAACGGAACAGAACTGGGAAAAACTATAATAATTCTCTTTGGACTTATATGGACAGTCTCATTCGATATCCCCGGCTAGTATTTGTCTTCTTTTGAAAAATAATACTAATAACCACCTTTATAAAAATACATTTGTCAGATGAGTGTCCCATTTAGTGGTGGATCTGACATTCTCGTAGTAGTTTGCTTGTTATGTATTTATAATTCTACTCTGGAATATTTTACTTGCTACAAACGGTGAAGGAAAACATCGTGAGGAAACCTGCATGCCGGAGAGTCCGCAAAAACTCAAAGGTGTGTGAAGTCTGCCAATCCGCACTTGGCCAGCATGGTGGACTATGGCCTTTACCTTCTCATTCTGAGAAGAGACCCGTGCTCAATAGTGGGCCGTGATGGGTTGAGATGATGATGATGATATTTTAAGTAATTATTTATAACATCACTATAATTGAAAGATACCTTCTATGTTCGAAGTTTTTATAGTACAATAAAAAGGATATTGTTTAGTAAGTTAACGTGCTTTAAAAATAAGTTACTCGATATCTACACACACACGCTGTTTTATTTTTAATGAAACAGTTTGAAAGGAAACTTTATCTATATACATCCACGAAGCCAGCTAGATATTGCCTTACCTGTGTACCAATGTTTGAACAGTTTTAATTAATATAAACTTAGTATCATTAAATTAGGGATGTGATGATCTTCCATTATTACGTCAGAATTGATCTTCTTGATCGTGCACCCTTCTATTATACTTAGTATAACTTGAGTCGCCGAGCATAATTTATGAAATTGCAACTCCCCGCCAAAACCAAACTTGTTACCTATACTCACAGTTCAATTTAGCTTGCAATAAAAATTTACTAAGGGCATTTTAAATGCCGTCAATCTTAAATGTACCTTAACCGCATAGGTAGGTGGATCGCTGGTATTTGTTTGCCATGCAATTAGGACGAATTCCAGACTGAACGCGAACGGAGTTCTAAACAGAGAATGAGGGAACGTCGTTAAACGACTTCTTTTTTAGGTCTGTGTGAGAAGGACTAATTTCTGTAAAAAAAAATCATTTGAGGTTAGCGGCGGACAGTATGTCCCGTCATCCCGTGTACCGCTGTACATCTGAGGTTCTTTATTTGACTGTCTAGTTCTCACCGCCTTCAATACCTAAATAAACCGAGGGTCTGTGGTGTCGCGTGATGTGAGACGCTATGTGAGATGCAATCCTGAAGAATTGATTCAACGGCAAATCGCCTGGTATAATAATTCTCGTCAATTAGAAAATTCGATACTAACTGGAAGTAGTTAGGTAAATAGGATAAAAAAATCACAACTTAATGTAAAAATATCGTCGCGTCAAGTTTTTGTTAGGAAACCAATTATACCAACCAACGGTTCGAAAACTTTCTCGATGCCCACGTAAGTCTATTCAGTCGTAAATAAAAATATTTGAAGCACAGAACTGCTTTGTTTCACATAATTTCGTTTCCGAGAACTTACATTTCATTTTTATAAACTTCAGCACGCGATACAATAGTTATCAAATTATTTTTAAGCTTTTAATAAATTCCGTGATTGCTTAATGTTATTGTTAAAGGTATCATAAATATCCCCTTAATTATATTATTAAAAGTAATAAATCTGTGGAAGGAACGAGTAAGTACTTATGAATTAAAAATCTTATAAATTACTTCGAGTGGAGCGTTGGTGCATAAAAGGTCAAAAAACGTTTCTAAAAGCCAAAATAAACGAAATAAAATAACTAACAACAGCAACATCTTTATTAAAAAAAGAGCTATCTAAATGTTCCTAATATACAAAAAAATTAGAGATACCTACCGATTCGTTACAATTTTATTATTCTTGTAAAGACAGATTTAGGCACTTCTAACACACAGGAGTCGCATCGTATAACGCGTCTCCTGTCAGTGAAAAGTGTCAGATAAATCAGCGCTGTGCTCACGCGCGGCTCATGCTGAGTCTGGGCCTTTTCAGGAATTATGCTGCAGCACAGTTACCTAAAATGCCGTTCGGAAGTTACAGTCTATATAGTTGCGTTTAGTGCTAAGTGTCTGTTTGTTATTGTTTTTTTTTGTTTAATATTGTATGTGTTGTAGTATGTCCTGAATAAATGTTTTACTTACTTACTTACTAGATACATACAAATTTTAGATTGCGTTGCAGTCGCGTAGCTCATGAATAGCGTTGTGTGAAAAGTGCCTTACAGCTATCTGTCCGATCCTCGTCCGTTTTTATATTTTGTTGTGATAATGTTATTAAATCGCACCGCATAAAGATTGACAGCATGATTGATTAAATAACTCGCTACCAAATCGCTAAATTAAAACAGGAGTAGGTCTGTATATTTAAATACTTCATACAAAAATATAAAATTAATGTTAATTTTATATGTGATGTAGGAGGACTTTATTGTAAGGCTTTATCTAAAACTCAGATAATATCTTCTTTCCAATAACTTTTACGAGCATTACCTATGTTTTCCTTGACGTAGGTAAGTCGATAGAAAATATAATTAAATTGAACGACGGTTTTCTTTATCCAAAGTTGGCTTTATATGAAAATTTTAAATTCAAATTCATACTTTTAACCGGCTTCAAAAATGCTCCTCCATTTTATGAGTAATGTAAGCAGTTTTCAATTCGACTATATTTTTCATTTACTCATAATTTTTTACAAGCTAAACCGTTTTTAATATTTTTTTTATTCGAAAGTTGTTGCATCTCGGACAAGTTGGTCGGTAATTTTTTTGTAAAAATTTAATTATTATTAATAATAATTTATCTAAAATTGGCTTTATATGAAAAAAAAACCATCTGACGAATACTTTTTGAAGTATTTCTAACAAAGTGTATTACTCCTATATTATACAAGGTGGATACCACCATACAACAATAGGTAAATGAAACCACGATTGCTTCATGCAAGGAAAGGATTGAAAAATTTTTGGGGGCTTAGGTAATCATTAGGTAGGTACATAAAATTAAATTTATTGTTGTATGGTGGTAACCATGTTGTATACTGGAACAGGTCAATTCAATGATATCATCACACAGACCCACACAAAAGCTCAAATCCTACATCGTTCATTAACAGGCAAGAGCTTTGTGCTACCAAGGGAGTCAACCTACGCATTCATGTGAGCCTGGCTGAAATCCCTTCATTACTCTTTCTGAGATAAGCGCGTAAGGATAATACAAAACCACGGCGTGACTAATCTACCGCGGAAGAGATATTACCGCGGATATAAAAGAAGAGGTATCTATCCTTCTCTCGCACCCCTATTTTTTACATTGTGTTATTATGTTTTTTAAATGATTTATTTTTGTGCTAGGTTTTAGAAGGTTTTAAGTTAAAATCGTACGAATTGTACCTACACGATATATATTTTTTAAAGTTGGTAAACCAATCTTCCCAATAATCACTTATTATGAACTAGGTATGTTATAAAATATCTTGAGATAATGACTAATTGTATCTATGCCTACCTCTTATACTTTATGTAGATGGATGTTTAAACAAAATCACCAGGTTTATCTTTATTAAGGTTAAAATGGTCAACCATCAGTCATCATTAATCAGCCAGGTGGGAGGGGGTCTCCAAAAAAAACCACGCACGGTCACGATGGGGGCTTGGATCTTGGGGTTTTGTCCCATAGACAATATACCTACGTATTTTTGAAAACATAATATTACTTTATTGTGCACACCAAAAAAAACCAAAGAATACAAATTATAAAGAGGCGAGTTACAAATTACAAACAGAAACAACAAAAACAGTTTCTGTTTGCGAAACATAATTTAAAATCATAATACCACGCGAACACCCGAGAGACCAAAAAATTTAAAAAATAGGTCACGTGGTAAGGGTACCTATGTTCCCTAAATTGTGTGTTGTGTAAAATGTGAACGCCGTTTACGTGTCTGATCCCCGATCTTCTACACAGCCGAATATTATTTTCGTAAATATGTATTTATGTTATTTGAAGTACGGTATAAAATTCATTGGTGCTTAAAGAAACCTCATGTGAATTGATCTACTACGGTAGGTACTTTTCACCGATTTTCATACAAACTGAACCCCAATTTGACCCTCTTAAGGGTTGAACATCAAAATATCCGTTCTTACTACGTCCCTGCCAAATTTCAGCCTTTAGGTTTTATAGAATAGAATAAAATACTCTTTATTGCACACACTAAAAGGTAACATTTACAATTATAAAAATTTTGAGTAATAGTACTACAAAAGGCGGTCTTATCGCTATAGAGCGATCTCTTCCAGACAACCTTTGGGCAGAGGACACAATAAAGAGTAAGAAAGAGGAAGGGTGCACGACAAACAGTAAGAAATAGCATACATTCTAACAGGAAATATTTCGAACATACATATTATTTTAGGATACTTCACAAACAAAGAAAAATTATGAAATAAGTAAGTTCATGTCAACATAACTGGTATACAAATCTCAGTTAGAATGGGCACTGCTTCTCAAGATAATACAGTTTGACCTTTTTCTTGAAGGAGTCGAGGGACTGGGAGCGTCGAATGTAGGGGAAGGGAATCCAAAGGCGGACGGCAGTTACTGTGAAGGATTTCATGTAGAAGGAAGAGGAATGGATGGGAGTGCTAAGCAGAAGATTGTGAGTGGAACGAAGGGTCCGGTCATGTGTAAGGTGCAGGTATTCAAAGTATATAATTATGTTTAAGTAGATATATAGATATACTTACTTACCTATTACTCAAACTGTTGTAAATATCTTTAAATACCTACCATGTGAAATACTTACATGTTAAGCCTAACCACTGCGATATTTTTTTTGAATAACAAAGTTAGCAATATCGTATCAATGAATGTATCGATATAGATAAATAATTAAATATGGTATATTATCTGCGACATGTTACCTCGAAATTACTTTTCTACAAGCTCTGATTTAGGGAGACAAGTTACTAAGCTTACCTTACATAATTCATAAACCTGTCTAACTCTACGAAGTTGCCTATTTCATATGGGCACGTCCAACTTAACATGCAAGTGGGCCGAACTTACACAAAATTAACAATCCGTGCCTACTGCTTAGCCGCCGGATTGCGGTTTGACGCGGCCTGGGTTTCATTTCCAGGTAGGCGAAATTTTGCAAGATTATGGAAAATTAACAAAATAATAATAATAAAGAAACGCAACACCCCCATAGTCTCTATGCCCTGTGTCATGGGTACCTTGAACAACATACAAAAAGAAAGAAATCACCTAAACCAAGAATGGAAAATACTCATCATTCAAATCGCCTGGAAATTGAACATAAGCCTTTGAATGGTATTCCGGTATGGCTAACTGGCTATAATAATTATGTTTTACCTTTGTGTCTTGTCCATGGGAGCCCTTAAATACCTGTATCGACTCTGTGTATTTGCTCGAGTCGCGCGAAAATATGGAATTGCCACACCAAAACTGTTATTTGTACTGTTCAATTTAGCTTACTGGCGGAATTTTAAATTCCTGCCGTTACGTGCCTTGTGTGCGGAAAGCTGGCAATAATTGCGAGGGATGCAATTAAAACGATTTTCATGTCGAACACGTAGGTATGCAGGGTATAAAGGTAGCGTTATTTTATTTTATTTTATAATATTTGTAATGCATTCTTTATGGTAAGTATTTTTTGCCGCATAAATATGTGAGTAATGAATGTGAAGCAACTAATTGAATGTGTTTACCATTGCTAATATACCTATATAAGTACATCAAAGATAAAATCAAATAAACTAGCATTAAAAATCATTTAATTCGCACTTAGCTAGCGTGGTTTACTATGGCAGATACTCCTCATATTATGAGTGGAAACCCTTACCCTACAATGAAACGCTAATTGGCTTGAGATATTGCTAATACCATTTTGCACATCTCCCCTCCGCCCCTTCAAAGATACGGGCCCCGGGCGTTTTGACGACCAAGGCTTCTGATCTCTTATGGCCCGGTGACATGTGTCAATCCTAAATGATCGATCGAGTTAAACAATATTAGATGTAATCAGAAGTTGGATGGGTGCCCGCTGCTGGGAAAATTTGTTGAAAGCTTTCTGGCTTCCGAGGCCCGAGGGCAAGTGAAGCCGTTCATTACAAGAGCAGTCATTAACTATCGAAAGTTTTTGGATGGCATAAAAATTTCACTAACCCCTCTATCAATCCCACTGGAGCAGCGCTGTGGAGTACGTTCTAGGTCTCCACAGTTGTGAGGAGAGACCCGTGCTTAGTTCCTAAGACTTTGTCGCCATTTAGAATATCCTCAACTCCTCTCAATAAAAAAGATCTGATATAAAATAAATAACTAAAAAGTCGATACTTTAAATATTAACCATGAATCTTAATAGTGTTTTGCCAAGAGCACCTTTAATATAAAAAAATTAGATGAGGATGAGAATATTAAGTAGCTGAATGTAATGTTTAACAAAGGCCATCATTTTAATACCTTCCTACTTAAGTTCATGTTATTCAGTTTTAACACTGAAAGACATGAAAATTTTATAGATCCAGAACAATTTTAAAGTATGAATAAAATGGTTACATTAGCGTACAGTGCGCCCAACTTATCTCTGAAATGGCAAAAATTGGAACTAACGCCGCCATGTTAAAAAGTCATTCATAAGTACGTTGTGGTCAGTCATTTATTCTCTCAGTTACTAGTGTGCAATGATTGGTCAAATGAATGTCAAATGCGTCCGACAGCGCCTCTTTCATTTTAATCTTAAGTTGGGTTTACTATAACCCAAAATACTTTAAATATTTTAGACAAGCTGTGTCAGCGGCGTCGTACGCGCATGGGAGCTTTTCAATCGTAAATAACAGATTTATAAGTATGATGCTCTTTAAACTATTTTAATTGAAAGTCTCATTAAAATTGGTTTAGCCGTTCAGAAGATTGTTAATTGTTAGTAAAAGTCGCACAGTCAGCTTATGATCCTCTCAAGACATATTTTAAAATATAATGTACTTAAGCTCAAAACGCTTAGAAAATAGTGAAACAAATTAATATTTGTTTTATTTAATTTATCCAGTTAGTAACTCTTCTTTTATCCGGATTATATTTACGGCGAATATCCGGATAATTCGAATATCCGGAAATGCCAAGTAAGTAATGTCCACAGACTTATAAAAAAATAAGCAGACCTAACATAAATATTATGGGGAAAAAAGCGTGCCAGTTACAACTACATAGACATGCTGCACACATTGACATTCTCCATACAAAACATTCATGGTCTACTGTTCATGGTCTAATGTTGTCTATGGTTCTCATACAAAAGTGAGCGTCTTGTAGCTTATCAAAATGGCGAAAGTGCTTCAACCCCATTTTGTCTATGTGTGCGTGAGTGTTGCAACAACAAAAATAAAACGAGATAGACTTTGTACGTGTCATGGGAGAGAAAGAGATGAAACTATTGCTTACATACGTCTTTGTAGTGGTGAAAAGGATGTTAGGTTTTATAAGTCTGTGGTAATGTCCTAGGGGCCACTCGTACTTACTCAGTCGTGCGCCCTAATGGCAAGGCCACCGCTAGCTGTCTATGACCGCGTTTAAAACCATTTTACACCTCCCCCTTCGTCTTTTCCAAACCAATAACCAACGTCACATTTATACATTTTTACTTTTATGCCGCTCCGTGGTCTATTTGCGCTCCCACCCACCCTCCCCCCCTCCTGTGCCCGTCGCCCGCGTGCGGTGCACACTTTGTACACCCGCTTACGGCGACCCTGCTTTATGTTCAAGCTAAATAATGACAGTTAAGAAGTAGGCATCTATTGATTGATATACTATCTAAACGCGTGACAAGAACACAACAACTCGGTCAAGTTTACCTTGAACGGGCGTACAAAAACTGTTCATATTAATTTGAATGGTTTTGTTAGTGATTTTCCCCCGTCATGGAAAGTTACTTTTTTTAAATGTCAAGATATCATTCTTAAGACAATGAATTAAAAAAGCTTTGGGTCTATTGAAACACAACCTTTTTAGGAATTTATTCCCTAAACGTTTACCATTTTTAACCCCCGACGCAAAAAGAGGGGTGTTATAAGTTTGACGTGTCTGTGTGTGTGTGTGTCTGTGTGTCTGTCTGTCTGTCTGTGGCATCATAGCTCCCGAACGGATGAAGCGATTTCAATTTAGTTTTCTTTGTATTAAAGGGGACTTACGGGCGCGTGTTTTTAGATATGTTTGATGAAAATCGGTTGAGCCGTTTAAAAGTTATTGGGGCTGAAAGGGGGGAAGAATTTTCATTCTGTCTCTTTGTGGCATCATAGCTCCCGAACGGATGAAGCGATTTCAATTTAGTTTTCTTTGTATTAAAGGGGACTTACGGGCGCGTATTTTTAGATATGTTTGATGAAAATCGGTTGAGCCGTTTAAAAGTTATTGGGGCTGAAAGGGGGGAAGAATTTTCATTCTGTCTCTTTGTGGCATCATAGCTCCCAAACGGATGAAGCGATTTCAATTTAGTTTTTTTTGTATTAAAGGGAACTTACGGGCGCATATTTTAAAATATGTTTTATGAAAATCGGTTGAGCCGTTTAAAAGTTATGGGGGGTAAAAGCGGGGAAGAATAGCCGAATGTATGCAAGTATACTCGTGTGGGGTCTCAAATGAAAGGGCACAGTAAGAGAATATTTATGACTTAATCGAGAATATTCTTACCTATAAAAAGTATAAAATAAAAATTAAATTAAAAATTTAAAAAACCCCCGACACAAACATTTAAAAAGTAAAAAATAATATCTCTAAAAATAATACGTCGCGTTGGGGGACCGCTCCATTTACTTCTAACTTTAACACAAAAAAATATTGATAAAATATGATAAGTCTTGGGTAAAGGACTAAGTAGGTAGGCATGTGATACTTATGAAAAAAATCGTAGATAATGAGTAGTTAGGAGCGGTCCCCCAACGCGACGTATTATTTTTAGAGATATTATTTTTTACTTTTTAAATGTTTGTGTCGGGGGTTTTTTAAATTTTTAATTTATTGTGCCATTAGTCGATAAGCGAACAAATGTTAAATATTAAGTAGTCACCGCCGTCTAAGGTCGTTCAAAGGCATGCTTATGAGGGAAATGAGATTTGGGTTGACATCCTTTATGTAACTGTGTCCAACTTCGATCGACTCGATTTTGATGATGGAATTCTATTATTGTAATAAATGTTAAAATGTACTTCTAGATACGTCGTAGCCAGGTCTTAGAATCGATCGACACATACCTATCCTATTACGTATATAAAAATAGCGATCCATGCTCCTGCAAGGGATATATTTGAGAAGTACTATTATTACAGATGTTTAGTAACGAGGACAGGGTAGTAGGTACCTACTCAATAACAGACCTATATTACTTTAGGTACTTTTTATATTTACCTATAGTACCCAACTACCCATATCTATATAATTTATCTAAAATTTATTTAATGTAAAGTACAACGATTCAATAAATTGATTAAGTAATTTTATTAAAATAGGTTCTTATATTAAAAGAAAAATAAATCTTGGAGTCCAAAATTTTTTCCTATGTTGAATTTACATAGAATTTTATGTTCTACATTTTCACGATTATAGTATCTGAAGATCTGATATACGTTTGTAGTCGAAAAGTTGAAATACTTATACATAAACATGTCTACTCATATTACGGTAAAATATAATCATAACATCAATAACAAGATTTTTCCGATATAACAATATTGTTTTCCAGAGATAATTTGATGTTTGTATTCGAAAAAAGTTTTTTTTCCTCGTTAACGTTAGAACGGGTACGCTATATAAATAATGTTATTTTTGTATTTTTATTTTTTTTTTAATAAAATAATAGTCGTTGTATCAACCAGCAACATACGGTTTTTCGTAATAAATAGTAATGAACATTTTCGTAACGTACTGCCCGAAATAAATATTGCCGCGGGCGGTGACAAAATTGTGCTCTTGTATAAAAAAATTAAGCTGACACTGAAAGTAGATTATGCAAACTCTTAATAGTGTCTAATTTTTATTTTTATACGTACTACCTGACGTTGCGTTGGAATTATGCTGGCGAAAATTTTAAAGGCTTTTTACAGGCCGATTTTAGATAACGAGATGTAGTTTATTATACTTCAGTTAATTGCCTATTGTTTCACGCAACAAAATGCTATAGAGGTGCGTTCAATAATGCGATCTACGGCTCTTAACGTAGTCGTTAAGTTCAGTTTTGCGTGTGTTTATTTGTACCTATATTTAGTTTACCAAGTTTAGGTTGAATTAATTTAAGATTTTTTTCACCTAAGACTTAAAATTAATACCTATATCTAAACATAACTTGTTCTTAATGTAAAATTTTATTTATGGTTTTAAAGTTGAATTCCTTTTATAGCTCCATTAATAACTCGGCGATTCCCAGTGAGGCGGAAATTTAAACAATCAGTTTAAATGTCTGTTCTCATTCTGGGTGTATGTGTTCTTATCTTGTTTGTTGTCCATGGTACCCAAGGGAATCCTAGTAGCACTAGGAGCGTGTATGAAGCGTTATTTATTTAATAATATCATAATACTAAAAAGGAAAACAATAACGTAACATGTAAGATTAATGGTTGAATGGTCGAATGTAAGCAGGAATTACTCGTTTCTATAAGGGTCCGTTCACACCTACTGGCTCGGAGAGCATCGGATCGCATTTTTCTTTTCACACAGAACGGATCGGATGTGCTCGGATTTGGCCGGAGCGGAGCCACCAACTCTTTCACATAGACCGGCAGTACCAGTATTCCGCGCAGTCCAAGTTTTGTTTTCGGCGGTCGGGGTGTGAACGGACTTTTCCTAAAACATATTTTACTTGAGAAATGTTTGCCACCAACCAACTACGAACAGGTGACAAAACTCCCACGTATTGTTTGTGGTAACAGAATTCCTTCAAGCTCCGTTGTTAAGGGAACAAGTTTCACTAATGCTACGGCTACAATTGCGTCTTAAAGCGCAAGAAAGAAAAGAAAGAAAGCAATGAACCTTTCTATTGATTGACTTTCTATCAAGGCAATGGAAACCATTCTTGTAAATACTTATATTTGTTAGTCCTAAGCGATCGAGAAATAGTAACTGCGAGCGTAGTCGGTAGTTTGATGGGTGACAATTAGTAGCGAAACTTTTTGGCGGCTTCCGTTCTTTGGAAGGCATGTAAAAAGGCCACGGTTGCTATCGATAAATAACAGTCATTAGCGGGAGGCCGCACCATGGTTTTTTCCCGCGGCGGTAACCGCGTAACTCGCAGTCGCAATTCGCACGGTAAGAAACTGCGGCGGTTTAGCCGTAGTGCAGCCTCGGCCTAAGGCTTGCTAAGCTTTGGCATAAAAAACTTTCGCTATGAAATTCTTGGGTTGGCCACTAATTTCTTCACCATTCCGCGCTGGAGCCGTGTAGTGGAGGAGGGCCTAGGCCTCCTCAAAAATGAGATGAGACCAGTGCGGGGTAGTAGGCCTTTAATGGCTTGAAGCGGCAAATCTAATATAGGTACATGAACATAGGTCCTACCGTAGATTTAGCATACCTACTCTGACAAATCTGTGGTAGGTACTTACATACATTGAATTAAACGTCAATGTTCTACTTTATCTACTATCAAAATATTTAACCAAAGGAGACCAGCAATATTCTTAAGTACCTTGGGCCTGGTATATGAACATGCATGAGACATCGCTTTTATCGAGGATATTGTTACCACATTGTGTATGTGCATATTCCGTTTTAGATATTTACATACGATATTTGTGGCCTACACACAGCCTTTTTCTCTATGTCAAAATAAATCGACTATAAGCATCAAAATATATTATATTTTAGCTTCCATTTCTTATTCGGTTTCAAATTGATCCAGTGTAGTATTTTGGATAAAGTATCTACTTATTACATAAATTACACTTGGTATGAAGTCCTTACGTCAAAATACTATTAAATATTATATTTTTCTCTTTAGTTAAATATGTATAAACTGGAATGTAGTCAAATCTATCCTACATTGAGCTTTTTTAATTAACGTGTTTTGTTCTCGGTATACTTTTAATCGTGAAAATTGATTCCTTTTCTCTTGTTAATTTAATGCACTATTTCATGTCATTGTAGATCATATTATTATTATTCATACTAATATTATAAATGCGAAAGTTTTTCTGTCTGTCTGCGACGCTTTCACAGATAAACCGCTGCACACCCAGGCTACTTTTTTTCAAATTTGAAAAATAAAAAAAATACATTTAAAATAAAGTATACGACGAAGTTGACGACCCTGTAGCCTAGTTGATAGCGACCCTGCCTGCGACGCGAGGGGTCCCGGTCCCGGGTTCGATTCCCGGCCGGGGCAGATATTTATATGACAGATAAATATTTGTACTCGGGTCATGGGTGTATTTGTAATGTGTTATATATATGTATGTGTAGTCCATGCCACCCGCGACACAGTTAATAACCTACTGCGGGGGTATGAGTGTGTTAGCGTTTATTTATTTATGAAGTTTAGATTTCCATAAATTTTCTCAGGGTGGTAGGTAGTGGAGACGCAAATGCAAAACATGGGCTACTTATTTTTTTCAAAAACCAACCCTTAAGGGCCTGAAACAGGGGATGAAAATGAAAAAATAATTCCACACAGGCGAAGCCCCAGGCGGATAGATATATGATTGTATATGATAGAGTTCATTCGATAAAAAATTCCCCTTACATGGCTTTTACGGTTTTATTGTATTCTGGTTGGCTAGCAACCATTCACCTTTTAACATGATATCTCCCGAATTTAATACTATAGCGTCGTTAAAACTTTTTAACAAGGAGGTTTGAAACTTTATTGTTAGCTACCAACGGGTTGCTGACTTCCATATACCTATTATTTTGAGCGGTTGTGGTCATTTACCAGTGTTGTCAGCTCATTTAATAGTAACTTTACTCGTAAAGTGAAAACAAAGTTAAGATTATACTATTTCAATTGCTTTAGTTTATATGTTATATGGTGATATCATTATAGGCATGAACCTACCTACATATTATACTTGAATTCTGACATTTTAAGAAATACATGCCTAAATTCGAATTAAGAACTGAGAGAGAGATCAGTGTATGCCATTGTCCTCATAAAACTCGCTTAAGAAACTTAAATGCTAAGCTCTGTCACTCACAAAATTTACTACCCATGCGTTCTGTCTTTTGGGATTGCCAAAGAGTATCTATGGATATACATATATAAGCTAGATCTCTCACGTCCTCAACTACTCCGAAGGCCACTAGCTCTTTCGAATAACGATAGGTATTGAATATTTAAATCAATACTCATGTATGTAAGTATACACTCTCACAAGAATTTTAAACGAAATAGAATTCAAAATAAAACCGGGTTGCAATGTATGAAACCCGTGGATATTGAAGATTCAAATCAATATACCCAAGCGATTTTACATTTGTGCTAGTTGTACTCACAAGGATTTAAAACTAAATCGAGTTAGGTGCAAATAATGCACATGAAAAAGCAAATGAATGCAGCAACCGATAACCTTATACCCTCCTTCCATTTCGTTTCGCAATTCTCACAGCGGAAATAATCGCACGAAAAAGGAACTCTTCACATTCCATTATATGAATACGAAAGGGAAAATTTAGCAAGATGTTTGACATAAATATCATTGAATATCAATTCCTGTCGTTCTCGTCGTTACATGTATTTGTATTACAACTTCTGACTAAGGAGCCGAAATGTCATGTGGAGACATAAATTATAATGGAATACTTGTTATTAACTTTTCTTCAGACTCACTCCACTAATGGGGTCATGTCAGTATAAAAACTTTCGATACTTTAGTTGACCACTAACTTCACTTCCTATCGTCACTGGAGTACCGTGGTGAGGTATGCTCCAGGCCTCCTAAATTAGGGGAGAACCGTGAAATTAAGTTTGAATGTAGCCAGCTAATAACCTCTTAGCTCCGCTGCACCTAAAACATTGCTAAGTATAAGAACTGAATCACTATAGTATAATACTAGCGGCCCGCCCGCGGTTTCACCCGCGTGGATCCCGTTCTCGTGGGAATATATGCATGTATTATACATAAAAACCTTCCTCTTGAATCACTCTACCTATTACAAAAAACGGCATCAAAATCCGTTGCGTAATTTTAAAGATTTAAGCATACAGACAAACAGACAAACAGACGGACAAAAATAGCGACTTTGTTTTATACTATGTAGTGATATCTACCTACATTAAGTACAAGTTTATATTCAAATCAAAACTCTAGACTTGATAAAACTTACAAAGAAACGAAGTGAATATCTTTGAGATAGAATATTGATAACGATTAAATGTATAAACATAAAACCGAAACATAGGTACTACACAAACTTAATAAAACGATTGCTGTTGTTATTTTCAAACGAGTACAGTCAATCGGGGTAACTTTGATTCTTTAGGGTAACTTTGACAGAGCGCTCCCAAAAAGTATTTTATTTTTTACGTGAAAAGCATTTTGCGCATAAATGCATTATGTACATAATGAACGTCGTAAACGTAACTTAAATAAAAAGTAGTTTTCAAATAAAGGTAATATAAAAAACTTTCTTTAAAAACGTGCGAAACTATTCGTTTTTTTCCGACGTAAAACTTTTTAGATATCTCTCAAAACTTTAAATGCTATCAAGGTGTGTTATAATATAATACAATCTTTTACATGTATACTTTCGATACAATAACTAGGGAACATGCAATATTTTTAGTTTTGTTTTCATTTTAAAGAATTCCATGTAAAATAGGTCATAAACATATAAAAAATTTAAAACAGTCTAATTTATCGCAAAAAATGCAGTTATAAACGGACCGTTTAAATTTTCGCGCCTAAACGGACCCATAGTTCAGATGACGTCACTCCTGTCTGCCACTGGTCGTGCTTGCCGTCGTTGGCTGTCATAAATTGCAAATTTTCTCGACTTTCTTTAAAATACTTTTGTAATAATTTAAAATGGACTATCTATCAACATCAGGTGATCACAGTAATACCCCTAAAATAGCGAAAAAAGTCGTGTTGACTCATGTTTTGTGCCAATGTGTCCATCTACTTCAACCAAATAAATTGTTTTTGACTGGACCTTCTGACCCAAATCTGAGAATAAAGTGGTTTCAAGCTGCAAAGAGGAATGACTATATTACTTCTGCTTTAAAAATCTTTGAAGAATCTGGATTTATGGATATTTTACCACCTGGAGCTTGTATCATGGCAGACAGAGGCTTCAAGCACATCGAAGAAGTGATGGCAAAAAAACACAACAACTTCAAATCCACATTGAAAAAGTAATTAGAAGACTTAGGGAATTTGCTTTTCTACAGCCACATACCTACCTGTGTTGATCATTTTCTAATTCCCCATTTAGACTATAGTATAATCATTTGTTGTGCGCTTGTGAACTTATAATGACCTTTAATTAAAATTGAATAAAAAGCAATATTTTCAAAGCATAGTTTTATTTAATCAATTTACAAATTTTTAGACAAAAAATATGCTTAAATATTATATATTATTATCTTTTAATTTTGGAAATACAGCATCTCTCCAGAATTTCTTTGCAATATTTATAACAGATACAATACTGTTATCTCAGACCAATAAGCTATGGTCTAAGGCTGTTATCATAATATGGCACATGTTAAATATCTTCTTCTTTTGATATTTCAAAATTTGAGTGTGCTTATGTGCTAATATACAGAAAATTACTATTTTCCTTTTGCTGAAAAACATTTGCAGTTGTACTTGTGTCCAACATTTTGGCGTTATTTTATTGTCTTTCACATAGGAAAGTATGGCAGCTTCGGTTGAAGGACATTTCATTTCTACAGTCCGCCCAACTTAACTCTGAAATGGCAAAAATTGGAACTAACGAAAAGTCATTCATAAGTACGTTGTGTTCATTCATCTGTCAGTTACTAGTGTGCAATGATTGGTCAAATGAATGTCAAATGCGTCCGACAGCGCCTCTTTCGTTTCAGTCTTAAGTTGGGTTTACTATATTATGTAATTTTCAGTAAGCCCTTCAGGTGTTGCAATAAAAATAGGAAACACGGCATTAAATTAAATTAAATTAATGATTCAGGCATACCGTAGTAATTTAGTCCCTTTCATTTCTACACTTGAAAACTCTGGACTCTCGGCAAAAAAAGTTACTACCACATCGACCTCGTGGTAAATTCCTGGAGTCTGCTTTGATAAACGCAGCTTCCATTTTTATTAAAAGCGTAAATAATATTCACTGCTAATAATCAATTTTACACGCAAAGTTAACCTCTTAAAAGTTGACATAGCAGGAGTGACGTCACTATAAGCTGAGTGGTGTTTTGAAATGCGTTTCGTTTTACGTAATTATTGTTAAAAATCAACATAATATAAAATAAAAACGTTGAAGTAGTCCTTCTTTTATATTTTTTTAGCATTTTAATCATAAAAATTTCATAAATATCATATTTGCAACTTCCCTATTTTTAATTAATTTTCAACTGCATCTTCGTTAAAATTACAAATAATACCGATAAGCCAGATTTTGAACAAATTCTGGGTAACTTTGACGGTGTCAATGTATCCTGACTTTGTATGCGTTTTACCAATTTTTGTGTTAGTCAAACATCCAAGGGTCCCGGGACTTCTGTAATTCCCCAGAAATTAAATGGATGGAATCTCGTAGTATACAATGTGTCTGGTCACCAGTGTCGGACACTTAAGGGTGATGAAACATGTTTTTTTTATCGACAAATTAATCACTATCTAAATTTTCTCTTGCCCTCTCCATGATAAAATGGCAGCCATTTTGTTTTTTCAACCTCGAAGCTCGGGCGCCTGTACTGTTTTAATCATTGCTGTCGATGTAGACGTCTTAGGAGGACAAAAGATGTCTCATTTGAAAGCTAACAATGTAGGTAATCAGGATACATTTTATTTAATATCTTTATCATAGAAGAACAAAAAATGATTTAAAGAACAAAATTCAATATTTTTTCATTGATTTTTTTTGAGTTTAGTACCTACCTTTTACATGCAAACTAACCCGTTAAACTACTTTTTTTGTTGTTTTGTCATAATACAGGATATCACCTTCATAATAAATGTTAAATCAAAACCATAAGTAAGGTAGTTAGCAGTAGTTAGGAAGGTAGAAAGTTTCGGTACGTAGGTACCTTTCAAGGTACTCCATGATAACAATAATGAGATCCAAAAAAGACGTCTTTTGTGTATTCCTCCTCGTCGTTTATCTTTCATAATGAAATATTCGAAAGTGATTTCATATTTCTGATGTTATTTTTGTAACATTTATCTGTTGATTGCTTTTATCCCGGTTGAGATCAAACTTTCGTTTTCCTCTTCTCACGTCTTGCATGTCACTGGATAATACATGGATGTAAGTGGATACTCGTGTTTGGTAATTCGCTTTTATTTACCTTTTTATCCTGTATATTGTATTTGACATTTAATATGAATGTCCGGCATTTATTGTGCATATCTACTTGAAGGACGCGAATAAATGGCTGACGTCGGTGTTTTTTTTCTATTTATACCGGTTTCCTCTAAATCAAAAATGAAAATAATTCTCCTAATGCGTTATAACACCGAAGACTGAAAATCAACCTTACCTTACAACAACAAAAATATAATTAACTTGTTTATATCGGCACTCAGTACGAAGTCACTTCACACAAATATAGGGTGTCTCAAAAAGAGTGCACTTTTTAAATTTAGAATAACATTTTTTCCGTGGAAGTGGCAACTCTGAAATTTGACAGTTGTCACCTATGTTCATTCCGATAATTAAAAATGTAGCGCTTTTCGAAAGAACAACATGATGAAACTCTTCCCAGAACACGTTATCTCACGAAATTCTGATTTCGACTGGCCACGAAGATCGTGCGATTTAACGCCGTGCGATTTTTTCTTTGGGGTTTAGTCAAATCTCGAGTCGATTCGAATAAACCAGAGACGATTCCTGAGCTCAAACCAGATTCAACGCGTCGTCGGTGAGATACAGTCAGATCTCTGTGTAAAAGCCATAGAAATTTAGTGAAAAGAGTAGTGGCCTGTCATCAGAGCCGTGTGGGCCAGTTACCGAATGTTTATTTCATGCTTAATCGGAACATGTTTTCTTTACAATACAATAATAATATCACAACTCTGTCATAAAATACGTGTTTTATTTTAAATTAAAAGGTGCACTCTTACTGAGACATCCTTTATATTTTTAAAATTGTCATTTTATATGTGGCACTCGAGGACTGCCGCGGTAAAGCATTGCATAGCATTTTTTATCAACTTATGCAATTACAATTATATATTTATTTTATTTATTATATCACAAATCAATTCTTTTATAGTGCTGTTATTAATATTCGTCTTGATTCCTCATAACATCATTAATCCCTTTGATTATATACACGGTTAATCCATATTCTACCACAATGTTTCTCTTGCTCGGACATCCACATAAATTTTTTCTGACACATAATGTCATTATATTATTTGAATGTCATTATATTATTGTCATTATATCTGCAGATCTCTTATCACCACCTTCTGCTGATCTTGCTCCTCACACTTGTTTTAGTAGAGGCATAAAATTCCTCCATTATAATAGGTCATTAATTAAAACAGACACAAATGGAGTTATCTTCAGCTCCCTCCAATGTATTGCTGCTGATTGTAGAAAAATCTATTTCGAAAAATAAGTGTAAAGACTGCTATAAGTTTTTAACCTATTTGATGAATCTTCGTTTCGTTATTTCTCTTGTGGCTGTATTTTTTTTTCTTTTCAATGTGATTTTCTAATATAATCGTTAAAATATTTCTACGGATTATTTTGAGGATTTGACAATTTTATAAGCTTAGAACTAAAAAAAGGAAATTATTCTTAAAATACCGAACCGACGGGGCGAAAATCAAATGTTTGACAGGTATGATTTGTATGGGAAATTAAAATTTTCATTTTTAGTATTTTCCTCGCAATTTTTCCATATTTTCTCATCGCTGCAACCTTCCCTGAACTTCCACGAATATTTCAAGATTAAAATTAAATTAGCCAAATCGGTTTAGCCGTTATAAAGTAAAAGTTAGTTAAGTTAACTCAGTTAAAAGTTCTGGTATTTATCGATAGATGTCACGAGTAGGGGGTGTTAGGTTTTTTCGTTACGGAATTTCTGCATTCGGTCTCCGCGCTCAAGGCCCGCGATAGAAGCTATGCAATAGCTTAAAACAGTCGAATTGAGTACCTCCTTTCTTTGAAGTCGGTAAAAATGACATTATATCCTTGGTTAAACTAATTTGGAATTTGGTGCTTATACATATTAAATTATAGTAGTTTATGCAACTGTCATATAATGAAGGGTATTAAAACACGAGTGTGAGTTTATGAAACGAGCGCAGCGAGTTTCATAATAGTAACGAGTGTTTTAATACCCGTGTTATATGCAGTTGCATACACTACTCTATCTTCACTAATGCAATTTAATTTGTATTTTAAAAACAAAACACATTGCGAAACATTAAATTCACGCGTACGTGTATTGTCACAGTGAACTTGCCGCCATTAAAATCTAACCAATGAGAGCGCAGCTGCGCGCGCAGGGCCAATCAGGAGCGAGCGCGCGATGTTATAATGAGATTTTACGATATCGATGTGGATATTATACCATCATGTGAAATTGCTTAAATTAAGTGTTTTGTTATCTGCGCTATAACAGTAGTAATTATAAGTAAAGTATTGGAAACATAAGTAGAATGTTATAACATTAGTGTAGATAAAATTAATTAAATTATACCTATAGCTCTCAATGGTTCCAATAATCACATCACAAATTATTCTAATAATGGTTATCGATTAGCTACGAATAGATCCAGGATACAGCCGGTAATCATGCAGATCGCTTTGAAGTCACCCATAAATTTGTTGTTGTTGTTGTTGTTATTTGCTGAATCCAACGCTTTAGGCAATCGTCCACATTTTTTTTATTGGATATACTGACATGTCCGACTAAAGGCTTAATACGGTACAGTACTTTTTTGTAGTAGTTTTTGTTGGTAGACAATTTGTAGAACATAATAAAGTCACTTTTTTTCGTAAAAAATGTTGTTTTTCATTATATAATTTTATTCTTAAAGAATTCTTTATCAAAGTATTTCTTAGCTAATTATATTAAAGTTCAATAATTCATTCGGTATCAAGTCGTAAGTGTAAGGGGTGACCACGTGACCGTGGTGCCATTCAATAAATATAATTATAACCGATACTAATCTGGGGGCACGGTAGTGCCCCCGTGCCAAGACGAGCTGAGCGAAGCGCAGGGACACTACTAAATGTACTACGTAACGAATGCCTTCGAATTCTTCTCACTCTTAAGCGAATATTTAGTTTATAAAGTCAAAACAGCCAAGCCACACATTTTTACTGAGATGTAGAATTAGTGAAGTTAGGGTTTGTAGAGTTAGAGCTGTAGATTCAGAAGCTTGGCTCTACATGAGATCTGATATCTTTTTCACATGGTAAGGAAAACGCAGTCGTCTTAGCAACATTTTACATGAAAATGTTTTTGATGGGATAATATAAAGCGGAAGAGTTTGTTTGTTTGAACGCGCTAATATCAGGAACTTCGGATTCGAATTGAAAATTTATTTTTGTGTTGAAAAGTCCATTTGTTGAGAAAGGCCTATATTATAATAGGCTATATAACATCACGCTAAACCTATAGGAGCGGAACAACAAGTTTCCTGAAGCGAAGCAAGAGCGTCTGATTATATGTAGCAGGACGACGTCTGCCGAGTCAATTATTATATAATAATACTAGCGGCCCGCCCGCGGTTTCACCCGCGTGGATCCCGTTCTCGTGGGAATATATGCATGTATTATACATAAAAACCTTCCTCTTGAATCACTCTACCTATTACAAAAAACCGCATCAAAATCCGTTGCGTAATTTTAAAGATTTAAGCATACAGACAAACAGACAAACAAACAGACGGACAAAAATAGCGACTTTGTTTTATACTATGTAGTGATTATCGTATTGTGGCGTACATTCGCGCGGACATGGTGAGGCACTAGCTTTGGTAGGTAGATCCCGTGTTCGTTAACTTGTTACCTTGTTAATTGCGTACACTTCTGGTAATTAATTAGTAATATTACGCAGAATGAAATGCTAATAGTCCAGCAACAGTAACTAGCGTCGATACTAAGTGATAGACTAAGTTATGGAATTGCGGGCACGGTCGATTAGTTAGATGGGTATGGGTAAAGTGGGGTAGTTGAAGTGGTAAAATTTCTGACCGCTTCCGTGCTTCGGAGGGCACTTATGCCACCATTTACACCATCTTAAAAATATCAATCATGTCATTATTTTTATCTCTAAACACGCTTGCATTTGAATATATGAGTTTAAATGTGCGGTATCCAACGTGAAATCATTCTCCTCACGTTAAAGTGCTCACACAAATCTCGCGAATGTTTCCCAATCTTCTAATCAGGAATAAGGTATGTTGAATCGTGTTAGATCGTACGTACATTAAGTCGCATATTGTCCTAATTTTTTTCACTGGTACCTAACACTTCTCTTCCCGTAAGACCGTAACATCATAGAATGTTTTTTTAATCATGTCTAAAATTTAGTGGACCGCATTTACGTAAAGTACAAGCGAAATGTTTTTCTAAAAGACATGAGATGTACCTACTGAGGGTATTTCAATAGGTACTATCAATTTAATCAATTAGACGATATTTGAAATGAGTAACAAAATTCTGTACCTACGAGGATCCCTTTTTCAATAGGCGTCATATTTCAAATTCGGAGAGATGAAAGCCAGCTTACATTGAAATACTTTTTAGCGCAACTTTATACTTAACCTTACATACATGCGGTGTGTTTTTTCGTGACTCCGAACTATTCTGAACGATGATGAGAGATATAGATATAGATATAGATATAGATATAGATATAGATATAGATATAGATATAGATATAGATATAGATATAGATATAGATATAGATATAGATATAGATATAGATATAGATATAGATATAGATATAGATATAGATATAGATATAGATATAGATATAGATATAGATATAGATATAGATATAGATATAGATATAGATATAGATATAGATATAGATTGAGGTCATTGTTTTGATGGAAGCTACACCGTTGAATCGATTGTTTCCTACTTGGGAATGCAAAAAGAATACCCATTTAGCCCAAAGCTTAGCAATGTGGCTGATGATTGCTTTCAGCTTTCTAGAGTTCTTCTCTGTGACGATTTACATACTGAATAATAGGTACACTGAGTAATAGGTAGTTTTATGCATGTAAATAATTTACTTTGTCTTAATCTGAAAATTTATCGGCTGACCTAGACGCACACATCTACATAAGGTCCATATTAAATACTGTAAACATGTTTTAACTTTCTCATTTGGATTTTACATATATTAATTTTAATTTTGTCTTTGTTAGTGTATTACATTTTCATCACCCCTTTTTCCATTGCTATTGTTATCGTACTGTTTAGTCTATTTTTGCATGCTGTAACTGCCTTTAGTGAGATTATAATTATGTTTTCTAGCTACCTATGGACTGAAATGTTATTCATGTTTTACATATAATTTTGTTGGCGGTTCTGTTTAAATAAAATAAAATAAAAATAAAATTAAGTGGGTACTTCTCAACAAGGTAACTTTTTCTCTTTATAATCATCGCTTTATTGAATTGTATTGTGATACAAAATCTATCTAAAATACACTGGTAGGTTTCTAGTAATCGACTGATTCTGGATGTAACGGGACACAGGGTATCCTAGTGTGGGTACTAGAGCTCACCAAAAATTCTGGATTATATACTGAACCACTGTATATGATACTTTTATTATTATTATTGTAACCATTGTTTTATGTGAGAAATAAAGAATTATTTTATTATTATTATATAGTATTTTAATTCGCTTGAGTAAATCTCGATTTCCCCGCTTGTGCTTCTCAGTTAGTATGTTTTGAGTCCTATATCCCGTAAAACTTTGGGTTCTTGCCTTTTCGTCTATGTGTTTGTTCCCGCTAATCTTCGATTTAGCATAACCGATTTTGAAGAGTCTCATGGCAGCAGGTACTTACTCAGAACGATACCTACTATACTTACTATACTAAGCATAGGATAACATTGTTTTATTTCAAATTCACAAATAAAAAGATATGGCAAATTAAACTTTTTAAATAATCTCCCGTAAACTATTTCACGTAGCGATTCGTAGCCGAAGAGAACTTGTATTCTCAATAAGAGCTACGAGTGACGTGTAAACAGTACTCGTACATGGATGTCACACACGACTGCTCTTTTTACTACATATTGTATTAAAACACGTATGTCACGTAGTTCAACTGGATTTATTACACCGCGATAAAAAGTGTTTTTTTATATGTACAGCAGCGGGTATAGCGTTACGTCAATGCAATAAACCGTCAGTCAAATAAACTTTACATAAACTCAGCCAATGTCTACTTGACGGAGCAGTCAATTTTGAGGACTTGTATTTTTAACCAACTTTAAAAAACGAAGAAATTCTCAATTCGTCGTTATGTTCTTGGATGAATTATTGTTCTGGATATTTTTATATTAAAAAGCTGGTGCTTGTCGTGTAGTCCCATTTTTTGAGCGACTTTTAACTAGTAGTTTTTAGGATATGCGTGTTTGACATAGAATATGGTGTTAAATTCTTAATTTATAACTTTGTCCATATTAAAATCGGTTTTTATTTAAATAAATTGAAAAGAAAGAAAGTCCATTGTAGTCCAGTGTAGTACTCACGGGTAGCAACACATCTTTGACCGATTTAAAGCAAGATCCTTCCCAACAAACAAACTGACAGTATTAGATACTTATGACAGCCCCTTCCCCTAACGAACCCACCACAAAATTATGTTTATTACAACACCCTGCTTACTAATCATCTTAGTACCGATTTGAGTTTTTTACACTGGATTGGTTGGTCACAATTTAACAACCCGAATTGCGCAATGGTTAACACGCCGGATCGCTGTTCCGAGGATCCTGGGTTCGATTCCCAGCGAGGCGGAAATTTGAATGATGAATTTGAATTGCCGTTCTCGATCTGGGTATGTGTCCTAGTCTTGTGTATTGTCCATGGCAACCACGACACAGAGAATCCTAGTGTGGGGCTATGAGTATGAGTGTGAAGCGTTATTTATTTTATTTATTTAATTGTCGGAGTTAACACGTTCCCGTTGCAATAATTAATGTTGAATTATTGTCATAACTAATGACAATTTTTAATTGAAATTCACGACGGATTCCTATGTTCTTGTTTTATGTAGGTAATAATTGGCTTCAACATGGAAATGGCGCAATCTCGGCTTCGAATATCTGATAATAGGATCAATTACAATTAATTTATACCTATTTAACCATTATTCCCATTAGGTATAAAAATTATGAAACCGTTATGCTATGAATATGCTTGTGTTGGGGGTAATAAGCTACGGTCATAGACCAAAAAATAAATGTTTATTAAAATTATAACCAGTACAAATGACAGTGTGTGCCTTTATTTCTGTACATTGTATGTCTCATATATGTGTGTATTTATACAGGGTGTCCCGTAAGTAGTGGACCAAAGGGATGTGGGTGATAGGGGGGGTCTCGGTCTATGTCAAACACAAAATTTTATTGGCCTAGGCCTTATAGTTTTGAAGTTATGAAATTTTTAAGGATTTTTTATAAAACTTGGCACCTTGAATACTAATAGTAGTGGAAATATTAGTTTTTTTTACAATTTTAAGATTGTTTTATTTAATACAGATAGTAAAACATATTTGCTGGTTATTTTAAAAGTTTTCCAGTTCAAATCATTAGTAGGATAAGAATTAATCATGTCTTAATTTCTTAATTTTGGCAAAATTTTAATTACACAAAATGCAACATGATCTTTGATACATCGTGGTGTAAAAAAAATGTATGGACACCTGGTGGAACATTATTTTAAAAACAAGTACAGCTTTTATCAATTCCAAAAAGGTATAAATATGTTGGTTAATATCGACTAAAATTATCATAAATAAAAATACATTTATGAAAAACAAATCCATTTACTTACATCAAATGCTCAAAATGTCTTCCCCTAGCTCTTATGCATAATCTACATCGTCTTATAAAATTTCTTTTTAATTTTCTTAAATCTAGCACATTATTTTTAACTATTTCGACCACGCCGTTTAATTTTTCTCTCAGTTCTCTTTCATTGTTGATAGTATTCTCATAGACCGCCTCCTTAAAATAGCCCCATAAAAAATAATCTATTGGATTGAGATCAGGTGATTGTGGAGGCCATGCAATTGTACCTCCACGTCCAATCCATCGATTTGGATAAGTTTCATAAAAATTAATCACTCCCCGTGAGTAGTGGGCGGGTGCACCATCGTGTTGCAACTACATCGTCTCGCGTACATCTTGTGGTACATCTACCAATAAACTATTAAGATTGTCTTAAAAAATGTAAATAAAACGATCAATGTCCAACTCACAAGCACAAGCAAGGTTTCAAAAACGTCTTTTACTTAGTAAAAGAAATGAAATAAAAACACGTGTGAAGAGCCGAACTATGAGTAAAACTCTGAGAGTCCTGCGAGAGTATTGAAGTAAAAACAGGAGAGGGGGCGAAAGACGTCAATCAATAGCGGCTAAGAGTAAAAAAACTATCGACCCGACCAGGAATGAAACAGCCACATGGTTCTCAGAAAGTTGCATTGTTCGTAAACATTTCTGGGAATTTGGGTAAAGTCATTAACGTTGTATTTTTTTATAACTATTACTTAATTAGCTGTATTATTGTTATACGTTTTTAAACTCGGTATCGCCTACAGATGTTTTTAAAATAAAGTTCCACCAGGTGTCCATACATTTTTTTTACACCACGATGTATCAAAGATCATGTTGCATTTTGTGTAATTAAAATTTTGCCAAAATTAAGAAATTAAGACATGATTAATTCTTATCCTACTAATGGTTTGAACTGGAAAACTTTTAAAATAACCAGCAAATATGTTTTTCTATCTGTATTAAATAAAACAAACTTAAAATTGTAAAAAAACTAATATTTCCAATACTATTAGTATTCAAGGTGCCAAGTTTTATAAAAAATCCTTAAAAATTTCATAACTTCAAAACTATGAGGCCTAGGCCAATAAAATTTTGTGTTTGACGTAGACCGGGACCCCCCCTATCACCCACATCCCCTTGGTCCACTACTTACGGGACACCCTGTATATCCAGAGTCGTGATATTAGACGTGTAATCCGAGAACCAATCTTGAAACATATATTTTTATCTCGGACAATATAATTGATCCCGTGGGACAAAAAAAACAATAGAAAACTTCACATACACACGATAATGCGAACACGGACATCTTTTCGTAAATAAAACACGACAATATATTATATTTAGAAGCACAAGGTTTCACTTTCATTGTGTAAAACGTTAGACGGGACACAGGTGTGTAAAGGGACATTAATCAAATTACGTATATGACGATGAAAGGTGTGATGGCCAATTTAGCTAGCCGAAATCTATTATAATGTCAGTGGAAACGATCAAAGGCATTTCTGAGATTTCATGTATGACGTAACGGCCCCCACAATGGATGAGTGATTTCATGTACTTATTCAGTATCTCTAAAGTCTATATTAATTTTATGTCACTTCAACAACCAGCTATTTGTATGGAATCGAAGCAGAGCCACCTAGCGGACGTGGCTTTGCTTCGATCCCATACAAAAGATAACTCGCATCACGTAGCGAGCCGGTTATGGCAAGTAAAACTCGCACTTAGCACCCTGGTCCTTTCTCACAATGTGAGAAGTTCGCACATAATTTATTAAAGCGGTATATTAAGCAGGATTTGAACATAGGCTCCTATGCCCGTTGGTCCTTTATTCAGTAGTCTAGCTATCATTGGTTCTTCATTACACTGTGGTTATATTTATGTATACCTAAATGTGCTTCCAAATTATCTTTACGGTTGGTAGTGATTTCGAGGACAAGTGTTGACAAGACCTTAAACTAATGTTGGTATGTAGCCCCATTGTCATATCACGTGAATTTCCTCCTGTAATTAACTCCAAAATTATATGTGACGTATTTCATTAACGATATTCATAATTATAGGCATGTATGTAGGTATGTGGGTAAAAGGGTACCTTACTTAATATATGTAAGATTATGCTTTAGTTAATTGAATCGAATGTAAGGTAAAACCGCTTTTCAATACATGATCTTTGGGTAAATTATGTCTTATGTTTTTGCATTTGTTAACCGAAATAATGTCTTCACGATCCATGTGGCGCAATAACTTTCATTCCGAACCGCCGCGCCGCGCGCCGTTCAGGGTCCTGAGTTCGATTCCTAGGGAGACGGGAATTTGAATGATCTGTTTAAACAACTGTTCTCGATTTGGCTGCATGTCCTTGTCGTGTCCGTGGCAGATTTTAAATTTTTCTTTCTCCTTTTTTGGATAACAATACTTATTATTTTCCTTTAGTGTTACTGATTCCACGAGGGACTGCACCCACTTACCATTAAGAAGGACATTTTGTAAATTCATTATAACCGAGTAGAGATAAATAATGCTTTTAAATAATATACCTACATCTCAATTTTGCAAACATAAATTACTTACAGTTTTACCGTACCTAAATAAAAACAAAAGCGATTTGGCTTTTCACACCCCAAAACAGTAAGGTATTGAAGTCACTGAGTGTCGTCAGATTATGCAAAACAAACAGTTTATACCTACAATAGAGGGTACTTTACATCCTTAAATAATGCACTGTAGGTACATGTGGCTAAACATGCTTTATCATGTTAAAGCCGCGGAATTTGTGTAACAGAGATGGCCAAAACGTGTCGCAAGGTGAATAAAAATTACTGCGGCATTTTTTTTGGCAAAAGAAACAAAATTATTTCGAACACAGTACACGTTCCTTTATATTTAAAAGCAGTCTAATAATAAGTAAGTTAAAATTGTGATGATATCTTTACAGCATGGCTTTGAA
The DNA here is from genome assembly GCA_905404135.1 of Hesperia comma. NCBI lineage: Eukaryota > Metazoa > Arthropoda > Insecta > Lepidoptera > Hesperiidae > Hesperia > Hesperia comma. The sequence continues at coordinate 8,581,728 of FR990018.1, forward strand.
AATTGCAATGTTTTAAGGATTGACCCCATAAATAGGTAGGTATACATTTTTATGTTATTCGTTCGAAAACGAACAAACGAGCCAGCTCCTTGGAATGGCGCTGTCATCCTTGGACATCAGTTACCCCAAAGGCATCATAGATGTTTTGTGAGTCAAGAAATAAGAGGAAATATTGAAAAAATAATGGACCTTGAGCCCTCCGCTGGAACACGACTCGCCGTTTGGCAAATGATTCAAACAAAAGGAAGAGCTGGCCAGCCGAGCTTCAACTCTACCACAAGCTTAGAGTAGCTAGGCTTAAACTGGATGGTACCAGAGACCAGAGCCCTCCGAAAAAAGATTTGGGCGCCGTACCCTACTCGCCTGTTGATCAGCAAGTGCACCTAGAATAGGAGAGGTTGACATTGGCCACAAAAATGGATGGAAGACCTTATACCTATCCCAAAAGTTACTAATGCGCCCGTAACTTTTAATGTAGGTATACCTCGAATGTATAATAAACGTTCCGGCGCTCACTCACTTGCGCAAGAACCTTTGTAGTAAATTACACGAATTGTCTCAACTTTGACAGCTTGCAATACCACGAATTTGTCTAAAGCTTCGCATATTTGCGAAGGTCCGTTCTACCGTTGAATGAGCGCCATTCTACTATATAATATGAATAATCTTAATATATATAAATCTCGTGTCACAATGTTGGTCCGCGATGGACTCCTAAACCACTTAACCGATTATAATAAAATTCGCACACCATGTGCAGTTCGATCCAACTTGAGAGATAGGATACTTTAAATCTCAAATTATAGTCGCAATTTTAATTTATTTCTAATTATTTGTCTCTTATTATTTGACAGTAAGTTTTGCAAGTAATGACAATTGACATGGCAGTCTTATTCACAGATGAACAGACACCTAGCGCCACACAAGAGAACTAAATTAAGAGTGTTATTATTTGACAGTCACAATTATATGTAACAGATGTCGATACCTTTCGACTGGGTTGAGTAAGTAATCAATAGATGGCGCTGCTATGGTAAATCTAACTTGCACCCGTGCGAAGCCGGGGCGGGTAGCTAGTATAGGTAATAAAATAAAACGCTGTTGGTGTCTGACTCATACACAACGCAGAGCCTAAACTTATGACCGTAGAAGCATTGAACTTGGTAAGAGAATTCTAAAAAGAGGTCAAAATATAATTAAAAATATGACAAAAAAAATAACATGATTTCTTTCGATAATACCTAAATCAATCTTGTTTCCCCCAGTACTTACACTGTATAGCGTGGGGTGATAGTAACATTATATATTATTTTGTTTATTACACTTTCCAAGAATTACAGGTGAGTTGCTTGATCTTATTAGGTATTGCAAAATTCATATACATAATGTCGGAGACGGAAATAAAAATTAGATTTAAATCAAACTACTTAAATAAATCATTAAACTTTGAATAAAACGTAAATCCGGAAACTGTAATTTAAATGACAAATCTGTGCGAATTGTAAACGTCACTCGATGGTATATACTATATCGGAGTGGGAAGAACTCAACAGAGGGCACCTGTGCAGTCACTTACGAGCAGCGGAGATTTCTCGAGCAGACGTCGAGCTGAACGGTCGCATTAAGTTAACTAGTGTACTCTGTAATAAACTCTTATACTGCGTTGGACCTATGCCCGACGCGACGGCATAACGTTTCTCTAAGTGTATTTTCGTTGTGCCATGTTTTAACTTAACCTAAAAGGTTTAATCTAATTCAATCGAACTGTGTAACCTGAAACCTAATTTAAATCATTAAGAAACGTTGGAACGCCCACAGTGTTTTATTTTTCACCTTACAACCTGATGATCGGAGCATTGTACCACCATCCTGACTAAGTGTCTCCGACATATATAATAATGCATGAAGACAAACGTGAGTTAATGCTGATGGTAAAATATTACATTGTCTTTGTCTCCTATTGTATATCTCTATCTGACTAAGACAGCTCATTAACGATATGAGAGCTAACACCTTTCATACGTTATGTCTTCAGTCTCTTTGTCTGTTTAATGTCACTTCGATATTTATCTGATGGCAATTGTATAAGTGTTTGTGAATATACCGAATAATAAGATTTTATCTTCAACAATACTTTTTTCATGGCTTATCGCTTCAACCTATTAATAGCCCAGGACTAAGCACGTGTTAATCATTGATTAAGTCTAGTACATTTACTTTACACATTACGTAACTTTTGGTGGAGGGATGAGTGGCCAACAGAAGGCCAACTGAAATTTTCATCGAAGGCCTCCGAAAGATTGCGATGTATCGAAAACAACAGAGACCGTACGTTACGTACCCTCTGAAGAACAGAAGCATTTTTTTGCTTTCTTTTTAAATTTCTTCCTACCTGCTAAAATACAAGTTTGCTATAGTTTGCTACACACAAAAGACTGTCTATTTATAAATGCTATCATATCAACAATAACACGATTTTTCATGATCGCTCTGCCGCGTATTTACGCCACGTACGTGAGAACCTTGGAAAAACCTTCTTTCTGATGTATGTTCAAAGCGATATAACAGGCTCTTTATTTTCAACAGAGATATAAAAAGAGTTTTCACATTAAACTTCTTATGATGCTCGTGTATTAAGTCGACGTTGATACCTTCTGGCATATTATGTATAATTATAGATAGATAGTTAAACTATTTATTGTTTGTACGGCAAAGAGCATAAAATAAAGAAATCAATCATTAAACATGGAGCACAACAGCACAATACTATAGACGGCGTTATCTCTACATAGCGATTCTTCGAGGCAACCCATCATAGGAAAGGAATACAAGTACAGCATTTAAGGGTATTGGCGTACACAAATTGAACAAAGACTACCTACTAACTTTTTTGAAAAAAATAACCAACTTCAAAATTTATGAGTTAATATAATTCAAGTAACTACTACCCGTTAGATGACGCTTATAATCAGACGTCAGGTACGAATATTAAAAGAATCATAAAAATGGTGTTCCCATTTTCAAAAATTATGTCCCCAGTTAAAAATTATAAGGTAACGACCATATCTCAAAAACTACGACCAATCTCAAAAAGCGACAGCATATCAATAATAACAATTACTAAAATAGTATAAGGTATACATACAAAATAGTCCCCTTTTTCGTAGTCTCTTAAAAAGGTATCAAAATTATTAACTTTTTTAACATAGATGTAACTATTTTGAAAATTAAATGCCTACCTATTTAAGTACCTATTCAACAACACTTATGGTTGGTTAATTGAAAAGAATTAACTTCCTTAGTTTAACCGGAATTGAAATGTAGAGTGTACAAGGAAAGTTAATTAAATTAGAAGCAGATGTTAAATTAGGGTTACTTTGTAATTAATTATTTTGCAGGTTTGTCGTTAAGTAATGTAATTAGCGTGTGTTTAGCAAGGTAATTATCTGTTACTAGTTATTTAATTACGTATACCCACGAAAACATTAAGTACTACAACATCAGGCTATGAAAATACTTCAGAGTTTTAAAACTGGAAATGGGACGAATTTGTGTTGCACGAACTGAACAATAAAAACGGTGTCGTAAACAGGGCAATGAGACCCACTGCCCTAATGTCTCTTTATAACTTCGCCAAGTCGTTTCGAGAACCCATGTCATCATAACTCGTAAATTAGATTACTAGTTAGATTGTGCATGCAATTTATAGCTTGTTTTCTGTATACCAGAAAGAAACATTTCAAAACAATACTTATACTTTTTTACCGACTTTAAAAAAGAAGGTTCTCAATTCAGCCGTATAGGTATGTGCTTTTCTGTGTGTTCGGATGTTTTCGTCGTTTATGAGCCAATTGATAATTTGATAATTTTGATAGAAAGTGGATATTCAAGGGTGGTCCTATGATAAGGATGCGAGGATCTGATGATGGCATCCCAGGGAAATCGAGGGGTACTTTCGAAAATTTGGGAGCGACGTGTTTATCGAAAGACATACGAGGATCTCCTCAAAGATTTACAGCAGTTACCTTGTATTTGGGCTTGATTAATTTGTCGATTTCTTCAAACAAGATTTCAAATAACATTTGGTCCGAATAAAATGAACTTGACACGCCCCACAAAGTTTAATGACTTGTGTACCTACATTGGCTATTTAGTTAGAATTAAGTACTTTTCATTGCCCTTGATTCATCACCTCGGGCAAGAGAAGTAGACAGACTAACTATTACACATTGTTCTTTATTATTATATAATTTATATAATAATAAAGAACTATATAATTTAATAAGAATTATATAATTTATATAATAATAAAGAACAATGTGTGCATGGGTGACATTACCGTCCCGTTGCCCATCTATTAGTTTAGGTCGTAATTAATAAAAAAAATCTTGTTATTTTCGTTTTAGTAAAACGCGTTTAATTCGATTCCTCCACAAACTTCACTATAATGCCAACTTTATCTTAACCTTTATATGAAATCAATTTTATTTCCAAGTAGCTTTACCTACCAACTTCACACCGTACACTGAATTGTTGTATTTTGTTGTGACTATGGTAGATAAACTCCAGCCGTTATATTTTAAATTCAGAACAAACATACAACCACATGAATAAGTAAAGACCGTAGGTACAATCTCCTATTCAAGACAAACGTATTACCATGTATTACATACTTTTGTGTTGATTTTTTTACTCATCTCCTACAAAATGTGTCTTAAAGTTCACTTCAGAAATGTCAGCAACATTTTATTTGTGAAAGTGAAATACTGGCTGTTTCACTAAGTTTTACAGAACGGAACTTCAACTGAAATATTAAAGAAGATAGAAGGTACCTAACCATCGCGCTCAAACTTTCGCCACAATGGAACTTTCTGTATCACATTCAAGTTAATAATGTATTTGAAGGAATTACTGAACTTTTTAATATAACATCAATAAAATTGAAGCCTTAAAATGGTATCTAAACAACATACATTTTTTTACATAATTTATTCCTGAGCTAGGCGGATCGCCTAAAGCGCTAGCAATTTTTCTAGACTAGCTACTAGGGATAGATAACATTATACCTTATCAAAACCCATCTCTACAATAGAATTTAGTTTCAAATATTTCTAGACCCCAGATGCATAAGGGCGGATGTGTAGATCTGGCAAAAAGTTTTTATTGTTCCACAAAGAAAAGCTCTTCTTCCTCTTTCTATACAACTAACAATGGTATTTCTATCCCTTTCCTGGCCTGAGATAATTTAGTGCATAATGTCGGTTCTAACAGATTTTCAAAAATCATTGGAAGCAAAAGGTTTTTTTTTCACTTCCGTCTCTCTGCGTATACATTGCTCCATGTTTCATTTGATGGATTGTAAATTTGGCCCTTATGCCCCAAACTTTTATTCGCGCCAGAACTACGTAACAAGAGTTACGCCTTTATGGCCCAAACAGTTATATAAAATATTCTTCTTAATTAAACTTCCGACATAATGCATCTAAGATCCCTTTGAATAATATCAGAACAGATACAGAGATACGATTTTATGCCTTTTATTTCAATAACTTTGTAAATGTAACGGTGGGCCGATGTGAAAATAAATCGTTATGTATGTGAACTATTTAAAATTTTGCGCGCAAAAGTTAGCGACATCGGGCATTATCATTGGTGATGGCTTGACGAAAACATGAGTTCAACGTGCACTGAAATTTTATTTTTTAGTAATAATACTATGTTAAAATCGACAGAACAACATAATCACATTTCGTGGAGCTTCGTCATCAATTTCCATTTCTACTTCTTCTTCAACTTCTAGTACTTATTCTGTAACTAATAACTGTAAAGCTTCTGGAAAAATACTTGATGAATTCACATTGGTATATTTGGGTTTCAGATGAGATTATAGGGATCTGAAGATATCAAAAAATTGTGCATAATGTCTTCATTATTTTGCAATCTTCCTGTTTTCCTCGTGTGCCGCTCTCTGATATTTCGGAAGTCCTTATTTCTTGCTTCTGCTGCTTCTTCTGACAAAATTTCGATGGGCATTTTGTGTTTTGTGTACGATGAAAGGCACGTTTTACCAGGGGGAGTGATATAAAAAGAGCACAGCGGTCTCCCTGTAGTATCCATGGAATCCATCGATATTGACAGACTGCACCATGTTCTTTCGAAACTTCTTCAGGTTCTTGTTTTCATTTCGTGCACTCCACTCGAATCCACGTATGGAGTGTTGACAATCGCATAGGTCTTCAAAACATTTGAGGGAGATTATTTATCTGTAGCTGCAGATGGAGTATCTGTGACTCAGTTTATGAGTAACTTTCAAGTTTTCGCAACTTGAAATAGGTAAATTTCGTATTTCTTGCTTAACAAAGTCAGTAGTTTCCTTCACAAACTGAAATTTTATAGGTCTGCAATAAAATTTTGAATTTTGAAGATGAAGATCGCTTTGGATGATTCCAAATAACAACATTTCCAGCCTCTAGCTTCAGAAGAACGAGGCTCGTCATGAACACAGAGGAATCGTCGAAGTCTGCCATTTCACATCTTTAATTATAGTTTCTCTGTGCTGAAGACTTATCGAATACCCATTTGCTTGTCAGCTTCAGGTTACCACTGGAAATATTTTCATCATCTCCAACGACTTGCAAAATCCTTCGAGTTGTGACATATAAAAGTACTTGTAGTTTCACCTTCACTCCATTTTCTGATATTACAATACCTCTGGCACCTGGATAACCTTTTCTTAGCTGCTAACAACTTGTAGTAAGACGGAAGCTTCAACTTAGGTAGGATGTACTTCCACTTTGATAGATCCAATGAAGTAGTAAGTAGGAAGATCAAGTATCTTCCTGAATAATCTCCTTCTTTTCATTCTTAAATAAAAATAATTCTACATCTTCAACCTTTCAAGTTTCTTCATAACGTGATCAATGATGCGAGCAAGAACTTTTTTGCCATTAGATCCAAGCTTTGTGACAAAAACAAAAGCCAGTTCCTCTTCCAGAAAGTCGAATAATGTATCCAATTGCCTTTTCTGCTGCTTGTTTCCCAAATCTTCAAATGGCTTCCTTGATATGATGTCTGTAGAAGTGCCAGTTTCCATTTTGTATGTTCAATATACATGTATATTTTTTTATTATTCTTGTTTTCGTACTATTACTAATGTAAAATTTAAAAAAATGTATTAAATTTAATTAAAAAAGTAAACCTACCTACTGTAAAGAATTCTGCAGTTTTTTCAATGATTAAGTTGTTTTGTCATGTGATATCTGTGTTGATATGAACAATTACTTAATAGACGAAAAAGTAGTGATTTCGTGTTTTTTTATCACATATTTAAGTTAAACTGCGCATAAACTCTTAAGCTGCAAGTGCATACAAAAGATTTACTTAGTTCATATGCGCGCAACTACAAGAGTCATTATATAGTCGCAAATAGTTGGAATAAAAATATTGAAGTTATTACGGCCAAGGCTGCAAGTGAATGCGAAAAATTTCTTTGTGGAATTATCAAAAAAATGTAAAACAATAATTTAAAAAAGGTTTCATTGCTAACAGTTTCGAAAATTTCGAGACAAAAGCATATTTCAGTTTTGCTCCATACATTTTTTTCTTCAATATTTTTTTTTCGCGAATCTAAACATTTCCTAAAAAAACGTCTGGGATAAAAGATGTTCAGCGTTCACTCCTCTGTCCACACGATTTTTTTCATAAATACAATTATCTAATGAGTCTTTTGACATGGGTTCCTCAGGAATTTCATGCCTACTATAAAAATCTTCCTCATAACGGAAATGTCCCAGACTTTCCAGCAAGTGACTAATTAAAATATTAATATTTTAATGTTTTTAACGTTTATTTAAATTACTGTCACTATTATTCTAATTATTATAATTGATTTTAAAAGAATAGTAATTTTGTTGTTATGGGATATCCGACTTTTTGATGAAAATAATATAACAAAATTACGTCGCATTTACAATTACGTCTGATTCAGTTTCAATAAAACGTTTACTTTTTATTGTGGCATAACGTTGTATTTGGAAAAACAAATCTCATTTAATTACGAAAATTGGGGGCATTAAGTCGTATGTGCACATAAAAATACTGTTGAACAAATAATATACGTTTTTTTTTGTCATAAAATCGGATGTCATCATTTTTAAAAAAAAAAATCATTTTTAACAAATTTAGAGACTTTGTTTCATAATTTTAATAATTAAGTTAAGAAAGTACTCACTTGTGCTAAATATAGGCAATGACATAATTAACGTTTTGTTTGTAGTTATTAAAATATCTGCCGATTAAATTTCAATTTTATTTTAGTCTCTCCTGTAAAGTTGGCAAAATGGACTTCCGCCCTTATGCATCTAGGGTCTAGATTTAATTAATACATCAAAAAAATTCATAAAAAACAAACAAGGCTGTGTGTATCTAAATATCGAAAATAAGAATATTTCTATGATAAGTATTTATTTCGACATTGAGCGTCTTAAAATTTTCTCAATATGCGTAACTAATTGTTGCAATTGAACATGCTTATGAACGCAATTTCAAATTCAGAATTCAAGCAGTGTGAAAGAAAACTTACAATTGTTATACCCTAAAAAGGGCCAAGTCACTCCAACATTGGTGTTGTCAATGTGGCTTTATATAGCCAATTATAAAATGTAATTTTCTGAGTATGGTAGGTAATTGTAGGTTCGGTAATAAAAGAAGTAATAATTACTTTTCTGAAACCTAAACTGCTTTTCGGCTCTCCATAAATGTTTGCATTTTGGGCGTTACGTAGGTAGATATCAACAATACGCTTTTTAAGTACCTACACATAAGTACAAAGTAAAAAAACTCCCCGTTAGAGTAGATAGACTCATCAATTCAATCCACCATGATCCACTAATGAGCACAATGAGCACATGTCTCTTCACAGAATAAGAAGGGTAAAACCATAGAACACCACCTCTAAGTTTTGCTTACTCTCGGGCATGTAGATTTCCTCACGTTATTTTACGTCACCGCAATACCGAGTGATATTTAAATGCTATAGAAACGCTCATAATTTCAAAAAGTCAGAATTTGCATGGTATTCCTGTAGCCCGATAGCTATGCCTGACCCCCCGAGAAGGAAGCCGAATTCCTAAACAATTATCTGTCGCCGCTCGAATGTAGAATAAACTAAGTAGTAAAATGAAAATACACAATTTTTTCCTGTACAACATTTAAAAAAACATCTAAAAATTTAGGTAGATATTACGAGTATTTTTATTGCGATTCAATCTCTACTGTGATGACTATGAATAGGTATTATTTTTGACGTGACAACGTTACGTTTTATAATTCGATATCGGCTGCACGCACGAAAAACATGACGTTTATGTGGCGTTATCTGACATCATGAGGCGTTACCTTTGAGGCGTCCCATGTAAAGCTTGAAGTGCAAGCGAGATCGCGGAACGAGCGACAAAGAAGCACAATCGGCCTTTGCGTTCGGAGATACTTTGGTAATGTATCCAATTATTACTTTGTTATTGACTTCTGGGACTATTATTTTATAAATTTTAAATGTTACCTTTTTTAATGTTTCCTGTATTCCTTCTTTATTTTTATTGATAAATTTCTGTAACTTTAAATACGATTTCATGACGTTTGTTTACTTTGATGACATTATTTGTCAATCATTCCATCAGTATTTTCTTAAGACGTTGTCACGTTCAACTATCGTCAGTAAACCGACTTTACAGACAACCAGTATTTTTTTTTATTTTGGTACGAATAATAAGTAAATATAATCGAAACAAACATGATCGGTTTAAATTGGATCAGATGTCGTATAAAATTAACATAATTCAGCCATGTTAGATTGCCGCATATTACTGGACCGGGGCCAGTTTTACTATAAATACCTAGCAGGAAGTAAACTGATATCCCAGATATACCTACACTTCTATACTGCATTCGCTTTCGATATGGAATTCGTTTTAAGCGTAACCCACCCTAATACTAGCTTTCCACCCCTGCGATTAAGGTTCATTGTAGATTGACGAGGAGAATTCAAAATTCCTTAAGAAATTTGGAGATGTTTCAAAATGTATGGAGCCCCGGCCACGACTTTGTACACCATACTCAAAAATGGAGAAACACAATTAAAACAGTTTTTAATCATCCAATTCCTTTAAATTGCTTTACTTTGGTGGTACAACACAAAAATGTACACGTAAAATTGCAACACAAAAACTAAAATCCGTCATGGCGGTAAGCTGTCATCACATGTCACGTTGGTTGATTTGATTGAAGTTTGACATATGTACCTACATTTCTGTCATGTTGAGCTGACAGTAGACAGTTCGTGATCTATGATCAATGACAAATTGGCAAGACGCCATGTTGAAACGTGATAAAAGTGAATGATAAATACAATTTTTGTACCAGAAAAGTATGCATTTAAGCAGTTTATCTTTATTTTTCTCGAATTCCATGGATTTTTCTCGATTTTTCGAGGTACTGTACATATTGTGGGCCGGATTTGAAACATCTCCTTTTGAACTGTTAGGTCACATGTTATAGCATGGAGTGGCTATTCCACATTCTAGGCGACTCAAGTATGGGAAAAAATATGCAGTAGACCATTTCTTGGGTTTGTTTCTCCAAATTACCTATTCTTGCTATAATTCTCGATTATTTATCTCTCACACGCGCGTCGTTCACATGCGGTCACAGGGCTGCTCATGCTATTTTTCAAACAAATACGAACGTTGCATGTTTCATGCTCCCACGCGTTTTATCGTACGCCCTTAAGATGCCAATTTCGCAGCTAATACAGCTAGCGTGGGCGATTACAAACAAGATGACCTTTCTTTCCAGATAGGTAATGAAAGATTTCTCTCCGTTATAAATTACACGTGTTTTTCATCGTATGTGGTTAAAATGCCGATAACTACCTACGTACAATTGTAATCTTACAATACCTCGCTTATCTTACAATAAATCGCTTATATCTGCTAAGATAAAGAAGGCAGACGATCACAATAATTTTAGTATGATACAATGTTAAAAACATAAAAAGGTTTAATGAGTAAATAAATAAAACCATCAACTTACTTTTCCGTATTGATTATCCCAAAAACACTGCAGTGCAAATTACCGAAGATAAAATAAACATTTAGATTAACCATTGTAATACTCACCATTATAATTATCTCATTCGCGAATGTAACAGAGCATGTTGTTTGCGATTACAGAATTGCCGTGCTTTTTATGAAGCGGAGGACTATAAGTACCTAACTCGTTGTAACAAATAAATCTAGGGGCATGGTAGCGACCCTGCCAAGACGAGCCAAGCGAAGCGTATGGGTATTAACTGTCATTTTGAAGCGCTTCGTTCTTCTTTTGAATCCTCGTAATTTGGTACGGGAATATACCTACTAGATAAACAAAGTTCCTGGGACGTGATGTATGTATATTATGAAATTATCTATCGGTAGGTAGATATAAATAAAATTGGAGTGTCGGTTTGTAATATTAAAAAAACCGCTTATTACTACATACCGACTTACGAATATACATTACGGTACATAATATACCAAAATAATATTTTTAAATTTTTGTTTATCTGTCTGTCTTTCTGTCTCTCTGTCTGTTTATTCCAGCTAATTTCTGAAATACCTGGACTGATTCTGATGGGACTTTCACTGAAAGATAGAGGAGATTACATTGTATGTCGAAATTCTCGCGGGAACGGGATTTACGTGAGAAATGCTTTCAAGCGGACGAAGTCGCGGCCATAGCTAGTTATATGAAGCTTCAAAGACTTCTATAAATGATGCTAGAGGTCAAAAACTTGGTATATATAGATTCCTTATTATAAATAAAAAAATAAAATATATATTTCAATATAACAATAGGTACAAAATATTTCTAAAATGAGATCATAATATGCCTTGCACTATCAAACTTTACTTTTCATACCATAACAATATCTCTGACACATCTGCTTTCGGATGGAATATAAAACTCAAAACTTGGACTGGCTTTTACTTTTAACCCTTTTTATCAGTCTGCACAATGGACTTAATATAAGTAACGTCTGCATCTGCACTGAAACACCATGTCCGTTTGTGCGGATCAGACCGGAATAACACTGATGGAGGATGCTTTCGGCCTTTTCACTTATGACAAAAGATTCATGACCTGGAAATGGCCATACTTAGTGCAGTCTTTATATAAAAAACACCAAGAAAACCAACATTATATTAAAGGTAGATTAAATTTAAATTTTCATCTAATATTTAATGTAATAATATGTCTACAAGATTTATCTGTAATATTAATCTCGGTCTAATATTAAATGGATAGGCCTGGTTAAAGTTTCGCTAATATTGTATAGATAAAATAAATGAACAAAGATTTTGTACGTTGTTAGAAAAGTTTCCTACTTGTTGTGGCCGCGGCTAAACTTTACGTAAAAGCTTGTAGGCGGCAAAAACTTCAGAGAGGCCGCCGAACGAATTGAGCGTGGCAGTGGCGTGATAAACGTTCACTTGCGTTTATTGCTAAATAAAATATTATCTCGTTTTATGGTTCCGTAGACAAACTTTTTATAATTATCATTCCTTGGAGCGATCCGTCAATAACTCAACGGACTAAAAGTTATAGATACTTAATTGGACATGCATGGGAGACATTAACTAGGTACTTACATGCTTTTATACCAATGAAAAACAACTAAGCAAAATAAAAAGTGCTCTACTTTTTATTTTTTATCTCTTGGTACGAGGGACCGTTAAATGGCATTTTTTGTCAGAATTTAATCCCTTTGCCAGTTAGTATTAGATGAAAAAATAATAATATTTTAACTAGGTATCTAAAAGAAAACTGTCACAAGTATGTATGTAAGCTTAACGTAAAAAATAATAGTATTGTCCACCATCAACTTACAAATACGGAACCCTACACTGCTCGTAGCACATCACGCTGGGTTTTATATAAATACCAGACCAGACAAGCAATCGATTGGGTATTAAGTGGTTTCCGCGACTAATGAAAACCAGTAAAATTCCAGATACGTTGCCTACAAAATAGGGCTGTGAGACGTTACAATGGCCGGGTATTATTTTTATGATTAACAATTAAATTTTTGGAATTCAATTTTGCTATTTTAGTCAGGTACTGTTTACTTTCGTTTACTGTTTTTATAAATAACTAGTAAATCCGTCCTCGCTTCGCTTCGGGAAACCAGTCCCTTCAAAAATCTCTATAAATTTTAACAAATTATGTTATTCTGATGTCTAAGGTATATTTACTGCAAAGTTTCATGAAAATCCGTTCAGTAGTTTTTGCGTGAAAGAGTAACAAACCCACACACACACTCACATACATCCTTACAAACTTTCGCATTTATAATATTAGTAGGATAAAAAAACTTACAACCTTACACACAATATGATTCTTTGTCACTTAAACCTCGGCAGCATGAAATCTGCCCGAGCATTTTGTGGGGTACTCAGGCATTCCAAATTACTACCGACGTGGCAGTTGTGTCTGTTTGACTGTTTGTTTAATATTTTGTGCACGCTCATCTCAGAAACGGCCTGAGCTGAGCTGAGTTGACTGTTGTATTTTATTTCTTTAATTAATTTTTCATGTGACAGCACTAAGTTACGTTAAGACAGATAGGTTTCTAGAAATGAAGCAAGAGTGGGTTAACTAGTCATTACTATGATAATTAACATCGCAAAAATAAATTATTGACATAATTTCGGATATTTTCTATTCTTCGTCTTACAAAAAATCCCTTACTGTTCATCGCCGCCAATGGATGCAAGCCCTTATGATGACGAATGAGTCAAATTTTTGAAGTTATACTTCTTTTGGCGCGATGGAGAAAAATGATGAGGGTGAATTTGCGCACACCGACACCTAAATTTAACAGCATGAAATTCGTTTTGCGATGCGCGCGCAGCTGTATGAAGTTGCCGGCTAACCACTCATACTCATTGGCCTATTGGCCTTTGTCAATGTAAAGTTGCAACGTGCACACCGATAGATGGCGTTAGGAGCCTAAAAATTTTGAAAGTTTCTGAAAATATTATTAAATTATTAAGTTATTTATATAATATTTTCTATCGTAAAATTATATATTGCAGTGCTCATAAAAAACAAAAACAACGGCACAATGTGCGTTTTCTGAACGAAATTCTCCAAATAAATTTGGCGAAGCGTCATCTGACAACAAATAGAAGTACTATTTCAACACGTTACAAACAGTACCTCGTAGAAGTTATCCTAATGTTTCATAGATGGCGTTAGTATGAAACATTTTCATGAGTTCACGGTTTGAAAATAATTGTTTGTGGCACATTGACATGACATAATATGCACAGACTAGCTAAAGATTAATGTTTCGTTATACGGTATGCAAAATGGTAATGCTTTTTGGTAAAATATTTAATAAAGGTTTTTAACTGCAATATAACAGTAAATAAATTATAACTAAGTATTGAAAGATAGTTTAGGATGACTATTAGTGATTTATTTAAATAAAATCTTTTTGATTAATTTTAATATTAAATTTATCGTTAATCACTACTGCATTTTAGTTATTTTTTTTCCATACGCTAAAGAAGTATAATTTAACTAGTTTTATTTCGGTTTTAGTGCTTATGGACAGTTGAATTAATGGAATATAATGGATTTAAATCGTGTCTGGTTTATAATTTTCTTAATACTGCTTTTGAACCCCAAGTCGTGGACGAAAGTCACACCTACCTTAGAAAAAAATCAGACTCGCTCACATTTAAACTTTGAGTTAGCAGACGGCACACATCAATAAAAAATTAAATTAAAAATTAAAAAAACCCCCGACACAAACATTTAAAAAGTAAAAAATAATATCTTTAAAAGTAATACGTCGCGTTGTGGAACCACTCCTAACTATTCATTATCTACGATTTTTTTCATAAGAATCCCATGCCTATCTACTTAGTCTTTTACCAAAAACTTATCATTTATCAATATTTTTTTGTATTAAAGTTAGAAGTAAATGGAGCGGTCCCCCAACGCGACGTATTACTTTTAAAGATATTATTTTTTACTTTTTAAATGTTTGTGTCGGGGGTTTTATTTAATTTTTAATTTAATTTTTTATTTTATACTTTTTATAGGTAAGAACATTCTGGATTCAGTTATAAATATTCTCTTACTGTACGCTTTCATTTGAGACCCCACACGAGTAAATTTGCATAGGTACATACGGCTATTCTTCCCCAATTTCACCCCCCACAATTATTAAACGGCTCAACCGATTTTCATCAAACATATTTTAAAACATGCGCCCGTAAGTTCCCTTTAATACAAAAAAATAAATTGAAATCGCTTCATCCGTTCGGCGAGGGCGTTTTTTGAATCCAGAGCGAAGTGAGGGATTCTAGAGTAGAATCCCGAGCGTAGCGAGGGATTCTTTAGTAGAATCCCGAACGTAGCGAGGGATTCAAAGTACGTCGCCCGAGCCAAAAATATACTTGCACCCGAGTGATACACTCTACTTTTCATCACCCACTATGAGAAAATAATATATATTTCGGAGGCACTAGTCAGGATGGTGGTATAATGCTCCGATCATCAGGTTGCAAGGTGTAAAATAAAACACAGTAGGCGTTCAATACGTGTCTTCATGATTTAAATTAGGTTACAGGTTACGCAGCTTAACTTAATTTGATTAAAGCTTTTAGGTTATGTTAAAACGTGATACGACTGAAATACACTTAGAGAAACGTTATGCCGTCGGGCATAGGTACGACGCAGTATAGGATTTTATTACAAAGTACACTAGTTAACTTAATGCGACCGTTCAGCTCGACGTCTGCTCGAGAAGTCCCCGCTGTTCGTAGCCGACTCCACAGGTGCCCTCTGTTGGGTTCCCCCTCCGATATCCCATCGAGACACGTTTACAATTCGTACAGTGTTGCCATTTAAATTACAGTTCCGGATTTACGTTTTATTCAAAGTTTAATGATTTATTTAGTTTGATTCTAATCTAATTTTATTTCCGTCTCCGACACGGCCATTCTGACTAGCACACGTCCTCGTGTGATGCCTTCTACTTTAGGTTACAACAAAGCTCTAATTTTATTTTATTCAGCAAAAGCTACTAATTTTAAACGAGACTACAAATTTAATTTGAGCAACAAGTTTTTAGATTACTTAAAATTTCTTTGATTGAACGCCAAGTTAAAGTTAAGTTAAGTTAAGTTAAGTTTTTGTTTAAAGTTTTTTTTGCATTTATTTTTAGCCCTAACTACCTACACTCCCGCCGCGCCGTTTCCGGTGTCGCTATGGAGAAGAAGACGGCTAAACAAACTCCATAACATGACACTTGTTTAGAGCAAAATTACCAAATTTATTATTAACGCGGGTTTGTTTTTAACGTTTAACGCAATACGTCGTCGTACAATCGTCGTAAAACTGGATGACTCGATCGGCTGTGGTGTCGGAATTTACCTGTAACAATAAACACAAACGAAAGTATCTCTTAAAGCTCGGCCCTTCCTGACGTAAGTGGGCAGGGAATAAAAACAACTTTATCAAATCATTAGAAATTTTGAAAATCATAACAGATTATTTCTCTCAAAGGCCAAAGCTGACATGTCGATCAACACCCATACTCATTCAAATAAATAGGAAACTCATTGAAATATTGCAGTGCTCGCACCCTGACCTCCATCCGGTTCTGATCATCACCCTTATAACCTCCATCCAGTTACAAGCAACAACCCAATAGGCAACCTCTATCCAGTCATCCCCGCATGCAACCTCCATCCGGTTACAAACACTACACTACCCAGATGATCATTTCGAGCTTTTATCAAAAATAATCTTAAAAAGGTTTGTTCAACATGTCGCTTTATTTATCCTATCACATTACAGATTAATCCAAAACAAACTTTATATTTCCCATAAAAGTTACTTTTCTCAAAAGTTATCATTTCGCAAATAAGTTGACTCATCGAACGGTACTCAAGCACAATCATGCACTGCTCTCAAAAATAACAACCGTATACATAGCTCTCATCTGCATGCAACGTCCATCCACCAATAACAGCACAGAACACTTCCTTCCAGTGCTCGTATAAGGGCCATGCATTTTTCAAAGTAACAACACCATTCAATTACAATTTCAAAAGTTCCGTTCGACAAGTTGACCGAAAACTAAATCTCACAAAAATAGTCTTTTACCAAGTGAACTACGTCTCGAAAAGAAAAGTTAATTTACTACTTCTTTAAGCTATTACAAAACAAGTATGAACGATACAGATCACCTGTTTCGCTGCGTCCGATCTGCGGCTGCCAGTTGCCAGAGCTTCCTCCTTCAATGTCACACGAATGAACTCCAGGAAGCCCACGAGTGGACGCACGCAGCCGTCGATTCGGCTCCAGACAACACATGTGTAACCTGCGTGTGCTGCTGCCTGTGCATCCTCGAAAACTTATCTGAAAACAGAACGATGCATATTGCATCGTCACATGTGAGATTACTTCTAATCTCATTGGTTTCACAAGGTAAACCAAAACCAATCGAAGTGTGCTGCCCTTGTAAAAATAATTGGGGAACTGATTGTACCCAACTGCTACTTTAATTAAAAATTTAACTGAACTTCCGATATCTTAATTGTTATCTTTTGTCATTGTTCATTAATTACAAGACACATTAAAAGGTCATATTTTCACAAGGAACGAAAATAAAATGGAAGTTATAAAACTCCAACACACCAGGTGTAATAAAATAAAAGTCATACCAAAAACGCCGTTTCACTTTTACCTCGTCTAGCCGTTACTATATCTAGGTAATGTCACCCTTGGTTGCAGATGGGAACCAGAAAAGGTCTTGGTCTCCAGTTCCTTATAACCTAGAAACGCTTCCTAAACGCATCATAAATCCGACGTAAACACTTACGCCGACTTTATTTATTTCGAAAATATAGTGACTAAAGCGGGTAAGAATCCAACTAATTCGTCTGTAATAACTCTAACGACAATGTTTTGGATCATTAGATAACGCTTACACAATATTTAAAATCAACAATGAACTACGCGGGTA
Organism: Hesperia comma; assembly: GCA_905404135.1. Lineage (NCBI taxonomy): Eukaryota > Metazoa > Arthropoda > Insecta > Lepidoptera > Hesperiidae > Hesperia > Hesperia comma. The sequence continues at coordinate 8,599,810 of FR990018.1, forward strand.
TTTAGAATATTGAAATTATTTTATCACATAGTAAATAAAACTTTGAAAATTGTATTGTGTTTCACTTTTAAAACAACACGAACTAATGAGCAACTAAATCGATCGACGTCACCAATGAACAACCAAACCGTTCACCTTTTAAAAGCTAAGCTGATTATTGTTGTAGGTACTCGATAAATGGAATACTTCGTCAAGTTGAGCACAAATAAAGCATCTATTTTGTGTGTGTTTATTTTTTTTTTTCAACTAATCCTTTTTAGCGATAAGCGGCGCACCAAATTATCAAAAACCAAAATAACTATCACGAACATTACACGTTTGATAAAAGTCACTGCTCTGTGAGTCATCTCGTTATCAATTAAAAATTGTACCAACACGGAATGCATAATAAAATGCCTGACTTTAAAACGTTTGTTTTTCTTTTTCGACCAGACTACAAAATCTTATCCACCAAAGGGGGTATCTTTAAGAATTTTATGAACGTAAATTAATTATTGTAACTTCGGAACATAATAATTTTACTTTAAAATGACTCGAGTTACGTTACATTTCGATTAAATTAAATGAACAAAAATGCTTACCCAACCAAGTACCATTGTTATCCAATAACTTTCATCAACTATTATCTCAAAACAAAGCATGAATCAAACCCGTGGCCTGTGGCTTTTCGCTAAGCCCAACCAACAAACTACGTTTGTTACACGCGCATTCTTCCGAATGCCGTACGGGTCGCACGGATTCCTCCGTGGTCTAACCTGGACCCCGACCTCCGCCAGAGCCACCCGCGTACCGCGTATCCACGGTCTACCTTAAAGCAGTTTCGCATCCACTTCAAGCAGATACCGACTTCTACGGACTACGGCTACGAAATGGACCCCGACCTCCGCCAGAGCCACCCGCGTACCGCGTATCCACGGTCTACTTAAAGTAGTCTCGCATCCACTTCAAGCAGATACCGACTTCTACGGACTACGGCTACGAAATGTCTACTGGTACGGTCCGACCAGCCGAGCTAAGATTCATCGCTATCACTCTACTCAAATTCACTTTTTATATCACAACACTTCAAATGGTACTTAGCTCTTGGGCATTCTAACAAACTAATACCACAAATCTACCCACATTAAACTTCAACAAAATGATCGCATGATAAAAGCGTGTTCCGATGTTATAATACTTGGTTAAATTACACTAAAATCAAAGGGTGTAACTTTCCCTTCATAATAAAAACATAGAGGTCATAATAAAAACGATTTCTTTTGTTTTTCAGCGATTAAACATCAAAATAAGATTACAATGAGGAGCGATTTGTTTTAATTACGGAACTACGTTAAATGATTTTATTACCGGAAATTGATGTCTTTATTTTTACTCACGATTATCAAACAAACTACACACACAACATAGTTTACACAAAAATTAAAATTTAAGCAATGAAATTGTATCACCTCAGACGTAATGGAATAAAAATAATGCCATACCCATACTCGCTGTGTTACTTAGCTTTACCAAAATTCGACGCCACATTCCATCCATGCCATGTGAGATGTAATGGTACATGACAACTCGCTTGCCCTTTATGAATCCAGTTCTCATCTGAAAATTGCTATCTGAAAACCTGGAAATAACCTAGCCAGCCATGTGTGGGACGTGAAGTTACATCCAACTTCTGATTTCGGAGGCACTAGTCAGGATGGTGGTATAATGCTCCGATCATCAGGTTGCAAGGTGTAAAATAAAACACAGTAGGCGTTCAATACGTGTCTTCATGATTTAAATTAGGTTACAGGTTACGCAGCTTAACTTAATTTGATTAAAGCTTTTAGGTTATGTTAAAACGTGATACGACTGAAATACACTTAGAGAAACGTTATGCCGTCGGGCATAGGTACGACGCAGTATAGGATTTTATTACAAAGTACACTAGTTAACTTAATGCGACCGTTCAGCTCGACGTCTGCTCGAGAAGTCCCCGCTGTTCGTAGCCGACTCCACAGGTGCCCTCTGTTGGGTTCCCCCTCCGATATCCCATCGAGACACGTTTACAATTCGTACAGTGTTGCCATTTAAATTACAGTTCCGGATTTACGTTTTATTCAAAGTTTAATGATTTATTTAGTTTGATTCTAATCTAATTTTATTTCCGTCTCCGACATATATATCGATGGGTCCTATGTATATGGGCCAAAATGTAAAATTAGAACTTTACAGGAGAGGCTTCCAAAGTTTCAATTTACTATAACTTTAAATTGATAAAACCGAAATTCCCGAATCTTTGCTTATTTGCTAAGAAAACTATTTCCCTCATTTACACTGTAGTATTTTATATATACATTTATCTGGTTTTTTTAAATGTCACATTGGCCCTTCTACGTTAGTTTTTGTTAAAATTATTTTTTTTTGAAAACACCCTAAAAGGGCCGATATACCATGTTGGCCATTATACGCGTATTACCTACGCTAATTAGCATAATGTATATATTTTTTTAATTTTTTATCTATAAAATCAATAAACGATTGAAGTAATTGATAATTCATTAATTAGAACATAATATAAAATCTTCGTTTTAATTGTTGTTTTCATTTCCCAAAGCCAAATTCACAAAATTCCGACATCTAGACATCTTAGCGTGATAATTAGATGTCATTTTTACATATTAAACTAAATTGTAACCCAAAAACACAACAATTACATTTCGTATTCATCTTTATTCATGACAGTGCGGCCGATGCTCCGTTCAACGTATAAGTGTCAAATTGGCTGATTGTTCCAAACTATAAAGAAACGCGCGGGAAACTCCCCGCGTATAAATCTCTAACTACGCTTAGGACCTTATACGTTTAAATTCATGTTACATATGCCGTTATACCGTAATAAAAAATCGTGTTTCTATGCTGAAATCTTTTTTTTTTAATAGCTCACATGATTCATTATATCGATAAGATGCGTTACCCACAAAAAAGCCAAAATCGCCAAATTGCTAGTTTGGCCCATATACATAGGACCCATCGATATATAATAGAAAATAATAGAAAATAATACGTAAAAATGCACGAAAACTTAATTTTAATTTGAAAACGAAATCTTAATTTGATTTCTTTTTTTATTATTCAGCTATTTAAAACACTATGGCTATATTTTACTATAATAGTCCACTCCACCATATACATAGTTACTTACTTTTACGGCAAGAAAGATTTCGTCGGATGCCTCATTAAGAAAAGTCTCCACATTTTTGACTGTGAACACTTTGGATTTTTTAGGTTTAAATCCATCAGACATCCTCTTCAGATATGCTATTAATTTCGAGTATGTGTCCAGTTTTATATCGTTATTAGAACTGACTGTTGATTTAAGCATTGAGTAGATACTCCAAAGGGTGGAAGGTTTTTTAGTTTTGGCTAAGTTCTGGAAGTACGCCAAAAACACAGTTTCTGAAAAATTCTTGGCGCCTCTTGCATTTCTCCATTCCAAAAAATTATCATAGGCTTTCAAATATTTTTCCCGGGATTTCGCAGGTAATAAACTATTCATCACATTACTCGCTTCAGTTTTTATACTATCAGGAGGATACTTTCACTATCGTTGGAAGAACTCATTTTTTCAAAACAAAACAAAATTTCTAACAATACGTAAAAATGCACGAAAACGCGGGAAATAGTTCGAGCGATCTTAATTTGATTTCTTTTTTTATTAGGTATTCAGCTGGCGGGGCCCTCGCGTCGAACCAGACATTCTTTATTCAAACAATATTTGTGTTCGATTTCTTTAGCGCAAAATACTAAAATGTTCTAAATTCAAAATAGGACGGAAAAGATCTAGCCGGCAGGAAAAGTTGTATGAAAATTCATTCCGGCCCGCTGAATAGAAAACAGCAACTTTGGAACCCCTTATGTCCGAACCAAGTCGTCTTTTTCGAATAGGGGTGATGAAAAAATATTTCACTTGACGATGTATCCATTGATGTATAAGTATCTAGATGGATAATCGAATCCGCGAAGACCTGTCAAAAAAGCTGCGCCAACTATTGGCGCAGAAGTACTTTCCCGCCAATTAGTGCCGATCGCGCCGCTTTCGTGTCACTACGTATTACGCGCGCAATTTAAATAAACAAATAAGAGGGATAACATGACGAAATGTGCTATTAAACTGTGCCGGAATTATAAAGGAAGGGTAAAAAGCTCAAAAAACATCACATATCATAGGCAAGTAACCAATAAACATATTTTTAATTAAATTTCAATTTTGATTTTTATTGTAACCAAATTACGTCATTTTTTTGTCAGTGTTGCTAGTTTCTATTTTTATGCTCCCGACTTAACATCATTTTTGTGGGTATATAAATTGGTTTATGGTTACGTGTATATTATTTAGTTCATGTACTTTTATAAATCGATTAAAGAAAGGTGGTGTTTACCAATACGTTTGTGTTTATTTATAATAATATAACATTAATATTCGTATGTTTATGAGCCCATTTTAATGATTATTTTTGCATTGGGTCGAATAAACCACTTTTAAAGGTACAAGAGTAATGTGAAAAGGAGACGATCCAAAATTGTATGTAGTCTGGGCCTGGTTTTGTACCAGTGATAAAATAAGATAAAAAAGAAAAATAAACCATTTTTGACTAATCAAATCCACGAACTCATCTTTATTTCATTGCAAAAAATATTTATTAACTCCACGTGACGAAATTATTCTACATAATGGCGGGCAGCAGACCAGAGGATTCATAATTTTTGACGTATGACGTTAGCTGTCAATATGCCTTCTCTATGCTTGAACAATGGCTCGAACTCAGAGTGAAGGACGCCATCTTGCAAGTGTTGCAAGTAGTACCTACCGAATAACTGGAAATTAATTTTATTTTAGCAATTCATTTATTGCGATTTGTGAATTTATTATATTTTTAATGAACTTTCTGTATTTTTTGGTTTTTCATGGTTTAGTGTACAAGATCAGGCCCAAAATGGACCATCTCCTTTATTTATTGAAGTTTTTTTTAATGATATGCATGTAATTAACTTTCCAAGTAATTTTTTTATTAAATTAGATAGGTAACGTAAATAATTGGCTCTTCTTTAATTAAGTTACCACCTCAAATTAAGCTAAAAATTTGAGGGGGGGAGGGGGCTGACGCTCACATCTTCCCCCCACCATTTTTAAATCTAGGAAATGCATACTTTTTTTATTATAAAAAAATCAAGTTTCCAAAAATTATAAAGTGACTACCTGAAATTAAGCTGAAATTTTTTGGAGGAGAGGTTGGTGACTCCCCCAACTTTCCCCCCAAATTACTTTTTCGCTATTGTTAGTCCTGTTTGCCTGTTTGGCTGCATCTTCCGCAGCGCCGGAGATGTCACGATTCAAAATTAGGCCCAAAAATCAAATTAGATCTACTTAAGTTATTTATTTTTTATAATGTAGTTTAAAACACACACACACACACACACACACACACACACGTCCACACACACATATACATACACTTAAGACTTCGAGCGCTTACACATTAACCAATGAGACCACATAACCTTAAAATTTTTAGAGATTTAGAAAAATAATTTTAAAAAAGTAAGTACTTTATGAGAGCAATATTTAGTTTGGGGGGACGAATGAGAGTGTAGAACCCGTCCTCCCTTCAAATTTTCACCTTAATCTGAGACGGTAACTTTACAATTTTAGAAAAGGAGATGGTCCATTTTGGGCATAGAGATAGGAATATACCTACTTAGATAGAGACGCCCTAATCCTTAACCTCATATGAAATTAGCTGGTTGACGTTATAGCAGGCCGGCCATTTATAGTAACAGTTGACAAATGTCATCTTATGTGAAACAAATAGTAAAAAACCCATTATATTAATAAAATAGGCATTGATAGGTGTTGTGGTGTCCTTTAAAGTAAGAAAAACACATTGAAACATAATGAAGTGTTGTATACTACAATGCGGAGCAAGGAAAAACAAATTACACCCAAAATTAACTTTACACAGGTAAGTATCAGTTTTCGTTGTATATCTGAATGATATTGATATATGTTTTTGCTGCATGAAGATCTGTGCGAGGGTTACGTAGGCCTGTTAATGTTTTGTTGGGTTTTACATCATTATTTTATATATTTGAGTAGCCGATTTGTTTACATTTCAATGACACTTAGGGTAAGAAAGTATTAAAATATCGATATTCGATATATCGATAATTAAAATGACGCTGAAGAAAGTTGAAATAATTGTTTTTATTCAATAGATTCCCTTCAAATAAATCATTAAGAAACAAGTGGCTAGAAATAATTGGCCCAGAAAACATAAACCCGGGCCTTCAAAATTTGTTTGTGTGTTCTTTACATTTTGTTGAAGCAAGTTTCAACAGAACGCTTAATGTGGTAAGGTTACACGACAGCGCTGTTCCTTCTATTTTGGTGAGCTTTTCTTACTTTTTATAGAACAAGAGAGTCTCATACAAGTTTAAAATTAGGTCTGTATGTTATTTAATTGAACTAAGTTAATAGAGTACACGAACCCTAAACTGAGGGGAAGTTGGCCACCGCGGCACCGTTTAGTAATTATTGAACCCTTGAAATTTCAATGTTTTTAGTAAGGAATTTAAATTAATATGACAGAATGCTTCTGTTAACTTCTCAGAGGTAGCATAATTATCATAATTATATTTTTTATCACAAAGACTTGGAATTTCAAGTGGCCCCTTATTTAATGGTGGATTGGATAGTAACTATCACCTCAGTTTCATCACAATACAGTGCAATACAAATTTATTACTGTTCACCGGTTCGTGTAAAAAAAAACTAATGCCATTGTCAAAGAACACTCCTTGTCATAGCTCAGGTGATCTTGGTATCTTTATGTGACATAATTCTAGGTATCAGTTGTTAAGCTTAAAATACTATCGCTGAGATCATCTAAAAAGGGGGAGCAGTCGTAGTGTCCTCGTTTGTTGTTTAGCAGATCATCATGATAGCTGGTTTTTACAAAAAATTTTTGGTTGATATGACATGACAAGTTCATCGCAGTAGGTATCAAAATTAATATTAATATCGCTGAGAAGACGAACGACATGTATTATCGCTGTTATATCGTAAGTCATTAAACTAAATATCGATAGTTTCCGTCCACGTAGTGCGCACAACACTAGTAGAATCGGCCATCTTGTTTCACTAAAATTTTGACAGGCAGTTCCTGTCACGTGGTCAGGCACGCTATTTTTACTTTAGTGTCTAATCCATAGTCCTTTAAAGATCAATGATTTTGGGCCTGATCTTGTACACTAAACCATGAAAAACCAAAAAATACAGAAAGTTCATTAAAAATATAATAAATTCACAAATCGCAATAAATGACTTGCTAAAATAAAATTAATTTCGAGTTATTCGGTAGGTACTACTTGCAACACTTGCAAGATGGCGTCCTTCACTCTGAGTTCGAGCCATTGTTCAAGCATAGAGAAGGCATATTGACAGCTAACGTCATACGTCAAAAATTATGAATCCTCTGGTCTGCTGCCCGCCATTATGTAGAATAATTGCGTCACGTGGAGTTAATAAATAATTTTTGCACTGAAATATAGATGAGTTCGTGGATTTGATTAGTCAAAAATGGTTTATTTTTCTTTTTTATTTTATTTTATCACTGGTACAGAACCAGGCCCAGACTCCATACAATTTTGGACCGTCTCCTTTCCAACTACAAACTGCGTAAAAAATATTAATTTAATTAACTTAGCTGGTTTATTACAACATTAACATAAACAACTGTAATTAAATTAAGTAGGGTTTTTTATTTATTCATGAAAATAACCACTCCATAAATTAAGTTTAATGTGTGATTTATGGGAAAATTTTAGTAACTGGTATCATTGATCACGCAACATAGACACTAGACGAACGTGAAAAACATCGCCTGCACGCACACATGCTTGATATTGTTGCCGTGTTTTTTTTGTCTTCATTGTAGGGCGACGCTCAATCTACCTATTTATTGCATCATTGGATGTATCATAGTATCATACACAGCATTAAAGTAACAACATCATTAACCAAACACATTCACTGTGCGTCCAAGCCATCCTGTTCTACTCAATCAAATCTCTGTGTTGAGAAGAAGAAAGATAGTAGGAAAAGCCTTCTTAAATATACCGTATGTCTTTTGCTTGTTCCAGTATTAAAAACCAAATTATTTATGTAAATATTTATTAATAGACATTATTACCTACTATTTATTAATAGACTTACGAAAGTAATTTTTTGGTCCTTTAGCCGTTTCGCAAAGCTGCTTTATAATCATTTATAATGGAGGAGAAAAAATGTCGAAAAAATTTCCTCAGCACATCTTCTTAAACAGCAGTTAGAACGTATTACTCAGAATTTTTTCCTACATACTAAAATGAGCGGAAACAGTGACAGATGTGTACTTCCAACCTTTAAGCAAACCAAAAGTAGGGCCATTTTAATAGGCCACATTTGACAACTGTTTGTCTTTGCTTTATAGTGAGGGTAACCTGCTGAAAAACATCGATTAATTTAATTAATCGATAAGGACTTCAAACATCTGTAAATTGAATGTGATTGTTATAAAAACTATTTTAATGACCGCACAGTTCAAACAATGACTAAAAAAATGACAAAAATAATGCGTCTAATAATGGCGCGAAATGAAATCATGACTTTTTTGTAACATGTCACGTTTCTGGATACTGGCTTTTGAGCCAGACGTTATATATTTAAATGAATGATTACATATTTTTTGGCTTAAAATGTAAGAAAGTGAATTCTGGTCCCATTAAAATATATTTTATTTTGTAATCGTGAAATACTTTTTGACGATTAGTTCGACTTCTCAAATTCAACAGAACTTATCTACTGATCTGTTTCTTTTGGTACATAATGTTTAAAAAGAAAAAGAGTTCACTGACGTAACTTTGTAACGACGTCAGTTCTTTACTGAAAAGTGTAAAATTTTTAACAATATCTAGTAGGGAATATTAAATAATATGGAGTGCCTCCCTTACAAGGTTACTTTGTAAAATTTTGACGAACTGTAAAATGTGGCCTATTAAAATGGCCCTACTATATTTGTCATTTATGTACATACATATATAAATTATTACTGTTGCAATGTGGAAAAACTAGAAATAATGCAGATAACCAAACCGCTTCTTTTTTGGCTAGGAAAGTATCAGTGATATTCGGTGTTAACTTACCACCAAGCGAGTAGTTTACTCGATTGCCTGATATTTATATAAAAACTAACACACACACAGAACGATACATATAGTGACTGAGCAAGAGACACGTCATACAGGCGTGAAGAAATTCGCATTAAACAAAAGTGGCTCTAATAAAATGTTCAGCCTTTTAGAATGCAGAATAAGTAAGGCAAGTTTCACATACCTCGATGACTGCGAAGCAGGGAATTGAATTCTCGCACGTCAAACTTTACCTATGTTATTCCTTTATTGAATTGCATTTAAAATGCAAGTATCTGGCTTTCTGAAATCACCGGGAGTCACAGACATCTAGGATTGGCACATTTATTGTTTAAATTAATAAAAGATTCGTAAAAAATGTTGGTATATTTTCGAGTAGCTTCATGCATAGTTCTGTATGCGTTGTATTTTTAATGTTAAGCCCCTTTGCGCAGTAATTATGATCCTAACTTACTCTTGAGCTTTACTCTGTTATTAATTACTTCATAAAATTTTCCCTATTTAATGGAGAACATTAAGAGCTCTTAATTAGTACTCCTAAATGATCAAAGCATTAAATAAATTAATTACGTACGACCCCTTAAAAATGAAATATTATACGCATTGATTTCTTTTGAAAGAGGGCGACATTTTTATTGCACTGGCATAATTATGTTGACAAAAACCAGTGAAGTCCGAATTGAATTTATACGATGTGAACTTTGTATTCTTTACTTTTACAAATACTAATTATTGATTAAGTTTTCCGATAGAAACACTATGCCCCAAACACCATTAGCAACACAAGGAGCGTCACCAACGCGTTGCCGATAAGGAAATAGGAATAAGAAAATAAGGAAAGATTGAGCTTCTTAAAGGGCCCGATGTTAAGTATATCTGTCAGTACATCGATGTTGTTTTATATCTATGTTTATACGAAATGACGTCAAAAGCGGAATATAGATAAACGCCAGAAGTCCAGGTGGTGTTGAAGAAATCTTTTTTTTATGGAATTAAGATAGCAAATGAACATGCAGCACCACCCTTCCGCTGCCGCCCGTTACAACTGTGACCGACCTAGAACTAGACTCAAAGGGACTAGGATGGTTAGTCCTGTTAGTTAATGTCAGTAGTGTTAGTACGTAATAGTCCAGTTAGTTATTGTTAGTATGAGTCTCGTTCTAATTCGGTCACAGATGCGTTGTTACCCCTGAGGACTGAGATGGTCGCCTCTAAATAAGTAACTTGCTTTTACATCGTTATACACATTAGAGTACTCCATTAATAATACTGTTTAAAATTGCAATTTACATACCTACATCGGAAATTACAGAACCCTAAAATTGTTTTATTTTATCATAACGATCCAATAATTGTAAAAAAACTACTTGGACATTTGTAAACATAGTAATATGATTTTTTCGATATTTCTATAGGTTGATCTTTCGTTCAGTAATGAGCGCTACTATAGTGAGGCCGCGATGAGAATGCGTTCCTGACACATGTCAATTCGTCATGACTAGTGATGTACAATAAATAACATTATGCGTTGTAACAAATAACAATAACAACATGCATTCATTATGCATAATATTTATTCAATTTATATGTTGTTATTTTCAAAGGAATTATGTTTCAATATATTCAATAATAATATTCGTTATGTAAATAAAATTTTAAGGAATCAATTAATTGAATTTAATCATAATTTCTGAATGTAATCAAGAGAAAAAAATTAAAATGTTTTATTTATTTATTTTATTTTCATTTGATTCACCTGAGTGATATTATAACACAAATTTTCCTAAGCTATGTTTGGGCGTACCTTCATTTTAATAACATTATTAACTATATTGAATTCTTAGTACATTATATAATATATTATAAAATTATAACGTTTTATTTTATATTTTACCGACATTGTATTAAGATTACAAAAATATTCAATTACAATTGCCTTGTTATTATGTCACATCACTACAAAAACAAAAAGTTGATATGACATGGATATAACATTGAACGAGCGCCGTTTGACGTGGTTTTCTTTTAAAAGGTATTGTTTTATATTTGTTATTTAAGTAATTGTAATAATTTTAGCCCAAGATTAATACAATTATTGTAAGTTGGCATAATTATTCGATTTAATGTTTGATTTTAATGTTATCACTCGTTAATAAGGCAATTAAAAGATATTAAAAAATTGTCAATTAATTGTACGCCAGTTCAATGTTACATCGCCCAGTCGAATGACAGACTTCAGGAACGCATAGTTAGCGCGACCTCACTATAAGCAATTTAAATGCGTTACTCAGCCTTTATAATTGTTGTTAATTTTTGTAACACAGTTTCTTATCACAGACATTCAATCAAAGCTCTGTCAAAAAAATGTAGGGTTGAACGTCACGAAATATTATCCATCCGTATATTTAATTTCAAATACGGGTATTTCAGAGGTAGGTACAATAGCTGGTGAGCGTGTCACCTGTAGGTATTGTACCTAAGGACACAAAAGATTCGAGTTACTTTTAATACATACCTACTAGATAACTAAAAATTCTTTATCTTTACGATTGAGGTACTGATAGGGTCATAATCATAAGTATTTTGGAATATATTACAATAAATTAAGGTCGATAAGTTATCTCATCGTGCCATAATATTTAATATACCTACCTACCTATCATATTAATTTATTTTAGTTTGGAAATACCAGACACTACTACAACTACCTGGATTTTTGTTTCAGGTCAGTCACAGTCACAAGAAAAAAACGAAGAGGGAGAAAAAAATAACGCTATTCACTCATAGCCCCACACAAGGATTCCGTGTCGTGGGTGCCATGGACAACTCGCAAAACGAGGACACACCATGCAAGAATGGAAATTTAAATTATTCATTCAAAATTCCAGAAAGAAAATTATCTGTGTGATTCCACAGAAGTAAAATTAAAATATTTATAGCTTAATTAAACTCGCTAACGAGTATAATATTATTATAATGTTTAAATTATTTATAATCTCGAGAAGATCCATTACCATTCTAATAGAAGCAATTAAGAGATTATTCTGCGAAAAACGCTGAAAACATAGATCCGTAACATTACCGTTTAAGTAAAAGTAATTAAGAGATTAGTAGATTAGAATTAAGCGCTAAATAGGTGGTGGTTTTATATAATTACATTTATAATACTGGCTGTAACTTATTTAATTTCAAATAAGACTTTCAATTCATGGTCACGAAAGCAAATAATATGAAACAAATTTCAAAACATCCTTCGTTTAACCAAGCTAAATGCTAATTCAGATGATCTTTGTTAAACTTAGTTAATGCTCGCTCATTTTCGCCGCAAAAGCCTGCCTTCACAGTGGACTCCACTAGGTCATCATAATTCACTTAGGCTATTGCGTTCACATTTTCAGCGGTAAAAAAGTAACACTTCTACAAAATTCTGTTCCTATAGTGTTTAAAGTTCGATCTCGATACGTTTATAGTTAGGAATAGCATGTAAATGTCCGCTCCGTTTACTAATTTATAGTTATAGCACTTCTGTGAAAGGGCTGCGATCGACTTAACCTGAAATTCGACCTTTCCAACTTTACGAGAACTGGAACCAAACTCACTGTCACGCGTTTCACAAAGTTTGAACACAATAAAATTTACTGTTCGTAACGGAAGGCGAGCGTAAGATTGATTGTAGTTAAATAATACAATTTAATATTTAATAAGTAAATATTATATGTATTTACATTATTTAATTTTATATTCACTTCACACTCATAAGGCCAAAGTAAGATTCCCTAACCTGACTTTGGAAATGAGAAAGTTCGGGAGTATCAGTAAAAATTTTGCTCAGACCGTTTTAGCTTAGTTGTATTTAGGAAGCTTAGTTAAGTTTATTTAACTTTCAAAAAATCGTAGTTAGCCAGCTGCCACGGTTTGACTGAACCGACAAACGATTTTTTGGACTCCACTGACTCTCCAGAGAGCCAGGTATTCCTTTCTTCCTTCTATCTTGTTTGGCAACACATTGATCAAGCCAATAACGAATCCATGGTGTTCATGATATGGACTACGGAAGACCACTTACCATCAGATGGTTTACAGACAGAGTCACACATCACATTAATTTTATTCAATTTTGCTGGCGTTCTTAACAATGCTTCCAAAACAGATATTTCACAAAGCAAATTTAATATTTGCGACGTCGGCATCGTAAATCTGGAATAAATAACCCTTTAGTCCCGCCGCGATGACCGCGGTTACAAATCTCTGCAGGTACTAATTAAGTAGATATAGGGTAATGAAAATAACAAATACAGGTTTGTTTTAGCAAATTAATTATTCCATCGCAACAAGTGTTATCGGATCTTTTGGAATTATCGGTTTAAAATAATTATGTAAATTGTTAAAGTGGCGCAGTAAGTATCTGTTTTTCTCACGAAATAAAGCTGAGTGTTATGAATGCGCCATTTTATCGAATACTAGCGAACCGCCCTCGCTTCGCTTCGGGACCCGTAAGTATCAACCACGTAGGTCCCGCTCCCGTAGGAATTTCGGGAAGATAATAAACTATCACCAAAATTAATTCAGGTTAAATTAAATTAAACTTAGAAATAAAGCTTACGACAAAATAATAGCAAAGTAGCAAAGGATCACGCAAGATTAATTCAGATTAAACTTGGAAACGCGGCAAGTTTGGTATGGCAGTGGGTTCGACCAAATTTGATTACCATAAAAACGGTTCTGGTGTGTTAATCTTAAAAGATAGACATATACTGTCGTGGACATTTTTTTAGATAATTTCAAGAGGAATAATTCTTTCATACATATATTTTTGGTATCTTGAATCGTTTTCGCAACGCATGCAACGAAAGCCCTCGAGAATGAATAATTTTCCCCGTTTTTTCCACATTTTCCATTATTTATTCGCTCCTAATTGTTGCAGCGTGATGTTATATAGCCTAAAGCCTTCCTCGATAAAAGGTCTATTCAACACAAAAAAAAAATTCAATTCGAACCAGTAGTTCCAGAGATTAGCGCGTTCAACCAAACAAACAAACAAACAAACAAACTCTTCAGCTTTATAATATTAGTATAGATATGAATTATGAACGAAAAATGAACTTTCTGTCTCTTTTTATTCTTTGACCATACCAACAACATTCGGACGTGTTACTGGTTATTTTTGCAACTGTGCAATTACGAATGTTTAGATTTGTCTGTGGTTTCGTAAAAATGTTTACAATTTAACCCACGATCACAATCAATTATTTCACTATTTTTAAATTCTGTACACACTCTAAAATGTTCCGTAATATTTTATAGCACCGCATAATTTACTACTGAACGTAAAGGTAGGTAATTAACCTATCATACAGCGTCAAAATTTAATTTCGGGCGGTATTGTGTTGAGTTAATCACGTAAAATAGATACATAATATATAATTATCATAGTTTTGTTTCATTCGAATAATAATATTCGAGTTTTTGAAGCATCAAAGTTTAAATGCGCACATTTGACCCAATGTTGACTTTTCTGTGAACAATATATTTTTACCATCAATGATTTTTACCGTATTATATTAACATAAGTAATCGATAAAAACAATTTAAAAAATGCAAATTGTTCCTAATTGCTATTCAATCGCTGCTGTACAAGTTTCTACAAGTCACAACACGACGTGCGACAAGCTTTTCTTGCTTTAAAAATACTAATTCCATTTTCGTCCACTTATTTATGCGAGGCAGGTTTTTCAGCTCTAGTTTTAATAAAAACTAAGCAGCGAAATCGCCTTGCGGTTGATAGCGATTTAACCATAGCTTTAGCAAAGCCTGAACCCAGAATCGACCAACTGGTACAGAGCGAGAGAGAGAGAGGTATCAGAGAGAGAGAGAGATGATTTTATTTATTTGTTTTAAAATTACTTTAAATTAAAAGTTGTTTAAAAATTATCTACCTAATTATAAAAATATAATTTAAAATATAAAAGAAAGTGAAAGAAAAAAAACTATTTCAACAAGTAATGATGCATGGTAGGTAGGCTAGGTGATAGCTGATGGTAGGCTAGTACAGATAATTAAAAAAAAAAGTTACAGTATGAAACCCATCTAAAAAAGAAGAAAATAGAATAAAAATAATAGGAAAAATAAATTACGGGTGATTTGAGGTCAGGAAGTGGGAGGATGTGGGCTTTGTAAGTTTAAAACGGGTTTATCACCATTCTGCAAAAAATACAATGTGCAATTGTGACATAAAAACGAACATTTTCACCAAGTTTCATGAAAACCCGATTTATTTTGTGTGAGAGAAAAATAAAAAATCGGCCAAGTGCGAGTTGGACTCGCGCAAGAAGGGCTCCGTACCATTATGTATAAAAACGCCAAAAAAATCTGGTCTGTTGTATGAAACCCTCACTTAAATATTTACTTTAGTTTTTTGTAGCCACATATTAGCCACAAGCAACGCCATCTCTTGGACCGAAAGGTAACTAAATTATCGCTTAGGCGTCGAAGCCATATTTCGACTTAAATATTTATTTTATTCAGTGTTTTAGTATTTTTTGTTGTAGCGGCAACAGAAATACAGTCATTATCTGTGAAAATTTCAACTGTGTAACTATTACGGTTCATGAGATACAGCCTGGTGACAGACGGACGGACGGACTGACGGACGGACGGACGGACGAACAGCGAAGTCTCAGTAATAGGGTCCCGTTTTACTCTTTGGGTACGGAACCCTAAAAACCCTAAATGTTAAAGGTTATTTAGATTTTTGTAAAAGTACTTAATGATTCAAATGTATTCTTTCGTTCATTATCCTTAATTTATATATTGTACCTATCTGTATTTAATCTATTTAAAATATATAAAAATAAATAATTTAATTAATAAATAAAATGTGTGTCTCCTATTTTTGTTGAAACTTACTTAAGGGGGGCATGTACATAATTATTATTTTTGGCTCGGGGAGGCTTGGCGAAATAAAGGTTGGGAAAGCCTGGGCTACTGTTTAGCCGAGATTCTTATGTGAGCGGGACCTACGCGGCTGTTACCTACGGGTCCCGAAGAGAAATACTTAAATTTGAAATTTCATCTTTCTAGCACCATTGCAACCCTTGCAGACTTAGCTTCAAAGTTTTCTAAAATCGTGATTTGCCTTGATATTGAGTCAGGTATAAAGTTAAGATGAATGCGAAAAAATCAAATGAATGAGAGTTAAAATAAACTATAATTACATCAATATTTATTTAAAAATATAAAAAATAACAATCACTTTACAGTTACAGTTTCATAGTTATAATTCGGATATAGATTTATATGTTCCTAGACACAGGGCAACAAGAATTGCTTTTATTCTTTTTCATCGTGTAAGTCCGATAAAATACTGCATTAATTATTAATACGGATTTAAAGGACCGTTGTTCACATACTTCAAACGACTTATTCTTCCTTAAGCTCCCACAAAAGCTTCATTAACATCTCAAGAAGACACGTGTTTCTGAAGAAAACTGTTGGTTATCTGAAAATGTCACAGAAAAAGTTTTCTCTTACTGATATAACAATCCAGCGATTTATCCATAAAAAAACCATGAACAATGGTGACGACAAGCAAAAAGTATTCCTTTCCTAAAATCTGTTTCAAAACAACTAAAGCTGTATTAAAACATCAGTACTTGAAATCTGTGTTGCAGTACCTACATAATTTGGACTTTGTTGTGTAGGATCCAGGTAAAGAGACCAGTTTGAAACATCCTTCAATTGATGTCTTGTTCTGAAGATCTCTCTAGTTTTGGCATTGCAAGAATCTGTTTTATATCATACTTCGTACATTTAATCCGGGTAGTTTTCCAGATGTATTTGATGATGTTCTGAAAGTCAGTTTATATTGCTTGTGCCCTAGATTTTCTTGTCTTTAGTAGAGAAATCATTGCTGCTAACACTTCTTGCTTTCCTCCAAAATATACTGTTACCCTTAAATCACAAGATTATCTCTTTCACTGAAGCCCTTATAGTTATAGCCCAGCAGTATGCGTCGCGCGGTGATCCTAAATGATCAACAAGGTTGAGCAATGAGCGCGCGTTAGATGGAAGACCGATAGTTGCCAGAAATTTCTTGAGTGCTTCCTTGTTTGGTAGGGTACGTAAAGCCATCGGTCCCGCTTGTTATCGATAGAAAGCAGTCGTTAAGCCAGGTTGGAGGCCTTTGGGCGTCATGCAAACTCACAATACTTGGGTTGGCCACTAACCACTTGACTGATCCGCAGTAGAGCAGCGTGGAAGAGTACGCTCTTGGCCTCCTCAGTAATGAGGAGAGATCCGTACTCAGTGGTAGATTTAAGCCATACGCACCCACGGACGTCACCTTGCTTTTTTTTCTTTTTTTTATGGAATTAAGGTAGCAAACGAGCATGCAGCACCACCCTTCCGCTGCCGCCCATGGCAAATGTGACCGACTTAGAACAAGACCCAATTTAGGGACTAGGGTGGTTAGTCCAGTTAGTAGATGGTGTTAGAATATTAGTTGGTTAGTTTGTTAATAAGTGTGAGGACAGGGATGAAGCAATTAATGCAACATTAGATACAGGGCACAGCGCAGTACCCGCGCACTTTGTATGGAGAAGTTTCAATCGCAAGTCGGCACGGGTTATCGTTTATAAAATGGGCTAATATTTTTTTCTAGACAATATTAGGTCATTAGGAAACTTTTCAGAGTTTCAGTCGCGTTATCATTATAAAAGGCATAACAATAAATAATATCGGCATACTCGGAACTGGAGTAAGCCGTCATACAGTGATCAAAATCAACGTGAATTTGGGAGATCGCGTTGGTAGCCAGAAACAAAAAACTGCTGCTGTTTAATTTTCATTTTAAATGATCAAGTGGGTCTAATAGACAAACGACAAACGACAATACCAACTAAAAAGTTTGCAACTAAGGAACTTATACCGCGGTACGATAATAAAGGGTTTTATGTCGCACGTGCTCTACATACGTTTTTTTCTGAAATGTTTTGTTTGTGTCTTAATAATTTTACTTGTTTGGATAGCTTATAAAACAAGGATGTTTTTCATGTAGTTTGTACGCTTGATGTATAGGTACTAGATTTTTAAAATAAATCTACTTTTCTATCGACCACATTCGTAAGAAAATATTTTTTTTACAAGAATTCACTTGTTATTTTAAAATGTGTAACACTTGTGCCTGCATTAGTATTAATAAATGATTATTGATGTATTGGTCACTGATAGAAATGCACACGACTCAATTCAAACCACTACTTTTTTATTTATTGATTTTTTGTAGTCAAATTCGGTGTTCTATGACCAAAACCAAAAATAAGGAATATCTCGATAACCAGCTGACTTGGTATAAGGGACATTATGGTTAATTTTGTTGGAAATTGGTTGTATTACCACATCCCAAGAGGAATACGTCGAGTTACAAATCACCCTATATAATAAGAGCATAGAAAAGTCGTGTCTGCTTTTTTACGAAATTGACAAAACAAAATATATAGGGGGGTTAAGAAACCGTACCAGAACATAAATCTAAAAAAAATTTTTGAAAATTAAAAAAAAGTTTGTCTGTTTGTCTGTTTGCGCGCGCTAATCTCCGGATCGGCTGAACGGATTTTTATGGGACTTTCACTGAAAGATAGCGGAGATTCCTGAGCAATATTTAGGCTATTTTTTATCCCGGAATACCCGCGGGATCAGGATTCACGCGGGAAAAATTCCTATGCGCGACGTCGCGAGCTTAGATTTTTATGGGACTTTCACTGGGAGATAGAGGAAGTTCTGGAGCAACATATACTCTACTTTTTATCCCGGAATTCTCGCGGGATCAGGATTCACGTGTGAAAAACTCCAATGCGCCACGTCGCGTCGCGAGCTTAGATTTTTATGGAACTTTCATTGGGAGATAGAGGAAGTTGTGAAGTAACATAATATAAAGGTTACTTTTTATCCCGGAATTCCCGCAGGATCAGGATTCACGCAGGAAAAACTCCTATGCGCAAAAACGTGGGCTTAAATTTTTATGCGACTTTCACTAAGAAATAGAGGAGGTTGTAGAACAACATATAGGCTACTTATTATATCAAAATTCCGGCGGGATCAGGATTCACGCGGGAAAAACTCTTATGCGTGAAGTTGCGGGCTTAGATTTTATAGGACTTTCATTAGAAGATAGAAGAGGTTGTAGAGCAACACAGGCTACTTATTATCCCGGAATTCCGGCGGGATCAGGATTCACGCGGGAAAAACTCCTATGGGCGAACGCGCGGGCTTAAATTTTTATGCTACTTTTATTGCGAGGTAGAGGAGGTTCTGGAGCAATGTATTAGGCTACTTTTTCTTCCGGACTTCCCGTGGGATCATGATTCACACGGGAAAATCTCCTATGCGCCAAGTCGCGGGCTAACATTTTTATGGGACTTTCACTTGGAGATAGAGGAAGTTGTGTGCCTATATGTTATAGGCTACGTTTTATCCCGGAATTCCCGCGGGATCAGGATTCACGCGGTAAAAACTCATCCCCGGGAACGAAGTCGTGGGTTCAGATGTTTATGGGATTTCAGAGGGACCTAGAGGAGGTTATGGAGCTATAAGCTACTTTTTGTTCCGGACCTCCCGCGGGATCGTCATTTACGCGGGAAAAACTCCCATGGGCGAATGAAGTCGCGGGCTCATTAATATCTATATATCGGGATATCTACATATCGGGAATCGAACCGGCTCTTTTTCTCATGACCAACTTTAAGTTGTTTTCTCGAGGGTCAGCATCGCTTCTGGTCTTTATGTCTTGGCACCCGAATGAAAAACTGCCAATATAGTTTAAAAATAATATATATTTTTTAATTATCGTGGTTAAACTTATGCCTAAAGTTTGGAATAAAAAAACTCGACGTTTATATCTTAAAGTCTTTTTATCGATTTTCTCAAGATCTAGGTACAGAACGGATTTTGGATGCCACTATTAGACTACAGGCCCATGTCGAAAATGGATGGGTCATATGAACCACCTGGTGATGTATATAGGACGATATAAGAGCACAAAATAATAAGATTCAGCACTATGTCGTCACTTGTAAGCTGTCCAACTGAGTGTTGGTGAGAATTCAAAAGTGCAGGTAGAGGGAGTACATTTTGGTCATATGATTTTGTACGGCATTTTCACCATCGATAGATCCATGAAAAATAATAAGAAAGCGCGCAGTCCCGTAAAAAAATGGTGCGCCACAAAGTCGGTAACTTTTTTTGATTTTTTGTCAATTCCAGGGTAAATTTGGTCATTTGATTCTGTACGGCATCAGTTTCATACTGTTTCAATACAGCTTCTAATCCATTATTCCGCAACGCCATACAAAAATCATGCGACAAGGGGAAAAAATCGAGGGTTGCAACCCCCTCTATTTCCGTGGTCCGGGGGGTGATTATCGTGCGAGATGGCGACTAAGCCATTCGTAACCATAAACGCTCATCCTGGCCGTTACAGTATGTAAATAAGCAAGTGTGAAACATAAAAGTGTGTTTACTGTGGTAGTAAACTGTCTAATCTACTGTATAATAAAATTAATAGTTTTAAGTTAAAGTACCTCTTTTTATTGCTAAGTGGGTCATAAATGCCATGCAATAAATTCATTTAGTTAATGTGTTCTTAAAACCCTTATTATATTATTTAGGTATATACATATAATAAAACTGTAACTGATCGCTGTTTGTGCACGCTAATCTCACAAACAGCTGAACGAATTTTATGGGACTTTCACTGGAAGATAGAGGAGGCTGTGGAGCAACATATAAGCTACTTTTTATCCCGGAATTCCCGCTGGATTGGGATCCACGCCGGAAGATCTCCGAATTTTTACGAACGAGTATGAACATTGTTACGAATGAAATTTAAATCCTTAAAATGCATTGTAAAAGTTAGTCCGACAAAACGATGACTAAAATAATTGAATGGAATTTGAACCTCGATCCCTCATACGAGTAGGTACCAGTTGAAATGAGTTATATCATAATATAACTCGAAATACTTTTCCATGAGTTATAAATACATTTTGCTATATTATCCGTGACTTTCCTGGCAATATCTCAAATCAAGAGCAAAATTTTCCAAACAATTGTTTTACTAACAGTATCAGTTTCTCTTTTTGGCAAACAATAACAACACCTCTTGGTGTTTGGTTTATGTGAGAATTATACCTATCCCCAAAGCGTCTTTCAAAAGCGGTCCCACTAACCTCATTTTGTAAATGTCACTTACACGAAAGCCCTTTGAACCAGACATAAATTTGCTTGAAAGGTCTTATTTCACGGTGTATTAGTCGGTGTATTGACGATTCCGCCCAAATCGACCCCTAAAAGTTTTTACCACCCCAAAAACCCAACAACCCTTACCTCTAACAATGCGGTCGCAATCGAACGCACTCCACGACTTATGTTGGTAGGACTTTGAATACAACCCATAACATAAATTGAATCCTACAATACCAAAGCGGCTATTATGTTGAAACCTTGACGTCTAAAGTAGAAAGCCAAGAACAAAGCTCAGAAAATATTGCATAAGCCTCTTATATGTTTAGCGTTATGAAGTCTGGTATTGTTTTGTCGTGGGTTTTTTCAGAAGCATAAGGCTTTTGTTACACTAACTTGCAAGAGCACTCTAAATGTGAAGCATGGTGGATTACCTTTGTATAAGGCCACCTCTATATTTTCGGGTCCGATGCCTACAAACGCTGCAGAGCCCGCAAGATATGAAGCCATGGGGACGATTTGTGGATGTACACAGCGTCTCATCATGATCATCTTCATCTCGAGCATTATGAGCATCATTGAATTCTGAGCTACATGTCATGAAGATATGTTCGGTTGTTTCAGGGTCATCATCTCATTAGATTATCACCATAATATGAAATTTTCTAAGCCGTTTCAGCGTATACTTACAGCATAAAAAGACAGCAGACAGATAGAGTTAATTTCGTATTAAATTAGTATGGAAGATCATATTATTATTATCTTCATAGTGAATAGTAACGGTAGTTATTTCAATGTTGCTCAAAGAATACGTGATCCAAAAAGATCGGCCTTGAATGTTCTTACATAAACAAACAGACCATTTTAACGCTACCAAATCAGCAATCAATCATTTTCTGTGGAGAACGTACGAATGAGTTGCGCATTTGAGATTTATGTTCGCATTTTTAAATTGTTTGCTTCTTATTGTTACAAAGATAAAATACCTTCTGACTAGCCTTTCTAATATCATTTTGTGTCGCACTGGGCACTTTTCGTCCTGTAATGGATGTCAGAGATCATATTTCTTACTCCAGTATTATTGTAGAGTTGGAGAGTTACGTAACACGTACTATTTTGGTGTTGCAGTAATTAACTAATTCGTTAAAGTAACACGAGAACACGGAAACTGTTTTTACTAGTGGTACCTACTACATAATAGGTATGTCGGAGACACTAGTCAGGATGGTGGTATAATGCTCCGATCATCAGGTTGTAAGGTGAAAAATAAAACACAGTGGGCGTTCAACACTTTTCTTAATGATTTAAATTAGGTTTCAGGTTACACAGTTCGATTTAATTTGATTAAAGCCTTTAGGTTAAGTTAAAACGTGGCACAACGGAAATACACTTAGAGAAACGTTATGCCGTCGGGCATAGGTACAACGCAGTATAGGATTTTATTACAAAGTACACTAGTTAACTTAATGCGACCGTTCAGCTCGACGTCTGCTCGAGAAGTCCCCGCTGTTCGTAAGTGACTGCAGAGGTGCCCTCTGTTGGGTTCCCCCTCTCCGATATCCCATCGAGTGACGTTTACAATTCGCACAGAGTCGCCATTTAAATTACAGTTTCCAGATTTACGTTTTATTCAAATTTTAATGATTTATTTAGTTTGAATTTAATCTAATTTTATTTCCGTCTTCGACAGGTATATATGTATTTAGGTTTTCATTCTACTCTGCTTTAAAAGAACATTATTCTTATTTCTTTTATTACCTCAAATAAGCAGAGGAAAATCAAAATCAAATTCAAAATCTTTTCTGCTTTGACCGCCGTTTCATAATGGTGCTTTATATTCAAAAGGCTTCAACCATTAATAGCTTATTAATGGCTTCATGCCATTGAAAATCATTAACCTTTTTTGCTTTAACTACCGTTTCATAAAAGTGTTATATATTGTTCTCGTATAATTGAAAAGAAAAAACGGCGAAAAAAACTTCTCAGAAGATGCGAATGATAGATGATGATGAGAATGATAATTAAGTAATTACCTTAGATTATCTACGTGATACCTGGTTACTGACCTAGGTCACCGATATTAGGTAGGTACCTATAACCGGTTACAACGTGTGTAACAGCGTGTGGTTTAAGATGAGATATAACACATGTAAATATTATATTAAACAGTCAAACCTAATGTCCTCGACAAATCTGTTATTAATTTATGTAAACCAACAGGCAGGAAGCTAAAGTAGGAAGATCACATGATGGTAAGTGGCCCATGAAGACTTGAAGCCTTGACAGTCAATGAACAAAAAAAAAAAAAAACAACGGAACATAATGAATATTTTTGGCTTTTTATAAATTCCTACAATACCACCTGATCTTATTGTTAAGTGAAGAGGAAGCCTAAAGGTCGTAAAGGGCTCTAACCTAGTAAGAGCTTATTCACATTATAATCGGATGGAAATGCTGAAGCAGGTTCCAATTTTTTGCTGTGTGTACCTATTATAAGACATGCCGCGAGGCAATATATTTTCGTTTGGAAAATAATTTGACTAAGTAGTTTGGGTATAATGGGTAACCGTGTCGACCAATAAATAAAAGGAGGACGAGGGAATAAAATTGACAAGTATTTCACGTTTGATTCTAAAAGGGGGTGACATCTAATGAAGCAGAAAAGATGATTTATTATGTTCTGATGCCCAGAAACTTATACTCTAGTGGATCAGTTATATTTTAAACTAGCTTCCGCCCGCAGGCTTCGCCCGCGTGGAATTCGTTTTT
The DNA here is from genome assembly GCA_905404135.1 of Hesperia comma. NCBI lineage: Eukaryota > Metazoa > Arthropoda > Insecta > Lepidoptera > Hesperiidae > Hesperia > Hesperia comma. Next base: position 8,624,041 of record FR990018.1, read on the forward strand.
AACTTCACCCCCCTATTTCACCCTCTTCGGGGTGTAATTTCCAAAAATCCTCTTTTAGTGCTCGCCAACACTCCCCAAGGAACATACATGCCAAATTTCAGCTTCTTCCGTTCAGTACTTTCGGCTATGCGTTGTTGTCTGTTAGTCCGTGACTAAGTAACGCAAGATTTTTATACTATAGATTGTTCCACCGAAAATGCACATGTTTCATAAAAAATAAATGGTACCTACGAAGCTCAGCCCAGCAGGGTCATTGCGCCTTTGCAACGGCAGATGATCAGCAGGGCCATGGACACTAGAACTTGGCTTAAACTCAATTACGTATGGAGTTACACTAATACACTTATTACGTTTACTTTTATTAATATTATTAAAAGTGAGCTTCCTAACGACATCTATGCGATCTGGTATGAAAAATGTAACAGCGACATCTATATTTTAGCAGCAGCATTAAAATACACGATAGTACACCGCGTTAGAAAGTGCAAAATAAATTTGTTTGGTGATTCATTCTGGAGTTGTGACAGGGCTTGTCAACGCCACTGGAACTCGAATTTCGCTTGTAGCGGCACTTTGATGTCGGTTTAATTAAATGTCCTTTGTTACAGTCTATAAGTTTACGTAGAGAATTACGAGTTGGTAACTATAGATTAAAACCTTACAAATTAATGGTTTACACGTTTATAGCGTACTGTACATCTTATAGGAATATAATATATTTTTATATCAAAGCTTTATAGCCACTAAGCACCATTTTATTTAGGTAATAGATGGTACCTAGCCATTTCATTCATTTTACAACATTTGTGTTCCAGTTCGTAAAATAGGATCCATTTTTAGAGGCGAGCTTCTAAGCCCTCAAGGCCAGGGTAGCCCAACATCGGATAGAATAAAAACAAAACTCGTAGTAACAATTAGGTGCAGCTAGTATTTCGAGTAACTATAACAAACACGAATACCTAATAAGTAGGTATATCTCTGACCGTCTCCGCCCAAGTCCTTATCTACCAATTAATTCAACAACCACCGTTCTTAGTAACACCTTCGGCTAACTTGACTAACCATCCTTGTCCTGATTTAAGTTTTTAAGCTATTGCATAGCTTCTATCGCGGGCCTTGGGCGCGGGGACCGAATGCAAAAATTTCGTAACGAAAAAATTATTACACCCCCATCACCCACACACAGACATAGTTACTATGTCTGTGCACCCACACATCGATAAATACCAAAAATTTTAGCTGAGTTAACTAACTTTTACTTTATAACGGCTAAACCGATTTGGCTAATTTTAGTCTTGAAATATTTGTGAAAGTTCAGGGAAGGTTGCAGCGATGAGAAAATATGGAAAAATTGCGAAGAAAATACTAAAAATGAAAATTTTAATTTCCCATACAAATCTTACCTGTCAAACATTTGATTTTCGCCCCGTCGGTTCGGTATTTTAAGAATAATTACATGTAGATCTGGATTAAATAAGGCGTTGGAGTTGGAATCGACAACATGTATTCATAATAGTCGAATTATCGCGTATTTAGATTTAAAACATGCAAAATAACATAGACATATAGACATAACATGACATAAAATAATGACACTATAATGACTTGAGGGTGTCTCTGTAACTGTAAGGCACTGTCTCTGTCACCCACACGTCATTCACGCGCCAAAAGATCGTTGTAGGACTTAAATGTCAAATGTCAATTTTCTTTTTAAAAAGAATTATTTTGGCCTATTCCGATCCAATACCAAAAAACTAATACCATTGGTATTAGTTTATTACCCCAGTGAATTTTTATTCCGAACGAATACCAGTCATAAACGAATCCCAAAATTATTAAAATGGTATGAAGGTACAGTCAGTAATAAAAATGCTGTGAAATGTGATATTAAGTAATGTATATTTCAATCAAAATCAGTCTTATTAAACATGTTCAAGTGTAGTAACAAACAATTGCACAAATACCTAAAGAATAAAAATAAAGTTTTTCCAACAAATCACTAAGTAGGCATAATTTTCAACTTTAAAATAGGAAATAAAAACTATCACAAAAAATTAAAATTACAATTAAATACTTACAAGAATAATATGTATAGTAATAATGTATGTATAGTAATAAGAAGAATATGTATAGTAAAAATTTCAATCAACAACGATTTGTATAAAAACAGACCTTATTTTATTGTCCTAACGTTCATTAAGCAAAATATCAAAACGCTAAAGGGGCTTCGTTTGCTCAACCTTTGACTGTGATTGGTTGGTTTGGATTTTTAAACAATAGGAGCGAGCTCACCTTTTTTGCAGGTAAAAAAAATTGGCAAGTGATTCTTCATAAGTAAAAATGTGTGTATAAAAATTTAGGATTGAATTACGATCATAATAATAAATAATGATAATTGCTTTTTACAAAAAAAATAACCGACTTCAACCTCGATAAGCAGAGATAACTCAAAAACTACTCGCCAGATGGCGCTTAATTCAACATGTAGGTGTAAAGTTCTCGTCACTACAAATTAATCAAGCCCAAACACTAGATAACTACAGTAAACCGTTGAGGAGTTCCCTCGACTGTCTTTCGGCTTCATCAGATCGACTCCAGACCTTCATGAAATTGTAGCGCGTTCATGTACTTATGAAAACATTAACAAACACACTAGTCGTCCCTACAATTTTCGAAAGTTGCCCTCGATTTCTCCAAGATGCTATCATCAGATCCTGGTGATCCTTTTAAAAGGACCCCACTGCGCATATCTACTTTACAACAAAAAAGAGAATTATCAAAAACGGCCCACAAACGACGAAAAAATCGCTGAACAAACATAAAAAAAGCATAATATATGTATACGGTTGAATTGAGAACCTCCTTCTTTTTTGAAGTCGGTTAATTATTAAATAGCAAAAGAAACGTTTTCTGTGACTGTACTAAGAGTTATGTTTTGGTATTCGTTCGGAATAGATTAGGTACTTCTTTTGAATGGTATTAGATCGGAATAGGCCATTATTTTGTCAACTGAAATAGTTCTTAATGCTTTTGTTCAGAATATTTAAATCTTCTTTGCACAAATTAATGCATTATCCGTTTCTAATAAAGATTAAAATGTCTTGCACCTATAATGTGACGTTATGATGTACGTATTCTTAACAATTAGGCTTACGTCATTATTATGCGTCTCTTTCAGTGATATTGCCTATGAACTTTGATGTAACTTTTGATAACTAGGCAACTAAATGAAAACTGGTACACCACTTTCTTGGCCCACTGTAAAACAGTGTATATCTGTACTCGTATAATTTGTGTACAAAGTGTTTTAAATATGAATAAACAAAGTGCATTTATTAGAGAAAGTCACGAAAAAATACGTAGTGAAAGAAAATGAGTTAGTACTCTATATACATTCATTTTATTATTATTATCACAAATGCAGTATTATTTTTTGTTTTGTTAATTTATATAATATAATGCTATGCAATAGCTTTACCGCGGCAGTCGTCGAGTGCCACACGTCTTTTTATTTCAGCCGGACATAGTTGTCATGGGCCGCAGTGGAGGAGTGATGCTGCATTGGCTATTGCTAACTTTAATAAAAAAGTTGGTATCTACGACTTTATTATATTACTGTGCCTAATATAAAAATTACACAAATTTATTAAATTTATCACTGTAATATAAATGAAACAAGAAAAGTTAAATTGTAAATGTTCAAATCTTTTGAACTGGAAATTTAATAACCACCCATTTCTATTTCTGCGCAAATTTTCTAATACAGCGAGTTGATTTTATGTCGCGTCGTTCAAATAAGTAATTTATGTTCAGCCACGTCACAGAAGTTTTCTCGAGTTTAATTAAGTCATAAGAAACACTGGACAAATAATTATATTTCACTACTACAATAGAAGTCATCAATTTGGGGCTTTTGATTTTAAGGGGCTTCAGCCACCTTTATCCTAGCCAACCTCCTCTACTCATGGTGGTCACTCCTGGACGAGGTTATGAGTCCAGGTCCCTCCTGTAAGAAGTCCCCAACTGCCCAGTTAAGTCCAAGAGTGTCTTCTCAATCTACTCAGATTTGGTGGTAGGGTTCTTGCATAACGTCGACGATACTGCAATAGTGCCTATCTACTATTTGCAATAGTGCGTAACTACAACATTGATAATTTTACAGGAGATAAAAAAAACTGTATAATTTTAATATTAAGAATGATAAGCGCATCTTATTGAAATATAAGGTCCTTACAGTACCAAGCCATCAGTCAGTGGTAGAAAATTTGCGGTTCTTCTAGTAGTTTAACTTTTATGGCACTTACGCGGTTTTTTTTGTATCATTATCAAGTCTTATGATGTTATAAAAGGGCAGATACGCGTAATTGAACTTGACTAACTTGACTTCCTCCAACTACAACCGCGACAAACGCACCGCGCTATTGCAGCGAAGCGACAGAGGTTAGAGAGTTTCTGATTGGCTTATTTAAAGTAGCGTTTTCACTGACACACGTCAATGACTGACTACAACGGCGCGGTGCGTAAATTTGAATTTCGCTACTTTTTGCAATTTCGCGGTATTGCAAATGGTAGTTCAGCGCTATTGCAGTATCGTCGACGATAACCAGGTTGGTTGTTTAAGGATAGCCTACAAAACAACCATTTATTATTTTACCTATTTATTTGCACTATTTAAATACATTATGTCATATTAAAATTAATATATCAACACAAACGTAATTTTCATCCCACCTATTCGAAAAAGACGACTTGGTTCGGTCTTAAGGGGATCCAAAGTTGGTGTTTTCTATTTAGCGGACGGGAATGAATTTTCATATAACTTTTCCTGCCCGTTAAATACCTAATTGTCGGGTTAGTCGGGTTAGTCGGGTTAGTCGGGTTACGGCTCGTTCACACGGCGTCGAGTGTTTCTCTACCGAATCGGTTTTTTGCAGGATTCGGTTTAGTGGCATTAATATTTCTATGAATGAGTTTACACATGCATTCAATTTCAAGACACGGCAGAAAAACCGAATCTTGCTGAAGTTGACATCCGATTTTGCGACTACAAACCGATCCGGTCATACTGCAAAATGCAGATCCGATGCAGTGGTATAACGCATTCAATACATGCGTTCATACGATACACGCAGGGGTAGATTCGTTTTTTTACCGGATCTTGAAACCGAATGTGTCGCACAAGCGGGGTAGGAGGGGGTTTTCCTCATATTTGTATCACGCTTTTTCAAATCTTTTTCCACTTTTTTCAAAAGATTATCAAATGTAGGTATAGTCATTCTAAAGTAGTTAAAAAAAAATTGTGGATCATTTCTTAACTGCTGCATTAGAGTTGTAAAGGCACCAACTGTTGATAGTCTTTGTACTATTGGGTTTACCCACAATCTTTTTCTACGACGCTGACGGCGATAATACCAGTATATTATAGCAAGACTGTTCACGTCCATCGCTTCCAAATCAACGTGAGGAACTGTGCGCGCTCTTGCTAATAAAAGCCGGATGGTGTGTTCACACGAGATCCCGATACGAGGCCGTCGGATACGGCCATACAAGATGTGCTGTGTGAATACAACATTCGGTTTTTCCAGATCCGATAAAAATAAGATTCGACAAAACGTGGATCCGTGTGAACGTACTGTTAGTCGGGTTAGTCGGGTTAGTCGGGTTAGTCGGGTTAGTCGGTTTAGTCGGTTTAGTCGGTTTTGTCGGTTTAGTCAGTTTAGTTAGTTTAGTGACTGTGACAGTATTATTCCTGAATTTGAGGCGCCTTTTATTTTCTCATAGTGTAAGGAACTCCTTTTGGACAATCACTAATTATGTCAACCAGAAGGAGTAACAGGCCGTTTACTTATAAAAGGATATTAAAAATACAACTGTCAGACGAAGACATAAAGAGAACACGAATATTTTACTATGGGGAAAAGATGTATGTTTGAATGATTAAAATAAACAAGTTAAACAGTAAATAATTGTTTTCTGGGCTCCCTTTTAATAGGGGGGATGAAAAGTAGAGTGTATCACTCGGGAGCAAGTATATTTTTGGCTCGGGCGACGTACTTTGAATCCCTCGCTACGTTCGGGATTCTACTAAAGAATCCCTCACTTCGCTCTGGATTCAAAAAACGCCCTCGCCGAAAAAATATTGCTTTGCACCCTTGTCATACAATCTACTATTATTGACCATTGTATATTTAATAATCCTTTCATAAGTAATCGGCCTACGGTTGAGAGTGTAAAAGAGTCAGTGAAAATGGGGATTCCATATCCTTTTCGGTTTGCAAAGCGTAAATGATGCCTTTGTGCCACTGGTACCCACGGATGTCAATAACCACTTACTATTAAGTGACTTGTTCGAATAAAAAATTATAGGCCTCTGTAACTTTTTACTCTGTAATAATATTATTAAACAAATTTCTGTTTCAATTAGGTACATTATGAGAAGGAATTCAGGGGAATAAAATTTAGGTGTACAGAATAACATTTCAACCTTTCATTCAGAGCCGGATTCCGTTCAGTAGCACTGAATACCGTGTGGACTGCACTGTGTTATGATAAACTCACTGTCATAATTTGTGCCGTCTATTAACTTTAGAGTATATTATGATTGAATTACATAGTCATAATAGTGAGATAATAAATTATTCATATTATTCCGCTAAAGCGTAGATATAAGAAATTCAGGGAAATGAAATAGAAATGTATTGAATGACCTTAAGCAACTTGTTTCTGCTGGGGGCTTGACAGCTTGTAGGTATTTTGTTGCATTGACAATAGGCTGAAGTGATAATCCACCTACAGTTTCGTTCTAAAGACTAAACCTAATTAGGTACCTAGGTACTTTAGTGGTGGAATGAGAAATAATAATTAATAGTCATCGTTAAAACCCATAATTACTCACTAGGTTTGGGTCTCCACGTCGTCGTTTGTCTTAGGTAACGGAAAGGTTATAAATCCAACACACGGTCCGAGTGCCGCGTCTAATTAATTTGTATGTAGGTACCTATTTACCTACTTGTATCCTCTGCGATCGAAACTCAACCTTAATATGTTGGGTACAAAAGTTACTTCACATCGAAACTATGTTTTATACTGTAATGTTTTCCTGTTATAAAGATTTTTTTCATAAAATCTTTATGCCAAATCTCGCTCTCTTATGTGTAAGCATTATTCATAAAAAGGAGAAAATCTTCCCTTCCCGTGATAGCACTTAATAAAAAAAAGTAGTAAATAACTAACCAACGAGTCACAATGCTGGTGGTTACGACACCCACTGACCTTAGGTAACATCAAAGACTGATGCGAAGCTTCGTCGGGTCAAAGGAAACGGGCATTATTACTGACGCTTTCACACTGCCACTGAGACGCGTTTAAAAAATTCATGACCGATTTTAGAAAAAAAAAGACGTGTGGCACTAGGAGACTGCCGCGGTAAAGCTATTGCATATCATTATATATAAATTAACAAAACAAAAAATAATACTGCATTTGTGATAATAATAATAAAATGAATGTATATAGAGTAATAACTCATTTTCTTTCACAATTTTTTCGTGACTTTCTTCATTAATAAATGCACTTTGTTTATTCATATTTAAAATACTTTGTAGGTATAGTAAACCCAACTTAAGACTGAAACGAAAGAGGCGCTGTCGGACGCATTTGACATTCATTTGACCAATCATTGCACACTAGTAACTGACAGATGAATGAACACAACGTACTTATGAATGACTTTTCGTTAGTTCCAATTTTTGCCATTTCAGAGTTAAGTTGGGCGGACTGTACACAAATTATACGAGTACAGATATTCACTGTTTTGCAGTGTTTCATAGGCAATATCACTGAAAGAGACGCATAATAATGACGTAAGCCTAATTGTTATACCGCCAACAGACTCACGCGAGAAGTCTCGAAGAGAAATCTTGCCGCGAATTTGCGCGAGAACCGAGAAAGCATCTACACTCATGCGACCTTCTCATTCGCTTCCTCGATCGTCATCCGGAATGGACGTCAGTGCAGCGGCTTTGGTTTTGTGTGCATTAATATACGATAATCTTGTGAATACTAAAATAAGAAATAAATTAATATAAGTACTAAAATAATAATAATAATTGGTAACCACAGACAGTAGATAATTTTAACTAGAAATGTAAATTTTAAATACAAAAACACACAACGGTCCCACTGAGACCGAACGAGAATGTGAATACGGTTCTCTTTTCTCGCCCGAGAAACCCTTTGAAGCGGGCAAAAATACCGACACCGATCCGAGCACAGGCGAGCCCGAGAACGAGACTGCGAGAAACCGATCACATTCACGCTTCTCGGGTGTTCTCGGGGGTTCTCGGCGTGAGTTTGTAGCCGCTATTAAGAATACGCACATCATAACGTCACATTATAGGTGCAAGACATTTTAATCTTTATTAGAAACGGATAATGCATTAATTTGTGCAAAGAAGATTTAAATATTCTGAACAAAAGCATAAGAACTATTTCAGTTGACAAAATAATTCTTTTTAAAAAGAAAATTGACATTTGACATTTAAGTCCTACAACGATCTTTTGGCGCGTGAATGACGTGTGGGTGACAGAGACAGTGCCTTACAGTTTGCCTTGCCTGTATGGCACTGTCTCTATCACCCTCAAGTCATTAATATAGTGTCATTATTTTATGTCATGTTATTATTTTGTATGTTTTAAATCTAAATACGCGATAATTCGACTATTATGAATACATGTTGTCGATTCCAATGCCTTATTTAATCCAGATCTACATGTAATTATTCTTAAAACACCGAACCGACGGGGCAAAAATCAAATGTTTGACAGGTAAGATTTGTATGGGAAATTAAAATTTTCATTTTTAGTATTTTGCTCGCAATTTTTCATATTTTCTCATCGCTGCAACCTTCCCTGAACTTCCACGAATATTTCAAGACTAAAATTAGCCAAATCGGTTTAGCCGTTATAAAGTAAAAGTTAGTTAACTCAGTTAAAAGTTCTGGTATTTATCGATGTGTGGGTGCATAGATATAGTAACTATGTCTGTGTGTAGGGTGTAATAAATTTTCGTTACGAAATTTTTGCATTCGGTCCCCGCGCCCAAGGCCCGCGATAAAAGCTATGCAATAGCTTAAAAAGAATGATAGGTATCCCGGTAAGTTAAAATAACCGTGCATGAGTATTGTGAGGGTTAAAGTTTAGTATGTGGACCGTCGAATTTAGGGGTGTGGGGTGGGGATGGGGTAGGGGGGGATGAGGGGAAGTTCCACCGCGAAGCCTGAGACGCGGAGCCTTATAGTTTTTTTTTTATCGAATTTTGAAATCTTTACCTAAACAGTACTAAAACGACTAAAACACGAAAACTAGGTCTTCGAAATACAAGAAAAGGGTAAGGGGATGTAGGTGGTTGATTTCCGGTTACATCGATGCCACCCACAAAGCTCTGCGACGCACAGGTTTATGAGAAAAACAAAAAAAAACGATTCTAACCTCAAAGTGCTAACATTAACACTGTACACTACAGCTACATACATGGGGTCAGTTTTCTAATACGGTGTAAGTTTAAATTAGCTAATCCCCACCTATTAGGGCAGAGAGTGTTGTAAAAATATGTCGACGGGACCCCCTTTCGGGGGTCCCTTTTTTCTGCGTGGTTCTATTACAGTCGAACCTAACCTATACCCAACTAGAGTGTGGTTGGCTTTTTGTTATATTTTTATGGCGGGGGGCTTCGCCCCCCGACCCCCCCTGCGGCCCCCCCGTCCCCCTGCTACCCCCATTCTTACCGCTATTTTTTCGTCATCCTACTCTATTGACCTAGTAGGTAATTGCAAGTATGTGTGAGTAATTGTGCCGCACACACACACACCCGCACGCACACTCACACACACTCGCGCGCACAATCACACACATCCTACGAAGCGGGATTCGGTCGACATATGTGACAAAGTCATTTAATTGTGATATACCTACTTGCTCTTGGATCGTCGTAACTGACCCTATGTACTTAGCTGTAGTGTTAGGTTAGAATGATTTTTTTTATTTTTCTCAAAAACTGTTCGTCGCAGATTGTTGTGGGTGGCATTTTTATAACCGGAATTCAACCCCCTACATCCCCACACCTTTTTCTTGTGTTTTGAGGGGGTAGTTTTCGTGTTTTAGGTGTTTTAGTACTGTTTAGGTGAAGACTTTAAAATTCGACAAAAAAAAAAACTACTGATTTCCGCAGTCTGAAATTTTGCGTAAATATTCCTTATACTAAACTCTTTTAGATATAAAAATATGGTTACCCAATTCAACGGTCCACATACTAAACTTTATCCATTGTGAGGGTTAAACATGGCGGTAGGCCAGTAAAGCCCAGGGACCAATAAGAGCTGAGCGCAAATCTCGTAATCAAGCATCACAGCCTGGACCTGAGGATGGTTGGAGCCCCTTACCTCCAGTAAAGCACAGAACTGAAAATTCGCGAAAGTGCTGAAAAAATTGTTAATTCGAAATCCGATCTCCAGTACTTAAAATGCTGCGAATTTTATCAGACTTAATTTACAAAGACACTACAACTACCAGTGATAGTTTTAATAATATGGATAAGTAGATAACCAGACTCGTTAAATTTTAATGTTCACTTTATTTAAAATTTAAAAATGGACAAGGAATATAAACGAACTCCATTATTATTTTCGTACTCCATTTTGTGCACTTTGCTTGAAGGTTGTAAAATGTCATCGTGCGGTATATTTCAGTCCTTGTCCGCATAAACTCACAAGCCGCAGGGAAATTTCATTTTTAAATATTTCAACATAGAAGTTTCACAAAGTTTTTCTTAATTCATTTGCTTTCTGAAACGAATTACCGGGGCATACTTAGAAGCGACTATATTTCACAGTTAATAAACTCTTGTATGGGTTACGAACGTGATAGCTTTAATAGTCTCTAGTATAATAAAGGGTATGAAATTCTACAGAGTCACATGCTCGACGTAGAATAGTTTAATAAACATTGTGCAAATACTGAATTAGCTTAGAATAACTTAGTTGATGAAGATTCATAAGACAGTGTAAAAGCTACGAAAATAGCACAAAATTTTAATCCCTTGTATCTCAACTCGGTATTTCAGTTTGTGGTAACACATACGTGGTTTTACTGAGTGTTCACGTGTGTTTACGAGTACCGTGAACAGCAGGAAAACTAACAAACTAAACTAAACCGAAGAACACGTGAAACTTAGGTAATCGCTGTTCACATACGGGGCCAAGTGCCTTAATTATATGTATGTAAATTAACTTAGACATAGGTATATAATTTATTCGTAGTGGATTACCAGGATTGATTCATATTTACACAGACAAATAACATTAGGTAGGTATATTGTAGGTACATGAGCACAGCTTGTATCTCAATAAATCCAATCCACACATTTTTTAGGTTTTATGGAGTATGAGCAGACTAGATGTAGTATATTTGTCTAAAACTAGTTGTGCTCGCGACTTTGTTCGTGCATATTAGTTTTTCCCCCGTGAATCCCGATGCTGCGGGAACTCCGGAATAAAAATTTGCCTGTATGATGCTCGCCAATCTAGCTTTTCTCCTCGTGAAAGTTCCATAAAAATCCGTTCAGCCGTTTCCGAGCTTAGCGTGCAGAATCATGCTACAGTTAGTTTTATTATATCTATAGAAAAAGATAGAAGAAAAGAAGCGATAGAAGATAAAAACCCTTACTGACACTTATAGAGTAGCACTGATTTGCTGTAGATGCAGATTAACATTATAACTGTTATTTTTCAGCCACAGTAGAGCATGGCCAAGTTGAAGCACAGTGAACAGTAATATGGTTAAAATATTTTGAACACTGACAAGACAAGATAAAAAGGACATACGAATAACACGAGAAAATAAATCCTCAACTCCATCGTTACTGCACTGAACCAAGACTTGTACACTTGACTCTATAGCTACTGATCATTAGAATCGACGAACGTTTCGCAAACATCCTTTTTGCGAGATTATACTTTCCGCCTACTCCACCACGCTGCTCCAGTGCGGATTAGTGAAGGTGCCATGTATTTTTTTAATAGCCTGAAGGGCTAACGAAAAAGCGGACGAGCCACCTGATGGTAAGTGGTCATCGTCGCCTATGAACACAATCAACACCAGGGGAGTCACCTCATTTAACACCTTTCTTGAAGAACCCCATGTCATAGGACGCTCCGGGAATACCTCAGAAGGAAGCTCATTCCACAGCTTGCAAGTTCGCTGCAAAAATGATCCTGATAATCGAACTGTAGTCGTTCGCCACGGATTCAAACGATGTGTATGGAACTTCAATCTTCGGCGAGTGGTGTGATGATGGAAGAGTGACGTTGGCACCAAATCGAACAATTCCTCGGAGCACTCACCGTTGTAAAGTCGGTAGAACACACTGAGACATCCTATATCTCTCCTAATATTTAGGTGTTCTAACCTATTAGTGACTCGTCGGTTGTTGACAACTCGAACAGCGCGCTTTTGTACGGCGTCAAATAGATTAAGCTGGTATTGTGGCGCCCCCGCCTAGAGGTGAGAACAGTACTCCATGTGAGGCCTGACCTGAGCTTTATAAAGTATCAGTAGATCCCTCGCATTGAAGTACTGCTTCGCCCGGTTCAGGTCGCCAAGCTTTTTGGAGGCCAATTTGGCATTAGCTTTCAGATGACACCGATATTCCACGTCGCTCGAAACGTCAACACAAAGAGTCGCAACACTTTTATTAACAGTGAGGGCAGTACCCTGGAATTGAGGCGCCATGACAAATGGGGTTTTCTTAGCGGATGTCTAAAGAAACATCCATAGATTCATGTCCGACTTATTGTTTTAGTAGAAAGGGTAAATGTAGGTAAAACTAATAATAAAGATTGTAGGTATTATTATTGGAATGAGCTTCACCATGTCTGTATAAGTAAGTCAAGATAAGATGCCGGTCACTGCCGCCCATAAACATCACTTACATGAACTATACATACACAAAACAAAAAAAGCAATGGTTAGCTGGTAGAGAATGCAATCAAGCTTTAAGCTCGCCATTTGAACCGTAATTAATGATTGTGGTCAACAAAGTCTAAATAAATAATAGGAAAAAGATGAAGTCTAGAACATGCCCACAGAATGATGAACCCAGATACAATCTGGGTCTCCGATTCCCTTTTTAACTTTTTATAAAAAGATACGATTTCGACTTCGACAAGTACCTACAGATAACTCAAAATGATAATCACAACCCACCTGGGTGCAAAGTTTTTGGAGTTTACTCCTTAAGAAACGATTTGAGTTATAAGGCCCGGTACGGGAATTTTATGAGGAGTAAAATCAAGTGTTAACAAAAGTTGAGGCGTTATGTAGAAAGAGACAAACATATAAATCTGTAGGATTGAACGTGTAAAAGAATGAGATGGAATACATTACACAGCGTATCTCATTCTCGGGGTCTCCTCTTTGCGCGATACTTCGTAGTCTCACTGTATAGTTGTACTGTGCGTATGTTTGTACGTGTGTGTTGCGCGTCTGTGTATTACGAAGTTCTGCCACAACTTGTATACTGCTGCCGAGTACAGGGTATGCATGCTGTATAATAAATGCATATAGTAGCATTTATTATTATTATTTATTTGGTCGTTGGTTAATAGGGTGCACGGCAGTGTTCAAGCCAAGTTTATATGAAATACAATTGATAAAAAAATATACATATTTCAAATTCGAATATTAGCTTCATTAGAGACACGGTAGTGTCTAAGCCAAGTTCCACAAAAAATACCCCTTTTGTTTTGTTCATTAAAATTATTTGTTTCCTATTTCTTATAATACTTGGTGCACGGCAGTGCACCTCGCCAAGTTCGAAATTTTAAATAAAGTTTTATTTCGTTTATTATTTATTTGGAAGTTGGTTAATAGGGTGCACGGCAGTGTTCAAGCCAAGTTTATATGAAATACAATTGATAAAAAATAAACATATTTCAAATTCGAATATTAGCTTCATTAGAGACACGGTAGTGTCTAAGCCAAGTTCCACAAAAAATACCCCTTTTGTTTTGTTCATTAAAGTTATTTTTTGTTTCCTATTTCTTATAATACTTGGTGCACGGCAGTGCACCTCGCCAAGTTCGAAATTTTAAATAAAGTTTTATTTATATTATTTTGTAACATGCTTTATGTAATACGCTTTATTGAAGTAATATAAATAATCCGAATAATTACAGATATAAGTATGTTTGTTTCTCTTATCATTTTAGCAGATGCGTTCATTTACCCTTTTTTTTTCTATTCGATATATATCATAATTATCGTTCGTAAGGAGTAAACTCCAATCGTGCGTCGTAGCTGACACACACTTTTTTATCAATTACAAATAAAATTAATCGAGCCCAAACACAAGGTAACTGCTGTAAATCGTAGAGAAGTTTCTCTCAGCTGTCTTTCGGCTCCATCATCAAATCGACTACTCTGATCTTAAAATTGTATTACTTTAAAACACTAAATGTATCATGGTACCAACCTTGAGATATCCTTTTAAACGAAAAAAGAATCATCAAAATTGTTTCAGAAAAGAAGTTATCCGCGAATGTACATAAAAAATCATATATACTCGTACCTTCAGTCGAATTGAGAAATCTTCTTTTTTAAGTTGGTTAAGAATAATGAAAGAGCAGAAGCAATAATAATAATAAGGAAGTTGATAACTGGTTCGTAAAAATTACCTACTCGTGAACGTGAGGAAATTGGGTAGGACTAAAATACACTATTCCTTCGAATTTATTTTGCCATGTTTCCAAGACACGGAGTTCGTTTACAAAAATACGAATAGACCCCATTCTAATAATAAGTCTATTTGTAATCAATTACTTTTTCCTTAATACCGTAATTGGGGTCTTCATCAATATTGGTTCGTAATGAATAACTTTCCAATAGACGACGAAGCGGCGACGGGGAGATACTTAAATATTTTCCGATTGGTTATTTTCCTTAAGGACATGCTTTCTAGGTCATTTAATTTTTTATTTATTTAGACGTCGATACACAAAAATGGTAGGATAAAAATATTTCTATTATTAAATTAATTACTAGGTAAATTATCATAGTACGACAAAATAGTAAGACCACGAGGAATCAGCCTAAATCAGGTAATTTTATAACAGATGTAGATTATACTATAGTTTGAGACTAGGTATTTGAATTTTAGGTGAAAAAATAACCTACATATATAACAACAATTAAGAAACAAACAAACGACAGAATATAGGAAACAACGGTCTCTTAAAAAGTTAAGAAAGTGCTCACTAATTGGATCTCTAATTTGGCAACCAGAACACGGAAAAGCAACTTCATTATTTGTATACTAATGTGCCAGGCAATTATGGCCAGATACCTAAAAGGTCTCCATCATGCATGAGTGCCTTAAGTCTTGCAGCTAATTGCAAGTAAGTTGAGTTAGCCTTACGCGAAATTGTACTAACCCTATGGTCGATAGCAATGTATCAAAAAAATCTAATAACGTCCGAAGGCCTTTTAAATGAAATCACGTCTTCTGCCTAACCACAAATAATAATGTTCAAAGATTTCAAATTAAAAATTCGAATTTATTCAATCCTATAGGTACATAGACATGAAAATATTAGATAGGTACATATAATTAAAAATATAATTGACTGAGTACGTGATTGAGACCGTCGAGTGGCTACATTCCTTATATGGCGCACTATAGAGCACGCTATTCTAGTGCGGATTTGTTGAGGGGTTAGTGGCCAACCCAGTATCGGAAGTTTTCATGTCACCCGAAGACCTCCGACTGCTAATCTACCAGTTGTACTTAAATAATAATCTAGTTATCTCTATTTAGCCTATCCTGAAGGACTAAGGCTCTTAAAAAGTGAAACCGGATCCACACACACAGTTGTCAGTGAAGATAATACTTTAAGAAATACCCGAGAAAAGTAAGTATCTTTGAATAAAATTGAGATGAGAATAAAAAGCATACGTGCAATGTGGAAACGTCAATCTCCTTTGACTCGCTGTATTTCCAGGAAAATATATCGCTAGCGGGCGCAATTATATCAACCTGTGAGCATGCAGAATAACCGAGAACTCGTTATCAAGCCGCATGGACGTAAATATTTGTGAAACGATATATTTTTGAAACACACAGATCGTAATTCCACAGACTGTGACATATAAACAGTGGTTTGAATATCGGTCTTCCAGTAAATCCACAGACTTTAAAGAACTAGAGTCCTGTACGCATCTCTAGTTCTTTAAAGTCATATATTAAGTTCTTTAGACATATATTACTTCTTTAAAGGCGCATCTAAATAACAATTATTTGACATCATGAAAACATAATAAATTATATTATCAGATGTATGTGAAGTCTACCAATTCCAATTTGCCTAGTGTTCTGAATAATACTCCTACATAAAACATGACAAACCCTATAATGAGGCAATTATTATAACGAGCTCCATGATGAAAATTATACTTCGGAATAGAAGATGGAGGTGTGAGTCTCATGTAACCCTCCGCGACTCGTGGCGATGCCGAACTGCAACTACTACTACTACTACTATGGTAATCACCGGTCTGAATGCCAGTAAAGAACCCTTGAAGTAAATAACTTTAACAAAGAAAAAAATCGATCCACTTCAATAAATATTCGCTATAAAATGAGAAAATTACAAATGTGGTCGAAGACAATTCAATACGCAATATAAAGAGGTAACTGCAAAACTAATATTCAAATCTTGTTAAAATTCAGTAGAAAGTTACATAAAAAGACACTCGAGTAGAATAAGGAGGGATAGGAGAAGGTTCTCATCTCCTATTTTTGAAGTAAGATAAAGGGGAAGTAATTTTCCACGTATACCCTACGTTCTTAACAGGCTGAACTTAATTAACATATTACGTACAATTAAGTAGGTAACCACTTAATTACGTCTCGATACAAAAAGTTCAGTTAATTATTATTAGCTATTCAGCTAAGCATGGCAGACAGTTAATTAGCCAACGATATACCTACCTAATTTACAACAGGTGTGTTTGCGTGGCAACTTTAGACGGTATGTACTGTGCTTTAGACCTACTTCCATAATTAGTATTCCGAATGTTTGCACATTATCGTTCGTTCATTAACGTATTTGTATAACTAATGAAATTGGTGTATCATGTATGTATCGCTGTTTCGATTTAATGATGATATTAAATATAAACGTTATCCAATACATTTTTATTCCAGCTCAAATATTTGTGTAAAGAATCAATCAACGAACACAGGAGAAATTCAGAAATAAATATTCGTATTGGTATCCATAAGGAATATAAATTGATGTATTAGCAATCACGGATACAAATTTCCGGTTCAACGAAACATACAGAAACGTAATTAATTCCTATTGTCTGATTAGATTATTTCAAACAACAATAGGGCAATATTGATATCACGAAATATTATTATGCGTAATCGTTATGGCAGCTGTTCGCAATTAACCAACGCAATATATTAACCAACTTTAAAAAAGGAGGTTCTCAGTTTGACCTGTATGTATGTATGTATATTTGTCCGCGATTATCTCGCGTTTGGTTGAAGCGATTTTGATGCGGTTTTCAGCATAGTATTTGTCAGACTTAGGAGAAGGTTTTAGGTATATTTTTTGGCTGAACCGATTTTGATACGGCTTTCAGAATCATGTTTATCAGACTTAATATTTACCGCGTTTAACTGAACTGGTGTTTACTTTTGGGCGTTAAAGTCGGTTCTATTTTGTTAAAATGTATTATAAGTGATTAATTTCATTGTTAATTTTATTTGCAGGAGATAGGTAGGTAATCAAAATGTTACCATGTTTACAGAGTACAATTTCACCTAGTTCGTTTGTAATCCTGATTTAGGATTACAATTAAATCTGGGTGCACGCGAATGACACGAACCCTGTAAGTACCGTTTCTTTAGGCGTCGGGCACACGGCACCGCGCACCGCACCGCCGCGGTAGGCGGTGGCGGTAAAGCGGATTTCGAGGCGGTGGTCCGCGCGGTGAGGCGATTTACGCGCCTGTCCGCGCGGATGGGTTTAACGCGGTTTTGACCAGTTTGATCACAGACACTCGCAAGAATGGATGCAGAAGTGGTGGCATATTTTTTAAACTAACCAAGTTCTTTTTTTTCTTTGTCGGAATTTTGCCCTGGCTCCAAATTTAAGTTAACAATCTCTTCCCATTGCTTCATTTTAAGGAGTCTATCACTATATTGTGGGCTTTTCATGTCCCAGATAGCATTGCGACTTTCAAATCTCCGAAATAAACTTTTCGACATCGAAATCCATTTTTGACCGACTTCATTCAATTGCAACACGCCCTGCACCAACGATGGTCCGCGCGGTGATGCGGTGGCTCGTGTGTTAGGCGCATGGAGCAAATATTATAGAGAGGAGACGCCCTAAGCAACTGTGCACTGTAACTCAACTAGGTCCTGACGTCATCACAGTGGGCGTGGCCTTAAGTCAGTCTACTGACGGCGCTCACCAAATAAATTTCTACTTGACGTTAGATGGCGACACTTTGTATCAGGGGAAATAAAAATGCATAGGTGCGTAGAGCTAACAATTATTATATCTTGATAATCATACGTACTGAAATTCGTCCTATATTAATTCCTAAAGAATTTTTACCACCAAAATATTATTTTTCTACTTTTTATAATCATTTTGTAAACAGCGCCATCTATCGACAACTACTTGCAACAACAAAAACACGGCCCTATTTAAAATCCATCTAGTGTGAGATAGTTGAACTACGTAGTAAAGTCGATTATCCCGCCCATTTCTTTATCCCCCTCGCCCTGCAAATCGTCACGCGATCTTTCATAGAAAAATGTACATACAACGTCTCCTCTCTATATTTGCTCCATGGTTAGGCGCCGCCCCTCCGCGCGGACGTCAGCGCGGAGAGGCGGTGGCGGTGAGAGCACCGCTCGACTGCGCGGTCAGTCGGTGTACGTGTGTTAGGCATCAACGGATTTCATAGACCCCAATAAAACTTGACAACCGCTTCACCGCCTACCGCGGCGGTGCGCGGTGCCGTGTGCCCGACGCCTTACTCCCACCACACAAATACCACCTGCATCCGACATAAATGCCAGCTTTCCGCCCTTGTGATTAAGGTCCAATGTAGATTGACAGCTAGAATGTCTTGATTGAATTGAATTGTAAGTACGCGTATTTAATTTGGTTTAAGCGGAGAGTGTCAACTCCGTATCTTTGGCGACTCAAGTAGGTATATATTATATTACATTTTGGCCATCTCTACACTACGCTACAAATCGTTTCCATGAATACTCATATCGAAAGCTTTTTAAACGACAATAATAATAAACGTTTCCACCCTCGCACTTGAATTCCCTATGGCACAGGTGTCATGTATATTTGTATATCTAACATAAATTACTAACAGGCATGACCCGACTCTTTGCAGGCAGGGTGACATGCCAATTGGGCTACGGGGTCGTATATAAACATCATACTTTAAAACAATTCTTCAATCTTTATATTAAATGTAATTGTAGTCTAGTGTAAGAAAACAAAGATTTTATTTCATTAGTGGGTAGTTCTACTTATTTTTAACATGAACACTATAGTATACCTATTCACATACATAGTTAATAGCATTAGCGGGTTACAAGCATAGTTAACTTACCTTAAACTTAGAAACGACAATGTAAGTTATACTTTAACTTAAACTTTAACTTAAACTTTAGATTCCTTTTCCATTTTTGAATTATTTTGGTAAAATATAACACCACGTTGTCAATAATTCTTATGTTCTACTAGCTGTTGCCCGCGGCTCCGCCCGCGTGGAATTCAGTGTGTCACAAAGTTATTCCTGCGTTAATCCCGACCCCACACATATTAAGACACACTCCACACATCTTAAGAACAGTTGATTTTTTACTACGTTTTAGTCATACCGTAAGTACATCATACCGTACAAAAATCCGTTATGTAGATCTTGAGAAAATCGATAAAAAGACTTTAAGATATAAACGTCGGGGTTTTTTCATTCCAAACTATTATATTTTTAAACTACATTGGTAGTTTTTCATTCGGGTGCCAAAACATAAAGACCAGCTAAAGCGATGCTGACCCTCGAAAAAGCAACATAAAGTTGTTCATGAGAAAAAAAGCCGGTTCGATTCCCGATATATTATGTATAGATATCCCGATATTAATGAGCCCGCGACTTCATTCGCTCATGGAAGCTTTTCCCGCGTAAATCTCGATCCCGCGGGAAGTCCGGAACAAAAAGTAGCTTATATAATGCTCCATAACCTCCTCTACCTCCCACTGAAAGTCCCATAAACATCTGAACCCACGACCTCATTCCCGGGTATGAGTTTTTACCGCGTGAATCCTAATCCCGCGGGAATTCAGGGATAAACAGTACCCTATATGTTGCTTCAAAACTTCCTCAATCTCCTTGTAAAGGTCGCATAAAAATTTAAGCCCGCAACTACGCGCAGGAGTTTATTCCACGTAACTCCAGATCCCGCGGGATTTCCGGGAAGACAGACTTGTTAGTTTTATATTAGAAGCTATTTATACCCCATACGAGTAGAAGGTTTTCCCGCGTAAATTCCGATCCCGCGGGATTTCTGGGATAAAAAATATCCTATATGTTAATCTAAGTTGCCCTCTATGTGTGTGCCAAATTTCATGAAAATCGGTTCAGTACCCCATACGCGAAGGTTTTCCCGCGTAAATTCCGATCCCGCGGGATTTCTGGGATAAAAAATATCCTATATGTTAATCTAAGTTGCCCTCTATGTGTGTGCCAAATTTCATGAAAATCGGTTCTGTAGTTTTTGCGTGAAGGAGCAGGGGCGGTCTGGCCAGGTCGGCTAGTCGGCGATCGCCGAGGGCCCCGGGGTTATGGGGGCCCCCAAATCGCTCCTACTACGAGTATTTTCTGACCAACACAACATAAGTATACGAGCAACGTAATATGGACAACAGTAAATGATCTTCAAAGTAAACTGTGTTAATTAATTTTGAATCATTTTACATAGTTATATCGATCACTAATATCCAGATACACAATCGGGCGCAAATGTCCTCACCAAATAGTCTAGTCAACGAATGTCTCACAACAGGGTCTAGAATGCGTGAGCGGGAACCTAAGCGATTTTTTTCGAAAATATGTATTCAGCGTACTTAGGGTGAAAGTCTTGTCGTCTGGGAGATGAGGCCGGGGTGACAAAGGTGTCAATTTTGGGTTTTGTGCCAATATATCAGAAATGGTGCATTGGCATTGTACCGAATAATATTCTATGGAGAAATTAAAGTGTTTTAAAATTCTCTACAGCTTTCGTTCTATATACTTTTTAGATATTTGCAATTGTTTTTGAAGTACATGCTCCAGAAATGTGGAAATACACTTATTCAGCGTGATGACCACTACCGGAGCTGCAAAATTAATTTTAAATTTACTGTAACACTAGCTGTAGCCGTGGCTTTGGCCGCGAGGAAGTACTTTTGACTGTGGGGGGTTTTTACTCGTTAAGTTTAATTTCGAAAAATACTACTTGCTTACTTGTGTCACTTGACCAGTCGTTTAGCCATGTTGGAGGCCTTCGGGCGGCTAGAAAAACTTTCGACACTGGGTTGGCCACTAACCATCAGTCCGCACTGAAGCAGCGTGATGGAGTGTATTCTGGGCCTCCGTAATAATGAGGAGAGTCACGTGCTCAGTAGTGGGTGCCATTAACGGGTTGTAGCGAAGTAAAAAGGGAAAGTCCACATTCGAAAGCACTTCCACGCGGCCGAAGCGACGGACAACAGCTAGAGTTACAGTAAATTTTTTTACTTCAAAAACGATTGGGAATTTTGAAAAAGTGAACGGAACCAAAGTTGCAGAGAATTTTATAAGTTTCCTAATAGAACGTTACATGCCACAACACACCAATTTTTGGTACAAGGTATTGGCGAAAAACCAAAAATTAACACCTTCGTCACCTCCCTTTCCCCTCCCGGTTCACCTCCTAAACGTCAGGACTTTTAAGATGTTTTCCCGTAATGTTTTCACTCTAAGCAACCTAACACGTTTCTGAAAAATTCGCTTAGAGTTTCGCTCACGCACTCTATACCGTCTTTTGAGACGTTGACCGGACTAAGGGTAATTTTGTAATTTTCGTGCCATGCAAGGGGCCCCATATTTGGTTTTGGCCGAGGGCCCCATATGAAGCCAGACCGCCCCAGTGAAGGAGTAACAAACAAACAAACAAATACACAAACTTTCACATTTATAATATTATTAATAGGATAATAGGATTATATAATAATAATTCACAGACGAGGTACAATTACCTACAGTGACAGCCTCCTCAGCTGTTTTATCAATGAAGTTGGTCGCCATTGCTTATAGCGCCATCTCTTAAGGAGTTCACGCATTTGTGTAAGACAACTCTCTTTACCGACAAGGCTGCGCAGTATAATGTAATGAAATAGAATTTCTTTACATTTCTCCTTTCCTAATGTAGAAATTATGATGATATTTTTCGATATTTTACAAGTATATTATATGAGTAAATAAGATAATATATTATTATTATGTATCTATGTATATACCTCATCATAATATTTATAAATATGTATAGCTATTTATTATATAGTATAAATATGAAAATCATTATTATCTATATTTTACGTTTTTGTTACTAATATTATGTATTTATCCACCACATCGCTATGTGGCGGCGCAGGAGGTGGCGCATGCTGAGCGTAGCCCTTTTTTGTCACGTGGTATGGTACGAATACCTACAAATTAGTATTTAAAATATTTGTGTGTTAAGTGTGTACCATACTATTGTGGCAAAATAAATGTTTCTTTCTTTCTTTCTTTTAGTCTAAAATCTCATGTATCAATTCATACTTATTTATAGATGTTTGTTTTTCGTCGGTGGGAATATTATTGCGGGGGTGTTTCCACTTGTAGGATTATTGATATTGCCTCTCAATACTAATGATCTTATAATAATTATCACGAAATTCCGTGATAATTATTATAGTCGATGAGCTGATGATTAATTTAGGGAACATATTTTTAAATAATTAAATTGCTCGTACCTACCTAAATTAAACTGATAAAATCATATTTTACCTCAATATGTCGGTTTAATATTTTTACATGGGTTATTGTAAAGTAAATTATTTAGTAGGTATAAGCAAGTTATATATAAGTGCTTACTTAAGTCGGTAACGATCTTTTTAAGTATGTTAATTTCACTTAACGTCTCAACTGAACCAAGTGCCTCATTACCATTAATTTTTAATGTTAATCTCATTTCATTTCCTCTACAACCGGCTCGAATTCGGCTTACATGGAGTAAACGCGTTTATGTCAGTGATATCGTATCATTGTTATGAATGCTATGATATATTGGATTGCCCAAGATTGATAGTTGCACGGTGATTAAACGTACGTTACTAAAGATAGATACGAAATTGGATTCCGGATATTGCAGTTAGATCACTACACTTATGTATAGTTGAAATAATATCGTAAACAATATCGAATCCATAGTAATATAATCGACAAGCACAACTAACTAAAAACTGCTCAGCAGATGGCGCTCAATTCAACCCATCTAGGTGTAAAGTTATCGTCAATACAAATGAATGAAGCCCAAACACAAGGTAACCGCTGGAAATCGTTGAGGAGTTGCCTCGTCTGTCCTACGGCTCCACTATAAGTTTATCGCCTCCAGACCCTCGTTAAATTGTAATGCTTTAAAAAACATAACGAAAAAATTAATAAACGCTCTAGTCGCCCTTACAATTTTGGAAAGTTCCTCTTGGTTTCTCTGGGATGCCATCATCAGATTCTGGTGTCCTTATCATCGGTGCCACCCTTGAAATTTCTACTTTAAAAAAAAACAAAATGGGCTCATAAAAGACGAAGTAATCCGCGAACACGCGTAAAAAATATAATATCATATAATGTAAGGTGAAATTGAGAACCTCCTTCTTTTTTGAAGTAGGTTAATTATAAATGAGAAAATCTGTCTGTCTATCGTTGACTTTTGAAATTCGAAATGAAAATATTTGAAGACATGGGGTCAGACACGTCAGACATAGGCTACAACTATTTTCAAATATAAAAGGCTGAAATACGGGATGAAAGTTTGAAAAAATACATATATAAACAGTTTGATCAATTTCGATGAATTTTCTTAGGAAGATAGTTGAAGACGTAAGGTCAAACATAGGCTACTTATTTTTTCCAAAAAAATCCCCTAAGGAGCTGAAACGGGAAAAGAAAATGAAAAAAAAACAAATTCCACGAAGGCGAAGCCACGGGCAGATAGTTAGTCTATAGTAATAATATAGTAAAAAACAGTTTTTTTTGTTTGAACGGGGTAATCTTAAGAACTACTGGTTCGAATTGAATGGCCTATCTACAGCGAACAATAAATGCAATCTGTGCCTTTTTAAGTCTTCTTCTTCTTAACCACGCTAAGGGTTTTGATGCGGTTTTCATCATTAGTTTGACACACGTATGGTCTTCTCACCCTTAGGGCACAGGCGGAGTCACTGGAACGGTAGTCCCTTTTAACGCGGCCCGTCAATACGGACCGGTCCTTGGAGTGAGTCCAAATGCTCTCGCGGGCTCGAATGCCGTCGATCTGCGCGACTGGGTCAAGATGGCGTGTACTTCTCAAAGTATATTAGTTTATGTAAATTCTTATGTAATTTGATATGCAAGGCTACGTAAATTCTTCATTTAACGCTCAGCGAAGCGAGGGCGGGTCGCTAATTAGAAAAAATCGGCCAAGTGCGAGTTGGACTCGCGCACAAAGGGTTCCGTACCATTATGTATAAAAATGCCAAAAAAATCTGGTCTGTTGTATGAAAACCTCACTTAAATAATTATTTACTTTAGTTTTTTGTAGCCACAAGCAACGCTCACTCTTGGACCGAAAGGTAACTAATTTATCGCTGAAGCGTCGAAGCCATATTTCGACTTAAATATTTATTTTATTCAGTGTTTTAGTATTTTTTGTTGTAGCGGCAACAGAAATACATCATCTGTGAAAATTTCAACTGTGTAACTATTACGGTTCATGAGATACAGCCCGGTGACAGACGGACGGACGGACGGACGGACAGCGAAGTCTCAGTAATAGGGTCCCGTTTTACCCTTTGGGTACAGAACCCTAATAAAAGAAACACAATACTTATATTTATATCTCGTCTGTCGTTGATTGATATAATTTAAATCAACTGCAACAGCGGAAATATTAAACTAAGTGCACAACGAAAGAGGATAATGTGTATAGCAAGGATCCCTCAAATTATCGATCGCTGGGTGATATATCAGTTAGCTCGCTACCACCCTTCTATATTCAGCCATGAATTATCCTTTGTGCCAGAAGGCCTGTATGTCAAGAGTGACTCCTACATCAGCTACTTGCTTAGATAATATGTTTTGTGATTGCACTGTAATAAATAAGACAGTAATAAATTGTATCAGTTCAGACCATAGCGGACAAGCTGCCACAGTTGAGTACCATCATGACATTACTAAACAGAATATAAGTAGGCCAATCACTCAAAGAAGAATTAATAGCTTCAAAAATAATATTAAAAGTAAAATACCATTAAAATAGAAATATGCTATAATAACACACCTGACAAGGCATATTCTACTGTTTTTGATTTAATCAAATGTCAATTTAATAGGAATTTTAAAGAAAAGCAAGTCACATGTGATAATTTTAAAACGAAATTTAGTGATTGGGCAACAACAGGTATTTATAAAAGTAGAATTAGATTATTTGAACTATATGAACAAAAATCAACTTCCACAGACCCGGAATTTTTGAATCACGTTAGATTATACTCTAAGTGCCCGGCTACACGCTACGTCTTACCTGAGAGCATGCCTGCGCAAACCAGTTTGCGCAGGCAAGACGGAGCGTGTGGACGGTAAGACGGTAGCACGTACCGTACCGTACACTTTTCGTACCGTCATGACTGCACAAGCCCGGACTGCGCAAGTAAGAAGGAGCGTGTGGCCGGAACATAAAACGTTTAAATCAGTTTGCGCTCAAGCTTAATCAATATATATTTCTGATAAGATAAAGAACTCTGCAAACAAAATTAAAACTACATGGCACATTATTAATAAAGAAACGGGCAAAATAAAAGTTAAAGACCATAATTTTACTTTAAAGGTCAATAACAAGATTATCACTTGCGATAGTGGAGTTGCCGACGCCTTCGAAAACTTCTTCTCGAAAGCACCGCACCTGATAACAAAAGACTTGAATACATGTCCTCAGCTTGCCATGACCATCATAGAATCCTGTGTTGATATGTGCACAAACCCATTTAGTTTTAAACACGTCACTTGCGATACTATTATTAAAAGTTTTCTTAATACTCTAAACATTAAAAAGTTAAGTCATCTGTGGGGCCTTTCCACTGTAGTAAGTACTAAACTTTCATTGCACCCCATTTAACTATTATATTTAATAAATGTGTTGATGATGGTAGCTTCCTCAATCTTATGAAGCATGAGAAAATAATACCTTTGTTCAAGGCTGGAGATAAAACCGATCCTACAAATTTTAGGCCCATATCCATCTTACCAGCCCATAGCAAAATTTTTGAAAAAATTATTTATTATCAACTGCTGTCTCACTTTACCATAAATAAGTTGTTCCATATAAACCAGTTCGGTTTTTCGAGAGAAAAAAGTACCACTGATGCAGGCATCGCACTTCTTAAACACATTTTTGATGCTTGGGAGCGTAAGCAGGATGCTATCGGTATATTCTGTGACCTTTCTAAGGCTTTTGACTGCGTTGATCATAATATACTAGAGAACTGCCCGCGCTTCGCTTCGGGACCCGTAGGTAACAGCGCGTAGATCCGCTCCCGTAGGAATCTCGGCTAAAAAGTAGCCTATGATAATATGATATACATACTGGAACAGCAGATCGATCGATCGCGTATCTTCTCTGAGTCCCGCAAGGGACTCGAGGAATCACTGGGGCTATGTACCCCCTCGTGAGGTTGCCCACGCGGCCCGTTAAGACGGGCCGGTTCTTGGTGTGGGGGCCTTCTTTTTGAAGGCCCCTCGTGGTCTCTATCAGTGGTTGAGAGCTATGGCTCTCCCCCTCCATGGTGTCATATCCAGGTTGGGCGGCCTTGCGGCCGCGGAGTCTTGTGCGTGGGAGGATTCTTCACGCCGCCCGGGCGATCAGGCCCTACCGGATGAATCCCGCTGGTGAGAATCCCAGCAGGAGCCGATCAGCGACCGGGAGGCGGCTTATGAATATGAAGCCCCGGAGTCAGTCCGCGGGCTCCCCCCGTGTCGCGCGGGAAAGCCCTGCGGTCAGTTGGTTGAGCGTGGAGCGGCGCCAGGTCCCGCAGATGCGGGAACCGCGACGCTTCGACACGCTCGAACATGCGGCGTGCCAGGCTGCGGATGAAGTCGTCCAGGCTCTCGACTCGAAGGTCCCTCTGGATGACGGCGTTCCTCACGTATCGCAGAGTGCCGGTGACTCGGCGCAGCGCGATGAACTGCACTGTACGCAGTCTCCGGCGCTGTGGCTCACTCGTCAGCGAGAACCACGAAGGAGCCGCGTACGTGAGGCGGGGTCTAATAAAGGTCTTGTAGATCCCGAGTTTCACCCTCAGAGGGAGGCTCGAGGAGAGCACTGGTCTTAGGACGGTTATCGCGGCTCTGGCGCTCGCAACCGCCTTGTCGACCTGGGGCCTCATGGTCAGTCCTTGATCAATGGTGATCCCCAAGTATGTAGCACGAGGGGACCACTGAATGTCCTGTCCGTTAAGCTTCAGAATAGGGTCGCGGCTGGTTGCGGGTCCGATCCTCACGGCCTGCGTCTTCCCTACATTCACCGACAATCTCCACCGGGCGAGCTAATCGGGGAGGGCATCAAGCGCGCGCTGCATCTTGACGATGGCGTGGGGCATGTTAAGTGACGTGGTAACGTACGCCACGTCATCGGCATACAGGGCGAGCGACGCCCCCCCCCCCTGCCGCCGGGATGTCGTCGGTGTAGCAGGCATAGCAGGCCGGAGACAGCAGCTCCCTTGCCGCCTTGCCGGACCCCGGCCGCGACAGGGCGCTCCGTTGATAGGGCTGGCTGTGACGGCTGCCTGGCTGTGGCTGGAGGGAATCATCAATATGGCGGGCGGTGGCTTTGGCTTGGCTTTGGCTCTAACTAAGGCTAAGGCTACGTGATGCGTTGACAGGCGGCTCCTTTAGGCACAATTTAGCTGGCGGTGCATCAGCTTACGTCACGTCCGTTACAAGTGCCTTATTTTTTCAAGACACAATAAAACAATGTACCTATGGATGAAATATCCGGTCTGAAGGTCTGAAATGAAATCTGCGACGACATAGATCGATAACAGGTTTTGCTTGATGTGACCAATTTGACGTTATCTGTAAGATCGGAATTTGGGGTCTAGTGGGACGGGTGAGAATGGGAATGGGAGCCAACGGGAAAAACCCGACCACGCACAAGCCGCCGCACCCCTCTCTATCGCTTACTGTTGCTATAAGTATACCTTCTACCGGAAGAAGCTGGGAATTGTCGCTACTTGACTTTTTAGGGGACTTTTCAGTCTCTGAAAATTCTTGTATAGAGACTCATGGGCGTACACAGTCAGAAATACGGGGGGTGCGGTTTGCCCTTCCCTCCTGGATCAGAAATTCAGGATCCTTGATGGATCAGAAGCTGGGTACGTCCATGTAGATGTTTTTATTTATCGCGAACGCTAAACAAATGTATGTTGAGATTAATAACCAGTGATTTAAAACACAGTCTGCCACGTAAGGAAATATTTTGAAACATGGAGACGTCTAAGTTTCAAAATTGAGCGTAAATGAGTAGCATTTTTTAACAATACCCATAAAATCTGCATACTTATCTCTACCATACTGAAAGTTCTCCGTTATAGTGGTTAGGATAGAGTGAGCTAATTTACAAATAACTAGGGTAATGGATTATGGGCAACCCTTGTCATTGTCACTCTGAGAGTTGATACGGCCCTACCGTAGAGACAATTATTGTAGTTTGCAGTTATATAAATCTGTATCATTAATGAGGCATTTTGTAATTGCCGTAGCTTTTTTGGTGCCCAATTTTCGTATTTATTAAACATGTTATTTCGGAGACTAATTAATTTTCAGGAATACAAATTATGCACAATTGCTGTGGACTGTATCATTGATGTACCTAATAATATATGAAAACGGTATGCATTATCAATGAAAACATACCAAAATATTCAATAATGCTATAAAAATACCATTAACATTTGCATATTATGCAAATGCGATTTCTAGTTATTACAGATACATTTATTAAGATCTTTAAGAAGTATGACCTCATAATTACTACTTTCTTAATTATTCGTCTACGATTAACCACTTTCATTTAATTTGAAAACTAAACCCGAATTTCGAAATGTCGTTCTACAGCAGTTACAGATTAATTATTAATTAATTCCATAATTGAGTTTCTTGGAACCTAGTTCGTAAGTTCAAGTGCAAAGGTTTAACAGGCTTTGTTTACTTGAAGATGGGTCAAAATCCACTTAGACTATTGAGTGGATTATTGCTTTTTAAGGTACAAATAACAGAAATTTTAAAGGTAGCTAAGTAAGTGTAACTCAACTGTAAATGATTTTTAGAAAGCACGTTTTTCGAAGTAATGTTGAAATTTCTACCATTCGTATATACTAATACTAGATAATACTATCTACATAATATATTATATTTATCTAGGTATAAGTACAAATAATAAAAATGTCTTTGCGAAATATGAAACTTCGGAAAGTCAGAAACGCTTGCTTTTCGATTCGAATTCCAATAGGGGCCCGAATTCTTATCCACTAGGCTGTTACCATCAACGCTAATAGTCCCGACTATCTGTATCATATAAAAGGCAAACCTGACTCACTGACTTTATATTATTATAATACCGAACAGCCGAAGCTACTGATCTAGAAACTTAAAAGGAGAACATCAGATTTGGGCCTGGAACGAACAGCTTGTTCAATACCCTCAAATAATCTTGCATATTTTAATACATCCTTTTCATTTTTTTAAATCTAGTTACATATCACTAAGTCGCGATGACTAAAATAGATACTTACTATGTGTGCGCGGTGCGTAGACGACTATATTTCATTATTCCCATTATTTTCCGCAAAAACGGAATATGCACAATGTGGTAACAATATCCTCGATCTAAAAAGCGATGTCTCATGCATGTTCATAATATATTTCAGGTCCAAGGTCCTTAAGAAAGTTGCTGGTCTCCTTTTGTACAGAGGTTTTTTCATAATGTAAGTGAGCACTAAGAAAAAACTTTTAGAAACCCCTAAAGGGGTGAAATAGGGAGTGAAGTTTATACGTAAATGATGACGAATGTGACTCTTTCGCTCAGTGAAATTCGCCCTTTGAATTTCAGAACAGGTGTTAAAACAACAACATTATTAGAACATTAAAACAATGATTGATAAGCTCGTTAACAGCCGTCAGACCGTCGTCGGTCCAAAGGAACCCGAATCCATAGCGTTATCTATAAATAGTTAGATCTTATCCCTCACTTTAACACGCTCGACCTATTACAAGATTACTATCGATACTGGCAGAAGTTTTCGTATCTGTGTCAATAAATAAAGACACGACGTAAAATACAGGGTCGTTTCTTAACGGGGCGAAATTCAAAAGATACCCGGCTTTTCTAAGGCTTGTAGCGGGCTAAAGCGATGTTGCTGGCGTTGTATGGCGCAGAAATTCGGCGATATTATTAAATGGAAGCTTAACGGCTAGCGAGATATCAGATATCACCCCGCATAGGTAGAAATATAGTGTAACATCACCATACCAATCCAAAATATCAGTCCTGTCCGATTGCATTATGAATAAAATACATTCTACCCAGCTGACCAAATGCAGATAAGCGGATTTTATCATTTGCGAATATTTGTAAATCTTTCAGTGTGTAGATTTCTTCACTCATCGGACACTCACTGTACCTTCCAATTTAATCCTCGCATTACCTACATGCATAGAGGAAAGGTATTTTTGCTAAACTGGCTTCTCCCAGTCCTACAAAAATCGACCGTAAGGTTTTTTGTGTTTGTTTCGCAATGTCGGAGCTTGCTTCTTGCCTTGCTTTTATTTCAGTCGGCAACGCGTTAGTAATACATTTACCATTTCCTTCGGCAACGTCTGCCACTTTCCACCAGGCTACTAATCTTCTAGTTGTTCATTAATCTTTGTAGACTATTTACGAAGGTAAACCCACGCCACATAATCCAAATAGGCGGTGAAAGTGTGTGGGCGTTATGTATACACATAAATAAATTTATTGTACGAGACCCAATTCTCTACAGTTTTATTTTATAAAAATGACCGATTATTTTCTTAACTTCATATTCATTACATTCTGTACTCTAACAAAATTATAAAGATTGTAATGAAGTATTTCACCTACATAAAAAGCAAATAATAATGTATCTGATACTCCACTCTACTTAAGGGAATTAAATTGTCTTCTCGTTTTATTTTAAAATTAATTAAGTAGGACAGATTTGATTACGTAGGCACGCACTTTCCATTAGGACATTCAGTATAATTATCTAAATAGAATTATAGGTACTTACACAGCGAAGCCACAGAAATCCTTTTGAGGTTTTATTTAACAATGTTATAAATCTCAGCAGATGTTGCGAGATTAAATATTTGTGCTCATTTTAATCTTTTAAGTGGCTGGTTCAATCAAATATTATGTTACAAAAGGGTAACTACCCCTCGAGAAGAATAATTAATACATACAACTTATACACGAAGAAATCGTTTGAATTTAAAGACAAATTTAAAGTGTATATACTTAATTGAAAAACGGCGAAAAATACGGCGAATAACGGATTCTTGAGGCACGGGCAGTGCCGTAGCCAAGTCAAACGTTCGCTGTTAACAGTTGTCCCCCTGTCTGGAGCCAATATAGCGTACTGTCCCGTCATGCTTGACATAAACAGCATTGCCATTGAAATCAAAGCAACATACCTTTCTAGTCCATAGAGTGACAACAATTAGTTGTAGGCAATTCAGCTTGAAAGATTTCTCCGGAAAATTCAGACACTGTAATTTAATGAATACTTGTGAAAAACACACACGTTTAGCTATTTTCTAGAAATGTACAGGAATTCCTTGTATTATGTACCTCACTCATACGTCGTAAACTATGTATGTAACTATCACTTAACAAAGAAGTACATCTGTAACATTGTAATGGGAAACGATTTCGATACATAACTTGTTTGGGATTTTTGGGTTAACAACTCGATTCATTAAGGTTTAATTCTATAAAACCAATAGTTTGATGTACGTACGTTAGCTTCCGCCCGTAGGCTTTCCCCGCGTGCAATTTGTTTAAACTTCACCTCCCTATTTCACCCCCTTCGGGGTGGAATTTCCAAAAATCCTCTCTTTCCTCTCTTAGTGCTCCCCTACACTCCCCAAAGAACATCATACATGACAAATTTCAGCTTCTTCCGTTCAGTAGTTTCGGCTGTGCGTTTTCTGTCAGTCAATCACTCAGTAACGCAAGAGTTTTATATAGGTATATAGATTTCTATAAAAATGCGTTAAGTACCGTAATAAGTGCCATGATAAGATCGTTATTTCAAAATAGAAACCGGAAATGTATAAGAATATTCTTTAATTTATTACCTATTCAATTTAATATACAACTTTAAAACGTTTCTATAAGTGCTATACGTGAAAATTATGGAACGAACTTTTCCATCGGTGTTCCCACAGTGCTCTGATATGTGGCCCATCAAGAAGAATATTCATACCTTTCTTCTTTAGCGGCTGACAATGCGTTGGTGACACCCCTGGTGTTGTTAATCTCTATGGGCCATGATGATTACATTGAAGTGATTCGTCTGCGGTTTTGCCTGCAAAAATAAAAATGCTTTATCGTATTGGTGGAATAAAAATGACATCTTTAATTAATACAATGCATTTCTATAATGTACTTGTACACAGTGAATGATTCTAGCTTTTATAAAAATGGGAGCGTGGAGAACACCTTACCTAATCACCGCGAGTGAGTAAAAGCTTCACAGACTGCCAGCAAAAACGCAGAACGTTTCGCTTTCTAAATACGTATTACTAATTAATGCATTGTACAAAAGGGCAGCGAGAGGTAAGTTTTAATAAACCCATTAAATATTAAAGTGAGTAATCGCTAACTCAAACTAAGGGTTACCCATGTCAAGTCAATTACATGGTATCAATTTACCCCTTCCACGGGTGTCAGGACTATGTACTGTAGTAAGTTACAGCTCCGAAATAAAATAGAGTATCAAAGTTATTTACTGCTTAGTTATTACCAAAGTAATTAAACATATAGGCAAGTAGATATCGTAGATAATTGCCATAAAATTAGACACGTTGACATTTACATGGATTAGTAAACAGAGATACGTAGACTAGCCGTATGTATTTTAAATATATCTAATTTTGTTTCAAAATAATTAACTTTTTACTTAATACCCCGCTTTTGCACCGCTTCTAGAAACTTATTTCGTAATATCCATAACCGAACCCCTACTCATTTTTTCAGGCATTGTATCCACTCCTCTTTGCCCCACTTTAAACTTCCCCTCACAATATAACTAACATTATACAGATGACAGGATACTCATTAGGAGACTTCTGGTTATACATATTTAGATACTTATATTTCTTCACTGAAGTAAATAACTGATGAAATTAATCTCTAGCTGATGTCATCACGGACGTAGCAAAATGTCAATTCGATTACAGTGAACAGGAAAGTAATTACCTATCTCAGCTTTATTAAAAACCTCAGAAAATATCTAACGAAAACAAACACAGTGATATCGAAACCTTGAAAGCTCCGTGAAGACGTTAACGAAGAGAGATCTGTTAATTTAATCGAAACAAAACTAGCAAATCGACGTGTGTGTTGCTCAGTTCACACATGAGAACAGAATGATTTTTTAATAATATCCGAATCCGAAACCTAGTCCGTTATAAAGTAAAAGTATAAAAGTCTACTGAACCAAACTTGGATAACTAGATGAACTCTAGGTATACCATTACTCTACCGTTAGATTCCATTGTAGTCAATCATTAACTTATCATACTTCGTTTTTATTCGCTTTTTCTCACTTAAATAATATCCGACACTGTGTTGTGTAGTTTAAATCGCCGTATAAATATATTATATATTTTCTCTTTAAAAATGGCGTGTGTAATGTATCATTTTACAAATCAATAAATGTGCATGTGCGATATATACTGAAAATCTCAAGCTGTTTAATTTCCTCTATTACATTACAGTCTACTGCAGAGATAACTCAAACATTTTTGGTCCTTCGATGGAAAGGAATTGAACAGTTTCGGAGGCGGAAGAGTGTTCCCCAAAGGATTTCCAGTTGCAGTCGCAGTTGCAGTTTTTCAAAAGTGGTTTGAGTACTACATCTATTATATATAATATATTTATACATACTTGTGACATTAACCTGTTCGATTCAAAATGCATCTGTGCACTTATGTCTGGTATGCCTAGCCTGGAAAATACGCCGTACCTATTACCCAAGCTATATTTTTTGCAACTTCCCCCATTTGAGGTGACAAAACAAGGCCTCGACCGCATTGCGGATCGGCACGGATTACAGGAAGACGAAAACCGTACCAAGAACCTCCGACAAAGCTTAACATCTTAGGATAAATAAGCCTAATAGGGCCTCTCTCAACAATAGAAGTGCTTTATGGAATTTTGCCGATAACTGACGGGGGTACTCAAACCCAGCCTATGTTATTTATCGTTGGCGATCCCTAAGATTGACGAGATCCGTAGGGATTTACGGTTTAAATTGTGTTAAAGTAATGAAAGGCACTGATAGGCTTGAACGTTGGACTTCCGAATAGATTGGCCTGGGTTCGAACATGTGGTATTAGAAATTAATTACTACTTGCAACGGTGAAGGGAAACTTGTACACCTAAGAATTTTTGATAATGCTCCCACAGTTATGTCAATGCTGTTTATCTGCATTTAGCCCCGCCTCTGGACTATGGCCTGTGCCCCTTACATAGTGAGAAGAGTCTCGAGCCCAACTGTGGTATGGTGGTGTGTTTGGTGTAGTGGCCACTACTGTTAGGCCTCAAACACATAGGCTCAAACTAGAATTACCTATGTTGTGGGTGCCATGGACAACGTACAAAAACAAACTACAAACAAATTTATGTATGTCCATAAATTCCTTGGTTCACTTCAGCCATATTACATAATATGCTCATATCCCTCTGCACCTACTTGGATTACGTTTGGTATGCACACAACAAGGACCTTTGGTTAAAAGTTCCTTGGCACACAATTAAGACAATACTTTATGACCACAATCCATTTTACTTTAAGCCTTCGTTTGGTAGGCGTGAGAGGCCTTATAAGTCACCTATTCAGCTCCAAATAAATGTTGAGCTCGATGTTCTTCAAAATTTGAAACATTCTGTCGAGCTACTATCATTTCCTTTTAAAAACAAAATTTAACAATTTTGCCAAGTTTTTAAAAGCCGCCAGTCCAACGAAACTTAAATGCTTAAAAGTTTACGTTGAAAGGCAAACAAATGACGTGGCAAAATTAAAGATCATAAAAATATAATTATTTCAAAGTTTAATATTAATAATCCGAGAAACATTTGTCAAATAATAGGAACCTAATACCTAGAATTATAATATCGTCATGACTTAGTATTTGACATCAAGACTAAGTTTAATTTCGACGCTTCCTTTTGTTCATCAATCTCAAAAAACGTGACATCGTGAATCCTTAATAATTGACTAGTTCTAATCGCCTGTTTCAGTTGTAATGCTTGTGTCAATTTATTGGTAGACTAATCTCATAATTTTATTTAATAAAGTCTTGGTAAGTATGGACGCAATCGACAGTCGGTTAAATTACAACTATTGGCCCTATTTTAAGGCAGTAAAGCCGTTAGATTTATATATTTATATACAAAATTTATCTAACATGTATTTATCTTCCTGTTTTTAACCGATTCTTATTTTGTCTTTTCTATATAAAACGTGCTTTTAAAATTCTCACAAGAATAGAAAATTTAAAAGTTTTATACATCGTTATAGTTGCTACTTTCGTAGCTATTGTAACCGTAGCCAAAGCGAAGTGTGGGCGGTTTAGCGAGTTATTATTAAAAAGCCGCTATAAGGTGTTTCGTAAGGGCGTAACATTAATTAAAGTATATAAAAATTTCGTATCAGTTTTACTTATCTATCGACATTTATTTTGCTAAATAATATATAGACAACCAGACTTGTTAACAAACTTGCAATGTTCTCACACCACCTGCTAACTGGACTAATCATCTTGATCCCTAAATTCAGTCATGTTCCAGGTCGGTGGCAATAATTGTAATGGACGGCAGCGAAAGACACATGCTGCATACTCGTTGGTTACATTAATTCTTTAAAAAACTACCAGAAGTCATAGCATAACTCTCTATCAATGACAATCACGCTAAATCTACGCTCTATCCCTCGAGAGTCTTATGTGTCGCTTTTCACACGTACGTTACAAGAAGGTAGGTTGTACTTACTTTTCATTAGAAAACTTTTTTCTGAATTAAGAAGTTAAATAGTTGTTAACATAGCGGACACTATACTTTTTATCTACAACGAACAATAACCTCAGATTATAGAACCAAAAGGCAGATAGAACATTCCCAAAGAAAAGCGACGAATAATGTGAAGCCGCTTTTTCCCTATGTGTGCATGACAACCTTAATGTCAACTAGCAATTGCACCGTATGGATACGTAATTCTTTGTGTGTGTGAGGTTGCCAAGTGAAAGTCATAATCTCCCGCAATTTTGTAAACATTGTTCGCCATATTTTCAGCTTAAAACATTATGCACAATTAAATTGGCAAATTATTTATTACTAGTGAACGCCCTTGTTTCGCTTCGGTAAGCCCATAATCGATAAATGAGGGTTGGTATTCTTTAAATTGACGTGATTTCTTATTTGTGTACCGATTCTAACTAAATGTTAACCCAAGCTCATTTGAATACGTCAGTGAAAACTGCATCTAAATTTGTTAAGCCGTTCCTGAGATTAGGCGGAACAAATGCACAGAAAACAGACAAAAAATTAAAGTTTTATTGTATGTAATAATAATAATTGATTTTAATTTCTTCTGATAATAATTTCTTGAGCGCCTCCGAGCTTCGGAAGGCACGTAAAGCCGTCGGTCCCGGTTGATATCGATACATAGCAGTCGTTAAGCCGTGTCGGAGGCCTTCGGGCGGCTTGAAAACTTTCGACAATGTGTTGGCCACTAACCCCTCCACCAATCCGCACTGGAGCAGCGTGGTGGAGTATGCTCTAGGCCTCCTTAATAATGAGGAGAGACCCTCAGTAGTGGGACATTAATGGGTTGTAGCCATATCACTAGTTATCAAAAAGTATTATATTATAATAATTATGTGTAAATGTTCTTTTAATATACCTATTTAATTTAATATTTTAAATATGTTTAATTGTTTTAATTAACCTATGGATTTTTGTCTCTTTGGGTAGATATTTTTATCAAAAAAAAACATCAAAATATCAATATACTTATTTATTATAACAAAAATTCGGTTTTGATGATTTTTTAATCAACCAATGTCCTTTTTTAGTGAGATAGGTACACGTCATCCTCACTAAAATGTAATGAGCGAACCACGCAAAATTAATTAGCCAATTAATATCTTGCCTGCTTTTCCGAATAATATGAACCCATTTTTCTCTTGTTACAGCATCTGTCGGAAATCTGCAAAAATTATAGTTATTAGTTATTAGTAGGCTAAGCAGAAACTAAAATATTATATAATATTTATCATACATATTATTGGCACACGTGACATTTTCAGCAGTTAGAATGCTAATTTTATTGGCTGTATTGCCTGACTTTTAGGTTTAAATAAATAAAACTATTTACTTTCAAAATATTTTTTTTCGATATAAATTTATAAATCGACCAATGTCCAAATAGTCCATGCATATTTCCCCAAATTTAGGGTAACCGATTTTCATTTAAACTGGTGTACAAATGAATGATTGTTGAGGTTTTGTGTTCCGAGCGAACCGAAAAAATATTATTATAAATAAATAATAAAATAATGAACAATTACCTGTGAAAAGATATTCCGTCTTCTTTTCTTTGTTTTTGCGAACAACTTTTAGAGAATTTAATAATGCAAGACGGCATTATAACTGATAAAATTATTTTAAAAAATTTGACACTTGCGACGTTTATGCTATTTGACGCTTTCCGTAGTACTGACACGAGATTGTATTAGCTTTTTATTTTGTATTTGCTTTGGTAGCTTCACTTTATACTAGAACGACTACATCTGCCTTTTGGTTCTATAATCTGAGACAATAACAATGTTTTACACACCATAGGACGTACTTCCACAGATATTTAAGACGGCCACACTGACTATTCTCATGATGATGTCAAAGGTGATATTCCTCCTTCGGCATAAGATCAGCTTAGCGTGGATACAATATAACGCTTAAATTGATTTGCTTGGAACTATTCAGTGCCGGAGCAGCATAGAGTAATATTTAATAATAGAGTTTCTCAATTACGGAAGACAGACCCGGGCCTAACAGTAGACCGATAATGTGATGAAACTGCTAGGCTAAACGTGTCCGTGTGACCTCGTAAGGGGCCGTCCATTAATCACGTGAGGCTTGAAAGGGGGGGGAGGGGCTCCATAAAAAATCACGAAAAATCACAAGGGGGGAGGGGGGGGTAAAGTAATATATCACGTGTATTTATTTTTTCGGCAAGCGCGAGATACTCAACGGAAAAGCGGCGTTACATATATTTATTTCTTCGTCAAACGCGTACAAAATCGAAAACGCTTGTAGTGTGGTGTGACCTTTGATTTGCCGTTGCCAGGCAACCGTCCGCCGGCGCCGGACTCAGCTTGCCAGTGTCAGTTATTTCTGTTGTTTTAACACTGGTTGTTTTAACACTTATTATACAGGGTGGCCAAAAAGTGGTGGATCAAACGCAACGACCGTTTAGCTGGGGCCATTCGCTGCAAAAAAACTGTTGTACAGAAGGTCTCTATCATCAACCCTTGAAAAGTTATAACTGATTTCGTACCTTTCGGTCCAAGAAATGGCGTTGTGCGTAAGATGTGGCTACAATAAAACAATTAAATATTTAAGTGAGACTTTCATACAACAGACCAGATTTTTGGCGTTCTTATACATAATGGTACGGAACCCTTCGTGCGCGAGTCCGACTCGCACTTGGCCGATTTTTTCCAACACAAGACATACACAGCGATACAAAGCTGTCTTATGAACAGACTACTCAGTTGCATCATATTAAATAAACAAAAATGATACAGGATGTGAAATTATCGAATTGTAGTAACATTTACATTGAAAAAGTTCATTTCCTTAAAAAATACAAAATCAGTTATAACTTTTCAAGGTTTGATGATAGAGACCACCTTTAGAACAGTTTTTTGCAGCGAATGGCCCCAGCTAACCGGTCGTTGCGTTGACTTTTTGGCCACCCTGTAGAAAATTCATGTACTGTAATATTAATTTTCTATAATTCAATTTGATGATACTTAATACTTATACCAGTATCCATACCAATATTATAAATGCGAAAATCTGTCTGTCTATCTGTCTGTGACGTTTTCACGGCTAAACCACTGGTCCGATTTGGATGAAATTCGGTTTGAAAGCGTCACACAGTCACAGATAGGCTACTTTTTTTTCAAAAATCAACCCCTAAGGGATTGAAATAAGGGATGAAAGTTTGTATGAAAAATCTACACCGCATGAATGATTTCGATGAATTTTCCCAGGAAGATAGTTGATGACGTACCCCCTTCCCCATTTCCCCGGTTCGCGATATAGACGAATTCCACGCGGGCGAAGCCGCGGGCAAAAGCTAGTTTTATATAATTATATTTAAAAAATGATTCTTTTGAGGTACGAAAAAATACACGTGATAAGGGCGGGGGGAGGGGGGGTAGCCTTAAATCTCACCATGTATCACCAAGGGGGAGGGGAGGTTAAAAAATGCCAAAAAAAACATCACGTGATTAATGGACGGCCCCTAACCTCTAGCCTAAACCTGAAACATCACTATGAGGACGGTCCCGAAAAAAATTAAAGTTTTATCCTAATGCTTAGGATTACTTGCTTCTCAACGTAGTAATTGAAATTGAATGTTGCTTTAGATTTATACACTTAAGAGTTGCCACGTTCAGCACGTAAATCACAAGTAGGAGTAATTTGGATGTTTGGCAATTTATGAGATTTTGTCAGGTTGAATCAGCCGAGCTCCTACCGTTCATGGTCGGCACTTGTATACAGTGATGTGGACATACCTAATTCAATATCGTGGTCTCATGCTACAGGCTTGTCATGACGTCACCGTATGATGTATATTGTATTATGTATATGCGATGACGCCACGGCTAAATAGACTTGGACTCTGATGGATGTCGACCCTTCATTTCATAAAAATGCTGAAACCTTACGCTTTATTACTCAAATCCGATTGCTTGATAAATATTTAAAAAAAAAATCATATGCAGTTCCAAGGCAGACACAAGATTTTATAGATAGGTACTTAGTGAACATCATATATATTATTACTAGCTTTTGCCCGCGGCTTCGCCCGCGTGGATTTCGTTAATATTGCGAACCGGAGAAATGGGGAAGGGGGTACGCCATCAATTATCTTCCTAGGAAAATTCATCGAAATCGGTCAGGCGGTTTAGATTTTTCATACAAACTTTCATCCCCTATTTCAAGCCTTTAGGGCAGTTTAGGGGGTGATTTTTGAAAAAAAGTAGCCTATGTGTGACTCTGGGTCTTCAACTATTTTCATTCCGAATTTCATCCAAATCGGACCGGTGGTTTAGCCGTGAAAACGTCACAGACAGACAGACAGACAGACTTTCGCATTTATAATATTTTCGCATTTATTATAGTATGGATGTTCATCTTTTTACTTATGTATAGACTATACATAAAATATAATAAAACTGTAACTGATCGTATATTTGTGCACGCTAATCTCAGAAACTCAGGCTGAACTTATGGGACTTTCATTGGGAGATAGAGGAGGCTGTGGAGCGACATATAGGCTACTTTTTATAGCGAAGTTCCCGCGGGATCGGAATTCAAGTGGGAAAAACTCCGATGTACAAACGATGTCGCGGGCAACAGCTAGTACTTAATATAGTCGTATACTTAAACACAACTTTGTTATGTTTATTTCTTCGTCTTTTGTTCTGGTGCACCTTTATTGTAGGTATGTAATAAAATCGAGCTCAAGTGTACCATAAAACGAATCGTATAAAGACATCACATTTACGTTTTTCAGTTTGGGAATTCATGTTAAAGCTCTTACGTTAACGTTCGTATCATGTTTAATATTATGGTTTATGTTGTTTAAATGTTGATCTTAACCTACTTAAAGACGTTCGTATAATAACTCTTGGTAAACAAGCTAGGTGTAGGTATAATGTTTTAATAATATTCTACTGTATCGACACTAATATAATAAGGTACAAAGATAAGTATTTTTATAACGAATACATTGAAAAACAACTGGACTAATTTCAAAACTTTTTTTCTCCATTACCTAGAATGCTACATTTCTGAGTAAAATGCGCTATATTAGCAAGAAGCCGTCGCCAGAATATAATAAAATAGTAACCATTCCATCTTCGTATGCTCTTAAGGTATCAAACGAGCATGCCGAACTCCGCTAGGAGTAGGTATATTGTTCTATGATGCTGAACCACCCATCCACTGCTGCCTATGACAATCGTGACCAATAAAGAACAAAACTCAAATACAGTCGCCAAGGATATAATTATAATTACCACTCCCCGCTAAAAACAACTTCATTACGTGTACGTGCAATGAGGGTCGCCGTTTTTGTACTCACCAGTTGGCGTCACCGGCGAGTGAGGTCCTGCTGTCAAAGCCCACCCATACATAAACAGTGACAAGTGATATTCAGACAAGTGAGAAGCGACAGTGCCACAAACTTATCTGACCCGGTGGCCAAAATTGGAACTAATGCAAATGTCAGACAAAGACAAAGACAGTAGCGCCCTTCTTACCGGGTCAGATAACTTTGTGGCACTGACAGCCAGACCTCACTCTACACTAGCGCCTCTAGCGGCGAATTCACATGCCTTTACCCTCATTTAGCTTGTAAGCAACTTTTACTTAGGGCATTTTACATTCTCGTCGTCAATCTAAAATGAGCCTTAATAACAGAGGCGGAAAGCTGACATTTGTGTGGGTTGCCAGTAAAA
This sequence comes from Hesperia comma, assembly GCA_905404135.1. Lineage (NCBI taxonomy): Eukaryota > Metazoa > Arthropoda > Insecta > Lepidoptera > Hesperiidae > Hesperia > Hesperia comma. Next base: position 8,666,518 of record FR990018.1, read on the forward strand.
CTAATTCCATATCGAACACGAACAACGTGAAGATCCAGCTATCATCCAGCTAGCAGATGGTGTTCATATATCAGTTAGGTAGTAAAATTGCTAACTTATCAATGACAAAAAAGTGTACCAGTTAGTCCTCTGAAAAGTTAACCCTATTCTTGTTACAATGATTTTTAAAATTCTTATCTATTTATCGGTTTGCCTATCTGCAAATCTGTGCCTATTTGTTTTCGTAAAATACGGTAGGTATACCTACCTACTTAAGATACTTAGGCCGGCTTTTACCAAACCTTATTTAAAATAAGTTTAAACGCATTTAGTTAAATATGTTTTCATTTAATTTTGTAAACACGATTAATTAAAACTTATTTAAGTTTGTCTTGCACCACGATGTTGAAGCTTGAAATTAACTAAACGCATTTTAGAGTGTTGCGTGGTGTTGCTGCATTATGTCTTGTGGGTTCCATTCCACGATTTGAGCAGTATCGTTACAAATAACGTTATTTCACGGTTATTTGACGAAGTTTGGTTTGTTTTTTTTGCGTTAAACGAGTTTTCTGTCAATGTAACCTAGGAAAATTAATAAGATAACCTATGATGTAGCTACATATTGGACTGATATAAAACACAAATTCTATAAGTAATCTTTATACCTTACTTAGGTACTAGGTAAGAATATTGTAGGTAGGTACGTACTTATCGTACGTATCTTACAAGTCTATAATAAGTAAACAAAGTGGGTACATACCTTTCATATTTAAAACATCAAAGGTACCGACATACTTACTTTTAAACGTTAACGTTTTACGTTTTAAAGAATAATCTAGATTCAATTATTTCTAGCAAAATCATCGTCGTCTTCTTGGATAGGCGAAATCTTCGAAAGAACTTTTTCTCCGTCAGGGTTTCAAACAAATTTAATCTTGCCTCAATAACCCTGACATTTCGAGGCCTGGTCATCATCCATCTGTAAGCAACACCATAATATACTCGTATACCATAATAACAATACGTTCTATAGCACGGGGAACAATGAGTAATTACTGATTTAACTATCTCGACTTGCCACTGAGTGCAATCGTCTCGACTCCCGCTGTCACACTATTTTATAGCCAGAACTAGAGTTTTCTAGATGGTGATAACAGATGGCGATACTAGCGGTTGTCAACAAACTATCGCGGTATTTGACTGTTTAACCCACTAAGACTAAATACCGCTAACACGGCCATCCTAAAAAACGCGCCTGCCCCCAGGCGCCCCTTGACATCCACAGGATACAGTTAACACACACACATACATTACCCTAAACATGAGAGAATACATAACATTTCACTGTTCGGCCATCATGCATGGTGCCTGCCCCAGGCACTCTGGGAGTCCATATGCAATGATAAACACGAAATGTTAATAGGTTATTATGATATCCACATAAATGGGAATAATACACGTCTTGCATAAATGTTTTTCATGTTAGTAAAGCCGCCTGCACTTTCCAGGATGTAATCCTCCTGTAAGTGTTCCAGGTTCGCTTGATAACCCGAGGCCGCCTGCACTGTTCAAAGATGTTATCCTCTTGTAAGTGTTCCAGGTTCGCCTCATATACCGTGGGTAGTTTTTGATGCTTATAGGGCATAGCCTTACTTAAGCGTAACAAATTCTACCCGTACATCCAACATTATGCAAAACGTTAAAAGTTACATGAAGCTTTGTATATTAAAAAGAGATTTCACAAAACTGCTGTGACGTATTAGGTATATAACTTTTAACGCAATATGCCTGTCTGAATGTATCCTCTTAGGCATTTCAAAGTTATTTTGCAAATAGCTAATGTCACAAGGAATAAAATAAACTGAACAATACGGGTCACCTGTGATACGAGGTTATACCATCAATCCATAATGCTAGAGTGGTTGGTTACCAGTGCCTCACTCGCCAGCCTTAACAAACGCATTCCAGGAATCGCGCAGGCGCAGCCGTCGCCGTCGATTATGTTATACCCAACAAGCAGGTTATATCGCTGCCTTTGTTCACAATCGCCGCCGTTAAATAGGAACGACTCGTATATCTTCGAAACTTTACTGGAACAGATCGAGATGCGCGTTGCATCGAAATATGTGAGATAACCTCAAAACAACACATCACACAATAAATAGAATCACGAAAATTATAATGTGTTTCACTTTTAAAACAAAGTTAACCAATAAACTATAAATAAACGAACTCTTTTTCAATAGAACTTGACCGACATCACATCATTAAAACCAATTTTCAAAATGCAAATTGTTCCTTCTATAATCTGAGGTTCCACCATTTATGATTATAATTGATTAAACATACCATACTCGCCGTTTTACTTAGAAATCCTTACGGCTTACCCGAGTTGTATTCAAACTTGCCAATTACATGAAAATCCTTTAATTTCACCATGGAGTAGTGATTACCCCTTTTTACTATTTGTGGATCACAGTAACCTAAAATGTTCTGAAAACCTTAAATAGTTTAACCAGCAACGTGTGGGACGTTAGGTTAAAACACACTTCTGATGTAAGCAACACCATAATATACTCGTATACCATAATAACAATACGTTCTATAGCACGGGGAACAATGAGTAATTACTGATTTAACTATCTCGACTTGCCACTGAGTGCAATCGTCTCGACTCCCGCTGTCACACTATTTTATAGCCAGAACTAGAGTTTTCTAGATGGTGATAACAGATGGCGATACTAGCGGTTGTCAACAAACTATCGCGGTATTTGACTGTTTAACCCACTAAGACTAAATACCGCTAACACATCTCATCAAAAAGAAACTCAAACCAACTCAATATTCTTTTCACACTCAAATTTTTCGAAAATTATTCACGACCAAAATCTAACCTCAAATTCAACTGCTAAATACGTTTAGCAGCTTAAACAGCGATTTTTGGCTGTTTAAATTTGACAGATCGATAATATAATCATGTTTAACTTGTGGTGCAAGACAACTTGTGTAGTTAAACAGATTTTTGTGCTTATATACAATTTTAAACATGTTTAACCGCTTGGTAAAAGTCGCCCTTACTCGTAATTTAATCACACAGGTAAGAGAGAATACTCGCAAAAGGTAATATTTTGCGACATAAACCAGAACAATCTTATTAATGAATGATTCATATCTCTCACTTAGCGTTTTCTTAAATGAATACCACGAAGCACAATTCTTGCTTCAATTAGGAGACAAAAGATACATAAACCACACCTTTTTTGTTACCTAATAAATTTTTCTACAGTCTAACTGGTAGCTTTACAAAATACCAACGAAGTTATGCTAGTTCTGTGAGTACAATGATGAAAAACATTGAAAATTCCTTCATTAAGCGCCCGCGAAGCCTAACTTAAAATTCTTCTCTATTGTAATGTTGATAAGTTAATTAATACTATTTGATCCTTTGTTTTAGCAGGTGGCGAAATTGGCCTCCTTCTGAAGTATTCCCTCAACCTTGAAAAAGGTAAGGTAATGTAAGTACACAAAGACGCCGCAGAACAGGATATCATGGAATACATCAAGAATAAAACTGGTGAAAACGTATCCCTTATCAAAATAGCAATGAAGAGGCAAAAAGAATATAATGCATATAAATTTTTAGTATCAAAGCACAAGGTGGATACGTTCCTTGATAACAAGATTTGACCATTAGGTATAACCTTTCGGCGCTTTGTAAACTTTCATAAGAGGCCTGTAGAAGAAACTATACATTAATTTAGATTATTGAAGTCATTAAATCCTACTATCCTACTAATATTATAAATGCGAAAGTTTGTAAGGATGTATGTGAGTGAGTGTGTGTGTGTGTTTGTTGCTCTTTCACGCAAAAACTACTGAACGGATTTTCATGAAACTTTGCAGTAATATAGCTTGGACATTGGAATAACATAATTTGTTAAAATTTATAGAGATTTTTGAAGGGACTGGTTTCCCGAAGCGAAGCGAGGGCGGATTTACTAGTTTGTAAATAAATATTAAAAATATTAATATAATACAATATACAATTAAAATACAGATTTAAATATTTAAATATACTAATTAATTTATTGATATTATCCATTATTTAATTAATTATTACTATTATTTAATTATTTGATTAATTATTTGATTCATTGATAATTTATTTATTTATTACTAGTAAATCCGCCCTCGCTTCGCTTCGGGAAACCAGTCCCTTCAAAAATCTCTATAAATTTTAACAAATTATGTTATTCCGATGTCAAAGCTATATTACTGCAAAGTTTCATGAAAATCCGTTCAGTAGTTTTTGCGTGAAAGAGCAACAAACACACACACACACACACATACATCCTTACAAACTTTCGCATTTATAATATTAGTAGGATTAGAGGGATTATAAATTAATATTAGTGGGATGGGATAGTGGGATGGGATTTAATTAATTTAGATGAATTTTTAATTAGAATGGGAAATTATAGTAGAACTAGAGAACCGCCCTCGCGTCGCTTCGGGACCCGTAGTAAACAGCCGCATAGGTCCCGCTCCCGTAAGAATCTCGGGATAAAAAGTAGCCTACATGTTATACTGGAATATAAGCTACTACGCTCAATCAACATCGCGACGCGATGCGGCGAAGCGCTTAGTTATTTTTAAACAAATTTACCCAAATTTTTAAACTCGCTATATCTTTTGAATGGAGTGTCCGATTAAAATAATTTAAACAGCAATGTAAAGGTATTGAACTACTGATAAATAAAAAGTAAGTTATTTAGATAAGTATAAATACCATGGTATGAATATCGACATCTTATTTTCGTTGCCGATTTAAATAGTTTGTACTATAAAAGTCTTCATATTGGCGCAACTATAATACTTAGATATACCCTACCGCGGACTTTTCTGTAGATAATAATGTGGTCTACAAAATCGTAGTACATTATTTTGCTCCATCATCAATAGTCATTGCAGCGCACGCGATTTAAGGTATTTCAATAGTGATTTTTATCGACGGTGGTTTATGTTATTGAAGTTTTCGCAAGGATCCCTATTTTTTTTCAAAATAAACTATAGCCTATGTTACTTCGGAAAGATGTACATTCATAATGGTGAAAGAATTTTTGAAATCAGTTCAGTAGTTATTGAGCCTATTCAATACATACAAACAAACAAACAAACAAAAAAATATTACCTCTTTATAATATTAGTTTAGATTTAGATAATAAGCTTTAACTGCAAATCTTTAAAAAGATCCATTGATGGTGTCAAAGAGTTATGTCGTTCAGCTGATGTGATAGCCCTACAAGAGACGTGGTTGTTGCCTCAGGACTTACCACTCCTCGATACAGTCAGCGACGAATTTGCTTCTACCGGCGTTTCCGCTGTGGACACAACGGCAGGTCAATTGAGTGGGAGACCATATGGAGGTGTCGCGTTATTGTGGCGTAAGAATGTAAGTATTTGAGACAGTGTCAGTGATAGAGTGTGATAATGTGCGTGTATGTGCCATCAGGATAACTGTAAGTTGCAGAACCATAGTTATCTTTAGTGTTTATATGCCTACAAACTCTATTGAACATTTAGCAGAGTTTAGTGCGTGTCTTGGTACAATACGATCGGTAATTGAAATAGAGGAAAATAAGGGAACTGAAGCTTTTTACATTTTAGGGGACCTTAATGCCCATCCTGGCGAATTATTTTATAATGAAATGATAGATTTTTGTGTAGACCAGTGCTGGCACTGTATAGATGTAAATATGTGTGACAAAAATACATTTACTTTCCAAAGTGAGGCTCACGGTTGTAAAAGGTGGTTAGATCACTGCATTGTCACTGACTCAGCAAGAGAAACGATTGTTAGCGTATCAGTACAATATGACGTGTATTGGTCCGACCACTATCCTCTTGTAATAGAATGTGTTTTAAATAAACTTAAACAAAAGGTCATGGAATCATCAAATGCGACGCCTATAAGAGGCTTTGGGCAAAACGTCCCACTTGGAAAACGTCCCGTGGGACGTTTTTGTCCGTTGATTTAATTTAATAAATCGTGTTATATGGGGTGATAGACATGCACAGCAGATTAGGCAATATCATGATCTTTGTCATTCAAAGTTGAGTATGATGGGGCTACCATATGAACTCCAAGAATGTTGTGATGGATTCTGTCATAAAAAAGAACATCACGTAGTCATAGATAACATGTTTTGTAGCATTGTTAACACATTGACATGGGCAGCAATCAAAACCTACAGGGGGAAGTGTACAAAGAAAGGAGGTTATGTAATAGGGTGGAATAAGCACGTCGCTGGTCCGCATCGGGAGGCACGGGATAAGTTTCAGTTGTGGACCCTGGCGGGACAGCCCACCAGTGGCCGCATATATGATGAGATGACGGAGGCCAGAAGGCGTTTTAAAGCAAAACTAAAATGGTGTCAAAACAGGCAGGATCAACTCAAAATGGACGTCCTCGCTACAGATCACGCATCCAAAGACTTTAAGAGTTTTTGGAAAAACACCAATAAACTGAACGGTAGACCGAGCCTCCCGGTGAGTGTAGGCGGCGCTTGTAACCACAGAGACATAGCTAATGCATTTAGGAATCACTTTGCTGTATCTTCGCCCTTGACTGATACATCGAGCAGTGTGAGCGGTGTTGAGACTATCGAGACCGGACGGTATAAACGGATAACCGCTGAGACCATTGCAAAAATAATTCATGACATGGAACGTGGAAAATCGCCTGGTCACGATGGTCTCAGCATTGAACACTTTAAATATGCGGGGGTTCACCTTCCGCGTATCCTCTCGCTGCTTTTCAGTCTGTGTTTAAGTCACTCGTATCTACCGGAGCCCTTGATACGAACAATCGTAGTACCGATCGTCAAGAATAAGACTGGTGACACATCTGACATGAGTAACTACCGTCCCATCTCACTGGCTACTACCGCGGCAAAGATATTTGACAGTGTGTTAAAGGTTGCCTCCTTAAATATGTATACATGACGCGCAATTTGGCTTCAGGGCAAATCTATCGACGGAGAGCGCCATTCTCACTTTAAAACACACTGTCAAATACTACACCGCAAGGAGGACGCCGGTGTACGCGTGCTTTCTTGACTTGTCCAAAGCTTTTGATCTGGTCGTGTACGATGTACTGTGGGGCAAGCTGAGGGACTCGGGTGTGCCGGCGGAATACATATCACTCCTCAAATATTGGTATGCTAACCAAAAAAATCTGGTGAGGTGGGTCGGTGCTCTCTCGGATGAATACGGACTGGAATGCGGCGTGAGGCAAGGTGGACTGAGCTCTCCACTCCTATTTAACTTGTATGTCAACCAGCTTATCGGGGGGCTCAGCAGCACACATGGGCTGAGAAAGTTGCTATCAACTTGCGAGACATATGCGGAGGCGCATGGGCTAAAATACAACTCTAAGAAGAGTGAAGTAATGGTTTTTACAGCACCTAAACAGCGGCCTCGCCTTGTTCCTCCCATATGTCTCAATGGTGTAGCGCTTAATTTAGTGGAGAGTTTTAAGTACCTCGGTCACATTGTCACAAGTGACTTAAGGGATGATGTCGATGTAGAGAGGGAACGCAGAGCGTTGGCAGTTCGGGGCAATATGATTGCCCGCAGATTCGCTCGGTGCACTGCAGATGTAAAAGTCACCCTATTTAAGACATTCTGTCAGTCCTTCTATACCAGCGGTCTGTGGGTAACATATTCGCGCCGGGCTTACAATGCTCTGCGTGTACAATACAATAACACCTTCAGGATGCTGTTGAAGCTGCCGTTCGCTGTAGCGCCTCAAAGATGTTCGCGGACGCACGAACCGACGGGTTTCACGCAATCATGCGTAAAAGAACGGCCTCTTTGTTACAGCGGTTACGTAACAGCAGCAACGGCATCCTGAAGACGATTGCTGCCCGGCCGGACGGCTACATCCAGAGAAACTGGGTGGAGCTTGTTTTAGGCTTAAAAAATAATATTATAATATGTAATAAAATGTATATGCCATAATAAAATATATATGCTCGGCAACTATAGTTGAGTTGCCGAGCATATATATTTTATTATGGTATATAATTATCGTTCCCCGCCAAAACCAAACTTATTACTTGTGCTCATAGTTCAATTTATCTTGTAAGCAAAATTTACTTAGGGCATATTTAGTTCCCACCGTCAATCTGAAACATACCTTAATCCATGAAGCAAATATAGAGAGGAGACGTTGTATGTAGATTTCCCTAAGAAAGAACGCGTGGCACTTTGCGCGGCGAGGGGGTGTTAAATCCCGCCCACTTCTTTATTTTCCATCTAACGGTCAATAGCAAAACTACTCGCTTCGTTCTATATCGATTTTACTATGTAGTTTAACTAAGTATCTCACACTAGATGGCAATAAATGTAGGATATAACAGGGACGTACTCAAAATATAAGAATAGTTTCGCCATCTAATGTCGAGTAGACAGCACTTCAAACTTTTCTTTGCAAATGTGAACGTCCATAACGATGTGCACAGGACGGGCGCCGACGGTAGACTGACTTTAGGCCACGCCTACTGTGATGACGTCAGGACCTAGTTGAGTCACAGTGCACAGTTGCTTAGGCCGACTCCTCTCTATATTTGCTTCATGCCTTAATCGCATAGACAGACAACTAGAATTTGTGTGCCATGTAATTATCACGAATCCCAGATCGAACGCGAACGGAATACCTATAGTTTGTTGTTCTATTACGGCAAGGAAGTTTACCGGAAATTATTCTTGTGCCATATTACAATCGTATTATCGTGTTCGTCACGTTCACAAACAGATCTTTTTAACAGACTCCAAAAAAAGGTGGTTCTCAATCCGATTGTTTTTTTTATATGTATTATCTCATAACTTTTGACAGTGTTCCAATTTTTATAATTATTTTTTTATTCGAAAAGCTGTTGCATGGTGCATGGTGGTGGTTGTGATCATCTAGATTCGAGAAGAGAAACAGAGACATCTGACGGGTAGTTTTCGAGTTATCTCTACTTACCGATTACGGAGTCAAATATTTTTTGTTTAAAGTTAAATTATTATCTTACGTCTATGTTTACAATTCACATAAACTATAAAAACTGTAGAAAAAAAATAAAGACAAATAAAAAAAGATATGATTTGTGGTTAAGTAGCTATATGTACTTAATTATTAATCGGTTACGGTTTATTATAAATACCTATGTATTACAAAAGTACGCGTAATAGGTATTACTAAGATACATAAAATGTTATGATATTGTCAGCAAGCTATTTGAATTTATCATGTTATTTTACGTTCTTTTATCCGTGTAAAACCCGTCCTGTACGTCCTCCTGTCAATTACTGTCTTGTACCGGTACGTTGTAGCTAAGTGAAAAATCGTCATGTGAACGTTATAAGTAAATTGCCATAAAATATAGGTTATGCCAAAAATATACCTACAAGATATTGCAAAGATAATTTTACGTAAAAAAAGAAGATGTTGTGTTATTGTGTTAAGGGTGAAGTGATCCGGCCAACTACAGTCCTGTAGCGATAACTTCCCTGCTTGCGAAGGTTTTGGAGCGTGTAATAAATACACAGCTCCTAGGATATCTTGAAGATTGCCAGCTGATCAATGATCGGCAGTACGGTTTCCGTCACGGTCGTTCAGCTGGCGATCGTTTAGTTTATCTCACGTACCGGTGGGCTCAGGCCCTAGACAGCAACGGGGAAGCATTGGCAGTCAGCCTAGATATCGCTGAGGCCTTCGACCGGGTCTGGCACGGGGCTCTTCTCGCGAAGTTACCATCTTACGGTCTCCCTGAGAGGTTATGCAGTTGGGTAGACAGCTTTCTGTCTGAGCGACATATCAAGGTCGTAGTCGATGTTTGTTGCTCAGATATGAAACCAATAAACCACCCATAGATCACATCATACTTTTGCGGAAACTATGTGAATTGGGTATTCATGGTAATTTGTTAAGATGGATGGACTCTTATCTACGTAATCGCTCTCAAGCTGTTGTTGTGGGTAGTTCTCGCTCTAACTTTATTGAGATTTCCTCTGGTGTACCTCAGGGTTCCATTTTGGGACCGCTCCTGTATGCGTCTTATATATAGGTATGATGTCGGCAGACATAATATTCAACATGCTCGATTTCTCATGTACACAGATGATACCAAATTTTTTATGACCATAAAACAGACTAGTGACTGTATGAAACTTCAGGCTGATTTAAATAGATTAAGTGATTACTATGCTCAAAATCGTATAGGTATTAATTTAAAGAAGTGTTCGTTTATTTCATTCACCAGAAAAAAGCATCCAATAATTTATAATTACGCAATAAATAATGTTAATATCTCTAAGGTGGATACTGTAGTAGATCTTGGTGTCACATTTGACTCTAAATTAACTTTCTCTGAGAACATATGGACACCACTGCATCTAAAGCCTATAAAAGTCTTGGTTTCGTTTTACGTATCAGTCGGCCTTTTTGTGACGTTGGATGCTTACGGATACTTTACTATTCATACGTCAGAAGTAGGTATACATGAATATTGTAGCATCATTTGGAATCCACAATATATTACTTATATTCAAAATTTAGAGCGCATACAATTAAAGTTCATAAAGCATTTAAATTTTCGTAACTCTCAGAAGATCACAGATTACAATGGAGTCTTGTCGTCATCATCACTTTATGCCTCTTCAATGTACCAAAAAATCGAACAAGACATACAGAACAAAATATGCACGAAAATCAATAGTCAGTCGTTTACACTATGATTATAATAAAAAATTTAGTAATATTGACATCTTTCACTTGAGTATGAAGTCTTTTAAAAATGAGGTTAAAATATTCTTAAAGTAGCAATTGACTAGTATCACTCACACACACGCATTCACGCACACACACACACACACATACACGTACACACACACATATACACGTACACACACACGCATTCAATCATAAACAAACTCATACACATATGCACGAGCAGTTTATTTTAATGCACGAATACACTTATTATGATATAACTCCCTACTACTATTCTTAGTGAAGCTTATGTAAGACGAAATTATAAAATGTAAATCCTCAATTGGCTGTAAGTAGTAGTATGTTAGTAAGAAGTTATTTGCTACGATCGGTAGCGTGCGTAGATTAAGAAACTTTCTTCCTATGGGCTCTAGAATTACTCTTGCGACCAGCTTACTCCTGCCGATTCTTGACTATGCCGATATCTGTTATTTCGACCTAAATGAGGAGCAACTGAATAAACTTGAGCGTCTCCAAAATGTATGTATTAGATTCATATTTGGTCTTCGCAAATATGATCATGTTTCCGAATTTCGTCCTAAACTCAAGTGGCTCCCTATTCGCCTTCGCCGGAATGTTCATATTCTTTCTGCTCTGTACTCGGTGCTGTTTAATCCGTCAGCTCCTTCGTATCTCCGTAGTAATTTCGAATTCCGTTATTTATCCCATAATCATTTACTTCGTTTCTCAAATACTCTTACTCTACTCACTCCTTCTCAAACTTCCTCTTTCTATCATAAACCCTTCACTCTGAGTGCTATTCGCCTTTGAAATGCGCTACCACAAGCTGTAAGAAAAGCTGATAACCTGGCTTCTTTTAAAAATTCACTCAAGAATTACTATCTTCTTTCCTAACCTATTTCCTTCTTCTGCCTTCCTTTCCTTGGTTTGTCATTTAAACTTTTGACGTGATAACGTCTTATAAATTGGATTACCGGGTGGCACTTCAAGAAACTGTGTCACGGTCACGCTCCGCCGCTCACGTTATGCGCTTACAATGAGAGCGAGTGAGAGGCACGCGTCCCTTCCACTCGGGCATGGTTAGCCCGCCTAAGAGCGAGAGAGACAGACATAAAAAGTGAAAGGCACGCGTCCCTTCCTCCTTAACATTACTTATGGTAGCTACGGCGTACACACGTTGGCGTGTTTCAGAAAATGGTACAGCGCCATCTCTGAAGAAGTAGAGTAAGTAATCTCGTTTGTTACCTCACTTAGTTGTGACTAATGGTTAATGGTCTAACGGTTAGCAGCGCTAGATGGCGGATGGTGTTACAATGTTTTAAATATAATTCTTTGTATAAATAAATGTTTTAAATTGTTACTATTATTTCATCCTTCTTCCTACTATACGAATGAATATTCACATTAAAATTATTTTACCACTCAAAGTCGTTGTCACGTAAAACTTTCGCCCGTATACCGACTTTACAGGCAACCAATTTTGACTTTGCTGTGTCATCAATGTGTGTATGTTGTGAATGTTTATACTTCGCTATTTATCACACCATGTACGCCTGTACCTAATTACTACTAGTGCTGTCCTTATCTTCTATTGGGTTGTCTGGAAGAAATCGCTTTAAAGCGATAAGGCCGCCCATTGTTTGTGTTACCTATTTGTGCTTTTGTATGTGTATTGTTTTTTTTTCTTCTTTGGTGTACAAACAATAAAGTGTTAAATAAATAAATAAATAAGTGGTGTAAGTAAAATAATGTACATGTTGACTAAGAGCTGTGGATTTTGTTACATAAATAAATAAAATAAATAAATAAATAAACCTTTTGAAACACCAGGTTCCCCAAGGGTCTGTGCTGTTTCCTACCCTGTTCGTTCTGCATATCAATGAAATGCTGAAGCGTGCAAACGGCATTCATTGCTATGCAGATGACATCACGGGAGATGCCTATTTATTATACAGGCCCTTCAAATGCCTCTCGGTCACAAGTGGCGGATAGCAGAATCAAACTTGTGTCTGAAGTAGAGAACTCTCTGGAGCAAGTCTCGGAATGGGGTCGACTCAATTTAGTTGAGTTCAATCCCACGAAAACACAAGTTTGCGCGTTTTCCACTAAGAAAGCCCCATTTGTCATGGCGCCTCAATTCCAGGGTACCGCACTCACCATTAATAAAACTGTTGGGATTCTGGGTGTTGAAATTTCGAGCGACGTGCAGTATCGGTGTCATCTGGAAGCTAAGGCCAAATTATTGGCCTCCAAAAAGCTTGGCGTCCTGAACCGAGTGAAGCAGTACTTCAATGCGAGGTACGTACTGATGCTTTATAAAGTTCAAGTCAGGCCTCAGATGGAGTACTGTTCTCACCTCTGGGCAGGGGTGCCACAATACCAACTAAGTCCATTTGACGCCGTACAAAAGCGCGCTCTTCGAATTGTCAACGACCCACGAGTCACTAACAGGTTAGAACACCTAAGTCTTCGGAGAGATATAGGGTATCTCTGTGTGTTCTACCGACTTTACAACGGTGAGTGCTCCGAAGAATTGTTCGATTTGGTGCCAACGTCACCCTTCCATCATCACACCACTCACCGAAAATTGAAGTTTCATCCACATCGCTTGGATCCGTGGCGAAGACAGTTCGTGTCTCACGATCATTTTTGCCGCGAACTTGCAAGCTGTGAAATGAGCTTCCTTCTGAGGTATTCTCGGAGCGCTATGACATGGGATTCTTCAAGAAAGGTGTAAAAACAGCTCTCCTTCAGGGCCAGCGTTGTACAGGTGACTCCCCTGGTGTTGCAATTCGAGTTATTATCGTACTTTCTTTTCAATAGTTCTTTATATACAATGTGTTTTTTTTACACTTGATCAAACGAAGTGTGCGGATACTAGACAAAAAATTACCGACAAAAACATTTTTTTTATTTTTTTTTATACACTTTCTCGAAAATAAGAGCAATTTAATTTTTTTTTATTAAAAATCTTTCTTTTTGAATTTCTTTGTCTGGGAACGGTGTATTTTCGTCAAAGTAGTCTCTTTTGAAAGCTAAAAAGTGTACCTACCTAAGAAAATAAAGTGAATAACAATATCGAACATAAGCTTCGAGAAAAAAAATAAACTATTTGAAATAATAGACATAAAACTTGATTTTTATTGATTTTTGACCTCTAACTTTAAAATGAGGTCGTTAACATAGTCGTTTTTGCACATTTTATTAAAGTTCATGATCTAAGGAACAAATTCTCTAAAGTAACTATTGCTCTATCTATTTTCGTTGTTATGATATTCACCGGCAAACTAGGGTCTCTTTGATCTCCAAATAAATTGAATAAATTAATTAAATTAAAAAAATTAACAATAGAAGTCATTCAAATAGTTGTTTTATTTCATAATTTCTAAGTCTAATCGGCATACATATGCACATGAATAAAAGGATTAAACTTAAATAATAAATGCCATGATAATGGAGATCAAAGAGACCTTAGTTTGACGGTGAATATCATAACAACGAAAATAGATAGAGATAGAAAATAGTTACTTTAGAGAATTTGTTCCTTAGATCATGAACTTTAATAAAATGTGCAAAAACGACTATGTTAACGACCTCATTTTAAAGTTAGAGGTCAAAAATCAATAAAAATCAAGTTTTATTTCTATTATTTCAAATAGTTTATTTTTTTTCTCGAAGCTTATGTTCGATATTGTTATTCACTTTATTTTCTTAGGTAGGTACACTTTTTAGCTTTCAAAAGAGACTACTTTGACGAAAATACACCGTTCCCAGACAAAGAAATTCAAAAAGAAAGATTTTTAATAAAAAAAAATTAAATTGCTCTTATTTTCGAGAAAGTGTATAAAAAAAATTTAAAAAAATGTTTTTGTCGGTAATTTTTTGTCTAGTATCCGCACACTTCGTTTGATCAAGTGTAAAAAAAACACATTGTATATATATTACGTATCTATAATGTATGTGTGTATGTCATGGTGTATGTTATCAAAAAATTTAACATGATAAATGCCAACTTTCAACATTATCTGTCAGAGCCGCCGTAGCTCTGCGGGAGAATGTCGGTTCTTAGAATTGACAGGTTAAATCCTAGTTTTGTTGACCTATTTAGATTTATTAAATAGAATTTTTACGTAATTCTGGAATTTAGATTGGAAAAGACGACTGAACATGTACGTGTAAAGAAGATAATAGTAGATTGTATAACAAGCGAGAAAAGTAATATTTTCCGTCGCCCGAGCCAAAAATATACTCTACTTTTCATTCCCCCCTATGAGAAAATAAAAGGAACCTCAAATTTAGCAATTATACTGTCACAGTCACTTATAGAACTCATTTTTCAAACAAAACTATGAATTTCTAACAATCCAGACTCAATTCAAAAAACAAGTGTCACAATATCAACATAAAATACTTCATGGTGCTGCAGGAGGTGACAAACGTAGTACTTGTGATAAATCTTTTTTTACTCGTAGGTAACAGTATTATTTGTCCCCGCCTGCAGCACCATGAAGTATTTTATGTTGATATTGGGACACTTGTTTTTTTTTCTTTTGAGTTATTTTGTAAGCAGTCGGGTTTTTTGTTTTTATAATAATACTAGTAAACCCGCCAAAAAAAATGAAATTCAATTAATTCAAAAATGTCTATAAATTTTAACAAATTATGTTATTCCGATGTCTTAGCTATATTACTGCAGTTTCATGAAAATCCATTCAGTAGTTTTTGCGTGAAAGAGCAACAAACACACACACACACACACATACATCCTTACAAACTTTCGCATTTATAATATTAGTAGGAAGGAAGTAGGATTTTTATTTCAGACTTTTTAGTGGGATCGCCGAAAAATTCTACTTTTTGTGATGGTTTTTGACAATTTGTGTTAAACGTGTGCCTAAACGTTACATGACATATATATTTTGAAAAGGTCTTTTCACGATCTTTCATTTGATACCCATATTGCTTAGATAAGAGAAAAACTCAAGATTATCCCCTCTTTTTCTTCCACTTTCGGGCGCCATTTTGAAAATTCATATAGCCTGTGACACTTCCACAGTTCTGACGAATTCAACGATACCTCATAATTGTCGAAATCCGTTCAACCGTTTGGGCTGTGAGACAAATAAATGGACATACATACAAACATATATACATACATACATACATACATACATACATACATACATACATAACCCTCCTTCTGACGCAGTCGGGTAAAAATGGATTGTTCTGTTATAGTCGAAATTAAAAAAAATGCTTGAATTTGGAAGGATGTTTATTATATTTCAGGTAAGTATATAACGCGGTCACAGGTCACAGGACGTGCAGTTCAGTAGGAGGAGCGAATCCGAAATCTTGGAAAGGAGGACGACGAAGAAGAAGAAAAGTGAATGAATGTAGTGAAGCAAAGTATCGTGAACAGTGTTCGTGTCGCAGTTCGTGTTGCGAGTGTTAGCGCGAGGCCGCACCACGGTTTTTTCCCGCGGCGGTAACCGCGTAACACGCGATTTGCATACATTATCAGAAACAACGCAAGTGCAGCCACTTGTATTGCTTTCCTTGAGTTATAAAATTTACGCGGCAAGAAACCGCGGCGGTTCAGGCTATGCGTCCACAGGTCGGTATCGTACGCATCGGACGCATCGCATTAAACGGATCGTAGTATTCTTTGTATAGAAAATCATACAAGTGCGTCCACTGATCCGCATCGTACGGATCGTACTTTCTATACAAACTGCGACACTGTACCTATAGTCCTATAGTTATTTCTATGGCCGGTATTCGCTATGTGCAAAGCGGGTGGTAGGTGTACCAAAACGATCGCAGCGCACAACGTGACAAAAAATGGAAACTACTGCGGCTATATGTAATACTTTCGAACCCGGTTTTTATGATTATATCCATTTTACACATATACTATGCAATAAATTGAACTCAAATAAAGTCAACAAGTATCATTTACTCTTTATTTTGGTTTTTAATTGCAAAAATACGAAAAATTTTTACATGTCATTATTTGACAGTCGCCGAAAAAGTTGCCAAAGCTGCGTGTCGCCACCGTCGCGCACGTTCCCATATACTAAAAAAAACATTTGGGCGACACGTTACTGTAAAGAATTGTATGTAAAAGTTCCGATAGTTTTTGAGCTATTTAGCACATGTTAATTTTGAAATTTAAACTTTTTGTTAGAGTTAATTATTTACGTAAATTTTTATACTACGTGTTCATAAACGAATCACACTTTTCCGACATTATTACGTAGGTACAGACGCCAAAAGCCCCTTTTAACACGTTTGGTGCGTTAGCGGGTTGATTATATCCGATGCTCATCTTTCCTCCGGTCCGGGGTAAAAATTACTGTACTTACCGCTGGTGCGGGATAGATATATTTGGTCTCCGTGTGAATAAGAATGAGATGGTTAGTGTTTTGGAATTGCCTCGTTAAATAGATAATAAAAATGCGAAAAAATTGCATCGGGTTCTTACGACCCGATGCCGACTGAAGCTAAATTTTTTACGTCTAGTGCGTCTATCGGTTCTTAACGATCCGATGCCCGATGACCCTATAGCCGCACTAGATTATATGCTAGTTGAACTAGTAACGTCCATATGGTTAGACAAGTTTTTTGCAAATAAAGAAAAGACAGTGTATTTAACATGAAACGATCCAGGAAAATGTTGTCTAAGTCATGTGAATGTGAAAAACCTAATAAAAATAAAGTAAGTGAAGGTTCCCCAAAACAAACAATGATCAGTAAGTGGAATATGTCCGATAATTTATATATACTAGCCCGTCAACTGGTCACACATTACAAATCTTGCGAACTGCAGCCATCAATTCCCAGCTACCAGATTCACCCACACCATTTACTAGTAGGTGTAGCTCATAATGATCAAATACAAATATTAAAACACAAGATTATTCAACCAGCCTAAAATCAAGTTTAGATTTGAAAAATATATTATTTTATCGCTATCGATGTTTTTTATCATGCTCAACACTAAAAATATATCGACACTTTTATTAACCAGTGTGGAGAACGGGTCGTTACGATCCTCCAAGCAATTCCTTTATTTACTAACAAACCATACAGTGTATCTACCTACGATTTCAGCCTTTTATTTAGTGTTTATTTGTCAACATATTGCTATAAAAAATTCGCTCTAAAACATTATGCCTATGAAGATAAATCCTCCTAAACAGATGGAAGTCAAACGGATCTTTTCGACCCATCGACGCACCAGAAAAAAGTTGTGCTTCGGATATAATAGACCCCATTCCGCACCAACTGAAAGTCATCAAATTTGACTAACGCAGTGAACGTGTTAAATTGCCTCATGATTCACCCGTTAAATATCAATTACTAAATTACCTGACTAATCCATTAATTCGTTTGTATTCCATTAGGGTTTGACGGAAAGTTATTTCGTGTGGGTTAATTTCCTGCTAAGTATACAAGTGCGAATAGCCATGCACTAAAACTGTAACTTGTACGGTCAATTTCCCAGAGTGCTCTCTTAAAAACCTTTTACAGCAGTCACTAGCCCGATTAGTCACGAGGTGAAAGTAATTAGATACTTACCTGCTTTTTTATTGTAATTAGAGATGACACGCGCCATGAAATCTTTTTACTCTGTGATGTGAATCCTACTAATATTATAAATGCCAAAGTTTGTAAGGATGTGAGTGTGTGTGTTTGTTCTCTTTCATGCAAACACTACTGAACGGATTTTCATGAAACTTTGCAGTGTAGCTTAGACATCGGAATAAAATATTTTGTTATTTATAGAGATTTTTGAAGGGACTGGTTTCCCGAAGCGAAGCGAGGGCGGGTTTAAAAAGCGTCTCTCACTCATCACGAAATATCGAAAACCGCTTTAGCTTTACGTTATAAAGACGAAAAGCAGGGACGTAGTTCAGAGTTCGTAGATATCCGATAAGAATGGATTTATCATATTCCACCACAAAAAGGATAAAGTAAGGGATTAAAATTTAAAATGATATTATAATAGGTATGAAAACTGACTCCAGAAATAATCCACGGTGGTTATAATTCCTACCACATCAAATACCATACATTTATTACCAGTGTATGCTCAATCTACGCCCAATACCGATTGATTTCAAATGTTTTTATTACTAAAATTGTAATTCATGTCCTCGATTTAGCATTACAAATAAATCAATTTAATGTGAATCAAGATGATTTACAGACGCTATATTGGGTCTATGATAAATCGTAGCGATATTTTACGAGGTGTCGACATGCCCGCTTCTCACGATATTTCTTTTTTATTAAAATTGGTGCAATAGAAATAATTCAAGGTGTATTGAAATATATATCGGGGCTATTGATAAATCTTAAATGCTTGTTACAAAAAATATTCTGAATAAATTGCTCTGACCCAATAACATTTGGAAATGTACTACAAATACTACTTTGTCTTAATACAAGTGACGCATACTTGAGAACTTTTAAAGTGTCTACTAGGTGTGTTTTAACTAGGTACATCTACTACCTACCACACGCAATAAGCGAGTAAGAATGAACGCCGAAAACGATAGTTACTGGAATAAATATTTTTATCTCATCATCACAACCCATAACTGAATTGGGCCCGGTCTCGACAACTTGAAGAATATAGGCCGTAGTTTACCACGCCGGCCAGCAGCGAATTAGCACACCTTCGACTTTACATGCAATCGGCATGACGGTTTCCTCACGATGTTTTCCTTCGCCGCTACTGTGAATAATAGTGTCCCTAATTATAAGTGCCCTAGGATTCGAACCTGGACCACCGAGGACGATTCTAAGCCCCTAAGGGTCGGGCCACATTGATCGACGGCGATCGACGGTTTGTCCATACAAAAAGAGCGTAAAGTATGGAAAGCCGTACGCGTCCTTTCGCATCGACGCCGACGAGCCGAACGCGCTCCGGCGGCGAACTGACACGAAACGCGATCGGTCGTCGACGGCGATCGACCGCGATCGACGGCCGACGTTCGCAGTCGTCGACGGCCGACGACGGCGATCGACAGCCGACGACGGCGATCGACGGCGATCTACGGCGATCGACGGCCGACGACGACGATTTATGCGCTGCTTCTTTTTCTTTCGTTTTTCTTTAATTTCTTGTAAAACGCAAGTAAAAATGATAGCTTTAACAATTGAACCGTCCATCGTGGTTAAGAGGCAACAACAGTATGAAACGTGTCCAGTCGTTTGTTACGATTTGCTAGCATACGGAGCTGTACGGCACCTTACAGCTGCGTACGGAAGCGTACGCCTCCGTACAGCTCCGTACGGATGCGTACTGCTCCGTAAGCGGGCGATCGGCATAATGCGTAATAGTGTGTTCCTTTTCAATCGGCAAAATGCGAAAGGCCGTCGATCAATGTGGTCTATTCAATATTCAATATTCAATATTCAATATTCAATATTCAATATTCAATATTCAATATTCAATATTCAATATTCAATATTCAATATTCAATATTCAATATTCAATATTCAATATTCAATATTCAATATTCAATATTCAATATTCAATATTCAATATTCAATATTCAATATTCAATATTCAATATTCAATATTCAATATTCAATATTCAATATTCAATATTCAATATTCAATATTCAATATTCAATATTCAATATTCAATATTCAATATTCAATATTCAATATTCAATATTCAATATTCAATATGGTCTATTCAATATGGTCGCCCACCATGGGCTCTGGTCCCATGGTGGGCGCCTCCGCACCCCTCCTTGCCAGTTCATCTGCCCTTTCATTTCCTCGTATACCCTTATGTCCAGGTACCCATCCTAGGGTGACCTTGTTTTTATATCCAAGTCGATTTATTGCTTGGATGCCTTCATATACTAACTTAGAGTTGACTGTCTCCGACTTCAGTGCTAGAAGTGCTGCCTGACTGTCAGAGAGGATGGTTATACGCTTATTAGCGTAACCTTTATTAAGGTTTTGATGTACGCAATCAATTATTGCATAGAGTTCAACCTGGAAGACGGTTGCGTAACGGCCTAAGTTTGTGTTTAACGTTATTTTAGGTTTGTTTCCGTAAACACCCGCTCCCGCTTTTCCTCCCTTGCGGGAGCCGTCTGTATACCAGACGATGTCGCCTCCTCCCAAGGGTTTTGGTGCAGCTTCGTCCCATTCTTCCCGTCGCGGTATAACCACTTGGAACAGTTTGTTGAAACTTATCTTGCTTGTTGATGCTTAGTATGGCATCACTTGGCATTGCCATAATTGGACATGCCATGAGGTCTTCATAGACTTTTCTCATGACATTCGATTTCCAGCTCTGCTTGCCTCCTTCTGCAGCTCGGAGTACAGCCGCCCTCACTTCCTTTTGCACATATACATATGTGTAATGGCTCCAGGTTGAGGACGGCCTCCATGGCTGCTATTGGAGTTGTTTTTAGAGCTCCAGTTATCATTCGACAGGCTAAGCCTTGAATGCTATTTAGATTCTTGATGCATGTCGCCTGGATTGTTTTCTTTTGCCAGGCTATGCAGCCGTAGGTCACAATGGGTCTTACGATTGCCGTGTAGACCCAATGCACCTGTTTGGGTTTCAGGCCCCATTTGGAGCCCGCGAATCGGCAACAGGTCCCTAGTGAGATTTTTGCCTTTTTGATCACCTGTGTAAGGTGTAGGTTCCAAGTAAGCCTCTGGTCCATTGTGATCCCTAGGTACTTTACTTCTTTGGAGAACAGTATTGTGGTTCCGAACAGTGAGGGGTTATACATATTTTGTGTATTCTTCCTCCTTGTGAATGGTACAATGACCGTTTTGTTAGCATTTACGTTCAGTCCGGTGCGGTTGCACCAGCATTCCACTTTGTGTAAAGCTGCTTGCATAAGGTTAGACACAGTGCTTGGACAGCCTCCACGTATGGTTATGACCAAGTCATCTGCGTATCCTTGAGTGTCCAGGTATGCATCATTTAGTTCCTGGATGAGAGAGTCTACCACAATGGTCCATTATAGAGGTGACAAAACTCCTCCTTGCGGGCATCCTCTAGTTACTTTCACTTCCAGTGTGGCGTCAAAAATGGATGTACGAATTGCTCTGTTCTTAAGCATAGACTCCATCCAGTTTACGGTGGTAGTATCGATACCACGATTTTTCATACTTTCCAGTATAATGTTTGTCGGGGTGTTGTCAAAAGCCCCTTCTATGTCCAGGAAACAACAGAGTGCTATCTCCTTGTCCTCAAGGGATTTTTCAATTTGATCGGTTAGTTCTGCTAAGGCCGATTCAGTTGATTTCCCTTTCTGGTATGCATGCTGTTTAGCATGTAGGGGTCTAACCTTTAGGTAGGTGTCCCTGATATGGTAGTCAATTACCTTCTCCATTGTTTCAGAAGGAAGGAGGTAAGACTGATTGGTCTGAATGATTTGGGCTGTGATCTGTCCCTATCACCAGTTTTAGGGATAAAGGTCACTCGTACCTTGTTCCAGTTGTCTGGTAAGTAGCCCCAAGCGAAGCTAGCCCTCATCACTTTGATGAGTGTTCCCAGAATTATATTCAATCCTTCTTGGAGTAGTGCAGGGAAGATATTGTCTTCCCCCGGCGATTTGTACCGTTGGAAGCTATTGATCGCCCACTGCACTCGGTCGGGCTTGAAAATTGAGGAAGCCATCCTCCAGTCCTCCAAGGAGGGTTTTGTTTTTGGAGGTGGGGATTCATGATAGGCTCCTTGTGTCTTGATATAATAGAGCCAGAGAAGTGCGTTCTCACCAGAAGTTCCAGTGTTTCCTCCGCGTTATTTGTGTAACTTCCGTCTGGCTTTTTAAGTAGTCCGATTTGAGTTGAGGGGGCTTTGGCCATTATCTTTTGGATTTTCGCGAGGTGTGCGGTACTGTTTATTTCCTCGCAAAATTTCCTCCATGACCTTCGTTTAGCCCTCCTGGGCTCTGTGTTAAAGTCCGTTAGGGCCTCTCCATAAGCTTGTCAGTCGTTATTCTTCTTTGCTTTATTGAAGTATGACCTGGGGTTTTGTCTTAGCTTAAGGAGGTTATTGTTCCACCACGGTACTTTCCTGTTAGTTACAACAGTTCTTTCAGGACAATTGTTTTTGTAGGCGTTTGTGATGCCTATCTCCAATTCCTTTGCTACGTATTCAAGTTGTTCGATACTTTTCACGTTTCCATTAAGTCCCAGTCTGTTGCCTTGCGATCTCTATAAACTTCAACGCAGCGTTCCTTTTCGGTAGCTATGTTGAATCTGATGTGCCTATGATCCGACATAGACGCTTCTGCACTGACGTGCCAATTGCTGATACGTTCAAGGATTTTGTCCGTACAGATGGTGATATCCAGCACTTCCTGCGTATTAGATGTGATAAAGGTTGGCATATTAGAGTTGTTTAGTGTGTGGAGGTTGCTGGATATTAAGAAGTCATACAGTAACTCACCCCTGTTGTTAGTGTTTGTACTTCCCCATGTGGTATGGTGACTGTTACAGTCACAGGACAGCAGCAGTTGCGCGCCTTGGTCTTGGCAGTACTCCACTAGGGGGGCCAGCTGTATTGAAGGATCCTGCGTCTCACCAGGCAGATAGGCCGAGCACACGATGGTTCTCGTAGACTCGGAGCCCGGTAAGTCGACATATGCTAGGCAGTAGTAAATATTATTTTGTTTTATACTCGTTTATTAAATATTCTGATAATAACAAGCACTACAGGCCATTACAGTCATTTTAACAAAGTTAACAGTTGGAAACTAATGTGCAGTTAAAAGCGGTACCCATTTAAAAATAACAGGTAAGCTCGCGTCTTTTCACTCCTTCTATTATTGGTTCTAAGTACATATAATAATATGTATATTGCGTAAGTTGCCGACGACATCAGCTGATAAATTGTTGTAGTCTATTCATTTTACATAACCGCTCCAAAAT
Organism: Hesperia comma; assembly: GCA_905404135.1. Taxonomy (NCBI): domain Eukaryota; kingdom Metazoa; phylum Arthropoda; class Insecta; order Lepidoptera; family Hesperiidae; genus Hesperia; species Hesperia comma. The sequence continues at coordinate 8,690,205 of FR990018.1, forward strand.
ATCCCCAAAGTTGGTTTGATCGTTGTCTTGGGGAATTAACATTATGTAATTCACATGACGTAATGTTTCAATACTTTGGCATACCTACCTATTGTGATGGCATAGTTTCTCACAACGTACCTACGTACATTTTTACTTTAGTTGTGAAAAATTTACAAGAAGGTTCAACGTTCCAGCAAAAATAAACTATAGGTATTTTTATGTTGAGTGTAAACTGTCGAATAAAAACGCGTGCATCCCTAAAGTAAAGCTCATCGTCAACGAGAAATGAGAGCTCTTTTTGCGCCTTTTTTAATAAATCTTTTTTAAGAGCGCTCTGAAAATCCTTCAGTGGGAAGATTAATTCGGATTATGCATATGCGCATAAAATGTAACTACATAAAATTCTAAGAAATGAACTTTATGTTTTAGTATTTTTTAACAAATAGGTACTTGGAATAGGGATATAACTAATAGAAGTAGTATGTAGAATAGAATTTTAATATTATTATAGAAATCTTAATCACATTGTGTAATCTGTACGATACCAAAATTAAGATAAAAAAATAACAAAATTGTCCTCAGTTGTAACGATAAATAAATTAAATGCCATAACATTAATTATGAACGTTAAACAGTAAGTACCTCCTACAAGAAACAATATTCGTAGTTTGCGGAAAATATAGTGAGTGGGCCTGTAGATTCAAGTTTAATTTTACATCCAGCTACTTCCTACGCCCACTTAAGAAATGTGTTACCAAGAATATAGATGTAGATCTCCCATCACGTTATCATATGAGACAGGTACCTATTACATGAGTCGTAATCATAATCGTAAAAGCCATCAGTTGGTTAAATTGCTCCAAAGGTACAAGATTAGTACCTAACAGTCATGGCAACTGTACTGGTTCGATTATTGTGTCAATAATAAACAAATTACTTTCACTACACCATCAACTGGCCCAACGTCTGATCAGAAACTGTGGCTCCAGTAGTGTGCATATCTTTATTACAACAACAATAGGTATGTACATGTTGTCTATACGCTACAGCAACAATTACCTACATGTAGTGCCATTGAACCTCGTACCTACAATTAAAGGAAACGAGGCAATAAAACACAAAAGTGTCATTGATTTATCTATACGAGTCCAACCAAGGACATAAACCCGAGGATTTCTTAGTGATAATCCAAGCACATAATATCATTCATGTACTTATTTTGTCCGAACTGGAATCTTTTCATATCAGTACTACGTTCCGACCATCTGGGTTCGATTTATTTTTCACTAGATTTATATATTTAATATTACTAGCTGTCCCGGCGAGTTTCATTCCGCCAAAGAGTCAATGACAGAACAGATTTACAATTTTAAAAATTAATACAAATTGATAATTTGAAATTCTTCATTCAACAAAAATTACAGTCTATGACCTGCTTGTCTATGAAAATGACACTGCTTGTTGGTTTGGTTGGTATTTTGATTTTTTCTTGGCTATAGGTACATAAACCTGTTTTTTTAAATAATAAAACTGATGTCAAAACAGTCAGATGTGCATTTGCTTTAAAAAAAATATCGGATATATCGGAATATCGATATTTGTTAGGTGATATATATCGCAACATTTGAAAAATATCGATACGATAAATATCGATATGTTTTCCCCATTTGCCCATCCCGTTTTTTTAGAATAGACTTAACTATGTACGAAACAAATAATGACCAAATTATTGTCAACGTGATAGTAAAGTCAATAAGACACTGACATTACCGCGAATTTGTTGTATCGAGTCGTATCGATATCGATTGTACTCAACGATATTATTCGAATGTAATAAATATCTATTATTATGTCGTAAATATCTATTATTTAAATATGCTTATGTGAATGTTACACTAAATATTAATTTTATGTTAAAGTGGCACAGAAACTTCAATAATATTTTTATTTCCTTGTAATTAATTACATTTAGACTTTTTTAATTTTATTAATCTATTAAATATCGATAAATGTCACTTAACGAATCGTAAAACCAATGCAACAAATCGATTCGTCTTTCACATTCAAGTTCTTGTTGAAATGATTCATCATGGCAAATCGACATCGACTGTTTGTTTTCAATTTTCAACTTTTTTAAATTTGATATGACTTGGAGTCAAATCCTTCAAGCCGTACCGATGTTTTATGTAGGTATGTAAAATAGGGATATTAAATTAAAAAATACTTTTGGTAACGCGGTTTGTGTTTGACTGATGAAATGACGTGAAAACTGATGCATTTAAAGTAAAACTAAATAATGTCGCGAAACCAACCAAATTGAAAATAATGATCTATTACACTTTGTGACTAATTCAATTTGGTCGGGTCCGCGACATCACTTTTGTTGAGTTTCAGAACGCGACATTATTATATTCTGTGCTCCAACGCACACACGCACTGCTTTGACGTTAGGAACACACCTACATTGCTTAGACAACAGTGAACTTTATACAATAGCAATAGAGCTCAAATTGACTCTTCGTTTTAGTTAGGAAACGTTTGTATGGGAAAAAGAAAAGGGCTGTTTTTAGGGGTTTTCCGGCAATTATTCGAATTTTCCTCGCCGTAAAAACCATCCTTGAACTTCAACGAACATTTTAAAAAAATAATTGGCCAAATTGGTCCAGGCGTTCTTGAGTTATGCGCTTACCAACACATTTTGTGATTCATTTTTATATTATAGATATTATCTAAATTTTTAAAACTATGTATCGCCATATGTCATAAAATTTTCTGCAATGGGTTTCTGAAACTCTGTTTAGCCCAGTTTAACCAACTTCAACTAAAATGAGGTAGATTTACTAGTTGATACGTGTCGAAATCTTGCTGTTATAAAGAAACAAAAGTGTGTAAAATATTAGTCAGAACAGCTTCTTACAGTGCGCCCAGCTTATCTCTGAAATGGCAAAAATTGGAACTTCACCGCCATGTTAAAAAGTCATTAATAAGTATAGTACGCGACAGGTCGACATGGCTTTCGGGGTATGAGGTGAGACGCGGGGGAAGGGACACCCCGCATGCCGCACGTCACCCGCGCGCTCCTTAGTAATAGTAATGCGAGAGCCTATATCGACCGCGTTTATCGATTTTAATTTCACTCACAATTTTTTTTATTGTTATGTTTTAAAATAACTTCGGTAGCTTTAGATTTTATCGTAGAAGTCGGAGATACCAGTGACCAAGAGTCACACAGTGCTTGTAGCGATGTTAGTATGAGCTTATTTGATATTGATTGCGATGAATGAAATATTATAATTCAATAACAACATAGTTGTAAATCTTCTTACTAGCTCATTCCTTATCTACATGAAAATTATTTAAATATTTCTTTATCTGTCTATCAACAATATTAATTTAATATAGTCATAAGTGCTAGTACCACAATAGCATAAACTGAATATAGATTCATTTTCATTTTTCTTATAATAAACCTTATTTAATTAATGTTACTCTTATTTTGTTGAGTGGGAAAAATATCGATATAAACTATATCGATATATAAGCTACATCACTAGAAAAGTGCCATGTCAACCTGTCGCGTACTATACGTTGTGGTCATTCATCTGTCAGTTACTAGGTGCAATGATTGGTTCGATGCATCAGACAGCGCCTCCCTTCGTTTCAATCTTAAGTTGGGTTTACTATTAATAGGTCTTATTATCGTGGGGATTTGATGAATTTCAATATATCTAGCATAGATAAATCAGCTGTCATCCAATGGTGTGAATGAATCTATGATATTACCATAGATGTAGCATACACTATGGATATTACTAATCAAGTATTGTCTTACAAGGACCTTTTGGCGTGTGGGTGACTTTTTAACATGGCGGCATTACTTCCAATTTTTGTCATTTTAGAGATAAGTTGGTGGCACTGTACGACAGTTAGTGCCTACGCAGACTGGGACGGCATGGCAAGGGATTTTGCCGTCTGTCAGCGCACACTAGCCGCCTAGAATCCGTGGCAATCCAGCGCCTTACCACGGCATGCCGCGGCACGACAAAGCACGCCTCGGCAGCTCCTGCTGCCCAATACACTTTTAGTTTTTTAGAGCGAGGGAGTCCTTGGCATCCCGCCGCGGGAGCCCGCGGTGCGTCTTTCAATGCCGTACAGTGAAATCCCTTTCGATGCCACGGCATCATTTTGAAGCATAGCAATTTGTGTTTTATTTCTATATCAATACGTCAGAATTTCCATTATAGTAAACCCAACTTAAGATTGAAATGAAAGAGGCGCTGTCGGACGCATTTGACATTCATTTGACCAATCATTGCACACTAGTAACTGACAGATGAATGACCACAACGTACTTATGAATGACTTTTTAACATGGCGGCGTTAGTTCCAATTTTTGCCATTTCAGAGATAAGTTTGGCGCACTGTAGTAAAAATTTAATCCCTTGCCACGCCGTCCTGGTCTGCGTAGGCCCTTATATGGTTACAGTGCCACAAAATTATCTGATCCGTTAAGGGGGGCGCTACTGTCTTGGTCTTTTTCTGACAACAGTATAACATTTGCATTAGTTCCGATTTTGGCCACCGGGTCAGATAAGTTTATGGCATAGAGATAGGAATTAGTCCTTATAGAACAATGGTTTATGGCACTGTAATTGCCAGCTTGACACATCCTACACATAGACAAAGTTAGTTTATAGACCATTAATCTATAGTAAACCCAACTTAAGATTGAAATGAAAGAGGCGCTGTCGGATGCATTTGACATTCATTTGACCAATCATTGCACACTAGTAACTGACAGATGAATTTTTAACATGGCGGCGTTAGTTCCAATTTTTGCCATTTCAGAGATAAGTTGGGCGCACTGTACCCCAATGGTTTAGATGTCACGTCGATAAATGTAACAGTAGAATAATCAACATATTAATTTCATATGGCGGAACTTCTTTGGGGGATTGCTCAACATGTAAATGACCCATCAAGCGAACTTATTACTCTTGTAAAAAGACATTTTTTTGGTACTGAAAACGAAAATCGCACTGACAATAACATAACCGAAGTTTTTGCTGTAACTGATGAACGTCATGCTCGTACAGAAGATTCTAAATATGTACCAAAACATATGACAACTGTATTAAATGCAAATTGTGAGCTACATAAAATTTATAGCGAATTCAATGAAGCTTCTTGCAGTAAAAGTCTTGAAGAAAACCAGCTTCGATCTCAGTGCGTGCAAGCAGATGCTAAAGCAAAGTGCCGACATGTGAACATTCAATGCAATTGTCATAGAATCACAAGAGTAGACAAAACTACAAGCGTTCAGGAAATTTTACAAGTGGATCAAAGTACCAGTATTAATCGCAATGAGTTTTTTAGAGATACAGAAACCGACCCTTTGCAATACAAACTCTGCCATCAACACCGCCACGTACTTAAAGGTCTTAAACATTGGTCGCATAATAATGTGCATAAAAAGCCAGAAAATCAAGGTATACTTATTCGTTTAAAGTCTGGGTTTCATAGTATGCTAAATTTATTTAAATTAGAGAAAATTGAAAATCTTCCAGAGTACAGCGCTCAGAATAAGCGAGTTTTTAAATTATATCGGAGTACTAGTTCAGACAATCCAAGTAAAAAACTCAAAGGAACGTTAACCATAAATTGCTTCCTGTAATAATGTTGTTCTTACGACATAAAATGAGAAAATTAAAGAAGTGGAAGGAAATAAAATTGTTTATGATGTCAATTAAATTTAAAATGAGAGTAATTGATTGATTGGCACTAAATAAAGAAGTTCAAAAAATCTTCAACTAGTTGTAATTTATTACCGTCATTGCACTTTATTGTTATACTAGCTCTTGCCCGCGGCTTCGCCCGCATGGTCAAAGAGAAATAACAATGAGTTGTTTAACATACAGTCAGCGTCAATTAGTTAGACAATCAGGGTATTCAAATAAATAGACGCAACCAAAAAGTCGATAATATCGGTACAAGCAAAGTTTCCTTATTGTTGACAACAATATAGTCGCTCAAATGGCCGAGACGTTTAAAATGTCATATACATCGGGTCAGTCATAACACCATAAACATAGTTACAGTCATCTCGTCAATGGTATCCAAGCATTCAAAGCGTTCAAAAATATGGAACATTAGAAAAATAAACTACAATAAACTAAACCTAATGTTATTTTCATGTCGTTCTATTATCTATCATTGTATGTCAATATCTATAATTCAAATCAATGTCAAGTTTAATACTAAGGCAAGTTTGAAATAATATCTATTGATGCATAACTGTATCCGATGTGATCATAGAGATATTACAATAGAGGGCAGAAGCCAGGCTTCAGAGCGTTCTTTGGATAAAAAGAGACGAAATCTTTAGTAATCACCTTTCTCTTTCTGGCGAGGCTACAGAGCGTACCTGGGATAAAAAGAGATGAAATATTTAGTAATCACCTTTTTCTTTCTGGATCATCGGGATTGGAGAGAGATAGGTAATTACCGTTATCGTTGTTTCTCTTTCTAACCGGGGGCGATTGCAATGTATGGGTAGCCGTATGGCTCACCCACTCTATTGTAATATCTCTATGGATGTGATGGCTTTTGTATTAAATATATCAAAGCAAGCTTTGAAGCACCACTTCATTTGACATACATGACTTGCACTTGACATTGAATTAATCAATTTACTTATCGGAAGAAAAATGATGCACAATGAACTTTATCGCATGTCATTTAAAGTCCATTTTTATTATGTGTTGCTATAATTTTGGCTACTTGGGTGCTACATATTTTTGAATACTTTGGTTGCTTCATACTTTTGAACACTTTGGCTGTTAGGCAACCAGTGGCGTTGTGGTTGTTACGGTATTAATGCCGACTTGGGTGTTATCAAGTATTCGGTGTTGTGCGTGCTCCGGTATATTTGTACACGGTAGATGGTCTGAACAATTTGATCGCTTTGGTTGAGCCGTTCTTAATGGTCATAATGAATGTTTCCAAGTATTTGGTAATCATGACTGCTACGTACTATATGACGCTGACTGTACATGACATTTTTCTGGTGGATAAATAAGTGACTACAACTAACTAAAATCTATTGAAGCTTAACAAATGAAATGTCATAAAATATCTAAAGTACTTTTCCTTAAAACTAATTACTATTTTAAACCAAAACAACAACAGTCAACCAAAGCAATTCACGAAGTGAATCAAAACCAAAATCAAAGCGTAGGTACTTATTGTCGTACTCTAATTCCTTTACATTCCAATATTAATATAAAATCGGAACAACAAATTATCCAGCGCGAATTCAAAATGCAATTGAATTTATTAGGATGTACGAGTATTAGTACCTATGAAATATTGAAATTTAAATATTGAGAGTATTAGTATCTAAAACTTCAGCAAACTACCTGCAGCATTTGATGCGTAATGCAGAAGTTGCAAATGAATTTTACTAACTACTAACGCCATCTATTAACAACATCCAGAACAAATATTTAGCAACTAACAAAACATCGATCTTTCCGTGGAAATGAGATGTTTTACCAAGAAAAAAAGTAGCCTACTGTACTCTCCACCCTCCCAACTATCTCTACACATATAAACCATATCATATAATAGCCACGTTGCGACGTGAAAGAGCCACAAACAAACAAACACACTTTCACATTTATAATATTAGTATGGATTATTATTACCGTCATTGCACTCTATTGTTATACTATAGAAAAAATACAACTCACATAAATGTAGTCGAAAGTTTCAAACTTATTTCATCAACTTTCCTCGTTTCAGTGGAGAAGTTTTGAAAAGTTTTACTTAAGTATTTGGTCTGGGTTTGATATTCATTCTAAGGTAGAAATTTTGTGATTTATTAAAAATATATTAATACTAGCTGTTGCCCGCGACGTTCGTACATAGGAAGGAGTTTTTCCCGCGTGAAACCCAATCCCTCGGGAACTCCGGGATAAAAAGCCTATATTCTGCTCCACAACCTCCTCTATCTCCCAGTGAAAGTCCCATGAATATCCGTTCACCCGTTTCTGAGATTAGCTTGAGAGAACAGCGATCAGTTACAGTTTTATTATATGTAAGTATAGATAAATAGAAGAAGAATAGATAGAAGGAGATAGATTAGATTATTAAAAATTATTCTAGGTAGATTGATAGATAGAACTTAAAGTAGGTCCGAGTAATAACGTTACTAAAAGTTACACTGCACCTTAGTATTTTACTAAAAACATCACAAGCATTCCGCTCTGGAACGGAAGTAAATAATTGTAGCTTTATGTTCAGTTCTCAACTTTACTGTTCCCACTAAGTTCAGCTCAGTTTAAATTCACTTTACTAAACACATTTCATAAAGTCAGAGGAAGCTCCTTTAGCTCTGATGTTTGACATATTGTGATGACTTGTGAAGTAAACAGCCGCTTTTTTTTCATAAAGTATTTTCAATGTGATTTAAACATGACTCAAATGTAGTGTCAGAGAGCCAGTAAAACAGGGAATTGTAACAACGTGACAAGGGATAAAAGTTTGTATTAAAATCAGATAAATATCTCTGCGCGGATAAAGCCGTGGGCAATAGCTAGTACTTGTATAACTTCAGCTGCTAGTATCACCTCACTACCTACTACTGTACAAAAATTCAAGTAATCTAGAGAAGTACAGAATTAATAATCTGACGAGATAGAATAAGATTAAAAAAAAATAGATATTTTGCGTCCACCATTCTAGCCTAAGAACGTCGTGTGTTCATTTTATTTTTAAACTTTAGTCACGCTTAATGCCAGTGAAGCCTGTTGCAGTTATAATTTTATTAAGTATTTACTTAATCCATGAAAATTACTTCCAACCAAAGAGATTATAAATGCTTTCTCTTCCTATTAGGTTTCATAAGAGCTCCAACAACGAAATATAACATTAGTGTAAACGAAAGTATATTTACATTTAAAAAAATGTGTATCTACATAATTATATTATATTATCAAACATATAAATTGTTGACCTTAAATAAATTAATATGTAATATACTGTGAACCCTGCGTTTCTGCTGGATTTCCATTATTTCCATATTTTTTATTATGCTTCTTTTTTCAAAATGGTTCTCCAGAACTTAAAAAACTTCAGCACTGTAAACTATTAAGGTGGGTAAACTATATGTATTAAGGTAGTTGACAAGCAATAAGAATTTTAATATAGCAACGTTTCTACAGCAAAAGTATAAAAGTTTTCTGTAATAGGTAATAACATTTTACAAACTAGCAACTCCAGTGGCCAAGTGAACTGGCAGTTTATAATGCAAAATAAATAAAGTATTCAAATAATAAACAAACTTCGTACAATAACAGAGAAAATAGGGCTTCGCCTTTTGCTCTGTCTATCGTAGACTCGTTCGCTAGTTGTTGAAAAGTAAACATAGATAAATAAACATGAGAATTGCATGAGAATAATAAAATAAGCTTCGTGTGGACTCTGGGCTTGGCATTATAGACATTCGACTGGGTCAAAATATTAATACACGTTAGAATAATACCTATTGGAATAAAAATATTTGAAATAATTCACTTTTTGGAAAAAGTAAACTAACTTTCACATCAGCAGAGATCATTCAAAAATAATTCGTCTTAAGCCGCTCAAATTTAAATGGGACCAAATGGCAAGCACCAGCTTTTGAATAAAACAGAATCATAAAAAACGGAACACTCAGTAAAAAATACGAGGTAATAACCATAAAAAACATTCGATTTGAAAAACCACTTCCTTTTTTTAAAGTCACAGCGATATTTTAATCATAAATGGTCATAATGGATTATAACACAATAAACTCGTGTTGATACTTGATTTAGGTACCTACTGTAATGTTCATTGGACTAGTGAAAGAGTCGTTTGTAATAAGTAAAAGATATTCCTAGGATAAGACAAGAAGTTTGATTGCAACAAGATGATTGAATTGAAGATTGAAGAAAAATGATTACGTATATTATAAACTGGCTAATTAAAGCCAGATAATTATAATAACCACATAAACTTTGTCTGATTTCAAAAGGGTAACACCCTTTTGAATATATAGAACCAGGAAAATAACTGCGACTAACGGGTTACGGTATCTTACCAATAAATTACGGAAGCCATAAAAAATCCTAAGGCTCACCTATAAAACTACCGACATGTCCTGTAATTGCTTTACTCTGACGGTCACGTATAATCCACATAAGCCGACGGAGCCTTCGTTTCTAAAACAAAAGCTATAATAAAATAATAGAGTATTAGGTAGGTCAATTAATATTTAGGTATAATGTTAAGGTAAACCATAAAACATTATTCCGTGCCAGGTAATCCTAGTAAATACTTCGAAATAACTCAGAACTATTCAGCATTATACCTTCATAGGTTCGGTCAATAGTCCGCGTTGATTCATTCAAAATTATAAGCTAACAAAGACCAACGTCGCAGAATCTGTCAATGTTGATTTCATGAATCTGATCTCTTTAGGTATTTCGCTCTTGGCAGAGCGGTTGTGTTCGTTATGCTCGTAGAAGGGTTGTGGCACCCCTAACTATTTGTCAAGCTACAACACGTTCGCTGCGTCTTCATTTTCAAAGAACTTTCGGCTAGTAGCTTTGGAGACCTAAAAGATCTCCAAACTAACCTGGCCTATGGTGGGTTAGCGACCTAATCAGTCTCCTAAAAATACAGTTTTGAAAATAATTTATATCTTGCAAAAAACCAATGATATATTTTTGAAATTTTTATGGGTCAAAAATAACCTATTGCTGTATATTTTGCTAGATTCGGACGCAGTTATGACATACGAATAAACTACAAATACCAAAATAAAATTAGGTATCGATTGTATCTCGTACCGCAACCGAAGATACTTCAATATGTGTAGTAAATAGTGATGGGAATAAAATAATATCTCAGTTGTCGATTGAAAAAGTTTTATTAAAGTTTATTTATAAACTATGGTCGCAAACAAAAAGCATTTAATTAAATGTAGGCCTATAACAAAACATAAATTGTCAATTTTTAAAGATAACATTTACTCTAAAATGACTAAACCGGCTACTATTGAACATAATGATCCTATTAATCTTTATAATAAATTACATAAAAATATCAACGGCGAATTTAATCGAATATTTAAGTGTAGGTACATAAATAAAAACAAGAATTGTAAATTCAGTGATTGGGCTACTGTAGGTATTTTCTATGACGAAAGACAATATAATTTTTCTCTATCTCTCTCTATGCTCACATCGGTACTAGGACAACACTAAATCGAGTCACGCAGCGCCCGCGCCGCCCACCTTCCCTCTCTTGCGTCTACGAGGCTTACGATTCTACGAGTATCGACATGTCTCCTAACGCAAGGAATTAAAATAATTATAATACTGTGCGTTAGGGACCTAAACCATCTCTTATTCTTTTTTTATGTCCTGGAATTCACCATTAAGTAGGAAGCAAATATGTATATTTGTCTTTCTCATACTTAAAGAATTTTACAAGTTAGAGCCACCCGCACGGAGTGAAAGAACACGATTTTAGTCGACGCACAATTCCGAAAACCTGTAAGAGATCTGATAGATCTCGTAACGCAGCGAACGTGTTAAGTATTACAAATTAATTAGATCAAGCTAACTAAGAACTAATTCAGTTTTTATAAGTTTATTATTTTATTATTAATATCCTCCGGGATATTCGTAGAACTTAACTATTTAACGTTTAAAGGGGTCCAGGATTCATACATCTTTCTGAAAGATCACTCAAGTAGTAGCGTATAATATTTTATAAATATTTCTGATAATAAATATTTTTTGGTGTGTAAGGTTACACGGAACATCGTCGTAATTTTCGGTATTAATAAAAACCTTTGACAAATGATACAATTTGTGTGCCACCTTACCCTCGAGGTAACGTCACAATTGCCTATATTTCACTGGAAAATTGAAACGTAATAAACGTAAAGCAGAGATACTCAAAAACCACTCACCAGACGGCGCTCAATTCAACCCATCTGGGTGTAAAGTTCTCGTTATTATAAATTAATCAAGCCCAAACACGGTAACTGCTGGAAATCATTGAAGAGTTCCCTCGACTGTCTTTCATCTCCATCATCGGATTGACTCCAGACCACCATTACCTAAATTGTATAGTGTTTTAAAACACTTAATGAAAACATGAACAAACGCACTAGTCGCCGCTACAATTTTCGAAAGTTCCCCTCGATTTCCCTGAGATAATATCATCAGATCAAAATTCAAAATCGGCTCACAAACAACGAAGTAATCCGCGAATACACATAAAAAGCAATTTATGATCGAATTGAGGTCCTCCTCCTTTTTCGAAGTCGCTTAAAAACATAAATAACCGCTATATATATACCTTAATGCCATTTAGTGGCACAATTAGTAAACGCTTGTAGAACTCTACCTTATTATGACGGAGCGTTCATCGTTCTATTTTCAGCACCAAGGCACCAGCCCATCACCATTCGTTACAACCTAACTGCGTGGCAATAAAAATAAATTGTTATTTATTTTAGTATAGGGATTATACTTATCATTTTCTAATGGCAATGTCTCGTAATAGCATTATAATGATAATGAGTGTTTTGGCAGAATCCTCAGCAATCTTCTTCTGTCTAAGGCTGGTGTCCAACCGCCGGTGAGCAACGAATACCTATATGGGCTTTGAATAGGTATTAACTCTTCCAAGAAAGGAAAGCGAAATGATGACTATGTGAAATTGAATCTTCTTCCCCGCGTTCGCCACTAGTCCCGACAGTCGTCATCCTACAGTCGCGATAATAAGCCGTGTATTGTTTTCGTATAAAGTAAAGCCGTGTACTTGTCTAATTGTGAAGAGAAATTACATCGGTTACCTTACCCACTTCGGACTTTTATTGAATCGAACACGCAACCTCTACCTTACCTTACCTTCAATCTTACAATGGCATTCTGCGTATACAAAATAGATCAGCTATACTCAACCTGCGGCCCGCCGGCCCACCTAAATTCAAATATTTGTTGTTAACCATTTTACACAGTTATCAGGGACTGTAAAAGTAACTTTCCTTAAAACTGATTTTCAATTATATACTATGAAAAATGAAATGAAATTAAAATGAAAAATTATTTATTTCACAAAACATAGTAGGTACATAATACAGAGCCACCAGCTAAATAAATAAATGTTTATATAAAAATTTGACATAAATATTTTTTGCTTGCGGCTCGGGACCTCTCGGCTGAAATATGTTTGTGGCCTGTATTAAAAAAGGTTTAGTACCTCTGAAATAGATGCATCTGCGATCGAGTACCCACTGGCGTTGTAAAAAGTCAGTGAGTTCTCGCTGACATATGCCATATCTTTTGTACGTGTCTTGAGCGAATAAATAGCTCGGATTCACTCGCCAACACGCCGGCGGTGGGACACCTGTCTATGTTTATTCTATCGTTTATCTGACTCCATATAACTAATATTGTAACTGATAGCTGTATGTACATGGCAAATATATATTTAAAAACATAATGGGGGCCTTTCTATACAGGGTGATTTGTAACTCGACGTATTCCTCTTGGAATGTGGTAATACAACCAATTTCCAACAAAATTAACCATAATGTCCCTAATACCAAGTCAGCTGGTTATCGAGATATTCCTTATTTTTGGTTTTGGTCAAAACACCGAATTTGACTACAAAAAAATCAATAAATAAAAAAGTTGTAGTTTGAATTGAGTTGTGTGCATTTCTATCAGTGACCAATAACATCAACAATCATTTATTAATACTAATGCTGGCACAAGTGTTACACATTTTAAAATAACAAGTGAATTCTTGTAAAAAAAAATATTTTCTTACGAATGTGGTCGATAGAAAAGTAGATTTATTTTAAAAAATCTAGTATACATCAAGCGTACAAACTACATGAAAAACATTCTTGTTTTATAAGCTATCCAAACAAGTAAAATTATTAAGAAAAAAACAAAACATTTCAGAAAACTTTCTATTTTTCTGGTCAAGCAATATTTTTGTTACTACCGATTCTCTTTAATATTATATAATTTGTATGTTATTCGTGAAAACTTTGTAAGTAGCTTTTCTAGCTGTAAGTTTTCCATAAAAAATAAAATAAAATAAAAATAAAAAAACGTATGTAGAGCACGTGCGACGTAAAACCCTTTGTTGTCGTACCGCGGTATACATAAGTTCCTGAGTTGCAAACTTTTTAGTTGTTATTGTCGTTTGTCTATTAGACCCACTTGATCATTTAAAATGAAAATTAAACAGCAGCAGTGTTTTGTTTCTGGCTACCAACACGATCTCCCAAATTTACGTTGATTTTGATCACTAAATAAGTATGACGGCTTACTCTAATTCCGAGTATGCCGATATTATTTATTTTTATGCCTTTTGTGATGGAAACGCGGATGAAGCTCGAGTTACAAATCACCCTGTATACCTACGCAAGACCCAAAACAATGTTTTTTTTATTTTTTCTGTTTGTGTATAATGTCTGTACGTCTGTGCACACTGTCTGTATATTTCTTGCAAACGGTGTAATCGATTTCAATGCAGTTTTCAGTATTATTTTGTGATGAGCTTCACTTAATAAGTATTAAGTGTTTTTTTTTTCATTTAAATCAGTTAACAAATAAAGAAGTTATGTGGGTGAAATTTAAACGAAATCCACGCGGGCGAAGTCGTGGGCGGAACCTAGTGTGTAATAAATATTTATTTACAATTAGCATTTTATTAGCTGCAAAACAGGAAGCTGTATACAAAAAACAAAGATAAATGGGGGTCAGGAAACCCACTAAGCTACGCGCTTAATATTGGCTGTAGGAAATTCTTCAGTGGCAATGTCGACTTCTTATTGACTGTAATTTGTACTAGACGAACCTCGAGGGGTCAAATAGTTTACGACGTTCTGCAGACGTTAATATCGCCTTTCTACGAATAAAAGCGTAACTGCAAAATGACAACTTAACATCAGGCGAATTTTATGTTTCATTTAAAAACAAAAAGATATCTGCAAGATTAATGTTTAAAAAGCGCTGAACGCTGCATGGAATTGAAAAATTGTAAAAAATACTTTAATTAATTTTTCGCCTTAATTTCTGCCAGTGCTCTTATTCGACGGTATACAAAAGTATTATTATAGGAATCTTTAACTTATTTATTTTTAAATAAACATAATAGTTCAAAGACTGTTTGTTTTGTTAATCGTTGATGCATTAATTCCCTTGCTAGAGCTAATCCAGATCGTAGTAGGAACCCATCCGACCAAACTTGTTGCAAAATGTCATCCGAGCAAACAATTTACAAGCAATAATTTCATGCAACACACAAATAATAAAAGGAATAACATCAAGAAAATCAAAGAAAAGCGTGTATCTTAGTAGAACTATTAGGTGTTTGTGTAAAAAGTGAGCTATAAAATATTTTTGAAATATAGGTAGGTATTCACCAATACGAATTCACCAATACGAATAAGAGTACAATAAAAATTGTAATATTACAGGAACTGAGCTAAAAGAGGTTAAGAACAACATAAAATGGGATAGTAAAATAATAGTACAGTGGATCTACCGCGAATCGAACGAATATCGACTAACTGAAGTAACTGAACCATACAATATTTGAAATTATACACATTTTAATATTCAAACTCTTATCATGCCGACCGCTCCAATTGTATCCAAATGCTATTCAATCGAAACAGATGTAAATATCAAAACTCATTTACAGTTCATAAATGACAAAAATTCTTAGAGTCCTGAATATTCTGAGAGGTTGAAGATTTTCGTATCAAAGCTTAATTTACTTAATTTACCAATTTACTACGCCTAATTGATCTTGAAAGTCTATCAAATTTATTAAATCACTCAACTTTGATATCCAATGAAAATGGGCTAAAAATGTAGATTTTTTTTACGAGATCTCATTGACCAGTACTTTATTCCTATTATTTTATACCTTTAATTTTATACCTTTTAATAATTTGAATCACCCTAGAAATATTATTTTAGGTTCCTAAGTTAATTTATGATGAAATCTTACATCTCAGTTTCTCCACTTTTATGTTTATCTGTGGCGGTAACGGTTGGAGAAACAACTAAAAGTTTCCTCGCTTCGGATAAAGATCCCACGGCGATTTGATACGTGTAGATATAGCACCTGATTTCCCCAGGCGACTAAGTTATGGTAAGAAGATACCAGTTCTTGCCGTAATATTTCGAACCTGCAGTGCTAGAATATTTAAATAAATTACTTAAACTAAAACAGTTTTAACTTCTTTGTATATTTTTCTTGTGAGATTTGTGTTGAACGAAGTAAGTTTAATTCTAATACTATTTGCTTTGTTTTGATTCGAACTTTGTAATATTTTTATTTACGCAGAAAAAAAAGAGTGTTGCTAACCTGTATTTGATTCAAATATGAGCCATAAATAAATATTGTTCGCTACATTAGATATACATGTACCTACATAATATTTTAATGGAACTCTCATAGATGGTTTTTTTCTGATGTAGGCTATAGGTAGGTACCTGTTAATAACAAAGTTCTAGTCCCTACTCCAATATTACGAACAAAATGATGAAAATCGTTCTTTTGTAAATTAAAGTTTAAACTCATGCTAAACACAGTGACCCCATTTATAATAAACGATTCGAGGATGGATCTCTGATGTTCCAAAAGTTAAAATTAACTTTTACATAATCTTTAGAAAGCCTTATCTAAACTGAGGCCATGATAATGCAGTAACTTCAAAGGGAGAGTCAGCAAAATTCTGGACTTTAGATGTGTTGATGGTAGCTCATACTTGTGATTGAGTTGTCTCGGAGGATACATCGAAGTTGTTGTGTGTGCGAGATCAAGTTAGCCTAAGATTCCACTTTATAATATGGAGATTGCACTTAGACATATTTCCGCATCGTCTGCAAAGTCCGATTGCACTAAAGTTTGACAACTTGTGAGCATAACTTTAGAAATTTAGAGATGCATAATTTAAACAAAGCATCGCCGAAGCATTTAATAATAATTAATTCCTTTTCATTTATATCCTCCTTCGTTGAATTCATATCAATACTAATATTATAGCTGATGTGAAAGTCTGTCTGTGTGGCTATTCTGTGAATTTTTCACGGGTAAACCACCGTCCTGATATATGATGAAATAGGAGATGAAAATATATATATACTAGCTACCCGCCCCGGCTTCGCACGGGTGCAAGTTAGATTTACCATAGCAGCGCCATCTATTGATTACTTACTCAACCCAGTCGAAAGGTATCGACATCTGTTACATATAATTGTGACTGTCAAATAATAACACTCTTAATTTAGTTCTCTTGTGTGGCGCTAGGTGTCTGTTCATCTGTGAATAAGTCTGCCATGTCAATTGTCATACTGTCAAATAATAAGAGACAAATAATTAGAAATAAATTAGAATTGCGACTATAATTTGAGATTTAAAGTATCCTATCTCTCAAGTTGGATCGAACTGCACATGGTGTGCGAATTTTATTATAATCGGTTAAGTGGTTTAGGAGTCCATCGCGGACCAACATTGTGACACGAGATTTATATATATTAAGATATTATCCTTAGATATTGATTGATCAGGATATACATAGTAGGAGGTGGCAGAAGCCGGCCACTGCTTGTTGGTGGACCAAAATTTTTCTAGGTACTGATAAGCGTGGAAAGAGAGAGAGAAAAAGGACAATAATGAGCCAGTAAATACACTTGTGTTGTGTCTTTCGTACATTAGCCCTGCTCAATGCTCATCCCGCTTTTACTGCTACAAGGTCGCAATCGGTAATGTCTCAATACTTTTCGAAGGCATTCAAACGTTGCGTAATTCCTATTTGTACCCTTCTACGGAAACAGTAATTTTAGATCTGCGACTTGAATTTGGAATACAGGGTAGCATCTGTGATAATAACTTTACAGTGACATTTATTCATTTGCGTTAGTTATATTGGTCCCAGATTAAACTTAAACAGTTTTGTTATATTTTTTGAACTTAGGGACTTTTAAGAACTGAGGGATAAGACCCATCTTGGAACTGTCTTTTTCTTACTCGTCATATAGGGTATAGGTAGATACATAATAATCTATTGAATATATTACATAAGAATATATTAAAGTAATATATTCTTACTTTAATCATTTTGTTCATGGTTTTCTATAGGTTAATTATCAAAACTTACATCTATAACTTAAATTTTAAATAATTTAGTGGAAAATAAGTTCAAAAGAGAAATTCAGAATCATTAAAAGACAAATTCCCAAAAATATGCTTTTTTGCCTTATACCTACCTACCTACCTGTTACTAAGCATGCTATATGTAATTCATATCGTTTCCTCATTGCTTATTAATCCTTGCCACTGACATAAATTGATGGGGGTACGACATTTTACGTGAGATATCCCAACAAATCGTAGGTAGATACATGTATCCTCGTCAGGAAATAGTTACGAAAAATGTTTACTTTGTACACAGAACGGCGCTCATTCGAAAATAAGGGCGCAAGGCGCAAGTCAATATGTGACGTTAAAAATAAAAACCGGTTGTTAGTTCAATAATTTTAACTATAATGAACAATTATGTCTCATAGCTCAGTTCAGAACAGCGGGCGGCATATTTTTCTGGCCAAGGCCCGCAAAAGGGCACTCTTTTTGCGCATGGGCCTGGGGCGCATGAATCAATTTGGCCGATAGTACATAGGTACATACAATAGGCACCCAACGCACATACACATAGTAGGACGCTAAAGTGTTGATAACTGCTGTCGAAAAATGTAGGAGGTACGCTGGCACTTTTTAAATTTTTAGTTATTAAACAAAAGTATTTTCAATAACAATACAAACTCTCACACTATGCAAGTTTCCTCACAATGTTCTCCTTTAATAAACCAAATGGATAGGTACATACCTCTTGATATTCTACACCGCACATATCTTTTCAAATCAGAGGTGCACTGATAAAAAAACAGTGATCTGCAGACTGAACAAAAAGAGTATGCCGACCTTCACAAGGATAAAAGTAATACAGGTAGGTAATGCGGAGAATCGCTTCAGAAGACTTGTTGTTTACGTTTATTTTCATATTAAATGTTTTATGTATGTATATGAGATTATCCCATCAGCTTTAATAACATTGTCCCGTTCAGCGGCTTATTCTCAAAGTACTCCGAAAATAATTCTCAGTTTCCTCCGCGAAAAAAATTAGAATAAATTATTTAAAAACGACTCGCACTTGACTCCGACGCAATTCAAATTCATTCTCAAAATACTCCGTCCCTTAATTTGTGAAAAATAAATAACCCATACATCCATTCTCAAACTACTCAGAAAGTTTACGAACGGTACAGTCAGAAGCAAGTGTCTTTGGCAAGCTTTAGCAAGTGGAAAAACTAAATAAAATCCAGTCATTTTGATTCTTTATGTTTTATGTTAGTATAATATAACATATATGTGTGAATCAGTCTGAATTAAGAGTAAACAAAAATCAACAATGAAACATTTTAAAATCAACCTTCAAATATCATCATCATCATTTCAACCTATCATGGCCCACTATTGAGCACGAGTCTCTTCTCAGAATGAGAATTTTAGGGCCATAGTCCACCACGCTGGCCAAGTGCGGATTGGCGGACTTCACACGCCTTTGAGTTTTGCGAACTTTCTGGCATGCAGGTTTCCTCACCATGTTTTCCTTCACCGTTTGTAGCAAGTGACATTTAAATGCTTAAAACGCACATTACTCCGAAAAGTCAGAGGTGCGTGTCTGAGATTTGAACCCGGACCCTCCGAATAGGAAGGCCGGGATCTTTATCACTAGGCTATCACCGCTACATTTTTTACAACAGTATTGACTAATAATGGAATAATTGTATATTTGGGTAAACGCCCATAGAAAATAATAAAATAATTTAATCTTGCTGAGAAGTAGTTATTTTTCATCTGACTGTATTTTTAACGCGCGGAGGAGAATGAGAATTGACGAAAATTATCGTCGGAGGATATTGAGAATAAACGTAACACCTTGCGGAGGAGGATGAGAATTAAAAAATAGTACATTACGATACGGTGCGTAAAGTTGGCCATTTTTGAACGGCGTGAAGTTAGCGCACGAGCGAAGCGAGTGCGATATACGCCGTTCAAAAATGCAACTTTACGAACGAGTATCGTATATTATTTTATAGCACGATTGACATAAACCTGCATAATTGTAGTTACAATAGATAAAATAGTTATGTCATGATTTTCTAATTTAATTTATTAATTTTGATAAAAGTATCTGATTTTGTATGAAAGGAGGTATTGACATATATGACATATGGCAGGTTAGCAAGAAAAGAAGAAAAAGATGACATTGGGTAACGGCATGAATGTAAATTATAATAGCGATTGTAATGTTGGGAACACAGGTTGGGAAATAATAAATGTGTAATATGATTAAAGTATAAACAGGTTATTTTCATTATAATAAGATTAAAACTTTATGATTATGTTATGATACTTTATGATTTAATATGATTTAATACTTTAATTTCATATAGATAACATATCTTTTTAAGTTGTTACAGAGTTAAAACACTTTTTAAGTTGCGATGATGTTATTGTTGTTTTATGGTGCAAAAGAAAATTGTAAAGTGTAACATGAAGAGTCAGATAAAAAAATACGAAAGGAATTATCACGAATTTATTAATGTTTAAATTTAAAGTTTTCTACCACACAAAATTAGCAGTAAGCGCTAAGTTGGCAACAGCAATCAGGTGTCAGTGACGTTTCGCTAGTGTCAAATATGGCGACTGCGATTTGTATCTCAGAACAATTAAAATTTAACAAAACTGGACAATAAGAATTTTGCAGATATATGTTGTCGACTCAAAATCTTTGTTTTTTTATGTTTTATTATTCAGGTAAGAACTGCACGAAATTATGAATATATAAATTCATTTTTGCATGGTGTGAAGTTAGCGTCATTTGCCATGTATTAAGGAGCTACTTACGCCACGGCTAACCGTGGCATAAATGCGGGTTTAAGTCACGCTGTGCTATAAAGGAATTTAATTTTATTAACAATTTTTCGGAGTATTTTGAGAATTAATGTTAGAGATTCTTATTTTTTCAGAACAAAAGAACGGAGTACTCTGAGAATAACCCGTTCGGCTTTATAATACTCATTAGTATTATAAATAGGCAAAATATAATCATGGTAACAGATTACAATTTCGTGCCGTGGATTTTACTCAAAATGTTTAACGATTTCAAGGAAATGCCGCGACCATGAAGCAAATAAGAATTTTCTAACTACCTTTTCTCGAAAGACGCTCGCGGGGCATTCCGGCTTTCAAGATGTAATTGTTATCTTTAATCATGATAACATATTGCCA
This sequence comes from Hesperia comma, assembly GCA_905404135.1. Taxonomy (NCBI): domain Eukaryota; kingdom Metazoa; phylum Arthropoda; class Insecta; order Lepidoptera; family Hesperiidae; genus Hesperia; species Hesperia comma. The sequence continues at coordinate 8,711,613 of FR990018.1, forward strand.
TTCTCTACCTTTATATATCTTTTTAGTGGTGAGATACTTCAGAATAAATTAAAGTCTTGAAAGAATGTCTACAGGTATTTTAATTTACAGTTTACATTGTACTCATATTGTGTAGTTACTTCATTTCTGTTTCCAGAACATTTGAAGTGTTGGTGTAAATTTCACACCAACAAAGGAACCATCGATAAAGCTCATGACTGCGACTGTAGGTGAATAACATACCTAAATGTTATCGTTATCTCAGATGGAAATCCGGCGTACCCACAACAATAAAGCTTAATTGCTTAGTAATTAATTGCTTAGTAGGTTCTTTTGATTTAATTATCAATTTATTATGTATTCAAACGGTCTCATTTAAGAGAGATTATTTCTGACATCGGATATAAAGTGAGTAGATAAGACTATAGCCTTTGATGGCGAATTAAAGTAATTATTATAATCGGAAAATTTAATTTACAGTTAATTCTACGGATTTAACCTAAATATATTGCCAACATTAATTTTTGATGGAATACATACGAAATCAATCGTCACAAATTACTTTAACCTGCAATGATAACACATTAAACGATAGGTAAATAAATAAAGAAAACAAGAACATTATTAACATCTTTCATTTATTACGTTACTGTAATACAAGTAACCAAATACTTACAGTAGGTACGTACAGAACAAATATTATTTTAATTTAATTTTGTACTTACAAATTCTAAATTGGTTTCGAGTAGGTACACAACACAACATTTAATCTAATACATTTCACTATAAGTCTCATTTTGCTATCTATATACCAACAGTGCACACTAACATGTACAATACTTATAACTACTTATTGGCTAAGTACATCATACACAGTTAAAGTAATTATAATTTACACTTAGATATTCATTAATTAATAAGTACCTACTTGTTGAGAAGGAAGGTTATCGACGGCAATTATTGTGAAATATATGAATGTAAAATTGTAATTTAAAGTTAATGTAGGCAGGTATATGAATCTATATACATTTATATACGAAAACGAGACGGGGTTTTCAGGGGTGTAATAAAAAAATACATCCCTAGAATTTTATGGGCCATTCTTATTTTTATAGGACCTACGAAACCAGCATAATACTTACTATATATAACAACGACATTAGAAAATTAGAAAATATTTTTCCCTCTGCGGTTATTCTATTTTGTTACAAGTATCTTTAAGATGTCAAAATAAATTATAATTTATGATAACTACAAAAGGCCGGAATAATAAACACCTTCACAGCGGGCGTTATTGAATAAAATATTTGCTTTATAATGGGGATCGAAATTATTGAATTGACGCCGCAATTTGTTAATCTAATTCACAGATGGTATGAGAAATACAAATAGAGATTTAACACACATTTTATAGTCATACTTAGGAACTAGGTATGTCACGACTCACGTCCACAATTTTTAATACAGTTTTTTCGATGGATATTTATAAACATAGCCTTACAGACTAAACACCCCAGGATCACTTAAAAAATATACACATTCACAAACTCATAGGTGTTCTTTAGACCAAAAACTAGCTATGGGCTGTATCCATTAGAAGAAACATTTATTTTTTGAAATTCACTAGATGCTTAAGTGTTCATTTACTGGAGCCTATGACCCTACAAAAAGACATCAGTAACCCCATAAAATGAAAACAACACTTATTGTCACATAATTGGTAGGTAGGTATACTCGTACCTATAACTAAGAGACTTGTAAGTACTAAGTTCTAGAAGTTGTCAGGTAGTAATAATGTCGATTTATAGTTTATGGATCGTTTTGAGAAAGCCTGATTTTGAAAAATATGGATAAATACTAGAAACAAAGAAATTGAGCAGACCTACATAATACTCTAGTCTCCACCACGCTGCTCCAGTGCGTATTGAAGAGGTTAGTAGTCAACCTTGGTATCGGAAGTTTTCATGCTGCTCGAAACTCTCCCACGTGGTTTAACAGCTTGTAAACAATTACCGCGACTGACGGCTTTACGTGCCCTCCGAAGCAAAAAAAATGCTCAATATGCCGACCGCGGTCGCAGTTGCATAACTTTGTTGATTAAATTACTTAGCTTAGGATCGACGCAAACCAGGTCGGGATACAAGCACTTTTTGTATATACCTACATAGGTGTGTATAATGTTATAAAAACTTTCCGTATATATCTATATATGTTTATATACAATACTTATATATAAACTTAGGTATATACGGAAAGTTGCAATTAAGCAAAATCGTTTTACTGTGAGCTGTGTAAAACAAGATACAATGAAAAATATGAGTGACTTGAGTGTTGCAAGATACCCCACAAATGACGCATAGGTCAAGGTTTTCACCGGTTATAGTTAGATCTGCATATACTATTCAGTAAATTGGAGCAACTAAATGGAAGCGAAATAAATGCGGAAGTTGGCTTACGTGACCAAAGGCGAAATTCACGAACTTTGTGGAGCTCCGCTGATTTCACCTTAATTAACTTAACAACTACCAGGTATGAGATCGGTGCGGATACAATTTGGGATGTTGTCTTACATTCCGTAAAATGCGTTCTGTTTCATTCCCCGCTTGGCTAGCCCGTAAATTATGGTAACTAACAAAAAAACTGACTGAAACTTATAGCTTCGACTAGTAGAGATAACTCATAAACTACCTTGAGATATCCAAACTCACAACCATTACCACACGACTAGCACCAACTTTCGAATAAAATTATGTTCACTGAGGTAACACACCTGAAAAATACAGTTGAATTGGAACCCTCATCCTTTTCTTGAAGTGTTAAAAACGGAGGTAACTGGCAAACGGCTCAGGCCACCATTTAAGTTTCAGGGGGCAAGGCTCTCGGCCAAAATATACACTTAACAGAAAAATTCATATCTGAGCCACAAAACACATGCCCCACTAGTGCTTTTCAACGCTAGATATTCATGACAATATCGTATAAAGCAATAATTAAACTCAAATGATAATATTGTACTCAGGGATGTCTCTATAAAATCATGATCATAACTACAATCTACATCTTGTGCCTCGGAAATAGCTACGCGAGCGATTTCCTAAGAAAGGGTAGTTAAAGCGTTCTTGGCGAGAGCATTACCGTGCCTACAGTTGGTAGGTAATAACGTAATCATCATTGCCTTTGTGTCTGAATGAATGAGAGAACCTACTGAACGCAAGAAACTGTAGGTGAGCAGTAAGGAGCATTTGGTATGCCCCCCTCCCCACAAGGGAATTAAAAAGGGGATAAACTTATTTTTTTTTATTTCTTCAGCGCATTCAATTGAATCTTGGTACCTTTATAGGGTACCTACTCAAGTGACGCAAGTGAGCAAAAGAATGGATTTTTGGAAATAAACAACCACCCCCCCTCCCCACGCGTAATTTAATCTACGCGAGAGAATCCGCAAGCGAAAATTGTAGGATAATTTCGTAGTCCTAAACTTTAGGAGTTTTGAAACACGTGCTTGGATACGCACGTTTTATGTACAAAGAGTTCCTATTGCTATATAATATTATACGTATCTATATGTAGGTACACGTGTTCTCGTCTGTACCGTTAATCATCCACTAAGGGAACAAAACAACACACAAAAGTTTGTTTGAAAACCGACCGATGTTGAGGCAAGTTTATGTTTAACTTTCTGGTTAAACATAGTAAAAACACCAGTTTCAACGTTTTTGGAAAATTAGCCATAGGGCGTGAAAGTTTGTTCGAAAATCGGCCGACATTGGATGTACCTAAGTTGAGAACTGATATTAAGTTTTTTGGTTATTATATAAAATTAGTAAATAAGACATTTTTATCCCAAAATAATAAAATAATAATCGGTAATTTATTAAATAAGAGTGGAAATTAAAGATGGCAGCACGGTGCAAATACATATAACAAAACTGTAACTGATCGCTGTTAGTACATGGCAAATATATTTAAAAATTCATAATGGAGGGCCTTTATATACGCAAGAGAACCCAAAACAGTGTCTTTTTCATTTTGTCTGTAGGTATGTCTGTGCACAGGTGTGCTAATCTTGGAAGTGGCTTATCCGTTTTGTATGTCCCTTTCTTACCTCAACTACTTATACCCAAAATGTCATATTTTTACCTTATTCCGCATGAAATTCGGAGCACGGTCATAAATCACCTCAGAGAGCGCTACGTTCAAACAACGATTTCTCGGTTACCCATAGTCTCAGAATTGCGTTTTTGGTGTCGTTGTTTAGGTAAACTTAACATCTGATAGGCGAGTTAATAAAAAGTAATCACGCCCGGGGCTATTTTCTGAAAAATCTTAAAAAAATAAAAAAAACTATGTCATTTTTATCATAAATTCTACATTTAATTTACTATTTTAATATGTAGAACCCAGTTTTTGAATTATTTTAGCTGTTAAATCGATGGCCCCTTCCAGTGAGTAAAAATTAATTAGTTTTAAAGAAGATTGGACCTAAACTTCTTAAGTTATAGTACTTTTACTGGGCATGGTCCACAAAAATTTATTAAAACATTAAAATGGCTGTAGATCGAGGGGAGTCGGGTTTAGACTTAGTATGTAGAAGAATTTTAGTCATATAATTGCTTTTTACAAAAAGAATAACCGACTTCAATCTTGATAAGTAGAGATAACTCAAAAACTACTCGCCAGATGGCGCTCAATTCAACATATAACTGTAAAGTTCTCGTCACTACAAATTAATCAAGCCCAAACAGTAGATAACTGCAGTAAATCGTTGAGGAGTTCCCTCGACTATCTTTCGGCTTCATCAGATGAAATGGTAGCGCTTTAATTTACTTATGATAACATGAACAAACACAATAGTTGTCCATACAATTTTCGAAAGTTCCCCTCGATTTTTCTGAGATGCCATCATCAGATCGTGGTGTCCTTATCAGGGGACCCCACTGCGCATATCTACTTTACAACAAAAAAAAATTATCAAAATCGGCCCATAAACGACGGAATAATCGCTGAACGTACATAAAAAAAAAGCATATATACGGTCGAATTGAGAACCTCCTTCTTTTTTGAAGTCGGTTAAAAATAACTCATACTACACTCCCTATAAGTTTGTACAGACCGAAACCGGACACACTGTATAGATAACTAATAACTATTTTTGTATAAAAGCGAAAAGTCACTCACTCATTACGAAATCTTGAAAACCGCTAGATGTATGAAGATAAAAATTTGCAGGCAGATAGTTTTTAGTTAGTAGATACCACTTAGAATGCATTTTAACATATTTCTCATCTAAGTGGGTCAAACAGGGGTTGGAAGTTGGTATGAAAATAAGTCAAATTTACTTTCACGCGGGCAAAGCCGCGGATAACATTTTGTTAGGCCGCGGCCTCGAATTTTGCGGGCAGCGGGGCGGCGGCGGCGGCGGCGCGGGCAACGCAGGCTAGTTCTGGAAACTCGCGGCGGCGCTATAGCGGCGTAGTGTTGTGTCGCTGAGATATTTGTTTTATTCGCGAACGAAATGTCTGAACAACGGAGACAACATCTTTTCGATTCAAATTTATTTCTTACACTCGTTTTATTGTGGGCAAATGAAGAAGTGAATACCTACTACAGGACAAGAAAAATAAAAGGCGAGTTTTATCGAAATTGTGAAGAACAGAGACAATGTCCCGACAAATAAATAACAAAGTAATAATTAGATTAATTATCAAAATACCTAACTCCATAGTAATCAATATAATCTTAAAACATTTACAATTTCAGTTAAAAGAGAAAGTAAAAGTATTAAAAATTGTAAAATAACATAAAAGAACAAGTCATAAAGAAAGGCAAGGATATTAAAGGAAGTGAACAAGGAAGAAGATAAAGAGGATAAAGATGACAGACAAGGAGTAAAGAAGTAAATAAAATAAATATTACGTATACGACACGTAAATAAATTGCACAACACTACAATGCGATTGCGCGGGCTGTCACCGTGTGCGTTACCCTAGCAAGAACAGCGAGAGGGATATGAACTATCAAAATAAAATATTATTATAATTATAGCTATAATTAAAATATTTTGTGCATAATCGCATTAATTTTTAGTGGTTTTGTTGACATAATAAAACAGTTTTATATTTACCTTCAATATTCAGTTCGTCTTTAATTTCTTCCCATAACTGGTTAATTATTTTTCTATTTTTATGGTTTACGTCTTTGCTATTCCATATCGATGTCCTCTGAAAAATTGCTGAAATAATTTGCTCCAAAACGTCCGAAGACATTTCGACACGTCACCTATAACAAAACTAAAATTATTATACTTTATAGGTGGGTCACAAATCTAGGTATAAAAAAATTAATAAATTAATTAAGGTTTACATAGAAAAAAAAGACAGTAATTATAAAAGGGGAAAAAGACCTAGATGTGTTCGTCACCCGATGAAGACCGTCTAAACACTGTCAAGTTCCTCTCGAGACTCCCCTGTTGACCCGATCTCTCGAAGATTCCAAAACCGACGTTCTTTTTTCAAATTAATGAATTATTTAAATTTATAAGTAAGTCCAAAAAGGTTACAAGTAAAATAATTTAGATAAAAAGCAAAACTAAATAGACGTCAGAGTTACATTGATAAATCCTATTATCCTACTTCCTATCCTACTAATATTATAAATGCGAAAGTTTGTAAGGATGTATGTGAGTGAGTGAGTGAGTGAGTGTGTGTGTATGTGTGTGTGTTTGTTGCTCTTTCACGCAAAAACTACTGAACGGATTTTCATAAAACTTTGCAGTAATATAGCTTGGACATTGGAATAACATAATTTGTTAAAATTTATAGAGATTTTTGAAGGGACTGGTTCCCCGAAGCGAAGCGAGGGCGGGTTTTCTAGTATCCCTATATACGAGTACATTGAGCGTACGGTATAGAGTACTCTAGAGTATCGTAGTCGATACCAAGTCTTAAATTTTAAATGGAAAGTTATCTGTGATTTTGAATTATACACGGTATAAATAAAAGAACTTTTTGTGTTCGAATATACTTAGGATTTTTTTTTCTAAATCTACATCAACGTTAAATATGAGCAGACCCGCCATTCTGACGCACACGACGCGAGAGCGGTCACCGCTTGACGTTGTCAACCACCGCTCGTTACCCGCTCCCACACCGCCGCCGCGCCGCTGTTTTCGAGGGTCGGTCCATTTGATAACACGCAAAACATCTTGCCGCGCCCGCGCCGCCGCCGCCGCCGCGCCGCTGCCCGCAAGATTCGAGGCCGCGTTACTGTTAAGTGTATCTATCTATTAAATTCTATGCACCTGCTAGCCTGAATATCAGGTAGGTATTTTATCAAATATTTCTGTACGGTAACCGATCCGTGACAAACATGAACACTATAATGTTTAATATTAGAAGAGGATGGATGAAACAAGATTGCATGTGGCGGACTCAGGTGGCTGAGATGAGAATGTTGAGATGGATGTGTGGAGTAACAAGAATGGATAGAGTTAGAAATGAGTATATTAGAGAAAGTTTGAAAGTAGCTTATATAACTGAAAAGTTGAAAGGAGGGCGGTTGGCGTGGTATGGACATGTGATGAGGCGAGAGAAAACGCATGTGACAAGAAGAGTGCTTGATATGAATGTGGATGGATGGAAGACACGAGGACGGCCAAAGAAAAGATGAATTGTGTGAAAGATGATATGAAAGATGAGGGAGTTAGTGTAGAAGTGACGGCTAATAGGCAAGAATGGAAGAGAAGAACATATTGCACCGACCCCAAATAAAATTGGGATATGGGTAGGAAGATGATGATTAGATGAAAATTATGTTCATGTTAACCGATATTAATTAAAAACATTTGCATACTGCGCGCAAAGTTGGTAAATATTTTTATTAGACACGCCTAAGATTGACGGGGTATTTATTCAAAACGCGTGCGAAACTTAATTATATCTTCATGAATGCCTAGCACATAGTTATTAATTTACAGTCTCCTTTTATAGAATATGTGGCTTATAAGATTTTGCGTGGGCGTTTATTATTCACGTTTAATATATTATTATAAACGTAGGTAGGTAGTTACACGTGCCCTTATTTACGTCTTAATAAAATACTTCAAGTGAATTTAATAAAGTAACTGGACTTGACTGAAGAGCAATTAGGTAAACTTTAGCGACTTCAAAATGTTTGCATACGGTTCATATTAAAAGTACCTAATTAATATGACCAAGTTTCTGATTTTTGTTTTCCCGGGATACTCAGATCGAACATTCTGATCTTTTTAGCGTAGGCAGAGTTTAAACTTCACCGGTATACTTATTTAAAGAAACTATTTGATAGGAGCATGAGTTCAATACATAATCTACTTTCGTCCTTTTACAAAACTTTATCTTAAAACTCTAAAACATTTAATTTCATTCTACTTAATCTTAAAAGACGCTGTTTCCGTTCCACCATTGAACATTTCTACCTAAAACCTATTCTATAATGTCTCTTCTTTCATTTAAAAACCAAGCTAAAGAAATCTTTATTGGAATTTGAATTCCTTTTAAGATCTTCAACGAAAGTTTCATTAAATTTAATAACGTAAGGTGTATGTAACTCATACACCTTAAATTTTTTCCTTTAATTTTAGAAGGGTTAAGACAGTGCTAAGACCGCCTCATGTATTATTACACCTCTTGCATTATTGCACCTCTTTTTAAGTTGTAAATTTTAATACTGTAGGTACTAGCGAGTCGTCCTCGCTTCGCTGATCGTTAAATGGGGAATATACATAGCCTAGCATACCAAATTACATAATCATAAACTATACTATATAATATATAAACCTTCCATGAGAAATACTCTTCCTAATGGTGAAACCTTCATCAAAATCCGAAGCGTGGTTTAGAAGAAGAAGACTTAGAAACGCACAGACTGACCAACAGAGGCGGAGGGCGACATTGTTTTATACTATGTAGTGATAGTAAAATTTACATATAGATCAGAAATTGAAATGTCTGTGTAAAAAATACGAATATGTTTAAAAAGTAAAGCATTTTGTAAAGTATCTCTATCTTAAACCTAACCTTGAGTTCCCAAACAAATTACGCACTTCGTTGAGTAACTCAACTGAAATAGATATGCAATTTGCAAGAAAACACTAACAGGAACGAATACATATTTCGTAATAGCCACTAAAATAAGATGTTAATATTGATTTGATTTGACTGAAAGCTAGTACATGTCATTATGTAATTCAATACTAAACGACATAATTTGTATCAAAATCTTGTTTCTTTTTGTTCCGAGACAACTCACTGTAGGGATTTATTTGAGGCAGGCATAGTTTAAATTTCAAAAAGCATTGGCTCAAAAACCCTTTGAAGAAAATACATTCTATTTCAAATGGCATTCGTGTAATGAAATTCTAACCTATTTGATATGAGCTATGTCCGCCCTTTTTCATGAAAGTTGTGCTCACTTCCTGAAACCCGTCTTCCTATCCCAGGTCCCATAAAAATGATTTATGTAAAATTGATTTGATTTTCGCCCTGTCTGTTTATATATTTTTTATTACCACTAATTTCAGAAACAACTTAATTGATTGGGATGCCATTTTGACTGATTCAGTTAGTTTTTCTGTTCCGTGGTTTGAGGCCAGCTGTTGGTTCCATTTCAATCAGTTTAGAAATAAAGAATATTAGGCTTCAATATTAGGCTGAATGAATGAGGAGGCCAGGAACATCGTCATTGCTACACCACGCTGCTCCAATTATCATCATCACCTGGACTTTGGCCTTAATCTTCTCATTCTGACTGTGGCTTTAACCTTCTCATTCTCATTCTGAGAAGACTGACTCGCTGACTCCGACAATGCGCATGAAAACTAATAAAATTTATGTCAGTTTATGCATTCCTCTCTAAGAGGTTCCTGGTAGGGAAATTATACATTCCTGGTAGGGAAATTACCTACTACCGCCTCTCAAATTAATAATTAGTCTGAAATGCCTTTGAACATATTTCGGCTACTGTCAGAGACCCAATTATAATATTATGGGTTTTCTAGTTTCAGCCGGCAGCGAGATGTATACCTAATACTAGTAAATCCGCCCGCGCTTCGCTTCGGGAAACCAGTCCCTTCAAAAATCTCTATAAATTTTAACAAATTATGTTATTCCGATGTCTAAGCTATATTACTGCAAAGTTTCATGAAAATCCGTTCAGTAGTTTTTGCGTGAAAGAGCAACAAACACACACACATACATCCTTACATACTTTCGCATTTATAATATTAGTAGGATTATTTATTACTACACACTGTTGGCAGTGCCTTCCTACATTACATCAAGAAGTCCATTATTAATTACTTAAATTAACAACTTTAGTAAGTTTATAGGAACCAGTGATCTAAATTCTAATTCATATCTATGGAACGAAATTAAAACTCTCCTTTTGTCATCGTAAAACAACTTACTTATATGTCGGCACCGGCTATTTATTTGTTATTTCACTAAACAAGCTAATCATAAATCTCAAAATTATTAAGGCTTCATTGGTCGTAATATAAAATAATTAAAAAAACTGAGAGTGACTACAACGGACAGGTACCTACTAATTATGTTCTGTAATTATCGGTCGATTAATTTATAGCAAGGCATTTCTCTCGAGATACCGCAGCGCTTGTTAAATTGTTTCAATTAACGATGTCTGATCTTCCAAGTTACAAGTTTCCAAGTTTGAATTAATTTTATTTTAGTTACACACACGATAAATAGATGTCACAAAAACATTACAAGACAGTTGTATTTTTATCTTAGCATCTATCTATAAATCAATATTTATCTGTCATTTGAACTGAAGAATGGAGGAAAAAATGAAATGGCGTCCCCGTTAGGAAAAATAACGAACTACGTCCAAACTGACGCGTTATATCGCGTTCGACATACACTTGACCGAGTTGTATGAGATTTATTGCTGATATGTTTCCATGTCACTGACTAACCATTTCTGTATGCAATGACTTCATGTGTCGCTATTGTAGTATTTTGCTTCATATTTTTTTGGCTGCTTAGTTAAGTTGGTAAAATTTAGTTTTAGAAATATTAAAAACAAATATAAATAGAATTATGACGTATTCTTTACTTTCTACAGAAAAAAGGCAGATTCGCATAGTACAAGTCATCGCTTCAAGGATGGATGAGTTTAATAGAGTTGAAACGAAAAATTTCTTGACACTCAAGAAGAAGGAAGCAGTTAGCAGGAGCTAACATGGTTAACATTGATTCTCATAGTGCAACACTTACCAGGATTACCCTTCCAGTGGATGCAAATAGGTTTTACACAGCCCAACAGGACCTGATATTTTAGAAACCTTTGCAAGATCCTGGACCTGTAGTAGGGAACCTCAAAGAAATGAAGCTAGCTTAAATGGAACCTAAAAGTTTTAAATAAATATTTTAAAAGTTAATTTCCAACGAATGTGTTTTTTTGCAATGAAACACAATAATTTCTTGCACATCTCCAAAATAGAAAAAGATTCACACTTCGTTTTTGCTAAATTGCATGTCCTGAGCGTGGCAAAATAATACAAAACGCATTATAAATTTTCTATATACCTAAAAGTTGTTTCATAAAGTTTCAAAAAGTTGCTCTACTTTATGAGAGTAAATTGTTATTTTAGTGTAGAGTTTACAAGCTATAACTGAAAGCACAAGTGTTGAGCGCAAATCGTAAAATCCTCGTAAAAGCGAGAATAGTCATATTTATCCGCATATTTTCACAATTTTATCGTAAGGTGTCGGTCTATTTTTATCGAAACTGATACTTAGGTATTCTTTTACGTTTATCGAGACGAACCTATGATTCTATTAAAAAATAATTAAAAGGAAAAGCTTTTCTTTAATAATCTTTTATTAAAAGGCGCTAACAAGAATAAAATAAAAAATTTCTTTAAAAAATTACTATGAACTTATAAGGGATCACGATGAAACATAATGGACCATAGGCTTACTTGGAACCAACACCTAGCGCAGGTGGCCAACAAGGCAAAATCGCTCTGGGAACGTGCTGCCGACTCACGGGCTCCAGATGGGGCCTGAAACCCAAACAGGTGCAATGGATTCACACGGCTATTGTCAGACCCATTGTGACCTATGGATGTATAGCCTGGCAAAAAAGTCGACCCAGGCGACTTGCATCAGAAATCTAAACAGCATCCAAGGCCTAGCCTGTCGGATGATAACTGGAGCTCTAAAAACGACTCCTATAGCAGCAATGGAGGCCGTCCTCAACCTCGAACCTCTTCACGTTTTTGTTCAAAAAGAGGCGAGGGCGGCCATACTCCGGGCTGCAGAGGGAGGAAAGCAGAGCTGGAAATCGAATGTCATGAGGAAAATTTACGAAGACCACATGAACAAACATTGCAAGTTAAATAAAAGCTTATAAAATACTTCACATTGTCGCTCACAATGGTCTTATTTGATTAGCATTAGGTAACATAAAACAATATACACATAATCAGTTAGAATAGATTTATAGTAAAATAAAAATATTCAACAAATAACAAGATTTGCATCGCGTACTAATACCACAATAATACGATGTGTATAATACATGTATCCATACCTAATATAAATCCTCAACTAAAAGTTCTAAACGATGCCAAGAGCTTAGATCAAAAGAGCTGAGCCCAGAAACAAGTAAAGAAAACAATTCTATTTCTTATTGTTCAGTTGAAATAAAATAAAACATACCTACATACTGGTAAATATACACATCGATACGCAAGTCATTCATCCCTTTATCATTTGAAGAATTCATTCAGTCCAATTCCCTTGGATATCTTAGACATTATTCTTAGTCCATTTAACGTACGTATAGGATACGTAACAAATGTGCGTGTTCTTCCACATGTAATATCTACTTGACCCATCTTCAACGTATCAATTTCTTGCGTATATGGAGTTAATTTAAGTAACGAAGTGTTTTTGTTGTTTTGGCCCCAAATAAAACCTGCATCATATTGGCTTTTACAATAAAGAGAGAACAAGAGAGAGTTAGGCCCTTCTCACACTACGCTACTCGTATGTATTAGCTGTGCGATTCCGACGCGATCCACAATTCCCTGTCACTGACACTGGTCACTGACAGGACACGCGTCGTAGACGCGTCGCCTGCATACATAGACAAAGATTCTAGTCGCTTGCAAATAGCGTTGTGTGAGAAGTGCCTTACTGTAATATTGGATGATATATATCATATAATTATACACACACCTATACAAAATTGATTTTATGGGATGTTATGGGACTTACTAATATATATGTACATAATAGTTAATGAGCGTGAGATCGACCCAGAACAAGAATTATATTGGGTTGGGATGGTTAGTCTAGTTTTACAGGATGTTAATTAGAATTAAAATTTATTGGTCACTTGATTAGTAGGTACCTACGTAGTACGTATAAGGACGTACGTAATTATAAAGACAGGCGAAGTGACTAAGATGATCGCCTCTAGCATAGGCTAGCACCTGTCAATTCAATATCATTTTTTTTTATCGTATTGATATAATATAAGGGAAAAATATTCTACAATAAACTTGTTTAAACATGTATTGTATCCTACCATAATGTTGTATTCACGTAGAGCGAGTAAGAAATCCAATCGAAGTAAGAGCTCTGTTGCTTAGTTTATAAATACTAGTGTATACCTTTGGTCTACAGTCGAAATTCATTGTTGTCAAAGGGTTGTCCTTTGATTTTTTGTTTGCTATAAGAAAGGTTTTTTATCAAACATTGATATACTGTACAATCTTGTTCTAAATTTTTCTTCTCCATGTAAACATCGCTCACTCTTATCGCACACGCATTATTTTTATAAATGGGTACAAAACAAAGTTACTCTTCACGCAACATAATTCCTAAACAACATTTGTTAAAAATTATAGTTTAAAAAAACTAAAAAACACGCTTTTTATAGTTAACTGAACTAAAAAAATTGAAAATAAGTTTAAATAAATTTAAATTAAGAATAGTGTTAAAAATTTCAATAAATATGAATTAATAATAGTGTAAATAAAGAAAATATTTTATTAAAAAAAAGCGTGGGGTGCTTTTTAAGATATTATCAAAATGACACCATGCACCCCACGCTTTTTTTTAAATAAAATATTTTCTTTATTTACACTATTATTAATTCATATTTATTGAAATTTTTAACACTATTCTTAATTTAAATTTATTTAAACTTATTTTCAATTTTTTTAGTTCAGTTAACTATAAAAAGCGTGTTTTTTAGTTTTTTTAAACTATAATTTATTTTCTCCTTTTTAGTTTTGTTTATTTATAATAGCTTGTTTTTATAATTTTAAACTATTATTTGGTCTCTATCGATCTATCGACTATTACTCCCGTAATAAATTAGAATTCAAATAAACAGAAGAACAACGCCATCTAGTAAAACGTAATGTACGCAGTCAATCTGAATACGGAGTTATAGCTAGTTGCCCGTAAATATGGGTAGATGGCAGTAGCAAATGGGTAGATGGCATTAGTGTGAGAGTAAAAAAAATTAAATTCTTATTTTGCATATTGAAAATTGGAATAATTTTATCAAAATAGTGTAATGTCATCGGAACTCGATAAATCTACAAAGTTTGAACGAAATCTGGCCGTTTAAAGTGGGTCAAAATCGCGCCCAAAGAAGTCGGTTACAAATAAAATTAACTTGTACGAGATCTACCACTATGACTCGGTTTTCACTTTTTTCGTCGGATTGGCTTGAAAAGCGGTGGGATCGACGCAGGGCAGTTGTACAAGCACAACGAAGTCGGTTTGGAAGAAATCGGATGATAAACTTGGAAGTTATAGGCTAGGGAAGGTGGAAATTAAAGAAGTTAGGAAAAACGCCTATTTTTAGGAAAATCCGCGATAGATTTGCGTGGAAAGGGTCTAGAAAATTAGGGATCAACTGTTTATAGGTGCGTTATGAATTTGAAGCAAAACGCCTGAGGGGCACGGAAGATATTAACAGAAATGTTACATACAAACATACATACAGGTGAAGTTAATAAAAGCGTGTTAAAAACAAAACAATATTATAGTGGACTAGGTATTAAAATATCATAACATTGTCCATTTCTACCGCTTCTCTTATATCCTCAGTGTGATGTGGGGGATACTCAAAGGTGCGCGGTCGTAGCGACCGCGGGGCGACTTCGCTACGCCACCACTACTGATGTGGTAGCGGTGAGTGGCTCGCTGTCGGTGCGTGGTAGCGGCAACATTTTGCGGGCCAGCCGCGTAAACGTCGAACGGAACTGCCGACTCATGCTGCAATACAGCACAAAGTTCACTGCAGATCCCACTAGCGCCATCAGATCCATCACTTCACCTGTGAACAACGCATGGATGAAAATTGTTAGACTGAAAGGAAAGTTCTTTGGACTCGGTACAAATAAGTAATGTTGTGCCCGACTAATATACTTTTTTGTTGCTTCGTCTGTGCGAGCTTTACTGTGGTTTTATAGAAAAGTAAGGTATTAAACCTATAGAATTCAGAAGAAGACACCGTTTGAATTTGGAACTACATATTAGAATCGTATTGATCGTGCATAGAAAATGTCAGTTCAACGCTCGTCACAGCTCCATCGCCAAGCAATATTTACTAGAACAAGACTAGAACCTTTATTTTCTTGTGTTTTATGTTTGTAATAGTAAATAGCGGAACCTTTATAAGTTCCGACATCATTTATTGCAAGGCCAGCCATTAAAGGAGACGTTAAATCTTCTTAGTACCTACAGTCATAAAGTGGCGTTTAATGTTGCCACTTATTATTTAAGTTGAATATTTGTTTGTTTATTGCTATTCACTTAGGTCTGCAAGGGTAGTCTCTAACATTCATAAATGAATATCCGGTGAGGACCGAGCTTTACTCGGTAATATTGTAAAATAGTCAACCGTAGTAGAAACACGTTTCCTTAGTAAGGAAAATAACACCATTGTCATTCTAATTCTCATAGTACAAATTTTGTATTTTATCACATCGACAACGATATTTTCTAAAAATGAAACCTAGGTTGATCGAGTTTTCGCCCCCAAAACCCCCTGCTCACAAAATTTCATGAAAATCGTTGGAGCCGTTTCCGAGATTCAGATTATAGTATATTTATATGTGTAGAAAGGATGCCGGCTATCTTGAGTACAAATACAAGAGGTATCGATAAGGAGACCAGGCCTTGAATACAAACGAAGTCCTTTAGATCTGCTTAGTACATCCTACTATAATATTATAAATGTGAAAGTTTGTGTATTTGTTTGTTTGTTTGTTTGTTTGTTACTCCTTCACGCAAAAACTACTGAACCGATTTTCATGAAATTTGGCACACACATAGAGGGCAACTTAGATTAACATATAGGATATTTTTTATCCCAAAAATCCCGCGGGATCGGAATTTACGCGGGAAAACCTTCTTCGCGTATGGGGTATAAATAGCTTCTAAACAAACATTAATATAAAACTAACAAGTCTGTCTTCCCGGAAATCCCGCGGGATCTGGAGTTACGCGGAATAAACTCCTGCGCGTAGTTGCGGGCTTAAATTTTTATGCGACCTTTACTAGGAGATTGAGGAAGTTTTGAAGCAACATATAGGGTACTGTTAATATAAAACTAACAAGTCTGTCTTCCCGGAAATCCCGCGGGATCTGGAGTTACGCGGAATAAACTCCTGCGCGTAGTTGCGGGCTTAAATTTTTATGCGACCTTTACTAGGAGATTGAGGAAGTTTTGAAGCAATATATAGGGTACTGTTTATCCCTGAATTCCCGCGGGATTAGGATTCACGCGGTAAAAACTCATACCCGGGAATGAGGTCGTGGGTTCAGATGTTTATGGGACTTTCAGTGGGAGGTAGAGGAGGTTATGGAGCATTATATATACTTAAGCTACTTTTTGTTCCGGACTTCCCGCGGGATCGAGATTTACGCGGGAAAAGCTTCCATGAGCGAATGAAGTCGCGGGCTCATTAATATCTATATATCGGGATATCTATACATATATCAGGAATCGAACCGGCTTTTTTTCTCATGATCAACTTTATGTTGCTTTTTCGAGGGTCAGCATCGCTTTAGCTGGTCTTTATGTTTTGGCACCCGAATGAAAAACTACCAATGTAGTTTAAAAATATAATAGTTTGGAATGAAAAAACCCCGACGTTTATATCTTAAAGTCTTTTTATCGATTTTCTCAAGATCTACATAACGGATTTTTGTACGGTATGACTAAAACGTAGTAAAAAATCAACTGTTCTTAAGATGTGTGGAGTGTGTCTTAATATGTGTGGGGTCGGGATTAACGCAGGAATAACTTTGTGACACACTGAGTTCCACGCGGGCGGAGCCGCGGGCAACAGCTAGTTTTATAATAACAGATTTAACAGAATATCACGGATTGTATCTTCATATCACGACGTTCCACCAGCACACGTAAGGAGCCTCCACAACCTGATGACAGCTCCTCTTCTTGCTGTCGCCATGTCGTGAATGGTTCTTTAGCACGCGGTGTTACGTCAGTTGTCAAACTCGTCCAGATATAAAGACCTCCTGTTCACTGCGCCGTCATATGTATATGTTACCGTTAATTTGCGTAAATCAGATAGAGTGCAGATTAACGAGATATTCTGCAGATTATCTGGCTGAGTTAGTTAAAGTGGAAAAAAATTAATCGAGTTCCTACATTAACTAGTTAATCTGCAGACTTCCTAGTTAATCTGCAGACTATCGACCATGCATACGGTAAAGTCTATAAAATAGGTTTTTGTTTGAATAAAAAAATTTAATAACAGGTGTAGGTAGGTCGAATTGGTTACATAACCGAATTAGCCTACCCCTACTCCACGTAGTCTTGTATGTCCTACCCCTAGAGTGTTTTTTAGAACCCGGAGGCGCGGAGGGAGGGCAGCCCCCGCCCGCTGTAACAAAACGTAGACACCCGGGCGAGCCGGAGCGGCTGAGGCTGGTCGCCGAAGGCGACCAGCAAGCCGAAGCTGCGCAGGCTAGCGTGGATGTCTGTGTTTTGTTATGCAAGGGCGAAGGGGCTGCACCTTCCGCAGCGCCGGAGACGTCACGGTTCGAACTATGCCCTATATTCCGCGTTTTTACGATTCGGCCAAACGTTGATGACCAAATCGTGAAACGTAGAAGATTTTACGATCTGGCCAAACTGAGTTGACCATTTCATGAAATGCGACCATTTCATGATATGGTCGATCATTTCATGATGTGAGCAAATCTACGATGTGGCCACGACATCAACACAAATTTCTACTCTGGTAGCCAGTCTTCCGCAATTTAACGATGGACCATCCGTTACTGTGCAGACTAACTAGGTAAAGTGCAAATTTTACACTTTAACGAATGGTATCAGTGAATATGCAGATTACCTAGTTAATGTGAATGTGCACATTAACTAGGTAATCTGCAGATACACTGATACGATACGTTAAAGTATAAATAAAGGTCTTATTTGCACTTTACCCAGTTAGTCTGCACAGTAACGGATGGTACATCGTTAAATTGCGGAAGACTGGCTACCTGAGTACCAATTTGTGTTGATGTCGTGGCCACATCGTAGATTTGCTCACATCATGAAATGATCGATCTGCCCGATCGATCGAGATTTGGTCGAATCGTAAAAACGCGGAAAATAGGGCATAACTTCGAACCGTGACGTCTCCGGCGCTGCGGAAGGTGCAGCCCCTTCGCCCTTGCGTAACAAAGCACAGACACCCACGCTCGCCTGCACAGCTTCGGCTTGCTGGTCGCCTTCGGCGACCAGCCTCAGCCGCTCCGGCTCGCCCGGGTGTCTGCGTTTTGTTACAGCGGGCGGGGGCTGCCCTCCCTCCGCGCCTCCGGGTTCTAAAAACACTCTAGGGGTAGGGCATACAAGACTACGTGGAGTAGGGGTAGGCTAATTCGGTTCTGTAACCAATTCGACCTACCTATCTTGAAGAATTTGACTGAGTAGTAATGGAAATGAGTATTCATTGTTTTATATCCAAAATCAACTCAATTTTTATGTTTCCGTTCAATGTTACTCGTTTTTAACAATTGACGTTCAAACAAGAACCTATTTTATAGACTTTACCGTATGCATGATTGTTAGTCTGCAGATTAGCTAGGAAGTCTGCAGATTAACTAGTTAATGTATGAACTCAATTAGGTATAGTTTTTCCACTTTAACTGACTCAGCCAGATAATCTGCAGAATACCTCGTTAATCTGCATTCTATCTGATTTACGCAAATTAACGGTAACATCAAGAATTGCTCATGTAAAAATCTATATCTTCTATACTTATAATAAATCTGTAGAGAGGTCAATTCTGTACATTAAATATATTTCCAAAATAACTATCAGGGGGTGATTAGGGATCGATACTGATGCCAAAAATGCAATCAGTAAAATTTTTGTCTGTCTGTGTGTCTGTCTGTCTGTCTGTCTGTCTGATGTATAACCGTTATAGAAACAAAAATTACTCGACGGATTTTAACGAAACTTGGTACAATTATTTTTCATACTCCCGCGCTGGTTATAGTATACTTTTCATCACGCTACAATCAATAGGAGCAGAGCAGTGAAGGGAAATGTTGGGGAAACGGGAGAAGTTACTCCATTTTTTAAGCTTCCGTCGCGTGTGCAACCTTAATGGTTAAAGCTACACAGAAATCATGTATGACGGAAATGTTCTCCTTAAAATTATATAAAAAATATTCCACGACAGCATATGTCTATCTTTTATGGTTGACTCACAATAACACGTGTAACTCCCGATAGCTTAGCAGTTCGAAGCTTTCTGATTAAGTAGGCTATATTTTATCTACTCTTACGTTTATGACACTTAAGTGGGTGAAATAAAGGGGTGAAGTTTAAACGAAATTCACGCGGGCGAAGCCGCTGGCAAAAGCTAGTATTAGATAAATTTATAGGATAATAAAGAGAAAATATAATATATAATATTCTAACTGGTATATTTTTATCAAAAACAATGTTATCGGGATGAAATTTTACAATTCCATGAATTATGTTACAAAGTACCAATCAGTGGATCGATAGTGCCCTGGGTGTAATCATGCTCCATTCGAGTTAAAAGCCCTACGCAGTTTTGTTTGCGAACCTACCTACGCATTTTTTGCTTAAAATTTTCAATTTGCTTAAAATATTATATAACCTTAGTAACTGCCAGTGTCTAGCGCTTCCATCGGTCCCAGCTTTTATCTATATTTCATACTTTTAATATAAAACTAAAGAGTTTGTCTGTATGTTTGAACGTGCTAATCTCAAGAACTACTGGTTCGAGTTGAAATCATATTTTTGTGTTGAATAGTCCATTCATTGAGCAAGGATATAATAATATCACGCGTCGATTAATAGGAGCGAAGCAACAAATTTCCCGAAGCGAAACTACTACTCTTTAGCAGTCGTTAAGCTGTGACAGAGGTCTACGGGTGGAATAAACATTTGACAGTAGGATCAACGACCAACTATTTCACTAACCCACATTGAAGTAACGTGGTGGAGTATGCCCTGTTTCTTATTAATAAGGAGACGACCGTGCCCAGTGCCTGGGCCATTAATTGGGCACTTAATTACACTTTGACGCTCGAGTAAGTTAGATTCCAATTAATAACAATATAACAATATCGTTCTTCGACTTCAACATATAATAATATAAAAGTTTATTAAGCTTGTATTGATTTCGATTTGATTCACAATTATTCTATTTAATAACATTTCGAATATTGCGATAAATTATCACTTCGGTTCAACGTAATGAAATTGATACCGGTTAATAGATCGACTGTGGACGGGTTCAAACCATCGCTCATAACCTTAGTGGTATCGATACAGTTATGCATACTTTTATACAATACCAGACCTTATTTATAAACATTACCAATTTAAGTATTTTCATAAATCAACGCTTTCTACATATATTCTGAAGTCTCGTGTACCTACAATAGTACTTAGTTTCTGATTATATTTCATGAAAAATTTTGGAAATCATAAACTTCAGATTCAGACACATGATCCAAAGACAACTTTCTATATTCGCTTTTACGAATAGTATAAATTGCTGTTATTATTTCTTGAAAACATTTAATTCACGTACATAAGTTGAAAACTTTCCCATTAGTTTTACCTCATCAGATGTCTACCGTTGTGGCCAAAATTTATCTATTTCTTTACAATTAAATGTCCAAGGACTTTGATAAAGACCAAAGGCGCTGTCTACTAATAGTTGACAAGTGTATCTTAGTCACGGCTTACTTCAATTCGATTATTTCCAAAAAGTCACAAGAAAATTGAGACATTAGAACAAGCCAGACCAGTTCGCATTATGCAGTCATCAATAATTATATTAGGTAGGAACTTTGTTAAAATTTATTGTCCTTATAAAGGACAGTGACTTTTTATTGTTTAACCTACAAGAAAATATGTTTTCTTTACTGTCGCGTAAAATACAATTACTAACATAACAATATCTGATCGCCGTAAAGAGCAATGACCATATTCTCGAAAATCACGACATTATCTGAGACACCGAGTAACCTTGCCAAGACGGCACTGCTTGTTATCTACATTTTCTTGACACGTTTCTTTTACATAAACCAAGTGAAAATGAAAGACAGCTTAGGTTAAGCGTAAAATAGTACCTAAATTTTAAGAATCATATTTAGCTGAATGTAAAACAGGGGATAGGTAGGTATTTTTCGATCTTACGGACACAAGAATAAAAATATTTGAACTGGAAATAATTGCTTCTTACAAAAGGAAATAACCGACGTCAACGTCGACCAGCAGCGATAACTCAGAAACTACTCGCGAGATGGCGAAATTTTCGTCACTACAAATTAATCAAGCTCAAACACAAGATAACTGATGTAAATCGTCGTGGAGTTCCCTCGAATTGAGAACCTCCTTCTATTTTAAAGTAGGTTAAAAATATATAACCGGACGGAAGGCATCTTTCACAAGAATAGCTCGTTTATAAGTAAATACATACCTAATAGATAGAAATCTCCATTAATTCCTACAAGGCATTTTAAGATAAAAAATTCATTATTTTTAAATTAGACCTCCTGTAATGCAGTAGCGAAAACCGCATCAATTGAATATTAGAAACACCGCGTTATGTAAAATTGTAGGTACAAAAAAAGATTATTCCCTTTAATCAACTTATAGGTATTCTAGAAGTGATAAAAAGTGTTGGACTAGAATATCATGTTTGGTAGCTAGTATCTCCCCTTAAATAGATCAATAAATTCTTCAGTTAAGAAGTACTTAATCAGGATATATGAAAAGTATTTGGACCTATATGAGACGTAAAAGGTAATTCAATACCATAGCCGGCCACTTTGGATAGCCCTTAGTAGTGACATGATAAATTAAACATGGGTCCTTTATGTCTGTCTTCGTAAGGGATACAGTACCTAAACATCAATTATATGACCCGAACACTACAGGGACCCTTCAACGTCAGACCACAAAGTGACATAACAGGACGTGATAATGGACTCGTATAACAAATTGGTTACGGTATGGTGACCTATCTCTATTCTGATATTAGTTAGCCAACATCGTAATTATATTATACAACGCAAATTAAGTCGCCTTGACTACGATCATGAACTTTAAGTTAGACTAGTAGGTAGGTAAACCCGCCCTCGCTTCGCTTTGGGAAACTAGTCCCATAGTGCATTCGGAAACTGATAGGCGTGATCCTTTTAATGAACCGCCCGCAGGCTTCGCCCGCGTGGAATTCGTTTAAACTTCACCCCCCTACTTCACCCCCTTCGGGCTGGAATTTCCAAAAATCCTCTCTTAGTGCTCCCCTACACTCCTCAAGGATCATACATGCCAAATTTCAGCTTCTTCCGTTCAGTAGTTTCGGCTGTGCATTGTCTGTCAGTCACCAGTAATGCAAGAGTTTTATTTATATTAAGATTACTTTTTTAATGTAGTTGACTGTTTTTATCAGTGAAAACCGTACCATTTTTCACTAATAAAAAGCAGTTCAGTTCAGTGGTTCAGCCGTTTCTCAGATTCGCAAAAACAACTTGACAGACAGTTTTTGACTGACCGTTTTTTTCGGTTATTTTGCGTTAATAATGATCCCTGAATATTTTTTTCAAATAATATATAGACTACCTAATTAACTTCTATGTATGTACACAGACCGATCATATTATACACAAATTTTTTGACATTTAACGAACCCCATAACAGGACAATGCTGTACCTAACGTCTTGTGAAGGTGCTTACACATAATAGGGGTATTCATATCTTCTCATTTTTCTTTTATAACCAATCGTAAAATTGCCTTTCACGTTTCAGATGAACTGCCAAGGGTCAAATAGTGGGTCCAGCGCTTTCATCTGTCAGGTAACTCATGAATTTTGTTGTTACGAATGTTGAGAGGTAAGTAACTAATTTTTATCTGCAAGAGGAAAATAATTTGATTGAGAAAATTTTAAATGATTGATATCTTCACATGTACATACCTAAAGATAATATCTGAAATAATGAATAGTAACAAAACCCTAAACAAAAACTACATTTTAATTTCGTTGTAGATATACCTAGAGATATATACCGATTAAGAGAGACACCGGAATTATCGGTATATGTAGGTATAGAGATAGATACCGTTTACGAAAATCAAAGCACAATAAAGAAGTATGAGTACCTAGACGAGGGTTGATCGCAAAAAAATCACAAGAATGTTTGACAGTACGTCTCTCACTAATTGTTTATTAATAGCATCGTATCTCATCGTACGTATCTCATGAGCATGTTAACTCTTAACATGCTACTCGTATATGCTTAGATGAGATGAGCGCTTACATATGCGCAATATTATGAGCAGCGCATATATAAAGTAGATATCTACTCATAACACTTGACAGGCATATAAATATTTGTTATAGGTATAGCAAAGAAAAAGATGGAAAGTTGACTCGTTTATCTATCACTCATCTGTTAAGAATTTCTCTCCGCCACCGCAGTCTCGCAGTGACCCATGATCTATGTAACAGGGTCGAATCGAAATACCGACAAAACAATTCAAGATAATGAGTACCCGTTTGCACTTTAAATGTTTAGTGTCCGCATGATATAAGTTTCAAATTATAGTTTGAAATAAGGTTTATTATACAAGTCTCATACAGACTTTGTACAATATTAACGTCTAAGCTGTTATTCGTAATAATAATGAAATCTGCCACTTTGGTAAAGAAAGTTGGTGATTGAAAATGCGTCTACCCAAAAAATTATGTCTTTTAGGGCAACATTAACGTATTTACATAAATCCTAGTAAGTGAAAGAATGACATTTATTACGCTATGAATTATATTTCCGCGTTGCTACTTTGTAACTTTTCCCTTATGGTCTAAGATCACACATTTAGGTAAGGTTGCGATCATTGGACCGGTTCTTTGATTGGACCGCCTTGGTTTCTCAAAACTGAACAAATTTAAAAATCTACCGAGGCGAAGAAACATCCTATTTGTACCAGCACACACCCCCCTTCCCTCCAGTGCCGCCGTGTGCTTCGTTGGGAAAGGACATACGTTGGATTGTTTCACGCGCTCCTGATGTAATATTGCCCAAGACATTTTTACCATGTAAGTAACGATTTTTACGTGTTGGCAATGTAGTTTTTTTTAGTAATTCCACATCTTATTTATTTGTTCAACTAATTTTATAAGCAATATACTTTGAAAAGTAACGGTTTGTTTTTTATATACTTTTTTGTATTTGAGCAGCAAATTACCATCATTGGACCAGTGCAAGGATCTTTCATTGAACTGGTCCAATCATAGCAACTTTTTAAAAATAAATTTTCATCGGTTATTTTTCTATTTCAGCGTGGCGAATCGTGGCGAATATTATGCATAGAATGAAGAAAGTATTAAACTGGCATTACAAGCTTTAGAGTTTAAAATTACTGGTAAATTTAAAAGGGGTTAAGGGCTAGTTTTGCCCATCATGTCGCTGATTGATATACTTTTATCAAGAAAAAGCTTATTTGTTTTATTAGTTTGACTTTAAAATTAAAAGGGATAAAGAGATATTTTTGTCCATTATGTCGCTGATTGATCTCATAAATAATAAATTTTGTTTGAGTCTAAAATTAGTTTAAGTTTCATAATAAAATATCTTTTTAACGTTGCCCATATAAAAAAGGTGTTCAGTAAATAAAGCATAAGACTGACGATTATTATTTCGTATTTTATTTGCTTTAACCTCCATGGGTGCGTTAACTGGACCACTACAGAAATTTTCCTAAGTCCAATGATAGCAACTGACTGGTCCAATCAAAGAAACGTAGGTATGTGATTAATAGAAGATTGCACAATAAGGGGCCAAAATAATATTTTTACGGCAACGGCGCTTTTATACATCTAAAATGAAGTGAGGGATCCTAGAGTAGTTAGTAGAGATTCTTTAGTAGAATCCTGAACGTAGTGAGGGATTCAAATTATGCAGCCAGAGTCAAAAATATACACACATCAAAAGTGTCTAGGGATCAAGCATTTTTATGCGGATTTCTTGAGATTTTCATTTCGTTTCGTGTGCTTTTCTGATGAGTCTCGTTTTGGTATGAGACCGGATACAAGACGTATACGATACTGGAGAACCCCTGGACGCCAACAGCGATTAAAATCCTGCCAGGAAGTCCATCCTTATAGTGGTGGAACCATCATGGTATGGGCGGGTATTTGGATCGGCGGAAGAACTGAGTTGATTTGGATCAGAGGCAACCTCAACGCTCAAATTTATGCTGAGACGATTGTATCAGACGTCATCGTTCCTCTACAAGTGCAAATCGGTCCCTTATTTCAGTTAATGCATGATAATGCACGACCGCACACCGCAAGAGTTGTAAGACAGACTCTCGCCGCAGCTAACATCAATGTCCTGCCCTGGCCTGCTCAGTCGCCAGACTTGAACCCGATTGAGCATGCATGGGATATGCTACAGAGAAGAGCTCTGCCGAATATGGAGGATATCCAGTGGCAAGAAGACCTTTTTTTGTTGTTGCAACGAACATGGGCGGCCATTCCACAGCGTGATTTGGATGAACTCATTTTGAGTATGCCAAACCGATGTTCTTGTGTTGTTAGTGTTCGCGGTAGAAACACGGATTATTAATTGTTTAAGTTACCCAATAAAATTTTAAAGAAAACTGTTATTTCAGTCTTTTTTTCGAACTTTAATGTTAGTGGTTCAAATGTCAAAAATCCCTTTATTAGGAAAATGGCAAATTTCTTTATTAATGCAAAGGTGACTTGGTTTATCGTTACTGTGACAAACGAAAACACTTTATTTGATGAATCCTTAAAGAAAATTTTAATTAATATCAATCAGGAAAAAAGTTATTGCAAAAATATATGTTGATCCCTAGACACTTTTGATGTGTATTTTGCGCCTGAGTGATACACTCAACTTTTCATCCCCCACTATGAGAAAATAAAAGGCGCTTCAGGAATTCAGGAATTAATTTTCCTAAAAAGAGTGATGTACCTACACAATATAAATACTAGAAATAAGGCTAAACTGATTGTACCAAAATTCAGACTTAGCAAAACTGGTGGCTCTTTCATGGGTACCTAACTGCATTTAAATTCATAATAAAGTT
The DNA here is from genome assembly GCA_905404135.1 of Hesperia comma. Lineage (NCBI taxonomy): Eukaryota > Metazoa > Arthropoda > Insecta > Lepidoptera > Hesperiidae > Hesperia > Hesperia comma. Next base: position 8,738,265 of record FR990018.1, read on the forward strand.
CCGATACAATAATTGACAGAAATTTCGTACTTTAAACTTAAAACTCATGTCAAAAGCATTCTTATGACGAAAGGTTATTACAAACTTGATGAATATTTTAATGATAAATCAGCTTGTACATGAGTTTCGTATTTTAGCCATAATTAGTAGTAAGTGCAACTGTAACTGTTAGTGGAGAAAGCGAAAAAAAGACTCCTTGGGAGTTTCTTGCCGCTTCTTCTTCCAAGACCACTCACCGTAGGGATTTGTTGAAGCGATGGCGTAACTTGACGTTCGATAAGAGTTTGTAAAAACCTACTTCGAAGAAATAAATATTTGAATTTGAATTTGAATATCAGGAATTAGTTATTAATTGAATTAAAAAATGCAAAACAATTTTAGTCACTACTAACCGTTGAAGAGTTTCATTGTCTCGACCCAATCCCGAGCGTAGTTCATTTTATGTCTTTTGTGGTAGTATCCTATCAATACTTAGTCTTGTCATAAATTTCATTGTCATTTGAACTGAAGTAAGCAAATTTCAGGTCGTAAAGAGGGAAGAAGTATATAATATGTATGTACTTCTTTATATAGTTCTAAATCAACTTGCAAGATTAGACCGGATTATTGCAAGCATAGATTTATTATCCAAACATTCCAAACTCTATGATTGCAATTGTGAAAGTTTGTCAGAGAATTACCGATATGATTACCGATATACCAGATTCTATTGAAAGTCATTTTAAGATCAACATGCTAAACTAAAATTACTTTTCATTTAGTTATACGAAATCGTAAGTCCTCGCTAAGACGGGGAATCCTGGTAATCGCAATTAAATAATACAGTACCTACTGTATGAGAAAAATGGCACTGATTTAGTTTACTTCTTGGTTTGGTTTAGGTATCAGTGTTCAACTTTAAATATAACTACATAATATTTTCTATAAATTGACAAAATGTTTGTATGCTTGTCATATGATATCCCTTATACCTGTATTAATGAAGAAACTTCTGGGGGAGTAGGTCATGACGCCTACTAACGTATACCTAAGCCACGTGCGCGACTCACGTAACGCCTGAATGTTACTTATTACTTTCTAGCTTCACTACATACGTATAAAACAAAGTCGCTATTTTTGTCCGTCTGTTTGTCTGTATGCTTAAATCTTTAAAATTACGCAACGGATTTTGATGCGGTTTTTTGTAATAGGTAGAGTGATTCAAGAGGAAGGTTTTTATGTATAATACATGCATAATATATTCCCACGAGAACGGGATCCACGCGGGTGAAACCGCGGGCGGGCCGCTAGTATATAATAAACAAAGTATGAGCAAGTATTTGGAGACTGGAAACTGTGAAAGCAAAAAGGCGCATCATACAATATGCCTTTGTTTACTCAGCTCTTTTCAAACAATTTTCAATGAAAAGAAAATCTTGTGTTTTATCGTTTAATTGCGATATAAAAATAAACTTGGGTTACTGTTTTCTATGTTTTTCTATATATTAATACTGTGTTCACTATACATTAATACTGAATATTACATATTATTAATAAATAGACCAACTAATGTTTTTATTAGGTAACATAATAACACCAGTATAAACTGGTTTCACGAAAGCTTTAAGTACTCCATCTGACTGACTGTTTCACCATCATAAAATCTGAACTACTGATGCTAGAAACGTAAATTTTGGATTATCGACTGACGAAATCTACTAAGGAAACTGAAACTCCCAATGCTACTTGCTGAAACTCCCACTGTGAAAAAAAGGATTGGCAACTTCATCCATTTTCAAAATAACCCAAGCTCATCTGTTCTTTACTTGTGCACCTTGCTAAACAACTCGACATATAATAGTGTGACAGCCCTGGCGTATCTGCCTCGCTAAACAATAAACAATAGGGGCCATAAACATGTCGCGCAAACAATAGAAACAATAGGAGCGCGGCAATCTCAAAACTACGCGCACGACGCTTCGCCTTACGGCAATAGTCATAAGGGCGAACGTCGGTTGCAAGGAACATACTCGAATTTTATACGAATCGGGTCCGTCCGGAATTAGCGGGAAAGTTCTGGATTGGCGTGAATGGTGCGTGAGTGGTATAAAAAGGGGCGATCGGTCAACCGCGGACATTCTAGTTTCGGAAGCGAGACCAGAAAGATACCAGCGATACCTACGAGCGATACCAGTGAGAAGTGAAGTGATTTCTACGGGCGATACAGTGTTCGACGAGTGTGTTTACGAGTACTTACCTACGTGCATAGTGTTGTGGCGTGTACTGTGTACAGTGTGTAATTGTGTATCTACGAGTACAATAAAGTCTTTGTGGTACATTTTGGCATTTTCTCGAACCCCATACTCCTGACACGTAACAATAGTATCTTCTAAATTCCCAATTTCAAAGCTCTTAAATAATATTATTAATTATTAGTATTATATAGTAATAGTAGTCTTTAATGTAAACCAGTACAAAAGTTTATGACAATAACATCCAGAAATTCCAAGTATCTGCGTTATTTACTTATCCCTTAAAATAATACCGAGGTACGCACTCCTTTTATCCGGCGTCTCGTGGGAACTGATCCATTCCCTTTCATTTAACGCCAAGTTCACCAATCTAACAATTCAGCAGTTTTGGAATAATATTGTTACTCTTTATTTATTTATTTATTTATTTTTATTCTTTATTGCAACCTTAGCTTAAAGGTATACAAAGGGCGGACTTAATGCCAAGTGGCATTCTCTACCAGTCAACCCTGGGAGCTGGTGAGAGGTTGTAGTAGGTTCCACAAAGCAAAAACAAATATATATTTATTTATACAATAATATTATATTTATATATACAACAAAATACTTAATAATAATAAATAAACACGATAAGGACATCCTTATATAGATACATATATATTATAAAAAATATATATTATATAGCCTATGCATACATATAATTATACTATAAAATAATGTGAGGTATCTAAACAATGTCTGAACAAAACTTCACACATGATGACGACAGATGTTATTCCAGTTGCTTCAGATAGTGCTGCCTGACCTGTCTCTTAAACGAACTCTTTACTAATTGACAAAACTAAAAAAGTATTTTATCCATAAAATGATACATAACACTGCTTTTCTACATAAAAATCCAAAAATGCTTAATGCTTTAATGCTTATCATTCTGTGATAATGCGTGGTTATGTTTTAGTTTTTACCACTTTTAGTTTTTACCCTCGAAGCCAAAATGAAAAGTGTTTATGTTTGTTTGTAAACATCAACCCGTGGCGTCATAGTTTCCGTAGAGGACTTGTTGATTCACTTCAGGACTTGATTGAGTGTTTTAGCTACAAATCGTTCAAAGATCAGCCTAAGTTGGATATGCAACTTTTACTCTCACCAACTTACAACAGCATGTTTGAGCTTGAAGTAATATTTTTAACGACTTTAAGAAAAGAGGCGATTCTCAATTCGGCGGTTTTTATATAAAATACCTGTTTGTCTTACCGGTTAAACCGATTTTGATAACTCTACATTTAATTGAAAGTTAGTGCTAGTCGTCTGGTCCCATGGAGACCAGCAACTTTCTTAAGGACCTTGGGCCTGGAATATGAACAAGCATGCGACATCGCTTTTTAGATCGAGGATATTGGAACCACATTGTGCATAGGTATTCCGTTTTTGCGGAAAATGATGGGAATAATGAAATATTACGCACCGCGCACACATAGTATCCTACTTTAGTCGTTTAATATTTTAATGATATGGTGTAACTCGATTTTTGAATATTAAATAGATGTATTAAAATATGCAAGATTATTTGAAGGCATTGAACAAGCTTTTCGCTCCAGGCCCAAATCTGATGTTCTCCGAGAGTCATTTTACTAAGCTAAAGCTAAGCTACAACCCACTAATGGCCCACTACTGCGCACGGGTCTCTTCTCATTACTGAGGAGGCCTAGAGCATACTCCACCACGCTGCTCCAATGCGGGTTGGTGGAGGAGTTAGTGGCCAACCCAGTGTCGAAAGTTTTCAAGCCGCCCGAAGGCCTCCGACATGGCTTAACGACTGCTATCAATCGATAACAACCGGGACCGACGGCTTTACGTGCCCTCCGAAGCACGGAAGCGCTCAAGAAATTTTTGCCACTAGCGGTCACCCATCCGACTACCGACCGCGCCCGCTGTTGCTTAACTTTGTCGATCGCATAGGATCGACGCAAGCCGCCGAGCTATGAGCGCTTCAATTTTACTAGCTTTTGAGTTTTTCTATTTGTCATAAAATTGTAAGTTAGCTGGCAAATTTAATCAAAAAGAGCTGTTATCCAAGACCTTGTTCGCTTTTTCATCCATTTTAAAGCGACTCTCACACCGACTACTGTAAAATCCGGAAATTGAGATTTCAAAGACCACCAGATTACTTTTAGTTATTATGCGATCCGAGTCGTATAAATATTCTGCTATAATAACCAGGAGACTGGTTGAGAATCAAACTCAAGGACAGTTTTTGCGTTATTTAGTTGATTTAACAACAATATCGTGAAAATATTCCACTTAAATGTAAATAAATCTTAAGAAAAAATCTAATCTGTGAATATTGTGGTATTAATTTTTGTGATTACAATATTTCCCTGCAGTAATCAAATAACTAAATAGGGTATTTTTACAAGATAGGATACTGTAACCAATTACTCTGTTGACTTACAATTTACTGACTTAATTAGAGCTAATATAATTATAGCTTTTTACTAAAAAAAATAACCGACTTCAAACTTGAAAAGCAGAGATAACTCAAAATCTACTCGCCAGATGGCGCTCAATTCAACATGTAAGTGTAAAGTTCTCGTCACTACAAATTAATCAAGCCCAAACACTAGATAACTGCAGTAAATCGTTGAGGAGTTCCCTCGACTGTCTTTCGGCTTCATCAGATCGTCTCCAGACCTTCATGAAATGGTAGCGCTTTAATGTACCTACTTATGATAACATGAACAACCTCACACTAGTCGTCCATACAATTTTCGAAAGTTCCCCTCGATTTCTCTGAGATGCCATCATCAGATCCTGGTATCCTTATCAGCGGACCCCACTGCGCATATCTACTTTACAAAAAAAAGAATTACCAAAATCTGCCCATAAACGACAAAAAAATCGCTGAACACACATAAAAAAGCATATTGAATTGAATTGAGAACCTCCTTCTTTTTTGAAGTCGGTTAATAAACACGACAACTATAAAGGCGCTATTCCGTTATATTACGTGTATTCATAAAATATACTTCGCTAAGGTCAGCAAGTTAGCTTCGACAATCAAGTAGAGAGTGATATAAGGGGAACTGCGACCCATAAGGATTAATGCGGGTAATACAAGCGTCGGAAAGGCAGAACATAGTCGTAAAATAGTCCTCAAATGTTTGATACTTTTGTTGGCTATCAAGTAGCGAAAAACCTAAAAAGGCCGGTTTGTTACCCAAGTAACAAAACGTAGCTTTAACATTCAATAAAAAGTTCTTCTTCTAGAAAGCTGCCTGATCCTTGCGTTCAAACTTAATCTGTACTGTTTATCTATCTAAAACAATCATTACATATTTTAATACCGTAAAATTTTAACTGAATAACGACCAGATTTGTTTCTTGTATAAGAATTTTACAGAAGCATCTATTTCCTATCAATAACTGACAAGCAAATAGGCCGCCTGATGGTAATACTTAGTCATAGGCGCCCTTGAACATCAACAACAACAAAGTTTACAACAACGCGTTTTCCGCCAAGAAATAGTGAAAAAGAAAAGTAAACATGAAGGAGCTAGAATATATAACAAATTACACGAATATATCACAAATGTAAACTCTGCAGCTAAAAAACACTATTAAAACATTACATACTTAAAAACATATAGAATCAACATAATTACGTAAACACACACACAAATTATACATATTAATATACATTTACACATACCTTCACATACTAAGTTTATAATTTAACTAAACTTACAACCTAACCTAAGCTATGAGGTTAGGCCTCATTTACGTACATGATGCCAGTTTCTTACCTGTTGCATACAATAAAATTTAAATAATAAAAAGACTTGCATCATCTAAACAACTCGTAAGCATTCTTGATCTTCTTTAATTTTTTAATGTGTTCTTTATGTTTTGCCTTGGTGTAAACAGCACATATAATTTTGTATGCGGTTTTTGTATTCAATTGGATTCCCTCCGCATTTCGAGCTTATATGAGTGCAACGCGTGAAGGTGTTTTGATCGTACCTAGCCTTCAGTGGCAAGATCTGCGTGTAAACAGTTACGTACAATTGTTGTACCTATGGCAATTATTGCACGTTCTTAATAGCATTCAATTATTGCTCTTGTATGTACAAGAAAATGTCCACAAGCAAATGAGGCCTTAAGGACGAAAAACCGAAACAATGGAAACCGTCAACACTGCAGCGGCGACAATATGACCTCGTCACTAGCAGTGGTATGACAACTAACTAGCAGAGCTTTTTAGCCGTAGAGGAAGTTGAAAAGTTGTGTTGTAAGATTAAAGTGAACAACGAATTAAAAATATTGCCCTTTCATGGTATGTGAGATAAGTAAAGTATAAAATTAAATCATTATCTTTTTTACCTACGAAAGATATTTCATGGAAAAAATTTGGATAATTTGTAAATGTCTCTGAAAACCATAGTAGGTACCTTTTATTTTTATAGGCAACAGAAACATTCCAGTGAAAGTCAAACTCTATGTAGAAAAATACGTACCTAGAGACATGACTAATGAACAGTCTTTTAACTCACATCTGAAAACTAATGCGAAGTAACTGAGGTGAAGTAACCTGAGTGTAACATCATTTCCTACCTCATATCAGTAATATTGTTTAAGTGCTCTCAACGTCGTCTGATGTGCGTCGTAATATTTTATCGCATTGAACCATTGTCGTGTATTTTATGTCACATTATGCATTTTCCATTTTACGATTATATTCACAACGAACATAAAATAGGTTATTGTTATAATATTTAAATTGTCAACATTGTAGCTCAATTTTCGGTCAGGTAGGTATTTAAAATTTAAAGCATATGTTACGCGAAGTGAAAATGCTCGCGGCCATCGTAGGTATTTTTTGCGGGTATTCGCGACGTGCTATCTATCAACTGCGAATAAAATTTACTTGGCTGCAACCCATTAATGGCCCACTACTGAGCACGGGTCTCTCCTCATTATTGAGGAGGCCTAAAGCATAATCCACCACGCTGCTTCAATGCGGATTGGTGGAGAGGTTAGTAGCCTACCCACAGTCGAATGTTATCAAGCCGCCCGAAGGCCTCCGACACAGCTTTACGACTGCTATCAATCGATAACAACCGGGACCCACGGCTTTACGTGCCCTCCGAAGCACGGAAGCGCTCAAGAAATTTTGCCACTAGCGGTCACGCATCCGACTACCGGACCGCGCCCGCTGTTACTTTGTCGATCGCTTAGGATTGACGCAAACCGCCGGGCTGGTACCAGTAAAATCCGTCGCGTCACTGCAAATCATTAACTTCACCCCTCAAGCAACTGCACACTAGATACTATCTATTCATAAAATAAAGAGAACATTGACGCGATCAAACTGTGTACGGTATATAACTACGGTAGATATGTATGATTTAACGCTAGCATAATATTCGTAGATAGCAGATGAAAAATTTTGCAAAAATGAGCAGTCTTAACTTTCACCTCCCCAAACTTAGCGACATTAAAACGTATTGTTCGAAATAACGGAGGACGTAATTGGGTCAAGTATACTCAATGCAGGTAGTGGCTACTGAGAATACTTACCCTCTGAATGACAGATAATGAACACTCACTACGTGGTATGAATTCACAGTGATACCTACTCTACTCTTAAAACAATACATTCCCGTACAGTCCGTCTTTGCTAACAATGTTACGAATAACTGTAGGCCTCGGAATTAAGTTAGGAAGTTGTGACAAATACATTCGAATTGTATCGTTGCGAATGTCACGTAGCGAGCGCTCATTTTGTACCTACCCGTCAACTAATGTTAATAACCATGAGATAAAGTTATTTACAAGTCTGCGAGTTAAGGAAACTAGAACACTGTTATCCACTAGATATGACCGCGTAACAGGATCTATATCAGTTCTACCCTGTACAGCGATATTGACAAACTTTTGGAGCGCTTTGAGATATTAATTCGTAAGCTCTCTAAGCCGCCCTATGGTGAAGAAGATAACTCTACCTTTAATAAAAAGATTTAACACGCTAAAGCCTTAGGGTTGCTTGGTAACCTTACTAAACTTTCTTAGTGCATTTAGGTTATCGTTTTATAACTAAACATTAAGTACCTATGCATGACTTAACATCTTGTTTGTTCCCCAATTTCCGAACCTCTCAAAAAATATCTAGAATAATGTTAAAGATAATTTAGGCAAAGTATCCTACTTCCTACTTCCTACTAATATCCTACTAATATTATAAATGCGAAAGTTTGTAAGGATGTAGGTATGTGAGTGAGTGTGTGTGTGTCTGTTGCTCTTTCACGCAAAAGCTACTGAATGGATTTTCATGAAACTTTGCAGTAATATAGCTTAGACATCGGAATAACATAATTTGTTAAAATTTATAGAGACTTTTGAAGGGACTGGTTACCCGAAGCGAAGCGAGGGCGGATTTACTAGTTTAATATAAAGACTTACTTTCAACGAATTTCCATAACTCTTTCTTAAGTTCATATTATATTGTATAAATTATTTAAAAATGCAAAATGGCCAAATATAATTTTCCTTCATCATACTCAGTATTACTTATAACAAGAAATAGACGCTACGACTGTTTGACCGCAAATCGTTGGATCAAAGTTCTATTTGACATTGACTTTATGAACTTCAATATTTTCATACATATTTGGTACACGATAATTATATTACTACATATGTATAAAAGTTAGCTTTCTTCATTTTTCTCGATGGAAAGTTTAACAAATGATACGATATTAATAAATAATTTATTAACAAAGTCGAAATAAACTTAATAACAGGAGTAGATTATATTTAAGAGGAGCCGAAAACTTAAAACTAAGAAGTGTCTACTTTGTATATCAAAATTCAAAATTAAGTTATTTTCAAGATTTTCATTACAGTTTCACAGCATAACTTACTTTGCGATTATTTAGTCTTCTTAAACTTTACAAACTGTTCTTATTCAACTTTAGGAGTAGCTAACATGGGCTACACTACAATTAAATCTCTCGAAAAGTCCATTATTATATCACTTGTTTTCGACAGACCACCTAATTAGGTACGTCCGTTCGTAACCCGTATAACAAAAAAAAATTTGTGCCTTTGATATAGGTACCTATTATAATTATCATGGGTTAATATTTAGGTATAGGTACAATTTTGTTTGATTTCGGTTAGTTCTCGAATAAAAACTAGATAAATGGCATATAAAAGAGTTTAGTCAAAATATGTATTAGTTAAAGTAGGATAGTTGCTAAGGCTTAGTTTTTTAAAAACCAAGACAGTTGCCTACAGTAAATATTTAAACTAAAACATCATTTCACCATTCATGAGATCGATAATAAAGAACTGAAATATTATATCCAAACATTTGTTAGGTAAGATGAAAGTAGAGAGCTTGTTTCAAATAAAACTACTGACAAATGTTATAATTAATCTTTCTACGAGCAGGCATCCATTATCTCTGTTCATTAATCGCATTCTTCAACTTCTCTTTTTAGTAAGCCTTTTTATCCCCCAACACAAAAATACGGGTGTAATAAGCTTTATATCTGTGTATATGTGTGTCTGTCTTGTGGCATCGATCGTAGCTCTCAAACGGATTTCAATGTATTGTTTAATTAAAACAAAATGAATAATTCGAAAGCCAGTTTCCTTGCGGTGGTTTTAACCATGTTTGGTAAAATTCTTTAATGAGTTTTTAGAAGTTTTTAGGGTAACATGACTGAATGGCTGAACGAGATTCACAATGTACGAACATGACATAAACTATTTATTACAATCTACAAAAAAGGATCTTAAAATGTATAGTACCAAACATTATTGCTTTTTACAAAAAAAATAACCGACTTCAACCTCGATAAACAGAGATAACTCAAAAACTACTCGCCAGATGGTGCTTAATTCGACATGTAGGTGTAAAGTTCTCGTCACTACAAATTAATCAAGCCCAAACACTAGATAACTACAGTAAATCGTTGAGGAGTTCCCTCGACTGACTTTCGGCTTCATCAGATCGACTCCAGACCTTCATGAAATTGTAGCGCTTTCATGTACTTATGAAAACATTAACAAATATACTAGTCGTCCCTACAATTTTCGAAAGTTGCCCTCGATTTCTCCGAGATGCCATCATCAGATCCTGGTGATTCTTTTAAAAGGACCCCACTGCCCATATCTACTTTACAACAAAAAAATAATTATCAAAATCGTCCCATAAACGACGAAAAAATCGCTGAACAAACATAAAAAAAAGCATATATACGGTCGAATTGAGAACCTCCTTCTTTTTTGAAGTCGGTTAATTACAGTGCGCCCAACTTATCTCTGAAATGGCAAAAATTGGAACTTACGCCGCCATGTTAAAAAGTCATTCTTAAGCATAGAGATAGGAATATACTTATTCTTAAGTACGTTGTGGTCATTCATCTGTCAGTTACTAGTGTGCAATGATTGGTCAAAATTTGACCAATGAATGTGAAATGCGTCCGACAGCGCCTCTTTCATTTCAATCTTAAGTTGGGTTTACTATGGGTTTACTATACATAGCTATGACTTCTCTATGACATTTCATCGTATTTCAAGTATAACATACCAAAGGCGTAGTAACATATCTGGAAGAGATGCGGTGCGATCGCAGTGAGGAGGCCGAAGAGTGCTTGTGGTAGCTCCGTGGCCAGGAACAGGCCCAGCAGCGCCAACAGCATCCGTGTGGTGCGGTCCGTGCGACCCCCGCCCCGCTTATCACCTCCTTCGTTGAGACGAACTTTTTCACCCTGGAAAATGAACACGAATGAAGATTTGACCTTGGTTGGTTTGTAATTCTGATTGCGCTCGGTATCTTTTTTAACCGCGACAGAAATGAAGAAGGTTCGATTGTTTGTATTTTTTACTAGCTGTGCCCGCGGCTCCGCCCGGTCTGAACTCAGTGTATCACAAAGTTTTTCCCGCATAAATCCCGATCCCACGGGAAGTCAGGGACAAAAAGTAGCCTCTATAATGCTCCTAACCTCTTCAACCTCTCACTGAAAGTCTCATAAACATATGAACCCACGACCTCTTTCCCGTATATGAGTTTTTCCCGCGTGAGTCCTGATCCTGCGGGAGTTCCGGGATAAAAAGTAGCCTTTATCTCATATCACATCTTCCTCTATCTCTCAGTGAAAGTCCCATAAAAATCAAAGCTATCGACTTGGCACATCCCGCGGGAGTTCCGAGATAAAAAGTAGCCAATGTGTTGCTCCAGATTTTCCTCTATCTCCCAGTGAAAATTCCATAAAAATTTTGGCCTACGACTTCGCGCATAGGAGTTTTCCCCGCGTGAATCCTAATTCCGCGAGAATTCCGGAATAAAAATGTTGCTCAGGAATCTCCGCTATCTTCCAATGAAAGTCCCATTAAAATCCGTTCAGCCGATTGCCATGAATGTTCTTTGGGGAGTGTAGGGGAGCACTAAGAGAGGCTTTTTGGAAGTTCCACCCCGAAGGGGGTGAAATAGGGGGGTGAAATTTAAACGAATACCACGCGGGCGAAGCCTGCGGGCGAAAGCTAGTCCTACTATCCTACTTCCTACTAATATTTTAAATGCGAAAGTTTGTAAGGATGTACATATGTGTGTGTGTTTGTTGCTCTTTCACGCAAAAACTACTGAACGGATTTTCATGAAATTTTGCAGTTATATAGCTTAGACATCGGAATAACATAATCCTATTAATATTATAAATGTGAAAGTTTGTGTATTTGTTTGTTTGTTTGTTTGTTACTCCTTCACGCAAAAACTACTGAACCGATTTTCATGAAATTTGGCACACACATAGAGGGCAACTTAGATTAACATATAGGATATTTTTTATCCCAGAAATCCCGCGGGATCGGAATTTACGCGGGAAAACCTTCTTCACGTATGGGGTATAAATAGCTTTGTTACTCCTTCACGCAAAAACTACTGAACCGATTTTCATGAAATTTGGCACACACATAGAGGGCAACTTAGATTAACATATAGGATATTTTTTATCCCAGAAATCCCGCGGGATCGGAATTTACGCGGGAAAACCTTCTTCACGTATGGGGTATAAATAGCTTCTAAACAAACATTAATATAAAACTAACAAACATTAATATAAAACTAACAAGTCTGTCTTCCCGGAAATCCCGCGGGATCTGGAGTTACGCGGAATAAACTCCTGCGCGTACGAAGTAGCGGGCACACGCATAGAGGGCAACTTAGATTAACATATAGGATATTTTTTATCCCAGAAATCCCGCGGGATCGGAATTTACGCGGGAAAACCTTCTTCGCGTATGGGGTATAAATAGCTTCTAAACAAACATTAATATAAAACTAACAAACATTAATATAAAACTAACAAGTCTGTCTTCCCGGAAATCCCGCGGGATCTGGAGTTACGCGGAATAAACTCCTGCGCGTACGAAGTAGCGGGCACACACAAAGAGGGCAACTTAGATTAACATATAGGATATTTTCAGAAATCCCGCGGGATCGGAATTTACGCGGGAAAACCTTCTTCGCGTATGGGGTATAAATAGCTTCTAAACAAACATTAATATAAAACTAACAAGTCTGTCTTCCTGGAAATCCCGCGGGATCTGGAGTTACGCGGAATAAACTCCTGCGCGTACGAAGTAGCGGGCACACACATATAGTATTATAAATGCGAAAGTCTGTCTGTGACGTTTTCACGACTAAACCACCAGTCCGATTTGGATGAAATTCGGAATGAAAATATTTGAAGACCCAGAGTCACACATAGGCTAATTTTTTTTTTAAAATCAACCCCTAAAGGCTTGAAATAGGGGATGAAAGTTTGTATGAAAACAACGATTTTGATGAATTTTCCCAGGAAGATAGTTGATGACGTACTTTCTCCCCCACTTCCCCGGTTCGCGATATAAACGAATTCCACGCGGGCGAAGCCGCGGGCAAAAGCTAGTTTGTTATAATTTATAGAGATTTTTGAAGGGACTGGTTTCCCGAAGCGAAGCGAGGGCGGCTTTACTAGTATTAAAGTATATTTCTACATAAATTTTTATTTTTATCATCATAGTTTATTTTTCATTACGGAAAGTACCCTATTCTATAGGCTATTATAATATCACGCTACGACCAAAGGGAGCGGAGCAACAAGTCTCCGAAAGTTAAGTGAGGGCGTCTACTTATTAATAATAGATATATGTTGCCGGACGACGTCTGCCGGGTCCGCTAGTATTTTATAATATTGTTATGATGTCAAAAAACCACCGACTCCAACAAATATACTCCTACCAGAAGAAGGCACCTAGGTACATCGTTTTTACCGTTTACGCAGTGCCGCATAAAATTCCTTTTTTGGAATGTTTGTTATATTATATTTTCTCCCGAAAATCAGATCCGTTCTTTCGGGATAACAAATTGGTGCGAGTGACTGAATGAAAAGGTTATTATATATCATGTAAAACGTTTGTTCAAATATGTGTATTTTATAAATGACTGTTCCCCTATGTCGATAATATAGATACATATACAAAACTGATTATCTATTTACAAATACGTGAAGCAAAAACTTTTCACCCCTTTTTACAAAAATTGGGCAGACGGTGGTGTATGAAATTTGGCACACTTAAGGTTACACCTCATTAGAGCCACCCGGCACCCACCCCGCACCGCCTCGTCGCACGGCGTCCACCCGTTGTCGACAGGTCGGCCACGGGTGGACGTCGCGTTATCACCATTAAACGTCCCGCGGTCAACCAGTGGACCCCTCGCGGTCAACCAGTGGACCCCGCGCGGTCAACGAGTGGATGCCGCTTGGTCTACGAATTTTTGAGTAGTCTGTTAATAATTGGCACATTAAATGTGTTTCGTTATGTCAAATTTTACAAACCGTGAATTGGCAATCATAGCTGTCGCGCTTGATGAAGAAGAAAATGAAAGACGCAACAAAAAAGAAAGCTTATTGCGTGTATCAATCGCGGGCAGCGCGCGGTCCACTCGGGACCCGCGCGTGGTCGACGCGAGGTAAGCGTGCGAACAGCGAGTTGTCAACGAGTGGTCCACCCGCGGGCTGCGCGCAGCCAGCTTGCGAGCGAGGCGATCCGGTGACGTTACGGCGTTGATGTAATGAGCGCATGTCCATACAAATTCATATAAAGAATACTAGCCACGCGAGGCGAGGCGGTGCGGGGTGGGTGCCGGGTGGTTCTAATGAGTTGTTACCTTTATAGTTTAATATGTAGAAGAGGCAGAACGCTAATAATTTTCAATAATAATGCTTATAAAGTACATTAAATCAATTAATAAAACATTACACACTAATGTTGGTCGTTGGTTGGGTACATTCCTACTTACCTACATACACATTTCACACGTTTTAATGTGTCATAGTAACCAAGTAATGTCGTCAGCTTTATTGCTTCTAACTAATTAAGTAGGTACAGTAGAAGCCCCTTATTCGCGGCCTCCCTATTTGCGGATTCAGTATTCGCGGGTAAAAAAATTGTGACCCACTCTACGTATTCGCGGGTTTAAATTTCGTTATTCGCGGATGTACTCGGTAAAAATATAAAGATTTAGTATTTTTTTTATGGAATTAAGGTAGCAAACGAGCATACAGCACCACCCTTCCGCTGCCGCCCATAACAACTGTGACCGACCCAGAACTAGACTCAAAGGGACTAGGATAGTTAGTCCAGTTAGTAGATGGTGTTAGAATATTAGTTGGTTAGTTTGTTAATAAGTGTAGGGACAGGGACTGTTAGTGATAAATTAGTCCTGTTAGTTGATGTTAGTAATAGTCCAGTTAGTTATTGTTAGTATGAGTCTCGTTCCAATTCGGTCACAGATGCGTCTTCTGTTTTCTGTTTGCACGTCAGCTTTTTTTTAATACTGCTGGTACTAATATGTAATATTTTGACTAAATTTGACTAAAATCGTATCCATTGGAAGAAATGTTATCGTTAAAAACCTTAAGTAAAGATTTAGGTACGCATGGCAAATGTGCGGTGTGATCTTTTTATAAAAATTATTTCGTCTGTGAAACTTTTAAAATCGGCAAAACAAGTTAAAATTACACAATTCCTTAATTGTAATTTTTTGAGTTATCCCTAATAATTAATTTAACGTGGACAATATTGATGATATTCTCAATTTATTAGTTGTTGATGTTAAAGTAGGTTTTTTGTTAGTAGTTCTCAAACATCTTCTGTACTGTAGTTTGGGTAGATTCTGAGTAGACAATCTCACATTTAAAAATCAAGTGCAAGTAAAAATATATTTTTGATTGCTAATAAATACCACGCAAACATCAAGAGGAATAAAAACGACTGATGTTTCTAGAAAACGTAATTCATCAATCGGGCTTTTTATCCATTGCTTTTTAGTCTTCACATTACCCAACTCTTTAATGTCTATCAGATATTTTGAAAACTTGTACATTTAACGGAGTACGGTGTAAAAAGTTTATGATTTAATTTCCACATGATTTCATTTCTTTATTTAACTATGCTATATTTACTTAAATAAGTAAACAATTGTTATACTACATATTTGTTATGTGTGGAAGATCTCGTGTGCCACTACCTAGGCATTTAATAAGGTATCCCAGTTGGCGTCACAACCAATGTTCGATACCCAGCATGGCGAAAATTTGAACGATGAGTTTAAAATTTTATTAGTACATTATTCACTAACTAAGTACATAATAAAATAGCTTTATGTATAGAATAACTGTAGCAAATAGTCTCTACAGGATTTCTGGTACCGGGTGTACCCCCGGGTAATTTAAAGTCAATTGAACGTGAATAATTTTGGCTCATCCAGGATAAATTGGAAATCGTATACTAAATTAATCAATAATTAAATCCGATCCTTCTGAATAGCTTCAATCTATATCTATACATACAATAAAATTATAGGTAGGTATAAATTTTCATGATATTAAATAACGAATAAACGATTTTAAAATTTTTGTCTGTCTTTAAGTTTATGTTTGTCCAGGCTTATCTACGGAACGGATGAGCCGATTTTTATGGGACTTTCACTGTAGGATAGATGAGGTAAATCCCAATATTAGCGCGGGATCGAAATTTACGCTGTGAAGTCGCGGGCTCAGCTCTTTTCAATTAATATTTATTCAATTTGATCTTTATTCCGAAAAATATAAGCTTATTAACTAAAAATATACTAATAACTAAATTACTTACGGCCTTAGTATCTAAGGTTCAGCGATCAAGTTCTCAAGAACTTTTAAATCAAATTTTACAGACGAAAAACAAGTAAATGGGAAAATTACGAATATATTAAAGTGACATGTAGTGAGCCTTTATTAGTTTTTTGAAGGTATGTAGCGACTAAGCATTTGTAGAGGAAACAGGCAGTAAGTTCTAAAGGTGGGCGAAAGCTTGAAAAAATTACAAGAGTAGCTACGAGTCGACAAGGCGAGGTTCACGTTAGAGAAATGAGAGCGATCAATGTTATGTACTACGTAAGTAAATCACTCTTCGTGGTAATCTGGAGCTACATGATATAACAGAACAGTGGGGAGTGTAGAAAAAATAAAGTATTTCGATGAAAGCGATTTGGAAGCTGCATAAGTTTGAGCTTCAGTTACAGAATTACCGCAGTAGAAGTACCCAAATACCAAAGAGTCTGTTACCAAGGGACAGACATGTGGAGAGAAACTCTAAGAATTTACTGTCGACTACGGAACACTAAACCCATAAAACAAATTTGAGAGGTTAAAACCGACTGCAGGGCAAATTTTGAATATTAAAATATACCTGCTTCGTTTTTTCATAATATGCGTAACGAATATATTGCCGGGAGCCTTAATTATGCAATTTCATTGCTTCATCAACATTCACATTTACGTTTGTACCGTAGACAAAATTTTAATGAGACCCTGGAAAGCTGAAAGCTTATCGACCTACCTACCTACCTGTCGAATGTATAATATTTTTTCAAAAACCTTGTACCAATAGAGTAGGTACATAATATGTACAAGGTTTTTGTTCTATACCCCATTTTATACCGACTTCATTGTCCCGAAAAAAGGCGAAATCCAGACAAACGTGTCACAACTCGCAACACAACACCCGTGATTCATATTTCTTATGTAAATTATGACAAATTACAGATATTTGTACCCCTATCGCGTGACTAAAATATGAATAGAACTAAACTGGCCTTCCTCCGAGCTCTTAGGTATAAATGTGCTTGTATACATAGAGAAAGAACTTCGAAACTCAACGTTTATGTAATTGATTCGTGTCGTGAATCGTCGTCCATGATACATTATATCACAATATAATTGAAAAAGAATCACTAGGATTCTATGTGTCGTGGGCGCCATGGACACACTACGCAAGACAAGAAATCACACCCAGAGCAAGAACAAGTTAAACCCATCATTCAAATTTCCTCTTCGCTGGGTATTGAACCATATCACGGTGCCATAAACTTACGCCTTTTTTGTGGACGGTAATAAATAAAACCAAACATAAAATCTTACTTCAAATACTACAACAACAGTGAAAAGCGCATGCAAATTAGTTAAGACATTTTTCAGATTAGCGAAAACAAGCACACTGACAAACAGTCAAGTTTAATTTATTTGAATCGATTTTGTTAATAAATACCCCAGGTTATAAATAAATAATAATTCTCAAACAACTTCCAAGCTGCGCTTCGGCGCAAAATTTACAAAACGCAAAATGAACACAACTCGCAAAATGTACAAAACGCAAAATGTTATACAACGCGCAAAATGTGCAACAAACACTAGGGCTGAGTTCACACGGCATTAACCTGCACGCTTTCTTTGTATTCGTTTTTTTAGCGTACAGTCACGATCATTAATATGTTACCACTAATTCTACGTTTCTAAAGCATTTGCGATGATTCCTTAACGGTGCACCGACCGTGAACGCAATTCACCTACTACCTACTATCTACTATTCTTCTTCTTCTATAGAAATAAAATTTAAGTGTCTGTTTTTTATTTCAAAACTAGCTGAACCGGCAGATGTCGCCCTGCACTTATATTATTAAGTAGTCGCCCTCGCTTCGGAAGCTTGTTGCTCCGCGCCTATTGGTCGGGGTGTGATGCTATATAAAATATAGCCTTCCTCAGTAAATGGACTATTCAAAACATTTTTTTGTTGGAACCAGTAGTTCCTGAGAACAGCGCGTTCAAACAAACAAACTGTTCCGCTTAATATTATTAGTATAGAAGTATAGATAAAGGTGTTTTAACCATCAGACCTTGGTTAAAATCTAACACTCGCCAACGTACTCGCCAACGGTATGCGGTACCCAGATTTATTGAAAATCGCTGGAAAAGCAGTTTTCTATGACCAGCTTACAATAATAAATAATACTTTGCAGAAATATTTTTTAGATAGTTTTGCTCAAATTTTTTTTGTCTTTTTATACCTGATCGTTGTGAACGTGGGCTTTGTTGCACATTTTGCGATTTGTACATTTTGCGCATTGTGTACATTTTGCGATTTGTGCATTTTGCGAGTTGTGTTCATTTTGCGTTTTGTACATTTTGCGCCGAAGCGTGTTGCTGGATATTTTCTTTGTTTAATTGCACGGCCCTATGTGGATGGGAGGAAGGTTCTAGTGTAGTATAAACCATCTTACTTATTATAAGTTTACTCGCGGATTGTTACAAATTAGATTAACCTTTAATCTGTATTAATGGAGTTCCGCAAAGTAACGCTTGATTCAATTAACTATGCAAATGAATTGGTATAGAAGGCTTTGTATGCTATGCTAATGTTCTATTTACAGCGAAATATGTAATTAGTCGCTGATCATTTGCTATCTAGCCACACAACGCTGCGTTTTCTGCCCAAAGCTTCAGTTTGAAATCCATTTGAATATTTGAACAAAACGTCATTTGTATTTCTATTTCCCCGCGTACTTAAAAGGTCTCCAGAAGAACTTCAAAGGTCTGTAAAAGGTAATTCAGTCTGAATTTCTCTATATTTTGTAGGCCATATTTTCTTGATAAGGTATGAAAGGTATGATTACGCTGTTAGTCATTTTAACTTCACTCCAAGGCTTGTACAACACCATAATTGGATAAACTTGATTATACACTCTCCAGGTGAAAAATCACGCTAACAACGATGTGAAAAAACTAGTAAATCCGCCCTCGCTTCGCTTCGGGAAACCAGCCCCTTCAAAAATCTCTATAAATTATAACAAATTATGTTATTCCGATGTCTAAGCTATATAACTGCAAAGTTTCATGAAAATCCGTTCAGTAGTTTTTGTGTGAAAGAGTAACAAACCCACACACACACTCACATACATCCTTACAAACTTTCGCATTTATAATACTAATAAAAATAAATAAATAATAAACTAGTAAATCCGCCCTCGCTTCGCTTCGGGAAACCAGTCCCTTCAAAAATCTCTATAAATTTTAACAAAATATGTTATTCCCATGTTTAAGCAATATTACTGCAAAGTTTCATGAAAATCCGTTCAGTAGTTTTTTCGTGAAAGAGCAACAAACCCACACACACACTCACTCACTCACTCACTCACATACATCCTTACAAACTTTTGCATTTATAATATTATAGGATATTGCATTTATAATATTATATTATAGGATAGGAAGTAGGAAGTAGGAAGTAGGAAGTAGGAAGTAGGATAGGATAGGATATCCTTCCTAATATACCTACTTTTTTGTTTGACTTAGGTACAAGTTATATGAACGGAAGATATAAAAAAGTCGATATTTCATATAAAAAATAATTTTGGGACATTCATTGCTGTCGCTCCCTAAACTTTACGACATAGGTATGTAGTTTATATCAAAGCATAAAAAGACCTCTGGACTTGAAACAACACGAAAAGGTACGACTGTACGTGACACAAAAACAATTTCTATATCAAAATTTCTAGATTCTATGTCATCATGGCATTGGCGTAAGTTGTTCCTTTTCTTATATGAGTACGATAGATGACATCTATGCGGTTATACGTCGTTGTATCAAAACGATGGCACTAGTTCACTAACTCATTCACACCATCCAAGCCAATTACTTAGATAAGAATAGATAAACGCTAATATGCCGGTACAACAACATTGGATACCCAGAACGTAGCATGGGACGCTCTGCTGCAGAGCATGCAGAGTCTCTGCATAAATTCGAAAGCCTGGATCGTACTAACTCCAGTGCAAATTGGAGCAGAATTAATGTTCAACCTGCTTCCCTTGCTGCTGCTCACCTTTCTGCATGACGTAGGTACAACCTAACCATAACAAATGAAGCAAGCGAGTTGAAATACCCTCCACCACAAAGCTTTCAAGATATTTAACAGTATTACCACAGGTATTACATCGCAGTATTAGATAGTTTTAAAGTTTATTTTATTGTTTGATATTGGAATGTATGCGCCTCTATCCATCTTGAAGTTTAATCATTTAATCATAGATTTAACTCGCTGGTACGATAACTTGGTAGTAAGATAACCTTAAAATGTTGTCAACAATCAGGTGACATATTTTGTTCAGCAACATTACTCTCGTAGAAAAACAGTCACGCAAAGCAAGACAACACTTGGTATATCTTCATCTCTTTTTTCATATCATTGGCTTAATGCTCCTTGTTTATTTTTTATTTTTTTATATAAAAAAAATTTTTCTTCTACCCCTATGTATTAAATGGAGACAACTGTCACAATCTTATTGTCAAACGTGTTGTGCTCGCGACTTCGTTCGTGTACATAAATATTACGTGTACGTATTATCGTGTACATACATGTTCGTGTGTATATCCCGCGGGAAGTCCGGGATAAAATTGGCGTATGTGTTGCTCCACAACCTCTTCCATTTCACAGTGAAAGTCCCATAAAACTCGTTCAGCTGTTTCTGAGATTAGCGTGCACAAACATACGATCAATTAGTTTTATTATATCTATATTAAATGTATATAAAAGCGAAAGGTCACTGACTCACTCATCACGAAATCACAGAAACCGCTGAACGTATTAAAATGAAATTTGGAATGGAGGTAGCTTATAGTTAGAAAGTATCCGCTAAGAACGGATTTTTTTATATTCCACCCCTAAGGGGGTTTAATAGGGGTTCAAAGTTTGTATGAAAGTCCGTCAATAATAAACCAAATATTATGAAAATTGGTATTTAGAATTGTGATCAGCAAAAATGAATAACCTGTATCAAAGTTTTTTTATAAATCAACCCCTAAATAGATAAAATAGGGGTTGAAAGGTCATTTACTTCAATTGTCTCTTTGTACGCGCTAATCTCAGGATTGGCTCAACGGATTTTAATTGGACTTTCACTGAGAGATAGAGGAGGTTTCGAAGCAACATATAAGCAGCTTTTTATCCCGGAATTACTGCGGGATAAGGATTCACACGGGAAAAACTCCTATGCGCCAAATCGCGGGCTTACTTTATATTTTTATGAGACTTTCACTGGGAAGTAGAGGAAGTTGTGGGATGTTATATATAGGCCACTATTTATCCTAGAATTTTCGCGGGATCGGGATTCACGCAGAAAAAACTTTTTGACACACTGAGTTCCACGCGGGCGGAGCCGCGGGCACAGCTAGTATATAGAATAAATGTGTCAGGGTGAATAATACAGTCAATAATTATAGGTACCGTATAGTGACGAGCATTACGCCTCAGCAATAAATTATTCAGAAGCGTGTTGCGAACACAAATATAGCGTATTTCGACGTCAAGTTTAAAAGGTTGAGCTGGTAACATGTAAAAATGGATTGTAACCATGGAAGTATTCATCCATGGAAACATTATGAAGCCAAATGTTACACAGTAATGTAGTAACTTTAATGTTTTAGTAATAATATTTTGTATGTAAACTGAGTTGTTCGCCATTACTTTACAATATGTATGTATTAAACACCTATTCTAGAGTTCCATACCGTCACGGTAGCAAACGGAACCCTATTATATCCCTCTGTTTGTCTATCTGTCGCTGAAATTTTCAAAAATGCGTGTTTATACCACCACAATAGATGGTAAGTAGTAGAAAACTTATCTCAAGGAATCTTAAATAAGTAAATACTAGAGAACCGCCCGCGCTTCGCTTCGGGACCCGTAGGTAACAGCCGCGTAGGCCCGCTCCCGTAGGAATCTCGGCCAAAGATAAGCCTATAATATGATATACTGGAACATCAACATCAGAATCCGTCCTGTCTTCACTCACGACTAACATAGCCGTGGGGATTCAGTTTCGGGGCCGGTGGCCCCCTGACTGAGGTGTCTGCCGCGGTCCGTAAAAACGGACCGGTCGTTGGGTTGGGACCCTGTATGGGTCCTCGAAGATTGTCCAGATGATGTCCAGGTGATGTGGAGTATGGGTGTCTAGTCCGGGGAGTCATGATGATTTTCATGCCGCCCGGGCGATCAGGCCCTACCAGGTGAGACCCGCTTGTGGGAAGCCCAGCAGGAGCCGATCTGCGACCGGACGGCGGCTTGCGGTCTTGTCCGAGGTGGTTCATGTCGGGCTGCTCCCGCGCAGTAGGTCGCGCGGGAGTGCCCAACGGTCCGGGGGGCGGGCGTGGAGCGGCGCCAGGTTCCGCAGGTGCAGAAACCGCGCCGCGTCCGCGCGCGCAAACATCCGTTGCGCTAGGTCCTCCACGTGGGCGTCCAGGCTCTCAACTCTGAGGTCCCGCTGGATGGTGGCGTTCCTCATGCACCACGGCGCCCCTGCCACCACTCGATTGAACCACGCGTAGACGCCTGCGTTGTGGTTCACTCGGGAGCGCGTACCAGGCTGGGGCCGCGTACGTGAGTCTGGGGCGGATGCAGGTCTTCCAGATGGTAGTTTGACCCTCAACGGGAGACTCGAGGAGAGCGCTGGACGTAGCGCTACAGCTGCTGCCTTGGCGTGATTTACGACGTTGGTCACGTGGGGCTTCATAGTCAGGGAACAGTCCAGGGTTAGCCCATGGTACTTGGCCTGTCTTGTCCAGGCAATGTCTTGGTTGAGGAGCTTTAGAGTGGGGTCGCGCATCGTGGTTCCTCCGAATTGGATGGCCTGCGTCTTCCCTACGTTGATCGCCATCCTCCACCTGTGTAGCCACTTGGGGAGGGCGTCGAGGCATCTTTGCATTTTAACGGCGGCGTGACCTGACTTAATCGAGGTGGTCAGGTACGCCGCGTCGTCCGCGAAGAGGGCGAGCATGGCGCCCCCCTCCGCTGGAATATCGTTCGTGTAGCACGAGTAGAGGGTAGGCGAGAGGCAGCTTCCTCAACATCAGATATAACATTTGCCTATGATTTAAGTAAATTACATCTACTATTTGATAGCGTGATTCAGAACTTGCAAATGAATTTTACTAACGGCATCTATTAACAACATCCGGAACTAAATATCTAGCAACTAACAAAACATCGATCTTCCCATAGGAATGAGAGTTTTTCCGCGGTAAAAAGTAGCCTACGTCACTCTCCACCCTCCTAACTATCCCCATACACATAAACCATACCATATAATAGCCATGTTGCGACGTGAAAGAGTCACAAACAAACAAACACACTTTCACATTTATAATATTAGTAAGGAAGTAAGGATGGCTTTTTAATGAGGTCTGCGATGGCTTGGGTTGTTGATGGATGGATTAAATTCCTCTACGAAATAGATGTTCTTAATTATTTTGTGCACATAAAGTGTGTGAGTATCCATTATGTGCTAAAAATAAGCCGAACGCACGTCATAATAAATGTACCGCAATTAAACACGTAGGATATAAGATGTTGTATATTTTCATCTAAGTAGCACTTCACACAACAAAAATAAATTATTAGATACTCGTGGATTGTTGCAAAGTAGATTAATCTTTAATAATAGAATTCTGCAAAGCGACGCCTGATAGAATTAACTACATCGATAATTCAATATTATGTCAGGGCACATCTCTAAATGCCAATTATTGCCATGTCATTTACATACATGTAATGCCGCCTCTACACATAGGCCAGCGCATTCGCCAACGCGCTGGCGGTGCGCTTGCCAACGTGCTTGTGAGTTAATCCACAAATTGGAAGGTCGTTCAGTATGCTTTGGTTCGGGCCAATGTGCGGACGGATAAAGTACGATGCTCTTACTTTGAAGTAAAATATCGTAAGGAAAACGGAATGTCCAAGAACCTTATTTATTTAGCATTTTTAATACTTACAACATTTTTATTTTTATGGTACTTATTTTTTGGATTCCATAGGCAATTTTCACTCTGATAGAGCTCAATAAATACTCATATTATACGCCATTTTGTTAGGTTCGGTGTTAATACGCCGCAAGAAGAAAATATGCACTCTTGATCGCTGCTCCGGGCAAACTGATCGCGCGGCAAATGTGTGGATGGTGCGCCAAGCTTGCGACAAGTGTTCTTTGATGATACAGTCCGCCCAACTTAACTCTGAAATGGCAAAAATTGGAACTAACGAAAAGTCATTCATAAGTACGTTGTGTTCATTCATCTGTCAGTTACTAGTGTGCAATGATTGGTCAAATGAATGTCAAATGCGTCCGACAGCGCCTCTTTCGTTTCAGTCTTAAGTTGGGTTTACTATACCGACACCGCGCGGCAAGCTCGAAAGCGCGCCGGCCAACGTTCCAATGCCTACCGCCAATGCGCCAACGCCCGTTCTACACATTGGACCAGTGGCTGAGCCAGCGCACTTGCCAACGTGTTGGCCTATGTGTAGAGGCAGCATAACATGTTGACACGAGGAAGCTTTGTTGTGGAAATGTTAACATAATATTTCCTGTGCAGGTTGACTGTTTGTTCCCTGCAAAAAGTTAGAATTAGTATGGTGCCATTTAATGTCATTGTATTGTGTTGTTTCTCTACGGGATGGTTAGGTACCAAGGTTGTTTGTTTAGTAACAAAGTCCCCAAAATGTGTTTTCAATCGGAGCTTTTAATCGTAAATCATAAAAAATCAATAAGTTAAAAAAATAATAAGTATCTTTGGTGTTATTGAATTTAGAATTATTAACTTTGATTTAATAAAATAAACCTGTCTACAATGCATGCCGTGGTAACCTATGCAAATAACTATGATAATGATCTTGTGCTATGTAGGCACATGTAACAATAAACATGTTTTACTTTTGTTGGTTGTCCCTACACTAAAGGAGATCCGCCAAAGTGGTACCAGAATGTACAGTAATAAATTTTATATGAGTTTATTAGTCATCTTATTTGCTTTATTATGATACGTAAATAAGAGTTGTAGCACATCGGAAAGTATTTTTTATTTTATTTTACAATTTACTTTCCTTAAATCTTCGCTGTAATAGTTTGCGTGAAAAGGAACGTGCCCGACCAAGTATCTTTTGGCACTTTGATTATATACACGGTCTAGATACCGCAATCGGCTCTACCGAACGGCTCCTATAAAGTCCAACAAATTTGGTAGACTTGCTTGACACGTAGGTCAGTGTCATTTATGTTACCTAGCGACGCGTAGCTCATGAAAAAATATTAAATATGCCGGTTTGCGCAGTGAAATTGTGCCGCAATTATACGGGAAAACCGTGTAATAATAAGAAGATTACTTTTCATAGGTCAGTTTTTTAAATTAATCACTATGCATAAAGAAAACACGATATTTTAATTCGTTAAGATCCGATTAGCGGGTGTTGCCAGTTTATTACTAGGGGATGTGCCGAATTTACGGGAGATAAATTACAATTAAGTAACACAACATCTTTATTTATAAAATGCTGCAAACAAACTATCTAATCTATCTATCTAATATCTGTAAACGAATAATTCTTGTATATATAAACATATAATCTGAATCTCAAAACGACTTCAACGATTTTCATGAAATTTTGTGTGCAACTTCGTAACTATAAATAGTTCATATATTTTCACATACAAGTAGTGCAATGTGTTCTCTCAAAACTATTTACAGGGTTTCTTGATTTTCCTACGGGATATCGAATAAAAAGGAGATATAGTCCCCAATATAAGTACATTAACTCCGTAACTACAACGAATACATTTACCAAAATGGTATAGTCCACGCCAGCGAAGCTGCGGGCGAAAAGCTAGTTTTGAGTATATATATTTTATTTAGTATACCCTAATGTCTTTCCTTTGAATGATAAGTTATTTGATTTAATGATTATAGCATCGATTTCATTAGAGACATTAAGTACCTACTGACTGAGTTCTTTTGTAAGCAGTCGGGTTTTTCGTTTTTGCAATAATATTTTTATTGGGGTTGATGAAATTGGATGATTGGTGCTGGTTGAATTTAACTATAATGAATTTGATGTTTTAAATTATATTACTATGTTAGAACTGTTATTTGTTTTAATGAGTATATTGTTCGATTTTAGGTTATGTTATCGTCATATAAACTATAAATAAATAATAAGCTTAGGTATATTTGTATATTTGCCAAGCACAATTGGATGTATACCTAAATCTTATTGTAATGTGTCATTTTTGTACATATAGATATAAATAAACATAAACAAATAAACGAACTGATTGATTGATTGGTATTGTTCGACAAGTCCTTGAGTTCCTGATGTCCTGAGCTGCGCTACACGTAACACGATAAATAGAAATAAACAATAATTTCATTTCATGTCGTTTTAATTTTTTTTAATACCAGTTACTTTATTTTTTCTACTTTTTATAGAATTTTATTAATTTACATAAAATAAAATAAATATAAGACTAATACAAAACAATAACTTTTTAACCTATTCTGTTCAACCTTCATTTGCAAAGATCATAGGGAAAAAGTAGGTATGTTACAATTTGAAGCAGGCATCCCTTACACACGCTCACTTTGACAGTGCACTTACAATAAGTACACGAGCGGTACTCACACATGTCGGAAAACTGAGGACGTTTTTTGAGTGACATTTTGTTTGAATTGCGGAATCTAGACGTGTATATAATCAAAGTTTTGGCACATGACTGATGTGAGGGTGACAGAGACAGCGCCTTATAGGGAAGGTACCTAAACTGTGAGGCGCTGTCTCTGTCACCCTCACGTCAGTCATGTGCCAAAAGATCGTTGTAGGACTGCAAAAAAATGGATATATCGATATTTAAAAAATATCAATATCAGAGTTTGAAATAATTATAATCGAAAAAATATCGATATTTTGACATGTGGATATTTTTTCGATTTTATTTAATCGCGTTTGTTACACAGATGTAAAAGAATGTATGAGCGAGAGAGGAACCGGACTGAACGTGTCCTACAGATAAGGCAATAATAAATGTGTGATCTTAGGGTAGTATAGTAGGATAGTAGGTTTCGATGGTCAGATCAGACAAATTCAGACAACAGAATCGGTCAACTATCGAATCGAACGTGTATTGTGTATGTACAAAATGTATGGCACGAGTGCCTTCCGATTGTCTGATCAGACTGTCGGAACCGACTATCGGAGAGAAAAATCGGACGTCTTTATTGTAGCCCTTATAGTTATAGTATGGATAAAACTGAAGTTTTACAGTACCTATAGAAGCAGTGTTTTATGTCGAGAGTACATAACAATACAAACATGTCGGTACACGCTTAGTACCTGTGATAATAATATATTGTTTTATAGAATAATTCTCTGTTTCAATCTACGGCTGATCAACATGTCATAGCCGGACACCGCCTATTAGAAAACTTATTAAAAAAAATATCAAGTGTCGATTTCTACATTTCAATATCGAACTAAAATGAAAACAACGTAAGCTCTCTTCTGTCAGTTTCTTGACCTGGTGGCTTGACGTGCGGTGTTGCCAGGTCAAAAAATCTTTAAACTAGTATATCTTATAAACCCCGTGTGCTAGCGAAATGAAATAAATTTCATCTTAGAACTTATAAATTAGATAAAAATCTGACAAAGTTTTGTTATTGTACAATTTGGTACCAATTCCCATAGTAAAGTGGCGGGTCTCCTTTACTAGTAAGAGTGCCCACACTAACAAACTTTGTGTGGGAGCCCTACGTAGTGCCTAAATGGAACCTACATTTTAGAGCTTAGTATGGAGTTTGTCGGGGCAGTCATCGAATTTAACAGTTACATGCCGAGTTTCAGTTTGAAAAAGTGACGATCCGGTGCGGTGGTCCGTATACTTTTTAATAGGCGACCGTTATAGGTTGTCTTCAAGAGTAGCAACACATCTATCTATGACCAAATCAGAACGAAACTTTGCTATTATTTTTTTATGGAGCTTCATCCGCGTTGCCATCACAAAAGGCATAACAATAAATAATATCGGCATACTCGGAATTAGAGTAAGCCATCATACTTATTTAGTGATCAAAATCAACGTAAACTTGGGAGATCGCCAGATTGGTAGCCAGAAACAAAACACTGCTGCTGTTTAATTTTCATTTCAAATGATCTAGTGGGTCTAATAGATAAACGACAAACGACAATAACAATTAAAAAGTTTGCAACTCAGGAACTTAAACCGCGGTACGATAACAAAGGGTTTTACGTCGCACGTGCTCTACGTACGTGTTTTTCTGGAATTTTTTGTTTGTGTCTTAATAATTTTACTTGTTTGGATAGCTTATAAAACAAGGAAGATTTTCATGTAGTTTGTACGCTTGATGTATACTAAATTTTTTAAAATAAATCTAGTTTTCTATCGACCACATTCGTAAAAAAATATTTTTTTACAAGAATTCACTTGTTATTTTAAAATGTGCAACACTTGCGCCTGCATTAGTATTAATTGTATTGGGTATGGTGGGATACAGCAAACTGGAAACAAATAGAGAGGTCGCACTAGCGAAATATCTGCTTCTGGTATTGAGAGGTAAAAAGGATAATCCAGGTGTCCTAGAAGAGCTGAAGCTGTGCGCGCCGGGCAACAGCGTTGAGCGGCGACGACGGCCCCAACTGCTGGCATTGCCGTGCGCTCGCACCAATCTGCTCCAGCGCGCGCCGTTCACTAGAGCGCTGCACACGCTCAACTCGGTAGCTGAAAGTCTGGACTTGTTTACTTGCTCACTGAATGAGTTTGCGAGGGTCGCTAGTAATGTCATTACAAATGGAATTAATGGACCATTATTGATGTGATTCTATTACTTAGGTTTGTAGATTTATATAATGATTGTAAAATGAATTTTTAATTTTATTTTTGATTTTTTGAAGAATTCTAATCTTATTTTCTTATTTTTATTTGAGAAAAAATGAATAGATTGTTATTTATTGTAATTTCAATGTAAGTCATGCTATTACAATTACACTAACGTATTGGGATGCTACCTGTAATGTTAGTAGTAAGCTATGGAATAAATAAATAAATAAATAATAAATTATTGTTGATGTATTGGTCAATGATAGAAATGTACACAACTCAATTCAAACCACTACTTTTTTATTTATTGATTTTTTTGTAGTCAAATTCGATGTTCTTTGACCAAAATCAAAAATAAGGAATATCTCGATAACTAGCTGACATGGTATTAGGAACATTATGGTTAATTTTGTTGGAAATTGGTTGTTTACCACATCCCGAGAGGAATACGTCGAATTACAAATCACCCTGTATATAGTAAAGCGGAGCAGTAGTGCTTTCTTCTTACTTTGTTTCCCGTGGGAATGAGAAGTTTTCCCTCGGTAAAAAGTACTCTATGTCCTTTCTCAATTTATTATCTAAGTATGTTTGTGCCAATTTTCATTCAAATCGATTCAGTGGTTTAGGCGTAAACGCGTAGCAGACAGACAGACAGACAGTTTCGAATTTATAATATTAGTATGGATAATAGTTTACCTCGCCCGTTTTAATATAAAAATTAAAGGTTTAATTAATATCCAATTATTGTAATTAATTATAGGTATAATGAATAGGCCTATCTACTATAGTCGGCACAATCATAAGATTCCGATATGAAGGCTGTCATCACAGTGACAATAGTGAAGTACAACAAAAATCGATGCATTAAATAAACCGATTTATAAATTTAACCGATTATAAGTAATAAGACTTTCTAATCGTTTCGTTAATTAAGTTCGGAACGATAATTTATAAACCGATCTCTGATTGTTTTCTTAAAATCAGGTAAAAACAGATGTAGCGTTGAGATTAACACCGAAAGGGATAATAAGACAATTTGACTAGTAAGTTAAGGTGAGGAAATTATATTAGTTATTAAAATGGAAATTTCATTAATCTAGTGAAAACGAAGAAACTATTAAACGGTTAATAATTATCCGATTTGAGTGGAAAAGGCTTAAAAACGTATGTATCGGGAATTTATAATAGCTACGAAAAATCGCAATGCTTTAGACATATTAAGGAATCTATAACTATTTGTATTTTGGGTGTGACATGGTAGCACATACTTTCGATTATAGTAATGTATCGATTATGGTCGATTCATAAATTGTTTCAAGAGGTCACATAACTATAAATCCAGCCTCCTTATAAAACATTGTAGTGACGTCTTAAATATTTGTTAAATTTTACACAATTTATGATGTACCTAAACTGATTAAAATAAAATAAAATTATTTAAACAATTTATAAATAACACAAATAAAAAACAAGCAGGGATGGTTTACATATTTCGCCATAATTTCTAGTATTTACCTATGTAAGTACGTATAAGTAAGTAAGTACCTATCTAAATACTCGTAGTAAGTAAACAATATTACTCCAATTCGTTAAACCCGCTAGTTACTTGCGTTTAATATTACGGACTAATGCTTAATTAAAATATTTAACAAACTGTGGGCAATTTTATAGCATCATGCTACGAGCAATAGAAGCGATGTACCAATAAAATATGTTGCAAAAATGGGAAGAAGTGTTTATTATCTGTAAACATAAAAACAATTTTCCAAAGCGAAGAGGAGGTGGATTCACAAGTACATTATGTACCTACTTATAAAGCTGCATTGATAATAAATATAAACTGTGTACTGTATATGCACAGTAAATAGTGCATTGCATAATTTAACCAAAGTGACCTATCATTCACTACGAAATATCTTCACTTCATAGTATCATTATCAGCGGTTCAAATTAAAAAAATATATTTCCGTAATAAGTAAATTGAAGACGTCCATACAAGGTTAGTTTGTGTTCATACATGACAGACGTCATATCGGAATCTTATGATTGTGCCGACTATAATACAATTAATTATAATGGGTTAAGTTAAATCTGGCATATAATTAAGATTAGGTACCCTTAGATAGTTGATGGTTGAGCTAGAATATAAATATGTAGAACTAGCTGTTGCCCGCGGCTCCGCCCGCGTGGAACTCAGTGTGTCACAAAGTAATTCCTGCGTTAATCCCGACCCCACACATATTAAGACACACTCCACACATCTTAAGAACAGTTGATTTTTTACTACGTTTTAGTCATACCGTACAAAAATCCGTTATGTAGATCTTGAGAAAATCGATAAATAGTAGATTGTATGACAAGGGTGCAAAGTAATATTTTTTCGGCGAGGGCGTTTTTTGAATCCAGAGCGAAGTGAGGGATTCTAGAGTAGAATCCCGAGCGTAGCGAGGGATTCTTTAGTAGAATCCCGAACGTAGCGAGGGATTCAAAGTACGTCGCCCGAGCCAAAAATATACTTGCACCCGAGTGATACACTCTACTTTTCATCACCCACTATGAGAAAATAATATATTATATATAATAGAAAATAATAGAAAATAATACGTAAAAATGCACGAAAACTTAATTTTTATTTGAAAACGAAATCTTAATTTGATTTCTTTTTTTATTATTCAGCTGGCGGGGCCCTCGCGTCGTACCAGACATTCTTTATTCAAATTCAAACAATATTTGAGTTCGACTTCTTTAGCGCAAAATACTAAAATGTTCTAAATTCAAAATAGGACGGAAAAGATCTAGCCGGACGGAAAAGTTGTATGAAAATTCATTCCCGCCCGCTGAATAGAAAACAGCAACTTTGGAACCCCGTAAGCCCGAACCAAGTCGTCTTTTTCGAATAGGTGTGATGAAAAAGACTTTAAGATATAAACGTCGGGGTTTTTTCATTCCAAACTATTATATTTTTAAACTACATTGGTAGTTTTTCATTCGGGTGCCAAAACATAAAGACCAGCTAAAGCGATGCTGACCCTCGAAAAAGCAACATAAAGTTGATCATGAGAAAAAAAGTCGGTTCGATTCCCGATATATGTATAGATATCCCGATATATAGATATTAATGAGCCCGCGACTTCATTCGCTCATGGAAGCTTTTCCCGCGTAAATCTCGATCCCGCGGGAAGTCCGGAACAAAAAGTAGCTTATTTAATGCTCCATAACCTCCTCTACCTCCCACTGAAAGTCCCATAAACATCTGAACCCACGACCTCATTCCCGGGTATGAGTTTTTACCGCGTGAATCCTAATCCCGCGGGAATTCAGGGATAAACAGTACCCTATATGTTGCTTCAAAACTTCCTCAATCTCCTAGTAAAGGTCGCATAAAAATTTAAGCCCGCAACTACGCGCAGGAGTTTATTCCGCGTAACTCCAGATCCCGCGGGATTTCCGGGAAGACAGACTTGTTAGTTTTATATTAATGTTTGTTTAGAAGCTATTTATACCCCATACGCGAAGAAGGTTTTCCCGCGTAAATTCCGATCCCGCGGGATTTCTGGGATAAAAAATATCCTATATGTTAATCTAAGTTGCCCTCTATGTGTGTGCCAAATTTCATGAAAATCGGTTCAGTAGTTTTTGCGTGAAGGAGTAACAAACAAACAAACAAATACACAAACTTTCACATTTATAATATTAGTAGGAAGTAGGATAGTGAGAGACGCCACTGCAGAATTCACTGTGAATGTTCTAACACGAGTACTATTTATTTGAAAATTTATAGTTTGAGGTCGTCCTATAGAAACTAGCCAACTAAAACTAATTATCTTAATTTCTTAATTAAATTTGAATCTTGGTCTGTGTCTTGGTCGGCAGTAGATGAAGGACATTGAGATACTATGTTACATCAATGATGAAGAGCGTTACTGCATGCTCGTTTGTTATTTTAAATCGACTAAAAAGTACCTATAAGTAACTTAAAATCACAAATAAAATCACAAAAGCAAGCAAATACCTAATCTCCTATCGGTTCACATTTTATGTAAAATATTAATAATAATATTTACCTCGGTCGTTGTTATAGCAGATTTATTCAGCAACTTTTGACGTCTTCTGTCACTCGATTTCATTTTTAGAATTAAACACACACTTAGAATAGATAATACTACACACGGTATAAGTTTTAAAAATACACTATAAATCCAAAATATAGCAGTCAGCACATCCTTATTTTGCGTCATAGATATCGCGTACACTGGTTCTATCGCATTCACTACAATTGTTTCGTTTTGTGCATTTTCAGTTTCATTTCTTTGGCTACTAACTTCCTGTATGTTCATAGCAAAATATATTGGTAAACATAATATCGGACATACGGCGTAAGCCACGCCTATCGCTATGCTCGTGTTCCGCTTGTTGCACAACGATCTATTTTTCTGAGGGAACTTTATGGCGATATACCTCCATATCGCGAGGGTTATAGTCAGCCAAATCGAAATCGTATGGAAAGTTTGGCTGAATATGGAGTGAAAGTAAACGAATACCGCCCAGGCGTAAGAGTTGCGGTTGAGTTCAGTCCCAATTTTAATATAGATGTGAAGTGCGAAGGGGATGTAATCGATCATTACTAGCAGATCAGCGACCGCTAGAGCGGTCAGGATCGAGTTGGTTGATGACGCCATCTCTTTGCGACTGAGAACAGCGATATTCACCGAATTGGCGACGGATCCAAGCAGGCAGATGATGAGCGCTATGTAGCCATGAACTTTCGCATACACTCGTTGGAACTCGAGACCTCCTGGCATACAATAAGCCACGATTTCAACGCTTTCACTCTCCATGATCGAATTTTCCTTAAGCCTGTCCTTGTCCTTGTTACAGAAAAGTAAACCAAATCGACTCCGATTCACAGCTTAGATCCATCTTGAGCATCTGAAAAGAAAAAATAGAAAATATTACTTCTATGACAATTCGCAACTCGATTTCTACGCTAGTGTTTCTGGATAATATTTTTGTGGTGTTTCTTTGCATTTGAATTTATTGTTTTGCGAAACTCAGTGTAATAAATCGGCAATGCAAAGTCGTGGAAATGTTTCTTAAGTTATAATATTTCTGTTTCTTGGTGATAAGCGGCCAAGTGGACTCAGGTGGCAGATATTATTTTGTCCTATTGATCGTACCTACCCTCGTTAAGGAGATAAGACCTTAAATTCAAAGACGCAATATACCCAATATAAAATTAAGACAAACAATAACAATCTCTTCAGTTTAAAAAAAATTGTATATTTTCATTTATTTAACCCATACAAGTAACATTATTTTGTTCCTACTTCATATCTTTACTGGTTTGATGGGCATTCGTTACACGTTGTTTAAATTTATCACTACGAAATTCTTTTCCTTTCTAACTTAAAGGAACTCCACAATCATCATAAAATACAAAGAACAGACATAAAACTTTCTGCGGCCTCTTCCGCCACCCCTAGTGACACTCAGAGATCCATCGTATTTTTTCAACATAATATCCACATTGGATAAGTCAGCTGTGATTCAACAAAACAATTCAAAACATAATAATTAGTATTAACAGGTAAATACGCTGTGGACCTACTATGAAGTTACTAAATAGGAAGTAAATTGCATGTCTGCCTTTTGAGCTATAAAAAATACGACAAGTCGTTTGGTGGCTGACTTAAGCGAGAGGATAGTAGTTCGGCAGTCGGGCCTCAGTCCTACCAACAATACCAGCAATGGGCAGCTTCTGTCGCCTCTATAAGTACCTGCTGGACTAAGATTTAGGTCAATATTGTTTCCTTGTACTTAATGGATTGAAAACCCCGACTGCACTCTAAACTATAAAGATAGCGCTTTGCACCTGCTCTGGATTAATGTTCACAGTCTCAGCAAAAGCTGCAAACATATTTAATTTGTGGGCCCTTTCATAGTTCAATTTTGCTTATGCTTTATTTAAACAAAACGAAAAAGGCTAAAGTACAATAGCTAATTGGTTAGATTAGATTTTGCTTTTTTAACGCAAATTGCCTTAAAATTCAGATTTAACGCAATTTGCGTGGCGTTGGCATATCTACTACCTTTATTATAAATACTTCTTTTTTAACACGCTTTTATTAACTTCACCTGTATGTATGTTTGTATGTAACATTTCTGTTAATATCTTCCGTGCCCCTCAGGCGTTTTGCTTCAAATTCATAACGCACCTATAAACAGTTGATCCCTAATTTTCTAGACCCTTTCCACGCAAATCTATCGCGGATTTTCCTAAAAATAGGCGTTTTTCCTAACTTCTTTAATTTCCACCTTCCCTAGCCTATAACTTCCAAGTTTATCATCCGATTTCTTCCAAACCGACTTCGTTGTGCTTGTACAACTGCCCTGCGTCGATCCCACCGCTTTTCAAGCCAATCCGACGAAAAAAGTGAAAACCGAGTCATAGTGGTAGATCTCGTACAAGTTAATTTTATTTGTAACCGACTTCTTTGGGCGCGATTTTGACCCACTTTAAACGGCCAGATTTCGTTCAAACTTTGTAGATTTATCGAGTTCCGATGACATTACACTATTTTGATAAAATTATTCCAATTTTCAATATGCAAAATAAGGATTTAATTTTTTTTACTCTCACACTAATGCCATCTACCCATTTGCTACTGCCATCTACCCATATTTACGGGCAACTAGCTATAACTCCGTATTCAGATTGACTGCGTACATTACGTTTTACTAGATGGCGTTGTTCTTCTGTTTATTTGAATTCTAATTTATTACGGGAGTAATAGTCGATAGATCGATAGAGACCAAATAATAGTTTAAAATTATAAAAACAAGCTATTATAAATAAACAAAACTAAAAAGGAGAAAATAAATTATAGTTTAAAAAAACTAAAAAACACGCTTTTTATAGTTAACTGAACTAAAAAAATTGAAAATAAGTTTAAATAAATTTAAATTAAGAATAGTGTTAAAAATTTCAATAAATATGAATTAATAATAGTGTAAATAAAGAAAATATTTTATTTAAAAAAAAGCGTGGGGTGCATGGTGTCATTTTGATAATATCTTAAAAAGCACCCCACGCTTTTTTTTAATAAAATATTTTCTTTATTTACACTATTATTAATTCATATTTATTGAAATTTTTAACACTATTCTTAATTTAAATTTATTTAAACTTATTTTCAATTTTTTTAGTTCAGTTAACTATAAAAAGCGTGTTTTTTAGTTTTTTTAAACTATAATTTAACTAATACAAAAGATTCACATTGTATTGACAGTCGAGGGAACTCCTCATGAATTTACAGCAGTTATCTTGTATTTAGGCTTGATTAAGGGTGCCTTTCCACCAGAGATGTGCTATGCTACGTTGCTAAGGATGCGTTTGCCATCCACCAATCACATTCAGCCCTCAGGCGGCTTTTAGGCGGGCCAATTTATGTGATTGGTAGGTCTCAAACGCATCCTTAGCAACGTAGCATAGCACATGTCTGGTGGAAAGGCACCCTTATTTGTAGTGACATGAACTTTACACTTAGGTGGATTGATTTGAGCGCCATCTGACAGTAGTTTTTAAGTTATCTCTGCTTGTCGATGTTGAAGTCGTTTATATTTTTGTCAAAAGCAATATAAATAATATTAGCTAAGAACAAGCAGCTGTTCCAATAATAGTAACGGTGCTAAGTAACTACAACCAAATTACTCATAACTATTGTATGCTTGTTTATAACCCTCAACATAGACATACATAATAACCCTCAATGTTTGTTTAACAAACCGAATAAACATCGCGATCGCATAATGGGGTCCCTGAAACGAATTCAGAGTAAAATATTTTCGTTTGACTTTACTGAATTTGCATGTATTACGCTAATAGATTTATGTTACAAGTAATTGTGTTTTCTGTCGTAATAATAAACACTTCAGTTAGTCTAATATATTTGATCTCACTCTGATTATAATCAGTAAATAATTATTTACTTTGTTTAAATAACGCAACAGATTATTTTGGAAATACATTTTATTTTGGAAATGGTATATGATATTTCTAATGCGCTCGTCGTTCGTCTGTTCGGCTATTTACGTAAAAACTGGTGTGTATTTCGGCTGAGGCATTAATCTAGGGGCATGGCAGTGCAGTGCCCCGACAAAACAGGCAAAAGCAAACAACAAAAGCACAGCAGCTGCACCGATCATTTCGCGAAGCGGATCGCTCTGAAATTTCGACTGTAAATTCCTTGTGGATTGACCCTGTTCTGAGACATCAGAGAACTGTACTATAGCAAGGGTTTCGAATTACCAATTATTATCGCCAATCTAAGTTGTTTAACTTTGTGACGGATACACTCGCAGTTTTCATCAAAGTTTTAAAGTAGTTCAAGCAGATCCAGAAACTTCATAATTAATTTTATGACGCCGTTTTATTATGATTATGTAGTACCTACACTACACCTGTTACAATTTAATAAAACAAGATTTGAAATTGTTTTAAGTTATTGATGCGTGACGTGAAAGGCATTAAAAATATATTTTGTTGGGAAATGTTTATTTTCGACATTTATTTAGTGTTTAACATAAATTTGAAGTGGATTCAGATATTGTTTTAAAATTTAAAACATAAATTTATGTACCAAAATATCTATACCAGATTGCAGATTATAAGGGTCGTACATGGATTTCCACTCCGAAAACGGCCTCTTAGAATGCAGTGAAAACAAACAAGGGAAACATTTTTATCTGATAAGCAAGACGAGGGACACAAGAACTTTCCAAGTCGGATTTGTTTATCGTTTATTATGAAATATCTTGTCCTTTACATTTAGTAACATCATCTTCTCTATACTTATAATAAATGAAATAAATCTGTAGAGAGGTCAATTCTGTACATTAAATATATTTCCAAAATAACTGTCAGGGGGTGATTAGGGATCGATACTGATGCCAAAAATGCAATCAGTAAAATTTTTGTCTGTCTGTCTGTCTGTCTGTCTGATGTATAACCGTTATAGAAACAAAAACTACTCGACGGATTTTAACGAAACTTGGTACAATTATTTTTCATACTCCCGCGCTGGTTATAGTATACTTTTCATCACGCTACAATCAATAGGAGCAGAGCAGTGAAGGGAAATGTTGGGGAAACGGGAGAAGTTACTCCATTTTTTAAGCTTCCGTCGCGTGTGCAACCTTAATGGTTAAAGCTACACAGAAATCATGTATGACGGAAATGTTCTCCTTAAAATTATATAAAAAATATTCCACGACAACATATGTCTATCTTTTATGGTTGACTCACAATAACACGTGTAACTCCCGATAGCTTAGCAGTTCGAAGCTTTCTGATTAAGTATACCTATATTTTATCTACTCTTACGTTTATGACACTTAAGTGGGTGAAATAAAGGGGTGAAGTTTAAACGAAATTCACGCGGGCGAAGCCGCTGGCAAAAGCTAGTTATATATATAATCTTAAACAAAGTTTTTATGTTGTGCAAAGGACGGTAAAGGTAAGTTCTTTGAGGATAATGCTATAATGACATTACTAACGTTCATAGGCGTGCTGGCCGTTTAAGTGGCCCGTTTTCGTACAATTGGGTGGGTGCATTACATACCTACATGATTAACCTTGATTATAGCAACAATTAATATTTCGAGAATCGTTTCAATTTCATATTATGATATATTTTTGTGTAGCTATTGTATTATTACGCTCGTCCTAACACTGGGACAGCGAACCAGTGGCATGCACCATTAGTGGCACGCTACACAATATTTTGGGCACATAACTGTTCGCAAGATAGATATACAATATGCACTAAAAATGTGAACCAAGTACTAGCTAGGTATTATTTAGGACGAGCATCCAGATTACGTATTTGTTTTAATATTCACATATTTATGTTAAATCCTATATGTTTTATGGGCCTTATAAATCAATTTATGGCATGTCTATGACCTCATTAATTTTTTTTTAGAGGAAATAACATTTAATGCCGCCCTAACACATAATAATGAAAATTCTGTTTACCAATAAGTAAAAGGCGAAGTCATATAGCCATATAAAGCTTCGTTATTTTCTTTAAATATTGAAACCTACGTATATTTACACTCTTTTGTTACTCTCTTTTAAACTCTGGTCTTTACATCATCATCATCATCTCAACCCATCACGGCCCACTATTGAGCACGGGTCTCTTCTCAGAATGAGAAGGTTAACGCAATAGTCCACCATGCTAGCCAAGTGCGGATTGGCGGACTTCACACACCTTTGAGTTTTGCGAACTCTTCGGCATGCAGGTTTCCCCACGGTGTTTTCCTTCACCGTTTGTAGCAAGTGACATTTAAATGCTTACATAAATAAACTTATACCCGCTTATTATCATTTTACGTGTGTAAAGTATCTAGCAATTAAGAAGCCAGCGAATCTATATAGAATGTACCATCTGTCTAAAACCTTCCACTTTACACATTATGATTCTATCTTCAGAAGATCGTAATCAAGTTAAAACAATCGTTAAGTCAAAGTCACGATAGATCAGGGTAAGTGAAAAGGAGTTGAAAAGGCTTTCACAAGATTGGAAGCAAATAAATATATCTACTTGGCTAGAGTAGATAAAATTGTATAATAATAAGTTCAGTTTAAAGCCTAAAGGACATGTGTGGTGTTAAATATTATCTTATAGCTATATAAAAACGTAATAGTTATGTATATAACATTTTAGATTAAAAATTTAATTGACTCAAATTTGGACTTAGTATGCTGCGAGGTCGCGTGTGATATAAAATTTCTTTTTAATTACAACCCACACAAATGCTAGCTTTCGCCCCTGTGATTAAGTAATTTTCCCTCATTAGGTTGTCTGAAAGAAATTGTTGCTGAGCAATAACATTGTTTTCTTAATATTATCTATGTATATCGAGCTTATTTTTGTCAAAACTGGTGAACAATAAAAGAGTATTTGAATTGAATTAAATTGAATTAACGTACATTTCAGATTAAGAAATTGATGAAGTACATATATTTTTCTTACAAGTTAAATTGAACTGTGTGTACAGGCAATAAATTTATTTTCAGGGGGGACTAGCCACTCCGCATTTTCGGCGATTCAGGCATGGGATGATTATTCCAGTTAGCAAGCTGTGTCGCAGTGTTATTAAGAACGTTTGTTAGTCAGTTCGTTAGTAATAGTCCCGTTAGTAATCTATACCTACTCTACTCTACACTATGACGTAATAAAAATGTAACTGGGATATCTCTATATCTGTACATAAGAGATATTTGTGAAACAAATGTTTGAAGGGCCATCCTAGGGTTAATAGAAGCATAAAATTTTATTTAAAAAATATATCTGCTCATGTTTGTCCGGGCATCATGCAAAAACTACTTAATGGAATTTGTTGCAATTGTCGCAGTTATATTATTACGGTGTATATATTTTTGTCTTAATAAGCCGCTTAGAACCAGAGATAATAATAATTAGAATAATAATGATAGTTATTTATCAAAAAGGTTAATATCTATCTACCTACCTACATTTACTACCTACTATTACCTACCTACTAATTCTGTTACAGATTTGTTACTATTTTTGAGGACTGAGATGGTCACCTCTAAAAAGACCCACGCCTCCTTTCTAGCAGAGTTGCTATTAAAACAATAATTTCACAATAAAAACGATACTACGAACTGTGGCGATCAATGGTTAATACCTACCTACTACGTAGCTTGGACGAAATTTATAAGCTATGTACTAGAGTCTGATTATTATCTTCACTCACTTTTCACTCACTTTTTATTTCGGTTATGGTGAGATTGTTGTTATTAGAAAACAAATGATAATATTGTTCTCAGTGTTTTTATTTTGTAGCGGGTTAAGCGAGCAGTACGTTTTTAATTTGTAAAACCGTTTACGAAGATAAAGCGGCGAGCTGCGGCTAAATCCACCTAAAGCCTGACATTTTGTTATAAGGGGTTTCGAATGTGAATATTGCAGAGGAAAAATGACTTTTTTTATCTTTATAAAATGATATAACATCAAGAAACAACCTCAACAAAATTACTTTAAATTAGATTTATGTTTAATAGATTCTATGAAAAATAGGAAAACTTAAAAAATGTACACTTGACTCAATTTCTTATAATTTTGAAAATGTAAATAGGTACTTATAATATGTAAACGGGACACGACTATAACTCTTTCCGACGATAGCCAAAACAGTAAGTTTAAATGCGCACACTTGACCCACATTACTCTACAGATTTTGAGTAACCTAAATTTTTTAATTATTAGATACCTTTTAGGGACAAGTAGGTATCAATGATAACAAACCTGAACAACAGATATCCACCTAATTCGGTATCATACAGTGTGTCCAATAACTTTAATTACGTCTAAAGTTCAGGACGCGCACGTTCTACGTGCAGGATATTAAATCACCCCTCTAATACCAATTCATTTTAAATCACGAGTAAATTGAACCGAACAGAACGTTGTACTATTTACTTTCTAAGATACAGTGTCAGTATTTGTAGTGCAAGCTCCATTTCTGTGAATTCTATGTCTTTGAAGAAGGACTAACAATTAATATTTTAAGTGAATTCAGTGGCGCCGTGTTCGTTAAAGTACAGCAATTGTAATTATTGCTTTTTATAAAAAAATAACCGACTTCAACCTTTATAAGCAGAGATAACTCAAAAACTACTTACTTCAACATTTAGGTGTAAAGTTCTCGTCACTAAAAATTAATCAAGCCCAAACACTAGATAACTTCAGTAAATCGTTGAGGAATTATCTTGACTGTCTTTTGGATTCATTAGATCGACTCCAGACCTTCATGAAATTGTAGCGCTTTCATGTACTTATGAAAACATTAACAAACACACTAGTCGTCCCTACAATTTTCGAAAGTTGCCCTCGATTTCTCAGAGATGCCATCATCAGATCCTGGTGATCCTTTTAAAAGGACCCCACTGCGCATATCTACTTTACAACAAAAAAATAATTATCAAAATCGGCCCATAAACGACGAAAAAATCGCTGAACAAACATAAAAAAGCATATATACGGTCGAATTGAGAACCTCCTTTTTTGAAGCGGGTTAACAAAATAAGAATTAATAGTATAAGAATAGGGAAAACAACTATTGTATTCTCATATTCTGTTATTTAGAAATTGAAGAGAAAACGCAAGTACATACCTACATTATAATATTTACAATACAATACATACCTACACCTGTCACATTTTTTGTGATTCACATAAATTGCAAATTTAAAACGGTTGTGTATCTATATTTTCAGTAAATATCTCAATAAATCTCGGTCGTATCACTCTTGTCAGAGCGGTCGTGGTTGTCATGTAATATCGTCGGTTTGGGCAGATGTTATTCGCCTCACGAGCAATCGCCACTTGTCTCTGTTGCTAGAGAGCCTAGTACATTCATGTAAATGACCGCCAACTGATGACTTTATTTGGTCAGTCCATCGCATGGGTGACCTTCCGCACGGCCTGGTGCCTTCCACTTTGCTCTGAACGACAAGCCGTTCAATTGAGTTGTGCTCTCGCCGCGAGACATGCCCAAAGAATGACAGTATTCTTTTTTGAACTAAAGTCGAAAGGCGCTGTTTGATGCCGAGTTCTTGAAGGATGGCGACATTGGTGCGAAATTCAGTCCATGAGATTCCAAGCATTCGTCTCCAGCACCACATCTCCAGAGCATCTATTTTCTTTCTTTCGACCTGACGCAAGGTCCACGTCTCTGCAGCGTACAAAAATATGGGAAACACGAGAGTTTTTACGAGTCGTATCTTTGTGGCTTTAGTAATGTTCTTGTTCTTCCATATTTTCTTCAGTCTATCCATCGCAGTTCTAGTGATCAGAATTCGTCGTTTAACTTCATCTACGCAACCGCCATTATTCGATGTCAAAGCTCCAAGGTAGATATAGGATTGGACGACCTCGCAGTTCGCAATTTGTGTGATTTCGGGTGAGTTGTTATAACCACGGTCTGTAATCATCATCTTGGTCTCACTGCGGTTAAGCTTTAATCCGAACTCTTGACTGGTACGCTCCATTTTGAGAAGTAGTTCTTCCATATGACGAGCACTAAATGCAAACAAGGTGGTGTCGTCGGCATAGCGCAAATTTGTGATTCTTCTTCCGCCAATTGTCACACCATCTTCCCAGTCCTCGAGGGTAACACGCATTAATAGATCTGTATAAGCATTAAACAAGAGCGGTGATATGATGCATCCTTGTCGGGCGCCTGCGCTAGGGTGGAAGTCGTCTGATGAAACATCGTCTGTACACACGGATGCAGTCCCATCCTCATAAAGGCCCCTGAGTAGATGGACTAGATGATTTGGTGTACCCATGTCCAGCAACACCCTCCATAATTTGGGCCATTTCACAGAGTCGAAAGCCTTTCAGAAATCAACGAAGCAAATATATGTAGGCTTGTTGAATTCTCTCGCTTTCTCTATGATCTGTCGAACTATGAGGATCTGTTCACGTGTACCCTTCCCTTTTACGAAATCGGCTTGTTCTGGGGCGATTTCCCTAGTCAGAAAGTTCTTTAATCGTTCATTTAGAATATGCAACAATATTTTGCTCTCGTGCGATATTACAGCTATAAGTTATACAACCTACTATTATAATAATACTTGTTATACATTCTACTATTATAATAATCCATATAATAGTAGATTGTACAACAAGGGAGCAAAGTAATATTTTTACGGCGAGGGCGCTTTTTTGAATCCGGAGCGAAGTGAGCGATTCTAGAATAGAATCTTTATTAGAATCCTGAACGTAGCGAGTACTAAACTGTGACAAAATTTTCATCTCACGCACATCTGACGGTAGCAAAACGGCCAAGGTACGCAATTTGACTAAGGTGTTGTTTATGTTAAGTAAGTAAATGTTGAGTTTGGGCGCGTAGAAAGTTGGCTCTACATAGGATCTGATAACTTTTTGACAATGCTAGAAAACTTGTCTCGCCTTGGCAACATTTAACATGGTTTTTTTTTGGTGGAATACTGTTTAAATAATCTCAGCAACAGAAAATACACTCAGGAACGTCTAGAGGCACCAAAAAAGCAAATCAGAGAATACATTGTGTTATCACAAAAAATAATTGAGTCACAGTGTGCTTAGTAATTTTAAGA
The DNA here is from genome assembly GCA_905404135.1 of Hesperia comma. NCBI lineage: Eukaryota > Metazoa > Arthropoda > Insecta > Lepidoptera > Hesperiidae > Hesperia > Hesperia comma. The sequence goes on from FR990018.1 coordinate 8,782,751, forward strand.
CAAAGGTGTACCTAAATAAAGGGCTGTAGACCGTTAAAATAATTATTTAATTTCAAAAAAGGAAATTCAAGTATAAACTGCGACAATTTTCTGTGACCTGATTACTTCAAACATGAAAATATACCACAGGGGATCTAATAAGTGTTACAAACGTGTTAGGAAAACGCGGCTAAATCCGATCCATCAAATCACGAGGCTTTCGAGAGTAGTTCTGTCTAGAGTGGATATTTGCAAAGTACGGAACACGTGAATGGAATACATTAAAGGTCGAACCAACAACGAAGTTTGGCCCGCAACGATCCGTTATGAAGGATGAATAGTCTCATCCTTCCAAATTAATGAAAATTCAACAAATTCAGTTCGCTGGATCATCAGGTATTGAGAAGACGAATTTCTTGTTAAAGTTCTGTATACAACTTTCTTATCCTTTGTCACAATTCATTCGTGAACTTCACAATATAAAATAATTCGTGAGCTTGATTAAATAAAATCAGTTGATTTATATACCTTATATTCGTTAGTTATTTGTCACAAATAAGTAGAAATCCTAATAAAACCCTAATACACATAGATACATACATAAGTTAATACAATCCACTTTTGATCTTTTCTTATTTTGCTTAACTTATCTTCATTATTCTGTGCGTTTGACAATATTAATACTTAGTGAATTAATGTGACTGTGGAACTTAAGAAACGTTCAAAAGCATAACTCGTTACTAACTTCAGTGAAGGTAAATATCAAGGCAACATGAAAATGGCTTGGCAACCGATTCCGCCTGGAATAGTTAATATTTCTGTAATGAGTATGTGCATATTTTAACCATGGGCTAATGGGGTTTCCCGTTTCTTCACTCACATGATAAAGCACATTATCGAAACGGCAATGGAAGCAAAATATGACGTGCACCGTGCCATTAACGTTCCTATAACATTAAAAAATGCATAAGAAGAGATACTGTAGAAAAAATGTTTCGCAAAAAATATTTAACATGCCCTTAGCAAAACCAGACTACGTAATACACACATCAAGCTGCACGCGATGGTTTCTCATTTTCTATCGCCAAGTATATTCAATGTAAAATAATATATTGTAGTACTTTAAACAGCAACACCCTTGAAAACCTTGACTGACCTAGAACAAAACTCATAAGGACTAGGATGGTTCGTTTAATTAGTAAATGGTGTTAGAAAATAAGTTTGTTAGTTTGTTAATAAATTTAATATGAGGACATGGACAGCGACTGTTTGTATTTAGTTCTGTAATTGTTGTTAATAATAGTCCAGTTAGCAATTATAAGTAAGAGTCTCGTTCTAATTCAGTTATATTTAGATGCGTTACTGCCCTAGAGAAATGAGACGGTCGAATCTAAAAAGTGTAACCACACATTCTATCTGTAACACATTTGCTGTTAAACCAATTTATTATTACACGATAGAAATGGTACGGTGAATTACACACCAACATATTGGGTAGGGTTTTGTTAAACACAATATATTCTGAGCAATAACGAGCAAGCGACAAAGCCTATAAACATGATGTACAGGTTGTATCTCCCATACATACATATAATAAAACCACAGATTACAATAGTGATAAAACTGTAACTGATAGTATGCTTGTGCGCGCTAATCTCAGAAACGGCCGAACGGATAACTGAAAAAGTCAAAAAAGATTCATTTTATAATATTCGTACTATCAGTTGAAATACCATTTCGCTTAATTTTTTCATAGCCTGAATGGCTGACGTAAAAGTAGACGAACCACCTGATGGTAAATGATCATCAAAACATCAGAGGAGCCACCATTCCAACGCCAGCCCTGAAGGACAATTATTTTTTCACCTTTTTGAAGAACCTCATATCATAGCGCTCCAAGAAAACCTCAGAAGGAAACTCATTCCACAATTTGCAACTTCGTGGGACAAGGATCGTGAGAATTGGACCGTAGAAGTTCTTCACGTGTGGATGCAACTTCAATCTTTGGCGGACGCCCGGGGGCGGTGTGATGATTCAAGCTTGAAGTAGGCACCAAGTCAAACAATTCCTCAGAGCACACAGCGTTGTAATAAATTACTCAATTATTCTGCAGCTTTTAAGAAGTTCAATGGTTTCTTATTTTTCGAAGATAAGGGCTTCATACTTCTTAACAGGGCCTAACAAGTAAGTGTTCCTTACAGTACCAAAATGACTGTATTATGTTTACAATAAAAAAATTCTCGTTTTATTGTGATAAAATTAAGGTACTTAGACCTTAATTGGTCATCTTCCCTTATAATTTCTGTGTAAATAAAATGGAGATATCCTTGCGAGAAAAAAATTGAACAAGTTAGTGAAGTTTAACGAACCGCTCCTTCTCAGAAATTTATAGAAGCAAATAATTTCTAACAATATAATAATTTTTTTTCACTTAATTAAATATATCAATTGAACAGCGTAAATCCGCTTTGATCTGGAAAATACCCAAAAATAAAAATATAATATTACCCCAATACATTTTAGCATTTTGTAAAGGTAAACGATCTTGTACGAGCCAACCTTCATAGCTTGTAGTGCTTTGATATGTCGAAATAAGTCGCTAGACACTATACAACCCAGTTTAATCCCAATCCACTATACCTACTTACCTACACCCACTAGATTGGATAGTTTTTACCCGCTCGGAATACTAGCTGGATACAACTCTCCTTCAAAAATGGACGGTATTTCTTGCTATTTTCGGTCACAGCGTCGTAGAATCTGAGGTTCCTAATGCGGTTCCCCACTTCTGTTTTTCCCAAAATTAAGAGTGACGTTAGTTGACGCTTACCACTTACTTTCGGGTGGCTCGCCTAGCCGTTTTTCATTACATTTTTACGGCTTTTACAATACGTGGCTTTGCATGATGTACGTACAGAAGATTACCTACTCAATTCTATAAAACATGATATTTTTAAATCGTTTCTTTTTTAATTTTCGCACTTTTATTTACACGTTATCTTTATATATTTATTTTCTTGTTAGGGTCATGTCTCGTATGTAATTTGAACCCCATCCTGTTGTCAGACAACAAAAAAATTTAATATACATTCTGTTTCATTGTAAATCAACAATAGTCGGCGCTACAAAATGGCGGATATTTTTTCAAAACTATCTCTTTAAGGGTGTCAAATGAAAGGGCTTGACTATTATAGTAGACGACATACAAATGGCCGACGGATCTTCAATATTTCGGACGAATCGGAATTCTAATAAACTGTATAAGCTTAAAAATGTTTTTAGTTTATTTATTTTCGTCATGTAGATGTATCTACCTTTGGATTCCAGCGAAGTGAACGTACTATGGGTTTCGTGACATGAATTCATGTCGTTGGAGTTTAATGAATCGTGGAATATAAATCTTTTAACATTTAATTTGTTTAAATAGCCCAGTTACGTAAAAAGGAAATGTAACTTTGGAAAACACTTTTAGTTTGTTTTGAAGAAGTAAAATGTATTTGATTGCGTGGGATCCATTACCCTCCATCCACTCAGCGAGCGCGACAATCAATCTGGCGAGCGGCGCTCAGCCGGAAATCAAACTTTTTACAAGTCCTAAAACGGCCACATCAGTTTTATTGTCTGTACTCCGAATGCCATTGATTTTTTTTTCAAGCTATATTTGCTATACGTCAATCGGGGTAACTTTGATTCTTTAGGGTAACTTTAACAGTCCGCTCCCAAAATAGTTTTTTATTTTTTACGTGAAAAGCATTTGGCGCATAAAATTTATTTATTACATTTTATGTACATAATGAACGTCGTTAACGTAATCTTAAATAAAAAGTGGTTTTCAAACAAAGCTAATATAAAAAACTTTCTTTCAAAAACGTGCGTAACTATTCGTGTTTTTTTCCGACGTAAAACTTATTAGGTATTTCTCAAAACTTTAATGCTATCAAGGTGTGTTATAATATAATACAATCTTTTACATGTCTACTTTCGATACATAAACAATTTTTATTAATTTTCAATTGCATCTTCGTTAAAATTACAAATAATACCGGTAAGTCAGATTTTGAACAAATTCTGGGTAACTTTGACAGTATCAATGTATGTAGGTACCTATCCCTTAGATGTATCCTGACTTTTGCGATTTACCAATTTTAGTATTAGTCAAACATCCCAGGGCCCCCGGGACTTCTTTATTTTCCCAGAAATAAAATGAAAAAATTGCAGCCATTTTATTTTTTCAACCTCGAAGCTCGGGCGCCTGTACTGTTTTAATCATTGATATCGATGTAGACGTCCTAGGAAGCCGAAATAGTCTCACTAGAGAACCGCCCGCGCTTCGCTTCGGGACCCGTAGGTAACAACCGCGTAGGTCTCGCTCCCGATCAGCGCCGGGCGACGACTTACGAAGCCCCAGTCAGTCAGTCAGTGCTAGCCCCGTCCCGCGCAACCAGCAAGTCGCGCGGGAAGGCCCAGCGGTCCGGTGGACGGGTGTGGAGCGGCACCAGGTCCTGCAGATGCGGGAACCGCGACGCGTCGACACGCCCGAACATGTTGCGTGCCAATCTCTCGATGAAGTCGTCCAGGCTCTCGACTCGAAGGTCCCTCTGGATGACGGCGTTCCTGACCTACCTCGGCGCACCAGTCAGCCGGCGGAGCGCAATCGCCTGAACCGCGCGCATCCTCTTGCGCTGCGGTTCGCTGGCGAGCGCGTACCACGCCGGTGCCGCGTACGTGAGGCGGGATCTGATGTAGATCTTGTAGACCCCCAGCTTCAGTCCGAGAGGGAGGCTCGAGGAGAGCATTGGTTTCTGCCATCGCGCTTCTGGAATTCGCGATGGCTTTCGTAACCTGTGGCTTCATCGAAAGTCTTCCGTCGATTTTGCCCCCAGGTATTTGGCCTGTGGGGCCCATTGGATATCTTGTCCGTGAAGCTCCAGAGTAGGGTCCCGCCTGTTGAGGTATCCTCCTATGTTCACGGCCTGCGTCTTCCCGACATTCACCGACAGTCTCCACGCGGCGAGCCATTCGGGGAGGGCATCAAGCGCACGCTGCATCTTGACGATGGCGTGGGTTCTATTCAGCGACGTGGTGATGTACGCCACGTCATCGGCATACAGGGCAAGCGACGCCCCCCTGCCGCCGGGATGTCGTCGGTGTATCAGGCGTAGCAGACCGGCGAATCACAGATTACAATATTATTCCTGTGAAAGAAATCCCATAGGGTTTTATCGAAGCGACGGGATATTTTGACTTTCATAAAGTGTTTATAACATATAAGTTATAAAAAAGTTACTTTCGTTTCTAGAAAATCATATTCATAATTCATTTCAGTTCATGAAAGTTTAATTAAAGTTTTTTACGAACAAAATGCAAACAATTGTTTTTCTTTCGGACTCATTATAATGTGCAAGCGATCTTGGCCTGGCAACGGTAACGAGACTGCAACAAAGTTGCTGGAAGTTATTTAGTTAAAGCAGTTCCTAAATAGTAAAACCGTTGCATTGTACCAGCTAATTAATGTTTAAATTAACTATAAAAACTTGAATAACATTTTATACTAAACCAGTTCTGTAGACAAATTTAAAAATTAAAAATTAATGACATGATTTTTCGTCCCAAATAAATCTATTGTCATATCAATCTTATGTGGCCTTCAGAAAAAAACTAATAAAACTAATGCGCCTTTTGGGCTTTCCACCTATATTTACGACTATAATGTCACAGGAAGGTCAATGGAATTTCTCCTAATACAACAATACCGTCTTCTTATATTTCAACCAACCTTTGGAAAAACTTTTTATTATTATAACCTTAAAAGGTTACACAGAAAAAAACAGTACAAAATAAACATACCTAATAAGAATTTCTTATTTCTGAAAGATATTAATAATGTCATTTTGTACCTACTAGTGGCGACCCGTGTGGGGCAATGCTGCCCCCGATCGTTAAAAAGACGCATCTACCATAAAGTAAAAACTGAGAAAATTGAGTTTGAATAAAAAAACGGGAAAATGAATGCTGCGATCAAATTTGAAAATTTTTCGTATTTGTGTAAGTAAATTATGGAGTACCATGTTTTGTTTTTTCATTTCAATGTGTAAAAATTTTCATAGCTGTTTCATTTTTCCTTTAATTTACAAAAAAGCGTTTTTTCTTAGCATTTAAAATATTTATATTTTTGAATAACTAAGTAAAAAAGACGCAAGTAGCCATTATACGACTCTTTTACGAAGGATAAAAACATAAGACCTTTTAACTATTTTCTTTATGTGTCATTATCTTAATTCCCTACTTAAAAGGGACGCATATACACATTTACGGCTTTTTTACTTATGATGAGAGGGTTTTTTAGGCCATATAGAAAGTAAGTTTTACTTCCTGAAAATATTATTTCGCATAAAACTTCCACCGTGAAAGAAGCAAAGTCGAAAATTGGTTAGACATATCAGCATTTATTGAAAAAAAAGTCGATATCTTGCATGGCTTCTTTAGATTCTTATTTAGATGCGTTTCTTATTGTAGTATGCATGCTTAAGAAAATAAGACGGATCTACCAGATGCGCCTTACATCAACAAACCTGTGCTAAGTAAAAAGGACGCATATAGTAGATGTGTGCCTTTTCAATAAGCATAATTTACAAAATTCATAACAATGATAGACGTAAATTGTCATTTACGTTCTTTATTCTTAGGGTGTGTAAAATGCGTCTTTCTATTTATTTATTGAACTACTATATCATAAAAAAATTAGGCACATCTGCTAAAATACGTCTTTTTATTTAAAAGTAAAATGCGTCCCTTTGTCTTAGTTTATCGCGGATAATCTTAGTAGATGCGCCCTGTTTGCTTATGTTAAAACCTAAACAAAGAAAGATATTAAAAAATGGATGAGACAGTTAGATGCGTCTTTTATTCCTGATTCTAACCATAATTATAACTCATTTTTCGAAAAAAAATTAGATGCGTCTTTTTTACGATCGGGGACAGAATGGTTAACATGCAGAATCACCGTTCGAAGGGTCCCGGGTTTTATTTCGAGCGAGACGGAAATATCAATGATGAGTTTAAATTTCGTTCTTAGTCTGGTGTGCCCTTTTCTTGTGTGTGTCCATAGCCTCCATGACATTGAGAATACTAGTGAGGTGCTGTTAGTGTTTATTAATATTATTGTTATATAGCCTGAGATAGGCTTTAAGCGAAGTATTTGAGATGATTTGTCGCGCTTGTACATTAACGTAATAGGCATAAATAAATGATTTCTTGTTAAAATTGTTAATGACAATGTCTTAATTTGTACTTCTGTATCTACACGCAACTCACTGTAGTGAGAGTGCTAATGGGGCAATTAGTACCTGTTTACGTGATAGTTTATTATCAATTAAAGATTTACATCCCTCCACTGGCACACTATTTGGTGTCATATTTCCTTATGTCAAACGTCTGGCACACCAAAAAACACCAAAAAAACAACACCCCCCTTCTTCCCCCCCGTGACATTCTTTCGCCGATTTCATCCATATTATCCAAGATTCCCTAATAAATGTGTACATATTTGGAATCTCCATTAAATTTCCTATAAAACTGTATTTACGTAATCAGTTAAATAACATTAGGCAGTTATTGAGGTTAATGACAATCTAAGGGAAAGTAATAAACAATTCACGTGAAGTAATAAATGGTAAAATGGAATATTTATTTGATTTCTTTGGTTTATTACAAACTTAATTCTACTATTTACAATATAAAACCATAAAATACCATGTTGTGATACAAACATTGTACAAACGAACCACTTTAAAAACAGAGCGAACGTGTTTACGTTATCGCATCTCATAAAGTAAACACTTGAACTTGAAGTGGTTCGTACGGCGAATGAAACTGACCCTTGTGTGGGTGGCTTGCTAGCTAGCCTGTTCTCGCTTTAACGAATTACCATAAGTGTAAAAGGGAAAGAATTACGTGCGTAGGTTAATATCAGTTAATATTGCATAGAGAAATTGTATGGCGCGAGCACGGGCGCGAGAAGCCCGCAGAGGGCTTGGTGCCAGTTTTAGGTTATAAACGTCACCACTGACAGGTGCGTTGCGGTGACATTGCCAGTGGAGAGAAACTACCCGTAGCGGTAAGTAAAACAATAAGGTGCGAAATTAAATAAGGCAATGAAAAGTTTATTCAAATAAATGATAGTCTTTAATTTAAATAAATAAACCTATTACAAGTTATAGAAATGTAGTTTATCTCGTTTAAATCACTTCCATATCTTTTTACTCCAGAGCACATGCTTTGAAAATTAAAGATTTGCACAGTTTTAGAATATTAGGTATATGACGGTAGGAAGGTAAAATAAGTATTAAGACATTTTCAATCTTAGCTTACCAAAATCGTAATCTATAAATAATAAAAGCAAATGATGGATGCTCTGTGGACATCCCATGAAGAATCCTTATGCTTGCCACAATAACGAAAAATAAAACCTCAATTTTGTATTTTTTGTGATAGAGTAACAAAACGTTAATCGTAACAAACGTTATATTTTTTTATCAACCATTTGAACAAACAATTGTATTGTTCAAAGATAATAAACGTTTTGTTTACTTTTGCGATAAAACAAAATGACCTATAAAAATGCAGGATACATCCCACTTTTCGGAGATCATAGATTAGTCTTTTGTCATTTGTCAGTTGGCAAATTTTATTCCCTTTAGCGATAAAGATGTCTAGGGGGCTGTATAAAACCAAGAAAAATAGGTAAAAATTGGGAATTACTGACTGGCAGTGGATTGCTAAAAAGGCAAAAACACTCTCTGGTTTGAGTTAGTTAGAAACTAAAATAAAAGAACTACGTAGCTAAACCCGTTTGATCAAAGGTAGAGCAGTGTATTGTGAACTCTGAATCAAGAATCGTGATTTTTTGTTATTCTTATCGGCGCGTGGGTTCCAACAAAAAAGACTTGTTGACTTTATGTAACATTGTTTCTCTTTAGTTTATAATAAAGTCAACCTTTGATTACATACATTTTTACGCTTAGGTACGCATAATTTTTGTGCGTAAGTTGATATGGCTCTACAACATTTTTAGTCTTTAATTTAGGAGGCGGTTAATGAAATAAGGTCTGCTGTTTCATAAACAATGAGTATTTTACCTGTTTATATAATTAACAAAAGCACTCGTAGCCCGAAAGCTTGCGGACAGTGGGCGCGGTCGGAAGGTACCTAGATAGTGACCACAAGTAGCAAAATTTCTTGTTATCTTGCCTTGTTTGTGGTGGTGCAACCATAATAAGGTCGCGGATGTTAAGTCATGATACTCATGATACCATAAGGCTACAGTCATTAAATCACGTTAGAGGCTTTCGGATGGTAAATAATCCTTCCACCAATCCGCAGTGGGCAACGTGGTGGAATATTATCTAAGCTACATGAGTTAAGCTCAGTAGTGGGCAATTTGTGGGATGGCTCAGATAATTTTTCTTATACCTAATTGATTTCTTGAGGACACTCATCCACGCCACTCCTGAGAAAGGCGAATTATTCAAAATAATTCATTCTAATATGCTGAATACAAATACACGAATAATAAAAATATTTTGGCGTTAACGTAACAAAAAAATTAGGTCTGTGTTGGTAGTACTATGTAAATTTTATAACAACTTTCTGAATATCATTCTATTATATTATTATACTCACATGATCGGTAAGGTACCATCGCCCTTATTAACCATACGTTAAGAACGAAGTGCTTTAACGATTTACCATGTTGGATAAAAAAAAGTAATCTCCGGAGTATAAAGATGAGCCACTGTGGATCCTTTGACATCGAGAGACTGAACCATGAAATAGAGTGTCATCTAATAAGGTTCACACATCACATAAAACGCAAACTCTTGAAGAATCATTGTGTGTCAAACTGTTATCTTCATAGGTATATTTAGGTAGTAATACACGAGATACTTTGTATTGATTTGATTGGTTTACCAGAAAATTTCCGCAGCCTCAACGGAGCAGAAATTACCTAATTCATTAGAAATTTAATTTTATCTTTTTCGATGAAAAATAAAAAATAACTTAAAATGTAAAACTATGGATGTTTATGTATCTCTAACATAAACATCCATGCTTCACTTTTAATGTAACAGATCTTCTATTTTATACACGTCATCAGAATCTAAAATAATCAACATGGCCTGCTCATACGTACAACATACTTATACGAGCAACATTAATATTGCTAGCAACAATAGGGAATATGCGTGTGATCAAATGTAAGTAAAAAAATTTGTCTCGAAAATAATGACACCTTTACGGTTATGTCATCTTTAAACACAATTAAAAAAAAGGAAAATGCTTGATGAAACGTTTTGCGTTTAGCGGATGCTTTAAAAAATCAAAACGCTAGCTAACCGTTTTCAATAACAATAAGAAATACTAGTATTAATAATACTATAGTAGTAGTAGTAGTAGTAATAATACTATAATTAAATCTGCGTTAAACCATTGTAGTTTGAAAATTAAAATCTATGTTGGCTTAATAAACACGGTAAATACTTTTAAGCTTTTAATCTAGGCCACTAGGTTAATAATAAAAAAAATGTGTGCGTGTACTAGTGTACACACGTATGAAGTGAAACTTCTTTACGGCAATATCTAAGTATACTTATAATAAATCTGTAGAGAGGGGTAATTCTGTACATTAAATATATTTCCAAAATAACTATCAGGGGGTGATTAGGGATCGATACTGATGCCAAAAATGCAATCAGTAAAATTTTTGTCTGTCTGTCTGTCTGTCTGTCTGTCTGTCTGATGTATAACCGTTATAGAAACAAAAACTACTCTACGGATTTTAACGAAACTTGGTACAATTATTTTTCATACTCCCGCGCTGGTTATAGTATACTTTTCATCACGCTACAATCAATAGGAGCAGAGCAGTGAAGGGAAATGTTGGGGAAACGGGAGAAGTTACTCCATTTTTTAAGCTTCCGTCGCGTGTGCAACCTTAATGGTTAAAGCTACACAGAAATCATGTATGACGGAAATGTTCTCCTTAAAATTATATAAAAAATATTCCACGACAGCATATGTCTATCTTTTATGGTTGACTCACAATAACACGTGTAACTCCCGATAGCTTAGCAGTTCGAAGCTTTCTGATTAAGTATACCTATATTTTATCTACTCTTACGTTTATGACACTTAAGTGGGTGAAATAAAGGGGTGAAGTTTAAACGAAATTCACGCGGGCGAAGCCGCTGGCAAAAGCTAGTATATAATAATATCATAATCCTATCCTACTTCCTACTATCCTACTAATATTATAAATGCGAAAGTTTGTAAGGATGTATGTGTGTGTGTGTGTGTGTTTGTTGCTCTTTCACGCAAAAACTACTGAACGGATTTTCATGAAACTTTGCAGTAATATAGCTTAGACATCGGAATAACATAATTTGTTAATAAATATATTGTTATAATTATAAATAAATTTAATTGTATTGTCCATCATCATTTCCAATAGTCGCCGTCTTGAGTCCAATAATAAGATCCCAAAATTAGGTACCGTTATAGTGCCACAAACAAGTCAAAACATACCTGGCTGGTTATAAATAATTTGGATAAAAAGCAAAACTAAAGAGACGTCAGAGTTACATTGACAAATAATGTCATCAAAGTAAACAAACATGAAATCGTATTTAAAGTTACAGAAATTTATCAATAAAAATAAAGAAGGAATACAGGAAACATTAAAAAAGGTAACATTTAAAATTTATAAATAGTCCCAGAAGTCAATAACAAAGTAATAATTGGATACATTACCAAAATATCTACCTCCAAACATTGAGTTACTATGTAAACTAGAGAAGCTACGTCAAACAAAAGTCATGTTCCTTTTCTCGGTTTAAAGCTATCCGTCGCTGCAGCGCTACAAAAAATCATTCAGTCTAATCTATCATTTTAAACCGCAGCGCTTAATACGCTTAATAAGATACATAATAGTCCTACAAGCATCTTTTGGCGCGTGGGTGACAAAGACAGCGCCTTACAGTTTACCTTACCTGTATGACGCTGTCTCTGTCACGCACGCGCCAAAAGATGCTTGTAGGACTGTAGGTCGTTTCATTCATTACTCGGTCACTATGACGACGGAATATAGATAATGACATTTATGACACAGAACGGTCAGTGTGGGGTTTTTACATGTTTTTTACCTATCTGGTTCATCAGTTTGAATGAAACAAAAAATTAAAATTAAGTATTATTGTGAATATTTTATCCCCCAAAACTTAGTTCTACTGTAAAGTGTACACGTTCTACATTTATTAAGTACAAACATCAATAAATTTCTTTATTTTACAAAAAGTCTAAACAAGTAACTAATTAAAATTTGGGGTGTCTGTTTATAACATTGAAATAACCACTTTTTACTAAATGCATAGATAAACATTAGTATAGACCGTTTATTCGTATACAAAAAAAAACATTTTTTGCAATAACAATAATTATTTAGGACTCGTCAAACTAATTTTGGAGATACACAATAATAACCAATAATAATAATAACGAATTGAAAAAGGGCTCACTTACAAGAGAGGATACAAGAATTAATTAAAACAAAATGTATTTTTATAAATTTTTAATAAATAAACAAAAACAAATGTTTTAATTATAAAAAAAAAACAAAACAAAAAAGAATTATTTAAGTATAGTAAAACACGAAATTAAAATGTTATCCTCAGTCCTTTATACAGTACTAGTTTTTCGTCCGTGGCTTTTCCCGCGTGGAATTTGGTTATATCGCGCATTTTTACTGAACTTGACAGTGCTTTTTTTGATCCACTCTTTTTTATTTTGTTTGGTATTAGACAGAACGTGTACTGTGAATGGAGTAGTAACTACAGTCTTAATATTTTGTGAGATATTCGCTTCTAAGATGGTAAAATTTGTCAATTAGTTTTGAACTATGGGGTGAAAAATATAGATTATGATTATGCTAGGCAGACGGAACCGCGGACAAAGTATAGTCTTTTAAGAATTAAAACATTACAGAGACATGAATGTCAGCGTGTAAAACTGATAATATTGTGTTTAATGTGATGTCAACAAATTGTACCTACTATCACTACTGGACGTTGTTAGTCTATGAAGGACACAATATGGCAGACGTTAAATAATTTTTCGTATTTATTTGGAATTAGTGAAATATGGTTACTAACCGATGAAAAGTTACTCCTGTGCATTTATTTGAGTTCCTGGAGTTATTGCGGCAATTACGTAATACACAATTGGGCATTGTTCACGCTAGTTTTAAAGATTCACTGACAGGTCTCAGACGTTTTACGCGCATGCGAGCTGGCAAGCGAATGAGAGAGTTGAGGTGCATTCACCGCAACTGACTGGCGAATAAAATTTCTTTGAGGTGTCTTCTCTAGTACTTTAGTACATAATATCTCAATGCCTCCAAAGTAATCAACATAATCTTAACATGGCGCGTAACAGAAATATGTGATGCGTCAAAGCCTAACGCGTCAAAGCTATGTCAAAGCGTAACCGAAAAATGTGACGAAAAATTTTTTCCAACGCCGATAAAGAAGTTTCACTTCAATAAAATATAACATTTTAAGTCAACAAGCGTATGAGTGAGCTTGTTATAAAGGATTTCAATTAGGTATTTCTTCTTCGTTCTAAATAAACAAACTAAATAAGTAGAATAAAACCTAAAACACTCTCACTCTGCTCTCACGAGAATTTCACGTTGACAATGTTGACTTCAGCCATTACGACGCATTACCGATAATATAATACTTAGATACTTATATCATACTAGCTGTTGCCCGCGGCTCCGCCCGCGTGGAACTCAGTGTGTCACAAAGTTATTCCTGCGTTAATCCCGACCCCACACATATTAAGACACACTCCACACATCTTAAGAACAGTTGATTTTTTACTACGTTTTAGTCATACCGTACAAAAATCCGTTATGTAGATCTTGAGAAAATCGATAAAATGACTTTAAGATATAAACGTCGGGGCTTTTTCATTCCAAACTATTATATTTTTAAACTACATTGATAGTTTTTCATTCGGGTGCCAAAACTGCCAAAACATAAAGACCAGCTAAAGCGATGCTGACCCTCGAAAAAGCAACATAAAGTTGATCATGAGAAAAAAAGCCGGTTCGATTCCCGATATATGTATAGATATCCCGATATATACTTAGATATTAATGAGCCCGCGACTTCATTCGCTCATGGAAGCTTTTCCCGCGTAAATCTCGATCCTGCGGGAAGTCCGGAACAAAAAGTAGCTTATATAATGCTCCATAACCTCCTCTACCTCCCACTGAAAGTCCCATAAACATCTGAACCCACGACCTCATTCCCGGGTATGAGTTTTTACCGCGTGAATCCTAATCCCGCGGGAATTCAGGGATAAACAGTACCCTATATGTTGTAACTTCCTCAATCTCCTAGTAAAGGTCGCATAAAAATTTAAGCCCGCAACTACGCGCAGGAGTTTATTCCGCGTAACTCCAGATCCCGCGGGATTTCCGGGAAGACAGACTTGTTAGTTTTATATTAATGTTTGTTTAGAAGCTATTTATACCCCATACGCGAAGAAGGTTTTCCCGCGTAAATTCCGATCCCGCGGGATTTCTGGGATAAAAAATATCCTATATGTTAATCTAAGTTGCCCTCTATGTGTGTGCCAAATTTCATGAAAATCGGCTCAGTAGTTTTTGCGTGAAGGAGTAACAAACAAACAAACAAACAAATACACAAACTTTCACATTTATAATATTAGTAGGATATACAATCAAGAAGCACTCATATATACCTCGCCTATCGTTTGATATCGGTCCCAAGTTACCTGCCGAGTGATCTACCAAATTAACCAACAACGGACGCGTTTGATAAGTCTACCTATATGTGACCGGTAGTATCAAACATTTGCTGGAGTGAGCCCATGCTTCGGACGGAAAGCCGTTAGTCCCGGTTGTTATCGTTAGGGGAGAGCCTTATTGGCGGCTTAAGAGCGGCATAAAAACTTCCTACAGTTGTCTTAGGATGGTATTCCACTGGTCCAGTTTCTATATCCAATATTTCATCAAAGTTCTTTGACGAGTGCTAACTCCACTCGGTTCAATATCTTTGTTCAATATTCCCTTAGTTTGAGAAAATGGAGGAACTATTAGCGGCTTTGAGTACCGCTATTGTTGTAAGATTTTTAGTAAAATACTGGACGAAAAATTGTTTGTACTGAGTAGATACGGCGAGTGGGGACATTATGGCGGTAACGCTCCAAAGTAGGATCTAAAAATGTAAAGTCTAGGTGATAATGTAGATAATAAGAGAAAAATAATAGTACATACGGAACGTAAAGTTGCCCATTTTTTAACGGCGTAAAGTTAGCGCACGAACGTTAAAAAATGCAACTTTACGAACGAGTATCGTATATTATTTTATATCACAAGTGACATAAGCCTGCTTAATTGTATTTATAATAAATAATAGTCGTAATTTAATGCTTTAATTTCATATAGATAATAATTATATGTTTTTAAGTTGTTACAAAGTTACACTTTTTAAGTTGCGATGATGTTATTGTTGTTTTATGGTGCGAAAGAGAATTACAAGGTGTAACATGAAGAGTCAGATAAAAAAATTACAACAAAGCCTCCCGAAAGCCCGAAAGGAATTATTACGAACATATTAATGTTTAAATTTAAAGTTTTAAACAACTACAACACAAAATTAGCAATCAGGTGTCAGTGACGTTTCGCTAGTGTTCAATATGGCGACTACGATTTGACTCTCAGAACCATTACAATTTAACAAAACTGGACAATCCGAGTTTTGCGGATATCGCTGGCCCCGGGCAACAAAGCGGTAATATCAAAAATCTATTTTTAAAAGAAGCTAATTTGTTTATAGTGCAGCGTACAGTGTTCCAAAACAAGCGTTCAAAATGTCAAATGAAAGCTAATTTTTTACTCATTTAACCTTTTAAAAATAATTGTAATGGTAAGTATAAATAATATTTAATGAAATAATTGAAAATATTTATAATACAAATTATAGACGATAATGTTTTAATTGTAACATCGTTAATGACTTTATAAACACACCAACCACGGAGATTCAGGACTGTAAGAATATAGCACGACATATTCTCCGCTTTAGATCTCGGGAGTACCAACCGATAACCACCATGTACATGAGCAGTGGTTTCGCGCAAGACCTTTGTACGGCGCCGGGGTAACTATGAATTTCCGGGAAGAAAGGTGTAATAGCTTGTACAGAACAAAATCTCTCGTGATTACTTCGTATCAAATGTTTACAGTTTATTGATTGTTTGTGTTTTGTTTCATAAAGTAGATAATGGAATAATACATTTCTAGCCGTAAGAAAATTTTCCATGCAATAAAGTTGTTGTTGTCACGTATTATTGCGAAATATTAATTTAAAAATTGAAAAAAATAAGGATGATAGATTGATACTCAGTGAAGCCAAAAATCAAATAAAAGTAAAAAGGGCGTAACAGACGTTTACCGCTTTATTGCCCGGGGCCAGCGAATTATAAGTTGTCGACTCGAAATCTTTGCTTTTTTATGTTTTATTAGACAGGTAAGTACTGCAACAAATTATTAATCTAGATTAATATAGATTCATTTTTTGAACGGTGTGAAGTTAGCGTCATTGACCATGCGAAAAACGGCTATTTAAGTCACGGAAAACCATGGCATAAGTGCGGGCTAAGGTCACGCTGTGCTATAAAATATTGTATAGTGTGGGATCGAATTATACTTGATTTAAAGGAATTACTTTAGTCACTAATCCTGCCACCAATTCTCAGTACACTGCGTTCACGTTCGATATGAGTTCATTTTAGGTGAATGTCACACGAATGTCAGCTTTCCGCCCCTATAGTTAAGGTACATTGCAGGCTGACTGCGAAAATTTAAAATTCCGTACCTAAGTAAAATTTTACTAACAAGCTAAATTGAACTATGAGCACAGGCAATTTTTTAGCGGGAAGTGGCAATTTCATATTTTCGGCGACTTAGGTATAGAGCAAAGTAGTTTGAGCAATTTGAGCAATTTGAGCATGCTCTAGGCCTTCTCAAGAAAGATCAAATATAATATTGAAGCGATGTTATTATTATTATTTCACACTTTATTGACAACCTATGACTAGGTATTACAATGGGCGGACTTAATGCCTAATGGCATTCTCTACCAGTCAACCCTTGGAGATGGTGAGAAGTTGAGGTAGGTGTTCAATAAATGTTGCATTTGCATTTCTTCGGAATTGTTTTTGCCATCCATCGAAAATGTTCCTTATAAAAAATCCGAAATCCGAAAATGTTCCTTACCGAAAACCGATACATCCATCCATCCATTCCATTCATTCGACCAAGATGGGAATAATAAAGTATACATAAAAAATATACCATCCCTACTCCAAAAGTCCATTCTGTTTCAGTTTCAGTAGAGTTTAGTCTATAATTTAACTTCACATGGTAAAAATAAACGAACCCATTACGACCGGGAGCATCCTCCTCAATGACATATTAGATTCCTAAAAGTTTATATTTCTCATTAATTAGTAACTTTAATTTGATATAATTGGTTACGAACATAAATATTACAAGCTGATTACCTAGGGACTAAAGGGCATTTTTATAGTTACGACCGTTGTGGCCTCTATTAATATCATTTTAAAAATAAGTATTATTCGCATTCCGTAATATTTAATACCTATTGTTATGGTATTTATGAAGTTATACAGAATGTGGGGTTTTCGTTTTCCATTAATTGCTTACTCATTACAATAACACTATTGTTCTCAACTACAAAGCGCGTCAGAAAACGAAACTCATGTCAGAATTTGATTTTAATTATGGCTTCAAAATGAATTAAGTTCGCCGACGTAATGTAACTTCTACATAATAATATTCATAATATTCATAATATATACTTCTATATAATAATAATATTATCTTACTAACAATAGAATAGATGAATAAATTTTTATTTACTTATTTACTGCTACTACTATTAGCTGCTGGCGTTAGGACGATGGCATAATCAATCATTTTTATTACTACATAGTTATAATATTCGTCAATTTCAAAACCTAAACATTATTTGATATGTTACCGTTAATTTGCGTAAATCAGATAGAGTGCAGATTAACGAGGTATTCTGCACTGAATACCTGAATGACTCAGCCAGATAATAAACACACACAAACAAGTCAAAACAAACCTGGCTGGTTATAAATAAAAAATTTTAGGCTCCTAACGCCATCTATCGGTGTGCACGTTGCAACTTTACATTGACAAAGGCAATGAGTATGAGTGGTTAGCCGGCAACTTCATACTGCTGCGCGCGCATCGTAAAATTTCAAGCGCCTAACTTCATGCTGTTAAATTTAGGTGTCGGTGTGCGCGCGCATCGTAAAAATTCACTCTCATCATTTTTCTCCATCGCGCCAAAAGAAGTATAACTTCAAAAATTAATAATAGGTTAATATTTAATAAAATTTGTAAGACTTATAAATTCTTCAAGGTCTAGGTAGGTCGAATTGGTTACATAACCGAATTAGCCTACCCCTACACGTAGTCTTGTATGCCCTACCCCTAGAGTGTTTTTAGACTCCGGAGGCGCGGAGGGAGGGCAGCCCCCGCCCGCTGTAACAAAGCACAGACACACACGCTCGCCTGCGCAGCTTCGGGCGAAGGGACTGCACCTTCCGCAGTGCCGGAGACGTCACGTTTCGAAGTTACGCCCTATTTTCCGCGTTTTTACGATTTGGCCAAACGTTGATGACCAAATCGTGAAACGTAGACGATTTTAATGCGACCATTTCATGATATGGTCGATCATTTCATGATGTGAGCAAATCTACGATGTGGCCACGACATCAACACAAATTGGTACTCAGGTAGCCAGTCTTCTGCAATTTAACGATGTACCATCCGTTACTGTGCAGACTAACTGGGTAAAGTGCACATTAATTCAAATTTTACACTTTAACGTATCGTATCAGTGAATCTGCAGATTACCTAGGTAATGTGCACATTAACTTATTATGCATTTTAATACTGATAACTATAGCGGAGAATATACCAGAACAAATTAGATGACGCGTGTAAGCTAAAGCAAGCTTTATTGCCCATACCTTATGGTTGATTTCAGATAACAATATCTATTAGGTTTTAAGTAATTAAATTACGATAGTGATACGAGACGACCGTTCTTGAACCGATGACAGCGATGACTGAAGGCAAGTTTGCGACTCAGTACAAACTAGTGGCCCGCGGGCCACGCCCACATCGCACTTCAACCTATTTTTTTCTGTTCCGTGAGGTTGTCAGTGTCACTTCTTTATACCACCCAGGCAATATTTGAGTAACGGTTAGCTGTAAGCGGCCATTCTTATTTCTATATCATTATAAATTATTCTGTATTCAAATGTTTAATGTTTTATTATTTCGTGTCGGTCGTTGATAATTTAACCTTACTGGTTACAAATAAAGATCAAATTATATTTTTTACAAATATACAATGCCACCTGGTGTCGAGTAGCTAAAACTTGTTGAAATTCGAATGCGAACTATTGAATGACAATATAAAATGTCGCAAATACGTTACACTCTTTATAGAAAAGCCAACTCTATTACTCAGAGTCAAGATGTGTTTTTGCAGTTAAGTTTGTATAATTTAGGGTATTTTAGCTTTAAAGATATGCGACCAATTAAAACTACTCTTCACTAGTTGTGGAGTAAATGACGACCGTTTGTATGTGTGCGTTTGGCGACACAGGTTTCAGTAATAATTTTGGCGTATCACACTTCCACTATTTTTTTCTGTTGCGTGGACAACCTCTAAAGCGCTTTACCCACGGAGCAACTTGAGTTGCGGCAACTGTCAACTTTTTAAAAGTTTCCTGTAAAAAGTTGATAGTTGCTACAAAACGTTTACGGTTGCCGCAATTTTATAACAATTTGTGAGCAACTTTTATGCGAGTTGCTCAATCTACGTATTTCCGGGCACAGGCAGAGAGAGGAGGGAGGGTGTGAAATTGTCCGACGCGTTGCGATTGACAGTTGCGGAAACTGGTAACTTTAAAAACCGGTATAATATTTAACAGTTGCAAGTTGCGGCAATTAGGAACTATCCTAGTCATCGATTACAGCAACTGAAAACTGTTTACGGCCAGAAATCGAAACTCGAGTTGCTGTGTGTGTGCAGTCCAATTGCAGTCCAATTATAATGTATATAAACAGCTAGGTGCCAGTTAGTTGCCAGTTGCTGCAATAGTTGCTCCGTGGGTATAGCGCCTAATAGAAGCTATGCTCATGCATGCTCATCCGTGTACAACAGGGTGCACTTACTAAGCAGAAGTCAGCCATAAATAAATGGACTGCACATTTTTATGTTAATATTTCATTATAATGATGTGTTGAGATGATGATGATGATTTAATTAATCTGTATGAAGCTCTCTTAGCCCGGCGACTTGCGTCGATGAGGTAGAATCGAGCGAGTTAAGAAGCAGTGGGCGCGGTCGGTAGGTGGATGTGTGACCGATAGTGACAAAACGTTGAGCGTTTCCGTGATTCGGAGGCCATGTTAATATGTCGTTCCCGGTCGTTATTATTAGATAACAATCACTCAAGATATTAGAGCAGTTTAGACAAATGTCTTGACCATTAACTCCTCAATCAATCCACATTGGAGCAGCGTGGTAGAGTTTGTTTTTGGCCTCTTTAGCTATATGGAAAGACTTATGCTCAGTGGGCTATTAAAGGGTTGAGGTCATTTAATTAGAAATTATATAAAATACTTAAATGTAAATGGACGAGTAGATGAGATTTGTAACCGACATAGGGACCAAACCATTTTTTTTTCAGAATTCCTGTTACTCCAGTTGTCTGACTGCATTGCGGGAAAACAACTAACAAATCTTGAAGATACATCTTTCCCTAGTATGAAAGTACCTTGATTGGTAAATGATATTTTCGGGCCCCTAATATTTATTGTTGTTGTAACTATAAATATGATCAAAGCAAAGCGAGATTAGGTTACCCACAAATAAGTACAAAAGGTGGTCTTAACGCTTATTTTTCGTAAATATTTTTGTGCTTCAGGATCAGGACACATTAAACATCAACGATATTAACAGTTTCTTCAGCGGCCTCTAACAATAGGTAGCTTTTCTTTTGTCGTCTTAATACCGCGCCATTGCCTCGCTTATTTTTATTATGTCGTATCCACACCCGAAACAATAGAGCTGGTTTTATCAGGCACTAGATTACCGCCGGCAGCTTCATCCGAGCTTGTATTTTCCTCCTTATGGGGAATAAGTACCTAGTTTCCAAAGTTTCCTAGTTTCCAATTACGACAGTTGAAGAATCTTTATATAAAGTTTCAAACGAATCTATTGAAGAAGTAAAATGTTTTGGTTTGTCCACTTCGTTATTCCCTTAGGAAGAATTCCCAAAAGTTCACTCCTAGTGTTCCCAGGCCCTACACTTCTGAAGAACATGCCAAAGTTTAGCTTTTTGCGTTCAGTAGTTTCGGTTATGCATTGTCTAAGAGTTACGCACTCAGAAACAGAAGGCCTTTATACTTGTATATTAGGTAGATATATTAGGTACCTACATTGATTATAAAAATTTCTTTTCCCAATTTATTAATCTTTGAAGTACTAAACCAAATAGGACCCCTATTACTACGACTCTGCCGTCTATCCAGGTCACAACGTTTTGTCTCTATTAGTAAAGAAAAATTGCTTATTTTTTACAGATTATATACTATGGTCGCTATAACAAACAATACAAGAAAAAAACTAAGGGAGGTCCGCACACAAGACTACATTTTTCAGCTTATGCGAAGCGTGTTATAAAAATACTTGACATTTTCACAACATGTAATAATATACATAGCTGTGATGACAAGAAATAGAAATAAAATATAGGGGTTACAAGACACCCGCTTTTTCGTTGTATAAGATGGCACGATTATTTTTCATAGAGAATATGTAGGTAGGTACCTAGTACCCAACCTTCCGTAGCCGCCCATGACAATATTGTCACCGAAACAAAACAAAACTATACCTACCGTATTGGAAAAAATTAATTTTCAGGCGCGAAAATTCTATTAATAGGTACATCTACGTTAGGTTCCTATAATTGGTAGCCGAATGTTATCCAAAATCATTAATTTTTTTTGGTTATCCATTACCAGGCCGTCATTTTTATTTGATTTATTACCTATTAAGCATCAAAACTTTTACATATTTGATAGTGTTGGTAAGGGTTTTCTTTTTGCCATTATTTATTAACATTACTTTATTAACAAAGTATCTAATTGTGAATCATCTGAAAAATTTTGAAATATTAAAAAAAATAACTAAGTGTCTACAACAACAATACCTATGCTAAGTACAATAATTTAAGTACCTAATTTTGCATCGACAGTTTGAACAAAATACAAACGTCCGCTTATTTTTATAAAATAGAGAATCCATTTCACTTACCTGATAACAAACAGAATAACAATCAAAATCACTATCCCGTTTACCACGACGATCACAAACGTATAAACTCTACAAAGTTCACCTGCAACTGTTTTCAATTACGATGGTGCGGATAAAATTGATAACTCGAGAAAAGTTGTTTATCAAAGTACTTGTCCGAAAAGCTTAGTGTCCAGAAATATCTGCGCGATCGTGTAAAGTCCACGGTGTGAACCGGGCGGCGTCCTACGCCTCGGCCGCTCGCATTGTGACTGTGGGTACCTCGCTACGACTGTAATACTGTTTAGTTTATACTGTACATAGTAAGTGGGGTGGCGATAGAAAGTGGCAAAATGGCATCCAATCCAGGGTGTATGGGTATAAAATTACAGATTTGGATGTTGAAGTATTTGGTTTCCGTGGCACACTTAAAAAGTATCCGAAATTATGAGGTTCTAGATTTTGCCCGCGGCTTCGTCCGCGTAGGCGGATAACAACAAAATTAATGTATCGACCGCTTAGGGATTGGTTTTTGAAAAAATAGGTAGCCTATGTTTGATCTTGCATCAACTATCTTCCTGAGAAAATTAATCAACTTATTAATTTAAAAATTATTTCAACCGTTTCAGGGTTGATTTTTGAAAGAAAGCAGCCTATATGTGACCGTGGGTCTTAAACTATTAACTATTTTTGCGGAGTTTCATCCAAATCAAGTCGGTTATTTAGCCGTGAAAGCGTCACAGCATTTGTAATTTATAATATTAGTATGGATGTTACCGTTAAAAATGCATAATAAGTTAATCTGCACATTAACTAGTTAATCTGCAGATATACTGATACGATACGTTAAAGTGTAAAAAAAGGTCTTATTTGCACTTTACCCAGTTAGTCTGCACAGTGACGGATGGTACATCGTTAAATTGCGGAAGACTGGCTACCTGAGTACCAAATTTGTGTTGATGTCGTGGCCACATCGTAGATTTGCTCACATCATGAAATGATCGATCTGGCCGATCGATCGAGATTTGGTCGAATCGTAAAAACGCGGAAAATAGGGCATAACTTCGAACCGTGACGTCTCCGGCGCTGCGGAAGGTGCAGCCCTTTCGCCCTTGCGTAACAAAGCACAGACACCCACGCTCGCCTGCGCAGATTCGGCTTGCTGGTCGCCTTTGGCGACCAGCCCAGCCCCTCCGGCTCGCCCGGGTGTCTGCGTTTTGTTACAGCGGGCGGGGGCTGCCCTCCCTCCGCGCCTCCGGGTTCTAAAAAACACTCTAGGGGTAGGGCATACAAGACTACGTGGAGTAGGGGTAGGCTAATTCGGTTCTGTAACCAATTCGACCTAGGTACCTACCTACCTTTAAGAATTTGACTGAGTAGTAATGGAAATGAGTATTCATTGTTTTATATCCAAAATGAATATTCATTGTTTTATATCCAAAATGAATATAAAACAATGAATACTCATTTCCATTACTACTCAGTCAAATTCATTGTTTTATATCCAAAATGAATTTAGTATTCATTGTTTTATATCCAAAATGAATATAAAACAATGAATACTCATTTCCATTACTACTCAGTCAAATTCTTAAAGGTAGGTAGGTACCTAGGTCGAATTGGTTACAGAACCGAATTAGCCTACCCCTACTCCACGTAGTCTTGTATGCCCTACCCCTAGAGTGTTTTTTAGAACCCGGAGGCGCGGAGGGAGGGCAGCCCCCGCCCGCTGTAACAAAACGCAGACACCCGGGCGAGCCGGAGCGGCTGAGGCTGGTCGCCAAAGGCGACCAGCAAGCCGAAGCTGCGCAGGCGAGCGTGGGTGTCTGTGCTTTGTTACGCAAGGGCGAAAGGGCTGCACCTTCCGCAGCGCCGGAGACGTCACGGTTCGAAGTTATGCCCTATTTTCCGATATTATACTCAATTTTTATGTTTTCGTTCAATGTTACTCGTTTTTAACCATTGACGTTCAAACAAGAACCTATTTTATATAGACTTTACCGTATGCATGGTCGTTAGTCTGCAGATTAGCTAGGAAGTCTGCAGATTAACTAGTTAATGTATGAACTCAATTATAGTTTTTCCACTTTAACTGACTCAGCCAGATAATCTGCAGAATACCTCGTTAATGTGCATTCTATCTGATTTACGCAAATTAACGGTAACATGGATACTATTAATCTCGCCCTCACTTCGCTTTGAGAAACCAGTCTCAGTAGTTACATCGGAAACCGTTAGACGTGATTTTTTAAACCGACAGTAACTATTTTTATTAAGGTATGTAGAACTAGGAACCGATTGAAATAATACACTATAATTATGTTAAACTATACCTACTATTTACATGGCAACCAGCTTAGCAAAGTATACCTATTACTTAGTGAAAATCGCGCTTAATCTGTTAAGAATTTGAGTCTAGCGCAAATTATATCATAGGCAAATACCTATCTCTTATAAAAATCTTTGTTGGTTTTAATAATTATGTTAATATAGCTCCTCTGTAGTACTTTATTTTTAATTCTTTCATATAGAGTCAGCGATCAGTTACAGATTTATGAAACGATCATAGATCAATTACTTTAATTTTAGATGTTTTCTGTACAGTTTTTTAATTGTTATAACCAATTATTAGTTCTTCGTGTACCCGCTTGTAAGGAATTATAAAAAAGTATTATATTTAAGTATAAGTATTATATCAATATCATAATTCCAATTTATACGAGTAGGTAGGTATGCTGTTTTAGAGCGGCGAAAAACGATAACTTCAACCGCAATTCTATTTAGGATGTCCCTAGAATTGAGCGCTACGAGTAAATTTGACTTAACCCCATAAATAGATAAGTACTACAATCAATACTTTGAAAGCCGTTTAATTTTATCCATTAATCTGATTTGAAGTATGCCAAACGATTCGTTTGGTTACGCAACCTTTGAAATGGTAAAAATCATCCCGCAAAAATCTTTCCGACGCAAATATATTTTCAATGAGACACAAAATTGCTGTGATTTAGCTCGTAAAGCCTAAAACCCTAAAAGGAATTTAAACATTACGAAAATCAGTACTTCTAAATAATAATCATATTTTTAAAGCGTTTATAACTCGGCGAACGTAAAAATTCTAAGTTCGCTGCTACTGTGCTTTTAAGCTCACTTAAAACTGTTGAAACTTTCAGCCACTTCGGTTTGCCACTCATCCCTCCCTCATCATCAACTCAAAATCCCTAATAGAACAGCGTGGTGGTGTAGATATGCGTTTACCCCAAGGATCCTCAGATACACGGAAGTCAAATCAAGTACAAAGTCAGCTGGTAACTCACATGAGTTTCAAAGAAAACTATGTTATAATAGTAGATTGTTACACAAGGGACGTAAGTAAGCTATTACAGAACAAGATTAACTCGCATAGGGCGCTAATGGATCGCGTGCACCCGAGATATTTAGTCACACGAGCGAGCGCAGCGAGCGAGGGTGAATATAGTTCGAGGGTGTAATAGCTACTTGCAACCGAGGTAAGCATTCTACTTTATATCATTCTTGTGAGGTAAATAAAACAATGGTAATGCAAAATGAAATTTTAATTAGAATAAGTAGCAAATTTAGAGAAAAAATAGAAAAAAATGGTTACTTATTATAATTAACTAGCTACCCGCCCCGGCTTCGCACGGGTGCAAGTTAGATTTACCATAGCAGCGCCATCTATTGATTACTTACTCAACCCAGTCGAAAGGTATCGACATCTGTTACATATAATTGTGACTGTCAAATAATAATACTCTTAATTTAGTTCTCTTGTGTGGCGCTAGGTGTCTGTTCATCTGTGAATAAGACTGTCACAGTCAAATAATAAGAGACAAATAATTAGAAATAAATTAAAATTGCGACTATAATTTGAGATTTAAAGTATCCTATCTCTCAAGTTGAGATCGAACTGCACATGGTGTGCGAATTTTATTATAATCGGTTAAGTGGTTTAGGAGTCCATCGCGGACCAACATTGTGACACGAGATTTATATATATTAGATTATAGTAATATTGCTGCTGATGAAGTGCTTGACATTGTTGTAAATAACTTAAATCCCTTTACGAACAAACTTCACAAACTTTCAGATCAAATGAAATGCCGCCATTTCCATTTTTTTTTCGTAAATAGTTTTCTATTTTTTTTTTACGGCTCTGAGTTCCAAGGTGTTTTGCATAGTTTGAAATGTATGGAAATTAAATGCCGCCATGTCAGTGTTTTTTTTTTCAGTAAAAAGTTTTCTTACCATTTTATAAGAAAAGAGATTGTTTACCAAGGAGTTTTGCATAGCTTGAACTGTAATGTGAACATTACAATTCAAGCATAGTGCGACGTAATGTTGCCTTGAATTGCAAACACCAACTTACAAGGAGACTTTCCACCATAGTAATCCCTAGTTACTGAGCAAGTATGATATAAAAGCCATTTTTTACACAGCCTTAGATTGTGTGAAGGTACTCTTTAAATAAAAATCATTTTCTAAGGGCATGATCCTTTAGGCTCGTATGAATGCTCTTTGTACAGCTCAAATATGTTTGAGGTAAGATTAATCTGAAGGCCAGTTCAGTATATTTTCGTCAAAAATATAGTGAAGAGTACAGAATAGTACTGAACTGGTGTTTTGATATAAATACAGTAAATAGAAGCACCCGATGCTGCTAGTGCCAGTATTGCAAACATCTAATAGAGGTTTCAGGAATTGAGTGTCGCACAAATATAAAGAGCATTTAGAAAGGTCGCGAAGTAAAAATGGACATACATACATACATACATACATACATACATACATACATACATACATACATACACTCGAAAAACATAACCCTCCTTCTGACGCAGTCGGGTAAAAAGAGGAAGGGCATTGTGATAGTGAGGCACCCTCGCCAAGATCACCACACACTTCCTACATAAGTACGTACTGTTTAGTTAATTAAGTTGAATTTCTCCCACGTGAGACTGTAATTACCTTACCCCATAGCGTCTATTAACGTACCCCTGGAACACAAACACGCGACGTCCAACGACATAATCCAACCTCCTCCAAGCAATATAGTTACCTACGTGCATGAGAATAGTGTTGCTATAACATCCTATTAATATTATAAATGTGAAAGTTTGTGTATTTGTTTGTTTGTTTGTTACTCCTTCACGCAAAAACTACTGAACCGATTTTCATGAAATTTGGCACACACATAGAGGGCAACTTAGATTAACATATAGGATATTTTTTATCCCAGAAATCCCGCGGGATCGGAATTTACGCGGGAAAACCTTCTTCACGCAAAAACTACTGAACCGATTTTCATGAAATTTGGCACACACATAGAGGGCAACTTAGATTAACATATAGGATATTTTTTATCCCAGAAATCCCGCGGGATCGGAATTTACGCGGGAAAACCTTCTTCGCGTATGGGGTACTGAACCGATTTTCATGAAATTTGGCACACACATAGAGGGCAACTTAGATTAACATATAGGATATTTTTTATTCCAGAAATCCCGCGGGATCGGAATTTACGCGGGAAAACCTTCTTCGCGTATGGGGTATAAATCCTATTATCCTATTAATCCTATTAATATTATAAATGTGAAAGTTTGTGTATTTGTTTGTTTGTTTGTTACTCCTTCACGCAAAAACTACTGAACCGATTTTCATGAAATTTGGCACACACATAGAGGGCAACTTAGATTAACATATAGGATATTTTTTATCCCAGAAATCCCGCGGGATCGGAATTTACGCGGGAAAACCTTCTTCACGCAAAAACTACTGAACCGATTTTCATGAAATTTGGCACACACATAGAGGGCAACTTAGATTAACATATAGGATATTTTTTATCCCAGAAATCCCGCGGGATCGGAATTTACGCGGGAAAACCTTCTTCGCGTATGGGGTACTGAACCGATTTTCATGAAATTTGGCACACACATAGAGGGCAACTTAGATTAACATATAGGATATTTTTTATTCCAGAAATCCCGCGGGATCGGAATTTACGCGGGAAAACCTTCTTCGCGTATGGGGTATAAATCCTATTATTAATATTATAAATGTGAAAGTTTGTGTATTTGTTTGTTTGTTTGTTACTCCTTCACGCAAAAACTACTGAACCGATTTTCATGAAATTTGGCACACACATAGAGGGCAACTTAGATTAACATATAGCATATTTTTTATCCCAGAAATCCCGCGGGATCGGAATTTACGCGGGAAAACCTTCTTCACGCAAAAACTACTGAACCGATTTTCATGAAATTTGGCACACACATAGAGGGCAACTTAGATTAACATATAGGATATTTTTTATCCCAGAAATCCCGCGGGATCGGAATTTACGCGGGAAAACCTTCTTCGCGTATGGGGTACTGAACCGATTTTCATGAAATTTGGCACACACATAGAGGGCAACTTAGATTAACATATAGGATATTTTTTATTCCAGAAATCCCGCGGGATCGGAATTTACGCGGGAAAACCTTCTTCGCGTATGGGGTATAAATAGCTTCTAAATATAAAACTAACAAGTCTGTCTTCCCGGAAATCCCGCGGGATCTGGAGTTACGTGGAATAAACTCCTGCGCGTAGTTGCGGGCTTAAATTTTTATGCGACCTTTACTAGGAGATTGAGGAAGTTTTGAAGCAACATATAGGGTACTGTTTATCCCTGAATTCCCGCGGGATTAGGATTCACGCGGTAAAAACTCATACCCGGGAATGAGGTCGTGGGTTCAGATGTTTATGGGACTTTCAGTGGGAGGTAGAGGAGGTTATGGAGCATTATATAAGCTACTTTTTGTTCCTGACTTCCCGCGGGATCGAGATTTACGCGGGAAAAGCTTCCATGAGCGAATGAAGTCGCGGGCTCATTAATATCTATATATCGGGATATCTATACATAATATATCGGGAATCGAACCGGCTTTTTTTCTCATGATCAACTTTATGTTCTTTTTCGAGGGTCAGCATCGCTTTAGCTGGTCTTTATGTTTTGGCACCCGAATGAAAAACTACCAATGTAGTTTAAAAATATAATAGTTTGGAATGAAAAAACCCCGACGTTTATATCTTAGTCTTTTTATCGATTTTCTTAAGATCTACATAACGGATTTTTGTACGGTATGATGTACGGTATGACTAAAACGTAGTAAAAAATCAACTGTTCTTAGGATGTGTGGGGTCGGGATTAACGCAGGAATAACTTTGTGACACACTGAATTCCACGCGGGCGGAGCCGCGGGCAACAGCTAGTTTTGCTATAAAATTGCTTTGTATTTATTTATTTATTTATTTAAACTTTATTTACCACTATTCGTTACATAACGGTACAAAAGGCGGGCTTAATGCTAATTGCATTCTCTACCAGCCAACCTTTGGGCTAAGCAGAAAAAACACGATGAGCGGTACTAAATAAAATACAGTACCCCTATTATGAGTTTGTTGTAGTAAACGCAAAGGACGTTACTATTGATGCTATCGTGAAAACGCTGCTTTAATAGTAAATGCGCATAACTCTATTAAATACAGTACTTGCGGTCATGTTTTACTTACAATTTGGTATTACGAGTCACAAATTTGACAGATGCTATAGTAAATTACGTTACCCGTAGTAGTTACGGCACTCACGCTATTTTCTAAGGTGAAAAGTCACTATCGAAATTAAATGTCATTAAATATTGCTGTATATTTAAACAAAATCATGGCTAGGCACTATTTTGCTTGGCAAATGATTCACGCAACCGAACGCAGAGATGAAAATAATGAAATTTTGAACTTGCGAGATCAACAAAATATTTAGCAACCTTTGATGTTTTAAATGTCTAGATTGAGCGTCGCCCTACAATGAAAACAAAAAAAAAACAAGGCAACATTATCAAGCATGTGTGCGTGCAGACGATGTTTTACCCGTTCGTCTATTGTCTATGTGTGCGTAATGTGTGCGTAATGATATTGTTAGGAGAAGAGTGACGTATTTCCTGTCAGTATGAAGCTATGAAGTCTATATAAGCGTTGGCGAGCTCAGTCTGCGGGCAATTCACGTCGAGTTCACTTGGCAAGGGGAACCACTGCTCGTTTGAATGGTTAAACTAAATATCCTGTCATTTAAATTTGCGTGTAATTAATTGTTAAATGTGATTTTTATTTTGCGTTCACTTCTAGTTGCTAAAAATATAAAAATTGTGGCTAACAGTTAGCCACAATTTTTTGACACGTTTTCGCGGATTCGATGTCCCATCTAGATATTTAAAACATCAAAGTTAGCAACACTTTGACACCACAGTTTGACACTGAATGCGACTGACGCAGAACGCTAATGTAATTAAATTGAAAAGGTACCAAACCGCCATTAATTCCACTCTTCTTTCACATTTCCTAATTTAGTCGGGTTATAGAGCATCCATAGACTTGTTTTTTTAATTTTACAAATGTTGGCTCGCTGGCCAGGGTCTCGTTCTATCCTTGTTGACATCATAATAAAAGAATGAGAGAGGTATTACTCATGGATGCCAACATAACGTAACGGAAACTGTACCGTCTCACGTCTTTACGATACCCGCTGTATAGTGCCACCAACTTATCTGTTCAGTAAACGGATGTCGCTAGTGCAGCTTCAATGTTACCATATAATAAAATTTGGCGACTGTCAAGGGAGCTCAACAACTTTGAGACCTATGATTTTTACCAGATGTTACACATAATTCGATGGTAAATGATGACAAAGCCTTTCCGACGAATATAGATACACAACTTAGGCTGTGGCTACTAACTTAAACTACCATGCAATGACTGCAGTAACACAGGATGTTATCATTATCTCAATCCATCAGGGCATAGGTCTCCTCTCATAATCAAAAGGTTAAGGCCATAGTTCACCATGCTGGCCAAGTGCAGATTGGCAATGTTTTCCTTTACCGTTATAGCAAGCGACATTTAATTGCTTAAAACGTACTTAACTCCGAAAAGTCAGAGGTACGTGCCCTGGGATTCAAACACGGACCCTCCGAATGGGAGGCCGAATTTTTAATCAATTGGTTATCACCGCCCTAAAATAGGATATTATAATGGCAATGAATAATTCTCAAGTGTATTTGTCTTTTTTAAAAAATAAATTTCGTAAACATCCAAAAATAAAAGAATTACGTAGGCCAACAAGTAAAATTTTACTTTTTCATATAAAAGTTAAAATTTCAGGACAAGAGA
This sequence comes from Hesperia comma, assembly GCA_905404135.1. Lineage (NCBI taxonomy): Eukaryota > Metazoa > Arthropoda > Insecta > Lepidoptera > Hesperiidae > Hesperia > Hesperia comma. Next base: position 8,814,472 of record FR990018.1, read on the forward strand.
AATAAAAGATCCCTTGTTATTGACTATAATTATTTATATTTTTATGTATTTTATAAAAATAATTGTCATCGTGATCTCTAATTTTGAGGGGTTCCACATGGGAAAATGATGTCGATGCGCCAGAGAAATTTCTTCAGCTTTTTTCTTTTCACTCATTAGCTTGTAAACAAATTGTTCACTAACTCCTGTAACAAAGACAATATTATATGAAGTATAAAAAAAAAATTGATACCAAATATATTCAGTAATACTTTAATCGATTATGCAAAGATAAGTGAGGAACATAAAATAACTGAAATATTTAAGCGGGACTACTAATTAACTTACAATAGCAACACTAACCTGTTGTAACGGCGACGTATTCTGGCACTTTTTCAAACGTTATTTTCGGAGTTAGCAGGCGATTTTCTTCCCTTATAAAATCTAAAACTTTTAAAATAACTTATCGTGCATCATTTCTAAGAGGCTAAGGCATATTTAATCACTTTTTTCAATTAAAATCGAATTGAAACACAGAGCACTCGCACTTCAAAGAATTGACAGCGGACATAACATTTCAAAATTGACGTTGTCTTTTTTAGTTCCATTTTTTTCTACTGAACAGATAAGTTGGTGGCATTATAGTTTCATTTCCAAAACTCATAATAGCTCATAATGTAACTACAGTATTAGACTATTCGATCGTAACCGCTAGAGGCGCTGTACGGATTCTCCTACAAATTCTAAACGTTAACTGCAATAGTTACGTCCTTTACGTTTACTACAACAACTCATAATAGGGGTACAGATCATGTCTACATAATACCTATACCTACAAACATAAATTAAGTACATAGATAGATAACGTATCTAAACACATATATACACATATATACACATATATACTTAAATTAATACATACACATTATATATATATTTCGGCGCTAAGGCCAGAGCGGTCGATATAATTTGGGTTATACGTGGCTGGAGGTCAGAAATAATAGTCAGTACACCGAGTTTAGAGGTCTATTACATCACTTCAATACAGTTTTATAACAAATAATGAACTATTTCCAAAATTAATTCAGATTTACATTAAATTAAACTTAGAAATAAAGGCTTACGACAAAATAATAGCAAAGTAGCAAAGGATCAGCAAGATTACTTCGGATTAAACATGGAAACGCGGCAAGTTTGGTATGGCAGTGGGTTCTACACGTCTACTCGGTCTAAGCGCTCAACTCCGAAAAAGCCCCCCATCATAACAGCTCTGGATCTTTATAATGTCATCTCTAACCCCCACTCCATGCCAACCATGCCCAAACAATAACTGTTTGACGTTTCCACAAATAGTTAAAGCGATTCTCCACAGATGGCGTTGAAAGACTAGCGCAGGACTTGAGTGCGCTCCGACACGGCCATCCTGAGTATCACACGTCCTCGTGTGAAGTAACTGGAATGAAAGAAAATTCTCGAACAGTACTGGTTCTAGTCGTTCGGCCATTCCTGACCCAAGTGGGCAGGGAATAAAAAAAAAAACAACTTTATCAAATCATTACAAATTTTGAATATCATAACAGATTATTTCTCTCAAAGGCCAAAGCTGACATGTCGATCAACACCCATACTCAGTCAAATAATAGGAAACTCATTGAAATATTGCAGTGCTCGTACCCTGACCTCCATCCGGTCCTGATCATCACACTTATAACCTCCATCCGGTCATAAGCATCAACCCAATAGGCAACCTCTATCCAGTCACCTGCGCATGTAACCTCCATCCGGTTACAAACACTACACCACCCAGATGATCATTTCGAGCTTTTATCAAAAATAATCTTAAAAAGGTTTGTTCAACATGTCGCTTTATTTATCCTATCACATTACAGATTAATCCAAAACAAACTTTACATTCCTCATAAAAGTTACTTTTCTCAAAAAGTTATCATTTCTCAAACAAGTTGACTTATCGAACGGTACTCAAGTACAATCATGTACTTCTCTGAAAAATAACGACCGTATACATAGCTCTCATCTGCATTGCAACGTCCGTCCCGATGCAAAACTGTCTTGGCACCCACCAATAACAGCACAGAACACTTCTATCCAGTGATCATATAAGGGCTATGCATTTTTCAAAGTAACAACACCATTCAATTACAATTTCAAAAGTTCCGTTCGACAAGTTGACCGAAAACTAAATCTCTCAAAAATAGACTTTTACCAAGTGAACTACGTCTCGAAAAGAAAAGTTAATTTACTACTTCTTTAAGCTATCACAAAATAGTCTGAACAATACAGATCACCTGTTATGTTGCGTCCGATCTGAGGCTGCCAGTTACCAGAGCTTCCTCCTTCAATGTCACACGAATGAACTCCAGGAAGCCCACGAGTGCACGCACGCAGCCGTCGATTCGGCTCCAGACGACACATGTGTAACCTGCGTGTGCTGCTGCACGTGCATCCTCGAAAACTTATCTGAAAACAGAACGATGCACATTGCATCGTCACATGTGAGATTACTTTTAAACTCATTGGTTTCACAAAGTAAATTAAAACTAATCGAAGTGTGCTGCACTTGTAAATAAAATAATTGTGGAACTGATTGTATCCAACTGCTACTTTAATTAAAAATTTCACTAAACTTCCACAAACTGCTATTAATTTTTTTTCTCATCAAATAGAAAATGACGAAAGGTAAAATGAATTAAAATGAATGAATAAATGAATTTAAATTAAAATGAATAAATTTTACAGAGCCTCCGATATCTTAATTGTTATCTTTTGTCATTGTTCACTAATTACAAGACAACAAAAGGTTATATTTTCATAAGGAACGAAATCAAAATGGAAGTTATAAAACTCAAAAACACCAGATTTAATAAAATAAAACTTTGTCATACCAAAAACGCCGTTTCACTTTTACCTTGTTTCATGTTACCACAACAAGGTGATGTCACCCTTGGTTCCAGACAGGTACCAGACAAGGTCTTGGTCTCCAGTTCCTTATAACCTAGAATCGCTTCCTAAACAAAGCTTAAATCAGACGTGAACACTTACGTCGACTTTATTTATTTCGAAAATATAGTGACTAAAGCGGGTAAGAATCCAACTAATTCGTCTGTAATAACTCTAATGACAATGTTTTGGATCATAAGATAACGCTTACACGATATTTAAAATTAACAATGAACTACGCGGGTATTCAGAATACTACAAAACAATAAAATGTGCTTTATTTTTAAAACTATGCAACAAAATTAGCTGAAATCGAACACTTTTTTTTCTAATTAATGGCTCGATAAAAGTCACTATAGTGAGATTACTCGAAAACATTTTGTCACATAGTAAATAAAACTTTGAAAATTGTATTGTGTTTCACTTTTAAAACAACGTGAACTAATGAGTAACTAATTCGATCGTCGTCACTAATGAAAAAAAACAAACCGTTCACTTTTTAAAAGCTAAGCTGATTATTGTTGTAGGTACTCGATAAATGGAATACTTCGTCAAGTTGAGCACAAATAAAGCATCTATTTTGTGTGTGTTTATTTTTTCCAATTAATCCTTTTCAGCGATAAGCGGTGCACCAAATTACCAAAAAGCAAAATAAAAAGAATACCTTTGTTATTGACCGGCTACCTGACCAGTATCGGAGATACTGCCGCTAATTATTATTAACTGTGTTACAATGGTCACCTCACCTTTCAATGGCCACTTCGCCTATATACGGACACCTCACCTTTATACGGACACCTCACCTTTATACGGACACCTCACCTTTATACGGACACCTCACCTTTATACGGACACCTCACCTTTATATGGCCACCTCGCTCGCCCTTATATTATGGCCACCTCGCCCTTATATTATGGCCACCTCGCCCTTATATTATGGCCACCTCGCCCTTATATTATGGCCACCTCGCCCTTATATTATGGCCACCTCGCCCTTATTTTTTTTTTTGTTTGTCTGTTTGTTTGTTTGTTTGTTTTTTTTTTTTTTTTTTAAATAACGCTTCACACTCAAAACACCACACTAGGATTCCCTGTGTCGCGGGTACCCTGAACAACACATAAGACAAGGACACACCCAGACCGAGAACGAAAATTTAAACTCATCATTCAAATTGCCGCCTCACCGGGAATCGAACCCAGGACCGCGTGTTACCCATTGCGCAAAAATAAAATGTAATCAAGAAATAATGTTAAGAATTTAACACCTGTCACGAAAGGAAAGAACACGCACGTTTGATAAAAATCACTGCACTGTACGTCCTATCTCGTTATCAATTAAAAATTGTACCAACACGGAAGGCATAGCCTAATACCTGACTTTAAAATGTTTGTTTTTCTTTTTCGACCAGACTACAAAATCTAATCTACCAAAGGGGGTATCTTTAAGAATTTTATGAACGTAGATTAATTGTTATTGTAACTTCGGAACATAATAATTTTAGGTACTTTAAAATGACTCGAGTTACGTTACATTTCGATTAAATTAATTGAACAAAAATGCTTACCCAACCAAGTACCAACATTATCCAATAACTTTCATCAACTATTATTATCAAGGAAACTCAAAACAAAGCATGAATCTTATTCGTGGCCTGTGGCTTTTCACTAAGCACAACAAACAAAGTCAACAAGTCACACGGACTCTTCCACGGTCTCTGCAAGAACCGACCAGCTGAACTAAGATTCATCGCTATCACTCTACTCAAATTCACTGTTATATTACAACACTTCAAATGATACTTAGCCCTTGGGCATTCTAGCAAACTAACCACAAATCTACCCACATTAAACTTCAACAAAATGATCGCATGATAAAAATGTGTTCCGATGTTACCTACTACTTTGTTAATACTACGTTAATATTTGTTAATACTTTGTTACTACTCCGTTAACTTACTAACGTTATTTGGTTAAATTACACTAAAATCAAAGGGTGTAACTTTCCCTTCATAATAAAAACAGAGGTCATAATAAAAACGATTTCTTTTTTTCAGCGATTAAATATCAAAATTAGATTACGATGAGAAGTGATTTGTTTTAATTACGTAACTGCCTTAAATGATTTTATTACCGAATAATGTTTTTTTTTTTTTCACTCACGATTATCAAACAAACTATACACACACACAATATAGTTTACACAAAAATTAAAATTTAAGCAATGAAATTGTATCACCTCAGACGCAATGGAATAAAAATAATGCCATACCCACACTCGCCGTCGTACTTGAAAATCCTTTACACCGATACTTGCCATTTTATTTCAAAATCCTGTTTTACCGTGTGGTAGTCATATCTCTTCACTTGCCATCCATGCCTCACAATATTATCACCTGAAAACCTGAAATAACCTAGCCAGCCATGTGTGGGACGTGAAGTTACATCCAACTTCTGATTTCGGCGCTAAGGCCAGAGCGGTCGATATAATTTGGGTTATACGTGGCTGGAGGTCAGAAATAATAGTCAGTACACCGAGTTTAGAGGTCTATTACATCACTTCAATACAGTTTTATAACAAATAATGAACTATTTCCAAAATTAATTCAGATTTACATTAAATTAAACTTAGAAATAAAGCTTACGACTAAATAATAGCAAAGTAGCAAAGGATCAGCAAGATTACTTCGGATTAAACATGGAAACGCGGCAAGTTTGGTATGGCAGTGGGTTCTACACGTCTACTCGGTCTAAGCGCTCAACTCCGAAAAAGCCCCCCATCATAACAGCTCTGGATCTTTATAATGTCATCTCTAACCCCCACTCCATGCCAACCATGCCCAAACAATAACTGTTTGACGTTTCCACAAATAGTTAAAGCGATTCTCCACAGATGGCGTTGAAACATCAGCGCAGAACTTTACTGCACTCCGACAAGTAGTTCCAGCGATTCTCCACAGATGGCGTTGAAAGACTAGCGCAGGACTTGAGTGCGCTCCGACATATATATATATACATACATACATACATACAATTATTATTAAATATATATAAGAGATGACGAGCTTACGACTTATGACTAACAAAATATCAGTCCGTTAAGTGTGTCCGGAGTCTTCTTTTAAGAGTCAACTTATTAGCTGGTCTTCTTATATCGGCTGGGAGCGAATTCCAGGAGCGGGCGGCCTGGACAGCGAAGGAGTTAGAAAGGAAACCTGAGCGATGCAGTGGAATGGAAAGGAGATAGGATTCAGCAGAGCGAAGTGGCCGATCATGCGAAGAAGAAAGGTATTGGAATTTCGATTTTAAGTATTCAGGTGAGAGGGGTTCAAAAAGAACAGAAGAGAGTACACTGAGAATCCTGATTTGCCGTCGCTTACGGATATACCTATCTTTTTTATTTTTTGTATCTTTACTTCTACGCTAATAATAACAATAATTATTATTAAGTTTATTTGAAAGTTAGTCAAAAATAATTCTACGCGAGCTAAGCCGCGAGCAACATCTAGTATTGCATATTCTATTTCCAAAACCGTTCAGTTTCAGTTTAGGGTCGTAGCGGTTACGGGTTAACCGTCCTGACTACCTAACTGCATTCACTATTTATTATTACGGTACTTCCATGAAGGGCTCATACCCTTGCGTCGATCCTAAGCGATCCACTCTAAATAGATAATAAAGCAACTTCGGCTGCGGTCGGTAGTTGATTGACCGGTAGGTAGTTATAAAAAAATCTTGAGCTGTTGCGACATCGAACACACGTCGCACTCTGACTTCATCGAAGTTTGAAGTTTGAATCACGCTATTGAAGATTTCTACATCGCCCGCATATAATGCAGGCATGTCGTCTCGCTTGGCGGGAGATCTCCCTTTGGCTTAAAGTCGAGTTTATTGAAAGGCGAAGGCGAGATATAAAGGAAGTTAAATTATTATAGTAAAAGCGAGCGATTTATATGTTAATGCTTCACTACCATCCCACCCAAAGCGCAATAATCGTGGCATGTGCAAAAAGACACACAGAACCTGCAACAACATGTAAACCACATCATGTGCCAAAAAGTCGGTACTCTGTGGTGCCAAATTAATAAAACTTCGTGAGTAATTCGTGAGTAATAAATTACGAGCTCATTACCTTAATTTGGAGTTATAGGTCATTCGAATCCATCATCAATATAATATATGTATGTGTATAGTGTATATATATATATATATCAAGTTAGATCAATATTTTTTGTTATCACCTATCTAAAAGAATCTTTTTACTTTTTCCTATCATCAAAAATGACTGAGATATTAAACTTTAAAATTAGGCTTTGGCGCCAAAGAGCATGACGTCATAGCGCAAAACAATAAACTTGTATATTTTGGTGGAAAATCTGACTTTGGCTCGTTGCACTCTAACGATTTCGCTTTAAATTCATTTGTTTTTCTGCAATCAACATTACCGATGACGTCATAGTGCAAATGGCGAAAGAACGAAAATCTATACTAATATTATAAAGCTGAAGAGTTTGTTTGTTTGTTTGTTTGTTTGGTTGAACGCGCTAATCTCAGGAACTACTGGTTCGAATTGAAATTTTTTTTTTGTGTTGAATAGACCTTTTATCGAGGAAGGCTATAGGCTACATAACATCACGCTGCAACAATTAGGAGCGAAGAAATAATGGAAAATGTGGAAAAAACGGGGAAAATTATTCATTCTCGAGGGCTTTCGTTGCATGCGTTGCGAAAACGATTCAAGATACCAAAAATATATGTATGAAAGAATTATTCCTCTTGAAATGATCTAAAAAAATGTCCACGACAGTATATGTCTATCTTTTAAGATTAACACACTAGAACCGTTTTTATGGTAATCAAATTTGGTCGAACCCACTGCCATACCAAACTTGCCGCGTTTCCAAGTTTAATATGAATTAATCTTGCTGTAAACCTTTGCTACTTTGCTATTATTTTGTCGTAAGCTTTATTTTTAAGTTTAATTTAATTTAACCTGAATTAATTTTGGTGATAGTTTATTATCTTCCCGAAATTCCTACGGGAGCGGGACCTACGCGGTTGATACTTACGGGTCCCGAAGCGAAGCGAGGGCGGTTCGCTAGTTAAAAATAAACGATGAAACTTTACAACGCTGTATGGACATTTTTTAATCATGATAAACTTCGGTAACTATTATATCACAATTATTTTTATAAAAAGCATTGTAATTTGAAGTGACCCATTAATTCTCATTTTCTCCTATCTGACTTATTGCACCAAATGATAACCTAGACTTGATAGTAAAATAATCAAATTATTACATACCTACTATTTTTATTTTACTTTAATGCAATATCCGTAACCGAAACTATCCGAAACTTACGGATAATCCGAAATAATTAGATATCCGTAACCGAATCCGAAACCGATTTAATTTTATTTCTATATCCGTATCCGTATCCAGATCCGAAACTCCATATCCGTAACATCCCTAGTGTGGAGCCGGTTACACTTTTTTAGAGGCGACCATCTCAGCCCTCAGGGGTAGCAACGCATCTGTGACCGAATTAGAACGAGACTCATACTAACAATAACTAAGTAACTGGACTTTTAATAACATTAACTAACAGGACTAATTATCACTAACAGTCCCTGTCCTCACACTTATTAACAAACTAACCAACTAATAGGTATTCTAACTCCATCTAGGTAACTGGACTAACCATCCTAGTACCTCTGAGTCTAGTTCTAGGTCGGTCACAGTTGTTATGGGCGGCAGCGGAAGTTTGGTGTTGCATGCTCGTTTGCTGTCTTAATTCCATAACAAAAGTTCCTATCCTACCCTATCTATTTTATTTATCTGTCTAGGGAGATTGGACTAGGGTTGGATCCAAACATATCGGTTTACCGGTATTCTTTATCACAGAGCACCATTATTTTATTTTTACATAGCAAGACGCCATAATCACTTATTTAGACCTAGTACCTATCTACTATGATTTATTTTGTGCCCCTGCTACCAGTAAATCAATCCATTCCATTCCAGTCCGGAAAGATTTCCAATAAATGATCTTATTTCCCTAACTTCCTCTAGTCCTCAATATAGCTAGGTACTGATTTCCTGGGGAAATTAATATCAACCACCTCAGGTTATGATACCAAGATAAAAGATAATACTTAATATTAATTAGGAAATGGATACTACCATGGCGGCATCATTAGCAAACCGATTTTATGCCCTATTTCGTTTGAGTTAAGGCCAAATTAGATATTTTTGTGAAAATATTCGTTACAACTTGAAGATTGTACACAAAGATTAACTTGAAATATACGAGTTGTGATCGAGTGTCGTGTTCCTAATTAAAAATTCTGAATGTTCCCGAACATACAATTCTGCGGTTGACAATCTCTGTTGCTCCAGTAAAATTTAACAAGATTCGAATGGGGATGGGGAGCCCTCTTTGCGGTAAACCGAGGTTAAAGCCACTAGGAATGCGTCTACTGAAATCGAAACACAATCCAATTTCTTACTATCAATTGAATGTACTTACTTGAGAATGAAATAGCATTTAATCAACATGGGCTCTTACTATTTATAGGCAGCGATTAAAACTGTCGGAGTAAGTTACAGACTTACAGATTTAATCTTGGTAATGATTAATTATAGGTAGGTACTTGTAACATTTTACACATTAACCACAAATCCGTGATTTATGTATGAACACTGAAAATTTTCTTTTTTAAATTGTAATTGCGTATTCGTACGTTACATATTATAGATAATATTTTGTATAAAATAAAGCTATAAGTACCTAAGTACTAACGAGGAGACCCGCTCTGTCATAAAATTCGGCCGTAAATCATTTTGTCAAGGGATTACTTCACATTTACACTTTTGAATGTTGTATGTTTGGCTTCATCTCGTGAATTTCATGAATTTATACTACGCACGGGAACAATAAGCATGTAATAATTTATTGTTTCCGGTAAAAGCGAGTCATGTCACTAACACTAAACATATTTATTACGCACGTGTTGCCGGTGAATATACAAATTATGCATGCATTCATATCTACAGACAAGCGCAGACACGTCGCGTGTCAGACAAAACATTCTCGTTGAAAATGCTGGCCGACGCACAGTGGTCTCGAATTTGAGCTCCATAGTCATGGAAACCCAATGTCTGAAATTTACTAAAAAGACGTGTGGCACTCGGAGACTGCCGCGGTAAAGCTATTGCATAGCATTATATATAAATTAACAAAACAAAAAATAATACTTCATTTGTGATAATAATAATAAAATGAATGTATATAGAGTACTAACTCATTTTCTTTCACTATTTTTTCGTGACTTTCTTCATTAATAAATGCACTTTGTTTATTCATATTTAAAACACTTTGTACACAAATTATACGAGTACAGATATTCACTGTTTTACAGTGGGCCAAGAAAGTGGTGTACCAGTTTTCATTTACTTGCCTAGTTATCAAAAGTTACATCAAAGTTCATAGGCAATATCACTGAAAGAGACGCATAATAATGCATTAATTTGTGCAAAGAAGATTTAAATATTCTGAACAGCATAAGAACTATTTCAGTTGACAAAATAATTCTTTTTAAAAAGAAAATTGACATTTGACATTTAAGTCCTACAACGATCTTTTGGCGCGTGAATGACGTGTGGGTGACAGAGACAGTGCCTTACAGTTTGCCTTGCCTGTATGGCACTGTCTCTATCACCCTCAAGTCATTATAGTGTCATTATTTTATGTCATATGTCTATGTGTCTATGTTATTTTGCATGTTTTAAATCTAAATACGCGATAATTCGACAATTATGAATACATGTTGTCGATTCCAACGCCTTATTTAATCCAGATCTACATGTAATTATTCTTAAAATACCGAACCGACGGGGCGAAAATCAAATCTTTGACAGGTAAGATTTGTATGGGAAATAAAAATTTTCATTTTTAGTATTTTCGTCGCAATTTTTCCATATTTTCTCATCGCTGCAACCTTCCCTGAACTTCCACGAATATTTCAAGACTAAAATTAGCCAAATCGGTTTAGCCGTTATAAAGTAAAAGTTAGTTAACTCAGTTAAAAGTTCTGTTACATTGACAAAGGCCAATGAGTGGTTTAGCAATGGGTTTAGCCGGCAACTTCATACTATAGCGCGCGCATCGTACTGTTGCGCGCGCATCGAAAAATTTCACGCGCCTAACTTCATACTGTTAATTTTTTGGTGTTACAGATGCGCGCGCATCGTAAAATTTCACCCTCATGAAATTTCCATAACGCGCCTAAAGAAGTATAACTTCAATAAATCTTCGGCGAGTGGTGCGATGATGGAAGGGTGAAGTTGGCACCAAATCGAACAATTCCTCAGAGCACTTACCGTTGTAAAGTCGGTAGAACACACAGAGACATCATTCGTAAAACTAATGAGTTATTTCGGAATTCAAAATTCGGCAAAATATTGTATAAGTATTATATTTTCATACTTATCTCAGGTTCTAAGCGGCATCGAGAGATACATATTTTTGAGTTAGCTAAATACAATACCATATCAAATTTAATTCCATAGTTTTTGCGTGGTGATAGGACAAACATACAAAAATTCTAAAAGTAATATTTTTGGTTTCTATTGGCTTTATGAAGGCTATTCACATCATATTTTTGTGAAAATAATATCCTTTGTGGGAACAAATATACCTAATTTTTTACTCAGACGGGGTACTTTGTTTTACATTATTTATATTAAGATATTCAATTTTATAAAAGGGACCAGTAGAAGTATAAAGAATGAATATGATGATGCAACACATGAATTATTGTTGAAATTTACGCAATTAAAAAAATCTTGGGTAGGTACACCAATATCAATTTTTTATAATTGTTGACATTACCTATTATCACCATCCGCATCGCTTCCATTCCTGCTGCCATTATATCTAGCGGAGAATGTATTTTTTTATTATAAGGACAAGGAAGGTCGCTATGCCATAGTATAGGAATGGAAACTGTACAATGCGGTGGACCAACCAATTTTAGGCAGCTAATACGGCGGCGACCGGCGACGATAATTAACCTCCTGACGCCCACTGACCTTAGACTAGGACATAATGTCATACATAATGTCAGGTCTATATGATAGTACGAAGTCCTTTCCGCCCAATGGTCTTACACGAGAACAAAATAGTTATCGTCCATTTATTTCAAATTTTGCCGCGAGCGGCCATACTTTTATGGTGGTTTCTGATTGGTGGATAGTTACGGAACTGTGATCATACGATTGTTAGCTGATCCAATCGGATATCACTTGTCAAAACACATCGGACTGGCAAACATGCAACGTACGCGCGGTAAGGGTAAGTTTTAATCTCTAATTATTCAAGTAATCTATCAAGTTATTTCTCTAAATCGTAGTTAATTTTATAGAATAAACACTAAAGTGTAAGCACGTTGTAATATTATTGGCAAATTCGTTTTTTTAGTGGTTTTGTTTCACTTTGTAATAATATGTTCTTGTATGAGAACAACGAGCGTCTATTCCAAAAACTGTCTCTTACTTTTTGTTCTTATGGAAGTACATTGAGCGTTAATACATACTGTGTTTTTTAGGGCTACGAGAACAGGACATCGAAAACTTGCTGGCCAATTCTGATTTAGAAGATTTTTTGCCATCCGACGAAGATTGAAGGGGGATCGTCCACCCCTTATGTGGCTCCGCAGGAGAGGATTTCATCCAGCTCAAGTGAAGACGACAGCGAAGATGAAGACACACATAGTGCGCACGATGTAGCAAGTCATGACAGATCTGGAGGTCGGGGCAAACTTGGAACTCTGGGTAATGGAAGTGGTCCTGTCCTATCAATTAAAACTGACAAAAATTTAAATCAATTAAAGAACAATGCCCACTTCACATACATTTGAAAACCTGGAATGAAAATTAATGTATACATGTAATGAATAGTACAAGGACTACCTACTGGAGTAATAAATATTGTCTCATAGTCATTTTTAAGATTTGAACGCAGCAAAGTTAAAAAAATATAAATAAGTATTGATGATTGTGAAGTCCTTGCAATCATTAACAAAGATAGTTTCGTACCTACCTACTACCGAAAAATTAATCGACTTATCAGATGTTTAGCGACATTTTCTATAGTTCTCTTATTTTCAAAGATTTATAACACATTTCGTTGGTTTATTGTAGCATAATATAATGTTCTCTTCGGTCATGGTGGCGTCCCGTGGTAGCAAATGTCAATAAAAGACGTTTCAACTTTCAGTGTCTTTCAGTTGGGTACTCAAAATATTGCATGAATGGATTCATTGAGTTAAGTTGCGTTCAAAACATGTAATTCTTTTAACCTTTACTTAACAAAGTAATGTAGAAATAATCAAATAATTTTATTTCCTGCGTTTCTTTTAATTTAGTAGGTAATAAGCGTGTTTAATGTGCAAATATGTAAGCTGAATTTTAAGATTTTTTTCATCTCTATACATGATCAGGTCAAAATTAGACATCCTTCTTTTTGTCAGCTATATTTACAAAATAAATATTTTGTGTTCCTTTAATGTGATCTCAGATTACTTTAAATAGTTTGTTTACTAGAATTATAATAGTGTTTTTGTTAATTTTGTATTACATTTTTTAAGTTAAGCAAAAATTTGTTATTTTGTGTTATTATTTTTTAAATCTTGATTTGTAGTTAATAAAACAAACAATTTGGTCTCTGTGTCTGTGACTAAATAATGACTCTGTGTCTAATATTCACAATAAATATTACAATTTACATTCAGTGTTTTCAATATATTACAGCCCAATGTGCTCACCAGAACACATAAAATCAATACCTTCATTAGGTATAGCAGCCCAATGTTCTTCCACAAGAACTTTTTTTTTGAAGTTCTGACAAACGAAATAATATTCTCTTTCATGTCACTAAAGCACATAAAAAATATCTCGTTAGGTAAATCATTGTATCATAGTTTTTCAGACGCTTTTACGTTTGGGCGTCAAGCACTATAACTGCTTATGTACTTGTCTAAGGACATTAGGCGTTTTAGACATCTACCAAAAATTTGGGTTGGGCGCCAGGAGGTTATCAGAGTCATGTTATTAACATGAGTCTCCCAGGCTCACTACCAACCAAAACAAATGGCGATTGCCCTGAAGCGCATAACATTTGTCCGGGGCATGATATTACAGGATGACTACGTCTGCTCTTACAAACGTTATACGAAAAAGTTTCGCCAAAATGCTCGACTCTACATCCGTTTTGATCCAATTATGGAAGCGTTACTCCATTACCACTGGCAATGAAAGTATACCATGGAACGTGGTTACTTACATGAAACAGTTATGAATTAATAATGTACATTATTATACATAATTACGATGGTACCTTCTATCCGAAAACCTCTTTGTTATTCGAGTTTCATGCGCTAACATTTCGTCGTATTTTTTATTCATAAGGATTTAGGGATGAGTTGTTTTGCGGAGCGTATAATTTGCATGAAAATAACATAAGTAATAATTTAGCGTTAACATAATGAATTTAAAGATTTTTGGGTTTTAATCCACTTTTAGACAACCACCACCCACCCACCCACCACACCCACACCCACAAACGAAGCGAGTTTCGGGAATAATTATTTGTCCTCAACAAACAAATCCCGTCCATGTTTCATCATGTCACTAAACGATTAATTAGAACCTGAATATGTCATGAGTTAGACGTTTACAATAGTAATTCAAATCATCACGAATATTTTTTTCAACAAAAACAAACCCATCTTCGAGATAGAATGTAAGTAAGTAGGTACCTATCTATCTGTTACGTTTTACGTTGTTAACACAATAAATGATAAACAGGTAAAGGCTCCATTTATATTTATTTCTCCACATGACACACTGTTAGGTACTTTTTCATTTTGTGAAAATGCAGGCAAAGTAGGAACAATAAATTTTAAGAAGCAATGAGTAAAAACATTTCTTTAAAACCAAGATTAAAGTTGTTTTTTCTTTGTCATTCTTATAACAGATTTTCTAATATTTTTATAATTCTATTGAAAGGCTAGTTAGTCATCATGATTTTACTACCATGTCGTCGAAGAAATTCACTTCATACCTAGTAGCAAGGGTGATTACAAAACCGTACTAATTGTATTTAGCTAACACAAATAGCACTTTAAAGTAATCCATTAATTTTAATTTTCAATTGAATAATAATTTTAGGAGGTAGGGCCTAGAGCTCATCCGGGGAAGTACCACCGCCCGCCACGGTACTTAGTACCATTCCTACCGTGTAATAATTGTTTTAAGAACAATCGTGTTCCGGATAGGAAGGTGTGGAGCCGGATACACTTTTTTAGAGGCGACCATCTCAGTCCTCAGGGGTAGCAACGCATCTGTGACCGAATTAGAACGAGACTCATTGAGTCTAGTTCTGGGTCGGTCACAGTTGTCATGGGCGGCAGCGGAAGGTGGTGCTGCATGCTCGTTTGCTATCTTAATTCCATAAAAAAAAAGATTTATGGTTTTGATAATAGAGTGTTCATTTTAAGTTCATTTTAATATCTTTAGATCTAAAGTTTTTTTATTATTATTTACAAAATAAAAAAATACAAAGTTTACTTAATTGATGCATTTATGTTTACTATTTTAATCAATACCTAGCATCAACTGCTCGATTAGGTCTAACATGACAAGAGAACACTTGATTGCTCTTGCTTTAAAACAAAAATCGTTCCTTTGTTACTAAAGTACTTTCCGAATTGTGAGCAGGTTACCAAATAAGATTTATTTTCGTCTATTAAAGAAAAAATCAAATGAAGTAGGTATAAGCGCGAATTTGGTAAATTAAGGACGTGAGAATACTATAAAGAAGGCCATTTCGTGATTAACCATGCATTAAGCCACTGTATTGTTATCAGAAATTCATAAAGCACTTCAAAATTTTGTGCGCGAAATATAATCGTCTGTGGCTTTTCATTATGTGAATCTTCTAACTTTATGATATATCAGAATAACTGTTTAAGAAAACCAAGTGTAAAATATGTTGACATCGAAATAATGTAACACTTTTAGCGCCGATGCTGTAAAACGATCTGCAGGAAAAGAATGAGAGAACAAGCTCAAGCTTAAGCTGTATAAAATTCAATGTGAGTCAACTTTCCCTCTTTCAATTACATAGTTGACTAAACTTTACTTGTCTCATATTCTTTCGCTCAAATGTTATTTGTCTTACTCGACTGCGGCATAAAAACGAAAGAAATGAATGAATCGAATTACGTAGGTATGTATAGAGGAAAGTCCGCTATTTTGTGACACAAGCAATATTTATAATAAAAACAAATAAACTTACTGTTTCATTATACTCACCTACGTAGATATAATTAAAAAAACAACTGAACTATAGACACAATCAACACAAAGATTACTTTTTTTTGTTTTTTGTCCAGAAAAATGGGAACTTGTACGACCCTCCGGACAACGGGGGAGGGAGGTGGTGAATGCTCATGCATACCAGAGCAGCCGGCCGCTCTGGTGATGTGGGACTCACGACAAGCAATACGCTTGTATAACCTACGTGCCTTACCCACTAAACACCACCTGAGGTTGGCTCTGGTCTTATGACCTCTAAGCCTTCATCGACACGACCCCGATTGGAGAGTCGGGGCGAAAGAATACTTAAAATGCAGTATAACTTACAAAACAACTTAATAGTATAACGACCACTCAGTAAAAAATATCTGAAAGCGGACACTCGGCTGTTCATGCATTAATTTAAATTAAATAGTGTCTAGCAAGTAATATACCTACAAATAATCATTTTAATTAAAATCAAAAATTCAAAAACCCCCAACACAAACACTTAACTTCGACAGTTTAACATCTATACAGAGCAGACGTGTCGCTAGTTAAATATTAAAAATTAATTTATAGCTGTAAACTTAAAGTAAACTGTCAATTGAGTGCATTACAATTCATATTACCATAACAAAAGATATTAACTGATCGTGTGATCTCCGCGAGATACTGTCGGTTCACTCGCGTACCGGTAGCGCGTAAAGTGCTTACAAATCACAACATCGCCGCGAAGACGTGCGCGCCGATTGCATTGCCTTCATTGCGACGTCCTCGATTTAGTGCAAGGTGTGTATGTTTATAACATAACGTTTATATTATTTATAAAGTCCGGCTAACGCAGAGACCTGACCTTACACATTTCCGCAATAATCCGATTTTTCATACTTTTGGTCAAAACAACCTATTAAAATGTCTGGCCGATCCACCAGTTCCCATACAGCCAAAAAGACCAGCCCCGCCCAAAAACTCAAAACTCTCCGCAAAAAAGTACTGCAGCAGACCACCCTAACTGCCCCTGATGCTCCAATCAATCTGGCGGAACAGCCTAAGTTGGATAGCCCAGCCAGAGAAAATTCGCCTAGGAGAAAAATTCGTGCCAGGTTTACCTCCGAAACCTCAGAAACAAGCTCCCACTGTACCGAGGGACGCGAAGAAAAAAATAAAAATCCAACACCAGCCAACAACACGGGACGACAGCGATGCCCCGGAAGGCGAATGGTCCGACAGCATAGAAAGCTCCGCCTCGACTAAGAGAGTCAGCATGCTACCTACATCAAGCAAGCGCACCGGGGTCGCCATGGACCTTGCAACGCAGAGAGCCAACGAGTTATTACAAACAGGAAAAGAGGCTCTAGAAGGGACTGGCCATATGAAGCGAGAGAACAAGGCCACCGTTCACGAATGCCTACAAGAGCTCTACGTCATCTGCCTCTCCCTATCGGACTCTCGCGCACGACATCGCCTTACTCTTGAACAGGAACGCACACGCGCTGCAAGAGAGCTTTTATGCATCGAGAGAGCGCATAGCAAGCAGCTGGCGGACCTATTCACAGAGAGTACCAAAAAATTACAAGATATGCATGACGCCATCATTAGCACGAATAATACGAAACATATAGAATCTTCAAGGCATACTGACTTGGAAAGTGACGCTGAGGACGTATGGGTCTCAATTGCTGTTAAAATAAACAATTGTATCAAAAAAATCTTATTTGCGCTGTTTATCTACCCCCTCCAGTCAACTTTGAATTCTTCTCTCGCTTTGTAGAGCATACGTCTAATATTATGGAAAATTCTGAACATGTAATAATCTTAGGCGACTTTAACTGAAGTTTCATAGGATGGACACGCAAATGTGATGTTGGCCCTTGTGATCCAACAAATTATAATTCAAAACTAGGACTTGCATTTGTAGATTTTATGTCGCTCAACAATTTATCACAATTGAATAACATACCAAATATAGATGGAAAAATTTGGGATCTAGTACTTTCTGATTGCCAAAACTTAGAGGTAGTGAACTCCACCAATTTGTTAAGTAAAGTCGATCAGAAACATCCTCCTATACTGATAACTATTCCTTCCAGTTATCCTGCTCATCTTAAGCCTATTACAAGCCTCAGATATAATTTCTTTAAAGCTGACTACAGCAAAATCTTAGCTTACTTAAAAAGTATAAATTGGTCTGATAAATTACGGGATTGCCAAAATGTTAATGAAATGACTGCTTTATTGTATAGTATACTGAACGAGGTTATCAGTACTTATATTCCGCTGTTAAAACCTAAAAACAATAAATACCCCTCATGGTGTCAGAATTCTCTTGTAAAAATAATTAAGGAAAAATATAAAAAAAGAAGCAGATATAATAAATATAAAAATCCGAGAGATTTGCTTGAATATGAACTTTTGCGCGAACGTGCTCATAAGTTAAGTAAAGATTGCTTGGCAAATTACAAGAGAAAAATCGACTTTAACGTTGCCAAAAACCCCAAAAGTTTTTGGCGGTTTATTAAAGAGCGACGTAACGGTGAATCAACAATGCCAGCAGTTATGTACAATGATACGGAGATTGCAAATACGGGTTCCCAAATTGCGCAAATGTTTGCTGATAATTTTTCATCAGTATTTAACAAGCAAACACCTGTATCTAGCAATGAAAGCCTAGCAAGTTCAGAATCAATTTTAAGTTCTATAAAAATATCGGAACGTGACATTAGACGAGCTATTAATAAGCTGGCTATTTTTAAGGGTGCTGGTCCAGATGGCATCCCCCCTGTTTTTATTAAACGCTGCAGTTCAGTTTTAGCACTTCCGCTTTCAATAATATTCAATCGGTCACTAAAGGAAGGAGTATTTCCAGACGTATGGAAAAGAGCAAAAATTGTTCCGGTGCACAAAAAAAGTGATGAAAAAAATGTTAAAAATTACAGACCCATATCAATACTGTCATGTATGTCAAAATTATTTGAGTCGTTAGTTTGTCCCACTATAACTCGCCACATGAATACCTTAATATCCGACCACCAGCACGGATTTACGAAAGGACACTCTATTGCAACGAACCTAGTGTCATTCACATCATTTCTGTGCAAGGAAGTGGACAGAGGTAGTGAAGTCGACGCCATCTATATGGACTTTTCTAGTGCCTTTGACAAAGTCAGTCACGATCGTCTCATAAACAAGTTGCAACGTAGTGGAATTAGTGGTTCGCTACTGGAATGGTTTAGATCTTACTTAGCAAAGAGACTTCAGTATGTAGTAGTCAATGGCCATGAATCAAACGAGTTTTATCGATAGAACACCAATTTTATAAAAAAAAACAATTGCCAACTTAACCTAAACAAAACTTCTAACAAATATTAATTAATTACAACCAAAACAATCAATATTGCCTCTAACTGAAAGAAATTAATTATACGACGAAAAGAATCCTAGCGAATGGCTACGTCCGTTCAGCACGAAAACCGCACGAGGAGTGAGCCCGCTCTCTGATTGTCATTCCTTTTTATTCCATTATCCATTCGGCCCGGACGGCGACGGCCCGGCGACGGAAGTGGGGTGTTCATCTAAGACGGCCGTTCCTGATAGTCGGTTGTCCTCGACCGTATCTTCATTTCTCTCGCATTCATTCAAGGGTTGATTAGCCTGGTCATCATCATCATCATCAATGTTATCAATGTGATTCGCTTCTGCAACACACAAGACATCATACATAAGGATTTGCATAAGAATAAGATGCTGCGTAGTCAGAAGCTAAATGAGAGCAATAAGAAATTTCACAATCATACTGTACAGCAAAAATGAATTTAGTCAAAACATAAATAAGAACCACCACCACAGGCGCAAGCGTGCACTCAAGCGCCCATAGTAAAAGCACCTTAGTTATGTAAATAGAAAACATGAAATAAGAAAACTGAAAACTTAGCTTCAGACTTATGGACAACACATGAACCATAATAAAATTCAATGCATTGCGAATGATATCATTCCGGACTACCACCAAACGCGCTACAATGCAATATTTGAATAGGTAGATGTTATGACAAGCCCACGTTATCTTGTCTCCGGTCAAGCCCACGTTATCTTGACTCCAGACAAGCCCACGTTATCTTGTCTCTACACTACTCACCCTCCTCAAAGAAAGCTTTGCGAAAGTACAACGCTGAGAAGCGTGTAGTTTCGTATGGTAAGTATGCTAACGGCAGAGGCCGTATTTGCATGCCCATACTATTACCATGGCTGTGTATACTAACAGCCCTCAAAGAATGCGGAACACGTATCTGGCGTCCACTCGCCGCGCCACTGAACCAAATG
This sequence comes from Hesperia comma, assembly GCA_905404135.1. Taxonomy (NCBI): domain Eukaryota; kingdom Metazoa; phylum Arthropoda; class Insecta; order Lepidoptera; family Hesperiidae; genus Hesperia; species Hesperia comma. The sequence goes on from FR990018.1 coordinate 8,835,089, forward strand.
TTCAGAGGCGGCTTGTGTCTTCTTGCCGTAAGAACCCGCTAACAGCTCCAACTCATAGCAACGATGTGGTAACGCACGTAATACCCTGTACGGGCCGCGCATACCGAAGTTTAGCTTGCCAGTACTTTGCGAGGTCTTGATCACGAAGACGAAGTCGCCCACAGCAGAGGTGCGGGGCTGCTGGCGTGAATGAAAGCGTAGTACTTTCCCGGGACTCGGCCGTACCTGACCAAGACTTATTACTGAGCAATTTCATTTAAGATCGACCAGTATTCTCAGCTAAAACGTAAAAGGCATTATTATGGCTGAAGGATATAACTGAACTCCACTTTTGAAAGGTGATATCACAAGAACTTATTTCTGACGCATTACATTTCATACCTATGGTACCTATGGTTTAAGGCAAAAACGCACAATACGTCTACTCATATTCTTTTAGGCACTTTAAAGCGGATAATTGTCACTTGCTATAAAGCAATGCTAATTTGCAAGTAACCAATGTCTCAAGAATGAGAACTATTTTATTGTTCACAAAAGCTACAAGAAAATAAAATTAACAATACAGATCACCTGTGATACTGCGTCATACCCAAGTTTCGATCCATGATGCTAGGGTTGAGAGGAGTGCTCATCAAAGTGTCACTCGCCAGCGCTTTCCAGCAGCGAACTCGCGCACGCGGGCTACGTTGTGATTCCGCGCAACACTCGGTGGTAGAACTGTCCTCGCTCTTCATTTAGGCAGCAATTCAAATTCAAAAACTTAACTCCTTACAGGTAACTACAACCAGATGTCAGCTTTGGTTCCATAGGGGTACCAGACAAGTTCATGGTGTCCAACTACATATAACCTAGAATCGCTTTCTAAACGCAGCATAAATCCGCACTTTACGTGTGAACTTACGTCTCCTTTAGTTATTTCAAATTTGTAATAATAGAAGTCTGAAAATGAAGCGGGTAAAATGCTACTAATTCGTCTGTAATACCTTGAACGGCAGTGGAGTGTTTTAGATCATCAGATAACCTTTTCACAATATTACACGAAACAGTGACTTACGCACAGATATTACGCACGTATTCAGAATACGAAGCAAAGAGAGCCTGTTTTCACATGGTCAAAAAGCATTTAGCGAAATCATTATTCTGTAGGCAGAGTAATTGAAATAATAACCTAAAAATGGTCCATGTGCAAACACTAGAGACAAACCATCCAACCATTTACAGATATCGCCTCAAAGGCAAAAGGGCATCACATTATAGGCACTCATCATAATCACATAGATTAAGCTCGTGACCTTGATTAACCTTCGCGCACTAAACATCAAAATTATGCACGTTAGGATCAAGATTTGAAATGTGTTAATGTGGGTTAGATCTCACCAAATTTCCAATTGAGTAAATCGCGTCCACGATGCGATTTGTAGAATGCGTGAGTCGTTCGACGATGGATGACGCGCTGGCGACGACAGTCGCCGCAGCGCGTTAGCGGCGCACGATTCGCCGCGGCAGCAGCGGTGCCGGTGCCAGCACGCCGGGCGTCACCTGGGCGACGCCGAAAAGGCGTATGGCGACGCTTGGCGCAGACAGCGCGGTGGTGTTGTCAGCGCCCGGTGCAGACTGCACGGCGTCCGATGTGGACTGCGAGGTGCCCGCCGCTCTAGCGCCCAGTGTGGACCGCGAGACGTCCCGTATGGGCTGCTAGGTGTTCGACGTACATGCACGTAGACCGCGCCACAGACCGCTCCTCGAACGCTGAAAGCCAAGACAAGATCGCCTCCATTGTGCTCCGCAATGCACCATCCGGAGAACGATCTCGTCGTTTTCTATTAATTCGCTGTTCGCGATGATGACGTTAATGTGGTGACAAATTATTGAAAGCAAACGTGCTCAACCGGCTGTGTGTCTAAGTCTGTAACTCGCAACAGTAGAGTGTGGCATTCACGGGTTGGACGTGACGTTTCCGAAGCAGATTTTACAGTGTACAGTCTGTCCTTGATCAGACCGCGAAGGTCGTTTTGTCATTATTCAAGAAAATGTACTCACGGTTTGTTGAAACATAACACAACTCATCAAGAATTTTAAAATAACGGGTTTTCATTTACGTGGAAAATAATTTTTTCAGCAAGAGCCAGACTTTGCGTTCGAATCCCAATTCTGATTTTATCGATAGAACACCAATTTTATTTAAAAAAAAACAATTGCCAACTTAACCTAAACAAAACTTCTAACAAACATTAATTAATTACAACCAAAACAATCAATATTGACTCTAACTGAAAGAAATTAATTATACGACGAAAAGAATCCTAGCGAATGGCTACGTCCGTTCAGCACGAAAACCGCACGAGGAGTGAGCCCGCTCTCTGATTGTCATTCCTTTTTATGTGATTCTGCTCGGCCCGGCGACGGAAGTGGGGTGTTCATCTAAGACGAGTATATAGCAGAATCAGGCGTTCCACAGGGGTCACACTTAGGTCCTATTCTTTTTTCTGCATTCATTAATGATGTAGAAACAGCAATAAGTAACTGTCAATATTGCCTTTTTGCGGATGACCTAAAAATCTACCGCATAGTTAACAATACCTCCGATATAGAACTTGTTCAGCGTGACTTAGACAGTATTAGCAGGTGGTGCCAACTAAATGGAATGACGATTAACACAAAAAAAACTCTACATATAAAGTTCTCTCGGAAGCTATTACAATTACAGTCTTCCTACAAATTAAATTTAGATAAACTACAGCAAGTAGATGAAATTCGTGACTTGGGGGTGATAGTAGACAGCAAACTTACATTCAAAAGCCATATCGATAATATTGTAAGGAAAGCAGCAAGAATGTTAGGATTTTTGAAGAGAAACACCAAGGGTTATTTGTCAACTAACTCCAAAGTTATTCTCTACTAGCTTTTGCCAGGGGCTTCGCCCGCGTGAATTTCGTTTAAACTTCACCCCTTTATTTCACCCACTTAAGTGTCATAAACGTAAGAGTAGATAAAATATAGGTATACTTAATCAGAAAGCTTCGAACTGCTAAGCTATCGGGAGTTACACGTGTTATTGTGAGTCAACCATAAAAGATAGACATATGCTGTCGTGGAATATTTTTTATATAATTTTAAGGAGAACATTTCCGTCATACATGATTTCTGTGTAGCTTTAACCATTAAGGTTGCACACGCGACGGAAGCTTAAAAAATGGAGTAACTTCTCCCGTTTCCCCAACATTTCCCTTCACTGCTCTGCTCCTATTGATTGTAGCGTGATGAAAAGTATACTATAACCAGCGCGGGAGTATGAAAAATAAAATTTTACTGATTGCATTTTTGGCATCAGTATCGATCCCTAATCACCCCCTTATAGTTATTTTGGAAATATATTTAATGTACAGAATTGACCTCTCTACAGATTTATTATAAGTATAGAAAGAAGATAATGCTTTGGTTCGTAGCCAACTAGAGTTTGGGTCAGTTGTTTGGAACCCTCAATTATATTACTCACTCACAGCGAATAGAATCAATACAGCGCTCATTTACCAGACACTTGGCATTTCATTCATCTGGCATCTCTAATCACGACACATATGATAGGCGTCTTAAGTATTTTAAAATAATGTCCCTTGATAATCGTCGCAAGTTATTAAACATTAATGTTTTTAAAGAAACTTATATCTGGCAATATAGACTGTAGCCACCTACTAGAAAACATAAATATAACTGTTCCTTACCAGATTCCCCGCAAACCTCTCACCAAAGTTTTCAGTGTTCCTTTAATGTCGCCTCTACACGTTAGCCAACATGTTGGCGAAGGTTATGGCCAATAGGTAATGGCCATCGTGTAGAGGGGGTGTTTGTGATTACTTTGGTAGGTATTGGGCCGTTGGCCCACAACTTGGCGCAAGATCCGTGAGGTGTCGGTTTTTCAACGCGGATCAAAGGGTTGTGGCGTGATTGTGGCACAGTTATCGGCGCAGCGTCCACACGTTGGCCACGATTTCAGTTAGAAACGAGCGCCCACGCTGAGCGCACGCACTTTATTCACACGTCGATATCTAAATTATGTCTACAATATGGCAACTATGAGTAATATAGATGTATAATAATGTGTATTATAATGAAATAAATGTGTATAATAATTTTTATACACATTTTTATTGTATTGTATGCTGAGAATAATTAAACCGCAGCAGCCGTTAGAACCTCAATATGCATTTTAAGAAAATATTAATATCGTCCGCACATTGGCCCGAACCGACGCAGACCGATCGACCTTCCAACGTGTGGACGCCGTCACAATCTCTTGGCAATCATCTTCGCCACAACATTGGCTAACATGTTGGCTATCGTGTAGAGGCGCCAGCCGAACGAACCTCAATAAGAATTCTCCTATAGCCAGAATATGCACTGACTATAACAGGGTATGTGCTCTGACTAGCGATATTGATATTTTTCATGACTCTGTTATATCTTTTAAGAAAAAATTAAGGTCTCACTTATATAAATTGTAATTCCATATATCCATCCTTCAAGTTTAGTTTTCTTTTAACCATTAAAATTGTAATCAATAGGTAACACGTCGCTCTATTACTATAAGTGAATGTTGTACGTACCTATAATTGGCATGTATATCTGTTAAAATTCTAGTGTATACCTATTACGTTACTGAATGTGTTGTATATTATGCTGTTGGTATGTCTGAAATAAATAAATAAAAATAAAATAACTGTGTTTCTCCATTTTCGAGTATGGTGTACAAAGTCGTGGCCGGGGCTCCATACATTTTGAAACATCTCCTTTATCAAAATAAGAAGGAATAAGTACTAAAACATTAAAGAAGGTAACATTTACAATTTATAAATAGTCCTAGAAGTTATTAACAAAGTAATAATTGGATACATTAACAAAATACCTAACTCCAAAGTAATCAACATAATCATAAATAATTTTACAATTTCAGTTTAAACAGAAAGAATAAGTATTAAAAAATAGTAAAGCTATGAAAGTATTACAAGTAATAATACAAATATATACAAGAAAGGAAATAAAGAAGAAGATTAAAGGATAAAGAAGAAGAACAAACAAGGAACTTAACAAGTAAATATTACAACGTATACCTTTATTTTAATTTTCCCGTTTAATCCATATCATTAACTTAAATAACAAAACACGACCTTTGCGGAGTCGTTAACCCTAAGGCTAACGCACACGTGCATAACCAAAATCGAGGTACATTTACATGAGCTTATCTTAACTTCTGTATAGTCCTACAAGGATCTTTTGGCACATGACTGACGTGAGGGTGACAGAGGCACCGCCTTACAGAGAAGGCAAACTGTGTGGCGCTGTCTCTGTCACCCTTACGTAAGTCATGCGCCAAAACATCGTTAAAGGACTTTACTGTCCATATTTTGTGGTAATAATTATTGCTTGACCAGAAAAATACAAAACGTGTCAAGAGGGCGCTAAAGTTTTCTTTTTTATGGCAACAGCACAGCACAGACAACAGAAACTATAGTAACGCTCGTTTTATTGTCATTTTGACAACTATGTAGGAAATGTTATTTCAGGAAATAAATGTTATTTTATACGAAATGTTATTTTAGCACATAGAAAACCACTATTCTTTCACGAATATGAACAGTTGTTGTCATTTTAGCACAAAATAAAAACTCAAAGTAAAAAGACAAACATGAGACAAACTGTGACATTCAAACTCACTGACAAGCAATTTACGATTGACGTTTAGAAACTAATCGTTGCCAGTAAAATAAATTAGTTCCATGAGTTTGCCGCAATATGGCGAGGTTTTTTATATTCCTGGTCAAGCAATATCACAAATTAGATAATACAGATCTGATGTTAAGCTTCATACAAAGTGCCCAAAACTAACGCACACATAGACACGGTTCACATACACCAAAAATCGGAACATATCGGACCACTCGGACCGCGATTGTTATTTCTAACAACCTTGACATTTATAACCTGAATAAATGAATTTGTCATCTAAGGACTCCCGTGATCTTAGTTTACAATGATAACACAATAATTATTAAGAATAATGTGTGCTAAATTACATTAAGTATATTTTAATGATTCTAACCATACACTTTTATTTTTATTTTCCCATTTAATCCATATGAATCAATTAAATAACTAGATCCAATACAAGACAATTGCGGAATGCGGTCGTTAACCCTAAGGCTTACGCACACATGCATAACTGAAATCGAGTGAGCTTAACTTATGTTCCTTATTTTGTGGCAATATTATGTTTATAAGTCTATAGTGCAACCAAACCTGTTTAAGTTTAACTACCTATGGTTTAACTCTATCAAGATGTCATCGTGCCTTAACGACCGTCAACTCAACAATAACCAACACAGTGACATCTGACAAGACATTAGTCGACGCGTGTTGCAGTGTAATTGGAAATAATTTCAACTTTATGATTAACATTAGAAACTCGCCGGCAAGCTAACATAAAAGTACAAAACAAATATTTCATAAAATAATCTCATAAGATGTGCTAACAAAATTAGATATTTTATACTACCTACACTTAACAGTGCTAAATTACAGCCAAAGAGGCAAAGAGTTGCACTTCTGCAGTCTGTCGTTGCAAGCATGTCACGAATTATAATATTTTTCACATTTTTATATTCATACTTGTTACGAAGTGCAACTGGATTAGGAGAGATAATATATGCTATCAATGCTGGCGGGCCAGCCCATACGGACATATACGGAATACATTATGAAAAAGATCCGCTCCAAGGTAGAGTTGGGACTGCTTCTGACTACGGTAAACAACTTGTTATGATCGGAAGAGTGAATTCAAAAGACGAAATTCTTTACCAGACTGAAAGATACCATCATAGTACTTTTGGCTACGACATACCTGCAAATAAAGATGGTGACTATGTTTTAGTGCTTAAATTCAGTGAAGTTTACTTCAATGCACCCAATATGAAAGTTTTTGATGTCGTGTTGAACGGGGATCACACGATTGTTGCTGATCTAGACATTTTTAACAAAGTAGGTCGCGGTGTTGCTCATGATGAATATATACCATATTCCATCAAACATGGTAAATTATACTACAACGAAGAGGAGTCAGACATACGAGGAGGTAAAATAAAAGTAGAGTTCATTAAAGGCTATAGGGATAATCCGAAAATAAATGCCTTATATGTAATGAAGGGCACAATAGATGAGGTTCCTAAGCTGCCTCCTATGGTATGGCCTGAAAATGAAGCTGAAGAGCCGAGAGAAGAGGTGGAAGAGAAAAATAGCAAGTCCCGTCGCACTAGTGGGCCTAAACAACCAGACCCTTACTCCATGGATGAGAGCTCCGTTCTCATTCCAGTGTTCATCACCATTGGAGCTTTTATACCTCTACTGTTTTGTCTGTGCAAACTTTAATGTTAAGTATTTCTACATGTTGTGTAGCTCAAATTTATAGTGTACCTTCTATTGTACATTTTGTGAGTTGCTAAGTCATTTTGTTCAAGTTGAATAAACTTATAATGCACATTGTCTTGTCATGTCTTCAAAGCTCAAAGCCATATAGTACAAATAAAGTGAAAATGTGAAGTTTACTAGCACCCGTCCCATATTATATACCTATTTGTTTTGTCATGTATATGCTTAAAAGTTACACCTACTATAGCTATGCACATAAACATGTAAATAAATGGTCCTGAAGTTTTATATAGCTTTATTATATTGTACCCTTTTTATAAAATATGCTTTTTTATATCCAGTCAAATAATATATGTATACAATATCAGTTAAATCTTAGAACATTCTTACAATAAATGTTGCTGCTGTCATTCATAATTTACATTAATAAAAATAATGTTAAGATGCACAAATGTTTAGTACATTTTTCATGTAATAGTATGTTATTCAACACTACAAAAACAAATGAGTGATTCAAAAAAATACAATTTCATTTACATGTTTATTTCAATCCAGTCTTTTTTTACATTCTTAGGTTTAAATATATTCTATATTAGGCTTTATTTTAAAAAAATATAGGAATCTTATTTAATTAAACTTTCTTGATTAATTTAAATCTGCATTATCACTCTTGTTTTCTCTTCTTAACTTCAATTTCTGTGACAATTTTACAAGCTTCAATAACCTGAAATATAAAATTTTATAGGTTTTAACAATAATAACCACTAAAGTATTAAGACCATGATCAAAAGGGCTATGTTATCTCCAAAGGTGATCAAGGTGCAAAATGAATAAGATAGGTTGATTTTGACTCCAGCAAGCATTGCTTATAGGTCAGACCCCAATACAAGTTGAAATCCACTTCACCACCTACTGCTGTGCAATAAGTGCAGGTGCGGTGTAAATAAATATTTATATATAAATAATAATTTAAATAACGGGGAGGAAAAACTCATTCCCGCCCGCTAAAAGTTTCTTATAGAAAACACCAACTTTGGGCGCCTTTAAGTGCGAACCAAGTCGTCTTTTTCGAATAGGTGGGATGAAAAAGTAGGTACCTATTCAATGGTAGAAAGGAGCAGTAGGAGTTAAGCACCTTACTCCTGTCCTGTGGAGACTCCTAAATATATATACTGTGGATAAAGAGAGGTTGACGTTGAGGTACTTATGTGCTTTGGAGATTAATCATAGGCCTCGATCAATTTACAGGCGCTATTAAAGAAACATACCCATATTACGTGACGCATCCACGGGGAGGCGATTTTCGAAAATATCCTTGGTCACGCGGCGGGGTAATGCGTCTTAGGGCTTCGTCACGTACAGTAAGGTCATTATAATATAACTCGGCTGATGTGAACGTAGCTACGAGTGGCTGATGTCGATTTTAAGGCCAAAATGGTGGTAGGAGGCGGGGAGTGCGGGCGGTAGGATAGTTAAGCCAATACCATGGAATGGACGTGTAAAAAACTTCCAAGACCAATACGAAGTAGCGCAACACAAAACACTGTCATGGCCGCCGTGTTTTGATTGGTCAGTTACTGTACTTGCGCAAACATCTCTGCAAACGAAGCTCAGATCAGCCGAGTTATAATGAACTTACTGTAAATGAATAACATTTATGTAGGATTTACAAAGAGCGACTGTTGAAAAAGGAAGCCCTCGATTTGGGTGCTCTTCGGTGGGGACATTTTTCGAGTGCTTATTGTGAATCTAGTATTATTAGATCGATGGTAAAATCACCATAATTCTAGGCTATTCGACGGGGTACATAAATTGAAGCGTATTTATTACAAGATGTATTCAAACGTCGCCAGAAACCAGAAATTCTTACAGTCGGATGACCAATCCGCACTAAAGCAACATGATAAATTATTGTTCTTAGATATGCCCCAGAGCTTTTCAATTGCGATACAGATCAGCAGTCGCGGTCCTATAAATCAACAGCCAACTGAAGTACCCCATAATTATTACGATAGCACCGCTATGTTGTTGCTAGTCATTTGCTATAAATATTTTATTAAAATGCATACATACTTTACAACAAATATTTAATTGTATTGAATTAATAATTGGATTCATATTTAAGATTAAGAATTTGCAGAATTCTGTAATGAACTAACAATAAAATTAATACATACTCGTATCTATGTTGCCTTTAAGTCTGTATGTCTGTGTGTTTGTGCACGCTAATCTCAGAAACGACTGACCGTATTTTTATGGGACTTACTGGGAGATAGAGGAGGTTGTGGAATAACATATGCGTACTTTTTAACCTGAAGTTCCCGCGGGATCGGGATTCATGTGGGGAAAAACTCCTATGCACGAACGAAATTGCGGGGAACAGCTAGTGCATAGTAAACTTTTACAGACAGAGCAAGTTGGCAATAATTATTTTTATGATTTTTGTTTATACGTAAGCGTAATCTTCTTCTTTTAATAATATAAATAGGTACATATTAGACTAGTAGAACCGGCAGACGTCGTCCTGCAACGTATTAAGTAAGTAGACGCCCTCGATAATAATAATCAATAAATAATAAACGGACCAGTAGTTCCTGAGGTTAGCGCGTTCAAACGAACAAACAAACAAATAAACTCTTCAGCTTTATATTATTAGTAGGTATAGATTGTCGATATGACATCATAAAGGAAAAAGTTTTTGACCTCCCTTCTTCCTTGCCCCATGTCACACAATGTCAAATTTTGTTAACTCCTCTTCCTCCCAACATGTGACGTAATTTACGGATGGCCTCTTTATGGTACGGGAGCCGACGATGCTAAATGTGGATTTACTCGAGCGTCATAGAGACCTATTGGGTTGCAAAGCTTAGATGATAAGAAGAAAAAAATGTTATATAATGTATACCTTTTCATTGGTGGGGGAAGCGACTATAGACTTTTGAATATGTAAAAAATGTCCATGTGTACATACTCGAGCGCTTCAGATATTGTAAGCATCAATGTTCTACGTATTTTTAATAATGTACGTACTATGTTAATATGATCGTTAGTTTGATGGGGGTGACCGTACGTAAGGGTTGAAAATGAGAGAGAAAAAATCAAATCGAGCACGTCAGATTTTCAATGGGGGTGTTAAGTGAACCTAAAAAAAGCTCTCATTCAAAAATCTGACGATTTCGATGTGACGCAAACTCGCTACCATTATTATAATGTGCAAAAAAAATTCGAACTTATATATGGGGCTCATATTTGGTGGAGCTACCTAACTGGGTACCAGGTACCCCCTGTACATACCTTAATCTGACGCGCTTGAGTAAATCCAAAAATCCCCTCTTGGGCTCCCTAGCTATTATAGTCTGAAATACATATCTACCTACATAACAACAATAGGTACATAAACTATTATACTTACGCATTCCCAGTTCCTTGAAGTTTTAATTCACAATCTCCTTTATTATTCAAAACAAAACCTTTCCTACATATCGTTGCCGATGTTGTACTGTTAGTCGGTGCCGAAGTTGTTACAACTGTTGTATTCAGTATAATTGCTGACGGATCGGTCACATTAAATTGTGCGATTGTGCTTTTTACAGTACTGTTATCGTAGTTATCTGTTTGTTGCGTTACTCCGGCGTCTTCAAAGATCTTCGTCGTTGCTGTAGAAGTGTCTAAAATCACCGTTGTGACAATTGTATTATTGTTATCGGCAAGATCAGGTCCAACGGTGACGTTTAACGGTCTCGGAGTAGTGCGGTTTTGTGGCTTTATCGTCATCTCTGAGTAATCATAGGCATAGTCATAATCCTGAAACATGTTTTGTTTTTGATAAGTAAGTAGGTAGTTTTTACCTTTTCAGGACTGTTTATAAAGATTAATGTTTATAAAGACTAGCCTATAAAGATTATTAAAGATTATTGCAATTAGGTATCTACTTATTAGGTACTAGCGAACCGCCCTCGCTTCGCTTCGGGACCCGTAAGTATCAACTGCGTAGGTCCCGCTCCCGTAGGAATTTCGGGAAGATAATAAACTATCACCAAAATTAATTGAGGTTAAATTAAATTAAATTTAGAAATAAAGCTTACGACAAAATAATAGCAAAGTAGCAAAGGATCACAGCAAGATTAATTCAGATTAAACTTGGAAACGCGGCAAATTTGATTACCATAAAAACGGTTCTAGTGTGTTAATCTTAAAAGATAGACATATACTGTCGTGGACATTTTTTTAGATCATTTCAAGAGGAATAATTCTTTCATACATATATTTTTGGTATCTTGAATCGTTTTCGCAACGCATGCAACGAAAGCCCTCGAGAATGAATAATTTTCCCCGTTTTTTCCACATTTTCCATTATTTCTTCGCTCCTAATTATTGCAGCGTGATGTTATATAGCCTATAGCCTTCCTCGATAAAAGGTCTATTCAACACAAAAAAAAATTTCAATTCGAACCAGTAGTTCCTGAGATTAGCGCGTTCAACCAAACAAACAAACAAACAAACAAACTCTTCAGCTTTATAATATTAGTATAGATTAGTACAACATTACTTAATTTAGTTCTATTGAATTTGTTTTTTATTGGCCGCCTTGAACTATGCACTTAACATTTCAGACAAAAATTTTACTGATTGCATTTTTAGCATCAGTATCGATCCCTAATCACCCCCTGATAGTTATTTTGGAAATATATTTAATGTACAGAATTGACCTCTCTACAGATTTATTATAAGTATAGATTTCGGGAAATTGTGAACAGCGGCAGGTGGGTAATTGGGAACGTTCCAATCTACTCTTTACGTTCTTAACTACCCCTAATACCTTTTGTTGGTTGTATAAAAATGCTTAAACGTTTGAAATTGTTTTAGATGCCCCGAAATCACGTTTAAAAAACTGCAACAAAATACAACTATGAAGAGTTACGGCGTGCAATTGAAGATGTCAGAAATGATAGTCACATTAGGCCATCCTGCTACAAATACTTCATACCGAAATCAAGTGTGGTGACACACGTTACACGGGGACGTCACCGAAACCTCAATCACGCTAGCGAAGATTTATACATCGCCCGCATATACATACAAGCAACGCCTCAAAAGCATGAATTTGTGACATGAAAATTGTGAGCAGTCGCAAGAAAACTGTACTGCTGGCGGGATTAGTTAAAGTTATGTGTGTGATTTGTGCCAACAAAAAAAAATTAAGTTATTATGGAGACTTAATTTTGTCTTCCATAATCACTTCAAACCTATTCCCATTCCCCCCACGGGTTGATCCCAATTACCCCTTAGGGTATCGGGTAAAAAGGAACGACAAGGTTTTTGATTTTCGTTAATATTTCTAATAAATAGGTAGTTTATTTTTGAGATTTTTATTTCTAGTGATAAGTAGATAGATAAAGGCAAAGTTTACGTTACAATAAAAGTTGATTATGTTTTTGTCTGTTTTCTGTTACTTATGAGCGTTAGAAGTTAAGTGTTCCCAATTACCCCACTTTCCCCTATATTCTTCTAAACCACGCAACGGGTTTTGATACGGTTTTCACTATTAGGTAGAGTATTTCTCAAGTAAGGTTTATATTTATATTGTTTATTGTTTATTACATTCTTATGTAATTTGCTATGCTAAGCTCCCCATTTAACTCTCAGCGAAGAGAGAGCAGGACACTATAGTAGGTAATGATATAAGTAAGTATCTACTTAGAAGGTAGGTAGGTACCTACTACATTGCAAAATACTACGAAAACAAATCAAATCTTAGATTAAGTAATTGTTAGTGTTCAATAATTATAATTTTATAAGGGTGTTAAATTGTTTTCTATGGGTCTTATGTGCCTCTGTAGGTATATATTTTAGACAACAGCTGCGAAACGCTTTGTGCTCTTGCAAATAAACACCTAAAAGCGATAAAGAGAAAAATTACATGGACGAAATCATGCGTGTGCAAACTTTTTTTAACAAAAAATGATTTTAAATATTTCAATTACACTTGGGCTTGATTAAAAAAATAAAAAACACTACTCACTACATATTCTTCTTTTCCACTTTTCATAAGGGCAATAACATGTAAACCCTTTAAATCAACTTGTACATTTAGATCCCCTGACTGACTTTGGTCAAATAAAGTAGAATCAACAAATACTGCTGAGAGAACGTAAATAAATATAGATATTTTATTACACATTTTTGACTCGGTACTGTTTGCGTTATTTTAATTTGTTGCGATCAAGACCCGTGAACAAGCACGACTGGTCGTCTCGGGCCGCCCTGTGAGCTTTTTCACGCCAAGTTATTTCCATCAACATAACAGTTATTTCAAGTAAACGTGGGAAGGTCGATAGCCTCCGCTAGTGCACTGCGTCCTCAAACTGTGATTGCGCAAGGATCGCTTACAATTTAATCCAAATATGGGATGATAAAAAACGCAAGTACCTAAGCACACTAGGTGCTTTGTAGCTTTCTTCTCAGATAATTACATTTTAAATATTTTTCTATACTTGTAATAAATCTGTGATAGCGAGGATAGCTTGTGGTTAAGAATTCAGTCCCCTACTTGGAGGGCCCAGGTTCGAATCCAAGGGCACGCTACTTCTAATTTTTCGAAGATATCATTGTATTTAGTGTCACTCGTTATAACTGCTATAACAGTGAAATCATCCCTCATCGTGAGAAATCCTGCATAACGGAGAGTTCGCAAAATTCAAAGTCGAGTGAAGTCCACCATTCCGCACTTGGCCACCAGTGGTACATACAGTTATTGGTTGTGATCAGGTTACCATGATGAATGAATTTGTACTCAAACTATTCCTGTAGGTACATGGAAGATATAATTGAGAGAAATTATTACCTACATATTTTAAGGAGTCTTCATTAAAATCATATTAATTTCGTTTGTTTGAAAAGGCTAATTACAGGAACTACTGATGGGGATCGTAGAATAGTAGATTGTATAACAAAGGAGCAAAGTAATATTTTTACGGCGAGGGCGCTTTTTTGAATCCAGAGCGAAGTGAGGGATTCTTTAGTAGAATCCTGAACGTAGTGAGGGATTCAAAGTACGTCGCCCGAGCCAAAAATATTTGCTCTCGAGTGATACGCGGATACGCTCTACTTTTCACCCCCCCCCCCCCCCCATGAGAAAATAAAATGCGCCTCAAATTCAGGAATTATACTTTCACAGTCACATAAAGAACTCATTTTTCAAAACAAAACCATGAATTTCTAACAATCTGAATTTAATCCAAAAAGTGCGCGGAAAAGCACTTAATTGAAAAAGTGCGCGGAAAAGATAATTGCGGCGCACTTATTAAAATAAAGAGGACGTAAAACTCATTCCCGCCCGCTAAAAGTTTCAAGAAAACACCAACTTTGGGCGCCCAAGGCGAAACAAGTCGTCTTTTTCGAATAGGTGGTATGAAAATATTTTTGTGTTGGATATGCCCAGTTATCGCGGATGCCTTTAGTTCAGACTATACTCGTAATATATAAATCACGCTCCGATTAAGTACTAGAAGCGGACCTACCATGAAACATTTTACAAAAGTGAAAAAATATTTTCAACACACTTGCTCGTAAAGTTGCTATTTTTTCTTTAGTCTTACGCCCGGAATGCGGTTTATTACACACTAGTGCGTTTTACTTTTCATTGCCGCACTAGTGTTTTTCTTATTCCACTTTTTTTTAATATCCGTAAAGAGGTTGTTACGGAAAGATTTATTATTTTGTAAATAAATAAACTTGTTGTACTTAGTCAAAATCTGATAAGATAAGATTATACTTCATCTAATTATCTATTAAAGCATTTAAAAAATACTTACAATATTTTAAATCATTAATTACCGTAAATTCCTATTAGAAATACATAATTATTTAGTTTAATATATTGTGGCTGAATGGCGGTGTTCTTTGCCTCTGGACTTAACCTGCGCGCCTGCGCGCGCATAGTTATTCAACCAAAGATACGGCGCGCAAAAAAATAAACCTCCGCGCCATTTTGTGCAAACATTTGTTCGTTTATAATTTGCTGATTTGTGACTGAAAAATGTCGATACCTAATTGTTTTTTTCCTCGCAAGTGTGTTGAAAAATGTCGTATGATACGCGTGTGCTTTGTTCATTACAGTCTTGGCTCTATTACAGCCCTCGCCTTGCGGCTCGGGCTGTGCAATAGCAATACCGCCTCGACTGTAATGACCAACTTCGCGCACTTGTATCATAATGTACTATTATGGAACGAGCATAACATCCAGCACTTCCGCTGCTGCCTATAACAACTGTGATCGACATAGAACTAGACTCAAGGGACTAGGATGGTTAATCCAGTTAGTACCTAAGTAGATGAAGTTAGAATACTTATTTAGTTGGTGAGTCTGTTAAAGTGGAAGTAAGTACAGGGACTGTTAGTGATAATTTGTCCTGTTAGTTAATGTTAGTATTACTATTACTAACTTAGTAATAGTCCAGTTATCTAGTTATTGTCAGTATGAGCACAAAATAAGGATAGTACAGAAGTTAAGAGCTCACCTGGGGAAGTACCACCGCCCGCCACGGTACTTAGTACCATTCCTACCGTGTAATAATTGTTTTAAGAACCATTGTGTTCCGGATAGGAAGGTGTGGAGCCGGTTACACTTTTTTAGAGGCGACCGTCTCAGTCCTCAGGGGTAGCAACGCATCTGTGACCGAATTAGAACGAGACTCATTGAGTCTAGTTCTGGGTCGGTCACAGTTGTCATGGGCGGTAGCGGAAGGTGGTGCTGCATGCTCGTTTGCTATATTAATTCCATAAAAAAAATATATATGAATAATGGTTAGGTAATAGGTACTACTTAAATTACATTAAATTTTAATGATTCTAATCATACACTTTTATTTTTATTTTCCCGTTTAATCTATATCGATAAATTAAATAACTAGATCCAATCCAAGACCACTTCGAGGTCGTTAACCCTAAAGCTTTCGCACACAATATGTATAACCTAAATCGAGGTACATACATGAGTTTAACTTCTGTACTATCCTTATTTTGTGCCAAAAACGTGATATCCAACATTAGGACTTAAAAAATTCAATACGGGAGTTGACAACTTTTTAAAAATAGTTTTAAGCGCTTCAGGTGCTTACAATAATACCCGTAAAATAATATTTTATTGATTATTACGCCATTGAATGTGATAAAAAAAGATTTTTAATATTGAATTCAAAATATGTCACAAAAACGCGCCATTATGGTCACGTGATCACGTATGACGTCATTGTTCAATAAACAAACAAAGTGAGCTTATGCAGTGATTTCGCTATTCGCTTAAAATTTAATTATGAACGTGAAAAATTAAGTACTACCAATGTTGTGCTGTGCCGTATTGTGGGAACACTACTATCAAAACACCCACAAAGCTGTTTATTCATGTCCCTGCTAAAACAGATATTCGAAATAAGTGGTTAGAACTTGCCCGATTGAATCCAAAACATGTTTCAGCAAAATCAAATTTATTTTTCTGTGAAGATCATTTCAATGTAAGTAACAAGTTATTGCAATAGGTACGTGTCTACAACATTACTTATATAATTTTCTTCAGTCATCGGGATACTATGTCTTCAGTAAACATAACCGTGTTTATGTCAAGCATCATTAACATTACTCTATTTAGGTAATATGAATGCTACAATAAGTATATACTTTTTTTCAGCTCCCTAATGATATGTTAAATTACATGGAATACCATTTGTTAGGTTCTGTTAAGAGGATCTTAATGAAACCCATGTGTTTTCCATCAAAATTTGCATGCCAACCTGATCGAAAAAAACGAACGACTACCACTCCTCGAGATGTTTTTTTAAAAAGACAAAGAAAGGAACTCATTGACCAACTATTACATGATGTTAAAGAAAATGAACCGGAAGAAGTTAGCATGAACGTTACACACATGGCAGAATCTTCATGTTCAGGTATTAAATAATCAGTTAACTTTGAGATTTATAAAACTCAATAATATAATGTGTAGGAAGGCAGAATATTAATCATATAGTCCAAAGTCCATAATGGCAACATGGCAAACTGCAATCTTACTTTGGTTTGAAATTGATTTTACATGTCTTTAGCTAATACACTAAAATGTGTGTATGACTATATTGTAACTGCTTTACTATATAAAGCTTAAAAAGTTAGGATCTATGTATTTTTTTTTTACAGATCTACAGTCTTCTGAACAAATGGTGGTCCAAGTTGCATCTGGAGTTAATCAACCAGATCAGGTTCACAAAAATCCTCCAGTTTTACCGAAGTCAGCAGATAAATCAACAATATATAAAATATATTGCTAAAAATACAGAAGTAAAGGTAGTCAAACTCACATTAGGAAACGGAATGCTGTGACCTCGCCACTAAAAGTTGAGAAAGTCAATATTGCTATATCTCCTATCAAATTAAAATACACTACAGTTGGTCCACTGTGTTTAAATATATTGATCTTTTGATCCTGTATGAGAAATTATTGTGATTGTTCTGTGGTTATTATAAAATAAAAGAACTAGAATTGATTGTATAGTTTTATTTATTAATATGTAACTCTAGCGCTTTGATGAAGTTAAGGGTATATATTTTCCTTCCAAAAGTTGACAAGACACAATATTATATTTCTTGAATACATTTCATTATATTCCACTTCGATTATTTGCACTTTTCTATTACTTTCAAATGCAATATCTGCAATACAAAAGTAACATTTCTTAATTCCTGTGATATGCATTTGCATCTGTACTTGGCAATATTATTTTTTGGTCACTTTTCCTTCCTGTATATAGTTTCTAACTGTCTGGTTGCTAGTGGGGCCTTCAAGAACCATTTGGTTATTTCCAACTAGGTAGCTGGTGTTTTGACGGAGTAATTTCTTTAGTTCTTATGTACTTTAGAGTACTTCCTACCTGCAAACAAAAAACAAAAATGCACCTACATTATTGTGTAAACAGTGTAATAAAAAATAGATTTTGCATATACATATTGTGTAAACAGTGTAAATAAAAAATAGGTTTGTCAAATTTTAAGTAAATATTATTAAGTGTGGGGCACTAACCTGGGCCAACTTGGGTTTTTTCCAATAGCATTCTCTCGATGTAGATGGAGGTTCTTCACTTCTTCTATGAAGCCATAAAAGAAATCCAACTGCATGTTTGCATCCACCTTGTGAAGCTACACAATCATGGCATTGGACGTCTATGACTTTTTCTTCATTTTCGTCAACAACCAAAAACTAACATTATAAGGTTTGGCGTGTACTTTATGTTCAGGGCAGATTCTTGATGTACACAAACCAGCATTCCGAAACAACTGCACGTACCCAATAGCGTCATCGCCATAGCTTTCCCTTGAAGACCTAACAACAAAAGATAAATATAATGATTAATATTTACATAAGTATACATAAGAACGACACTAAGTGTAAAATAAGCACTATACTATACTCACACAAGTTTTAATATTTCTGTATTCAGAGGAACAGAAATCCGAGTTTGTGGCAAAATAGTTTGCCACCATAAAAGCGTCTATTTTGGGTAAGTTCGTACTATCACCCTTTACAAACCCCTTCTCCATTTCTTTAACACTGCTGTAACTGTTTTCTGATAAATAAATGAATTACCTACCTAATATAAGATTTTCAGAGATAATTTTACGCATCAACTACGACAAAAATAACCTAAATATTAGTTGACTAGTTGTCAATTTTGTTTGACATTGTACAATGACGTCATTGTTTCTGATTGGTGTTTCGGATCACGTGACTTACAGATAATAAATCCTATTTTTTCTCGAGGGAAAATAAAATAAATCAATAATTATTTTTTCGTTATTTATATTCTTTTAGTCTTTTTATCAATAAATCTATTTAATTTAGTAATTATCTTAAAATTTTAAACATACCGTCAACTCGCGAATTACCTACAAAAAAAGTAGTACGTGAATTGTCAGTGTCACTGAACTGACAGTCACTGTCCATCATTTACGGGTTGTCAGCAATGTCAGCTTGTCAGTCAGTCGTTCGAAGTTTTGTTTTGTGTCTTACGAAATGTCGTCTATCTTGATTAAGAAGTACACGGTATTTACAAAATAGAACTACCATTTTGTTATTGTTTACGTTTGTGGGAATACTTGCAAATACTATGTTTAGCGTAGGTTTGCGGTGAATCTACTTATACATGGTAAACAAAAATGTAATAAATCATGATTAAGTTTTGGAAAAGTGCAGGTAAGACGTAATGTAATTGAACATCGTTTATTGCTTTTGCTAATACGTCGATTGTGGCATAACGTCGATAAGTTGCACATTGTTTTTTGTTACAGCTAAGGCAGGCTGCCCTGTGCGACCGCCTGAGCATAAAAATACACACTCTGAATTTAAAACACCTCTGGAATTAGGAAATGAAATCGAATGTAAGCAGTTTCTTATTACAAGTATTATACCTACCACTAGTAGCATTATATAAGTATACAACTATTGAACCACTTTTACAAATAGATTTGGTTAATTGCAGGTCGATCGAATATATTTGAAAAAAAATCTAAATTGTCCCTCACATTACATGACATACTTGTTGACAAAAAGGCAATTAAATATTTCATATTATTTATGGAAACTATTGGTAAACACTTGCTCATAAAATGTTGGATGGAACTAGACAATTTCAAGATGCAAGTTTTATTTAATAATAAGTTAAATGAAAAGGAAAAGCATCTCCAGTTAAGTCGTACCAAAAGCTTCGATGTTCAGTGCACTACTGATATACAAAAGAAAGATGAAGATTCAATATCTCTAAGATTCAACTGGAGGTCTAGTATGAGTAATTTAAAGCAAAATAAGTCTGAGTGTTCTACCAGTTCATGTGGGAACTTGTCAGAGCAAATAAAATTTGCAGATAACACTTTCACACAACCAGTCATTTTTAATGTAACAGAGGAAGCTATTAATCTCTTCAAAAAATATGTAGCACTAGAAGCTCCTAATAAATTAGTATTACCTGATGAATTGAGGAAGTCAGTCATAAGTAATATATGCCAACCAGAAGGTGAAATAAGAGAAGACTGTTTTGAACCAGTGCAACAGGCTCTAATAAAGCAAATGGACACCCACTTTATGGAGTTCCGGAATAGCCCATTGTATGTTAAAGCACAAATAGATATTTTAACAACAGGCTCTATTGAACTTCAAGATATATTATATAATGAAAATATATTATTCTACTTCACAGAATACTTAGAGCAAGAATCTTGCAGTATTTTACTGGAATTTTTAATATCTGTAATGCATTTTAGAGACAACATTATCAATAATACCTATTCCAGTCAAGAACAAAAGCAAGGTGACGCTATTGTCTTGTATGATAAATATTTTTCACTCCAAGCAACCAACCCTGTGGGATTTCCCACCGAAATAAGGTTGAAAGTGGAGAGTGATATCTGTGCAGAGGATGGACCGCTCACTACATGCTTTGATATGCCATGCCAAATTATATTTAATACATTATCTAAGTATGTAAAAACATTCTTACAGTCAGAGTTATATTACTCCTACCTATCAGAAATGGTTCATTCCGTAGACAGATTATGGTCTTCCAAATTCAAATCACACTCAGATTGTAGTAGTGAATTTAGTATAAGTACTCAGAATACTCTACTAGCCATGGGAGATCCTCACTTCAAAAAGAAACGGAACTATTCTGTACCTGATATGTCAATAGATTCAAATCAGCTATATAATGCTGATGCATTGTGGCAAAGAAAAAAGCATGATGGGCTAAGCCTTGGAAGAATAAATAGTTTGGGAAGATTTGAGTCGAAATTTGAACCTGACCCAGATAAAAAAGATAGGTCTGTTTTAAAAAAAATGGTAAGCAAATTTGTGCCAACAAATACATCAAAAGTTGAAGAAGAGATGGCATGGCAGATAGCACATATGATTGTTAAAGATGTAACAGACTTAACCATGGCACCTCCTGATGAGAATGATGATGTATAATTGTGATAGTTCTTTAAAACATATTGTAAATAGTATAACAATTACCTAGAAGTTAATAAAATTATGTTTAATATTAATGATATGTTGCTATATTTTAATCTATATCTTGTTCTTTTCCATATTAGTGTACATATTAATTAAATGCAGTAATATTATCTGCTAATATCTCTTTATAGCATAATCTATACATAAAAAAATATGGTCTATCTGTGATTTCAAAATGTGTTTTTTTACATGGATATAGCATGTTTTAGTACTGAAACAAATGATTCAAAATTTTTCCTTTCCCTGTCATTCTGTTTGTCCAAGCCATTCTCTGGATTGGATGAACTTTCACTAGAAAAGACGAGGTTATGGAGTAATAATACATTAGGCTTGTTTTAATACCGGGATCACCGCGTGATCGGGATTTACATGGAATAACTCTTACGCGCGCTATGAAATATAATTATTAATAACAATGATATTTTTTATGAGCTACATTTATATTATGTTAAAATATGGATCGTATATCTGCTGATTCTCTGATAAAATATATATCTGAAATATTTTTCATCTTGAAACGAGAATACACAAATTAAATATTAAAAAATAAAAACTAAACATTCAAGGATAAAATAAAACTATCAAAATACAAAACATCATGTATTTTAAAAAAGATACAAAACTGGGTGACTTCTTAAAATAAAATAATATGCTTAATTCTAAATATAAATTCATGAAATAAGAACTACCTAACTTATTTATAATATTTTGGCACCATTTAGGTGCCTCGGTATAAATATTACTATTTCAGATTCTTGGTGAATTACTATCAACTTATTGTGTTTACATAACATTTTTACAATAATAATTAATAATAAATTTTTATTAAGTTATATGCATATAAAAACACACCTTGTCTCTGTAATGCTCTATTAAATAGAGAACCTTTTTTGATACCTTACACTTCTAGACCCTAGATGCATAAGGGCGGATGTGTAGATCTGGCAAAAAGTTTTTATTGTTCCACAAAGAAAAGCTCTTCTTCCTCTTTCTATACAACTAACAATGGTATTTCTATCCCTTTCCTGGCCTGAGATAATTTAGTGCATAATGTCGGTTCTAACAGCTTTTCAAAAATCATTGGAAGCAAAAGGTTTTTTTTTCACTTCCGTCTCTCTGCGTATACATTGCTCCATGTTTCATTTGATGGATTGTAAATTTGGCCCTTATGCCCCAAACTTTTATTCGCGCCAGAACTACGTAACAGGAGTTACGCCTTTATGGCCCAAACAGTTATATAAAATATTCTTCTTAATTAAACTTCCGACATAATGCATCTAAGATCCCTTTGAATAATATCAGAACAGATACAGAGATACGATTTTATGCCTTTTATTTCAATAACTTTGTAATAGTAACGGTGGGCCGATGTGAAAATAAATCGTTATGTATGTGAACTATTTAAAATTTAGCGCGCAAAAGTTAGCGACATCGGGCATTATCATTGGTGATGGCTTGACGAAAACATGAGTTCAAGGTGCACTGAAATTTTATAATTTGTTGTTTTGTCGATTTTAACATAGTAATAATACTATATATATATTAAACATAGTAATAATACTATGTTAAAATCGACAGAACAACAAATTATAAAATTTCAGTTTAACAACATAATCACATTTCGTGGAGCTTCGTCATCAATTTCCATTTCTACTTCTTCTTCAACTTCTAGTACTTATTCTGTAACTAATAACTGTAAAGCTTCTGGAAAAATACTTAATGAATTCACATTGGTATAATATTTGGGTTTCAGATGAGATATGTAGGGATCTGAAGATATCAAAAAATTGTGCATAATGTCTTCATTATTTTGCAATCTTCCTGTTTTCCTCGTGTGCCGCTCTCTGATATTTCGGAAGTCCTTATTTCTTGCTTCTGCTGCTTCTTCTGACTAAATTTCGATGGGCATTTTGTGTTTTGTGTACGCTGAAAGGCACGTTTTACCAGGGGGAGTGATATACAAAGAGCACAGCGGTCTCCCTGTAGTATCCATGGAATCCATCGATATTGACAGACATGGTGCATGTTCTTTCGAAACTTCTTCAGGTTCTTGTTTTCACTTCGTGCACTCGACTCGAATCCACGTATGGAGTGTTGACAATCGCATAGGTCTTCAAAACATTTGAGGGAGATTATTTATCTGTAGCTGCAGATGGAGTATCTGTGACTCAGTTTATGAGTAACTTCCAAGTTTCCGCAACTTGAAATAGGTAAATTTCGTATTTCTTGCTTAACAAAGTCAGTAGTTTCCTTCACAAACTGAAATTTTATAGGTCTGCAATAAAATTTTGAATTTTGAAGATGAAGATCGCTTTGGATTATTCCAAATAACAACATTTCCAGCCTCTAGCTTCAGAAGAACGAGGCTCGTCATGAACACAGAGGAATCGTCGAAATCTGCCATTTCACATCTTTAATTATAGTTTCTCTGTGCTGAAGACTTATCGAATACCCATTTGCTTGTCAGCTTCAGGTTACCACTGGAAATATTTTCATCATCTCCAACGACTTGCAAAATCCTTCGAGTTGTGACATATAAAAGTGCTTGTAGTTTCACCTTCACTCCATTTTCTGATATTATAATACCTCTGGCACCTGGATAACCTTTTCTTAGCTACTAACAACTTGTAGTAAGACGGAAGCTTCAACTTAGGTAGGATGTACTTCCACTTTGATATATCCAATGAAGTAGTAAGGGCCAGAACTTGATCTTCCTGAATAATCTCCTTCTTTTCATTCTTAAATAATAATAATTCTACATCTTCAATCTTTCAAGTTTCTTCATAACGTGATCAATGATGCGAGCAAGAACTTTTTTGCCATTAGACCCAAGCTTTGTGACAAAAACAAAAGCCAGTTCCTCTTCCAGAAAGTCGAATAATGTATCCAATTGCCTTTTCTGCTGCTTGTTTCCCAAATCTTCAAATGGCTTCCTTGATATGATGTCTGTAGAAGTGCCAGTTTCCATTTTGTATGTTCAATATACATGTATATTTTTTTATTATTCTTGTTTTCGTACTATTACTAATGTAAAATTTAAAAAAATGTATTAAATTTAATTAAAAAAGTAAACCTACCTACTGTAAAGAATTCTGCAGTTTTTTCAATGATTAAGTTGTTTTGTCATGTGATATCTGTGTTGATATGAACAATTACGTAATAGACGAAAAAGTAGTGATTTCGTGTTTTTTTATCACATATTTAAGTTAAACTGCGCATAAACTCTTAAGCTGCAAGTGCATACAAAAGATTTACTTAGTTCATATGCGCGCAACTACAAGAGTCATTATATAGTCGTAAAAATTTAATATTGAAATTATTACGGCCAAGGCTGCAAGTGAATGCGAAAAATATCTTTGTGGAATTATCAAAAAAATGTAAAACAATAATTTAAAAAAGGTTTCATTGCTAACAGTTTCGAAAATTTCGAGACAAAAGCATATTTCAGTTTTGCTCCATACATTTTTTTCTTCAATTTTTTTTTCGCGAATCTAAACATTTCCTAAAAAAACGTCTGGGATAAAAGATGTTCAGCGTTCACTCCTCTGTCCACACGATTTTTTTTATAAATACAATTATCTAATGAGTCTTTTGACATGGGTTCCTCAGGAATTTCATGCCTACTATAAAAATCTTCCTCATAACGGAAATGTCCCAGACTTTCCAGCAAGTGACTAATTAAAATATTAATATTTTAATGTTTTTAACGTTTATTTAAATTACTGTCACTATTATTCTAATTATTATAATTGATTTTTAAAGAGTAGTAATTTTGTGGTTATGGGATATCCGACTTTTTGATGAAAATAATATAACAAAATTACGTCGCATTTACAGTTACATCTGATTCAGTTTCAATTAAACGTTTACTTTTTATTGTGGCATTACGTTGTATTTGGACAAACAAATCTCATTTAATTACGAAAATTGGGGGCATTAAGTCGTATGTGTACATAAAAATAATGTTAAACAAATAATATACATTTTTTCGTGCCATAAAGTCGGATGTCATCATTTTTTAAAAAAAACTCTTTTTTAACAAATTTAGAGACTTTTTTTCATAATTTTAATAATTAAGTTAAGAAAGTACTCACTTGTGCTAAATATAGGCAATGACATAATTAACGTTTTGTTTGTAGTTATTAAAATATCTGCCGATTAAATTTCAATTTTATTTTAGTCTCTCCTGTAAAGTTGGCAAAATGTACTTCCGCCCTTATGAATCTAGGGTCTAGACTTTACAACATAAAAAGTATATTAACTGGCTGGATGTATCCTACTTCCTACTAATATTATAAATGCGAAAGTTTGTAAGGATGTATGTGAGTGAGTGAGTGAGTGTGTGTTTGTTGCTCTTTCACGCAAAAACTACTGAACGGATTTTCATGAAACTTTGCAGTAATATAGCTTAGACATCGGAATAACATAATTTGTTAAAATTTATAGAGATTTTGACGGGACTGGTTTCCCGAAGCGAAGCGAGGGCGGATTTACTAGTACAACATAAAATAATATTCTGAAATAATAATAGGAACTTTGGATTTAATTGTACACATATATATATAAAATTCTCGTGCCACAATGCTAGTTACCTTACTCCTCCGAAACGGCTTTACCGATTTTTACCAAATTTTATATGCATATTCAGTAGGTCTGAGAATCGGCTACTATCTATTTTTCATACCCCTAAGTGATAAGGGTTGGTCACTCTTAACATTTTTTTGGCAAAACAATGTTTGCCGGATCAGCTCGTAGTTATATTAAAATGTTTAGGATCAAATCCTGCAATTACACATTAGGGCGCATTCGAAAAGAACGCTGGTTACCGGCGCCTATCTGCCAGTAGGTTTGGGTAAAAAATATCGATATATCAAAATATCGATATTTTTTTCAGAAAAATATCTATAAAATAAAAATATATATAAAATAAAAATAAACTAATCTGACCCGGTAAGAGGGGCGCTACTGTCTTGGTCTTTGTCTGACAACAGTATAACATTTGCATTAGTTGCAAGTTTGGCAACCGGACCAGATAAGTCAATTTTTATAAATAATTGCACATTGGGCAAAACATACCGATATATCGAAATATCAATATTAAATTTCTTGGGTGGTATATATCGATACATTTGGAAAATATCGATACGATAAATGTCGATATGTTTTTCCCATTTGCCCATCCCTGTCCCTATCTGTCAGCACGTATCGGTATAGTCTAAGATCCGAATCTAAATCGACATTCATCGGGTTGAAAAGAGAATCAAAATTATAAAATAATAAATTTCGTATATACTTATTAGAAAATATATTAAAAATGGGTAGACAACAAAAATCTTGGACAGAATATTAAGTATTAGTTTATACCACTCTTTAGTATTAAACAAATATTTCTTAGTATTTAAAATGATTTTTTTGTGTTTAATAAATCTGATATTCATTTATTACATATTAATAAACCTTTTTAAATACTAAGAAATATTTATTAAGCACTAAAAAGTGGTCTCTAATAAATTATTTGTTAAATATTAACAAATATTTTTAACTATCAAAAAAAGTTTCATTACTCATTACTTAGTGTGTTTGATTCTCTTATCAACCCGATGAATGTCGATTTAGATTCGGATCTTAGACTATACCGATAAGCGCTGGCAGATCAGCGCCGGTAACCAGCGTTCTAAATGAATGCGCCCTTACATAGTTGCATAATTTTGAAGATTTGGGGGTGGTATGTTAGACATTTGTAATTGAGGGGGCTCTGATCCAAGTAGCGGCGACTGTTCATCCAGGAAATTAAATTCCTTTTGCAAGGTTGAAAACGCCGCCCGGTATCTTCTCTCTCGAGTATTCCACTTACGATATACTAATGCGTTTAGTAAAGCTTGCATAGGATTCAAAAGTGCCTGAAAATAAATGAAAAACTTTTACTAAATATATAGATATTAAAAATATAAATTTTAAAAATATTATTGTTATAAATTACCCACCATAATATACCATATTGTAATTATAACTTTTACGGGCATTTGGAACCACATAGTCCACACCAAGATACCATTTATTAGATTTGGCAACCAACATAAATAGAACACCATGTTAATGAGAAAAAACTTCAGTCTTAATGCATCAACAACTCTTCTCTCTTTGCTTGTGAACTGAAAAAATAATTATTATATTGCTATATTGCTCTGCCCCATATTAATTATACCTTTTAGGTTTCGTTGCATAGTATGCAAAAATAATTAATTATAAAAACAAAAAACCCGACTGCTTACAAAAGAACTCAAAAGAAAAAAACAAGTGTCACAATATCAACATAAAAATACTTCATGCTGCAGCATGCGGTGACAAACGTAGTACTTGCTACTTGTGATAAATCTTTTTTTACCCATAGGTAACAGTATTGTTTGTCCCCGCCTGCAGCACCATGAAGTATTTTATGTTGATATTGTGACACTTGTTTTTTTCTTTTGATTTCTTTTGTAAGCAGTCGGGTTTTTTGTTTTTATAATAATATTTTTATTTCAGACTTTTTAGTGTTTTCACCGAAAAATTCTACTTTTTGGGATGGTTTTTGACAATTTGTGTTAAAACGTGTGCCTAAACGTTATATGATATAAGTATATATATTTTTGAAAAGGTCTTTTCACGATCTTTCATTTGATACCCATATTGCTAAGATAACAAAAAAACTCAAGATTATCCCCTCTTTTTCTTCCACTTTCGGGCGCCATTTTGAAAATTCATATAGCCCTTGACACTTTCACAGTTCTGACGAATTCAACGATACCTCATATGTCTAAATCCGTTCAACCGTTTGGGCTGTGGGGCACCACAAATAAATGGACATACATACAAACATACATACATACACTCGAAAAACATAACCCTCCTTCTGACGCAGTCGGGTAAGGCTAAGCGTCCACTGGTCGGTATCGTACGCATCGCATCAATCGCATTATTTTTTCATACTGCGTCCACTGTACCGGCAGAGTTCGGATTGCCGACGCAAGTACCAGCAATCGGATTGCCGACACCAGTTTCATTCGGATTTTCTTAGTGATCGCACGTGTGTTAAAGAAAATGGAGGAAAGCGAAGAAGAACAATTTGTCTTTATTGCTTGTTTGTTAGCAGAAGAGGAAGAAAATGCAAAGTCTAAAAAAAGGAAACATAATATCTGGATACACGACATATGCAAGAAGAGATCGGAATATGGAGAATACCATGCACTATTTCCTGATCTGTTTGTTGTGTACTTAGTACATAATATATAATTTTCAAGTAGGATTACTACGATCGGACAAATAACCAGGACTAGCGACATGTATATTCAGAATCTACATAAAAATACCTTTCCAACGACGTATCATTTACTTCGATTGGTGCCGGTACCAGATTCCATACATTTGTGCCCATCCTCCTTTGGCATGCAGATTGTTATAGAGCAAATGAGAATCATAACCCGAAATATTAGGCTTTATTTAGCAAAAATTTAGGTGACATACTGACATATAATATTACATGCAATATCTTCTTAAAATACGTAGGTATA
Organism: Hesperia comma; assembly: GCA_905404135.1. Taxonomy (NCBI): domain Eukaryota; kingdom Metazoa; phylum Arthropoda; class Insecta; order Lepidoptera; family Hesperiidae; genus Hesperia; species Hesperia comma. Next base: position 8,864,108 of record FR990018.1, read on the forward strand.
TTATGCCAATCACCACACAGATAGCCACGATGGTGTGGGCATCCGCTAGATCCGTTACATAGATGATCTGGTGGATGATGCGGACCGACCGAGCGCGCGGGGTGCGTCCACAGATCGGCATTCCGTATGACGTCATCAGCACGCATCGCAAAAGTTGCCTCTCGGAGAATCGGCGTCGGCATTGCCGATCGATGTGCGATCCGTACGATGCGGATCAGTGGACGCACTTGTATGACTTTCTATACAAAGAATACTAAAATCCGTTTAATGCGATGCGTCCGATACCGACTGATGGACGCTTAGCCTTATTCCATACTCATAACAACAAAGCATTATTTAAACAGCTGGTATGTATAATTGTACATAATAAAAATATGCTTGGTAACATGAATAAGAAAGATATAAAAAAATATTTTCCTCCAAAATATAATTCAGTCCATGTATTGTATGTACTTAATATTTTTTGGATTGAAACAATTTAGGAATTTAATACCTGAGCTAATGGTAAAGAAACTGCTAATTCCACATTTTTACTTGACAAAATATACATGATTGGGTTTACAATCATAATAATTGCAATTGGCAGATATGTAGCACAATAATTCGGCAGTATTTTGTAAAGAGCACTCTTAAGTGAAGTTAAATTATGACACCTGAAACAAAATAATATTCATTTACTTAATTAAAGAATGAGAACAATATTGATTCACTAAAATTCTTTCAGTTCACTAAATTAATCTTTTAAAATTATGATAATACAAAAAAACCTTTTCACAAAACAAAATAACTGACTTTAAAATCAATAAGTGGAAATAACTCAAAAATTACCCGTTAGGTGTCGACTGTCGTTCAAATGAATATGGGACTACAAAGCTTGCATTTGTCTACTAGTACTTTCAAATAAAAAACCCCATGACTTGTATATATAATGCAATATTAAAATAATTATTGACACTTACTCTGCATTAGGCAAATATAATATGGACAGTCCAATTCCAGTAGTTGCAATAGGAAATCCCCATGCAAATGAATGATATAAAAGTTGATGAGAATCGCGGCCCTTCAGTGCAAGCCAAGTGTCAATTGCGTAGAACAATGTCCAAAACCAGGTAACTGTATAAAAATACTGTGTCCAAGCCTAGAACAAAAAGAAATCGCGAATAGAAGCAATCCAAATCGCAAATAGATGGGTCTGCTCTGGGGTGGTGCCACCAATTCACAGGTGACACAAAAGTAAGCAAAAAAAATATAATCTTCACACAAACCTAAAAATATAAACAGAAGTTCCGCTAAGAAAACCCCACTTGTCATAGCGCCTCAATTCCAGGGTACCGCGCTCACCGTTGGTAAAAGTGTTGGGATTCTGGGCGTTGACATTTCGAGCGACGTGCAGTATCGGAGTCATCTGGAAGCTAAGGGCAAATTGGCCTCTAAAAAGCTTGGTGTCCTAAACCGGGCGAAGTAGTGCTTCACTGCGAGGGACCTACTGATGCTTTATAAAGCACAGGTCAGGCCTCACATGGAGTACTGCTCTCATCTCTGGGCAGGGGCGCCACAATACCAGCTTAGTCCATTTGACGCCGTACAAAAGCGCGCGGTTCGAATTGTCAACGAACCACGAGTCACTAACAGGTTAGAACACCTAAGTCTGAGGAGAGACATAGGATGCCTCTGCTACCGGCTTTAGGGCGTTTTTAGTGTCATGCGGATTTGGTCACGCACGCGGGATTGCTCCGCATGCGTAGCACCCGCAAAGAACAATTTCATACCTATATTATGAATTCACTGTAAAGCGTGAAACACGCACGCGGGGTGCGGGTCGCTGTTTTTAATATACTTAAAATAATTTAATATAATTTAATTTTAATATAAAATAATTTTACTGTGTTATTTTTTGTGTAAAACAACAGTACTCAATAGTTTGTTGTTACAATTCAAATTCACCTTAAAATATTCTCCAAGGTCAACTTTCTTATCAGACCATAACAGAACAAACACCTATTATTGATATATTTAAGTAATGTACATCTTGTTCTATTTTATTAAACAAGCCATTTCATTCAAGTCATTTCCATTTAATTTGTTAGTGATGAAAAAATAATTGTGCAAAACGACCATTATCGTTATAATAGTCATCCTTATAATGATTATCCTTATAATGGTTAAGGTTTGAACAATAATTTCTTTGAAACTAAACCTTTTTAGTTTTGATTTTAAAAATGTAGCGAACTAGCACAATAAAACATGGACGAAATAAGCAATACTTACAGACGTTAGGCTACAAAATAATACACTGACATCATCATCAGGCATTGGCATGATGTTCTTGTATCGCAACCATAGTGAAGAACGTACTAGTACACCTGAAAATCAGAAACCAACAAGTTAGAACACGGATGTTAGAAGTTAGAATGGAAGTAATTATTTATAAATTATTCTATTGAAATCGTTAGATCTTGATACAAAGTAGATGTCAGCTCATTGCTCGAAAACCTACTAACATAAGATCCCACTTCATGTCAGCAATTATTTTGTTTAGTCACAAATGATCTTATGTAATGTTACCTAATGTTAAATTTTTTGTAACTTAATGACTATGTACAATGATTATAATTGCAAGTTTTGTTTTAGTTTGTTAGTAAACAGATAAGTGACAAATTTTAATTGTAAAGAGAGGAATTCACTAGACAGACATGACCATAATATGCTATTCATCTGGCCAAGTCTGGGCATTGTGCCGCAATACTTTACCCAGACTCATCTCATCACTTCATATAAGACCAGCTATCAGATTAGGTGTTGTGAGACTTGTGAATACATATTAATATAGGTAGATATATTTTGCTGTTGGGTTACAGAAATAAATAAATATGACAACAAAACAGTCAAAAGTTGCTGGTGCTGCATTAATATTGTTTGAAAATATATATGAAATAATAAAAGTGATAAAATATGACAAAACATAATAATTATGTCTGCTAGACTGACTGCAACTATGCTACACTGGCAAACATTGCACAGGCCTATAGTATCAAGGTCCACTGGGCTCTGCAGATTTGCTTAGTGCTGTTTGTTGATGTAAGTTATAGTCCAGTTACTTGTAAGAGATTAACAAACCAAAAGAGGCCAGTAAATCTGCAACTGCTAACCAAATGATGATACGCCTTCCCCGACTACTAGAATTCTTGTAGAATTGTTGCGGATAATTTGGTATGATGCAGGGAAAAATCTAAAACCAAAGAGTTTTTATTATTTTTCTGCTTAATTTAAATTCAAATTTCGTTACTTTACCAATAGCTTAAGTATTTAACTAACATACTTGGTAAATTGAACCTAAAATTCCAACAGTTGATGAAATCAAGCAAACTGTATTATATGACTCTGTATTGAATTCGTCCATTATTTTAACAGCCATATCTTCTTTATTACCCGTATGATGACAACAAAATGTTTGAATTGTAGGATCTGACATATTTCTTATGTTTAATTTATTAGGTACGTTAAGTTTATATCAAGTGGGATAAGGGAAATGATTGAAATATTAAATAAGATGAAGTCCTTTACAAGATTAACTTAATTTCAAGATCCATATCCAAAGCCACATTATCCTTTTTCAATGCAGATAATGTACATAAAGGGACACACTATTCTATACTATTGTGTGAAAATTCCATCCATCTCTAATAGACGTAAAGTTTACGAAGTCTGTGTTATTAATATTGAATTATATGAATAAATTAAACTTTACTTTAAACTTCACAATTGTACAGATTACAGAACCATTATTGACCATTATTCCTATCTCTATGTATATCTCATTGATGTATAAATACCTAGATTGAGCGTCGCCCTACAATGAAGACAAAATAAACAAGGCAACAATATCAAGCATGTGTGCGTGCAGGCGATGTTTTACACGTTCGTCTATTGTCTATATTGCGTGATCAATGATACCAGTTACTAAAATTTTCCCATAAATCACACATTAAACTTAATTTATGGAGTGGTTATTTTCATGAATAAATAAAAAACCCTACTTAATTTAATTACAGTTGTTTATGTTAATGTTGTAATAAACCAGCTAAGTTAATTAAATTAATATTTTTTTACGCAGTTTGTAGTTGGAAAGGAGACGGTCCAAAATTGTATGGAGTCTGGGCCTGGTTTTGTACCAGTGATAAAATAAAATAAAAAAGAAAAATAAACCATTTTTGACTAATCAAATCCACGAACTCATCTATATTTCAGTGCAAAAATTATTTATTAACTCCACGTGACGCAATTATTCTACATAATGGCGGGCAGCAGACCAGAGGATTCATAATTTTTGACGTATGACGTTAGCTGTCAATATGCCTTCTCTATGCTTGAACAATGGCTCGAACTCAGAGTGAAGGACGCCATCTTGCAAGTGTTGCATGTAGTACCTACCGAATAACTCGAAATTAATTTTATTATTGCAACACTTGCAAGATGGCGTCCTTCAATCTGAGTTCGAGCCATTGTTCAAGCATCATTCAAGCATAGAGAAGGCATATTGACAGCTAACGTCATACGTCAAAAATTATGAATCCTCTGGTCTGCTGCCCGCCATTATGTAGAATAATTTCGTCACGTGGAGTTAATAAATATTTTTTGCAATGAAATAAAGATGAGTTCGTGGATTTGATTAGTCAAAAATGGTTTATTTTTCTTTTTTATCTTATTTTATCACTGGTACAAAACCAGGCCCAGACTACATACAATTTTGGATCGTCTCCTTTTCACATTACTCTTGTACCTTTAAAAGTGGTTTATTCGACCCAATGCAAAAATAATCATTAAAATGGGCTCATAAACATACGAAATTTAATGTTATATTATTATAAATAAACACAAACGTATTGGTAAACACCACCTTTTTTTAATCGATTTATAAAAGTACATGAACTAAATAATATACACGTAACCATAAACCAATTTATATACCCACAAAAATGATGTTAAGTCGGGAGCATAAAAATAGAAACTAGCAACACTGACAAAAAAATGACGTAATTTGGTTACAATAAAAATCAAAATTGAAATTTAATTAAAAATATGTTTATTGGTTACTTGCCTATGATATGTGATGTTTTTTGAGCTTTTTACCCTTCCTTTATAATTCCGGCACAGTTTAATAGCACATTTCGTCATGTTATCCCTCTTATTTGTTTATTTAAATTGCGCGCGTAATACGTAGTGACACGAAAGCGGCGCGATCGGCACTAATTGGCGGGAAAGTACTTCTGCGCCAATAGTTGGCGCAGCTTTTTTGACATGTCTTCGCGGATTCGATTATCCATCTAGATACTTATACATCAATGGTATATCTATATGTACAGTTAACAGTAGGTACCTACAGAACCAATTCATAACTCAAGGAACTGACAGTGACAACAGTGACAACTGACAACCATAGAGATAGGAATATACTAGTCCTTATAGATCAATGCTGACAACAGAACAATAGACGATTGAGAGCATAGATTGAGAGAGACTTGAGAATGGACTTACCATAGAGATAGGAATATACTTAGATCTCTAGATAGAGACGCCCTAATCCTAAACGTCATACCTATAAAATTAGCTGGCAAAAGTGTGGCAGGCCGGCCATTTTCTATACCACTCAAATACATGTCATCTCGTGTCAAACATTACAGTAGTGACGTGAAATATGTTTATTTAGTATCGATAAAAATATGGTCAAGTGCGAATCGCATGAATACCTTTTTGTAGTCATGATAAGTAAGAACGAATTAAAAGTTTGTATATCATTAATATACAATGTGTCTGGTCACCGGTGTCGGAGACTTAAGGGTGATAAAATATGGTATTTTTTATCGACAAATCACTATCCAAATTTTCGATATCCCCCTCCATGATAAAATGGCAGCCATTTTGTTTAGAGAGCACACAGCAGAAGTTATTGTGTTTGTAACAATTAAATTTTTAATTCTTCCTAAAGACATTCCTACAAAACCCAAATTGTTACATCCAAAATTCAGAGTCAGTTTTAAAGGAATTAAAAAAAGACGAACGACATGTATTATTGTTGTTATATCGTAAGTCATTAAACTAAATATCGATAGTGTTTTCGTCCACGTAGTGCGCACAACACTAGTAGAATCGGCCATATCTTGTTTCACTAAAATTTTGACAGGCATTGTCAGGCTCGCTATTTTTGCTTTAGTGTCTAATCCATAGTCCTTATAGATCAATGGGACTTACCAACTTAAGATTGAAACGAAAGAGGCGCTGTCGGACGCATTTGACATTCATTTGACCAATCATTGCACACTAGTAACTAGTGATGCTGAACTATCGATAGTTACACTATCGATTGTTGACCTTGAAAATCAGGATATCGATAGGACTATCGATAGTATTGCTAAAATCAATACTATCGATACTATCGATAGTATATAATATGGTAATACTATTGATGATCTGCAATAGTATCGATACTATCGATAGTATTATACTATTGACATATAATAGTATCGATAGTATTATACCACCGATACTATTACAGATTACATAACTATCGATAGTCCAAAACTGTCGATAGTATCGATACTATCGGCTATCAAACTTAAATACTATCGATAGTATCGATACTATTGCAGATAACCAATAGTATTACCATAATTTGAAAAAACCAATACTATCGATAGTACTATCGATAGTCTCACTATTGCCACACTAGCGATAGTAGCCTATCGAGCGGCATCATCTGACAGATGAATGACCACAACGTACTAATGAATGACTTTTCGTTAGTTCCAATTTTTGCCATTTCAGAGATAAGTTGGGCGCACTGTAATATACATAGGTAATAATTATACTGAATATCATTGATCTATAAGTAAGTATATTCCTATCTCTATGCTGAATATACTATATCCATATATTCCTATCTCTATGACTATATCCAATCATTGACTTGAGAGGATTGAACTGACACTGACAGCAGTCATGGAAGTCAAGGACCCATAGAGTGCCCTAGAGCACACCACAGACTGACCTAATCATAGGACCTAATACTATAGTAGGGCACATAATATGGATAGTATTGGTTGACCAGGAATATAAAAAACCTCGCCATATTGCGGTAAACTCATGGAACTAATTTGTTTTACTGGCAACGTTAACTTTCTAAACGTCAACCATAAAATTATTGCTTGTCAACAATTTTCAATGTCACAATTTGTCTTATTACTTTGAGTGTTTATATTGTGATAAAATGCTAAAAACTATTCATAATTGTGAAAGAAAAGTAGAAAACCTTCTATGTGCTAAAGTAACAGTTCCTTTAAAATAATATTAATTCCCTTAAATAACATTTCGACTTAGTTGTCGAAATGACAATAACAACATGATAGTTACCATAGTTACTGTTGTCTGTGCTGTTGCCATAAAAAAGAAAACTTTAGCGCCCTCATGACAGGTTTTCTATTTTTCTGGTCAAGCTATACAGAAGTTAAGCTCATGTATGTACCTCGATTTTGGTTATGCATGTGTGCGTTAGCCTAAGGGTTAACGACTCCGCAAAGGTCGTGGATTGGATTTGTTAATTAAGTTATTGGTATGGATTAAACGGGAAAATTAAAATAAAGGTATACGTTTAGAATCATTAAAATGTAATGTAATTTAGTAAGCGTTAGTCATATTACCTAATTATACAATTAATTTACAATAATAATGCTATCATTGTAAATTAAGATTACGGGAGTCCTTAGATGAAAAATTCAATTTTCAACACACTTGCTCGTAAAGTTGATATTTTTTCTTTAGTCTTACGCCCGGAATGCGGTTTATTACACACTAGTGCGTTTTACTTTTCATTGCCGCACTAGTGTTTTTCTTATTCCACTTTTTTTTTAATATCCGTAAAGAGGTTGTTACCAAAAGACATTGATGTATAAGTATCTAGATGGATAATCGAATCCGCGAAGACCTGTCAAAAAAGCTGCGCCAACTATTGGCGCAGAAGTACTTTCCCGCCAATTAGTGCCGATCGCGCCGCTTTCGTGTCACTACGTATTACGCGCGCAATTTAAATAAACAAATAAGAGGGATAACATGACGAAATGTGCTATTAAACTGTGCCGGAATTATAAAGGAAGGGTAAAAAGCTCAAAAAACATCACATATCATAGGCAAGTAACCAATAAACATATTTTTAATTAAATTTCAATTTTGATTTTTATTGTAACCAAATTACGTCATTTTTTTGTCAGTGTTGCTAGTTTCTATTTTTATGCTCCCGACTTAACATCATTTTTGTGGGTATATAAATTGGTTTATGGTTACGTGTATATTATTTAGTTCATGTACTTTTATAAATCGATTAAAGAAAGGTGGTGTTTACCAATACGTTTGTGTTTATTTATAATAATATAACATTAATATTCGTATGTTTATGAGCCCATTTTAATGATTATTTTTGCATTGGGTCGAATAAACCACTTTTAAAGGTACAAGAGTAATGTGAAAAGGAGACGATCCAAAATTGTATGTAGTCTGGGCCTGGTTTTGTACCAGTGATAAAATAAGATAAAAAAGAAAAATAAACCATTTTTGACTAATCAAATCCACGTACTCATCTATATTTCAGTGCAAAAATTATTTATTAACTCCACGTGACGCAATTATTCTACATAATGGCGGGCAGCAGACCAGAGGATTCATAATTTTTGACGTATGACGTTAGCTGTCAATATGCCTTCTCTATGCTTGAACAATGGCTCGAACTCAGAGTGAAGGACGCCATCTTGCAAGTGTTGCAAGTAGTACCTACCGAATAACTCGAAATTAATTTTATTTTAGCAAGTCATTTATTGCGATTTGTGAATTTATTATATTTTTAATGAACTTTCTGTATTTTTTGGTTTTTCATGGTTTAGTGTACAAGATCAGGCCCAAAATGGACCATCTCCTTTTCTAAAATTGTAAAGTTACCGTCTCAGATTAAGGTGAAAATTTGAAGGGAGGACGGGTTCTACACTCTCATTCGTCCCCCCAAACTAAATATTGCTCTCATAAAGTACTTACTTTTTTAAAATTATTTTTCTAAATCTCTAAAAATTTTAAGGTTATGTGGTCTCATTGGTTAATGTGTAAGCGCTCGAAGTCTTAAGTGTATGTATATGTGTGTGTGGACGTGTGTGTGTGTGTGTGTGTGTGTGTGTGTTTTAAACTACATTATAAAAAATAAATAACTTAAGTAGATCTAATTTGATTTTTGGGCCTAATTTTGAATCGTGACATCTCCGGCGCTGCGGAAGATGCAGCCAAACAGGCAAACAGGACTAACAATAGCGAAAAAGTAATTTGGGGGGAAAGTTGGGGGAGTCACCAACCTCTCCTCCAAAAAATTTCAGCTTAATTTGAGGTAGTCACTTTATAATTTTTGGAAACTTGATTTTTTTATAATAAAAAAAGTATGCATTTCCTAGATTTAAAAATGGTGGGGGGAAGATGTGAGCGTCAGCCCCCTCCCCCCCTCAAATTTTTAGCTTAATTTGAGGTGGTAACTTAATTAAAGAAGAGCCAATTATTTACGTTACCTATCTAATTTAATAAAGAAATTACTTGGAAAGTTAATTACATGCATATCATTAAAAAAAACTTCAATAAATAAAGGAGATGGTCCATTTTGGGCCTGATCTTGTACACTAAACCATGAAAAACCAAAAAATACAGAAAGTTCATTAAAAATGTAATAAATTCACAAATCGCAATAAATGACTTGCTAAAATAAAATTAATTTCGAGTTATTCGGTAGGTACTACTTGCAACACTTGCAAGATGGCGTCCTTCACTCTGAGTTCGAGCCATTGTTCAAGCATAGAGAAGGCATATTGACAGCTAACGTCATACGTCAAAAATTATGAATCCTCTGGTCTGCTGCCCGCCATTATGTAGAATAATTGCGTCACGTGGAGTTAATAAATAATTTTTGCACTGAAATATAGATGAGTACGTGGATTTGATTAGTCAAAAATGGTTTATTTTTCTTTTTTATCTTATTTTATCACTGGTACAAAACCAGGCCCAGACTACATACAATTTTGGATCGTCTCCTTTCCAACTACAAACTGCGTAAAAAATATTAATTTAATTAACTTAGCTGGTTTATTACAACATTAACATAAACAACTGTAATTAAATTAAGTAGGGTTTTTTATTTATTCATGAAAATAACCACTCCATAAATTAAGTTTAATGTGTGATTTATGGGAAAATTTTAGTAACTGGTATCATTGATCACGCAACATAGACACTAGACGAACGTGAAAAACATCGCCTGCACGCACACATGCTTGATATTGTTGCCGTGTTTTTTTTGTCTTCATTGTAGGGCGACGCTCAATCTACCTATTTATTGCATCATTGCCAAAAGATTTGTTATTTTGTAAATAAATAAACTTGTTGTACTTAGACAAAATCTGATAAGATAAGATTATACTTCATCTAATTATCTATTAAAGCATTTAAAAAATACAATATTTTAAATCATTAATTACCGTAAATTCTTATTAGAAATACATAAATATTTAGTTTAATATATTGTGGCTGAATGTTCTTACTTAACCTGCGCGCGCATAGTTATTCAACCAAAGATACGGCGCGCGAAAAAATAAACCGCGCCATTTTGTGCAAACATTTGTTCGTTTATAATTTGCTGATTTGTGACTGAAAAATGTCGATACCCATGGATGTAGAAAGTCTAGATGGGCCCGTAACATACATAAGGCGCACGGCGAGTGGTCAACATTGGGTTGTGTGATTGAGTGATTGATCAAGTCAGTCTGTTGTAGATAGCAGCGAGGTACACATCTTCCTTACGCAAAATTGATTTCAGTAATTACGTCCGCAAATGTAGAAAATATGGCTTCCTGTGCCTTCAAAAATATTCTAACAATTCAAGAAACACAAATAAAGTCCAAAGGAATCACATTTCATTATGTAAACATTGAATTGTAAATTAACTTCACTATTTCTAAAATAATAACTTTAGTAAAATGGCGCGTGACATATGTAAGAGTAACAAAGACAGCACGACTAAAACTTCGAAACGCGGAAGCGAGATATCACTATGTAATCTTTTCAAATATAGTACTTAACAAAATTCCATCGCGCCAACTTCACGCACAAACCGATTCGATTCAAAATTGGATTGTTCCAACTTGACGCACATTCGAACGTGCAAGGCCCGTCTAGGTATATATGTCTATGTCGATACCTAATTGTTTTTTCCTCGCAAGTGTGTTGAAAAACGTCGTATGATACGCGTGTGCTTTGATCATTACAGTCTTGGCTCTATTACAGCCCTCGCTTGCGGCTCGGGCTCAATACCGCCTCGACTGTAATGACCAATTTCGCACACTTGTATCATAATGTACTAAAAGCAGGTAATTCAGGTTATCTGTAATAATATGTTTTTTATACGAAATGATAATCACAAGTACGTGCAATAATGTGATTGCACGTACTAACTTGTGGAGAGGAGGTACTTGGAGACATAGGTACTCATAATAGAAATAAAATTGTTTCGTTTTGCGTATAGTGAATGTAAACTCAATATTTGCAACTAAACCCAGCGCGTTTCTGTGGCAGTTTCGATAACATGTAATAATATCATAATGATATTTTCAACACACTTGCTCGTAAAGTTGCTATTTTTTCTTTAGTCTTACGCCCGGAATGCGGTTTATTACACACTAGTGCGTTTTACTTTTCATTGCCGCACTAGTGTTTTTCTTATTCCACTTTTTTTTTAATATCCGTAAAGAGGTTGTTACCAAAAGATTTATTATTTTGTAAATAAATAAACTTGTTGTACTTAGTCAAAATCTGATAAGATAAGTCTAATTATCTATTAAAGCATTTAAAAAATACAATATTTTAAATCATTAATTACCGTAAATTCTTATTAGAAATACATAATTATTTAGTTTAATATATTGTGGCTGAATAGCGGTGTTCGGTGCCTCTGGACTTAACCTGCGCGCGCATAGTTATTGAACCAAAGATACGGCGCGCGAAAAAATAAACGTCCGCGCCATTTTGTGCAAACATTTTGTTCGTTTATAATTTGCTGATTTGTGACTGAAAAATGTCGAATGTATTTTATACCTCTGTATTATCTATAGTGCCACCAACTTATCTGTTCAGTACATAGAGATAGGAATATGTGTCGCTAGTGCAGCGTTCAATGTTACCATATAATAAAAATTGCCGACTGTAAAGGAAGCTCAACAACTTTGAGACCTATGATTTTTACCAGATAAGTAAAGTGAAGCACATAATTCGATGGTAAATGATGACAAAGCCTTTCCGACGAATATAGATACACAACTTGGGCTGTAGCTACTAACTTAAACTACCATGCAATGACTGCAGCAACATAGGATGTTATCATTATCTCAATCCATCAGGGCAGACTATTAAGCATAGGTCTCCTCTTATAATGAGCAGGTTAAGGCCATATTAGTTCACCATGCTGGCCAAGTGCAGATTGCAATGTTTTCCTTTATCGTTACAGCAAGCGACATTTAAATGCTCAAAACGCACATGTCATAACTCCGAAATGTCAGAGGTACGTGCCCTGGGATTCAAACAGGGACCCTCCGAATGGGAGGCCGAAATTTTAATCAATTGGTTATCACTGCCCTAAAATAGGATATTATAATGGCAATGAATAATTCTCCAGTGTATTTGTCTATTTAAAAAAATAAATTTCGAAATCATCCAAAAATAAAAGAATTGCGTAGGCCAACACAGTCAAATTTTACTTTTTCATATAAAAATTAAAATTTCAGGACAAAAGAAATAAAAAATCCATTGTTATGACTATATTTATTTATATTTTATAAAAATAATTGTCATCGTGATCTCTAAGTTTGAGGGGTTCCACGTGAAAAATCCCTGTTAAAAATGATGACGATGCGCCAAAGAGATTTCTTCAGCATTTTTCTTTTCACTCATTAGCTTGTAATCAAATCGTTAACTAACTCCTGTAACAAAGATATAATATTAGTAAGGATATACATTAGATATCAAATATATTCAGTAATACTTTAATGGATTAAGCAAACATAAGTGAGTATAACAAAATAACTGATATATTTAAGCGGGAATAATAATTAACTTGCAATAGCAACACTAACCTGTTGCAGCCGCGACGCGTTATTACAATCGCGTAGTTTAAAGGCAGTTAGACAGTAACTAGTGCAGCAAGTGTATAAAAACACTAGTTAGTGCACTGAGTTAGCGCTCTGCAAATTGTATAATGTAAAGCCCCCATATTATGTAGTATAGCAAGCAGTGAGCAACAGACTGAGTGGCACGGCGTTATATGAGTGGTCGCATCCGCATCCACCAAGTCTTGCGCCAGAATTTATTTCGGCGCGCATTCGCTTATATTTGCCATTAGATATTTGTTTAAATTATAATTATGGTGTATTACGAGTATAGGTATGCTTAAGGTGACTAATTTATTTAACCTTTTCCAACCGATTATAATTTTTCTGAATAATTTCGTAAAATCAATTTGGTTTACTTATAGACATTTCAGAGCGCTCATAGCCCGGCGGCTTGCGTCGATCGTAATAGTAATCGACAAAGTTAAGCAACTGCGGGCGCGGTTGGTAGTTGGATGGGTGACCGCTAGTGGCAAAATTTTTGAGCGCTTCCGTACTTCGGAGGGCACGTAAAGCCGTCGTCGGTCCCGGTTTTTATCATAGATAGCAGTCGTTAAGCCGTGTCGGAGGCCTTCGGGCGGCTTGAAAACTTTCGACACTGGGTTGGCCACTAACCCCTCCAACAATCCGCACTGGAGCAGCGTGGTAGAGTATGCTCTAGGCTTCCTCAACAATGAGGAGAGACCCGTGCTCAAAAGTGGGCCATTAATGGGTTGTAGACATTTAAGTAGTGTAGGGAAAAATAGGAAAAAAATCCTGAAATCTTAGTTAACTGAAAAATTTATGATAGCCATGACTTCAATGTTCTATTAATTAAATTAATTTCATCAACTCGCACCCGCATGCGGTTGGGAGCCAACAAACGGTTACGGTTTTATTTGAAATCTCAAGAAACCGCAAACGTTGCGGGCGATGTCGGCAAGATAGGCAGTTGCTCAATGCAGTTGCTACACCAGGAGGCCTACTCCGAAAAACGAACATTGACATAACGTTACGTCAACGTTCGTACACAGTACCCGGCAACAAATAATGCACATTGGTATTCAGAAAGAGATAATCGGTTAGTTTTATTTATTTATTTAAATCTTTATATACCATACATATAAGTATGTATAGAAACAAAGGCGGACTTAATGCTAAAAGCATTTTCTGCCAGTCGACCTTCGGGCAGTGATAAAGCGACGATGGCTTAGGCTTAGACGATAGTTTCGGCTTTATAGAGCGTTGTCGTTACTACACAGTCCTTACCGCCGACTTCTCACTTTTCTTTGGATTTCTTTGGAATTCTTTGGAATTTTGACGACACTGTAGCCTACTTGGTAGCGACCCTGCCGGCGACGCGAGGGGTCCCGGGTTTGATTCCCGGCCGGGGCAGATATTTATGTGGCAGATAAATATTTGTTCTCGGGTCATGGGTGTAATTGTGATGTGTTATAATATGTGTAGTCCATGTCACCCGCGACACAGGTACCTAGTAACCTACTGCGGTGGTGTGAGTGTGTTAGCGTTTATTTTAATTCGGTAGAAGATGGTCGCGTTCACTATAAAACAACCTCCAACGGAACATCAATATTATTATTATTATAAGTACTTAATAGCTTTATTAGCTCTTAATAGATATTACACTATTAGTTCAATATGCGAGAGAGACAACGCTCTACAAAGCCGTAACTAGCCGATCTATCTGTTTCTAACGTCCGATGTGCATTACCTAATTACTTTTCTCCGGGAACTGTACTTTGGATTTCTTACCTCAAAAGTGATCGTATCCCAAATAATAAACACATTTTTGTATTAGAGAACGCCACTGATGTGACCAAAGTACCTACATAGATCATGTGTCAAGGTGTAGGTCATAGGTGTCAAGTGCGTCTACTTAAGGGAGGTATTATCTTGGTACAATTTCTATAACCAAGATTTCATCAAATTTCTTTGACGGGTGCCAATTCCACTCATCCAATATTCTCTTTGAGAAAATTCAGTTTGAGAAAACTAAGAGCGGTTTTGTGCTGCTATTGATGTAACATTGTTAGTACTTAAGACAGAAAAAAACAAAACAAAAAAGATTTGGGTGAAGCCGTGGATTCAGGCGTAAAGAAAAAAAAATTCAAGATAATTTGCTTAAAGAATTACAAACAGTAAAGGAATGGAGATGGGGTTTTACCAGAACATCAAAATCTTTGATCAAATATCACTGTTATTATTCAAAAATTGGATGAAGTCATCCAATTTCTTTATCTGTTACCGTTAAACTGCATAATAAGTTAATGTGCATTAACTAGGTAATCTGCAGATACACTGATACGATACGTTAAAGTGTAAAAAAGGTCTTATTTGCACTTTACCCAGTTAGTCTGCACAGTAACGGATGGTACATCGTTAAATTGCGGAAGACTGGCTACCTGAGAACCAATTTGTCTTGATGTCGTGGCCACATCGCAGATTTGCTCACATCATGAAATGATCGATCTGGCCGATCGATCGAGATTTGGTCGAATCGTAAAAACGCGGAAAATAGGGCATAACTTCGAACCGTGACGTCTCCGGCGCTGCGGAAGGTGCAACCCCTTCGCCCTTACGTAACAAAGCACAGACACCCACGCTCGCTTGCGCCGCTTCGGCTTGCTGGTCGCCTTCGGCGACCAGCCTCAGCCGCTCCGGCTCGCCCGGGTGTCTGCGTTTTGTTACAGCGGGCGGGGGCTGCCCTCCCTCCGCGCCTCCGGGTTCTAAAAAACACTCTAGGGGTAGGGCATACAAGACTACGTGGAGTAGGGGTAGGCTAATTCGGTTCTGTAACCAATTCGAGCTACCTACCTTGAAGAATTTGACTGAGTAGTAATGAGTATTCATTGTTTTATATCCAAAATCAATTAAATTTTTATGTTTCCGTTCAATGTTACTCGTTTTTAACAATTAACGTTCAAACAAGAACCTATTTTATAGACTTTACCGTATGCATGGTCGTTAGTCTGCAGATTAGCTAGGAAGTCTGCAGATTAACTAGTTAATGTATGAACTCAATTATAGTTTTTCCACTTTAACTGACTCAGCCAGATAATCTGCAGAATACCTCGTTAATCTGCATTCTATCTGATTTACGCAAATTAACGGTAACATATCCAATACAACTTGGATCAAAGAAATTGGATGAGTGGAATACCGCCCGCAATATTTCCTTTAAATGGACTGAGGACCTTGCGGTCCGTCATCCGTCAATTACGAGTACGTTTGTTTTTCGTAGGATGCCTCCAGACACTGCAGTCGCCCGCAGGTTTTAAAATCTCTGAAATATTGTCCTCCAAGAAGAAAGCGCGGCACCCACTTGTTGGGTTGGGCTCTGCGTCCTTTTTTAAGCGGATCTCTTGCTGTCAGCAATAATAAAGGCGATGCTGGAGAGCCAACAGAAATGGAACGCTGTTACTAACTTTGCCACTGAGGTCATGAGCTGGAAGGAGTCTGCGGAAGGAGATCGCGAAAATGACCCGTTGGCTCCTGCAGCTCGTAGAAGGCGCTTAGGGCGGTGGCGCAGGGCCTATGCCCAACGTATCGTATGCCGCCGCCATAATAAGGGACTGTGGGTGATGAATCAGGGGACCATCACCCGCCATAACAGTTCCTGAGCGGTGAGGAGCGCTGACGTGTTCCGGCGTTCCTTATGGTAGAGATTGGGAGTACTAACACCCAAGAAACGTCAGAGCCTCATGGTACCGCCGATGGAGATGCGGAAGTGATTCGTTCGTATTGGCGGCAAGAATAAGAACACCTTCAGGTTTTAGTTAGTTAGTAGTTATCTACTGCTATTCATAGCCGTAGTAAGTGTGAGTCCCACATAATTCATTCCCCCCGGAATGGATGGTATGCATAAAGCATTTCCTGAAGTAAAAAAAGGCTCTGCGTCCCTTCCATTAAAAAAGTAATGATTCATATACTTATTTGTAATAGTAACATTAGATGGTTACCCACCACATTACTTTGAGGACTTACGGCTTACGGGTCATTTGAATAGTTTAATTGATTATTCTTGCTTGAAATTGAATTGTTGATTCTGTTAGTCGCGGTACTTCATACCTAGGTACATAATTCCCATGTGCTATATAAACCGTGGCAACTTTCCTCGAAATCATTACTAGGTTTATACTTTTCCCTTTATTATTTGTTATTATTTTATTTATAACTCTCCATGCAAATATTTTATTACTACACAATGCACTTAGTAGCAATATTATTCGCTTTTATCAGCGTCTCCGTCGCCATTCCGGACCAAGATTTTCCCGACGACCCGTGAGTAACTATTTACTTAAACTGTAATATTCATTAAGTACCTATGTACTTGAAAATGTTTTTTAAACCATATTTGTACCTAAAAAAAGACTGTATGAATGTATATAGAGTAATAACTCATTTTCTTTCACAATTTTTTCGTGACTTTCTTCATTAATAAATGCACTTTGTTTATTCATATTTAAAACACTTTGTACACAAATTATACGAGTACAGAATCAGATATTCACTGTTTTACAGTGGGCCAAGAAAGTGGTGTACCAGTTTTCATTTATTTGCCTAGTTATCAAAAGTTACATCAAAGTTCATAGGCATTATCACTGAAAGAGACGCATAATAATGACGTAAGCCTAATTGTTAAGAATACGTACATCATAACGTCACATTATAGGTGCAAGACATTTTAATCTTTATTAGAAACGGATAATGCATTAATTTGTGCAAAGAAGATTTAAATATTCTGAACAAAAGCATAAGAACTATTTCAGTTGACAAAATAATTCTTTTTAAAAAGAAAATTGACATTTGACATTTAAGTCCTACAACGATCTTTTGGCGCGTGAATGACGTGTGGGTGACAGAGACAGTGCCTTACAGTTTGCCTTGCCTGTATGGCACTGTCTCTATCACCCTCAAGTCATTAATATAGTGTCATTATTTTATGTCATGTTATTTTGTATGTTTTAAATCTAAATACGCGATAATTCGACTATTATGAATACATGTTGTCGATTCCAACGCCTTATTTAATCCAGATCTACATGTAATTATTCTTAAAACACCGAACCGACGGGGCGAAAATCAAATGTTTGACAGGTAAGATTTGTATGGGAAATTAAAATTTTCATTTTTAGTATTTTCCTCGCAATTTTTCATATTTTCTCATCGCTGCAACCTTCCCTGAACTTCCACGAATATTTCAAGACTAAAATTAGCCAAATCGGTTTAGCCGTTATAAAGTAAAAGTTAGTTAACTCCATTGAGATACTATGTACTAAAGTTAACTCAGTTAAAAGTTCTGGTATTTATCGATGTGTGGGTGCACAGACATAGTAACTATGTCTGTGTGTAGGTGATGGGGGTGTAATAAATTTTCGTTACGAAATTTTTGCATTCGGTCCCCCCGCCCAAGCCCGCGATAAAAGCTATGCAATAGCTTAAAATTACTTGGAAAGTTTATTACATGCATATCAATAAAAAAATTATATTATTGTAAATAAACACAAACGTATTGGTAAACTCCACCTTTTTTTAATCGATTTATAAAAGTACATGAACTAAATAATATACACGTAACCATAAACCAATTTATATACCCACAAAAATGATGTTAAGTCGGGAGCATAAAAATAGAAACTGGCAACACTGACAAAAAAATGACGTAATTTGGTTACAATAAAAATCAAAATTGATATTTAATTAAAAATATGTTTATTGGTTACTTGCCTATGATATGTGATGTTTTTTGAGCTTTTTATCCTTCCTTTATAATTCCGGCACAGTTTAATAGCACATTTCGTCATGTTATCCCTCTTATTTGTTTATTTAAATTGCGCGCGTAATACGTAGTGACACGAAAGCGGCGCGATCGGCACTAATTGGCGGGAAAGTACTTCGTAGCCAACAGTTGGCTGCGCTTTATTGACACGTTTTCGCGGATTCGATTATCCATCTAGATATTTTACATCATTGGTCACAGCCACTTTTTTCCAAAACTATAAAAACTATATTGTTGAAAGTTGGTAAGTAAGTAGGTGTACTTATTCTGTGAACCGCTTTAAGATTTTCACACAAAAATAGAAAAAAATAAAAACTGGTTGTCTGTAAAGTCGGTTATTCCTATCTCTATGGTTTACTGACGATAGTTGAACGTGACGTCTTAAGAAAATACTGATGGAATGATTGACAAATAATGTCATCAAAGTAAACAAACGTCATGAAATCGTATTTAAAGTTACAGAAATTTATCAATAAAAAATTAAAAATAAAGAAGGAATACAGGAAACATTAAAAAAGGTAACATTATAATTTATAAATAGTCCCAGAAGTCAATAACAAAGTAATAATTGGATACATTACCAAAATATCTCCGAACGCAAAGGCCGATTGTGCTTCTTTGTCGCTCGTTCCGCGCTCTCGCTTGCACTTCAAGCTTTACATGGGACGCCTCAGAGCGAGGTAACGGTAACGCCGCATGACGTCAGATAACGCCGCATGAACGTCATGTTTTTCGTGCGTGCAGCCGGCTATATCGAATTATAAGACGTAACGTTGTCACGTCAAAAACAATACATTTTGGGGGTCCCCATAGCGAAACTAAGGGCGTGCAAGACGTGCGGCGCACGCGGGCGGCACCCTTGGGGGGCGGCAAATTCAGGGCAAAAGGCGACATAAACACAAAACTGTATGGCATTCGTATTGTACGATGATATTGTACGACAGGGGGGGAGGCTTTGGCTCCTCTCTTACTATTGTATACCATGACGGGATAACAGATGTATAATTTTCCAACATTATTGTGGACAAACGCAAGCTGCGAAAAAAAACAAGTCACACCATATTTTTACCAACGTTTCGTTTTGTCAACAGTTTTTTGAAGTTTTGTGAGAAACTTTCCTTTAAAAGAGACCCCCTATGACGATTATCTTTCATTTTCCACAAGTTAATATAATATCCACATGTCGTCACCTGTGAGGGTTTCCAAAACTGGTCTTGACGTTCCTTTTTCAAATGGTAGTCGCATTCCGTGGCACCAATGAAAATGCGGGGTCCAACGATAGCAAAGCTTCCTCACTTCAAAATTCTAATTCAAAATAATGTTAACGCTCCCCGAATTGACACCATGAATCTTCTCGATAACCGAGTAAGTAATTCGTGGCTGCATCATCATTTCAGTAATCCACACATTTCCTACAGTTTGGTACTTCCATTTGTGGGTGACCACTTTTAGGGTGCGGTTCCACTGAGGCGGAGCGGAGCGGAGCTGTGCGCGATTCACCAATCGCATGGCTTGAAAACCGCACGAGGCACAATGAGATATGGATTTCAAGCCATGTGATTGGTGAATTGCGCACAGCTCCGCTCCGCTCCGCCTCAGTGGAACCGCAACCTTATGGTCATCTTCGAGGTCAGTTTCAACCCGTTGAAAGTCACTAAACCGTCTAAAAACTCTATCTATAAATGGGGCAGACCTCTATCACACTGGTTGATTGTAATTGTTTAATGCTAAGGTTTTCAGTTAAACTTCATAAAAATCTTCATAAAAAACTTCACAAATGTTCACGGTGAAACTCCGCCGTTTCTAAGAAATACACTTACCGTCGTCGTTAAATAACTGGAGGAACATCATTATTTTTTTCAACCTAACAGCAACTTGGTTACTATTTTATTATTTCTATTTCTATTCCTAATTAAATTGCTATTTAAAAATATGTAATATTATGTGTTGCATTTTTTGATTACGAGCATCTCAAAACTTTTCGAGTAGCCTACGTAAACGTTGAATCTCCGTAAGAATATTAACAATTCTTTCTTTATTAAATATCATGTACTAACTCGTATTCAGTGGCGATTCCTGGTTTTTTTTTTATGGAATTAAGATAGCAAACGAGCATGCAGCACCACCCTTCCGCTGCCACCCGTCCATAACAACTGCGACCGACCTAGTACTAGACTCCAAGGGACTAGGATGGTTAGTTCAGTTAGTAGATGGTGTTAGAATATTAGTTGGTTAGTTTGTTAATAAGTGTGAGGACAGGGACTGTTAGTGATAATTAGTCCTGTTAGTTAATGTTAGTAAAATCCAGTTAGTTATTGTTAGTATGAGTCTCGTTCTAATTCGGTCACAGATGCGTTGCTACCCCTGAGGACTGAGATGGTCGCCTCTAAAAAAGTGTAACCGGCTCCACACCTTCCTTACGAAGTTGTGAAGTAACCAGTGGCGATTCCTGGTGTTTATAATTGGGGTGGCTCCAGCTTTTGTTATATAGGGTGTAGTGTTAAGTGCGCATAACCGGAAAACCATTTCTTCAGACGGACAATCAAACAAACTTGCAGTCTTTCATTAAGGAACCTACTTTGAAATCGCAAAAAAGAAATTTCATACAATTTGACATTTTCATTTTTGTATGAAATAGCTGATGATGATGTATGAATAGTGAAAGTCCATTTTCCGTCCATTTTCCACTATCAACCGTTTTTCGGCAAACGATCTCGTCGTGAAAGGTCTTTCTAAAAGTTATTTATTTATTTAAAAAACTTTGTTGCAACAACCTAAAGCTAGGTGTACAAGGGGCGGACTTAATGCCTATTGGCATTCTCTGCCAGTCAACCCATGGTGATGATGAGAGCAAGTCGGTAGGTGACAATAAATTGAACGCATACAATTATAATAATAACAAATATGATTAAATATTACACTATAATATTACACACACAATTAAATACTATTTTATACATATATAAATATCATACATATATACGCAATTATATATTACACTATAAATATATAATTATACATACATACATAAAAGTGTAAAGAAGCTGTGTTATTCTCTTTACAATGTCACAGAAAATTGTACACGCTCAATCAACATCGCGACGCGAGCGATGCGGCGAAGCGCTTAGTTATTTTTAAGCAAATTTACCCAAATTTTTAAACTCGCTATATCTTTTGAATGGAGTGTCCGATTAAAATAATTTAAACAGCAATGTAAAGGTATTGAACTACTGATAAATAAAAAGTAAGTTATTTAGTTAAGTATAAATACCATGGTATGAATATCGACATCTTATTTTCGTTGCCGATTTAAATAGTTTGTTAAACTATAAAAGTCTTTATATTGGCGCAACTATAATACTTAGATATACCCTACCGCGGACTTTTCTGTAGATAATAATGTGGTCTACAAAATCGTAGTACATTATTTTGCTCCATCATCAATAGTCATTGCAGCGCACGCGATTTAAGGTATTTCAATAGTGATTTTTATCGACGGTGGTTTATGTTATTGAAGTTTTCGCAAGGATCCCTAATTTTTTTCAAAATAAAATATAGCCTATGTTACTTCGGAAAGATGTACATTCATAATGGTGAAAGAATTTTTGAAATCGGTCCAGTAGTTATTGAGCCTATTCAATACACACAAACAAACAAACAAACAAAAAAGTATTACCTCTTTATAATATTAGTTTAGACCTTTAGACTATGGTGATACCATGGGTGATACCAAAGAGTACTTTTATACATACGGGGTGATACTAAGCGATCGAAGAGGCGCGGCGCGGGCGGCGCGGGACAACGACTTTGTATGGACTATGCATGCGCTGGCAGAAGCGCATCGCTCGCCTCGGCCGCGCTCGGCACCGAGCACAGAACAGATAAAGGAGATTAGAACGGCACTAACTCATATTTTGTATGAAAACGGCTGTCGCCGCGTGCCTCCCACCACTCAAACAACCGAAATGAATCTCAGGGCTGTGATTGGTTCGATCGCCAGTGTAGTTAAAACTCGCACAAAGGATAGTGATGGGATAGTGATAGTCGATCGATATTGATATCGATACTGATTTTCTTTATATTGTTTTAAAAATTACTATAAATATAACCCAAAAACATTGGGAACCTAATTTTTATATCTCAGGTGATATTTGGACAACAAATAAAACAGCGTCTATATAATAAATGAATGCAATCATCTATGTTACGGCTTGCAAAGGTCGATAATCTATACCTATCGATAAATATTGGTAAAATTACTGTAACTTTGTTTCTTAAAGTTTTGCAATACTTTCTTTAATTCGAGAGGGCACGAATATTGTGGACTTTCCAAATACATCTATTATCTATCTATACTTAATAATATAAAGCGGAAGAATTTGTTTGTTTGTTTGGTTGTTAAATAATAAAATAATTAATTAATAATAAACAATAATTAGTGGTAATAAATAAAGTTGTTTTAATTATAAATTTGTTAAAAATAATTTGCCGACATATTTATCGACATGGTACATCAGTCATCACTAACGCCACGTAAACTCGTCCCACCGATATACCAAAATTCAAGCTTCCTTTGGATGCGCGCGACTTTCGCAATGAAAGCAATACTTTGCAATACATTGCGTAATCACTTTCGTAGTACAAGATAGTACTCAGGTGTTGGCGAGCAATGTATAATTTTGAATCTCTTTGCGATTGTGTCGTTTTTGTCTTAAACTACATAATACTATTGTAATAATTACAAATATCTATTGTAATTTAAGGTTTTTAGACTTACTTGTGAAAAGAAATTCCTCCTCGGACTACATTACACACCTGGCTTCTTTTCCTACACGTTACAATTGCGCAAGACGGCATTATTCTTTTTTTTAGCGGAGCTCCGTTCGCTATCAAGGTATGAGCGCGCCTAATGACCGGTAAAACTAATTTCGGGGTTCAATTGAACGTTTGCTCAATTGTGCGGCGCGCCTGCCCCGCCCACAAGGCCGTTCTATCCTCCTTTATCTGTTCTGTGGCACCGAGGCACCGAGCCACCGACTGAACGCGAAGACAATCGCCGCTAGTCGCGTTCGTGATAGAAGACCGCAGCGCTCGTAAAATGCAATTATTGTACCTACGTCTAAATAATTAGGTTGTAAATATATGATTTTTACATTTTATTTAATGCTTAAAAATTATGGTATGGCGGCGCCATACGCGCCATCTTAGAGAAATCGCCACTCGTATTTGTATCGAACACTTTCCTCAAATGAATTAGACACACTTAGCAAGCATACTCCGCAAAAAAGTGTTAGCAGAATCACTGACTATAAATTCATAATTATTGTTTTTACCTTTGTTTCAGTGATCCTCCATCAGGGTTAAATAGCAGAAGTGTTATAACAGTACCACCCAACTGCCCACCCGGACAGCAACCGGACAGTAACGGGATATGCCGTGAAGTGTCGAGAATGTCTGGAAATTCTCGATATTCGTAAGAACAATTGAATGTACTTAGCAAAAAAGCAGCTAAGTAGAAGCACAATCACTGACTATAAATACATATTGTCTCCCTTTTCTTTCAGTAATCTATCATTAGGGTTGAATCGCAGAAGTGTTATAAAGATACCACCAAACTGCCCACCCGGACAGCAACCGGACAGTAACGGGATATGCCGTGAAGTGTCGAGAATGTCTGGAAATTCTCGATATTCGTAAGAACAATTGAATGTACTTAGCAAAAAAGCAACTAAGTAGAAGCACAATCACTGACTATAAATACATATTGTCTCCCTTTTCTTTCAGTAATCCATCATTAGGGTTGAATCGCAGAAGTGTTATAAAGATACCACCCAACTGCCCACCCGGACAGCAACCGGACAGTAACGGGATATGCCATGAAATTTGGAGAATGTCTGGACATTCTCGATATTCGTAAGAACAATTGAATGTACTTAGCAAAAAAGCAGCTAAGTAGAAGCACAATCACTGACTATAAATACTGTTACGTGTCAGGAGTAATGGGTTCGAGAAAATGCCAAAATGTACCACAAAGACTTTATTGAACTCGTGGAAACACAATTACACACTGTACACAGTACACACCACAACACTATGCACGTAGGTACTCGTAAACACACTCGACGAACACTGTATCACTCGTAGAAATCACTTAACTTCTCACTGGTATCGCTCGTAGGTATCGCTGGTATCTTCCTGGTTCCGCTTCCGAAACTAGAATGTCCGCACTTGATCGATCGCCCCTTTTTATACCACTCACGCACCATTCACGCCAATCCAGAACTTTCTCGCTAATTCCGGACGGACCCGATTCGTATAAAATTCGAGAACGTTCCTTGCAACCGACTTTCGCCCGTATGACTATTGCCGTAATGGTCGAAGCGTCGTGCGTACGGGCAAGCGCGCTATTGTTCTATTGTTGACTCGACATGTTTATGGCCCCTATTGTTTATTGTTTTGCGAGGTGATACGCCAGGGCTGTCACATTGCCCCCCTCTTAGTCATGCTCGTCCCGAGCATTATTCGATCCATGAAATGGTGCCAATCTGTCCACGTGCACGATCTTCGGCTTTCTTCTGTCCCCCTGTCTGATCCGGTAGGTCACGTCGTTAATCTTCGTGACAACTGTGTAAGGGCCTTCCCATCGTGCTTGTAGCTTCGGAGACTTCCCTTTCCTCCGCAGTGGATTGTGCAACCATACAGAATCTCCCTCCTTGAAACCATGTTTCCGAGCATCGCGATCGTACCGGGTTTTCATCTTTTCGCTGGTCTTCAAACATTGCTCCCTTACAAGATCATGTGTCTCGTCCAATTGTTCCCGTAAGTCCGCGATGTATTCAACGGTTGGTTTCGGGGCATCTGGCGGTGTTCCGGTAAGCAAATCCATCGGCAGACGCATTTCTCTTCCGAAGTTAACTTTAGCCGGTGTAAATCCCGTAGACTCGTGTATGGCAGACCGATACGACATCAGGAACAGAGGAATGTACCGATCCCAGTCTCGCTGATGTTCCTCGACGACCTTGGCCAAGTGATTTTCCAACGTTTGGTTGAATCTCTCCACCATGCCGTCAGATTGAGGATGCGCCGGTGTGGTACGTGTCTTATTTATACCCAAAAGATCACACATCTCTTGGAATAACGTTGACTCGAAGTTCCTGCCTTGATCGCTGTGTAACTCCAATGGTACACCAAAGCGGCATACTACCTCCTGGACAAGTTTCTTGGCCACGGTCTTCGCCTCTTGGTTCGGAGTTGCGAACGCTTCCGGCCATTTACTGAAGTAGTCTTGAACCACTATGATGAATCTATTCCCGTCTTCAGACTGAGGGAATGGCCCAGCAACGTCTATGGCGATTCTTTCCCAAGGGGCTCCGACGTTGTACAGCTGTAGTTTCCCCTTGGATCTAGTGCGGGGCCCTTTCACTGAAGCGCACACGGTACACTTCCTGCACCAATCTTCAACGTCCTCTCGACACCGCACCCAATAAAAGCGTTCTCGTATCTTTACGAGGGTCTTCTTGATGCCGAGGTGCCCGCCAGAAGTGCCATCGTGTACGAGCTTCAGCAAATCAGCCACTTTACTCCTGGGGATAACCATTTGCAGGGTTCTTTCCTTTCCGTTGAGTGATTCCCAGCTCCGGTAAAGCACGCCATTCTCTAATACAAGGCTGTCCCACTGAGCCCAGTATGCCTTAGTAGTTGTGCTTGAGGCTGACACATCACTCCACAGTGGCCTCTGTCCTTTGGCTTTCCACTCCATGATCAGGCTGAGGTCTTTGTCTTCCTTCTGAGCTTGGCTGATTTGCTCCCTTCCCCAAGACTCGTCTAGGTCCTGCATCCTTATCACCCTGACCTCTTCTTTAGCCTCATGCTTGAAGCAACGTCGACCTTCTTCGGAGCATGGGCGTTGTGACAGGGCGTCGGCATTCTTCGGCTTAGGCGCCTTCGGGATCTTCGTAGGAGGCTTGGCGGTCTTCGTTGTGGCGGGAGCGGCGGCGGCGGCTATTAGCTCCTGGGTGTCGACTTGGGTAGCCGTCGAGATCTTCATAGGAGCCTTCGCGGTCTTCTTAGTGGCGGCAGCAGCAGCGGCGGCTTCTATCTCCTGGGTGTCGACTTGGGTAGCTGTCGAGGTCTTCGTAGGAGGCTTGGCAGTCTTCTTAGCGGCGGCGGCGGCTTCTAGCTCCGGCACTTGCGTAATCCTCCATACCGATTTCGGTTGTTTCCGTGCCCGGCAGCTAAGCCTAATATGACCTCGTTCACCGCATCCGTAGCAGATAGGCCCAGTACGAGGTTGAATCGTCGCTACGACTTCGCGCGCCTTATAACCTTTACAGTCACTTCGTACCGCTTCTACTTCAAGGGCGTGCGCTAAAGCTGCTTCCAACGTGGTGTGATGCCCCAAGCGCACCGTTGCTCTCACTTCGGGATCCCGTATACCGCTGACGAAGGCCTCTAACACTTTGTCTTCGACGGGTGTGGAACTCGAAGCATAGGCTCGACGTACGAGGCGCTCGATCTCCGTAGCCCATTGCTGCAGTCCTTCGCTCGACTTCTGTACTCGGTCTTTAAGTTGCGCGCGGTACACGTGCTCCAGGTGCTTTTCCCCGTATCGAGCTTCCAAGGCCTTAAATAGCGACTCCAAGGTGCGTCGCTCGGCGGGCAGGTTCTCAAGCACCAGCAGTGCCTCTCCTCGTAGAGCTAGTGTGAGTGCCGCCAACGAGTGCTCGTCCTCCCAGCCATTTCCACTTGCAACTACCTCGAACTGGTGCTTGAACGCCGTCCACGAGGTCGTGCCGTCGAAACTTGGGACCTTAAATTTCGGGGCCCCAGGACATCGGCTGGTTGCTGCCGTGCCCAAAACCCTTATTTTTTGTAGCTTATTGTCCAACTCCGTGAACCTAGTTTCGTAGGAGTTTACTGTCGCACTGAGGCTGTTAAGGGCTTGGTCGTGCTCGGATGTACGCGACTTTACTAGTTCCAGGTCTTCCTTCACGACGTTCAGTTCTCCCTGGAAACCATCCAGCTTTGCATCGATTTTCCCCAGTTTACTTTCCAGGCTCTCCATTGCTTTCTGCTGGCTCCGCTGTATGCTTTCCAAGGCTTCGCGCTGGCTCTTCTGTAAGGCGGCTAATAAGGAGCCCATATCCAGTGCACTCGGTGTCGGTGCTGATGCAGCTGATGTAGTCGAAGGTTCAGCGGTGGTCTCCATTTCCGTGCGGTCACGCCCAGGCGACTCCATCCGTGCGGCATCCAATGCCGTTTGCCGTCGCGTACGAATCCCTTCTTCACTCTGCGGTACTACAGGCATTCCGCTTCTGTCACCAATTGTTACGTGTCAGGAGTAATGGGTTCGAGAAAATGCCAAAATGTACCACAAAGACTTTATTGAACTCGTGGAAACACAATTACACACTGTACACAGTACACACCACAACACTATGCACGTAGGTACTCGTAAACACACTCGACGAACACTGTATCACTCGTAGAAATCACTTAACTTCTCACTGGTATCGCTCGTAGGTATCGCTGGTATCTTCCTGGTTCCGCTTCCGAAACTAGAATGTCCGCACTTGATCGATCGCCCCTTTTTATACCACTCACGCACCATTCACGCCAATCCAGAACTTTCTCGCTAATTCCGGACGGACCCGATTCGTATAAAATTCGAGAACGTTCCTTGCAACCGACTTTCGCCCGTATGACTATTGCCGTAATGGTCGAAGCGTCGTGCGTACGGGCAAGCGCGCTATTGTTCTATTGTTGACTCGACATGTTTATGGCCCCTATTGTTTATTGTTTTGCGAGGTGATACGCCAGGGCTGTCACAATACATATTGTCTCCCTTTTCTTTCAGTAATCCATCATTAGGGTTGAATCGCAGAAGTGTTATAAAGATACCACCCAACTGCTCATCCGGACAGCAACCGGACAGTAACGGGATATGCCGTGAAATTTGGAGAATGTCTGGACATTCTCGATATTCGTAAGAACAATTGAAAGTTATATTGCATTATTTAACTTCATATTTTACTTACTTTTAATTTTAAGGGTCCGTTCACATCGACCGGCTCGGAGAGGAGAGCAGATTTTTATCACGTTGGCATTAAAGTTTTAAGTGATTGTATTAAGGTATATTTTTGTATGTGCACCTCAAAAGTAGCTCTAGAATTGTTACTTACAGAAAATTCAACTATAAAATATACAATTTCATGACCTTATCCTTCCTGTTGGGTTCATGACATAAAATAAGTCACGGTCAAAGCGTGAGGAGTTTATTGTTTTGTATAAACAATTGCGTAATTTGATAAGGTATTTTACGAAGAAGTATAGTCTGCGTATTTAAACAGAGAAACATTTTTGATCTATTTACCCGACTGCGTCAGAAGGAGGGTTATGTTTTTCGAGTGTATGTATGTAATGTATGTATGTATGTATGTCCATTTATTTGTGAGGCCCCACAGCCCAAACGGTTGAACGAATTTCGACATTTGAGGTATCGTTGAATAGGGTACTTTCGGTAGTGAAAAATAAACTTGATTTTCGTAATAAAAAGCAACAAAAATATATTTCGGCAAAATAAACACGCTTTCTCGCCTTAAAATAAAAAAGAGGGGCGCTACTGTCTTTGTCTTTGTCTGACAACAGTATAACATTTGCATTAGTTCCAATTTTGGCCACCGGACCAGATATATGTTTGTGGCACTGTATGTATGACCGGTTGATGATGACAATTTTTTATGACAGTTTGGTTAGTTGGTTTTTGATTTTGCCTTTATGACGTCACACCAATGCCTCTCGTGTTTTAGGTCACGTGACATACAGATAAAAAA
The DNA here is from genome assembly GCA_905404135.1 of Hesperia comma. Taxonomy (NCBI): domain Eukaryota; kingdom Metazoa; phylum Arthropoda; class Insecta; order Lepidoptera; family Hesperiidae; genus Hesperia; species Hesperia comma. Next base: position 8,893,948 of record FR990018.1, read on the forward strand.
TTTCGAATTTTAATATTAAATATTAAAATAATTATGTGCTTTTATGACTCAAAATCAGAATATTAAAGTATATTTCGGCATAAATTTTAATTTTTATCAAATTTCATAGTTTATTTTTCATTACGGAAAGTACCCTATTCGTCAGAACTGTGGAAGTGTCACAGGCTTTATGAATTTTCAAAATGGCGCCCGAAAGTGGAAGAAAAAGAGGGGATAATCTTGAGTTTTTTTCTTATCTTAGCAATATGGGTATGAAATGAAAGATTAGGCACACGTTATAGCACAAATTGTCAAAAACCATCCCAAAAAGTAGAATTTTTCGGCGAACCCACTAAAAAGTCTGAAATAAAAATATTATTATAAAAACAAAAAACCCGACTGCTTACAAAAGAACTCAAAAGAAAAAAACAAGTGCCACAATATCAACATAAAATACTTCATGGTGCTGCAGGCGGGGACAAACAATACCAAATACAAATAACTGTTACCTACGGGTAAAAAAGATTTATCACAAGTACTACGTTTGTCACCGCATGCGGCAGCATGAAGTATTTTATGTTGATATTGTGACACTTGTTTTTTTCTTTTGAGTTCTTTTGTAAGCAGTCGGGTTTTTTGTTTTTATAATAATATTTTTATTCTCCATAAGGTTCAAGGAAGATTAACTCATTTAGATACTTTGATTATTGCTTATTACTAAAAAAAATAACCGACTTCAACCTCGATAAGTAGAGATAACTCAAAAATTACTCGCCAGATGGCGCTCAATTCAACACATGTAGGTGTAAAGTTCTCGTCACTACAAATTAATCAAGCCCAAATACTAGATAACTGCAGTAAATCATTGAAAAGTTCCCTCGACTGTCTTTCGGCTTCATCAGATCGACTTCAGACCTTCATGAAACAGCGGTTCTTAACCTTTTTGGCTGGCGACCCAAAATGTAAAAATATTTAAAGTCCGCGACCCTGAGATTTTATTGATTTTCCAGTGATAATAATGTGACAACCCTAGCGCAGCTACTTCGGAAACAATAAACAATAGGGGCCATAAACATGTCGAGACAACAATAGAACAATAGCGCGCTTGCCCGTCTTCAAAAGTACGCACGACGCTTCGACCATTACGGCAATAGTCATACGGGCGAAAGTCGGTTGCAAGGAACGTTCTAGAACTTTATTTCGACGCGGGTCCGGACTTCGCGGGAATATTCTCGATTGTCGTGAATGGTGCGTGAGTGGTATAAAAAGGGGCGATCGTTCAACCGCGGACATTCTAGTTTCGGAAGCGGAACCAGGAAGATACCAGCGATACCTACGAGCGATATCAGTGAGAAGTTAAGTGATTTCTACGAGCGATACAGTGTTCGACGAGTGTGTTTACGAGTACCTACGTGCATAGTGTTGTGGTGTGTACTGCGTACAGTGTGTAATTGTGTATCTACGAGTACAATAAAGTCTTTGTGGTACATTTTGGCATTTTCTCGAACCCCATACTCCTGACACGTAACAATAAAATAATACGAGTAAAAGTCCGTAGTTTGCTTAAATTGGTGCCATTACGTTCAATAGCTTAGTGGCGCAGTGTTAAGCGCGCTCAGCTTGCGATTACGTTTGCTAAGCAACTTTCGCAGAGGCTGGTCACTGAATGGGTAACCGAAATCCTTAATATTTACTCCGTTAGGTAGGTTAAGCCGTTGGTCCCGGTTGCATTTGCAGTCGTTAACACCCACCAATCCGCACTGGGCCCGCTTGGTGGGTTATGACTCATTCTCCTTGTGTGTTTTTATCAGCAAGGAAGGCCTGTACCCCAGCAGCAATGATGTCATTACGGTCTCCCTGAGAGGTTATGCAGTTGGGTAGCCAGCTTTCTGTCTGAGCGACATATAAAGGTCGTAGTCAACGGTTGTTGCTCAGATTTCAAACCCATAAACGCTGGTGTTCCCCAAGGGTCTGTGCTGTCTCCTACCCTGTTCATTCTACATATCAATGACATGCTGGAGCGTGCAAACGGCATTAATTGCTATGCAGATGACAGCACGGGAAATGCTTATTAAACAGGCCCTGCAAATGCCTCTCGGTCACAAGTGGAGGATAGCAGAATCAAAGTTGAGTCTGAAGTAGAGAACTCTCTGGAGTAAGTCTCGGAATGGGGTCGACTCAATTTAGTTAAGTTCAACCCCACGAAGACACAAGTTTGCACGTTTTCCGCTTAGAAAACCCCATTTGTCATAGCGCCTCAATTCCAGGGTACCGTGCTCACCGTTGGTAAAAGTGTTGGGATTCTGGGCGTTGACATTTCGAGCGACGTGCAGTATCGGAGTTATCTGGAAGCTAAGGCCAAATTGGCCTCCAAAAAGCTTCGTGTCCTAAACCGGGCGAAGCAGTACTTTACTGCGAGGGACCTACTAATGCTTTATAAAGCACAGGTCAGGCCTCACATGGAGTAGTGCTCTCATCTCTGGGCAGGGTCGCCACAATACCAGCTTAGTCCATTTGACGCCGTACAAAAAGGCGCGGTTCCAATTGTCAACGACCAACGAAACACTCACGGGTCACTGAGATCGCCCTTTTTGGGGATGGGATGTGCTAGGGCGACTTTCCACGAAGACGGTACTAATCTAGTGGTGTAGGATAGCGAGAATAAGCGCGTTAAGACAGGAGTTAACTCGGGAGCACACGTCTTTAGTACCACCGCGGGAATACTATCCGGCCCACTCGACTTCTTGGTATTGAGGGACAGTAGAGCTTGTCTTACCAACTTTTGAGTGAATTGTATGTCGTTCAACGAGCTCTCACACCGCGGGATGTTAGGCGGTGTAGTCCCTCCATCGTCAAGAGTCGAGTTGGCGGAATAAGGGTGCCCAGAAGATCGGCTTTCCCTTTTGCCGAATGGACAACGGATTTATCCGATAGTCACAGTGGTGGAAGAGATGACCGACAGAAATTGCCCTCGACAGCCTTAGCTAGCGAATAGAATTCACAACTCCCGGAGGGGTATCCGACTAGCCGCTCGCCAATTCTGCCGATAAATTTAGCCTTCGCCCTGGACATTTTCTTCTTAGCTGACCGGGAGGCGGCATTGAGCTTCTTCTTGAGCTCTGGGGCAGATGGACAATCCAAAGCGTACGCGGATGCCTAAGCCTGGTAAGCCGCCGTACCAGGGCTGGTTTCTACCACCGATGGATATGACAGAGTTAGGGATAAAGCATTCCATACCCTGCCGTATCTCATTAGTTACCAAATCAGCGCACACGTTCGGATCCCCCGAAGAGAGTCCGTCCCAGTCTGCTGACTTATAGTTCCAGACTTGACGCGTCCCAGTGGGCCGAGAACCCTCTCGACGCGTCAAGGGCACAGATGTCCTTACCAAGCAGTGGTCAGAAGATCCAAGAGGAGCCCCAACCACCACGCGATAGTCCGCCGGGTGTGGAGTCAGCAGAAGGTCTAGCAAGGAAGCAGTATGGGACTCAACATCAGGGACTCTGGTGAAGCCAGTAACAACCTGAGTGAGCCCGTAGGCCAGGGAGAAGTCGAAAGCAATCCTCCCGGCGAAGTCGATAATCCTGGACCCCAACCAGTCAATGTGGTGGGCGTTAAAGTCCCCCAAAATTACCAACTCCGCCGAAGGGTACTGCTCCAAAACTCTGTCGGTCGATTTCTGGACGTGCTCAAATAATCGAGTCGTCTCCGTGTCTCCGCTATAGGACCTATATAGACACGCATAAATACGGGCGTGGTCGCCCATATCCACGCGCGTCCACAATACGGATAGGTCCTTGACATCAAGGCAGGTCAGACAGCAGCAACAGACATCATCACGGACGAACATACACACCCCGGCATGCCGCCTAAATGCGTGCTCCAGCCTGTAGCCGGGGTAACACAAGTACGATATGTCGGCCGGTGACGATATCTGTGTCTCCGTCAAAAAGAGTAAGGCCGGCTTTACTGTCTCTAGCTAGAAGGTGGTGGACAGCATTGAGGTTGGTGTGAATTCCCCTGATGTTGCACATGTCCACGTTCAAGGTGGTAATGGTTTTAGGGGTTGCCGCTGGTTTAACCTTTTTCTTTTTAGACTTGCCCATAAAAAAGTGTTTTAGAACGTGAACTCCATATCGCTTGGACTCGTGGTGAACGACTACGGTCCGTTTTTCACGATCGTTTTTGCCGCGAACGTGCAAGATGTGGAATGAGCTTCCTTATGAGGTATTGCCGGAGCGCTATGACAGAGGGTTCTTCAAGAAACGTGTAAAAAGAGTTCTCCTTCAGGGCCGGCGTTGCACTGGTGACTCCCCTGGTGTTGCTCGTGTCTATAGGCGACGATGACCACTTACCATCAGGTGGCTCGTCTGCTTTTTCGTCAACCCTTCAGTCTGTAAAAAAGGCCGCCTTTTCGAAATTCCCGCGACCCATCCCAATACCGACCGCGACCCGGATTTGGGTCGCGACCCGAGGTTAAGAAACGATGGTAGTGCTTTAATGTACTTATGAAAACATTAACAAACACACTTGTCGTCCCTACAATTTTTGAAAGTTCTCCTCGGTTTCTCTGAAGTGACATCATCAGATCCTGGTGTCCTTATCAGCGTACCCCAATGCGCATATCTACTTTCCAACAAAAAAAAGAATTATAAAAATCAGCCCATATACGATGAAAAAATCGCTGAACAAACATAAAAAAAGCATATATTATACGTCGAATTGAGAGCTCCTTGAAGTCGGTTAAAAACTGATGTAATTAGTATTTCATCCATTTGTTTCTTCTAAAATACCTCGCGCCTGGTGACAAAAAACCAACTTAACCAACACGTTTGTTTACCTCGATACACGCCAAGCGACTAGCTAGGCGTCAAGCGCGCAATGCGAACGGTTGTGAACATGCTAGAACGTTTGTTATACTAAGCTACTCGCTAGGTGACTCGTTTGGCTCTAGTCTAGGCACTAAGCAAGCCACCTGCCTGTGTGAACGTAGCCGAGTGAAAAAGATCTACTTAGTGCATTAATACAAAATTTATCTTTGACATATCAAACTCCATCACTTATTCCAACTCCATCAACCCGTTTTACGCTATAGCTCTAAGTAGGTACCTACATATTGTTTTCACCTTTGTTTCAGTGATTCTTCGTTAGAGTTGAATAGCAGAAGTGTTATAACAGCACCAACCAACTGCCCACCCGGACAGGAATTTATAAACGGGAGATGCCGTGAAGTGTGGAGAATGTCTGGACCCACTACACCTATTCCGAAGCAGGTTTAATACTCGTAAGAATAATTGAAAATTTTATTTCACTATTGCGTATTTATGTACTTTATTGTTAATATTCTAACTTCTTATATATATACATAATATATTATACCTTTTTAATGGAGTTAAGGTAATAACGGGTGACCATGCCCATATCGAGAAACGATTTGTTATCATTGATCTGCTCAAACTACTTACATCATGATGTGGCCAATAGACTTAAAACATTTCATGAATTTAAAAATAATTTTTTATGATTTCAGGAAATCGGAGGACAGGGACAGGAGACAAGCAAAATCGGAGGTTAAAGTAGTCAATCGATAAAGTAAAATCAAAGTAGGTTTGACGGGCTCGATGGCGCAATTGGTAGTGACCCTACCATGCACGCCAAGAGTCGTGGGTTCGATTCCCACTCAGGACAAACATTTATGTGATGAACATTTGTGTTTGTTCTGTGTCTGGGTGTAATATTATATGTATTTAAGTATTATATTTGTGTTTCCTCTGTTGCCTGACATCCGTAACACAAGTGCTTAGCTACTTACCACGGGTCAGGTTAATCTATGAGGTGTTGTGTGAAGTACCCGATAAATAGATCGGAAATATCGGAATATCATCAACATTCCTAAGCAATACTTTAAAGGTACAATCGAGATGCTTGCGTTCTGTCGCAAAGTTCTCGACTGAATAACCTATTATTTCCTTAACTGAAGTGAATAGATTTCTTGAAAAATATAGCTACTTAAAAGAAGAAATATTTAGTTTAATACTTAATAAAAGAAATTTGTTATTGCCTTTGTTTTGTCCTTAATCTTTACTTCTATTATAAACCTGAAGAGTTTGTTTGTTTTTTTTTTGGGTTAGTCCCTGAATACCCCCCGCTCCCGCAGGCACCCGTCCCTGAGGATCCCCATTTTAATAATTTTGATTTATAATTCTTTGATACTTTTTCTACTTATTTGTTGATGATGTCGGAAGGTTCTTGTAAAGACCGCGAACGCATGTAACAATTTGTTAAAAACAGACTGGAGGGGTGAAGTGTCCACTACTTACATGCCGGAGTGGCGTAGGTAAGATACAGATACTATGTAGGTACGCAAAATGAAAGATCATGTATGTGGACCCGCAGTAAAAAAGAAATGTGAATGGTAACGGTAACTGTATAATTCGACATAAATAGTCTTTATAAAAGTTCAGTTCAGCCATTTATCCCAAAGCAAACTCGAGTTTTTTAAAAACAAAGTGCGAGTATTATTTATGAATTAATTAAAGAAATGGGAATTAACTTTTTGCAATACAACAAATGTATGAAAAAAGGAATAGAATTAAAAACCAGAGGCCCAGTGCTGAAATACAGTACCAACGGGCCGCGACCCGTCCACCCACTAGTTTCACCCACCATTATGGCGGGAAAATATCGATATCGATATCAATTCAGTGGGATCGCCACCCGTGCATAAGCTGGCCATTGCAATGTTGATGTTAAACCAACATACCGATCTCTGAAAGTCTGAACAGCTAATTGAAAAAACAACAGAATGAATTAGTGGAGTGCCGTAAGCTTTAAACCTCGGGATCCAGGGACTATGACTGAATCTTCATAAAAACTATAGGACTATATTTCAAAATGCACAAATAGAAAAGTTAAAAAAAAATACCGATCTTTTTTGAAGTTATACTTCTTTAGGCGCGTTATGGAAATTTCATGAGAGTGAAATTTTACGATGCGCGCGCATCTGTAACACCAAAAATTAACAGTATGAAGTTAGGCGCGTGAAATTTTACGATGCGCGCGCAACAGTATGAAGTTGCCGGCTAAACCCATTGCTAAACCACTCATTGGCCTTTGTCAATCTCTGACGTCTCTTTTGCTTTTTATCGAAATTATTTATAACCAGCCAGGTTTGTTTTGACTTGTTTGTGGCACATTGACATGACATAATATGCACAGACTAGCTAAAGATTAATGTTTCGTTATACGGTATGCAACGACTAGTCTTCTTGGTAAAATATTTAATAAAGGTTTTTAACTGCAATATAACAGTAAATAAATTATAACTAAGTATTCAAAGATAGTTTAGGATGACTATTAGTGATTATGCTACCATTCCATCAGTATTTTCTTAAGACGTTGTCACGTTCAACTATCGTCAGTAAACCGACTTTACAGACAACCAATTTTTTTAGTATAATTAATACTAAATATTATGAAATTATTAACGTTGAATATTTATTATTTAATGATGCCAAAGAAGTATAACTTCTTACGCGCGTACATAAGTACACGCAATTTAATTTTTTTTATTGTTTTTATCTTTGTTGGTAAATTTGTGACCCCATAACTTCTTGTTAGGTAAACCGATTTTAATGGTTCTTTATTTTCTTGAAAGCTGGAGCTTTTGGTATGGTCCCGTATATTTGGACAATTTGAGGGACATTTGACAAGTAGTTTCGAATTAACTTGAACAATGGGTAAGGATGTTTTGTAGTGTGTATTAATGTTTTATGCTTATAATTTTTTACTGAGTGTTTAGATTTTTATGATTCTCTTTTTATTTGAAAGCTGGTACTTGCATTGTAGTCTCCTATAAATTTTAGCGGCATCTGACCAGTAGTTTTTGAATTATCCTTAATATTTTTTTGTATGTATGTTACCTTATATCTTACTACTTAGAGTTTCGATCACGGAACAGAAAATAGTGTGATACGTCAAAATTATTACTGAAACCGGTGTCGCCAAACGCACACATACAAACGGTCGTCATTTACTCCACAACTAGTGAAGAGTAAAGAGTAGTTTTAATTGGTCGCATATAATTATGTAAAGCTAAAATACCCTAAATTATACAAACTTTAATGCAAAAACACATCTTGACTCTGAGTAATAGAGTTGGCTTTTCTATAAAGAAACAAACGTATTTGCGACATTTTGTATTGACCAGGTGGCAAGTGATATTTGTAAAAAATATAATTTGATCTTTATTTGTAAGCAATAAGGTTAAATTTTCAATGATTTGTCAACCATAATTCCCGTTATCGTTTAGTGATTTGACACAAGCGTGATTTTATCGATAAATTGGACCTATTTTAAATGCAATTTAAAATGTTAGAGGATTCACGATATTGATCCGACTGATTTTCATAATTATTGATTTTAATGATTTAATTTTTATTGGAATAAAATTGGTTATGCGTACGTTCAAATGTTAATGTGGACATAATTCCCTTATGTAGAACCAGGTAGACTCGGGTAACGAACATTTTTTACAAAGAATATATAATAAATATACCTAATATTTATCTCTCAGAAGAATAATACTAAACAGCATTTAAAAAAGGCAGTATTTCATTTATAATCCTCAATAATGAGGAAAGACCCGTGCTCAGTAGTGGGCCATTAATGGGTTGTAGCACTACAATGTGACGTGATGTTACATTACAATTGCTCACTATTGTAATAATAACTAATAAAATGTCGATGTCGATAAAATGTTTTTCGCATCACTTACTGATATAGCGGAGAATATACCAAAACAAATTAGATGACACGTGTAAGCTAAAGCAAGCCTTATTGCCCATACCTTATGGTTGATTTCAGATTAAAATATCTATTAGGTTTTAAGTAATTGAAATTAAATTACGATAATAAGATTTATTGCAAAAACTTCACTTTCCGGTGATATGAAACACCTCCATTCTTAACATTTCTTGTTTTACTATTATTTTTACACTGCAAAACGGAACAACAAGGCATAATTTCTTTGAAATACCGTAAAACAAATAGTGACACGAGACGTCCGTTCTTGAACCGGATGACAGCGGTGACTGAAAGCAAGTGTGCGACACAACACAAACTAGTGGCCCGCGGGCCACGCCTACATCGCACTTCCACCTATTTTTTCTGTTCCGTGGTTTCGATCATTGTTTTTTAATCAAAAGCTGGAGCTTTCAGTTAAGTCCCGTAAAAAATTGAGTTCAGTCAGACGAGTAGTTTTTGAGTTACTCTTAATAATGTGTATTTAATTTATGGTCGTTACCTCATAACTTGTTATAACTTGTCACTGGGTGCTTCGATTTTGATTATTCTTTTTTTATTCGAAAGCTAGTAGGTACTTGACGTGTGGTCACATATAATTTTCAGCGACATCTGACGAGTAGTTTTTGAGTTGTCTATACTTCTCGATTCTGAGGTCGGTTATTTTTTTAAGCTATTGCATAGCTTCTATCGCGGGCCTTGGGCGCGGGGACCGAATGCAAAAATTTCGTAACGAAAAAATTATTACACCCCCATCACCCACACACAGACATCTATATATATAAAAGCGAAAGGTCACTGACTGACTGACTCACTCACTCATCACAAAATCTCAGAAACCGCTGAACGTATTGAGATGAAATTTGGCAGGGTAGTAGTTTATAGTTAGAAGGGATCCGCTAAGAACGGATTTTTTTATATTCCACCCCTAAGGGGGTCTAATAGGGGTTCAAAGTTTGTATGAAAATCCGTCAATTGTAAACCAGGTGTTATGAAAATTGGTGTTTAGAATTATGAAAAAAATAATGAAAAACCTGTATCAAAGTTTTTTTAAAAATCATCCCTAAATGGGTAAAATAGGGGTTGAAAAGTTATAAAAAAAGTTTGTCTCTTTGTACACGCTTATCTCCGGATCGGCTGAACGGATTTTAATGGAACTTTTACTGAGAGATTCGGAAGGTTTTGAAGCAACATATAGGCTACTTTTTATCCAGAAATTCCCGCGGGATCAGGATTTACGCGGGAAAAACTGTTATGCGCCAAATCGCGGGCTTATATTTTTATGGGACTTTCACTGGGAGATAGAGGAGATTGTGGACCAACATACTTATAGGCTACTTTTTATCCCGCAATTCCCGCGGGATCAGGATACACACGGGAAAAACACCTTCGCGTCAAGTCGCGGGCTTAGATTTTTTTTATTTATGGGACTATCACTGTTAGATAAAGGAGGTTTTGGAGCAACATATATTTTTATCCCAGAATTCCCGCGGGATCGACGTTCACGCGGGAAAAGCTCCTATTCGCGAATGAACTCGCGAGCTCAAATGGGGCTTTTACTGGGAGGTAGTGGAAATTGTGGAATGTTATATATAAGCCACTATTTATCATAGAATTCTCGCGGGATCGGGATTCACGCAGGAAAAACTTTGTGACATACTGAGTTCCACGCGGGCGGAGCCGCGGGCGGAAAGCTAGTAGTTACTATGTCTGTGCACCCACACATCGATAAATACCAGAACTTTTAACTGAGTTAACTAACTTTTACTTTATAACGGCTAAACCGATTTGGCTAATTTTAGTCTTGAAATATTCGTGGAAGTTCAGAGAAGGTTGCAGCGATGAGAAAATATGGAAAAATTGCGAGGAAAATACTAAAAATGAAAATTTTAATTTCCCATACAAATCTTACCTGTCAAACATTTGATTTTCGCCCCGTCGGTTCGGTGTTTTAAGAATAATTACATGTAGATCTGGATTAAATAAAGCGTTGGAATCGACAACATGTATTCATAATAGTCGAATTATCGCGTATTTAGATTTAAAACATGCAAAATAACATAGACATGACATAAAATAATGACACTGTAATGACTTGAGGGTGATAGAGACAGTGCCATACAGGCAAGGCAAACTGTAAGGCACTGTCTCTGTCACCCACACGTCATTCACGCGCCAAAAGATCGTTGTAGGACTTAAATGTCAAATGTCAATTTTCTTTTTAAAAAGAATTATTTTGTCAACTGAAATAGTTCTTATGCTTTTGTTCAGAATATTTAAATCTTCTTTGCACAAATTAAAGCATTATCCGTTTCTAATAAAGATTAAAATGTCTTGCACCTATAATGTGACGTTATGATGTACGTATGCTTACGTCATTATTAAGCGTCTCTTTCAGTGATATTGCCTATGAACTTTGATGTAACTTTTGATCAACTAAATGAAAACTGGTACACCACTTTCTTGGCCCACTGTAAAACAGTGAATATCTGTACTCGTATAATTTGTGTACAAATTAAAGTGTTTTAAATATGAATAAACAAAGTGCATTTATTAATGAAGAAAGTCACGAAAAAATAGTGAAAGAAAATGAGTTAGTACTCTATATACATACATTTTATTATTATTATCACAAATGTAGTATTATTTTTTGTTTTGTTAATTTATATATAATGCTATGCAATAGCTTTACCGCGGCAGTCTCCGAGTGCCACACGTCTTTTTGTACAAAGTTATTATATTATTTGAAAGCTGGTCCTTTTCGATGGTCCCGTGTAAATTTGAACAACAACTGACGAGTAGTTTTTGAATTATTTGTATCTATACCTAAGACATTTCTAAATACTTACAATTAAAAAATATCTACCTTACAAACGTAGGTACTGACCATATTATTATAGTTTTCGTGCTGAAAACACTAATGATGTTTTTAAAAATTCAATTCAATATTTGCCGAATTTTAACCTTACTCGATCTTAAAATTTTCTCAATTTTGCTATCTTTATTTTAGTTGACCAGCTGAAGCAGTCATAAAATTCAACGACTATTTTGTCTAAATAGCTGGAGCAGTCTCCCAGTTTCTGCCAATTTTGATATTTTATCATAGAAATAAAACCAGTAGCCTACCTAATTGTTTAATTTTGTTTTATTTTTAAATACAATTACATGTTAATTAAATGCCTAAACAACACAGTTGTATAAGCGAACTCACTTTACACAGTACCTATAGGCACACCTGTCTACTTATGAAAAGTTGCATTTTGACATACGGATTGGGGAGAACTTTATTATATTATTACGTTTTTGTTACTATTTTCTTATAAACACAAGTTCAAATCATGTTATAAGTTAACAAAAAAAAATATAAAACGACAAACATCGTTACATTACAATTGCCGAGCAGGTACATACCTATTTTTTGCACTGCGCAACAAAAATAAATAGCATAGATGCATCGATGCATAAAAGCTCAATAATATATTGTATACCTAAGTTTATGTACCTAGAAATGTTAAACTTTTTAATAATTTCAACTTTTTAAATACTTCTACAATTAAGTATTGCGAAAAATTTTACACACTTGTGCCTACCCTTGACTATTCTGATTCAACGATACAAACAAGCAATGGAAAACCATTGAGATACTATGTACTAAAGTACAATACCTCAATGTGGAAAACTGGCATTATCCTTTACAGCGCACTCAGAGAATGTTGTTTTGAGATTACCTCTTAAACACAGCATTTAGTCGAGGTTGTAGAATATATAAATTATTACAAGCAAATAATATTCTTTACCTATTCTGTAGATAGTACAAAAAATGATAAGAGAAACACCGGGGCACGGTAATATTTATAGATAATATTACTGTAATCGGTGTAAGAGTAAGTAACTATCGACCAAAATTAATAATCTAAGGGGTTTAAGGCTTTGTTTAACCGACTTCAAAAAAAAGGAAGTTCTGAATTCTATTGTATTTTTTGTATCTTACTTTTTACTGGGTGACCCGATTTTAATCATAATTTTCATATTCGAAAACTGTGCTTTACAATAAGTGGCGATATCTCAAAAACTACGCTCCAGTTATCGCTCAATGATTTATATGGGATCACACAACAAGCACTACCTTTATCACAAAAGAAGAATCATCGAAATCAGAACACCTAGTCAGAAGTTATGAAGTAATGAGCATAAATTAAATTCAAATTATTAAGAATAACTCAAAACTGACCGTTAGATGTCACTCAAAATGGGATTAGACGGCAGTCATTATCTACCTTTCGAATGGCGAAAGAATTATCAAATCGATTCACCAAGTCCGAAGTTGTGAGGTAACACACATAAGAAAAAAAACATACCGACGAATTCAGGACCTCTTCTTTTTTTGAAGTCGTTTAAAATATTATTAACAAAAATAACAACATTTTAGCCGATAAACCAAATAACCTTGGGTAGTGTTAAAGTGAATATTATGCTAATGCTAAGCCGTGCTGATAGGTACTGTACTTTCAATCAAAGCTAAATATAATATATTTTTATTAATTGATTGATTACATGGGAATAAAGGTACATATTATTATGAAATTAGTTATTAAAAACATAAAGTTCTCTTATTCCTTATAACTTAAACACTGAAACATCTATTTACAAGAACATACCTATAGGTTTGTTTTTGGTACATTTCTAGCCCTCACACACAATATATGATCGTTGTCTGGAAAAACATAAAAAAGTTCACACTCATAGTACTCCTACCAGCTTTTCATTTTAATTTAAAATTTAAAATTAAAATAATACACAATCTCGAGTACCTTTTGACAAGTATCCACTTTTGCTTTATTTTTTAATTTCCCGGACTTCCGAGATTAGAATCATGAAAATTGCCAAACTTACCTATTCCAAGAACCGAGTAGGATTTCAATGTGTCAACACTTAAACTCCGTAATTTTATTACACGTAGGTAATTGGTAATAAGGTTACAAAATAAATATTTTCCTAAATTGGAAGTCGAGTGAAGTAGTGTTTAGACCTCTTACACTATTTTAAAATGATATCATAGGCAAACCTAAACGACAGGAACTTCTGTAGACTGAAGTGGTATAACGGTTAGGTTGTGAGTTATTGGAAAACAAGGATTAATCGGATCAGGCGTTTGTCCAGGTTCTAAAGTGCAGTTATATATCTCGGAATTCGTAATGTTCAATTTTGGTTCACTTTCTCCGTTATCTAGTCTCAAAGCAGACGGCTGGCTTGGTTGTAAAATAACGTCGTTTGGAACCGTTGTAGAATTGTTATCCAATTCAGTTGAATTAGTAATCATAGGAGGTTCCGTTACATTATTCTGAGCGGCATTATTTAGCAGTACTGAACAAGGTATGGTTGTTATAAATTCTTTTTCTGTCTTTGTTACAACTGTGATCGTACATGTCGTTTTATCATTTTCGTTTATATGTTCATTCACTTTTTTAACTTCAACTTCTGGAGAAAACGAAGTGGCGATAGCACAAGGTATGGCAAGAACTTCAGTGACATTTTCATTACTAACTGTTAAAGTACAGTTCACCAAATCTCCCAAAACGGAATCCATAGCAGCTGCTGTACTATTATTATCTGGAGCTACTGCGACAGGTTGGCCCCTCTGATCGTATATGACCGTATGATGAGGACGACCTGTCGAACGTGCTAAATTCCATAGTGCTAAACCTGTTAATATCGTTCCAACACCAGCACCTGCAATTCCGACACCTGTAAGTGCACTGCTTGTACGACTGACTCCTCCAAACCCTTTGTTTCCGTAATTACCAAAATATCCGGGCATTTGTGGGCCTCCGAACCCAGGATTGTAAGATCCATGTCCTCCATAACCATAACTAGGGCCATGATTTGAATATGGAGGTGGTGGGTGGTGGTAACTATTTCCAACGCCTGTGTAAGGGGGAGGTGCCCCTTGATAATTATTTGCATTATTAGAATACGGTGGAGGATGACCTTGAGCATGGTTGTAATTATTGGGAGCATTTGGTGAATACGCAGGGGGTGCAGCTTTTGATCCTGATAGCCCCGATCCTTGTGGGTATCCAGATCCTGTACCCGAGTTTCCTGACAACCCGTTCGACGAAGGATAAGAATGACCCGGAGAGCCAGGTGCACCTGCGTTAAGCGGGTTACTATTTCTTTGTATACTTTCTTGATGTACTGGTGGTGAATTACCAGATAAACTATTAGATGCAGGATATGAATGACTCATATGATTATTTGATTGTACTGACTGTGATCCTGGCAGAGCAGCTTGTGAAGCATGACTTTTTTGGATACTTTCCTGTTGGATTGGCGGTTGCTTAGCTGGAGTATTACCAGATAAACCTGTGTTGCTTGACGGATATGAATGAGTATTTGTTGGGCTTGACTTCAGTGATGAAATTTGGGTCTTTTGAGCTGGTCTTTCCTGCCATCCAAATAATGATGGTTTAGGGGCTGAAGCTTGAGGACTACTAAACGATGTTGGAACAGGTTGAACGTTGGTACCGCTTCTTCTGCTGGAACCACGACTAGAACCACCTGAACTACGACCTCTAGATGTCTTTCTCCCTTCCACATCTAACACTGCCACTATTATTAGCACTATTAAAAAACTTGTAAGTGTCTTCTTATCCATTTTCACGTTATTAACTACTCAGAAACATTGAAATTAAGTATTCGTTTGTGTATTAAAGATACTTGGTGATTCTCTGCACTTAGTGTAAGGGATACGTGCTCGCGACGCAATTGTCTGACTCACTATGTTCCTCGACCCTCGTAATTTAACGATCGCCCACCCTGCCTCAAATTACATGCGTCGTTCTAGAACGTATTCATTACGAATGACACAAAAGACTTAACACATAAGTCGATCAATAGGTACTTTATATCAAAGTAAGTACATACTTAGAACATGTCCATGAAATATTGAAACTGAAAACAACTTTGTGTATATCCTATATTGTCATGACAACGCTTTGGCCTATTTAAAGATAAAGTACCTAGCAGACAAAGTGACGTCAGTAAAGAGCTGTTGATTATAAATGTATTAGGTATAATCTTTACTAATACTTAAAAGCAGTAAGCATAAGCGTAGATCGTCAAAAAGGAGTGTTTGACGATCTTTTAGGGGCTGCCGCATTAAACAGGGACCAGATTGCCGGGGTTCCGGTCCGGGGGTTAATTTAAATACAAATAGGAATGCGGGGGACATTAAATGCACCACTGTGCGAAAAGATCGAATTATCAGTGACAGTCAAACAGACACACAGTGACGGTCACCTAACTTCTGTATTTGTACAAAAATTAAAAAATATTGAGGATACCGACATTCTACGAAAATAATACTATCCCTACATATCAAGGTCAATTATAACGCTGCCAAATGTGAAATTTAAAAAAAAAACAAAAAAATTATTGAATAGTAATAATAATTTATTAGTTTCTACTAATTCTGGGAGTAACAGAATTCTTTATTAGTCAGAATTCAATTGATATTTGACTAAAAAAATCTACATCTATGGCTTTTTACAACAGTGACCCCAGTGCGCCCAGCTTAACTCTGAAATGGCAAAAATTGGAACTAACGCCGCCATGTTGAAAAGTCATTCATACAGTGCGCCCAACTTATCTCTGAAATGGCAAAAATTGGAACTAACGAAAAGTCATTCATAAGTACGTTGTGGTCATTCATCTGTCAGTTACTAGTATGCAATGATTGGTCAAATGAATGTCAAATGCGTCCGACAGCGCCTCTTTCGTTTCAATCTTAAGTTGGGTTTACTATAAGTACGTTGTGGTCATTCATCTGTCAGTTACTAGTGTACAATGATTGGTCAAATGAATGTCAAATGCGTCCGACAGCGCCTCTTTCATTTCAATCTATTGGGTTTACTATAAGGCACTTCTCACATTACGCTATTTATTAGCTACGCGACTGCGACGCAATCCCAAAATTCTATGTATAGTAAACCCAACTTAAGATTGAAACGAAAGAGGCGCTGTCGGACGCATTTGACATTCATTTGACCAATCATTGCACACTAGTAACTGACAGATGAATGACCACAACGTACTTATGAATGACTTTTCGTTAGTTCCAATTTTTGCCATTTCAGAGATAAGTTGGGCGCACTGTATCTGACACTTTTGACTGACAGGAGTCGCATATGCCTGTCAATACATAGTGTCAAATACATGTATACAAATTTTGGGTTGCGTTGCAGTCGCGTAGCTCATGAATAGCGTTGTGTGAATGTGTGAGAAGTGCCTAAATGTAAATTTCTTGAAAAACCGAGAAGACCCGAGAAATTGATAAGCTCTATCTATAAATAAGAAAACAACGACTGTGAACTAGTATTTTTATTGAAATAAGTATCGTACTTACCTACACAACAATTTTAAATATCTAGATGGAAATGTGTCAAAAAATTGTGGCTGTCAAAAAACTGTTAGCCACAATTTTTATATCATTATGCACATATAACGCACACATAGACAATAGACGAAGGTGTGAAACATCGCCTGCAAGCACACATGCTTGATATTGTTGCCTTGTTTTTTTTGTTTTCATTGTAGGGCGACGCTCAATCTAGATATTTAAAACATCAAAGGTATCGTATAGTGTTTTAATTTCAGGATCCCAGAAAGATATTTAGTTGACACATAGCCATGTGTGTGTTATAATCATAATCATAATCTTTATTTAGGTACTCGGACAACTACAGTCCATAATTTGTTAGTAACAGTTCCATAAAAACTATATTAGTACACGCATACATTTGTTTAAATTTAAATTACATTAAATTAAATTAAGAATCAATCAATAAAATCCATAAAATCAATAAAAATCCATAAAATCAATAAAATCAATAAAATCAATAAAATCAATAAAATCAATAAAATCAATAAAATCAATAAAATCAATAAAATCAATAAAATCAATAAAATCAATAAAATCAATAAAATCAATAAAATCAATAAAATCAATAAAATCAATAAAATCAATAAAATCAATAAAATCAATAAAATCAATAAAATCAATAAAATCAATAAAATCAATAATAAATTAAA
Organism: Hesperia comma; assembly: GCA_905404135.1. NCBI lineage: Eukaryota > Metazoa > Arthropoda > Insecta > Lepidoptera > Hesperiidae > Hesperia > Hesperia comma. The sequence continues at coordinate 8,911,819 of FR990018.1, forward strand.
TTCAATTAATATATAATAAAATCACCGACAAATTAAATTAAATTAAATTAAAATAAAATAAATAAAATAAAATCACCAATTTAATATATCATGTACCTGCGAGGCATTCCGTACGGACAGTGTTGAGTCCCGGAGAGGTCCACGTCTATTTCGGACATGGTCCGCACAAAGTGCCTCAATACAGGTGCATGCTGATCATCTGCCACTATCTTCAGGATGCTGTTGTTACTTCCCCTTATCCTTCTCATCAGCGATGCAACCTTGCTTCTCAGAACGGCATGGAAGCCATTCGTGTGGTTCTGCGCGAACATCGCCGATGCGCTATAGAAACGGGGAAGACCCAACAACATCCTGAAAATATTATTATATTGCACGCGTAGTGCGCTAAGCGATCCTTTGGTGTACCTCATCCACAGACCGCCCGCGTACAGACCCTGACAATACGCTTTGAAGAGCGTTATTTTGACCTGGTCTGAACAGCGACCGAATCTGCGGACCAGCATATTGCCTCGGATCGCCAGCGCCCTACGTTCCCTTTCTATGTCATCATCGTCTTTAAGGCTGTCAGTAAGGAAGTGTCCGAGGTATTTAAATTTGTGCACTCGTTTGAGGTCCACCCCATTCAATTTAATCACTGGGTTAGTGTCGGTACGCTTATTGGCAGCCTTAAACAACATGTACACCGTTTTCTTCTCGTTGTATATGAGCCCATGTGCTGCCGCGTAGTTCTCACACACTTCAAGCAGCTCTCCGATTGCCTTTGAAGTCGGGCCCAGCAGCACCATGTCGTCCGCGTAACTGATGTTATTAAAAGATACGCCCCCAACGCTGCATCCGACACGCATGCTGCTGAGCTCAACCAAGAGGTCTTTTACATATAGATTGAAGAGCTTGGGTGAGGTCAACCCCCCTTGCCTCACCCCGCACTCCAACCCATATGCCTCGGAGAAACTGTTCGCCCACTTCACAACATTGGTTTGGTTCCCATACCAGTACTTAAAGATGTTAAGCATCTCCACCGGTACACCCCTGCTCACCATCTTTCCCCAGCGCACATCATACCTTTTTAAAATCCCCATTAGGTAATTATGCACTATTACTTGTGATACAAGGTCACTTTTCGGTAGAACATTTTTTTTTCACAGTGGGGTCCGATGTAAAAGAAAAGTTATGACGAAGGAAAATAAAGATTCCTAAAACGTGATATTTTTTTCCAACTCACGCCATAAGTACACAGCAATACAAAGTTGTGTCTACGTACAGACTACTCAGTTCCATCATATTAAGAGTGAATTTCAACAAGCCGATATTTTTTTTCATTTCGGTGAATATTTTTATTTATGAGTTTTTGTGAATTTACTTTGCACATTATTGTTCATCGTGAACTTATATAATATAGAAGAGTAGTGGAAACAAAATAATTTGAAAAACAAATGAATGACAAGAGTTTCAATTTTCGATGTCACCGAAATGAAACCGCCGTTCACCGAAATGAAAACGATATTCACTGAAATGAAAATCCACCGAAATATTATACAGCGTGATCTAAAAAAAAGACGTGTGTCACTCGGAGACTGCCGCGGTAAAGCTATTGCATAGCATTATATATAAATTAACAAAACAAATAATAATACTACATTTGTGATAATAATAATAAAATGTATGTATATAGAGTACTAACTCATTTTCTTTCACTATTTTTTCGTGACTTTCTTCATTAATAAATGCACTTTGTTTATTCATATTTAAAACACTTTGTACACAAATTATACTGTTTTACAGTGGGCCAAGAAAGTGGTGTACCAGTTTTCATTTAGTTGCCTAGTTATCAAAAGTTACATCAAAGTTCATAGGCAATATCACTGAAAGAGACGCATAATAATGACGTAAGCCTAATTGTTAAGAATACGTACATCATAACGTCACATTATAGGTGCAAGACATTTTAATCTTTATTAGAAACGGATAATGCATTAATTTGTGCAAAGAAGATTTAAATATTCTGAACAAAAGCATAAGAACTATTTCAGTTGACAAAATAATTCTTTTTAAAAAGAAAATTGACATTTGACATTTAAGTCCTACAACGATCTTTTGGCGCGTGAATGACGTGTGGGTGACAGAGACAGTGTCTTACAGTTTGCCTTGCCTGTATGGCACTGTCTCTATCACCCTCAAGTCATTATAGTGTCATTATTTTATATCATGTCTATGTTATTTTGCATGTTTTAAATCTAAATACGCGATAATTCGACTATTATGAATACATGTTGTCGATTCCAACGCTTTATTTAATCCAGATCTACATGTAATTATTCTTAAAACACCGAACCGACGGGGCGAAAATCAAATGTTTGACAGGTAAGATTTGTATGGGAAATTAAAATTTTCATTTTTAGTATTTTCCTCGCAATTTTTCCATATTTTCTCATCGCTGCAACCTTTCCTGAACTTCCACGAATATTTCAAGACTAAAATTAGCCAAATCGGTTTAGCCGTTATAAAGTAAAAGTTAGTTAACTCAGTTAAAAGTTCTGGTATTTATCGATGTGTGGGTGCACAGACATAGTAACTATGTCTGTGTGTGGGTGATGGGGGTGTAATAATTTTTTCGTTACGAAATTTTTGCATTCGGTCCCCGCGCCCAAGGCCCGCGATAGAAGCTATGCAATAGCTTAAAATGATAAAGAAAGCAATGCCTAAACATCAACCGACTCAAGTGATAATAGGTAGGTGTTTTACTTAGTATCTACTTCGTAGGTAACTTTCTATAAAAAATAAATATAAAATCCCCCATGATAACTTTCAAATAAAAGTAGTGTAATAATACAAGATAAGTAGGTACTTAATTTTTTTAAAGTTTAAAGTCAATAACAATGGCCGGTAGCAGTAGAAAAACTTTATAAAAAACAGTATTTTAAATTTATCCTTCCTACTATAACTATATATATATTTATATATAATATTATAAATGCGAAAGTTTGTAAGGATGTATGTGTGTGTGTGTTTGTTGCTCTTTCACGCAAAAACTACTGAACGGATTTTCATGAAACTTTGCAGTAATATAGCTTAGACATCGGAATAACATAATTTGTTAAAATTTATAGAGATTTTTGAAGGGACTGGTTTCCCGAAGCGAAGCGAGGGCAGATTTACTAGTTATTAATAATACCTTTGGTAGATTTTGAGTCTTGGAAGATGGACTTACAAGTTTTTGTTACACTTATTATAACAAAAATATTATTTTATCAAGGAGTTACCTATAATTTTTTAAATTTAATATTTCAAAATTTGAAATTATTGACAGAGTACAAGTTTATTGAAATAGTAAACTATAGTAGAAAAATACTTGTACTTTCGAAGTAATTGACAGTTTTGGAATCTTTAATACAAAAAAATAATTCCGCGATAACAGAAGCATTTGTGGAGCAAGTAGTAATAGTAACATCTATACCGAAATGGTAACTTCGATCATATTACTTACCTAAATTATTAAATGAAATGATTTGTAGTTATAAATCTACTTACGATCGGTATCAATATTCAATTTATCTACGGACGATTTTTGACAGAATTAATTATAAATTTTGATAATCGTAAATTGAACACTTGCAATAGATAATGTTCATTATCACACAATCATCCTGTATCAAAATACCGTTACTATCACCGAAATGAAATGAGTGTCCACCGAGATGAAACAACTGAGCACTGAAATTCACCGAAATTAATTTTTTTTCATTACGGTGATTTTTTCACTTCGGTGACCCGTATAGGTCACCGAATTCACCGGAATGAAAACACTGAAATTAAAATACGGGTCAAAAAATTTAAAATTTAAAAGAATCTAATTGTTAGGATTGAATAAATTCTACTCCGATAAACGTTCTACTTAAAGCGTTGTTAAGAATACAAATTTATTAGTTTTAGCATTTTGAGACATAAAATAAACCCATTCGTGGAAATGAAAAGAATCAATACCTGAGACACCGATGTGAAATAATGACGTTTCTAGCGGGAACACGGAACGACGCAGCAGACCACCTCTACCGACAAAAGCTTGCACGTGGCTGCCGCTGAGTTCATGTGGAGTGGCAATGTTCTAGAACTCTTCGTTCCAAAACTATATTTGTTTCTCTTTCATTCGCCGAAATGAAAAAAAATCTTGGGACACTTGTGTTTTGCCTTACCATTTACCAAATTGTATTGCTGTATTAATGAAAATACATTTTTCTAATGCTACAATTATTCATATATTGAATGAAATAGTCTGTAAGCATAATTGGTCAATACATTTTCTATTAATCAGGATATAAGAACAAAAACTGGAACAGGGACAACCACCGAGGATGAAAAATCTGAGGTTCAACATTTTTTATTTTAACGTAAGAGTAAACCTACATAAAAAATATTTTTGCCTGATATAGGTAACTACTTAAAGTAAATAAAAAAAAATATATGTATGATAATAAAGCATCTTTCACTGCCGTTTTCACTTGCGCCGCGTAAAAAACACGCCAGAGAAATTCACCCTTAAATGACTAGTAAAACCGCCCTCGCTTCGCTTCGGGAAACCAGTCCTTTCAAAAATCTCTTTAAATTTTAACAAATTATGTTATTCCGATGTCTAAGCTATATTACTGCAAAGTTTCATGAAAATCCGTTCAGTAGTTTTTGCGTGAAAGAGTAGCAAACCCTCACACACACTCACATACATCCTTAGAAACTTTCGCATTTACCTATAATATTAGTAGGATTAAAAAAAATACAGGCTGTGAATTTATCGAATTTTAGTAACATTAACATAAAAAAGTTAATTTTCTCAAAGAAAACAAAATAAGTTATAACTTTTCAAGGGTTGATAATAAAGACCTACTGTAGAACACTTTTTTGCAGGGGATGACCCCAGCTAACCGGTGCGGTGGTAACGTTTGATCCACGACTTTTTGGCCACCCTGTAGATAAAAGTACCTGTCTTAGTACTTAATAATACGACGGCAGCAAAGAACACAAAGACATCTGCAATTTTGCCAAAATCGTTTTTTTGCATAATTCAACACAGAATTCTTTGTTTTATCTTGTGATATTTTTTTTCTCGAAAAATGTTGTTTTTTTCACCAATTTTTCAACGTACAAAAAGACATCTGCACTACTTATTAAAAATTCGACAAAGTACAAACGGACATATACCATTTGTCCTTGTGTACGTCGCGCAATGCGGCGGGCCAGCTGTCCTTACGAAAATAACCTGCGAAGTCTCGAGGCTCTTCAGCAAGAAAAAATGTCTGATGATGACTGCTTGCAATTGGAATAATAAAATAATTGAAAATTGAATCCGGAAGTGACATTCAACCAAGCCACAAATGTAAAAAATATTTATACCTTTTTTTTCTATCTTTGTTGGTGTGTTTGTTACCCCATAACTTCGTGGTGGGTAAACCGATTTTGATGATTCTTTATTTCTTTGAAAGCTGGTGCTTTGAGTGTGGTTCCATACAAATTTGAGCGACATCTGATGAGTAATTTTGAATTTACTTGAATAATGTGTAAGGATGTTTAGTAGTGTGTATTTATGGGTTTTTCCTAATAACTTTTTATTGAGTGTTCAGATTTTAATGATTCTCTTTTTACTTGAAAACTGGTATTTGCATTGTATTCTCATATAAGTTTGAGCGCCATCTGACCAATAGTTTTTGAATTATCCTTAATAATTTTTATGTTTGTATGTTACGTCATATCTTACTACTTAGAGTTCCGATTATAATCATTCTTCTTTTAATCGAAAGTCGGAGCTTTGGGTTAAGTCCTGTAAAAATTTGAGTTCCGTAAGAATAGTAGTTTTTGAGATTCTTATGATATGGAGGTAGAAATAGGTAGTAAGGGAAAATATCGAAGAGTAACTATAACGATTCGTAGTTATTTTCTCTGAAACTATACTTTTTATTACTTTATATGACAAATATAATTATTAAAAAGAATCATAAAACTTTTTTTTTTAATTAGACACCCTAAAACTCAAAATAGTTTAGGTATATCTGCAATTATCCAATAGCTTTAACTTAAGAATGCCGAAGTAATATGAGACAAATGCAGTGTTTTAATGACAATCATAATTATATTTGTTTTGTTTATGAAATTGGTTATTTATGATCAATAACAATAAAATTCAATCATTAAATTAATAAAATAGTTAAAGAATAAATAATTATCGGGTCCCAAGTAGAAACGAATATATGGCAGTTGACTCAATTTGCTTGTTTTCTTGATCCAAGTAGAAAAAGACATCTAGCGTATTTTTAAAAATAAAAGAATTATTGGTAATTTACCTATACCAAATAATAGTTAATATTGTAATAATTAACTATTCCAAAATTGATGAAGATATCTTTGTAATTGTTGAAGTTATACAATTTTTGCACTAAAAACGCTCTCCTGAAAACTAACGTTTTTGTAGATGACCGTTTGTTCTTTGCTGCCGTCGTATATCTAAGTATGTACTTTATAAAATGATATACTTAATATTTATTTAAATATTCTTGATACCTTATCTCATTTACAAGTAGATGATTGTTGTACTTATCTATTTATATGTATGTTACATACTTATAAACTGATATGATAAAAACAATCAAAACCCAACAACATTCTGCCTTTAACAATTAATCTAATTCGTCTTGTTTGCGTGAAATAGTGCAATAATTGGAAATATTAATTATTATACCTACGATGTATTTTGTAACAATATTATTCGCTTTTGTCAGCGTCTCTGTCGCTGGACCTGTACCGGTACCGGACCAAGATTACCAAGACCCCGAATTACACAATGTTATCACAGTGCCACCGAACTGCCCCCCAGGACACGAATGGATTAATGGGCAATGTCGTGAAATCTGGAGGAGTAACCCAAACACCGCAGACTTAGGAGTTATGTGAGTAGCTACTTACTTACTAAGTGATTAACTATATAATTCTTTAATAAGTAGTTTTTTTAATCCATTGGCCTACTTAAAAATCGAAGACAAGTGGAATCGCCATTGTTAGGAACTCTTCTGTAAGTAGGTGGTAGATGCTATAGATACCTACATAATATCTTGGTGTTTAGAAGTGTACATTATGTAGTCTCCTTATTACTTATTTAGTCGTTAAGTTATACTTAGTAAAAACATTTACTGGAAGTTCACATTTCATTGTGAGCAGCGTCCCGTTTCACATCCAAGATAATTATCTTACACTAGCGAACCGCCCTCGCTTCGCTTCGGGACCCGTAAGTATCAACCGCTTAGGTCCCGCTCCCGTAGGAATTTCGGGAAGATAATAAACTATCACCAAAATTAATTCAGGTTAAATTAAATTAAACTTAGAAATAAAGCTTACGACAAAATAATAGCAAAGTAGCAAAGGATCACAGCAAGATTAATTCAGATTAAACTTGGAAACGCGGCAAGTTTGGTATGGCAGTGGGTTCGACCAAATTTGATTACCATAAAAACGGTTCTAGTGTGTTAATCTTAAAAGATAGACATATTATACTGTCGTGGACATTTTTTTAGATCATTTCAAGAGGAATAATTCTTTCATACATATATTTTTGGTATCTTGAATCGTTTTCGCAACGCATGCAACGAAAGCCCTCGAGAATGAATAATTTTCCCCGTTTTTTCCACATTTTCCATTATTTCTTCGCTCCTAATTGTTGCAGCGTGATGTTATATAGCCTATAGCCTTCCTCGATAAAAGGTCTATTCAACACAAAAAAAAAATTCAATTCGAACCAGTAGTTCCTGAGATTAGCGCGTTCAACCAAACAAACAAACAAACAAACTCTTCAGCTTTATAATATTAGTATAGATAATATCTAATAAGTAGGTATAGCTACATAATTATTATGTACCTATATTCAACTAACGTCGTCACATTGTTAATGTTATGAATTGCGATATTTATCTTTTATGCCGTTCATATCTTGCTTATAAAAGTAGGTATTTGTAGTAATAAATATTGACATTGTATAAAATTCTATTTTTACTTACTTTTCCAGCAAAGTAAAGTGTTTTAACTTTACAAGCTTAATCAAGTGGGTCGGTTTAGTAGTTTTCAAGTTAAAAAAAGCAGACATATAAACAAATTAAATATGTACTCGGAAAGCAAATATAACATACCTATCATAAATATTTTTTATAAACAGTTGTAAAAATAGTAAGTCTAATTATTCGCAGACAATGTACTTATATACCTATCTAATGCCTAACGGCAATCTCTATCAGTCGACCATTAACGGTGAATACTTATTTAATATCTAGTTGCAAAGATCTTGGAATATTGGTCATTCAACCCTTTTGAATCATTTATTAGGTAGGTATATACACTTATACAGAGATATTATAATGTTATATGTACTTTAGTACATAATATCTCAATGGTTATATGCAATAAATGTTGTAAAAAATTAAATAAGCATTTACACATTCATTAGTTTTCTGTTACCTATACCTATAAGTAGGTATCGATTATATTTAGGTAGTAGATAAACATCCTAGTACCGTTTTATGAAAGGATTTAGCAATAAAGCATAATCTACATTTAAAACAAAAACATCAAATTTCGTGTCGTCGGTACTATTACCACAGTTTTGTTGTGCTGTCCATGGCTCCCAAGAAACCGGACATCCCTAGAGTGTATGGAGCTATGAGTGTGAAGCAATTATTTAGATATTTGTTATTCATAAGTCGATATAAGTACTCAGCAAAAAAGCGGCTATTAGCAAAATCGCTATCATATCTTTGCTTAGGTGGTAGAGCCTAGAGTTCGCCCGGGGTAATACCACCCGCTTCGGCGCATAATGTACAAAACGCAAAATGTACACAACTCGCAAAATGTACAAATCGCAAAATATGCAACAAACACTAGGGCTGAGTTCACACGGCATTAACCTGCACGCTTTCTTTGTATTACTTTTTTAGCGTACAGTCACGATATGTTACCACTAATTCTACGTTTCTAAAGCATTCATCTACATCGACTACATCATCATCTACTACCTATCTACTATTCTTCTTCTTCTTCTATAGAAATTGAAGTGTCTGTTTTTTATTTCAAAACTAGCTCAACCGGCAGATGTCACCCTGCACTTATATTATTAAGTAGACGTCCTCGCTTCGAAAGCTTGTTGCTCCGCTCCTATTGGTCGGAGCGTGATGCTATATAGTATATAGCCTTCTTCAGTAAATGGACTATACAACACATTTTTTTAAGCTATTGCATAGCTTCTATCGCGGGCCTTGGGCGCGGGGACCGAATGCAAAAATTTCTTAACGAAAAAAACCTAACACCTCCTACTCGTGACATCTATCGATAAATACCAGAACTTTTAACTGAGTTAACTAACTTTTACTTTATAACGGCTAAACCGATTTGGCTAATTTTAGTCTTGAAATATTCGTGGAAGTTCAGGGAAGGTTGCAGCGATGAGAAAATATGGAAAAATTGCGAGGAAAATACTAAAAATGAAAATTTTAATTTCCCATACAAATCTTACCTGTCAAACATTTGATTTTTGCCCCGTCGGTTCGGTATTTTAAGAATAATTACATGTAGATCTGGATTAAATAAGGCGTTGGAATCGACAACATGTATTCATAATAGTCGAATTATCGCGTATTTAGATTTAAAACATGCAAAATAACATAGACATATAGACATACATCATACCTACATGACATAAAATAATGACACTATAAATAATGACATTTGGTTGTTGTATTGCGTGCGTTCAGAAATATATTTTGTATAGTTTGCTTTACTCTTCATCATATTATGTCAAATCGCCCCGTGAGATGTCCGCCCATTATGACGTAACAATTTTATTATTATCACAAATGCAGTATTATTTTTTGTTTTGTTAATTTATATATAATGCTATTGCAATAGCTTTACCGCGGCAGTCTCCGAGTGCCACACGTCTTTTTTTTGTTGGAAGCAGTAGTTCCTGAGATCAAACAAACAAACTATTCCGCTTAATGTTATTAGTATAGAAGTTTAGATAAAGGTGTTTTAACCATCAGACCCTGGTTAAAATCTAACACCAAAGTACTCGCCAACGGTATGCGGTACCCAGATTTATTGAAAATCGCTGGAAAAGCAGTTTTCTATGAGCGGCGTACAATAATAAATAATACTTAGCAGAAATATAAATTTGTTAGATAGCTTTTCTCAAAAAAATTTTGTCTTTTTATTCCTGATCGTTGTGAACGTGGGCTTTGTTGCACATTTTGCGATTTGTACATTTTGCGAGTTGTGTACATTTTGCGTTTTGTACATTTTGCGCCGAAGCGGTACCACCGCCCGCCAAGGTACTCAGTACCATTCCTACCGTCATAATAATTATTTTTAAGAGCAATTGTGTTCCGGATAGGAAGGTGTGGAGCCGGTTCACTTTTTTAGAGGTGACCATCTCAGTCCTCAGGGGTAGCAACGCATCTGTGACCGAATTGGAACAAGACTCACACTAATCATTACCTACTAACTGGACAATACTAATATTAACTAACAGGACTAACTATCACTAACAGTCCCTGTCCTCACACTTATTAACAAACTAACCAACTAACATTCTAACACCATCTACTAATTGGACTAACCACCTTAGTCCCTAAATTGGGTCTTGTTCTAAGTCGGTCACAATTTTGCCATGGGCGGCAGCGGAAGGGTGGTGCTGCATGGTCGTTTAATTAATTCAATAAAAAAAATATTAATTTCACCTTTGTTACAGTGATCCTTCCTTTTGGTTGAACAGCAGAAATGTTATCACAGTACCAACCAACTGCCCACCCGGACAGGAATTTATTAATGGGAAATGCCGTGAAGTGTGGAGATTTTTTGCACCAACTACACCAGTTCCGAAGCAGTTTCAATATTCGTAAGAATAATTGAATATTGAATTTTAAATCAATCCTATTTATTAAGTACTATTTTACTTTTACTCACCGTTAAAATTATTTCAAGGGATTGCATTTTCAAAAAAAACACCTATACCTACTTATAATTATCGGCTGTTATGTCTCAAACTACCTACAAACAAACTAAGTTATAGGTATATAATATGTGGCAGACATCTAGTTGAATTAGCTAGGTAATTAACCGCCTAGCATCAATGTAGAATCTAGATCGATGCCGCCTAGGCATTTCATTGAACAACGGCATCCAACTAAGCCAGGTGTCCCAGCGGCAACGAGCAGCGAGTAAAGCTCGGCTGTTTTCTCGCATTACTCGCCCAAGACAACAACGGAATGTCGGAATGTCATATTATCTTTTGTACGTGTCTTGAGCTAGTAAATAACCGGGATTCTCTCGCCGACTCGCCCGCGGTGGGACACTTGTAGTCATTTGTCATGACATTCCAAACGTTCAACACTTCGGCTAATTGAAAGGTAGCCCGACGATGGTTGAAATGGGTTGAATTAGTTTATCCGCCACCGCGGCGCTAGCTCCGTTTTGTTTACAAGATGGCGTCATATACCGGTATCGCGAAAGTTTTTGTGATGAAAAAGTGAATAAAATTATTTCCCTTGCTATCTACAAATAGTAAATAATGGAGTTATTTACCGGTAATTCGAGTGAATTGAAATTTAAACAAAAGTTTTATGAAGATTAACTGCGTCATTATTATAATCACCATCAAGGTATCCCATTTCTAAGTACCTATGTAGTTAGTAAATACCGTTTCACTCAACTAATAGCAATTAGGTAAAAGGGGTACGGGGGCGAAGCCTCCGCTAAAGGGGGCTCGAGGCCAAAGCCCCCTGCCATCAAAATCATAAACAGTCAACACACTATGGTTAGGTATAGGTTAGGTTGAACTATATTAGAACCACACGGGAAAAAAGGACCCCCGAAGGGGGTCACGTCTACATTTATTTATAACACTTTCTGCCTTGATAGGTAGGGATAAGCTAGATTACAACATCTACCATGATTTCGTGGTATACAGGGCTATTGAAAATTAGTGCATCAAATCTTGCAGGCATCTTCACTACATTAATCCTAACAACATTTGTTCTATGACTTTTTTTAATTAACAGTTTTAAAAATTTTAGTTTTTCCATACAAAATTTATTTATTGCGTCTGAACTCGCATTACTCTACGCTACGCTACGCACCTTGTATTCGCTATGTGCAAAGCGGGTGGTAGGTATACCAAAACGATCGCAGCGCACAACGTGACAAAAAATGGAAACTTCTGCGGCTCATTGGCTGTCAAAATAGAAGGATTCCAGTACAAATCAAACCTAAAAAATGGGTCACGACTATTGTTGCGTTGTTCAATGCAAAAATAGTGGCAGAAATAGCTCCTGCAAATTTTATACATTTCCAAAAGCGGCATATAAATTGGAACAACGAATAAAATGGATAGCTGCTGTGAAAAGAAGGAAGTAAGTGTCTTAACACTTAACCGTGTTAATCTTAAAATTACAACATTGCTGCAACAGTTTAGATGTTTATATATTTTAAGTGACAACTAACATGTTTTATTTTGTAATTTTAGTGATGATGGCACACCATGGTCTCCGAAACCTTACGACAAAATTTGTAGTGCACATTTTATTGGAGGAAAAAAATCAGAGGAACGATTAAGCCCTAGTTATGTTCCTACAATATTCCCGACAATATACAGGAAGAAGAAGATTAATGAATCCCAGGTATCAGCAAGATATGATCGTTTCATAGCTCCAAGAACCACACAAATCTCAAAGTGTACTACGTCAACACAAGTGATAAAAGAAGTAGATGACGAATTTATTCAACAGCCACAGCTAATAACCGATAAAGGATGCCAGGCTAATGTGTTTTCTGAGTTGATATTAAAAGAAACCACATTTTATGACCGTTTGTGGTTGGAAACTAATATTGTGTGTAATACTTTCGAACCCGGTTTTTATAATTATATCCATTTTACACATACACTATTGAATAAATTGTACTCAAATAAAGTCAACAAGTACCATTTAATCTTTATTTTGGTTTTTAATTGCAAAAATACTAACAATGTTTACATGTTATTATTTGACAGCCGCCGCAAAAGTTGCCAAAGCTGCGCGTCGCCACCGTCGCGCACGTTCCCAATAGGCAAAATATCGGCACGTGTTGCGGGGCGCGGGGTTGCGGGGTGACGCGGCGGCGACGGCCGGCGATACACAAAAGTACAAAAATGTGGTGAATAAAGAAGAATTTAAACGTCACAATTTTATTGTCAATACCTCTTGACGCGTCTACGATGCGTCTCCTGTCAATCAAAAGTGTCAGATACAGCGAAATTTTGGGTTGTGCTGCAGTCGCGTACCTCATAAAATAGCGTTATGTGCGAAGTGCCGTACGTTTCAATCTATTAGAAACGCGTGCTCAACTCGCGCTCCCGTTTCCGCGTAATTTCGATAAGTGAGTTCCTATGATAAACAATACGTACACGTACAAAATATATCGAGTACACTGAGATGGTGCGAGTGCTGGCTAGGTGTGGTGATAATGTTCGCGAAGCCTGCCGCGAGTATGTACGGCAAGATTAAAATTTGTCATTTTACGCATTTCTTACAAGATACAGAGCAATAAAATATCAGAGAGAGCAAACATTTTCTTGTTTTATTTTTTTTGGGTTATTTATCAAGATTTGTAAAATGTCGTAAAACAGATGTTGTTGGGATTGATGTAGTGAAGCTGCCTGCAAGAGGTGATGCGCTAATTTTCAATAACCCTGTATAGTTGGCTGCGACATATTATATTATAAACTAGCGGCCCGCCCGCGGTTTCACCCGCGTGGATCCCGTTCTCGTGGGAATATATGCATGTATTATACATAAAAACCTTCCTCTTGAATCACTCTACCTATTACAAAAAACCGCATCAAAATCCGTTGCGTAATTTTAAAGATTTAAGCATACAGACAAACAGACAAACAAACAAACAGACGGACAAAAATAGCGACTTTGTTTTATACTATGTAGTGATGATCATCCTTAGTAATAGATTTGAGATTTTATTATTCAGCCAAAATATGTACTTTTTTACAATTTCAGGGATTTGGAGCAAAGGGACAGAAGGCAAGCAGAAACAGAAGTCAAAGTAGTCAATCTGCTGGAAGTACCCGATATAATAAATCGGAATATCATAAACATTCCTGAGCAATGTCCTGAAGGATACAAGCGAGATGCTTTCGGATTCTGTCGTAGAATTCTTCTTTAACTGAACAGATTTCTTGAAAAATATTCCTAACTACTTATATGAAGAGAAAACAAAATACCTATAAAAATAATGTTAATGCCTAATATTATGTACTTAATAATAATTACCAATATCAAATATAATATATCAATTTCAAAAATGTTGCTAAATTTTAATGCTTATAAACCAAAAACCATATAGGATTGAGTCATTGAGGTGAAAGCCTAGTTAGCGAAGTAATACTTAGCGTGTAGGTAATACTGGTAATACGTAGCGAATAAAAAAAGTCAATTGGTTGAGCCTTATAAATTATGTCAATATAGGAAAGCCACCTTTTATGGACATCCACCACCATCCACCACAGCAAAGACATTGGATCTTAGCGGTTTGCAGGCTGACAAGGAAGCGGAAACGGCCGAATAATGTTAAAAATTATTTAATTTTATGGTTGTTTTTAGTAGGGTGATTAGTAGGAAAACATAGAAGCCAAAGCCCAAAAACATTTGCTCCAAACGTATTTTTACGCTGATTTTAGCGTGTATTTAATACCAGTTGAAATTTATAAACACCGTGATTATAATCACACTTTAAATTCCGATGGCCACATCGTTGCTAGTGTTGCCAGACTCGGCGTGTCGAGTTTTCCGGAACTAAAGGTTGTAGTAACCGGTACTTTAGTTTTCTAATCGGACGGTAAAATTTTAACCCATAATTATTAGTATTTTTTAAATGAACGTTTGCAAATTTTGTATGAATTGAAATGACTTGGAATGAGGCATGCATAATTAATTGGTTGCTTATATATAATTAAATTTTCCTTTGTGACGATTTTGACGTGACAACGTCTTATAAATTGGTTTGCCGGGTGGCACTTCAAGAAACTGCGTTAGTAGCTCCGCTCACGTTACTTATAGTAGCTACGGCGTACACACGTTGGCGTGTTTCAGAAAATGGTACAGCGCCATCTCTGGAGAAGTAGAGTAATCTAGTTTGTTACCTCACTTAGTTGTGACTAATGGTTAATGGTCTAACGGTTAGCAGCGCTAGATGGCGGATGGTGTTACAATGTTTTAAATATAATTCTTTGTATAAATAAATGTTTTAAATTGTTACTATTATTTCATCCTTCTTCCTACTATACGAATGAATATTCACATTAAAATTATTTTACCACTCAAAGTCGTTGTCACGTAAAACTTTCGCCCGTATACCGACTTTACAGGCAACCAATTGTTTTTTTTTAAACAGTTCTTGGTTCTTGCTAGGTACCTAACATACTTTGATGTTTTAAATATCTAGATTGAGCGTCGCCCTACAATGAAAACAAAACAAAAACAAGGCAACAATATCAAGTATGTGTGCGTGCAGGCGATGTTTTACACCTTCGTCTATTGTCTATGCGTAATATGTGCGTAATGATATAAAAATTGTGGCTACAGCCACAATTTTTTGACACGTTTGCGCGGATTCGATGTTCCATCTAGACATTTAACACATCAAAGCTAACATATTATATTTTAATTGAACGCTCCTTTTTATGTAGAAATTAAGTATTTATGTTAATCAGTGACATCTGGACATAAAAATCCTATATACGTGACGTACGTACGTACGTTGTAGCAATGTTGTGGAATAAATTAATGAGCGGATTTTATTTTTATGCGTAGTTTTTTTTTATTTTTCCTTTCCAAAATAGAGAACAAAAACCTAAAACACTTAATTGCTTTAAGTTATCTTTCTTTAGTCTAGGCCTTCTTACGTATTTCTTCAACATTAATTATTATTAATGATATTGAGGTCTTACAAGGTTATTTAATTAAAAGTTAATAATATATAAATAACTAGAGAACCGCCCGCGCTTCGCTTCGGGACCCGTAGGTAAGGGTAACAGTCGCGTAGGTCCTGCTCCCGTAGGAATCTCTGCTAAACAGTAGCCTATTAAAAGATATACCTGGACTGGAACATCAAATTATTTGCCTATGACATAAGTGAATTACATGTAGCATTTGATAGTGTGATTCAGAACTTGCAAATGAATTTTACTAACGCCATCTATTAACAACATCCGGAACTAAATATCTAGCAACTAACAAAACATCGATCTTCCCATGGGAATGAGATGTTTTTCCGCGGTAAAAAGTAGCCTACTGCACTCTCCACCCTCCTAACTATCCCCACACACATAACACAAACAAACAAACACACTTTCACATTTATAATATTAGTATGGAAGTATGGATATATGAATATACCTATGTGCGTCAAGTTTAAAATAATCATTATTTTACCAAACAAGTCACGAAGCTAATCTACGATACAACAGTGTAGAGTACTTTTGATTCGTATCATTATGACATTTGACGGACATTTTTGCGGTTATTTTATCTGTAGAATTCGTACCTATGCCAACACTAACATTGCCAACCCGAGTTGCCAACCCAGTGAGAAACATACCTAGACCTAGGTGAGAAACCCAACCAAAAACCAAAACCCTCCTCTCCTCCCTCCTCCCTCACCTCAGATTTACTTTATTTTGACAAACAGATTCACAAGAATGTATAAGTTTTTATTTAACTTATAAGCACATAAAATCAGTGTAGATTACTAACTTTGAAAGTTTTATAAAAGTATTTACATTTTAAAGAATATATGTAGACTATTATGGTTACTTTCATTAAAAGTTGCAAGTTATGAGTCACCTAAGATATGTATGCTTTGATCAATCTGTTTAAGTATTAAAAATACAAATAATGTCTGAAGTAAAAGGAACTAAGGCTCTGGAGCTATGGTGCAAACGCCTAGTGAAGGGCTGCCCCAATGTGCAAATAGAGAATATGACTACATCTTGGAGGAATGGAATGGCTTTCTGTGCTTTGGTTCATCATTTCAGACCAGATTTAATGTAAGTTTTATAATTATATTGTGTATTTAGTTCCCTAAGGAAGTTTGGTGAAAATTCAAACATTTTTTTATGATTCTGCTTCTGTTCACAATGAGAGAGAGATATTTAAGTTGATATTATTCACTCTTACTCATTAAAATTATATTGTAAACAATATCAACCACTCAAGAAAGAATAAATTTATATTATATTATTAAATAATAAATATAATAGATAATTAATGGCTGTAGAAGCTGTGTAAGCTATTAATTTAAATAAATAGTACAGATCACTTTTATTTTTATATAATTTGCTATGTGAATGATGTCCCTATTATAATATTATGTTGTTTGTTTATAATATATCATTACTTTGTATTCAATACTTTGACTGTTTGCAATTATTTTGCAATGTACAATCGCCTATTACTAGCCCATTACCGAGCAATCTCTCCTTAAAACTGAAGAGACTTAGAGCAGATTCCACAATGCTGCAACTATATGAATTGGAGGATGATTTGAGAGTCAACTTAAATTTCTGAATTTTATTGTGCCACTGGAAAGCCTATGCCATGGCTTAATAACTGCTTAATAACTATCTAACAGTAACAGCCAGGACCGATAGCATTTTGTGTCCTCCTATGCATGGAGCCACTCATGAAATATATGAGTCTCTGAGAATATAGAATTGTCACTAACCACAAGAACAAAGTTGCTACTTACCTGTGTCTCACAGTTCAATTTAGCTTATAAGCAAGATTTACATAAAGCATTTTAAACTGTCACTGTTGATCTACAATGTGTCTTATTCACATGGGAGACAAGCTGTAATTTGTATGGGTTTCTAATAAATCAAATTCCATATGAAATGCAACCACTGCACTGACTGCACCTACTGTTTCTTAACTCAATTGATCACTCAATATTAGTGAAAGCTAACAGGTTTTTTTAATGATTAGCATTTTACTTGCGTCTTACTAATGTGAAATTCCATAGACATTTAGTTGGTCACTAATGAAATAAATACGGCTTTCCTGTTTTAATTTCTCCAGACCGATATCCAGATGGTATACTGCACTTGTGGACAACTACTTAAATTATTCACATAAATTTAAACATTAACTATAATTATATAGATTTAGTGGTTATTGTTAATTAAATAATAAACAATAACCACTAAATCTATGTATTTATTGCTTGTTTGAACTTGGATTTAATATTTAACACTATTTGTAACAATTGTTTCACTTTAAAATTGTATAAACTAATGATGCCTATAAAAATTTCAGAGATCCTTCAAAGTTGGACCCAGAAAACATTTATGAAAACAATAAATTAGCTTATAGTATTGCAGAGAAACATTTGGGTATACCTGCTTTGCTTGATCCAGAGGACATGGTAGAAAATGAGGTTCCTGATCGGTTATCCGTTTTAACATACCTATCTCAGTTCTATCAACGTCTAGGGCATACAGGTGACTACTACTTTTTATACAGACAAATAAACACTCCAATAATATTCATTTAAAGCTTGTGCATAAAAGCGTCCCTCCCGGGAACATTCCTTGGCTTGTAATAATGTAGATTCAAGAGTTACATCATTGAGGGAGAAATACTGATGTTAACATAACAATACAAGTTGTACATGTAACGTTACAAGTCAATATTGAACATAAGTAACATAAATGTGCATTATTCATATTGGATTATCATATTACAGTTAATGATTCTGGTGATTTTTTTACAAACCACATTAACACCTGAACACTTCGATTTAATGTTAGTTCTGTGATACTAATTGACCTGGAAAATTTTACATATAACTGACTATACATAATATACAACTATATGTATAGGCAACCTCAAAAAATACCAATAAGGAGTAATTTGTTCTGCTCGAAAATTTAAAGACATGTTGTTTTTAATATGTTTGCAGTCAACAATAAGGTTTCTGAAAATGATTCTAAGGTAGCAGGTTCATCGCCAGCCCTCCAATCATCAGTGAGTATCATTATTGTTATTAAGCTTGTTTGTTTCTTCTGAGCACTGTATGTTGCATGCTTTACTTGGCACTGCCCTTTTGTGATGTGTTATGTTATCCACTTTTATTCTATTATCTTTAAATCTTTTCTGTCTTATCAATTCTTATAGACACCAATAAAATTTGGAAAAGTGAATTTGGACAAATGCGCTGTATGTGGACTTCCTGTTTACCTAGCACAGAGGCTAATTGTGTCACAGAAACTATATCATAGAAGATGCTTTCGCTGCTCAAAATGCTCAGGGCATTTGAACCCAAAGAATTTTACAGCTAATGATGTGTCTGAATTTATTTGTGATACTTGCAAAAATGATAAAGATGCACCAAAATATCTTAAAAATAGTGACCAAGTCGGAATGCTTGCATTTAGCAGTGATGTATGTGACAGAAGTCCAATAAAAAGGGAAGAACCAATAAATCCAATATTAAGATCCAGGCCTTTATCAATATTAGGTAAGATGTTATATTTAAGACTTTTCATTTCACTTTGCATGTTTCTTAACTGTATTACTTCAATCCATTTTTCGAATTGTTAGCCTGAATGTTATTGATATGAATTTCAAAATATCCATTTTAAAAATGTAAATAAGTTTTAAATTGTTTTGTTCAGCAAATTTTTTTGAACTCTAATGAAATGGCATTGTACAAATTGATATTTTATTTGTAATATATATAAACTGTGTTGCTTTTGTTTTTCTTCCAGAAAAAATAAATATGTTCGAAAAAAATATAGAAAAAGATACTAATATTGAAGAAAATATAGGTAATCTTAGTTTAAATAGTAGTATTAGTAGTAAAAAATTGCAAGTTAATGAAAATAATAACACAAGTAAAAGTGAGGCAGCAAATGTAGATAAGGCTGCAAATATTGAACCAAAAATGCTTGATAAAAATAACCACCATGCAGAAAGTGACATCAACTTTTATAAAAATGATATGCCAGAGAAAACATATAAGACAAACATGGAAAAATTTAATTTTTTACAAACTCAACTGTCAGGTGATGCAGTAGATATTGATTTACCTTTAGATACCAAAAAAGTCAATGATGAAAAATTACCAATATCTGAGGATTCACCAAAAAAGGATCATAATATTAGCTCAGTCACTACTGAAGCCAGTGTTCCCGAAAAGTTAATTAAAGAAGAAAGTAATATAACTGACGACAGTAGGCTAGCACAAAATAATACTTTTAACGGCACCAGTGTCTTAGAAACAAACAATGTAGGTCCAGTCGAACAAGAAATTAGCATAAGTGTGCCACCAAGAAGAAAGAAACATTTATCGCCAGGGGATAATAAAACAAAAATATTCAACAAAGATGTCCCAGTCAAAAAAGAAGACAAATATCCTGATCATTTAAATCCGTTTTCAGATGATGATGAAGATAATGTGGTATGTGCTGTAACCTTAATTGTATGCTTAATTTATTGTAGTTGGGACTACAATTAAAAAGTGCGTTAATTGTACATGTATACATGTATAGTATAAAAATAAAACAATTAAACCTATCGTCTTACTGAATTTCGATGTTAATTTGAAGTGTTAAAAAGTACTTTATGTTTGAGATAGTTGCATAAACAAAGTATATAATTTCCTTTAATTTTAGGTAGATAAGAAAAAGGAATCTCAAGAAGTAGTAAGCACAAATCCTTTTGGTAGCAGTGACGAGGACGAAGACGTAGTGCCGCCGATACCACCTATTAATAAATTAGGAGATAATCATCATACAACCCCAATGTACGTATATTACAATAATAAATGATCAATATGATTTTTTTCGTACTAGTGTGGAACTTTATCCTTTATCAGTATGTAGTATCAATGATTCATGTTTAATTTATGTGATCACAATTTTTTTTATACAGCAAACGGCACATAACAGCTTGCAACCCTTTTTGGTCTGATGGAGAAGAACCCTCATCAGATGAGGAGGAATTATCATCTCGAAGGTATGAACTTTTGTTCTTGGTGTTGTAAAAAGTTCTTGAATACTCTTTAGAATTTCCTTGATTAGAAAAAATTGGTAAAAGAAATCGGTTTGTCAAGGTAAAAAGGTTTTTAGACGTACTTCCGGTTGTGAAATGTATAATGATTCATGATTCTACTGTCGAGTGATTCTAGTCGTCTATACAAACCTTTTTTGTTTTTTTTTTTAACGTGTGGAAAGACCCTCGTCTCGTCTATCCGGCCACGGGAAGCCGGACAGGTATGTGGGACTCGAACCCACTAAAACCACACGGTGTCGACGCCTACCGCTTTGGTGCCGGGACAGTGTGCTACTCTCGCTCCACTGTCCCAGCGCGGTGGCCGCTGTAGTGGCGGCCTCAGCACGGCCTTGGCGGCCTAGGCACGGCGCGCTCTCTAGCCCCTCTCCTTGATGAGAGGGTTGGAGCGGCCGACAAGTTGGCCCATCGGCGTCCTGCTAGGGTAAAGGCGCGCTCGGCACCGGCGCGCCTTTCAACCCGGGCCGTTAAGTCGGACGACGGATTCCCGTATCCGCCGCCCAAACGGCTGTTGTTATGGGGGCAAGTGGTGCAGGCCGTAGGCCCGCCTTCTACCCCCTGGGCGCCGGCGGCGAATAGCGAGGTCTGAGGTAGCCTCTCGCTCTCTTTCCGCCGCCTCTTTGCGGAGCACTACGCTCTCCGCAAAGGCCTGCACCGCTTTCCACGACGTCTCACTGCCGGCCATGTGTTTTACCACGGTCGGCAGCGAAAGGTCGTCCCCCACGACCGCGCGTAACTCCGCGCGGTCTTCCGCCCAGGCTGGGCAGTCCTCCAAGACGTGCTGGGCGTCCTCGTCCTGGCATCCGTCACAGTGATGGCAGGCAGCAGTCGGTTCGCGACCCGCAATTCGACACAGATACCCTCCGAAGCAACTATGTCCGGACAATACCTGTGTCAAGCGGAACGTCAGCGGGCCGTGCCGCCTTGCCAGCCATTGGCCTAAGACTGGACGGACTGCCTCGACGGTCCTACGCCCGGCAGTGGGCTGCTCCAGCCTCTGGCTCCATTCTCTGATGGCGCGTTGACACAGCTCTTCGCGGTGTCCTGCGATCTCCCTCGGTGCCGGCCAGTGACCCCGGGCCAACGCCTCCTCGCGCCAAGTAAATAAGGACGCGAGGGTCTTGGCTTCTAGGTCCCAGGGAATGCTACCGGCCAGCACGCACGCTGCCTCATTGGAGATCGTGCGATATCCTCGGGTGGCCCTGATCGCCATCACCCTCTGCGGACGACGCAAGAGGGCGATATTCTGGTTACTCAGGGCCTCAGCCCAAACAGGAGCACCATATAGGGCCATGGATCGCACGACCCCCAGGTACAAGCGTCTGCAGGACACCTCCGGCCCTCCCAGATTCGGTAGGAGCCGTGTCAACGCGCCAGCCGTCGCCATCATACGAGGCATTAGCGCCGCAAAATGGGCGCCGAAGTTCCATCTGCCATCAAGGACGATGCCTAGGTACCGCATCGTCGGCTTGATGGCGATTTGGACACCGCCAACCGTTAGGCTAGAATCTGAGGGCGGCCCCCGCCGAGGGCCGTGAAAACACAGCGCCTCGGATTTTCAAGGGCTACCCTGAGTCCCAGCCGGCGGATTCGGCGCACCACTTGCGCTACTCCCGCAGTTGCAAGCAATGACGCATCACGGAATGTGGCACCGCGGGCGGTCACGAGTGTGTCGTCAGCATAACACACGACGACTACTCCCGGAAGACTAGCCGCCCGCAGTACCCAGTCGTAGCCGATGTTCCACAGGAGCGGTCCTAAGACAGAACCCTGTGGAACACCGCGCGTCATTACATGCTGCCTCCATCCATCTTGAGCAGGGAAAATTATCCTCCTGTCTGAGAGGTAGTCCCGGATGAGCCGGCGCAGGTAGGATGGCACCCCGTGGTACGAGAGCGCCTCCATAATGCAAGGCCAGGGGAGGGTGTTAAAGGCGTTGGCGATGTCTAGAGACACCGCCACGACCACCTCACCCTGGGAGACCGCATCCTGCGCCAGGGACTTCACTCTCAGAATGGCGTGAATGGTTGACCTCTTCCGGCGGAACCCGTATTGGCCATCCGCTAAGTTGGGTCCGACGCACTCAAGGTGCTCGACAAGGCGGTCAGAGATGACTCTTTCCAGCAATTTGCCAGCCTCATCGAGCACAACGAGCGGACGGTAGCCAGACGGGGAATCCGCCGGTCGTCCCTCCTTCCTTAACAGGACTAGGCGTCCCGTTTTCCACGCCATAGGAAACTTTCCCTGCGCGAGACAGGCATTCAAAAGCCCCCTCAGCCGCTCCTCCAGAACTTTTGTGGCATCCAGTGCGGAGACCAGAGCTCGACCTGGAACACCATCGGGACCCGGGGCGGTATTTTTGGTGCGCAATCTTCCTACAGCTGCACCAAACTCGCCCCGGGTTATTTCCGGTCCTCGACACCAGCCTCCTCTGGCGGAGCCATACGGGGGGGCTCGGTTGCCGATTCCTGCGGGAACAGAGCGGCAACCACTTCCTCGAGAAACTGTGGCTCCAGACTCCGCGTCAGGGGAGCGCCGTACGGCCGAATCTTATTTCGGACGAGTTGATACGGACGCCCCCATGGATCGCGGTCCAAGGTAGCCAACAGTTCCTCTTTAGCCTCTTTCTTCGCGGTCGCAATAGCGTCCTTCAGCGCATTCTTCGCCTCCAACAATGTCGCAAGCAGGGCGGCCCCCTCGGCTTCATCCCGGCGCCGTCTCCTTTGGTATCGGGCGTATTGGCGGCGCGCCTCAGCACAGTTCTCTCTCAACCGTGACAGTTCTGTTGCCGGTGGCCCTTAAGTTGCCACCGTGGGCCAACCCCGTTCAGGGCCCTGCCAGAGCTGTTTAGCACGACCGAGGACTAGCGATGTGCCGAGTACGGTTTGACTCGAGTCAGACTCGATTCCTGCTTTGAACTCGCCTACTCGAATACCAATTTATTTTGATTCGAGTACGCCGGACTCGATTCCGGTACTCGAGTCAGGAAGAACAGATTCATACTCGCTAACTCGATTCTATTTATGCGAGTCCAACTGATTCGAGTCTCGTATTCGAGTTTCGTTTGCTCGCTCGTACTCGCAAACTATTTTCTTTAGCAATGAAGTGGCGCGGGCCTAATAATACAGATAAGTTTAAACCTGCATCTTTATGTTTTGATTTCTTTGTTTTGTGTCAGTTAGCACTAGTTAGCAGTTATTGTGAGTACTGATTTTAGTCCAGTCGGCTGGGAAAAAATATCAAGTTTGCTTACGACTTCCAATGCATTAATTCCAATGTAATGTTTATTAATACCGGAAGTGAAGTGATTAGATTGTTGTAATTAACTTTATTATAGAATAGCGCCGACAAAAACCTTACGTGTCTGGAAGAGTTTTGAATAATTGCTTTTTACAAAAAAAATAACCGACTTCAATCTTGATAAAAGATAACTCAAAAAATACTCGCCAGATGGCGCTCAATTCAACATGTAAGTGTAAAGTTCTCGTCACTACAAATTAATCAAGCCCAAACACTAGATAACTGCAGTAAACCGTTGAGGATTTCCCTAGACTGTCTTTCGGCTTCATCAGATCGACTCCAGATCTTCATGAAATGGTAGCACTTTAATGTACTTATGATAACATGAACAAACACACTAGTTGTCCATACAATTTTCGAAAGTTCCCCTCGATTTCTCTAAGATGCCATCATCAGATCCTGATGTCCTTATCAGGGGACCCCACTGCGCATATCTACTTTACAACAAAAAAAGAATTATCAAAATCGGCCCATAAACGACGAAATAATCGCTGAACGTACATAAAAAAAAGCATATATACGGTCGAATTGAGAACCTCCTTCTTTTTTGAAGTCGGTTAAAAAGTGGACGGTGGTAAAATAAAGTGCAAAAACTGTGACTCCGTATTTAAAGATTTCAAAAACTCGTTCTGGACTAGAATTTTCAGACTCGAATTCCGGACTCTAATTTCTAGACTCGAGTCCAGTCGGACTAGAATATTGACTCGAGTCCAGCCGGACTCGAGTCCAGCTGGAATCGAGTCCAGCTGGACTCGAGTCAATATTCGAATACCAAACATAGAATTCGAGTACTGGTCTCGAATCAGGGAATCGAGTCATGATTCGAATACCGTATAAACTGACTCGAGTCGACTCGATCCATCAAAACAGCGACTCGGCACATCACTACCGAGGACGTGGAGATATCGAACCTCACGTAGCGGTGGTCCGATAGATTCTCGACGTCCTCCAATACACTCCAGCTCTGAGCTACACGGTGCGCGAGTTCAGGGCTTGCGAAGGCAACATCCAATATGGACGAGCCCTGCGGACGCACACACGTGGGAACCGAACCCCTATTCAACACCGTCAGCCCAACGGAGATGAGCCACTCCTCAATTATCCCCCCCCCCCCCCCGTGCACGCCGTGGGTCACCCCGACGGAAAGTTGCTGGACATCCCCACGCCGTGGATTCGGCGTTGAGATCTCCAGCAACCAGCACAGGGCGAGGGTGGCTCCTGTGAACAAGCGCCTCGAGTTGGGCCATGAATGCCTCGAACTCACTGGTGGCGGGGCTCAGTAGCCGTGCACAAACCAGTGTACGGTGAAGCCAAGAGACTCCCGAGTGGAGCAGATGTCAATCTGCATGGTTACTGCGTCCCCAGCTCCCCTGCATCAGGGGACTCCCGGGACGCAGTGACGCCACAGAGTAATGCTGGTTTGCATTTACAATGCACTCTGGCCCTCACTCTCCAGCTCAGCCGTAGCGGTTGACCCGGGGAGTGTTGTAGAACTCTTGTTCAGCTCTCTCGCAGCGAGGGATTCCGGAGAGGAACAATCTTCAGGTCTTTGGTGCCCAACTTGGAGATTGCGTATCGAGGGTAACCCAGGGATCTACCCTGCCAAAAAAGACGACAATATGGACAAGGAGGTTATGCAACTAGAACTCCAGGAGGGTACCGCAGAAAGCGGAGAACCCCTCCCTTCTACTTCGGTAGGAGGCAGCCCCTCCGTATCTGGAGGGGGCAATAACCGCCTCGTAGGTCGGCGATCCGCTGGCCTTCGTAAAAACGACCCTGGCACACGAAATACTGACTCCGATTTGCACACGAATCTGGCTAATAATGACGATGTCCCTACTGGGAACCAAACAGAAGCTGGCTCGCTCTCAGATGCGTCGTGGATGAGCATGGAGAGCGTCGTTGGCGTGGGCGGACTGCGGCCCCGTAAAAGAGGCCACAGCAAAAACTCCGGCTCGGACTCGGACACTGCGCCCAAGGTGCGTGTCCGGCCGGCTGGAAAGAGGAATTTACGACCAAAAGCGACCCCGTTGTCTGCTGAGGCCAGGAAGGCACTAGCAGTGGCTCGACGGGAGAGTGCCGAAAAACAGGTGGCTGACATGACCAAACGGGCGGCGGCCAAAACGGTCACGGATGGGTCAAGCCGTCTCGACGATGGCTCCCTTTCGTGTGCCCTTAAGGACCAGGCTGATGCCCATATTAAGATCATCCGGCATATTGCCAAAAGCTCGGGCAACCTTAAGGGCACATTTGTAAAGGGCCTTAAGGAGGCTGCTACCTCTATAGAAGAAGTGGTGGAGGCCCTCGGCAGGAGAACCGTGTCAGAAGAGACGGAGCGGCTCCTAGCGCACAACAAACGCCTGGAGGAGAAAGTGGCGGCGCTGGAACGCGAGATGTCGGCGCTTCGGGCAGCAGTGGATCAGTCTGCGCGGGCTGCACCGCCGCCCAAGGAGACTCCGCAGGAGGCTGTTGAGGCTCACAAACGCCTAATCCTGGACACGGTGGGCCCTGTCCTTAACGCCCGTTTCGAGAGCCTACAGAGCCGCCTCCTGCCGGAGCCCAAGAGTCGCCCGGCGCTGGCTGCAGACAGGCGGAATGCGGCCGCCACAGTCGCATTGTCCTCGGACTGTGAAGAGGAGCTTCCCCCTGTGGCAGTCAGCCCGTCCCTGAGCCCAAAAAGGGGAAAAAGAAGGGGCGAAAAAAGGAGAAGGTGAAGGATAAGGAGAAGGTGGGAGCTAGCGCCCCCCCTCCAGACGATCCAAGGCCGTCCACCTCCTCGACTGCAGCAGCAGTCGTGCCAGCACCGGCGAGGCCAGCCAAAAAGGCTGTGGCGTCTCAGCCGGCGCCAAATGTGAAGCCCGCACCCCGGTCTGCCCCACATGCTCTACCTCCTCCTCCCGCGTCCCTGGATGAGGGTTGGACTAGGGTGGTGAAACGGAGGGCCAAGAAGAGGGCGCCTGTTGGTCTTGCTGACCCTGCCGGCCCACAAGCGGCCATTACCCCACCTGGGCCAAAGCAGAAGCCTGATCAAAGGCCTCTGCCTAAATTGCGTCCTCCGCGCTCAGCGGCTGTGATATTAAAAATACAGCCCGACGCGGAGAAGCGAGGGACCACTTACGCCCAGGTGATGGACACTGCTCAGCAGAGAGTGGACATCGGAGAACTAGGCATCTCCGGGGTAAAGTGGAAGCGAGCGGCGACTGGCGCCCGTATTATTGAAATCACGGGTGCCGAAAAGGACGGCAGGGCCGATGCATTAGCGGCCAAATTGAGGGAGGTGGTTGACCCTCTGCTAGTCGAGGTGTCCCGCCCTAAAAAGTGCGCGGAACTGCGCGTGGTCGGGCTGTGCGACTCAGCAACCCCTGATCTAGTGCGCGCGGCCATCGCCCGGGCTGGTGAGTGTCCCGAGGCCGACGTGAGGGTCGGAGAAATCCGAGAGGGCCACGCCGGCAATCGGACAGTCTGGGTGAGGTGTCCCGTAGCAGCGGCCAAACGGCTGACGGATGGCAGGCGACTCCTGGTGGGTTGGGTTTCGGCGCAAGTCAAACTGCTACCTACCAAGCCTCTGCAGTGTTATCGCTGCCTTGAGGTGGGCCATGTTGGCCAGCGATGCACTGCAGAGGTGGACAGGAGTTCGCTCTGCTACCGGTGTGGCAAACCAAACCACAAGGCCGCCCAGTGCACAGCCGCGGCTGCAAGCTGCGTGCTTTGTACTGCGGCTGGTAAACCTGCGGGACACCGGGTCGGGGGTGCGACGTGCCCGAGCGCGCGCAGCAAAAGAGGAGGGAGACGGGTTGTGTCCGTGGCTACGGCTCAGACACAACCTGCCCGTACGGCTCAGGACGCCGAGGCGATGGAGACGGGGGTCATTTCTTAATAATGGCCCTTAAGTTTCTCCTGGCGAATATCAACCACTGCATTAGAGCTCAGGACCTCCTGTTTCAGAGCATAGCGCAGTGGTTGATAGACGTAGCCGTGGTCACTGAGCCGTACTTCGTCCCTCCCGGGGACAGGTGGGTAGAGGACCTGGATAGTATGGTCGCGATTTCGTCTTCGGCGAGTTCTTCGTCTCCAACAGGTGTCGTGCGTGGCCATGGAATGGTCTCAGCTCAGCTGGGCGACTTGGTTGTGATTGGTGTATACTTTTCACCCAACCGTCTATACAAACCTTGAGCCAACATCATTTAACATCATTTATATTTTTGTGTTGTACTTATTATTCAGAGATTGTGTGGAAAAAATATTTTTTATTGTCATAATAAGACCATTAGTAGACTGGCATAATCTTTGAGAACCCTTTCGAAGATTTTTTGCCTCTTAAGTTTTAACAATGATCGCATTACTAATTAGCAATAAATGCACGATGTTTAATAACACTATGCGTAAATAATGTTATGTTGTCTGACGACTGATGACCCGATTGTTTAGTGGCAGTGAGTGCTTGCGAAGCGACAAGTCCTGGATCAGATTCCCGGCCGATTTAGATATTTATGTGATTCATAAATAAATATAATTCTTGGGTGATATCAAAGTGCCACTCGTGACAGTGAATCCTAATGTGGAGTATGAGTGTGTAAACGTAAACATTTACCGTCTCATTAATAAAAGTGGTGTAAAGTTATTCCAAGTTTAAAATTGTTAGTCCCTGTAATTCTCTAAAATCAAAGGTGAGAAAAAAGAACAAAAAAAATTAAACTTGGAATGAGTCCAATCTTCGTTTTTTAAGACATTCAGCGTGTATTGTCTATGGCCAGTTCGTCCATGTACAAGTCGCCGATAACGACGAGCACGCCGAACCTGCCGGCGAGCACGCCGCGGCGCCGCAAGCCGCCCGCGCCGCCGCCGCCCGCGCACCTGGAGGTACCCTGCACCTCGCTCGACGACGTGGGCAGCATTTCCTCGCTCAGCTCCCAGACCTCCACTGTGCAGTCTGATCAAGTGAGTATAGTATACAACGTGTCCCAAAATTCAACGATAAGCGGGAACTGGAGGGTGCACTTGCTCATGACTACTTCAGGAAAAATAAGAAAAAAAATCCAGCCCTTTTTGTTTCCATAAAAAAATAAATTTTCGAAAATTTACACCCTTCGTGTTATTTTGAGCTACCACGGCCACAGTTTTTCATATATTTCAGATTTGTTTTTTGTATTGGCAACCTAAGAAGTCCTACTATTTATCACAATTCTTAAAAATCCCAGAAAGCCTGCAGTTTTTCCACAAAACTCAAACAAACACGAAAATTCCCTTAAAATTTTGCAAGATTTTTACTTTCAATCTTCTTTGACTCATCATTGTGTAAAAAAAAAGTATGAACACTACTGCGGCCAGTTGTTTCAAAAGTTGGCGCATCTAACCAAGATTACAAAATGGTATTATACTCTAAGAAATGTAGCCACAAAAAAAATTCGTGCCATTTTTAAACAAGACCAAAATTTCTTAATTGTTCAAGTTCAAAGTAATCACTTGGCTTTTCAAAGGGACATGACATGCTATTTTGTTTACTGTGCACCTTATCGTTTTCAATTGACGTGGCCCTCGTACTGACGACTTTTGGCTTCGCCTTTTTGCACTGGATTAATTGATCTGCAAACTACTGATTTGGCATATCTTTAGACTGTGATTGTGTTTTGTGAATTGTACTTTTGGTGTTTTTGTACGGTTTGGCGTTTATTATGCCGTTACCAAACACTAATTTTTTTTTGTGGCTACATTTCTTAAAGTATAATACCATTTTGTAATCTTAGTTAGATGCGCCAACTTTTAAAACAACTGGCCGCAGTAGTGTTCATTTTAACACGCTTTTATTAACTTCACCTGTATGTATGTTTGTATGTAACTTTACTCCATTTTCTTTAATATCTCCGGTGCCCAAAGGTCTTCTTGCTTCAAACTTATATAGCATCTGCAACTAATTATTCCCTAACTTTCTATACCATTTTCACGAAAATCCGACCACAATTTTCCGAGAAATAGCTGTTTTTCCTCATTTTTTTCTTAATTTTATACCTATACTTCCTTTAATATCTTCCGTGCCCCTCAACCGTTGTGCTTCAAACTCATAACTAACTTAAAGCTAACTGATCCCTAACTTCCTATACCTTTTCCACGAAAATCCATCGCGAATTTTCCGAGTTACAACTGTTTTTCCTTGATTTATACTAAATTCGTTCATTTTAAACCTACATTTCTGTTAATATCTTCCGTGCCCCTCAGGCGTTTTGCTTCAAATTCATAACGCACCTATAAACAGTTGATCCCTAATTTTCTAGACCCTTTCCACGCAAATCTATCGCGGATTTTCCTAAAAATAGGCGTTTTTCCTAACTTCTTTAATTTCCACCTTCCCTAGCCTATAACTTCACCTGTATGTTTGTATGTTTGTATGTATGTTTGTATGTAACTCTCCTTCGCATAAAGAGACTACCATAATGATATTATTACACGCTTTATATTAGCTTCACTTGTATGTTTGTATGTTTGTATATTTGTTTGTAACCGACTTCTTTGGACGCGATTTTGACCCACTTTAAATGGCCAGATTTCGTTCAAACTTTGTAGATTTATCGAGTTCCGATGACATTACACTATTTTGATAAAATTATTCCAATTTTCAATATGCAAAATAAGATTTTATTTTTTTTACTCTCACACTACTGCCATCTATCCATTTGCTACTGCCATCTACCCATATTTACGGGCAACTAGCTGTAACTGCGTATTCAGTTTGACTGCGTACATTACGTTTTACTAGATGGCGTTGTTCTTCTGTTTATTTGAATTCTAAGTTATCACAGTAGATAGATCGATAGAGACCAAATAATAGTTTAAAATTATAAAAACAAGCTATTATAAATAAACAAAACTAAAAAGTCGAAAATAAATAATAGTTTAAAAAAACTAAAAAACACGCTTTTTATAGAATACTGAACTAAAAAAATAGAAAATAAGTTTCAATAAATTTAAATTAAGAATAGTGTTAAAAATTTCAACAAACATGAATTAATAATAGTGTAAATAAAGAAAATATTTTATTTAAAAAAAAGCGTGGGGTGCATGGTGTCATTTTGATAGTATCTTAAAAAGCACCCCACGCTTTTTTTAAATAAAATATTTTCTTTATTTACACTATTATTAATTCATGTTTGTTGAAATTTTTAACACTGTTCTTAATTTAAATTTATTGAAACTTATTTTCTATTTTTTTAGTTCAGTATTCTATAAAAAGCGTGTTTTTTAGTTTTTTTAATTTTACACAATGATGAGTCAAAGTAGATTGAAAGTAAAAATCTTGCAAAATTTTAAGGGAATTTTGGTGTTTGTTTGAGTTTTGTGGAAAAACTGCAAGCTTTCTGGGATTTTTAAGAATTGTGATAAATATTAGGACTTCTTAGGTTGCCAATACAAAAAACAAATCTGAAATATTTGAAAAACTGTGGTCGTGGTAGCTCAAAATAACACGAAGGGTGTAAATTTTCGAAAATTTATTTTTTTATGAAAACAAAAAGGGCTGGATTTTTTTCCTTATTTTTCCTGAAGTAGTCATGAGCAAGTGCATCCTCCAGTTCCCGCTTATCGTTGAATTTTGGGACACGTTGTATATATTGCCACAGATGCAGATTTAAGACTAAGTTGGGTAGGTACCTACATACATTCCCCATTTGACATTTCCATTACAAGAGTTCACCCTTCGGCCGATCATTCATTTCCTCGATCTTACAGGAGCCCAAGGCTTAATTGACATGGTGTACAAAGAATCTTTAATCTCTTTATTTAATGATCATCATAGAAAATACAGAGTAATAAGACTAAAAAGTACAAAACAACGGAACCTTGTACATTTCTTCCAGGCAACAATAAAATACCCTTATTAGAAAAACATATATGAATAATAAGGCTGTTTCTTCTTTTGGTTTTCGTGGTCTTTATCGTTTCAATTATTCGGTTTTACTGAGGTTTACATTTGCAACCGATGTAGCAACTGTCTAATCTACCGTGATTACGTGAAAGCATGCAGTTTGTCGCGTGTGCTCGGTGACGTAGTGTAACGGAATTCGCGTCGATATCACGCTGTGATGGTCACGTATTCACAGAATTCATTAATAATTTTAACACATAGATGCTTGTTAAATAGTTTCATTATTTTATATCCAAGAGGTACCTATGTTATTGTAATAAAAAAAATATTATCTATTAGTGTCGTAATGATTTTGGACTTAAAATATTACTTTCATTTGGCAAGGTCTTACATATACAAGTAAATAATAGTATACTAGATAATATTATATTATAATAAATATAAGCGCTCGTTTCCTGTTTATTTCGATTGAAAGTAATCGCCCGAGTGTACGGTCAGGGTTGGTTGGATGACCGATGTAGGCAAAATTGTAGCTCCGTAAGGCACCTTTTATTGTTCACGCCTATTATACATATCCGACATTATTCGTGCTGGGGATGGTCGGTTACAACGAATTAAAAGTGCGTAGGGAGGTTGCACTCGCTTCGTATCTAATTAAAATATTGCGTGGGATAGCGAGTAATTCCGAAGTATTACGCCAATTAAATTTTTATGTGCCTGACGGTTATGTGGGGAGGCGCAGGCAGCCGCAACTGCTGATGGTACCGGTGGCAAGAACTGTCCTGTTAGCAAAGGCGCCAATGTCTCGAGCCATAAAAATTGTAAATATTGTTAATGATAAAATAGATTTGTTTAATGAGGAATGGAATAAAATTGCAATAGTAATAATTTATGTTATCTGTTATTGTTAGTTTATATTAGACTAGAGAACCGCCCGCGCTTCGCTTCGGGACCCGTAGGTAACAGCCGCGTAGGTCCCGCTCCCGTAGGAATTTAGGCTAAAAAGTAGCCTACTACTCGCTCTCTTCACTCCACCCTGTCTGAGGTGTGTGGAGCCCTCGGGACAGTTAGTTCCCCTTTGGGGGTGTTTCGTCTCACGGCCCGTTAAAACGGGTCGGTCCTTGGGTTGGGCCCTAAGGCCCTTGGTTGTCCATCTGTGGCTAACCAATAGGTCAAGTCCAGTGAGTGGTGGCCTATTTACAGGCCACAGAGTCTTAAACGGGATGGGGTTCATCTTCGCGCCGCCCAGGCGATCGAGGCCCTACCGGGTGAATCCCGCTGGTGGGAAGCCCAGCAGGAGCCGATCAGCGCCGGGCGACGACTTACGAAGCCCCAGTATCAGTCAGTGCTAGGCCCGTCCCGCGCAACCAGCAAGTCGCGCGGGAAGGCCCAGCGGTCCGGTCGACGGGTGTGGAGCGGTGCCAGGTCCTGCAGATGCGGGAACCGAACACACCCGAACATGTTGCGTGCCAATCTCTCGATGAAGTCGTCCAGGCTCTCGACTCGAAGGTCCCACTGGATGACGGCGTTCCTGACGTACCTCGGTGCACCAGTCAGCCGGCGGAGCGCAATCGCCTGAACCGCGCGCATCCTCTTGCGCTGCGGTTCGCTGGCGAGCGCGTACCACGCCGGTGCCGCGTACGTGAGGCGGGATCTGATGTAGGTCTTGTAGACCCCGAGCTTCAGTCCGAGAGGGAGGCTCGAGGAGAGCACTGGTTTCTGCCATCGCGCTTCTGGAATTCGCGACGGCTTCCGTAACCTGTTGCTTCATCGAGAGTCTTCCGTCAATTTTGCCCCCAGGTATTTGGCCTGTGGGGCCCATTGGATATCTTGTCCGTGAAGCTCCAGAGTAGGATCCCGCTTGTTGAGGTATCCTCCTATGTTCACGGCCTGCGTCTTCCCGACATTCACCGACAGTCTCTACGCGGCGAGCCATTCGGGGAGGGCATCAAGCGCACGCTGCATCTTGACGATGGCGTGGGTTCTATTCAGCGACGTGGTGATGTACGCTACGTCATCGGCATACAGGGCAAGCGACGCCCCCCCTGCCGCCGGGATGTCGTCGGTGTAGCAGGCGTAGCAGACCGGGGTCAGGCAACTCCCTTGCGGGACGCCGGCTGTGATCGGACGCTCGGTGGATTCGGCGTCTTCAACCACTACTCTGAAGCTTCTATTTTCGAGGAAACTGAAGATCACCTTAACGGCACGCCGGGGCGCCGACGACTGCGAGATCTTGTAGAGAAAGCCGTCATGCCAAACACGGTTGAACGCCTTTTCCATGTCGAGGAATACAGCACACACGCGTTCTCTCTTATTCAGAGCCGCGGTAACGGTGTGCAACACCCTCGACAACTGAAGAGTCGTACTGTGTTCCGGCCGGAACCCGAATTGCTCCGGTCTGGGGGCAATATGCGGCGCTAGGTGTCGCAGCAGGAGCTTTTCGAACACCTTAGATAGGGTGGGAAGCAGGGTGATTGGCCTATAGCTCTCCGGCTTCAGCCTGTTTTTCCCCTGTTTGGGCAGCATTATGACCCTCCCCGACTTCCAGGCCTGCGGGAAGGTCCCGGTGCGAAGGATCCCGTTAAACAGGCGCGCGGCTGCTCCGATCGTCCTCTGAGGGAGGTGCCGCAGCGCTCTGTTCGTGATCCCGTCAGCACCGGGGGCCTTGTTGGGAGGGAGCTTCTTGATGGTGCGCTGCACCAAGCCGGGAGAGATGACATATGCGGTGTAGTGCCGCCCAGTCGTCGCACGCTTTGTCCAGCTGTTCCTCCCAGCTCTCAGTCGCGTGTGCATCTAACTCGGCCTTGAGTCGGGCTGCGGTCCGGTTGAGCTGGTTCTTCAGCTGCGGACACCCGGACTCCTGCCAGCGTTTCTGCAGGCTGCTGAGGTGATAGGGGAGAGGTGGAAGTTTCCCCGGAGCCTTCTGCTCTCTGCTTGCAGCCTGCAGTGCATTTTGCTCGCTGACAGTGAGCTCGACCGCTAACTGGTCAACGTCCGCATCCGTGCGGATAGGCTGAGTTGGCGTGGTGATCTACAGTTGCTTCTCGAAGGTTGTCCAGGCCATAAGGCGACGGGGCCTTGGCAAGACTCTGCTGGGCTCCTTCGCCAGGACTAACAGGACAGGAACATGGTCGGACCCCATTCTGTCCTGTAGCGTCTCCAATCGTGGCTGGCAATGGAGGCCTTGGTACACCGCTATGTCCAGAATGTTCCAGAATGTTCCAGTCGCCCGCGCCCACCACCGGTGTCGGCGAGTCCAGCAACTTGCGGACATCAGCCAACAGGATAGTGCCAGCGGGCGGGCGGTACACTGAATACAGCCGGAGCGGGGAGTTCTCGAGGCAGAGCTAAAGTAGCCTATTACATTTGCCTATGACTTAAGTAAATTACATGTAGTATTTGATAGCGTAATTCAGAACTTGCAAATGAATTTTATTAACGCCATCTATTGACAACTCCGAAAATAAATATCTAGCAACTAACAAAACATCGATCTTCCCATGGGAATGGGATGTTTTTCCGCGGTAAAAAGTAGCCTACGTCACTCTCCACCCTCCTAACTATCCCCACATACATAAACCTTACCATATAATAGCTTTGTTGCGACGTGAAAGCGTCACAAACAAACAAACAAACAAACAAACAAACAAACAAACAAACACACTTTCACATTTATAATATTAGTAAGGATTATTAAGATTAGATTGTTAAGTTTAATTAAGTATATTGTATTGGTCTAACGCATTGGGTGTGTAACCTGTAATGTTAGGCATTAAATAGAAAATAAATAAATAAATAAATAAAAAAAATAAAATCTATATAGTAGATCGCAATCGTTACACCGAATTGAATGGCTTCGGGTTATATGCATACTTCCGCATACTTACTACTCAACCACATACGAGTATATTGTCCGCTAATTTTTCTACTATTCCGCATTATTCTCCTGCGGTAATTATTTTAAATAACTAATTGTTGCATAGATTTTAATACGAAAACTTATTTACGATATGATGAATGTACCTATAGGTAATCAAACTGGATTGTTATTGCAAATTCAAGAGCCCTTAGACGTTCAGATATTTCATGATAATGCGCAACAAAGTTTTAGGTATGTGTACTGCAAGCATATAATAATAATTATTATACTCTTTGTAATTCCCCGAGATTCAAAGTAGTTTTGCTATAATATCTATATATTTATAAGGATGGAGGCGCAACTTTTAAAAAACTAATGTAACATTATAAAAAAATCACAAAGTAGATAAATGAAACAGTTCTCACGTATTTTACCTAGTTCCCTAAAATGTTAAAAGACTCTCTCTCTCTCTCTCTCTCTCTCTGCGTTAAAAGACGTGTGTTAAATCTACGACATAGAACGAGCTGGCCACATAGCTCGAAGGACCATTAACCACTGAGGAAGAAAGGTCGTCGAGTGGAGACCACGTCTTGGAAAAGGGAGAAACTGACAACTTGAAACTGCTGGATTTAGAAGGCATAGGACAGGTCGGTGTATCACAAGTTTGGGGAGGCCTATGTCCAAAGGTTGATATGCAAATGATGATGGATGGATGAAAGGCCTTAATTACTTTAATATCTTGCGTAATAACAACAAGTATTCATATTGATAAAATTAATATCATTGGATTATTAACTTCAATTGCTTCTCAGAAAGATAACTGATAATGATATTTTCCCCACTGATATGGTATTTTCCCGGATATTGTTCAAGCAGAATAATAAATAAATACCTAATGTTAAAGAAAACTTAATAACATTTAACAAAAAGAAACCAACTTCAACATCGAAAGGTAGGGATAACTCAAAAAGTACTCGTTAGATTTTGTTTAGGTTGAAGTGGGACCACATGACGAGTACCAGTTATCGAATATAAAAAAGAAAACTTCAAAATAAGAAATTACGGAAAAATTGCTTGGTAGTCTAGTATAGTAAAAATGTAGTAAGTCGGTAAATAAGTTTTATTTTGCTAATGATAAATCATTATTACCTATATTTTCTTTATTATTACCTGCTTAAATAAAATGTTATAATTATATCATTAACACGTGGCTTTTCAATTGAAGAGGTTTCCTCTAAAACTATTTTACAATATATTCATTTGCTTTGGGTTCTAATCATACCTATTCTTAAAATTGATAAAGCACGGAAATGTTGCAGAAAATTAATATCTTACAATGTTCACACCTTTATAAAAAAATCCTTGACGACGTAAAAATGAATGAAAAAAAACTGATACGTACAAATTTAATAAAGATGACTAAAAAAGTTCGTATTCTCTTTCTTTGGTGTGTATACCTCTACCCCTTCTACTTGTCTATAGATGTGTTACTTTCCTAAAACCTTGGGTTGCCTGGAGGAGATCGTTATGTAGCGATAAGGCCGCCTTTTGTATTGTGTATGTCCTATGTTGTATTGTTTTAAGCATAATGTATTTTGGTATACAAACAATAAAGTGAATAAATAAATAAAGATGTCAATAAATAAAATCAATATGTAACTGTAAGTAATATCAATAATTATGTAACTTTTAGACATGTTTCACTATTTTCTGTTTATTGTAGAAATCATGTGGCGTGTTGACGCCCAAACTGAAGAAGAAGAGGCCGGCTCCAACTCCTCCAGACAGTCTGTCCACGTTGTCTGGGTGTGGAGGTTCTCTGGAGAAAGGTGTCGACGGCGAAGTGCGGAGTAATGCCTCAGAAGGTTGGTATTTATTTATTCTTAATAGTAGACGAACCTAAAATTAACTTAATAAAAGTTTATTTATGTAGGCATTAGCATTAGGTACTAGGCTCCACCTTCCACATTAAAGCACTGGTCAACTAGGTGAACTAACCAGGTGGACCACGACAGATGCCTGGTCCTTAAGTAATTAGCGCACGGCATAAGTGCCCGCTGGTAGAATGCTACATCTATACTCCTTCCGCGTTCGATCTGGAATTCATTATAATTGCATAGCGCACAAATGCCGGCTATCCCTATGCGATTAACGTACATTTAAGATTGACGACGGGATCTAAAAATCTAAAATAGCTCTTAGTAAATTT
Source organism: Hesperia comma (assembly GCA_905404135.1). Lineage (NCBI taxonomy): Eukaryota > Metazoa > Arthropoda > Insecta > Lepidoptera > Hesperiidae > Hesperia > Hesperia comma. Next base: position 8,950,179 of record FR990018.1, read on the forward strand.
AGCTTCCAAGCTAAATTGAACTGTGAGCACAGGAAATAATAAGGGCGCATTTTCATTGTTCGTTAGGGCCCGCGTTCGGGGTACGGGAGATTTCTGTAAAGCATGCCGTAGGGCCCGAATGCGGTAACCGTTTTCATAAGTCGATGGAACTCGGATGCGGGGTACGGGAGATTTCTGTAAAGCATGCCGTAGGGCCCGACTGCGGTAACCGTTTTCATAAGTCGATGGAACTCGCATGCGGGGTACGGGAGATTTCTGTTATGTCGATGCATGCGGGATGTTTGAATTTCCTCACCGAGACAGTAGTTTTGAAGTTGTGGAGTTGAATAGACGTGCCTGCTATGGAACAGCAATTAATGTTGTGTGGAGCAATTTTAGCTATTTCCGACATACTTAAGAAGAAATTATTAGCTTCACTGAAGAAAAAGAAATCTGGCATCTCGATTTTTATATAAATTACTGGTCACATTCCACAAACATGGGTAGTCTCGGTATGTTTCTACCAATTTAAGCATTTGTCCTTCAGTAAAACGATCAGCCATATTGCTCTCGCGCAACGTTATTTCGCATCGAATAATAATCGTAAACTAAACCCCCGCAGCACGCACTATGCTTGCTTTACACCAACCGACGAATTTCATTGGTTGTTGAGCCCGCATGCGGGGAGTCCCCGCATGCTGTATATCGACTACATATTGACGACGCACTTTCACTAGTTGTTATACCGTATTCGGGGACTCCCCGCATGCTGTTTATCGACCGAGTTATCGACCAATGAAAATGAGCCCTAACGCACGCTTAATAAAAAATAAATAAGTCAAAAATTGGGAGAATTGAGTTTTTGTGATAAAAACTATAATAATTGACGACGAATTCGAGCTAGAAAAAAGGATCGATCGCTTGTTTTATTATATACAGCTAGTACTATGACGCAAAACTTTAAACGCGATTTCCCAACATTTTGATTTTTTTAGTTATTACTCTTTATTATTGAGCGTGTGGTTTTGGCGGGGAGTGGTAATTATTATGGTTGGTGAGCAGGCGGGGCGCGGCGCAAGGGCCCGGCGCCGGGGCTGCCGCTGCCGGCGCGGCGCGAGGTGCGGCTGCAGCTGTCGGCCGAGGAGCTGCAGGTGCAGCTCGACCTGCTGGAGACGCAGCAGCTCGGCCTCGAGCGCCAGGGCGTGCTCATCGAGCAGATGATCCGCGACAAGTGTGAGGGTAAATCCGTTCCGAGCACCTTTAGCACTTGCACTCGACTGTTGTGTTTTTGGTTGTGTGTAATATATTATGTATATGGTTAGGTGTGGGGTTATTGATATTCTTACAGCGGTTCCCTTTAGGAATGAAAATTATGATTTATAGAGCCGTCTGAAATCTGTCGAGGGTACTATAAATCTTTGTCTACGGCGTATAATAAGCAAACTGCCTTAAATCGCAGATATGACTTTAAGCAGCAATAGATTTTTTATAATTTCTGAGGCATTACAGTGGCAAGCTGTGAGTAAGAAAGGAATTTCCCGAAGCAATACGTCGGTGATTAATGTCATAATTTTGAAATCGTCTCAAATTTTTGGACCGATATGGCGTAGCCATTGTTCATCGATGTATTGGAATCTTTGCACAGTGAGAACGTACATATTCTTAAAATATGTATTAGCAATTAATTTCCATGACTCAACATTTCATATCGATCAACGATATCTTCGACATGTAACGGAAACAAATCAAGAATTTCAACTCAAGATAAAAACTTCAGATTAGATATTTTTCATGTGTATTCTAAACTATTTAGCTTCAATTTCTTTTGAGCATAAACGCTGCACTAGCATTGCACAAAAGCACGCTCTTTTTTTTCTTTTACTTCTTTGAATACATATTGCTTAGATTTACACCATAAAAGTGCTTTAAATTTATGATTACATCAATGAAAATTTCTCAAACCAACATATAAATATTTAAACACATTTTGACATCTCTAGGCACTAGAAAAACCACGAGTCATCGACTAGTAAGTGAACAGAAAGACATTTTAGAACTTTCTGAACGTCTTGGCTTCGCTTCGGGAAACTTTAATATTTCCCCTATTAAGGGGGGAGGACCCTTAGGAATCATTTTAAAAAAAAGTAGCCTATGTATGACTCTGGGTCTTCAATTTTATTTTTATTCAGAATTCCATCCAAATCGGGCCGGTGGTTCAGCCGTGAAAGCATCACGGATAATACAGACTTTCACATTTATAATACACTAGCGGCCCGCCCGCGGTTTCACCCGCGTGGATCCCGTTCTCGTGGGAATATATGCATGTATTATACATAAAAACCTTCCTCTTGAATCACTCTACCTATTACAAAAAACCGCATCAAAATCCGTTGCGTAATTTTAAAGATTTAAGCATACAGACAAACAGACAAACAAACAGACGGACAAAAATAGCGACTTTGTTTTATACTATGTAGTGATATTGGTATGGATTTAACTAGTGTTTATTATCGTTAGTTCATATTTCATTTTAATGCGCGATAATATTAATTTTATACGATAAACTTAATGAATAATGAGTTATTATTTTTAAAATTATCATGTTTGTAGCTTGGACGATAAAACTAGTAACGAAAATGGGCTTTGTTGAGTTAAAAAAAAATGACAGGCATTTCGACCACCTCTAAACTATAGACAATTCGAGAACTTCTTTCTGGCACGTCAAATCTAAATAATAAAAGATTTATATATTGAAATGATAATGTGAACTTTATTCAAATTGTCATATCCATACGTATGTACGTAGGTACATACGTACTTACTAGATTGGTGATACTTCCCGATGCCATCAATTGCTTGTTAATGGCTAATTGACTTTATCCGTCGCCCCTATTTGTTTACCTACCTACCTGCTTGTTAAAAGAAGTCTTATAAACGCACTATACCTACATATTATATGTGAAGTAGGTATGTTTAAGTAATTTGTTTTCTTAGTTTAATTTCTTTCATCTCTGGACCAAAAACAATAAATTTTACTACATATTATACCTTGTGTTGTTTTTTTGTTGTTCAAATTTATAATATAGTTGATGATGTCTGTAAATGTTAGATGTTTCAAAACTGTTTTGGGCATAGATGTAGCATACACTGAATGGTTTTGGGGATATATTGGTTTTTATTAAATTCTTTAATGTATGTTTTTATAATTTTGTATTTTTGTATGCGTTGTTTTGTCTACGCGTTTGTTTCCCGAAGGCAAATGAGGGCGGTTACTAGTTGGAATGGTTTAAAACAAAGCACAAAATTTTCTAATGGTTAGGTTATGTTAATGATAAATCTATCCACGTGATAAACTGACCTGTACCTCTATTATGAGTTGTTGTAGTAAACGCAAAAGACGTTACTATTGTTATGTAGCTATCGTGAAAACGCTGCACTTGAAAAGTAAATGCGCATAACTCTATTATGAGTTTTGGAAAATGAATCTACAGCGGGTATCGTAAATACGTGAGATGGTATAGTTTGCGTTACGTTATGTTGACATCCATGAGTAATACTATCTCGTTCTTTTATTATGATGTCAAGAAGGATAGAAATAGACCCTGGCCAGCGAGCTAACATTTGTGAAATTAAAAAAACAAGTCTATGGATGCTCTATATCCCGACTAAATTAGGAAATGTGAAAGAAGAGTGGAATTAATGGCGGTTTGGGACCTTTTCAATTTAATTACATTTGCGTTCTACGTCAGTCGCATTCAGTGTCAAACTGTGGTGTCAAAATGTTGTTAACTTTGATGTTTTAAATATCTAGATGGGATATCGAATCCGCGCAAACGTGTCAAAAAATTGTGACTAACTGTTAGCCACAATTTTTATATCATTACGCACACATTACGCACATACCTATAGGTAGACAATAGACGAACGGGTAAAACATCGTCTGCACGCACACATGCTTGATAATGTTGCCTTGTTTTTTTTTGTTTTCATTGTAGGGCGACGCTCAATCTAGACGTTTAAAACATCAAAGGTTGCTAAATATTTTGTTGATCTCGCAAGTTCAAAATTTCATTATTTTCATATCTGCGTTCGGCCGCGTGAATCATTTGCCAAGCAAAATAGTGCCTAGGCATGATTTTGTTTAAAAATACAAATACAAATATTTAATGACATTTAATTTCGATAGTGACTTTTCACCATAAAAAATAGCGTGAGTGCCGTAACTACTACGGGTAACGTAATTCACTATAGCATCTGTCAAATTTGTGACTCGTAATACCAAATTGTAAGTAAAACATGACCGCAAGTACTAGTTTATGTAACAACAGTATTAGACTATTCGATGGCCACTCATAATACCAATTGTAGTTCAGTATCGTAACCGCTAGAGGCGCTGTACGGATTCTCATACAAATTCTAAACGATAGTCGCTAGCGAGTATAGTATTAAAAACTCTTAATAGAGGTACAGTAACTGTTAGTCGAGAATCAACTTCGTGTAACCTCAACTCGCCCTCGATTCTATTTTCCATGACGTCGTGATATAAACTGTACAAGTTCGTGACCTATTTTGAAGTGTTTACGTCCATCAGTATCATTGGAAAATTGTAAGTGGATGTTGTAGCGAAGACGCGCCGCACTAGATCGTGACAAACAAGGCCATTATTCAATAACACTTAATACATTTATTCCAGGCGACGAGGCCTGCTCGGTACCGCAAGAGGAAGTCGAAGATTTAGTCATCCAATTGTGCGAACTCGTCAACGAGAAGAACGACTTGTTCAGGAAACAGACGGAATTGATGTACATGTAAGTGGAATGCGCCTTATCTGTACGAATTGATTTTCAAATGCGATATGAGTGAAGTTGAGATCGTCGGGTTGGAGAACGAGTAAATACTAATGAGCGCGCTTCTATTTTGGCTAGTGGGTCGTGCTTAGATGTTTCTGTCATGTTATTAATCCATCCATCCATTTCTCAAAGATCCCTCAAGATAAAGTTTTATACTTTATCACTGACACAATCGGCATTAAACTGAGTAATATCTGTGGTACTCGGCGACCTCTAGCGGATTGGACCATTCGTCATAATCCGCGTTCGTCGCGTCTTCCATCGGATGTTCAGTAGAGTACCTACACCGCGAGTAAATGGAGTTTACCTTGGGATAAAAATCGATAAATGTTACGTTGTTACACAATAAAAAATAAGTTTCCAATAGATGTCCGTTCATCGAGATCGAGATGCTGTGAATATCTGAATTGCCATGTCATCGCCTTTCTAATTAAATAAATGAACTTTACTTATTCGAATTAGATTTTTATAAATAAACACTTTTCGGTAATCAAAAATACCGTAGGGATCGCTTCAAAAAATCTACAACACTTTACCTGTTCACTAGCAAAATTATTATCCTTATTACAATGTAATTGTTATCGTGTTCTCAATAAATGCACTTGAATATTGTCTTCTATGACGTGTATCATTTCAGCCGACGACAACAAAGGCTGGAGCAAGAGCAAGCTGATATCGAACACGAAATCCGGATTATACAATCACAGCCTGCCGTTAATCGCATAGATGCCGATAAGGTGAGTTATTTTGATATTGATGTTTTTCGCGATAATGTTAAAAATTCCCCCAAATATAAAATCGTTATGGAAGTCACAGTAATAACTTTAGAAAGTTACGGATTGCGCTGAAGTTACTGAAGTAAAATTGTAATTATTGTATTACCAATGAAATTTCCAGTGGCCAATTATTAAACGGTGACCAGTAACATTTTTCCATAATTCCATTTGAGCCAAAGGTTCCCAAACTTATTTCATGCCACTGCCACTTTGAAATTGGAATATTTTTCAACGCCCTCTATTTGTTTGCATTACAAAAACTAAACTAAACGGTGGCCAGTAACACCTGACCTCTACCCTAACCCTTGCCGTTGTGGTGCGCAGGCGCGCGAGGAGCGGCTGGTGTGCCGGCTGGTGGAGATCGTGCGGCTGCGCGACGAGCTGGTGCAGCAGCTGGACGCTGAGCGCCGCCGCGAGCGCCAGGAGGACATCGCCATCGCCGCCTCCATCGCCACCAAGCGAGGTAGGTCACCACACCGGCTTCACTTTGGCCCTGCTGACTACCGACTTTGACGTTGGTCCTGTCCGATTGTAATGTGGATGGGGATGTGGGGTATGGGTGTTTGTGTGTGTGTGTGTGTGTGTGTGTGTGTTTACACACACTAAATTTAAGAAGAAAAAGAGTTGGCATTCCCCTGGTACACAGTTGGTCTTTTGAAGCACGCGCTTCAATATCACGAAAAGTAACAACAGCGTGATAATCACAATACGTATAAAGGTCATTTCAGTACTAACTGGCGCCTGCGCTAACGTAAACTTCAGATTCATATTGAGATGTGTTTCTGCTTTGGAGGACTGAGATGGAACGCCCTTTTGAAATGTAGCGGACTAATTAAAGGTAAAAACTTCAATGTTTAATTATGTATGTTAAATCTTTTCAGCACAAAGAAACAGCGACTCAAACAGTTCATCAATGAAGTCCGCAGAACTGGCCACTGCCGCCACGCCGGGAAAAAAGAATAAAGTGAAGGATAAAGTTAAGAAGCAACTAAAGAAAGCCAAGCACACGTTGATAGCTAAAAAGAAAGATGAAGACAAGGAAAAAGATAAGAAAGCCAAGCAGTGACGCCGCGCGTTCTCACTTTTCTTATTGTTTTACATTTAAAATTATACAAGCTAAGACAGGGATAGAAGCTTAGTAGCATAGCCGCTCCCCGCAATTTTGGTTTTTGCGTTTCGCTGTTAACATGGATTTGAGTACATAATATACATCTTTCGGTTGTTGTATGTTCCCAATTATACAAGGTTTTGGTATATAAATTGTGGGATTTTTTGGTGGGGAGAGCCTATGCAAGCTCCCGTAGAAAAATGGTCGAACTCCATTATTTACACTGTCTTGTACTCAAAGTACTTAAGAAGACTGAAACATTCCACTAAAACAAATATAGGTTTGTGCGATATAAAAGATATTAGTGGGATTGAAGATATATAAGCTAATGTTTATTTAGCCATACAATGCTCGGGAAATATTATTAGATATTATAGTTTTGTGCCCATCCATTATATAATAACACGGTGTGCCAGATAAGGACATAGTACTTAAAGGATTTTTATATTATATTTATTTTTGTTATCTTAATTATTCAACAGGACTAGTTAATAGAGGCAAGTTTTATAATAATAGTATTTTATGTTGTTATCTGGTTAGGGTTATACATAATATATTTTATAGCACAGCGTGGCTTAAACCCGCACTTAAGTCACAGTTTTCCGTGGCGTAAGTAGTTCGTTTTTACATGGCAAATGACGCCAACTTCACGCCGTTCAAAAATGAATTATTGAGAATTGCGAAGGTAGAAATTAATAAAATATATAACACTAGCTTTTGCCCGCGGCTTCGCCCGCGTGGAATTCGTTTATATCGCGAACCGGGGAAGTGGGGGAGAAAGTACGTCATCAACTATCTTCCTGGGAAAATTCATCAAAATCGTTGTTTTCATACAAACTTTCATCCCCTATTTCAAGCCTTTAGGGGTTGATTTAAAAAAAAAAATTAGCCTATGTGTGACTCTGGGTCTTCAAATATTTTCATTCCGAATTTCATCCAAATCGGACTGGTGGTTTAGTCGTGAAAACGTCACAGACAGACTTTCGCATTTATAATACTATATGTGTGTGCCCGCTACTTCGTACGCGCAGGAGTTTATTCCGCGTAACTCCAGATCCCGCGGGATTTCCAGGAAGACAGACTTGTTAGTTTTATATTAATGTTTGTTTAGAAGCTATTTATACCCCATACGCGAAGAAGGTTTTCCCGCGTAAATTCCGATCCCGCGGGATTTCTGAAAATATCCTATATGTTAATCTAAGTTGCCCTCTTTGTGTGTGCCCGCTACTTCGTACGCGCAGGAGTTTATTCCGCGTAACTCCAGATCCCGCGGGATTTCCGGGAAGACAGACTTGTTAGTTATATATTAATGTTTGTTAGTTTTATATTAATGTTTGTTTAGAAGCTATTTATACCCCATACGCGAAGAAGGTTTTCCCGCGTAAATTCCGATCCCGCGGGATTTCTGGGATAAAAAATATCCTATATGTTAATCTAAGTTGCCCTCTATGCGTGTGCCCGCTACTTCGTACGCGCAGGAGTTTATTCCGCGTAACTCCAGATCCCGCGGGATTTCCGGGAAGACAGACTTGTTAGTTTTATATTAATGTTTGTTAGTTTTATATTAATGTTTGTTTAGAAGCTATTTATACCCCATACGTGAAGAAGGTTTTCCCGCGTAAATTCCGATCCCGCGGGATTTCTGGGATAAAAAATAACCTATAAATGTTAATCTAAGTTGCCCTCTATGTGTGTGCCAAATTTCATGAAAATCGGTTCAGTAGTTTTTGCGTGAAGGAGTAACAAAGCTATTTATACCCCATACGTGAAGAAGGTTTTCCCGCGTAAATTCCGATCCCGTGGGATTTCTGGGATAAAAAATATCCTATATGTTAATCTAAGTTGCCCTCTATGTGTGTGCCAAATTTCATGAAAATCGGTTCAGTAGTTTTTGCGTGAAGGAGTAACAAACAAACAAACAAACAAATACACAAACTTTCACATTTATAATATTAATAGGATGAGGGTACTTTATGACATTGAGTGACGCAAACCCGCACCACAGATTAGAAAATAGTCACCATTGTGATTGTATGCCTGCACTTATAATTATCTACCTATACTGTGTTTTAGTCATGTTTATCTTTACTGCTTTTTAAACTAATTCAGTTGAAGTATGTTTTATGTGTATTGTAGGTAGGAACCTACGTGTGAAATTGGTGAAAACTGTTACTTTATCATATTTTTAATGGTTGAGCAAACAAATAAACTACTTACTTAACATAATATGGGTAAGTAAGTATACATAAAGGGTAAAGGCACCGTTTGGTAAAATCAGCGAAAAAATATTTCATAATTAGTTATCTTCTCAAATTTTTGGTTCAGTATACTAAACTAGTGCTTAATACGGGTTATGCAAGAATTTTCATAGGTTACAGATTCTCCTAAATACAGTTTTATGTTGTAGAAAACTTGAATATAAACATTAACAACTTCGTAATAATTCCTTTCAGGAGGCTTTGTCGTTATTTTTTTATCTGTTTCTTCATGTTTCTAACACTTTGTAATTCTCTTTCGCACAATAAAATTACATTATCATCATCGCAACTCAAAAATCTTTACGAAATTAAAGCATCAATTTATAACTTTTATTTATTATAACTACAATTAAGCGGGTTTATGTCACTCGTGCTATAAAATAATATACGATACTTGTTCGTAAAGTTGCATTTTTGAACGGCGTATATCGCACTCGCTTCGCTCGTGCGCTAACTTCACGCCGTTCAAAAATGGGCAACTTTACGCACCGTATCGTAATGTACTAATGTACTCTCGAATATTAATTACTCAGTATTACAGTAATCAGTACTTAAAACATACTATGGTAAAAGACAATTATAAAAAAATCGTATAATTTAGGAGAGGTAAAATTATTTAAAAAAATGTGCCTATTCTATATAAGGGCTCGAATTTTCTAACGCCCGGGAAACTCAGTTTTTTATAGGCAATTGGTTGTCTTATCTCTTAACTATTTCTTTCAGAGTTCATAAAGTGTATGCACACCACTAGTAAATTCAAAAGCATAATATGTGCAATTGAAATTAAAATATTTTTCAATTTGAATGTTCTTGGTATCTACTGTTACCATAGAACAAAATAAAGCTTCAAGACATATTATATTTTATTAGAAACGTCGATATATAAAGGTGGAAGATTAGAAAAGACTGGTTAAAGAGTCTAACGAGAAAGTAAACACCCAAAGTTACGCTAAGATTCTCTGAGTTATTGGATCGGAAATAGAAGTTCACAATAGGGTGAGTATATTTTAAAACCAATTCCAAAACACAACCAATATGCCCTAGGGTTTTAACAATTAAGATTTATTACTATTATACTCCGTTCTATTGCTGATCGTACATCATCCAACTTTATTTGGGTTACATCATACCCTTCATCCATCTTTCACAGATCTGCAGTTCCTCTTGGACCGGACCCCCTTTACCGCATTAAATTATAAAAAGCTGGGTCCTTACGATTGATTTTCATCAGTAATATTTATCTTTCTCGTGTACGAGTCCCACTCGTACTTGACCCCTTTTTTGGAAGGATGCTTATTTACATTACGTCAATTACATTTTTATTAAAATTAAGTTATGTTTCAATAATAATAAAAAAACTAAAAATGGTTTAAAACACATTTTTTGTTAATAGATAAGTATTAAAAAATATATTTTAATGGCTGAAAATTTATTCCGATAGCTATCGTTTTTAAATGATACGTTAGTTTAGAGGATAAATGATGATGACTTAGTGCTACTTTACAAAGTATTTTCTTTGTAGCAAATGTTTATGACAAACCTTACGAAAATCTGTTTTTACAGCGTCAATATAAGTACTTACCATCTATATACTTTTACATGCATTTATGTCGCATAAATTTCATTGCATTTGTCAAACAAAATTTAATTTAAGTATAGTTTACTTCATATAAAGCACATTTGTGTAAATCAAACATTCTTTATAATATATTTTATTTAAAATAATGTAGTATCCATAGGATATAAAAGTTTTTTCTTAATGTCTTATTTACGTAATTATATTTATAAATAGATTACTAGGTATATAAAAATTTCTACGTTATATACGACCACAAAATCATACTAAAAACATTACCTATTGTAGTTAGTTACCAGCATTGTTGTAATTGGTTTCAAGTTTTAGACATTTTAATAAATCGGATATTAAGCCACATATCATAAGACCTCGTAAGCATTTACATCCTAATGAAAGTTAACATAACTAACATACATTATAACGTGTTTAGTGATCTAACAATTTATTAAAAATATTGCATTGTCAATAAAAATATTAAAATTTCTGTTTTTATTCCTGTTTTATATTTATAGAAATATGATTGAGTAGATACATCAAGGGTCGATTTCACATTTTGAATTAAATTGACACTGTTTTGTTCGTTTCCTTTAACACCGTTTTTTTAGGTTATTATTGGCTTAACATCAAATTATAGGACTATATTGACGTGCGTGGAATAAAACAATAATGATTTTTTAATAAAAACTACTGAAAAATCAAAATCAAAGTGACACAAATGATTGATGTTGTTACACTAATGAAATTATCTAAAACTCTAATGAGATTCGAAACCCACTAATGACAATAAAAAAACACTCATTTTATTTATACTTTGGGATGTAGGTAGTCTTTCAAAAAATAAAACTAAACCAATATAATTTAATCAGTTTAATTCTATGCCTAACAATTCGGAAGAATATAATTCTTTAGTCTTTTTAGAGGAACTTAGGATAAAATTATTGTAAAAGCATAAGCTTCAAACAAACTAATATTCTAATCAGTCAAAACACACATTAAAGTCGTTATTTTAATTTTACAAACGATTACTTTAAAATTAACGTTATCCATTATTATATTGATTATAATTTTCCATAAACTTAAAAGTACTTATATCGATTTTAATTCAGTTCTTTTCTATTTTGGTTTCGTAAATTATCTTTGGTTTTACTTAAATAGAATTTTCTTTTCTTCTTGATTTTTAGTTCTACTTCCTTTAATTATATTTTCACCAGAAATATTATGTCTTAATCAGTCAATTTATCATTCAATGCCTGATGTTGATTCAGAAATTTGAAAAATTCTTGTTGATGTTGCTGTTCAGATCCAGACGCCGTCGCTTCTGTTTGAGTTACCATGAAAGACTGATTTTCCCAAGTACCTTTTACTTTAAGAAGCGGTTGAACATTCTTCTCTTTGCGAATTCGAGATTTATTTGAAGTCTTATTAGTGCATCTAATGGTAATATCGCTCAATATTTTAATCTGTTTATTTTCAGGAGTGATTTTAATATTCTCGACTGCTGACTCTATTGCGCTTTTGTAAATTTTATGCAACTGCATATGTTTGTCGTGCTTGCAAATTGTATTGATACACTCGTAACAGCTCAATTTTCTAAATTCAAGGAACTCCGAAGCAGAGTTCCAGAGCACCTGGTGGACTAACATAGTTCCTTTAAAAGGAGCAATGTTTTTGGGGAGCTGAATTTCTTTTTCTATAATCTCATACTCTTCTACGACCCTTATCTCGACATTTTTTATATTTTCTCGCACAACACCAAGAAATGTAGAGAAGTCTCCCACATCACGCCCACATTTAACTTGGTAGTCAGCCGTCCTTTTAACTACGGCGCCAACACCATCCGGAGCACCTTTACCGTGGCCAGCTTCCTGATAGTTCCAAGTTACTGACTTTAATGATGAAAAGTTATTTTTCAGCTGTGTCATGATATAAAATATATACTTGTTGCGATACTGACTCGAGGGGCTATCGGTTAATATGTGCACAGTAGTAATATTCGGAGATATTTCAAATACATACTCCAACGCCTTTTGCAGATGAGCCCACACTGCTGGAGCATCGTGTCGCGTACATTCACTGACAGTGCATAGAGAATAGTTAGTGATTTCTCTTCCTTTTTTAATATAAATAACTAGTGTGTGCAGAGAAACCTGACCACGGCTACCTCCGAAATGCAAGCTTTGTACTTCTTCAGCGAACTTATAGCTATAATTTTCCGAGAAGTCCATGTGTATTAAAGTTTCATAGTCATTCAGGGATTTTTTCAGCTCTGTTATAATTTGATATTGGTTGATAATGTTCGCAGTATGCGAGAAAAATTTAGGTAGAGAATGCTCCAGTTTCAATATCAGATTTCTTATCTGAGTTGTCCGCTTATTTTTTTTGATTATGTTTATTTCTTTTTGACCCACTTTTTTCTTAGCTCTATCCCACTCATAGTATTCTATTTCTTGATCATTACTGAATTCTTTGTATGGTATTACTTTATTTTGACAAATTTGACATATACGGGAAACACATTTTAGATTATATTTATCACAGCATAATATATCCAACATGTTTTGGAAGTTATTTATATCAACTATCCCTTTTTTCTTTAAACTCGAGATTAACAAGTCCATGTTTGTATGAATTGTACAACCACAAGTATCTCTATCGTCTCTAGGAAGATAAACCCAAAACGGACGAAGTCGTGAAAATGTAACATAGCTTATTCGTATGTTTGAATTTTCTTCCATAAATTTTTTGTGCAATTTTTTTACAGAGTCCAGTAAATACCGCTTTTGTTTCGTTACTCCGAATTTTTTAATACATTGTTTTTTGCCGGCAGTATTGCGGCTATTTATGTCATCTTCATAAAATTGTTGAACTAACTCTTGGACACTTTTGCCTCCTTCTAAAATCTTCTTTTTGAAATGTCTGCGAGGAGACTTCTTGAAGAGTTCATTTCGTTTTAGACATACATTTTTATCGCTATCTTCTGCTTCTGTTGTTTTTTCATTTTTGTTCATTTTTTCAATTTTTCTTACTAAGACTCGACATCTATATTGATATTTTTTTATTAAACTTAACATTTCTTTCTTTTCCAAAAGGTGTTTTCTTTTTAAAGTTTTAATTTTGTTCCTTAAGTTTGTTTTGCTTATTAACTTATTTTGTTGGTCTCTATCAGGTGTATTTTTTAGTGGGTCGTCAGCGTAATCATTACCTTTAGAATCAATTTCCATTTCATTTGTGACTGTCACTTCATGCATTTTTTTCATAATCAATTTCTTCTTAACATATCGTTTTGAATTTTCCCTCCACTTTTTTCTTTGTAATCTTTGCTCTCTTGGGGACATTTGGTTAATATTTTTCACCTTTTTACTTTCTTTTCGTTTTAGATAAGCTTCTCTTTTTTTAGCTTTTTCAGCGGCATACTTTTCAGGGTCATTTTTAATTTGTCTATATTTTTCTCTCCTTGCTACTCTTCTTCTTTCTAATTCCTCTTCACTCATTTTTTTCTTTTTCGGCATAGTCTCCTAAAAATAACAATTTCATAAATAACAACCACTAAACCCTAATAATTTAAAACTAATATTGTAGCTTATCATGCTTCTGATACCCAGAATGTAACTATTGATCTTCATCGCATACAAAAAGGGAGAAAAACCTTTGCTGTTAAAAGAGTTTGTTGTTAGCAGAGTTTTAATTTTTTATTTAATAATAATAACTAACTAGTTTTTTTCCCACAACTTGGTTCGCTACACGAATATCCATACAAAATGTAATCTCCTATTTAACCCTTTAGGGGTAGATTTGTTGGGAAAAAATAGTCTAGTAGTCTTTGCTTGGCCTCCAGTTTTGAAATCTATGCCAAATTTCATCAAAACTTCTCACACAACGCTATTTATGAGCTACGCGACTGCAACGCAACCCAAAATTTAGCTATATCTGACACTTTTGACTGTCAGTAGCCAGTATCAGATACATAGAATTTTGATTTGCGTTGCAGTCGCGTAGCTCATAAATAGCGTTGTGAAGTGAAGAAGTGCCTAACAGACATAAAGACAGACTTTCGCATTTGTAATATTAGTAATTAGTATGGATATTATGGATATGTAATAAAAAGTTATATTATAATACAACATTTCATTAGTGTTACATTTAATATCATTAGTGTTACTTGAATAGTCGACACTAATGACAGTAACACTAATGATGTTTGGAACAAAATATATTTTTTTAACTTGTGGAACTTTCTAGACGGCAATCGAATACATTTAAAACAGCCATGTTCTTACAAGCTAAAAGTCACACAGTGTTATAAATATTCAATTACAATACCTTTTGCACTGATGGTTAAGAGATGAATGAAACGAGTTTCGTCCACAATACTGATATCGGTAGAAATGTTAATATCTTGCGAAAAATACGTAACGCACCACCGCTCCGAATGAACGCTGCGAAGTCACTGTGATGTGCTACCGGGCGGGGTGAGGCGCGAGACGGGCATAGCTCGTAGATATATTATAGGACTGCATTAACTTACGCTACACTAATGATTGTCAAACCATGATCCATATTTAAAACACTAGGAAAAGGGAATTATGTTATTCTCATATGAAAAATGTGCATTATTTTAGAATGCTTGCACATCACCGTGATATAAATAGTGAAAGAAGTTGAATTTCTGCGTGTAACTTCATTTATGTTTGAGTTTATTTCAACATAACTGACAAATTAGTAGTAAACTTCGCAAAGAGATAAATGTTATAATTTTAGTTTTCTCGCAAATGGGACACTTTTGGGTATAATATAGTTTTGGAACGTAAAAAGTTAGATGAAAACTATAATATTACAAAACAAACAATTCCAATTTCATAACCGTTGGAAAGTTATTAACGTTGACAGCATTATCAGCTTTGTTTGAAATCGACCCTCAATAGTATGTTAATAAACTAATGTACTATAACTTTATTCATTAGACTACCTGGCAAAATGCAATAGCAATATTTTTTCATACTACAAGAGACTACAAGTATTCAGATATCTAGACGGTATTGGATGTTTCGCAATAGTCAGTTATGGTTATGGTACGACCAATATACAATGTGTCTGGTCACCAGTGTCGGAGACTTAAGGGGGATGAAATATGGTATTTTTTAACGACATATCACTATCCAAATTTTCTCTTGCCCCCTCCATGATTAAATGGCAGCCATTTTGTTTTTTTAACTTCGAAGCTCGAATGCCTGTACTGTTTTAATCATTGCTATCGATGTAGATATCCTAGGAGGCCGAAAGATATCTCATTTGAAAGCTAACAATATGGGTAATCAACTAATGATACATTTTATTAAAATCTTTTTCATAGAAGAACAAAAACCTTACCTTACTTATGGCTTTTATGTAACATTTATTAATAAGGTGACATCCTGTTTTATGGCAAGGCAACAAAAAAAAGGAGTTTGCCGGGTTAGTTTTTATGTAAAAGTCACTAAACTAAGAAAATTCAATGAAAAAATATTGAATTTCGTTGTTTAAATCCTTTTTTCTTCTTGTATGAATAAGATATTAAAATGTATAATTTGTTAATTACCTACATTGTTAGCTTTGAAATCAGACAACTTTCGGCCTCCTAGGAAATCTACATCAATAGGAATTATTAAAACAGTACACGCGCCCGAGCTTCGAGGTTAAAAAAAGAAAATGGCTGCCTTAATCATGGAGGGGGCAAAAGAAAATTTGGATAGTGATATGTCGTTAAAGAATACCAGATTTCATCCCCCTTAAGTCTCCGATACTGGTGACAAGACACATCGCGCTTAACATATCTGAACCTCAGACCAATAAACTATGTATAGACGGCGCGCCGCGAACAAAAGCGTGAAGCCGGCAAAAGTGCGCCTAAAACACACATCGGAACCAATAGAATGCCCTATGTTGACAGTTTGAACTAGAACAAATTTGAACTTTATTTTTTGGAACACAAAGCTTCATTTATTTTTTATTATGTAGAACACAAAAGTCGTTTTGGTGTGAGTGCCGCCGTGTGTATTACAAGGCGAGGCGCACTTTTTGCCGGCTTCACGCCCCCGTTCACGACGCGGAGTCTATGGTTTATTGGTCTGAGATCTGAACATGCAACAAATGTCGAATTTATATTCTAAGCGAAATAAAAATAATGACACTTCATCATGATTGTGTTTCTTAAATGAGTCTATACTTACTCCTACATGCATCTTTTGGCGCGTGGGTGACAGAGACAGCGCCTTACAGTTTGCCTTACCTGTAAGGCGCTGTCTCTGTCACCCGCCAAAAGATCCTTGTACGATTTATAGCTCAGACATTGCGTGTTTGATTTATCAAAACAGAACGCTTTAAAAATGTTGCAAAGAATAGAAGGCCCTAGGGAAGAGCTAGTCGTCGCTCTAGGCGCCAGATAGGGAGGGACCATAATCAGTGGCGGTCCGGAAGCAACACTAATCCGAATTGCAGTTTTAGTTTTATAATTAAATGACAATCTCGTTTTAGGCAAGGCAGATGTCCCACCGCTGGCGAGTCGGCAAGAAAAGCTCTGCTATTTACGATTATTGACAGGTACAAAAGATGTGACATTCCTTATGTTTGCGCTCGCTGCTCGCCGGCGATCGGACACCTGCCTTACCGTGTTAATGACTAGGGCCTATGCTCGGTATTTGTACGCACGTTAAGTTTGAAACCTACTCATATTAAATACTGTGATTGGAGAAAGTTCCTCGAATATTGTACGTCAACTTTCCAACGCACGCATTTACCGTTGATAAAGTTCCATTTTATGTAGTTTACCTAATGGCCTAACGCTTGCATCTTTCCATTACAATCTATACCTAGGTTTTTATGGTTTACATCTTAATATATATAAATCTCGTGTCACAATGTTGGTCCGCGATGGACTCCTAAACCACTTAACCGATTATAATAAAATTCGCACACCATGTGTAGTTCGATCCAACTTGAGAGATAGGATACTTTAAATCTCAAATTATAGTCGCAATTTTAATTTATTTCTAATTATTTGTCTCTTATTATTTGAAGTAATGACAATTGACATGGCAGTTTTATTCACAGATGAACAGACACCTAGCGCCACACAAGAGAACTAAATTAAGAGTGTTATTATTTGACAGTCACAATTATATGTAACAGATGTCGATACCTTTCGACTGGGTTGAGTAAGTAATCAATAGATGGCGCTGCTATGGTAAATCTAACATGCACCCGTGCGAAGCCGGGGCGGGTAGCTAGTAAATTATATAATTTGAAATCCCTTATGGTGTACCTATACACAGTATTCGGCTTATACGATTATTCAGTTTATCATCAAAATCAACATAGAATTGGCGCCTCCCCTTGTACTTACCTATAATTATGTATTGTGATAGGAGTGTGTAAGTTTCTTTTCTATTGCGCTTTAGACTACATAAATACTAACTAATTAAAGTGTGTTTCCCCTTCCTCCGCGGACGCCACGAAGAGTAGACGTGTGCACTAGTACGATATCGTGTAATTCATTTCAAAGAACAACAACAAACAAGAGGTGAAATAGATTGAGTGACAAACAAACGCACAAAAGAGACAAGTATTACTCGCGTAAGTCCCAACCTATTTTTTAAAAATAACATTAACCATCCAGAGCCCATCATCTTATCTCGATAGCAAAAAATCGAGTGCAGTGCAGGTACGCGTGCGGCAGGGACAACGCCACAACCACAACTAACTATCTACCGCGGCCGTCGGAACTCGAACATTTAGACCTACTAATATTATGATTCGTCGATCACCGCCAGGCTCAGCTCAAAAGCAACTTAACGCGCCGAGCGCTGCAACACACTATAGCTCGGATTCGGCACTACATACAACTAGCACCATTGTATCTGACGAGAACTATTTTAACGTAACAAAAAGGCAAAAACGCACCATTGAAAACGTGCCGAGCCATTCTACGTCTGACGAAGACATTAAAATAATGTTTACCGATATTAAACAGCAACAAGACCATAAATTCGAGCTTTTAAACAATGCTCTCATGACTATAATGTCTCAAAATAAAGATATACAAACATCTATCACCACCTTAACTAAGCAGAACGAAGCCTTGCAACTAGAAATTAAGGAACTTAAAGAGGAAAATAGTACATACAAACAACGTTTAAATGCATTAGAAAATAAATTAGAAGGACAAGAAAGGAAATCGTGTAGCTCCATGATTGAAATTCGGAACGTCCCTAAAATTAACAAGACAAGCAAAAAAGACCTGATAAATATTATACAAAACATTGGGGAGGCAATCGGCTTTACGCCACCGGTACAGGAGTCAGATATAAGTGACATTCACCAAGGCAAATCTGAGGTCATAGTGGTCGACTTCTCATCCACGATTCGAAAAGAAGCACTGATCTCCCACTACAAAAAGTTTAATAAATCCAAAAGAGAAAAGAAGGAACCTCCCTTGCAATCGGACCAAATTAAAATCAGTGGTACTCCACGGCCTATATATATGTCAGAATACCTTACAAGTAAAATGAGACATATTTTTTATCTTGCCCGTGAAAACGTACGAAATAAATCACTCACATCTGCTTGGACAGCTTACGGACGAGTATATGTGAAGAAGGAGGAACTGGCCGCCCCAGTCAGAATTGACGACGAAATACAGTTATTAAAACTTACTTTATGACTATTTATAAGAATTATTTTTAATTTGTCGCTTTGGTTTAAAAAATCTTTTCTTTATTATTTTATATTGCATGTTTTCAACTTTTACTTCATACTTCCAACTTTTTATGTAATAATTAGCGGGTTAAATATAAGAACACATTCATTAAACTTACACTCCACACAAATCACTATTTATCACACAGACACTTACACATACACCACCATAAACATACATACAATCACCACATTCATACACACTAAAATAAATAAAAATTATGCTACAAACGTACCAGATCCCAAATCATATTATTTTAAAACTAAAGGGTCACGTTGTATAATCCGTGACCACCATATTATCTACATCAAAATAAGTTAATTACAACATGCTCAATATAAATTCCCTCAACAAAGATCTGGATTCAGTTGAAGTAGCCAAACACTGCATTTGCGATGTCGACAACGTAAAAACACTTATAACTTGTGACAACCGTACTTTGAACGTTCTCACTCAAAACATACGTAGTATCAACTGTAATATGGACAATTTCATAACGCTACTACATAGATCACTCGTCTCGTGGGACATAATTGTGCTCTCTGAATGCTGGTTGACTTCGGCAAAATATATACCCAAACTCGATAACTACACCACAGTTACTTCCTCGACTCACAATACACAAAATGAGGGAGTAGTCATCTACTACAAAGATAATCTACATGTAGTTTATGAAGAACCACCAATCCTGGATGCCAATTGTATTCTGCTGAAAGTTAACAACAATACATGTCTTGTTGGTTTGTATCGCCCTCCAAGTCAAGTAAATATTAGTAATTTTTTAACATCCATAGATAGTCTACTTTTAGAATTAAAATCCTTCCAAAACATTATTTTATGCGGAGATATCAATATCGATATTACCCAAAATACCAAGGACAAACGCTCGCATGACTACCTTAATATGCTAGCTAGTCATGGCATCCTCCCTGGACACACTATTCCGACTCACGGGCGAACCTGCTTAGATCACATCATGATTAAAACTCAACTAAACACCATATGTCTTGTAATCGAAACTTCAATTACTGACCATGAGAGTGTAGCAGTGAGCATAAAACGAAACAAATGTGTCAATACTTTCAAAAATAACAAAACACAAATAGACTACACTAGATTAGACCAGGCTATAGAAACCATAGACTTCTTGCAGATCCTTAACTACACAGATACAAATGCAGCAACAAATCTCCTAGTCGAGCTTCTATCAACAGCAATTAAAAACAATTCCAAAACAGTTGAAATATCGAGTAGAAAACGAATAAACAAACCATGGATTACAAAAGGACTTTTACGATGTTTGAGACACCGCGACAATCTTTACAAAAAAACTAAAAGGCAACCCGGGAATGATGAATTGAAACTTGTATATAGACGATACCGCAACTATTGCAATTTTTTACTAAAGAAAGCGAAAAGAATGTACGAAAGGCAAGAAATAAACGACACAAAGGGAAATAAAAAACAACTTTGGGAAACAATCAAAAGAATTACTGGTATAAACAGAACCACTGACCACTCGTTTCATTTAATATCACCGAATAAGCCAAATCAAAGTCTTTATGAGGTAAATAAATTTTTTGCAACTATAGGTAAAAATCTTGCTGAAAAAACCCAAGCTGACCACCAAATAATACCTAATGTATCCGACGAACATATTCCAACCTCCCTGAACTCCTTCTTTATGAAACCGACTGACGAAGACGAAATTAGACAGCTAATTCTTTCCTTAAGCACCAAAACAGCAATAGGCATTGACCAAATCTCACCATTAATACTAAAAAGATACATACACTACTTAATAAAACCAATCAAACATGTGTGTACCTTAGCTATGTCGGAGGGAGTCTTTCCGGAAGCATTTAAAATAGCGCTCCTAAAGCCAATACACAAAAGGGGGGATAGGGATTGTGTCAACAACTACCGGCCCATTTCTATCTTGCCCACCTTATCAAAAATATTAGAACGTATAATTAACAAACGACTAATAACCTTCTTAGAATCTAACAACTTACTAGCTCCTTCACAATTTGGTTTCAGACAAGGCAGGGCAACGAACGACGCTGTACATGAATTAGTTAACTCGGTCATTAGTAATCTAGACAAGGGTAACAAATGCCTTACTATATTCCTTGATCTAGCGAAGGCGTTTGACACAGTCTCTATCCCACACTTAATTACCAAACTAGAAAGACTAGGAATTAGAGGACTACCATTAAAACTCATTACTGACTATCTAGCTAGCAGAAAACAAAGAGTGAAAATCGGAAACATGGTGAGTGACGAGTACACTATGGAGTTTGGTCTTCCGCAGGGTAGCATAATCTCTCCAACCTTATTCCTAGTGTACATAAACGACTTATGCCAATTAAAACTTAATGGTGGAAAAATACTTACGTTCGCCGATGATACAGCTCTATTCTTCTCGGGCAATAGCTGGACAGAATGTTTTCAATTAGCTCAGATTGGGTTCGAACGAGTGACGAAGTGGCTAAAAAATAACTTGCTAACATTAAACGTCTCTAAAACTAATTATATAACTTTTTGTATGAAAAATAATCTTCTACCACCAGACAACTTTGAAATTATAGTTCATACTTGTACACGCCAGCTGAAGAAAACAATTTGTGACTGCCCTAGGCTTGAAAGGGTGGACAATACCAAATACTTGGGTGTCATTATGGACCAAAGGCTAAGCTTTAAGATGCACATCGAATCGTTAGTGACAAGACTGCGCAAACTTACCTACATTTTTAGGTCCCTGCGCCAAGTGTCTGATCACACAATCATAAAAATGGTCTACTTTGCCCTAGGACAGTCTATTATAGATTATTGCATCACATCATGGGGCGGAGCAGCCAAGTCATTCATGATAGACGTCGAGAGAGCCCAAAGATGCATCTTAAAAGTAGGAGCCGGCCTCCCATATCGACACCCAACCACTGATCTTTATAGACTATGGGGGGTGTTAACAGTACGACAAACATTCATCCTACAAACTATTTTAAAAAAACACTCAGAATTAAATTACGACCCTCAACTGTTTATAGATAAACGTAGAAAAAGAAAGGTTTGTCCCCCACCACTATATAATACATCTTCATTCCGCCACTTCTTCTGCTATCAAGGCAATTCATTATATAACAAACTTAACAACATTTTGAATATATACCCACAAAACATTTATATCTGTAAAAAAAATGTATCAAATTACCTCAAAACTTTACCTTACGACGAAACAGAAAATCTGTTACAACCTTGCCTTACTTAAATTAAAGTTTTAACATTATCCCAACAAACCCTAAAGCCTACAACACACACACACACACACACACACACACACACACACACACACACAGACACATACAATCACACACACTCATACACACACACACACACACACACACACACACACACACACACACACACACACACATAAATCCACACTCAAACACACAACACAACATACTCCACACGATACACCACATACTAGTACTTAGATAAACATGCTCTAAAACCTCACATTACTCAAACTCAAACAATGCTATTTTTCTTAAATTGTATTGTATCCTTACCTGTTCAGTCCGCGGGAGGGCATTGGTGACTTGTAACTCAGGTTCTTCGGACACCTACTTCAGGCACCAAGCTCTTACAAGGTAGATCTTGTAGGTATACTACAGTATTTTAAGCTAAGTTTGTAAATTTACTTAAGATCAAATTGTGAGAGCAAATAAACTGATTTTATTATATTATTATTTATTATTTTCGTCTACGCCTTTCATAGCGAGGAATTCTGAGCTTTTATATTGTAGCAGTTGCAATAAACTTTTCGCATGTACCTAACTGGTAAATTCTATGTGGATGAATATTTACCTAATTTAAATTTGCTTGGGTACACTAGGTACCTATATGTATAATATTATTGACATTGTTCAATCTAATCTGCCTTAATAATACACAATATAAAATGGAAAGTCAATTTGCTTTCATTGACTAGGTCGGTAGAGTACGTCTGAAATAGGTAGTACATTTATATAAATACTAGCTTTTGCCAGCGGCTTCGCCCGCGTGAATTTCGTTTAAACTTCACCCCTTTATTTAACCCACTTAAGTGTCATAAACGTAAGAGTAGATAAAATATAGGTATACTTAATCAGAAAGCTTCGAACTGCTAAGCTATCGGGAGTTACACGTGTTATTGTGAGTCAACCATAAAAGATAGACTATGCTGTCGTGGAATATTTTTTATATAATTTTAAGGAGAACATTTCCGTCATACATGATTTCTGTGTAGCTTTAACCATTAAGGTTGCACACGCGACGAAAGCTTAAAAAATGGAGTAACTTCTCCCGTTTCCCCAACATTTCCCTTCACTGCTCTGCTCCTATTGATTGTAGCGTGATGAAAAGTATACTATAACCAGCGCGGGAGTATGAAAAATAATTGTACCAAGTTTCGTTAAAATCCGTCGAGTAGTTTTTGTTTCTATAACGGTTATACATCAGACAGACAGACAAAAATTTTACTGATTGCATTTTTGGCATCAGTATCGATCCCTAATCACCCCCTGATAGTTATTTTGGAAATGTATTTAATGTACAGAATTGACCTCTCTACAGATTTATTATAAGTATAGATAGATTAACAAATATAAATTGTTTGCACAAATGCATGTTAAGTAAAAATAAAAAAAATTACACTTTACTCAGTCGTTTCCTTTGATAATAAATACCATAGCGACTTAGGGTGTTTACTGTTTACCTTGGTCCCGGTGGGTTGACCCACCCACTGCTGGGTCCACTGGTAACAAGACCACGAGTAAACAAAACACCCATTTTAATTACACATGGTAAATCTGAAACCTTTCTCCTGATCACATCCGCACGTAGGTACTCGTAAACACACTTGTCGAGCACTGTATCGCCCGTAGAAATCACTTCACTTCTCACTGGTATCGCTCGTAGGTATCGCTGGTATCTTCCTGGTTTCGCTTCCGAAACTAGAATGCCACCCACTCGACCGAGTGCTCCTTTTATACCACTCACGCACCATTCATGCCATTTCTAGAATATTCCCGCTAATTCCGGTACCGTTTGGAATGAGGTTCTACTTTCGCCCTTATGACTATTACCGTAAGGTCGAAGCGTCGTGCGCGTACTTTCGAGACGGCCGCGCTCTATTGTTCTATTGTCCGCTTGACATGTTTATGGCCCTTATTGTTTATTGCTTCCGGTTTAGCGAAGTAGATACGCCAGGGTTGTCACAATATTTTCATTATGCTGCGCTGGGTAACAACAACCACTCCCTTGTTATGGACTAACAACGCATCAGAGATGGTTTTAGTGTTATTAGTATGCATGGTCACAAAGTCTTCACTCAGCTCAGGTGCTGTTTGGCAAGCTATTTATCTACATATATATTATGTCCAAAACTCTCCCTCTAAACTCTTACTGTAAGGAGCGTCTGCGTTAGAAGGTTATGGAACAACTCGTATCGGTAAATTCCTTACATCTTCGCTGAAGTAATTATCGTGAACAAATTACTTACGAAGAAATTAGATAGAAACATGAATTAAATAGAAATTCTACGTAAGTAATGAGCAGAATAGGTAAGTGGAGCTGATTGGAATTGACGGACAGTTCCAGGCTCGCCGTTCGACGTGACTGTCTTCTGGGCGCAGTTTTAAGCAGGTATTAGTGCATGGTCTATGGGTTGGACTTTGGCAGCTTCTAAGATTTTTTATACTGTCCTATTGGTCTAAGATCCGAATCTAAGTCGACATTCACCGGCTTGATAATAGAATCAAACTTATTTTATAATAAATTTCGTATCTTAGAAAATATATTAAAAATGGGTTGACAACAAAAATCCTGGACAGAATATTTTTAATTATATTTTAAAAAACAATTTTTCAAAAATATTGCATGATGAAGATAATAATAAAATTTTATACTGGACTTAAAGTATAGAACATATAGAATGTGCAGACTATTATCAAATCGAGTGAAAAGTAACTAGTATTGACATACCTGTTTATACCTGTCTACCCAGTAGTTCGTCCAGGTAAATAATAGTCTACCCTACGTCTGCACATTCTCTATGTTCTATACTTTAAGTCCAGTATAAAATTTTATTATTATCTTCATCATGCAACATTTTTTTTGAAAAATATTTTTTTAAAAAATAATTAAAAATATTCTGTCCAGGATTTTTGTTCTCAACCCCTTTTTAAAATATTTTCTAATATACGAAATTTATTATAAAATAAGTTTGATTCTATTATCAAGTCGGTGAATGTCGACTTAGATTCGGATCTTCTACTATATACCAGCCATCCAGCCAGCCATTAGGAATTTTAGAGAATAGGTCCAAAGTTCATTGACATGACATTAAGCCAGCGAGCAGGAACATTTTTCCCTGCAATAAGCCATTATTATTGCCTGTTGGTACCTACTTAAAACAATCATTACCTACCACACCCTGCGTTTACAGTATGTACCTGCCTATTAAAATATTTTTTGCAGTACAATATACTGAAGTTTAGCTATAGGTACTTATTCTAAAGGTTGTAAAAAATACACTATAACTGTATGTATAAAAAAAATTAAATATATTTATTTCATTTAAGTACATCATTATCGATCTCAATACGTAAATTTGATTTGTACAACTTTCCAAGACGACCACGTAGATCGTCAGGTTTATTTTGTTTCTTCTTTGATTTTAAAATATCACGCAAATCTCTATGATCACTTTGATCATTATGCTTTTCCTCTAGCCTCGACCACACACTAGATTTCGGCAAATTATTGTCTACTTTTTGTACACTGCTCATAGTCTGCGCATTGTATTCTGAATTTTGAGATGATGATTCATCACTCGATGAATATTCTTCAACAGTTGGTGTTATTTTTGAGCCTAGACGAGATCTAACACTGTGATTTTGAACTTTATTATGACTTTTGAATTTGTCTGACAACTTTGGTGCATCTCTTGGGGTATACAAAATCTTAGTATTAACAACTTCAACAGACAAAGGCGCATAAGCTTCACAATCTGCTACCTGCAATGGTGGCTCAACATTTATACTTTTCTTCTTTTTTGATTCTTCATCATCTGCACGCATCCGCATTCGTGGAGTTTTTGATCTCTTTTTCCATTCTGAGTCAGAACTACTATCGTCATTGTCTTCCTTATGATAATTACGTTTTCCTAGTCTCATCGCTAAACTTTTGTTTTTTATTCTTACTATTTCGTTAGTTTCCTCTGATTCTTCTTCATAGTCGTTTTTAGGCAATTTACGCTGAAATATTTCTTGGTGATCATAAATGCCCCAGGATTTACACAAGTCTCCCCATGGATTTTTGCTACTGTTTTCTAGGTCTTTTCTTCTTGAACCAGATTCAAGGCTTTCCATCTGACTGCATTTTTTGCCAATCTTTTTGTCACCATTTGTAGCAAAACGCATTAATATCATATCCACTTTAGGATGAGGCATACCTTCCCTCCAGTGGAACTCACTTTTGATTCCCTTAAGGTCATTGTTCTGTGTTTCACGGGAATGTACTAAAAGGGCTAGTGCAGCTGATATATGATCCTGGCAAACAACGTTACCTTAAAAAAAAGATAGAAATATGATTAATTGGAAATAAAATAGCAGTGTAGGACACAGTGTGAGAAAAATCAACACTGATAAAATCTGCCTATCAATTCATTGCAAATCTGTACTTCTATACTAAACTATATCTATATTAATAATATAAAGCGGAAGAGTTTGTAACCTCAGGAACTACTGGTCCGATTGGAAAAAAACTTTTTGTTTTGAATAGTCCATTTATTGAGAAAGGTTATAGACTATATAACATCATGCTACAACCATAATGAGCGGAGCAACAAGTCTCCGAAAGCGCAGCGAGGGTGTCTACTTAATAACATATGTTGCAGGACGACATATGCCGGGTCCACTAGTAATTATATAAAACGGAAGACTTTGTTTGTTTGAAAGCACTAATCTCAGGATCTACTGGTTCTAATGGTTTTCATGTTGATATTTTATTTATTGAAAAAGGCAAGAGGCTGTTAACATCACGCTATGACCAATAGGAGCAACATCAACAAGCAGAGATAACTCAAAAACAACTCAAAAGAGTCCTCTTATGACGTCTCAAAACTTTTTACTCTCAAAAAGTCTTATTCTTAAAATGCCTTATTCTCAAAATACTTTATTCTTATTTGGAACTATTTGCAAATGGCCTTATTTTTTACATGCTTATATGTATAAGTTAGACTTGTATGTTTGTATTTGTGTGTGGATGTATATATGTGTTTGTGTGTCTGTGTTGACAACTGAAAACTGAAATGTGCTAATGTGGTGAAATACTCAATACCCAGCAATAAAAACACTGAATTATAAATATTTATACATGAGTACAGTATATTGTGTTTTGAATTGCAATAAAGTGAAAAATCAATGATGAAAATTTTAACACTACAAACGGTACTTTACTCCAATTAATCAAATAATATTTTACATTGCCAAAATTTCATTAGTACCGAAGAGACTTACATGAGTTATCATCAATCCACTCCAATGATACAGGTCTGTAGTCTTCTAAATATTCAAAAATTTCTTTAGTGCTAAGGCCATCAACTCCATATAAAAACAGTGCATCAAATCTGAAATGTCTCTCATTACCACTCTCAATGCCACAATTAGAGTAAAGTTCATCGATTTGTTTCTGTGTAACAATCCGATTACCAGATAAATTTAGGCCGAATCTTTTCGCTCTTTCCTCTAGTTTTGAAGCATCTATTTTCTCAAGTTTTTTAACTACTACGCCTGTTTTATCCGCCTTGTATAGCTGAAAAAAGATGAAATTATTATGTCTGCTGAAGACTGAAACAACAGGAAAATAAATGTATCAAATAATTACCACTGTACATTCCTTGTCGTCATCTGAAACTGGTTTGTCATCAACTAGCATCTCATTGTCATCACTCATTTCACCTTCCTCTCTTTCTATATCCATCATGGTGAGTTCAAAATTTTCTAGGTAGCCCTGAATACTCTGGTGTTTTACGGCAGCACCATATTTTGTTGAATAATTAGAGTGAAACCATTTCCAGATTCAGTAAGTCAAAACAAAACCTTTGACACATGCATATTATGAACAACAGACTTATTTCTCGTAATTCATTTATTGGAGAGTTAACAATTCATTTGATATATTTTTTGTTGTGTAAAAAAGGTCGATTTAAAGAATTACATTTAGTAAATTACAATACAAACGCACGATCGATTGATGCACAACACAATTGATTGATTATTGATATTGATGGCCTGATGGCAGAAGGCCTGCTGTAGGTACTGTACATAATTATAATGCCGCCTCTACACATAGGCCAGCGCATTCGCCAACGCGCTGGCGGTGCGCTTGCCAACGTGCTTGTGAGTTAATCCACAAATTGGAAGGTCGTTCAGTATGCTTTGGTTCGGGCCAATGTGCGGACGGATTCAAAAAATGGATGTTGAGTTGGTAACAGCTGCAGCTGTATATTTATTCACAGCTTATAATTACTACGTAAATGTGTACAAGAAAAGGGTGATTTTTATGGTACTTATTTTTTGGATTCCATAGGCAATTTTCACTCTGATAGAGCTCAATAAAAGTTTCCTCATTACTCATATTATACGCCATTTTGTTAGGTTAGGTGTTAATACGCCGCAAGAAGAAAATATGCACTCTTGATCGCTGCTCCGGGCAAACTGATCGCGCGGCCAATGTGTGGATGGTGCGCCAAGCTTGCGACAAGTGTTCTTTGATGTTACCGACACCGCGCGGCAAGCTCGCAAGCGCGCCGGCCAACGTTCAAATGCCTACCGCCAATGCGCCAACGCCCGTTCTACACATTGGACCAGTGGATGGGCCAGCGCACTTGCCAACGTGTTGGCCTATGTGTAGAGGCGGCATTAATGGCTAATATTAGCTTACCGCCAATGCGCCAACGCCCGTTCTACACATTGGACCAGTGGATGGGCCAGCGCACTTGCCAACGTGTTGGCCTATGTGTAGAGGCGGCATTAATGGCTAATTAGCATTAGTAAGCATTTGAACGTTGGCCGGCGCGCTTGCAAGCTTGCCGCGCGGTGTCGGTAACATCAAAGAACACTTGTCGCAAGCTTGGCGAACCATCCACACATTGGCCGCGCGATCAGTTTGCCCGGAGCAGCGATCAAGAGTGCATATTTTCTTCTTGCGGCGTATTAACACCTAACCTAACAAAATGGCGTATAATATGAGTAATGAGGAAACTTTTAAATTTATTGAGCTCTATCAGAGTGAAAATTGCCTATGGAATCCAAAAAATAAGTACCACAAAAATAAAAATGTTGTAAGTATTAAAAATGCTAAATAAATACGGTTCTTGGACATTCCGTTTTCCTTACGATATTTTACTTCAAAGTAAGAGCACAAAATAAGGATAATCGATTTTGGTTATGCATGTGTGCGTTAGCCTTAGGGCTGTCGACTTCGCAATGACCTTGGATTAGACTTTGGTATTTAAATTGTTGTTTGGGATTATACGGGAAAAACAAAAGTATAAGTGAATGATTATATTACTTAAAATTGTATGTGGTTTAGTCATGGTTTAGTAACCATTTGTGTTATTTGTATTAAGTGAGTCCTTGAAAAACAAATTCAATAAAATAGGCAATTCAGTTATTAATATAATTTTTAATCGAAATGATAATTACAAATGCGTACAATCAAAACATTGGCGAGGTAGGTTATTATTATTAAAATTTAAATCTGTTGCGATTCAAAATATTTGATTTACTTCAGCATAAATACAAGTTAGGTACCTATAATCCATTTACATCTATCCTTCGCATCTATCATTTAAAATATCTGAGTCAAAAATTAATCCGACTCCGGCAATCTTTTATATAAGTACCTACCTATACCTACCTGTACCTACCTATCCAGTGAGTTTTTGCGGCAGTGACAATGTTCAAATTGATTTACTGCACTGCAGTGATCTGGTTTGATCCGTTTTATTTATTTGCGTAATAAAAATAATTTTATATGTATAATATATTACTCAAAGCAATATGATAGATACTCTTATTAAATAAATTTAACACACAACAAATAATTTAAATGTCCAATAACATTTTCATTTAACAAATACTGAGGTATATAATCACATAAAAACGTACAAAGAACTTCCTCACATACTCGTACTACATCGACTCTTTAGGTAACCAATTATTTTATTACAAGCAATAATAATTAGTACCTATCTTCTTACCTTTCTGCAGCTACTGGAAGTTTAAAAAATGTTAATAAGCTATTTAACGTAGAATGAAAACACCCACTAACGTAACAATTATAATAACTAGGTTTCTTTTCCATTTTTTCACAAATTTATCTAATTTATTTATTAAAATTGCCAAAACACGTTGACTTGTTCCCAATGACAAACGCGGCCAAAATGGTCCGGTGCGTTCCGATTTTTAGTGTATGTGCACAGTGTCTATGTGTGAGTTCGTTTTGGGCACTTTGTATGAAGCTTAACATCTGTATTATGTAATTTGTGGTAAGAGCATCGTACTTTATCCGTCCGCATATTGGCCCGAACCAAAGCATACTGAACGACCTTCCAATTTGTGGATTAACTCACAAGCACGTTGGCAAGCGCACCGCCAGCGCGTTGGCGAATGCGCTGGCCTATGTGTAGAGGCGGCATATGCAGAAGGCAGAAGCAGAACAGAAATCAAATATATAGTGCCACCAACTTATCTGTTCAGTGTGCTTAGTACGAGTTTTATTTGACATAACGTGCTCGCTACTTAAACTAAAATTTGTATGGGATCGAAGCAGAGACATCTAGCGGAAACGTGAAGGAATCAAAATAGCGAGTACGAGTTTACGCGATCACGTTTACGAAAGTAAAGTCAACTGTCAGTGATAAACGTCACGTTTACGTATGGTTTCTCGAACATTGCGCGAGTACGAGTGGCGTACCTATTTGACAGTTCGTATACTTAACTTGCGAAAACTCAGGGAACACGTTGTCGAATAGTTATCACGTGTAATTTACTAGTGAAATCATAAAAAAGATGGTCTATTATTTTAATTACACTTTTGTTTTGTTTGTTGAAAATTATGTCTTTTTTTTTTTTTTTTTTTTTTATAGCCTAAGCAGGCAAACGAGCAGACGGGTCACCTGATGGTAAGTGATCACCGTCGCCCATGGACATTGGCAACACCAGGGGCGCCACCAACGCGTTGCCGGCCTCGAAGGAAGCGATAGACCCGCTTCTTGAAGGACCCCATGTCATAGCACTGTGGGAATACTGAGGGATGAAGTTCGTTCCACAGTTTACACGTACGCGGTAGAAAATGACGTGAAAAGCGAACTGTGGACGAACGCCAGGTATCCAGGTGGTGTTGGTGGAACCTGGCTTTATCCCGTGAAGTGCGGTGGCGAAAATTAACCGCAGGTATTAAGTTAAACAGTTCCTCAGAACATTCCCCGTTATACAGACGGTAGAAGACACAGAGAGAGCCCACATCTCTCCGCAGTTCGAGCGGATCTAAACCGTCTGTGAGCTTGGGATCGTCGACAAGACGAATAGCTCGCCGTTGGATACGGTTAAAAGGGTCCACTTGGCAAGCCGGGGCCCCAGCCCAAAGGTGGGAGCAGTACTCCATGTGAGGTCGGACTTGTGCTTTATAAAGCAACATCCTATGCTCAGGCATGAAGTACCGCTTAGCTCTGTAGAGCACCCCTAACTTCTTTGAGGCCAGTTTAGCCTTACCCACCAAGTGGTCCCGAAACTGAACATCATTCGAAATGTCGACACCTAGGATCCCAATGCTCGTAGAGATGTTAAGGGGAATGTTCTGAAACTGTGGTGCTATGACGAATGGGGTTTTTTTAGCGGTTAACGCGCAAACTTGTGTCTTCTCGGGGTTGAATTGGACTGAATTCAGTCTGCCCCATTCCGAGACCCGCTCCAGAGATGTCTCGACTTCCGACACAAGTGTATTCCTTCTCTCCTGAATCTGCACCCGAGACATATTTGCTCGGCCTGTATAACGGGCGTCGCCCGTACTGTCATCAGCATAGCAATGGATATTCTCGATGTCGAGCATATCATTGATATGCATGATGAACAGTGTAGGCGACAGCACAGAGCCTTGTGGGACGCCAGCGTTTATGGGCTTGGTGTCCGAGCATGTACCGTCAACAACGACTCTGATGCTCCGCTCCGATAAAAAGCTGGCGACCCATTTGCACAACTTCTCGGGTACCCCGTAGGAAGGCAGCTTAGACAATAATGCCTTATGCCACACCCTGTCGAAGGCCTTCGCGATATCCAAACTTACAGCCAATGCTTCACCTTTGCTCTCAATTGCTTCCGCCCAACAATGAGTGAGGTACACAAGAAGATCACCAGCAGATCTGCCGTGGCGAAAACCGTATTGACGGTCACTGATCAACTGGTGATCCTCTAGGTACCGGAGCAATTGGGTGTTGATTATTCGCTCCATTAGTTTGGAGAACAAAGAGGTTATTGCAATTGGTCTGTAGTTAGATGGGTTTGACCTGTCGCCCTTTTTGGGAATAGGGTGGACAAGAGCTACCTTCCAAGAAGACGGCACGATGCCGGCAGAATACGAGAGCTGGAATAGGCGCGTTAAAACCGGGGTCAACTCCGGAGCGCACGTTTTTAGCACAAGAGCAGGTATACCATCCGGCCCACTCGACTTATTGATGTCGAGGGAGAAAAGAGCTTGACGCACAGCATTTTGATTAAAACGCACGTCAGGCATCAGCTCATCACACCGCGAGATGGTAGGCGGTGCTTTCCCCCCGTCATCAAAAGTCGAGTTCGACGCAAAGAGTGTGCCCAGAATATCGGCTTTCTCTTTGGCGGTATGGGCCAGGGTACCGTCTGCTCTGCGCAAAGGTGGAAGGGACGATTCACAGAAGTTGCCCTGTATGGCTTTGGCTAGAGACCAAAAGGCCCGACTACCACATGGATAGCCTAGAAGTCTCTTGCCTGTTCTGTGTATGTGCTTGAACTTTGCCCTGGTGATTTGCTTTTTTGAGGACCGGGAGGCAGCATTAAATTTCTTCTTCAGCTGAGATGCATCAGCACGACGGAGGTCGCGTGCCTTTACCCAATCCTGGTAAGCAGATTGCTTCAGGCCACCAGCCTTAGAGCAATTTCTGTCAAACCAGGCTTGGGTTTTCCCACCAACGGGTACCACAGAGTTAGGAATGAAACATTCCATGCCCTGAAGTACCACGTCGGCTATGGACTGTGCACAAACATCAGGGTCATCTGAAGAGAAACAAATGTGCCTCCAAGGGTAGGAAGAGTAAAATTCCCGCAAACCATCCCAGTCCGCCGATCTAAAATGCCAAACCCGGCGAGACGCGCATGGTCGCCGGTCAACTGCCCGTGCCAATCGTGTAGACGATCGGACTAGGCAGTGATCCGATGAGCCAAGCGGCGCCTCGACGGATACGGCATAATCGTGAGGGTGGGTGGTAAGCAGGAGGTCCAAAGTGGAAGCAAAATGACCGTCAATGTCAGGGATCCGAGTTGGGCTGGACACCAACTGACTGAGGCCATTAGCCAAGGCAAAGCTGTGAGCAGAATTCCCCGCGTAGTCCGTTGTACGTGATCCCAGCCATTCAACATGATGGGCGTTGAAATCGCCTAGGATCACCACTTCGGCACAGGGAATCTGCTCTTGCACATAGTCAATCGCCCCTTGAACGTGCTCGTAGAGTCGATCAATTTCGGTATTGCCGCTATGAGACCTGTATAAGCAGATGTAAACACGCGTTTGACCACCATGGTCAACGCGTACGCAGATGGTAGACAGGTCTCTTCCTTCAAGAAAGTCAAGGCGTTGACAGCAAATATCGTCCCGAGAGAACACACAGACACCGGCGTGTGCTATAAATTTATGTTCCAGTCTGTAACCTGGATACATAAGGTAAGAGGTGTCTTCTCGGGCCGATATTTGCGTCTCCGTTAGAAAAAGTAAGGCCGGCCGCGCCGATTCAAGATGGTAGTGAACGGCGTTAAGGTTGGAATGTAAGCCCCTAATGTTGCAAAAGTCCATATGAAACGTGGAAGGGGGTGCCGCTGGTTTGAACTTTTTCCTATTGCAAGACTTTCTCATATTTTTTGTTGTTGCGGGGAAGACAAAGATTGAAGGGAAGCGATACATCAGCAGTGTCTCTAGGGTCAAAGCGGAGTCACGAAAACCCCCTGTACAAGTCGGGCAGAGTGAGTCACTGGCACGGCGGACGGAAGGACCCCCGATCCGACCCGTGAATAAAAACCCCGTCCACATCCGGCTCCCGTAACCGGCAAGGAGATCATTCGACGGGCTTTTAGCATTGGCGGCGGGACAGCCTCCCAGGCCGGGATCTCCTGGGTTCGGGTCCCCTACAACCAACGGGCGCCAGCGGTAACGTTTCATCGGCTCTCCCTGGCCGCCGCGCCAGTCCATCACACCCAACCGCACAAGAACAGTTGATAATGACTCCAACGGACCCCAGACACACCAACAACACACCGCTTCAGGATAGGAGATAGATGAAGTGTGGGAAGGAAAGGGCTGAAAAAATAGGGGAGAAAGAAGAGGAGGAGGTCTGGCTCTCCGACACTGCAGCCGAAACACGTCATGGACATTTCACGGCTGATTTTAGAAGGAGGGTGGTAGCTAGCCAGTCGGGTGTAACCCTTCCACCAGCATAAAGTACCTAAGGGAATTGAACCGGATGGTACAAGATCCGGAAACCCCTGAGTAGGGGGACCGGGCGCCGTAGCCTCGTCCGTTGTTCAGCAGGGTGCACCGCGAGCAGGGGAGGACGACTTGGACTCAAAGATGGATGGAGCCCCTTACACCCCATTGTCTGGATATTTATATTTGCTGGGAGCATAATTACGGCCACAAATCTCAAAGTGAATGAAATTATAGAAAAGTGGTATTTGTGTTGTTCGCGTTCCGGTGAATACTTTTTATGATAGACAATATATTTTTTTCTGGATATGGCGTTGGTGTATTTACACTCAGCCAAAAACAAGTGAAATATGGGATAAAATGAATATTTACATTTTCTAACCTACAAAAACATCTAATCAAGAAATACTTAAAACAAAGACAATAATGTACATAGGTATTACAATATTTATGAATTATTTTTTCTATATCATGATAGATATAGGTACATTATTGACTTAAAATAGTTAAAATTATTGTGCTTTAATGGCTGAAATTGTTGGAATGTTGTATTAAAAGTCTAGTTTATAGCTATAACGTGGTTTTATTATTCCGTTTTACACAATGTAATATAAACGACATAGAACAAAATCACAATTTTGCAGACAGTTTAATACAAAAACTTATTCTTTTTTTATCCTACCAGTTGCCAGCCTCACTATTTAAAACTTTACATGCTAAGAGGTATTTATTATTATTAATAAAGTAAGTATTGCATTGTATTTGGACAGAAATGTTTTAATCTTTTTCCTTAGAAATTGTTTATGGCTGCTGCTCAAGATGAGCGGGATTATAAAAAGGAATAATAAAACCACGTTAAAGTTATAAACTAGACTTTTAATACAACATTCCAACAATTTCAGTCATTAAAGTACAATAATTTTAACTATTTTAAGTCAATCTCACAGTATATATGATGACAGAAAAAATAATTCATAAATATTGTAATGTGTACATTATTTTCTTTGTTTTAAATATTTCTTGATTAGATGTTTTTTGTAGGTAAGTAAATGTAATTATATTTTTTATCCCATATTTCACTTGTTTTTGACTGAGTGTAAATACACCAACGCCATATCCAAAAAAAAAATATTATCTATCATAAAATGTATTCACCGGAATGCGAACAACACAAATACCACTTTTCAATAATTTCATTCATTTTGAGATTTGTGGCCGTAATTATGCTCCCAGGAAATATAAATATCCAGACATAATTTTCAACAAACAAAACAAACGTGTAATTAAAATAATAGACCATCTTTTTAATGATTTCACTAGTAAATTACACGTGAAAACTTTTCGATAACGTGGTCCCTGAGTTTTCGCAAGTTAAATATTCGAACTGTCAAATATGCCACTCGTACTCGCGCAATGTTCGAGAAACCATACGTTAACGTGACCACTGACAGTTAACTTTACTTTCGTAAACGTGATCGCGTAAACTTGTAGGTAATATAAACCCAACTTAAGATTGAAACGAAAGAGGCGCTGTCGGACGCATTTGACATTCATTTGACCAATCATTGCACACTAGTAACTGATAGATGAATGACCACAACGTACTTATGAATGACTTTTCGTTAGTTCCAATTTTTGCCATTTCAGAGATAAGTTGGGCGCACTGTACTCGCTATTTTGATTCCTTCATGTTTCCGCTAGATGTCTCTGCTTCGATCCCATACAAATTTTAGTTTACGTAGCGAGCACGTTATGTCAAATAAAACTCGTACTAAGCACACAGATAAGTTGGTGGCATTATACCTATCAAATCATAGAGATATTACACTAGAGTGGGTGAGCCATACGGCTACCCATGACCATGACCCATGATACATTGCAATCAATCGCCCCCGGTTTTAAAAAAAAAAAAAAAAAGAAAGAGAAACAACGATAACGGTAATTACCTATCTCTCTCCAATCCCGATGAGCCAGAAAGAGAAAGGTAATTACTAAAGATTTCATCTCTCTTTATCCCAGGTACGCTCTGTAGCCTCGCCAGAAAGAGAAAGGTGATTACTAAAGATTTCGTCTCTTTTTATCTGAAGTACGCTCTGAAGCCTGGCTTCTGCCCTCTATTGTAATATCTCTATGTATCAAATACATCAACACCACAGACTAATTAGAGCCACAGACTATACACATACAAAACATTCGCACTAGGTCTTGGTCTGACAACAATATAACATTAATTGTATTAGTTCAAATTTTGGCCACCGGGTCAGATAAGTTTGTGGTACTATCATTTCTCACTGTTTATGTATGGGAATGTATGGGCGGGCTTTGACAGGAGGACCTCACACGCTAGTGGCGCCAACTAGTGAGCACAAAAACGGCTAGCCTCGTTGCGATTTTAGCTCTGCAAATGTAAAGCCCCCTTAAGTCTAGCGGAAGGGCCGCAGGGCTGCAATACTTAGACGTGCCTTCCGATTCCAATTGTCTGATCAGACCATAGAGATAGGAATTAGTCCTTATCTGAGGTCCTTATAGATCAATGGATCAGACTATCGGAGAGAAAAATCGGACGTCTATAATTGTAACCGTGTGTTAATTTCGTCTTGGCAACATTTCACATGAAAATATTTTTGATAGGATTTTAATAAGGCGAATGCGGCGAATCTTTTTAATAATATCAATTGTTACGATATCGGTCGATTTATTCGCCTGATAAAATCCTATAGAAATTTGGCATGTAGGTATTGTAAAATAATAATATCCAAGGATCCCGAATTCAAAATAAAACAGAGAGATATGAGTTGATCTATTTATTTTGAAAATTTATGACCATAATTTTCTTAGGTTTCTACAGCGATTGGACAGTCATTAAAATATATTTTATGATTAACTAAAATTATAGATGCAGAGCCAAACATGCACTTTGCTGGTTACACTTGTACAAATAATATATTACGGGTCGCACTTGCTAGCAATCTGCGACAGTAGAATTACACGCCAAAATATTTACGTTTTAACTATGTAAAGGTCATTATTGAGAAAAGCTAAGATACTTAAAACTACTCTTGCTAACTTTTTTAACTTATTTGATTTCTAAATGAAGGATCAAGGAAGTTTTTATTTTTTAAACAGCAGGCAATCATTTTATTTTATAATAATTTATACCTACCTACATAATGTTTAAATGATTAATAAAATATGTTAAGTTGCTGCTATGATTTTTTTGTTTTCAAAGGATCTAATGATAAAATAAAATTTGTGCGTTACCTTAATAATTAATATACATCTTCAGATGTATACTAAAGAACAACAACTTTTAAGTTGTACATAGGTAGGTAGTTTCAGTATTTTACACATAATAACGATATTTTAAATGAAAAATGAAGTAGTTATGTCACTAGCCTAGGAAAAGTGGAACAGTCAAATTTTGTTACTTATCCTACTATTCATTTCTGCAGCAGGCGGTAGTAATTATCACCCAAATCCATTGTAACAATATCAGAATCATAGGGAGCGGATATATGAATAGTTTTAAAATTTAATATAAGAAAGGTACAATAAGAAAGATTTCATACCATTTTACTTAAGTATTTAACTTAAGTGACTGAAATACAAAAACATAACTGCACCACATACCAGATAGGGTTTTCACACACAATTAAAATTAGTCATTGTAGTGGGGATAAACTGTAATATTCAATCACCCTTTCATAAAGGCTTGTTAAAGGAGATCCTGTAGCAATAACGTGGCTTTAAGTACTCAGTCCAAACAAATTAAACTAATGACCAAATCTACATTCACAAAACATTTCAAGATATCCAGTCGCCTTATCATTTACATACTAACAAAGATTTGCATTATATGTTAATGCAGAAGACAATCAAATCTCTACTTTATGTACCTAAACTTACAGACTACCAGACATACTTAATTATTTATTGCTTTAACATGAGGTTGCTGTAGTCAAGACGTTAGAAGTTACTGAATAACACCTTGTGAAACGTTGATATATCTGGTTCAATAATAGAGCTATTATTATATAGTGGCTTGCTGTTTCTGAAAAATAAAATAATGTTAATATTGGTCACCTGGAAGAGATCACTCTTTAGGTGTACAATAATGTGTAATATGAGAAACTAGAAACATTTAACATCCTAAATGAATTGCCAAAAATACTATATTAGGACAGTATGTGCTTGTTCATACTGAACACGCGGGCGCGGTGGCGGGCGCGCGCGCGGTGGACCTGGCGAGATCGTGTTCATATTGATCATCAGGCGTTTTGCGCGAGAGTTCAGTTGCGTCGCTAGTCGCTACTGAATCGCGCGCTCCGCCGCTAGTTCAGTGTGAACACAAACATTTCATGCGTTTGATATGCCGCGAGCGCGCCGCGCGCGTCGTCGCGAGCTTGCCCGCTACTTAGACCCCACGTGCGATTCCTGTATGAACACTTGGATATTACGCCATATGTTTGATATTTCGTGACCGCGCCCGCCACCGCGCCCGCGAGTCAGTATGAATGAGTGCTATGCACTACTTACTGTTCCTAGTGATTCTACTCATCAATTTATTTTTTATAAAATTTACAAGTACAAGATCAGTTTGTAATAATAAAATTGTTCTTTACATATGCTCACATGTAACAAATTAAATTAAATATTTATGAATATACTCACTTGGCAGCTGTGGCTGTTGCCCGTGGCGTCACGAGAAGACAATTCATTGGCTGTCCATCTAACTGTCGATTATGATACAAGTCGACAGCTCTTTGAGCATCCTCCAGAGTTTTATAGATTACTTCTGCGGTACCCGGTCTCACCAGACGAGATTCAAGCATTCCACCGACGTCGCCAAATAACTCCTAGAAGTAAATATTGAAGTTACTTATTGCCCAACCCTAGGATTCCCTGAGCATACAATACATACATGCACAGCCTAGACTGTGACCAGAAATATTAATGAGTTAAAAAAAAAATTCTGTCTCGCTGGGAATTGATCCCTAGACAAAGGGCAGTCCAGGATGATAACCATTGAGGTTTATGGGGCATCAAACCATGTTGAAATAACATAATGAATATTTTTTTCACAAAATACCATTTTGGAGTTAAACAGGTTCATTATTATATTTCAGTAATTTTATAGAATAAAATATAAAAGAATAAAACGAACCTCAATATCTCCACCAGTAACAGAGCTACGCAAGTTGCTTACAATAATTCTGTATTCTAAAGCTGGTTTTTCTGTTTTTTCAGCCTTTTGATCATTTCTTAATGCAGCCATCGGTCTCTTTTTAAGTATAGATGGTGGGCGTGGAGGGCTCTTTTCCTTTGGAATTAAGGCAGTCCTGGGAAAACATATTCTGTGTAATAAGAACATTACGCCGAGAATAAAAAAAGGAATGAGGGTTATTTTAATTTTTTTACCTTTGAACTGCATTTCTAGTCTGCAAATTGTTGTTTTTCGTGGTTATTCTAAGCTGCAAAGATGCGCGTCTGTCAGACAATTCAATTTTTGGTGAATATTCTTCCCCCATGGGATCATCAATTACTTGAAGGTCATTTTCGACAGTTCTGACAATGGGCTTGATAGGTGGTATCCTGGCTAAAATGAAAAAAGGTAAACACATTTTTCGTTCAAAGGTGATCTGAACTTTTATCAAATATATAGTTGTATTTTAGATATAACTCACCTGCAATTGATCGGTTTTCTAAAAATTTCTTTTTCACATTTATTTGATTCCTGTTTCCTAACTTTGGTGTATTTACAAGTTGTGATACAACTTGTCTAGAACGGTCAACAAAGACTAAAAATAACATTTCTATTAGTTATGGTGAAATATATTTTGAAAAAAAAAAAACTAAAACTAAAAAACTTACTCAGCATGAAAGTATATTTCAATATTTTGATGCATAAGTTATTTTTTATAATTCTTGTTACATTAGTTACAATATTGGATCATAGTTTATGGGGCTTTTTTTCAGTATCATGTTGATTTCAATGTTTTTTTGTTATAATATATTACTTCAGATTTATTTTGGATACTTACCTCTTCCATCCTTTGGTAATGGCCTTACGTATTGACCATGACTTCTTTTATCATTTCCTGTTCGGATACCTTGAGTGGATAGCTGAAAATAATATTTATAGAAAATTAGTATGGAGCATGGTAGAACATAATATTTTGTTTAAAAATGTGTTTAGCAATGTACTGTAAAATTAAATAGAAGACAAATAGAAAAATTAGTTTTAAAACTATAATTTTTTCATTGCCTATATTATGTACAGTTTTACTACAAAAGTGCTCAACTTAAAACGGTCAGACAGCCGACTTATGATTAGGCTGTTCACTGGCCATTGCATACTCAACCGACACTTATACAAAATAGGTTAAAGTGATAATGCAACATGTAGATTCTGCAGTGGAAACCCCCATACATGTCCTCTGCGATTTTGAGCAATTACCCACTGTAGAAGTTGTATACTTGGAAGTCACACAATCATACCTGATCTAATCATAGAGATGGACCCCAAAAATGTACTCTGGTTTATCCAGACTGTAGGCCTGGGGGACCAGATCTAACTTAAACTAGGATAGCTACGATAGACCAGAGATGGTCACAGTGGCCTCATGGGGATACTAATTTCCCATGCCCAAACACCTAGATAATAATAATATGTATAGTT
The DNA here is from genome assembly GCA_905404135.1 of Hesperia comma. Classification (NCBI taxonomy): domain Eukaryota; kingdom Metazoa; phylum Arthropoda; class Insecta; order Lepidoptera; family Hesperiidae; genus Hesperia; species Hesperia comma. The sequence continues at coordinate 8,991,916 of FR990018.1, forward strand.
TTACTGTATACAATCATTGTTTTGTGTATTATTAACTATCTTTAGGAATACAACAGTAGAAAAAAACAATAATAGCAGTACTCACAATCAAAAAAAAATGTTTAGCAGTATTAATATTGTTTAAACATGATATATATTAAGTACGTGATATTATAAATAAAGAAATAAAAAATATTGTACATTTTTTTTTGTATGGAATTTTTAGATTTCGTTTGTTTTATATTTACAAATTCTTAAGTTTACAGTCCGGCCGCTCGAAGAATGCATTTCTAAAAGATCGTGATCAACTGGGCGATGTAACTTTGAACTGGCGTACAATTTAGGGCCAAATTTTAAATATTTTCTATTTACCTTATTTACGAGTGATAACACTTAAGTTCGAATAATTATGCAAACTTGCAATAAATGTATTAATTTTGGGCTAAAATTATTACAATTACTTAATTAACAAAATAAATATAAAAACAATAAAAAAGTAACCCACGACAAACTTCGCTGTTTGAGCTGTTTCAAGGTTATATCAACTGTTTGATTTTGTAGTGTGTTGTTGACAAAATAACGAAGCAATAGGGTACTTTCTGTAATGAAAAATAATTAATAAACTATGAAATTTGATAAAAATAAAAATTTATGTAGAAATATACTTTAATATTCTGATTTTGAGTCATAAAAGCACGTAATTGTTTTAATAAACAATATTAAAATTCGAAATTTTTAATCGGTATGTCACGTGACCTAAAACACGAGAGGCATTGGTGTGACGTCATAAAGGCAAAGCTATTCCTCCAAGAACCAAACTGTCAGTTCAGTTTCGTGCATACCTAACAACTTGAATGAATGCCGGTCTTACATACAGTGCCACAAACTTATTTGACCGGGCAAGGGTGGCGTGGTATTTTTCTGACAACTGTATATTTATAATATATTATATTTAATATTATATATATTATATAATATATATATTTGCAATAGTTACAATTTACCATTATTACGTCATCAAAATGGCTGACAAGTTCTGACAACGTTTTTCCGGAAATAAAAAAAGAATTAATATTTATTTTTTATTTTTAGGCGAGAAAGTGTGTTTATTTTGCCGAAATATATTCTTTGTTGCTTTTTATTAGGAAAATCAAGTTTATTTTTCACTACCGAAAATACCCTATATTGTAATCGAAGATTTTTGTAATCTTAATACAATCTGTCAGTAAAATATAAAATAAAACATTATAATTTTATTAAACATAATGTAATAATATACAATAATAATAGTATTATTGAATATTAAAAAATTATTCACATTTTAATATATTTACTGAATATATTGAAAATATTGAAATATAATTCCTATAAAAAATAACACCATATATATAAATTAAATTGAATAAAATATGCATAATGAATGCAACAAATAACATTACTAATATTAATAATGTTATTTAATGCACATCACTAGACATGACGAATTGACAAGTGTAAGAAACGCATTCTTTAAACAGCCGGAATGTAACTGTAATTTTACCATAATATCGACGATGAAGAGTCAATATATAATAACTAACATTTTGACCATTTTTGCTTTATTGCATTATTCATTGTATAATTGCTTTTTACAAAAAAAAATAACCGACTTCAATCTTGATAAGTAGAGATAACTCAAAAACTACTCGCCAGATGGCGCTCAATTCAACATGTAAGTGTAAAGTTCTCGTCACTACAAATTAATGAAGCCCAAACACTAGATAACTGCAGTAAATCGTTGAGGAGTTCCCTCGACTGTCTTTCGGCTTCATCAGATCGACTCCAGATCTTCATGAAATGGTAGCGCTTTAATGTACTTATGATAACATGAACAAACACACTAGTTGTCCATACAATTTTCGAAAGTTCCCCTCGATTTCTCTGAGATGCCATCATCAGATCCTGGTTTCCTTTTCAGGGGACCCCACTGCGCATATCTATTTTACAACAAAAAAAGAATTATCAAAATCGGCCCATAAACGACGAAATAATCGCTGAACGTACATAAAAAAAAAAGCATATATACGGTCGAATTGAGAACCTCCTTCTTTTTTGAAGTCGGTTAAAAATAGATTCATACACAATACTAACAACGATTTTGGGTTCGTTTCTTATTATTTTATGAGATAAACAGTTATTGCAATATAAATAAAATATACTAAAAAAAAATATTTAACGGATTTAAAACGTTTTTTTCCGCCTCCTGAAAAGTTGCATTTTTGCAGTTATTATTTATTGACTCTTCATCGTCGATATGCTGTATCTTTGACCAACGCAGACAGTATAGTTTAAGCTGCTGAGTTACAAAGAATACATTGTTGTTAAACAATTACTATATTTCTTTTACAGCCAGAGGGTTTATCTATATATAAAAATGGACAAGCCATCTGATGTTAAGTGGTAATTATTACCTATCTATGTACATAAGCAACACCAGGAGAGTCGCCCATACAATGAAAGCTCATTTTATGCCTTTCTTGAAGAACCCCTTATCACAGATTTTGAACAAGCCATAAATGATCAAGCAAGGTATGTAATATCAAGCACATTAAAGAGTACAATAAACTGTATGTGAAAAGATTAAAAATGAATTTTCAAATTATTATTTAAAATTTAAGATTCCAATGGTTTAAGTTGAATCAACTTTAGATAACACTAGTAAATCCGCCCTCGCTTCGCTTCGGGAAACCAGTCCCTTCAAAAATCTCTATAAATTTTAACAAATTATGTTATTCCGATGTCTAAGCTATATTACTGCAAAGTTTCATGAAAATCCGTTCAGTAGTTTTTGCGTGAAAGAGCAACAAACACACACACACACACACATACATCCTTACAAACTTTCGCATTTATAATATTAGTAGGAAGTAGGATACAAGACTAATTTTTTAAATAAAATAATAACTTACTCTTTTAGCTCTCAATTGATGCAATTTTAAACGTGCATCCTTCTGCTTAGCAAGATCAGCTAATATTTCTCGTGCATCTGTTATCTGAGTTCTCTTTTTAGAAATAATCTTATTTCTAGCATCAATAACTTTATTTGGTTGCTTTGATTTTTGATTAATATTTCTGAAAACAATATCATTAGGTATAGAATTGCCAGGTTTATTTATATTTAATTATTTTAGATTTATAATGAGGTCCAATTATTACAGTGTATTTTGAGTGGCTCACAGTTCAAGTAATACAACCAACGGCGATTGATTATATGAATCCTTTGAAAAAACGGTATAAGTAATGGTTATTTCACAATACAATAATATCAGCTAAAGATTTCAAATAAGATTTTAAATACAAAGTTGAGTTTATCATGACAGTAATGTAACTTTATCATGATAATAGGTATTCAAAACATCTTTGGTTTACTTGATAAAGTACATATCTTTTACAATCATCGAATTGAATTAGTGAATAGCATTGTTACCTGCAAAATACATCTAAATTTTTTAAAATTACAACGAAATTGTTGACGTAATTTATTTAATATCTATCTATCATAATAATACATCGGTATTCGATTACCTTGGCGCCTTTTGTTTCTTGTTCTTAATAATATCTTCCAGACTCATTTCCATGAAAGTAGCCATTGTCAAGACTTCTATTCCACTAATTCCACTATTTCGTACAAAGCGGGAGACTCGATGTTAGACATTTATTTCAATGCGTATTCTTAATTACCTGAATCTTACACCATTACACTTCAACATAATACACGAATAGTAAGAATTTCATAAATGCAAATAAATTTGATAAAAATTAATAATATGTCAATCCGAATCATAGATTAATAGGTATGTGATCCGATTCCGAATTCCGAAATGTAAGTACCTAAGTAACTAAAGCAGTGTTGCCAACTATATTTTGAAGAAGATCGTATTATGAGAGTTAAAAAGATCGTATTTTGGCCGAAATTGTAGAAAAAAAATGGTACACTAAAAATTTTCAACAAAAGGATATTATTTATTTGAAAACAGTGTAATCATTTGATTTAGTAACATTAATATCACAAAAACAACATGAAAAATAAGCGAACATACCTAATATATTTAGTTACTACCTAATTCGGTACTCATTGCTTAAGAATTAATATTCTTTCATACATCATTAACATCACAGAATCATCTCAAAAAAGAAGCAGAAGAAATTCCAACTCCAACCACTTTTTCAAAACGTAAAAACAACTTCAAACACTTTTATAACTGTCTATAGCAATATTCCTTAGGGGGGCTAGCGTGCCTAAATTCGCATATTGTATGAAAACACTAGTTAGTGCACTGAGTTAGCGCTCTGCAAATTATATAATGTAAAGCCCCCATTACTATTATTCAGTGTGTTCCACTTTAGCATGCAAAACGCTCAAATCATTCAATTTTCCATAGAAAAAAGTTGCGTTTTGAGTGATTTGGTCGCTCATTGGAACGCACCCATTATATCAGTGTGTTGTCCCCATAGAGATATCTATGGTTGTCCCTAGGAAAAAGTGCGTTCCGATATTTTTAAAGAAAAGTAAGGATGCGTTCATGAAAAAAAATGTTGCAATGACGTTATTAAACTTAAAAATCGATAAAATTATATGAAGCATGTATGACTAAAAATATCGTATATGGAGCATACGATTTCAGGTCATGATCGTACACAGCATTTGTGGTAAAAAAGTCGTACAAATACGATTTAAATCGTATGGTTGGCAACACTGAACTAAAGTCGGCACTGTCGGCAGCGGCACAATCATAAGATTCCGATAGGACGTCTGTCATGTATGAACACAAACTAACCTTGTATGGACGTCTTCAATTTACTTATTACGGAAATATATTTTTTTAATTTGAACCGCTGGTAATGATACTATAAAGTGAAGATATTTCGTAGTGAATGATAGGTCACTTTGGTTAAATTATGCAATGCACTATTTACTGTGCATATACAGTACACAGTTTATATTTATTATCAATGCAGCTTTATAAGTAGATACATAATGTTAGTGTTCTGTGATCCACCTCCTCTTCGCTTTGGAAAATTGTTTTTATGTTTACAGATAATAAACACTTCTTCCCATTTTTGCAACATATTTTATTGGTACATCGCTTCTATTGCTCGTAGCATGATGTTATAAAATTGCCCACAGTTTGTTAAATATTTTAATTAGGCATTAGTCCGTAATATTAAACGCAAGTAACTAGCGGGTTAAACGAATTGGAGTAATATTGTTTACTTACTACGAGTATTTAGATAGGTACTTACTTACTTATACGTACTTACATAGGTAAATACTAGAAATTCTGGCGAAATATGTAAACCATCCCTGCTTGTTTTTTATTTGTGTTATTTATAAATTGTTTAAATAATTTTATTTTATTTTAATCAGTTTACATCATAAATTGTGTAAAATTGAACAAATATTTAAGACGTCACTACAATGTTTTATAAGGAGGCTGGATTTATAGTTAAGTGACCTCTTGAAACAATTTATGAATCGACCATAATCGATACATTACTATAATCGAAAGTATGTGCTACCATGTCACACCCAAAATACAAATAGTTATAGACTCCTTAATATGTCTAAAGCATTGCGATTTTTCGTAGCTATTATAAATTCCCGATACATGCGTTTTTAAGCCTTTTACACTCAAATCGGATAATTATTAACCGTTTAATAGTTTCTTCGTTTTCACTAGATTAATGAAATTTCCATTTTAATAACTAATATAATTTCCTCACCTTAACTTACTAGTCAAATTGTCTTATTATCCCTTTCGGTGTTAATCTCAACGCTACATCTGTTTTTACCTGATTTTAAGAAAACAATCAGAGGTCGGTTTATAAATTATCGTTCCGAACTTAATTAACGAAACGATTAGAAAGTCTTATTACTTATAATCGGTTAAATTTATAAATCGGTTTATTTAATGCATCGATTTTTGTTGTACTTCACTATTGTCACTGTGATGACAGCCTTCATATCGGAATCTTATGATTGTGCCAACTTATAGTTCGCAAGAACGACTCCCACAGGCGAACTAGGTATAACTCGCGGCACATAACTTGAACAAAAATGGCTGTCGTTTGCGCAGGTACTGTTGTATGCAAAAGTACTACTACGGCGAATGGTTCATAAACCTCTGCGTTTTCCCGCGAAATTCATAATATATGTATTTTTAACTCAATATATGTATATGTTACCGGAAATGTATGAAATCTAGGTGTTCACTTTTGTCGATGTTTTATTGTCGATGGTTTAGATTTTAGATAAACTATTATAATTGTCTATGCCTTTTTCGTTGTCTATAGAGTGTTTCTCTCGTTCTCGTGGCGTTAGCACGTTGCGCGCCAATTTGTTAATACAAGTTTGTCGTTTTGTCGTATTTATCGAATTTATCGTGGCGAGCCGGTCCATCGGCAAGGAGCCTATAGTTACATTCATCGAATCCACTAGGATTAAATTCTCGTGTTGCATAACAAATTTCGGTATAAGACTGATCGCGCCAGCATCGGGTTGCACGGGCGGAATTGTGGGAGCTACTATCAAGAAGGTAGGAAGCGGGCTCTGTGTAAGTCTGCGCAGCATCAGATAATCCATTCCTAACCAATCTTCGAGGAGCCATCGGTGAGTATAGTATTTATTCACACCCGTGCATTCATCAGATTTGGTAGACGACAGTCTTGTACACCCCCAAATATACAGTCCACTCAAAGTTGGTCCGTTACTAGCTGGATCAATCAATATTTTGGTCTTCCTAGCCGGATCAATAAACACTAGGAATTGTATACATTTCCTAAGCTCTTTAGGAAATGTGTAAAATATTGTTTTAAAAATTATTTTATTCATACATTTATAATTAATGTACACATTTCCTAGGAATTGTATACAATTCCGATATCGTATTAGGAAATGTGTATGTCGTGGCCACATCGTAGATTTGTTAACTTCAAATGTTCGCATTTCATGAAATGGGCAACTCAGTTTGTCCAGACCTTTAAATCGTCTACGTTTGGTTATCCACGTTTGGCCAAATCGTAAAAACGCAGAATATAGGGCATAATTTCGAACCGTGACGTCTCCGGCGCTGCGGAAGGTGCAGCCCCTTCGCCCTTGCGTAACAAAGCACAGACACCCACGCTCGCCTGCGCAACTTCGGCTTGCTGGTCGCCTTGGGCGACCAGCCTCAGCCGCTCCGGCTCGCCCGGGTGTCTGCGTTTTGTTACAGCGGGCGGGGGCTGCCCTCCCTCCGCGCCTCCGGGTTCTAAAAAAACTCTAGGGGTAGGGCATACAAGACTACGTGGAGTAGGGGTAGGCTAATTCGGTTCTGTAACCAATTTGACCTACCTACACCTTGAAGAATTTGACTGAGTAGTAATGGAAATGAGTATGTATTCATTGTTTTACACAATAATATTTTTGATTAAGGCACTCGGTGAGACAATCTGGTAAAAATCATAACGTAAAATATAATATCTTCATATTATCTATCCCGCGTACCCATTAAAATCTTGATCTATAATCTTAATGTACTACATTTCCGATTGCTATTTAGGAAATGTATAAATTTCCTAGGAAATGTGTCCAATATAATTTATTTCACACATTTCCTGGCGATTTTAGGAATTGTATACATTTCCTAGGAATTGTATACAATGACGGATTTCACACATTTCCGTTAACATATACAATATAAGAACAATATAAATAATTACACAATATAACTAAATAATTTTTATTGTTATTTTAATTCAAACATAATATATGACGTGAGTTAATTATTCACTGTCACTCATTGGTACGACTCGACTCGACGATATGTAAACACATCAAATACCATTCTTCTCTCCCGTCTTTTTAAAGTTGGCTGAGGTCGAGGCATCATTTAATATAAAATACTTAAATTGGTCAATGAAATGGTCAAACAACTCAAAACTTTCGCTAGCGATTGTACTCAAGGGCATGAGAGGCGTGTGCGCGGGTGGAGACGAACGGAAAGCGACTGTGCGCATGCGTCGCTATGGTTACGCGCCGCCCCCGCGCCCCGCTCTTCGATTGAGACCTGTAAATCGACTACTGCGCAGTGTTCAAGTTACGTGCCGGGCATTATACGCGAACTAGTAGATCCCCACATTTCCCGCTTATAGTAAACCCAACTTAAGACTGAAACGAAAGAGGCGCTGTCGGACGCATTTGACATTCATTTGACCAATCATTGCACACTAGTAACTGACAGATGAATGAACACAACGTACTTATGAATGACTTTTCGTTAGTTCCAATTTTTGCCATTTCAGAGTTAAGTTGGGCGGACTGTAATTCACTTCGTGACTCGTGACGAATGAGTGAGGTGACGGTTTAACCCGTCAGTGTAATGCTACATCTATGGTTTAACCACAGATGTTAAGCTTCATACAAAGTGCCCCAAACGAACTCACACATAGACACTGTGCACATACACTAAAAATCGGAACGCACCGGACCACTTGGATCGCGGTTGTTATTTCCAGCAATATGACATTTATAATAAACAAATAAGATAATTTTCCTTAAAAATGGATGAGTAATGGAATTATTATAACTATTATCGAAGTGATTTTTTTTATTCGACGTTAAATTGCAAATTAAATTTTTTTAGACATCTAGTTGCTACAGAAAGGTACAATAAGTCCTTACTTGCTTGTAATTCAATGATCCGTTACTAAACACAAGTCAATGTAGGACGTAGGAAGTTCTTTGTACGTTAGAGTGTATATACCTTCGATTTTTAATAAATACATTAAATGAAGAATTATATTAATGGACATGTAAAATTATTTTCTTAGTGTTAATTTATGTAATAGGATTTTTATTTTGTTTCCAGTACCTAATATAGATACAAAAATATTATTAATACAAATTACAATATGAAATAAACGGATCATATGAGATCCCATAAATAAATATCATTATGATATTATTACATAAGTATTACCGGAACTGCCGCAGAACGCAGAACGCGCTGGGTTTAGTTGCAAATATTGAGTTTACATTCACTATACGCAAAACGAAACAATTTTATTTCTATTATTAACCTATGTCTCCAAGTACCTCCTCTCCAAAAGTACGTGCAATCACATTATTGCACGTACTTGTGATTATCATTTCGTATAAAAAACATATTATTACAGATAACCTTGAATTACTTACCTGCTTTATTGAATTTTTCATCTAAGGACTCACGTAATCTTAATTTACAATGATAGCATTATTATTGTAAATTAATTGTATAATTAGGTAATATGACTAACGCTTACTAAATTATATTACATTTTAATGATTCTAAACGTATACCTTTATTTTAATTTTCCCGTTTAATCCATACCAATAACTTAAATAACAAATCCAACCCACGACCTTTGCGGAGTCGTTAACCCTTAGGCTAACGCACACATGCATAACCAAAATCGAGGTACATAGGTACATGAGCTTAACTTCTGTACTATCCATATTTTGTGGTTTAACCCTCTACCGCATATGGCACCATATATGGTATCATGACTTTGCAATTTTTTTTCTCCTTAATCAACTGTCGCAAATACTTTGTTACCTAATTAAATACGTAGAGATATTATTTAGCTTTGATGAAAAGTAATTGGTTTGCCTAAAATTAGATAACATTCAAATGTTATTTTCAATATGTTATTATCAAGTGCTTATTTTTGAGTGAGTAGTCGATGTATGTCTCTTGAGGTGGACGAAACTCAATTTCAAGAAAGGAAAACGAATATAATTATTCAATTATTTCGTTTAATAAAAATATTTTCATAATTAACACAACCTCCACTAAGTTAATCAATAATAAATTTTCCTGATTTAAACCGTTTTCCACTGTTTTCACACGATTTTCACCTGGCACCAGATATGGTTTCGTATGCATTGAGACAATTTTTGGTTTGGACAAATATGGTTTAATATGCAATAATAAAAATTTTACACTGACTATCACATACACGATATGACTATATTTTATATTAAAACTGCTATATACTTGTTATTTTGTTTCTGTAGAACGTAGTTTTTAATGCCTTTTTGACTAAATGAACCTTCGTCACTTTCATGGTGAATTTTATGGTAAATATTGAATATCCCCTTCCCACAGAGACAATATTCCGAAGATAAAAATCTGGCAATGATTGTGGCAATTTGAAGATATTCAGTTATGCCAAATACAAATAATGACAGTACTGAGTACACAATATAACGACTAGATACACCTAACGAGAAAAAAAAGACAGTATACCCTCAATTTAGTAAATAAGTCTTCACATGAAAAACATGAGTTTATGCACATGATTTGGCTGTATGTTATCTACATTTGCTGTAGATGTTTAATTACCAAGAGTTGGAATCACTTTCGACTTCATTTTAGACAATAATATTTTTTCAGTTATTTTTTATTATTTATTTTATTACTTTCTTATTGGACTCAATGCATACGGAGACATATATGACCGAGTGATTTTTTACGTGAATGCATAAGAAACCATATATGGTTTTGAAAATTAAAATCTAAACTAAATGATTTAGATTTTTTATTTCTCGACATATATAAGCTAAAAGCTAAGCTACAACCCTCTAATGGCCCACTACTGAGCACGGGTCTCTCCTCATTACTAAGAAGGCCTAGAGCATACTCCACCGCGCTGCACCAATGCGAATTGGTGGAGGGGTTAGTGGCCAACCCAGTGTCGAAAGTTTTCAAGCCGCTCGAAGGCCTCCGACATGGCTTAACGACTGCTATCAATCGATAACAACCGGGACCGACGGCTTTACGTGCCCTCCGAAGCACGGAAGCGCTCAAGATATTTTGCCACTTAACTAGCGGTCACCCATCCGACTACCGACCGCGCCCGCTGTTGCTTAACTTTGTCGATCGCTTAGGATCAACGCAAGCCGCCGGGCTATGAGCGCTTCGACATATATATTTATTAGTATATAAATAAAGAGTTTTACATAGTTAAATATTTTTTAATCATCTCCTTCATAATTCATGCAGTAGAGGGTTAATGTACTTTATAAGCATTATTATTGAAAAATATTATCCGTTTGCACTTCTCCTACATATAAACTATAAGTATGCCAAATTTCATACTCCTCCGTCCTCACAATTTTCGTAAAAAGGGGTCCAAAGTTCTTGCTTCACGTATTAATTTATAGATAAAATTAAATCGGCTGAATATGAATATGAATATGTCGATGGGTCCTATGTATATGGGCCAAAATGTAAAATTAAAACTTTACAGGAGAGGCTTCCAAAGTTTCAATTTACTATAACTTTAAATTGATAAAACCGAAGTTCCCGAATCTTTGCTTATTTGCTAAGAAAACTATTTCCCTCATTTACACTGTAGTATTTTATATATACATTTATCTGTTTTTTTTAATGTCACATTGGCCCTTCTACGTTTGTTTTTGTTAAAATTATTTTTTTTTGAAAACACCCTAAAAGGGCCGATATACCATGTTGGCCATTATACGCGTATTACCTACGCTACTTAGCATAATGTATATATTTTTTTAATTTTTTATCTATAAAATCAATAAACGATTGAAGTAATTGATAATTCATTAATTAGAATATAATATAAAATCTTCGTTTTAATTGTTGTTTTCATTTCCCAAAGCCAAATTCACAAAATTCCGACATCTAGACATCTTAGCGTGATAATTAGATGTCATTTTTACTTATTAAACTAAATTGTAACCCAAAAACACAACAATTACATTTCGTATTCATCTTTATTCATCACAGTGCGGCCGATGCTCCGTTCAACGTACAAGTGTCAAATTGGCTGATTGTTCCAAACTATAAACAAACGCGCGGGAAACTCCCCGCGTATAAATCTCTAACTACGCTTAGGAACTTATACGTTTAAATTCATGTTACATATGCCGTTATACCCGTAATAAAAAATCGTGTTTCTATGCTGAAATCTTTTTTTTTAATAGCTCACATGATTCATTATATCGATAAGATGCGTTACCCACAAAAAAGCCAAAATCGCCAAATTGCTAGTTTGGCCCATATACATAGGACCCATCGATGTTCATACATTAATAAATATAATTTTTTGTCCATTGATTGTAGCGATGTTTGTATTGTGTTCAATAATCACGTGGCAGCAGGAGCAATATCAAAACGAACGAACGAAATACATTCAGTTCAAGGCAGATAGTTCGCCCGTTTTGAAAACAGCTCCTGCTGGGAAGAGCGGGGAACGAAATACTAAACACGAACTAACAGAGCGAACTAGTTCGTTTCGGAGCAGCGAACTAAGTCGTTCGATCTCAATTGCGAACTATTACGCGCAAGACTAATTGTAACCCCGGCTCCACACGTTGGCGCCAACGATCGCGCCAACGCTACTCGCTCGCCTTACGTCTAAGTGCTCATACACACGAACGGTACGAAGTCAACGGCAGAGACAACTGCACCGGCACCGGTTGGCGGCGGCCGTCGACGTGTCGGCGGCAGACGTCAACCTATGTCGACGATTGCAATTCGATGTTGACATGTCTACGGCCGCCGCCGACACGTCGACGGCTGCCGCCAACCGGTGCAGTTGTCTCTGCCGTTGTCTGCCGTTGACATCGTGCCGTTCGTGTGTATGAGCACTAACGTGTGGAGCTAGAAAATGGCGTTGGCGCCAACGTTGGGGCGAGCGTTGGGAGTTGGCAGGCGCTACTCGGCCAACGTGTGGAGCTAGAAAATGGCGCTGGCGCCAACGTTGGCGCGAACGTTGGCGCCAACGTGTGGAGCCGGCCTAAGTAAGATGTTATACTCTATGTTAGGGCTCATTCCCACGGCATACGTCTTTGACGATTCGTCAAAAAACACGATACGTCTTGACGGATGGACGTTCACATTGAATACGGAATCGTGTTTTTTCACGATTCGTCAAAATATCGCATTGAAGTTCACATTTATTTCGTGATTTAGCTCAGTTCAGATTGGTTGAGAAACATTCACGATTCGTGATTTCTAAAAGACGTATCCGTCATAATCATAAATCATTCACGATTCGTGATTTCTAAAAGACGTATCCGTATTCGTCTTTTTTCACGATTCGTCAAGCGTGTGAACATGGGTATTTAAAAAGCATTGCCGCCGTCAAAAAAAATAACGAATCGTGAAAAAAGACGATTCGTGAAAAAAGACGATTCGTCCTCGTGTGAATGAGCCGTTATAAGTATGTTTGTTTCGAATTCCATTCCATCCAATCCATAGAGATAATATTTAATCAGAGAGCATGTCACATCACAGACTGTATGTACAAATACCAGAGTTTCAGTTTCAATGATGTACCACAAGATGTACAGTGCTACAAGGATCTTTTGGCCAAATAGTTATACCAGTTGTTATTGGGGGCTTTACATTATACAATTTGCAGAGCACTATACGTTTTTATACATTACGCTGCACTAGTAACTCTGTAACTGCCTTTGCACTATGCGATTTTAGTACGCTCAGTGTTGCCAACTTAACGGATTTCCCGTTAGATTTAACGGATTAGGGTCAGGTATTAATGAGAGAAAATATATTTTGACGGTTAACGGATTTTTTGACGGGAAAAATAGTTGAAAAAAAATCAAGAATTTAGTTCTAGTGTTCTAGTAACGAACTGTAGAATTTTGGTCAGAGGTAAGAAATCTGAAGGTGCAACAAACATTAATCCATTCCAACACTTATATATATTGTGATTTTGTTTTTACAATGTTATTGCTACCTTGTTCAAACGCGGAGGTAGAGAGTTTTTAGTGTATTAAATGGAGTAAAATCAAAATTGAGAAATAAAATGAATGAAAAAATTATCAACGCAATTTTTATTTAACAGTTATTTTTATGTTTTCTGTATCTGATGACTATTGGGAATGTTTCTTTAAATTTGTTTTTTATATATTGACTAGTAAACACGCTCTCGTTTCGCTTCAGGGAGCCAGCCACTTAGTAGAAGATAGCTCTCAGAAGGTGGATTTTGTTTTGACTGGTTTCGACTTTACAATTATAATTGTAGTATGACCAAATGATAAAAAAATCTCTATAAATTTTAACTTATTACGTTTTTCCGAGGTCTAAGCTATTATAACTTTGTAGTTTCATGAAAATCCGTTCAATAGTTTTTGCGTGAAAGTGTAACAAACACATTTACAAATACATCCTTACAAACTTTCGCATTTATAAAACGTATTTTTTATTTAACGGATTTTTTGACGGAGACAAAAAAAAATTTGACGGATTTTTGACGGAATTTACCAACAGGTTTAACGGAATTTCGAAATTACAGTTGGCAACACTGAGTACGCTAGCTCAGTTAGCTCTCTGCAAATTGTTTAATGTAAAGCCCCCTCCATATGTGTGTGGCAACCCTTAATTACCATAGATATTAAGAAATTAACTAATTCCGTGACGCCCCAGCCCGACCCGAGGTCGTCCGTCGTTGGTTCCGTCCTCCGTCCGCCATTCCGTTTTTCCGTCATCAAACCCAAGCGTGTAAACCTTTTTGTAACCTAATTTATGTAGTATAATCGTTACAATACTTCATTTTTACATTCTTTAAAATGGGAGATCGTAAGTTGTTGTATTTAAACTACTATTTGCTTTGATAATAAGTTATTTAATTTTAAATAAATAATGATTTTTAATTCTAGCCTATTCGTCTGGTGATTATAGCGGTGGAGGTTATTCCGCTCAATATTCCATGCCGCCACCAGCTTTGGGATCAAACGATAACAGTTATAGCAGTGGGCAGCAAGGCTCTTATGGTCAAGGCAATTATGGTGGACAGAACCAAAGTTCGGAATGGAATCAACAAAGTTCAGGAGGTACGACATTTTGTTTCCTACTATCTTTACTACTTTAACTATCGTTTCCCGTTTTCGAATAGTAACATAATTGATATTTAAATTCCAGGAAACAATGGTAGCAGTGGTTATGGCAGTCAGTCTGGTGGCAATTACGGCCAGAACTATGGTTCAGGTTACGGCAGTAGTGGCGGTGGAAGCGGTGGCGGCGGCTACGACCGTAGCGGCGGTGGAAACAGTTATAACATGAGCGGAGACCGCGGGGGTAACAATTACGGAGGCAACGACCGCAGCGGAGGCGGGTCCAGCTACGGCCGGGATGGCGGGAGTAGCTACTCCAGCGGAGACAGGGGAGGTTACGGCGGCGGAGACCGCTCTGGCTACAATAGAGACGGGGGAAATAGAGACGGAGGATATGGGTGAGTAATCAATAATTTGGAAAATAATTTCAATTTTTCTACAACAGTTATTGTCAATATTTAGTACCACACTGGTGAAAAATTTATATTTTACTATTTTCGTTTAACTTATGGTTATGATGTAAATTTGTGACAATATACATAATTTATATGGCATTCATATTCTTGTCGTTCTGGAATCAATAACAAAATATGACAATTTTTAGTATTACCTATGTAGCATAAAAAATTAAATACCATATTTATTAAACTTACTTGCTGTACTTCTTGTTTTTAATTGTCATACATATTTAAAATTCCAATTCAGTCTAGATATGTTCATCCCTTTGGTAAAAAAGAAACAATCCGTACTATAATATTATAAATGTGAAAGTGTGTTTGTTTGTTTGTTTGTTTGTAACTCTTTCACGTCGCAACATGGCTATTATATGGTATGGTTTATGTGTGTGGGGATAGTTAGGAGGGTGGAGAGTGACGTAGGCTACTTTTTACCGCGGAAAAACATCTCATTCCCATGGGAAGATCGATGTTTTGTTACTTGCTAGATATTTAGTGCCGGATGTTGTTAATAGATGGCGTTAGTAAAATTCATTTGCAAGCTCTGATTCACGCTATCAAATACTAGGTACATGTAATTTACTTACCTATGTATGTCATAGGCAAATGTTATATCTGATGTTCCAGTATCTCATATTATAGGCTACTTATTAGGCGATATTCCTACGGGAGCGGGACCTACGCGGCTGTTACCTACGGGTCCTGAAGCGAAGCGCGGGCGGTTCTCTAGTTTGACATAATTTAACTGATGATAGGTACTAAATAATTTTATAATAGTGTGGGTAGGTACTGAATATAATTTTCTTATAATATGCTCTTCTCCATACATTGTGCTGTTGGAGATCTAGGTCTTGTCCCCCACACAATGTGCCAATACATCTTTGTTGTGTGATTATTATAAAATGTGCTCTTAAGAATTTCTCTTAAACATGATGATAATTTACAAAACAACCTAAGTGGTTTCAAAGTGTGTGAATTGTCTATAATAATTATGTCTATAATTATGATTAAATGTTCCACAACATATTGATAAACTCATTTTCCTCATCTCTTTACAAGGACAAGAGTATAATTCCTATGTTTTTTTTACATAACTAGCCTTGGCTTCACTTGCTCCAAGTATTTTAATTTAAAGTATTTTTAAGTGATCTTTGTGATATTTTAAAAGTATTTTTTTTATATTGAATATGCTTTTTTGGGATTATTACTCCCTTTCTTCTTTTCAACTTTTAGATGTTGAATTTCCAAAACATTGAAATGTGTGTTTTATCATTTCTAAGATCCAATTTGCATAGAATTTGTTTCAAATTTGCTAGACCTTCAAGTTTTTATCAAAAACCAATGGTTCAGCTATTCATATTCATACAACATTTATCATAACTGAAAGTAAACTACTTGGAAATATAACACACCTAATAAAAAAGAACATCAAAATCTTTTCAAAAACAACTGAGTAACACTGTCTATTATAATATGCTCTGTCCTGCGGGAAACAATTAATTTACTGGAGTGAAAAGTATCCTCTAATTTAAATTTGATTATTAGGTATTTTTATGCTAAATTTCATCAAAATATTTTCTGCTGGTTTTGTATCATTAAATTGCAAGCTTGCAAACTTATAACTACTAAAAATTAGTTCATAAGATTAATTATGATGTAAATGAGGTAGTAGTTGATTAGGTATTTAAATAAGTATGTTTTATTTATAATACATGCATACTTAATGAAGGAATATTTATAAAGGACAAAAAGAGTTGTATGTGTTTAATAGAATAGAGATTAGAAGATGCCTGATAGGGGAACTCTTTTAAGAAAGAAGAAAGAAGTTTAGACATCTTAAGACTACTCAAGTGGAATTGGGATCATGCAGCTGAAAAAAATGGAATATCAGAATAAAGTCAGTTTTATTCATATCAAGTATATGTCAGGATTTAGTGTGTACATTATTTACATTTTAGAAACTTTAGTGGTGGTCTAGTAATCATAATAGCAGCCAAACTACTTTTTTATTTATCTATATTTGGATTTTAAACTGTGATAATTCATGCGCAATCAGAATGGGATGGAATAAATCAAAAATGACAGTTCTCAAGTAGCATTAAGGAAAAATCTTTACTCATCTCTGTCTTAATTCTTATGTATATTTTATATTGATTATTTTTGCAATGTATCATAGGCGTATGAAAATTATCATAATGCGAGCTTCGCCGTGAGTATGCCAACGCTAACCGACGAAACATGTGCATCTCAGTTCCAAAAACTCACGTCCCATTCTCATGGCGCGCTGATTATGTCATTGTATAGTTTCTACAATAATGTGGTTTATATACTTAAGATTTACATGATATTTATATTAAAGTTTGATGTAAATTCGTAGAAAAAATATATAAATATACTTTACAACGGTGAGTGCTCCGAGGAATTGTTCGATTTGGTGCCAACTTCACCCTTCCATCATCGCACCATTCGCCAAAGATTGATGAAATATCATCCACATTAGCATTGAAAATTCCGAAAGAAACAAATTGTTTTTTTCTGCGAAAAAAATGATAGTTCGTTTTTAACCGTTTTATTCGTTTGTTAGGGCTCATTCACACGAGGACGATTCGTTTTTTTTCACGAACCGTCTTTTTTCACGATTCGTTATTTTTTTTGACGGCAGCAATGCTTTTTAAATACTCATGTTCACACGCTTGACGAATCGTGAAAATAGACGAATACGGATACGTCTTTTAGAAATCACGAATCGTGAATGTTTTATGATTATGACGGATCCGCGCACAGTTTAGTATGCGTTTGTGTGTGAACTTCAATGCGGATATTTTGACGAATCGTGAAAAAACACGATTCCGTATTCAATGTGAACGTCCATCCGTTAAGACGTATCGTGTTTTTTGCCGAATCGTCAAAGACGTATTCCGTGGGAATGCACCCTTACATTGAAAGAAATCAGAAAAAAACCTTAAGAAAAAAACGGGTTTTATTGAAATTTTCGTCGTTTGTTTCGAAAAAATTTAAAAAAAACAAGTTTTTTATTCGAAATTTTCTAATCACTGATGCATACATATTACAATTTTATCTTGCTCACAAATCAGATACAAACTCACTCGCTTCGACAATGAAAACAAATCGTTTTCTACCCTCCAAGTCGTAATAAAATTGTTCTACAGGAAAAAACATCAATACATTTCCGTTTCTTTTCGTTTCTTTCATATTTTTCCGTTTTTTTTTCAGTTTTATTTATAAAAAACATGAAATATTTAATCTTTATTTTTCTTGAAATTTTCCAATAAAATTTGTATAAAAACGAAGGAATTGGAATAAAACGGGAAAATTTCCCGCTTTTTTCAACGCTAATCCACATCGCTTGGATTCGTGGCGAACGAGAACGGTCCGTTTTTCACGATCGTTTCTACCACGAACTTGCAAGCTGTGGAATGAGCTTCCTTCTGAGGTATTCCCGGAGCACCTTGACATGGGGTTCTTCAAGAAAGGTGTAAAAAGAGCTCTCCTTCAGGGCCGGCGTTCCACTGGTGACTCCCCTGGTGTTTCTCGTGTCCATAGGCGACGATGACCACTTACCATCAGGTGGCTTGTCTGCTTTTACGTCAGCCCTTCAGGCTATAAAAAAATACATATAGCATAGATTTCCAAATAAATTGTATAGATATCTATTGTTTCAACTAGTGTTAAGAATAAATCGAGAAATCAGCATATTGATTTTTAACCTTGCTAGCATAAAGCATACTTAAATGAAGCCTGGAATTTTTTTAACCTTGCAAAAACTGTCATCATACATTTCTATTTGTAGATTTAATATAATGAATGTTGAATGTATAGGCGTAGGATGTAATTTGCTAATTATAGCATAAGTTATTAGATATGTAAAAATTTTCGATATTGATTCCCATGTTATATGTGTGTGGATGTCACCTTGTGTTTCTTCATACTCTCTTAGGACGTGAACTGAGAATTGACGGTGTTGAAGCTGCAGTTATTATATACAACAAGGGTAACAAAGCTAATTTACCTACAGTATTTATCAAAATTTGCTTCTAAACTCAAATACTTCCTAACAAATTAAACCACTCTGAAAATGGCCTAGGTCTAATAAACTTAATACTTTATCCAAAAATGGTTTCTTCTACTATGTTAATTCTTTTTAATCTATTATATGGAACACCTTTTGTTTCTTAAATTCAGTATTTTTTAAACTTTTTAACTACCTATTTGAAAGTTATAAATCTGTAACAATATTACTTGATTATAATATTATTATAATCAAGTCAGTCATAATTGCATGAAGAGTTACACATTTATGGGCAACCCATATCAAGCCTCTACTATGATAATAATATCATAGTGTGTTATCATGTTATGTAGTTATAATATACTGGCTAACTGCAAAGTATCCAACCTGCTGGATAAGCCTTTTTAGAGAGAACCTTCGGTCTAGTTTGTAGTTATGGCGATAGAAATAGGACATTTTCAGAGTTGATATAAATATTTATATCCTAAATATTTAAAAGTTTGCATTTTTTGACATTAATTTGTCATGATTGTAGTCAAATACGATCTCTTTTAATTCTTCGGTGTTTATTATCACTGTGCATGTGTATAGACATGTTTAACGATTCTTAACGATCACAAAAAAATGTCTTAGATTTTTAAAGGTATAACATAACGGAAAAAGGATCTACTCTCGGACTAAGGTTAATCAACAAATAAAGGTGGAACTATGTGTCGTGACTTCGCGCCCGTACAAAGAGCCCCCGGACCGCCCAATGTGTACTAAACGGTGTTCTTATTGTTTTAGTGGCGGCGGCAGGGGGGGTGGTTATAATAAAGGTAAAGCTCCTCGCGAAGAGCGAGTGGTGCTATTGTCATATTTTATTTGATACATCTGGAGGGCTGCCAAATTCACTTTTTATTTTATTTCATTGTTGCCACAGCATTTTATTGAGGTACCACTACTAGGCTGTTGACACCATGTAAGGTCAGCTATGCTAGTCGTTTTTCTTTTGTTTTCTACGTCGAATCTTAGTAGGTACGACAAGTCAACCAACTACGAAAATAAGGTCTGGTTCAACCTACACCAATGAGGTTTATTTCTTCTGATCACAGGTCAGCTTGGATGTTCAAGCCTGTAAATGCGTTTGTAACATTGTCGACAATTTGGTAAACTGGTGTACTGACTAAAAGGAGTTGGTGTTGCATATTATTTGCGGAACTTCATTAAAGTTCATTTTAAC
Organism: Hesperia comma; assembly: GCA_905404135.1. NCBI lineage: Eukaryota > Metazoa > Arthropoda > Insecta > Lepidoptera > Hesperiidae > Hesperia > Hesperia comma. Next base: position 9,012,489 of record FR990018.1, read on the forward strand.
ATATTATCACGTAATTTTTATACGGTAACAAACTGATATAATAATGTCATCAAAGTGTAAAGGTGAAATAAAATTTGTTCAATATATCCTGCTCTCGGCATTATCGGAAGATTATCATCGAATAAAAGTGGCTTAAAAACCCACCAAAAGGAAGATGATTGTCAGCAGTCTCGTTTAGTGTTAACATAAATCAAAATAATAATATGGTTTTTTGTAAAATATTGATATACAGGGTGGATGGTAGTGCGCTACAAAATATTTAAAAAATAATCAAGTAGACAATATTTTAATCTTTTACTTGGCATTGGCATATATAGCGATGTCACATGTACCAGAAACACTGTATATCTTATAGTTTTGGCAGCCCTGCGCTTTACATATAATGCGTTATAAAATGAGTAGGTTTTGTCAAATTATGTGAAATAGGGGGTATAATTCGAGGTTTATGAAAGTGTTGAGAAGACATTCCATCGCCGGTAGTTATTTTATAAAGGTTTGAAAAGTATTCATATTGGTATCTGGAGTATCGAGTTATAAATGTATGGAGTTTTCATAAATGATGGGTAAACGAGGTGCGAAGCTACTATATTAATAGTAGTGCGTTATAATTTACATCTCATCAGTGTGAACTTTACAGCTAATTTAAGGGTGTGTTAATTTTATATACAAGGTCAATAACATCATTAGAAAATTATAGTATGATGCTCTGTAGTAAAAATTGTTATGTTATAGATATGGCAGGGGCAAAGTAATTATCTAAATAATTTAGTGTAATTTAAGTTTAAAGGCTCAAAATAATATACAACATTATATCTTTAGGTGGCGGCGGGTTTGGTGGTGACAGGGGCGGTGGCGATATGGTTACGCAGGAAGACACCGTTTTTATTCAAGGCATGAATCCAGCAACGTCAGAAGACGAGTTATGTAAATACTTCGGAGCAATCGGAATTATAAAGGTAAATTTTAATTTGGGATCCATTCAAAATATACATTACAATTAAATCTTTACTATATTTTTAACAAAACTAGCTAATTTCTTCGCTGTCGAATTGCTATTAAAACAATGAATTAACGACACGTTGCGGTAATTTTTTCGTTACGTTTCAGACGGATAAGAAAACCCAAAGACCTAAAGTTTGGATGTATAAGGACAAAGCCACCGGCGAACCTAAGGGCGAAGCCACAGTAACGTACGAGGATTCGAATGCGGCCTCTTCCGCTATAGAATGGTTCGATGGGAAGGACTTCAACGGTGCGACGATAAAAGTATCGCTCGCGCAGCGTCAAAACACTTGGGCCGGTGGTAAGGGTGGCGGCGGTGGTGGCGGCGGCGGCGGCGGCTTCAGAGGCGGCCGCGGTGGCGGCGGCGGGCGCGGGGGCGGCCGCGGCGGCGGTGGCGGCGGCGGACCGCCCTCCGGTAACCGCGAGGGTGATTGGCGCTGTCCCAACCCTAGTTGTGGAAACACCAACTTCTCATGGCGGAAAGCTTGCAACAGATGCAACGAAGCCAAGCCAGGCGGCGCCGGTGGCAGCGACGGTGAAAGTGGCGGTAAGTAAATTTTTGTACAATCATTTACCTGTTTCAGTTTAATGGCTTGTAGTGTACATTTAAAAACTGGCTGTCAAACACCAAAATCATGGGTATGTGAAGGCGAATTTTGATTAAGACCTGCAGTTTAGTACTAAATATTTCCGTGGAAAAAAATATCTAAAAACTTTGCACTTAGCTAGCTACATCCATCTTTACAGTACATGGCATTGAGGTGTTATCTTTTGGTGCACATTACATCATCGCTAAATGTATTGAAATAAATAATAGTTTAAAAAAACTAAAAAACACGCTTTTTATAGAATACTGAACTAAAAAAATAGAAAATAAGTTTCAATAAATTTAAATTAAGAATAGTGTTAAAAATTTCAACAAACATGAATTAATAATAGTGTAAATAAAGAAAATATTTTATTTAAAAAAAGCGTGGGGTGCTTTTTAAGATATTATCAAAATGACACCATGCACCCCACGCTTTTTTTTAAATAAAATATTTTCTTTATTTACACTATTATTAATTCATGTTTGTTGAAATTTTTAACACTATTCTTAATTTAAATTTATTGAAACTTATTTTCTATTTTTTTAGTTCAGTATTCTATAAAAAGCGTGTTTTTTAGTTTTTTTAAACTATTATTTATTTTCGACTTTTTAGTTTTGTTTATTTATAATAGCTTGTTTTTATAATTTTAAACTATTATTTGGTCTCTATCGATCTATCTACTGTGATAACTTAGAATTCAAATAAACAGAAGAACAACGCCATCTAGTAAAACGTAATGTACGCAGTCAAACTGAATACGCAGTTACAGCTAGTTGCCCGTAAATATGGGTAGATGGCAGTAGCAAATGGATAGATGGCAGTAGTGTGAGAGTAAAAAAATTAAAATCTTATTTTGCATATTGAAAATTGGAATAATTTTATCAAAATAGTGTAATGTCATCGGAACTCGATAAATCTACAAAGTTTGAACGAAATCTGGCCATTTAAAGTGGGTCAAAATCGCGTCCAAAGAAGTCGGTTACAAACAAATATACAAACATACAAACATACAAGTGAAGCTAATATAAAGCGTGTAATAATATCATTATGGTAGTCTCTTTATGCGAAGGAGAGTTACATACAAACATACAGGTGAAGTTATAGGCTAGGGAAGGTGGAAATTAAAGAAGTTAGGAAAAACGCCTATTTTTAGGAAAATCCGCGATAGATTTGCGTGGAAAGGGTCTAGAAAATTAGGGATCAACTGTTTATAGGTGCGTTATGAATTTGAAGCAAAACGCCTGAGGGGCACGGAAGATATTAACAGAAATGTAGGTTTAAAATGAACGAATTTAGTATAAATCAAGGAAAAACAGTTGTAACTCGGAAAATTCGCGATGGATTTTCGTGGAAAAGGTATAGGAAGTTAGGGATCAGTTAGCTTTAAGTTAGTTATGAGTTTGAAGCACAACGGTTGAGGGGCACGGAAGATATTAAAGGAAGTATAGGTATAAAATTAAGAAAAAAATGAGGAAAAACAGCTATTTCTCGGAAAATTGTGGTCGGATTTTCGTGAAAATGGTATAGAAAGTTAGGGAATAATTAGTTGCAGATGCTATATAAGTTTGAAGCAAGAAGACCTTTGGGCACCGGAGATATTAAAGAAAATGGAGTAAAGTTACATACAAACATACAGGTGAAGTTAATAAAAGCGTGTTAATATGAGCGTTGTGTCATAAACCTTATGGTTGAATTTTCATACGGCTATTCATTATTGTTCTGTTTCATGTCTTATGTTGCTTTATAGGAGGCGGTGGTCGTGGCGGTGGCGGCGGCGGTCCGGGTCGTGGAGGGCGTGGCGGTCGCGGCGGCGGCTGGGGCGGGCGCGGCGACCGCGGTGGCGACCGCGGCGGCGACCGGCGCGGCTACGGCGGCGGCGGCGACCGCGGCAACAGCGGCGGCGCCATGCGCGGGGATGGCGGGTGAGTCGTCATACTGACTTACTTATCTATATTATACTTCCATCATGTTGTGATGCAGCTTGGATTGGTGAAGGGGCTAGCGGTTAACCTAATTGACAGTATCAACAGTTTGACCGACAGGGCTCCTAACCCAACAGGAATTATTGGGATCGACGGTTTGAATGATTTCAGTTCTCGGTCTGGGTGTGCCTTGTCTTGTGTGTTCTCCCACAACACATCCTAATTGTGGGGCTATGAGTGTGTAGCGTTATTAGCTATTTATTTTATTAAATAAAAGAATTAATTTATTTAATTTTTGTGATTGAACAATAAAAATTCTTGTAAATGGTATTGAAAAATGTAATTTTATTTCAAAACGCCTTGTTTAATGTAAATTTTCTAACTTCTGCCCCACCTTTATGAAATTAATATTCGAACATTAACTAATCGTTTTTTCTTTCAGCAGCCGAGACAGACAGCGGCCGTATTAAATACTAAGTAATATTAATTTAGCATAAAGATTTTATTTCATTTTGACTGATTCAAAATTTTATTTCCATTACTTTACTATTTACCTACATTCTTTCCATTTGAGATTTGTAACAATTAAAAAAGATTACTTATACAAAATTTAAATGCATTCTAGTTACATTGTGAGTATTGACGAAATGTAACTTATCTATTTAGTATTGTTCTTTAACTTGTTTGTAGTACATTAACCTAGTATTGATATCATGTGTTTCTGTTGTCAGGAATATATATTATTTTATCTACTTGAGAATGTAAGCCTAATATGGTAATGAAATGAAATGTCTACAGTGAATAAATAAATAGTGTATTAAACTTAGAATAACGAAGGTAACCAACCAATAAACTCAATGTGAAAATGCTGTACATCAAAATATAGAAAATAACTCCAGGGACATACTAACAAGAATTTTATAAGGAATAAAAATTGCTATGATGCAATACATAGCTACGTCACAGGTATCAGTTTTCCTGGACCAAATAAAACAATTTGTAATATAATTAACTCGTACAGCATTTAAGTTTCATGTAATGAAATATTGACTTAGGTACATTGTAATTATTAATACAACACTTTCTGTTGTACTCAATTATGTGTATGTTGTAATTTTTAAACGTAAAATAGAATAAGCTCCTTTTTCTTAATAAATAATGTGTTTAAAATATTTGTGATTTTATTTATTGTTCTAAAATAATATACGATAATGCCTCAGAATGTTCATTAGTTTACACATAGCCATGTGTCATACCTTTTTAGAATCCCCATTAATATACTATTTACTTGTGGTGCAAGGTCACTTTTCGATAGAACATTTTTTCCCCTTCGGAACAAAATGTACAAATCGCAAATAGAACACAACACGCAAAATGTACAAAACGCAATGCGCAAAATGTGCAACAAGAACTGAGGGCTCGTTATAGTTATAACATGATTATAACATAACTTTTGGAAGGGCTTTTCTTTTTTAACCAACTTCAAAAAAGAAGGAAATTCTCAATTGGACCGTATATATATGCTATTTAAAGTAGATATTTCAAGTGTGGTTCGCTGATAAGAACACCAGGATCTTATGTTGGCATCTCAAGGTGAACTTTCGAAAATTGTAGGCACGACTAGTGTGTTTGTTTAAAACAGTTACCTTATGTTTGGGCTAGATTAAATTGTAATGCCGAGAACTTTACACCTAGATGGGTTGAATTGAGCGCCATCTGGCGAGTAATTTTTGAGTTATCTCTGCTTGTCGACGTTGAAGTCTGTTACTTTTTTTTGTAAGAAGCAATTATTTGTGGAATGAATAATTTTATCTTTAGTTCGTATTTCAATTGCAAACATTTAGTTTTTATAACTTCGCACTGGGTGAACCGACTTCGATAATTCTTTCAACATTCGAAAGCTAATGACTGCCGTGTGGTCCCATTTGAGCGAAATCTGACGGTCATTTTTTTAGTTATCCTGAATCATGTGTATTTAATTTACGATAACTTTTGACTGGGTATTCTGATTTTGATGATCCTTTTTAGTAGGTAGTACTTTTCGTGTGGTCTTTTATAAGTTGGAGCGACATCTGCGAGTGGTTTTTGAGTTATATCGACTTTGAAGTCAGTTATTTTTTTTTTGTAAAAAGCTATGTACCCACATAATTTCATTATTTTTTACAAAATGTTCATTTTAAATACCACAATTTCAATATTTGGTACTACCTAAATACTGTCAGATTCAATATAGTAGAACTCAGATCCGACAGAGACATGCAACCTAGTACATATGCAAATACATAAAATAACCCTTCTATTAACATAATTATGACTTATTTTTATTGCAAGGTAGACCAGCTTCCATACATTTTTGCCCGTCTTCCTTTGTTACATCGCTTTGCTCAAAAATATTTTGTCGTTTTTATATGTGATCAATGTGAACGTGGGCTTTTTTGCACATTTTGCGATTTGTACATTTTGCGCGTTGTGTTCATTTTGCGTTTTGTACATTTTGCTCCAAAGGGTTTTTTTCACAGTGGGGTCCGACGTAAAAGAAAGTTAAGACGAAGGAAAATAAAGATTACTATAACGTAATATTTTTTCCAACTCACGACATACACAGTAATACAAAGTTGTGTCATATATTATGTACAGATACAGACTACTCAGTTCCATCATATTAAATGAATAAAAAAAGATACAGGATGTGAATTTATCGAATGTTACTAACATTAACATTTAAAAAAGTTAGTTTTCTCAAAGAATACAAAATAAGTTATAACTTTTCAAGCAGATGACCCCAGCTAACCGGTGGTAACGTTGATCCACGAAGTTGGACCACGAGGACGACCTATTCCTCGTGGTCCAACTGTGACGTCATAGTTGGACTAAATAGTTGGACCACGAGGAATCGCCCGACTTTTTGGCCACCCTGTATAGTGAGTTTCTAGTAGGTTACTAGTATTATACTCCGAATTTTAATTCGATTCCTAAAATGACATTTCCAGTGTTACCGTTTTTTATTATCACAAAAATAGTGTTGTAACCTGGACGCAAATGACTCGATTTGATAAAAATATTAATCGGATTATAATCTTTTCGCATAATTTAGCAAATCGCTAAAATACTGCAAGGAGTTATTACAGGATCAATAACTACACATAAAAAAATAATTATTATCAATTTCCCCCTACATTTTTAATTGTTAAGCGCTTTTAGTATACGTATGTACTAAAAGCATGCATGTACCGGTGTTTAATATTTTTCGTTTACCTACTATATAATTTTAACTAATGACCTTTCCGTATTGTTCTCTGTTTTTTTATTATATTTTATTAAAACACATTATAATAGACATATTGAGAAAAGAAAAATCGAATAATCAAAACATCGTTAGTTAATCGTGTGAGTAATCACTATTCTTGAAAAGCTGGCAACATTATTTTGAAAAGTGACATTAGCTTACGTCAATTTAGGAATCGAATTAAAAGTCGGAGTACCTAGGTATAGTAAGAAAGTTCTAATTCAAAGTATGTCAGTGACACGTGACACTTAAAACAATATGTTTCATTATCATCTGTTTATAATGATTTCACTAACAACCAATAATTTTTATGGAATTAAGATAGCAAAAGAGTTAAGAGCATGCAGCACCATTCTTCCGCCGCCGCCCGTGACAACCGTGACCCACCAAGAACAAGACTCAATTCGGGACTAGGGCGATTAGTTCAGTTAGATGGTGTTAGGTTATTTAATTGGTATTGTTGAGGACTGGGGCAGGGACTGTTTGTGAAAGTTAATCGTATTGTGGTTAGGTGCAATTGGTAACTTTTAGTAAGCTTTCGGGGCGTTTAAATAAAATTAACGATCAGTGAATCAGTTTCTATTTACAACTGAAAATAAATTTCTATGGAATACATACATATCTTTGGTTTGTATTAATAACTTTCTTTGAAAGAATTGAGACAATAATCTTAATACAATGCGATGCAGTATGTACTTAATAAGGTAGCAGTGACAGCAGTATGAAGAATGCACCTAGGACGATAGGTGGGTTCCTATCGCCGTTGAAAGTTTAACATCTTGAGAAGCACTAGTCCCATGATGGTAGCGGCGGCCACGCCCATCCCCGCCTTCCACCACGAAGAGTTGTCGCCCGCAAAACTGGCAAAGTGCTTCAGGTGTCTGAAAATGGTCAGTCATATGTAGTAAAACTTTTTTGCTTTTGTTGCATATAAATAGGTATGTAAATACAAAAATGTTGACTACATGTGAATATTTTAACTGCATTTTAATTTTATTTTTAAGCTATTGCATAGCTTCTATCGCGGGCATTGAGCGCGGAGACCGAATGCAGAAATTCCGTAACGAAAAAAACCTAACACCCCCTACTCGTGACCATTGAGATATTATGTACTAAAGTACTAGAGAAGACACCGCAAAGAAATTTTATTCGCCAGTTAGTTGCGGTGAATGCACCTCAACTCTCTCATTCGCTTGCCAGCTCGCATGCGCGTAAAACGTCTGAGACCTGTCAGTGAATCTTTAAAATTAGCGTGAACAATGCCTAATTGCGTATTACGTAATTGCCGCAATAACTACAGGAACTCAAATAAATGCACAGGAGTAACTTTTCATCGGTTGGTAACCATATTTCACTATTTTCAAATAAATACGAAAAATTATTTAACGTCTGCCATATTGTGTCCTTCTCATAGACTAACAACGTCCAGTAGTGATAGTAGGTACAATTTGTTGACATCACATTAAACACAATATTATCAGTTTTACACGCTGACATTCATGTCTCTGTAATGTTTTAATTCTTAAAAGACTATACTTTGTCCGCGGTTCCGTCTGCCTAGCATAATCATAATCTATATTGCGTCATGCTTTATTTAAGGTGTTACAAATATAAAAATTAAAGCAGCATGAGCAACATTACAAAACAAATAATTAAATTAATACATGTCGGAGACACTAGTCAGGATGACTAGTGTCTCCGACATGTATTGAAAATAATGTATTGAAAATAATGTAGTGAAAATAAAACAATACAATTTATAAAAATATATTGTAACGGAGGATTTTTATGCCTGTGCTATAACAACTGTGAGGAGCAACGACTGCAGGAGGTGGCGATATGAGATGTGCTGAAGCGAGGGCAGTTTTGGCATACTGGTGTTGCCAGATGTGGAGTGGAGAGGTGCTATTGAGAGGAGCGGTGCTTTTGAGCAGAGTAGTGTTTTAGTGGACTTGAGAGGAGAGGAGAGGAGAGGAGAGGAGAGGAGTCAGAGCTTTCTTTTCAGGGTTTCTGGCCGGTACCTATTTGTAAATAGAACGACGACAGCAAAGGAACATTTGTTGTTGTCAATACTTTCATCATTCAATAAATTGTAACTGAAGTTGTAACACGAGTCGTATTATTTTGCCCTTTTATAATATTTTGTTTTAATTAATTCTTGTATCCTCTCTTGTAAGTGAGCCCTTTTTCAATTCGTTATTATTATTATTGGTTATCTCCAAAATTAGTTTGACGGGTCCTAAATAATTATTGTTATTGCAAAAAATGTTTTTTTTTGTACACGAATAGACGGTCTATACTAATGTTTATCCATGCATTTAGTAAAAAGTGGTTATTTCAATGTTACAATTTATTGATGTTTGTACTTAATAAATGTAGAACGTGTACACTTTACAGTAGAACTGAGTTTTGGGGGATAAAATATTCACAATAATACTCAATTTTAATTTTTTGTTTCATTCAACCTGATGAACCAGATAGGTAAAAAACATGTAAAAACCTCACACTGACCGTTCTGTGTCATAAATGTCATTAATCTATATTCCGTCGTCATAGTGACCGAGTAATGAATGAAACGACCTACAGTCCAACAAGCATCTTTTGGCGCGTGCGTGACAGAGACAGCGTCATACAAGTAAGGCAAACTGTAAGGCGCTGTCTTTGTCACCCACGCGCCAAAAGATGCTTGTAGGACTATTATGTATCTTATTAAGCGTATTAAGCGCTACGGTTTAAAATGATAGATTAGACAGAATGTTTTTTTGTAGCGCTGCAGCGACGGATAGCTTTAAACCGAGAAAAGGAACATGACTTTTGTTTGACGTAGCTTCTCTAGTTTACATAGTAACTCAATGCTCGTGACATCTATCGATAAATACCAGAACTTTTAACTGAGTTAACTAACTTTTACTTTATAACGGCTAAACCGATTTGGCTAATTTTAGTCTTGAAATATTCATGGAAGTTCAGGGAAGGTTGCAGCGATGAGAAAATATGGAAAAATTGCGAGGAAAATACTAAAAATGAAAATTTTAATTTCCCATACAAATCTTACCTGTCAAACATTTGATTTTCGCCTCGTCGGTTCGGTATTTTAAGAATAATTACATGTAGATCTGGATTAAATAAGGCGTTGGAATCGACAACATGTATTCATAATAGTCGAATTATCGCGTATTTAGATTTAAAACATGCAAAATAACATAGACATATAGACATACATGACATAAAATAATGACACTATAATGACATTTGGTTGTTGTATTGCGAATGGTATTGCGTGCGTTCAGAAATATATTTTGTATAGTTTGCTTTACTCTTCATCATATTATGTCAAATCGCCCCGTGAGATGTCCGCCCATTATGACGTATAGTAAACCCAACTTATAGTAAACCCAACTTAAGACTGAAACGAAAGAGGCGCTGTCGGACGCATTTGACATTCATTTGACCAATCACTGCACACTAGTAACTGACAGATGAATGACCACAACGTACTTATGAATGACTTTTCGTTAGTTCCAATTTTTGCCATTTCAGAGTTAAGTTGGGCGCACTGTAAGACTGAAACGAAAGAGGCGCTGTCGGACGCATTTGACATTCATTTAACCAATCATTGCACACTAGTAACTGACAGATGAATGAACACAACGTACTTATGAATGACTTTTCGTTAGTTCCAATTTTTGCCATTTCAGAGATAAGTTGGGCGGACTGTAACAATTTTCTGTTATCAAACTGGTTCCTTTTTTAGTTTTAAGCTTATAAAATTGTCAAATCCTCAAAATAATCCGTAGAAATATTTTAACGATTATATTAGAAAATCACATTGAAATTAAAAACAAAATACAGCCACAAGAGAAATAACGAAACGAAGATTCATCAAATAGGTTAAAAACTTATAGCAGTCTTTACACTTATTTTTCGAAATAGATTTTTCTACGGGACGCAGCAATACATTGGAGGGAGCTGAAGATAACTCCATTTGTGTCTGTTTTAACACGTTCAATGCCACCTCAATTTTCATGAAGTTCGTAGCTGTGCCACCATACAAAAGCATGCGGACACGCCAGGTGTGTCGGTGGCACTGCATCTAGTTAAACATGGACACGCCAGGCGTGTTCAGTGGCACTGGGACTACGTTAAATTCTTTTTTCGACTAATTTTTGGGTTTAGCGACGATATTTAGTTAGTTTGCTGTGTGTTGCGCAAGAATAAAGGTGTTTGTGATACGGTAGTGAGGTTAAACTTGGAATTATGGCTGGAAATAGATTTCTAGGTAAGTCATTATCGTAATTTTGTCAGGGATTGTCAACCTTTTATGATTATTATTGATATTTTAATGACCCATGTGGTTTTTATTTACTTGCGAACTTGATTTTGTAAAAATTAGGTAGATAATTAGACATTCGTTGTTTGATTCACCCTCCTCGGAGGGGGAGTAATATAGCCAGTAAAATACGGAAAAACTCAAATGCTTTTTGGGACATCTCTAGCACTGGGGGGTCCCTTTGATTTCCAAATTTTTTACGAAAAGAATCATTTTGCCCATTTAAAAATATTTCACTAATGTCTCATTATAACAATTTTGTACAAAACAATTTGTACCGGATTTACTGCATTTTTTTATATATTACATAATTGTAATGCGTTATATTCTTATGGTCTTTAAAATTATTTTATATTATATATTTAAATTAATAATAACGTGAAACGAACGTAAGCGTGATTGATATTTAACAAACTGAATGAGAATACTTATTTCAACTATCTTGAATTACAACTTGAATTAATAATAAAATTAATTTACACCTTTTTGTCTTATAGGCTATTTTTTATTTTATTAAAAAAATAAATTCAACCTAATCTCAAATTATTTGAACATTTTTTAGGAAAAGCAATATATGTGCCTGAAACGGAGCATAATGAAGACGAAACATTGACATCCAAGCACAAAGGTGCACAATCTCTGACATACTCGTGTTAGTGGACACGCCAGGCGTGTTTTCGGCATTACATAAGCAATTTATTTTTTAAATGTAAAATTGGAGATTTTGTTAGTGGGGGTAACTCAGAGTCCCAATAACGTGCAGAGATAGGAAATTACGAGAAATATGTTTACTGGAAGTACATTAAAATAAAACGTAGGTCGGTTTTATTTTATCCATATATTGACACACGAATTGAAACAAAAACAGTGACAGGTAAAAAACAATAGACAAGTAGAAAAATAAACTTATAACGAATAAAAAGATCTGTATCAAAACTGAAGACTCTTTTCATTCTAACACTCCTCCTTAAGTTCATTTCTCTACTTTCATTCATCACACACTTACACAACACCCATATTCTGCGTACACCACTTGAACTTCCCTTTCAACAATGGTTTCGTCAGAGAATCTGCAACCATATGAGCTGTCTCTACATACTCAAGTACAATATGCCCATGCTCTATGGTTTCCCTTATAAAATGGTGCCGCACATCTATGTGTTTTGTACGTTGATGGTGTACAGGGTTCTGCGCAATGGCCACAGCAGACTGGCTATCACTGAAGATTTTCATTGTCTCCTCAGCTTGACCCGTGACCTCTGAGTACAATCTTTTTAGAAAAATTGCCTCTCTGGCAGCTTCAGACAATGCTACATATTCAGCTTCCGCTGTGGATAGAGCAACTGTCCTCTGTTTTCTGCTTTCCCAAGAGATTGCAGCTCCCATATGTAGAAACACCATACCCGAGTATGATCTCCTATCATAACAACTGGCATGACTCGCATCTACATACCCCTGTACTTTACTCATTCCTGTCTTCTTGTACTGTAGCCCTAGGCATTTAGTACCCTTCAAATATCTCAGCACTCGTTTCGCTGCTATCCAGTGTTCCTCAGTATAGCAGGTGTTAAATTGGCTAAGATAATTTACTGAATGTGCAATATCTGGCCTCGTGCAAACAGATAAGTACATCAGTGAACCAATTAGATTCTGATATGGAATCGTTGGATCAGGTTTGTGTTCTGGTCCAGGTTTCTCTAGCTTTTGGCCAAGAATTGATGGTGTTGACGCAACTTTGCAGTCAGCCATCCCAAAAACCTTCAAAATTTTGTTGACATACTTCTCTTGGTCAACTTTGATTCCAATATTGTTCTGTGTTATGTGCATTCCCAGAATATCCTCAGCTTTTCCAAGATCTTTCATTTCAAATTTTGTCATGAGGTCTCTTTTTACTTTACGCAGCTCTTCTTCGTCATTCCAAAATATTAGCATATCATCCACGTATACTGCTAAAATGATGATCTTCTTACCCTGGGATCTTGTGTATATGCACGGTTCATTTTTGCATCGTTTAAAGTTAAGCTGCAACAACTCATAATTCAGCTTGTTGTTCCACGCTCTAGGGGCTTGCTTTAATCCGTAAAGCGAACGCTTAAGTAGACACACATAGTCTTCTTTCCCTTTTTCATGAAAACCTTCTGGTTGTTTCATATAGACATTTTCCGTTAAATCTCCATTCAGGAACGCAGTTTTTACGTCCATTTGGTCTATATTTAAGCCTTTTTGTGCTGCTATTCCCAGGAGGACTCTTAACGAGCAGTGTCTCACCACCGGAGAGAATGTCTCGTCGTAATCGATACCACATCTCTGGCTAAAACCTCTGGCAACAAGTCTAGCTTTGTATCTTCGTCTATTTCCCGGCTCTTCTTTGATTCTAAATAACCATTTAGAATCTACGACGTTGCTTGCTTGTTCTGGTTTTACCAAAATCCATGTCTTATTCTTTTTTAATGCATCAATCTCCTCCTGAATTGCTGCTCTCCACTCTTTACTATCAGATCTTGATAGTGCTTCTTGAACTGAAGTAGGGTCCAATTCCGATTCTGCAGCATGATACAGCAAGTAATCTGGATACTCTTTAGTTTTTCTAGCTCTGAGTGGATACTTCCGTTCCACTTCTTGAGGTTGATCACCAACAGTTGAGTCAGATTCACAATCTAGAAACTCTACGTCTTCTTGAAGTTGATTATCAACTGTTGATTCAGTTTCAGGGACTGGAGGAATAAACGTCTCTTCATGAGTAATTGACTGTTCTTCTTCTTGAAACTGATCATCAGTTTCGACATCTTGAGGAACACAAACTTCTTCACGATTGTAAGTTTGTTCCACCTCTGGAATCAATACTCCATGTTCAATTTGTTTTTCCATCCCATTCTCTCTCTCCGTTTCTTGTTGAGTTTCAATAAACACAACATCCCTAGCTTTATAAAGCCGATGTGTCTTTGTATCCACTAGTCGATAGCCTTTGGAGTCCTCGCAATATCCGACTAGAGTTAACTCCATACTTTTCGCATCTAGCTTCTTCCTCTTTTGGTTTGGGATGTGCATATACGCCTTGCACCCAAAAACTCTTAAAAAACTGAGATCAACTTTTTTCCCAGACCACGCTTCCTCTGGAGTTTTTCCCTTGACGGCAATGGTCGGTGATCTATTTTTCAAGAATACCGATGTATGGATGGCTTCTGCCCAATATGCCTTTGATAAATTTGCTTCCTCGAGCATGCATCTCGCCTTCTCGACGATAGTTCTATTTGCTCTCTCGGCTACTCCATTTTGCTGCGGTGTATAGTCTATCGTTAATTGATGTTGGATTCCATTTTGCCTCATAAAATCATCCATCCGTTTATTGACGAACTCGGTGCCGTTATCAGTGCGCAGGATCTTAATTTTCTTGCCGCATTGATTCTCAGTAAACGCCTTAAAATTTATAAATTTTTCAAAAACTTCGCTCTTCTGTTTCAAAAAATATACAAATGTTTTGCGTGTAAAGTCGTCAATAAAAGTTAAAAAATATTTATACCCGCTAATAGAAGGTGTGTGCATAGGCCCGCATAAATCTGAATGCACTAAACCTAATGCTTCCTTAGCTCTCGTCGCAACACCTTTCCGAAATGGTTGTTTGGTTTGTTTTCCCATAATACAAGATACGCACTCCAGTTTCGAAGAAGTATTAGGAAAACTCACCCCTATGGCCATCTTATCTCTAAGAATTTTGAGATTGTCTATACCAAGATGTCCCATCCTCCGATGCCACAGCCTTTGCTGATCGCAATCCGTTGTTGCCAGTGCAGAACCCTGTGAACAGCACTTAATTTTATAAATGCCTCTTTCTTCCACACCTTTCACAACAGCCTTACCACGAACCTCACATGCATCCTTCTTATAGATCTCACAGCCTTTTTCTCTAAATACTATTACGTGACCCTTTCTCGCAATCGCATTCACACTTAACAAATTAGAAGCTAACTTAGGTACATACGTAACATTGTTAATTGTTAACCCTGCTGACTCACATACTACCGTACCTTCTCCTTCACCATATACCTCATTACCATCTGCACAGATCACTCTTAAAGATTTAGAAGTATCCTTCAAGCTTCCTCTAAACCAAGCTTTATGATTTGTCATGTGCATCGACGCGCCTGAATCGATGATCCAGTCTGCTGCTTGCGGTGTCGACGTACCAAACGCATAGGCTTGTAAGGCTTCTTTCTTCCCTTTAGGATTATTAGGACACTCATATGCCTTATGTGGTCCATCACAAATAAAACATTTAATCTTTTGTTTGACCTTCTTGGGTTTACTCTTGCCCTTTTGCTTATTTGACAGTAATGCTGATGTCGGTTGGCTTGCACTCGAGCTTGCCGAATAGTTATCTTCCATTTGAAAAAGCTTTGTCTTGACATAATCAGTAGTAAGTACCACGTTACTGTTCTCTATGGCTAATCTCATAGGTTGGAACTCTACCGTAAGTCCTTGGAGAAGTAAAGCAGCCAATAGTTCATCATCAACCTCTTTTCCTAGGTCTTGTAGTTCCTGAGATACCATCATTACAGATGTCACATAGTCCCTCACAGTTGGGTATTGTTCCAATTTCATACTTACTAGTTTTGAAAGTAAACGGCAACGGTTATTCAGACCTTTATCCTCGAACGCGTCTCTCAATGCTTCCCAAGCATTTTTTGCTGTTTTGCAATTGCGTACATGCACGAGGCAATGGGGTTTTACCATTAAACAAATTTTTGCTCGCGCTTTCTGGTCTTTTCTCGTACCTTGCGTATCGGTTGCTTCTGGCGTAATGCTTGTGTACTCCCACAAGTCATCGTGAACCAAATGCATCTCCATAAGAAATTTCCACGTAATATAGTTGCTACTACCTTCCAATTTCTCCATGGATAAGCCAGTGTTGCCTGAACTACCTTCCAAATGTGCCATAGAACTCCCGTTTCCAGTCATTTTTCCGTAGGTCCTGGGCCCATAACCTGTTAGTGGGGGTAACTCAGAGTCCCAATAACGTGCAGAGATAGGAAATTACGAGAAATATGTTTACTGGAAGTACATTAAAATAAAACGTAGGTCGGTTTTATTTTATCCATATATTGACACACGAATTGAAACAAAAACAGTGACAGGTAAAAAACAATAGACAAGTAGAAAAATAAACTTATAACGAATAAAAAGATCTGTATCAAAACTGAAGACTCTTTTCATTCTAACAGATTTTCGCCGGGGGCCACTTTAAAATTCTTTAGTTTATTGCTCAAGGATTACGTACTGTGAATCCTAGTAAATTATGTAGGCAATTTTTTTAAATATCGACGAAAGATTCTGAACACGCCTGGCGTGTTCAAGGCATTGTAAAAGAAACTCCCAAAAACACGCTAGGCGTGTCGGTGGCACTGAACGTGTTAATTAATGACCTATTATAATGGAGGAATTTTATGCCTCTACTATGTGTGAGGAGCAAGATCAGCAGGAGGTGGTGATAAGAGATCTGCAGAAGTGAGGTAGTTAGGCCGAAACTGAAAGCTCTTTCCATTAAAAGGAAGATTTCAAATAATATAATGACATTATGTGTCAGAAAAAAATTATGTGGATGTCCGAGCAAGAGAAACATTGTGGTAGAATATGGATTAACCGTGTATAATAATCAAAGGGATTAATGATGTTATGAGGAATCAAGACGAATATTAATAACAGCACTATATAAGAATTGATTTGTGATATAATAAATAAAATAAATATATAATTGTAATTGCATAAGTTGATAAAAAATGCTATGCAATAGCTTTACCGCGGCAGTCTCCGAGTGCCACACGTATTTTTTTGGTAAATATTTAATCTCATTATTTTGTGGAAGGAACATGACTCTGATGATCTCTAAATATCGACTTAAGAAGATATTAAGAATGAACTCATTTTTTAATATATAAATTACTGAAGTACATTAAAGTTGAGGATGCACTAACCTGTGTTTGCTGAACAAAATCCAAGCCGCTTGAAATTGACTGACCGAGATAATTAAAATAACAGTTTCATATAATTGATAATGATATTCTTATACTATAAACTAAATATGAATTTCACACATACCAGCCAAAACAATTATTTTCATAAACATAGCACGACAGTAAACATTAAAATTATATAGGCTTTACCGGTCATTAAACTTAAGCCCATTAACTTTTAAACTTGTATACAATGCTTTGCGACTAACCATCGTAGAGCCTACTTACCCTGATGATGCCCTGTTTTGTGGCGAAACACGTGTTGGTAGTCGTATGTATTATGTTGGTGTACACAATCTTTTTTCATTGCATGTTCCTTTCCATGCATTCATATGTGAGAGGGAGTGAAGTGTTTCTTGCATGAAACTATACATCATACACACGACTTTGCTCGCAGATTGTTGCAAAGTAGCTAAACGTTTAACCCGAGTTAGCTTCATAGTACAATACTCAAAATCTGCATTAGCTTCATTATACATCATTCAAAATAAGAACACTTACGGAAACGCAGCCATGGTGGCGAGCTTGACGAACACGTCGTGCTTGTTCTCGCGGATGTTGAACATCTGCGGCGGCAGCAACTGGTACTTGGCGCAGAACACGTCCGGCTGCAGGATGTACTCCTGCCGCGTGGCCAGCGCCTCGCCGCGCGCGCCCACTATCAGCACCGGGATGTGGCTCTCCGCGAAGTATTTCTACAACAATCGATGGTATACAATTCAATAACCGCTAACATTTTACAAAAAATAACAGACTTCAATTGGACAAGTACAGATAATACAAAAACTACTCGCCAGATGTCGTTCAAATTCATGAGATCACACGACCTTGCACTCTCTCTCTTCTGCCCTCGTGATTAAGGTTCATTATAGATTGATGGCGAGAATTTAAAATGTCTTAATAAAATTTTACTTACAAGCTAAATTGAACTGTGAGCACATGTTATAAGGACTTTCACCGGTACCTACAAAACTATCAAAAATCAAAACCACGAAAACTCACAATATAAATCCTAGCGATATACTCGAAGGAGCGGCTGGCGGCGACGTCGTACACGAGACAGGCGACGTCGCAGTTGACCTCGTGCGGCTGCAGCGGGTCGGACACGCGCGTGATGGGGATCTCCCGCAGCACCAGGTACTTCTCCTGTCCGTACACTAGGACGGTGCTGATGCAGGTGTTCTCCGGCGTCGCGCTGTCGCCCCGCTCATGGCTGTGCGGCTTTATTTTCTGCGTGTAGATAGAAATAGAAAGGTGGTGATGGTTACAGGTTCCGTTTTCATACAGCATGGATGTAACTGTACATGTAAGGTGTGGTGGCAATGTCTGTTGATGATTCTGTTATAAGTACCTATGTATAACAACATGGAAAACAATACAAAGTTAACTGTAACATTATTGATTACTAATACATATGTGCATGTACCATAAAAATAAAAACATTAATAGTAAAAGGTACGGAATTTTGGTGTATAGTTAAACCACTGTCATTAACGCAATAATTGCAGAAATGAGCAGTTAAAAAAAGAATGCAAACAAAAGAACATAAACAATAAAAAGCCTCTCTATTTTTATCATGTCTATTCCATTATTTACCATTGAAGTGAATAAAAAATTTAATTAATGTCCAGTAGAAAGGTGTTAACTATTTAAATTATTACCTTATGAGCTATTCCCAAAAAGCTCCGACATATTGACGTTTTACCACACGACCTTGGTCCAATCACATGACACTGGAACACATTACGACTTGACTGTTTCTTGGCAATGTCCACTTTCTTGTCACGGGTTACTGTAAAAGAACACCAGCTTGCTGCTTGATAAAATGTATATTGGAGATATTATATAGTAAACATCTGCACTACAACTACATGCATCAACCAACACAATCTATTTTTGTGGAGCCTAGAAATATGGTGTTAATAGGTAGTATGACCAGTGAGAAAATCTCAACACACAAATTCTCACTGGCCATACCAGTAGGACAACCCAGTATGACCACCGAGAATCACCCAAATATTGCATCTTTTGTCCTCTTACCATTTAAAGAATTATAAAAAAAATCAATAATAAATAATAATTTAAATGCTGATGACAAAACTGAATATAATAATATGTATGAATGGAATATTCCTAAGAACAGTTTAAAGTAATGATCAAATTAGCATCATAATTATAAAACTACTTACTATGGATAGCTGACTTTTGTGTATCATTTTCAAGAAAATTGTAACCGAGATAAGCTAGGTAGGCACTTGTACTTTGTAGATCTAGCAAGGTCATCAGTGTCCATCTGCACATCCAACCTTGCAATGTCAGGAAGCCCTAAAAATATGCCATCTTGATTATCAACAGTAATTAGATAATATTTTTATATACCATTCTTCAATTCTAACAAGAACTTAAATTAAAAAATCATCAATCAAATAGTAATAGAGTAGTCTCCATATTTGTTAGTTAGCAAATACGGAAGGAAATATGCATGATATGTTTTAAGGGTCTTATTGAAGCAAATTGTTTTAAAGTCAAATACCACACCCAGTAGCTCACCCAGTACCCAGTAGCTCAGTAAAGGTAATAAATTAATAATCATAAAGTTACTTATAAACATACAATATGTGTGTAATATTATTGGTATATCAATTTTTGATAAGTGAAAAATGAGTTCTGTAAACATTTTATCAAAATACCTTGTCATTAGTTGGTACAGTATATCTCAGGTTATGCCATGGAATTTTAGGACAACAGGAGAATACATTTTTTAGTTCTGTAGGGTTCAGCATACCATCCTTATCCCGATCATACTTTTCAAACAACTGTGTCAAAAACTGTTGGCCCTTATATGATAACTCTGATGTGCATCCTGCAGGCACCTTTATGCTAAAAGCAGATAAAGGCAATAAAAAAATTAATAAGGTTTTTCTTGTTTTTTTTTTTCAATTTAAATTGGCTTTCTAGTAACAATATGGTAAGAACATACTTGGCATATAAATAGCTGTGAGTCAATTCTAAGCTTTCATCATATCCAAATTTGCGCAATACTGTCCAAGTGGTCTCATTTCTGCCCCTTTGAATGAACAAGCAATGTAAGAAAATAAAACCTTTCATTGTAATACAATCATTTTCTATGCCACCAGCTATGTTTTGTGCAATTACTGATTTTACTTCATCTAAAACCTGAAAACACAAATGTTTGTTACATTAGAACATAGAACTAGTTTTTATAGAAAGAGGATCAGATAAAGACAAATACATGATTATGATTGATATGATTATTATATTTCTCATGTTTATACATCAAACATCAAATAATAATTAATAATAATCTACAGAATCCATTACTTTCTTAAATAATTGACTTACTGTCTTGGGTACTTGCTCAAATGACAAATGTATTTGTATTCAAAAGCATTTAAAAGAAACTTACCTGCAATTGTAGAGGTGAATCAAAACACTTCTTTTGGAAAATTGTTATTTCATAATCATCCAAGAGTCCATCACCATCCAAATCGCAAATTTTGAATATCCTTGATAGAGCTTTCTTGCATCTTTCTGTCAACTAAAATAAATTGGCCATATTCAAAATACATCACATACATATTCCTATGGAAAGATTGAAATGATGACAAGATATTAATTCTGCTTGATTTAAAGAGATATATTGAAATAGTAAGGCAAATATTATAGATATAATATATATTGAAATAGCATCAATTGACACCCTGGCTTAAAATTGTGATCTGTAATAAACTCAGAAATTACCTCTTGTTCTTCAATAGAATAAATAGGGTGTATGGGGTGTAATACTGCTTTCTGTGCATTGTAGAACATTTCTGACACATTAGTCAAAGTCTTTGCAGAACATTCTATGCATCTGTCGACTTCTGGATATTCTTCAGCTATGTCCCATATATTCTTGTGAGGAAACATTAAATTAATATTAATTCATATTGACATGATATAATTAAAAACACTGTAAACATCTCTAAAAATTCAGAGAATATCAGGAATACTTACATCTATAATAGAGTAATCTATTAAATCTATTTTGTTTCCTACTAAAATGACCGGCTTCCTATATTCTTCTGGGCTATTATCTCTCACGAATGGAAGCCAATAAGAAGCAACTTTATTTAATGTTTCTTGTTTTTCAACTGAGAAAACTATACAAATTACATGGGCCTTTTCTATCTCTTCCCCTACTTGCTCTAATGTTTGTTCTGATACTGAAAAATACATTTTACATAACATCAACAATGAGATTATGAGTTAAATGAAGATGAGATTAAATAAAAACGTTACGTGCTTCCTGATTGAATTACTTACGACATACATCAACGATGCTTGTTGGTACTTGCTCCGGAGTAACATCCGCCGGGATGGTAATTTCTTCCGCTTTCGGCGGCACATGTTCACTGAATTCCTCTGTAACTAATGATAGGATGAGGGAAGTCTTCCCTACTCCAGGTTCTCCTAGCAATACTATACGAACAGTTCGAGGAATTGTTTCATACACCATTTTTTAAAATTGCTTTTCCTAAATATCATGACATGGTAAAAACATTATTATCCCTCCTGGATTTACAAGACAGGTACTAATACAAATACAAATAATCAATCAAATTTAATTCCTAAAATAATCACAATTCACATCAACTGGAGAAAGCACTTCTTCATTTTTTATGCCGTGCCGTGCATAGATTAATATATACAGATGCCGTGCCGATTCCACAGATATGTATTGTAACGTTTTTGTACAAAGTACACAGACGAGGTAGTAGAGACAAAGTAGGTAGTCACAGGTAGTGTAGTAAATCATTATAAAGTAAAGTACTCTGTGAGTAACTAGTTAGTCTGTGTCGTGTATTTTTTTTTTCTTATAAATTCGCCACAGACTTATTAGGTATCTAATTTGTGCAGACTTACCTACCTAATGAATAGATAACATAGATAAGCATCTGTGGTGACCATGACACCGCTTTTTAACTTACGCACGTCCGCTCGTGACAGAAAGAGATAAACATATATAATCCATATGTACGTCAAACATTGAGGTCGCCGTTTTTACACGGCATCAATTAGTGATGTGTACGGGAAAATTGATTCTATCGATATATTGAATTGTAAAGAAAACAACGTTACATTTTGGGATTGTATTTATGAGTTAAGTCAGCTGCATTAAATTGTTACATTTTAAGTAATTACTTAGTCATATTCATTTCTATTTATGATTTATGAAAATAAATAGGGCGAAATATTTTTAGAAGTAAAAGAAAATCAAATGAAAAACGTTTATTCGAAGTAGGTTTTTACAAACACTTTTCGAAAGTCAAACTACGCCATCGCTTCAAAAAATCCCTATGCTGTGTGGTCTTGGAAGAGGAAGCGAAGTTGAAGGTTGAAGGTCTGTGGCTAGTTGTCTTTGCCTTAGTAAGCAGCTTGTATTTCTTCTTAAATCTATGATATTGTCTCTAGCCAGTTTTGTAGATTCCTATAAAATAAAAATTGTTTTTAATAACCGGATCACTTAAACTACTTAAAGAAATCTTAAGTACAATCATGTTTAAATCAGATATTTCTATATTTATTCATTAGGCAAATGGAAGCATTAAATTTAATAATAATTTAAACAAAAACCTTTTGTATATATGTAGGATAATTTTCAAACACTGTTGGTATAGCAGTTCTTCGAAGGAATCTTTTTGTTCTACCTTCCATATAACAATCGTTTGTAAAATGTTTAGAACAAATGCGGGAGTACTGTGTTGGCTTCCAATTTTCCCTGTGAATAGCCTTTACCCAAATATTTTTTAATTGTTCATCTTGTGGAAATCTGCAATCATGAAATCATTTGAAAACCAGTTTCTTCTCTGCGGAGAAATTGCGAGCTCATTTTACATAAACCTCAATCATTCAGTCCCATACCCTTTTTTATTATATTATAGATTATAGTGCACATAACAGTTTTTATTTTTCTCACAATACATAAGATCAATGTTGTTACATATTATATAGTACACTATTCTCCATAATATATTTATCTGAACATGCAAAAATGGACTTATAATTATTCTAGTTATGTTTATGGTAAAGATATTCATATACCCGGTTGATATAATGTTTAATTTAGTATATAGAGAATATCTCTTAAGTATGGCCATTTTGTGGAGAATTGTAAAGATTAGTATATATTTATGGCAATGTAACATTTTATAAGGTTCCAATTTAACTTTACCCTTGATAAAAAAGCCACTAACAAACCAGTTTAGGGAATTCAATTGTGAACACTATGAGCTAATTACATTAAAATTATAAAATTATATGATAAAGAGCATCATGAAGTAGGTATTTAAGTAAATTGTTGTATGTATTACTGTGGGAACTAGGTATACAATGTATTTATGTTGCAAATAGGTAGTGTTCACATTTATGTAAAATAGTAAGTATCTAAGATAACAAGAACATTCTGGAACAATATTTATGGACTTTTCTATATGGTAGCAAAGACATAACGGAACATTATTTGTTAGTACTCTTTTAGTAATATAGTAATAGTAGTGAAGGAAAATAAACAATGTAATAATTAGACAGTTACTAATTAGCAAGTTACAATACACTGTGGGAACTAGGTATATAATGTATTTATGTTGCAAGTTGATAAGGTTTACATTTATATAAACTGGTAAATATGAAAGATAATAAGAATTCTTATGTTCGGAAGGATCTCCATAAACAAGTACAAATGCAATAACGTTTTGAACAGGCATAGTTGGCTCATGTTATAACAATGTTCTGTCATAATGCAATTTAAGTCTTATTTTTACATCAACACGCATCCCACAAACGTAATGACATATTATTTACCTTTAGCAAATAATTATTATGTTTCAATGTACCTATCCTCAGCAATGTATCGATATTATCGATGTAAACATGGCTGTCTACAACACTTAAAACACATAATTTGTAAAATTTTCGAAAAACAAGACGAAATAGAGTGTCTAATCTGGTCAATAAGATTTTATTTACACAACATTTAGTCATATTATAGATCTTTCCCCAGAATAACTCTTTTAATCAGAGAAAAGTAGTTAAAAAGCAAACCTGTGAAACGACAACCTCGGGTCATCCTCGGATTTCTTCGAACATTTACTTTTACACCCATAAACCACACACGCCATGACTTCTTAATTATATATCGTGTTGGTTGATCCATAAATTTCTGCAAATACTGGAAAGATTTACTGAACACTTGTCTCCAAAGTTTACACCAGTTGTTAACCACGGTGGTTAATCGAGCTTGAAAAAGCGGTGCCCTTGCCGTCTGACGTTTTGAAAAAACAACGGATGACGTGTAGTTTTCTTTTTTTAACACACGCCAACTTGACATAAGTCTGAGAAAGACAGATAGCGTATAGATTGTTCAACTTATTACTACCTCTCCATGTTTTATCATTACTCTGAGGCTCTGTCAGAACTGATAGTGACAATGTCAAAAATCAAAATAAATGGATGTTGGGCCCGTGCTGATTTTGAAACAGTCGGGATCGGACCGGAATGAAGTTTATGTTTATTTTGCCTAATGCATGTTATATGTTACGCGTTATATGAATATTGTTTAAGTATTAAAATTAAAAACTATGGGAGAAATAAATAAAAGGCAGAATGATTGGGATTCTGGTAAAAGTCTACGAGAACCGATAAAAACATTAGAGGTTAGTCAACATGCATTGTAATTTTTGTGTACTACATGAATAATGACACCGTATTCTGACGGCCTGGAGTACTAAAACCAATTACCAATAGACTAAGACCTTGAGACCCGCAAACTCTTTCGCCAAGCAACGTAAACAGTGCGACGGTGAATGGAAAACCGGCTGTTATCATCGGCATGTTTGTCTGTCACATCTTGGGCTCGTAAGAGGCCACAGAAACTGGCTTCTAGTATGGCTGAAGCCCGGCTGGAGCTACTGATCTCGCACTTGGAATCAGTCTCCAAACAACTTCTCGTGTTCCGGCTGGGAGCTCAATTTTATTCAGTTTTATTCCTTTTTTCGTGTTTCTTGTCCCTGACGTTCGTTGGGCCACGGCGACTAATTACATTCGTCTTCTAATAACATAAAATCTCTTTATTTTTTTACAAATTATTTTTTCAAAGTCATAGGAATGCATCTCCCTGAAACTATTAGAAATTTCTCTACAAATCCCAATCACTTTTAAATACCAACTCCTGCTACCGGATACTAAACCCAAGCCGAAATTTATATTAATAGAAAAATTTGTCGTTCGGAATGATTATGGTGACCACCCCATCTTCTCAACGCCCAGTTAATCCTGACTCAACTCTATTTTTTTATGAATCAAAATGTGATTTACAAGTGTTATTTCCAAATTTCAGGACAAATGGAAATTAGTTCCATCATTTTTACAAATAAAGGGCCTAGTCAAGCAGCATATTGATTCATTTAATTATTTTATAAATGTAGAAATTAAGAAAATTGTTCAAGCAAATGAGAAAGTCTTTTGTGATGCTGATCCTTTGTTCTACATAAAATATTTAAATGCGTATGTGGGTTCTCCTGACTTAGAAGAGGGGTACAATATTACCAAACCAACAACCCCTCATGAATGCAGGCTCAGAGATATGACATATTCAGCTCCTATTACTGTGGATATAGAATATATTCGAGGCAACCAAAGAGTTATTAAAAACAAGCAGCTAATTGGAAGGTATGAAATATTTGAATAGGTTTATGTTGGATGTCTAAATTGTAGCCTTTAATAGCCATGTCATTATTTTTTCAGAATGCCTCTGATGTTACGATCTTCCAATTGTGTGCTGACTAATAAGTCTGATTATGAACTATCACAATTGAATGAGTGTCCTCATGATCCTGGTGGCTATTTTATTATTCGGGGTACGTAACAACTATTAACATCTATTAACCATCATTTATAGTGTTAATATTTATATTTATGTTAAATTTCTTTTCACATTATTTTGCTTAGGACAGGAAAAAGTCATATTAATTCAGGAGCAATTGTCAAGGAACAGAATGATAGTTGATGAGTTTAAGGGAAGCATTCAATGTCAAGTGACAAGTTCCACACATGAAAAGAAAACAAGAACAAATGTGATAGTGAAAAATGGAAAATATGTGCTCCGGCATAATGCATTATCAGACGTAAGTTTTTACATTCATATTTCAGTTGATTTTTCTGCTATCATCACGCTATATTCATTCAGCTGAGTTTTAGCAGGCCAATAGGAAATTTCTTTCTTTACATTGTATAAGTTTATTACTTGAATGTTGTAGGACATACCGATTGCAGTTGCTTTTAAGGCAATGGGTATCTGCAGTGACCAGGAGATAATGCAGCTTGTTGGTACTGAAGATGCAGTTGTTAAAAAGATGTCTCCATGCATTATGGATTGCCATAATTTGAAAATTTTTACACAAAATCAAGCTCTGGCGTACATTGGTAGTAAGCTTAAAGTGAAAAGGTAAATGAATTAATTTTTGACTTCCTCTACTATTTCCATAAGATTTGTAATGTTAGTGGTCGGATTGCAACCCACTCAGCATGGGTGTGTCCTCATAACTTAGCAGGCCCAGTGCATTCTCCTTGCACTCCCAGTGCAGTTTTGTGGAAGGGATTGTGGCCAACCCTAGTGTTTGAAACACTTTATGACATCCTTAGGCTCCCCATTTACGTAATGACCATTCATATCATTAGTTAAATGATAACAGCCGGGACCGACTTGCCTATGAAAGCATGTGCGCTGAAGAAATTTTGCCAATAGAGGTCAGCTATCCAACTATCTACCACCACTGCTTAAATCAGTCAATCACTTAGGATTTACGCAAGACCTCAGACAGGTTGACTGTCTTATAATTAAACAAAATCCGAAACTGGCATGGCGGTTTGATTGCTTACTTATTTTAATATTATATTTTCAGGTTTCCAACTTCAAATGCAAAGTTCCGAACTCCAGTTGATGAGGCGCGTGACTTATTGGCGACTACCATCCTAGCTCATGTTGCAGTTGAGAACTACAACTTCTATGTAAAAGCAATATATCTGGCAATCATGGTTAAAAGGGTTATTGAAGCAGAAACAAATAAAACCGCAATAGATGACCCCGATTACTACGGAAATAAGAGGCTTGAGTTGGCGGGATCCTTATTAGCTCTTATGTTTGAAGACTTGTTCAAGAGATTTAACTGGGAACTTAAATCTATAGCAGATAAAATTATACCAAAAGTGAAAGCCGCGCCCTTTGACGTTGTGAAACATATGCGACCCGATTTGATAGCCAATGGACTATTTACTGCTATTTCCTCTGTAAGTTCTTACTGTACTTTGACTGCATCCAATTAGTAGTCTTTTACAACCTTTGAATCACTCCTCATTTTGAAGCAACCAAGAGTCGATTAGCAAATCAGGTTAACGTATTTATATATATGGAATCTTACCCTTAAAGCTAATTGAATATTAAGATCGCAATCGTGGGGTAAGTATACGGTCGCTGATTATTCATGAATATATGAAATTTTCCAGGGCAACTGGACCATCAAAAGATTTAAAATGGAGAGGCATGGTGTGACCCAAGTTTTAAGTCGTTTAAGTTATATATCGGCTCTGGGTATGATGACGAGGGTTAACTCGCAGTTTGAGAAGACTAGAAAAGTGTCTGGTCCTCGCTCGCTTCAGCCTTCGCAGTGGGGTATGCTGTGTCCATCGGACACGCCCGAAGGCGAGGGTTGTGGGCTTGTGAAGAATCTGGCGCTCATGACGCATATAACCACCGAATGCTCAGAAGAACCGATAGCCCGGTTAGCGTGTAACGCTGGTGTTGAAGATGTAAGACTGCTAGGAGGGGAAGAAATAAATCATCCAGCTGTTTACATGGTATTCCTTAATGGTAATTATTTCTACTTTTTCGTAAACTCACTCAAAAATATATTGTAGTTTCGTAAATTTATGAATGTCTAATCAGTGTGGTACAGTAAATTCTTTGTTAATATTTAAAAATATTTCAATTTCATGGCATGATTTTACAAAATTTTATGTATTTTTTGGAGTGTTTTTAAAATCTAAAGATATAAAATAGTAATAAATAAGTCTTTGTTCACAGGTAATATTTTAGGTGTATCTAGGCAATACAAGAAACTTATAAAGATATTCAGGATGTTTAGAAGAAAAGGACTTATTTCTGCCTTTGTGTCTATCTACCCAAACCATAAACAAAGGACTGTTTACATCTGCAGTGACGGCGGCAGACTTTGTCGACCCTACATTATTGTTGAAAAGGGCCATCCGCTTGTGCAACAAGTCCATATAAATGAATTAAACAGAGGAATTAGGAAATTCCAGGACTATTTAAACGACGGTCTTATAGAGTATTTGGATGTGAACGAGGAAAATGACAGTTACATCGCGACGTGTGAAGCGGAGATCGATCCGTACGTAACGACGCATCTTGAAATTGAGCCATTCACTATTCTGGGAGTTTGTGCTGGCCTCGTACCGTACCCGCATCATAATCAAAGCCCTAGGAACACTTATCAATGTGCTATGGGTAAACAAGCTATGGGTGAGTATTAAGATCATTATATTAAGATCAGTAAGGCTTCGACTAAACTTATGGCTATCTCTCACAAGCAATGGTATCTTTAAAAGTTTATTTACATAATTTTCTCATGTATCTCAATGTTTTCAGGAACAATTGGCTATAATCAAAAAAATCGAATCGATACATTGATGTATAATTTAGTTTATCCACAATGCCCCATGGTCAAGACAAAGACGATTGAATTGACAAACTTCGACAAGTTGCCTGCGGGTCAGAACGCTACCGTGGCCGTCATGAGCTACAGCGGCTACGACATAGAGGATGCCTTGATCCTCAACAGAGCATCAATTGACAGAGGTTACGGTCGATGTCTTGTCTACAAAAGCTCTAAAACCACCATGAAGAGGTACAGCAATCAAACCTCTGACAGAATTTTGGGTCCCTCTAAAGACGCCACCACGGGCAAAATAATAAGAGCTCATGAAGCTCTGGACAGCGACGGGATCGCGTCTCCAGGAGAAATGGTTGAGAACCGACAGGTGCTAATTAACAAACAAATGCCCCTCGCCACATTAAACCCTATCAGTCAAAACCAACCACAGCAAGTGGACTATAAAGATGTTCCGATTACATACAAGGGCCCGGTTGAATCTTATATTGAGAAAGTCATGGTTTCCTCGAATGCTGAAGAGGCGTTCCTAATTAAAATATTACTCCGGCAGACGAGGATCCCTGAAATAGGTGACAAGTTTAGTTCCCGACATGGACAAAAAGGCGTGACTGGTCTTATAGTTCAGCAGGAAGACATGCCATTTAACGACAGAGGCATTTGCCCAGACATGATCATGAATCCTCACGGTTTCCCTTCTAGAATGACAGTAGGGAAAACAATTGAATTGCTAGCTGGGAAAGCTGGTCTCATGGAAGGGAAATTTCATTATGGTAAAATATTACAAATTATGTCATTAGTGTTTCTCCATTAGTTCATATTTTTCTTTATTTTGATAAAGAAATAATTTTATTTTTATTAGGGACGGCATTTGGAGGCTCTAAAGTGCGCGATGTGTGCAATGAATTAGAGAAGCACGGGTACAACTACCATGGAAAGGATATCTTCTACTCTGGACTAACTGGAGAACCATTAGAAGCGTATATATATTCAGGACCAGTAAGTAAAGATGGTATCCTTCTTTCAATACAGGTGGAGCGTTCGAAAGGAGCTAAATAGTTTTATTTTCAATACAACGATCCTGTTTTGTCGTAACAGTTTAATTATTTCGTGTCCATGTTAATAAAAGTTCATCTTGTGACATCTTTTTACACGCTTTATATTAGCTTCACTTGTATGTTTGTATATTTGTATGTTTGTTTGTAACCGACTTCTTTGGGCGCGATTTTGACCCACTTTAAACGGCCAGATTTTGTTCAAACTTTGTAGATTTATCGAGTTCCGATGACATTACACTATTTTGATAAAATTATTCCAATTTTCAATTTGCAAAATAAGATTTTAATTTTTTTTACTCTCACACTACTGCCATCTACCCATATTTACGGGCAACTAGCTGTAACTCCGTATTCAGTTTGACTGCGTACATTACGTTTTACTAGATGGCGTTGTTCTTCTGTTTATTTGAATTCTAAGTTATCACGGAAGTAATAGTCGATAGATCGATAGAGACCAAATAATAGTTTAGAATTATAAAACAAGCTATTATAAATAAACCAAACTAAAAAGTAGAAAATAAATAATAGTTTAAAAACTAAAAAACACGCTTTTTATAGAAAACTGAACTAAAAAAATAGAAAATAAGTTTTAATAAATTTAAATTAAGAATATCTAGTGTTAAACATTTCAATAAATATGAATTAATAATAGTGTAAATAAAGAAATTATTTTATTCAAAAAAAAGCGTGGGGTGCTTTTTAAGATATTATCAAAATGACACCATGCACCCCACGCTTTTTTTTAAATAAAATATTTTCTTTATTTACACTATTATTAATTCATATTTATTGAAATTTTTAACACTAGATATTCTTAATTTAAATTTATTAAAACTTATTTTCTATTTTTTTAGTTCAGTTTTCTATAAAAAGCGTGTTTTTTAGTTTTTAAACTATTATTTATTATACCGATCATTGTTCTTAAAAATTGTAAACTTTCGGTAGGCATTCAGCGTAAAAATTAGCAATTAAGTATTGATTCAAAATGGTTTATTTCAATTTAGGAATTTACAAATACACTTATGAACGTCAATTTTTTGATTCTACAACCGTTTTGGAAAAGTGCTTAAGGAGGAGAAAAAAACGGCGAAAAAAATCTCCTCCGCATCTTTTAAAATATAAAATTACAATATTACTTAAGTAATCGATACAGATAAGCACTAAAACCTAGCGGAGCTGGTTGCAGAGCTGATAATTTCCATGCCTTTTTGTCATTTAAATATTCCTCTATACTATAGTAGCTCTTGTCTACGAGTTGCGCTTTTACATGTTTCTTAAACAACTCTGAAGGCAGGTCACGGATTGCCTTAGGGACTTTATTATAGAACTGTACACCAAGCCCTATAAAAGAACGCTGCACTTTACACAGACGGTATGAAAACATCGCCAAATTATGCATCTTTCTTGTTAAGCGATTATGATAATTGCTGTTTTTTTATATGCATTTATGTTATTTCTTATAAAAACTATATTACTATTTTACTGTGAGGCTACTGTAAGTATACCTAATTCTTTGAATTTATCATGGCACGATTCTCGATACCGTAGCTGTT
The DNA here is from genome assembly GCA_905404135.1 of Hesperia comma. Classification (NCBI taxonomy): domain Eukaryota; kingdom Metazoa; phylum Arthropoda; class Insecta; order Lepidoptera; family Hesperiidae; genus Hesperia; species Hesperia comma. Next base: position 9,043,985 of record FR990018.1, read on the forward strand.
TATAAATAGCTCTAACGGCCCTCTTCTGTAATACAAAGATTTGTTGTATACCGCTTGCTTTACCCCATAGTAATATGCCGTAAGACATAACACTATGAAAGTATGCGAAGTAAACAAGCCTAGCAGTTTTAACGTCAGTACCTACGCTGTCTTATTTTTCTAACCGCAGAAGTAGCCCTACTGAGTTTTATCGCAAGAGTTGCTAAATGCGCGCCCCATTGTAATTTATTATCCAGGGTAATTCCTAAAAATACTGTGGATTGTTCCATTTTTTAAGTGACATAAGGACGTATAAACTCTACACATTTAGTTTTGTTTGCATTAAGAAGTAAGTTAATGCAAACAATAAGAAATTGTAAAATATCAAACAGAGAGGGTGCGGCGTGTGAGTGGTCTCGCATCAAGTATGGTGCGCATTCGGTGTAAAGCGCCTGCGTCTATATACGCCATATACGTCTATAGACGTTATATACGCCAGCGTTAGTTTTTTTTTTGCGATAACTCACGATGTATAATTATGTACCGACAGGTATACTACCAGAAACTAAAGCACATGGTGCAGGACAAGATGCACGCCCGCGCGCGGGGTCCTCGCGCCGTACTTACACGGCAGCCCACCGAGGGCCGCTCGCGGGACGGCGGTCTGCGCCTCGGCGAGATGGAGCGCGATTGTCTCATCGGCTATGGTGCTAGGTGAGCGATGTAGCTCTGTCTTGTTAATTTTATAACTATGCGTTTGATGGATGTTGTCTTGCTTGCAGTGCAGCATAGTATAATTATGTATATTAATTTTATCTCAAGTTCTAAGCTGCGTATTATGACGAAACATGCATGAGATTTAAGTCAGGCCTCCAGCAACACATCGCCGATAAACGCATCAAACGGTCAGTAGTTTTTGCGTAGACAAGTAGTTGTATATATATACAAGCAGACAGACATAAATTTATATAAAAATTGGTTGTCTGTAAAGTCGCTTTACTGACGATAGTTGAACGTGACAACGTCTTAAAAAAATACTGATGAAACTAGAGAACCGCCCGCGCTTCGCTTCGGGACCCGTAGGTAACAGCCGCGTAGGTCCCGCTCCCGTAGGAATTTAGGCTAAAAAGTAGCCTACTACTCGCTCTCTTCACTCCACCCTGTCTGAGGTGTGTGGAGCCCTCGTGACAGTTAGTTCCCCTTTGGGGGTGTCTCTCGCCGTTAAAACGGGCCGGTCCTTGGGTTGGGCCCTAAGGCCCTTGGTTGTCCATCTGTGGTTAACCAATAGGTCAAGTCCGGTGAGTGGTGGCCTTTTTACAGGCCACAGAGTCTTAAACGGGATGGGGTTCATCTTCTCGCCGCCCAGGCGATCGAGGCCCTACCGGGCGAATCCCGCCCGTGGGAAGCCCAGCAGGAGCCGATCAGCGCCGGGCGACGACTTATGAAGCCCCAGTTTCAGTCAGTGCTGGGCCCGTCCCGCGCAACCAGCAAGTCGCGCGGGAAGGCCCAGCGGTCCGGTGGACGGGTGTGGAGCGGCGCCAGGTCCTGCAGATGCGGGAACCGCGACGCGTCGACACGCCCGAACATGTTGCGTGCCAATCTCTCGATGAAGTCGTCCAGCAGGCTCTCGACTCGAAGATCCCTCTGGATGACGGCGTTCCTGACGTACCTCGGCGCACCAGTCAGCCGGCGGAGCGCAATCGCCTGAACCGCGCGCATCCTCTTGCGCTGCGGTTCGCTGGCTTGGTTGGCTGGTGACGCGTACGTGAGGCGGGATCTGATGTAGGTCTTGTAGACCCCGAGCTTCAGTCCGAGAGGGAGGCTCGAGGAGAGCACTGGTTTCTGCCATCGCGCTTCTGGAATTCGCGACGGCTTTCGTAACCTGTGGGTTCATCGAGAGTCTTCCGTCGATTTTGCCCCCAGGTATTTGGCCTGTGGGGCCCATTGGATATCTTGTCCGTGAAGCTCCAGAGTAAGGTCCCGCCTGTTGAGGTATCCTCCTATGTTCACGGCCTGCGTCTTCCCGACATTCACCGACAGTCTCCACGCGGCGAGCCATTCGGGGAGGGCATCAAGCGCACGCTGCATCTTGACGATGGCGTGGGTTCTATTCAGCGACGTGGTGATGTACGCCACGTCATCGGCATACAGGGCAAGCGACGCCCCCCCTGCCGCCGGGATGTCGTCGGTGTAGCAGGCGTAGCAGACCGGGGACAGGCAACTCCCTTACGGGACGCCGGCTGCGATCAGACGCTCGGTGGATTCGGCGTCTTCAACCACTACTCTGAAGCTTCTACTTTCGAGGAAACTGGAGATCACCTTAACGGCACTCCGGGGCGCCGACGACTGCGAGATCTTGTAGAGAAAGCCGTCGTGCCAAACACGGTCGAACGCCTTTTCCATGTCGAGGAATACTGCACACACGCGTTCTCTCTTAGTCAGAGTCGCGGTAACGGTGTGCAACACCCTCGACAGTGTAGCCGTGCTGTTCAGCGGCATCAAAAAGTAGCCTTCCACTTCTGTTGGCAGCTAGGCTATTCCACCCCGGATGCTTGCAGTTCCAGTCGCCCGCGCCCACCACCGGTGTCGGCGAGTCCAGCAACTTGCGGACATCAGCCAACAGGATAGTGCCAGCGGGCGGGCGGTACACTGAATACAGCCGGAGCGGGGAGTTCTCGAGGCAGAGCTAAAGTAGCCTATTACATTTGCCTATGACTTAAGTAAATTACATGTAGTATTTGATAGCGTAATTCAGAACTTGCAAATGAATTTTATTAACGCCATCTATTAACAACTCCGAAAATAAATATCTAGCAACTAACAAAACATCGATCTTCCCATGGGAATGGGATGTTTTTCCGCGGTAAAAAGTAGCCTACGTCACTCTCCACCCTCCTAACTATCCCCACACACATAAACCTTACCATATAATAGCTTTGTTACGACGTGAAAGCGTCACAAACAAACAAACAAACAAACAAACAAACAAACAAACACACTTTCACATTTATAATATTAGTAAGGATGATGGAATGGTAGCATTTTTCAAAAGAAAATTTTAATTTCATTTGTTTAATAGATTTGTATGTATATAGAGAAGGAGGTAATTGGAAATCACAATGAAATTGATCAAGTTCGATTTATTTGTACGCATAAATACAATTATGTCATCGCTCACTCAAGTAGGAGAGAGACGGATGTCGAACGCTGCCGAACGCAAAGGCCGATTGTGCTTCTTTGTCGCTCGTTCCGCGCTCTCGCTTGCACTTCAAGCCTTACATGGAACGCCTCAGAGCGACGAGGTAACGCCGCATGAGTCATGTTTTTTCGTGCGTGCAGCCGGCTCTATCGAATTATAAGACGTTGTCACGTCAAAAATAATACGTATTATAAAAATAAAAAAAATTACTTCTACTGCTCGTTACAAGACTGTACATTATTTCTCAAATATCTTCAAGTATAAAAAAAATGTAGAGGTAAAACTATTACATTTTATTATACGTATAGATTACATTGTCAGCTATAAATTAACCTCGCCATCATTTCAGCATGCTACTAATGGAGCGTCTGATGCTGGCGTCGGACGCGTTCTCGGCGGCGATCTGCGGCGCGTGCGGGCGGCTGGCGGCGCGCGACGGCTGCCGCGCGTGCCGCTCCGCCGCCGCCGTCGCCGTCGTCGACATGCCCTACGCCTGCAAGCTGCTCTTTCAGGAGCTGGCCGCTATGAACATCGTGCCTAAACTCACGCTCAAGAAGTACTGCTGATTATCAAGAGCTCGCTGATATGGATATCGTGCCCAAACTCACGCTTAAGAAGTACTGCTGAAGAACAATTTTGTGTAAGACTATGACATGATAAATAGGTAAGGTAGAACCAGAGTGGTCCAAGTGACAATTTTAACTTTTCGAGAAAACGAGGGAAACGCGTTTGTACTTATTGTAGCGAAACTAATAACTTTTAACTTGTAATTCTTTATTGAAATTACAGCTAATAAGTTAGATTAAAGTAATAAGATATGTATAATCACAATCATTTGTATTTAGTATAACAAATTGATGGTTTTTCACAAAAAAATGCACACACCACTCTGGCACAAACAAAAATTTAAAAATTCTTGCACATGGACCACTCTGGCACAAACAAAAATTAAAAACTCTAACAAATTTATCTATATGTCCGTAATCTACTTATGTTTGTGCACGCTAATTTCAGAAACGGCTGAACAGATTTTTATGGAACTTTCACTTGGAGATAGATGAGGTTGTGGAGAATCATATTAGCTACTCTTTATCCCGGAATTCGGGATTCCCGCAGGAAAAACTATTATTCTCAAACGAAGTCGCGGTTTCAGATTTTTATGGGACTTTCGTTGGAGAATAGAGAAGGTTGAGGAGCAACACTTATGTAGGCTACTCTTTATTCGGAATACCCGCCACATCGGGATTCATGCGGGAAAAAATACTGTTATCGAATGAAGTTGCGGACATTCACTGGGAGATGGAGGAGGTCGTGGAGCAACATGGAGGCTACTCTTTATCCCGGAATTTTGTGACATACTGAGTTTCACGCGGGCGAAACCTCGGGCACAGCGGCACAGCTAGTATATTAATATGATTCAGAACTAACTTTTTACAAAAAAAATAACCGACTTCAAAGTCAAGATAACTCAAAAACCACCGGCCAGATTTCGCTCCAATGTACAAGGTACCATAATTATGACAAGCATTACTTTTACTTTACCTTCGAACAAAAAAGAATCTAGTGAAAATTCCATAACGAACCGTTCAGCCGTTTCTGAGATCAGCAAGCACAAACATACTACAAACAAATAGAAAAGTTAAAAAAAACTTATTCACCGATCCTTTTTTATTTTTTTTATCTTTGTTGGTAAGTTTGTGACCCCATAACTTCGTGTTGGGTAAACCGATTTTGATGATTCTTTATATCCTTGAAAGATGGTGCTTGTGGTATGGTCCCATATAAATTTGAGCGACATCTAACGAGTAGTTTCGAATTAACTTGAATAATGTGTAAGGATGTTTTGTACTGTGTACTTATGTTTTTTTCCTGATAACTTTTTACTGAGTGTTTAGATTTTTATGATTCTCTTTTTATTTGAAAGCTGGTACAGTGCAAGTGGTTCAATGCAAGTATCATTGTAGTCTCATATGAATTTGAGCGGCATCGGACCAGTAGTTTTTGAGTTACTCTTAATAATGTGTATTTAATTTATGATCGTTACCTCATAATTTGTCACTAGATGCTTCGATTTTGATAATTCCATTTTTTATTCGAAAGCTAGTACCTACTTGACGTGTGGTCATATATAATTTTCAGCGACATCTGACGAGTAGTTTTTGAGTTATCTATACTTCTCGATTTTGAAGTCGGTTATTTTTTTGTAAAAAGTTATTGTATTATTTGAAAGCTGGTACTTGTCGGTGGTCCCGTGTAAATTTGAACAACAACACGATTGGTTTTTGAATTATCCTTAATCTGTATTTATGTTTGTTATCTCATAACTTTCTACTGGGTATTCCGATTTTGACGATTCTTTTTTTACTTGAAAGCTAAGTGTATGTAACTCAAAAACAACTTGTAAGATGTCACTGAAATTTATATGAGACCCCACGTCAAGGACCTACTTGCTTTTGAATAAAAAAATAATTTAAAAAGTCGAAGAACCCAGTGTTACGATATGAGGTAACGACCATAAATTAATTACACATTATTAAGAGTACCTCAAAAACTACTGGTTTGATGTAAATCAAATTTAATTTAACGGAACCACACGACAAGCCCAGGCTTTCAATTAAAATAAGAATCGTCAAAATTGGAATACCCAGTACAAAGCTATGAGATAACAAACATAAATACACATTAAGGATAAATCAAAAACTACTCGTCAGTTGCTATTCAAATTTATACGGGACCACCGACAAGTACCAGCTTTCAAATAATACAATAACTTTCTACAAAAAATAACCGACTTCAAAATCGAGAAGTATAGATAACTCAAAAACTACTCGTCAGATGTCGCTGAAAATTATATATGACCACACGTCAAGTAGGTACTAGCTTTCGAATAAAAAAAGGAAATATCAAAATCGAAGCATCTAGTGACAAGTTATGAGGTAACGATCATAAATTAAATACACATTATTAAGAGTAACTCAAAAACTTTATGTAGAGGTTATCTCGACGGACCAGCGCTGGCAGATCAGCGCCGGTAACCAGCTTTCTACTTGAATGCGCCCTTACATTGCACTTTGCATTCTTATGACTTATGACGAAAGGTTATTACAAACTTGATGAATATTTTAATGATAAATCAGCTTGGACATGAGTTTCGTATTTTAGCCGTAATTAGTAGTAAGTGCAACTGTAACTGTGAGTGGAGAAAGAGAAAAAAAGACTCCTTGGGAGTTTCTTGCCGCTTCTTCTTCCAAGACCACTCGCCGTAGGGATTTGTTGAAGCGATGGCGTAGCTTGACGTTCGGAAAGTGTTTGTAAAAACCTACTTCGAAGAAATAAATAATTTGAATTTGAATTTGATCAAATAGTCTTTTCACAAAATTAGAACCATAATCATCCAAGTACAGATTTGTCACTTGGACCAGTCTGGCACACTAAGATTTTCCAAATTCCATTAAGTCCAAAGTGAGAGGTTGCGTTTTTTCCTAGACAATGTTTCTGAATGACAATTGAATCAAAGTGGAATAAAAGAATATTGAATTTTGGAGACGTTTTTGCCAAAATCGGGTTTTTTTCAAAAATGTCACTTGGACCACTCTGGTTCTACCTTACACAAATAAGAACCGACTGTTATGGGTGTTTCCAGTATCAGAAGAAAGGAATTCGGATGAAGTCGGCAGAAATTTCTAATTGGGAATAATTGAGTAATACAACAAAATTAAATGAGCACTGTATTCTAGCTTTGAGCTTAGTAACTCATAAATATCGCTCTCATTTACTCAAGTTTCATTTTATTCACGGATTTTATTGTTTAAAAGCATGTCACTGGTAATATGTGACTGGTGTTATTCTGAATGTTTGTATTGTTAGTAATAAATCTTATTACTTTTATTTAATTTAGTTGTTTTATTTACGACCCACACCCAACATACAACAGTATTTTTGCTTTTTATGTATGTATAGTAAACCATGGGCAATACAATGGTATAGGTAAATGAACGGACACCGAAAGTTTATAATTATTGTTTTATTATTAATATACAAAAATATAAAATTACACTGATGACCTTATTTTTTTTAAGGACGCCTTAGACACCACCATGAGGGACCACATGAATGCTAGACAAAAAATGAAATATACACCGCTATAGGAAAAGAACCTAAAAACAATATATCCGATTGTGAACCATACGATGCAAACGTGTGAGCCGAGTCGGCGGAGCGACAGCCGCGGCGGGAGGTCTTCGTTCACGATGGTTTGGTGGTTGCCGATGTCCTTCACATACCGCTGTATTGTGATAGGGCTCTGTAACACTTCCCGTGCTAAGTGACCTACGAAGTCTTCTCTTTCCCATAGCCTTACAAACGTTTCGCCGTACTGAAAGAAATACAATACGAGTGTATTTTAATTTGTTCCTGGTTCGATTACATTCTAGGAAGACATTTCTAAATGTTTTGCTTGTCATTAACCATCGACCTTTTTAATGATAAATTGACATAAAACTATATGTATTGTTCACTTATATAAACTGCATTTTAAGGGAGGTGTTATGCCAATGACTTACCAGTTCATTGAGTCTTGTGGCTATTTGATGAAGCATCCGAACTAAGATAGTATTTTCATAGCTTGCTATCGGCATTAGATCAGGATCTCCCATGTAGTGTATGCCTGTATGCCTGCTTCTTAACTAAAAATAATCAAAAAAATGTAATTAGTTTTACTATAAATAAAAAATGCGAAGCATAATGTTATTTGACATGTGGTATTAATAATGCAGTTGAATCTAAGTTTAATGTATTATTGTAAATTATAAATTATATTATTCATAATGTTAATTTTATTTTATTACATAATTTTGTGCTTTTATTGTCCTTTTATTGTATGTATTTTGCCATATGACCCCAGAGGTTGAAATAAATGAGTTATGCATGTGTAAGCCTTAGGGTTAACTACTACACAATGGTCTTGGATTAAATGGGAAAATAAAAGAAAAAAGTATGATTAGAATGATTAAATTTAATGTAATTTAGTAACCTTTATTTATATTCGTATTATCATTGTAAGGTAATCCAGATTATCTGTATAGTACTATAATTTTTCGTGCAATCGTTTTGATTGCACGTATTTGTGGTGAGAAGGTACTTAAAGAAATTGGTACTCTTTATAAATGTAAAAATAAAATTGTTCATTTTTGCGTATAATGAATATTAACTTATTTTACTAACTTTACATTTAATTCAATTTATTTGGATTCTATAATTTTTTTTGTATCTTATTAGGTACTTACTTGAAATAAGAAATAATCCTATAATATAAATTAACACTCAAAATAACTTTTCAAATTGTCCAACAATCCTTTCATTTAATAGTTATTAAATATCGTAAGTAAATATACACTCTTAATCACACAGGGAACTTCCTACGTCCTTCATTGACTTGTGTTTAACCTTTTTGTAGCAAGTGGATGTCTAAAAATTATAATGTGCATCGCAATAATTGTGTATCGCAAAATTCTATTTCTATTTATTTACGCTTCCCTATTAAATTTATTTATATATAAAAAAGATTAATGATAATACATAATTAATTACATACATATTTGAATAACATTTGTTATAAATATATATATATTATTTTATGTAGCAGTTAAATTCTTTAAATTTTGTTTTATATTATCTATATCATAATTATATTTATCTAACCTAGTTATCGCTTACCTGGGTCATTCCGCCGAATTCGATAAAATGAAAGAATGAAAAAAATTTACATGAATTGGATTATTTTTATTTTTGATTAATTTCCACTATAATTACTTAACTCTGAATGCAGTTGTACCCGAAATATTTTAAATAGTTTATTAAATAATAAATAAACAAATAATGGTAGAGACTCAAAAACCACGGTAAGGACATGTTAATTGAAAATAACAGTATATCTAATATATATGTATTAGAAGTGGTCGAAAATGAGATAAACAAATGTATAAAAATATTATTATTATTATTTTAATACGAAACAGCAAATTGACTTCAGTGACGGTAAGGACTTGTAAGCTACGGTAGGGACGTAGGGAATCTCATTGAATATTGAAAAGTATTTTATTGAAAAAGTATTTATTTGGAGGTGTATTACAATATTCTTACATCTAGGTAATAAGCCTCAATTCTTGGAGCGTTATTTGGGTATAATCATAAAACTTGTTCTTTAATGTGCATTTTCTTCTAGTACTCTTCATTAGTTTTATTCTTTTTTTTAGTTTTATTTGAATATATTCAACAGAACTTCTTTGCTTTAATTTTTTCTCTAAAATACGAGATAAAAAAGAATCCACTACTTAAGCTCGCTTAAACTTTAATCATCACAGTATTCTTAATGTAATAATAAATAATCAGTCTTTTTATTGCCTGTATCATTTGGCCTTAATCACAAAACATTTCTTCATTAAAAATAATCTTTGGACAAAACTTAAGAAATCCAATACAAACAAAAATATCCTTAAGGGGCCTATACCACCGAAACTAGCGCTATCCTCATTTTATTTTTTTAATTTAAAATCGGATCAAATTTAAACCATCTAAAACCAGTCGCTATCGCTAGTAAATTAACTGTTGTACTTTTGGAACTACATTTCATAATTTTGCATTTGATAAATTATAAGAATTATTCTTATAGTAATTATGAAAAATGATTCCAAAAATAGGTACTACAGGTAATTTACTAGCGACTTCTTGTTTTAGAATAAAACGTATAATGTTAGGTTACTGAGCTAGCTTTCTAAAAAGCTAAATGATCAATATTTTGAAACTGAAAATTAAGATTATGATCAATATTGGGTTCAGGTAAGATAGCTTTAACGCAACACAGGGGTACTAAATCCCTTTTTCGAGTTTTTGGCCATCCAAATCCACCTGGTACTTTCTTAAGCACTGAAACTGAGACACTATCGCCATATACTCCAATTACTCGTGCTATTTGATGCTTTTTTGCCCGTTCAGTCTTTTTCATCAAAATCCAGTCAGCTACTTTGCAACTGCTTATAACAGATGTAGTATTATTAGAACTATAAGTATCATTATGGAAAACTGTATTTTCTTTAAGTGAATCTAAAATGTGTATATTAGTTGCAGGTAACAAATCATCAAAATCTAAATTAATAGACGTGCTAGATTTGGATGTGGATGGTTCACATGGCATAACATTAGTAATATTGCTTGCATCATTCAACACTGTACCTGTTTTTATAACTTGTTCATTATTAGGAGTAAGAAATCCAAAAGGAACGTTAGCACTCATACCTTTTGCTGCAGCCAACAATGACACTTCGACAGGTTCCAACACATCAGGTACACTGAAGAAACTTAAATGTGCACCATGTTCGCATTCCACATAGGTGGGACAAATAAAACAACTGAATTTTCTAAGCGTTAAATTAGGACCGCAAAAAATATCCCAGAGAACTTGGTGCACATTAAGAGTTCCTTTGAAAGAAGGTAAATTTTGTGGTAAACTGTTAGCTTTTTCATTGATTGCGTTTTCACCAACTACTTCTATTTTCACATTTCCTATATTTTGTAGCAAAATATTATAAAAGTCCTCAAAGGTCCCGATATCCTGGCCAAAGTTCACAAGACCGTCGGCAGTTCTTTTGATAACAGCCCCAACTCCATCCGCTGCACCCTTTCCGTGGCCGGATTCACTATAATTCCATGTAATTTTATTTAAAAAACCACAGTAATCTTTTTGGATTCGGGTAATTATGAAAAATATTTTTTTATTTCTATACTGACTGCTTGGTGAGTCAGTAAGTATATGAATTGTGTCTATTAGACCATTGTTCTGGTGCAGGTAGTCTAATATCGGCTTCATGTGTGCCCAAATGGCGGCAGCGTCATGTCGACAATTTTGACTTATGGTACAAAACGCTTGAGTAATCTTTTTTCCAGTCCGTTATTCGTGAAAGTACAGTACTGAAGTATGTAGAGCAACTTGACGACGGCTGCCGCCGAAATGCATAGACTGCACTTCCTCGTGGTACTTTAAATCATAATTTTCTGACCAGTCCATGTGTATCACTGCTTCCTGCAATCCCAACGAGTTTTTTACCATTTTTATTTCTTTATATTGCTTTTCTATAGTAAAAACATGTTTCAAAAATCCTGTTAAGTTCTGTTCTAATTTTTTTATCAACTCAATTGGTGTAATTCTGTCATTTTTCTTTGTCGTTATTAGTTTTACTTTTTGACATTCCGGAACCGGTTCTTTAATTTTTGTCCAGTAACTGTACTCTATTGTATCTTCGTTATTAAACTCATTATATATCATACCCTTATCTTGACATTCTTCACACTTCCTTAACAAACAATTTTCCGTCCTGGGTGTACAACAAACACTGTTTACCATGTCAACCTCATTACTTTCATTAATAATCTTTGCTTTGTGCAGAGCTTGGATCATTAGCTTCATATTAACATGCGTATGACAAGAACACGTGTCTCTATCATTGTTTTTGGGAAACACGACCCAAAATGGTCTGTATTTACAAAAAGTTGAATAACTTACTCTCACATTGTGGCACGTAATAAACTTTTTATATAAATTTTTTAAACTCATTAGCAAATATCTTTTTGCTTTTCTTACGTGGTGTCGACTTATGAATTCTTTCTTTCCTGCGGCTTGCGTACTATTGTTATCTTCCTCATAAAATTCCTTTATTTCGTCTATTATATTTTTAACGCATAATTGCTTAGTTTTAGTTTGAATTTGCCTGCTTTTCTCTTTTTTCAATCTACTAATTCTCACCTTATACCTATTATTACAATTTTGAAGTCTTTTAATTCTCTCTTCATACAATTTTAATTGTGACTTTAGTTTTACCACCAATTTTTTCAATCTAAACTCCTGATTAGATATAGGCGTACTTGGAGATGTGATTTTTATTTCTTCTAGCGGATCATCTTCGATTGTGTCGATATTAACGTTATTATCATTTCTTTCTTCGATATTTACCTCGTGTGGCATGGCATTCTTTTTTTTCACTTCTCTCGAATTTCTCTTGTTTATCCTCCATTTCATCCTTATCCTTCTCTTTTCCCTTTCTGTCATTTCCGCTATATTTTTAAGCTTTTTCTGCTGTCTCCTTCTTTTGTACCGTTCTTTTTCTTTTTCTAGCATTTCGGCATATTTTTCAGGATTATTTAATTTTATGTATTCATATCGCTTCTTTTTATTAAGTTTCTTTCTTTCTTTCTCTTTGGTATTAATTTTTGCCATTTTTCCGCTGTGAATTAGAAATAGTTATTTCTAATTATTATTTTAATAGTTGCTTTTTGCCCTTTTATATATTTAATCGTCATACATTTTAAAGGATTACTTATAAACCGGTGTTTTGGGGATATGTATGGACGTAAGCTGATAAATTCTGAGATAATAAATTTTTAGTTGTTTAAAATCATGTGAAAGTACTTCAATAACACTTTTTTATTTTCACAATCCTAGACTTTTGCGCATTTGGAATTAATGGTTAAAAATTCATGGCCATCAATTGTCAAACCATAAATATAACTTGCCAATTTAACCAACTAGCCACTCCAAACCTCTGGAAATGGATAAATAAAAAATGTGTTATGTATGAAGAAAACATTTTCAGCTTTTAAACAAATAACAGCAGATTTTAATCAACTGTAAAGTAAATTATCACAGAAACTACCAACTTTCTTTCGAACATTGGTAGTGTGAACTTTGGTGCATATTAGATCTACTTTCTTTTTTCTTTTTCACCTAGCAGGAGTAGCAGGAATACGTCGAATTACAAGTAACCCTGAATAACATCAACTTGTCAGATTTCGGAAAAATAATGGAAAGTGTATTCGAAAGAATAATCTTTACCATTATTTTAGTTTAAACATCAAAGTCATTACCGTATCTAACTATGTCCCTACCGTAGCCGCGATTTTACTCCGGTAAGGACGGTGCCGGCAATGACATTCGGAACATTTTATAAAAAAAAATACATATAACGACATATTTAGATTTCCAAAAATGCATAATAGGTTAATGGCGTTAATGGCGTTAATAGTTATGTTTCTGTACACAAATTGAATAAATACAATATTTATTTACCTCTGTATTTTACGACGTTGCGGTGAGGACACTTTTTGATTTTACGAGAAAGAACACGTGTCACTCTCAGCAATTCGACACAACTGCCACGTTCGATGCTCGTTGACGGAATGAGGGGCGCCCACGTCCCGGGGAGTCAATTTAGTGGGGATAAAATACGTTGGCTACTTTAAAAATCGTATAATTGTGCGTGATTCGGTAAGGACCAATTTTTGATACATTTAAATGTTACCGCCAAAAGAACAGTGTTGTTATGTATTAGTAACTAGCTTAAAGTTAATTATGATATTTACAAAGTATATAGATACTGAAAATATGAATATTCAATGGTTTTTGTTAGGCGTTTTTTTAGTAAGCTGAAAAGAAACTTCAAATCGTGCTTTGTTACATATGATTTTGTGCTTTCTGAAGTGCAATATTGAATAAATTTCATAAATTATATTAGCTGAAGTAGTGAAATTCGGAGTTATAAATAAGTAAGGTGTTCTTTAGGATAAACCAACATAAAATTCTAAAAAGAAAGAGAAATATGGAATCTATTTAGGCATTACATGTTTTTTGGCTGTTCTCGGAAATGCCCACCTCCGATTACATTAAATTTTTAATCTAGTATGGCGTGAATCCGGACGCTCACTTTGATAGACTCACTAGAATGTCTAAATATTTGTTTAGGTACACTAACTTTTCTCACTTTGTCCATTTTTAATTTGTTCGATGTTATTTAAATCAATAAAATTACCACCATTGTACACATAGCCGCTCAATAATATTTTGTGGTTAACTGAAATTGGCTTCTTTATGTATAAATATACTAAGTAATACTCTGCGTTAATATGTAAGCTGTTGTTATCCCTAATAAAAATAAAATAAAAAAAAATTATTATTATAAGCATATTTTATGTTACCTTATTGGTAATGGAGTTTGCAAAACTGGTAGAGTTGTCAAATGAAGAATTTTCCAACTCAACATCCATGACTTCTGTTTCAAGTGGATGTAAAATGTTTTCATTTAACTAAAACAAAAACAATCTTTTTAATCCTTACAATCCATTAATCCTTATAATGTATGAACATTGTAGATATTGTTTACAGCACGTAATTTTACAAATTTTAAGTAAAAAAAATAATTGTAGTTCAATGCGCTCACCCCAAATATATGTGAGAAGTAATCTATACACATATGTAGGAATCTCGGAGTTTTTATGAAGTCTTCAATGGTTGTCTTTTCCTCAATATTTTCCTCCATCAAAAAGAAGTTACATATATTTTGCCATATGCCTAAAAATATAAAAATGAGACTGAATAACTTAAACTACTTTTATTTTACATTTATATTTACACACAAATAATCTATGGACAAAAAAAGGAAAACCCAAACCCAAAAATATTTTATCATGGTATTTGTATCACAGGAAAGAAAAATTCTTTATATACCATGATGTTGTTTTGTCATGTTTTTTTGATATTCTTCAACTTTGTTCTCAGCTACGATTTTGGCTGCAATAATTCTTTTCACAAATTCTATTGCAAAGGCCTTTCTATTTTCTCCCCATACTGGAACATATTCAAAGTTTGAAGAGAGATTTAGCTCTGATATCGCCTGCTTAGCAATGGCCATCCACTTGTTAAGGGAGATGCCATTGTATGTATAACTGTAAGAAAACAGCCAATGAGTATATACATATTATAATTATGACAATTTTAAAAGTCAGTAGTACTTAAATCCAGTCGTCATTATTGATATTGTAATGATATTGTAAAATGAGCCCTGTTGCTTGAAATAAAAAAGATAAAAAAAAAAATATCTTATAAATAAATAATAAGCACATGGGAGGAAAATGATTACCTTTGCTCCAAATTATTGTAACTGCTATCCAGGCTGCGATGTAATCCTGTGTTATTATCGGTAATAGCTTGCTCTAAATTCCATAAAATGGGGATCAAATGTGGTTGTGAAAATACCTACAATTATATAAATTATATTAGCAATACTTATGCATGTTTCAAAGCCATCTAATATTTGGCTCATTTCCTAAGAGACCTTCTAACATACATATAGCATAATTAGGTACTACATTCTGGGAACTCACTAAGGCAATCATTATGAAAGCAAACAATCTATTGATGTTTATGATGAGCAGAGTGACAAACTATCACACAGATGTAGCTACTTGAAAACTAAAGTTTATCTTGTAAGAAAAATTACAATAAACTCATATGCTTACTTTTCCTAACCGGAACAACATCACTGTATTTTTGTATGCAGCTAAATCCAGTCTCATGAATCTTGGTAAAATTAGCTGCAATATGCAAGTATAAGATGGAAAGTTCTCAGCTATGAATTGAATAAAAGTAGAATCCAGTGGGTTGTTGTTGGTTTCCTCTTGGTATTGTTGATCATTTGGAAACCTGAAATACACAAATAATATAAATAATAATTGTCTTCCACTTACAAGTTGTACTACCTATATAACATACCTAAAAAAATTGATTTCAACATCGTCCAGCAAAAAAAATTAGAAAAAAAGCAAGATCAATAAGTAAATTAAATATGCATTATTAAGCGTAACTCAAAAGCTTTCGCAAGGCGTAGCTAAAATTAAAATGACCACTTTAATGGTATGGGAGCCGACGATGCTAAATGTGGATTTACTCGAGCGTCAAAGAGACCTATTGGGTTGCAAAGCTTAGATGATAAGAAGAAAAAAATGTTATATAATGTATACCTTTTCATCGGTGGGGGAAGCGGCTATACACTTTTAAATATGTAAAAAAATAATGTCCATGTGGACATACTCGAGCGCTTCAGATATTGATAGCATCAATGTTGTAAGTATTTTTAATAATGTACTCTGTTAATCTGATCGTTTGTTTGATGGGGGTGACCATACATAAGGGTTGAAAATGAGAGAGAAAAAATCTAATCGAGCACGTCAGATTTTCTAAGAGGGTGTTAAGTGAACCTAAAAAAAGCTCTCATTTAATAATCTGACGATTTCGATGTGACGCAAACTCGCTACCATTATTAAAATCCCAGATTCCCCTCTTTGGCTCCCCAGCTATAACAAACACCAGCGTTCTAAGATAATTTGATTCACCAACTAAAAGTAGTTGCAATATGAACTCTTTACATTGCTACTAACAGTTATTGCATGCATAAATTAACATTTACCTATCTTGATTAATAGTATCACTTGTATATCTCCAAGGCTGTATAAGACTAAGCCACATCTCTATGACTATCCTGAAAGACGCATCCAGTGGCCAGATCATAACCAGATGTTTAACATATTGATAACCACGAGCACACATAATCTGTCGTGCATATTTACGAAGGGTCGATGACCGAACTGCAGCATCATTCTGGTACTTGGTTGAGAATGCATGGATATGCTTCACCATGATCCTGAGAATTCTTACACGTTCAGGGCTTGTAGACATCATTGGCATCTGCTAAAAATAAAATTTTAGTTTATTAGTATTTGGTATATATTTTTTACTACAAAAAAATTAGCATTGCGTAATGTAACTGGTGTGTCAGTGGAAAAAATTTCAAAGGCTAGCAAACAAAACTATACATAAAAATGAAATATTTATTTACCAGAGTAATTAAAACTAAAACCTTGTTTTCTGATTGAGGTATAGAGGACCTAGACCAAATACATGCATTGCAATATGTATTCAGAATATTAATTTTCCAGAAAGCATTACAGCCCCTATTACTTACATTGCCATTTCTTACATTAAATTGTTCTACACTCATCCAAATGTCAATAAAAACTTGCACAACAGTTTCAGTCCGCCATACTTCGTTTCTTGACTGTGTTTGTGGGGATGTATGTTGATTACTCATACCTGATAAGTCTGGTATTAGTAGAAGAGAAGGTGTACACAAAGGCCTGTGGTAAGAGGAAATAGTCACCACATTATTAGAGTGTATAGGATGATGAACTGTTTAATATTAAAAATACAAATATTGAGGAATTAAAAAAGGATTGAAGTATGATCAGATTATTTTTTCTAAAATACAAGGTGTCTCAAAAGAAAGTTCACATTTAAATCTTTTTTTAAAAGAAAAGTCTTAGCTTTATTGAAAATTTTTTTATTTTATATTGAAGTACACTGTTTGGGAATTTATTTTTTAAAAATAACATCGTCCAAATGTAAACCGTTGCGCTCTCGGCATTCATTTATTCGGGCACTAAAATTGCCTATGACAGCTCGGCAGGTAGTCTCAGGTAATCTCCAGGCGAGGTGACATAAATTGGCCTCCACGGAGTCCCGATTTTTTCCTGTGGGGTTATGTCAAATCAAAAGTTTACGCTAATAAACCGACTTCCCTGGCACAATTAAAAGAAAATATCCGTCATGAAATGGCAGCCATCACGGAGACTACCTGCCGAGCTGTCATAGGCAATTTTAGTGCCCGACTAAATGAATGCCGAGAGCGCAACGGTTTACATTTGGACGATGTTATTTTTAAAAAATAAATTCCCAAACAGTGTACTTCAATATAAAATAAAAAAATTTTCAATAAAGCTAAGACTTTTCTTTTAAAAAAAGATTTAAATGTGAACTTTCTTTTGAAACACCTTGTATCTTTCAAAACACAAATACAACAAATTCAAACCTAAAAGGTTCTTTATAAGCTTACCAATTAGATGTCTGCAGTGGAGCTGCTATAGGAACTTTTCCCGCATAATGAGGTATCAATGGCAGTACTGGATCATTAGGGTCCACTGGTAGAAACTGCCGTAAATAATCACAGACTAAGGCAGCATATATACTGCTGCCACTCTCCCATGATTTTTTATTTTGATTACTATTTAATAATTCTAATGCAAAATGGAACATATAATAATCAAATGGATCTGTACATCATTAAGGAATATTAAACATTTACAAATTGTTCATGAAATCAACATAGCGAATGAGCATGCAGCACCATCCTTCAACTGGTGCTCTTAATAAATTAATAAACTCACACAAAAGACTCAAATTGTAACTGACTATAATGTTCATCTAAAAAAATAGTTGTGTTTTTAAAAGGATACTTAGTGCAAGAGCTACTACATTCATTGATTGCGAGTCTGTACTTAACATGTCAGCATAAAACTGTGGACATCTGCCTCTTTCCAGAGTCATTTGTAAATCCATCTGCAAAGAATAGAAGGATATTAATTTTATGGTCCAAAGAATTTATATTTAAGAACTATAATTGAATGCTATGTGATACTTACAGGTAAAACATTAAGTGGCAGATTATACTTCAACTGAGGATCAGATAATAATTTATAACATAACCGGAACATTGGTCCCAGAGGCTCCAGGAAGTTAATTACCTCCGAACTCTGACCTCTGTCATTTTCATATATCAACGACCGGAGGCCCCAACCGTTGTTGAACGATGAAGCAAATATATTACTGATTAGTTGTGGAAATATTGCTTGCAATTCCTTATTTGGTGGTGATTGATCAATTATTCTTGTAAGCCCCAATATCTTTTCTGGTAAGGGTAGGTTAAGACAGGTATAAAATTGAGTCTGGAATAAATGATGAATTTTAATACTGGAAACAGAACTGTTATGTTAAATTAATTATATTAAATTGTGAACTTTTTTTATATTTGGAGTCACATAAATTATAAACTTACCATAATATCTTGTGCCATATTTATTATTTAGAGAGATAATTCTTCGATTCAGATAATATTTTTATTATATTATTAGTAAATAAAATATAACTACCTAATTTTGTAGTTTCCGTATATTATAAAATACTCTGTCTTTTGTATTGTAGTTCCCGAACCGATGTATTATATTACTCTTTGTATTGTTGTAGGTAGTGACCAAGGAACATATATACCCAAGGGGTAGGTACAATAGTGACTCTCACTTTCAGTATATACAAAAGTACTCTTTGACTCTCACTCAGTATGAGGTAGCAAGCATGGAGGATAGATGGTAGCAAGCAACAACGACAACCATGTGAACCATAGATCATACAGCATACACTATATATAATGTGAACCATGCAACATGCAACAACCGGTCATTGATCTATAAAGGACTATGGATTAGAGTTTAGACACTAAAGCAAAAATAGCGTGCCTGACCACGTGACAGGAACTGCCTGTCAAAATTTTAGTGAAACAAGATGGCCGATTCTACTAGTGTTGTGCGCACTACGTGGACGGAAACTATCGATATTTAGTTTAATGACTTACGATATAACAGCAATAATACATGTCGTTCGTCTTCTCAGCGATATTAATATTAATTTTGATACCTACTGCGATGAACTTGTCATGTCATATCAACCAAAAATTTTTTGTAAAAACCAGCTATCATGATGATCTGCTAAACAACAAACGAGGACACAACGACTGCTCCCCCTTTTTAGATGATCTCAGCGATAGTATTTTAAACTCTGCCAGTTAATTAGGTACCACTCTCTTGCTTAACACAGCCGCCAAACTATTTGTCTTGTTCCAGTTAGGAAATTTAGGTAGTTAAGGCCTTTATTTATTATATTCATAATGTAAAATTATCAAAATAGAGTTCCATAACCGAAGTTTAACCATCGACAGCAAAATACTTATATCTCTATTTGGCTGTATTGTATATAACTAGGTCCAAATACAGGCTTGAAGTTATGTTAAGTTTTATATCACGATAGATACTTACATAAATAAATAAGTCATAATTATGTACCACTACGATGAATTTAATTTTAGAGTTTATTCAATAAAAGATAAGGGTGAAGATTGTACTGCTGTGTGATATGACTGACAATTTTCATCTGATCACCCATGATTGTGTTATAACCCTTAGTGCATTAATATTGTGAAAATGGGACCGAAATGTAAATAAAAAACATGTGTCTATGTACACAAATTTTAATTTATTTGTTTAAGGCTAACCCTATAATGTACAGCATAATTACAAAAATACAAATAAAATTATTACAGCATATTTATTAATTGGGCACAAAAAGCGATCGTATCGCTAACTAGCGAATTCTTCAAGAGAAGCTTTGGGCAGATAAGATAACAGAGGAATAATTATAATTACTTTTTACAAAAAAAAAGACTTCAACATCGACAAGCAGACATTAAATAAGGGGCCACTTGAAATTCCAAATCTTTGTGATAAAAAATATAATTATGATAATTATGCTACCTCTGAGAAGTTAACAGAATCATTCTGTCATATTAATTTAAATTCCTTACTAAAAACATTGAAATTTCAAGGGTTCAATAATTACTAAACGGTGCCGCGGTGGCCAACTTCCCCTCAGTTTAGGGTTCGTGTACTCTATTAACTTAGTTCAATTAAATAACATACAGACCTAATTTTAAACTTGTATGAGACTCTCTTGTTCTATAAAAAGTAAGAAAAGCTCACCAAAATAGAAGAAGGAACAGCGCCGTCGTGTAACCTTACCACATTAAGCGTTCTGTTGAAACTTGCTTCAACAAAATGTAAAGAACACACAAACAAATTTTTAAGGCCCGGGTTTATGTTTTCTGGGCCAATTATTTCTAGCCACTTCTTTCTTAATGATTTATTTGAAGGGAATCTATTGAATAAAAACAATTATTTCAATTTTCTTCAGCGTCATTTTAATTATCGATATATCGAATATCGATATTTTAACACTTTCCTACCCTAAGTGTCATTGAAATGTAAACAAACCGGCTACTCAAATATATAAAATAATGATGTAAAACCCAACAAAACATTAACAGTCCTACGTAACCCTCGCACAGATCTTCATGCAGCAAAAACATATATCAATATCATTCAGATATACAACGAAAACTGATATTTACCTGTGTAAAGTTAATTTTGGGTGTAATTTGTTTTTCCTTGCTCCGCATTGTAGTATACAACACTTCATTGTGTTTCAATGTGTTTTCCTTACTTTAAAGGACACCACAACACCTATCAATGCCTATTTTATTAATATAATGGATGGGTTTTTTACTATTTGTTTCACATAAGATGACATTTGTCAACTGTTACTATAAATGGCCGACCTGCTATAACGTCAACCAGCTAATTTCATATGAGGTTAAGGATTAGGGCGTCTCTATCTAAGTAGGTATATTCCTATCTCTATGCAACCGGTGGCGGGGTGGCGTGCGGTGGCTATTTCAATAATGACATTGACAATTTGGCGTGTGACTGGCCCATGGACTGGCCATAGAGATAGGAATATTGACTGGCTGACTGGTTTGATGTTTCTCAATTTCAACCACAGAAACAGAATACCTAGGTAGGTACCTACTTGTAATTGTTTTGTCAATCGTTCACAAACCGTTTCATCTATACTAATATTATAAAGCTGAAGAGTTTGTTTGTTTGTTTGTTTGTTTGGTTGAACGCGCTAATCTCAGGAACTACTGGTTCGAATTGAAATTTTTTTTTTGTGTTGAATAGACCTTTTATCGAGGAAGGCTATAGGCTATATAACATCACGCTGCAACAATTAGGAGCGAAGAAATAATGGAAAATGTGGAAAAAACGGGGAAAATTATTCATTCTCGAGGGCTTTCGTTGCATGCGTTGCGAAAACGATTCAAGATACCAAAAATATATGTATGAAAGAATTATTCCTCTTGAAATGATCTAAAAAAATGTCCACGACAGTATATGTCTATCTTTTAAGATTAACACACTAGAACCGTTTTTATGGTAATCAAATTTGCCGCGTTTCCAAGTTTAATCTGAATTAATCTTGCTGTGATCCTTTGCTACTTTGCTATTATTTTGTCGTAAGCTTTATTTCTAAGTTTAATTTAATTTAACCTCAATTAATTTTGGTGATAGTTTATTATCTTCCCGAAATTCCTACGGGAGCGGGACCTACGCGGTTGATACTTACGGGTCCCGAAGCGAAGCGAGGGCGGTTCGCTAGTTGGTTATAAGGATTATTATGTATGTGAGAGCTGATGACGTCATCATTGTCGATCAGAACGACCCTGATCTGAACTGACGATCTGAATCGATGCGCATTGTGGGCACTGTCAAATTTAGCGTATTTTTCAAACAAAGAAAGTATTTTAATTTGATACCGAAAAAGAGGTCATAGATTGTAACGTTAAAGGGGGAAAGATGAAATAAAAGAGAATTTAGAAGGAAAATAAAGATCACTTTCTTCGTGGGTTACAAAGACACTGTATAAAAGATTAATAAGTAAAATAAGGGCCAGTTATAACAGAAAAAGTCAGATAATTAAAAGCGGGGAGACGACCTGGAGTGCTCTTGCAGGCGGAGGTCCGAAGCACCGGCTCGGAAGGCGGAGGCCGGTGTGTCTCTCGAACAAGATGAGGTCGGGAGGCGTAGAGGTTGGCACGCTACCAAGCGCACAAGACGGTAGCGCGACCCTGGCGCGCAGCACTGCGCGCAGAAGCGTCCCACGCGGCAAACCTCCCGATGCGGCGACGCGCGACGCGGTAGACGGCGGCAGGTCTCGGGGCGCTCCAGACAGTGCGCCCGACTGGAACAGCAACGCAGCCCAGCTCACACCAGCGATGTGGGAGTCGAGTTACCAACCGTCCACAAACGCACGCGTTGTGATCGAAAATTATGACATCATCAACTCTCGCAATAATTTTCATATTAGCTAGTGGAATGGTAACTCATATGTTTTGAGCGTTGTGATCGCCTATCGGAACGCGGCCCTGATGATGTATTGGTGTATAATTTAATTTAAATGTCAAATACCAGTCAAACTTTAAGATAAACATCATTGATATTCCTATCTCTATGATAAACATATAGTAGGGCCATTTTAATAGGCCACATTTGACAGTTCGTCAAAATTTTACAAAGTAACCTTGTAAGGGAGGCACTCCATATTATTTAATATTCCCTACTAGATATTGTTAAATATTTTACACTTTTAAGTAAAGAACTGACGTCGTTACAAAGTTACTTCAGTGAACTCTTTTTCTTTTTAAACATGAGGGATGGTACCAAAAGAAACAGATCAGTAGATAAGTTGAATTCGAGAAGTCGAACTAATCGTCAAAAAGTATTTCACGATTACAAAATAAAATATACTAATGGGAACAGAATTAATTTTCTTACATTTTAGGCCAAAAAATATGTAATCATTCATTTAAATATATAACGTCTGGCTCAAAAGCCAGTATCCAGAAACGTGAAATGTTACAAAAAAGTCATGATTTCATTTCACGCCATTATTAGACGCATTATTTTTGTCCTTTTTTTAGTCATTGTTTGAACTGTGTGGTCATTAAAATAGTTTTTATAACAATCACATTCAATTTACAGATGTTTGAAGTCCTCATCGATTAATTAAATTAATCGATGTTTTTCAGCAGGTTACCCTCACTATAAAGCAAAGAGAAACAGTTGTCAAATGTGGCCTATTAAAATGGCCTTACTTTAGACACAGTGCGCCCAACTTATCTCTGAAATGGCAAAAATTGGAACTAACGAAAAGTCATTCATAAGTACGTTGTGGTCATTCATCTGTCAGTTACTAGTATAGTAAACCCAACAGACTGAAACGAAAGAGGCGCTGTCGGACGCATTTGACATTCATTTGACCAATCATTGCACACTAGTAACTGACAGATGAATGAACACAACGTACTTATGAATGACTTTTCGTTAGTTCCAATTTTTGCCATTTCAGAGTTAAGTTGGGCGGACTGTATGCAATGATTGGTCAAATGAATGTCAAATGCGTCCGACAGCGCCTCTTTCGTTTCAGTTTCAGTATGTATTATCTATGGTTCAGTCTTAAGTTGGTGTTGGGTTTACTATAGGTACTACTTAAACCTCCGACAGGAGTATAGTGTTCTGTGACTTAAACACTAAACACTATACTCCGACAGGAGTATAGTGTTCTGTGCTACTTATCCCATAACCTAAATGTCCTAAATGTGAATGATATTATTAAGTCAGTAAAATAAATTAAATAATTATTTTTAACTGTATTATTATATCAAGTTTCTTATTATTATATCAAGTTTCTATTTATTTTGTATTCAAGTTTCCTTTCGGTTCAAGTCAAGCAAAATTTTTGAATAAAAGTTGAAGTTCATTCTGTACCACTCGATTTGGCTATAACCTTTTCCTATTGTTTTATACTAAATTAATTTAATAAAAGTATGATGGAGGATGAATGGTTTGTTAAAATTGGGCGACCACGTTATGTTGCGGCGCCTATGGTCGATGCTAGTGAGTTGGCGTGGAGAGTGCTTTGCAGAAGGCATGGAG
This sequence comes from Hesperia comma, assembly GCA_905404135.1. NCBI lineage: Eukaryota > Metazoa > Arthropoda > Insecta > Lepidoptera > Hesperiidae > Hesperia > Hesperia comma. The sequence continues at coordinate 9,068,538 of FR990018.1, forward strand.
CTCAACTTTGTTATACTCCAATGTTTCACAGCAATGTGTTTACAAAAGATCATAAATATAGAAAAGAAATTTTTACCACCTGCCCAACTGATAGACCTCTAATTGTACAGGTATGATTTCTTGATGTTTTTTCTTATTTGTATCAAATCAAATGAAAAACAATAGCACATAGTTATTCTATTCCAGTCAAGCAGTGTGGCCACCACACTGATGATGATGAGCCAAACAGTTTTAAAATTTCAAATAGCATTTGTGAGTGGCAGTTATTATAAGAAAGATCAGATAAGATAATGAGTCAAATAGTTAAATTTTTAGATTAATATTTAGTTAATTTTTGGATCACAGTCTCAAGATCAATAGAGCGGTACCTTAACAACAAAAGTCCAAAAACTGATTTTTGTTATAAAATTGGTATTTTTTTAACTTGCCTACTTTGTAGATACTAAAAAAACAGTATATTCTATTTACATGCCTAATCTCATAGTTATGTAACACTGACTCACCTTATTCAAGAATTACTTAAAACTACACAACAAACTTTATAAACATTTCATGATAGTTCTGTGGAAATAATCCCGATGTAATGGCTGCAGCTGCAAAACTTGTTGAAAATGACTGTGATGCCATTGATGTCAATCTTGGGTGCCCACAATCTATTGCAAAAAGAGGCAGATATGGTGCATTTCTTCAAGATGATTGGGACTTGTTACAAAGAATAGGTAAGATTGATGATACATTTAAGTTTTGGTATTTATAGTTACATTACAATACTTAATCATTTTGATCAGCCATTTTTTTTGGCATAAAAAGTCATCTGTAAATGTGTTCATAATTTCATTAGAAATGTAAAAACCTTTTATTGCTGTTTCAGTTAAAGCAATGTCAAGTGCAGTGAGAATACCTATTACTTGTAAAGTGAGAATATTTGAGAGTATAGAAAAATCTGTACAATATGCTCAAATGTTGCAAAGCGCTGGATGTAAGCTGCTCACTGTCCATGGTCGCACCAGGGAGCAGAAGGGACCTCTCACTGGAATTGCTGATTGGAATTATATAAAAGCAGTCAGGTTAGTACACTTTTTACAACTATATTGGTATTTTCATAGTTTTATTATGGATGTATTTATGTTGTGGCCACATTGTAGATTCGCTCACTTCATGAAATGCTTGAGTATTTCATGTAATGGGCTACTCAGTTTGGCCAGATCGTAAAATCGTCTATGTTTCACGATTTGGTCATTCACGTTTGGCCGAATCGTATTAATAGGGTGTCCATTAAATAGTATTTAATAAAAACGCAGAATATAGGGCAACATTTCGAACTGTGGCGTCTCCGGCGCTGCGGAAGGTGCAGCCCCTTCGCCTTTGCGTAACAAAGGACACACACCCACGCTCGCCTGCGCAGTTTCAGCTTGCTGGTTGCCTATGGCTACCAGCTTCAGCCGCTCCGGCTCGCCCCAGACACCCGTCTGCGTTTTGTTACAGCGGGTGGGGGCTGCCCTCCCTCCGCGCCTCCGGGTTCTAAAAAACACTAGGGGTAGGGCATACAAGACTATGTGGAGTAGGGGTAGGCTAATTCGGTTCTGTAACCAATTCGACCTACCTACACCTTGAAGAATTTGACTGAGTATTAATGGAAATGATAAATAACTGCTACAATGAGTATCCATTGTTTGATATCCAAAATCAACTCAATTTTTATGCTTCCGTTCAATGTTACTCGTTATTAACAATTGACGTGAATTGTATTCTGCAATTCGCAATTTTTGTTGCTACCCTTTTAGGGTGCGGATCCACTGAGGCGGAGCGGAGCGGAGCTGTGCGCGATTCACCAATCACATGGCTTGAAATCCACATCTCACTGTGCCTCGTGTGGATTTCAAGCCATGTGATTGGTGAATCGCGCACAGCTCCGCTTCGCTCCGCCTCAGTGGATCCGCACCCTTACTCCAGGCCAAAATGCCAAATTGACTAGAGAAACAACATTTTCGTCAGCGGCCGCCAACTTCGCACATACCTACACAAAGCGCTTACAGCGCCTCTACCAGTAATTAATGTAACTACTTTACGATATGATCAAAATAATCTTGACCTTTTCATGAAATAGCCGCGCGTTTAGTTGCCCATGTCGAGAAACGATGTCTTATCATTGATCTGCTCAAACCATATCACGATGTGGCCAATAGACATTAAAACATTTCATGAAATGCGAACATTTCATGAAGTGAGCAAATCTACAATAAGGCCACGACATTTACACATCCAAGGTGTTACATAAATATGCCTAGTAATTCTATTCAACATAATGGATCAACATATTGGTAAACATGAAGTTAACTGATGGAAAATAGCTGGTGTTAATCAATTAACGTCGAACGACGGTCGATCGATTGATTGGTCGAACGATATTCGCAGATCAGTTAAGGGTCGGGCCACATTGATCGACGGCCTTTCGCATTTTGCCGATTGAAAAGGAACACACTATTACGCATTATGCCGATCGCCCGCTTACGGAGCAGTACGCATCCGTACGGAGTCGTACGGAGGCGTACGCTTCCGTACGGAGCTGTACGGAGGCGTACGCATCCGTACGCAGCTGTAAGGTGCCGTACAGCTCCGTATGCTAGCAAATCGTAACAAACGACTGGACACGTTTCATACTGTTGTTGCCTCTTGACCACGATGGACGGTTCAATTGTTAAAGCTATCATTTTTACTTGCGTTTTACAAGAAATTAAAGAAAAACGAAAGAAAAGAAGCAGCGCAAAAATCGTCATCGTCGGCCGTCGATCGCCGTCGTCAGCCGTTGATCGCCGTCGATCGCCGTCGACGACCGATCGCGTTTCGTGTCAGTTCGCCGCCGTAGCGCGTTCGCCTCGTCGATGCGAAAGGACGCGTACGGCTTTCCATACTTTACGCTCTTTTTGTATGGACAAACCGCGTCGATCAATGTGGCCCGACCCTTAAAGTTAATTGGTCAGATTTACAAATTTAATAGATCTATGATGTTGCAGTATAGGTAGCAAAAGCACCCACCTGAAATGTAAACTGTCTATAACTCTAAGGGTGTTACCAGACCAATGGATCGATCGTTGATCGACAACATTGATTAACGTCGATCGAAGTTGGTCAGTCGACTGGTCGGGTAGCTTAAGGGTCGGGCCACATTAAAACACCACAACGCAAGTAAAAATGATAGCTTTAACAATTGAACCGTCCATCGTGGTCAAGAGGCAACAACAGTATGAAACGTGTCCAGTCGTTTGTTACGATTTGCTAGCATACGGAGCTGTACGGCACCTTACAGCTGTGTACGGATGCGTACGCCTCCGTACAGCTCCGTACGGATGCGTACTGCTCCGTAAGCGGGCGATCGGCATAATGCGTAATAGTGTGTTCCTTTTCAATCGGCAAAATGCGAAAGGCCGTCGATCAATGTGGCCCGACCCTAAATCTTATTTATTTATAGGGCAGCAGTATCAATTCCAATGTTTGCAAATGGGAACATTCAGTGTTTGGAGGATGTACACAGGTGCTTAGAGTACACTAAAGTCAATGGAGTGATGAGTGCAGAAGGGGTGCTTACAAATCCAGCCCTCTTTGAAGGAATCAATCCAATATCTTGGGAAATAGCTGAAGAATACTTGTCCTTGGTTGAAATGTATCCATGTCCAACATCATATGTTAGAGGACATCTATTTAAAATATTTCACAAAATGTAATGTACAAATTATCAATATCTTAATGCCAGTATCATCATGATCATGATCACGATCATGGTCTAATGTAATAAAATATTAATTTTAGATTCACATTTGACGAAACTAATGATACAAGGCAACTTTTAGCTACAGCCCAAAATCTTAATGACTTTAAGGAGGTTTGTGTCCAATTGAAAGCCAAGTACCTGCCATACCATGAGGGAACTGTGCAGTATTCAGATGATGAGGGAATTAAACGAATTGGTTATAATTTAATATTACCCCCTTGGATATGCCAACCATATGTACGAATTTCACCAGAACAACATATGCAAAAAATGGAAATATCAATCAAGAAACAGGTTGTAAGTAATTATTTCTCAAATTATAATTTGATCCATCTTTTTTCGGAGGTGATAATAGAAATAAAAATCGTTTGTTACCAATTTCTTAAACAGAGATATTATAAAATTTTAGGAAAGTTGTACTGAAAATAAAAGAATTCACGAGGACCCCGACGGTAATATAATTTCCCGAAAAAAAATGAAAAAGTTGCAAAAAATCTTGAGGAGGCCAAATAAAAATGGAAGTCAGCATTCCGAACGTACAGGCGAGATTTGTACGAACGAAGTCTGTCCTAATCCTTTGGTAAGTATCACTTTATTTATATTTTAAAGATCTTGAAATATTAAAAAATATAATTATATTAAATGAAATGAAAACGATATGCATGATATTAATGTTTGAGTCGCCGCGAATATGGGATTACAACTCCCCGCAAAAAACAAATTTATTACGAGTGCTCACTGTTCAAATTAGCTTGTAAGCAAAACTTATTTAAAACTTTTTAAATTATCGTCTTCAATCTATAATAAACCTTATCACAGGAGCGGAAAGCTGACATTTGTGTGGGTTGCCATTATAACAAATTCCATATCGTACGCGATGTAAGATAAAGTGGTTTTGAACCTTGATTCAATGTCGTTTTCAATATTATAACTTTCTTTTATTTTTAGGGTGCCAAATGTTTGTATCAACTTTGTAAAAAATGCTGCAGAAACAAATGTTACGAAGAAGATCTTGACTGTAAAGGCCATGGAATTCTTGTACATACCAGACGCCAAAAAGCAATAGCCTTTGCCAGTGAAAAATAAAAAATTATAAAATATCTCGATATATTAGGTATTTTACTTTTATTTATTTAATGTTGTATAATATAAATGTACATACATAATTTAAAATATAAACTGTTTATAAACAACGCATAGTTTTTTTATTTGTTTACTAAGGATCTAGTCTTAAACTTTATAACAACCTTATCTTAATGTCCTATAATGTGTCCCACAAGAGGCCCGAGTCTGTTAAAATAACCCGCTACTATAGTAAGGCCATTTTAATAGGCCACATTTGACAACTGTTTGTCTTTGCTTCATAGTGAGTGTAACCTGCTGAAAAACATCGATTAAATTTTATTAATCGATAAGGACTTCAAACATCTGCAAATCGAATGCGATTGTTATAAAACGTATTAATAAGCGCAAAACGACTAAAGAAAGGACAAAAATAATGCGTCAAATAATGGCGCGAAATGAAATCATGACTTTTTTGTAACGATTCACGTTTCTGGTCCAGAAATTCTGGATACTGGCTTTTGAGCTAGATGTACCTATATATAAATGAATAATTACATATTTTTTGACTTAAAATGTAACAAAATTAATTTTGTTCGTATTAAAATATATTTTATTTTCTATTGGTGAAAAACTTTTTGCCGATTAGTTCGACTTCTCGAATTCAACTTATCTACTGATTTGTTTCTTTTGGTACCGTCCCTAATGTTTAAAAAGAAAAAGAGTTCACTGATGCAACTTTGTAATGACGTCAGTTTTTTACTTTTTAGTGTAAAAAGTTTAACAATATCTAGTAGAGAATATTAAATAATATGGGGTGCCTCCCTTTCAAGGTTACATTGTAAAATTTTGACGAACTGTCAAATGTGACCTATTAAAATGGCCCTACTTTAAAACGAAAATTCGACCATTAGGGAGAATACCTACATACGATACTTATGTTAGGTGTATGAACGGTATGAGTATAGTACGCGACAGATTGACACGGCTTTTTTGTAATGATGTGGCTTATATCGATATTTTTCTCACGCAACAAAATAAGAGTAACATCAATTAAATAAAGTTTATTATAAGTTAAATGACAATAAATCAGATTTATTCAGTTTAGGCTATTGTGGTACTAGCACTTATGACTACATTAAATTAATATTGTTGATAGATAGATAAAGAAATATTTAAATAATTTTCATGTACATACGGAATGAGCTAGTAAAAAGATTTACAACAGTAACTATGTTGTTAAAAAATAATTATATATATTTTATTCATCGCAATCAATATCAAATGAGCTCATACTAACATCGCTACAAGCACTTTGTGACTCTTCGTCACTAGTATCTCCGACTTCTATGATAAAATCTAAAGCTACCGTAGTTATTTTAAAACATAACAACAAACAAAAATGTGAGTGAAATTAAAATTGATAAACGCGGTCGATATAGGCTCGCGCATTACTATTACTGCTATAAGTACTAAGGCAAGCGCGGGTGACGTGCGGCATGCGGGGTGTCCCTTCCCCGCGTCTCACCTCATACTCCGGAAGCCATGTCGACCTGTCGCGTACTATAGGCACCTACGTGACCATTCATCCCTTATTGTTCTAATCTGAAAACATGACGAGTTCTGTTTATGGCTATCCCAGCTATTTAAAAACTTAATCGAGAACTGTTTTCCAGAAACCACTTCATTTAGGAAATGGGCACGATTACATCACCGTTTATTTTACCACTCCTGTAGAATTTCCAAGGTGCGCGCGCATAACAATTTAGTACCATACCACCATCAGTGTGGTCACTACTAGAAATGGTATCCACGGTAACACAAATTTCTCCAAAGGGAAAACGAGAAAATATTTCCTAATGGGAAAATATTGCTGTTCGAATCCGGTGTTGAAAAATCAGAGGAGGATCAATGGATTGCAGTTTCCTTTAAATTGGCAGCAAATCACCAGTTGGACAGTGTTACTTATTACTATGCTGATAAATTTTTCGATATTAAGTCTGATACAATTTGATGGGCTTAAAATAACATCAATTATCGTCTTCATTATTTTATACACAAGTCATATAGCCTCACATGTGGCTGCTTTGGTAATAGATCCGGCCGAGGAAGACCTGAGGAATCGTGAAACTAGTGAAGTTCCCGAGTTTGATCGTAGTCAGCATGCCCACGTTATTGAAAATGGAAGATGTCACCTTTGCAACCTGTACACAAGCAATAAGAAAACAAAACATTGTGGTTTGTGCAATAAATGCGTGTATGAATTTGACCACCACTGCATGTGGCTTAATAATTGCATCGGGCAAAGAAACTACCACGCCTTTATTGGATGTGTGACGACGGCATTAATAATATCGACATTTACGTTTGTTTTGTGTGTTCTTGATATAGTCTGGTTCTTTACAAAACCTGAATTGTTAAGCTCCGAAGCTCAGACTTTTTTTTATTGTAACTCTACTGAGACAAGGTATGTAGTGAAATTCTGCCAGAGTTCAGTATCATTCTTAGCATTTTTATTAATTTTATGCATCAGTGGGATAGCTTTGGCTTGTGCCCTTTTACATTTATGTTGTTTTCACATTTACATATCGTTCTTGGGTGTAACAACTTATGAATATATTGTGAGGAATAGTAAAACTAAATCATTAGATAAAAAGTGTTGTAGATTTGAATTAAAAAGAAAATCTCACATATTGCATAGGAAAGAAGAAAAAGATTTAACAAATGGCCAAAGGTCTGAGTCTTCAGAAAGTCAAAAAAACCTCAATACTCTTAATAAAACTCCTACAAACGTAGCTCATTTGATTAATATTTTAATAGAAAGTGAGGTAAATAAGGCAATCAGCATATTTTCACCTGATAACAAAATACATCCTCATGAAGATAGTGCAGTTACTTAGTCAATGATTTACTGTAGACGTATCTAAAGATTACGTTGATTATAGATTCTATCGCAGTTTAGTAAGGTCTCTACATACCATACTATTATGTACAATTTTATGCATTGTTACTTGGTTCATCCATGTGCCTACTCTATTAATGGAGTATCCCTAGGGTTACATACACCTAATAGAATGAACTGAGGTTTTACGCCGTATTTGGGACAAGAAGTCGTATTTAAAAATAGTTACCGAGTATAATATGTTTTATTTGTATACAACTCAGTATAATCTTATAGAGGGCGATTAAAATTTAAGAATCTCAAAGACGTTTGGTAAAATGTGTTTGCGGGTACCTAACTGTGCATGTAAATGTCGTGGCCATATCGTAGATTTGCTCACATCATGAAATGATCGACCATATCATGAAATGGTCGCATTTCATGAAATGGTCAACTCAGTTTGGCCAGATTGTAAAATCGTCTACGTTTCACGATTTGGTCATTAACGTTTGGCCGGATCGTAAAAACGCGGAATATAGGGCATAATTTCGAACCGAGACGTCTCCGGCGCTGCGGAAGGTGCAGCCCCTTCGCCCTTGCGTAACAAAGCACAGACACCCACGCTCGCCTGCGCAGCTTCGGCTTGCTGGTCGCCTTCGGCGACCAGCCTCAGCCGCTCCGGCTCGCCCGGGTGTCTGCGTTTTGTTACAGCGGGCGGGGGCTGCCCTCCCTCCGCGCCTCCGGGTTCTAAAAACACTCTAGGGGTAGGGCATACAAGACCACGTGGAGTAGGGGTAGGCTAATTCGGTTCTGTAACCAATTCGACCTACCTACACCTTGAAGAATTTGACTGAGTAGTAATGGTAATGAGTATTCATTGCTTTATATCCAAAATCAACTCAATTTTTATGCTTCCGTTCAATGTTACTCGTTTTTAACAATGACGTGAATTGTATTCTCTAATTCGCAATTTTTGTTGCGGCCATTTCATGATATGGTCGATCATTTCATGATGTGAGCAAATCTACGATGTGGCCACGACATAAATACATAATACGAATAATTGTTTTGATAAACGTAGCCTATAGCCAACCTATAGCGTAAAATAAAATAGGTACATACTGTACGATTTTATTGAATTTGTAATATAGGTATAATGTAATTTTTATTCATTTTTTAATTCTTCCTCATACTTAATCTACGTCGTTTTAAATGTTATTTTTTAATACAATTTTTATAAACACTAATTAGGTGTAAGTATATTATTTTATGTAATAAGACTTGAACTATGCGCAAGGCGAATAAACTTGTAAAAAAACAATCCTGCACCCAAATTGTGTTTTGCACCTACTGACAAAAATCGCGATGAATTTTTACCGCACAGTAGGTTAGGTTAGGTTCAGTTCGTTTTTATCCTCGAAAAATAATGTGTCGGAGCGGTCAGCGGAGTCTGTGGAGTAGAGTTGCCTATCGATAAACTATCGATAGTGTGGCAATAGTGAGAATATCGATAGAACTATCGATAGTATTGAAAAAAGCAAAACTATCGATATTATCGATAGTGTATTGGTTATCTGCAATAGTATCGATAGTATTATACCACCGATACGATTAAAGAATCCATAACTTCGATAGTCCAAAACTATCAATAGTATCGATACTACCGACTATCAAACTTAAATACTATCGGTAATATTATCAATAGTATTACCATATTATATACTATCGATACAATCTAACTGATTTTCAAGGTCAACAATCGATAGTGCAACTATCGATAGTTCGGCAACACTACTGCGGAGGTTGTCGTGCGTGGGTAGACTAGAATAATCTGCCCCTATAGGTAAATTACCTTACAATCCTAACTTTTGAAATAAATTTATAGGTACTAATATTATTCAGATGAAGTTTGTTCATTTCAATGGGCTAATCTCAGAAACTAGCTTAGATGAAACGTAAAAATGGAAAAAAATTATGCAGGTTTTCTAGTGAGGGCGGTCACTAGTGTAAGTATACAAACATCCTCCTACGTTTTTACTATAGGTACCCGAGTCGCCGAGTATATGAAATTGCTATTCATCACCAAAAACAAATTTTTTACTTGTGCTCCCAGTTCAATTAACCTTGTAAGCAAAATTTACTTACGGCATTTTAAATTTTCGCTCTCAATTTGCAGTGTATCTTAATTACAGGGGCGAAAGCTGACATTTGTGTGGAATGCATATATCGAACATAGTGTAAGATTTAGGTTATGGTCTAAATAAATAGGCTGAAAAACATCGCAATTACATTTTTAATTTAATAAAATATTGTTACATATTACATAAAACTATATGGTTTCTACCACAGTGAAAGGAAGAAAATATTATCGATAATATATTAATTTTACTTAGTTCACAAATGCCCAGTACAACAGGAATTCAGTTAGGAAAACACCCAATATCCACACATTAACCAAACCCCAGTTCAATGTAAACAGGGAACTCTTAATCACGTCTGCGGCGACGGTTTTGCTCCTCCTGAAAAAACAAAAAATGGATAGGTAAATGGAAAATAACATTGGGTAGTTGTTTGAATTTTATTCAGCCACTCACTAGAAGTAAGTTCTTTTCTCAGGAAGTCTCACTTCTGAAAGAATGCAATGTAATCAAAATAATGTAATTTACCTTTTGTGTTAAGATGATGACTAATCTCCTGAACATTCCAATAAAATCAATAAACAGCTCAAGTGCATGTTGGACAAAGTCTTTACTTCCCATTCTGCGTTTCTCAATAATAAGTTGAGTGTCAAATAGAACAAAACCACACATTAACACGAGTCCAAGGTACAGGTGAATCTGAAATAGGTATAAGAACATACATTACAATAGGAATTTAAAATAATCTTCTTAATTACATAACTCTGAAAGTTTTCAAGTCTCCACATAAAGTTACGAAAACATTTTGTAATTCTCTGGTAAGCATTATGTGAACTAATAATCAGTTTACAACTTACAAATTATGACATAACTATAATTCAAGATAATAAAACACCAATAGAAAATTTACATAATATATACACACCTGATGGAGGAAATACGACTGCATGAAAAGATTGAGCAGGGACATAATGGATATTGAAGACAATAAAGTCATCAGTGTGCCACCCAGGAACAGCCAGCTTCCTCTCTCGGCTAGCATGGCGGCAATGGAGAAGCAAACAAACACAAGCGTGGTTCCCAGCAATGCAGTTATAATGATGGAAGGGTCAACAAAGCTGACATATTCGAGTAGCGGTCCCAAACCCATGCCTGAAATCAAATTTTAGTGTTTTAGTCATTTCTATTAATAAACGACACAATATGTGTACTTTAAGGTTTTCTTTACTGTAGCAGTGGGGCAGATAATATACCGGGTGTTTTGGGGAAGAGTGTAGGTATTTTGCAGATGGACAGGATAGGTCCATACGATAGGTCTTTCACCAACACATTTTTTTTTAAATACACTTTGAAATGTATAAAAGTCACTAAGATTTGTTTTTTGGATTCTTTCTTTTGACCACAATTTGATTGTTTTTGCTATTAGAATAGTTGTTAGAAGTTTAATTTATCGTGTGTTATGTGTTTTAATTGACAAATAATAAAAAACTGTATTTAATTCGAAACTGTATAAAAGTATAAAGTATTTGATAAAATCATTTTTTGCCCATAACTTAAAAACTAAAGGATATCGGACTATGGTTCCCATACTACAAAATGATCGTATGGACCTATCCTGTCCATCTGCAAAATACCTACACTCTTCCCCAAAACACCCTGTATAATGATAGTTAGTTGTCATTGCTGTTCCTCCACATTAGAAACCCTACTGTCACCAACACATGGTTTTTAAATGAAAGGTACTTGTCAACAGGCTCTTCATTAACCCAGCAAATAAATATCAAAAACATGAAAATAAGAGTTGTAGCGAACCAGACTGGTGCCAAAACTTAGTTATTGATTGGGCGTCATTCAAAAGCAAAATATAGTTTTATTCAATTATAGCTACCAAAGCTGAAATTTAATTTCACATCGATATAGATTCTGTTTGTCTGATAGAAAGAATATGATGTATTCATAAATAGATTTTCAAGAATTGACACAATAACACATTGCACAATAGTAGAATATGTGGTGTCATTATAATAGCTTCAATCAATTAGTCATCTAATATAGAGCAAGAGGTCATGTAGACATGAATTATACTAATTACAATACACATTAACACCAAACCTGAAGTCAGTCCAAATCCTAGAAGGTATCCAAGGCGAAGACTCGTGTTTTTGCCATTGTCTGGTGTTGCAATAAGCATCAGCATGAGCCCTGCACCGACTAGCGTGGATAGCAGTCCTGCTTGGAACTGTGTGTACATGTCAACATACACTCCAGTTGAAGCAGCTGCACATGTCATCATCAAGGTTCCATAAACATTTTTCAAGTGTTGGCGTACTGGAGGTTCTCTAAAATAACAAAATATTGTGGGTAAATTGTTAAATAAGCATCAGTGTTATCAGTATGTAAACAAGGGACCAAAACAATTGACATTATCTGCGATTTATTAATCGTGACTTTTTTTATTATTTCTCACCCGTAACTTACATTTAAAAAAATAGTAATGAGTCTTCACATCATGACCTTCCCCAACGCAATACATATAAACAAATTTTCAAACATGCTTATTCTTATAGTACTAACATTGTAACTAACTAAAGTAGTAACATTGATGAAAATTACAAGAAAAAAATCAAACAAGCTTTGTAATGATAAAAAAAAATATATTAATAGAAACATGTAATTGCAAAGTTCTACATTGTTCTAGAATCCTACAGTTCTATTCAGGCGGCCATTGCCCCGATTACCCTGAATTTGCGTGTCAATCAAAATATGGTATAGCCATTACAAATACTGTAAAGTTAATATTTATTCAACGTTACATGGTTAATTACAATTAATATTATGTACTTGGAACAACATTTACGGTAAAAAATGTATATACTTACAGTCGATTTTGAAAACTGTTAATGAATGTTTGTAGATTTGGAGTCATTTTGAATAAACCTTGTTATTTACTCTTCACTCAAGGAACGGCTCTTTACACGACAAAGTAAAATATTGGATCTCTTCAACAATAGTAGCAATATATGCGCAGTAATCGTATCAAGTGATGCAACTAGAATTAGGTAGGTATTATATCAACTAAAATTTTACGTCAATGACAAGAACTAGAAAATAGTGATGGTTAACTCGAGTACCTAACTCGAGTTAACTCGAGTTGGGCGTAACTCGAGTCCACTCGAGTTGAACTCTCTCTAACCCGAGTTCGAAAACCGAATGGAACCGACATGGAGCGAAGTTTGCCGATAATTTGAGTGAGACTATATTAATTTCGTTCACTGATATTTATTCATTCACACATTCATAGCAAACAAAGAAGTGTCATTTCATTACATTCATACCTAATTTAACTAAAGTAAGGCCATTTTAATAGGCCACATTTGAAACTGTTTGTCTTTGCTTTATAGTGAGGTAACCTGCTGAAAAACATCGATTAATTTAATTAATCGATGCGGACTTCAAACATCTGTAAATTGAATGTGCTTGTTATAAAAACTATTTTAATGACCGCACAGTTCAAACAATGACTAAAAAACGACAAAAATAATGCGTCTAATAATGGAGCGAAATGAAATCATGACTTTTTTGTAACACTTCACGTTTCTGGATACTGGCTTTTGAGCCAGACGTTATATATTTAAATGAATGATTACATATTTTTTGGCCTAAAATGTAAGAAAATTAATTCTGTTCCCATTAAAATATGTTTTATTTTGTAATCGTGAAATACTTTTTGACGATTAGTTCGACTTCTCGAATTCAATTACTTATCTACTGATCTGTTTCTTTTGGTACCATCCCTCATGTTTAAAAAGAAAAAGAGTTCACTGACGTAACTTTGTAACGACGTCAGTTCTTTACTTAAAAGTGTAAAAATTTTAACAATATCTAGTAGGGAATATTAAATAATATGGAGTGCCTCCCTTACAAGGTTACTTTGTAAAATTTTGACGAACTGTCAAATGTGCCTATTAAAATGGCCCTACTATAAGGAAAAAATATCTTTGTGATACTAATTATCTTATTTCCTTGAAAATATTGTGATAAATAATTATGAGCCTGTAAATGTACCTATGTACATACTTATTATTTATGTTGATATTGTGACACTTGTTTTTTTCTTTTGAGTTCTTTTGTAAGCAGTCGGGTTTTTTGTTTTTATAATAATATTAAAAAAAAAAAATATTGGTTGCCTGTAACGTCGGTATACGGGCGAAAGTTTTACGTGACAACGACTTTAAGTGGTAAAATAATTTTAATGTGAATATTCATTCGTATAGTAGGAAGAAGGATGAAATAATAGTAACAATTTAAAACATTTATTTATACTGTCTAACCGTCATGTGAAGGCGGAAGCAATTTAAGTTTAATGTTTTATTTTTGTTAAATAGTTCCTCACTTGTAAACAAGATGGCATTGTACCAATTTGTGAAACGCGCTAACGAGTGTAACGTGGAGTTTATATAAGAGAAAAATTTGTACAGGGCAATGTGTCGACTTCTTTGGTTTTATAATAAACTGCTATTTTGGGTTTGCAAGCAGTTGTGGTTATTTGTGAAGTTGACCCTGCGTTCCCGTATCTTCATGGGGTAAACGTATACAAAGAATTATATTTAAAACATTGTAACACCATCCGCCATCTAGCGCTGCTAACCGTTAGACCATTAACCATTAGTCACAACTAAGTGAGGTAACAAACTAGTTACTCTACTTAACCAGAGATGGCGCTGTACGGCTGTACCATTTTCTGTACACTGTCACCAAGGAACGTGAGCGGAGCTTACTAACGCAGTTTCTTGAAGTGCCTCCCGGCAAACCAATTTATAAGACGTTGTCACGTCAAAACTGCTAAGTATATAATTTCATAGTTTAATTGATAGTAAATATTATTTTTAATTAAAATTCGAGCCAAAAATACTTAAATAAATTATTTCATTTCAAACAATGACTTTTTTGTTTCTTTAGTTAGTAGGTATAACTCTCCCATTATAAATAAATAATATAAAAAATAAAGAATTGCAACAGATAAAAATATAATTTGTCTGTTCCAATTTTTTAAAGTATTTATGCCAAGTTGAGGGAATAATTAGCAAAAAAACTCAAAAAAATATTTACTTGTCCATCCAGTTAACTCGAGTTACGTAACTCGAGTTCAACCCGAGTTACGTGGATTTTAACTCGGGTTAAATCGAGTTATGTTTTTTCCGAGTTGGCACATCACTACTAGAAAACCAATCCTATTGATGCACGTCACCGGTCACCTTTCCTCACCTACCACAGACAAAATAAGTCACAGAGATTATAAACATGTATAAACAACAAAATAAGGATAGTATAGAAGTTAAGCTCATGTATGTATTTAGGTTACGCATGTGTGCGTAAGCCTTATGAGGGGGCTTTACATTATACAATTTGCAGAGCGCTAACTCAGTGCACTAACTAGTGTTTTCATACATTACGCTGCACTAGTTACTGTCTAACTGCCTTTACATTTACACTATGCGATTTTAGCACGCTAGCTCAGTTAGCGCTCTGCAAATTGTATAATGTAAAGCCCCCATTAGGGTTAACGACTCCACAACGGACTTGGCACAAAATAAGGATAGTACAGAAGTTAAGCTCATGTATGTACCTCGATTTAGGTTATGCATGTGTGCGTAAGCCTTAGGGTTAACGACTCCGCAATGGTCTTTGATCGAATCTAGTCATTTAATTTATTGATATAGATTAAACGAGAAAATAAAAATAAAAGTGTATGACTAGAATCATTGAAATATAATGTAATTTAGTAACCATTATACTTTTCTATTATCATTGTAAACTAAGATCACGGGATTCCTTAGATGACAAATTCAATAACACAGGTAATTAATTATTCAGGTTATCTGTATTAATATAATTTTTAGACGAAATAAATAAATTAATTAAATAAATAACGCTTCACACTCATAGCCCCACACTAGGATTCCCTGTGTCGTGGATGCCATGGACAACACATAAGACAAGGACACACACCCAGACCGAGAACGGAAATTCAAACTCATCATTCAAATTGCCGCCTCGTTGGGAATCGAATCCAGGACCCTCGGAACAGCGATCCGGCGTGTTAACCATTACGCCATCCGGGACGTCAAATGATAGTACTTACGTGCAATCGTTTTGATTGCACGTACTTCTGGAGAGAAGGGACTTGAAGAGATAGGTACTCTTTATAAAAATAAAATTGTTCAGTTTTGCGTATAATGAATTTTAACTCATTTAACTAACTTAACATTTATTTCAATTTATTTGGATTCTATAATGTTTTTGTATCTCTATTAAGTACTTGAAACAAAATAATAATCCTACTATATAAATTAACACTCAAATAAATAATTTTACAAATTACTGTCCAACAATCTTTTCATTTAATATTTATTAAAAATCGAAGGTAAATATACACTTTAAACATACAAAGAACTTCCAACGTCCTACATTGACTTGTGTTTAGTAATGAATCATTGAATTACAAGCAAGTAAGGACTTATTGTACCTTTCTGTAGCAAGTGGATTAAATAAATATATAATGCGCAATTTAACGTCGAATAAAAACAACCACTAAGATAACAATTATAGTAACTCCATTTCTTATCCATTTTTTCGGAAAGCTATCCTAGTTGTGTATTTAAATATCATATTGCTGCCAATAACAACCACAGTCCAAGTGGTCCGATATGTTCTGATTTTTCGTGTACGTGAACGATGTCTATTTGTGTGCGTTGTTTTTGCTCACGTTGTATGAAGCTTAACCTTAGGGTCAGCTCAGACCGAGACGCGACGCGACGCAATGATACTGGAAGAGGCCAGTGATTTCGCGCGTCGCCGCGAGACGCATCTCAATGGCGCGAGGTGCATCGTAAAAGTAGGCAATCTTGCACGCTGCGCGTACCGACGATGCACGGCTGCGTAGCGATGCACCGCGCTACGCCGCGTGGCGTCACGAGACGCAGCGCTGCATGAAGCAACGTATTCTGAATTGTCACAATGAAATGTGTATCTTTTCGTGTAGAAAATAAAGTTCTATTTTGAGCCGCTCTTTGAAAGACTGCGCGCAGCGTCGCGTCGCGTCTCGTCTCGGTGTGAGTTGACCCTTAACATCTGTATTATCTACAGGCCTACTTTTGGTGTGTGGCTGACGTGAGGGTGACAGAGACAGCGCCTTACAGTGTGCCTTCCCTGTATGACGCTGTCTCTGTCACCCACACGTCATCCATGCTCCAAAAGATCGTTGTATGACTATAATTTGTATATAAACGAAGCGGTGAGCGTCAAATAAATAGGCTTTCATATTTAATTGACCTTATTTTGAGCTACATACTATAGGTATTTGCCGTAAAATAGGGCTGTTGATATTGTTTAAAATATCGGTGCCTCAATATATATTGATATTTTTAAATATCAATATAATATATTGATATTATATTATATTATAATTAATATGGGAGTTTGATATATCGAAAAAAATATCGATATTCGTTTCGATTTTATTTTATCGGGTGTGTTTCAAAAAACAATTGTAAGTTGGCTCAAGTTATTAATTTAATAAAGTTATTAATTTAAACAATTTATATTTCAGTATTTTTATTAAACAAATTCAATGTATGACAAGTAAGGTATTTAATGTAATATGGTATTTATTATAATAAAATAAAGTACAGTAGATTAAGTTTACGATGATGTTTTAGCTTAAATAATTGGCGAGAAAAAATAAAAACTTATCAAAAATATATCGAATGTCGATATCATGAAGCAAATATAGAGAGGAGGCGGCCTAAGCAACTGTGCACTGTGACTCAACTAGGTCCTGACGTCATCACAGTGGGCGTGGCCTAAAGTCAGTCTACCGTCGGCGCCCGTCCTGTGCACAGCGTTATGGACGTTCACATTTTCAAAGAAAAGGATGAAGTGCTGTCCACTCTATCTAGGCGCAGCTAGACAACAGTTACGGCGGGGCATTGACCGCGCTCACTGGAGCGTTGACCCCGCCGGCCGGCGTCGACGGCAGCATCAGTTTATACGGCAGTCGGCCACACAACCTCAGCGCAGGCGCACGCTCCTTTTGTAACCGTTATTATATTCGCACTACACCATACTATCAAGCGCCGTCTATTATTTGTATCACCACATCGACTCAACACACTCGACATTAGATAGCGACACTATTCTTGTATTTTGAGTACCTCCCTGTTATATCCTACATGTATTGTATTGACATCTAGTGTGAGATAGTTAAACTTCATAGTAAAATCGATATAGAACGAAGCAAGTAGTTTTGCTATTGACCGTTAGATGGAAAAATAAAGAAGTGGGCGGGATCTAACGCCCCCTCGCTCTGCAAAGTGACACGCGTTCTTTCTTAGAGAAATCTACATACAACGTCTCCTCTCTATATCTGCTTCATGGTCGATATGTACATTTCAATATCGAAATTTGAAGCCTCCGTTTACAATCAATCCATCGAGGCCAAACCTGGGTCTTTTTGCCCCTTTAAATAGAGCGTTGAGGAGATACAATCTCCTTCACAATATAATTCCTAATGAAATTGAAACTGAAAATGAAAATGAAAATGGAAAAAGAGCAACAAATACTTACAAGCTAGATATTTTCTCGAATTCCCAAATACAATTTAAACACTTGATAGCTCGATTAATAGTAGATTACAATTAGGCAATGATATTCTAAGCTGTGAATTGACATTAACTTTGTTTTGACGTATCTTACTATATTTATATGTAAGACATTATGTAATCATATCAATGCAATTTGATTTATCTTTGACATTTAATTATATAATATCATGGACGTATAAAGAGATCTCTTTATACGTCCATGTATAATATCCTTTTTTTCCCTTTGTTTTTGCCTTAATGTAATTAACAATAATGTAATTATATTTAAAAATCATTTTATGTATTATGTATTTCTAAGCTGTGAATTGACATTAACTTTGTTTTGACGTATCTTACTATATTTATATGTAAGACATTATGTAATCATATCAATGCAATTTGATTTATCTTTGACATTTAATTATATAATATCATGGACGTATAAAGAGATCTCTTTATACGTCCATGTATAATATCCTTTTTTTCCCTTTGTTTTTGCCTTAATGTAATTAACAATAATGTAATTATATTTAAAAATCATTTTATGTATTATGTTAATGTATGCGCATATGTATTCTTATTGAATGTTATTTGCGCCTGTAATTGAGGCAACACTTTATTTGTATTCCCAACAACTCATTTATAATTTATGCTTGTATTAGTGTGTACTTTGTTGGTGCAATAAATAAATAAAAAAAAAAACTATCGATATATCGTCCAAAAAAGTATTAGTAATGAATATCGATACGATATTTCTAAAAATTATAGCGATATTTTGATATTTTATCAACAGTCCTAGCGTAAAATAGTAGATAGTAGCTTTAGGGCTACAATTTAGACGTCCGATTTTTCTCTCCGATAGTGGGATCGTCGGATCCGATAGTCTCATCAGACAAATTCAGACAATCGAATCGGACGACTAGCGAATCGGATTTGTATTATGCATAGAGATATTACACTAGAGTGGGTGAGCCATACGGCTGTCCATATATTGCAAGCGCCCCCGGTTAGAAAGAGAAACAACGATAACGGTAATTACCTATCTCTCTCCGATCCCGACGAGCCAGAAAGAGAAAGGTGATTACTAAAGATTTCGTCTTTTTATCCGAGGTACGCTCTGAAGCCTGGCTTCTGCCCTGTAGTTTAATATCTCTAGGGTATTATGTATTCAAACAAAATGTATGGCACTAGCGCCTTCCGATTTTCTGATCAGACTATCGGATCCGACTATCGAAGAAAAAAATCGGACGTCTATTGTGTCCCTTACTTGTCTAATGTGACAAATTGATGATTTTGATTTGCTGTAAATTATTAGAGCTTCTTTTCAAAAGATTTTACACTATTTCTTAGGCACCTGGCACAGTTATGTAGGTATGTATAGGTACTCTCTCGTCTGTGCATCAATAAAGCATAGACTAAGAGATTGAGTCATCGAGTACCTACTTACCTCTTATCTCGTCTGTGATCATAGAGTCTGTGATCGAGGTAATGACGTTAAAGACTGACAGATGACAGAAAAGTTAACCTCAAAAATTGAGAAAACATGGTTTAATTTTTAAATCAAGGATTTGTTAATTATAGTTTTTCTGCTACTTTCTCATCATGGGGAAAAAAACCAAAGTAGGGAAACAGCGGAAAGATAAATATTATCAGTTAGCAAAAGAAACTGGTTTGTATCTGTTGTTTTATTGGTTAAATTTGTATTCACAGTAATTATTGAACTATTTTTTTTATTCTTTGTTTTATAATAAAGGTTATCGCTCAAGAGCAGCATTCAAGCTAATACAACTGAACAGAAAGTTTGGGTTTTTACAAAAATCAAGAGTATGTATCGACTTATGCGCTGCACCAGGAGGATGGATGCAGGTAGCTCATCAGAACATGCCGCTATCAAGCGTGGTAATTGGTGTGGATTTATTCCCCATCAAACCTATCCCTGGCTGTATCAGTCTCACAGAGGATATCACAACAGAAAAGTGTAAAACTGCTATAAAAAAAGAAATCAAAACATGGAAAGCAGATGTCGTTCTCAACGATGGAGCTCCAAACGTTGGATTGAACTGGATTCATGATGCTTACCAGCAAGCCTGCCTCACTCTTAGTGCCATGAAGCTGGCCACCAACTTCTTGAGAGAGGGTGGGTGGTTTATTACTAAAGTATTCAGGAGTAAAGATTATCATGCGCTGCTTTTTGTGTTAAAACAGTTCTTCAAAAAAGTTCATGCCACCAAACCACAGGCATCTCGTAATGAATCATCAGAAATATTTGTTGTCTGTCAAGGATACATTGCACCTGACAGTATTGACCACAGATTCTTGGACCCAAAGTATGTATTTGAAGATTTAGAAATAATAAAAAAGCAGCATAACAACTTATTGCACCCAGAGAAGCAGAAGAAAGCTAAAGCCGAGGGATACAAAGAAAATGATTACACTACTCATCATAGAGTGTTAATATCACAGTTTATGGGTACTGCTGACCACATAGATCTACTTCAAGGTTGTTCTGAGGTAAATGTTATGTTTTTTATCATACAAATCTTAAACAAGTGGCATTGATACCCTAATAAAAATATTTTTTTTGTTTCCAGATTGTATTTGATGATA
The DNA here is from genome assembly GCA_905404135.1 of Hesperia comma. NCBI lineage: Eukaryota > Metazoa > Arthropoda > Insecta > Lepidoptera > Hesperiidae > Hesperia > Hesperia comma. Next base: position 9,089,637 of record FR990018.1, read on the forward strand.
AATCTATTGAGGAGCATCCAAAAACAACGAATGAGATAAAAGAATGCTGTAAAGACATCAAAGTGCTGGGGAGGAAAGATATTAAGGCATTGTTAAATTGGTTAAAACAAATGAAAGATTGGAAAGATTCTAGTGCTAGTACAGAGGTGAGAGGAAGTTCATTGGATATTATAAAGTGATGATCAAATACCTAAAGTTTAATTATTACTTTTAAATTTTAGTGTAGTCTCACTCATACACATGAAAAATGCTTAAAATAAGTTAGTGTGTTCAATGTCATTTGCAGGAAAAGAAGAATGAGACTACACCAAGTGAGGAAGTGGTGAAAGAAGATACAGATGACAAAGATGATGTAGATACTGAAATAGCAGAGTTGCAAGTAAGTTCTATAAGTTGACCTTTAGGATAGACTTATCTTTGTTTTAACATACATAATATGAGAAACATAGAATTTTTTGACCTTTTTATTTTATAGGAGGAAGAAAGAAGACAATCGAAAAGAAAGAGGAAACAATTGAATAAACAAAGGCAAAAGTTAGCCGAGAAGATGAATCTGAAAATGGTACTGAAGGGGGATGATGGGCCAATCATGGAAAGTAATGACATGTTCAGACTGTCTGACATAAAAAATGCTAAGGTTTGTAAGAAGATTTTGGATTTTCTACTAAGGATTGTACTGCATATCTGATCTTATATATTTACTTGTTTAATCATTGTAACATTGCATGTTGTCATTATTATGTTTTAAATATTTTTGAAAAGGAAAAATACCTGCAATTTACACAAATTTTATAAGATTTCAAATATGTATAATACATACATATTGAGATAAACAAATACAGTACCAAAAACTTAATATTATTACAAGACAAGAGTGTTCATTAATAGATGTAAATTAACACAGTACCCCTTTAAATATTTAAGAGCATTTGGATAGAGGGTTTGGATAAATGATTTTCCATTCATTTAAATTGTAATTTTCTTATTTTAAAGGAACTAGAGAAAATTATTGATCAACAACCAGACATAGTGGCAGATCAAAGTGATGGATCAGATGATGAGATAAAAGTAAAACCAAAATACATGAAATATGATGTAGAGGACTCGAAACTTGACTCATCAGGATTGTATTATAAGGATTCTGATAGTGAGCTGGAAATGGAAAGTGATTCTGAAAATGAACAAGATAAGGAATCATTAGGTAAATAATAAAAGCCAATCTACAATTAGTGATGCAGAAGATTAAAATTAGAATAATTTAACACAATATATTATTTATGCTGTGAATTTTAAAATATTTATAAGCAATTTTTGTGGTATACAGGGAATTACCAGATATCCATTAGTATCAAAGCCAACATTCTCTATTTAACAACTGTGAAATGTTTCATATTTGTTTCGACCCTTATTATATTATATTAAGAGCGCTGGTATGGATATGGATGTTTTTTGTTAATTATGTGTATGGCCACTGGTGACAGTTTACCATCAGTTAGATTGTTTGTAGGCAAAGAAAGCCTATAAAAAAATATTAACTTTGTTTATGGGCTCAGTGTGTCAGTTAAAAATTTTATACTCAGATTTACCCTAATATAAAATAGGATGTTGTATGTACTTTTTGGACAGATGTAATTTTATTTTAGGTACATAATTATGTTTGTTATGAAAATACAATATTTGTATGTATAAAATTTTCCAGCTTTCTCTGATTCTGATACTGAATCAAAGAAGATTGATAAGATAACAAAGATGAATACATTAAGAAACAGCAAGCTGAAAAGTGTGCCTTCAATTCCTAAAAACAACCCTTTGCTAACTGATTTGGACAATACGGATCCGGTTACTAAGCGTACCATGAAAGCTGAACTGTGGTTTCAAAAGGACAGCTTTAAAGATATTGATGAAGAAGATGATGAAGGTGTAGACTTGGATAAATTAGCTGAAACATTCAGAGAAAAAGGTATGTCCTTCCTTTTACTTAATCATTTTTCTAATTTATACAACAAAATTTTAATAGTTGGTTAGGGATTGTAACTCAAACTTACTTTTAAACACGTGGGAGAAATTCAAGCCTAAGTGGGATGGTAATGGTAGTGATGAAAATGACTTGGTAAGTTGGTAGGTATTTTATGCGTCCATAGTTTTTTTTATAATAGTTCCTTTATTTTAGGCAAAGTGGTAAAAGAAGACACAGAGAATCAACTCACAGAAAGTAAAAATAAAGGTGTGAAAAGAAAGCAAAGTGACATGGATGAATCTGATGATGATTCGTCCGATAGCGACTACGACGTTGAGGAAAATGTGGCGCCGACAGCTGCAGGAACCACCGCTGGTGCTAAGAGTAACAAGAAAGACGGTTTTGAAGTTATTTCTCAAGATCCAGGTGAGAATTTTATGAGTTATCTTGTTCATGTTAAATTTATTTGTCGATGTCGGCTATTTCATTTACCGTGAGGTTTTAACTCGCTTGTGATCTTTCTGCCTTATATCTTTTTGTAAATAAATTTTAGATTAATGGAGATGCAGTGCAATGTGTATAAATTATGTTTTCCTTGGTTTCAGAGTTGAAAAGGTTGAAGAAATCGTTAAAGATGGACGCCGAAACTTTAGCTTTGGGTACAATGATTGCTACATCGAAGAAGTTCAAGCGCGATCTAATTGATGACGCTTGGAACCGTTACGCGTTCAATGATAAGAACTTGCCCGATTGGTTTGTAGAGGATGAAAAGAAACACATGAAAAAAGAAGTTGTTGTTCCAGAGGTAATTATTTTCATAAATAACTAGCTTTTACCCGCGGCTTCGCCTGCATGGTCAAAGCAAAGTGGATTAATAATGAGTTGTTTATCATACATGACCATACATTATAAATAAGTGACGGTTCTACAATTAAATTAAAAGTTACTAAGAGGAGCCAGAGGTACCTAATGCTGACCACAGATAAAGTGTGCATACACTTACATACCTACTGGAGCTATAAGCTACCTTCAATAGAAGTGTGTGGTGAAGATTGATGCGGGATCTACTTACCTATCCTGATTACGTGTTCAGGCAATTCTAACGTGCAGAGCGCATATAAGTGTAATTTGTTTTCCAAATATTTTTGATTTTTAGGGTTCCATACTTCCATACTTCACCACACCACGGGGATTCGCCGTCCCAGTTTTATAGATTTTTCTAGTCTCCGCCCGTAGACTTCGCCCGCGTAGAATTCGTTTAAACTTCACCCCCCTATTTCACCCCCTTTGGGGTGGAATTTTCAAAAATCCTTTCTTTGTGCTCCCCTACACTCCCCAAGGAACATACTTACATGCCAAACGTGCCAAAATTAGATGTTTATTACTGAGTTGTTTACTACTCCATCTATTAACAACACCCGGAATTAGTTCCGTCAACTAACAAAAATCTATCTTCCCATGGGAATGAGATGTTTTAATGCGGCAAAAAGTAACCTAGGTCACTCTTCACCCTCCTAACTATCTCCATACACATAAACTATACCATATAATAGCCTGGTTGCGACGTGAAAGCAGAACAAACAAACAAACAAACAAACACACTTTCACATTTATAATATTATTAGTATGGAAGTATGGATTAGGGTTTTCAGTGTTTGAAGGGTTTATATTTTCTGACATACTTTAAAATGTAATTGGTACATTTTATTATTAGAAAGGAAATCATATAATTATGCTACAATACCTACTACTTTTTATTGAAACATATGAAATATTAATGGCTATTAATGGTTATTCTAATAAAGAGTTTTTGTTGATGGCGCGATAGCGTCTCTATACCTTGGGGCTTAGTGTTTATGATTAGTATTGTTGCCAAGGTTTTCATATAATGGATAGAGTTAATTTGTTTATATTTACACTATTGCAGAAATATACTGAAGAGTACAAAAATAGATTGCAAGACATTAATGCAAGACCAATAAAGAAGGTTGTGGAAGCTAAGGCAAGGAAGAAGAAGCGCCTGATCAAAAAAATGGAAAGAGCTAAGAAAAAGGTGGAAGCCGTGTTGGAAAACGCTGATATGTCAGAAAGGGAAAAGGCCCAGCAAGTCAGGCAGTTATATAAGAAAGCACAAAGTGATGGGAAAAAGAAAGTCACTTACGTGGTAGCTAAAAAGCACACGAGTGCTAAGCGAATGAAGCGACCCGCAGGAGTCAAGGGACACTACAAGGTTGTAGATCCACGGATGAAGAAAGACCTGCGAGCGCAGAAGGCTAAGGAAAAAACCAAGGGCCGTGGGAAGAAAAGCAAAACAAAACCTAATGTGAAACAAAATAAAGGTACCAGAAAGAAAGCTGGTAAAGCTAAATAAGAAGCTCTAATTACGGGCAGTATTTATCGGTGATGATAAGAATATTAAAGTTTTATAAACATTTAGTACACTTTTATTTCAATCTCCATTTTAATTTTCTTTTTGTTGACATTATGTTTAGTAATCTTTAGAAAAAGGCCATTTCAAATAAGTATTCGATACACAGACATAGTAACTATAGACGGAATGCTGGGAATAAAATATTGAGGCCGCAAAAAAGAAGCCTAACCTTGTACACACACGGCGGAACTCACACATCGAAAAAAAAAGGAAGCCCAAATTGACAATTTGAATTGTCATTCGTATTTAATAGACGCAGTTACAATAATTTAATTTGATCGCAAATATGACGAAATGCGTTATAAAAGGGTGCGAACATCAAACTGCTAAAATTAAAAAGCTGGATGGAATCACATTTCACAAGTAAGGAAACAAAATAATTCATATTTACATTAAATCAAAATATAAATATTTCTTTATTATTTTGACACAAAATGTCAACCAATGCTGCCATGAGTACATTTTAGATACTCCCCAATTTATTGGAAGCTTGGAATATCATATTGGAGTCAGCCCAAAAACGAACACCTTTTCCTTTATTAGTACTGAATGATTCGTGAGTGTTTGAATTCATTTTACGTCTATCACGCGGCTTACCTCACCTTTTCCTTTGTTACAGTCCTTTTTATTTTCCTTCTCTTCGGGATCTTAGATTTAAGTACCTATCTATAATATTTGTAAATGATTTTATTGACCACTGTCAACGATAGGGAAGAGCGGGGCCCCCCAACAGGCATTTATATTTATATTATTAATTTTTTTTTCAGATTTTTTCTACGACTTTTTTGCCATTGTTAATACTCATACCAAATTACAGCTTTCTACAACTTATAGTCTCTGAGTAAAACAGCGGACGGACAGACGGGCATGGCGAAACTATAAGGGTTCTTTGTTTACTACGGAACCCTAAAACTGCTCCATAAAACTATTATTACAGCAGTAGAAACACTTCAACTTCGCAAGTGTTTCTTTTTAGGTATTGTGCGAATTGATCGACTGATGATGGCGGTGCCTTTGTTATTTTAATATTTTATTAAATTGATTTAATAAATTTATGAACTGTTTTATTTTTGTTGTAACACCTTACTCTAAACCAACAATTGACAATAAAGTATAAACAATTAAAATTTTATTATACTAGTTTGGGTAATTGAAATCCATAGTATGGCAATACTGACAAACGCACCACATGCAAAGAGAGCCTGCCTCACTTTTGATTTCATGAGATTCTGTCTATAGCTCAGATTATAGAACCAAAAGGCAGATAGAACATTCGCAAAGAAAAGCGACGAATAATGTGAAGCCGCTTTTTCCCTATGTGTGCATGACAACCTTAATGTCAACTAGCAATTGCACCGTATGGATACGTAATTCTTTGTGTGTGTGAGGTTGCCAAGTGAAAAGTCATAATCTCCCGCAATTTTGTAAACATTGTTCGCCATATTTTCAGCTTAAAACATTATGCACAATTAAATTGGCAAACTATTTATTACTAGTGAACGCCCTTGTTTCGCTTCGGTAAGCCCATAATCGATAAATGAGGGATGGTATTCTTTAAATTGACGTGATTTCTTATTTGTGTACCGATTCTAACTAAATGTTAACCCAAGTTCATTTGAATACATCAGTGAAATCTGCATCTAAATTTGTTAAGCCGTTCCTGAGATTAGGCGGAATAAATGCACAGAAAAACAGACAAAAAATTAAAGTTTTATTGTATGTAGATAATAATAATAATTGATTTTAATTTCTTCTGATAATAATTTCTTGAGCGCCTCCGAGCTTCGGAAGGCACGTAAAGCCGTCGGTCCCGGTTGATATCGATACATCGATAGATAGCAGTCGTTAAGCCGTGTCGGAAGGCCTTCGGGCAGCTTGAAAACTTTCGACAATGTGTTGGCCACTAACCCCTCCACCAATCCGCACTGGAGCAGCGTGGTGGAGTATGCTCTAGGCCTCCTTAATAATGAGGAGAGACCCTCAGTAGTGGGACATTAATGGGTTGTAGCCATATCACTAGTTATCAAAAAGTATTATATAATAATTATGTGTAAATGTTCTTTTAATATACCTATTTAATTTAATATTTTAAATATGTTTAATTGTTTTAATTAACCTATGGATTTTTGTCTCTTTGGGTAGATATTTTTAATCAAAAAAAACATCAAAATATCAATATACTTATTTATTATAACAAAAATTCGGTTTTGATGATTTTTTAATCAACCAATGTCCTTTTTTAGTGAGATAGGTACACGTCATCCTCACTAAAATGTAATGAGCGAACCACGCAAAATTAATTAACCAATTAATATCTTGCCTGCTTTTCCGAATAATATGAACCCATTTTTCTCTTGTTACAGCATCTGTCGGAAATCTGCAAAAATTATAGTTATTACTTATTAGTAGGCTAAGCAGAAACTAAAATATTATATAATATTTATCATAGGTACATATTATTGGCACACGTGACATTTTCAGCAGTTAGAATGCTAATTTTATTGGCTGTATTGCCTGACTTTTAGGTTTAAATAAATAAAACTATTTACTTTCAAAATATTTTTTTTCGATATAAATTTATAAATCGACCAATGTCCAAATAGTCCATGCATATTTCCCCAAATTTAGGGTAACCGATTTTCATTTAAACTGGTGTACAAATGAATGATTGTTGAGGTTTTGTGTTCCGAGCGAACCGAAAAAATATTATTACAAATAAATAATAAAATAATGAACAATTACCTGTGAAAAGATATTCCGTCTTCTTTTCTTTGTTTTTGCGAACAACTTTTACAGAATTTAATAATGCAAGACGGCATTATAACTGATAAAATTATTTTAAAAAATTTGACACTTGCGACGTTTATGCTATTTGACGCTTTCCGTAGTACTGACACGAGATTGTATTAGCTTTTTATTTTGTATTTGCTTTGGTAGCTTCACTTTATACTAGAACGACTACATCTGCCTTTTGGTTCTATAATCTGAGGTCTATAGTTACTATGTCTGTGATTCGATAATTGAAAGCGCTTTTAAATTTTGTCTCCCCTGTGATCTTGTGTGAATAAATGATTGATTTCAAAAATAATTACTTAACTAGGGCCATCATACATCAGTTATATCAGTAAGTCGATGACTTCCTCATTTTTTTGAACAAAGCCCCGATTCTGCTAATTTATAAATGGATAAATTGGGTATCAATTGAATTGTTTGACACATTTTGTATGGAGTATGTGTCAAACTATTCAATCGAGCTGCAATTGAAGCATTTATAAATTAGCAGAACAAGGGCTCAGAAGAGCATACCTTTTGAGTTTGCGTCAGTCTGCATGTACCTACTTAACTATCCACTTGATTTTCGGTGGTACTTGTGCGTAGTAGTAGGAATTGACCTAACCTTGGACTTCTAAGTATAAAATCTACAATAAAATATTTGACGTGTTTCGTATACAGTGTAATGAACCAGAAGGTTATTCCCGTTGAGTCACTTTTCAATATGTAAGTGTAATAATAAGCACACTTTATTTTGCTAATTGCAATTGGTCACTAAGAAAAGAAATTACGATGAGTGGCGTTTCTAGTAAGGGTCAGCAGAAGAGATGCCTCTCCTTGGATGTCAGATGCAGACCCGCACGGTAGTAGAAAAAAAAATCGTTGAAAATACGATTTCGCACTCCCTGGAGTGGTTTAGGACCTAGGTATGCTCATGATGTTATCATATCGTGTCGGAGGAAGGAGGGCTTCTCAGCTGTAGTGTATACATACTCTGTGGTCTGCATGTTTTGTAGGTTATTGAAAAAAATGGTAATTAGGTCTTAAATACCTACGTGCCATGTTCGTTCAACGGGTTCAAACATCAACAGTTGTTAAAAGTACCCATCCGCTAGTGATTGCGTGCTCTTTTGTCTGTTCCATTCCAATAAAATAAAAATGCTTATTTGATTAGGTAAGCTCTATTTGTCTTGATGAAAGTTTTATTTTTCAAGCTGCGTGCGTCAGCGGCACAGGCCGAGTTCAGGGACAGCCGCGCCATAAATGATATCACTTCGCCGCGACCTTGGTGTCTTATTCTGAATATTCTGATCCGCTCCAACTACGCCTTCTGCCTACTAAATTATACAAAGTAGGTATTTGTCCCTGGCACGACAAATTCATGTTTGTTTCTTATTTTATTTTTGTTCTAATTATAGATAGATGTGGATATAATATGTGGGTAGGTAGTACTTGTCTAGATTGATAGCTATAATATAGGTAGAAATTTCAATTTAATAGGTCGAGAGGAAGTAATATTTTCTAATAACTTGAGGTATGTGATAGGGGCTTCAACGAGTTTGCGTCAAAGTCAACACTCATGGTGCAACCTACCGATCAACGGATAGACTATGGCGTCTTCTATGGGAGGATGCTGGGCTCTATGTAAATGAAGCGTAAACCTGAATGTGCACATGCATTACGGTAGGGCTTGATCAAAATAGCTTAGATATTTTGAAAATAACACAAAATACAAGGGGTGTTTAATAAGTTAATATTCATTCATACACTTTATATTCGATAGTTATGTTATAGGTGATACATTTATACAACACTTAGAAGACACCACGAGCATCCGCGGGCAAACGCGAATTTTATGCTCGCCGAGAATCGAACCCAGAACCTCTCAGTTCGCAGGCAAGGTCCCTATCAACTAGGCTATCAGGGTTTCAGGGTTGTCTAAATTAACATAGAAATTATCGCCATACAAAATTTCGTCCGATACAAATAGCGTCCCTAAGAGTTCGCGTACAGAGTCGTCCTTTTTGAATGTTTTAAGTAGGCACGTAAGAAATTATCTTTTAGGTACATACTAACTCAATGATGAAAAGCCAAACCGATGAATAGATCATACTTGCAAATTAATATCTTCTGAGATACAAGCAGTCTTGATTTGATAATCAAATTTTTATAATAGTAGGTATATTTAGAGACTTCGAAATCACTGGAATGGAAATGACTAAAAGACTAAAACCCTCTTGTACTCGTGGCAGGCACACAGACAATAGCGTCAAACTTCATAGATATTGCATCACGCATTGTAATCCCGACTGTACTATGTATGGAACGGTAAGTAAACTTCCCTATTAGATTAGTTAATATTGCCACACAGCTAAGCTAGGGATATCTAGATACGAAATGTAAATAAATTAGGTAAGTAAATAATTTACCCAAAGGATTGATACTTGATAAAAGCTATTGCGTCAATCGCGTCACCTTTGCCAATAAAATCGGTAACGTTTTATTAATACAAAAATAGCCGGAGAACATCAGAAGTTGTGCTGAAGGTGGTGTGGGCGGGGGCGGCGGGCGCGGGCGTCTATATCGAGCGCGATCACGGCCAAGGCCGCTGTCCGCCCGCCCCGCGCCGCGCCCGCCGCCCGCACCGGCAGATAACCTATCGACAACGTGCCGTATATTATAGCTCGACCACAAATAAGTATATGGCGCGCCATGTACGTTCCCGCAACGGCCGCGGCCGCATCGCACTGAATTTCTTTCTTTTATTATCCTCTTTCAGCCAGTATGGATCTTCCTCGATAGAGAGATTGCGTCTAGACGCCACACTGGTCAACTGCGGATTGGCAAACTTTACAATTTTAAATTACCTTTTCTTAAACGGGAGCATACAAGTGTGGGTGTGTGTTTTGTCTAACTTTTCCATGTAGGTAATTTATCAATAGGTACTATACTTATGTATAATAATATAAAGTGGAAGAGTGTTTGTTTGAACGCACTAATGTCATTACTGGATAGAATTGACAAATTATTTTTGTGTTGAATAGTCCATTTATTGAGGAAGGCTATATAAGATCACGCTACGCCTACGACCAAAAGGAGCGCAGAAACAAGTTTCCCGAAACGAAGCAAGGGCATCTACTTATTAATACATATTAGAGGACTACGTCTGTCGGGCCAGTTACCCATTGGCTTCCAACGGCAGTCGAAGCTGCCATGATTTCATAGTACGTTCACTTCGCTGGAAGTCAATGGATTTACACGAAACTGATAAAAAGTAACGGGTTGAACCCGATCATCATATTAATTTAGTGATATTATATTAGGTATAACAACGACTCTGAAATAAATAATAATATATTTGAAGCTATGTACAAACGACCTTCGTAATACGAACGAATATGTACCTAGTGTAGGTACCTACATACATACCTACTATGTTTGGTAGGTACGCATCTTTCTCCTTTATCAAAGGGATATAGGACACTCAATGCCATCTGTATTAGTATTCCTCGATTATTGCTGCCTACAATACAATACAATACAATACAAACTACTCTTAGGAATTTGGATCTTTCATCAGCCGTGTAACCCAAACAAGCAGAATCACTTGAAGTTTACTTCCTTCAGAATAATTCAGAATGTGACATAATGTGAGGGGCTGTGGGGTATTGTAGGTGTTTAAGGCAATGCCAATGAGTTCCCGGCTCTAACTAAACAAAGGGGAGGTATTTACGTACTCTTGTGATGCGGAAAGAAAATACCTATATTTCGGAAAGCTGCTTCCAAAATATAGGTTGCATTGCCCTAAGTTCTATCATTAATTAATACGTAACATTATTAATACGTAACATAAAATTGGAAGTAAAAGCAACATTTATTTAAGTCAGTCAGTGAAATTTATCGCCATTACTAAAAGTATCATGGTGAAATTTATGTACTACGTAGGCATGTAGCTTTAACAAAAATAATACGCTAGCAACGTTTAGCACCGAAATGTTTGCTATTTAAAAAATTATGATCATTCGGCTTCTGGAAAAAGCTGTTTAAATGGGACCTTGAGTTACAGAATTAGGCATGACTGAATTTATTGGATCTGTAGGTATATTGTGGGCATGGCGGTTGGAGTGACGTCCGCAGGTAGGTGCGAAGGGCGCGGGGCGGCGGGCGTGACCTCGCCCTGGCAAGGTTGCGGGTGCCATTCCACTCAACTACGCCGCACATGCCCCCCTCGGTACTCTTCCATTCCAGGACCTATATTCCGATGAGTGCCTATATTGTTACGGATAGCTATGTCGTCACATAGCATTATCATTTGATCACTTCAGGTGGGTGAGTATCTAGCAACGCTACGAATAAAAAGTCGTGGGATAAAGTACCTTACCTACAGGTAGTTTCGTGTTTCACTGTAATAATGTTCGTAGTGGAGTTTAGATGATCGTGAATGTGTTTTTCATTATTTTGTACAGCTACAAGGAAACTTCCTTGGGAACGGTTGAAATTAAAGTAAAGTTGCTTTTTTCATGGTTCCATAGGAACTCGAAAAGTAGAAAACGGAAACCTAATAACCTCTGCTAGCTCTGTTTGTCTATTTAGAGCTCTAGCTCTATATTTTGCACACAAAGACCACCGAGAAATGCCCATATCTTCAGTTTATTCCCACTGAATTTAGTAATTTTTTTTTTATTGAATTAAGGTAGCAAACGAGCATGCAGCACCACCCTTCCGCTGCCGCCCATGGCAATTGTGACCGACTTAGAACAAGACCCAATTTAGGGACTAGGGTGGTTAGTCCAATTAGTAGATGGTGTTAGAATGTTAGTTGGTTAGTTTGTTAATAAGTATGAGGACAGGGACTGTTAGTGATAGTTAGTCCTGTTAGTTAATATTAGTATTGTCCAGTTAGTAATGATTAGTGTGAGTCTTGTTCCAATTCGGTCACAGATGCGTTGCTACCCCTGAGGACTGAGATGGTCGCCTCTAAAAAAGTGAACCGGCTCCACACCTTCCTATCCGGAACACAATTGCTCTTAAAAACAATTATTATGACGGTAGGAATGGTACTGAGTACCTTGGCGGGCGGTGGTACTACCCCGGGCGAACTCTAGGCTCTACCACCTCTGAATGACCGAGTAATCACTTTTTTTAAAGATTCTGTTAAGTGAGTCACAGTATTTACCCAATAAACGAATTGTTAGATATTATATTAACGTTGCATATTCATAACAATTATTTTAAAAAGCTATAAACTATATACACAGAGTTGGACATACATAATTATAACGATAAAAAGATAGTTCTAAAGCGTTTCTGTAATTCAAAGGGCATGTTATACTTAGTTAGTAGTGAGTCGTTAAACAAAATCGGATAGTTCAAGCTCCAAATGAAATTCCGATTTAGTTTGGTTGCTCAGTTATTTCCACTGGAGATTTTTTTCATTAGAATTTTGAACATCTAAAACCATAACTCGCCACCACTTGACAATGGGAATTACAATGTCGTTTTATAATAATATGTATCACTAGATGTGCCCGCGATACAGTACGCGTGAGAGATTTTCCTGCGGGAATTCCAGGATACAAATTAATAAATACTTTCATTTAGCATGAACTGCCACGGCAATACATGAAATTATATGGGATGACAGTGCCGTCATCTGTCGAAAATTGGTCGTAGCAACTCAGAAAAATGAAATGAAATTAAATTCATGGTTTATGATTCTATAAAGAGCATACAGACAAACATTCAGTTTTATATATGTTACCGTTAAAATGCATAATAAGTAAATGTGCACATTAACTAGGTAATCTGCAGATTCACTGATACCATTTGTTAAAGTGTAAAATTTGCACTTTACCCAGTTAGTCTGCACAGTAACGGATGGTGCATCGTTAAATTGCGGAAAACTGGCTACCAGAGTACCAAATTGTGTTGATGTCGTGGCCACATCGTAGATTTGCTCACATATACATATATCATGAAATGGTCGCATTTCATGAAATGGTCAACTCAGTTTGACCAGATCGTAAAATCGTCTACGTTTCACGATTTGGTCATCAACGTTTGACCGAATCGTAAAACGCGGAAAATAGGGCATAAATTCGAACCGTGACCTCTCCGGCGCTGCGGAAGGTGCAGCCCCTTCGCCCTTGCGTAACAAAGCACAGACACCCACGCTCGCCTGCGCAGCTTCGGCTTGCTACAGCTACAGCTACAGCGGGCGGGGGCTGCCCTCCCTCCGCACCTCCGGGTTCTAAAAAACACTCTAGGAGTAGGGCATACAAGACTACGTGGAGTAGGGGTACTCGAGGCCTGTTCATATAGTTGACAATTTCTTCGTCGTCGTCATCAACCTCATCAAAAAGAAACTCAAACAAACTCATTATTCTTTTCACACTCAAATTCTTCGAAAATTATTCACGACCAAAATCTAACCTCAAATGCAACTGCTAAATACGTTTAGCACAATGATTTAAATATCTTAAGCGATTGAGCGTCGCCCTACAATGAAAACAAAAAAAACAAGGCAACATTATCAAGCATGTGTGCGTGTAGGCGATGTTTTACGCGTTCATTTATTGTCTATGTGTGCGTAATCTGTGCGTAATGATATAAAATTGGCTGCCAACTGTTGGCGGCAAATTTTTGACACGTTTTCGGGGATTCGATGTTCCATCTAGATATTTAATACATCTTTGGTTTAGCAGCTTAAACAGCGATTTTTGGCTGTTTAAATTTGACAGATCGATAATCATGTTTAACTTGTGGTGCAAGACAACTTGTGTAGTTAAACAGAATTTTGTGCTTAAATAAAATTTTAAACATGTTTAACCTCTTGGTAAAAGTCTTGGTAAAAAAATAAAATTTGGTAAAAGCCGCCCTAAATCAAATTATTCGTTTTCGGGGTCTAGTGGGACGGGTGAGAACGGGAATGGGAGCCAACGGGAAAAACCCATTAGAGGGGCCTTAATTTATTTTATACAGTAAAAAATTACTTAAATTTGAATTACACGCATATTCCCTATTGTTACCTATTAATATTACTACGAAATAGAGGTCTAAGTAGGTATATAACAAGAAAATAAATAAGTGCGTTACTTACCTTACCACTTGCAACTTACGAGTAGGTGTACAGATTTTTACGCAGGCTTTGCAATCATCCTTGGTTAGCGTCTACTTTAACAAAGTATTTGTAAATTGAAAATGAAAACAATCCCATAAGAACCATAAAAAAGTGCTTATGTACCTACACATAACGAAAACCTACGAACAGGCACCTTTAACACCAACATTGTATGAAAAAAAAGAAAATCTTTGTGCAGTAAAAGTATGCAATATTATAATTATGTTTACCCGTTTATCTATGTGTATATCAAATATGTTTTAAATATCTAGAATGGAACATCGAATCCGCGCAAACGTGTCAAAAAATTGTGGCCTGGTAGCCACAATTTTTGTATCGTTACGCACACATAGAAAATTATAGACGAAGGTGAAAAACATCGCCTGCACGCACACATGCTTGATAATGTTGCCTTGTTTTTTTTTGTTTTCATTGTAGGGCGACGCTCAATCTAGATATTTAAAACATCAAAGGTGTATATGTATATGTTACCGTTAATTTGCGTAAATCAGATAGAGTGCAGATTAACGAGGTATTCTGCAGATTATCTGGCTGAGTCAGTTAAAGTGGAAAAAAAATAATTGAGTTCCTACATTAACTAGTTTATCTGTAGACTTCCTAGTTAATCTGCAGACTAACGACCATGCATACGGTAAAGCCCATAAAATAGGTTCTTGTTTGAATAAAAAAAACTAATAACAGGTGTAGGTAGGTCGAATTGGTTACATAACCGAATTAGCCTACCCCTACTCCACGTAGTCTTGTATGCCCTACTCCTAGAGTGTTTTTTAGAACCCGGAGGCGCGGAGGGAGGGCAGCCCCCGCCCGCTGTAGCTGTAGCTGTAGCTGTAGCAAGCCGAAGCTGCGCAGGCGAGCGTGGGTGTCTGTGCTTTGTTACGCAAGGGCGAAGGGGCTGCACCTTCCGCAGCGCCGGAGAGGTCACGGTTCGAATTTATGCCCTATTTTCCGCGTTTTACGATTCGGTCAAACGTTGATGACCAAATCGTGAAACGTAGACGATTTTACGATCTGGTCAAACTGAGTTGACCATTTCATGAAATGCGACCATTTCATGATATATGTATATGGTCGATCATTTCATGATGTGAGCAAATAAATCTACGATGTGGCCACGACATCAACACAATTTGGTACTCTGGTAGCCAGTCTTCCGCAATTTAACGATGCACCATCCGTTACTGTGCAGACTAACTGGGTAAAGTGCAAATTTTACACTTTAACGAATGGTATCAGTGAATCTGCAGATTACCTAGTTAATGTGCACATTTACTTATTATGCATTTTAACGGTAACATATATAAAACTGAATGTTTGTCTGTATGCTCTTTATCTAATATCTTTAAACGAGCAATTCTTGTATATTTATTTATTTATTTATTTATATATAATCACGATCTCGGAAACGGCTGCAAAGATTTTCATGAAAGTTACAGATTAGGGGGTTTTCGGCTCAAGGAATCGATTTATCAAGGTCCCAGGTTCGAGAAAAGCTCGGTTCCCGAGATAAAGAGATTTTAAAAACATCATACTGACGTCATCTATGAAACATTAGGATAACTTCTATGAGGTACTGTTTGTAACGTGTTGAACTGACGCCATCTATGAAACATTAGGATAACTTCTATGAGATACGGTTTGTTTGTTTCAGTAGTATGAAACTAGATGGCGCTCGAATATATTTTTGTTTGGCTAATACTAATAATTATTAATATTCATTCTTACGTTGAAGCGCTATTTTTGCGTTATACCTACCTATTTTCTGTTTGAATAAAATTAAAAATCAGTGCGATTATCTCGCTTGACCTCGCAGGACGCGTAGTGATAGTTTAACGTGCGTTTGTGATATTTACGAGAATATTTGTAAATAAATGTTAGTTTTGTTATTATCGATTTAATAATATATTTTAATAAAGTTTTAAATAAATAATGGTCAGATCGATGAAATTACTATTGTTGTAAATAGAATCAATAAAATTTTAAGTACGCCTAACAACTTGCTCATTAAACTAAAAGTATATTTATTTATGTTGTTTAATTATCATAAACATTCAATACATTTTATCGCAAATAAAAATTTCAGTCGGGGACTGCCTAAGCCTGCGAAAAGTACGAAGGAAAGTTCAATGAATTTATCTAATTAAGTATGTACCTATTTAAAATGCAATTAATTCGCTCACACAGTTAACTTCTATGAGGTACTGTTTGTAACGTGTTGAAATTTCAGTAGTATGAAACTAGATGGCGCTGTACAACTTTGTGAAACACGCTGTTGAGATCCTTTGGCCGTAACATAAGTAAAATGAATTTTGTGCTCAGTGAACAGTTGTATGATTTGACTCCTGAATAGATGGCGGAATTCCTCGTATTTCTTGCGATTCATACTAAATATAATTTTCAACCGAGCAAAGCTCGGTCAACCAGGTACTAGAATCATAAACCATGAATTTAATTTCATTTCATTTTTCTGAGTTGCTACGACCAATTTTCGACAGATGACGGCACTGTCATCCCATATAATTTCATGTATTGCCGTGGCAGTTCATGCTAAATGAAAGTATTTATTACTTTGTATCCTGGAATTCCCGCAGGAAAATCTCTCACGCGTACTAAATCGCGGGCACATCTAGTGATACATATTATTATAAAACGACATTGTAATTCCCATCAAGTGGTGGCGAGTTATGGTTTTAGATGTTCAAAATTCTAATGAAAAAAATCTCCAGTGGAAATAACTGAGCAACCAAACTAAATCGAAATTTCATTTGGAGCTTGAACTATCCGATTTTGTTTAACGACTCACTACTAACTAAGTATAACATGCCCTTTGAATTACAGAAACGCTTTAGAACTATCTTTTTATCGTTATAATTATGTATGTCCAACTCTGTGTATATAGTTTATAGCTTTTTAAAATAATTGTTATGAATATGCAACGTTAATATAATATCTAACAATTCGTTTATTGGGTAAATACTGTGACTCACTTAACAGAATCTTTAAAAAAAGTGATTACTCGGTCATTCATAAGTGGTAGAGCCTAGAGTTCGCCCGGGGTAGTACCACCGCCCGCCAAGGTACTCAGTACCATTCCTACCGTCATAATAATTGTTTTTAAGAGCAGTGTTCCGGATAGGAAGGTGTGGAGCCGGTTCACTTTTTTAGAGGCGACCATCTCAGTCCTCAGGGGTAGCAACGCATCTGTGACCGAATTGGAACAAGACTCACACTAATCATTACTAACTGGACAATACTAATATTAACTAACAGGACTAACTATCACTAACAGTCCCTGCAGGGGCTGATTAAGACTTCTGACCGCCCTAGGCTAATTATCAGGACGCGCCCCCGCCATATACATATTATTATAAAAGCGTGTTATAGTCGCGCGCTCGGGCTAAAAAGTAGTACTTATAATATTAGTGTTAGTTGACTTTGTCTACTATGGAGTGTGAAAATTATAACATGGTTCATGGTATGATTCATGGTTTGACCTGGATGGCGCAATGGTTAACATTCCGGTCCGCCGGTAAACCGAGGGTCCTGGGTTCGATTCCCAGCGAGGTGGAAATTTAAATGATGAGTTTAAGTTTCTGTTCTTGGTTTGGGTGTGTGTCCTTGTCCAGGGCCTGATTAAGAGTTCTGACCGCCCTAGGCTAATTATCAGGACGCGCCCCCCCGGGCCCCACAGGGGCGCCGTAAGGTGTGTTGGCGCCCGCGTGCAAAACCGAATTTCATACAGATTAATGTCCATAATATAAGCGTGTTATAGTCGCGCGTTCGGGCTAAAAAGTAGTATATTAATGTTTATAACATGATTCATGGTTGGACCTGGATGGCGCAATGGTTAACATGCCGGACCGCTAAGCCGAGGGTCCTATGGGGTTGATATGACGGACGAACGACAATTAACAAAAAAAAGACAAACAAATGAAGTGCGACAAAGTGTACTAACTGCAGACTGCAGTGTCTAAACTAAAGTCACTTTTCTATTTAATACGGGGAGCCCCGCGCGTCGTTGTTTCATTCACAGAGTTACCTTTAGTACGCGAAAGGTAGACATGACACTTTTCTAGTGATGTGGCACGTACTATGTTTATATCGATATTTTTTCCACGGAAAAAAATAAGAGGAACATTAATTAAATAAGGTTTGTTATACCTAAGTAAAGTGAAAATGAATCTGGTTTATTCAGTTTAGGCTATTGTGGTACTAGCACATAAGACTTCATTAAAATTAATATTGTTGATAGACAGACAAGTAAATATTTAAATAATTTTAATGTACACAAGGAATGAGCTAGTAAAAAGATTTACAATTATGTTGTTATACAATTAGAATATTTTATTCATCACAATAAATATCATATCAGCTCATACTAACATCCCTACAACCTACAAGCACTTAGTGACTCTTCATCACTAGTAAGTATTTTCAACTTCTATGATAAAATCTAAAGCTACCGAAGTCATTTTAAAACACAACAACAAACAAAAATGTGAGTGAGATTAAAATCGATAAACGCGGTCGATATAGTGTCGCGCATTACTATTACTAAGGGTGACGTGCGGTATGCGGGGTGTCCCTTCCCCCGCGCCTCACCTCATATGCCGATTGCCATGCGGACCTGTCGCGTACTGTAGGTACCTTTAGCGAGCTGCGATGTTGCCAGCTCGCACTCGCTCATCACCGACCGATTCGAGTGATAAGGCAGTGTTTGTTTTACGCGCGCAAAATTCAGGGATTCTCAAGCTTTTTTAGTTCACACCGCATTTAGTTTTTGTATTTTGGTCTCGATCTAGTTGAAATATGTAGGGTGCAATGATGCTAGTAGATTAGCAGTGCAAGCGAAGACTCGATTTCGGCGCCCCCCCCGATCCTCGCGCCCTAGGCTGCAGCCTAATTAGCCTATAGGGTAAATCAGGCCCTGTCCTTGTCTTGTGTGTTGTCCATGTGACACCCACGACACAGGGAATCCTGGTGTGGGGCTATGAATGTGTAGCGTTATTTATTATTTATTTATATATAATCTATACAAAAGTTTTCAAATCGAACTGCAAGCGATACCAACATTGTTTTTTTAAGTTTCACGTCATTTAACCTTAGGCTGGCAAACCATTTTTTAGCTGACCTTCCGTAACCAAATCGTCATAAAATCATTGACTGCAGGCTACGTAGTAGAGAACCAAATCCATATCGGATTTGACCGCAATACTTGTATTGGCTTAGTCTCATTTAGACAATTTAGACAAATTTAGTTATTGCGGCCATTGAGCATGGACGTGGTCAGAACATGAAAGTTGCTTCAACTTTATTAGTACAAGTTACAAGTACTGCTTCGCCTGGTTCATGACACCAAGCTTTTTGGAGGCCAATTTGGACTTAGCTTCCAGATGACACCGATACACTGACACTTTTATTAACGGTGAGCGTGGTACCCTGGAATTGAGGCGCCATAACTAGTGGTTTTCTTAGCGGAAAACGCGTAAACTTGTGTCTTCGTGGGGTTGAACTCAACTAAATTGAGTCGTCCACATTCTGAGACTTAATTCAGAAAGTTTTCGACTTCAGACACAAGTTTCATTCTGCTTTGTGGAGGATCACTTGTGACTGAGAGGAGTTTGCAGGGCCTGTGTAACATGCATCTCCCGTGCTGTCATTTTCATAGCAATGAATGCAGTATGCACGCTCCAGCATATCATTCATATGCAGAATGAACAGAGCAGGAGATAGCACAGACCCTTAGGGAACACCAGCGTTTATAGGTCGATATCTGAGCAACAACCGGCAACTACGGCCTTTATATGTCGCTCAGATAGAAAGCTGGCTACAAAATTTCATAACGTCTCAGGGATACCGTAAGATGGAAACTTCGCGAGAAGAGCCCTGCCAGACCCGGTCGAAGGCCTTAGGCTTAGGCTGACCGCAAATTTCTCATTGCTATCAAGGACCTGAGCCCATCGGTGTGTAAGATATGCTAAAAGATCGCCAGCTGAACGGCCATAACGAAATCCGTACTGCCGGTCACTGATCAGCTGGGGATCCTCCAAATATCCTAGAAGCTTTTCATTTATAATACGCTCCATCACTTAAGCAAGCTGGGAAGTTACGTCATAGGCCTGTCATTGGCCGGGTCACTGAGATTGCCCTTTTTGGGGATAGGATGAACTAAGGCTACTTTCCACAAAAACGGTAGGTAGGTACTATTCCAGTGGTGTAGGATAGCGAAAATAGGCGCGTTATAACGGGACTCAACTCGGGAGCACATGTCTTAAGCACACTCATTCTTTGTATCGAGGGACAGTAGAGCTCGTCTGACCGACTTTTGAGTAAGAAGTATATCGTTCAACGACTCTCACACCGCGGGATGTTAGGCGCTGTGGTCTCTCCATCGTCCAAACCAAAGTGGAATTGAAGGCAAAGAGGGTACCAAGAATTTCGGCTTTCTCCTTTGCCATATTCACAAAGGATTTATCTGGTAATCACAGTAGCGGAAGAGGAGACCTACAGAAGATGCCCTCGACAACATTAGCCAACGACCAGAATTCTCGACAACCGGAGGGATAACCGACTAGCCGCTCGCCAATTCTGCCATTGAATTGGGCCTTGGCCCTGGACATTTACTTCTTAGCTGACCGGGAGGCAGCGTTAAGCTTTCTCTTAAGCTCTTGGGCAGATGCATTCTTCGAATCTGCATAGCAGCATAGAATATGAATTTCGATGTAGTGGCCTATGGCATATGAGACCCAAAATCTGGATAGCAGAATCTGAATTCTTACGAATATTATGTATGTAGTTAGTGCCGACATTTTTTTAGATTTAGTTAGGTGGCTGTAAGGTACCTCAGGTTAGAGCCAGGGTGGGGCAAGCGCCCCACCCTGCCCCATCATGGCCCATGAGTAGTGCAAGCGAAGACTCGATTTCAGCGCGCCCCCCGATCCTCGCGCCCCCCCGATCCTCGCGCCCTAGGCTGCAGCCTAATTAGCCTAAGGGTAAATCAGGCCCTGAGTCCCTGTCCTCATACTTATTAATAAACTAACCAACTAACATTCTAACACCATCTACTAATTGGACTAACCACCCTAGTCCCTAAATTGGGTCTTGTTCTAAGTCGGTCACAATTGCCATGGGCGGCAGCGGAAGGGTGGTGCTGCATGCTCGTTTGCTACTCTATAAAAAATTCAATAAAAAAAAAATTACTAAATTCAGTGGGAATAAACTGAAGATATGGGCATTTCTCGGTGGTCATACTGGGTAGGTTTATATTTAGTGAGAATTAAAAAGGCCATGTTGTGGTATGGACGAATAAGCTAATTTCTTGAGAAGGTCAAGCCTGAAATATACCTTGGAGTGCAACATATTAACCTCGTGTTACTTACAAAAGTCTGTCACATTAGTTTTAGTAAAACGTGATTTTTGTGGTAAATAATGACCGTGTTGATTTCGTTGTCTCATCGACCGGCAGATTGATTATCACTTTAAGGGAACATCACACAAATCCTGTGGACAGTTGCCGCCCCCGCTCAATAAAAATGGGGAATTTAGCAGCGTGTACGGGTGAGCGACCACGTTCAGGGACAAAGTGCGATGCAACTCGTAACAAACAAAGCTGCTGTCGCACCCCGTCGCCAGTTAGACGCAGGTGACTGCCGATTAACCTTTCCACCAACGGTCGTTACCCGAAATGTATTCTTAAATAGGTGACGCTCTTCTTGATACGAATGTCTCAGACATTTTACGGTCACGGTTCGATAATAAAACTCGTGATAGACTGCCGATGAGACGTACGCATTGTCCTTTCTCCACTTAGTTAATATAATTATCGATACGTCTTTCAGAGGTCGTATCAAAATAACACAACTGTTTGTTCGAGATTAAATGCATTTAATTTTTAATATTTTGAAAGGAAATACTTACATTGATTAGATTGATTTTTTGTTCTAATTATATCGTTTTAATTTTTTTTATGGTGCGTACAGACTATAAAACGAAACATGTTATAAAACATAGTTAAATAACATGTTTTTTTAATGTGGACGATATGTGTTACAAAAACAAGTTATATAACATGTTATTAGTTTTTGCAACAATGTTATATGCTATATTTTAAGAAATGACACGCATTGAATTTTTATAAAACACTGTTATGCAACAATGTTATTTTAATGTGTACGGTCTTGTTATATGTTTCATTGTTAGACAACAATGTTAGATAGTGGCTGCGTTCCGTAACTCGACCAAAACGCCCAAAACGTTCAAATCTGTATGAAAAAGTGTCATTTTGGGCGTTTTGGTCGAGTTACGGAACGCGGCCAGTGTGGACGTGTTATAAAACAGAAGTGATATAACATGTTACATAATCTGTACGCACCCTTAAATTGAAATTCGAATGAATAAGCTGAATGAATAAGGCTTCATTTTATTACAAAATATCTGATCTATGTTTAATCTCTAGTATTTCGACATTTCGTTGAAATAGAATAAATGGTGTGTCCCGGATCGAAGTAGAAATAATTTTATGATTATCTCATTCCCGCTCTTAAACTTGGTCCCTAATGTCCTACCCGATTTGACCTCCTAGCTATAGCCATTTAATTAATTAAAATGCATGAACTTGAAAAAATTCAAAGTGTGTAACTCTATAGGTTTTTCAGTAGGTAGTCTTATTCAGTTGTAGGCACAAATGATTTTGCATCATTAAACAGTTAAAAATATTTTAAATTATAAAAAGAATAACTTAAAAAGCATTTCACAATCAAACCAATAATGTGAACATACATTACTACAACTTACTACGTTTAAGGTTCTAATTAAGAGACCTGCAAACAACGCTCTTTCTTTCCTTAGGTATTGTACTCCCATTTTCCTTTTACATTTTTACACAAATTTTGGGTGGAACCAAGCCATTGTTTGCGGTAGGGAAGAATTTATAGGAAGCTTTTATCCTTACTAATATACTAATACTAATAATATTAAAAATGTGAAAGTGTGTTTGTTTGTTTGTTTGCGACTCTTTCACGTCGCAACATGGCTACTATATGGTATGGTTTATGTGTGTGGGGATAGTTAGGAGGGTGGAGAGTGACGTAGGCTACTTTTTACCGCGGAAAAACATCTCATTCCCATGGGAAGATCGATTTTTGTTAGTTGCTAGATATTTAGTTCCGGATTTGTTAATAGATGGCGTTAGTAAAATTCATTCGCAAGTTCTGAATCACGCTATCAAATACTACATGTAATTTACTTAAGTCATAGGCAAATGTTTTAAGCTACTTTTTAGCTGAGATTCCTACGGGAGCTGGATCTACGCGGCTGTTATCTACGGATCCCAAAGCGAAGCGCGGGCGGTTCTCTAGTATCATATACCTAAATTGTGTAATGGCGTTATAAGTTGATAGTAACGATATAAAGAAAATATTATTTTATTCTTTTTTTTTTACTTTTAATTTATTTTAAGTTATCTGCTAGATATTACGCAAGTATACATGAAATATCAAAAACTTAATAAACGCGTTTTTTTTTGAACTTTTTATGAATCTGTTGAAAAAGACCCATACATTCCCTTCGAGTTCGTTGCAAATCGCTATTTAGTACATAGTACACGTCAAGAAAATCATTGAAGATGAAAAGATGGATCTAGACACGACTAGACAGTCGTGCATGGGAATAGATAGAACCAGGTTTTTTATTTCACCTCCATATAAACCTCCAAAGTCGACCCGATAAAATTTAAGAGACAGGTATAATGTTCTCAGTGGTGTCTTAAATATATTTTTCATCACACCTATTCGAAAAAGACGACTTGGTTCGGACATAAGGGGTTCCAAAGTTGCTGTTTTCTATTCAGCGGGCGGGAATGAATTTTCATACAACTTTTCCTGCCGGCTAGATCTTTTCCGTCCTATTTTGAATTTAGAACATTTTAGTATTTTGCGCTAAAGAAATCGAACGCAAATATTGTTTGAATAAAGAATGTCTGGTACGACGCGAGGGCCCCGCCAGCTGAATAATAAAAAAAGAAATCAAATTAAGATTTCGTTTTCAAATTAAAATTAAGTTTTCGTGCATTTTCTATTATACAGGGTGTTCCGTTATGAATGGATAATACAGCACCTGCGTGTAGAGGGCATCATGCCGGTTCAGATAAATAAATGTTATGTTCAGTAAAAGTCTTTTCGTTTCTGAGATATTCGACATTTTCGAAATTTTAAAATTATTCCACCCTTCGCCATTCTTTTTGACGCCAGGACCAAAAATGAAGACATTTTTTGTATCTGTTTTTTGGATAGTATTCCTGGATAGATGTGCTATCGAATGTTATCAATTATTTTTATAACAAAAGCACGGATTCTTTTTAAATTAAGATTTAATACCAACTTAAGGTTTTTTCATATTTCATTCTTGACTTTTACTCTGCCGTGGTTAAAAAAAAATGTATGGTGGCTTGAATGCCAATTTAAAAAAAAAACTTGCCCATTTCACCCAGATTCTGAAATGGTATGTTACAGGGTATAATCCACCTTTAGATTTTAAATTATTTTCTTTTAAAACGAGATAGATCCCATTTTTATGATACTACAAGTTAATACCAAAATTTGGTTTGTTAGCTTAATAAGCTTCAAAACCATCCCAATTCTCTTGATTCACCATTATTGGTCAAAACAATAATTTTGAAGTCTTATACCACTAGAATATGACTAAGTCTGGTTACTCTGGTAGCACCAGAATAAAGAGAGCAAATAACCTTTGAACACTCATTAAAAATAACGAACTATTAACTAAAAAATAACCGAAATAATTCAAAATCGAGATAACTCAAAAACCACTCGCCAGGTGGCGCTCAAATTTATAACGGACCACATGACAGGCACTAGGTACCAGGGACCAGACAGCAGTCTCTATTTTTCGAATGGCGAAAGAATTATCGAAATCGGTTCTCCCAGTATGAAGTTCTGAGGTAACAACACACATAAGAAAAAACACATGATACGAATTGAAAACCTCCTCCTTTTTTTGAAGTCAGTTAAAAATACTTATCAACGCAAATGATCATATGATTGCTTTGTTTGGTTGCTGAAACTAACATTTTTAAGGGGTTTAAGTATTAAGTAGGTATGAAGTAAATTAAGCTCAAATCTCTTAAATTAGAGCACATGTTTTGTTCTCTTGACAAATAAGGGGCAGTCAAGTGAATTTTGATGGTTTTGAAGCTTATTAAGCTAACAAACCAAATTTTGGTATTAACTTGTAGTATCATAAAAATGGGATCTATCTCGTTTTAAAAGAAAATAATTTAAAATCTAAAGGTGGATTATACCCTGTAACATACCATTTCAGAATCTGGGTGAAATGGGCAAGTTTTTTTTGAAATTGGCATTCAAGCCACCATACATTTTTTTTAACCACGGCAGAGTAAAAGTCAAGAATGAAATATGAAAAAACCTTAAGTTGGTATTAAATCTTAATTTAAAAAGAATCCGTGATTTTGTTATAAAAATAATTGATAACATTCGATAGCACATCTATCCAGGAATACTATCCAAAAAACAGATACAAAAAATGTCTTCATTTGTAGTCCTGGCGTCAAAAAGAATGGCGAAGGGTGGAATAATTTTAAAATTTCGAAAATGTCGAATATCTCAGAAACGGAAAGACTTTTACTGAACATAACATTTATTTATCTGAACCGGCATGATGCCCTCTACACGCAGGTGCTGTATTATCCATTCGTTACGGGACACCCTGTATATATATTATTTTCTCATAGTGGGTGATGAAAAGTAGAGTGTATCACTCGGGTGCAAGTATATTTTTGGCTCGGGCGACGTACTTTGAATCCCTCGCTACGTTCGGGATTCTACTAAAGAATCCCTCGCTACGTTCGGGATTCTACTCTAGAATCCCTCACTTCGCTCTGGATTCAAAAAACGCCCTCGCCGAAAAAATATTACTTTGCACCCTTGTCATACAATCTACTATTATACAGTAAGTAAATAGTTGCATATTGAACATGTCTTTCGCCTAGTTCCCATTTGGAGTGGAAAAACTAGGATGTGTTACGGGACGGACATTAAAGTAAAGGTTTAATTGAAATGTACGCTGTTACGTTTTAATGAATGTGTAGCGCCACAGGTTCTCGAGTGGAGTGACGTCGTGTCGGTTCGATGACCGGTAACCTGCTGCTTATGGTCTATCGCGAACACGTAACATATTTTTTCATTCATAGACATGTATATATTATTGTATTATGCAGACTAAAGCTGTTTATGAACTCCGAACACTATGTATATTTATAAAAAAAATGTACTTAAGTGGTTTATGTCTGTACCTTGGAGATATTTGAGAAAAATGATTGAAGGTTCTGTATCATCACCAGAGGCCAAAAATATTATTTTTAGAATTTCATCTGTCTACAGAAACATATAGTTAGTCCCCGGTCCCCGCATACCGTAAAAAGTAGGTATACGTACCTACCTACTGAGTGAAGATTTGGTGCGGTTTTCGGAGTCGTATTGATGGAGGTCTTCTTTAAAAATTAGAGCACGTTTAATCGCAATACGCTGCTTAGAAACTAGGAGAGAAATAATATAATTGCAGGGAAACGTCTGCTAGTTCAGCTAGTTATTAACGATTAAATGCATCCCTGTATTTCTTGCTATCATGTGCTGCATGTGCATCGTGCATACAAAAAGACAACAAAATCTAATATAATAAGACTCAACATTAAACATTTTTCTATCTCATTAATATGATATTCTGCTTCTAAATTGAACCTAGACGTCAAGTTCATCTGACATGATTATTACTAACTGACCTTAGAGATCGTCAAATGACCTTTGATAAACTTCTATGCACTACCTACCTACTACCTACAACAAATAATTAAATAGAACAAATAATCAGCTATAAAAATCAACGACATTTGTAGATATAAATAGGAACGCACCTGCTCTAATGACACCGGTAAATAGCTTAAAGGTGTTAGTTATATGCAGTTAGGCACATAGTTCTGTCCGTTTGTATATGCGGGCAAACGCGGGCCGCGGGCGGTCGTCGACCGAGGCCCTTGACTCGCGCGGGTTCAGCGACACCGCTTGACACCGCGCGCCGCACGCCGCCCGACCGCTTTGTAAACGCTGCTTTGCAGCTTTTTAGCTCGTCAATTCATCATTTTAAGTTTATTGATGCAAAAGAAGAGCTTTTTAAATATCGCGCAAAAAGAAAAACTGGTGCATTTTATAGAAGGAATGTAGGAATGTATGTCTAAATTCAAAAGCATAGTTTTCATAAGTAAACAGGGTTGTTACATAGGTACGTAACGGATTATATAAAGGTTTGTTTACTAGGCAGTGAATGCAACTGTCGGTTACGTTATGAGAATTAAATTTTTCTATTGCGAATGGATAGCTAGGCACGATATAACTATTATTCGAATACTTTATAACCTAGTAATTGAGAACACTGCAAATGAAAAATGAATTCACAAAACATAAAATTATTTTGCAGTTGGACCACGAGGAATAAGGTCGTCCTCGTGGTCCAACTATTACGTCATATTAATTTCGCAGTTGGACCACGAGGAATAGTGAGTGAATAGGTCTTCCTCGTGGTCCAACTGTCAAATACATTAATTTGGCAGTTGGACCACGAGGACGACCTATTCCTCGTGGTCCAACTGTGACGTCATAGTTGGACTAAATAGTTGGACCACGAGGAATCACCCGAAAAATACTACCTTCATTATTAATAGCATGTAGTTAATGCGCAGTCTTCTTCTTCTTCTTCTTAGGGTGCCGTCCGCTCACGCAGTTTGGCAATCACGTTGGCTATCTATGTATTTGCACCTTTGATACAGCAATTCTGAACAGCGACCGAGTGCTCATTTTGAACCATTTTCGTAAGTTATTTAGCCACGATGTTCTTCTTCGTCCTACACTTCTCTTGCATCGAACATACTTCTAACGTTCCAAGTTGCAATCGTCATTGCTGACCCGGGGTTTCTTCGCACCCTCTGATCACTCAAGGTCTGCCGGGGACTTAGGGCCATTGTATGTTTGATTTGTATGTTGTAGCCATTGTATGTTTGTATTGTATACGCAGTCTTCAAAGTAACATTATTATTTTATCTTAGGTATATGACCTAGGCTATGGGGCTCTACAAGAAAGCTGTAAAAAGAGGTCTCCTTCAGGGTCAGAGTTGCACTGGTGATTCCTCTGATTGCTAGTGTCTATAGGTGACGATGACCACTTACCATCAGGTGGCTCGTCTGCTTTTACGTCAGTACTTCAGGCTATAAAAAAATTCCGATTTGAATCCTGAGAGCAGCGAAGGTTCTAACGAGCCTCAATGGGTCACGGGATCGTTGACGACAAGAAAATAATTAGCAGTATTGGAACAGTATTTTATGGCCGAAAAGCTTTGGTTGGGAGACCCATAGGATAAATCGCTCATTATTTATTTTAGAATACTTTTTCGTTTCTTAAAGCATCGGTGGTTCCTTTAGTGTTACTCACATCCATTGGCAACGGATAGTACTAAGCAACAGGTTCCCCATATGTGCGTTTGTCGGCTATTTGCATGAAACCATCAATCATCATAATATCATCATCATCTCTGAAGGAAACCCTTCGGCTTACATCTACGACGTACATATCATAATGAAAACAGAACTCCACGGCAACTTTGCATGATCGTTGCATCAGTGACTGCACCTAATTGTAATAACGTTGTTACATAAAGCTAACCTGCTGTTAGCTGGCTGACGCTGACGGGCTGTATGCCAGACAAGTTTCTCACTCCCGTCTAATAAAATTCACACGTACAGTTTTGCGATACTTTTGAGAATGTTGTATCGTTGTTTATGGCTCAATTTATCTTATTCACGTTGTTGCAAGTCACACTGATAAAATAACAAAGTCACATAATTATGGCGATCAGCAAAATGAAGACTTGAAAATAGTTATATTTTTCAAAAACTTTAATCTACTTATACTTATAATAAATCTGTAGAGAGGTCAATTCTGTACATTAAATATATTTCCAAAATAACTATCAGGGGGTGATTAGGGATCGATACTGATGCCAAAAATGCAATCAGTAAAATTTTTGTCTGTCTGTCTGTCTGTCTGTCTGATGTATAACCGTTATAGAAACAAAAACTACTCGACGGATTTTAACGAAACTTGGTACAATTATTTTTCATACTCCCGCGCTGGTTATAGTATACTTTTCATCACGCTACAATCAATAGGAGCAGAGCAGTGAAGGGAAATGTTGGGGAAACGGGAGAAGTTACTCCATTTTTTAAGCTTCCGTCGCGTGTGCAACCTTAATGGTTAAAGATACACAGAAATCATGTATGACGGAAATGTTCTCCTTAAAATTATATAAAAAATATTCCACGACAGCATATGTCTATCTTTTATGGTTGACTCACAATAACACGTGTAACTCCCGATAGCTTAGCAGTTCGAAGCTTTCTGATTAAGTATACCTATATTTATCTACTCTTACGTTTATGACACTTAAGTGGGTGAAATAAAGGGGTGAAGTTTAAACGAAATTCACGCGGTCTAAGCCGCTGGCAAAAGCTAGTATTCAATAATTTCCTTTTATTATTTAACTAGCTTTTGCCAGCGGCTTCGCCCGCGTGAATTTCGTTTAAACTTCACCCCTTTATTTCACCCACTTAAGTGTCATAAACGTAAGAGTAGATAAAATATAGGTATACTTAATCAGAAAGCTTCGAACTGCTAAGCTATCGGGAGTTACACGTGTTATTGTGAGTCAACCATAAAAGATAGACATATGCTGTCGTGGAATATTTTTTATATAATTTTAAGGAGAACATTTCCGTCATACATGATTTCTGTGTAGCTTTAACCATTAAGGTTGCACACGCGACGGAAGCTTAAAAAATGGAGTAACTTCTCCCGTTTCCCCAACATTTCCCTTCACTGCTCTGCTCCTATTGATTGTAGCGTGATGAAAAGTATACTATAACCAGCGCGGGAGTATGAAAAATAATTGTACCAAGTTTCGTTAAAATCCGTCGAGTAGTTTTTGTTTCTATAACGGTTATACATCCGACAGACAGACAGACAGACAGACAGACAGACAGACAGACAGACAGACAGACAGACAGACAGACAAAAATTTTACTGATTGCATTTTTGGCATCAGTATCGATCCCTAATCACCCCCTGATAGTTATTTTGGAAATATATTTAATGTACAGAATTGACCTCTCTACAGATTTATTATAAGTATAGATAGAAGATAGTGTTTAATAGTAAAGATGTTTTCCTAATCGTCCGCACTAGATGTCGTTAGCATCGCGTAGGTGCAGTTGTTATAAGGCCAGTTAAAGTTAGAATTATAATAATATTTTCATTTAAATAATTATGCGCCATTAAAAATCATACCTTTTATAAAAAAAACTATGAATGAAAAATATGAATGTAACAAATATAAATATATTTATTTTCCTGTCTCATTTGGTTTAAAAAAATGTCTCTGACAATGGTGTTCAAATCTGTGACATTGCTTAAGTTATAGTTTTGTCAAATAAACAAATTTTTACGTAAATATGAATCCGTCGAAAACTGTACGTCTAAAGTCTAAATATTTGTTAACGTCTTTCGAGTAATTTGTTATTGAAAATTGATAGGGCCCAATCGACATTATATTACGCATTCCCTAGAGTCTTGAGCACTAAAAATCTCTGAAAATATAATATCTACCATCAAATCTCAGTGCTTATCTTATTGCTTATTGCGGTTTATTTTCAAGTCATCTATAACACTTATTTATCAAGTACTTAGGTATTTTACGAACTGGTAACTAATATAAATCTTCGGTAGTGTTCACAATGAAAATGATGGATAAAAAGTTATCCATTTCTTATCCGGCAAATACTTACAATTTACAAAAGGAAAGTAGAACCTTTTAAGGTCTGTAACGTATACCCCTGTCCTTATCTTATCTGTTCCTTTATCATGTTTTAGTCACAATATTTAATTTTATAAGGTAGGGCAAAATGAAAGCAAGGAAAATGTTTACTAGTCGTAGTGGCAACAACTGGTGGCGGTTAGTGGTGGTTGGTGAGATGGTAGGCTACACGCGGTGGGTACACCAGGCGCCCGCACAGCAGTGAAAGTGGGTTGAATGCGGCGGCGCCATTACTTTCAGTTTCTCTTGCGCGCACGCCCGATCGCGAACTCGTTACAATAAACATTGCATCCCGTCGATTTCTCGCTCTGTTAAATTTCACCTTTTCCACTATGCTCGCTATGCTGTGCAGTTTGACCTGTTCGCTGTGGGCTGGCAGGAGAAAGCGCCACATTTTGTTACCATTCCTAACCTTACTTGGATGGTGAATATCACAAACGTCTATCCAAGCCTCGAGAAATTAATTTCCTTTGTTATTTTATTGTTGTTATTTCGGTAATTAATTTACAATAATGAGATTATAACGTTATGTTATTTGTATTATGATTAATTGGGATGATTGGGATTTTTTATAA
Source organism: Hesperia comma (assembly GCA_905404135.1). Lineage (NCBI taxonomy): Eukaryota > Metazoa > Arthropoda > Insecta > Lepidoptera > Hesperiidae > Hesperia > Hesperia comma. Next base: position 9,121,461 of record FR990018.1, read on the forward strand.
AAATAAATACTGAGTCAATGTAAGACTTTCTTCACAATGTTTCTCTTTTTTGTGTCAATGCCGCGTCTTAGTTTGGTTCTTGCTATTTTTTAGGCATTGGCTACTTTTACTATGTCTTCATGTTTTTTTATTAAACGGATGCATAAATAAGACGAAGTAAAATAATATTGGTTTTGTCTGTATCTTTTATTCGATTGACACTTTGAAACTTTGAGCGGTTCTTGAAAACTAAACTTAATCGGATGACTTGCAAAATAAAATTAATGAAAATAATTTAATGATTAACATTAAAATTAAGTACTTAAATATCATATTTTCACTGATTTTTCAGTGTAATAATTAATATGTCTGTTACTACTGGTTTTTTATTGGAAATTAAAAAACAATTTACATTTTAAATAAAACTTAAAAGTTAGTTTTACATAAAACAGTGCACATTTAAATTAATATGCCATTAGAAAACTTCAGTGATATTAAGGTGCGTGATTAGCGTGTTGGTACAGAGTGACCTAGAAACTGTTAACTTTCGTTGCGCCCGCGCACTCCACTCCACGGCCAGCTCCTCACGAATTTGCCTAAAATCCGGTTCAGATTTTTGTAGAGCGCCGCCATTTTCGGTACAATAACTATGGATGTTATAGAAACTACGATTGGAGATAAAACAAGAAGTTCCAACTAGAATTTTTTAAAGAAATTTGTCAATTTTTTCCTTTCTGTTTAACATATTTTTATGATGTTAGTAATTTTCATTGTAACAACAATAGGAATATTAAAAGAAATTTTCCATAATTCAGATTGTGCCTTGAAATAATATAATTTAACTGTGTCGTCATAACAGCTTTTGCTTAATTAGATTAGACAACAGTTGTTATAATTAATACTCATTACCTACAACCTACAAGTTAGATGTTTGTGACATTAGTTGTGTTAATATATAGCAACAATGTGAAAGTCGAGATGGTGTCAAAAATTTGGCTGCAAATTATACAAATAGGACTGGACGTTAATTTAGGTACTGACTCTTCGAGGTGAATTGCTATTGATATTATAGGTATAGTAACTTTAAGTATCCTTTTTACAGGTATATACGTATATCGTCTTTACGATTACCTACAATTCATTTTAGGGACTATGTCTACACTATCATTAGTGATACTTTAGTTACGCCTCGGTCAAAAAAGTAAATAAAATAGTACGTGATGTGCAAATGTAAGCAGCGATAAGGCGATGCATCCTAAAAGAAATGAACGAAAATGAAAGTGACCCAGTTCGTCAACCACGGTTGCTTTGCTTTCTCTCCAATCTTTTTATTCTATTCGCATCTCCCTCTATTTTAGGATTCGCCAAGAGAAAACGAAATAAAGTAAGCAAACAAATTAACTTACAATAAAAAGTTCTCTTTTAAAAGTAAGGTATTAAGTAGTGTTATTTAAAATAAATAAACATATAAAACTATGCTTAATTTCTTTACTTTAGGTGAATTGGAAATTACCTACTCAATTTTATTTCTTAAATTACTAATTATTGTCTATTATACATGTCTTCAATTATTATTAGGATGAAATAATTTGAATTTGAAATTACAAAGGTAATCGGTACGCATGTCAACAGAATGTAAGCTTTCTAGCGCGAAAAGTTTGGGCTCTACGTTGTTACGGGCGCTATGTTGGTGTCAAATGTCTTTAGTACTAAGGTATGTATCAGCAACATTTATTTGTTTAACTTACATTTACAAATGTTGAAAAGGTATGATCCTTATTTATTTTTGCTCAAGTTTATCATTGCAGTTCTAATGTACAAAAATTTACACATACATGTACATAACATTATACATAGAACAGGAGCGGTTACCTTTTTGATGTTTTTTTCCATTAACCCTTAAAAAGGAATTTGGGATTATGATTATTATTATTGTAATATATAAAAAATTAAAACTTTTAAGTACCACGCAACTAAATCCTGTTAATTACGGTTTGTTATTAGAAATCAGTCTTGGTAGAAAATATAATTATGTATTAAATAAGATAAAGAGAAATGTCCTGTCTGCCTGACTGACCTAATAGCGCAGAGCCGTATCACAGCTAGTAACGTGAAATTTGGAAAGTAGGTTTCGCTTTCAATGTCAGTACTCAATATCCATTACCGAAGGAGTTATAGTGGGAAAATTAAGTAATGCGCAACGTTCTGACAAGCAATTTCTAGTTGAGTTATATCTAGGTACCTACTTAAGTATTATGCATAGGGTTAACTTAAAAAATCATATTTTTATTATTTTATTACGTATGTAAGTTTTGAATGTTATAAGTACGTATATAAAATAAAAGTGTATCTTACTAATGCAATAAAATTATTCTTTTTTAGTTCTCTTTTCACCAAAATTTTTAGCTTACCTACTTATGTTAATTTTAAAATAGCTGTATCTAATAATAAATAATATATTATTGTTTTATTCAAAAGACGAACATTGAACGAGAAAAATCATATTTATAGAAACACATTTGAAATATTGTTCCTTGTTATTTGTATTATAATTTTCTAAATATAGAGTCATGAGACCGCTAACTGCGCGCATTAAACTTTTATTTCGATTATATTTTGATAAATATAATAATCGTTTTTAACACAATACAAAATTAAATAGCTTTTGTGATCTTTTATTTTATTTCAAACATAGTACATTTGTAACTGTCTTTACTATTTTATCATAAACAAATACTTGCATGGTTAATGGCTGGACAGAGAGCAGATTAAGGAGGTTAAGTTACCAGTTAGTCACGATTTAGCTTCAACATTTTAAAGCTTAACTCACTTTTTACAAAAAAATAAGCTACTTTAAAATCGTTAAGTAGGGGTAACTTATAACTTACCCGTTAGACGCCGCCCTTTATATAGGATCTGATGATAGGCACCAGGTTTCGATAAAAAAAATATTATTCGCTGTTTACGTTAATAGATGAATAAACAAACAAATATTTTAGTAATTATAGCAAAGGTAATAATTTTATTAGCAAAGGTAAGTATCATTGATGTAGTAACGTTCTAGAAAAAGAAGAAGAAAGAAACAATTTTATAAGTTGAAAACTTATAATTTATGTGATATTCTTAATATTAAGTATGGGTTTAGACATTTATTCTTGTGAAAATTACGTGTATTTGTGTAAAAAAATAACCCATGTCACTCTTCAGCCCCTTAACTATCTCCATACCATAAATCATATCGATTCGTTGCTCCATTTTGACGTGAAAGGAGGACAAACCAACGCACATTCACATTGTTAGTAGAGATTAGAGTTAGATTACGTCGTTCAGTTATAAATTTTTAATTATTGATAATCTAACCGTGTATTTGAAAGAATTGCTTTAGACTCCATTTCGTGGAGAGTTCTGTTACGTAGAGATCCAAAGATGTATATTAAAGTTGGACTATTTGTGTTACGTACAAAATACTCTTGGGATCTTTGTAACACTTGTGGCAGTTTGCAATATTCTTTCATGTATACAAATTATAAAACTAACGCGGTCAAATAGCATAATATTTTTATATTTGTATGTTATTATTAGTCTGTATTTTATATTATTATTTTTCGAGTTAAAGTTGTTGAGTCTATGCGACCTGTGTTGTGCCTAGTATTGAATCAATGGAATTAGAGCAAAACCTTTTGAAACAGGAACTATTAAAATCGTATTGATCGTGCTATAGATCAGTGTATGCTAAATCAATGGATCGTGCTCAGACCAATAAACTATAGACGGAGCGCCGTGAACATAAAAGTGAAGCCGGCAAAAGTCAGCCGAAAGCACACATCGAAACCAATAGATGCCCTATGTTGACGGTTTGAACTAGAACAAACAACTTTATTTTTTGGAACACAAAGCTTCATTCATTTTTTATTAGTTAGAACACAAAAGTCGTTTTAGTGTGAGTGCCGCCGTGTGTATTACAAGGCAAATTGGAAATAGTAGGCTAGGCTGACTTTTTGCTGACTTCACTCTTTTGTTCTCGGCGTTTCGACGATAGTTAATTGGTCTGAGGGATCGTGCATAAAAAATTACAGTTCATTATTAGCGCTCTCCACAGCTCCATCACCACAGCTCTGTTGCACACAGAATTTACTAAAGCCTTTTATTTCTTCAACGTGGGAATAAGGTAGTGGATGGCCACAACTACCCATCGATTCGTTACACTTGGAAAACCATGTTCCATGAGATAAGATAACAAATTGGAAATAGTAGGTATGAGGGTTCTATGAAAAGGCAAGTAATTAATTAAAGTTAACTATCACCATTATTCATTGAAGCATTAATTGCCTGAGATAAACTACTGACGGCGGTTTGATAATTGGACGACCGCTAGTGGCAAAAATTTCCTGAACGCTTCCGTGCTCAGGAGGTCAGGAGCCATGTTGTTTGCGGCTGTTATTGTTAGATGTCAGTCGTTTAGTTAGAGGGCTTCAGGTGGCCTTAAAACTTCCGATACTTGGGTTAGCCACTAACCCCTCCCTCAATCCACACTAGAGCAGCGTGGTGGAGTATGCTATTTGCTTCCTCAATGATGAGGACAGCCCGTTTTCACTAGCGAGACATTAATGAGTCGAAGGTCGAAGCTACACATACATTAGGCAGCCCCGGATCTTCATTTTTTTTTAGGCGGGGCAAAAACTGAAAAATGCCGCCCATCTGCCATTCATCTTTATCATCCATATAATTCCAGCTATCAGATGTCCACAAATTGTTTTAAATTTGAACATAGCCTACTTAGGCCTTCCGGAAACAATGCATCCATCATTGTTCATAGTTTCTGATAAATCTTGCAGCACGCATAAAAAAATTGCATTTTTTGTCTTAGAAAATAAAAGCAAAGATCTTTTAACCCTTTCGCAATTAGCCAGCGTTCTGTACCACATAGAAGATGTTAAACGTCTGCCATTGCGTTCAGTATATCTAAATTCAATGTTTTCGGGGTGATTTTCTGCTAATAATACAGCCTGATTTCTAAAGAAAGATCGTTGTTTGTCAGTAATTTTTTCCACCGCTGGTCAATTGCCTGGGTCCGCCAAATCAAATCCGGTTTTTTGCAGTTCATCCAATTCTGAGTTCAGGGATTTAGATCCTTCGTATTCTGGCTTCGTTTTTTCAAGTTGCTCAGGTTGCTCTTCGCACATCGATAAAGATGGTAAAGTTGGCACTTTAAAATCTTAATCCATTTGATCGAGTACAGTGCCAGAAACATCCTCTAACTCAATATCAACTTCGGAAGTTGCAGCAGATACTGACGGGTTACCCCCTCTGCGAAGCCAATTTTTCATATTATCTGCACATTGTTTTCCCTGCAACTCCTTATATTTAGCCTTTTTCCTATATTCCGCACACACACTCATAATTACAATCTGTAAACAAAAATACCTAATTATACAGAAGACCGAGGATTATAATCTGCCGCTATGTGTTGCCTATGTGGACTATGAGAAAGCCTTCGATTCTATCGAGACCTGGGCGGTACTAAATTCTCTCCAGTGGTGCCGAATCGACTACCGGTATATCGTGGTGTTGAAGTATTTATACACATCAGCCACCATATCCGTCAGAGTACACGACACAGAAACGAACCCCATTCAGCTGCAGAGAGGTGTCAGACAAGGGGACATTATATCCCCAAAACTGTTCACCACTGCGCTGGAAGACATGTTCAAGCTGATGGAGTGGAAACGACATGGCATTAATATCAATGGCGAATTTATCACACACCTGCGGTATGCCGACGATATATTAATTTTGGAGAGATTCATGGAAGAACTTAGTACAATGCTCGGGGCCTTGAACAGCGCCTCACAACGGGTAGGTCTTAAGATGAACATGGACAAGACGAAAATCATGTTGAATGTCCATGTCACACCCGTACCGGTCGTTGTTGATGGCGCTGATCTCGAAGTTGTAGACGAATATATTTACCTGGGACAAGTATCCAAATGGGTAAGTCTAACTTCGAGAAAGAAGTCACTCGTAGAATCCAACTCGGATGGGCTGCGTTCGGGTAATTACGTCACAATATCTTGTCGTCCAAAATACCTCAGTGCCTGAAGTGGAAGATTTTCGAGCAGTGTGTGTTGCCAGTGATGACATGACATACAGCTCCGAGACGTGGTGCTTTACGATTGGTCCAATCCACAAGCTCAAAGTTGCGCAGCGCGCTATGGTGAGAGCTATGCTTGGTATTTCTCTACGTGATCGAATCAGAAATGGGGAGATCCGTAGACGAACGAGGGTAACCAACATAGCTCAAACAATTAGCCGGGTGAAGTGGCAATGGGCCGACTATATAGCTGGAAGGACCGATAACCGTTGGGGAAGAAAAGTCCTCGAGTGTAGGCCCTGTCTCGGAAAAAGGAGCGTAGGACGCCCCCCGCCAGGTGGTCTGACGACCTGAAGAGGACAGCGGGCATCCGCTGGCTTCAGAAGGCGCAGGACCCGTTAGAGTGGCGCAAATTAGGGGAGGCCTATGTCCAGCAGTGGACGCAAAAACGCTGATGGATGGATGGGTGGATGGATTTGGGCATAATTTGATTCGATTTTGATACGGTTTTCAGCATCGGGTTTTTCAGACTTACGAGAAGGATTTAGGAATATTAACCGCGTTTAACTCAACCGATTTTTACTTTTCGGCGTTAAAGTCTGTTCTGTTTTGTTAAAAGTTGTGAACTATGCCTATGCGCTTCGCGAATAATAAAATGTTCGTGCAGCACGTCTCACTCCGCGCTCAGTGTGTCGGTCAAGTTGATATGGCCATGAAATTCCTGTACTTGTACTATTATTTATTCCGTGGTCAAAGTTAAATAAATGAAGAGTTGTCCATTGGTCCGTGAAGTGTGAATTTGGCCGCCCCCTGAATTTGCCGCCCGGGGCATGGGCCCCGGCTTGCCCCCCCCTAGATCCGGGCCTGACATTAGGTAACCGTAACTGTTATTATAAACTATAATATTTATTGTGGTCTGTGTAAGTGTCATTCAGACTTAAAAAATAAGTATATTTCAATAAATAATATCTTACTTCAAGCGGTATAATTAACCTATTATGAAAGTATGAGTTCAATACAAGTAGGTACTCTAAAGTAAACTTTAACTAAATCATCGAATAAGATAATTTGATAGAATCAAAACTTACTAAACGAGAATGCATTTCTCGTTGCAATTACATTATGTAAGTGCGCGCAGACACACTATTAAAAACTTGTATTTATGATGAATTAAAACCAAGCAACAGAAACTGTATTTTTGTTTGTCAGTATGTGCTTATGACCGCAAATCGAGTAAACCGTATTATTTCCCGTTTTAAACAATGTGTGTATACATGCCTATGTATAGAAGTGCCTTCAAGGCAAGGTGAGATACTAAACGAGGTCGATAACCTCGAGCACGTTGTGTGACACGTTGTGTAAAAGTTGCCAACTCAACAAATAGTAAAGGAACATAGGCAAAAAATAAGTTATCCGGTCTAAACTGCTTAGATTAACATGTTTGTGATTAGCATATTAATTAGGGCCAATTTAAAAAGTAGGTTTAAAGATATAATAGTTAGTTTAGCTTAATAAGCTAAAACTTTGCTAAAATAATATACCTACTATGCTATCGAAGGTTGGTATAAGTACTCGTAGTAGGTGATCAACTAATTTAAATAAATTTAGGACATCAGTACTTCTTGACAGGGCAAACAAATCAAGGCGGCGCGGCGGTACAAATTCTTATCGTTAAATGAAAGTCTTTAAACTGTTACAGAAATAATATACTAAGAACTTGAAACTTACTCTATGGTTAGTCACGCTCACGGTAGCTGGTAGCTAATCATACACTCTGTTCCTTCTTAATTACAGTGAGAGACGTGTCCTGTAACGGAACATAATTAGGTAGGTATATGGGTTAAAATGCAAATTGAAATCTTGATAATTTAAATAAGAAGTATGAATTACTTTAAAAATGCAACTGAGTGGCGCGTAACACGCAAAGCCTGGAGGCTAGACGGACTCGTAAGTACATAATTTAATTAGACAAATTATAATTGATAAATGTCTATTATTGATTATCAGACCTTGAGATAATCCTGCTCTTTTATGGAAAAGTTAGGTAGCGATTAAAATAGGGCTTCGTATACCTACGCTACCAGTATCGTGCCCGAGCTTTAAAGTTAATGAATGTCTGGCCGATGGGCCGGATTCATTTGAAACTTTTGGGTGCCAGTCAGTAATAAACTTCATTTCCAAGCGATGTTTTGAATCACACGTCTGTGAATTGTTTATCGGCGGGAGAAGTAATTAAATATAGGATCTGATGCCGCCGTGGAGACTTTTTAAACCTATGTGTCTATGTGTATGACATTATTATTGAAGTGTGTTGCAATAAAAAAAATATGACAAAGTGCTTGAATCATTATCTATCAATCGAATCTAAAAAGCTCCCCATGGTATTTTTGTACATACGAGAAAAATACATCGCGCAGCTTCTGTACGTCTGTGGTTGTGGCTTGTGGCCATCGGTGGTGCGTTGCGTGGTGCGTGCAGTGTGTGGTGCGTCGTGCGGTGCGCGTGCGACCGCGTAGCCGCTAGCTAGATAGCCGCGGGTCAGCGACCGGCGCGAGGCCGACGCCCGCTGACGTAACGTTACGCGAATTCCGAACGACGCCCGCGCCCTCCGCCCGCCCCGTCCGCACTTCACGCCGACCTAATTCCTTAGAAGCCACTTCGTTTGTGCATCACTAATTATAAAACGACGATGCACTGCCGACAAACAAGTTCTATTTCTAATTTATTCGAACCGTGATTGCTCGCTAAAAATAATTCGATTTAATCACACTCTTAGATAAGTGCACGATTAAAATAAATGCGGTTGCAGTCAAGCTATAATAAGAGTCCTAAGAAAGGCTGGCTTTTATTAAGTAGTGAGCTTACCATCTTGGACTACACCGCTAGTTGTCATAATATATTATAGTAGGTATGGGTGCCATGAATTAGTTATTTAAAATAATTTGCAGGTACACTAGAAGATATAACGTAAGTAATAAAGGTAGGTACAATACAAGTCAACAGTATGGAGCGTAAGGTAAGTGTAAACTACATCCTTCTTTGAATCCAAGTCAGACTCCCCTGCTCATGGTGCACCCAGCTAACGGACGAGGTTAAGGCGTAAGGCCCTCTATTCAGAACGTCCAGTTCAGTCCAGTTCAGTCGTGAACTTTTACCATCCAGTTTAATTCCAAAGATACGAGTACTCTTTGAGTCAGTCACCCAACGACATGTATTGTGTTTGCCCCAGGAGCTAAAGAGCCTGTTTTTTCTTCCTCTTCGTTCTTTCCTTGCCAACAATACATTGGTTAAGCTTTTAGTGTTGCTGATAATAGTTATTGACGACAGTAGATAATAATTTACAACTAGATGGCTTGTCTTCTCGTTTGATGTCTATATAAGAGATATAACTATATAAGATAGTAAAAGAAATAGGTACTTTCCGAAAACAGGAAAATTATTATGGGCCCCTGATTCTTAATTCTACGTAACGAGTATGCGGAAATACATACGCTTATATTCAGTATCTATTGAGATACTAGGAAATTCAGAAGGTATATTGGTGTACTTAGCTTTGAGTACCTACGTCTGATATTTGCACATTCAACACCTCCATTGATATCTTCACTTATGAATCATCACAGTATAGGCACTTGGTATGATTAAATGATTATTTGTCGCCGATTGACGCAATTGTTGTGTGTCGCTGCCATTGTGAGCCCTCGGCGGATGTTCTGTGACCAACTGTGAAGCCGCAAAGTGTTCTCGTCAACCTTCAAACATCTTCCTCAACTTTTTTAACATCGTTAAGGAAAACTTATAAATATTGATTTACGTGTATTGAACATACATTGAATTGAAAGTTGTTAAAGTTTACAATCATGCCCTTCGTTATATTCATCGCCATTCATCGATGTCGATTCTGAGGCAAATTTGCATTCCGTGTAGAACGGCGAACCGTATTCCATTATTTCAACTGATTTGTTTAATTAACATTGAACTTGCCTGCTAAGGTGTGGGTTCTTTACGGTTTATTTGGCGACCAAGGTGTCAGATATTCGATTTGGCGACCCGGTATCCTAACTTGTAACAGGAGCCTGCAGGAAAATAAAAATAATTACCTAGAGGTCTCATCGCATTTGGGACGGAAAATTATTTGATTTGTGTGTTGGTTGTGTAAGCAGATATGCTCGTACTGCCCGTGACACGTGGAATTTTAATGTGAAGATATAGGAGGGTTAACATTTATTACTTACCTATGTGTTATATTCAAAATATTGCGACCTGAGTGCTGCTTACTATATATATCAATAAAAATATCGCTGACACATTAATATTACCATGGTCGCCGGTGGCATGGATAAATAGCAGATAAATAATAATACCTGTAACAATGTTGTAACAATGTAACAAACATTTATTTGTTACATAATAATTAATAGTTATTAAATAGTTATAAATTATTAGATAAAAAATTCCTCTATTTCATGATGTCGGTTAAAAAAAGGATAATATAGGTATATTATGTTTGGATCTAATCTAACTGGTGTCTTATTAGTTCTTTTTACTATTTCGGGTTAATAATCTTATTTTTGAATTATCATGGCATCGAAAATTATCAATATATTCATAGGATATACCTGCCTATAGGTAGTGTGAATATTGAACTGGAATTTTTCGTCTGGAAAATTATTGAAGATACGTATGCATATTTAGAGCTCATTCATACTGACTCGCGGGCGCGGTGGCGGGCGCGGTCACGAAATATCAAACATATGGCGTAATATCCAAGTGTTCACACAGGAATCGCACGTGCGGTCTAAGTTGCGGGCAAGCTCGCGACGACGTGCGCGGCGCGCTCGCGGCATATCAAACGCATGAAATGTTTGTGTGTGTTCACACTGAACTAGCGGCGGAGCGCGCGATTCAGTAGCGACGCAACTGAACTCTCGCGCAAAACGCCTGGCGGTCAATATGAACACGCGCTCGCCACGTCCATCGCGCGCGCGCCCGACACTGCGCCCGCGTGTTCAGTATGAAAAAGCACTATTTACAGTTTGTCTGATACAGTCCAGTTTTTCCTACTTCTAGAATTATAAGTTTATCTTCATAAATGTAGAGGCACGGCAGTGGTAAAATGCCAAGTTCTTTAAAAGATACTCTACAAGACTCCCATATGATATGTAGTATGTTTTGATACGTTTTATAGTCCAATTTCGACGAGGGAATTGACAGAACGTTTAAATTTAATATAGATCAAGTGGGTTGTACACGACGTACAAGGTGCCCCGTGGGGATTTATTATTGCCTTGTTATTTTGTGTTTGTCGAGTTTATTGCCAATTATGAAATACATGATTCAATAACACAACGTATTCGATTGGTAAATGAGGGTCTATTCTTATTGGTACCTAAAACAAAACAAAGTCCCAATTTTTTTGGTAACGTTCGTCTAATTTTATTCGAGCCACTGATGGTCAGAATAAAATAAACAAAAGTTGTCCATAATTTTTTTTTAATTATTCGTATACCTACAAAAAATAATCAGGAACCACACCGTTCGCTTATGTCATTTATTAAGGAGAGACTACACTAGCAGAATAGGCTGGCTTGGACCCCAAGATTAAGATGGTATAGTTCACATCTCGAAAAATTCTAAATATTATGATTTTAATCCATTGGCCCATTGCTGAGCACGGGTCTCTTCTCGTAATGAATAAGGTCTAGAGATTAGTGGCCAACCTAAGTGTCGAAAGTTATGCCGATTTAATCTCGGAGAACATAATGAAATATATTTTTTACGCTAGGATTGCGTTAGATAAGTTTTTACTAGAATCAAAATATCCCTCGAAAGGAAAATTGTTGTGAAAAATAAGTTCCTACGTCATAGATTATATACCTACCTATGTAGAACAATAAACGACGAATATAATTACAATAATACAACGTAATTAAATTTAAAGACGACCTTGTAATTCTCGCGTGTCAGACATTTGACGTCAATGCATAACAAATCGCGTAGATTAACGAGCCATAGAGATGAAGCTTAGAAAGTGATTTATTTATAATTTACGGTTACAAATCTCAATTGGAGATTGCTCTGCCAGATTGATCTGCCATTTTTGACCCAGACCCGACATGAACGAAACATATCCTAGTTTTTTTGTTATGTTGAGTATAACAAAATATCTATTATTGTTATATTCGTAATAAGTGGCTAACAACAAAATATTTCACTTTAAACTTTTGAATTTTTTCATACTAAAAAGAAATGTTTGATATTTATTTGCACAAAAAACTTGTAAAATAAAATAATGATTGGATTATCCAGATGACCTAAAGTGCTAGTAAATAGTAATACGTAACTATTACGGAACTGACGATGCGGAATTATTCCGCGTCCGCCGCGGAAACGGAATCGCGCTACGGTGCACGTCGCGCAGCTAAAACGCGTCGTGAGTTTTTAGTTTGCTTTTATTTTAAAATTATATTTTTAAACTTCAAGTAAGTTATATCAATCGAGTTAAGGTTCATTTAATCTTCGAAGGTAAAGAATAAAGGTACCATTAAAAATCTAGTAGCTTAGTGGAACATAATATTGATTGCTCTAATGGAGATAAAAGTTTGGTGACTCCTTATATTTACTATTTTTATTAACTTTGGGTCATGCTAAATGGATACAATTGCTATTAAGTTACAAATAAATGGTTTTCAAATATTTCGCCTGAGTAAAGTCACATAGCTATAAGTAGTTGTTAGCCACTGTTATTTAAAATACTGTAACTATATTTTTGTTATATGTAATATAACAAAAAAACTGAGATACTTTTCATTACTGTCGCGCCTGGGTAAATTTTCTATGGGCCATGGCAGTTCTCCTTTGCAAATTTTGCAATGCTAAGGGCCACATTATAATTGACTTGACATTTTCGCTAAATGTTGTCGTTGAGCGATGTTAAGTGTAGGTTCGAGCTTTTTAATATCACTGTGTAGAAGAATGAGAATGATATTTAATTATTTATTACAATTGTTATTTGTCAATTCTACATCTATGTACTTCGTTAGTCTGTGACATATTGTTTACTTTAAAAAATTGCAGCGGTCGTACAATGTCACCCCCTTCCTGCAGGGACGCGTCGCCCGCGATCACGTTTAACTACAAGTGCAGTCACGGTCACCCGTCTGACCGGTCATCTCGAAAACTATTCACCTCATACATCTATTCGGAATGGACTACAATAAATACCAATGTTATTCAAATGGATCGATATCGTTTTACGCGGAATCCGCACATCTAGTATGTACATTCGCTATGGGCTTTTTAAAGGATGGACAATTCCTAGTGTAGATATTGGTACAATGCGGCGTCTGTGCAAAGCCTACTTATTTTTCTAATATGGACTTTGGACTTGTTTGTTTGTGATGTTTTTGGACATTTCCGTCTCAAACTTCAAACATTCAACTTGACGTAACGTTGTACTTGTATCACATGAATAAGTAAGTTGTACGTCGTAGTACTTAATTAAAATTTTCTCTACTTGCTCTTGCTCCAGCTCTTGCTTTTGTATTCTAGTTTGGAACGAGGACGAGGAAGGGCTATCGTATAATAGTATAGGGTGTCTCAAAATTCACGCAAGAAGTAATTTTGATAGAAAACACAGGTTTATAATTAAAAATTGTAATTTTTTTATTGTTATATATAATATACAGCATAGGGTTATGTATGGAATAGCATATTGGGTAAATGGCCTCCACGACTTTGCTGGCACATACGTACTCTTTTGTTGAAATTTTCCATGGTTGTTTTGCATAAACGTGGCTGAATTTCGTTGATACAGCGCTCAATTTCCTTCTTCAAGGCGTGGTTGGTCGTGGGCTTGTTGACCTTAAACTTTAGACTTCAAAAAACCCCAAAGAAAAAATCCAACGACATTAAATCGCATGATCTGGGCAGCCAATTCTGATCACCAAAACGGGAAATTACACGACCAGAATGCATGGCATGTGGTACCATCTTGTTGAAACCACATGCCGTCCACATCCATATCTAGTGTAGCGCTCCATTTTTAATAACCCTGAACTGTCAGCTGTCACGCTGTATTTTTTTTTGGTTGGCAACACTTTACCGCACAAATGGCGCAAAATTCAAATCTTGCGTGATTTTTGGGACACTCGTTATAAAGTACAGGGCAGCAATTACGGATTTACCTATTTAGATATTGATTTTAATATTTAATAATATAATTAAATAATTTGCATATGCTTCATAATGAAAATTTTAATACCACAAAAATTAAAAAGTGCCTGCAAGTATGTATAGTTCTAAGTACAAATTAGGAATATAACTAAAAACACTTCAATACTAAGTAGAATTAATGGATATACAAAGTATGATTCAGATTACTGTTATTTGTACTGTTAAATTGTTTTATAGTGATTTAAATTAAACAGTTAATGCATCATACGTGATTTATAATACGCACGTATTAGCGTAGCACGTGTAAATTTGTTGCGAGTACTGCGAGGTGCGGGGGTGCAGCGCGGGAGGGGAGGCGCGGGCTCGTGGGAGAAATGCGCGGACGCAGCGTCAGCGTTCGTTATCAACGAACTGCTTATCGCAAGGCTACGGCGTCCACGTGTCGGTAACCGTTCCACGCACCTTATTTGACCTTCCGCCTCAAACCTTGCATTTATTACTGACATTACTGTACACTTTACTATAAACCGTAAATAACGTCAGTGCAAAACTGATCGCGTTCTTTTAATACATAGTAGGCAAATATGTATATAGTATGTGTAACATATATGTTCTACTTACGTGTGTTAATAAATATTCTTTTTTACGGTTCCGTACCCTCGAAAGGATAAAACTGAATCCTTAAAGGATCACTTTGTTGTCAGTCCGTCGGTCTATCAAGACCCTTTTTGTCAGGAACGCGTGGAGGTATCAAGCTGAAATTTATATCAATACTCTATTATACCTTGGAGCTGTAAAAAAAGACGTGTGGCACTCGGAGACTGCCGCGGTAAAGCTATTGCATAGCATTATATATAAATTAACAAAACAAAAAATTACACTGCATTTGTGATAATAATAATAAAATGAATGTATATAGAGTACTAACTCATTTTCTTTCACTATTTTTTCGTGACTTTCTTCATTAATAAATGCACTTTGTTTATTCATATTTAAAACACTTTGTACACAAATTATACGAGTACAGATATTCACTGTTTTACAGTGGGCCAAGAAAGTGGTGTACCAGTTTTCATTTAGTTGCCTATAGTCGGCACAATCATAAGATTCCGATATGAAGGCTGTCATCACAGTGACAATAGTGAAGTACAACAAAAATCGATGCATTAAATAAACCGATTTATAAATTTAACCGATTATAAGTAATAAGACTTTCTAATCGTTTCGTTAATTAAGTTCGGAACGATAATTTATAAACCGACCTCTGATTGTTTTCTTAAAATCAGGTAAAAACAGATGTAGCGTTGAGATTAACACCGAAAGGGATAATAAGACAATTTGACTAGTAAGTTAAGGTGAGGAAATTATATTAGTTCTTAAAATGGAAATTTCATTAATCTAGTGAAAACGAAGAAACTATTAAACGGTTAATAATTATCCGATTTGAGTGGAAAAGGCTTGAAAACGTATGTATCGGGAATTTATAATAGCTACGAAAAATCGCAATGCTTTAGACATATTAAGGAATCTACAACTATTTGTATTTTGAGTGTGACATGGTAGCACATACTTTCGATTATAGTAATGTATCGATTATGGTCGATTCATAAATTGTTTCAAGAGGTCACATAACTATAAATCCAGCCTCCTTATAAAACATTGTAGTGACGTCTTAAATATTTGTTCAATTTTACACAATTTATGAAGTAAACTGATTAAAATAAAATAAAATTATTTAAACAATTTATAAATAACACAAATAAAAAACAAGCAGGGATGGTTTACATATTTCGCCATAATTTCTAGTATTTACCTACTACGTATAAGTAAGTAAGTAGGTACCTACCTATCTAAATACTCGTAGTAAGTAAACAATATTACTCCAATTCGTTTAACCCGCTAGTTACTTGCGTTTAATATTACGGACTAATGCCTAATTAAAATATTTAACAAACTGTGGGCAATTTTATAACATCATGCTACGAGCAATAGAAGCGATGTACCAATAAAATATGTTGCAAAAATGGGAAGAAGTGTTTATTATCTGTAAACATAAAAACAATTTTCCAAAGCGAAGAGGAGGTGGATTCACAAGTACATTATGTACCTACTTATAAAGCTGCATTGATAATAAATAAAAACTGTGTACTGTATATGCACAGTAAATAGTGCATTGCATAATTTAACCAAAGTGACCTATCATTCACTACGAAATATCTTCACTTCATAGTATCATTACCAGCGGTTCAAATTAAAAAAAATTATTTCCGTAATAAGTAAATTGAAGACGTCCATACAAGGTTAGTTTGTGTTCATACATGACAGACGTCATATCGGAATCTTATGATTGTGCCGACTATAGTTATCAAAAGTTACATCAAAGTTCATAGGCAATATCACTGAAAGAGACGCATAATAATGACGTAAGCCTAATTGTTAAGAATACGTACATCATAACGTCACATTATAGGTGCAAGACATTTAAATCTTTATTAGAAACGGATAATGCATTAATTTGTGCAAAGAAGATTTAAATATTCTGAACAAAAGCATTAAGAACTATTTCAGTTGACAAAATAATTCTTTTTAAAAAGAAAATTGACATTTGACATTTAAGTCCTACAACGATCTTTTGGCGCGTGAATGAGGTGTGGGTGACAGAGACAGTACCTTACAGTTTGCCTTGCCTGTATGGCACTGTCTCTATCACCCTCAAGTCATTATAGTGTCCATTGATGTATAAGTATCTAGATGGATAATCGAATCCGCGAAGACGTGTCAAAAAAGCTGCGCCAACTATTGGCGCAGAAGTACTTTCCCGCCAATTAGTGCCGATCGCGCCGCTTTCGTGTCACTACGTATTACGCGCGCAATTTAAATAAACAAATAAGAGGGATAACATGACGAAATGTGCTATTAAACTGTGCCGGAATTATAAAGGAAGGGTAAAAAGCTCAAAAAACATCACATATCATAGGCAAGTAACCAATAAACATATTTTTAATTAAATTTCAATTTTGATTTTTATTGTAACCAAATTACGTCATTTTTTTGTCAGTGTTGCTAGTTTCTATTTTTATGCTCCCGACTTAACATCATTTTTGTGGGTATATTTCATAATTTTTGACGTATGACAGCTAACGTCATACGTCAAAAATTATGAATCCTCTGGTCTGCTGCCCGCCATTATGTAGAATAATTGCGTCACGTGGAGTTAATAAATAATTTTTGCACTGAAATATAGATGAGTTCGTGGATTTGATTAGTCAAAAATGGTTTATTTTTCTTTTTTATTTTATTTTATCACTGGTACAAAACCAGGCCCAGACTCCATACAATTTTGGACCGTCTCCTTTCCAACTACAAACTGCGTAAAAAAATATTAATTTAATTAACTTAGCTGGTTTATTACAACATTAACATAAACAACTGTAATTAAATTAAGTAGGGTTTTTTATTTATTCATGAAAATAACCACTCCATAAATTAAGTTTAATGTGTGATTTATGGGAAAATTTTAGTAACTGGTATCATTGATCACGCAATATAGACAATAGACGAACGTGTAAAACATCGCCTGCACGCACACATTCTTGATATTGTTGCCTTGTTTTTTTTGTCTTCATTGTAGGGCGACGCTCAATCTAGGTATTTATACATCAATGATAGTGTCATTATTTTATGTCATGTCATGTCTATATGTCTATGTTATTTTGCATGTTTTAAATCTAAATACGCGATAATTCGACTATTATGAATACATGTTGTCGATTCCAACGCCCTATTTAATCCAGATCTACATATAATTATTCTTAAAATACCGAACCGACGGGGCGAAAATCAAATGTTTGACAGGTAAGATTTGTATGGGAAATTAAAATTTTAATTTTTAGTATTTTCCTCGCAATTTTTCCATATTTTCTCATCGCTGCAACCTTCCCTGAACTACCACGAATATTTCAAGACTAAAATTAGCCAAATCGGTTTAGCCGTTATAAAGTAAAAGTTAGTTAACTCAGTTAAAAGATCTGGTATTTATCGATAGATGTCACGAGTGTGAGTGAGAGAGTGTGAGAGACATAGAGAGATGTGTTAGGTCTTTGATTATATATTAGGTGTTTTCGTTACGAAATTTCTCAATTCGGTCCCCACGCCCAAGGCCCGCGATAAAAGCTATGCAATAGCTTAAAAATCAAATTTATAATCAAAAGATGCGGCCGTTTATGCAGCAAATTTCCGTAAAATTTCGAAACTCGCAAGATAATCAAAACCTACAGGTTACTTCCCGTAAACTCAGAATCTTAAAATTTGGTACGAAGCAACGTCTTATAGCACTGATAAAGGAAAAATTGCGAAAAACATACATTTTTAGCAACATCATAGTTATAGTAAAAAAATAGTTCCATAATATGAGTATGAGTATGACTCGTGTGTCGTGATGGGTGAACACGGTTTTGCACGGAACCCTCGGTGCGCGAGCCCGACTCGCACTTGGCCGTAATCATCAACTCTTAGGATTTTGTAAGATCTTCTCCTTCATCGACGTAATTAGTAATGAATAGTGATAGTCAACGAAAACGTAAATAAAGCCAGAGTAACAATAAAAATAATAGCTGCTGCATCCAGCTAACAGGTAGGTACTCCTGAGTAAATTAATACCGCATACTATATATTATCTTGTATCTTTCTTAAGTCTTTTCGGACTTGACGAGTTTTTTTCAATCGACATACATTTGGAACGGCCTTTATACGTCGACCTTCTTGAAAAAAAGAGGCCTTGGCGTGAACTTGGCCAGAATATTTTAAGGTTAACTTGCTGTGTGTCGTCTATTATTAATGTGCTGTTAATGTTTGTTATGTGAGCATCCTGTAGTTAGTAGGTGTTAAGACAATAACGTTTTAAAAATGAATGCCATTTTTTGATTTTTAATACGTAATTATTGAGTGGCATTTTTTTATGTGCAACAGTTACTAGATTGAATATGAACTTAGAACAACGGCACTATCAATGAATTACCAAATAGGTGGTAGAGCCACGGTAGCATTTTCACCATATTGTGATAATTTAATAGGCAGTAGCAATTGTGGTCCGGTGTGAAAGAGTAGATCTGGATACCCTTTTTTAAAGATGAACATCATAGTCCTCAATGGCAAGAACACATCTGTGACCGAATTACAGTCAACTCTCTTACCAACAACTACTGACGGGACTTATTGCTTGACCAGGAATATAAAAAACCTCGCCATATTGCGGTAAACTCATGCTTAACTCCTCAGATTACTTAACTCATGGAACTAATTCCTTATACTGGCAACGCTTAGTTTCTAAACGTCAATCGTAAATTGCTTGAGTTTGAATGTCACAGTATGTCTCATGTTTGTCTTTTTACTTTATGTGTCTATTTTGTGCTAAAATGACAAGAACTGTTCATATTCATGAAAGAAAAGTGGTTTTCTATTAGCTAAAATAACATTTCGTATAAAATGACATTTATTTCCCTAAATAACATTTCCGACATAGTTGTCGAAATGACAATAATAACATGAGCGTTACTATAGTTACTGTTGTCAGTGCTGTTGCCATAAAAAAGGAAACTTTAGCGCCCTCATGACAGGTTATCTATTTTTCTGGTCAAGCAATTCACAATTCAACCAACTAACCATCCTAGTCCATATATTATTTGAGTCTATGCTATGTCGGTCACAGATAATGAAAGAACACAATTTGTAATATACAAAACAGAAAATTTTATTCAGTTATTAATAGATTTATACCCAGTATGAATAGTCCGAACATAGTTAAGAATTAAAAATTATTTTGCGGTGAACTCACTGAAAGGAATCGTTTCAGATAATGGCTTTATTAATTTAAGCTCAAATTGTGGCAGCGTGGTGGCCATGACTAATCCTATTGAGAAGACACGTCAGACCATCGCCGGGTGTTAGGATGACCTTTAAACGTAAATATAATAAACTGTTGTTTGTATGACACATCGACTTGTTTTTCAGTTTATTAATATTTGTTTCAAAATTAGGAATATTCCTAAATAACATTGACTTTGTAATTAAGCCGGTATCGTCCGCCAAAATTAGTTTAATAAAGTGGGCAAATATTTTTGTGCGTACCGAAGTAGAGAATTATATCAATTTTATTTCCATCTCGTATGAATAAACAATATTAAATATCCCAGTAGGGAATCAATTTGATTTAATCTTTATTAGTCCATGATTTTGCTACACTTGAGTTCACATAAAAGTATTCAAAAAATCTTAAAAATCTAACTTTTTTAACCTAATCAAGCTTAGTCAGACTAAGAACTACAATAACTGCGTAAATGCGTACAATAACTGCGTAAATAATAATAATAACGTAAATGCGAAAAATAAAGAAGTCCTGAAAATAATGTTAAGTACTTTAGCACTCAAAGAACCTAAAAAGCTTGAGCATGTGCGCTCTACATGTTCCAGACACAAATATTTCTTGCAGCTAATGCAAGTGTATTAAGTCTATTTTTCCTCCACCCACTTAGTACGTACCACTGGCCGTTTCCCGAATGGCCAGCTGGCTCAGAGACATCATCGATTTTTAAAACTGCTGTAAGTCTGCTTTGAAACAAATGCGTTTGCTCAGCTCAGAACGTTTAGTCACTTGAGGAGTTGATATGGTATTTATCGAATTATCTTCTTCCAAGACCACTCACCGTAGGGATTTGTTGAAGCGATGGCGTAATGTGACATTCGAAAAGAGTTTGTAAAAACCTACTTCGAAGAAATAAATAATTTGAATTTGAATTAAGCCAAGAAAAATATAAAAAAATACACCTTTGGGCGCTTTTAGTGTCATGCGGATTTGCTCACGCATGCGGGATTGCTCCGCATGCGTGAAATTTCACGCTGCGGATCATACGCAGTTTAAGTTTCAGTCTTCTGCGGGTTGACGTGCGGGTTGCGTAGACGATTAGTACAATACGGTGCGTGCGCCCCGCACGACTCTAAAATGGGCACTGCACTGAAGTTGTAGGGACGATCACGCATGCGGATGCCCCGCTGCGGGATGACGCCCCGCACAGCGTCCCGCGTCCCGCGTGCGTTTTTCACGCTTTACAGTAAATTCATATATGAAATTATTCTTTGCGGGTGCTACGCATGCGGAGCAATCCCGCGTGCGTGAGCAAATCCGCATGACACTAAAAGCGCCCTTTATCTTTACCAAAATAATCCACATATTGATGTGGCATAACTTATAGCAATCCTGAATTTGGACAGGTAGTGAGTTTGCAACGTTTAATGAATATGTATGAGTAATAATAAATTGTCGTCGTAATGGTGTAGTTAGCGACCGAGCGATAGGTGTCATTTGTTCTCGTCGCCACGAGGGCGGGCGCGCGGTCGTCTCAAGATCAAGGTTGCGCGGCAGACGCGCGGCAAGGTCACCTGTCCACCGCCCCGCACCTCGCCGCGCCGCGCCCCCCGTGCGCCTTCACTGCGCGCAAATATTTGCGACCGTCTGTCCTCCGCGACCGATATGCCGAGGTCAGCCCGTCAAGCAGACCTTGAAGTAATATTACCCGACCTCTCCTGCATGAAAGACGAGCGGTTAACTGGTGATATGGGGTTTTGTCGGTCATTCAGGTACCCATCGCGATACCAAGGTACCACTCACGTCTTTGTATCGGGTATTAATGTACGGGTGTGATGTACTCATGTGTTCGTGTACGACGTATCTAACAGTAGGTAGGTATGGCATGTTCCGTCTGTCGTCATGACACGCAAGGTTAAAAAACAAACTTTATAAATAAGCTTGAAAACTCCATTTATCTTTATTTATTGTACCTAATGTAAGAAGTTGGTACTTACCTATCATGTTAACATCTTTTGAATATCGGTTACTTTCAAAGGAGAATGGGAGTTTTTTTACATTGAGTATGATCTCTGACCCAACGAACGACTAGTCTAAATTACTAACTAAACCGTTGCTTACGACATCAATTTTAAAGGCGGTTTCTTTATAAAAGTATGTATTATGTTACTACACATACGTGTCTAATATAAGTAGGACAATCTGTTTAGCACTTTTGATTATTACCCTCATCTGCAATTATTTTTCAATTAAATTTAAATTTCGGCGATTAATAATTACGCGAATGTTAAGTAACAAAAAGGTTTATTAGCGAAAAGGTTGGATGTTAAATGAGTTCCGTGGAACCTCGTTGCGCAAGGTAACTTTTTATTAATTTAATTTAACCTCACTTAACGTACCTATCTAAGTGCGCTCACACGCGGCGAAGATCCAACGAACTTAGTTAACATCCTCATTTTCGTCGTTCACCCTACCCCTGCTAAATTTTTGTCACGTAATTTCTTTAATCTTCAAAATTAATTTAGGTCAACGTGGTGTGTGCTAAAATCAGAGATGGGTTCAATGCAGAAGTATGGAAAAGTGTAATCACGTTAATGGACTACGATTATACCTGAAGACAAGGAAATGTCCTTGCCAAGAACACTCCATTTCCACCATTACTCGAAAGGCGTTCGTGATTATACAATGTTGCTTGTCTCTAGATAAAATACACCGATGAAAACCCGGAATCGTCGTCATGTTAATGAGGATAAAAATATGTTTTTTTTTAATAAATGCCTATAACGGAGCAGATGGGCTACCTGACGGCAAGTGATTATCGCGTCCCCATGGGCATGAAAAAAACCTTAAAAGTCTACAAGCAACACCGAAAAGTTATCGGCCAACATAGTTTTATCAACAACAACACAACACGCAATCAATTGTTTGAAGAAGGAAAGCGTAGAGATTTAACTAGAAAGTATAAATAAAATAAGGCAAGCCTGGCATCTTTGCTTGGTGTAGCAGCAATATGAGATCCAATATTATTATTATTCGATAGGCTCAATGATGAGTGGAGTCTTATAAGAAAAAAAGGCTTTATATGAGTAAACCTCAAATAGAGATTCAACACTTCTACCTACGTTTAAACAAACCAAAAGCTAAATAATGAAGTATCTAGCTAGGCTAACAGACAATTGCTGCGAGTAAATGTGATGGTAGATACCACCGACGCAACACTTAGCGACAATTTATTGCAGCCTTCGGCTCTTGGTGGGATATGTTTTCACATCTATTTGACACGAACAAAATTTGAAATGAGATCATAGTTGACATGTGGATTATTAGGAACAATATTTGATTCATAAGTTTCAGCCTAAATTCTAGTGTCGGTTTCGGTCGAAACTGAGAATAAGACCGAGGGTTCGATTTCGGTATTCGGTTAAAAAACCTGTTTCGGCCGACACTAGTTATGAATTCAGGAATGGATGTTCCCCTCACGTTTACACCGAAAAATTATATTCTCCCAATTAGTCAAGTATGAATGTTAATTAAGTTAGCATATTAAAAGACATGATTAAGCATAGTTCTCTGATATACCTACTTGAGATCTTTATTACTTCAAGTTTTTATGTATAAAATAATGTTTTCGTTCCAAATGTACTTACCTGATAAATGTACCAGAGTCATTTGTTTATATCATGAGATAAAATTATGTTACCTTTTATATAATAAACAAATATTACATTACAGGTTATCTCGGTAGCTACACACAATCACGCAGAGCCGCGTACTTTCAGAAAAATAGGAAACTAACCTTGTCCCTAGGGGGCGATAGAGCAGAATTGCCACCCAACGGTGAGCGATCGCGATGTGTTGATGGACATTCGTATCCAAGGGTGTCACTTAATGACTTATTAATGTCACTTTTCGGGCCAGACACCTACAATATCGAACTGGGTTGTACCTACACAGCCTAAAATAGACTTGGCAATCTTACGTATACTTGTATTAGTCTGTAGCTCAGCTTAAATTTGAGATTGGACCTCCACCCTACCTTATTGACAGAGACGTACCTAACTGGTAGATATAGTTCAAGTCATTAAAAGTGCGAGAAGTTTCAGATATGTTAGGTAATTACATTTAACGTGTAAATACACTATATTTTTCATTATTTAATTTATTAAAGGAACTTCACAATGTGTTAATAAAGAACTTTGCTCGAAAAATACAACAAGATAGATAGACCCGATATTACTCATCTCAATTTCGTATAAAATCGTTAGTTCTTATTCTAGGTCAGGTCAAGGTAACTTTGAAGGCGCAAATGTCCTTGCCGTGTACGTCATAAAAACATACCTAAGTGACTTTAAGATCCACGCCGAGTATAAAGGGGATTTTATATTAAGGAATATTTGTTTACTGAATCTAAAATAGATTAAATAAAAAATGTATAGGTCGTGAATAGATTAAATAAAAAATGTAGAGTCATGAGATATGTTCAAGAGGATTGGTCTTTTTAATACGGGTAGCAACTATTATTATTCAACACACCTTAGGAACCACACGTTACACCCATTAAGAGGAAGTTTCACAAACGCTATCTTGATACCTTGCTTGTGTACCTACTGTATGATTTACATAACAGCCCTTACCATAATATGGTAAGGGTCGGCAGTATTTGATATGGCGAGCGACGCGTCGTTTGATTGCCCATAGTCGTGTGGTCGTACTGCGTAGTCAGAGTAGTTCCCGTAGTTATATGAACGTCCACGGATGATAGTAACTAATTAGTAAGTAAGTAAAATAATTGATTATTGAAAATGTTATTTGTTCATTACTTTACGTATAAATTATCGTTGACCTACATAATTTAAATATCCTGTCCAATTTCAGTAGGTACCAACTTTGAATGACAAATATGTATATTTCACGATAATAATTGGAATTTTAATGAAGCCGTGAATATTCGACCATTTTGATATTAAAATACTATTAGTATGTCTTTAACTTCGAAACAACTTATGCTTTTTTGTAACTATGCGATACTTTACATCAAAGTTCATTTTTAGGGTTCCGTACCCAAAGGGTAAAACGGGACCCTATTACTGAGACTTCGCTGTCCGTCCGTCCGTCTGTCACCAGGCTGTATCTCATGAACCGTAATACTTACACAGTTGAAATTTTCACAGATGATGTATTTCTGTTGTCGCTACAACAACAAATATTAAAAAACAGAATAAAATAAATATTTAAGTGGGCGCCCTTACTTTCGACGCCTCAGCGATAGTTTAGTTACCTTTCGGTCCAAGAGATGGCGTTGTGCGTAATATGTGGCTACATTACAGTTTGCTCTTACTAATTAATTCGAAGTTCAATAATATTAGGTATATACTTAAAGGAGAAGTAAAATATGTAGGTAATCAAGGAAAGAATCATTTTCAAAACCATTTAACAGCGAATCTTACAAAGTTACGATTATTTTGCGTCAGTCGGTAACAATACATAACCAAATGTGGGTTTGTTTTGAAAATTTTTGGATTAAAAAAGGACAACAAACACGAATTTTATTGTTTTTTTCTATTTCATACAAAATGTCTAAACCTATTTTCATTACTTACGATAATGTTATGGTTCAAAATAATTCCATGATGAAACTTTTCCTTATCTGTAGTAGTAGTGGAAATGCCTACATACTCGTAATTATGTCGTATATAAAGAAATTCTATTGCAATTTTGATACGCATCTTTAACATTGTGCAATATTAAAAATAAAAAGCTCTATTAATAATAGTTTCAACATTTTAGATTTTTACACAGTGTTACAACGAATACAAACTATACCTACTCTAATTAATAGCTATTAATACCTAATATAAATATGTCATATATTGAATAGGGAAGTGATATGGCGAAGAAGGAATCAAACAAGTTTCATGTCGTGGCCTTGTAGTCTCTTACTTTTATGGATATTTAGCAGAACTGACACTTCAAGGAGTTCGCGATTGCATTTTATTCTATACACAAGAGGCTGCCCTTGCTTCGTCTAGCTAAATTTACGTTCGTACGTTTACAATTCAATTCTTTGTTTATACAACTGTTCACTCGTAAGGACACCGACCATTGTTCACAAGGATCTTAAACATAAAAAAAACTATTGATGTCCATAGTTAAAGGTCGTACAAAAATATTCCGTGTCTCCAATTCTGTATGTTTGAATTTAGACTCTAAACATTAGGAGCTATAGATATAGAATGAAACATACTCGCACATTTTACTATCCAATATCTCCTTATTTCTGAGCAGTTAAATATAAAAGATCTTGGATTAAACAAAATAAAGGAATTATACACTATGATTCATTTTGTACCTGGATTCGATTTTTGGGTCATAATATTTGTCAAACCGGCTCCTTCCCTACAGTTCGCTTGCCTGCCCATGCGCGTCGGGCAGTTTAAACTCACACGAGGCATCGAGGCCAAGGTCTCTATGAATTATGGAGTATAATATGGTGTTATTCGGGCGATGTATGTCAGTGTTCCGATTTCGCGGCCGAAACGTTAATAATAGCGACTGAAGGTCCCATTCGATACCAGGAGGTCGCGCTTCCCAGCGAGCCATTTCCGGGAGTTTAGTGACCCTGTAACGCAGTTTTATGTTACTAACGGCATTTTTCTTCATTACTCACAGTTACGACACAATGTAACATTTATATTTATTTTTATTTAACCATTTAAATTTTATGTACAAAATTCTGTGTATATTTTGCTAATTCTTAGTTCAGTTTAGATTATTTTAGATAAATACTAAGACTGAAGAAATATATTAAAATAATATCAGTAGGACGATTTGGAAAAGAATTTCAGTGTATATTTATAACTACATAATTATATATATATGAGTACCTAACAAAATAGAAAATATTTAAGGCATATTTAACCAATAACGTCAGGGTAGTTAAGGTAACGTTCAAAGAGATTCACGTACTAAGGAAATAAAAGCTTAAAAGTAAAAGAGAAACCAACTTTCCATCATTTTTACGTAGCAATTTATTTGCGTTGTCATACATTGGCTCATTCAAAACTGTCCGAACAATAGATGCGACCAAATAATAAATGTAGGGTAACGGAAACTGATACACTATTGTATGAAAGTCAAACAAAAACGCACACGGTAGAGACGTTGGCGGTCGCTCACAAATGAGGTCAGTGGAACACGAAGCATTACACTTGACCTCTTTCGGAGTCCTTACCTCCGCCAGACCTTCACACTTTTTACAACGCTTTTACGAGCTAGGTCGGACCAATTAAGTTTCGTCCAACCGGCGGCAGTCGGTCGTAGCTTGGACGCCCCCGTTCCGGCACGGGCAGATGCGGTGCATGACTTACGATGCTTCAACCCGCACTCTTGACACCTTGACACACATTCGGTTCAGTTCAATTCAATGTCTATTGATATTTTTGTCGATTATTATCTAGGAGTCAATGTCTTACTCTCTGATATCAATAATCAGCTAAAGTGCTTGTACAGGATGTATCGTCAATATAGACAGCTTTTGATTTGTTTATTATTATTTGAATTATTGTATGAATGTTAATGAATTGCCTGTATAATATATACATACATACTTAAAATTCTAAAAGGCTAATGTAAGGAATAAGTACAGTTGCTTGTTTATAAAACGATCTCCGGAATTGAAACTATAGAGAGGTCGGTATTAATTTAAATTTTCAGTAACAATGAACAATCTATGTTACTTATTTTTCAATAATTTAGTATTTGTAAGAAAAATAATGTTACAAGGTCTTCAATAACTAATTAATTATAATATGTTAATGATTATTATATCAAATTAAATGACGATAAAATTTTACGTATAGAATATAAATAATGTACCTATACACAATTTATAGTTGTGGTATGGTAGTGTATCAGTGTTTAAAAATAATATTATAATATATAGGATTTCAGCACAATGATGTTGCACACAAAAACCGTTCGACGTCGCCATAATAACTGAGGTTATATCAAAGGTTACATAAGACTAAACTGCTATGAAGAAACTGAATATCAAAAAATGTGTTTATAATAATTATTATTTAAAAAATAACACCTAATTTATAGAAAGTTTTAATTGTAGTATATATTACTGGAGTATTTTTACTGTAACAAATAAAACGTAAAATTTATTTTAAATTGTCATTGTTGGACATTGTATAAAATAACTAACCATTGTAGTATAGTATAAAAATTCTTATACACGATATATCAGTGTATAAAGACCGTATCTAATTACAACAAAAGTGTCTGCGTAATGTGCACGACGTTGGATATATATTACTACTAGTATTTAAATATACACTGACACATCGGTTCCTAGTAAACAAGGTCAGGGCGACCTTGGTGGTAAATTGTATTTTTATTATTATTCTTCAGCGGTAAAGGTAAACTACAATAAACAAGGAAGTGGCTGGATATTTTGCGAGTCGCTTAATTGAACTTTGTTTAAAGATGCAAGCTGTAGTTCCCAGTATTGTGAGGGCCACCTTGACGCTTCGTAAAGTGAGCGTTCGTCTAACCGTTCGACCGGTCGACCGTCCGCCAGTACGACCGACCGGCGGACCGATCGACCGATTCGACCAGGTCGTGCCAGTATGCTGAGCATGAATCAGGAACTGACCGCTCGGCCGTTATCTCACAGCTCACAGCCATTGACGTGCGCGCTATGATTCAGTGCCCACCGGCAGATGTTTTTCGTTAGTAAGTCCTGATAGTGTAACAGATGGAGTACGTGAATAACAATTGCATTGTATTACACACGATGGATATGAGTAACATTCGCTGTTCGAAGAAATTCTACAAAAAACACACACTGCTTATTGGAAACACGGTTACCCGTTTATCTATTTCTACACTTGTTACAGTGTGTGAAACGCTACATTTTACACAGGATGCTCGAGTACAACTTAAAACGCTGTCTACAGCATTTAAAAAGACTTAAATGTGTAACAAAATAAAATGAGGAACGACTAGAAATATTCGTAATTTAAATTTATATATGTATTTATACCACGAGTAAAGACCCAGAGAGTATGTCGCGATGGGAAAGATTAGGATGTATGAGTTTTAAGAAGGTTCATTATAAAATAATCTGAATAATAGATACTTTACACTACATTTTGTAACTATTGAAATTGAGTAGAATTTAAAATGTGACTTTGAAATCAAACGTGATGTTTGATTTAATATGATAGAAAAAAATGAATAGTAATTAAAATTTTTTTTTTTTTATTTCATGATTGTAATGTATCTTTGGAATATAAGGCTTAAAGCAATCTTATAACAAAATTAAAGTACCTCATTCAAACTGGGGGTAAATACACATTCAAGTTTTAAAGGAAATCAGTTTTTACAATAGGTACTGGTATATTTTGTGTTACTACCAAATAAAACTAAGTAGAAAACTTGACGCTATGGTTGAATAGTAAGTACTTATCTACTCATTTTGTTATTTTGTATTTATTGATATTGTATTTGGGTTCATTATTTGTTTACAAATATAATACGACTGTTTAAGTAAGATTAAATAAGTGAGTACGTAACATATGCTTTGACAATAATATTCCCCGAATCACATTTATTTAAATAGTGTACAATAATACGTTGTTCGTGTTTAGGAAACGCAAGTTTTGATTCACAAGAAATATTATTCTGCTTAACTACAAACTGTACATTGTAAAATATTTACTTAATTCATTTTATTTAAACAGATAAAATAAAATTATAGGAATCGCTTTTTGTGTATTATATTCGAAAAATGGGCTCGGTCTTTTATTACGAATATACTGGAATTTAGGTACTATTAGTTTGATATTCAGTATGTTGAAAAAATTTACAGCCTAAAATTTTGAATGCTGTCGTAGCAGTAGTTTCCAGAGAGACTTACGTTTAAACTGCACCAGTTCAATTTATCCGCTTCGTAAAGATAGATCGATAGAGTTACGCAGGTAGAGTCCAGAGTCTAGCGGTCGTCTACAGCAGCGGATAGTGGGTTGTTTTTATGTTTAGAGTATCTACTATTTACAGTACGCTCAGCATACATCACAGATGTGAACTTTTAACCGACCTTTCATTACCATTTACAATTATCTTCTAATTAAAATGCTAACAGATATTTTAAATACCAAAAATATACCTATATTAAATTAAATGCACAAGTATTTTTTAGCGTCCGTGCGTTCTTGTCCTAAAAAAATGTCTGACCTTTATATTAATCAAATTTTTATAAGGTTAAGTGACATCGAACGTGAGCGCATTTGTAAGGACAATAACTCAGTGCTCTATTAATAAAAATGCTTTATTTGCTTCTCTTTTATGTACGTTGAAAAAAGGTGGATTCATGTTTAAAATAACGAAAATTTCATTATTTATAAATGGTTAAACTACTTCATATACTTTTGTGTGTTCTTGATTAACTTTTTTCGAAAATTGTTCTTTTGATTCATTTAATATATTCATTAATATTATGAAACTTAATGAATATTCATTCAGTCGTCCACTGACTCAATGATTCATTCATTCTTTTGCGTCCTAACTATGTATATGTGTATCTTGTAAGATTAACGAAGAATATCAAATTATAAGGTTAAACTATAAACCTACACACATGGTAATACAGGCCAATGCACGTAAATTTAAACATATATTAACTACTTCAATATGTTAGAAGCTTCGAGATGTTTACCCTACCTTACAAACAACAACATCGCGAGTGCATCGACGTGTAGTCGGTAGTGGGGCGGCCGCAACAAGTGGCTGATAAGGAAAGGGCGCTGCTCGCTCTATCGTTCAAGATTAAGGTCGCGCGATCTAAGCATCATCCTGAGATCGTGTGCTTCGTGCTCGCGATACGATTTGACGCATAACATATTCGAATTATTAGACGTTATAACGCTAGCTACACTGCCGTTTGATTATAATCAATTATAATTACGAGTACCAGGTAATTAACAGCATGAATAGCTACCCTCGTAAAATTAGGCGTGAATTGTTTATGCGTATAACAAAATAATATCACTGAGTGTAAACTCTACCGTGTGCGGTTGAAAAGGAATATCGATGTTTGATATAACGTATCGTACAAATTTTGTACATTTTCATGTATAATATATTTAGAATAAATACGATTCTTACAGTGAAATGGTTGTGGCATGTATGTATGTAGGTAGTACTAAGGTACCTGCGGCCCAGGGTATAATAAGGCCCACGTTTCAAAACTCGCGCTAAAATATTTCTAATCCTGTTCAAACTTCACTCACGTATGCTTTAGACCGATAGGTACACTGAGTCATTAGCATGTGGAATGCTCTCGCCTTCATCTTGTCAACAGCGAACAATTTGTGACAGCTGGCGCTGCGAAGCTCGTTTTTTATAAATTATTGGTGAGGAAAGATATAAGAATTTTGATTTAATTGTTATTTATTGGTAAGGTCACGCCGTGGTGCATGAGAAACGCCACCATTCAGCGGGACCTCAGAGTTGAGAGCCTGGACGCCCACGTGGAGGACCTAGCGCAACGGATGTTTGCGCGCGCGGACGCGGCGCGGTTTCTGCACCTGCGGAACCTGGCGCCGCTCCACGCCCGCCCCCCGGACCGTTGGGCACTCCCGCGCGACCTACTGCGCGGGAGCAGCCCAACATGAACCACCTCGGACAAGACCACAAGCCGCCGTCCGGTCGCAGATCGGCTCCTGCTGGGCTTCCCACCAGCGGGTCTCACCTGGTAGGGCCTGATCGCCCGGGCGGCGTGAAAATCATCATGACTCCCCGGACTAGACATCCATACTCCACATCACCATCTGGACAATCTTCGAGGACCCATACAGGGTCCCAACCCAACGACCGGTCCGTTGTTACGGACCGCGGCAGACACCTCAGTCAGGGGGCCACCGGCCCCGAAACTGAATCCCCACGGCTATGTTAGCCGTGAGTGAAGACAGGACGGATTCTGATGTTGATGTTCCAGTATGTCATATTATAGGCTTATCTTTGGCCGAGATTCCTACGGGAGCGGGACCTACGCGGCTGTTACCTACGGGTCCCGAAGCGAAGCGCGGGCGGTTCTCTAGTAATTACATAAGAAAGGAAGTTTTTTTTATTGCGGGCCTTATTTTACCTTCCTGGTTTATTAAGCCCCATGGAAAGCGGTTTTTTTAAATTGTTATATTTCTTTCCATGTTGATTTCTGTGTTACTATAATCTGGCCGCGCTAACTATGCGTTCCTGACACATGTCAATTCGTCATGACTAGTGATGTACGAGTACAATAAATAACAGTACCTGGTTGACCGAGCTTTGCTCGGTTGAAAATTATATTTAGTATGAATCGCAAGAAATACGAGGAATTCCGCCATCTATTCAGGAGTCAAATCATACAACTGTTCACTGAGCACAAAATTCATTTTACTTATGTTACGGCCAAAGGATCTCAACAGCGTGTTTCACAAAGTTGTACAGCGCCATCTAGTTTCATACTACTGAAATTTCAACACGTTACAAACAGTACCTCATAGAAGTTAACTGTGTGAGCGAATTAATTGCATTTTAAATAGGTACATACTTAATTAGATAAATTCATTGAACTTTCCTTCGTACTTTTCGCAGGCTTAGGCAGTCCCCGACTGAAATTTTTATTTGCGATAAAATGTATTGAATGTTTATGATAATTAAACAACATAAATAAATATACTTTTAGTTTAATGAGCAAGTTGTTAGGCGTACTTAAAATTTTATTGATTCTATTTACAACAATAGTAATTTCATCGATCTGACCATTATTTATTTAAAACTTTATTAAAATATATTATTAAATCGATAATAACAAAACTAACATTTATTTACAAATATTCTCGTAAATATTACAAACGCACGTTAAACTATCACTACGCGTCCTGCGAGGTCAAGCGAGATAATCGCACTGATTTTTAATTTTATTCAAACAGAAAATAGGTAGGTATAACGCAAAAATAGCGCTATATATTCGAGCGCCATCTAGTTTCATACTACTGAAACAAACAAACCGTATCTCATAGAAGTTATCCTAATGTTTCATAGATGGCGTCAGTTCAACACGTTACAAACAGTACCTCATAGAAGTTATCCTAATGTTTCATAGATGACGTCAGTATGATGTTTTTAAAATCTCTTTATCTCGGGAACCGAGCTTTTCTCGAACCTGGGACCTTGATAAATCGATTCCTTGAGCCGAAAACCCCCTAATCTGTAACTTTCATGAAAATCTTTGCAGCCGTTTCCGAGATCGTGATTATATATATATAAATAAATAAATATACAAGAATTGCTCGTTTAAAGATATTAGATTATGCGTTGTAACAAATAACAATAACAACATGCATTCATTATGCATAATATTTATTCAATTTATATGTTGTTATTTTTATAGGAATTATCCATACTAATATTATTAATGTGAAAGTGTGTTTGTTTGTTTGTTTGTTTGTTCCTCTTTCACGTCGCAACATAGCTATTATATTGTTACGACACGTAACAATTGGTGACAGAAGCAGAATGCCTGTAGTACCGCAAAGTGAAGACGGGATTCGTACGCGACGGCAGACGGCAATGGATGCCGCGCGGATGGAGTCGCCGGGTCGTGACCGCATGGAAACGGAGACCACCGCTGGACCACCGACTACATCAGCCGCAGCAGTACCGACATCGAGTGCATTCGATATGGCCTCCTTGTTAACAGTCTTACAGCGCATGGAAAGTAAAATGGAGGGCCAGCGCGAAGCAATGGAGAGCCAGCGCGAAGCCATGAAGAGCCTGGAAAGTAAATTGGAGAGCCAGCGCGAAGACATGAAAAGCCAGCGCAAAACCATGGAGGCAATCGACGCAAAGCTGGATGGTTTCCAGGGAGATTTGAACGTCGTGAAGGAGGACCTGGAATTGGTAAAGGTGCGTACAGCCGAGCACGACCAAGCCCTCAAAAGCCATGACGCATCAATCAACAGCCTCAGTGCGTCGGTAAACTTCCACGAAACTAGGCTCGTGGATTTGGACAATAAGCTGCAGAAAATAAGGGTTATGGGCACGGCAGCAACGAGTTCATGCTCTGGGGCCCCGAAATTTAAGGTCCCAAGTTTCGACGGCACGACCTCGTGGACGGCGTTCAGGCACCAGTTCGAGGTAGTTGCAAGTGGGAACTCGTTGGCGGCACTCACCCTAGCTCTACGAGGAGAGGCACTGCTGGTGCTTGAGAACCTGCCCGCCGAGCGACGCACCTTGGAGTCGCTATTCAAGGCCTTGGAAGCTCGATACGGGGAAAAGCACCTGGAGCACGTGTACCGCGCGCAACTTAAAGACCGAGTACAGAAGTCGAGCGAAGGACTGCAGCAATGGGCTACGGAGATCGAGCGCCTCGTACGTCGAGCCTATGCTTCGAGTTCCACACCGGTAGAAGACAAAGTTTTAGAGGCATTTGTTAGCGGAATACGGGACCCCGAAGTGAGAGCAACGGTGCGCTTGGGTCATCACGCAACCTTGGAAGCAGCTTTAGCGCATGCCCTTGAAGTAGAAGCGGTACGAAGTGACTGTAAAAGTTATAAGGTGCGCGAAGTTGTAGCGACGATTCAACCTCGTACTGGGCCTATCTGCTACGGATGCGGTGAACGAGGTCATATTATGCTTAGCTGCCGGGCACGGAAACAACCGAAATCGGTGTGGAGGACTACGCAAGTGCCGGAGCTAGAAGCCGCCGCCGCCGCTAAGAAGACTGCCAAGCCTCCTACGAAGACCTCGACAGCTACCCAAGTCGACACCCAGGAGCTAGAAGCCGCCGTCGCCGCTAAGAAGACCGCGAAGCCTTCTACGAAGATCTCGTTGGCTACCCAAGTCGACACCCAGGAGCTAATAGCCGCCGCCGCCGCTCCCGCCGTTACGAAGACCGCCAAGCCTCCTACGAAGACCCCGAAGGAGCCCAAGCCGAAGAATGCCGACGCCCTGTCACAACGGCCATGCTCCGAAGAATGTCGTCATTGCATCAAGCATGAGGCTAAAGAAGAGGTCAGGGTGATAAGGATGCAGGACCTAGACGAGTCTTGGGGACCGGAGGAAGTAAGCCAAGCTCAGAAGGAAGACAAAGACCTCAGCCTGATCATGGAATGGAAAGCCAAAGGACAGAGGCCACTGTGGAGTGATGTGTCAGCCTCAAGCGCAACAACTAAGGCATACTGGCCTCAGTGGGACAGCCTTACACTAGAGAATGGCGTGCTTTACCGGATTTGGGAGTCTCTCAACGGAAGGGATCAAACTCTGCAAATGGTCATTCCTAGAAGTAAAGTGGCTGATTTGCTGAAGCTTGTACATGATGGCACTTCTGGTGGGCATCTCGGCATCAAGAAGACCCTCGTAAAGATACGAGAACGCTTTTATTGGGTGCGGTGCCGAGAGGACGTTGAAGATTGGTGCAGGAAGTGTACCGTGTGCGCTTCAGTGAAAGGGCCCCGCATTAGAACCAAGGGAAAACTACAGCTGTATAACGTCGGAGCCCCTTGGGAAAGAATCGCCATAGATGTTGCTGGGCCATTCCCTCAGTCTGAAGGCGGGAATAGATTCATCATCGTGGTTCAAGACTACTTCAGCAAATGGCCGGAAGCGTTTGCAACTCCGAACCAAGAGGCAAAGACCGTGGCCAAGAAACTTGTCCAGGAGGTAGTATGCCGCTTTGGTGTCCCATTGGAGTTACACAGCGACCAAGGCAGGAACTTCGAGTCGACGTTATTCCAGGAGATGTGTGATTTTTGGGAATAAATAAGACACGTACCACACCCGCGCATCCTCAATCTGACGGCATGGTGGAGAGATTCAACCAAACGTTGGAACATCACTTGGCCAAGGTCGTCGAGGAACACCAGCGAGACTGGGATCGGTACATTCCTCTGTTCCTGATGTCATATCGCTCTGCCATACACGAGTCCACGGGATTTACACCTGCTAAAGTTAACTTCGGAAGAGAAATGCGTCTGCCATTGGATTTGCTTACCGGAACACCGCCAGATGCCCCGAAACCAACCGTTGAATACATCGCGGACTTACGAAAACAATTGGACGAGACACATGATCTTGTAAGGGAGCAATGTTTTCTTGAAGACCAGTGAAAAGATGAAAACCCGCTACGATCGCGATGCTCGGAAACATGGTTTCAAGGAGGGAGATTCTGTATGGTTGCACAATCCACTGCGGAAGAAAGGGAAGTCTCCGAAGCTACAAGCACGATGGGAAGGCCCTTACACAGTTGTCACGAGGATTAATGACGTGACCTACCGAATCAGACAGGGGGACAGAAGAAAGCCGAAGATCGTGCACGTGGACAGATTGGCACCATTTCATGGATCGAATAATGCTCGGAACGAGCATGACTAAGAGGGGGCAATGTGACAACCCTGGCGCATCTACTTCGGAAACAATAAACAATAGGGGCCATAAATATGTCGCGCAAACAATAGAAACAATAGGAGCGCGGCAATCTCGAAACTACGCGCACGACGCTTCGCCATTACGGCAATAGTCATAAGGGCGAAAGTCGGTTGCAAGGAACATACTCGAATCTTATGCGAATCGGGTCCGGAATTAGCGGGAATGTTCTAGATTGGTAGGTGAGTGGTATAAAAAGGGGCACTCGGTCAACCGCAGACATTCTAGTTTCGGAAGCGAAACCAGGAAGATACCAGCGATACCTACGAGCGATACCAGTGAGAAGTGATGTGATTTCTACGAGCGATACAGTGTTCGACGAGTGTGTTTACGAGTACCTACGTGCATAGTGTTGTGGTGTGTACTGTGTACAGTGTGTAATTGTGTATCTACGAGTACAATAAAATCTTTGTGGTACATTTTGGCATTTTCTCGAACCCATTACTCCTGACACGTAACAATATAAAATTATAACATTTTATTTTATATTTTACCGACATTGTATTAAGATTACAAAAATATTCGACTACAATTGGCTTGTTATTATGTCACATCACTACAAAAACAAAAAGTTGATATGACATGGATATAACGTTTGACGTGGTTTTCTTTTAAAAGGTATTGTTTTTATATTTGTTATTTAAGTAATTGTAATAATTTTAGCCCAAGATTAATACAATTATTGTAAGTTGGCATAATTATTCGATTTAATGTTTGATTTTAATGTTATCACTCGTTTATTAACGAGTGATAACATTAAAAGATATTGAATTAAAAGATATTAAAAAATTGTCAATTAATTGTACGCCAGTTCAAAGTTACATCGCCCAGTCGAATGACAGACTTCAGGGACGCATTCTTAGCCCGGCCATATGATTAATTATTCTTATCACAAATAAATAGCCCTTGTAATGAACTATTTTTTTTTTATATTTTTTGGAATAATTCCTGAGTTTTTTAGTTTTTAAGTTAGGTGGGCCTTATTTGCCGCCGGTACCTTACTCTAATAGTTTCAAAATTTTCATTGGCATATATTTAGGTGTTCGAGCCTTAGCTTGAACCACATTTGAGATTACCTTCCAATATTCGTCATTAAAATAGGCTATCTCACTCGCACAATGCATCAAAATATAGTGTTGTCTCTGTCTATGCCTTCTCCCCCCTCCTCACACGCAGCGGCCGGTGGCCATTTTGCTTCAGTACGCTTTCAATATTCGTCGGGGCAACACGTAAACCGTACAAGCAAGTACTTACTCTGAAACTTGCCTCACATTCCGCTCGACGCTCATAAGCTCAGCGACGATATTATTCCCGCTCGGCGCCTGTCGGCCCAGCGACGATATTATTCCCGCTCGGCGCCTGTCGGCCCAGCGACGAAGCGTGGCGCGTCGGCTCGTTGAGACCACGCGCCACACTGCTCGGGACGACGCGATGGCTCAAATGGAGCAGCGTCGTCTCGATTGAGGCGACACGTCGTCTCGATTGAGTCGACACGTCGTCTCGATTGGGGTGGCACGTCGTCTCGGTTGAGGCGGCACGTCGTCTCGATTGAGGCAGCATGTCGTCTCGATTGAGGCGACACATGGTCTCGATTGATTCGACACGTCATCTCGAATGAAACGACGGCTCAAATGAGGCGACCGTTCAGATGAGACGACATGGTCTCTAATGAGGCAACTTGTCGTTTAGGGTAACGAGCGAGCACATAATGTATATACATATTGCTCTGATTTCAATAAAGTTAAGCAGCCACTTGTTTACTTGCAGAAAATGGCCGAATTATCTACTTTGGGTGAACTGGCCTTGGAGACGTATCAAACTGATACAAGAGCATTCTCGGTAATCGTTGCTGCTGTCGACCAACATTTTCCGAACGGTTGGCACGAATGGAACAACTACACCTTTCAAGAGTTGTTTGGGAGTTGTGGGGATCAGATATCCCCCTCCGTAGAAATAAAGCTAAGATTCGCCATCCCTATTGTGGATATGGCTGGTGCCTTCAACCTATCAGCATCATCCTTGTCGAAGTGCGAATACAGTGCTCACTCTTATATGCCCCCCACAGTGTAATGGGAAAAATACATGCACCATCTTACAATATATTCAGGGACACCGTGTCCAGACTCAAATCAAAATTAAAAAGACGCTTGGATGCCTCCTCCGAGCTAGGAAGTGACGACCCACGGTCAAACACCGATGAAGCATCAAAAGCAATCCACTCACGCTCAATTTGAGAAGCAGACCAGGGCAGTAATGAGCACTTATTAGCTACTATCCTTAGCCAACAAATGGCCCTGTTTCATAAAATGATTAATATGCAATCGGAACAGAATGAAAATGGTAAGTTGTTGCTGCAAGAAAAATCAACGACAAGACTTAGATCAAGACTTAGATGGATCCTTTGAATCCCTCCCAGATAGCACTGGGGATGATGTAGGAATTGCCCCTCGGTACGTTCACGAGAAGTTGAACTTAGGGGCACAATGCATGCATCATGCCGAAGCATCTGATAGTGAACCTACTCTCGATTTCACCATGAAGACCACAGGTCAGGAATCGAAGGGGGCTTTTGCGACTCAGAGTGGCGCAATATCCTTATGTTACGGCATACCTTTATGCCAATAACACAAAAACAATTTCAGGCTACTCCTGCCTTCTGTGCTTAAACCCGAATAACCTCCTCGCGGGTATTACCCCAGAGTGGAAATCTGTCGCTGTCCTCGAACGATTTGACCATACTTTAAGAGTGATCACAAATGGGTTAATTTAATTTAACAATGGATGGTTTTCCAACAACTGTTAGATTGTTTACCTAAATGAAAGGGAAAGTATGGCAGGACTTCGTTACAGCAGACTCAAAATTTAGGAAGACTTCAGACTCTTTACTGCAATATGTTTGTGGTCGGAGGACAGAAGTAGTACAGAACCGCAGAGATCTTTTTACATGAAGGGAATTATCTTTTTACATGAAATACCCCCTTCGGAGACTCATCTCTTTGAAGAGAAAGCTTTCACTGAGGTAGTTCAGGAACACGGGGAATTCATAATTTTTTTTTTTCCTGACAAAAGGAAGCAAAATAAATCTTCTAGATACGGAACAACATTGTGACATATGTTATGCATATAATAAATGAAATGAAATAAATTTCAGCGCAAATCAAACCTGCATAATAACCAGGGATCTACAAGAAGAATTGATTCCCAAAATAAAGGAAAGGGTGGAATGGCACCCCACTCAAAGCACAAAGCAATCGAACCCTACACACCAACCAGGCAAATTCAAAAAAAAGGGGGGGGAGGCACACGCAACTCCACTGACTCCATCCGAGCGGGATACCTCGCATTTCACACAAGCCAACGGAGGGAGGCACTCGAAAGTATATTAAAAATTATAAAAGGCTACAGAATCCCCTTTCGGACAACCCCACCTATAAAGCAGTTTACAAGGAGAAACAGACTCTGGCTTCAAACGAAACATTCCCTCGAATTGCCACGGCAAAACTAGATTGCAACGCCTTACAAAAATCCATTCATCAAACGGGTTTTTTTTTTTTGGTGAACGATGATCTTGAGGAAAAAAATCCAACAGGGAGAATCGCCCTATATTCAACCTTAAGAATTTAAACAATTATGTTCATGCCCCGTCTTTTCGTCTTATAAATCAATTTCAAATACCTCTACATCTAGAGAGGGGAGATTATAATTATGATGTATATAGATACCTCGCAGGCATATTTTCATATCCCCATTCATCAGAGTCATTGCCGGTTCCTGTCCCTCGCGTATCAAGGAACCGTTTACGAAATTACTTGCCTCCCATTTGGTCCGGCAAGCAGTCCGGCCGCGTTTGCCAAAATAACGAACTGGGTTGCGCAACGACTAAGGCTAGAACACTTGCGAGTCCTATTATTTTTGGAGGATTTCCTAACAATTCACCTAGACCCCCTAATCCTGGAAAGTCAAAGCAAGTTTGCAATGACATACTTAGAGGATTTAGGGTGGCATCCCAATCGGAAGAAGTCGTCTCTAACCACATCAACCAGATTGGAGCACCTGGGGATCATTTGGACACAGTAAAAAATACCAAGAGCCTGTGCCCCAACGGTTCTAAAATAAAGCACATCATATCGAAGTTTCTGCGGTTGAAACGATAGAGTTGGCGGACGTTCCTAAATATTACTGGGTAAACTAAACTTTGCATCACTGACGGTACCGTTGAGCAGGCTTCAGTGCCGAGCACTTCAGAGAGCCTCAAATCGGTTACCAGACAAGATCCCTTACAAGAAGTTTCCCTTACGGGACTCAGCGCAAAAGGACTTATTATGGTGGATGGAGAATATTCAGAAATGCATGCCAATACATTTCGAAGATCCCTCGATCTTCATCACAACGGACGCAGCCGATCTAGGTTGGGGAACCATAGCGAACAATCGCTATTTATGGCAACAATGGTCAACGACTCAGAGGGAATGGTAGAGCGACATCAAAGAATTATGGACGGTGCTAGAAGTGCTTCGGAGACTGAATCTCGAACTGACATTGAAAACCGTTGTTCTCCAATCGGACAATCGCACGAACGTAGCTTACATAAACAAGCAAGGGGGAACGAGATCGTTAAAATTGCTGCGAGCGGCACGACAAATCCTCTTATACTGCGAACACCAACAATCTCACCTCATTGCGCGACATATTCCGGGTGTATACAATGGAATAGCGGACGGCCTGTCGAGGAACAAATCCATGCTTTTCTAGAAGTTTCGGACGCCGGAAATATATTTTTTTGCGTCGAGGCGATCAGCTGTGGCAACTTACATATGTGAGCGAGAATGTCGAAGACAAAGACGGTTGTTTCAACGACGCGTTCAGCAAGAAGTGGAAGTACAAGTTAGCATGGACATTCCCACCTCCGGCATTAATACCTCGTGTGTAACAGCACCTCCAGTCGGACAAAGGATTATATATTCTCATCGCTCCAATTTGGGAGAACGCTTTCTGGAAACCAGAATTCCGCCTCAGGGCAATGGGTTCCCCTCTGCTTATCCCGAACATCCACAAGAATTAGATCGATCTACAAACAAACCGAGCACCCCCACAGGCAGAGCACCTTAAATTGAGGGCCAGGATGGTTCGGGCTGGTCACATCAAGTAAAAGGATGGACTGAATCAGAAATTGCTTTATTAGAGTCATCCTGGAGAAAATCATTGTTAAAAAGTTTCAAACCAGTATGGAGAAAGTGGTATACTTGGGCCATAAATAAAAGTATCCCGACACACAATCCAAACCCACAAGATTTAGCAAGGTACCTTTGCTACCTTCATGATGAAGTCAAGTAAGCTCCCAGAACAAAAGCAATGCATAAGTCGGTCGTTGCAAAATTTGGAGGAGGTTTCGCTATACGCCCTCCTACTAACTAACTACTACTAACTACTAACAATTGTCTTAGAAAATGGAGGACTTAATAAACTTTTTAGTATCGTATAGCTTCAACGAAAAGGATCTCTTTGCAGTCTCCAGACATGCTAGCGTTCTACTGTTGTTGTTACTGGGGGAAGGGTCCACGACATCACCTTATTATCCCTAGAAAGAGGACCATTTGAAGATATGGACGTAGAATTACTATTTTGGTCAAACTTCGGTTCCAAAACAAATTCAATCTCCTACAGACAGTCGAGCTGTCTAGATGACTATTGAAAAATGGACGCAAGGACAACAACAATAGATTTGACATAGTTTTTGGATGAGGATATACGTCATATCAATTTCTCATAAACGTCGAGCGTCAAAGGGTATTAGCAGCATATTTATTACCACACGCGGAATCGCCAAACCTGCCTCACTAACGGTTTTTGTGGGTCGGATCAGAACTTATTTAAAGAGGCTCAAATCTGTGCTTCGGCGGGAAGTTTCCGTGCTGCCGTGGCGACACATGCCTGGACTAGCAACCGGTTTACGGGGAATTATTGGCAGTCAAAGAACACCTTCTTTAAACATTACTTTAAAGATGTCCGCAATGTTCCAAGACCTAACGTGAATGCTCTCTCTGGATCCTTCACTGTTACATAAATTAATCTTGGTAAACATTAGCCGATGTGTTTGATTAATCATCTAATTACATCAAATTGTCTTACTACGTAGTATTTAATTAATTACTTTATTAAACTCCCTCATACTGTTCTGCCAAAATAATGTATTGATTGAATACTTGTCATTATTATTACAATAAATAGCTAAAAATCATTATAATATACTTATGCCTTGGACTTTAAATCGCCCTATTTATCTCTATTACATCTGTCACAGTACGCACACGCAGCGCCGGCAGATAATAAACACGTCTCAAATGTGGTTCAAGCTAAGGCTCGAACACCTAAATAGAACCGTTTTTCCCCCGAAGGGTATAAAACGGATATTTAGGTTTCAGCCGCAGCTTGAACCACACCTTCAGGTCCTTGCCGGCCTGAAAAGTACTGAAGCAAAATGGCCACCGGCCGCTGCGTGTGAGGAGGGGGGAGAAGGCATAGACAGAGACAACACTATATTTTGATGCATTGTGCGAGTGAGATAGCCTATTTTAATGACGAATAATGGAAGGTAATCTCAAATGTGGTTCAAGCTGCGGCTGAAACCTAAATATCCGTTTTATACCCTTCGGGGGAAAAACGGTTCTATTTTATAACATCTTATGTACGTGCTTAGCGTATCTACTGCAAAAAGACACTGACTTGTTTAGACTTATGCATGAGTATTACTCGTATAAATATGTATGATATAGTGATTTTACGGAATTATACAGATATACACGTGCAAATTCATATTCATTTCAATATGTATAAGTTGGTGTGTACGACGCCGCGACGTTACGACGTCGTAGACCTTCAGAGTATGTTTATAGAACAACAGTAACAATGGAGTGGGTTACTAATGTTTAGCAAACATTGCTCGGCCGCGTACCAGAACAATGGTGGCAATGGAGTAATGTTGCTAAAACATTGGCTGACTGCTTCTTGCGCACTTGCACTTGTTGAAACGCAGATGTTTGAAAAAAATCAATGGTTTATTATCACAGAGATTTACGATTTAATCTTCTATTTATTCGTTCATGTACCCACTTTTTCTTGCGCCGTGGATTCATACTCTCTGTTAATGTGTATATTTTCTACTTGATTTATGTATAAAGAAACAGTTCTTAAGGATTTATATTATCCTTATAAAATTGTAAAAAATGTCCTATGTATATGTTTGTTTTTACATTCATTTGGGTAATTGAGGTAGGTATGCAAATTGTGTAAGGTAGAACCAGAGTGGTCCAATTGACTTTTTGCATTGACCCCCGATTTTGGCAAAAAGATCTCCAAAACTCAATATTCTTTTATTCCACTTTGATCCAATTGCCCTAGACAATGTTTTTGAATTGCAATTCTGCAACTGAACTGCAATTGGATCAAAGTGGAATAAAAGAATATTTAGTTTTGGAGATCTTTATGCCAAAATCGGGGGTCAATGCAAAAAGTCACTTGGACCACTCTGGTTCTACCTTACACAATTAGGGTTAAACAATTGTTTTTATAAACCTGATTAAAATAGTGAAATGAAGTTACCAAGTTTTGAAATACCACGATTAGCAA
This sequence comes from Hesperia comma, assembly GCA_905404135.1. NCBI lineage: Eukaryota > Metazoa > Arthropoda > Insecta > Lepidoptera > Hesperiidae > Hesperia > Hesperia comma. Next base: position 9,165,665 of record FR990018.1, read on the forward strand.
TAATGACAAAATTAACTACTATTTTAAATATTTAACATAATATACGTGGTGAGCTGATAAATACCTAATGTAACATTGACAATGCTGATATTTTAAATTAAAATTTAATAACTCTGTTATTTTCCTATATACACCACGTACCGATTATTTATTTATCCTTCAAACACTTGTTTCATGTCCCTTGCTACGGCGTAGCTGTGTAGCCATTATTTTAGCTACGGTTGTTATTGACTTGTATTTTGGGAGACGCCCGTCTGTACTGCGTAGATGAGAGTAGGATTTTAAACACTTTTGATTTATTCATTTAAGTTTTTTTTCCTCCGACGCTCCGAGCTGCACAAGGTGAATCATTTTAACACGCAATGATTAAGCAAATTAGGCAGGATATGAGGAGTCACTAAACTTTTAAACAATTAATTTCGTGTACAATTAAATGTACGAAAGATAACGAAGTTATGTGCATATGACATTTATTACGCGCTAAGTTAATTAATAATGGGAGTTGTGGTACGAACAATGCACAGTAAAACAATAGGCAGTTTTATTGGTAAGTGATCTCTTAAGACAATCTAAGGTGAAGAAATCAATTAAGGATGAGTAGGTAACTCGTATAAGAATGGCATGTACCTAAGAATAATTGAGTAAGATGGAGGAATATGTATGAAAGTCGAAATAATGATCGTAGATAAAAAACAATGTCATATATAACAGGATAAATCCTTTTATTGCTCGTGGTCCAATCGCGGAGTGCTACTGGTTGATCCAAGGACAATTTTTTTGCCTGTAGTTCTCTCAATTCGACTAACCAAACAAAACGCTACGAAATAACATTGTTGTTATAGTGTTCCCTTGCGTTTAGAAGGATGCTGAAGATGTTTATAAGGAAAGAAAGATAGATAATTCGATAAAGTGGCAGTAAGGTAATATTAAGTTCAAGTTAAATGTATTTAATAAAATGCTGGTAATTATAATGCTGGTATTTATTACCTACCTATGTGCCTGCGGTAAATTGCCATAAATTCGTCGTCATATCCAATCGTAAGGTAGATAGTAGATACTGTTTTCATAGTTTTGTCTATTTGTACATAGTAGGTATATGTACGAGTATGTGCTACTCGCAGGAAATAGGAACGTCACAGTGCTCTGTCTTCTTTATGCGGTAATGGTGCGTGTAAGTATTCCATAGAGATAGGAATAATATACTATACCTACTTAGATAGAGACGCCCTAATCCTTAACCTCTATGAAATTAGCTGGTTGACGTTATAGCAGGCCGGCCATTTATAGTAACAGTTGACAAATGTCATTTTATGTGAAACAAAATAAACAAATATTAAAAAACCCATTATATTAATAAAATAGGCATTGATAGGTGTTGTGGTGTCCTTTAAAGCAAGAAAAACACATTGAAACACAATGAAGTGTTGTATACTACAATGCGGAGCAAGGAAAAACAAATTACACCCAAAATTAACTTTACACAGGCATTACACAGGTAAGTATCAGTTTTCGTTGTATATCTGAATGATATTGATATATGTTTTTGCTGCATGAAGATCTGTGCGAGGGTTACGTAGGCCTGTTAATGTTTTGTTGGGTTTTACATCATTATTTTATATATTTGAGTAGCCGATTTGTTTACATTTCAATGACACTTAGGGTAAGAAAGTGTTAAAATATCGATATTCGATATATCGATAATTAAAATGACGCTGAAGAAAGTTGAAATAATTGTTTTTATTCAATAGATTCCCCTCAAATAAATCATTAAGAAACAAGTGGCTAGAAATAATTGGCCCAGAAAACATAAACCCGGGCCTTCAAAATTTGTTTGTGTGTTCTTTACATTTTGTTGAAGCAAGTTTCAACAGAACGCTTAATGTGGTAAGGTTACACGACGGAGCTGTTCCTTCTATTTTAGTGAGGTTTTCTTACTTTTTATAGAACAAGAAAGTCTCATACAAGTTTAAAATTGGGTCTGTATGTTATTTAATTGAACTAAGTTAATAGAGTACACGAACCCTAAACTGAGGGGAAGTTGGCCACCGCGGCCATTCCACAATATTAATGCACTAAGGGTTATAACACAATCATGGGTGATCAGATGAAAATTGTCAGTCATATCACACAGCAGTACTATCTTCACCCTTTTATTGAATAAACTCTAAAATTAAATTCATCGTAGTGGTACATAATTATGACTTATTTATTTATGTAAGTATCTATCGCGATTTTTCTGGATTCAGCGGGTACATTCAGAATCAGTAAAAGTGGCATTGTTTAGGAGTAGGCGGACTGGTTTTTGGTGGTGAAAGGATTGATTTTTAATATTGGATATAAAACTTAACATAACTTCAAGCTTGTATTTGGACCTAGTTATATACAATACAGCCAAATCTTAATATATATAAATCTCGTGTCACAATGTTTGTCCTCAATGGACTCCTAAACCACTTAACCGATTATAATAAAATTCGCACACCATGTGCAGTTCGATCCAACTTGAGAGATAGGATAGTTTAAATCTCAAATTATAGTCGCAATTTTAATTTAAGTATTGCTAATTATTTGTCTCTTATTATTTGAGAGTCACAATATTATTTGACAGTCACAATTATCTGTTAACTCCAAATGATTCTGACAGATCTGATGTCGATACCTTTCGACTGGGTTGAGTAAGTAATCAATAGATGGCGCTGCTATGGTAAATCTAACTTGCACCCGTGCGAAGCCGGGGCGGGTAGCTAGTAGAGATATAAGTATTTTGCTGTCGATGGTTAAACTTCGGTTATGGAACTCTATTTTGATAATTTTACATTATGCATATAATAAATAAAGGCCTTAACTACCTAAATTTATTAACTGGAACAAGACAAATAGTTTGGCGGCTGTGTTAAGCAAGAGAGTGGTACCTAATTAACTGGCAGAGTTTAAAATACTATCGCTGAGATCATCTAAAAAGGGGGAGCAGTCGTTGTGTCCTCGTTTGTTGTTTAGCAGATCATCATGATAGCTGGTTTTTACAAAAAATTTTTGGTTGATATGACATGACAAGTTCATCGCAGTAGGTATCAAAATTAATATTAATATCGCTGAGAAGACGAACGACATGTATTATTGCTGTTACGAGTATATCGTAAGTCATTAAACTAAATATCGATAGTTTCCGTCCACGTAGTGCGCACAACACTAGTAGAATCGGCCATCTTGTTTCACTAAAATTTTGACAGGCAGTTCCTGTCACGTGGTCAGGCACGCTATTTTTGCTTTAGTGTCTAATCCATAGTCCTTTATAGATCAATGAAGTATTCAATATGGTTATCATTAGGTATGACATCACTAAGTCAAGATTAATTTAACATACGTCTACGTAATGTTATTATTTGTGCTAGAATTGTATAACCTGTTATTTTTTTCTGCGAATATCAACCTTCGTTCTTTTCCGTAATTATATTTTCTGTTTGTAATTTTGGTCGCAAAGATTTACAAGTATTTTTTATTATCAATGTAGATATATACTTAATGTGACGATAAACATTTGTTGGCTTTTTGTTATCGTAAATCAGTTTAAATAACTTTAGCATAAAAAGTATTATAATTTATTATTTTTGCTATGCGTAAAATGTATCTGCTTAATATAAGACTATTGTATAAAAGGGCAAAATAATACGACTCGTGTTACAACTTCAGTTACAATTTATTGAATGAATGAAAGTATTGACAACAACAAATCTTCCTTTGCTGTCGTCGTTCCAGTTTCAAATAGGTACCGGCCAGGTCGCTGGCCAGTATCATTTTAATAGAAAACCTGAAAAGAAAGATCTGACTCCTCTCCTCTCCTCTCAAGTCCAATAAAACACTACTCTGCTCAAAAGCACCGCTCCTCTCAATAGCACCTCTCCACTCCACATCTGGCAACACCAGTATGCCAAAACTGCCCTCGCTTCAGCACATCTCATATCGCCACCTCCTGCAGTCATTGCTCCTCACAGTTGTTATAGCACAGGCATAAAAATCCTCCGTTACAGTCGGCCATCCTGAAACAATTGCGTCCCGCAATTGGCACGCATACCACAGTATTACAATTCAACAAAATCAACACCAAATAACAGACCATAATGACATGGCTCAGCATAACATCTGCATGGAATACATCACCTTTTAAAGCTGAAATAAAAACGATAACTCCTCTGTCTAAAATAAATTCGAAAACTCTGCTCAACGTTTCTAGCGACCCTTCATTTGTCAATAAAATCAACTCAAGCTTTCAGTTGCCATAGCATTGCAAATAACATCGATTGTCAAAATCCTTTGCTTCACTTTTTTCCAATTTACATTTTATACCACAATGACAAATCATCTCATAATTTGGGGTCAATTCTTCACGTTTACCAAGCTTTACAATCTTTCTATACGCCACACATTCACTTAATTCCAGCTTAATTCTCTTTGACTTCACATTTCTTTTCAATCAAATAGGAATACATCGCACTTTAGGTATTATCAGGCCTTCACCATTAATATTCTTCGAGATTGACTGCGATCAAAGCTGTCTGCATTTATCGTCCACCTTCATTTGTTTTCATGAAAATGCATTCTTTTGTTTCCCAGCTTCACGTCTTTCGTTTTCGCTACTGACAGTTCACTTCTTTTCTCAAAAATACGTATGACATTGCAATTTATTGCGTTCTCCACATCATGGAATATCAGTTTCCATTACTTGCTTTCGCATATTATCTCCAGAGCAACAAACTTTATCGTAGGATAACACGATGACAGTTTCTCATAGGCAAATCTGACTCGATCGCTCTAAAATCTTTCCGCACATTTTATCCAAACTGATGAACTTTTAGACAAAAAATCAATATCATTAACAGCCTTACTTCGTAATCTCTTCGTTTATCCATTTTTCACCACAATATCGATTGGACATCCTTAGAAAATTTTCTGACACATCACGTCATACGATTACATATTTTTCAAATCTTACTGCTTTTAATTGAGAACGCTTACAATTTCGGCCATTGTTTTCTATTCTCTCCATTATTAGCGCGTAGGTATTATGTTCTACAACATAAATATCCACTTCTGAATATAAAAGGGCAAAATAATACGACTCGTGTTACAACTTCAGTTACAATTTATTGAATGAATGAAAGTATTGACAACAACAAATCTTCCTTTGCTGTCGTCGTTCCAGTTTCAAATAGGTACCGGCCAGGTCGCTGGCCAGTATCATTTTAATAGAAAACCTGAAAAGAAAGATCTGACTCCTCTCCTCTCCTCTCAAGTCCAATAAAACACTACTCTGCTCAAAAGCACCGCTCCTCTCAATAGCACCTCTCCACTCCACATCTGGCAACACCAGTATGCCAAAACTGCCCTCGCTTCAGCACATCTCATATCGCCACCTCCTGCAGTCATTGCTCCTCACAGTTGTTATAGCACAGGCATAAAAATCCTCCGTTACAATTGTTTTAAGATGTATGAGTATGAGGCCTACCTATGCTTGTAAATATTTGACTTGCTAAAACGACAAAATAAATTAAAATAACATTCTGCGTTTTACCGTTAAGCAGTCGATAGGTATACATCGTTAAGAAGCAGGTACAAATACGTACTAATGATTTATCCTCAGAACAATCTCTCCTCTGACCTTTGCGAGTCCGTTAAATGGAGCAACGAACACGTGGAGCCTCGAAACCGAGCTTCCTCGCTTAAACATATACTTAGGTACATATACTACATATACCAAACCAAGGATTGTATTGTATAACGTATTATTCTATATTACCTATAGGTGATATTATGTAGCAAACACGTGTTACTAATATGTATTTTACATATCATCGTGACTAGTCTAGTCAATAATTAAAATTTGTCCCATCGAATCGGGTCTTCTCACAAAGTAGTAATGAGGACACTTAAGACCTTGGCGAATGACAATAAAAGTTTGTTGGAATTTATAAAGCTCCTTATAATATTGGTGGACTTCTACTTGGAAGAAATCTCAGTCTATATAATTTCACGAACAATGTATTCCTAAGCATAGGTATTACTTCAGAAAAAGGTGTAAAGAACCCAAAATTACACGTGGGAATTTCAAACATACACCTAGCTGAAAGAATCTTAAAATATAGGCATGTTTTATGAGCATTTAAGGTTGAACTTTTGAATAAGGAGTATAATACTTTACTTTACTTTACTTGAATAAATCCTCTTTCTTTCTTTCTTTTCTTTCTAATATTTTGTTTGCAGCGTGTAACGACTACGATGACAAGTGTGGAGACGGCACTCAGTAGGCAGGTACTTGTTCATGTTACAGCAATGTATGTAATGTAAAGTATTATATGAGAGCGTTTGAATCAGAAGCACATAGCAAAGAGTGAGCGTGGGCGGCGGGCAGCAGCGCGGGGAGCGGGGGGCGAGGCGAGCGGCTGCCGAATATTTTTTCGCACATACAAGGTCGAGGTCGAAACGTTTGACTTCCTAGATCGGTGCGACCTCACCGCGCCCGCCCCTCGTTCCTTGTCTCCATGTTAAGTGCTTATACAGTACTATATGGATCTCTCTGGGCTGTAATAGAATTATTACATTATACGTACCTACATAGAAAATTTAATTATCAAGGAAAAGCAAATATCCTACTTACAACAGTGATAATGAGTTATCGTACGAGATTGTGAGTAATATCTCACATTAGGTATGTGTCCATATCTACGCACATACGAGTACATTGCGAAATATCCGGATAAAAATATTCAGGGTCAACCTCAAGGTCCTACCGCTTTTCTGATTAGAACGATGGCGATAAGAAAATTTATGACGCGCTGGAAACTGAATCTATTGTCTGCGCGTTAAAGCTTACATTTCTTTCGCAAACGCTGTTTACATAAACATAAAAAAACAATAACTATAAGCTTGCTGATTTGTAGGTTTTGCAAGGTTACAGATAACATGGGTATTATGATTCGGTACGTCACGTTGCTATACGAAAATAGTTATAGATAATAACATAGAATTTTGTTAAGATCTTGAAAATCTGGTGGTGAATTTTGTAATGAGCATGACAGGGGTGGGCAGCCGAAGGATGAGGGTAGCGTCCCCGCGCAGGGGCGGGGGTGAGGCTGTCGGCGTGGTCGACCTTGTCGGCTGACATTGCCGGGTCGGTCGCTTCCTGTTATCTCACTCGCGATACTCCTCGACACTCGCGGTCGGCATTAATCATTATTGGAACAAAGAATGTCCACTCACGGTAATCGTAATTAGCACGCGTCGCCCTTGATGCGTTCATTATCTCGGCCGGCGCGGTCACCATAGCGTGCTGTGAGCTGCGTCACAAAGACTTCATTGGCTATATACGCAAACTGGAATGTTTTCCTCGATCATTGTTTTTATTTTTTATGTCCACACACAGCGGAAAACTAGGAAGTTGTAATATAAAATAAATGTTATAGCGAGACACTGATGTAAATGGAATTTGCATTGCATAGTATATTATTTCAAATCAATATTGCATGATAGAAAATTTAATCCATACATCGACGGCAGCAAAGAACATAAAGACATCTGCAATTTTGCCAAAATCGTTTTTTGCATAATTCAACACAGAATTCTTTGTTTTATCTTGTGATATTTTTTTTCTCGAAAAATGTTGTTTTTTACACCAATTTTTCAACGTACAAAAAGACATCTGCACTATTTATTTAAAATTCGACAAAGTACAAACGGACATAAATACCATTTGTCTTTGTGTGCGTCGCGCAATGCGGCGGGCTAGCTGTCCTTACGAAAATAACCTGCGAAGTCTCGAGGCTCTTCAGCAAGAAAAAATGCAAGAGACAACTGCAGTATTTTAATGACAATCATAATTATATTTGTTGTTTTGATGAAATTGGTTATTTATGATCAATAACAATAAAAATCAATCATTAAATTAATAACATAGTTAAAGAATAAATAATTATCGGGTCCCAAGTAGATACGAATATATGGCAGTTGACTCAATTTGCTTGTTGATGATTTGTTTGTAGATGACCGTTTGTTCTTTGCTGCCGTCGACATATAATAAAAACGTAACTGGCTAATGTCTGTACATAGGAGATGGATCTTCGTAAACTCAATTGAAGCCAGAAATAATGTTTTTATAATTTTTATCTACACTAATGTTATAACATTCTACTTATGTTTCCAATACTTGACTTATAATTACTACTGTTATAGCGCATGTAAATGAAGAGACTCTTTTGGCTCTTCATTAAATTTAAATCTTTACTTCATAGAGGTATGTTATTAATCTGCATAAGCATTATCTGTGGTGTCAGCACTTGTCATTTTTGTTTATTCTACACTATACCTACCTTGTCTGTGCTATAGTCTATAACTTAAAAAAATATATATTTTTTCCGGCTGATGGGAGAAACGTTAACTTATTTTAAAACATTTTCGTTTGTAAAAATAATTGGAAGCAATAGCTTTTAATGTTGTTTCTCTTTTCAGGTAAGTAAATGGTATTGATTTGTAGTAATTGAAGATGTTATTTAGGTCTGTAAATTTTATTTGTGATTTTTGTTAATAAAACAATTTCTCTTTTCAGAGCAACAACTTAATTGTGTTTGTTTCGATTTCAATATCCAATATATCCAACGTATTACAAAACAACATTAATTCTAGCTGTTGTAAACAATGGAAAAGTTAAAATTTGAATTTGTTGTGAAATCGAGTGAAGATCCGAAAACAAACGTGATCTGCATAACCTCAATTATGAACGAAGATAAAAATGTGTTTTTAATTCCGGATCACTTACAACCGGTGAAACTACATGATGCGGTGATAAGAACCCAAACTTTTCAAAAAGTAAAATCTACACTACAAAGAAGACATGAAAAACGACAGGTATGGCTGTCAGTTACACCAGAAGTACGTGATAGTTATTTGGATGCAGATGGAAATATGCAGTTCAAAGGATATTTACTGGAGGAGAGTATATCTAAAGCGGAACAGCAGGTTTTTACACATGATATGTCAACAACGGAAGCTCTATCAAAAATCCTGGAATATGCATTGAAGAATAAACCCAAACATTCCAATCTTAAGAAATTATCTGAGAAGTTTGTAATAGAAAAATTCTCAAGAAGAACATCAAGTGTAACTCAATGGATGACGATCTTTGAAGCTGAATGTACTCGTTTAGACATAGATGAAGATATTCAAAAAATTCAAATTTTTCGATTGTTTTTGGATGACTCTAGTCAAGACTGGTATAATTCTATGCTTATAAAATATACAATAAATTCAGAGTGGTGTATTTGGAAAAAAAACTTTTGTGAAACATATATGAATAAGGGCTGGACACCAATCAGGTATGCTTTTTCATATAAATATAGACAGGGTTCATTACTGGAATATGCTTTAAAAAAAGAAAGACTTTTGTTAGAGGTAAACAAATTAATAGATAAACCAACTTTAATTGATTTAATTACAATAGGACTACCAAATTTTATAGCCGATGAAATTGACAGAAATAAATTAAAAGACACTGAGGATTTATTTAGTAGTATCCGGGGCTTAGAGCATTTACTGAATAAAAGGATTGAGGAAAAACAGGTATTAAATTTAGACAGTAAATTAAAACAGAAAAATTTTAAAGATCAACCATGTAGAATCTGTGAAAAAGAAAAGAAAGGAACTCGGTATCATTCAGAATCCGTATGTTGGTTTAAAAATAAGGATAGTGTTCATCAAAAAAAAAGAGAGCCAATAAGGAGTGTTAATAATTCTGAATTAGAAATAAGTTTAAATGAAATAGATCCAAAAAACTAATAATTCCACCATTAATCAAAATTAAATTAATAATAAATGATTCCATTAAAGTAATGGGAGTTTATGATTCAGGTTCAAATGTAAGTTTAATTAATTCAAGAGTATTATCCTTGGGAAATTACCAAAACAATGAGAACAATAATCAAGCAAATTTAAAAACGATTAATGGTGTAAAAAAGACTATAGGAATGGTGATGTTAAAGGTAAAGATTTTTCAAGTGGAAAAAAATATGAATGTTTTTGTCATAGATGAACAGAATTTTGATTATGATTTTTTGATTGGTTTAGATTGCATAAAATCTTTTCAACTGATTCAAAATGAAAACTTAGAAATAACACAAAAGCAAAGCAATGAAAATATTCCTGGCTTTACAGGTAACAAAATTAAAAACAATCCCATTTATCAAAATAATGATAAAGTAATAATAAAAAAAAATTGTGATATAAAGGATGAGTGTATGGTTAACTTTAATGAACACATAGAGGTTACAAACTTCAACATTTCAATAAATCATTTAGACAGGCAACAACAATTAAAAATAGACGAATTAATTAGCAAATATAAATCACTATTTGCGAAAGATAAATATGATGTAGGCTTAGTGAAAGGATATGAAGCACATATAGATTTACTCGTAGACACATATTGTTGCAAAAGGCCTTATAGATGCAATTTTGAAGACAAGAAAGAAATTGAAAAGCAAATTTCAAAATTATTAGAAAAAAATTTAATTGAAGAATCTTACAGTCCTTTTGCAGCTCCTGTAACATTAGCCTATAAAAAAGATGAAGGGCAAAAATCTAGACTATGCATTGATTTTCGTGACTTGAATAAAATAGTGGTACCTCAGTCGCAACCCTTTCCACTTATAGAAGATTTAATGGTAAAAACGAGAAATTGTAAATATTTCTCAACGTTAGACATAAATTCTGCCTTCTGGTCTATACCTTTAAAAGTAGAAGATAGGAAGAAAACAGCCTTTGTTACTCAAGAAAATCATTTTCAATGGACTTGTTTACCATTTGGTTTAAAAACGTCACCTGCCATATTTCAAAGAATATTAACTAGTATTATTAGAAAACACAAATTATCAAATTTTACGGTGAATTTCATTGATGATATTTTAGTATTTTCCCACACATTCTCAGATCACATCAAACACTTATCACTGCTGTTAGAAGCTATTTCAAAGGAAGGTTTTAGATTAAAATTCTCTAAATGTAATTTTGCACAGGACTCTGTTAAATACTTAGGCCACATAATAAAAGACAATACAGTGACTCCGGTAAAAGATAATTTAATTGCTATAAAAGATTTTCCTGTTCCAAAAACAAAGAAAAATATTAGACAGTTTTTAGGTAAAGTAAATTTCTATGGAAAATATATACCAAATATATCGATCATATTAGATCCTTTACACAATTTATTAAGAAAAGATCAAAAATTTATGTGGACAGAAAAATGCCAAGAATCTTTTAATATAATAAAGAAACTGCTATGCTCAAAACCTATTTTGGAAATCTTTGATCCAAGTTTACCTATATATATTTATACAGATGCTAGTATACAGGGTATAGGGGCTGTTTTGAAACAACCACAAGAGAATGGCGAAGTAAAACCATGTGCATACTTTTCGAGGAAATTAAATGACAGTCAGAAACGTAAAAAAGCTATTTATTTAGAATGTTTAGCAATTAAAGAAGCGGTAAAATACTGGCAACATTGGCTCATGGGGAAAAATTTTAAAGTGTTTACAGACCACAAACCTTTAGAAAAACTCAATATTAAGGCAAGAACAGATGAGGAACTAGGAGACCTTACATATTACTTATCACAGTTTAATTTTGAAGTTATATATTCTCCGGGTAAGAACAACTTTGAAGCAGACAGTTTAAGTAGAAATGCTGTATTAGAACCACATGTAAGTCAAGAAGAAATTTTAAAACTTGTTAATTTTATAAAACTCGAAGACATCCAGAATGATCAAAAAGAAAATGGAGATATAAAATTTTATAAAAATAAGCTAATATTTAAAGATAAAATATACTTTAAAAGGATCGGAAAAAAAGAAAAAATTATACTTACTGAGGAATTTAGTAAGAAAATAATAAGAAATATACATTACACATACTGCCATTTAGGAACTAAACAAACAGAAAATAAGATCAAACCATTCTATACTGCAAAGAATTTAATGAATAATATTAAAACAATCTGTGATAATTGTGAAATATGCATAAAAAATAAATCTAGAGCTAAATTTAAATATGGATTGATGTCTCATTTGGGCCCTGCTACTTATCCTTTTGAGATAATGTCAATAGATACCATAGGGGGGTTTGGTAGCTCCCGCTCTACAAAGACATACTTACATCTTCTAGTAGACCACTTTACCAGATATGCTTACATATTGACGTCTAAAACTCAAAACGCAAATGATTTTATAAACCTTGTGAACAAAGTTGGATCTGAAAATAAAATTGGAATGATTCTGACCGACCAATACTCAGGCATAAATTCGAAAGAGTTCAAAGAATTTTTAAAAAAAGAAAATATACCTATTATCTTCACTGCTGTAAATGCACCTTTTTCGAATGGTTTGAATGAACGTCTTAATCAAACATTGGTAAATAAAATACGATGTAAAATTAATGAAAAAAATTATAAAAAAGCTTGGACCACTATTGCCCATGAGTGTGTCCAGAGGTATAATGAAACCGAACACACCGTAACAGGGTTTTCCCCAGTATATTTGATGGAAGGAAAAACTAATTATATCTTACCAGACCAATTGATACAACATAAAACTCAAAATAATTTATTACAAGATAGAAAAATAGCATTGGAAAGATCTATAAAATCACACAATTATAATAAGCAGCAATTTGATAAGAACAGAAAAAATTACCAATTAAAAGTTGGAGACTATGTATATGTGGAGAATGGTAACCGATTGAATAGAAAAAAATTAGATGAATTAAGAATTGGACCATATAAAATTTTAGAAAAATTATCTAATTCAATTTATAAGATTAATACAGGACACAAAAAAATAGAATCAAACTTATTTCACATTACAAAACTAATACCAGTGCCTAGCGAGTTCTGGAAACCTGGGGGGGGAGATGTAAATGAAGAGACTCTTTTGGCTCTTCATTAAATTTAAATCTTTACTTCATAGAGGTATGTTATTAATCTGCATAAGCATTATCTGTGGTGTCAGCACTTGTCATTTTTGTTTATTCTACACTATACCTACCTTGTCTGTGCTATAGTCTATAACTTAAAAAAATATATATTTTTTCCGGCTGATGGGAGAAACGTTAACTTATTTTAAAACATTTTCGTTTGTAAAAATAATTGGAAGCAATAGCTTTTAATGTTGTTTCTCTTTTCAGGTAAGTAAATGGTATTGATTTGTAGTAATTGAAGATGTTATTTAGGTCTGTAAATTTTATTTGTGATTTTTGTTAATAAAACAATTTCTCTTTTCAGAGCAACAACTTAATTGTGTTTGTTTCGATTTCAATATCCAATATATCCAACGTATTACACGCAGATAACAAAACACTCAATTTAAGCAATTTCACATGATGGTATAATATCCACATCGATATCGTAAAATCTCATTATAACATCGCGCGCTCGCTCCTGATTGGCCCTGCGCGCGCAGCTGCGCTCTCATTGGTTAGATTTTAATGGCGGCAAGTTTACTGTGACAATACACGTACGCGTGAATTTAATGTTTCGCAATGTGTTTTGTTTTTAAAATACAAATTAAATTGCATTAGTGAAGATAAAGTAGTGTATGCAACTGCATATAACACGGGTATTAAAACACTCGTTACTATTATGAAACTCGCTGCGCTCGTTTCATAAACTCACACTCGTGTTTTAATACCCTTCATTATATATTATGACAGTTGCATAAACTACTATTTTCTGTCTGTCCGTATCTTTATTCACGCAGTACACTAAAAACTGCTGAATGAAATTTGTCGCTTCGCAGTTGTATTGCTGGAGGTCTAATAATGCATTTACTTATTAACCTGTTAAGTACGCCGCTTAGAGCCTGATATATAAACTTTGAAATTTAAGAATGTTCAGTATTAGTAGTAAAGAAAAATACTAGTAGAACATAATCTGCGCAATACTTTAGTTGCATAGTATTATTTTATTTAGGTCTGATTGACCTATTACCAAATAAGCTGCACTTGAGCATTGCAAGGCCGATACTATCTAAATGTGTCTAAAGTAGACCTGTGCAGAAGAATAGAATTGATAAAATTGTCTAAAGGGATTAGGCATAACTAAGATACGTCTTTCCTCGTCGCTGTTCGTGGTGCTCTGTATCGCTTTTACACTAAAATTCAAAAGTTGATAAGCGAGCTACTATTGAAATGGTCAAGAAGCTTCGCTGAAAAGTAGCAAATAGTAATAGTAATAGTGGTTTTGAATATCGAATTACCTACACTGGTTGTAAATAAATGGTGACAGCCATTGGCTACTTCATCAATTTCACAAAAGTTGGACGGCACACAATCAGTTCCTCTCTTTATATTAGTTTTTAAATGATAAGCTATATTAAATGCAAATAAGATAAATTTAAAGCTTAAATAGGGGCATGAGAAAAGAAGTAAATAATTCAATATTTAATTATGATATAAAATCTGAATAGAAAATTAACAAAAGAAGGACACAATATGTTACCTATCCATGATAATAAAACTTGATTTAATATTTTGGTAAAGAACATACATGTAAATAAATCTGTTAGCCATTGTCCGTAAAACATAACAGCTTGAAACTAGTTTTGATAGAGTCGCACTTATTTTATGTGTCTGTGTCGGTTTGTCAAGGTAATCGAGTAATTTTGTATAAACATACTAAATATAGAAAATTTATATCAAAATTATAAATTATTCCTCATGAAAATTGTACAAGAACATGAAAATTGAAGCAGCATCAAAGTAACAGCAGGAAAGTTTCGGACTCAATGGTCGACAAAAACTAGCAGGATAAACTGTCCTTTTACATATGTAAAATTTCGATGTAAACATTCTATTTATAATTTCATCCAATTGCATATAGGTAGAGTGGGTGCTGCTAGGCACAAGTACAAGGCACAGTACGAGAGCGAGACGTCACAGTAATATCGAGTGCGCAGTATACAATGCGCAAACATGTTTACCGACGCGCATTCAAAGTTCAAGGCCCTGGCCGCGACCACTGCGGAACAATGTACTTTCCATGTGGAGGTTCCCTCGAGGACAAATAAATAATAACAAGTCAACACGAAACGGTTATTTTCCGACTATTCTTAGACATTCAAACAGTCGCACGTACACTAATATCTCGCTGCGATAAACCGTTGCGTCACACCGTCACGAAGATCAGCGATACGGCTTACGGGACATACGATTGTATCTACATAATATATTTCTCAACTGAATATTGATAAATGTAAAATTATCAGCGGCTTATAATATTTCTGTGAAATTGTGAATAATTTCTGTTCATTACGTGTCGATCTGGTTATGAAAATATCGATTTAGACGTCGCGCCTAGGGCATGATATCCGGATATCCGGATATCCGTATTATCCGGATATCCGCCCGAAAATACTATCCGGATAATAGAAGACCTATTATCCGGATAAAACGGATAAAACGGATAAAACGGATAAAACGGATAGTAATAATTTTATACTATTTTGACCATTTGGAGACATTTTGTTTGCTTAATTATTACGAAAATATAATATTTTATGTTTTATTTGGTTATTTGGAGATTGCCTCTGCAACTTCTACCACATTTTTTATGGTATATGACCCAAAAAATAGTTTAACTGAATTTTCAACTACCTTTTTATGCCTACGTCTCGGAAGCATTGCTTAGCTTACGTGCTCGACAGACAACGACAGTTCATAAGAACCGCCCAATATTGAGGTGCGACGTAACTATAATTCCCAACAACTAAAGGCGGTCAGAGCAATCAATTGTTATATTTTAAAAGCAGAAACCATGATGAATGAGCACTTCTTGGTGGTAAACTGATACGTCTGTTTATATGGCTTTAAATCTCACACGATTCTGAAGATTCAGTATCGTCCCATTGAAACACTACCCGTAATATGGAGCTCTCGTTCAGATGGTTTTTCATCCCTACCAGCCGGATATTTGTAATAGAAATAGAGTGGCGGCCAGAGTCTTCAAGGAACAACAACCTGGAGGAAAGGTTGCTCAAGAATTCCGATAGGGGAATAAACAAATCGAGAGCTTCCTTAAAATGCCAAGTAAGCCTATGCTTATTAGTCCCGAAGAAGGTAGTTTGGTTTTGGCATTCAATAAGACACAAGTTTAATATACCCTCCTTAAGCTTACAAAGTGGTGGGGTTATTGAAATTGGCTAGTAATGACAAAGATCGATACAGCTGCCTTATTTGTAAACGGGCGGCGCGGCGCGCTAGCAAGCTTCCAGGATTTTGATAATAATCCAATTTTGGAAGTAAGGCGAAATAGGCGTATCAAGTATACAGGTGTAGCGGCGCCATAACTACAGTGATATGAGCGCGCGCCGCACATGATGCTGACCACGCAACCACGAGCGATGAGTGCAGTGTTTCATGCAATGTTTTCATAGACTACGTCATACGCGTAATACTGAACTGGCCAATCAGGAGACGTATCCTCAACCGCGCTATCAAGATTTCAAGATATACAAACTATATATACAAATGGTCCGAGTTAACATTCAGACCGCGGTCCCCAGGCAGTGACATCGCCTGGCGGGAGATCTCCCCTTTTCCTCCAAACAGGCTTTTAGTACATTAATTGGAACACCCTCAAGACCACTGGCTTTTTTCAGGTCTAGACACTGTAAGGATTTGAGAACCTTTAACAGTCCCTGTCCAAGTCTTCACACTTCATTTCTAACTGGACTTACCAACCTAGTCCCTTAATTTAATCTTTGTTTGTTCACAATTATCATGGATGACAGCGTGAGGGTGGTCCTGTTTGCTCATTTGCTACCTTGATACCTTTAAAAATCTCTTTCTTAGTAAACCGAATCTTTCAGAGGTACCCTAATGAGGTATTAGTGGAGCTACATACGTTATTTCTAGCATCCACAGATGGATCTGTGGTAATAGACACGCGGTTGATCACAGAATTTCGAACCAAGATTTTTGGATGTGACGGGGAAATTAAAGGCTTTCTGCTTCCCACTTATATCGGACACTTTGCAAACTCATGCATCAACCCGGAAAAATATATGACACGAAGTCTCGCAGTTATGTTTAAAAACAGTTTTAAAATTTTTAAGCACTTTGCGGATTTGAGAGATTATGGAACAAAACTTTACAGTATTTTGGAAGTTATTAGACATAAACATCACTTTAATTCATTTTCAGTTCAATACAATTTGCAGAAAGTTAAAGATCAGTGGATATTATGGATATATGGATATAACAAAATTAATACATGAAATAAACTATCTTCTCAATATACCCAGAGTTTTCATGAACCCATAATGTTTCGCCCCAGACAAACCCTTAGTCAATATGTCACCAGCCATTTGAGAGGTGTGAACATATTTAGTTTCAATTATGTTATTCTCAATTACTTCTCGAATAAAGTTATAGCGGACATCTATATGTTTGGACCTCCTGTGTGGCTGATGATTATTAGCAAGTTTCATTGCACTTTGGCTATCACTAAATAAAGTTATTTTATTACAAAAACCAACTATTTCTAGCTCTAATCTTTGTAAATATATGGCTTCACGACATGCTTCTGATAAAGCCATGTATTCAGCCTCACAGCTACTTAAGGCCACTGTGCGTTGTTTCCTACTCTCCCAAGAAATGGCTGAACAACATTTAACAAAACAGAATCCTGTATATGACCGTCTGTCAAGTGTGTCACTCGCCCAGTCTGCATCTACATAACCAATCAGGTCTGCTTTTCCTTGGGTGTACTTTAAACAATAGTCCTTAGTTTTATACAAGTATCTCAAAACTCTTTTTGCATAATTAAAATGAACATGTGAGTAAGAATTGTTAAATTGAGACAAATAACTGACAGAGTATGCTATGTCTGGCCTGGTCAATACCGCTAAGTACATTAAGCTACCTATTAACCTTTGATATGGTATGTTACCTTCACAAACATTGGATTTTTCTAGGTTTAATTTACATTCAATAGGTGTTTCAGCTGTACTACATTCAGACATATTAAACTTTTGCATCAATTGCTCTATATAATGTTCTTGATCAAGGGTTATAACATTAGACTTTCTATCAATGTTTACTCTCATCCCTAAGTAATGTCTAACTTGACCAAGATTTTTAATTTTAAATTTAGCACTCAAAGCTTTAATTAAACTGTCAGTTTCACATTTATCATTTGAAAATATTAGGAAATCGTCTACATAAATACCAACAATTATCTTTTTACCATTGTTACAGTTTTTTATGAATACACAAGGTTCTATTTTACTCTTAACATAACCTAATTGACATAAAGTTTCCTTAACCCTATCATACCAGGCTAGTGAGGCCTGTTTTAGTCCATACACAGCCTTCTTTAATTTAAGAACCTTATTACTATCAGCAATAGGAAAACATTCTGGTAATTGCATAAATATGTTCTCTTTGAGATGACCATTAAGGAAAGCTGTGGTGACATCTAGATGAGTTATGTTCATGTCCAACTGTACACTCAATGCAAATAAATAACGCAAAGTTGAATGTCTAATAACAGGGGAAAAAGTTTCCTGAAAGTCTATACCTGGTCTCTGTGTGAATCCCTTTGCAACCAGCCGTGCACGATATCTCACACTGTTGTCACAATATTTCCTTTTAAGTACCCACTTACACTTCACAACTGTACCTGAACTTGGAGCATCTACCAACTCCCACACATCATTTTCCCTAAAACACTCTAGTTCTTCACTAATTGCACTTAACCACTGCTCCTTCTCTGGTCCTGCTAGTGCTTCCTGCAGAGTCAGCTCGCTGTCATCATCCAACACCTCCATAACAGTATTGGCACACATGTTGGTGTATCCATATCTCTCAGGTTTCTTTCTCAACCTAACTTCCTTGCTTTCATGCTTTGATTCATCTGATTCAGACGTTTCTGCATCTTCATAATCACTTGGTATATATGTTACATCAGACCTGTCAACATAACTCTCAATCATTGTACTCTCTGCTTCTTCTGAAGACGTGTCCCCCACTGAATCTAAGCTCTCTTCCTTCTTTTCTTTTATAGATATAGACACTTGAGGTTTAACATCTTCCATTATCATAACATCCCTGCTGGTACTGACTTTCTTGGTGATGGGATTATAAACTCGATATCCTTTGATGTCCTCTGGATAGCCCACAAGTATCTGCTCCTCTGACTTCTTATCCCATTTTTGGCGCTTTTCTTTTGCCACATGCACCATGACACGGCTACCAAAAATGCGCAAATGACTTATGTCTGGCTTACATCCTGTCCATACCTCATATGGTGTCTTATCTGATAATGCTGGAAGTACAGTGCGGTTAAACAAATAGACTGCTGTATTTGTTGCCTCGGCCCAAAATTCCTTGCCCATCTTGGCATCAAATAATAAACACTTTGCCTTTTCCACTATTGTCCGATTAAACCGTTCTGCAAGGCCATTTTGCTCCGGTGTGTATGGGTTAGTCTTTTGATGTAAAATGCCATTCTTTCTTAAGTAATCATCAAAAATTCTATTGCAAAATTCCTTCCCATTATCACTGCGAAATACTTTAATTTTCTTATTCAACTGGTTCTCTACTTTGGCCTTATAGTCTTGGAAATGTTCAAATGCTTCACTTTTCTGTTTCATAAAATATATATAGGTCATACGACTGTAATCATCGATAAACAAAATGAAGTATCTTGACCCGCCTATTGAAGCATTCTCCATAGGACCACATATGTCACTGTGAATTATACCCAACAATTCACTACTTCTTGAACCAGTATGTCCAAAAGGTAAGCGTGACTGTTTGCCCTCGCAGCACACTACACAAGACGATTGTGAAATTTCACATTTCTCCGCAAGTTTCATCCCATTTACTGCATTTGGCATTTTATTCAAGTACATACTGTTCACATGGCCCAACCTGCGATGCCATGTATCCACAGAAACAGCAGTTGCAGTCAATACACTCCCAGGTGATATTAACTTGTATACACCGTTTGTCAGTAACGCCTTGGCCACCAACTTGTCATCTTTATTGTATATACTGCAGCCACTAGTAGTAAACAACACTCTGTTACCTTTTCTGACTAACTGACTGACCGACAATAAGTTTGTGGTTAATTTTGGCACACACAACACTTCTTCGACAGTCACATCATATTCACAGTCATCGGTAACTGTAGCAATTTGCACGTCACCCGAACACTTCACAGTAAGCTTTTCCTCGTTCGCAACAACAATTTCTTTGATGGGATGCTCGGTCGACGCATTTTTAATCCAATGTTCATTTGTGGTTAAGTGAGCGCTCGCACCCGAGTCAACATACCAATCGTTCTTCGAAAAACTGCCGTTTAGGAAGACCGCATTGAACGCATTTGTCTTTTTACGTTCACCCGATTTAGTATTCGACGAATCCTTATCAAAATTTGTGCATTGATTGCGATAGTGTCCGGTTTGTTTACATCTGTAACATCTAACGACTTTTTCTTTCTTCGACTTTGACGTATAACCACAACCATTATCTTTGGTTCCGGAATGACAAGTGACACTAGTGTTGCCACCGAAAGTCTTGGTTTTTCGAAAACTCGCGAATGCTCCGCTGGCGCTGGTGTCGACACTGTTTTCCTCTAAGTCCATTAATTTTGATTTAATGGCGTCGGTTGTGATGGCGATACCCGAATGCTCGATCGCCATTATCATCGGCGAATATTTTTCTGTTAAACCAGCTAACAATAAACTGCCAATCCACTCGTCACTAATTTGAAATCCAGTTCCTCTTAGTTTTTGACCAGTCTCCACTAATTGTGTAACATAATTTGTCATAGAACTGCAGCTTTCAAGACGAATCGAGATGAGATTTCTCAATAAACTTATGCGTCTGGCAAAACCGGAGTCGTCAAACAAGGCTTTCAACTTATTCCAAAGTTCTAACGCCGTATTGACATCCTTTATGTGCACATATAAACTCGAGTCGATTGTAAGAATTAATTTCGCTTTGGTGCGTGCATCATCAGCGGCTTCTATAATCTTTCCGGTAACAGGTTTAATGCAATGTTCCATGTTCTCCAAGATTAAAAAATTCTCCGCAGCAAAACACCATTCCAAGTAATTTTCCCGCCCTTTTAGCTTCGGCACGTTGACCAAGTAGTTAGTCGACATGATTTTTCCTACTTTCACTCGCGACCTAAACTAAAAAACTGAGCTAAACTGAAAATTACGACTTGCCCTAGCTAATTATCGGCTTTTCTGGGCCCATAACCTATTATTTTAAATAAAACAGCAGAATTTTAACGACCGTACGTGCACACTTTAATACTTTCAACCACAGACAAAAGACTACAGACTAAATACATTTTACATCTATTTCGATATCCAAATTCACAGATAATAGTAACACTTTCAAATGGCATCAACCGCAATTCAATTGGTCAAGCCATCAAAAAATAATTATGAGAGGTTCACATAAATAGACACACACAATATATAGACCATCGCGGGAATAGTCAGAATAGTGTCCTATGATCCCAAAACGTGGATATCTGAAGAAAACTCGATTTTCGGAAGATTAAGTGAGACAAATACTTAACTTTCAATTTTCGATAATTTTGAATTTTTTTAAGAGGAAGTCAAAAATATGCAAAGGTTTATGATTCGTTCCACTATAGGTAACAGAAAAAGTAAAATTAATACATACTATGGTTCATTTTTTTAGAAAAACATTAACTATCCGTATTATCCGTTTTATCCGGATAATATCCGGATAGTAAAATGAACTATCCGTATTATCCGGATAGTAATTTCGGGCGGATAATTGCATGCCCTAGTCGCGCCATATCCCTGTCATATAGATCACACATTTTTGACCGGCAACTAGTCACCCTCTGGTGTCACTTCAAATCATGAGTGATAAGGAACACTTACCATCAGGTAATTTGCTAGCTCGAAAATAAAATGTACTTACCGATTATTTTCGCAGAGTCGTTTCAAAACATATTAAAACTGCTAGTACTTCCACAGCTACTACTATCGCAACAATATGTTTAATATGAAAGGACCCGTAATGTACCAAAATAACATATTTTATATTATTATCAAAGTATTCGAGGTATGTGCTCACTATCAGTTCTCTTATGCATATCTGTAACTTCAGAGCGGCAATGACACCGACAATATGCCGGCCAAATAACGCATTTATTCATGATATTCACGACGGATACTGAAAGGGATTTAACCTCCAATAACGAAATGCGTTGCCTTATGTGACAGTATATATTATTGAATAACTGACCTTGGCTCAAGCTGGAACACATTTTTGAGACTTAGGTCTTCAATATCACTTTACCATTGGACAACAGTAAATGTTTTTTTCATCCCACCTATTCGAAAAAGACGACTTGGTTCGGTCTTAAGGGGATCCAAAGTTGGTGTTTTCTATTTAGCGGGCGGGAATGAATTTTCATATAACTTTTCCTGCCCGTTATTTAAATAATAGTCGGGTTACTCGGGTTGGTCGGGTTAGTCGGTTTAGTCGGTTTAGTCGGGTTAGTCGGGTTAGTCGGGTTA
Source organism: Hesperia comma (assembly GCA_905404135.1). Classification (NCBI taxonomy): domain Eukaryota; kingdom Metazoa; phylum Arthropoda; class Insecta; order Lepidoptera; family Hesperiidae; genus Hesperia; species Hesperia comma. Next base: position 9,188,275 of record FR990018.1, read on the forward strand.
GTCGGGTTAGTCGGGTTAGTCGGGTTAGTCGGGTTAGTCGGGTTAGTCGGGTTAGTCGGGTTAGTCGGGTTAGTCGGGTTAGTCGGGTTAGTCGGGTTAGTCGGGTTAGTCGGGTTAGTCGGGTTAGTCGGGTTAGTCGGGTTAGTCGGGTTAGTCGGGTTAGTCGGGTTAGTCGGGTTAGTCGGGTTAGTCGGGTTAGTCGGGTTAGTCGGTTTAGTCGGTTTAGTCAGTTTAGTTAGTTTAGTGACTGTGACAGTATTATTCCTGAATTTGAGGCGCCTTTTATTTTCTCATAGGGGGGGATGAAAAGTAGAGTGTATCACTCGGGAGCAAATATTTTTGGCTCGGGCGGGAGCAAATATTTTTGGCGACATACTTTGAATCCCTCGCTACGTTCAGGATTTTACTAAAGAATCCCTCGCTACGCTCGGGATTCTACTCTAGAATCCCTCACTTCGCTCTGGATTCAAAAAAGCGCCCTCGCCGAAAAAATATTACTTTGCACCCTTGTAATACAATCTACTATTATCGCCTGGACGAAGCGGCGCACATAGGGGTATTTTAACGATCTAGGCGGCCAAAAATATTTCAGTGGATTTTTGCGTTGGTAATGACATAAATTAAACAAGCGTATTATATAGCATAAACGAAAAATAAAAAACTTTTATTTTTTGTATAATTTCTTAAAAACAACCAAAAAATTACAAAAATATTAAAAAAATATGAAAAAATGTGGCTGAACGTGAATGAATGTATTTATTCATCAATAAATTTGTCTCATCCTCACTTTTTTATTGAAGTGCGTTTGCTAGGTTTGGTGTTGCAGGTTGCAGGTAGAGAGCTTGTATTATCTTTCAGTACGTTTTCCCGATTTACTTAATTAACACATCTATAATACAATAACTACAATGAACTATAACACAATATCTTCTACACTGGAGCTTTCGTTTATCTTCTTTTCCTCCTTTCGCTAGCTTCACCAAATGATGTAGGAGGGCGACCTGGACGATTTGCAATTGTGACTGGAATTTCGAAAGCACCCTCGAGCCAAAGACTTGTTTTTAAAGAAAGGCTCTTCTTTTTTTGTGTGCTTTAATCCATTTTTGATTCATTTGTAATTTGAAATGTGCAAAATCGTATTTCATTTTATTTAACTGACTAACAGTAAGGCTGTCTTGAGTGAATAGTTGATCTCTCAAATAACACAGTTTTTCTTCTAATTTGCGTAAATTTTTATTCTTCATTATATAGGAGAGTGATTTATGAGTCCCTATTTTCACTCCAGAGGTACTTAGCTGAACCTGAAACAAATTTTAAATATAAATGGATATCTCACTTAAAATTGGTGCAAAAGCACACGCAAAACTGCAAAAGTTCAAAGTACTGTGATTTCCGAAACCGCGCTATTCTGCGGCTAATTCATATAGCATTCGAAACTTAAGAATCTAAATTTAATATTTAGAGAAATAACAAAAGTTGCTGGATCTGCCTGGATAATACATCAAAAACACGATTAAAGATAGATTTCTTAAGAAAAAAAATTGTGATTTCGGACGTTTTATCTCGATCACCAAAAATATATTTAACGGAATCAAATTTAATTAAATATATCACATTTAGATTGCCACATACCTGTAGTCTCCGAATCCATTCCTTCTTTGCACCAAGTGAACGCAGAAAACTGCAGTTTAATTCACAAAGTTTACTCGTTGTAAAAATCGCCGATAACTGACACGTATGACAAAGTTCGAAGATCAAGTTCCGACTGAATTTGCCAGGTAACGCGTGACGGCAGGGGGTTGGGGTTAGCGGCCCTATGTTCCTTGGGGTGTCCTCTATCCGAAGTGGACGAATGTAAAATAGTATTACTTAAATTTTGTTATTTTGACTTTTGGCCGCCTAGATCGGTAAAATACCCCTATGTGCGGCGTTCAAAATGGCCTTCAAATACATATGTTATTAGGAATTACGTAGGGTTTTTTAACCTTGGCCCCCTAAAGCGGCCTTGTATTTTCTAAGCAATATGATATTTAATGTAGGACATTTAAATGTATACAGAATATTACAGAACAATAAAATGTGGTTGTTACAAATGTTACATTGACCTTTCAACTAGGTCTGTACTAAATACCCATCCATCATGTTTCTACAGAAGGTTACACATTTAAAGTAAGTACTCGTATAATATTATGAATAACTTAAGGCTCGAGCCGAGGTCCCATTTAAAATTTACGCTTACTTTATTTGTTAACTTGGTAACCACCAAACTACACTGATATAAGTAGGTATTTATTATTTAATTTGTTAATATTTCTTGGCCCTCACGAAAGATACCGTCACAAAAGGTAGGTCTCACAAAAGGCAACCTTAGAGCTAATTTACGTTTACTATTTTCTTTATATATCTTTATTTAATAACAATTTTTCTACGTATACTAAGTGCAAAAAATGTTTCATTGAATTATTCAAAAATTTAATGCATGTTTAAAAAAATATATATGACGGAGGAGGTAGTAAACCTATGATACTGGTTTGATGCGATTAATCTGTACGCGATGATTAATAGTGAATCTGATAGCTGTCAATAGAATTGGAAAATAATAAAGTATGGCTAGCGGTGTAATATCTTGTAAAAAGCTCCTTCTATGTTGAAATGCCGTGAATCGTTAATAATAGTTGATAAATAACGCGTGAGTCGCGAGTGCGAGTGGATCGATCGATAACACCAATATCGTAATTCCGTGAAGTAAATCCAAGATGTCAAAATACCAAACCAAATCTAAATGATCTAATAACGTATTTACTGAGCCAAACTGTTTGATTCAATAAACGGAGATGGTGGTGTGTTTGGCTTAGAACTAACCCTGTGTTTCATTTGATATCCTGAGCTCACGTCCTGGCATATGGAAGAAGCCCACATTGCTTATTTAGTCAAGAATACCTATCTGGAATGTAAATAGTACGAATGAACGCCCACTCTACTACTGGACCCGATTTATAAATACAACTAAGTATTTATATTTCAATAAAATTAAATAATATATAGACAATAAATATATGGACTTCCTCGTTTCGAGATTAAAAATATGGATACTATAACAGAGAAAAAAAATAGAGATACCATTGAAGGCATTGTGTTGTGAAGTAAGTAGGTAGGTAAAACCTAAAATCCATACTATCCATACTTCCATACTATACTATAATATTATAAATGTGAAAGTGTGTTCGTTTGTTTGTTTGTGACTCTTTCACGTCGCAATATGGCTATTATATGGTATGGTTTATGTGTGTGGGGATAGTTAGGAGGGTGGAGAGTGCAGTAGGCTACTTTTTACCGCGGAAAAACATCCCATTCCCATGGGTAGATCGATGTTTTGTTAGTTGCTAGATATTTAGTTCCTGATGTTGTTAATAGATGGCGTTAGTAAAATTAATTTGCAAGTTCTGAATAACGCTATCAAATACTACATTATAATTTACTTAAGTCACAGGCAAATGTTATATTATATGAAGTTCCAGTATATCATATTATAGACCACTTTTTAGCCGAGATTCCTACGGGAGCGGGACCTACGCGACAGTTGCCTACGGGTTCTGAAGCGAAGCGCGGGCGGTTCTCTAGTTATTTATACAACATGAACGATTGATGATTGTGACAACCCTGGTGTTTGTACTTCGCTAAACCCGAAGCAATAAACAACAAGGGCCATAAACATGTCAAGCGAACAATAGACGTGGCCTTGTCGCGATCGTCTCGGTAGTAGGCGCCACGACGCTTGGACCTTATGACATTAGTCATAAGGTCGAAAGTCGATTGCAGGGAACATACTAGAACTTCATTCTAACTACTACTCCGGTAGTACAATCTAGAAATGGCATGTCTGGTGTGTGAGTGGTATAAAACGGGCACTCGGTCGACTGCGTGGCATTCTAGTTTCGGAAGCGAAACCGGGAAGAACAAGCGATACCTACGAGCGATACCAGCGAGAAGTGAAGTGATTTCTACAGGCGATACAAGATCGACGAGTGTATTTACGAATGCGTGCATACGGTGTGTACGTGGTATAATTGTGAATTGACGTTTACAAATAAAGTCTTTGTGGTACATTCTGGCATTTTCTCGAACCCATTACTCCAGACACGTAACAATAAAATTAATCACACCACACACCTTGGTGAACATAAAAAAACTGGTTGTCTGTAAAGTCGGTTTACTGACGATAGTTGAACGTGACAACGTCTTAAGAAAATACTGATGGAATGATTGACAAATAATGTCATCAAAGTAAACAAACGTCATGAAATCGTATTTATTTAAAGTTACAGAAATTTATCAATAAAAAAAATAAAGGAGGAATACAGGAAACATTAAAAAAGGTAACATTTAAAATTTATAAATAGTCCCAGAAGTCAATAACAAAGTAATAATTGGATACATTACCAAAATATCTCCGAACGCAAAGGCCGATTGTGCTTCTTTGTCGCTCGTTCCGCGATCTCGCTTGCACTTCAAGCTTTACATGGGACGCCTCATCACGCCTCAGAGCGAGGTTACGATAACGCCGCATGACGTCAGATAACGCCACATAAACGTCATGTTTTTCGTGCGTGCAGCCGATATCGAATTATAAAACGTAACGTTGTCACGTCAAAAATACGGAAATTTTGCCTTATTAATCCTTTACTCTAAACTTTTGCTTATATCTCGACATTCTCGACTAACTAAATATAAAAACTAGGAAAATCAATATTGTAAAATATAAATACTTATTTTCTATGCAAATTCCTCTCCTTCTCATTCATGTAAGCATACATTGCAGAATAGATTCTGAAAAAATCTAAGGTCATAACATTGGCAGTCACCTTGAATTCATTTTCGAACTCGAGGTGATCCCAGGCCGCTAACATGTCAGTTTTAAATTACAATATGTATTTCTTTTGTGATGTAAAGTGAGATCTTACACACAAAATCGTTCTTGAAAAAAAATTGTTCTTGAATAATAATAATAATAATAATCTTTATTTGCTCTAAATACACCAACAATATTTACAGGTTCATAATGTTATAACCTAGAACAGCGGTGTATTTAACCATTCCTGGCATGCAACAGTCAATTCGTGTGAAAATTTAAATACATAACATAAAATAAATCAAATTAAAATTAATCAACTCAAAAATCACAAATGAATCATCAAATCCCGTTTAAAAAGTCAAATAAAATTAAATTAAGTTAGATTAAATTAAATTATTCCGTAACCAATAATAAATGAAATAAAATTAAATAAATCATATAAAATTCATCAATCATTTACAAATAATTAGTTAATTAAAATTTGATAAAGCAAATAAAATCAAACATGTCAAATCAAGTTATTAAGTCATAAATAAATTATTAATGAATCTCGATCAAACAATAATGTCACAAGTAATCTAATATCTTTAAACGAGCAATTCTTGTATATTTATTTATTTATTTATCCTACTAATATTATAAATGTGAAAGTTTGTGTATTTGTTTGTTTGTTTGTTACTCCTTCACGCAAAAACTACTGAACCGATTTTCATGAAATTTGGCACACACATAGAGGGCAACTTAGATTAACATATAGGATATTTTTATCCCAGAAATCCCGCGGGATCGGAATTTACGCGGGAAAACCTTCGCGTATGGGATATAAATAGCTTCTAAACAAACATTAATATAAAACTAACAAGTCTGTCTTCCCGGAAATCCCGCGGGATCTGGAGTTACGTGGAATAAACTCCTGCGCGTAGTTGCGGGCTTAAATTTTTATGCGACCTTTACTAGGAGATTGAGGAAGTTTTGAAGCAACATATAGGGTACTGTTTATCCCTGAATTCCCGCGGGATTAGGATTCACGCGGTAAAAACTCATACCCGGGAATGAGGTCGTGGGTTCAGATGTTTATGGGACTTTCAGTGGGAGGTAGAGGAGGTTATGGAGCATTATATAAGCTACTTTTTGTTCCGGACTTCCCGCAGGATCGAGATTTACGCGGGAAAAGCTTCCATGAGCGAATGAAGTCGCGGGCTCATTAATATCTATATATCGGGATATCTATACATATATCGGGAATCGAACCGGCTTTTTTTTTCATGATCAACTTTATGTTGCTTTTTCGAGGGTCAGCATCGCTTTAGCTGGTCTTTATGTTTTGGCACCCGAATGAAAAACTACCAATGTAGTTTAAAAATATAATAGTTTGGAATGAAAAAACCCCGACGTTTATATCTTAGTATTTTTATCGATTTTCTCAAGATCTACTTAACGGATTTTTGTACGGTATGACTAAAACGTAGTAAAAAATCAACTGTTCTTAAGATGTGTGGAGTGTGTCTTAATATGTGTGGGGTCGGGATTAACGCAGGAATAACTTTGTGACACACTGAGTTCCACGCGGGCGGAGCCGCGGGCAACAGCTAGTACCTATATATATAATCACGATCTCGGAAACGGCTGCAAAGATTTTCATGAAAGTTACAGATTAGGGGGTTTTCGGCTCAAGGAATCGATTTATCAAGGTCCCAGGTTCGAGAAAAGCTCGGTTCCCGAGATAAAGAGATTTTAAAAACATCATACTGACGTCATCTATGAAACATTAGGATAACTTCTATGAGGTACTGTTTGTAACGTGTTGAACTGACGCCATCTATGAAACATTAGGATAACTTCTATGAGATACGGTTTGTTTGTTTCAGTAGTATGAAACTAGATGGCGCTCGAATATATTTTTGTTCGGCTAAATTCTTACGTTGAAGCGCTATTTTTGCGTTATACCTACCTATTTTCTGTTTGAATAAAATTAAAAATCAGTGCGATTATCTCGCTTGACCTCGCAGGACGCGTAGTGATAGTTTAACGTGCGTTTGTGATATTTACGAGAATATTTGTAAATAAATGTTAGTTTTGTTATTATCGATTTAATAATATATTTTAATAAAGTTTTAAATAAATAATGGTCAGATCGATGAAATTACTATTGTTGTAAATAGAATCAATAAAATTTTAAGTACGCCTAACAACTTGCTCATTAAACTAAAAGTATATTTATTTATGTTGTTTAATTATCATAAACATTCAATACATTTTATCGCAAATAAAAATTTCAGTCGGGGACTGCCTAAGCCTGCGAAAAGTACGAAGGAAAGTTCAATGAATTTATCTAATTAAGTATGTACCTATTTAAAATGCAATTAATTCGCTCACACAGTTAACTTCTATGAGGTACTGTTTGTAACGTGTTGAAATTTCAGTAGTATGAAACTAGATGGCGCTGTACAACTTTGTGAAACACGCTGTTGAGATCCTTTGGCCGTAACATAAGTAAAATGAATTTTGTGCTCAGTGAACAGTTGTATGATTTGACTCCTGAATAGATGGCGGAATTCCTCGTATTTCTTGCGATTCATACTAAATATAATTTTCAACCGAGCAAAGCTCGGTCAACCAGGTATCTAATATCTTTAAACGAGCAATTCTTGTATATTTATTTATTTATTTATACCTATATATATAATCACGATCTCGGAAACGGCTGCAAAGATTTTCATGAAAGTTACAGATTAGGGGGTTTTCGGCTCAAGGAATCGATTTATCAAGGTCCCAGGTTCGAGAAAAGCTCGGTTCCCGAGATAAAGAGATTTTAAAAACATCATACTGACGTCATCTATGAAACATTAGGATAACTTCTATGAGGTACTGTTTGTAACGTGTTGAACTGACGCCATCTATGAAACATTAGGATAACTTCTATGAGATACGGTTTGTTTGTTTCAGTAGTATGAAACTAGATGGCGCTCGAATATATTTTTGTTCGGCTAATACTAATATTAATATTCATTCTTACGTTGAAGCGCTATTTTTGCGTTATACCTACCTATTTTCTGTTTGAATAAAATTAAAAATCAGTGCGATTATCTCGCTTGACCTCGCAGGACGCGTAGTGATAGTTTAACGTGCGTTTGTGATATTTACGAGAATATTTGTAAATAAATGTTAGTTTTGTTATTATCGATTTAATAATATATTTTAATAAAGTTTTAAATAAATAATGGTCAGATCGATGAAATTACTATTGTTGTAAAAAGAATCAATAAAATTTTAAGTACACCTAACAACTTGCTCATTAAACTAAAAGTATATTTATTTATGTTGTTTAATTATCATAAACATTCAATACATTTTATCGCAAATAAAAATTTCAGTCGGGGACTGCCTAAGCCTGCGAAAAGTACGAAGGAAAGTTCAATGAATTTATCTAATTAAGTATGTACCTATTTAAAATGCAATTAATTCGCTCACACAGTTAACTTCTATGAGGTACTGTTTGTAACGTGTTGAAATTTCAGTAGTATGAAACTAGATGGCGCTGTACAACTTTGTGAAACACGCTGTTGAGATCCTTTGGCCGTAACATAAGTAAAATGAATTTTGTGCTCAGTGAACAGTTGTATGATTTGACTCCTGAATAGATGGCGGAATTCCTCGTATTTCTTGCGATTCATACTAAATATAATTTTCAACCGAGCAAAGCTCGGTCAACCAGGTACTTACATTAAAATGCCCATTTCTGCGTTTGTTTTAATTCTAACAATTCTTTGACTGAGTAAAATAAATTACTCACTAACCATATTTTAAGTTTAATCTTTAATATTTAATATTTAAATACATTTATTTATAATAACTTTATTCACTTTAAACTTATGTGTACTCTTCTAGTATACATTCTATAATAGTTACTAAAAAAAAGAAGTAGTTTGTCCGCATACCTACAAATGTAACCCATTGTTTATTGAAAATTGTATGGCACGAACGAGAGCGAGATTGTAGGTAGATGCGGTTGGTCTCCTGACATTGGGTGGGTTTCCTGTCTATTTACTCTGCTATAGGTTGCCTTCAGACAACCAGGTTAAGGTCGGCGGAACACACTTTGATTTATAAACCATCAATATTATTTGTTATTTATTCACTGCCAGTTAAATTAAAGGTATTATTACGTATAAGGTTAGAGTCAATTAAGGTCAAAAATTCGACAGTGGCTGTCAAATTTTCTTGTAAATAACAGTGCTTTACTTCAAGAATAAAACCAGCACGCACTTTTGTATATGGGGTAGATATATTACATACTCCTTAGAAAAAAAACAATTGATTTCAATATAACAATGACTAATTTGTGTCCATTATGTGCAGTGAATATCGTTTTCGTTAGCTTTTCTATTTCTATGCGTCACTCAATTTACTTTGCCGAATCTCAACGAGGTAAAATGGAAAAGGAAGGAATCAATTAACATAGCCGCCCTAAATTAGGAGACGTGACCATCAAAAATGTCGTGCATTTCCTGCTAAAGTGTTACTCAGAATTTGAATAAAGCTATGTAGAAACACATATAAGCTGTACTCTTATAATCTGAACACATATTTTTTTTCTAGAAATATGAATGCCAATCTAAATAAAAGTAAACAACGCGCCAAATTAGGTACAGTGCCACAAACTTATCTGGCCCGGTGGCCAAAATTGGAACTAATGCAAATGTTATACAGTTGTCACACAAAGACAAAGACAGTAGCGCCTCCCTTACCGGGTCAGATAAGTTTGTGGTACTCTACCTGTGAAATAAAGATTGTTATGATGTCCTTTCGTAAAAGAGTCCTTAAATGTAAAAAGTTCTACGAGAACGAATTTCATCGCTATAGTTGCTATCTTACATCGTATCTATTACAAAATAATTTTTATAAAATTTTACTAAATCCACAACTATGAAGTTGACCTACAATTCTAAACAACCTTACACTTTTATTATAAAGAGGTAAGTTTTGTATTCTTGCAGGTTTGTAAAAAATAAACACAGAATAAAGGACTGCGCACATTACAACGACTCCACGCCAACGCGGTTACGGAGCAACTCAAATGTAAGCATTCAATTATGATCCTTATATCTTAGGCGTCACGGTTGAATTTCGAGTGTGAACGGCGTCGGTGAGCAGAGGGTGGGGAGTAGTCCACGTTTTCTAAGTGTACACTCGAAATTCAACCGTAACGCCTAAGATGTAAGGATCATAATTGAATGCTTACATTTGAGTTGCTCCGTAACCGCGTTGGCGTGGAGTCGTTGTAATGTGCGAAGTCCTTAATACAGAAACAACTGGACCAGATGTCAAAAATTTTTCACCTCTAGAATGCTACATTATCTCTGAGTCATAGGCTATATTTATTGCTTGAAAAATATAAAGGCCGGCTAGGCAGTGATGGACAATAGTACTGTGACAGCCCTGGCGTACCTCGCTAAACAATAAACAATAGGGGCCATAAACATGCCAGGCGAAACAATAGAACAATGGACGGCCGTCTCGAAAGTACGCACGCGCACGACGCTTCGACCATTACGGCAATAGTCATACGGGCGAAAGTCGGTTGCAAGGAACGTTCTCGAATCTTGTTCGAAGCGGGTCCGGACTTAACAGGAACGTTCTGGATTGCCATGAATGGTGCGTGAGTGGTATAAAAAGGGGCGATCGGTCAAGTGCGGACATTCTAGTTTCGGAAGCGGAACCAGGAAGATACCAGCGATACCTACGAGCGATACCAGTGAGAAGTGAAGTGATTTCTACGTGCGATACAGTGTTCGACGAGTGTGTTTACGAGTACCTACGTGCATAGTGTTGTGGTGTGTACTGTGTACAGTGTGTAATTGTTTATCTACGAGTACAATAAAGTCTTTGTGGTACATTTTGGCATTTTCTCGAACCCCCATACTCCTGACACGTAACAGTACATTACGATACGGTGCGTAAAATTGGCCATTTTTTAACGGCGTGAATTTAGCGTTATTTGCTATGTAAAAAGGAGCTACTTAAGCCATGGATAATCATGGCATAAGTGCAGGTATAAGTCACGCTGTGCTATAAAGTATATTAATGATTTGGGATTACGATTCCATGTAGAGTTTCTCAAACATTACATTTTAACTGCATTTTCTCAAAAGGCCATCGCGGGTGCATTTCCGGACCTGCAGCTGATGTAATTGTAATCTATAATCATGGTTACATTAAGTCCATCTCCGCTGTGAGGAGCGTCAGCCGTCAGCCGTCAGGAGTGGTAACTCGACACCGGTACGTCACGGCTTGGGCGCGCGGTGACGGGCGCCGGCCCGACCCTGACTCTTGAAATAGTCTTCCGCATTAACGCCGAGAGCGAAAATATCGCATGATGCTGCCACAAGGCCACACAGCACCCCACCCCCGACACTCCTTTTAAGGAATCAAAACAACATCACCTCTCAAACATGTCAAACAAACACTGATTTTATATTTAGACTAGCTTATGCCCGCAGCTTCGCCCGCGTGGAATTCGTTTAAGCTTCACCCCCTATTTCACTCCTTTAGGGGATGAATTTTGAAAAATCCTTTCTTAGCGGATGTCTACATCGTAGTGGCTACCTGCATGCCAAATTTCAGCCCGATCCGTCCAGTGGTTTGGGCTGTACATTCAGTTCAATCAGTCGAAAATCATAAACTTTCATCCCCTATTTTATCCCCTTGGGGGTAGAATTGATCAAAATCCTTTCTTAGCGGTTGTCTACGTCATAATATCTACCTGCATGCCAAATTTCAGCCCGATCCGTTCAGTGGTTTGGGCTGTGCGTTGATAGATCACTATATAAGTCAGTCAGTCAGTCAGTCACCTTTGAGTTTTATAGATATAGATTGTAGATACATTTTTTATTTGACAATTTTAGTTGAAGTGGTCCTAACACGCAATAAGAAGTGTTCTTGTTGAACTAGTTTAAGTTAAAACTCGTGTTACATTTAATATAATTAATTACAAGATTGGTTTCCGACTTGCTCAATAATAACTATTTTAAGCATATTAAATAGTTACTATATATTAATTATAGCAATTTAAGTAGCAGACATTTATATTATTCTAAAAAAATACTGGTTGTCTGTAAAGTCGGTTTACTGACGATAGTTGAACGTGACAACGTCTTAAGAAAATACTGATGGAATGATTGACAAATAATGTCATCAAAGTAAACAAACGTCATGAAATCGTATTTAAAGTTACAGAAATTTATCAATAAAAAAATAAAGAAGGAATACAGGAAACATTAAAAAAGGTAACATTTAAAATTTATAAATAGTCCCAGAAGTCAATAACAAAGTAATAATTGGATACATTACCCAAATATCTCCGAACGCAAAGGCCGATTGTGCTTCTTTGTCGCTCGTTCCGCGATCTCGCTTGCACTTCAAGCTTTACATGGGATGCCTCATCACGCCTCAGAGCGAGGTTACGATAACGCCGCATGACGTCAGATAACGCCACATAAACGTCATGTTTTTCGTGCGTGCAGCCGATATCGAATTATAAAACGTAACGTTGTCACGTCAATAATGATTTAAATGTTATTTACAAACAATATTAGGAAATAATAAACGTAATCGACTCGTCAACAACCCTATTAAAAATAACACCAACAACATTTACTTCAAGATTCTTCCTAGTATCTAGACAACAAGGTCTATTTATCTGTTGATCTCATTATGTATTTACATACCCGTGTATATAATCAAAGTTACATACCTATATACATATATTATGAATATTATAACAACATAAGTGAATGGAATTGTTGTTTGCTTAGTCTGTATCTATTGTGTTATATTAAAACGTATGTTTTATGGTGGTTATGGATATATAAGGGCTTTATTGATACTCATATTATAATAAGTAACTCATAGTTATAAGACTTTCTATTTTATAGTATGAATTCTTAAAATTCTTAACTAATATGTTGTCTTAGCATTTCCTCAATAAATGTGTTGAACCTTTGAGGCAATAAGGCACTCGTTCTGAGATTTTACAACATTAATTATTTTTTAAGCTATTGCATAGCTTTTATCGCGGGCCTTGGGCGTGGGGACCGAATTGAGATGAGAAACGTAACGAAAACACCTAATACATCTCTCTATGTCTCTCACACTCTCTCTCTCTCACTCACACTCGTGACATCTATCGATAAATACCAGATCTTTTAACTGAGTTAACTAACTTTTACTTTATTACGGCTAAACCGATTTGGCTAATTTTAGTCTTGAAATATTCGTGGAAGTTCAGGGAAGGTTCCAGCGATGAGAAAATATGGAAAAATTGCGAGGAAAATACTAAAAATGAAAATTTTAATTTCCCATACAAATCTTACCTGTCAAACATTTGATTTTCGCCCCGTCGGTTCGGTATTTTAACAATAATTACATGTAGATCTGGATTAACACATTAAGCGCCATGGGGGTCACCGGTGACCGGCACCATACTAATCCCACGGAGCCATGGGGGTCACCGGTGACCGGTAAGTAGGGCCTAGGTTTGAATGTTTGCTGAGAGCCGTCGGTCACTCGTATATGGCGTTTTAACATACAGAGTGACCCGCGCGGCCCTCAAAAACATTTCTTAGCGCTTGGTTTCAAATTTTTTATAAGTTTTTGAGGAAATATCGTAAGAAACTGAACGGGATATAAAAAAAGGTAAATATATGTAGAATTTTATGTTTATATTTAAATTAAATAAAAAAAATCACAATATTTATTAATAAATATAACTTTTATAATTTGTTTTTATGTATATTTTTATAAAAAATTAAGTTCGTATGTAGACGATAGTGAAGAGATAGGTGACCGGCACTGTGATCCGCGTGGCCCTGTGAAGCAAAATGCAATCAGTCCGCGACGGACACCGGTGACCGCAAATAAAAAAAATCGTCATAATTTTTAAACTACCCGAATTATATAAATAAAATATATATATACATACATACCAGAACATATACTTTTTATATACCAAATGGCCCAAATGGAATATATAGGTCAAATAAGCGTGGCGGTTAATGTGTTAAATAAGGCGTTGGAATCGACAACATGTATTCATAATAGTCGAATTATCGCGTATTTAGATTTAAAACATGCAAAATAACATAGACATATGACATAAAATAATGACACTATAATGACTTGAGGGTCATTCACACACACGTCATTCACGCGCCAAAAGATCGTTGTAGGACTTAAATGTCAAATGTCAATTTTCTTTTTAAAAACAATTATTTTGTCAACTGAAATAGTTCTTATGCTTTTGTTCAGAATATTTAAATCTTCTTTGCACAAATTAATGCATTATCCGTTTCTAATAAAGATTAAAATGTCTTGCACCTATAATGTGACGTTATGATGTACGTATAACAATTAGGCTTACGTCATTATTATGCGTCCCTTTCAGTGATATTGCCTATGAACTTTGATGTAACTTTTGATAACTAGGCAACTAAATGAAAACTGGTACACCACTTTCTTGGCCCACTGTAAAACAGTGAATATCTGTACTCGTATAATTTGTGTACAAAGTTGTATTGTGTTTCCGAATGTCATGATTTCATATAGGTAATTTAGAGTAGGTACAATGAGTTATTATAAGATTGCAATTTAGATATTTGTTTTCGTTTCGATTTTAATGTATTATCTTTATAAAATGCCCATCGGTAAAGGTTGCCGAATGTAGTTACGTAATACTTACTTATTGAAAATATGAAATTCCATTCTTATTTAGAAAAGTCCGCTCAAAAGTCGAATTGAGCGCAGTTTTGGCGGGTACGCTTTTGGTTCATTTGTAAATCTACTTTTTATTACTGATTGATGGTTTAAGCCTTGTACAATCGAAAATATTTTTACATGATTTATACAATGTAAGAAATATTAAGTTATAGAGAAGTGTGTGCCAGGAGGCAACACACCGTCGGATGGCCGAATGTGATGATTTTCTAATTTAATTTATTAATTTTAATAAAAAGTATGTATCTGATTTTGAATTAAATGATGTATTGACTTATAAGTAACTGGCCGGTTAGCAATAAAAGAAGAAAAAGATGACATTAGGTAATGGCACTACTATTACATCTTCTATTTATTTTTATGTATATATATATTATATGTTTATTATATAAATATATATTGTATAATATAAGTTAATTATTATATATTATATTTTTATGTGTTGCATGTAGTTTCGTATTTAATTTATTGAACACCTACCTCAACTTCTCACCATCTCCAAGGGTTGACTGGTAGAGAATGCCATTAGGCATTAAGTCCGCCCATTGAATACCTAGTCATAGGTTGTCAATAAAGTGTGAAATAAATAAATAAATAAATGGCGGGAGATGAATGTAAAATTATTATAGCGATTGTAATGTTGGGAGATAATAAATGTGTAGGTAATATGATTAAAGTATAAACAGGTGATTTTCATTTTACTAGCTTGCGTCGCCCACGCTTCGCTGTGACAACGGTCACCATAGCAACGAGACTGTATTCTACAAATTATTGGTCAATCGAAAAGACAGTAAGCACCTACACTTATTTTGAAAACATTTTTTTATCCAATTTTGTTAACGACTTTTTGCTGCCAGTATCATAAGGAAATGAATTTTTGATAAATATTTTTGGATTTGGCTGTCTTAGCCTGTGCCAAATTGGCGCTGTTTGGATTAGATTGGGGCTTGAGAGTGCAGGCTGTGCAGGTTACCGACCTGCTAAGATGGCAACATACTTCCACAGATTGTTTTGTGTAACTCAATGCTTCATATCTAATGTTTCATTGCGGCGCAATATGAAACTCCGTCAGGCATTATTATTTTGTCCGCTGACTCAATTTTTCACTGTGACCCTGATATTGGTGTAAATATTTGTTGCATTTACTGTAATATTTTTTGTGTGTACAAATACATACTTTTGCGCATTATACGCTGTGGTATAACTACCTGCAACACAGAATATCTACTTATGAATGAAATGCGTACATAATATACTATGTCAAAATATCATAAAAACTTCAATGAGGGTCGCCGTTTTTGTGCTCACCAGTTGGCGTCACTGGCGAGTGAGGTCCTGCTGTCAAAGCCCGCCCATACATCAAGAGTGACAAGT
The DNA here is from genome assembly GCA_905404135.1 of Hesperia comma. NCBI lineage: Eukaryota > Metazoa > Arthropoda > Insecta > Lepidoptera > Hesperiidae > Hesperia > Hesperia comma. The sequence goes on from FR990018.1 coordinate 9,204,272, forward strand.
TTTTTTTTATAGCCTGAAGGCAAGACGAGCCACCTGATGGTAAGTGGTCATTGTCGCCTATAGACACGAGCAACACCAGGGGAGTCACCAGGTGTAACGCCGGCCCTGAAGGAGAACTCTTTTTACACCTTTCTTGAAGAACCCCATGTCATAGCGCTCCGGGAATACCTCAGAGGGAAGCTCATTCCACATCCTGCACGTTCTCGGCAAAAACGATCGTGATAAACGGACCGTAGTCGTTCGCCACGAGTCCAAGCGATGTGGATGAAACTTCAATCTTCGGCGAGTGGTGTGATGATGGAAGGGTGAAGTTGGCACCAAATCGAACAATTCCTCGGAGCACTCATCATTGTAAAGCCGGTAGAACACGCAGAGGCATCCTATGTCTCTCCTCAGACTTAGGTGTTCTAACCTGTTAGTGACTCGTGGTTCGTTGACAATTCGAACCGCGCGCTTTTGTACGGCGTCAAATGGACTAAGCTGGTATTGTGGCGCCCCTGCCCATTGTGATATTCAGACAAGTGAGAAGTGACAGTGCCACAAAGTTATCTGATCCGGTGGCCAAAATTGGAACTAATGCAAATGTTAAACTGTTGTCAGACAAAGACAAAGACAGTAGCGCCCTTCTTACCGGGTCAGACAAGTTTGTGGCACTGACAGCCAGACCTCACTCTACACTAGCGCCTCTAGCTGCGAATTTACACGCTTTTACCCTCATTAGCTCGGAGGAATTAAAAACGGCATCAATCAGTGATGTGTACGGAAAAATTGATACTGTCGATAAATTGAATTATAAAGAAAACAACGTTACATTTAGAGATTGCATTTATGAGTGAAGTCAGCTGCATTAAATTGTAACATTTTAAGTCATTGGTCATATTTATGAAATATAAATAGGGCGAAATGTATTTAGAAATAAAAGAGAATGAGAAACGTTTATTTGCAGTAGGTTTTTACAAACACTTTTCACAAGTCAAATTACGCCATCACACTTCCAAATAACATTCGTTTGTATAATGTTTAGAACAAATTCGGGAGTTTTGTGATGGCTTCCAATTTTCCCTGAGGTATACGCCAAAACAGGAAAATCTGTGACATTCTCAGACTAACAAATTGACAAACGTCAATAGCTTTCGAAGTTACCATTACTACAAAAATCAATAATAAAATTGATTGATGCAAGTCCAATTTGTATGTGTAGGATTAAATATATGTATGGTTTTTACATATTATATAATTTCAGTTGACCATTATATATTTAAAAAATTACAAGACAAGCAAACATTTTATTATTACTGAATTTTGTCTACGATAATATTTTATCCGGCAGAATGTTTTTATGATGGCAACAACTAACAATAATCAAAACTGACGTAAAAATATAAATATTTATCATAGAGATAGGAATATACTATATTTATTAAATCATTTCCATTACTTTTTATTGTACTGCAATGTTAGGTAAACTTCCTATACCTATTGAAATATTTTACGCACATATTATATTTTTTTAATTTTTTTTTCAACATAATTTCATTTGAGTGCGTTTTAGGACCTATACCGGGCATCCCCCTTTAAGAACCAATCTTTCAGTTCCCTACATTGAGATATTATTGTTACGTGTCAGGAGTATGGGGTTCGAGAAAATGCCAAAATGTACCACAAAGACTTTATTGTGTTCGTAGATACACAATTACACACTGTACACAGTACACACCACAACACTATACACGTAGGTACTCGTAAACACACTCGTCGAACACTGTATCGCACGTAGAAATCACTTCACTTCTCACTGGTATCGCTCGTAGGTATCGCTGGTATCTTCCTGGTTTCGCTTCCGAAACTAGAATGTCCGCACTTGACCGATCGCCCCTTTTTATACCACTCACGCACCATTCATGGCAATCCAGAACTTTCTCGCTAATTCCGGACGGACCCGATTCGTATAAAATTCGAGAACGTTCCTTGCAACCGAGTTTCGCCCGTATGACTATTGCCGTAATGGTCGAAGCGTCGTGCGTACGGGCAAGCGCGCTATTGTTCTATTGTTGACTCGACATGTTTATGGCCCCTATTGTTTATTGTTTTGCGAGGTGATACGCCAGGGCTGTCACATTGCCCCCCTCTTAGTCATGCTCGTCCCGAGCATTATTCGATCCATGAAATGGTGCCAATCTGTCCACGTGCACGATCTTCGGCTTTCTTCTGTCCCCCTGTCTGATCCGGTAGGTCACGTCGTTAATCTTCGTGACAACTGTGTAAGGGCCTTCCCATCGTGCTTGTAGCTTCGGAGACTTCCCTTTCCTCCGCAGTGGATTGTGCAACCATACAGAATCTCCCTCCTTGAAACCATGTTTCCGAGCATCGCGATCGTACCGGGTTTTCATCTTTTCGCTGGTCTTCAAACATTGCTCCCTTACAAGATCATGTGTCTCGTCCAATTGTTCCCGTAAGTCCGCGATGTATTCAACGGTTGGTTTCGGGGCATCTGGCGGTGTTCCGGTAAGCAAATCCATCGGCAGACGCATTTCTCTTCCGAAGTTAACTTTAGCCGGTGTAAATCCCGTAGACTCGTGTATGGCAGACCGATACGACATCAGGAACAGAGGAATGTACCGATCCCAGTCTCGCTGATGTTCCTCGACGACCTTGGCCAAGTGATTTTCCAACGTTTGGTTGAATCTCTCCACCATGCCGTCAGATTGAGGATGCGCCGGTGTGGTACGTGTCTTATTTATTCCCAAAAGTTCACACATCTCCTGGAATAACGTCGACTCGAAGTTCCTGCCTTGGTCGCTGTGTAACTCCAATGGTACACCAAAGCGGCATACTACCTCCTGGACAAGTTTCTTGGCCACGGTCTTCGCCTCTTGGTTCGGAGTTGCAAACGCTTCCGGCCATTTGCTGAAGTAGTCTTGAACCACGATGATGAATCTATTCCCGTCTTCAGACTGAGGGAATGGCCCAGCAACGTCTATGGCGATTCTCTCCCAAGGGGCTCCGACGTTGTACAGCTGTAGTTTCCCTTTGGATCTAGTGCGGGGCCCTTTCACTGAAGCGCACACTGTACACTTCCTGCACCAATCTTCGACGTCCTCTCGACACCGCACCCAATAAAAGCGTTCTCGTATCTTAACGAGGGTTTTCTTGATGCCGAGGTGCCCGCCGGAAGTGCCGTCGTGTACGAGCTTCAGCAAATCAGCCACTTTACTCCTGGGGATAACCATTTGCAGGGTTCTTTCCTTTCCGTTGAGTGATTCCCAGCTCCGGTAAAGCACGCCATTCTCTAATACAAGGCTGTCCCACTGAGCCCAGTATGCCTTAGTAGTTGTGCTTGAGGCTGACACATCACTCCACAGTGGCCTCTGTCCTTTGGTTTTCCACTCCATGATCGGGCTGAGGTCTTTGTCTTCCTTCTGAGCTTGACTGATTTGCTCCCTTCCCCAAGACTCGTCTAGGTCCTGCATCCTTATCACCCTGACCTCTTCTTTGGCCTCATGCTTGATGCAATGTCGACATTCTTCGGAGCATGGGCGTCGTGACAGGGCGTCGGCATTCGAATGAGCTCTTCCGTTGCGATGCTCTATTACGAAGTTGAACTCTTGAAGCTGTTCGATCCACCTCGCGACCTGGCCTTCCGGGTTCTTGAATTGCAGAAGCCACCTCAGAGCAGCGTGGTCCGTCCGTATTGTGAACTCGCGTCCCAACAAATACTTGTTGAAGTGCTGAAGGGTCTTCACCACAGCCAGTAATTCTCGCCGAGTCACACAATAATTCCTTTCCGGTTTCGAAAGGGTCTTGCTGAAGTACGCAATGACCACCTGCTGGCCGTCCTGTTCTTGCGATAACACCCCTCCGATGCCAGTATTGCTAGCGTCCGTGTCTACTGTGAATCTCCCTTCCCTTCTGGGGTAGCCAAGAATCGGAGCCGAGCACAGACGTTCCTTTAAGCGAACAAACGCATCTTCGCAATCGGAATCCCAACTGAAGATTCTCTTGTCCTCCGTGAGACGATGTAACGGCTTGGCTATCTCAGAGAAATTCTTCACAAACCGACGGTAATAGGCGCATAGTCCCAAGAACGCTCTAACATCGGTCTTGTTCTTTGGTGTCGGCCATTCTTGAACAGCTCTTATCTTATCTGGATCAGTGCGAACACCTTCGTCCGATATGATGTGTCCCAAAAATGATACTTCCTTATTGAAGAAGTCACATTTCTTCGGATTGAGCTTTAGGTTGGACTCACGGAATCGTCTGAATACCTTCTCCAGATTTCGCTTGTGTTCCACGAAGTTTCGTCCCATGACTATGACGTCATCGAGGTATACCAGACAAGCGTCCCCCAAAAGTCCCACCAACACTCGCTCCATGAGACGCTCAAAAGTGGCAGGAGCGTTACATAAACCAAAAGGCATTACGCGAAACTGCCACAAGCCATTTCCGGTTCCGGTGGTAAAGGCGGTCTTCTCCTTGTCTTCTGGCCGGACTTCTACTTGCCAGTAACCACTCTTCAGGTCGACCGTCGAAAACCACTTCATGCCACCAAGCATATCCAGCGTGTCGTCAATCCGAGGCAGAGGGTAGCTGTCCTTCTTGGTAACGGTGTTAAGCATCCTGTAGTCGACACAGAATCTAGTACTGCCATCCTTCTTCTTCACGAGTACCACAGGTGAACACCAAGGGCTAGTTGACGGCTCGATCACCTTGCTGCGCACCATGTCCTCGATCATTTCTGCAACTTCGTGTTCCTTTGCCAATGGTACTCGTCTCGGTCTTTGCTTGATCGGTGTCGTATTTCCGGTATCTATTGGGTGAGTGACAAGATTTGTTCTTCCAAGGTCGCTATCTCCTCTGGTAAAGATGTCCTTGTAGTCCATCAACAACTCTGCTGCCTGAGTATATTCTTCAGGGCTCAAATTCCTCCTGGTCGCCTCCAGCAAAGATGTCATGTGATCCGTTGATCCAGGTTTGTCCGAGTATTCTTGAACCTTCCTCAAGCTATCCACGGTTTCACATCGGCCGATAACCGTATTCTTCGCGAGATGTATCGGCACGTTGCTAAGATTGATGACCTTTAACTTAGCGTCACGTTTGGTCATGAGCAGTGTCCTTGCCGTGATCCAACTGGGGTGGTCTCTATAGTCTTCCACTACGACACATCGATCCATCTTTATCTTTTCGGGAAACCTAACCTTGACCAAGGTTTCCGATCTGGGTGCTAGCTTCACTGTCCTCAAACAGTACACTGCTCCTGAACATGAACCGTCCAAGAAGACTTCTTGATCCTTGAAGCTTAACACTCCTCTGGCTATATCAACTATACAGTGATGTGTCCGTAGAAAGTCCAATCCGATAATGCAGTCGTCAGTTATATTCGCCACTAAAACAGACTGCGTGTAAATGTCACTTCCGAGTTTCAGTCTTGCTTCCGTAACTCCTAGGACGGTCACTGGCTGGCCTGTCGCTGTCTGTAGATTGCATGATGGTCGTCCATTTTCCCACATGATAGTCCTCTTGAGTAGTTCCGGTCGAACGATGGACTTCGATGCTCCTGTGTCAATCGTAAATCGACAAGGTATGCCATTTATCTCACCAGTAGCTACCAGGCTGTTCCCGTCACAAGCTTGTGACACTATAACAGTAGGGTCTCGACGAAGTCCAGCCGCTGCCCGTCCCGTGGCACTAACGCCTTTTAATTTTAGCAGCTCCTGGGTGTCAACTTGGGTAGCCGTCGAGGTCTTCGTAGGAGGCTTGGCAGTCTTCTTAGCGGCGGCGGCGGCTTCTAGCTCTTGCACTTGCGTAGCCCTCCACACCGATTTCGGTTGTTTCCGTGTCCGGCAGCTAAGCCTAATATGACCTCGTTCCCCGCATCCATAGCAGATAGGCCCAGTACGAGGTTGAATTGCCGCTACGACTTCGCGCACCTTACAACTTTTATAGTCGCTTCGTACCGCTTCCACTTCAAGGGCATGTGCCAAAGCTGCTTCCAATGTTGCGTGATGCCCCAAGCGCACCGTTGCTCTCACCTCGGGATCCCGTATTCCGCTGACGAACGCCTCTAAAACTCTGTCTTCGACCGGTGTGGAACTCGACGCATAGGCTCGGCGTACGAGGCGCTCGATCTCCGTAGCCCATTGCTGCAGTCCTTCGCTCGACTTCTGTACTCGGTCTTTAAGTTGTGCGCGGTACACGTGCTCGAGATGCTTTTCCCCGTATCGAGCTTCCAGGGCCTTAAATAGCGACTCCAAGGTGCGTCGCTCGGCGGGCAGGTTCTCAAGCACAAGCAGTGCCTCTCCTCGTAGCGCTAGGGTGAGTGCCGCCAACGAGTGCTCGTCCTCCCAGCCATTCCCATTTGCAACTACCTCGAACTGATGCCTGAACGCCGTCCACGAGGTCGTGCCGTCGAAACTTGGGACCTTAAATTTCGGGGCCCCAGGACATGGGCTGGTTGCTGCCGTGCCCAAAACCCTTATTTTCTGCAGCTTGTTGTCCAAATCTCCGAGCCTAGTTTCGTAGGAGTTCATCGACGCACTGAGGCTGTTGATTGACGCGTCATGGCTTTTGAGGGCTTGGTCATGCTCGGATGTACGCACTTTTACCAATTCCAGGTCCTCCTTCATGACGTTTAAATCTCCCTGGAAACCATCCAGCTTTGCGTCGATCGCCTCCATGGTTTTGCGCTGGCTCTTCATGTCTTCGCGCAGGCTCTCCATTGCTTCGCGTTGGCTCCGCTGTATGGCTTCGCGCTGGCCCTCCATGGCTTCGCGCTGGCTCTCCAATTTGCTTTCCAGGCTCTTCATGGCTTCGCGCTGGCTCTCTATTGCTTCGCGTTGGCTCCGCTGCATAGCTTCCATCGCCTCGCGCTGGCTCCGCTGTATGGCCTCTAATAAAGAGGCCATATCGAATGCACTCGGTGTCGGTACTGATGCAGCTGATGTAGTCGAAGGTCCAGCGGTGGTCTCCGTTTCCGTGCGGTCACGCCCCGGCGACTCCATCCGCGCGGCATCCAGTGCCGTCTGCCGTCGCGTACGAATCCCTTCTTCACTTTGCGGTACTACAGGCATTCCGCTTCTGTCACCAATTGTTACGTGTCAGGAGTATGGGGTTCGAGAAAATGCCAAAATGTACCACAAAGACTTTATTGTGTTCGTAGATACACAATTACACACTGTACACAGTACACACCACAACACTATACACGTAGGTACTCGTAAACACACTCGTCGAACACTGTATCGCACGTAGAAATCACTTCACTTCTCACTGGTATCGCTCGTAGGTATCGCTGGTATCTTCCTGGTTTCGCTTCCGAAACTAGAATGTCCGCACTTGACCGATCGCCCCTTTTTATACCACTCACGCACCATTCATGGCAATCCAGAACTTTCTCGCTAATTCCGGACGGACCCGATTCGTATAAAATTCGAGAACGTTCCTTGCAACCGAGTTTCGCCCGTATGACTATTGCCGTAATGGTCGAAGCGTCGTGCGTACGGGCAAGCGCGCTATTGTTCTATTGTTGACTCGACATGTTTATGGCCCCTATTGTTTATTGTTTTGCGAGGTGATACGCCAGGGCTGTCACATTATGATAACTCAATGGTTCCCTATATGATATAAATTTGGAGAAATGTCAAAGAAAAGTTACTTTACTGAGTTTTATTGAAAAATTATAAATATTTTAGCCAACTTATGGACTAGTGCAGCTATCATTAAAATTCTTATCTTCGGAAGTAAAATGAAAATCACCTGTTTACACTTTAATCACATTAAGCATTTATTATCTCCCAACATTACAATCGCTATATTAATCTATATATATAAAAGCGAAAGGTCACTGACTCACTCACTCATCACAAAATCTCAGAAACCGCTGAACGTATTGAGATGAAATTTGGCAGGGTAGTAGTTATAGTTAGAAGGGATCCGCTAAGAACGGATTTTTTTATATTCCACCCCTAAGGGGGTCTAATAGGGGTTCAAAGTTTGTATGAAAGTCCGTCAATTGTAAACCAGGTGTTATGAAAATTGGTGTTTAGAATTATGAAAAAAAAAATAATGAAAAACCTGTATCAAAGTTTTTTAAAAAATCATCCCTAAATGGGTAAAATAGGGGTTGAAAAGTTATAAAAAAAGTTTGTCTCTTTGTACACGCTTATCTCCGGATCGGCTCAACGGATTTTAATGGAACTTTTACTGAGAGATTCGGAAGGTTTTGAAGCAACATATAGGCTACTTTTTATCCAGAAATTCCCGCGGGATCAGGATTTACGCGGGAAAAACTCTTATGCGCCAAATCGCGGGCTTATATTTTTATGGGACTTTCACTGGGAGATAGAGGAGATTGTGGACCAACATATTTATAGGCTACTTTTTATCCCGCAATTCCCGCGGGATCAGGATACACGCGGGAAAAACACCTTCGCGCCAAGTCGCGGGCTTAGATTTTTTTATTTATGGGACTATCACTGGGAGATAAAGGAGGTTATGGAGCAACATATATTTTTATCCCAGAATTCCCGCGGGATCGACGTTCACGCGGGAAAAGCTCCTATTCGCGAATGAACTCGCGAGCTCAAATGGGGCTTTTACTGGGAGGTAGTGGAAGTTGTGGAATGTTATATATAAGCCACTATTTATCCTAGAATTCTCGCGGGATCGGGATTCACGCAGGAAAAACTTTGTGACATACCTACTGAGTTCCACGCGGGCGGAGCCGCGGGCGGAAAGCTAGTTTATATATAATCATGACAGAAGGATCTCCATATACAAGTACAAATACAATAAAATTTTGAACAGGCATAGTTAGCTTATGTTATAACAATGTTCTGTCATAATGCAATTTGAGTCCTGTTTATTTTTACATCAACACGCATCCTAGAAACGTAAGGACATATTATTTACCTTTAGCAAATATTTATTATGTTTCAGTGTATCCTTAGCAATATATCGATATTATCGATGTAAACATGGCTGTCTACAACACTTAGAGCACATAATTTGTGAAATTTTCGAAAAACAAGACGAAAGAGGGTGTCTAATCTGTTCAATAAGATTCTATTTACACAACATTTAGTCATATTATGGATCTTTCCCCATAACTCTTAATCAGAGAAAAGTAGTGAAAAAGCAAACCTGTGAAGCGACAACCCCGGGTCATCCTCGGATTTCTTCGAACTATGACTTTTACACCCATAAACCACACACGCCATGACTTCTCGATTGTATTGTATATCGTGTTATAGTGGGGCCATTTTAATAGGTCACATTTGACAGTTCGTTAAAATTTTACAAAGTAACCTTGTAAGGGAGGCAGCCCATAATATTTAATATTCCCTACTAGATATTGTTAAACTTTTTACACTTAAAAGTAAAGAATTGACGTCGTTACAAAGTTACGTCAGTGAACTCTTTTTCTTTTTAAAGATTAGGGGTGGTACCAAAAGAAACAGATCAGTAGATAAGTTGAATTCGAGACGTCGAACTAATCGTAAAAAAGTTTTTCACCATTATAAAATAAAATATATTTTAATACGAACAAAATTAATTTTATTACATTTTAGGGCAAAAAATATGTAATTATTCATTTATATAATTATATTAAGGTAAGTCTGGCTAAACAGCCAGTATCCAGAAACGTGAATTGTTGCAAAAACGCCATGATTTCCTTTCGCGCCATTATTTGACGCATTATTTTTGTCGTTTTTTTAGTCGTTGGGAGAGCGGTGCGCTCATTAATACTTTTTATAATAATCTCATTTGATTTACAGATGTTTGAAGTCCTTATCGATTATTTAAATTTAATCGATGTTTTTCAGCAAGTTACCCTCACTATGAAGCAAAGACAAACAGTTCTCAAATGTGGCCTATTAAAATGGCCCTACTTTATCCGTAAATTTCTGTAAATACTAGAAAGATTTACTGAAAACTTGTCTCCAAAGTTTACACCAGTTAGTCACAATAATGGTGACTCGAGCAATGGACTCGAGCTTGAAAAAGCGGCGCCGTCAGCCGCCTGACGTTTTGAAAAAACAACGGATGACGTGTAGTTTTCTTTTTTTAGCACACGCCAACTTGACATAAGTCTGAGAAAGACAGATAGCGTATAGATTGTACAACTTATTACTATCTCTCCATAGTTTATCATTACTCCAAGCTCATTAGTGTAAATAAAGTGCCATAATAAATAATAAATGTGAATAAATAAAATAATTACGAAAAATATTAATACACTGCATACCAAATGAAATGACGTTAGTTCAGTAAAAAATTGGAAAATGTATATTACACACATCAAAAGTGTCTAGGGATCAAGCATTTTTATGCGAATTTCTTGAGATTGAGATGTGGCTTTGTAATAAATTTATGATTTTATAAATTTATATGGATCCTTTTTGGTGCATTTCATAATTTGAATCAGGAACTGTCAATCAAATTCGAGTAAAAGATGAAAATCAGCTGTCAATATTTTCCCTATAAAAACATACAACGCATTGAAGACATTATTAGTGCTACTGTTTCCCTACTACTGATTAAAACCAATGTTATTATGGAGCGGCGACGTCATTTAAGCAGGGAAGAAATGCTCAGAGCCGTGGGAATGATAGAAGCTGGTTCCCGGCAACGTACTGTGGCTTTAGCTCTGAATACAAGTCAGAGTGTTATCAGTCGACTTTGGACACGTTACCGAAGCACTGGTACCGTGGCTGAGCGCCATGGAGGACGGTATCGCTGCACCACACGGAGACAAGACCGATACATTCAAATCTTAACTCGAAGAGCTCCAACAATAACCGCCATGATGTTAGCCGTGAGGCTTCATCACTCTTCAGGGAACTTAATTAGCGACCAAACAGTCAGAAACCGCTTGCATGAAGTGAACCTTCATTCCCGAAGACCGCTACGGGTACCACCTATAGCAATGCACAATCGTAGGATTCGATATCAATGGGCTCTTGAACACAGAAATTGGGCAGAAGAACAATGGCGTTTCGTGTGCTTTTCTGATGAGTCTCGTTTTGGTATGAGACCGGATACAAGACGTATACGACACTGGAGAACCCCTGGACGCCAACAGCGATTAAAATCCTGCCAGGAAGTCCATCCTTATAGTGGTGGAACCATCATGGTATGGGCGGGTATTTGGATCAGCGGAAGAACTGAGTTGATTTGGATCAGAGGCAACCTCAACGCTCAAATTTATGCTGAGACGATTGTATCAGACGTCATCGTTCCTCTACAAGTGCAAATCGGTCCCTTATTTCAGTTAATGCATGATAATGCACGACCGCACACCGCAAGAGTTGTAAGACAGACTCTCGCCGCAGCTAACATCAATGTCCTGCCCTGGCCTGCTCAGTCGCCAGACTTGAACCCGATTGAGCATGCATGGGATATGCTACAGAGAAGAGCTCTGCCGAATATGGAGGGTATCCAGTGGCAAGAAGACCTTTTTTTGTTGTTGCAACGAACATGGGCGGCCATTCCACAGCGTGATTTGGATGAACTCATTTTGAGTATGCCAAACCGATGTTCTTGTGTTGTTAGTGTTCGCGGTAGAAACACGGATTATTAATTGTTTAAGTTACCCAATAAAATTTTAAAGAAAACTGTTATTTCAGTCTTTTTTTCGAACTTTAATGTTAGTGGTTCAAATGTCAAAAATCCCTCTATTAGGAAAATGGCAAATTTCTTTATTAATGCAAATGTGACTTGGTTTATCGTTACTGTGACAAACGAAAACACTTTATTTGATGAATCCTTAAAGAAAATTTTAATTAATATCAATCAGGAGAAAAGTTATTGCAAAAATATATGTTGATCCCTAGACACTTTTGATGTGTGTATTTATAAGAAGCCTTAAAACATATAATATGGCTTATTCATTTCAAATGAATGCCTATATTGTAAAAATAGTATGTATGTAGTATATATGCATGCAATGTAAACCTGTATTGAAAAATAAGAATTATAATATTCAAGGCAGACTTATCATTTTCATAGAATACTGGACATTAATTTCGCTAAACGGCTAGTTACTGGTGGCTTACGCATGATTTTAATTTACTCCAATCATTTCCAAGGTATAGTAATAAGGTTCTAATAAGTTAAGCATAACCCAACAGCAAGTTCATTAAAACGCGACCAAACTCAGGAGAGCTAAGGCGGGAGTCGGGTGTAAACCCGTGTGCGACTCTACATTTACATAAAATAATAATAAGCAATCCTTCCTGTCGACGGTTCTTGCTTGCGATTGGAATTGAGGCCAAAATTACTTGAGACCACTCGCCAACAGTTTTTAAATAGAAATAAGTACTAAAATCACCCAGTACATAATCAACCCGAGAAAAAAGTAAATTTTACCTACAACGTCAAATATTATCATACCAATAATGTTATTTACGTTTAACATAACAATGAACAAAAAACACAGTACCTATTGTTTGATGATTATCTTACAGATAAAATGTTACGTTTGCTTGAATAATTTTGTCCTTCAGTCTCATTCGAAAGGACATATTCTAGAATTATTTTGGCTAGGAATTCAGTTAATATTAATACAAAAGTTTTTTTATAACTTTAGTACAACTACAATCTCATGATTAACTAAGAAACATACATATTTGAATCCCAGCGAAGTTAATAAGTCAAATGTTATTAGATTTCGACCAAAATAAATTTGGGCATGTTTACAATTTCCCATCCTTCGTACTTACATAGTATTAATTTCATATTAATGGCGTATTTGGCTGCTGTCTTCGGCACGATTAACGACGCGGTCGGGAAATGGGCAAAGAACGCATCAAAATATCACGAGGGTTTCCATGCTTCGCCCAGTACGTTAAGGCATCTATCGTGATCATCTTCAATAAATATCAATTAAAATACGTTAGGGGCCTTCCATTGACTTGAGAATTTCTGGTGTTCTACTCACGTCTACCACTCCGCACTGAAGCAGTATACGCTCCTACCTTCTTTGCTTATGAGATTATTTATATATCTTTACCTGCCGAGATTGGATGTAGAAACAGTCTCATAAAAAGTGCGTATGATATTTGGTATGGCGAATGGTGGTGATTGCGAAGTACGCCAGCAATTGGTTATCAGACACGTGGCGCGCTGCGTGCTCGCCGCAACGTGTCTCAGGCGCGGGCGGACGTGTGAAGGCTTTTTTATGGTCTACGACTCGATATCGTTATCGCAAGCCCTTACGATCAAACTACAAATGTAAATCGGATCAGTGTTGTATACAATTTTTATTAAGGGAGTTTTCAGGACCCCGACGACTGCTGCAGACTAGACAAAAAACGTACCAAAAATATTCTAACAAAAATTACAATGCTTCTAAGGCACTTCTCACACAACGCTATTCATGAGATACGCGACTGCAACGCTACCCAAAATTAGTATGTATTTGACACTATGTATTGACAGGACGATGCGTCTTCTGTCAGTTAAAAGTGTCAAATACATACTAATTTTGGGTAGCGTTGCAGTCGCGTATCTCATGAATAGCGTAATGTGAGAAGTGCCTAACTGTTCATGACCGTACCTCAAATGTATTCAAAAGATCAAATGTCATTGTAGTAAACGGGCGACCGTAGTTTTTATGCTATATAAAACAGATGAAATGTTATCAAAAAAAAAGTGTGTGTGTGTCAGCTACGACGCACGATTGGAGTTTACTCCTTACGAACGATAAATTATGATATATATCGAATAGAAAAAAAAGGTAAATGAACGCATCTGCTAAAATGATAAGAGAAACAAACATATATCTGTAATTATTCGGATTATTTATATTAGGTACTTCAATAAAGCGTATTACATAAAGTATGTTACAAAATAATATAAATTTTGAAGTACGAAATAGCAGTACTAAGTACTTACTTGTTTGAGTTTGAGTGTAAAATCGTCAATAGTCAATGATGTTTTAAATATCTAGATTGAGCGTCGCTCTACAATGAAAACAAAAAAAAACAAGGCAACATTATCAAGCATGTGTGCGTGTAGGCGATGTTTTTCGCGTTCATAGTTGTGGCCAACAGTTGGCCACAACTTTTTGACACGTTTTCGCGGATTCGATGTTCCATCTAGATATTTAATACATCTTTGTCAATAGTGTAAATAATAATAAATATAGCGATATAGTAGTACTGTAAATTTGTAAATATAATAAAGTAGGTTAAGTGTTTATTTTTAATTGAAAATGGCGTCCCGAAGAAAGACGAGTGCTCTTTGGAACCATTTTAATGAAGAGAAGGATTTAAAATAAAAACAAAACACTGGCAATTTAATACGAAATCAAATTTAATGAGATACGCTGTGTAATGTATTCCATCTCATTCTTTTACACGTTCAATCCTACAGATATATATGTTTGTCTCTTTCTACGTAACGCCTCAACTTTTCGTGTTTCACTTGATTTTACTCCTCATAAAATTTCCGTACCGGGCCTTATAACTCAAATCGTTTCTTAAGGAGTAAACTCCAAAAAGACGTGTGGCACTCGGAGACTGCCGCGGTAAAGCTATTGCATAGCATTATATATAAATTAACAAAACAAAAAATAATACTGCATTTGTGATAATAATAATAAAAGTACCTGGTTGACCGAGCTTTGCTCGGTTGAAAATTATATTTAGTATGAATCGCAAGAAATACGAGGAATTCCGCCATCTATTCAGGAGTCAAATCATACAACTGTTCACTGAGCACAAAATTCATTTTACTTATGTTACGGCCAAAGGATCTCAACAGCGTGTTTCACAAAGTTGTACAGCGCCATCTAGTTTCATACTACTGAAATTTCAACACGTTACAAACAGTACCTCATAGAAGTTAACTGTGTGAGCGAATTAATTGCATTTTAAATAGGTACATACTTAATTAGATAAATTCATTGAACTTTCCTTCGTACTTTTCGCAGGCTTAGGCAGTCCCCGACTGAAATTTTTATTTGCGATAAAATGTATTGAATGTTTATGATAATTAAACAACATAAATAAATATACTTTTAGTTTAATGAGCAAGTTGTTAGGCGTACTTAAAATTTTATTGATTCTATTTACAACAATAGTAATTTCATCGATCTGACCATTATTTATTTAAAACTTTATTAAAATATATTATTAAATCGATAATAACAAAACTAACATTTATTTACAAATATTCTCGTAAATATCACAAACGCACGTTAAACTATCACTACGCGTCCTGCGAGGTCAAGCGAGATAATCGCACTGATTTTTAATTTTATTCAAACAGAAAATAGGTAGGTATAACGCAAAAATAGCGCTTCAACGTAAGAATTTAGCCGAACAAAAATATATTCGAGCGCCATCTAGTTTCATACTACTGAAACAAACAAACCGTATCTCATAGAAGTTATCCTAATGTTTCATAGATGGCGTCAGTTCAACACGTTACAAACAGTACCTCATAGAAGTTATCCTAATGTTTCATAGATGACGTCAGTATGATGTTTTTAAAATCTCTTTATCTCGGGAACCGAGCTTTTCTCGAACCTGGGACCTTGATAAATCGATTCCTTGAGCCGAAAACCCCCTAATCTGTAACTTTCATGAAAATCTTTGCAGCCGTTTCCGAGATCGTGATTATATATATAGGTATAAATAAATAAATAAATAAATAAATAAATATACAAGAATTGCTCGTTTAAAGATATTAGATGAATGTATATAGAGTACTAACTAATTTTCTTTCACTATTTTTTCGTGACTTTCTTCATTAATAAATGCACTTTGTTTATTCATATTTAAAACACTTTGTACACAAATTATCCGAGTACAGATATTCACTGTTTTACAGTGGGCCAAGAAAGTGGTGTACCAGTTTTCATTTAGTTGCCTAGTTATCAAAAGTTACATCAAAGTTCATAGGCAATATCACTGAAAGAGACGCATAATAATGACGTAAGCCTAATTGTTAAGAATACGTACATCATAACGTCACATTATAGGTGCAAGACATTTTAATCTTTATTAGAAACGGATAATGCATTAATTTGTGCAAAGAAGATTTAAATATTCTGAACAAAAGCATAAGAACTATTTCAGTTGACAAAATAATTCTTTTTAAAAAGAAAATTGACATTTGACATTTAAGTCCTACAACGATATTTTGGCGCGTGAATGACGTGTGGGTGACAGAGACAGTGCCTTACAGTTTGGCACTGTCTCTATCACCCTCAAGTCATTATAGTGTCATTATTTTATGTCATATATGTCTATGTTATTTTGCATGTTTTAAATCTAAATACGCGATAATTCGGGTGATTCTCGGTGGTCATACTGGTTTGTCCTACTGGTATGGCCAGTGAGACTTTGTGTGTTGAGATTGTTTCGACTATTATGAATACATGTTGTCGATTCCACCGCCTTATTGAAGTTATACTTCTTTAGGCGCGTTATGGAAATTTGATGAGAGTGAAATTTTACGATGCGCGCGCATCTGTAACACCAAAAATTATTAACAGTATGAAGTTAGGCGCGTGAAATTTTACGATGCGCGCGCAGCAGTGTGAAGTTGCCGGCTAACCACTCATACTCATTGGCCTTTGTCAATGTAACTTTGACGTCTCTTTTGCTTTTTATCGAAATTATTTATAACCAGCCAGGTTTGTTTTGACTTGTTTGTGGCACATTGACATGACATAATATGCACAGACTAGCTAAAGATTAATGTTTCGTTATACGGTATGCAACCACCACCAACCCGCATTGGAGCAGCGTGGTGGAGTATGCTCTAGGCCTCCTCAGTAATGAGGAGAGACCCGTGCTCAGTAGTGGGCCATTAGTGGGTTGTAGCTTAGCTTAGCTTTATTCAAAGATAGTTTAGGATGACTATTAGTGATTAGTCTACCATTCCATCAGTATTTTCTTAAGACGTTGTCACGTTCAACTATCGTCAGTAAACCGACTTTACAGACAACCAATTTTTTTAAGCTATTGCATAGCTTTTATCGCGGGCCTTGGGCGCGGGGACCGAATGCAAAAATTTCGTAACGAAAAAATTATTACACCCCCATCACCCACACACAGACATAGTTACTATGTCTGTGCACCCACACATCGATAAATACCAGAACTTTTAACTGAGTTAACTAACTTTTACAAATTTTTTTTTTGGCTAATTTTAGTCTTGAAATATTCGTGGAAGTTCAGGGAAGGTTGCAGCGATGAGAAAATATGGAAAAATTGCGAGGAAAATACTAAAAATTAAAATTTTAATTTCCCATACAAATCTTACCTGTCAAACATTTGATTTTCGCCCCGTCGGTTCGGTGTTTTAAGAATAATTACATGTAGATCTAATTGGAAAGAAGCTCACATAATTCCAATTCCCAAAAAGCCTAATCCTGTCAGTTCTTCCCAGTTTAGACCTATTTCTATCCTTCCCTTTTTATCTAAAGTCCTGGAGCGGTTAATCTATCAACAGCTAAGTTCATACCTCTCCAGCCGCACTCTCCTTAATCCTTTCCAATCTGGTTTCCGGTCCGGTCATAGTACGGCTACTGCATTACTTAAAATCACTGATGACATTCGGCAGGGAATGGATTGTCAAAAACTTACGGTGTTGACGCTGCTGGATTTCAGCAATGCGTTTAACTCCGTGGATTTTGACCTCCTGCTGGGGGTTCTCCGCACTCTCAACATATCTCCGACGTCCATAGATTGGTTTCGTAGTTACTTATACGGACGCCGACAACGTGTACAAGTCCAGGATAAATTCTCCTCATGGAATGATGCACTTGCTGGTGTCCCACAAGGTGGTGTGTTGTCTCCTCTTCTCTTTTCTATTTTCATCAATTCTGTAAGTCACCAACTTTCTTCTCTCTACCATCTATATGCAGACGATTTGCAAATCTACCAGCAAACTTCATTAAGTGAACTACCACTTGCCGTTGCATCCATCAATGCTGATCTTAGCAACATTAGTAATTGGAGCAAAAGCTTTGGCCTTAATTTAAATCCCTGCAAATCCCAGGCTATCATCATAGGTAGCTCGCGTTTGGTTGCCAAAATTGAATGGTCCCATCTGCCGATGGTTTCACTTGACAGTGTGGCCATTCCTTATTCCACTAAGGTCAAGAACCTGGGTATTTGCATCGATCACCATCTTTCATGGGTACCGCAGCTCGCTGATGTAAGTAAGAAACTCTTTTCTGCAGTAAGCTCACTCAGAAGGCTTAAAAATGTCCTACCCATTCCAATTAAAATTTCGCTTTCTCAATCACTGCTTCTTCCAATCCTTGACTATGCCGATGTGTGCTATCTCGACATTACAGAGGAGCAACTTAACAAACTTGAGCGCCTACAAAATTTATGCATAAGGTTCATATTTGGACTTCGAAAATATGACCATATTTCTGAATATCGCGCTAAACTCAAGTGGCTCCCAATTCATCTTCGCCGTAATGCTCACATTCTCACTCTTCTCTACAACATCTTATTTGATCCAAAATATCCTCCATACCTAAAACAAAACTTTAAATTCCTCGACTCAACACACGACAGATCCCTCCGCTCTTCTAAAAACCTCCTTCTTAGTACTCCTTCACACTCCACATCCTTCTATCAACATTCCTTTTCAATCACTGCTGTCCACCTATGGAACTCCCTACCTTTACCAATCCGTCTTGCTGGCACCTTAAACTCCTTTAAAAAATTAGTTAAAGATCATTATCTACAACTCTGTCAGTAGAATTGTTCCAATTTCCCTCAACCCTTCTTGCTCTTCGCTATCGTTCAGTTACCTCATGCTGCCATTTATTATATAATGTTATACTTATACATACACGATTATATATTCTTTTACTGTTAATTTAATGTCTTCTTCATTAGCTTTAAATCTATTTAGTTTGGTACACCCTGCCCCCTTTCACTATACTTACTGTCTTTTACTTCTTACCCTAAGGTTGTCTGGAAGAAATCGCTTTTTAGCGATAAGGCCGCCTTTTGTATCACATTTTGTACAAATGTCTTATTTTTATGTGTCATGTTGCTTTGGTGTACAATAAAGAGTATTATTATTATTACAACACAATTTATACGTACCTTGTTGTGGGCCATCCCACACTTCTGAAATAAAATGAAAATCACCTGCTTATACTTTAATCATATTACACATTTATTATCTCCCAACATTACAATCGCTATAATAATTTTACATTCATCTCCCGCCATTACCTATTGTCATCTTTTTCTTCTTTTCTTGCTAACCGGCCAGTTACTTATAAGTCAATACATCATTTAATTCAAAATCAGATACATACTTTTTATTAAAATTAATAAATTAAATTAGAAAATCATGACACTACAGTAATCATATTATTATTGAAGGCTCCGTATGAAGTCAGCGATGCGTGGCAGCGCGAACCCAGTGCCCTGACCCACATCGATGATGATTGTATGTAGATTTTTTACAAGACATAACTCACGCGAGCCGAGAGTTCGATGACAGCATCCATCTGTTTTCTCCGCCCATTGTAATAGTACGAGTAATGTCCTCCAGTCGCCGGTCGACGCCGCACCCTTGCTACGTCACGGAGAAATTGAGGTGAGAATATTCTTGTAACACGACCACATGTGCTTGCTGCCCTAGTGGCCAACAAAGATGATATCATTTTGGAACGTTCGTTACATTATCACAGATTATACGAGCACGACCGGGTTAGGTTTACAATGTCATTGAAAAAATTTTTTTGTGTTTGTCACTCATGAATTCCTATTGGCCTTAGTAAGTTATTATTTTAATATAATTGTTTCTAGTTAATTCCTTGCTTTCTTTTCCGGGTTTGTTCGCCGCTCATTTACGTAAATAGTATATTTTCGCAATAATCTTTAACAATATCCTAAGTAAGTATTTAAATATCACACGTATATCTCAATATTCGTGAATAAAGTAAGGAATTTAAATGTTACAATTAACAAGAACTTTCTTCTGCTTCAATTTCAAAAGGAAATCTTTCCGCGAAGTAGGTAGCACACACGCCACCGTAATTAGGTTGTTCATAAAGTGGAGCAAAGCTCGAACGCCCTAAAGGACTTGAAAGAGGACAGTAGCCTCGATTCAGCTATACGCATTTATGTATTTGCTCCGGTTCAGTTTAATGTAAAAGTGTTACCCAAGTAGGAAAGTGGGCTACAATGCTACAACCGCGCGATAATAACGAAAGTGTCTACAGCCAGCCTGTGACTCAAAGAGATGAGAAAGTGACAGTGTGACGTTCTTCATACTACAGACACACAAATTACAACTTGTGTTGCTAACATACTGGGGCTTGTAACGTAATAGAGTGTGAAAAACTATTTTACAATGACGTTTAAATTAAACGGATAAACGTGGGTCAACAGTGAAACAGCCTTCTTATAAGTAGATACCACCCAATACTTCACTTACCATTGTGGAGGGGGTAGTCAATCATTATCATAAAATTAATGAAAAATGTAGCTAAATATGCAGGAATATTTAGTGTACACAATTTTTTGTTTTTGCGTCAATAGATAGTCGATATAATGAGATGGACCTGAAAGTATACATCGCTAACCAGAAAAATGCCCAAACTCGTAACACGAAAGTATTTAATTGTAGAGCATATTTTCAAACTCATATATTATTATGCTGTTATAGCATAATAGCTCCTTATCTTATTTTTAATTTTAGTTCCACAAATTTTATTTATATACTACTTTATACTGTAATTAGCTACTTTATCTGTACAAACATTTAATTTAGACTACAGGTTATCTGGGCACTCAGGTGCTCTAAGGGCTCATATACACGAACGGCACGCTGTCAACGGCATAGACAACTGCAAGCAGCAGCCGTCGACGTGTCGACGGCAGCCGTAGACATGTCAAAATCGAATTGCAATCGTCGACATAGGTTGACGTCTGCCGCCGACTCGTCGACGGCCGCCGCCGACACGTCGACGGCCGCCGCCAACCGGTGCAGTTGTCTCTGCCGTTGACATCGTGCCGTTCGTGTATATGAGCCCTAAGCCGCTGCCGCATGCCGGTTTCGCAGCATCCGCGACGTCGCCTAAGATTTCTCTCGCGTCCGTATTGGGATTCAGGTCGTGCTCACCTCGCCCAAACACACTCTGGTTTACTTAAAGTACAATTACTTTCTGATATGCAGGCGAAACTCGAGTTGTTTCTCGGCCGATTTGTATGTTTTCTTGAAAGCTGTACTAACCAGGTTTACCTAAACGATTGTAATATTGTTTTATCACAACTTATGTTGCTTTACATTTTGAATCTATTGAATATAAATCTATTTGTTTATACATAAATATCAGTATGTTAGACACCTATTTCTTCAAGTTCAAGAAATTGTATTTTCTTTAAATTTTTATGGTCTTCCAAAAAATCGTGGAAATTCATGATTGTTACCATATAATGACATTATATGTACTATGTAAATTATACATTTCCAATCTTTAAAAAATAAAATATACTTTGCCATCATGTTTATGGCATATAATATAATAATGTAGAGTATTACAAAAAGACGAGACGCTAACAGACGCTAACACACTCATACCCCCGCAGTAGGTTACCAGGTACCTGTGTCGCGGGTGGCATGGAATACACATATAACACATTACAATTACACCAATCGACACAACGAGTACAAATATTTATCTGCCACATAAATATCTGCCCCGGCCGGGAATCGAACCCGGGACCCCTCGCGTCGCAGGCAGGGTCGCTACCAACTAGGCTACGGGGTCGTCAAACCTACCTACAGTTACAGTACCTAGAATACCTTTTCTGGTGTAAGTGATAAGTTGTGATAGGTAAAAACAATAAAATAATTTCAATGAAAGTATCAACAATTTTATGAATAAGTAAGGTACCTAATGATGTGTAAAAACATGCAATATATTAAAATATTAATATTAATTATTAATATTAATTATTATATTAATTATTATAATAATTTAAAATATTGTGTAGTATTAAGTTGTTAAGTTTGTATTTAATTTTTTCTGTATTGTGCTGCTTATGGCCGTAAATAAACATTTTCTTTCTTTCTTTCTTTCAATATGTACCATGTAACTTTTAATTTTGGTGAGAGAGAGGCGCAAGAGTGAAGTATGACACGAAAGTTATAATATCTGGATGTGTGTAGTCAATGACACAGATATTTACACCTCAATCTGACACGAAATGCATAACATAAATAAATTAATTCATCAATGATTAGTGACCACCCAAAGGACAGCAACGCCAAAAGGTCATAACATCGGTTTGCGGATTAGGATTATTATTCATTAGAAAAATTCTTATGAGATCGTTGTTCGTTTAAGACAGATAGGGTCAGAAAAGAATACAACAAAACAATGTTATTACTTTTTAATAAAATACTAAATAAATTTGGGTTACTATCAGAATGCCCACGTAGCAAAATGAGGAAATAACCAAAACGACTTGAAATTAAAATGCCACAGTTACTAAATAGTCATCAACACTAAATGCCCTTGTAGCAAAACGTCTGGACCTTAAAATGTCATAATCATATTGTAAGTTCGAAAGTCTGTCTGACTCTTTTACGACTAAGCTATCGGCCCGATTCGGATTAAATAATAATAATAATAAATAACGCTTCACACTCATAGACCCACACTAGGATTCCCTGTGTCGTGGGTGCTACGGACAACACACAAGACAAGGACACACACCCAGACCGAGAACGGAAATTCAAACTCATCATTCAAATTTCCGCCTCGCTGGGAATCGAACCCAGGACCCTCGGAACAGCGTGCCGGTGCGTTAACCATTGCGCCATCCGGGTCGTCGGAATTCGGAATAAAAATTCGAAGTTGAAGATCCAGGGTCACATATAGGTTACTTGTTTTTTCAAAAAACCTCTAAAGGCTTGAAATAGGGAATACATAGGGATAGTCTATAAATATTTATATATCTATATATATAAAAGCGAAAGGTCACTGACTCACTCACTCACTCATCACAAAATCTCAGAAACCGCTGAACGTATTGAGATGAAATTTGACAGGGTGGTAGTTTATAGTTAGAAGGGATCCGCTAAGAACGGATTTTTTTATATTCCACCCCTAAGGGGGTCTAATAGGGGTTCAAAGTTTGTATGAAAGTCCGTCAATTGTAAACCAGGTGTTAAGAAAATTGGTGTTTAGAATTATGAAAAAAAATAATGAAAAACCTGTATCAAAGTTTTTTAAAAAATCATCCCTAAATGGGTAAAATAGGGGTTGAAAAGTTATAAAAAAAGTTTGTCTCTTTGTACACGCTTATCTCCGGATCGGCTCAACGGATTTTAATGGAACTTTTACTGAGAGATTCGGAAGGTTTTGAAGCAAAATATAGGCTACTTTTTATCCAGAAATTCCCGCGGGATCAGGATTTACGCGGGAAAAACTCTTATGCGCCAAATCGCGGGCTTATATTTTTATGGGACTTTCACTGGGAGATAGAGGAGATTGTGGACCAACATATTTATAGGCTACTTTTTATCCCGCAATTCCCGCGGGATCAGGATACACGCGGGAAAAACACCTTCGCGCCAAGTCGCGGGCTTAGATTTTTTTATTTATGGGACTATCACTGGGAGATAAAGGAGGTTATGGAGCAACATATATTTTTATCCCAGAATTCCCGCGGGATCGACGTTCACGCGGGAAAAGCTCCTATTCGCGAATGAACTCGCGAGCTCAAATGGGGCTTTTACTGGGAGGTAGTGGAAGTTGTGGAATGTTATATATAAGCCACTATTTATCCTAGAATTCTCGCGGGATCGGGATTCACGCAGGAAAAGCTTTGTGACATACCTACTGAGTTCCACGCGGGCGGAGCCGCGGGCGGAAAGCTAGTAAATATATAAAACTCTTGCGTTACTGAGTGATTGACTGACAGACAACGCATAGCCGAAACTACTGAACTAAAGCTGAAATTTGGCATATATGTTCCTTGGGGAGTGCAGGAGGGAGGGGATTTTTGGAAATTACACCGAAGGGGGTGAAATAGGGAATTCGTTTAAACTTCACCCAAGTTTAAATGAATTCCACGCGGGCGAAGCCTGCGGGCGGAAGCAAGTATAATATAAAAAGGGAAAGTCTATATGGAAAATCTAAACCTCTTGACCGATTTCGATGAATTTTCTCAGAAAGATACCTTACTTGATTACGCAAGGTCAACCATAAGCTAACTATTTTTTCATAAACCAACCCCTAGGAGACTGAACGTCGCCGAAACTACTGAACGCAAGAAGCTGAAAGGCATGTTTGTTATTTCGGGAGTGTAGAGGATCAACACCTCCCCTTCCGTGATTCTCAATGTAAATAAATTCCACGCGGACGACTCCGCAGGTGGAAGCTAGTTACTTATATGTATTTTTTCCACCATCCTCATTCTGCAATATATACCTTCAAATTCAAATTCAAATACAAAGCGTCGGCGAAGTGGTGTCAAAAATAAAATTATATTACACCAGTATTTTACTGATTTTTACACATTGATCCAAAAATTGCTATAAACGAAAACTCAAACAATGCAGACCAATAAATTTGCATTGATTTTATTAAAATGTTCATAACCTCACCTAACATAGCGATAGCTCTGAGCTCTGAGCCACACAACTTGTTTTAAACCTACGTTGACCTCGGGGATCGAGTTGGTACAGTAGCTTCCTGGTTATAGCCACTCAAAGATAGGGAAACGTTTAGAATGTCAAGTTGATATTTTTGCACGGCCATGAACACACAAGGTCAGCTGAATATTTTTGCAGTCAGTAACGATAAGTACGTAGAAAGTAAATTTAATCAACCATGTATATTTTTGGCTGAATTCCAATGCATGATAGTCGAAGCATCTTCACTCTCTTGTTAATAGTTTCTCGTGTAAAATGTAATACGTGAGATATTTTGCTCAAAATTTCAGACAAAATATCAGCTCTACGTTCATTAAATAATTAACTTAAGCAGTTTATTTTGATAGAACAATTCAATGAATAAACTGTTGTGTACCTGATCAACAAAATAGAGGCCAAAATTATATAATTTCCAATAATAAAGACGAGTTCTTGATATCGCGATATTGATATTCAACAAGGAAATGAGATTTGGTTGGCGCGGCGACGCGAGCGCGAGGTGGGTCGCGGGAAGGGGTATCGGCGCTATCGGTCGCCATCAGTATCTGGTCGCGTTATCGCACGGGCACCTCCGCGAAGGTCTCGCGGAGGTCACGCGCTGACGTCATCCTGATAACGATTTGCGCGGTGACCTTGTCGCGCGCGCCGAATTTCAAGGTTGCCGGTATTTGTACAGTCAGATAAGCTGCCGCAGCCACCCGCGCCCGCGCCGCTGCCCATCGCGCCCGGACTCGCCACTTCACACATCTGTCGCTTTTCCGCAATACCCATATGTACATATGAAGTAGGCGAGACACTAGCCAAAAATGGATAAACAGACCATGTGACGATCCACGATTGATTTTAGAACCTGTGACCTTTAACAATTTCTATTGCCTTCATGAAGCCTTGCATTAAAAGTATGGTTACACAATTATGCTGCAACATGACATCGCATTAAAACTGTAATTTCATACGTCGTATTTTCCAAACTTTACAAGTTATCTATACTAAATAAATATTTAAACATTTAGTTTCGCACCTTACTAAAAATGAAATCTTTGCTGATATCATGTTAGTATTTATGATCCAAACGATAGCTGTAAGCTGTAACCACGGAATAAATAAATACCTACCTAGTGGTTGTACTACCCTTCTCAAAGAATCACATTTTTCTTTATTCAGTCCTTAAAAATGGGTTTGGTTAAGCAGATTTCTCATTACTAATTTGATCAAGGAAGGATTGATAGAGATCGCCATATGCGGAAACCAATGACATAGTAGCCGTTGGATCAAGGCTCTAATAAATAAACTGCTATAAGGCTGTGTTCTTATAGAGAACTTTTATGCTTAAAGAGAATTATTTCATAACATTTATTTCATGCATGTTTAATAAAATTACGTATAGTTATATACGAATAGAGGCCGTACGGGCCGTACTTACTCGTAGATATTTAAGGTATTTATTAAAGCAACAGATACCGATGATAATGATGGTTTTAATATTTTTTGTATCGTTTTATATGTCACGAACAACCGTTTGTCTTTGTGTTTCCATTAATCTCAGGAATAGCTTAATCGATAGGGATTCGAGTTGATGTATTTTAAGCTTGGAGTAACGTTTAGCTTTCTTAGCAATTAATTTCGTTAGGATGACAAATAATAATTTAATTATTCTCACTTTTCGAGTGTGATTGCAAAGGTGGTTTTTTAAATCCTTGAACAAGCACGAATCAACTATATAATATAATGGCCTCTTCTAAATCGAGAGATGCTATTAAAATTAACAAATTGTAATGATTAAGTTTAGGCTATAAATGTAAATGTGTTTTTAAGAGTATAAAATTAAATATGAATTTAATTATAATCACTGTCAGTTTAACGGGTATACACATCATCACATGTTTCATCAGTTTGCTATGTATGGTAATTACACACCACTTACTATTAATGTTCAAGTGGTTTATAATCCTGTTTCATGTTACTCATAGGCACATAAGTGTTCATTTCATCACTGCTATTGTGTTAATGGTGAGACGTTTGGCGTATGTATCTACAAAGGACAAAAATCTGTACCTACCTACATTCATCCTGTTCAGAAGTTTCAATACAAGATCAAGCTTAAATTATTAAATTCAGAACCGTACCTACATCTAAATTCACGTCTTTTCCACATGAAATTGAAGTGAAAGTGTTTCGAGAAAAGATAAAGTTTTCTTGTAAGGGGAATTCCATGTCTCCAGATGTAATCGAAATACGCAATTCATGACTATATCTTGGGCAAAATGCAACAGATGAAATTATTATTTTTTTCCCATCTCTGCCCTAGAAGGCGTTACATTGAATTATTGTCACATTACATAACCTTTAACCAAAGGTCGAGCAAGACGCTGCCGAAGCCTTGTTTGTCGAATAATTAGAAGTTTAGAAGTTCTGCGAAAACAGATTAACATATATACTGGCTGAAATTATAACATCCTTTAGGCTTCCTCGTAGTCGGTTGAAGTTTAAATAACATACAAATGTAAATATATGGAACGCAATTATGATAAGTTCTATTATTTTAAAACTAGCTTTTGCCCGCGGCTTCGCCCGCGTGGAATTCGTTTATATCGCGAACCGGGGAAGTGGGGAAGAAGATACGTCATCAACTATCTTCCTGGGAAAATTCATCGAAATCGGTCAGGCGGTTTAGATTTTTCATACAAACTTTCATCCCCTATTTCAAGCATTTAGGGGTTGATTTTTGAAAAAAAAAGTAGCCTATATGTGACTCTGGGTCTTCAACTATTTTCATTCCGAATTTCATCCAAATCGCACCAGTGGTTTAGCCGTGAAAACGTCACAGACAGACAGACAGACAGACAGACAGACAGACTTTCGCATTTATAATATTAGTATGGATGAAAATCACCTGTTCATAGTTTTATCACATCAAACATTTATTATCTCCCAACATTACAATCGCTATAATAATTTACATTCATCTCCCGCCATTAACCTAATGTCATAGACATATATACCTAGACGGGCCTTGCACGTTCGAATGTGCGTCAAGTTGGAACAATCCAATTTTGAATCGAATCGGTTTGTGCGTGAAGTTGGCGCGATGGAATTTTGTTACTATATTTGAAAACGAACAGATTACATAGTGATATCTCGCTTCCGCGTTTCGAAGTTTTAGTCGTGCTGTCTTTGTTACTCTTACATATGTCACGCGCCATTTTACTAAAGTTATTATTTTAGAAATAGTGAAGTTAATTTACAATTCAATGTTACATAATGAAATGTGATTCCTTTGGACTTTATTTGTGTTTCTTGAATTGTTAGAATATGTTTGAAGGCACAGGAAGCCATATTTTCTACATTTGCGGACGTAATTACTGAAATCAATTTTGCGTAAGGAAGATGTGTACCTCGCTGCTGTCTACAACAGACTGACTTGATCAATCACTCAATCACACAACCCAATGTTGACCACGCGCCGTGCGCCTTATGTATGTTACGTACGGGCCCATCTAGACTTTCTACATCCATGCCTAATGTCATATTTTTTCTTCTTTTCTTGCTAACCTGCCAGTTACTCATATTTAAATACCTTATTTCGTTCCAAATCAGATACTTTTTATCAAAATTAATAAATTAAATTAGAAAATCATGACAATTTTGGTATTAAAACTTAATCTAAATTCTTGTTCTTCCGTAACTACTATAAATATCTTAAATGTCATGTCATGCAAGGCAAGCTACGGTTACACGGATTACAAAATATCTAAGATAAATTAAAGTAAAACCAGAATACACAATTAATAAGTTTTAAGTTTTATACATACATTTTATTGTATTTTATCAATGACAAGAAAATTTTCTTGAAGTCGTACATATTGTGACAAATTGATATGTGTTGTGCGTAAATGCCACAAGTAGTTACAGTTACTTAAGTATGTGAATGAGACGATTTAATGTACAGTTCAGTGCAAATGCAGCCTAAGCACCATTACAGCTTGGCGGCCTCGCGAGGCCGACGCGACGCGGAAGCCCCGCTTTGCGAATTAGTATTAGTAGTGACCAAGGACATAGAACACTTACGCGAAAAATACTCGTAGGCATGAACAGGTTACGTAAATCATGTTGACACTTGACGCAATGTTAAACGTTTTATTACTAATTTAATGATAACGTTATTATATACTTATCATTAAAAAATCCACAAGTAGAAACAAAACATACATATTCAATTGAAATAAAGTTTTTTGTTTTATCTCTAAGATTGCAAATAATTTTTATTATATTTTTTCTTTATCTTTTCTTGTATTGCATAATTATTATTCATTAACAATCCTTGACGAACAGCGACGGTAACAATTAGTAAAGAGGTCGGTCAATTTCCTGGTGCGGTGTGCTGTTCGCTCCGGTGAAGCATCGAGGCTCAATGTCAATGTCATTGTCAAAATTGCTACTAGTGACTGGCTCACGTGCGTACACGTCGACCTAGAATGATTGGCTACGACGTACGTCTTAAATACTACGTCTACGTCTTAAATATATTATATGATGGCCCGCACTGAAGTACATGAGACACTAGGACATTGTTTTGCGCTTTTCAAGAACTTCTTGGAGGCTGGAACGTGTATGGCGCTGACGCACCCAGGGCAATGCTGTGAATTGATTACGCAACTCGTGCGCCGCCGCGTGAAGAGTGAAGTTCAATGTCACACACTCGCACACATACACAGTTCGCGGGTCTTCGATAGGCGATTCGAGATAGTGTGCGTTTGCTATATCTGAATAATCGCAGCCAACCCGTTACTCGCCTCTATCAGCACTTCCCGGAATAATTCGCGAAAACACGATTCTCCTTTGTACCGCGCAACACTGCTGTCGATAGTCGTAGGTATTTTTGCGCAAGGTCATGGTACAGGCAAACTGATATTTTCAGCGCACATGTTTATAAAAATACACATACATAAATTGCCACATGGCTACAGCTACAATCAGCAAGTAGGTATTGTTGTATACTTAATTTAGTATATTTAAATAAGTATATCACTTTTCATTTCAGTTTATACTTAACCTTGAAACAATGTTGGAGCAAATGTTATCTAAGTCTTACGTAGTCGGAATAATTCTAATGTTTTTGTAATTTGAAATTCGTACAAAAGTACCTATGAGATCCAGTGAAGTACATACCTGGCGTTACGATAATTCGGATCTAATTCATACTATAGAATGAGCATCTGTGACAACAAGTACTTACCACAACAATAACATTTTGGGACGAAAGTCACCTTGCGTCCATGTAAAACTCCGCGGCTCGTGATACACTCTGCTAACAAACGAATTAGGCTATGCCAGGTCCCTTCTGTCAGGTCGTTTTTGCTTTGTACCTTCCAGTTAAATCCCGATGGTTGATACATGATGGTTTTTACGCCCACCTGTCTAGCGAGTAGCTAGTAGCCACGCACTTAAAATCGTAAAATGGGTTCTACGCCGTAGCACCGTCGTCTTTGCATGAATGGTGCATTAAGATCGTGGATCACATTTTGGTAGATTTCCTTAGGGTGTAGCGTAGAGGCTCCGTTACATTCACGTGAACTCCCAGAGACGCCTCATTCGTCCCGGGTGGTTATTAATGAGATTAATGTGGGTAGACACGAATAAGCAAGTTAAAAAGATATTTTTTTTATTAATGATATAAGAAAAATGATTGGACAGAAAGGATTAGAACCTTAGAAGTAGGTACCTACCTCGTAGAGACGGATAACTTTCTCTTAAATAACTAACTTTTTACAAAGAAATAACTGACTTCGATGTCGAGATAACTCAAAAACGACTCGCCAGATGTCGCATAAGATATATAAGGTACCACATGACAAACACTACCTTTCGAACAAAAAAAGAATCATCAAAATCGGAACACCCAGTCAAAAGTTAGGATAAATTAAATTCACAATATTGAGAATAATTCAAAAACTGACCGTCAAATGTCGCTCAAATTTTATATGGGACCAGACGTGAAGCACTGCCTTTCCAGTACAAAAATATGTAAGTATATCAAAATCGGTTCACCCAGTGAAAATTTCAGAGGTAAAACATATAAGAAAAACCGTACAGACTAATTGAGAACCTCCTCCTTTTTTTGAAGTCCTTAAAAATACAATGACTAACAATTTAACCGAAATAATAAAATATTTCTCAACATTTCTAAGTTTGAGGATTAAAATATATTATAGCTTCAAATTTTTATCTGTTTTATGATTTTACTAGCTGTGCCCGCGGCTCCGCCCGCGTGGAACTCAGTGTGTCACAAAGTTTTTCCTGCGTGAATCCCGACCCCGCAAGAACTCTAAGGTAAATAGTGGCATATACATATATTGCTCCACACATATTAAGTACTCTACACTTGATTTTTTACTATGTTTTAGACATACCGTACAAAAATCCGTTATGTATATCTTGAGAAAATCGATAATAAGACTTTAAGATATAAACGTGTTTTTTTGTTCCAAACTTTAAGCATAAATTTAACCACGATAATTAAAAAATATACAATTTTAAACTCCATTGGTAGTTTTTTCGGGTGCCAAAACATAAAGACCAGAAGCGATGCTAACCCTCGAGAAAGCAACATAAAGTTGGTCATGAGAAAAAGAGTCGGTTCGATTCCCGATATAAAGATATCCCGATATATAGATATAAACGAGTCCGCGACTTGATTCGCTCATGGGAGTTGTTCCCGGGTAAATCTCGATCCCGCAGGAAGTCCGAAACAATAAGTAGCTTATTATAATACTTAGGTACTCCATACCATACCTCTACCTCCCACTGAAAGTCCCATAAATATCTGAACCCACGACCTTATGAGTATGAGTTTTTACCGCTATAAACTATACGTTGCTTCACAACTTCCTCTATCTCCCAGTGAAAGTCGCATAAAAATCTAAGCCCGTGATTTGGCGCATAGGGGGTTTTCCCGTGTGAATCATGATTTCGCGGGAAGTCCGGAAGAAAAAGTAGCCTATACGTTGCTCCAGAATTCCCCTCTACCTCGCAATAAAAGTATCATAAAAATTCAAGCCCGGGACTTCGCCCGCGAAATCTAAGCCCGCGTTTTGGCGTATAGGGGTTTTCCCGCGTTAATCCTGATCCCGCCAGAATTCCGGGATAATAAGTACCCTATGTGTTGCTCCAGAACCTCCACTATCTCCTAGTGAAAGTCCCACAAAACTCCAAGTTCAGGACTTGGCGCATAGGAGTTTTTCCCGCGTAAATCCTGAACCCGCTGAAATTTCGGGATAATAAATAACCCATGTGTTGCTCCAGATTCTTCTCTATCCCTACTGAAAGTCCCATATAAATCTAAGCCCGCAACTTCGCGCATAGGAGTTTTTCATCATAATTTTTTGAGGATTTGTCAGGATAAGGATTTTAGGTGATAAAAAGCATTATAGGTACATTAACTTCATGGCAATAAAGTAGAAATTTCCATGATATATGATCGTAGTAACAAAAATCTTCGGTATGCTTGAGGCTACTGAATCGGCAGCTTTGAGTATGCTTCGGGATACTTCGGGATCCTTCAGTACGCCGTCGCCCACTGTTGCGTCGTCACCTTCGCCCAAGCAGCACTCGGTGCGGCATGCTTAAGGACGCCTCGTCATCCCTAAGAACGTTGTAGCATGCCAAGGCCATGCCAATTTCCGACAGTGTGCTCTGGCATGTAGGGATGCCGAAAGATCCCTTTCCTTGCCGATGCCGATAATGGGCGTCGGGCCTAAGTGTTGCTCCAGATCCTCCTCTATCTCCCAGTCAAAGTTCCATAAAAATTAAAGCCCGCGTCTTCGCGCATAGGAATTTTTCCCGTGCGAATCCTGATCCCGCGGGAATTCCGGGATAAAAAATAGCCTAAATGTTGCTCAGGAAT
This sequence comes from Hesperia comma, assembly GCA_905404135.1. Taxonomy (NCBI): domain Eukaryota; kingdom Metazoa; phylum Arthropoda; class Insecta; order Lepidoptera; family Hesperiidae; genus Hesperia; species Hesperia comma. The sequence goes on from FR990018.1 coordinate 9,236,832, forward strand.
CTCCGCTATCTTCCTGTGAAAGTCCCATAAAAATCCGTTCAGCCGAACCGGAGATTAGCGCGCACAAACAGACAAACAGACAAACTTTTTTTTTAATTTTAATTATTTTTTTAGATTGTTGTTCTAGTAGGTACTCTTTCTTAACCTCCCTATAGATTTTGTTTTGTCACTTAAGTCAACTTGAATAAACACTGTAGGTACCTCTAATTGTACCAACGTTATTCCCATTTTTGCACCCTTTGCTGGCTTTTTTTTAAATACTGAATTTACATCGAAGATTACTTATTTAACTATAATAATTTTAAAATATGGGGTTAAAATCATTTTCAGTTTAGTCAGAAAGTTACCTTAAAAAATTACAAATTTCCGCATTCATTTGTGTTTTTTTTCTTTTCCTAACAAAATATCGAAAAACTGAGAAACACGTATTCTATTAATTTAAGTGATAACCCTTTGTTGCAAGTTTGAAGCAAATCGGACGACGTTATAAAAAAATTCCATACAAACTTTAGTCACCTATCCCTAGGGAACCTTGATATTATTCGAAAAAAAAGTACCCTATAATAGACACCAGTATATAGGTAATAACTTTACCGAGTTTCAATTAAATCCGTCCAGTGGTTTACGCGTGATGATCGGTCAGACAGACAGACAGACAATAAATAAAAAAAAAATATTTTTGAGTTCTATCTCGATATGTAAGTGCCCCTTAGTCGATTTTAAAAAAATATTCAATGTACAGAACACGTGCTCCTACAGTTTTATTATAGTATAGATTCAGATATATTCAAGTCAACGATTATGGGTTCATAATCTGAATTTTTATTCGCGAAAAAGAAATGTTATGGTTTTAATACCTCATTTTGATTACATAATATGTAAGCAAACGATGTATACCTACTGTTAGGCATAATATTTCAGGTTGGAATCTCAGTTTCGTGTTGGCATTGTTCACAATTAGGCCGCCGAGAATCTCGAAGGGCGGCAGAATGGGTCAAGGCCAGTCTAGCGACCTATATTGTGCCTACCGCTACCACTCCCCCACAGACGTGTCAGCCCTCACAGTTTGCCCTAATAGATCAGTCAACTGGTAAATGACAAGCACCCTTACGGTTCAGTTCATCTCCAGTAGAATATTTTATTATTTTTGTTTTGTCAAATGCCGAAAATTTCCTCCATATGAGGAAAATAACCGAACAGAATTTTCTAATTAACAATGCGATACTGTAGATTATAGATTGCAGCTAAAGCTTGACAAAACATTCAATAAACAATTTTTGGGGTTCAAAATTTGTATACCTAGGCATTATTTAACACATTTTTAAGCCATCTATCTCTACACATTTTAAAATTTTAAATGTAATCAATTTGTAAATAACTACTGTGTTATTTAAGTTTAGACAAAATTAGGATTAAACTCATTTGTAAGCGTCTCTGTCGCCGTTAACCTCAATCCGTAAGAAGCGTCTTATCGAAACACGAAGCTACTCGTAATTATATGCGTTAGGCGTTACCCGACTGAGCTATCACACCCCGCAAACAGCAAAGAATCTAATTTGTACTAAATACGTATTTTGCCTAGTTATTTATTGATTTCTGCGCTTTTTAGGTGATAAGGTGATATATTTCTGCTATTTTGTACCACAACTGTTTTTATTTTGCATTGTTTGCAAGCAATAAAAAATTTTAGGCCCTGATTAGGGTAAAGACATTCTGTCAGTCCTTCTATACCAGCGGTCTGTGGGTAACATATTCGCGCCGGGCTTACAATGCTCTGCGTGTACAATACAATAACACCTTCCTAGTTCGAATGACGCAGGATGCTGTTGAAGCTGCCGTGTCGCTGTAGCGCGTCAAAGATGTTCGCGGACGCACGAACCGACGGGTTTCACGAAATCATGCGTAAAAGAGCGGCCTCTTTGTTACAGCGGTTACGTAACAGCAGCAACGGCATCCTGAAGATGATTGCTGCCCGGCCGGACGGCTACATCCAGAGACACTGGGTGGAGCTTGTTTTAGGCTTAAAAAAATAATATTATAATATGTAATAAAATGTAAAATATAATAACTAATATGACATAACTAATATAACAGTTTGACGACCCTGTAGCCTAGTTGGTAGCGACCCTGCCTGCGACGCGAGGGGTCCCGGGTTCGATTCCCGGCCGGGGCAGATATTTATGTGGCAGATAAATATTTGTACTCGGGTCATGGGTGTAATTGTAATGTGTTATATGTGTAGTCCATGCCACCCGCGACACAGGTAATAACCTACTGCGGGGGTATGAGTGTGTTAGCGTTTATTATTATTATTATTATTAAATAAATAATGTGAATAATTAATATGACATACATAGTGAAATAATGTGACATAATTAAATAAATAAATAAATGCACTAACAACACTAACATATTCTTAAGCTCAATTGTTACTAACACACTAACAATCTATGGATCTCTGATATCTGAATTAAAGATTTATTATTATTATATTATTAAAGCTAAAATTTTCAGTGTCATACATACCTTTATCAATGGTAAGTGCCCCTTACTACCTGGCATCTAGAGCGACCTGTTCACTCCTTCGGCCAACCCTAATTTTTTATAAAGCATTTAAGGTATCAATGAGGGTAAACGCGTGTGAATTCGCTGCTAGAGGCGCTAGTGCAGAGTGAGGTCTGGCTGTCAGTGCAACAAACTTATCTGACCCGGTAAGGGGAGCGCTAGTGTCTTTGTCTTTGTCTGACAACAGTTTAACATTTGCATTAGTTCCAGTTTTGGCCACCGGGTCAGATAAGTTTGTGGCACTTTCACTTCTCACTTGTCTGAATGTCACTTGTCACTGTTTATGTATGGGCGGGCTTTGACAGCAGGACCTCACCTCGCCGGTGGCGCCAACTGGTGAGCACAAAAACGGCCACCCTCATTGGGCATACAGCATCAGCTGCATCACTTGTCTGCTACCATCTCACAACTGCGACCGACAGAGTACAAGACTCAAATCGGAACTGGGGTGGCTAGTCTTGCTACCAAGAGTGTTAATAAAAATGTTAGTTGGCCAGGCGAAGATGGTCGCCTGTAAAAAAGGGTAAACAGATCCACATCTTGAAAATCTGAACAGAATTAGTAGCGGGTGGTAGTATTATCCCGGGTTAACTCTATACTTACTATCACTTACTAACCGTTGACGTTATTGGAGTGTATTTCAATAAACTGATCAGAGGTTGTTTTGTGGAGTGACATTTAAAAAAAATTTACGGCTTTATTTTATTTTAATAAAATTGTTGACAAACAAGCTACAAAGCCACCTGAAGATAGGTGGACGCTGTCGCCTATGGACACTAGAAACATCAGGAACAAAACTGAACTGCCAAGAAAGAATGATAACAATACTAACCAGTAATAATTCTCATGATTTATTCTTACGTGAAGACCTAATATCAGCCAGGAGGGAAGGGACTTTGTTGTCAATAGCCTGTCTGTCAAAAGTTGTTGAAATAGTGGGAATCACCAGTCAAAGCAAGGAACGACAGCTTTCGTGAATATTTACTACTAGCGGTCACACGTACATCCTATAAGTACAATTTTTGATAGCGCCTGAGCCTGACATAATGGTTTGATTTTTCAAATCAACACACGTATTTTATGAGATAGTTGTGATATTATTATTGTATTGTAAAGAAAACATGTTCCGATTAAGTATGGAATAAACATTCGGTAACTGGCCCCCACGACTCTGATGACAGGCCATACAATTTTCATGAAATTTTCTATGGCTTTTACACAGAGATCTGGCTGTATCTCACCGACGACGTGTTGGATCCCTGATTTGAGCTCAGGAATCGTTTCTGGTTTATCGAATCGACCCGAGGTTTGACTAAACCCCAAAGAAAAATCGCACGGCGTTAAATGATTAAGTCGCATGATCTTAGTGGCCAGTCGACATCAGAATTTCGTGAGATAACGTGTTCTGGAAAGAGTTTTCATAATTATAACGTGTTGTTCTTTCGAAAAGCGCTACATTTTTAACAATCGGAATGAACATAGAGACAATTGTCAAATTTCAGAGTTGCCACTTGCACGAAAAAAACGTTATTCAAAATTTTAAAAGTGCAATCTTACTGAGACAGCTCTATATATAAAATTCTCGTGTCGCAATGTTAGTTACCATACTCCTCCGAAACGGCTTGACCGATTGAAATGAAATTTTGTATGCATATTCAGTAGGTCTGAGAATCGGCTACTATTTATTTTTCATACCCCAAAGTGATAAAGGTTGTTCATCCTTAACATTTTTTATTTTTATTTTTGGACATAAATTTTAGTTTTTATTTTTCTATAATGTGGCATTAAAAATACATACAACCCTAAATTTTCACCTTTTTATCACCAACCCCTATTTTTAGGGTTCCGTACCCAAAGGGTAAAACGGGACCCTATTACTGAGATTTCGCTGTCCGTCCGTCCGTCCGTCTGTCAATAGGGTGTATGTCATGAACCGTAATAGTTACACAGTTGAAATTTCCACAGATGGTGTATTTCTGTTGCCGCTACTACAACAAATACTAAAAACAGAATAAAATATATATTTAAGTGGACGCCCATACTTTCGACGCCTCAGCGATCGTTTAGTTACCTTTTGGTCCAAGAGATGGCGTTGTGGGTTGCGGCTAATATGTGGCTACAATAAAACAAATAAATATTTAAGTGAGGCTTTCATACAACAGACCAGATTTTTTTGGCGTTTTTATACATAATGCTAAGGAACCCTTCGTGCGCGAGTCCTTGAAACTCGCACTTGGCCGGTTTTTTATAGTCATTTTCCTAGAAATAATTTATAAAATATGGCATAACCCTGTGCAACAGGGATGGACAGTTTATGTTGCCATTTGTCAACTTATGCAAGAATGCCAAGTCTAGATAATCGCTCAGAAATTGTCTCAAAACCAAGTCGCGATGGCTTTGCCAGTTCAATGTAAAATTACCAGAAAAAATTACCCACTTTCGTCCTTCAATACGAAGCCGACCACGCGTCTCCTTAATCTGCCAATGTCAGAAGTAGAGGTTTCGTGAAGGGCGGCCGCGTGTAGGTCAAGGGCAGGACTTACTGACCTACAACTCAATAATAGACGTTCATAAATAACTAACTAAGCCCTGTAAAACCCATTACGATATAGGTATTCGGTGTAACATTACCAGAGCCCTATTATTCGATATTACAATTCAATTTTTTAGCCACTCGATTCGGCTTGGGAAATCTTTGCCTTAGAAAGTTACAGCTAAAATTGGAAAAAGGATATTCAGGTGGATTCTATAAATATGACATACTTATTTTTTATTTGTGCCGTTTTTTTGGTTTTTGTTTGGCGTATTATGGTGTTTGAATTACAATCGATCAAATTTATCATTGAAAGCCACCTCAAGCATACTTAAAAAAAATTAAAAAATATTGTTATTTTATTAGCGTGTTTGTGATTTATTGTGTGTATTCATAACTGCAATAATAATATTGTATTGTATTAATGTTGTATTAATATAATTTACCTAATGTTTAGTAGTTCAATATGTCTGCAGTGCAGACTGCATTACGTTGGTTTACTCAAATATATCTCAGTACAGCTAACCTTTGTGGCATTTGAACTTGAACTTTGAACTTGAAGTTCCGTGATCAATAGAAAGGTCTCCCCAGTAAAAGGAATCTTCAGAAGGTTAATTCTTTAAAAGCCCCGCACAGAACACGAGAGTGCTTAGATATTTGCGTCGACTTCGACAGGTTCGGTTTTATTTTATCTCAAAGGAGACGGTAGTAGGTACAAACTTTAGTACCTTTAACGTTTTAATTAGGTTATAATTATGTTCCTCATCATAACTTTCAAAGCGAAAAACTTTGAAACGTATTTAAATAACTTTAAAATTGAAACGCATTTGGATATCATAATTGAAGAGGCCTGGTTTAATAGCAAGTAAAATGGAGCAAAATAGCGTAGTGGAGACCTTAGTCTACTATGCTATTTTGCTGTTGGGGAAACTTTACAAATAAGTACATATATCTAGCCTCAGAAGTATGGAAGCGCTATAGTTTTTCCACTAGGACTGACCCACATACTGTAGGTGTAGGTATGGTAGGTACATAGGTACTCGAACGACGTTGATTAATTCGGTCGATCATACAATTACCACAAGCTGTCAATTTAGGGGCATTCCGAGCGTTATAACAATAACTTTCTCTTTGATGAATAATTTTATCAACATGCGTCATACCTACCTCCTAATTTCAATTCCATTTTCCTTCCTAAAAAGTTTGCAGGCGTTTGTTGAACTATTTTACATACATAAATAACAGCTATACATGAAGGTATCTTGGACGGCAAGGTGGCACCAATACCTATGGGCATCTTTAAATATCAAATTGCCTACGGAATGAAGACAGAGGAAAAGGGAACCTCACCTATTTGTTAAAATTTTATCCGGTAATTTATGTACAATATTTTAATATAACCTGTAAATAAATGTTATGTAATAAATGTTATGCTCTTATAACTATATCTCAAATAAAATCTGATAAAAGTTACTATTTTTTCATTAAGTATGTTGTTTGGATTATTTATTTATTTATTTTTATAACACCCCAACAGCATTACACACAGAACATTCACAGAAATTACATTGAAATAGGCATAAGGAACTGGTATGCATGCCAGTTACAGGAGTGTACAACATTCACTGAACACTACAATTAGACGTGCGTTGCTTAGATAAATTTATAATAATTGCAATGACATAGGAATTAACAAATTACTTACATTTAAGAAAATATGAACATAGTTTTTGTTTAAACTTTGGGTACGTGTCATGAAAAATATCGATATCAGCGACGTTATGAATATCAACGGGTTTGTCAGCAGTCACCGTAGGAGTTTAAGAAGACTACATATTGTTGTATACATACAACTCATCATAGGATCTAACACACAAGATAACTGCGCAGTTCAATGTATTAGGCACGAACATATAAATGTGAATGATAGCCGTAGTGAAAGAGCCTCACTCTTCCATTTGTTCCAGCTTCCAGTGTTATTTATTAGCTCACGGGTGTATAACTATATAACGAGTAGGCTATCTCTGTTGGACTTTCAACTACTGTTTCACAGTCACTCTCATGCAGATACTCTGTATTTACGAAACAGGCAAATTGGACCAGAACCCGGCGCGGCACATTTCGCATCATCGCCCCGCTGCCCGCTCATGACTGACGTTTCGACCCGTCATCTGTCATCGCCGGTTCTGTCAAACTTACCCAAGCTACTACCGCCTGACGTTTCGTCACAGATTATCGATTCACTTTCGATCCGTGCATACCACAGATTAAATAGCATCAAACAATTATCATCTCCGACATATATATGTCTGTGTATAAGGGCGGTCGGTGGCGCGACCCCGTGACCTTCGCGCGACCTTTCGCCCACGCCGCCCGCCACCCACAGGAGTAGGACACTGTATAAGTTATGCAATCATCAAACAATCCGGAGAGCTGATTTGATTTAACTTCTAATTTACTTTTGCCTATTTACAATTCAGATAAGGCACCACTAATTGGGTGCCTAAAAGACGTACGCCTTAAAATTTGAATAAAACCTTAACTGAATTATATTCGACAATAGTCATAGTTACTTTTGATTGGAGAATGTGGGCAGATTATTATTTTATTTTATAAATCTGCAGATTTTGATCGGAAAGTATGTCGTTTTTCCGAACAGAGTTAATTGTGGTTCTTGAACAAAACTTCACTCTTCAGCCGCATGACCTTTATACATATGTATGTTTTGAGAGCTAATAACGCAAGGCTTGTGTGTGAAAAAGCTCAATTGAATCTATGCAGTAGTTTTTTTGTTGATTTCCTTTTAAATATGGCGAGTAATAAGCAGTGTTTTCGTCACTACATACTTTTTAGTATGGAAAAATTAAAATTTTTGTTTAAGTCACAATTTTTTATTTGGATGAACTGATGTGGATATAATACCACTTCCAACATATTCTCCAGAACTGGTGCCTTCGGATTATCATTTGTTCCATTCGCTGCAAAATTTTTTGGATGGTTAAATCTTTACTTGAAATGAAGAGGTCGAAGTATGACCAGTGAGAAAATCTCAACACACAAATTCTCACTGGCCATACCAGTAGGACAACCCAGTATGACCACCGAGAATCACCCGAAATTACACCTGTATCAGTTTTTTCTCCGTAAAGACCAGAAAGATGGTATTCTACCAGAAAGATGGCAAATGGTGCTGAACCAGAATGGAAAATGTAGAATTTCCTGAAATATTATTACTCATATGAAATTTGGCTTTCATTTTCATGTCAAAAAATGAAATGACTTTCCGAACAACCTATTATAAAGAATTTCAGGGCTCCAGTTTAATGGTTTGATGTTTAAAATATTTAAAAAATCCCACCAAAGATGCAAACTACTTACTATTAAAGAATTATCAGACCTCATGAAGATCTTCTAACTCTACAAGATCTAACTCTCTAAGCGTATAATGTACAAACGCCTTATCTTGAGCCAAATCTAGGTAAATAAAAAAAAAAAGACGTGTGGCACTTGGAGACTGCCGCGGTAAAGCTATTGCATAGCATTATAAATAAATTAACAAAACAAAAAATAATACTGCATATGTGATAATAATAATAAAATGAATGTATATAGAGTACTAACTCATTTTCTTTCACTATTTTTTCGTGACTTTCTTCATTAATAAATGCACTTTGTTTATTCATATTTAAAACACTTTGTACACAAATTATACGAGTACAGATATTCACTGTTTTACAGTGGGCCAAGAAAGTGGTGTACCAGTTTTCATTTAGTTGCCTAGTTATCAAAAGTTACATCAAAGTTCATAGGCAATATCACTGAAAGAGACGCATAATAATGACGTAAGCCTAATTGTTAAGAATACGTACATCATAACGTCACATTATACATAGGTGCAAGACATTTTAATCTTTATTAGAAACGGATAATGCATTAATTTGTGCAAAGAAGATTTAAATATTCTGAACAAAAGCATAAGAACTATTTCAGTTGACAAAATAATTCTTTTTAAAAAGAAAATTGACATTTGACATTTAAGTCCTACAACGATCTTTTGGCGCGTGAATGACGTGTGGGTGACAGAGACAGTGCCTTACAGTTTGCCTTGCCTGTATGGCACTGTCTCTATCACCCTCAAGTCATTATAGTGTCATTATTTTATGTCATATGTCTATGTTATTTTGCATGTTTTAAATCTAAATACAGTTCGCCCAACTTATCTCTGAAATGGCAAAAATTGGAACTAACGAAAAGTCATTCATAAGTACGTTGTGGTCATTCATCTGTCAGTTACTAGTATGCAATGATTGGTCAAATGAATGTCAAATGCGTCCGACAGCGCCTCTTTCGTTTCAGTCTTAAGTTGGGTTTACTATACGCGATAATTCGACTATTATGAATACATGCTGTCGATTCCAACGCCTTATTTAATCCAGATCTACATGTAATTATTCTTAAAATACCGAACCGACGGGGCGAAAATCATTGTTTGATAGGTAAGATTTGTATGGGAAATTAAAATTTTCATTTTTAGTATTTTCCTCGCAATTTTTCCATATTTTCTCATCGCTGCAACCTTCCCTGAACTTCCACGAATATTTCAAGACTAAAATTAGCCAAATCGGTTTAGCCGTTATAAAGTAAAAGTTAGTTAACTCAGTTTAAAGATCTGGTATTTATCGATAGATGTCACGAGTGTGAGTGAGAGAGAGAGAGAGTGTGAGAGACATAAGTAGAGAGATGTATTAGGTGTTTTCGTTACGAAATTTCTCAATTCGGTCCCCACGCCCTAGGCCCGCGATAAAAGCTATGCAATAGCTTAAAATTAGGTAACAACGAAAATCATAAAACTTTGACTAAATTCAGTTCATGATTTTCTGATCAGTCGTGATGTCTCCTACTCACAGGATACAGATTGACTACTCTTCGCAATGTACAGTGCTACACCCTGTTTTTACACTGAAACCGTATCAGATAAATTAAAATTTCCCGCCCCTTTTCTGTATTATACCAAAATTATGTGATGGATACTTGCTTAGTTTACGAGCACAATAAAAGATATTTTACAAATCTTTGTTCAAGTACATAATTTTATACCCTCTTTCCCTACGATCTAACCTAGATTTTTCCCAGAATGCCTATTACAGCGTCAAGGCTGCAGCCAATATCATAGACAATTTATGTAGCGCAAACCATGCCAATATGTATAAAACATAACTCTCAGCCAGGGTCGTCTTGATCCAGGCCGTCCAATCTTGAAATGCTATATAATTACGGTCGAATACAAAGAGGCTCAAGGAAAAGTCACTTATACTCGTACATATCACTCACGTCTACTATCAGTTGGTCTTATTAGTATACAATGAAGAGCTGTTCATATTTCATGAGAAATCGAAACTTACACAAGCACGCGTGGTTAATGCAAGTGTGTAGTGTTGAGGTCAGGGCGAGCGTTCGCAACACTTTGCACTGATAACGGCTACTTACACGCGCGTTACATAATAAGAAGATAATAAGGCTGTCCGTTGTCGTCAACGAGCTCTACCAGGAACAAGGAAATAAGCCGCAAATTAAACCTTAATTGCTTCATCGTAGAAATATTCTAGAATACAACACGTTCATGTTATGTACATTTTGTAACATTGTGAATGCTATTAATATGTATTCTCTATTGTGTATTGAAATATTATTATTTAAATCACAACATTTAAAAGTAAGTACCATCCATTCATTAGCCTTGACAAATCCATTACTGGATACAGCCTTCCCTAATCGGCGCTACTCTGACCGGCCGGAGCCCTCGGCATTTTAAATCCAACGGCTTCCCAATACTTTGTTACAAACATATTTACTGGCTGCGTAATAAACGCCATTCAAGGTCTTTCTTCTCCTTCATTATAGAACCGTCAACTATTTGTGAAAACACTGTCGACCATTCGTGTAGATCACTCTTTGGCATAAAGAGACTTTAACAATATTGATATTACTAATTGGCTTCCCCTTGTTCGTGGTTCTCCCTCTAGAATAATGGATGACGAGGCCTTGGTGTTTGTGGGAGGCTACTTAGCTCTGGACCACAGCTTAATTCTGTCGGAACTGCGTGGAAGGTAATAGGGTATTTTTTCAGATTGGTTGATTATCACGTTCCTTACAAAATCGATTGTGGTGTTAGGGTGTGATGTGTTTGGTCGCAATGTCGAATAGCCAGTTTTTTTCGGTTGGCAGCACGTTGCTGATGCCCAGGTGCGACGACAGACGCGACGTGACGTGACCTATTTACATTACATAGGTTGCTCGTCCGCCCGTTTGTGAACCTTTTACATAAATTAGAAAAATATATGCTCTAAAGGAAGTCCATTGTTCACAAAAGGCAATCTTATCGGTTAACAACGACCTCTGTCTGATATAACCTAGGAAGGAACCTTCTCTCGGAAATGTATTCCGCATTGTATATTTACGAGTAATAAAGTACTGTGTAATAATTTATAATCGGTATTCCAGTCGAAAAAATAATTCTGGATAAACAATTACTGTTTACGCCTAGCGTTGTTTGTTTGTACAACGGCTATTCTTCCATATTTTGTAGCGATGAATAATCGATTTATAGATGTTATGATGCCTAAGTATATCAAATATGGTTTAATAGTTATTGAGATTCGTAGATTGACCTTGCTTTATAATAATAATAATAAATCGATGGTGCGTCGAAATTAGATCAGTAGAGATGACACGATAACATGATATTATTCAAGGAAACGGAATATTTAAGTTGTGTGGTCGTGTAATTTTTTTTATTTCTTGTGACTCAGATGTGGCATTATAAGTATGCTTATAGTCTTAGTATTTACTAGTACTAGGTATTTACTATTAGTATTAGCTAGCAATGACACTGCAATTACCTACAACCTAATACAAGGAAACAGTTAAAACAACTTTTACTGTCTGCTTTCCTACTGTAATCGTGTGGAATTTTGTAGGCCGGGAATTAATAACGTTAAGCGGGGTTCCCGGCAGGCAGTTCGTGATCAGTTCCTAGAGCTTTTATCGAACAACCAACCCACATGTTCTCAAATTGTATGACTGAAAAGCTTCAACGTGGCAGCAACCCACGCGGCAAGCGGTGTCGACCCGTGACGTCAAAATGTACTCGTAACAATTCTACACGTAATTATTCCGTACAGTCACACGACCTTAACGGTCACGTAACAATATGCAACGGTGCCAGATTATGAGTAATCCCCGTCGTGACATATTTTCCAATAGGTATGTTGCACTCGAGTCGATTAAACCCTGTTTCCGTGTCACGAATTGTTAAAAACCCTGAGAGCGTTAGACCTGCTAGGATTCCAAGAATAACAATGCTGGACTTTAATAGAATGGATTTCAATATCAAGTGTTATTGTGGTACATGTATAGTTATTAGGTACTACAGCACACTTTATTTGTAGCCAGCATGTTTATGGTTCATGTGAAGTACGGCGTACGTACGACGTACGACTCATCAGATAACAAAGTTAATCCGCAACAATGTCTGATTTTATCGAGTTCATCAAAGAACGTGTATATAGGCGACGCAATTAACATAATTACGAGAAAATACTGCATCTGCCGTTTCTGCGTCGATATTGAACCACGCAACCACCGTTATTCTTAAAGATAATCCGTAGCCGTAGGTATGTATATTTTCTAGAATCCAGTATCCTTCTACGGCACGTTACGTAAGCCTCAACTATCCAGTATTGGATGCGCGGATACTGTTCGCTCCTTGGTTCCGCATATAGACAGCTATCAGTGCTTATCATACTAAAAATATTTGTTAGGTTCTTTTTGTTCATTACCGGTTTACCTCCTGGTGTACCATCTTTTAAATCGTTCATAATAATATCTTCGAGATAATACTTGAATAATCTATACTTAATTACAATTATCGTTAGATCTAAGTTAGATTTAACAATAGATAGAAGAACACCAAAAAATTTTATGGTATGGTCTGGCCGGGCTAAGAATGCGTCCCTGACATCTGTCATTCGACTGGGCGATGTGACTTTGAACTGGCGTACAATTAATTGACAATTTTCTAATATCTTTTAATTGCCTTATTAACGAGTGATAACATTAAAATCAAACATTAAATCGAATAATTATGCCAACTTACAATAATTGTATTAATCTTGGGCTAAAATTATTACAATTACTTAAATAACAAATATAAAAACAATACCTTTTAAAAGAAAACCACGTCAAACGGCGCTCGTTCAAGGTTATATCCGTGTCATATCAACTTTTTGTTTTTGTAGTGATGTGACATAATAACAAGGCAATTGTAATCGAATATTTTTGTAATCTTAATACAATGTCGGTAAAATATGAAATAAAACGTTATAATTTTATAATATATGATAATATATTATTAATAATATATTATAAATTATAAATAATAATATATTATATAATGTGCTAAGTATTCAATAAAGTTAATAATATTATTATAATAAAAGTACGCCCAAACATAGCTTAGGAAAATTTGTGTTATAATATCACTCAGATGAATCAAATAAAAATAAAATAAATAAATAAAACATTTTTATTTTTTTTCTCTTGATTACATTCAGAAATTATGATTTAATTCAATGAATTGATTCATTGAAATTGTATTTACATAAGGAATATTTACTGAATATATTGAAATATAATGCAATTGAATAAATATTATGCAATAATAATGAAATTGAATAAATATTATGCATAATGAATGCATGTTGTTATTGTTATTTGTTACAACGCATAATGTTATTTATTGTACATCACTAGTCATGACGAATTGACATGTGTCGCATTCTTAGCGCGGCCAGATTATAATTATCTTTTTATGGTATTTCATCTTTTACCCAAAACTGCATATTCTGGGTGTTTACCTGTGGTCCCGTTGGTTTGTCCCGTTGACGGGACCACGGGTAATCTGTAGGAAGTAAAGTGCTTATTGGCTTACTATAAGATAACATGGCCTCTAGATCAATATGGTTCCGATTAGTTCCTTTCAGGCGCGGAATCCTAAAGACATTAAGAATTTATGTATGTATACAATTATTTCTCCGGAGCGTGGATAAAGGTCGCGTCCCACGCAAATCTAGGGTGTTATCGGGTGTGTGGGTATCGGGGAGGGGGGAGCAGGCACGCGCGGGCATGGCGACCTTGCCCGGCTGTGACTCTGCGACCTTGGAGCCCCCGCCCCGCGCCCCGCGCCCCGCAACCCGCCACCCTCGCCCACACAGCCATGTTCACCCGCCGCCCCCTTTTCCGCCTACCACCTTGTGCAAAATTTAATATCCCTTTAAGCTTCAAGTTAAGAGAGCGTGGAACGGAATACAAATCATTGACCAGACTAATTACCGATGGCCTAGTCTCTCTAAAGTAACGCATAAATAACCACTTTTGGACTTCATTATCTAATACAAATTACTTTATGTACAGGTTATTAACTATATGCAATGTACCTAGAAACTGTTGTAATAATAACTCATTAAAAACCTCGGGGGTGAAGAAAAGGTTTCAGTAATTACAGATTCTTCTTGACTTCAGATTGATAAATATTAATTGTTCTCACAATTGTTTTGTAGTCTAGGACTCTATAAACTACAAACACCTAAAGTAATATTTTGGTGCGTGGTAGTTAGGTATATGGATCTTAATGAAGTAAGTAAGTATGTGCAATAAACATTGCTCTACATTAAATTGAATTTCACAAACATTCACACATATTTATACTCACGCACATATACAAACAAACGAGCATATCCAGGCACTTACCACATTAACAAATAATATAATACACAAAAAAAGACGTGTGGCACTCGGACTGCCGCGGTAAAGCTATTGCATAGCATTATATATAAATTAACAAAACAAAAAATAATACTGAATTTGTGATAATAATAATAAAATGAATGTATATAGAGTAATAACTCGTTTTCTTTCACAATTTTTTCGTGACTTTCTTCATTAATAAATGCACTTTGTTTATTCATATTTAAAACACTTTGTACACAAATTAATTCACTGTTTTACAGTGGGCCAAGAAAGTGGTGTACAAGTTTTCATTTAGTTGCCTAGTTATCAAAAGTTACATCAAAGTTCATAGGCAATATCACTGAAAGAGACGCATAATAATGACGTAAGCCTAATTGTTAAGAATATGTACGTACATCATAACGACACATTATAGGTGCATGACATTTTAATCTTTATTAGAAACGGATAATGCATTAATTTGTGCAAAGAAGATTTAAATATTAACAAAAGCATAAGAACTATTTCAGTTGACAAAATAATTCTTTTTAAAAAGAAAATTGACATTTGACATTTAAGTCCTACAACGATCTTTTGGCGCGTGAATGACGTGTGGGTGACAGAGACAGTGCCTTACAGTTTGCCTTGCCTGTATGGCACTGTCTCTATCACCCTCAAGTCATTAATATAGTGTCATTATTTTATGTCATGTTATTATTTTGTATGTTTTAAATCTAAATACGCGATAATTCGACTATTATGAATACATGTTGTCGATTCCAACGCCTTATTTAATCCAGATCTACATGTAATTATTCTTAAAACACCGAAACGATGGGGCGAAAATCAAATGTTTGACAGGTAAGATTTGTATGGGAAATTAAAATTTTCATTTTTATTAGTATTTTCCTCGCAATTTTTCATATTTTCTCATCGCTGCAACCTTCCCTGAACTTCCACGAATATCAAGACTAAAATTAGCCAAATCGGTTTAGCCGTTATAAAGTAAAAGTTAGTTAACTCAGTTAAAAGTTCTGGTATTTATCGATGTGTGGGTTCATAGACATAGTAACTATGTCTGTGTGTAGGGTGTAATAAATTTTCGTTACGAAATTTTTGCATTCGGTCCCCGCGCCCAAGGCCCGCGATAAAAGCTATACAATAGCTTAAAAACATTTCTACTACTTAATAAAAACTAATGCATGAAAATACATAAATTCAAATTTAAGTAAGAATCGCTCGCACACAATCACACGACAACTATAACAGATATAAACTTTAAGTCTGTCCGCGGGAGGGCCCTGGCGGGTTTTTCTCAAAACCTACCTCAGGCACCAGACTCTCACAAAGTAAGGTCTTAGGAATAAGGTTATATACAATTGTTAAATAGTTTAAGACCCCATTGTGAGAGTGAATAAATAAATATTATTATTATTATTATTTTTAATTTTTTGTTTCATAAATTTCATGAGCTATTCTTATTGACCCAGTCAAACTCCTCTTGACGACCATGAATACTTATAAAATTATACAGTGCATGAAACGAGAATGACAAATTAATGTATGTAGGTAGCTACTTAATCGTCAAATGTTTGTCTGGTTCAACTGTCATAAATTATAAGTTTGACGAACTGACGCGGAGTCAAATAAGGCCTGCCATCACACGATGTTATTAAACTATCCTGTTTCCGCGTGAACCGGCGCGCCGGGCGCGACCTCGCCGCCCAAGGTCGCGGCCAGCCTCGTTCGGGGTTTTCCGTATGTCGCCTGAAGGTCTCCGCCAGGCTATTTACACTTCACGTTTACATTTATGTGATTATACACGACAATGTTACTGAAACAATCGGTACTGTATTAATCCATATTGTTCATTATTCGCGCCACACAATGGAAACGTTGTCAAGGATGGCCGTGGTTTATAGCGGTCAGCGGCCTACTACCTACCTCGTATCGGCTCCGTACATTGTAATCATAAACAACCCTTTTTTATGTTGCAATTCTTCGTAATTTTTATCTTCTTTTATAATAAAATGGATGGCTCAAGCTTCGCAAATACGCTGGATTCCGAGAAACGATAAACAATAATAAAACATAATGACCAAATTTTAAAATCGAATACATACCTATCTGTGGTACTGGTAGTTTTATTTTACGACAAGAGAGTCATTTATTACGATGCCCCTGCCTCGTAACTTCACGAAAATAGAAGAAACCTAGAGCGGGAACTACAACTTAACCACATTGACCTAAATTAGATATTGCGGGGTGCTTTATACCAAGTAGCTATTTATTTTATACTAGCTTTTGCCAGCGGCTTCGCCCGCGTGAATTTCGTTTAAACTTCACCCCTTTATTTCACCCACTTAAGTGTCATAAACGTAGGTAAGAGTAGATAAAATATAGGTATACTTAATCAGAAAGCTTCGAACTGCTAAGCTATCGGGAGTTACACGTGTTATTGTGAGTCAACCATAAAAGATAGACATATGCTATCGTGGAATATTTTTTATATAATTTTAAGGAGAACATTTCCGTCATACATGATTTCTGTGTAGCTTTAACCATTAAGGTTGCACACGCGACGGAAGCTTAAAAAATGGAGTAACTTCTCCCGTTTCCCCAACATTTCCCTTCACTGCTCTGCTCCTAATGATTGTAGCGTGATGAAAAGTATACTATAACCAGCGCGGGAGTATGAAAAATAATTGTACCAAGTTTCGTTAAAATCCGTCGAGTAGTTTTTGTTTCTATAACGGTTATACATCAGACAGACAGACAGACAAAAATTTTACTGATTGCATTTTTGGCATCAGTATCGATCCCTAATCACCCCCTGATAGTTATTTTGGAAATATATTTAATGTACAGAATTGACCTCTCTACAGATTTATTATAAGTATAGAAGATAGATATTGTAGATAGATAAAACAAGCAGACTAACCACATAAAGTTAGTGTTTAAAATGTCCATTAAATTTTTTAACTCCAAAGAAAAAAGGAAGGTTAAACGAATATTAATTTAAATGAATTGAAAATTTATTCAAATAAAAAAAATAGAAGATAACCTGGTTACAAAAAGAAAACAAGATAGGGTATTAATAGTATAAACAAATTTAAATCGTTAGGATATTAGGTACCTACTTACATACCATATTTCGGAAACATAAAACTAGTATTCTAAAATTTAATGCGATATATAAAATTAAAGTTCATTTCATTGACAATTAAATGTACGGTCGGCCAAAGAATTGGTTTACCACCCTAAGGTTGAATACCGTTTGCAGATTCATAGGTGATAACGGTTAGTTTCGCTTGCAGATCGATCTGACAACTTTTATTGCCATCTTTATCCGATTATAAATACGTGACATTTGTTTTGTTTTTAGTTTAAATGGTTTAAACTTGATAGAACCATTGACGTCGGAAAATCAATAAAATCAAAAGGGATATTAAAACTGTGGGGGTTCCCCATACTTAGAACTGAAACCAAAAATTTTTTTTATCAACCCATACCTACGTGTGGGATATCTATGAATTGGTCGTCAAAAATAATATTGAGGTTTCTAACATCATTTTTTTCTGAACTGAATACTTTGCGCGAGAGGCACTCCCAGAATGGTAAAATATGTGCCCTCCCCCCTGTAACTTCTAAAATAAGAGAATGATAAAACTAAAAAAAATATATGATGTGCATTGCCATGTAAACTTTCATCGAAATTTGGTTTGAATGAGATCTAGTTAGTAGTTATTTTAATACGTCATAAATCGTAAATCGCAATTTACCCTGCATTCAATCTACTCGAATATTTTTTTACTTGCTGCTAGAGAACCCTTCATGGGCGAGTCCGACTCGCACTTAGCCAATTTTTATTATATTACTTGCATTTATTTGACTAAATGTCAATTGTCAATTTTCTTTTTAAAAAGAATTATTTTGTCAATTGAAATGAACTATTTCAAATCATATCAATATGCTATATATTTATAATCAAATCAATATGCTTTTGTTCAGAATATTTAAATCTATTTTGCACAAATTAATGCATTATCCGTTTCTAATAAAGATTAAAATCTCTTGCACCTTTAATGTGACCTATGATGTATGTATTCTTAACAATTAGGTTTACGTCATTATTATGCGTCTCTTTCAGTGATATTTCTTATGAACTTTGATGTAATTTTAGATGACTAGGAAACAAAATGAAAACTGGTACACCACTTTCTTGGCCCACTGTACCTACCAAATTAGCTTGTAAGTAAGTATACCTAATTTTAAAAGCTCGTTTTAAGAAGCTTTCGCTTGAAAGCGAGCTAATACAGCATCATGAAAATAAAGAAATATTTTAAATAAATAAATACTTTATTTATAATAAATAAAGTAAGCCCTGAATTTGGCAAACTATAAATAATATCCGCAACAAATATTGCATGACACAAGAGATTATATTAGTGCTAACCGCATATACACATATATTTTATGCATGGCATGATGGAGTGTATTTTTGAATATTGACTTTTCAGTGTATTTTTATAAAAACTTTCGGTTTCTTTGTGGCAAAGTTAATCAGCAAATTAGTGGGTAAGCTCGAAAACATTTATATTTTGTGTGCTAATGATGTCATCCTAATTAGTGCTGAAAGGAAGGAATTACAGTAAGGATTTAAGAAGGATGGAATTAAATGTAGAGTTTTAAAATAAGAACGCTCGGAATCTACTTAAGCCGATTTAATAAAGGCTTGCTTACAGTACCTACGCAAATTCTGCTAGTCGGCTCGTAGGCTACGTAAATAGGTAGGTACAGCGTTTCCGAAGAATTGTGTGACATTTAAATTAACCATAAATATATTAAGTAGAGAGCAGGAGAACCAGGCTTATAACGTTTGTCGTTTCGTCGGTTAGAAAGAGAGAGAAGATTGCGGTACCCTCTCGAAATCATTTTATTTTATTTTTTGAATATCTTTTCTCTCCTACAAGCGTCGGACATATGCGTTTTCCGTACATAGAGATGTATACCTCTTTAAAATTTATACACCAATTGAGACTTATAGCCCAGAATACTAGGTTATCCATTGTGATTTGGATAATTGGATTGCAAAAGTGGGTGTAAATTACATTATTTACCTTACCCTTACGGTTTCCGACTGCAAAGGCCAGTAACTTGACGCAAGTGCTACAATTTTGTCAGTTGTTACTTGCAGCAATTTATTACTGATTTTCATGTCGAATCTAACAATCGAAAATATATTTTCGATCTTCAAGACTAACCAATATTCTTGAATTATATTATGGTAAAATCTAAAAAGTCTTTTGTTCAGTGCCAGTTGAAACTAGAAACCTGCGCCTTATCTAGAGCACTCGTACCTGAACTCGAATGACTGCCAGCGAACAGTAGGAATCGGGATTCGTTTTGGCTTAACATTTGTAGCTAACAGCACCGCATTCAAGGTTCGACTACGGAATTCTAAAATTATTGATTTCGCGAATCTGGTATGAATCATTCCCGATTCACGAAACTAAACAAAATATTTTACTTTTTATTTACCATACTTACAATTAGATTCTGAGTTCAGATTAGTCAGTTCAAATTTTTATATCCTTACAATCCATTAAGGAATAATAATTTGACCCAATGAACGACGAACAAATCTCAAAGTTGACAAGCTGACGCAGTGACATTTAAAATTAGCGAGGTGAGTTCAATTACTTAGATTGAAACTGCGCCGTGGAGGAAATCCCGTTAAATGACATTTGAGTAGGGCGAGATGACCTTTCAGAAGGATTAGTTGGGTAGTGCGAGGAGGCTGCGCCGGGGGTGGGGGCTGGGGGTGGCGGGGCGATGCACCGGTCGTGAGTCAAGTGCAGGGCCGCGCAGTGCGCCGCCGCCGCCCGCCTCCGCCCGGTCAATACCCGCTCGTCAACATCTTTCCGATCTGACCACACGTAACTGCGTGCAATTTTTCAATGGCTCATTTTCAGCGATAACCAACTGGACACTTTGAATACTCCAGTTCGAGTGGAAAGTAAAGAAGCTGAGTGCAAACTGTTATTAAATCATCTTACAAAATTATCTATTATAACCATGAACCAATAAAGAGGATTATAGCATGTTGTATCTTATACCTAACAATTATAATTATTAAGGAAAGACATAGTATGGTAAATGGGACTTAGTAAATTGAGGTACAATTAAAATAGCCCAACATCAATTCGTCACCACAACCCATAACCGTCCGACTGCTAAGCACAGGTCTCCTTTTACTACAATATGAGGTCTGGACAGAGATGGGCATCCATCACGCTGACCTAGTGCAGATAGATGCCCAGTGCAGACTTGCAGTCTTTGCCAAGTTAAAATAGTGTAGATGTTTTGGAAGTACCTATTACGCTCTTATTACAAATTAAGTTCCTATAATATCACGGCTTGATGTGACTGCATGAAATGATTGGAACCAAATTGAGTAGGTATATACCTACGAGTATATGTCAAATGAGTTAAAAATACTGCATGAGTTATATTATAAATGTTGTTCAAAACACGATAAGAGAGTCTATGTACCTCTTTCGTCTTTTGACTTTACTATATGAATGGGTGTAATAGGTAATAGGTAGATCCCTGTGTTTCCTGCTTCTTCTGTGTACACCTACGAGTATTCTACTCTGTTCCTTCTCGCTGCCTACGGACATAATCAAACCAATTATATCAATCTTACTTGCAACTAAGTTTATGGACTTTTTTAACGTTTTGAAATAAATTTACGTGTAATTAATTAAATTGCTTATAGTTACTAATTTATGTCTTGTTTTCTGTAGGTATACCTACCTAAATTGAATGAATTAATTGTGGGTATTAAATGGGAATTAAATGGGGTAATACAACCCTTATTTATTTAGTCACAGCGTTACTTCACTTCATAGCGGTAATAAGAATGTACGGATTTTCTTGGATTAAAGTATAAGTATGTAAAGTATTTTAGATGAAGCATCGTTTAAGAAAACTTCTCTATGTAGGTTAACTTAAAGGAAGCAAAACCTTTATTCAAGGTTCTTAAGTTATTCTAAAAGAAGGGTACAAAGTTTTCTCTTCGTATATTAAATATACAGATTCCAAATTAATGTATGCAGTCAACGCTATTGTTCTTAATGTAACCTTGTTTACTAATGAAATATTCATTCCATTTAAATTACGTTTAATGTCCATGCACATATTGTCATAAATTGTTTTGGATTAAATTAATTATTTACCTATCAAATATCGGCCCAGTAGTTCCGAAGAAAAGTGGATATGACAAGGAGATGTAAACGCTTGAGAATATACAGAATGAATCTATTTTAATCAAATATACAGAACCCCAAAAGCTACAGTGACTTTATCTTCTCTATTTGCTAAAGAGATATTACGAAGAGTTTTGTAAAATAAAATTAATCTTAATAAAATTAATCAGTTTCTTTCAAAGTAAAATTATTATCAACTAGAGAACCGCCCGCGCTTCGCTTCGGGACCCGTAGGTAACAGCCGCGTAGGTCCCACTCCCGTAGGAATCTCGGCCAAAGATAAGCCTATAATATGACATACTGGAACATCAACATCAGAATCCGTCCTGTCTTCACTCACGGCTAACATAGCCGTGGGGATTCAGTTTCGGGGCCGGTGGCCCCCTGACTGAGGTGTCTGCCGCGGTCCGTAACAACGGACCGGTCGTTGGGTTGGGACCCTGTATGGGTCCTCGAAGATTGTCCAGATGGTGATGTGGAGTATGGGTGTCTAGTCCGAGGAGTCATGAGATTTTCACGCCGCCCGGGCGATCAGGCCCTACCAGGTGAGACCCGCTGGAAACCCAGCAGGAGCCGATCTGCGACCGGACGGCGGCTCGCGGTCTTGTCCGAGGTGGTTCATGTCGGGCTGCTCCCGCGCAGTAGGTCGCGCGGGAGTGCCCAACGGTCCGGGGGGCGGGCGTGGAGCGGCGCCAGGTTCCGCAGGTGCAGAAACCGCGCCGCGTCCGCGCGCGCAAACATCCATTGCACTAGGTCCTCCACGTGGGCGTCCAGGCTCTCAACTCTGAGGTCCCGCTGGATGGTGGCGTTCCTCACGCACCACGGCGCCCCTGCCAGCCGGCGCAGCGTCTTCGATTGAACCACGCGTAGACGCCTGCGTTGTGGTTCACTCGGGAGCGCGTGCCAGGCTGGGGCCGCGTACGTGAGTCTGGTGCGGATGTAGGTCTTCCAGATGGTGGTTTGACCCTCAACGGGAGACTCGAGGAGAGCGCTGGACGTAGCGCTACAGCTGCTGCCTTGGCGTGATTTACGACGTTGATCACGTTCATAGTCAGGGAACAGTCCAGGGTTACCCCATGGTACTTGGCCTGTCTTGTCCAGGCAATGTCTTGGTTGAAGAGCTTTAGAGTGGGGTCGCGCATCATGGTTCCTCCGAATTGGATGCCGCTGGAATATCGTTCGTGTAGCACGAGTAGAGGGTAGGCGAGAGGCAGCTTCCTCAACATCAGATATAACATTTGCCTATGATTTAAGTAAATTACATCTACTATTTGATAGCGTGATTCAGAACTTGCAAATGAATTTTACTAAAGGCATCTATTAACAACATCCGGAACTAAATATCTAGCAACTAACAAAACATCGATCTTCCCATAGGAATGAGATGTTTTTCCGCGGTAAAAAGTAGCCTACGTCACTCTCCACCCTCCTTACTATCCCCATACACATAAACCATACCATATAATAGCCATGTTGCGACGTGAAAGAGTCACAAAGAAACAAACAAACAAACACACTTTCACATTTATAATATTAGTAAGGATAGTAAGGATTATTTTCCAGTGATTTAGGTTCTTTGACATAATATTTTGCTAATATTTAAAGGGTGTAATTTGATCTACTTATAAAGATTATAATTAAAACTGTGTTGCAGCATTCAGCACCATAAGGAAAAGTTATTGCAGTCTAGTAAACAATAAACACAGGAAATGATCGTTTGATAAGGCAACCTAGCAAATTAAACAATGTTTAATTCTCTAGAATATTCTCGCCGGTATAAGATGATGAATGAATGAAGTGATGAGAGTAATGTTTTCACAACTAAATCAGGGTTTCACCATTATACAACAGTTATTTCAAAGTCTCATTGTGTCTACCTGGTAGCCATTTTATATATTTTTTTAAAGAACGTATCTACATACAAATTTTTATATGTTATCCCGAAGTAACGAATCCCATTCCCGTAATGAAAAGTATGTAAGGATCCGTGATATAATATATAAGCTATAAATATCAAAACTAATCAAAAGTATCATCTCAACCTATTCCATGGTTTCCGGCGAATATCTGTTAAACGATTTATATCTAATCGGAAACTGTCAAAAGTTCTTGATCGCTCTATATTTTTACTAAGAGTTGGTAGGATAGATTGTATGTAGATTAGTATCATTCATCAAAAACTCGTAAACTATTATTTTGTAGGTAGGTACGATGGGTTTTTCCCGTTGGCTCCCATTCCCATTCTCACCCGTCCCACTATACCCCGAATTCCGATTTTACTGATAACGTCAAATTTACCTCAATATATTTTTAAACAGCAATTTAAAACCGTAATCAACAGATCGATTGTCGGTTTTTAAGATTTGGATCAGTGACCACCAATATTAAGCAATAATCTTTACTTACGAATACATCTTTTACTTCCGACTGCTTAATCATGATGCGCCGCGCCGCCGCCCATTGCACCTTGTGTTATGATTTTATGCTTCAAGTTACTCGTATGACGTGCCAGTGACGTTAATCAATTAAAACATGTTTATTGTTATGTTATTACTAGTTTATGTGATATCTATAAGGAAGCCAGAAGTGTTAACCCTGATTTTATTTCCGGAACACGGAAATTTTGTGATAGGGTCACGCTGACGGAAATGCTATGAGGGACTTGGGGCCATCGACCGTGTGTTAACACAGCAACTTCCTCCTCTATAATGTATGTTAATGAAATGACCTTCTCAATTTAAAAATCAAAGTAAATTTAAAAACTTTCGTTCGTTGTTTTTAGAAATTCCATCATCATCTACGAGTATTACAATAAAACAATATTGTTTTTTATGTTTATGACATGATAATTTATTTACGAATTTGTCCAAAACTTGTGTTAATGAACTATTAGCATTACTCAATAAATAATCTTAATAAGGAAAGGTCTACGACAGAAGATAAAATTATCATCGTCCATGTGTTTAAAAATAGAACTTGATAGAATCGACATTTCTGATAGAAAATATTCAGTGTGTGTTGTTTAATATCATCATAGCTATGATATATTATGAACTTTTAAGAACTTTTTTTCTATTGCAATTAGGTACTGTATATCAAGTATGAAAGGAATTAACTAATTGGCATTTATATGGGTTTTAAGTTCTTTATGATTTATGCGATTCTCATTTATGTATCTAGGTATTTTATGTAAAATTGTAGAGTCGGTAGAGGAGAGGTAATTAAAATCTCAAATAATTTTTACAAGTTTGTTTTTATTTTAATTCGACAACCTGTCATTATATTAACAAACAAATGACTGAGCACGCTCACATACGCACATACGTTACACACACAAACACACCGCGACCGGCGCTCCATTGCATTATAAATTATACTTATATAGTCTTAAATTATTTTTCAGTCTATTGCGCTCTCCTCGTCCGGCGCCGGCCGCGCACCCGCGCTTCTTAAACAAATTATCACATATAATATATTAACCGATTCGCGAACGATCATTTACTACACAGTTTATTTAATTTAAAGTAGGTCGGGGTGGGGCGGCGGAGACGTTCTGCTCCGCGGGCCGGCCTCACGCCTCCAGCATGCGGGGCATGTAGGAGCGCGGCGGCGACGGGGACTTCTTGGAGAGGTTGAGCGGCGCGTCCGCCACGTCCACCTGCAGCTCCAGCACCGGCTCGGGCGCCGGCGACGCGCCGCGGTAGCACGCCAGCAGCCCGCCCGCGCGCATGGGGCAGCCCTCGCCCGCCGCCGCGCCCGCGCCCGCGCCCGCCGCCTCGCCGCGCCGCATGTACTGCTGGATAATGTCCGTGCGCTTCAGCTGCTCGGGGGTCATGCGGGGGCCTTCCATCAGGCTCTTCGCGAGCACGGAATGCGTAGATGAGAGCGACGTGCGCAGGCGCGGCGAGTGAGCAGGGTGCGCGGGGCTCGCCGGGTGCGGGTGCTGCGGCTGCGGCGACGGCGTCGGCGGCGCGGGTCGCGCTTCTGCTTCTCCGGTGTCCCGACGCATCGCTCGGAATTTCTTATGGGGCTTGTATGCCTCGTCCATCAGTGATGGGGTGCCGCCGTACAGCGGCGGTGCCTGCAAGGCGCGTTTCAGGACCGGCATGTCGTCGGCGGGGCCAGGCGGCCGGCGGTCCTCGGTGTGCTCCTCCAGGGACGATCTCGGGCTCGAGCAACCCGAGCCGGGGCCTACGATGCGCTCGTGCTTCTCGTTACCGGATTCTATGCCCGAATCCGTCGGCGAGTCCAACTTGCGGTAGCGCGGCGGTGGGCGCACCGGCGTTACCGTGAGGCCGTTGTGCGCGAGGTGCGCCACGCCGAGGGCCTCCTCGTCGACGGAGCCCCGCGAATCGAGCCGCCGCCGGCCGGCCAGCGTGGCGGCCAGCAGCGGCGTGCCGCAGTCTCCGGCCGCCTCGCCTGATTCGCTGCTCGACACGGACCCGATCGGGCTCCGCGCGGATTCGTCCGCTCCGGAGTCTACCCACGAGCAGCCTTCCTCCTCGCCCCACATCTGTTGTCGCAACAGTTCCTTGTGTTCGGTACGGAACACGACCAACTTCTCCGTGTGGAGGGTACTCAAGGTGCGGAGGTCAGGAAGAGTATCCATCAGTTCCCTGAGGAAACCGGGCCTGTCGGGTCTGTTCTGTGACACGACGGTCTGCAAGCACGTTTTTAGTCTGGCGTGCATTCTTTCAACTAGGTCGACGTTGCGCAGACCCGGTCGGTCCGGCGTGATTAAAACTATGGCGCAGAATAGTCCGATTTCAGCATCGGTGAGGTTCATAGAATTCATGCGCTCCGCGAACTTAAAAGTAGAGTCAACGAGGAATCTCGCGTTTGCACCGCTCTGGATAGAGTCACGTTTCATGAGCTGTCCGTTCAGGCAGATGATGCTATTTAACGGAGCATCAAACATACAAATAAGTCGCACAAACAGGGCATCAAATAGTCCACTTTTTAGCAACGTAAACTTGTCATCTTGCGTCAGCAACTGGAACCCAGGAATCAGCCCGGCGAAATCGATCACGCCACGGATCACGTGGGCGAATCTCTGCGAGAATTCTTTCTCCGACTGCAACTCGGGCGCCGGGTTCAGGGGACAAGCCTACAACAAAGGAGAAAATATTTTAATTTCATGTTCCATGTAAGTAAAGGATGTGAAATCGCTATAATATATGTATATATCGGAAGCCAAAGAAAGTCAAGGGTATTGTGAAACTTACCAAAGTAGGTTGCGAGTAGGTGGGACAGTCGCGAGCACGCGCGCGCATCGCGGCGACACGGTCGCGGGTGAACTCGCAGGTGTCGAGGTGCGCACGAACCACTCGCGCCAGCAGCCGCGGCCCATCGTCCAGCTCGGCCGCGGCCGCCTGTTCGTGCGCGCGTGATGAAGACGACTGCTGCATGGCAGCCAGGATGCGCGCCTTCTCGCGCTTCGGCACTCGCCCAAATCGCACAGCTGCAACAATAAAAAACAAAGTTCAATCGAAGCTCGGGCTATTAAACCACGATCCGATTTTAATACTAATATAGGGCCCTAGCGGAGAAAAAGCGGGATCGAACGAGGTCGATTGACTTTTACATACGGCGGGTTGCAGCTGTCGCTGAGTGCGCTTGTATGCGCCGCGAGACATGTGTGCGCACAGCTGACGAAAGAGGGTAGAGTTCATCGGCCGTCGCGACGAACCGCCCTTGTCTGGCGAAACCAGCCAGCCAGCGAGCCCCGGGGTGTTTAATCGCACGCGAATCAGTGAACTAGTTCGAGTGACGAGTAACAAAAGCGCGAACCGCGAGGCCATACTAAAAAGTGTTACGACTTTCTCGCGGTGAGCGCAGCGAGGACCGAAAGGCGGTATGCGCCGGGGGCGTGCGCGCCGCTTGCGGCGATCGTGCGCGCGCGCTGGTGAAAGTGTTTGCGCGCTCGGCGTACGATTGAAAATGAAAGCGGAGAGCGCCCTCTCGCCATTTCTCCCGACTTTCCCTGCGCAATGTAGGCCGCACCAGATGCGTGGCCTATTGTTCGACAATACTCGATACAATCTATTTGTTTGATGCTGTGGACAGCTGCGCTACATTACAGTTCAGTAATTGAGACAGGAATTTTTATAGTTTTATTTTGTTTATTTATTAAATTATGACTTAATTCACAATACATTTGCTATTATTGGCGACGCGTAAAGTTATCTTGGCTTTTTTATTAGTAAAATTGTAATAAAACTTCAGAAATTACCTACTACTTGAAAATCTGATTTGATTGAAGGACTTGATTGAGTGACTATTTAATTTTGAGTTCTTGAATGCATCCGTGCAAGTTGTTAATTATTTATCTGTGTATTTATGAAATGAATGTAACGTATTAGTTTTATGTGCTAATGTAAATCAAGTTCAAGTATATCTAACTAAATTTCAATGATTAGATACTAAAGGTAAGACCACTTGTTGATTGTTAACATTGTTTAAGATTGAAAATAAAGTCAAAAGAATACGTACGAGCATTGTGATATTTCACAACACCATTCAGGATCCCCTTCAGTATTGGTAAATCTTCACCCATGTCTGAGACCATTATAGTTCACTTATATCTATGATATTCACAGCCGATAGCCACAGATAATTAATTTGGTAACTACGGTAATTAAGACTAATTTAAATAAAGTGTCACATAGCACTGATAAAGTAAATTATTTCACACCGTCACTGTAATCCATAAATGCACTGATATGATCCAAAGATGAGTAGAACGAAAGCTGCGTAGTCAGCGTGCAGAGACGAAAACACGTATGTGAGTTAGCTTCGCGATGTCGTAGCGAACTGAGCGACGCACTAACATAGCGGTAACGTGAGGGCTGACGACCGGTGCGCGGGCCGGACTCCCTCGCACTGCGCCGCGGCGCGCGCCGCGCCAACCTTGAACTTGAAGCGCGGAGGGGGAGGGGGCGCCGTCAATAAACTCCGCGCAGGCCCCTGCCCCCGCGGCCCCCCGCGGCCCCCCGCACCCCGGGCCGTGCCGAGCGCCACCTAGCTCCTATAAACTGAACTGTGACGTTCAGCCTATACAACCTTGTCGATTTACCTTCGTGAATCTTCTAATTATTTATTTAATTAATTATTATTATTTTAATTAATTATTTATTGTCTAAACACGCGTTGTTTCGACTTGGTAACCGATTGATGAATAAATTAGTATTTTTTTACATTAAGTGACGTACGAACGTTCCCGTTTGTTACGCTGATCTCATTTTTCACAATAATAATTAATTTTCATTACAGATTTATTTTAATTGATAATATTATGTACATACAGATATATAAATTATAAATAATTAATGATATTAATTAATTAAATATTTAATAATTAAGGTCCATGTTTTTTTATAAGACTTATGTTTATTATGTTTTATTTAATTAATTAATAATGCTGGCAATAAAAACTTATAAACGTAATCATGTCTCTATTTTTATAAAAGAGTTTAGATTGTGTCATAATGTAATTCGTTACAGTTTGTCATAATTATAATGCCTAAAATTATATATTTTACTCAGTCTGAGTATTTATAGGTGTTTTACCAATTTTAATATCTTTAGAAACATTTCAATTGAAAGTAACATCAATTTATTAGCAGCGACCTTCTATTTTCATAAGTAGAGTCGCTGTGTGCGACGTGCGACTCTATGTTGCACGCCATCTGGTATCGAGCGGCAGAACTACGAATCGGGGTCGCATGAAAATAAGAATTTTAAAAGAAGTACTATGACTGTATAGTATGAATAGTTTCAATGTATTTTCTATTGTTTTAGATTTCTTAAAGTATATTTAAATTAATTTATATTTATGTGGTATCTATTTTCTTCATAAGTTTGTATCCTAAGTTTAAAGTGTTACTGCACACTAGTAGCAAGTGGCATCACACTGAAAGTTGCAATTAACCATTGATAGTTGGTATGACCGAATACAATTAAGTCGCTCCCAAGTACTTTCTAGTACTATTACGATGACAACAAATGCGGAGAAACCGCACGAGGGCGATGAACCGCATTACGAAAGTGAAAATACAAATTTCACTCTCGCTCTTACGAAATGCACCTTTCTCCGCTTTCACCGCGCGCGACGAGCGCGGGCGAGCGGCGAGCGCGGGGCGAGCGCGATGCGATGTCGCAACGATCGCGAGGCGACTGCGGCCGTCGACCCGCTTAGCGTGCGATCACCCGCGCTTGCATAACCACGACCTCCCACACCGCTGACACCGCTTGCGTCCCGCACCCCGCGACCCACGCCCCGTACTTCGCTCCGCAAAATCGAATCTACGGCCTTACCATGATCTTTTTATTCCAAATTCAAATTTTTATTTGGACACATTGTAACGAACTTATTTGTATAGCACAGAATGCAATCACATAAGATTGCGGGTACTATTATGTTGTACGTTAAGTTACGTATAGTAAGAATTATATAAGTTGTATAATGTATAATTGTGTCAGTATGGACGTTGAACATTTTTTACCTGTTGCGAAGTAATAAAAAAATCATCGTAGGGCTGGCGATACGGAGCAGCATCGCGGCACGCGCGCGTCCCACTTGGCGTGCAGATGACAGAATATAGCCGCGAGATTGCGAGAACGACCTTCCTATGCTAATTGCGTATGCGTACCGCAGCCCGCTCTACGCACTCACACACACATGCATGCACCCGCCGTAACATCAATTAGCGACACATTCCTCCTTACCGCTATTGCATAATTTGCACGGATTTAAATTTTGTCTTTAGATTATTATTTTTGTTTCCAAAGTTATATATTTTAGGTGCAAATTTATTTATACGTGCAAATATGTATTACAAAAATTAACGATACAAAATATATAATATTATGATTTAATTTTTGAGCGTTTTTTCAAAATTATTTTTGATTACCTACATGGATTAAAAATATTAGGAACATAAAGCGAAAACGATAAATCAATTAAAAACAACAATGTTTTTCGTGAGAAGAAGAAAATATTTCGAGTCTAAGATAATTTTAAGTGAAGACAATCACGAAAAATATTGT
The DNA here is from genome assembly GCA_905404135.1 of Hesperia comma. NCBI lineage: Eukaryota > Metazoa > Arthropoda > Insecta > Lepidoptera > Hesperiidae > Hesperia > Hesperia comma. The sequence goes on from FR990018.1 coordinate 9,268,035, forward strand.
TTTTTTTTTCTGATAAAATAAGACAAAATATTGACAACTCACCATCTCTGCTCATGCCGACGGCGATGCATTTTTTCAACCGGCAGTATTGGCACCGGTTTCTGTTGATCCTTAGGATGGAGCACTGCTGGTTCTTGGTGCAGGGCCTGTACTGGATCTTCTGCTGGATGGACCGCCGGAAGAAGCCCTGGGAATCACAGCGGCATTTAGTGTCTCGGTCCGGGTCCGAGCTCTCGTCACTGGAGCAGCCCGAGTCGATGGAGTCGCGGCGAGCCTCCAGCATGCTCACCAGCACAGAGTGCCGCTCGCGCAGCTCCGCGCCACATGCCATCTCACGCACCATTCACTAGCAATCACTCACTCGCCGAATCCACTACCGCGCCCTAACGTACCGAGGTGAACGTGCGAGAGGTGCGCTGCACCGACGCGAGTGATGGTCGACGGCGAACTGTGCGGGCGCTGCGGCGCGCGGCTCACAGTTACCCGCGCGACCTACTTGCCGGCCGCCGACCCGCGAGAAAGTGAGAGTGCCCCCGGCCCCCGCGCCGCTCCCGCGAGCGCTCCTAACGGTTCACGCCGCTCTAGAATGCGCCGTCGCCGCTGCACCGGTGCGCCGGATATAGGCCGGGCGCATCCCGGCGGGCGTCGCGGCGCGCGGTCGTTCACCCCGGGTCGACGACCGTTCGATTGCACAACGGCCGCGGGAACCCCCCCTGCCCGCGTTGCCCGGGAGCTAGGGCGCGGGCTGCTCGGGCCGACGACCGACTCGAGCCCGGTGACGTCGGCCGCACGTCACGGCCTACCTCAATGCGCGCGCGCTCCTCCTCGGGCCGGGGGTGCAGCGGTCCAATTAAGTAATTACCGAATCGATGCACGTGCCCTACTATTGCTGCTGTTGAATTAGATAGTCGCGGAATCGTAAGCCTGATTTTCTGTAGACGTTTCTCTCCGCACCGTACCGTTAACGAGTAGACTCGAGGGAAAATGTTTTAATCTATTTCAAAGGCACAAGAGAGATCTGTGTATTATTACAATACATGGTTATTAAAAGTCGATTAATAGATATGAGCAGGTCGAGAAGGAGCGGAGCGAACGGCGGAGGCTGCGTTCGAGGCGGAGCGCAGGGGCGAGGGGCGCGGGCCGCGGGTCGGTGGCCCAATTTCCCGCTGCCATCGATCCATTGTGCGCTGTGCGAGTGGCCCATAATTGGTCGCAGCGGGCACTGACCGCCCGAAGGGTCGTTGACCCGCTGCCGCGAAAACAAAACCTTCCTTGCCGCGTATTCTACTTTGTCGTGTGTATTTTGTCACATGACATATGTATTATGACATATAAATATTGACAATTATTGAGAGTTAAAAATTTTACGAATATATCAAGACCTAGTTAAAGGTTGCATAGATAAGTTATTTACTAGCAAGAACGACATCATCGATAGGTACGTATAATGTATTTCGAGATCGATGCAGTGGCCGAGTAACAAGCGATTTACAGATGTCAATGGCCGCTATATAATTAACACGGTTACTTCGATTTGTATTCTGAAAAATAATTTTGTTCCACTTATACGAGTGCCAGATTTATTTACCTACCTACATTATTATTAACATTTGATATAGGAGTAGGTAGACTACGAAATAGTAACACATATTTTACTATCATATAATTCCATTATTCGAGATATTTAAGAGTTGCTCTACCTATGCGATAAATTTTTAATTTATGCATGAGTGAATAATTAGTATCGATGCGGTTCTGTTGCAGTCACGTGCATTCGCTCTATGATATAACAGATTTACTTTACGCAGTTTTATGCAGTTCTTTGTTACGCATTGTATTGGTATTCATTACGACGTAGCGTAGGAGGTACCTAATCCGCGCTAGCGCCAATAGTTTAATGAATGCTGTTTATCACAATTATAACAAGTTCTTTCGATGTATGGTACCGATAACTGTATTTGACAATCGCTTATTCATGAGCTTAATCTTAATCATTAAGATTTTCTTCGATAAAGAGGAAGAGGTTAGGAGAATGAAACTATGAGATGTGCGATGCATGTCGGTGAGTCATATGATATTTAGTAATATTTAGCTTATGACTTCGTTGATTGATGATACATAAGTGGGTAACGACGGTAAATACGAGTAGGTAACAAGCTGTGGCGAAGGTTTCGTCAGTGAGCGCGAAGTGGGTCGGCCGCCTCTAGATTTTTCGACACAGCCCCGTTGCTTAGCCAGCGCCCGCAATAAGCGCTCGGACTTTTTGTCGTTAACGTTATATTGACACAGTTCGCCTTTTTGTTCCTTCTATATTGCCAGACATGACACGGACTAATTAAATTGAGTGAGAAAATTGCCTATACGTACTACCTAAATTCGCCTCCAACGGCATAGGTTACGCAAGTTACAATTTTATTTTAGTTGGCGTTTGAAAAGCTTATTCTTTCTACTATCCTACTACAATGAATACACCTACAGTATTAAACGACTTATATTTCGAATTATTAGCTCCGTAGTTCAGTTAGTAACGCTGGTTATGTAGGTTACGGGCTCGAAGTGCGGGATTGAGATTAAATCTTAGATTTTTAATTCATTATTACACTTTATTTTATTAAGATATCTACTGCTTTTAAACTATAAATAAAAAACGCACTAAACTAAAAATAAAAATGCACGAGTATGTAGGAACCAACAACTTGCATCAGTCTGACATTCAGGGCTGATAATTGAAGTACCTACATAGTTCAATTAATTAATATTGTCTCTTGATACCTGTGAGGTGAAATAAGAGTACCTAGATAGTTATAATTATGGCGGTTGTTGTGCTAGATAATTTTGTACAGCTGTATCTTATTAGAAACTGTTTTGATAGGCACTTCTCATTAAAACTGAAATAATGTTTAAAAATAAAATCATAAATTTTTGTGGAGACTTATTTTTAGCCTCATCAAAACCATTTTCAAATTTATTAAACCTTACATTTCCATGAAATAATATAAAGAAAACTTTAAATTGCTTCGATAATACAGTCAGCTTTTTTGTTAGTCGTCATAAAGAAAATTCGTCTGAAAGGAAATCATAACAGCTGTTATTCCGCGTTAAGATTAGCTCCAGAACGTTCGGCCTCAAAGTGGCAACCTTACGGCTAACGGTAAGCGGACAATGACTGCCGACGGCGGCGGGCGGCTCACCACCGAAAACATGCTGACGCATCGGTGTTTTCCGAGGAAGCGCCACTCGCCACTCGCTCGCCACTTACCGTCGCTACGTGCTGATGGTGCGATAACGTTGACTCATATCGCCCCTGATTCATTCCGAGTTCCAGCTACGGTATCGTTTATGTATTTTTAGACATAAACCTAAATAGACTAAGTTATCGGCAACTAAGGATAACGGGCTAGGCAATAAACATGTCTCGATGTTACTCACGCATACTGGATTCGCGGTATCTAATATGTAGTTTAAATCGGCCGAATGACTCCATGATGAATGATTTTTATCTGTTAATAACAATCGGAAGAGAATGTTCATTTAAATAAAAGTAATCATCAAACTTTTTGAACGTAAATATACGGTATTTTTTAACAAAAAGGGAAAATGATGAAAATTTTAATTATTTCAGTTTTATACACAAACACATAGACTTGATAGATTAGGTACTAGGCGCTATGAAATGAAATAAGAATTGTGTATAAAGTAAATGGTTTAATATAAACATATATTTCTTGAAAGAGCTTAAGAATGTTAATAATAGATAGCAACAGAATTTAAGTAGCTTTGTATTACGAGTAGTAAGTATGTGTAACAAATAAATAAAATTGTGAAAATATGTATTGCATCAAAATATATAGGGACGTTAAAAATTTAATATTGTTACGAACAAAGTGTTCACTTCACAACAGGATAATTCTCGCGAGCTTATGTTGGCTTATGTCGCGCGGGCGGCCCGGTGCGAGTTGCGGAAATCGTAAGCGCATGACGTGGGACGGTCCTGATAGGTATGCGGTAAACATGCGCGCCGGGGGCAACGAACTTTGTGCTGACAGTTCAAAATAATGTAGGTTACGTTCTTGCGTACATACACTCCAACGTGAACGGTGCGAGGAGGCTGGGCTAGGGCTGCCCCAGGCAACGTGGTTTTCTTTTATCGAGAATTAGTTGTCGTGTTTATCTGTTGTTCACGTCATTAATATAATATTAGCTTGTTAATTGGTTATCTTCTAACAAGACAATTTTGTCTAGATATGTAAAATATTTGTATATCTGTTATTAATTATAGTTTTATAGTAAGTTGCAGTGAGATACCTCATCTTATTTACAGCATAAAAGATAACCATTGTATCCTTCCATAATAAACAACGAAGTAAATACGTAGATAATAATTGATAATTAATATTCATAAAATTACATGTATTTGATAACCTGTCAGGTATTTCATTACATATTTTTAATTATTATAAAAACACGTGTCAATGTAACATATTTATTAATTATTTACTTTTATGATAATATTATATGTAATTTATAACAATTATATTAATATACTTTCTAAATCAAGTGTAGATTTACTTAACAACATAAAATATTAATACATTGCAACGTACAAAATCGTAACATTTGACAACCCTGTAATGAAAGGCGCTAGCGTGCGAGGTCGTCGACCGCGCCCTGCACAGATCGGTGCCGAAAAAATAAGCGACCTACTTCGGAATTATGTCGGCCAACGAACAAAGCGCCCGCTCGCCACGATAGTGTAGCCGTGGCTTTAGGTAAACAACTGACCGCATAATACACTCAGCTACTTATTTGTGACTTATATGTATGTTAATGTGACACACTTTAGTATTATTATTCAAAGACTAAGCAATTTTAATGTACCTACAAAATAATTTTCATATTTTTCATCGTTAACCTCATTAATGGACAGATAGGTTCAATTATTCTAGAAAGCTTATTTGTGAATATTATTTAAGTTAGTAGTAAAAAATAAATGATCAAAACCAGGTCTAAGAATCGGCGAACAAAGAACTCGCGGCCGTTCACATCGCGGTTTTTTTCTGTTACTTTGGTAAACAAAAGATGCAATCTTTGCAATTTAATTATGAATATAAAAGTTTCAGTGATTTTATACCTTTTGGCTTTTCACAACTCATTTTGTTTACGATTATAAATTATGTTTATTGGGCATAATATACGCAACAATATACTAATGTCAAACGACATAAAAGTATGTTTTCGTTTGGGTAGGTATTTTATTTTGTAACATCCTGTTAGTGCAAAATAAAGAATTTTTGTATTGTATTGTAGTACCTACTTGCAGGTAATTGTAGGTAAATCTGAATTGAAAACAAAATTATACTTATATGGATGCCATTACTTAAAGATGTTCGATAAATACATACAAAAAATAATTATTAAGTAAATATTTTATGATCAAATGAGATAAGTAATTATGTTTAAACGCGATATTATCATAAAACAAAAAACAATGGCTCCATTACATTCCATTTCCAAAAAACCTAGTCATTTAAAAACTATTATTCAAATAAGAGCTACGATAATTCCAAAGGTAGCTGTAATAGTTTCAAATAAATTTAATCTGATAAAAAAGTAAGGTTATTTATTACAATGTTGAGAACGTGTAGTAATAAACACAAGTTCGTTGACACCGGTGCGTACGGATTATACGCCCCGCACCTCGTAGTGAGCCGTAAAAACCATTCATTCAAGTTACAGCGAGACCGACTGTGAGGCGAGCAGCACTGTCGCGACTATACGCGTAGCGCCATCTCACGGCGAATAGCTGAACTTTTGTACAAATTTAACATTGTTGCCGCTAGTTGGCGCAGTGATACGTTCTTGCCAACATAGTAAGAGAATGATTGATTACATAATGCGATATCGCAAATTCGCACGATATTAAACAAACAATTTTTTATGAAAGTTTTATGCTTTTATCTTATTTTTAATGTCTATAAATAATTTGGATATGCACTTTTATAAAATCGTCATTATGTATTCGCTGTTATTTGTTAAACGTGAAAGTTAAATCAACTGCAGTCAAAAGTGCATATAAATAAATAGAGGCCCCCGTCTCAAGGTGGTTGATGTCGTGTCGCGTCATTCGCTGCACAATGCACCAGACAACCGACCCCGAAGGACATGCTTTGTTGCGATAAATGAGCAGACTCGTATCGCATAAACCAGTTTAGCATACACTTGCACTATTCCCGACTGTTTCGCAGGCACACTTTTATGCTCATGAAAACGACCTTTTTGAGGTCAGAATGCTTTATTAAGATAGTAAGCAGAACGTTTCGATAGTGAGTACTAAAAGTTTGCGAATCAGTCGTGAGAATCGAAATGTTAACTCGTATCAGGAAGCAATCGTACAGAAGTCAACCATGCACTCCTTGGGCGTTCACCGAGTTGGTTCACAATTTGCTACTTTCGACAGCAACCTTCTACGTACGTGCACTTGATACGGAAAAGTTTCTCAAGGTGATCGTTTATCAACAGGTAGGCGTCTCTACAGACTCTACATTTCCTGCAATCATCATGACAAAACTAAACGTGGCATCGATTCAGTAGTTTTGAGTAGGTAGGTAGAAGGTTGTTTCTTTAAAATTTCAGGTGGCTAAATGAGTAACTTTGTATATTTAAGTAACCAATTTACATACGATGTGAATGTACGTGATATTACTCGTGCGAGCCAAGTGTTATGTTAGTGACGATATTAACTGACAATTTTGTATTTGCCGGGAAAAAATGTTATACGTGTAAAAAATAAATTATAACATAAGCACGTCTTTCTACAGCGCTGACCTCGTAATATCATAATTAGCAGTTTAACCTCATTTATTTCTATCGACCTCGACCCCTGAGGATATTAAAGGATGATTTGAAAAGACTTCTTTAGCTGGGTCGTTCCCGTGTGATTGTTCCGAAACAGGTATCCAAAAAAAACTACTATATGTAATAGAAGTGGGTCCGAGGGGCTCTTGTCTAGTGAAGGCCGGCTCTGGCAGGTACCTTGAGCATATCCGTCGACCCAAAAACCGCTTTTGTAACAAGTTCACACGATGCCTTTTTTTCTCGGACATTTGTAATAGGCGATGACGTGGACAAAGAATTTAATCATAAATAAATAGGGTCACAAGCAAGGTTGCAAATACGATACTGAATACTTAAATCGAATGTTTGATATTAAACACCCATGGCCAACCTTTGTTCATCGAGTTCACAGAGATTGTCTTCCGTGTATCGCGGCCTTGTCGCCGCTCAGGACACCCAGAAACCTGCCACTTGTAATGTTTACAAAATGGCTTACCGTATATTAAAATAGTAAACGGTATTTTACATCAAAGGAAATTCATCTGCTATTTAATATTTGTCTGCAACTGAACTAATAAAGAATATATTAGGCACAATCGGACGTCAGTATGCAAATAATAATTAATTAATTTGAAGTCTGATTATAACTTATAACTACATAAGTATGGCAGTAGCAAGTGTATGTATCTAACCGAACCGAATATAAATTCTATAATGTTCCAGTGAAAGTTCAACGCAGTTGGCTTTGTGATAAAAACGATTCATTCAATAAAAAACAAAGTGTGATTATTTATACCGTTTATATATCGTACAGATTCGATAGTTATTGCGATTACGTGTGTAAGTACTTAGATAGCAACTTCTTCAGCATGTAGAAATGATATCGAAAGTGATTGGTGTGAGTTCAGTCCGCGCAACGGGGACGGAGAAAGGCGATCAGTCTGCGAACTACTTCTCGCTAAGTACGTTTTTAGCGAAAAGAGACCTATTACACAGTTTTCATCTGTATTTAATTATGTCATTATGTTATGACTACAACGTCGATGACACAATAATAACCGTTTTTTCCCATAAATTACTGAGGTAAGTTGATTCGAGCGATTTTATAGCGATACGGCGATGAGATGACACTTTGTAATATAATTATGTGACTGTCGGTGCTGTTGAGCATTTTAGAGCGTAAACATAACAAAGAAAGTATTTGGGAAAATACGTAAATTATTTATCTCGTGGTTTTCTATTATATAATGTAATTCTTTTAAAACGACTTGCCAAATTTTGGAGGCAATAATTTACGTATTTTCGATATAAATACAATAAAATTGGTGCTTACCTTGCAGCCTTCACAGGAATGCACGCCGTAGTGGAAACCACTAGCTTTATCACCGCAGACGCGGCATAGGACGGTGGTTCCGTCAAACTCTGTAACAAACAAATAGTAACTTAGTAAGTTAAACAATTACAGTTACAAACTTTTGTTTTTGTAAAAAGTCACAAGAAACTTACATAATGGACTTGATACCTATAAATGTTCCAGTTATTAGGTAGATTTACCTACTTATAAAAGAGAAAATATTTTTTAAAACAACAAACGATTATCACATGTTTTATGTGTTCAAAATTAATTAAATTTTGATATTATGCATGCTACAATATTGCAATACGTAATTTAAGACTCATTTTATTTTCCTCCCGACTAACTCTTACGAAGATCCGCTAAAATTTTAATGAGCGTTATTAATAAGTTTCACAATACAAAATGCAATTGCAAAGAAATGTATCTAAGCATTCATAGTTTATAGGTTTTAAGGTAATTCATACACTAAGGTATCGAAGTGTTAAGTGAGTTATGACGATTGCGGTGGTCGTTAAAACGCAAAACATCCTGAGCTTGGTAGGTATGTGTAACAAACATTCGCGAGCACACGTGACGCCTACATATCGCGGTGACCTTGCGGAGCAACGAACGTTCAACTGTGATTACAAGCTTCGTTATTACCAGCCACAGAACGTCTTATTAAATTATATACCTATATCTTTATTTACGTACGGCAAATACATATGTTTTGAATGATGGCTCATTAACTAAATTAAAGCCAGTGTTCTGTCAAGATTCACGGAACTATTGAAAGAACAATAATTGTAATAAAAGTGAAACAAAAAACAGATTGGTAAACACAAACAAGTATCTTCCAGTATTATGATTAGTTATAATAAGAAAATCCAAAAGTGTTGCTAACTGATACTATTATGCAACAAAACAAATTCCGGGCGTAAATAAAAATTACGTAACAAACGTATTGCGTGTGTAGATGACACTGAATAGTTATTTTAGAAAGCGCAGTCTTTCAATTACATTACGACTGTGTCATTGACCTCTCATGTGTCCTTTCACTCGAATATAATACCTACTTTCCTTGCGATTTATTTTTCATAATAAAAATGTATGAAGTGTTACATTTAAAGATGTTGTACCTATATATTATCATTTCTTATTCATGTCTCGATTCTGTATTAATGTATCGACATTAGTAAGAGATAAAATACCGAAAAGTCGTTAAACTTATGTCTAAGTTAGAGAAACTAATGGACGAGTCAATTTAGTTAGTAGGTCAGCGATGACGATTAAATAAGGCCTGGCCATCCTGGCTCTACAACAGATGTAAGGTAGAAAGGTAGGCGTCGGGCTCGAGGGGCGTCGGGCGCGGAGGGCCGCGGCGGCGCGGCGTTCCGATCAGGAAACAGGTTCGTGCGCGCCCCCGACTGCTCTCACTTTCCCCTTGCCTTGCTTGCAGTCATTTGTTTATTTGTTAAGGGAGCGGGCCCGGCTTTTGGAAGACTTTCTATTTCTGGCGTGCACCACTCGCTGCGGGTCGCCGTTCGCTTCGATCGCTTTCTATGGTGTTACTTTCTTTTTTTAAGCGGCGCATATGGTCGATGCAGTGTACTGTCGAGCTCATCTCCACATTTCTAGTGAGACCGCGATGGCAGCGCGATGGTGGGGATCAGAAAACTCACAATAGAGCAGAGAAAGCTAAGCGAGACGTAACTGGTGCAGTTGCAAAAGAATCGGTAGCGTGCAGCCATTTCTCCTCGAGTGATGCAACTCGGGCGTTTTTCTAAGGCGCGCGTGTGAGAGTCGCTCGTTCGTTACGTCAATTAAAGAGACGAGGAAAGTGCGAGAAAGTGTTGCGCACACATAACTCGAGCGCCGACCAACCGTGCAGATACTGACGCGGCGCTGCGTGGATCTGTGTCAGGGCGATGTTTGTTTATAAATAATTGGACCACCACAACACAATCACGTTTCCTTCTTCACCCGACTAACCGTGCAACACGTTAGTTGTCGATATTCCGACTCGCGCGAACGAAAGAGGTTTCGTACGTGCCATCTCTTTAATTAAATGAAGGTTATAACATGTTTTGTTCTTAAATCTGTTAATTATTACTCGGTTCTAGATGAATTTGTGTGTTTTGGATGAATTTGTATTACTTGAGGATAAAGAGTAACGAAGTTCCTAATATCTTTAGGAATGTAAAGCGCTGTAGCTTTATTTTGTCTAGTCGCAATAGGGCTGTGAGACGCGCGCTGAGAGAAAAGTAAAAGTGGTACGACAAGGCGGAAGCTGTCTCGAGACGACGCCGTAACCACACACTCGCCCACCGCTGCATTACAAACGATTAATTGTTCCATTGCTGTCGTTTCGACAATTCCTACATCTTTCCCATAACATGAAGATCATTAATAAAAATATTTCACGGGAGTCGAACGGAACAACGGTTAACTCTTTTGTTAATGTTTGCGAATGGTGAAGGACTTAAAATAGTGATCGTTAATATCCGATATGATCATTAGGAATCGATCTATAGTCAGGGCTCCCCAGGGTGACAAAGTACCGAACCCCATCGTTTTGCAGTTTTGAACAATATTATTCTTGAAGTGCGCATGTTTTGTACAACGCTGCTAATTGTTTTTTGCCCTGGCAACGAGCCCCACCGTCGATTATGCTCAACAATTCATTTATCAACATTCGTTTCGCAGTAGACTGTGAAATTTATATAAAATTACACGTTACCTTTGTAACCCTTTTTTGTATGTAAACGTAAATATGTCATTAATCAATTTTGCAGAAATAAGACAAAAGTTTTACAAGTAGGTATGACGAAATAAATTAATAAATAGATAATATTACTACAGACTGCCACATATAAAAATGTATCGTTAATTGATAAGTAAAAATAATTACATTGATTTTTATGTTATTTGAAATTAGCTTTTAAGTACCATTATTTTAAATCTATCTAGAGATACCTACTTATTCTGCAACATCTATGTATTTACTCGCAGTATCATCTGCCTGTGTTTATTTATAACAAGTGTAGGTAGCAAAATTTTCTAATCTCTTTTAGTATTCTTCTTTAGATTTTAAATACCAAATTTTTCATGGTATTTTAAGAACTTATCGTCTCAACATTTATGAGTAGGTAAGATCATAAAAAATAGATTAGCCAATTTCTTAATGATATAAAAGTTACCAAGAGACATTCAGTAATCACCTACTCCATGTTACGTAGCCGTTGAACCTCATAGGGGTCTATAATTTTATGCTTAGAACCTAAATTGAAGTGCTTGGAGAAATCTGCAGTTGTAGATCGGTTATTGTTACTTCTGAGCAATTGTACCTAAAGGTACCTACTACCTGCCTACTTTCAAATGTCGCTTGCACCTAAATCCGTTTCATGACAAAAGTAGCATTTACTTAAACATACCCATATGAACCATCAAATACTAACACTTCACAAAATATTGCAAATATTAGATGCTCCTACCGAGTACTGCCTATGAGATTTGTTATGATCCTACTTTCTACAAATCCGCCGAAAATAAAGCACCTCTAAAAATAATCTCTTTTTATTGCTCTTAAAATAATTTGATAAAATATTTTTGTTTTTGTAACATATTTTCATATAAACTGCTATAAATAACTAATCAAATTCCGTATGACGATGCTCAACACTGAAGTTCAAAATTGATGAACTGATAAAATAAACCAGACAGGTACTTTGGGGTAAGCTAACCAGCACCTACACCGGTAAGCGGTACCTAGTGGTAAACAAACAGCGCTGGAACCAAGAGTACCTATGTGCAGCTCAGGCTCCCGCTCCTTGTGCGCCGAGCTCATGATGTCCACCGGCGTGGCGGTCTCGTAGCGCCCGTAGCTGCTGTCCGGAGACATCACTTCAAAGTCATATGATATGATTAAAACTAAACAATTGCCGTCTGTCGCACTTCACTACACGTAAGCCACATCCGAGCCCCTGGGCTCCAAGACACAAGCGATCCGTAGTCCCCGTTCTCGTATATGGGACAGGAGTGCATGGGCACGTCGCGAGGGATGAAGGTGGCTCGACCGCGATACCACTGTTGCACGCGCGGCGTGCGACTCACTCGAGCTCGATCGACGAACTGAACTCGAACCGCGCGCACTCTTCCACGGAGCCGCGCGAGCCTCCCCTTAAGAGTGAAAGTCTGCAAAACGATCGGCGCTCCGTGCGATATAATCGGTTCCACGGTGAAGCGAAGCCGTCGAGCGAAACTCGCCTCTATGAGCCCGTGGAGCCTGGCGGTTTGCGCTTCGAAGCGAACCTCGGCGCGCTACGAACTCCGGTCTCCGAGGTCATTGCCGCGCTGGTCGCGGACCAATGGGGAGCGCGCGCAGCCGAGCGCGCCCAGCTATTGGAGGAGCCGAGGCCCCCGTCCCGCGACTCCGCTCGCGCGCTCGAGTTCGAAGACCCGAACCTTGCGGGCGCACGGCGGCCAAGGTCGCGCGAGAGCGGGCCGGACTGAGCGGCCGCCCGAGCGTTCGAGCGGGATGCAGCCGAAGCCGTGCTGGTTGCGTCACACTACTAAAATATTTTTGGTGATGGAACGCGAGTGAACTTGAACACGAAATCGAGCTAATGGATGGCGAACGCTGTGTAGGTCGCCGCGTGACGGAGTGACCCGCTACCGCCCGGCCCGCTTGCCCGCTTGCCTGCTTCCCTCCTAGCACACACTTCCGGGACTCACTCTCACCTACCATTTCTTTTTAATGAGGACTCCCATTTAAATTTCTTAAACTTTAAACTGACCGGTAGATACAAACTATACTTTAAGTATTAAGCTTAAATATCCCTTGCTTGAAATGACTGATGTTTTAATTATTGAAATATGTATATTCGACATTTAAGTAATATTTGAGTGATACACACTCGTATAATATTAACACTTCGTTTAACCAAACCTACAGACCCTACAGTACAATCATTAATTAGCACAATGTGAACTTCTAAAATAATGTATAAACAAAGAAAACTGATAAACATTACAGAAGTATGCAAATGTGATATAATAACTCCCCCGTGTCCGTGTCATATTTACCTATATACCCTTAAGCTTTGAAACGACGCAATAATAGCTCGACAAGTCGGGAGCTTATTGATAAACAAGTTTCTTTAACCGATAGGTACATGATTTAATTTTATATAACAAAGCCTAACCGTCATTGGAATGTGAACGTTGTGACTCGGGCAGTAGAGTCGGTAGCGCTACGCGGCGGTTATTTATGTGAGATAAAGACGAGTGGCGGTGGGCGCGGGTGAATGACCGGGAAATTTTGGCGCAGGCCGGTCAAGGCCGCCACCCGCGCAGGCGCCTCGTCACATTTCCAATCTAAATACATAAACACCAATGCCTTCATGCCATTAATTTTATTATTTGTGCAAATTATCGCAGCTCTAAACAAAGCTAATGAACAACTTCTGTCAGTATTACGTTTTTAGCGACAATATTCAAATATTCAGAAATTATTAGGTTTGCTATGTAACAATGTATTCGTATGTAAACACAGTAATATTCTATTCATGGTGATATGGGCTTTGTAATGATAGAAAGATAATGTTAAAATATTCTATTACTCTACCTACCATGATAAAGACTGTTTTTGGCTGTAGAAAGACTACTGTGAAGACTAAGTAACTGTTCCTAAAATGTACCACCTAACTAGGTACACAAACATATTTCTTAAGTAGAGGATTGTATTTAAAAATATATTAAAAAGAGGAGATCCGAACTCATACTTAAAACATTTGAGTTAACAGTAATTCTGCTTCAAGAAAAATAGTTCCATTTCATACTTGCGACTGAAACGTGACCTGTGGATCTTGTTTGTTTCGTTATTCGTTTTATGAAATATTTTCTCAGAGACGCCCGCCCGTATAAAGGTAAATTATATTATTGTACAGTCAACCCGTGTTACTTTGAATTTTAGTGTAACCGAACTCGAAATTATGTTTGTGGGTGGTGTGATCTCAAGAGAAATAACATGAGCGTACTCAAATAAGAACTTGGGTGAGCACAGATTAGCTTAGGTATATTAAATTCAAACCGAAATGAGAACAAAGCTTAAATTCAAAATAATCCAGGTTGGCTGTATACCTACATTACGATAACGATTAATGCTGTTAAAATATGAAAAAATGACAACAGCAAGGAAATTCACAAATATAGTTTGGGGTTTATGATTAAAAAGTCTGATACCTTCCATTTTATATTAGAAAGTTACTCTTCACCAAACAAAACGATAAAAAACAGTGCATAGGCACTCCGAATAAAGTTGCGTGAAAGTGTGTAGGTAGACGCATGTAGGAGCGCAATTTTTTTACTTCCTTCCGCTGCCCTCACTTTTAATATTGGGACGATGGTATTAAATTACGTTGCTAGCATGCACTTACCTCTCCAAATTAGATTTTAACCGTATTTTGATAGTAGTAAAGGCCAGTTTCGCTTGTGATTTAGTATAATAAACGGGTGTCGCCCGTCAGTCGGTAGCCACATGTATTTGTGGTGCATTGTTCGCTGTGACCGCAGTCAATGGGGTCGATTCACTTTTGACGATCGAGATCGGACGCTTTTTTATTATAAAAAGCTAGCCGACTGCCATATTGCTTGCAATTTACGGCTTCCGTTTTTTCCACTTCCGAATTAATGGAATGCTAAAAAAATGTAGGCAAAAAGATAAAATTATTCCTGTCGAAACTTCCTTAATCATTGTTGGTTTTTATTATGGACTAAAGTACATACTAGCATACTACATACATATCAGTGATGTAGTACGACAGTTAAACCTTTTTAGTTACTTTATGATATTCAATGAAACTTACAGAACTGATCAGGTAGTGACTACATAAAAAAGAGATAATGACTTTGAAATTATGCAGGGTCATTACAGCGTCCTTTGTGAAGGCAATAAAGGCGAGGCGGGCGGCCTTCCCGCTGGACCAAGGACACGGGAACAATGGGCTCACCGCACCAACCACTTTGTATCAGGGTTACTAGGTAGCGCTAGTGAAATATTGGGACCACAAACTTAGATATGCAATGACAAATTCCCACAAAAAAACAATACATGACAAGTAGGTACCTACCAAATAATTTTGACTATTCCAAAATAAAATAATAAGTTAACAAAAAATTAATAAACTATTAATTATGTACGGTTTTTCTAATCCAAATTTCAGATTCACTTTAAATATACAGTACCTACAATACAATTAAGTACGTACTATTTCAAAATGTAGAGACTATTATTTTATACCTTCTAGACTATTACTCATACTTTCGTATATATTATAGGCGAATACAATTTATTTAATAATTAACATAACATTTTTGACTTTTTGTAGTTCAATTTGTCATTACCATTATTTTTTGTTTTCCCAAAAACGCGTCAAATGAATACAGTGAGGTCTCGCCCATAACATCAACATTTTGTTGGAATTTCTCGGAATTTCAGATTTAACATTTAAATGTAAAAGTTTTCTACCTGTAAAAATCCGCTTAAACACTTGAAAGCTGGCTGCTCTAGTGTTACTCACAAGCCACCATTTACAACCTGCATTATCGCGGTTATAAATCATTAAAAATTTACAGTTTTAACGTATTTAAAGTCTTACCGTCAATTTTATGGTTTGCTAATAATACAATAACTTTATAATAATTAACTGGACCCTGCCTTACTGCCTCACTCGGTCAGTAAAAAAATTTAAATTACTTTCAGTAAGAAGACCATACTTACAAGAGCTTTTTACAAACATTTACAATTTATTATTTATTACTGGTATTAAAAAATGGGAAGTAAAAGAACAATCTAGGTATACAGACCTACCTGATGATAAAAAGAGAACGAAATCGACTCGTTTTTTGTGACTTAAGTATGCCTAAGCATTTATTATGTATCTAAGCATAAAGGCATTCGCGTGCCCTCAAAATAAACATTACCTAAGACGCAATAGCCGTGTAATCGGAGGACGGCGCGGCGGTCTCATTGGTTCGCCAATTCCGAGAAACGACGCGTCGGGTGTCTGGCGAAATGTGGTGAATTGTAGTTCTAAGCTTCTAGGATTTGGGGCAGGCAGGATAACTTGTATTTAGGATCATATTGATAAACCTATGTGGGAAAATCGTTGATTCTAAGGTATCTGATATATCACTGATCAGAACTTGCACGCGTTATTTCCTTTTTTCAATGATAAAATTGGTATTTCCTTTTTTCAATGATAAAAATGTACGGCAAACAATCCAGAAAGCAAATAACACGATATATAGAAGAAAACTGTCATTACACCAACGAATAAAAAGCCATTATAACCGCAAAATGTTGTCGCAAGTCGCACCGTCGAAAGCCACCCTTAATGCTTCTGGCTTCACGGGACGCGGACGGCTCGCGGTCAAGGCCTTGCTGAGACAAGCGGTTACATGAGGCGCTCTTGAAACACAATCCGATCGATTATTATTGTTGTTGTACCCATTTATAATGTGAACTACGCTGTTATTGTGCGCGACCAGCGACTGACCATAGTGTATGTAAACATCCAAGTAAAAGCCGGTTAAGTTGAAGCATATCCGGTGGATTGTGCAATTAAAAGTTTTCCTTCTAACTTACTAGTAAAATCGTGAGTGAATTAAGAGGAGTGTAAGTCTAATATAAAGTCATTTGACGTAATTATTTCAGATCATTGCAATTTATTTTTGACATTTATTCCACAAATATACATAGAGTTAGCGTTTTTCGTTTATTTTTTCTTCTATCTCAAAAAATATTGTTAACATTTAATTTTGTTAGTGAAAATACTATTGCATGTTTTTCCGAGTAAGATAAATATTTCTTAATATTTCAGTTAATGGTCTAGAAATAACTACTGACATCTATGCTATAAATGTATTTGGAATAATCATTTTATTATGAATGCCATAAATTACCTCAATAATATTGAGGCAAGAAGATTATAGAAACGCACAACGTGGAATAGCGAAGAGTTCCGAGCTCGGGCGAGTTTTTCCGAAGCAGTGCGAGGTCAGCACGAGTCAATTACCCCGGGAATTGCGGCGCTGACGACACTGCGCCTGCGCACCACTTCTACATACGTTACCGACTGTCAATTCAATGCGCCACGTTCACATGCTCACTTCACAAATAGAGGCACAATAGAGGATCTGACAGTACGTATCTGATGTTCGGACCGTATCAAACGTTGAATTGCAAAACAAATACATTACCTTATCTATAGATGCTCGTGTTGATAAAAGACAATGTCAGATTTGCGTAGTTGTGCGACCAAATTTTATTACGTTAAGTTACTTTACAAATTATTTATTTTGGTAGTAGGTATCTACATATAAACGTCTAATTATTTATTTCAACTTGTTCAATCTCCTATTAGAGAAACCGTACAACAGTGACATCAAAGTAAATACTCATATTTTTACACATTAAACCGGCTATAAAGTAGGTATAAAAAAGTTATTTTTTTGCATTAAGTGAAATAAAACTTCAATTTATTTCAATGGGCTGAAAAAATCTCAGTTTAAATATACTCCGGTACTAAATCACATAACAAATAAGCGAATAATATTATTATATGACCGAGGTGCCATCTGGTGATGACGCGATGACGTGTCGAGCGAGTGTCGACGTGACCCGCGATATGAGTATTATGAACGTCGGTATGTGATAGAGCGTGCGATCCGGACGAGCTCAATCTGCCGACCTCGGTGATTCGGCAACCCGTGCCAAGGCCAAGGTCGGCTGTGTGCTCAATTAATAGCCTCATGGCGCTGCCGCGGACTGGGGCCCCAGATAATTCGTAACCTACACCTGGACTGGAATTGTGTACGCACTAGTGTCTGATAAAGCCGGTTGATGGATGTCATTGAGTTGTCGAACGAATTACATATTATTTCTTTATTGCATGGAGAGTAGACACAGGGAGAGGCATCTTTGTGTAGTAAAAAGTGTCCGTACAAAAGCGTTAAGTAAGGGGGCGCCACTGTAGCAAAATAAATAGAAAATCATTGACTGTCACTGTAGCTAGAACGCTAGAGAAAATTGGGATAGAGGTTTTAAATGCTAGAGTTTCACACCTATTGAATTTATTCAAGTCACCACAAATACTAAAGTTCTCAACTACGAACACTTCACTCCGTCGATAACTACTACGTTCAATTAATTTTAGCGATCTCTAGCGACTCTAGCGCTGCGGAAAATTTTTCAACAGTTATTTACTGCTAACATCAAGGCACTTTTTAAAATATTCTCCCATATGAGACGGTTCTACTTATACTTTATTGTTTGTGGGACTGTAAAATTAACTGTTAGTTTTTAATCCGGTGGACTCAATGTAAAGCCTTGGTATTCGTTTTCTGTTCTGAGATTGTCAAGGCGATGTAGAGTCAATAATTTTCTACCTGTTTGTTAGATACCTGGTTAATGAGCTATAAGAATAATGAAAGCCTTGTGGTTTAAAATTTGTTCGTGTTGTAGGGACACAAAATACCAAAATTAAAAAAAAAACATTTTAATCGTTTGTTTAACTAAAGATTTGGTGATATTTTTCTAATATTTAGTAAAACTACCTTCTCTCAGATGACTTTTACAAGGAGCATGAATAACGTATGTAAATTAATAACGTTTTTAAATAATGAATACAAAATTGTTTATTGTTTAGTCTCTACCAAATCACGTCGTGTTTCTAAGAAATTTTTGAATTGTTTCATAATACTTATTCGAGAAGTCAAATTAGCTAATGCGTCTCTTCTATACAGTGAATTGAATTTCCTGGTACTCCCAATTATCGGGGCGTCAATGTCGCATAAATACTGAATTAACCGCAGCAACGGCTTCAAGGCAATGTCAAACAAATGAGGAAATGTGTCGTGCGAATGATTTGGATTAGAACAACTACTGCCGTAGGTAAACCAAATATTTTAAAACGGTACCAGAATAATGGATGATTTATATGTTTGAGTGATTTTGGTATAAATTTGTATGATAAACTACATTCCCTACCCACTCAGTGACTATTAATAGATCTAAATCAATGTTTTACCACTGTATGTGGATCTGTCCATAAAACGTGTAATTCAATGCTACCATGATATCATATAAAGTAGTCTGTAATTTAATAACACTTACTTCCTTACATAGTTTTAAACTGAGAAGTTAAAAAATTCGAGGTATATTTTTGATTGTCATAAGATCATTTCCTCGTTATATTCGTGAGAATTAAAACAATTCCTTTCTCTCTTCTTTTGGATCTCAAGTCAGTCGCCTTGATATTTACTCTGAAGACTTCCTGCTCAATATAAAGGACGACGTCATACGACATATACGACTATGAAACGACTACGAAAGAAACTATTCGAATCGAAAAGACTTATCCTAATCCGAGCGAAACGTAAGTTACAGAGAATGTGCCAATTGGAGCATTGAAATCGGCTATTGGCACAAGACGGCAGTGGATCTCTAGCACAGTGGAGGATGAGGAGACGCGGGCTATTGGAAGTGGTGCGGTGGTGGCGCTGGCGTGTGCGTAATCAGAGCGGCGCGGCGCGGGCGCGGGCGGGCAGCGCGGGCGCGGGCGCACGGTGATGCACCGCGGTTGTATAACTCGTTCGCTGTGCGCAAGTTACGTTGCATTACTCACTTCTACACAACAGGGACAAGAATGAGGAAGTGTGCCGTGTTCGTTTCCTACTGTTACATTTACTTGCCCTCGTTATTAAGACAAGTGATTGGTTTTATATGTACTCGATAGTCGATGGTGTCGCTAAGTACGGTCTCGTTTCACGTTTGAATGTACACACTCTTTTTATATAGTTTTGAAAAGGCATTGTAGTAATTTTATATTTGGTGCCAAACTTACACGTGTAGGCAGCAGGAAGAAAAATATTTTTTGGCCTATTTCTACGGAATACTGAAAATTAAGCTTCATTATACAGATATATTCCGTATTTCTGTAAACAAAGCATTAGTAAGCTTCAAACTGAGAAACTTGTGCTAAATACATTTTTATGACATACGTCTCAGACATCTTTCACTAGAAAGAACAACAAAACGATACCAAAAGAAAGTGGCCCCGTGTTTGCTTTCTATAGTCTACATGCAAGTATTGGCCTGAAAATGCTGTAGAAAAAGAAATAAAATTATTCTAGTTACTTGGGTTACTTTAGCAAAGTTATGATGATATGATTAGAAAATTCGCGAATTGGGTGTGGTGACTGGTGAGACGCGCGGAGGGACCGAGGCAGGCTGTGGCGCGGTATATTGCGCAGCATCGTTCCTGAAAACGTGTCCGAAGAAAGTTCACGGCCGCGCGTTGACGCCACCACCTGCCGCCGCCCGCGCCCGCGCTGCGGCCCGCGCCCGCTCCCGCCACCTTCCGCTCTCTCCACGCGCAGCCCACACTCATCACATCACTACATCAATCTACGCTTCCAAATTTCAATGTTATTTGCGAATTAGCTACGGCCATATTATTGCGTATTGAATAAATTGTTATGCCACATTTTTATGTTGTTATTGTTATGTAGAGTGAGTTCATCAAGTAATGTAAATGGCTAAGGTAGGTAGGTACCTATTTTTTGTAAAGCTATCTTCTCAGTTTCTATAAGGAATGCCTTTTGAAATCACATATGGAATACCGACCGACTACTAAGCAGCTGGCCTAATTAATTAAATTTGACAATGTAGACTTTGCGGATAGCAAATTTTTGCCACGCGATACCGAAACTTTTTACACATTTCCGAATAAGATCTTTATTATGTTTTAGTGTTAAACGACTAGTCGGTGACATGGTTACTGATGTTTTTGGAAGCACACGCTAGATTTCCTCAAGCATGTAAATGAGGCTTTTGGGTGCGGGTACTGAAGTCTGAAGCTGGAGGAGCGTAGTGGAAGAGGGGCCCGGGGAGCGAGGGGAGCGCGGGGAGCGTGCGCGGTACACCATGGCCTTGGCGCGTTCGTTGGCCGCGCGGCGCGGCGCGTGTACGGCCCGCGATAATTTCGGCGGTTGCGCGGAGTTACTGACCCCGTCGTTGTTTGCGACGCAAATCATCCTTGACTTTATTTAAATCCCCTATCCTGAACTCAGCCTTCCGAAATAGATACGGATATGTTTCACACAAGGTCTCAAAATCTGATACGTGACAAGGTACCTACCTACTTACTTCTTTGTGAAAAGTGACCAGGTTGAGACAACTAGTTAAAATATTTCATCAGTGTCTGCTTGTTGACTAGTTTGTCTTTCATAAAACTATTTGCATTAAAGGTATTTGACCTAAATTCAAAGAAAAACTTGGTCGTCATCGAAGTTAGTCACAGTAAAATTCAATGCCAGACAACTATGTAACTAAGTTTCACTGCGATTTTGTACATTGTAATTAAATTTGATTTTAGATATCGATTTGTCGAGAACAAGGTAGACAAACAAGTAGACGAAATAATATTCAAGTAGGAATCATTTTTAAATGGAGTCAAAAAGCTGTAAGTTTTCTTCAAAATAATCTTATAGTTACCTACACATTTTTATGTGTATCGGAATTGGAAATGAAGCTCTGAATCAACTTAAAATATTTGAATTAAGTATTTTTAGTAAAATAGGAACCAAAAGTGTAAAAATTAATGACATAGTTACTTAAATATTTGTTTTTGTCATGGATAGAATAGTAATATATAAAATTTATTTCAAATGCCTTATGACAAATTTCGCTTGAGATGGCCCCTCAGTTTTCATCGAATCTCACTGAAAGAGCGTAGAGAAGTGCGCTCTAGGTCGTATCAGTTATGAGGAGGGACTCGATCCTCGCATTGGACCACTGGGGAAGTGTGAAGTGAGAAGGTAAGAATTATTGCCTATTGCCACTAAAATTAAGCAAAAACAAAATCGACGCGACGTAGTAGCTGGCGTTAATAAGGGCCTACCTAAATAAACATACATACTTGTCTAAATTTAATCATTTTATCATAATCATCATAATATAACTATCATCACCCATTGCATCACGTAATGTCATTACTCATTAGTTACATAATCGAGTACTTAGCATTGATGTTTTTTGTAAGTTTACTAAAAACTCTCAATCTTTATTGATTTAAAACTTCAATAAGCAATTGGAAATAGTAAGAGAAAGTTACATGTTGCCTTTACCTATAACCAACTTTCGTTTCAACACAGACCGGTCTTGATGTTTTTTCTGAGTCGTGCTCCTGTATACCACCGCCAACGTCCACAATGAGTGACTTATAAAATCACTCATCAAATATTCACGTCGAATAAGTAGTACCTATTCTACAATAATAGAGTCACGACATATCAAACTTTATATTATACAGTGGCTTCATTATTTGTATTAAGTTCATCAAACTCTTCGTCGGTTATACAGTCGTGCGTAGGACCTGATTACCATTTTAGGCATAGTTATTAAATAGTTGACTTACTAAGCAGCGATCTAATTTCAGCTTTAATAGTAGATGTCAGAGTGGATTATCGGTGAAAATAATAACACCGTTCGTATGTAAAAATAACAATAAAGCAGTCGTTCAACTTTGGATATGTATTATTACAAGCAGCTCAAAGCGGCATGGAGTTTCGTTAACTGTTTAAATATTATAAGGTATTATCGGAGCGGTTTAAATTTTGGCAATCGGTAATTATTTCGGGTCGGGCGGCTTTATGTTCACACTTCCTTGTTCCCCAGCTGGTAGAGAAACGCGGCGACAGAAGGTATCTTGTTATTAGTAAAAAGTGGATAGGTCGAATTAAATTGTTTGAATCTTTTGTGGTAATGTTTTTTTATGACAAGGTGTACTTACCATACGCGTGGCGTGAACATGTGTTCGCGTGCCGTTTTTGGGGAGGTTTTCGAAAGCACACATGCCGATTTCACTTTCAAACAAATTTTGTTTTTTATTTCTCTTGTATCACGATATAGAAATTCGACTTAAATCATCGGCTGGACCGTATGATCACCACTCGAGAGTACAGTCCTACTTTATGCCGCCGCCTACATAATAAGTACCTACGACGTAAAGTTGTTTTTATTTATTATTACACAAGATCTATGCCCATTTCCGCCGTGAGTAAGGAGTTCAAATTGTATTTAAGCACTCAAAGTTCTACAATGTCTAACGATTTTCAGTTATTGGGAATAATAACCTTTGATTCTCTTTGGCATTGGGTTTTGCGAGACTAATAACTCTTAACCAGCCGTCAATACTAAACGAAATTTCTTAGTAACGATTGGTAGGATAGGTATTAAACACGAATAACAGAGAAATCCAAAATAAATAAGTAACCATGTTCCAAGAAACTCTACCTCGTACTTATGTCTTATACGCGTTTTCGTCCATACGTTTCTATTGTTATGTTGTAAAAAACAAGGTGAAGAACACGTAGAATTAGCCATGGGATGGTGAGAAGTTGAGGACGTAATAGACGGTGGTGGTGTGGTGTCGGCGACCGCGCGTGCACTCAACTCCGCGAGTGCGTGTAACGGTCGCGCCGTGTCCGCGTACCACTTCACCACCGATCTTGATAAATAAATAAAATAAACATTACATAACCACCGGTTAATTAACCCGTACTACATATATGATTCAATAGTTATTGTTTACTTTACTTGTAAGTAAAACAAACTTTGAGTGTATTGTAGAGCGGATTTTTGATTAAAAAATAATTGTTTTCAAAACAAAATTTCTCGGTTTTTGTCAATGATTTTTGTTACTTTTGTTGTTTGTAGGTGTACTGAACTGGATATAAAATTACTTCGGTATTCGAGAGACTAAACTACCTACCTCAATTTAAAACTCAGCACATTTGAAGTGTCCTGCTAGATTTATATCTATTTCCCTATATGTAGCTTTATCTCTACATCTTCTGCAACAGAAATATAGGTATGTATTAATATTGACGGAAAATAATAATAATTTAGAGCTCAGAAAATCGCTGAGAACTCAACTTTACGCATGTAGCTCTACATTTATTTTTAATTATAATCTATTTATTCGCTCACAATTACAATTTCTACTCTTATTTCTGAAATACAATTAGTGTGAGCACTGTGAACATCACAATACATTGATTTATTGATCCTTTGGAGAAATTGTAAGAAGAAATAAGTGAAAAGTTTTTTTCTTAAGAACATCATTACGAGTTTCTTTGTATTTGTGTCGGTTGGAATTATGGTTAAAGGACTGAGAATTCCTTTGTTTTCTTAATTTCTGTTGTCTTTTCAAAGTGAAGCGTACAATTTTGTAATCTCAGTTTTAGATAAAAGGAGAATGGCATGACCAGTTGGTCATGACCCACATTGTGTAGGGACAGAGAGCAATAAGGCAATTCTATACCATCTGCTGAACCTATGGTGCAACAATAGAAATTTGCTAACCCTTACTTCAACTTCCTTTCAATTTCGATTCCAATTTTAACCTTTTTATGAAAAAAAATCAGGTAAAATTGAATTCGCTTATTGTTAAAAAAGACGATGCGAACCCATGTACCCTTTCTTTTCATCTCGGATTTCAAGAACAGGTAAAGTCCACCTTTTTGCCCAAACGTGTATCTTTGTGCAAGTTTCGCGATATCTAACTCTTCTGTGAACGTGTAAAAAATCGAAATGACTGTTTAATCTAAACTTTTTGGCGACAAAAAATAGGGATGGAGGATTTTAAAAGATTCGTTTTTTAACTTCCTTTTGTAAGTCGGGCCGGTAACCGACATTCCCAGATAGTCGCAGCATTGTGTTTTCGCTAAACGATATCGCGAAGAGGGATATTCTTTGAAATCAGTTTCATAATGATAAAATATCAGCGGGAAGTCTCAATATATTTTCAAAATATGCTATTCTCATATATTAGGTATTTGTACAGTCGTTGACATTAAATCGTTGATACACGTTCGGAAATAAATGTGTGATTGTTTTTTACTATCCAATAATATGATTTTTCTTAATACTGGATCGGAGCTTTCAATACCCATTGGCGGAATCTTATTTAACCTCACGAAGATTTTAAAAAGTATTCTTAAAATAGTTTCCAGAATAGTTCCAAACATTTTAGTCTAGGTTATTGGATAGAGATGCTGAGATGTTTTGCATAGATATTCTAATGCATATTGTTTTAGTCAAAGATAAAATGGTCAAAGGTACTAGTCAAAGGTACCTACTGCATTCTTGAGGAGTGTTAAAAGGAATCGAGGAATGGAAGTTTTCGTAGAGTTCTTCATGCTTTTAAAAGTACCTATTTGGTCCAGCGGACTAACGTCTTTCTTTCGGCGTCACTGAAAATCGATATCAAACCAACCTACGTGGGTCATTTATACGACATTGCACCACAGATTAGCATTAGGTTCAAAGATTTCAAAATCGTACATAGATATCTAATATCGATAGGTATTTCTTCGGTTTGTGTTAAGTTTTTTCATAAGACTGTTTTAAAGTTTAATGCAAGGGTACATAGTAGTAAAATTATAATGTCCTGTTTAATTTTCTTATGTATTACCTAAGGAACATTTCGAACATTCTTATTCAAAGGTTTCCGAATAAGTGAATACAATATCCATTGGATTTAGGCTCGACGCTCAAGAGAATGTGCGTATTAAATTTATAAAACGTTTAGTATTAAACGAATTCCTCGTTCTATTTTAGTAGAGAGTGGCGGCGACTCCGTGGCGCTAGGAGTCAGCGTAGCGAACTATTACGCATGCATTATGAATACAGTTGCAGTTGCATTAGTAAGCGATTTCACGACAATTGCCGCACGGCTGACGACTGTTCGCGAGTCGCGAGCAGTTATAGGGCGAGCCCCGTTAGAACGGGGTGACTGACACCATACCACCACTGGAGCCTGGTGCATTGTGCTCTAACGAGAACGCATTACGTGCAATCATAACTTGTGAGCCAACAACACTTTACCCATGCCACTCGCGGAAACTCGCAAACCATTTCTCCAACGCTTACCTGTAACAAAGGGAAAACTTACATTTAGTTTTATTTTTAAATTATGTAACGTCCTCGTCCATCGCATTGGAGTGTCCCGAGAACAGCAGTATTCGGTGTAATTGTTATTTGTTCTTAACATTAACATTTAATACCAATAAAGCTTTCATTCATTCATTCAATATTATTTAGTAATGTATAGGTACCTGTAATAATAACAATTGTATGGATCACAATAATGCGGGTGCTCCGCTTCAGTCTTGATCGACAACACATCCATGCTGGTTTTGTTGTTAAGGTGGCGGCTGACCACGTTTCATTTGGTTCGAAACGTTTGATTTGTAGATCAATCAATGATCAAATAAGTTTAAACTGAGGTAGGTACCTATTAAGTTCGTTTCAGAAGTTGTTGTTTTAAAGTATGTAGGTATAATAAACAAAATATAACTTATACTTATCATTCTTTACAGGCATCGGTCGGATTTGTAAATATGCTTTTTTACCAGCGATTTCAAGTAAGAAACGTAATGTGCAAGTAAGCTATCAATCAGTCAAACAGTGAAGTTACACGATGATTATGTATGTAGCTATGCTCGTATAATTAAGTACCGCCCATCCTTACACCATCATTATATCACACGTTCATAAATACAGACAGGTGATTGCATCCAAATTTATTGTTTCTCGCGTATTTTCAGGGTTCATGTTTATACCATATTTATATAGGTACATGTTTTGGTAACAATCGCACATTTCATGGTGCAGTATTTTAAGTGTCGTGTTCATACAGACAGATTGTTGTACCTAATCAACAATCTGTCTGTATCAGTAGGTAGAGCATTTAGTATGGACTCACGACAATTCGCTGGATTTACTGAATAATTATGTTCGGCAGTCCTTAGGTAATTACCATGTTCACATCACCATTAGCGAAAGCGTCTAAAAGTCAAAGTTTAAAAGCCACTCACTGTATTTTTGCGTGAGTCATTTTGGGTCCTAAGTCTTCTTAATCCATTATGTTGGTTGTCGACGATAGGTCAAGTTCATGACTTATATACCTTCCAAATTATATACTTGTATTGTAGCTGTCGATGCGTCTGTTTGTAGTTACTAGTTAGTTAGTAGGTACGTACCTATGCTTGTACCTATGCTTGAACGCCTTCACCTATTGAGGTTACTTCAACTATTTGAAGCATCATATAAAAATAAAATACATTTATTAATAAATTAAGTTACCTTGATTGTTTTTTTAAGAAACGAATCATAGTTTATATGGTTTAGTCATATTAAATTAATTGTTATTATGAATGTTAGCCTGTCCAGCTGTCCAGCTATTCTTGCCATAAATATGTAATTCTAAATATCTAACGACGACTTTAATTAAAATATTTTATGCTTAGTAGAAGCATGAAATATTTTAATTAAACCATATTATTACGTTAAGTTTTTTACCGAAATAGCTTTGGACTAAAACCTACCATTGTCGTTTATTTGTTTGACGTGCCTGCCCTTTACACATACTTAGTACATATTTTATAAAAAAAAACACTAAAATTAAATGCAAATTAGGGATAACTAATATAAAAACTTTGAGGTAAAAACACTGTAAGTAGGTAAGTAATCTTCACTAATTGTGCAGATCGTTAGCGATAACACATTGACTGACGTAATTAATTACGAGTAGTAAGTACAGATGTGCGAATGCATTATGTTATGTTCAGTTTCAACGAAGGAGTATTGACCTGCGCTACATAATTAATTTTATGTAAATTCGTGCATTGTTTCTAAGTCAAAGTCAATTAAGTTGCTTTGTGTTCCACGCACATTCATGTAAAGTATTCGAACTGATCCCAAGTCGGTATTATTCGAGGAGGCAAAGGAGACATAAGGTCAATGCTCGAAATGGTGTCATTCACTGTCGATAGTGGCTACTGAACCCGAACTGGTCGTCCTTGGGCCAGCCACCAAAATCGCCAATCACCAACACAGCCAAGAATTTGGGGCTTACAACAAACACACACGCAACTGGCGCGGCGATAATAAGCTCACGAACTCGGTATTCGAGCCACTGAAAATTTAGAGCCAAATTGTACTCAGTATATTCACATTCACGACCAATAATAAACAGTTTTATTTATTCTTCGGCAAATAGCTACTATTCAGACATCAGGTCGACCCTATATATTTGTTCGTGGAAGTTTTGTATTTATTCTGCTCCTAATCATTCATAAACTACGTCATTTATTTAGCTAAATAATTCAAGTTAAGCGAGCAGACTAATGTAAATGACAAATTTATCCAAGTTTCTTCTGGCAGAAATGATACGGCTAAATAAAATTTGGCAGTTCACAGAGCCGCCATCCGGGGTCGATTATAATAAAATTTATGATATTCCAGTGAGCGAGGCCTCGGGCCAGTGACCTCCGCCGAATTCAAGGTCTGCTTGTAGATCGCGGTAAACAAGTGCCAATGTAGATAACACGTCCATCTACGTTACACACACACACCCGCCGTAGCCGTCTAGGTAATAGGTGTGTGGGCTCGGATGTTTGCTTGGAGCTATTTCTAGCAATGTAGGAATATAAAACAAAAAGGTTACCAGGTTTTTCTAAGAAACAATTGGCTAAAGTTTTTATCGCTCTGCCAGTAAAAAGTGAGATGATACCGCCTGCTTTTTTATCTTTTTTAATTAGACATAAGAACATCGCGAACACAATTTTGCCAATAGGTCCAATTCAATGTCGACAAAGCCAAAATTTTCTTGGATTAAACAAACCTGGTTAGTGATAACAATTTCATTACAACATGCAAATCGTGTATCATGTTTTGGACACGAGCATTTGATAAAATATCGTTGACATGCCAGAGTCACGTAGTACCTACCTACAATAGGTATTTTAGTTCTTTTTAATTTATTAGTATCTTATCTATAAATAAATATGTGATATTATTACACTGAATTTAAATGGAGTTATTTTGGGTTATACATATAAATAAAAATATATATTGCGCAATGTATATAATGGCACATGCACATAGCAGGAATGAAACTGGTTTGGATACGTAATAGGAGGTAAACGGAAATGTGCGCTCATCTCGCCGAGCGGTCACTAAACCAGGCGCTCGGGCGCGCCATTAATTTAGGCAAAGGGTTCAAATTCAAATCTAAATAATTTAATAAAAAAATGTTGCTCTTGTATATAAATGTGTCTATATTTATCAATTTCATGTGACATTAAAAGGCTCTAAGATCCTTAATCCTTCCTTCATAATACATAGATTGTCCATTAACTTACCTGTATAAGTTAGGTATGTTCTTTTCATTAATAACATCATGGAATCTTCACAACAATTTTTAGAACTTAAAAATAATATAAGCGTCGGCCAGGTCCACACTATCAAAAATTTATAACACAATAAAATTAATATTCATCTACAATGTGGACTACAAACCTACGTGACATTATGTTACGTTTTATCTAGTTCAACGACACTATATCTCTTTACCTTGAAATTATCGCTTTTGTCTGCCAAAATTAAAGTCAAATCAAGTGTTTCATTGTACATAATAACGAAAATAATATGTATTTTTGCGTTTATTGTGACAATTGTAGTTGAATTTTAATAACAGTTTTTCCTTCTGGTTTATGTTAGCCTTGGTTAAGAGGTGCGTGAGCATCTATGAAATATTATCCCCAGCCCAGCTAATTTTCCTGGTTTGAAGGCAGTGCACACTGCACACTGCACATCTTAGCCTTCGGTCCTCACGCAATCAAGTGTCGTCGTGCAAATTAACGCGATTTTCTAGCGAGTGCACGACAAAGCGCCGCTGAGCCGCCACGTTGCTTGATGTCGATGTCCTCTTTGAACTTTCCACTCGTTAAACTTGATTATTGGCACATGGTTGGTTATCGTGAGCTAAACATCATTACGTAATTTGCTTTTCCTAACACAGCGGAGGAAATTACGTGACTTGCGTTTATCAGTGTTCTGCAAATTAAGATTCAGTAACATTTTCCTTCCCTATGACCCGTATGAATGGTTTTCCAATCCACTTCAAGGAAGAGTCTCCAAAGGCCATTTTTCAGTCTAGACGCTTGAAGCGTGCAACATTCTTCGCGCATTTCGGCTTGGCCCAATGGTTAGCTGGGAGAGAATGCAATTAGCATTAAGCTCGCCATGTTGTACTATAATATTTTTATATTGTGGTCAATAAAGTTTACATAAATAAATAAATAAACATGGAACCCAAGAATTTGAATCGTATTCTTTTACCGTATGTAAGTGCATAGATACATAGAGGCTAGATACTAGTAGATCATGTCATACGCATGCGTGCCGTGTGATCGGACAGGATTCGCACGACAAGGCGTGCGGGCGATGCATCGCGGTGCAGTGTGCGAGGAAGACGACGCGAGTTCAATGGTATTTGATATAGTGCACGGGAGTTCTTTAACCCCTTAGCCTACCTGCAATTCCTGCGAACGAGGCGGCCCGGCCGTTGTCCCTGACTACCTCTATCAAGCACGTCGCTTTTTAGGTCGCCAAGCACTGCTAGGCTGTAGCGACAGCAAAATAGTTTAATTATTTTTTACTTATAATTTTTTTTAACTTTCTTTGAAATTTACTAAAAAAATTCCAAATACTAAATGGAATGTAGAGACAAGCAAGACTCATAGTAGGTTACACTTTATTCTTCATCTATTATTCTCTTAAAAATAGAGTTTTATTAGTTATTTCAGTATGATCTGATATAAATAGTCGTTATATTTTGTTGTAAACATGAATTGTTTTCTGAAACAATTTCTGATTTATGTTACAAGTTACAACATTGAGGTTAAGAAACCTTGCATGCAATAAAAAATGTCACGGACATTCGAATAAGCAATTCAAGAACATTTACATTTCAATTATCCACTTAATAAGTAGGTTTTAATTAGTCGTAAAATCAGAATAGTTTATTTAAGTGTAAAATGCATAATATAATAATTAATTATCTGGAGGATAAGAAGTGCACCGAGGAAAGAGCGCATAGCTCGTGATGTAAGAGGTATTAAATTATGCGAATCACGTGTTACGAGAGCTGACAGCATGTCAACTATAATCTAGGATTTTAAAAATTCGCAGCAGGTGTAGAGGGGTACGCGGGCGGGAGGGGCGGGAGGGGCGCGCTGGACTGGTTTCCGTTGTTTCGCAATAACATGGGTTCAATGACGCCTCCATACTTATAATTGCTGGTGTGTCACGAACGTACCTACGCCCCTTCACTTCTGCGTGCAGTACTCTTAATCTTCAAGATTCGTAGCACGTTCCTGTTCCGCTGTGAAAATTCGAACCGGTACCGAATGCAGTTTGTGAAACTACATTTAGTATTAGGTAACATAAAAATTAACAGCGTGTTTATACTGTTGCTATGTAGATTACTCAGCTTTGTTCAATTGTGTTCCTACTGTCCTCAGATAACGCAGCGATAGTTAGGTACGAAAGGACAAGCGACATCCGAATAATTATATTATCTAGTGACCTACAAAATAATATGGAAGAAAGCAAACAGGCAGAATCAATAAATAATTCATGTGTAGAATAAATACTAATATTGTTTTGATATTGACCTCTTTAAGATTTATAAATTCGGTGTTTTTATGTTTTGGTGATACTTTTCCTTGTTGAAAATATTTAGCTTATTGTTTTTAAAGCTGTGTTGATTTTAAAGTATTCCCACGTACGGGTGTAACTATTCACTTTAGTGAATAGTAATAGCTTTGAAGTTTTTGCTGCCCGTACTTTGCGTGCAATACTATGGTTTAGAAATCGCATTAAACAGAAGGCGAGTCTGATGGGTGTGGATTAATTTAATTAATAGTGTGCATAGGAGATGCTTAGTAGTGGTGTAACCGTTCAGTGTCGCGGCGATGACCTCTCGTCGACCAAGCTAGCCTACCAGCAGTCGGAAGCCAACTACCATAATACCCACTAATAAATTGATTGCGTTCTCTGACTTGTAGCTGTTGTCAAGAGGTAAACCCAGAGTGAAATTCCTGTACGTACGTATCATACGATTCATAAAACAATATTTATGCACGACGTCCCTTAAGCACAATATTTAACGTATGTTAAGAAAAAAAATATCATTTTTTGATATTTGGTATAGATATTTGGAAATGAAATATTTTAAACATTTATTATATTTTTTCTAGTATAAAAGAATCGAACTATAAACCAGAAAAATAAAACCGAAACCTACCACCATCAATATTTTTAATTGTTCTTAATTGTTTATTAAATTGTACCAATTAACGAAGCAGCCTATGATTATGAATTGCAAATAATAAAATAAGTACTCTTTTTGTTTTGTACACTTTTGTTTATAATATTATCTATTTTAAAAAAGTTTTTAACTAATAGGATGTCTATCGGTAAAAGTAAAAAAAGAGAAATTTCCAATCACTCAGACGAAACGAATTGAAAAGATATATCATGCAGTTGAGAAAGTGCAAGCGAGGTGCACGTAACTAAATTAGAATAATGATCGGTACATTCGGTACAAAAATTCTCCCAATGACTAGAAGGTAGCACGTTAGCGCTGTAGCAGTGAACAGTGAATGTCGCAAGCGGCCGTGGTCGATGACACCGAATATTCTAGTACAATCATCTCTCCGCGAGCCGCGTTACGTAAGTGCGAGAAAGTTGACATCAGTTCGTATGGCTCGCAGCGATTTCAGCCGATGATATGTCAATGAACTTAAACCTCATGAAGAATTTCGAACACATTTTTATAACATCGTCTTTTAATCGAGTTATTCACATTAGATAGGTATATGAGTTATTTCATGTTAATGTTATGGTATAAGTTATTACTCTTGGATACGCGTATTGGTTGGTAGCCCTAATAGTAAGTAGTTATGTTTATTAGTTTATGCTAAAGGCCTGCCCTCGCTTTGCTACTTTTTCAAAATGCAATACATAAATGATTAAGGTGGAATTAAAAGGTCATTAATTTGTAAACGAATTGAAAAAACAACAAATACATAGGTCAACCTAACCGCTTCCAAAGTAAACTGTATCCAAATGGTAGAGTCATTGTTAAGGATTTTATTGCGTTTGATATTTAATAAAATACCTTTGATTAAGTCAAGCTTTAAACAAACGAAATAAAAATCAGTTAATCGCTTGAGTTTCAATATTAGACTTTTAACATTATCGTTTTTATTACAAGAAAACAAAATTAAAACCCTAGAAGACACAACCCAATTAGATAAAGAGCATTAAAAGTAACCGGTATACCTACATAGTCAATTACTTACAATAACAACCAATATTGTCTTTATTTTATTTTCACTATTTATCAATATAATATTTTTTACACTTATTATTTTTTACAGCGTTTGAGTTTCTAGTGATTTTTCTTCAAACTGAAAAATTTATTCAGACAAAAGTGAATGGTAATGAAGGGGTTTGAAAAAGAAAATGTGATTATTCTGCATGATAGATACCTGCTTACAAAATTATTTCCCGAAACGATCTATACGAAATGTCATTGTCAAAGCGTTATCAGAATCGATGAGGACTTTTTATATAATTCTGGGTCATTGTACCGAAGCGATGTTTTGTTCAGCTTATCGCAGCTCCGCTATCGAGTAAGCTATGTATGTCACTGATAGCGCACTTATTCTATCGGCTGTTTGTACCAAACAAAGGACCTATTTACACCCCTTTTAGGGTCTGTGGAACTCGTAATAATTGTTCCAAGAACCATGGTTTGCAATACATCACATTTGCGAATCGTTGAATATGTATTTGACAGTGTACTGTAGAGTACGCGTCTTTTTTTAAATCAAGCACCCTGGAGTGTAATCTGAGTAATAACTAACTCATGTAAATTAAGGTTCTGGGCTACTGACTTGCCATAAGGACCGCTTCCCAATAAATACAAGCATATCAACCAAGAAGAATTTATAAGTGTTACAAACTCCATAATATACGAGGGCTCAGAAAATTCTGCTGCTTTCGGTTACCTAATCACCTACCGAATACGCCTGAATTTCGGTTGAGTTTTTACCAACTATTAACACAAGTTGTCGGGCAGTTAGCGCTTGATAGTAAACAAGTGTATGACTGAATTCCAAAGCTACCAAAGTGGAGATCTTTTCAAAAGCTCCGTGTCAACGTACCCGCTGTCAAATGACGGCGAATGAGTCAGTCAGTGGCTTGTAAGGGCGCATTCGAAAAGAACGCTGGTTACCGGCGCCGATCTGCCAGTAGGTTTGGGTAAAAAATATCGATATATCAAAATATCGATATTTTTTCAGAAAAATATCTATAAAATAAAAATATATATAAAATAAAAATAAACTAATCTGACCCGGTAAGAGGGGCGCTACTGTCTTGGTCTTTGTCTGATAACAGTATAACATTTGCATTAGTTGCAATTTTGGCAACCGGACCAGATAAGTTTGTGGCACTGTATGTTGATTTTTTCTTGGCTACAGGTACATAAACATGTTTTTTAATAATAAAACGGATGTCATAACAGCCAGATGTGTATTTAGGTACTTTAAAATTTCGAATATTTTGGCAATTTTTATAAATAATTGCACATTGGGCAAAACATACCGATATATCGAAATATCAATGTTAAATTTCTTGGGTGGTATATATCGATACATTTGGAAAATATCGATACGATAAATGTCGATATGTTTTTCCCATTTGCCCATCCCTGTCCCTATCTGTCAGCACGTATCGGTATAGTCTAAGATCCGAATCTAAATCGACATTCATCGGGTTGAAAAGAGAATCAAAATTATAAAATAATAAATTTCGTATATATTAGAAAATATATTAAAAATGGGTAGACAACAAAAATCCTGGACAGAATATTAAGTATTAGTTTATACCACTCTTTAGTATTAAACAAATATTTCTTAGTATTTAAAATGATTTTTTTGTGTTTAATAAATCTGATATTCATTTATTACATATTAATAAACCTTTTTAAATACTAAGAAATATTTATTAAGCACTAAAAAGTGGTCTCTAATAAATTATTTGTTAAATATTAACAAATATTTTTAACTATCAAAAAAAGTTTCTATTAGTGTGTTTGATTCTCTTATCAACCCGATGAATGTCGATTTAGATTCGGATCTTAGACTATACCGATAAGCGCTGGCAGATCAGCGCCGGTAACCAGCGTTCTACATGAATGCGCCCTAATAGCGGAAATCTTTAGCCGATACTCAGCCGGTTCTGTTGAAAAAGAAAACCCAAATGACAAAGTGACGTGGTAACTTGGCAACAAAAATCTATCCACCTTTAAAAGCAAAACGTGACGCACGTGTTGATTATAAACAATGTTTGTATTAATAGTTATGTAAATATTACGTGACGCATTGCATACTATGTTCGCATAATATCAATCATGTTATGTCCTATATGATCCATTATTGCCTAAACATATCTAAAGTTATTATGTAGATTTTAATCATCAACTCTTTTTTACTTTTTTACAAGTGTAACATTAATGGGGAAAATGTATTTTTATAGCATTAGGGTCAGCTCACACCGAGACGCGACGCGACGCAACGATACTGGAAGAGGCCAGTGATTTCGCGCTGCGCAACGCGCCGCCGCGAGACGCATCCCAATGTCGCGAGGTGCATCGTAAAATCGTTGGCAACACGATGCCTCGCTGCGCAGCGAGACGTCGCGCAGCGCAGCGGAATGACGTGTCTACATTCGCCACGTGCTCTTCCTCTTCTGCAGGAAGTCCGATTATAACAAGATCCTAGTCTATCATTATAATTTCACTTTTTTCACTCGCACACTCGACCGAACCGCATCAATTCACCACAAAGTCTGGACGGACAGCGGCGGCATCGGCTGCGCCTCGCGGCGTCGAGCGGCTTTGGGAGGCGCAGCGCGGCTCTTGCACGCCGCGCGTACCGACGATGCACGGCTGCGTAGCGATGCACCGCGCTACGCCGCGAGGCGTCACGAGGCGCAGCGCTGCATGAAGCAACGTATTCTGAATTCTCACAATGAAATGTGTATCTTTTCGTGTAGAAAATAAAGTTCTATTTTGAGCCGCTCTTTGAAAGACTGCGCGCAGCGTCGCGTCGCGTCTCGTCTCGGTGTGAGTTGACCCTAAGGGTGCGTACAGATTATGTAACATATTACATAACTTCTGTTTTATAACACGTCCACACTATCTAACATTGTTGTCTAACAACGAAACATGTAACAAGACCGTACACATTAAAATAACATTGTAATATAACAGTGTTATATAACAATTCAATGCGTGTCATTTCTTAAAATATAGCATATAACATTGTTGCACAAACTAATAACATGTTATATAACTTGTTTTTGTAACACATATCGTCCACATTAAAAAAAAACATGTTATTTAACTATGTTTTATAACATGTTTTGTTATATAGTCTGTACGCACCATAATGTATTATTGAAGTATCCACAATATGTCATATTGCCAACCACGAAATAATAACGAGTCGGCCTCGTCATTTATTCTGACAGACGCAAGACGCACGGGTATAAAATGGTAGCAATAGAAGCAAGGGCTCTTCAAAAAACAACCATGCAGGGTACAATTTATACCTCGGGGTGGTTCATTTCATGTCCAATGGACCTGACGTCCTTGCTTTCAAAAAGTAGTATTTACTAACGTAAAAAATGTTTTTACTATCATAACAAATTTTATTTCAATAAACGACAACCTCCGTTTGAATTTAACTTCAAAGAAAGACAATAATACCAGCATAAATATTAAAGACTTAGTAATAATTTTGATAATGCCTATGTATAATCTTCATATAATATTATGTATAGCCTGACTACCGAGAAGTCACTGGCTTTTATCGCTTTTATACAACTTGTACAATTGGGGTCAGTATTCTAGGCTACCCCAATACGACGTAAATAAATAAATTATATAAAGTACCTACTACTATAAGAACAGGACTATTTCTCTACTTACGTATAACGTTGTAAATGTTCTGTTAAAGATCAATTTTATTTTATATCTATACTACTAGCTGACCCGGCAAACATTGTTTTGCCATATAAATTATTTCTAGGTAGAGCGGGATGAAAAATGATTAGATTACTAAAATGGCTATTAAAAAATAGGGGTTGGTGAAAAAGGGTGAAAATTTAGGGTTGTATGTATTTTTAATGCCCCATTATAGAAAAATAAAAACAAAAAATTTTGTCCAAAAATTAAAAAAAAAAATGTTACGGGTGAATAACCCTTATCACTAAATAGATAATGAAAAATAGATAGTGGCCGATTCTCAGACCTACTATATATAAAATTTGGTAAAATTCGATAAAGCCGTTTCGGAGGAGTACCTAAGGTAACTAACATTGTGACACGAGAATTTTATATATAAAATACCTATTGTATATCAATAAATACATTCAGTGCCTACACAGGTAGCCTATGTCTTTATACAATTTTATTTATTGTTTGACTGATTTGGATGCAGTTGATCGCCATTGATTCTAATTAAGTATACCCATTTGGTAAGTATATGAGTATATTGTATACGAATAAGTATTATGAGATATGAAAGATATTTGCGATACTGACAGGATCTACCGTTGATCGATTACATGGTCGGGGGTGAGTGACCGCCGCGCCGCTTTAGATATTTGCACGATTGTGATTGTCGCTCGGTCCAAGGACGTTATTTACGTCATTACTTTAACGATCGTCTTTCTTATCTACAGCTTATAAATTAACACCAAAACGTCTTCAATATTTTAAATTCACGTACCTACCTACTTTCCCACATAGTATTCAATGTTGGTCTTATTAACGTTTAGCACCATTTTATTTTATGTGTTATTAAAATGGGTTAACGTATCGCTTACTTTGCTGAAGGACATCGTGGCGGGTTCCGTAGGTACTATAGAGTTTTTAAATTATGTCCTTAAATATATATTTATGGACTTTGCCAACTACCAATTCATACTTGTCAAGTATAGCAAGAAAGTAATAAGACCGACCCTTACCTTTTTGTTGTGAAAAACGTTAGTAAGTAGGTAGTGTTAAATTTAGGTAGACCTACTTTCTACTTATTACGTATTTTCGTGTATTTTTACATATATATTTTTTAATGTTTATACTTGATTTTGTAGTTTCTAAGTTAAAATTAAGTTTGAGATTTGATAAAATGACGCATTGAATATTTATCAGCATTAGAAAAAAAATGGTGCTAACTACGAGCTGAACTCTTTTTGGCGACAGACAACCATTACAACATACATATAATATTTATATGATATTTCAAAACATTTAATTTAATATTCATAAAACTGTGAATGAACACGGGTTTGTGTGAATAAATTCATAGAGACAGACGGCTGAAATAGCTTCTATGGCGAGCGACACTTACGACGAAACGAGGGCTGTTCGGTCACTCACCCCGCGCCACCCCCTACTTTCTTGTGTAGCTCTGCTACACACTACCTCTTTATAGCTACTTTTTCGTAGGCGTGCGAGAAAAACATACTTTTTCTATAATTTAATATAACTTAAAATGTTAGGTATTTGGCAAATTTTAACAGATTTTTTTACAGAATAAGCTATATTTGATACTCCGTGGATGGATTTAGCTGTTGGGAATATTCTATTTTTTGGTTATTATAAACTACACAACTAAGTATAACATTTGTTTTATTTAAAATCGTTCGTAAGTAATAAAGTTATGTCGGTTTAAAGAATCACGCACAACAATTTCCAATTTGGCTAATAAGGGGTTAGTTTTTCGAAACAAAGCGAGGGCGGGTTTACTAGTAGGTAGGTATAACTATTATAATAAAATTATCTACTAATTAGATTAGGCATTACCTTAATTAAGTTTCACGACATTTATCAATTTATAAAACAGGTTAAGGAAAGTTTTTATACTTACTTAGCACTAAGACTATTAACTCTACTACTAAGACTTAGGTATATGTATAAGTGCACTTTAAATTTAAAGTAAGTAGATAAATGTTTTATTATATTGTAAGTTATTTGCAGGATTTGTCAATTGCAGTAACATTGGATACGTCGGCGTTTGTTCGCTCAATTTCATTTCAAAGTCAAATTTTTTGGAATCCGCTAGATAACCATGCCTACAATTTTCGTCGTGTAAAAACGTTGTATTTCAAGAGTGCTTGCTCATCAATTCAGGACGTGTCGCCCGATCCTATCGTCGCCGGGCCCGCACAGGATTGTTCTAGACTAGACCAATACAGTTAAGTAACGGCACCCAACCGTTTCCGCGTTCACGCATTCGGCCTGCATTGTTATTACATATTAATAATTTGGCCATTGGATCCTAACTCATTTTCGAAAATTACGTCCACGTGCGTAATCAAGACAATGATTGATGCGACGACAGCTATCCGGATTGCAGACGCCGACGCGATGACGTAGCAGTTGGGCATTCGCGGAGCAGTTGCGAATGTGTCATGAAGTCATAAGGCAGGCGGCGCGGGTGGCGGGTGGTATAGCAGCGGGACCGGCGCGAGAATTAGTTTCCGCGCCGCAGTTAGCCGATATAGGGGAGTCACGCACGCATCGCGCGGCCAACGACCGCGGGAACTTGTAACTACATCCGCGGCTTCCACTCCACAACGACGTAACTGCTCGGCCTCTCTCCGCGCATACGACGTTCTCGACTCGCGACACTGTCACCGAGCGCTTTGAACCCGTGCTCTGTTCAGAACACATGACTGTATTCTTTGCCACACCGACAAACATACCGCATGATTAACAATCTCAAATTAAATACATCATAGTATCTTATTTAAAATATTGTTGTACAAGTTACACGTGGAAGTAAAATTGCTGATTTATGAGTTCACCAAATTGTATGCAAACATTTCAAACACTCATAAACTCGATATATATACAACTCGAAATATTCACGATTATCCCTAGGGATGAAAATATGTTGTACTGGAATTCGTCATAAAACGAAGCGCGACATGAGTGTGTCACATAACTTATTTATGACAAGTGAATTAGAATGTGAGGTCAAAGCGAAGTGCATTGAAATTAGCGTGCGGGGTCCGCGTTGGAAATGGAAAATCGCGAGGTGCATCGGGGCCCGCGGGGGGCGCGGGGAGGGTCCGGGCATTCGCGTGCACTGGCCTATATGCAGTGCGACGACTCGGCGCCCGGGAGCGATGCACTCTAAGTACCTACATAGAGTCGCGTACTAGGCGCATACTCAGTCACACACTTTTTGCCTTCTGCAGTTGTGTAGGGCGACGTCGAGTCTCGCTTTACAATTTCTTGAAAGAAACCCTTTCAAGATGCTGGCGGAGATTGAAATACCATCGTCTTTAAAGTGCGTTTTTAAATCAGCGTACCTTGTGTATTAGTATATTATGTACCAGGTACCAACTGTTTACAGACAAAATACATACGTATTTGAAAAACTTGCCACCTACGAACGAATAGTCTTTCTTCTGATTTCTTGCGTCAAGCAAACTTATTTATTGTATTTTTACAATAACGTGAAAATTACTGGCATAATACTCAAGTTTTTTATGTCCATAAAGAATGCCAGGTGATTGTGTCCCAAAACGTTCATTCATACGCTAACTGATAATGCTCAATAACATTTCCCCAAAGAAACCCAACAAACCCCTGCGCAACGACTAAGAAAATTATTTTGGAATTCATAACATCAAAAGACATAAAATTCAATAGGTAGGTAGGTACCTACATCTATACCTATCTATTATGACTTTAAGGTAATTCACACGAAATGCGGATGCCCACTTAAAAAGCAAGCAAAATAATCAAGTTGAAATTCAACTTTTATATGAAACCTGGAATGTAATGTTCCTTTCTTTAATTCCTCGTCCAAGCACCGAGTTGGAGCATTGAAATTCATTTCAGAGTGCAGTACAAAAGGCTTTACATTTAAAGCGTGGCCTTATGCGCGGTCGTTGATATGTGGGAGGATGTGAACGAAAGTGGAACGGATATCGCTGCACCACAATGGAATATGCATGGATGCAATGGAGCGGGGTGACCGTAGGGCGCTGGTGAGGTAACCGCTGTTCCGCTCTCAATGTCTCTTGTGACAAGGTGTCACTCAGGTTCAAAACCACTGCAGGTCGTGACTAATGCGATTTGCAATCTACAGGACCGAATGACGAGATGCATGCATGATTGTGCAGTTTTAAAGTTAGTGCAATGTCTATGTTTTGCAACTAGTTGTATAAAAATATTTACGTGTTCTACAATTTATTCTGTTTTCTATAAGGGAGCAATAAAATACTTATACCTTTATACGTACAAAGTTTTTTTAGATTTTGAGGTTCAATAAAATTGCGGAAGTCACGTTAGGTTGCCTTTATTATTTATCATAATAGGAAAGGATAATATATTACATCTATAGGGTTATTCCACACGTACATATGAGTTATTAAGTAATTCAGTCTTCAAAAAGGTATTTTGTAAACATTAAACAACAATATTCAGTACGTCAGTAAGTTCTTAGCATTAAGCGTATTATTTCACTGATGTATCATGTGATAATTTTACGTCATTTACAAAATAGGTACCACCTGACCCTGAGAGTACCACCAATTAGTGAACCATTTTCGAAAAAAATATAAATAACAATAATGGTACGCTTCCAAAACGAAGAATGTCAAATCCATGTTCATCAGATCCATGTTTTAGTTTTATACTTATGTTATTAGAAAGAATTAAGAGTCTCTAACTCTAACCACTAGGTTGTTATCTGTTATTGTGCTCACCTGTTATTCGATCTGGCGGCGGTGACATTTCATCACTGTTTATTTCCATAGTTGAAGTTAGAAGTTTACGGCAGAGGTTGACGTATCGTAAAGTTGAGGTTATAACCGGCGCGCGACCGACGACAGTTTGGCGCGAAAGCGCGGCGGGACGCGGTGTCGACGCGTAGGCGAATCGGCGCATGCGCCCTGCACACTTAACGTCAATCTAGCCCCCTGACTCCCACCAGCCAACCTTAATTTATAATTAGCCACTTGTCATTTAGTACCTTAAGCTCCACTTCCCTGACTATTGTTATTTTTATTACAAAGGTAAAAATACATTTCTTTACAATCTCAGCGATGACTCATTCCGTCTTTTCAATCGGTAACAAGCCGATTGTTTATCAACAAAAAAAAACGTTTGTTATGTGTTTGCTGTTTGAATTTACTGGTAGATAAATTAAATAGTTATTGGGTTAATAAAATTAGGAATGCTTAATCCATTAGAAAGTCTAAGTCAAAAGTAATTCCTAAACTATTAGGATTTATTTTTATGTAGACTTAATTGACCACGACATACATTTTCAGATGTATCTACTATTCCTTTAATCACGATTTTACGTTTCCTCATGCACACACATTGAGGTAGTTGATAGTATCTCAATGTGCACACATTATGTTTTAAAAATTAAATCTGCTAGCAGGAGCTAAACTTTTTGTTTAGGTACCTACCTAAGGTTGAAACAAATTAATATAATTGAATCGTAACAAACAAAAAATTTTTAAACTTTCAACGAGGAAAATAAATTTTGTTAAAGCTTTCGGGATTAAAGCGATGACGATATTCGAAACTTTCACATGGACGGAAATAGCTTTACTGTTATGCATTGTAATTTTGTACCTACGTTTCGTGTTACGTCATCACTAGCTATTGGTGGATTTGGTGGGTAAAATTCTCTCTAGGTCTGGCAGGCAGCGTCCCAATTTATATATGTTACCTAGAGGTATTATAGGTAATATCTCAGTCGCTTTGCGGTTATAGGCTTAATGGTACTCTAACTAAGAGCTTATCTAATGTCACAGGTCAACGTGTCGGAAGAAGCAACGTCGGTTGTGTTGTGTGGCAGCGCGGGGTCGGCGCGGTTCACGGTCGCCCGCCGCCCCCGCCGCCCCCCGCCCCGCTACACCCCGCCAACCCTCAACCGACGAGAACCCGCCAGAGCTTAGCTAGCCGGCTATTTTTAGATACAGATTCAAAACCCAATTTAGGCAGGGTAATTTGAGTTGTATTATTAAATTAGAATTTCAAATTATAACCGACAAACTCATGTTTTTCTAAGAATTAGAGTAGGTTTACTAACACA
Organism: Hesperia comma; assembly: GCA_905404135.1. Classification (NCBI taxonomy): domain Eukaryota; kingdom Metazoa; phylum Arthropoda; class Insecta; order Lepidoptera; family Hesperiidae; genus Hesperia; species Hesperia comma. The sequence goes on from FR990018.1 coordinate 9,311,323, forward strand.
GAATATAATAAAAATTGTGTTAGGTACAATCATAATTATTTTTATTGCTAGGCAGGTGCGAATGCATTATTAACAATATTTAATGCTTGATTAAATCATCATTTTTTAAAGGATTTAAAGGAGATTTGTAATACCTAATGTTTTTGTGGTTGCGTATTAAATGAAGGGTCAATAAACAAATTTTAAAACGATTATTTTAAAATTTATATCAATTTGTACACATACCTATAGATATTTGAACCAAATCCATCGATTGTAATATAAAAATTGGAACAAACTCGCAACTAGTGCCATCTGTTGAGTGGGTTAAAGAGCGGCATAAAATGAAAATTAATATTTTTTAAATAGAGGTGAACTATTGAATAGTGGTGAATAGAGGTGACTTTGATATAAACTTGTTAATGATGTTAATTCAATAATAAGTTATAGCTGAATAAAAAACGAGCGCCAGAAATAGTATTATTCCAAGCACGAGTTTCAAACCACTGTAATATAAAATCGGTACATTTATTGGGTTAAACGATTTTATTATTTGATTTATGGTGTACGCAATATTTTTCCGTTTCTTGTCTATTTCATGTCATAATAATAATATAATAGATCTATTTATGAAATAAATTTTTATAATTACTCTACACTTACAGCTATCATGATTATTAGGTACATAACCTATAATTACTTATCAATTAGCAGACTTATTTTAATGCGAAAACAATCATGCTATTATTTATTACAATTTCATTCAGTTACAAGCACGCCAGACGACTAAGGGCGACATCTGTCAATTTTATGTAGAATGTTCTACTCGTCGCTAGATGGCGCTACGCTGCCGTTTATTCTTCTCAAATAACTAGCAAATCTAGTGATATCGTTTGAAATGTTTGTATTTCTTTGGATTTAGTCAAAATTTGCGCTTGGTTTTATTTTAACTAATATGTTTGAAAATTTGTAGTAATAATAGAAGTTTGGAATATTAGTTTTATATTTGCGTGTTCCCATCCTTTGCTTTTAAATCCAAATTCACTATTAAGTATCTATGTATTTTAGCAAGTAGGTATAAATTTAATTTCATACAACAATTTATTTTAAACTTTGTCAATTTGCCAGGGGGAAAAATATTTCATCGTCTTGTTTTGCATTAAAAGTTATATTCTTTGAGACTAAATTACAAACAAATTTTTATTAGCAACTCAAATTTATTACAACTCAAATATTTTTAGGTAAAAAATGTATAATCTTCAATCTTCCAAACTCAATTACAGAATAAATTAGAGTGTTATAACATTGGGGATTGGATCAGTAAGGGTAGCGCGCTCCGAGTTCGTTGACCTCGCACCCTAACCTACTCTGCGTATTTAGAGCACATAGACTCCCTCAGACCGTCATCACCGATCTGGGTCACCGCTGACTCAACCCGAGTAATCATCAACCTCAGTTCACGTAAGCGACTAAACGTTACTGTTGCGTACTCATCCTTATACAATCGGTAGGTACGTGTTATATAGGTAAGTATCCCTTTTAAAACAGTACTACAAGGTACCTACTAGATAATTATTACGTTACTTTTAAAATACTTTTAATAAATTTTTACTTTTATCTTGAGGGAAAGTTGTTCGATTGATATCAGAGTAGATTAAAATATTAATTGAATTTATTCTCTATTACATAGTAAGTTACAATTTTATTTATATTATTACAAAAGTACCTATACATCGCCAAACGCTCACAAGATGTTATTAATAAATACACTTCCGAATTTAAATTGAGAGGAAGTCATTAATCGTATACTTTTTTGTTTTTGCATTAGTTACCAATTACGAAGTCGCTTAAAAAGAAAGTTGTGGTTGAAGTGAAGTGGAATCGAAGTCAGTTGTTTGTGAAGCTTCTTGCGTGCGACTACATATATGTACCTACGCGCGGTTCTTACATAACTGATGACCACAGAATGAACGTTTTCATGCCATATTTATTATCCGACTGGACACTTTAAATATTTTACTTCGATTGCAAATTAAGATCAATTAAGTAGTAGTTATTCATTTATGATGGGTAAAAATCTCAATCATGGTAAAGTTCCTGTACCTAAAGAGTATGTAAAATAAAATACTTTGACGGTGTTTGTGGATATGAAAATATTTTTATGTCCCCTAAATCCATAAATTACCGTAAATATTTATATAATTCCGGAAATAAATTACTGACATTTGTTCCGGATCCGGGTAAAAACCTGAACTACGGGGTACTCTGTCAGTGACAAAACAACTTATAGGTAGGTATACATTTATAATGGAGAAATTTCAGATATAGACTATCATTTCATACATAAAATTTTCAGATATAGACTATATTTAACCAAAAATGAGGCACATTTTCCGATAAATCTGTTCTAAAAACCTGCAATAAATATATCTTAACAAACACAACACCTCGTAGTCTGAATACTGCAGAATTATTTCAAAAGTACCAAAAGTAGTCCAAGTATTTGTTCCATAATAACATTGCACAAAAAATGAGGTAATGTAGTGCGATACGTCGGTTCTTCACAACGCGTTGGCGGATATTTTGTGAACGGTGATTAGGTTAGCGGGTTACTAGGGAACTGTCACACGAATTTCGTCAATTACTCATCGTATGGCTTTAGGGACGTGTAACGCTTGATACTACTTGTTTTATTAGTAACGCCAGTATATTCGAAATAGTAAAATCAACATATCTCGAAACTCTCGATAGTCAAGACGTTTTACAGCGTGAAATTGATTGGTTACAGACGTCGTTTCATAGTCTCTGATGTAGTTAGAGTCAGAAGTGGCGTATAAAAAGAAATCATGCAAGCAAAACGCTAACGCGTACAGCGTAACTTTAAAATAGAACATTGTTAAAAGCGCCCAATCGAGCCAATCTAAAAGGATGCTGGCTTAAAATTTACCATTGTAAATGTAAAATCTTGGGTTATTCAATATTTGTGCAATAATACTTTCATGAAGTCGTGTTGTAACTATCAATGGGTTTTTTCCGCTTGGTGTGCCTGGACGAGAGGTCCGCGAGCATGACGCGAGCGCAGATCAAATTGGGGTCAGGGCGGCGCGGCCGTCGACCTGCAACCTCGTCCCCCCGCGCGCCCCGCCGCCCGCCACCCCGCACCTACGATCTCCTACAATAGCATATGGTTCATACCTAACTCGGCAATAATCTGGCTAGTCGGGAATTGGGAATCATTCCTCTTTTATGTGTTTTGAGCAATAAAGATTGCCAAAATCCTTGTAGTTTTAATCGGTAACGTAATCAGATGTTAGTTAGTAGTTAGCTCGTTGCTTTGTCCGACTGTAACCTGTAACTATTGTAGGTAATAATTTTAATAAAATATTGAAAAGTTATTTCGAAGTCGCTTCCAATTTTGAGTTATTATAATGTCGTTTGTAATTTTGTTTTTTTTTGTAGGTGAATGTTATTGACGTATTTGTGACGACAATAAGTTCGTATGACATAAATTATATATATCACATATTATCTATCAACGATTTCTTTGGCGACGACTTTCGCTGAAACCGATGACAGATCGTACGTCAACGCTGTTATACTTCTGCTCTAGATAAATATTATTGGGAGTTAAGAATTAGTTTTTATAAATAGCAATGCTTATTATAATAATAGTATAATTTTTATCCAGTATTATGCAATTTTTCGTTCGTTTACAATACTGGTTTACTAATATCACTGGGCACAAACTAGACACGAATGCAAATATAAATATCGTGACGTTTTTTGTGCAGCACTGACCTACCGCTTGCATACTTAAAACAATCAACTGAAATAGGTAATTGACTGATAGTAATAAGACGCTTCAATTAAATTTGTGGCTATAATCTGTGCTATAACGAAGTATTTTATTTTGCCATTCTTTTGTATCTCTTATCTAATCTCAATTCTAATAAATATTTCATATCTTTTGTAAAAATGGTAAATATAATAACTTAATGTCCGCTAAGCATGAAAGTGAATAAAAAACGCCAAAAATATACCTACATGTCACACCTATAGAGATACCTACTTAACTATTGTAAAATTAGTATAATTCATTACGTGATATTTAACATATTTTGTGTAAAACCATTAATAAGCAAGTCCTAAAATATCCTTATTATTCTTGCTTATACAAATCAACGTACAAAATTTAAAAATACAAATCGAAGTACAGAAAAAGGTCATGCTAAATATGATATGGAAAAAGTCAGATATTTTGGTGGGCCAAAAGTAGGTATTTAGTAAGTGGGCCAGTTATTTGCATGTGAGGGGGGTGCGGGGCGTGGGGTGCGGGTTGCGGGGTCCGCGTGACCCAAATGCGGCGGGTGAACGAACTGGAGGCCTTGATCGCAATACCGCGCCGCCCGCCTAGTGCTGTACTACGTCACATTTACCATTGTTTCACTAGTTTTTAGTTGGTTCAAATCATCTGCCGATTGCATATTTATAACAAAGTTTGCATGTCACACGGAGTTATTAGAAGGTAATTTACATCTGGAGTTACATGACCTGACATATTTATGTTATGAGATTTGACTGACACTTTTATTTGTTTTATTTTGACGACCCGAATGGCGCAATGGTTAACATGCCGATCGCTGTTCCGAGGGTCCTGGGTTCGATTCCCAGCGAGGCGGCAATTTGAATGATGAGTTTAAATTTCCGTTCTCGGTCTGGGTGTGTGTCCTTGTCTTGTGTGTTGTCCAAGGCACCCACGACACAGGGAATCCTAGTGTGGGGCTTTGAGTGTGAAGCGTTATTTATTTGTGAAGCGTTATTTGATTAAAGTGACTAGGTACACCGATTGTTATATTGTTATCTACTAGGTAATCAATAAATAATTATTATTATTAAAACGTTTTTTCTCATGTCACAGGATTATTAATATTATCTAGTCACTAGTCAGGTACAATCTTTAACCAAGCTATGACGAAATCTTTACATTGTAACAGGTAACTCATAAAAAGCTAAAGTTTTTAGGTAATGGTTACAATAAATTATATCTGTTATTATAACTATTACAATAACGGAATTATTATAATTTCAACGTTCGAGAGCTCATTTCGTATTTAGGTATCACGCTAAATTATTATAAGATTAAATTGGAAAAGTCGTCTGTCGTAAAATTTTGTAGAAATATTTTAAATATTTGCAAACCTGGACAAATAGGATTCTTAATTACTTTAAGAATGTAAAACCCAATAGTTATATGTAGGTATAGTAAGTAGTATTATACCTAATATAATATATTAGTAGAAGTTATATAGTATTAACTCGGTGATATCCATATATAGATCAATAAATCTCTTTGCCAGTGTTGTAGAACTGTTTTTGTAAGAATGATGAATTTAATCACACGAATATAAGCCGGTTGTTACGTAACCAGTGAAATACTTATTAATTTCGATATAGTGCGGGACCAATTAACTCGTATTAACTACTGCTGTGCGAAGTTCTCTTTGAAGAGAAAAAGAGACAGTGGAACCTTGTTAGTGACTGTGAGTGCGGAATATGTGGTAGATATTGCGAAATAAGCGTTGTCGCCTACCGTGCGTGCTGATGTTAGTGCGCAAGAGCGGGACGGAGGTAGGTACCGAGGTTCTCATAGATTATTATTAGACTATCGGCACTAGGTTATTCCGAGGCGACCTAGATAGCGCGGGGCCGTTGACCGCGGGCCCTCGCGCGCGGCCTCCAAAATAAAATGGCATTCAGCGATGGGCTTCGCTTGCGAAACGCGGGCTGTAGCAGTGTAGAGCTGCGAGCGCTCGAGCGGCCTGCGCGCATTCTCGCTGTATTATTGCAATACCCACTTACTTACTACTATGGCAAACATTTTGATTGACTAATCTTCCAATTTAACACACATCTTATTTATTTGTGTCGTGTGACAATTTTTTATTTTTATTCAGTCCCAATTTTAGAATTATTCATAAATACTTTTTTTCTTTAGTAGTAGGAGTACTATACTTACATTATAAGAGCCTAAGTATGTTTTTAAATATCTCGGCCGTATGATGATCGAAATTTGTTGATTAAATGCGAGTAGGTGTATGTTAATGTAAGATTTAAAAAACATTAAGATTATAATATGTTAGCATAAATAGTGATGGTCGGCGCAGCCGCGGTGCGAGCGGCGGTGATTAGCGAGCCGCGAGTAGCGAGCGACTTCGAATATAGCCGGGAAGGCCGAGGGCAACGAACTCTGCTTGACCCAGATCCGCGGCCGCCTTCCCCCCCCCCCCCCCCCCCGCTCCGGCCCGCGCTCGCCGCGCGCGGCGCGCAGGAAAGTGAAAAGAACATTATCTTGTCCTCCCTATAGTTTAATAGGACACTCAGCACCTAATCCCAAATAGAATCATCAGTTTATAACGCGCGTCAAATCATTGTCGCACAGATTCCTGATTGCGACACTTCACTCCTCGACACATCGATACATTATACATGCATCATACATACATATATGTATAATGCAATGCTACTACTGCATGGAAAAACAACTCGGTTATGATAATAGCCGTTATGGATACGTATTGTTGGATGTCAACAAAACACGTCGAGCATCGAGGTTCGCGCGTTTTGTTGACCCAAGCGTCTTATGAATGGGGAACAGCTGATGGTGCACGAACTCACCTGCTAGCACTCTGCCGAGGAGGACATCGGCGTCGCTGGGTAGCTGGTCTTCGGGCTGCTGATGCGAGCGGTTCTGCCGGCGGCACTCGGTCACAGTCATGGCGGGAAGGTGCATCCGCGCGAATGGGGCGCGTGCGACCGGCGGCGGCGTCCACGCGAATGGCGCGCGCTCGCTACGCCGACGCCGCAGGGGCGCTCGTAGACGCCGCTACGAGCCGCCCGCCCCTACGGCTGAAGCTACGGGGGCGACGTGCTACGAACGTCCCTTAACATCGAAGCCCCTACCGATGTCACTAACGGCCGTTGTCAATCGCAACAATCCAACTTTAGACCGCCGGATGGTAGACGACGTATTGCACTTTCCTTAAATCTACGCCGATTCACATTTAGCACCATAGCTTGATCCTTTATCGAAATACTTTTGTCATGTTTGTACTTAAAATATTCCAAAAGTATTCATGCTTCAGAGGTTTTTACTGCCTACTTAATTTAATTGAACTTGGAGTTTGCCGATAGGTTTGATTGGGTAGAAAATTCTGGAGGTGTTACATATTAATATATCGCAATAATGATTACCCTAACATACTTAACCATATAAACAGACAACAAACTGATTAACACGTTCGCTGCGTTACGAGATCTATCAGATCTCTTACAGGTTTTCGGAACTGTGCGTCGACTAAAATCGTGTTCTTTCACTCCGTGCGGGTGGCTCTAACTTGTAAAGTTCTTTAAGTATGAGAAAGACAAATATACATATTTGCTTCCTACTTAATGGTGAATTCCAGGACATAAAAAAAAGAATAAGAGATGGTTTAGGTCCCTAACGCACAGTATTATAATTATTTTAATTCCTTGCGTTAGGAGACATGTCGATACTCGTAGAATCGTAAGCCTCGTAGACGCAAGAGAGGGAAGGTGGGCGGCGCGGGCGCTGCGTGACTCGATTTAGTGTTGTCCTAGTATCGATGTGAGCATAGAGAGAGATAGAGAAAAATTATATTGTCTTTCGCCATAGATTTTCTATGGCGAAAGACAATATAATTTTTCTAGGTATTTACCTACAGTACCTAATTACCTAATAGGTATTTACCTACAGTAGCCCAATCACTGAATTTATAATTCTTGTTTTTATTTATGTACCTACACTTAAATATTCGATTAAATTCGTCGTTGATATTTTTATGTAATTTATTATAAAGATTAATAGGATCATTGTGTTCAATAGTAGCCGGTTTAGTCATTTTAGAGTAAATGTTATCTTTAAAAATTTACAATTTATGTTTTGTTATAGGCCTACATTTAATTAAATGCTTTTTGTTTGCGACCATAGTTTATAAATAAACTTTAATAAAACTTTTTCAATCGACAACTGAGATATTATTTTATTCCCATCACTATTTACTACACATATTGAACTATCTTCGGTTGCGGTACGAGATACAATCGATACCTAATTTTATTTTATTATTTGTAGTTTATTCGTATGTCATAACTGCGTCCGCAGCTAGCAAAATATACAGCAATAGGTTATTTTTGACCCATAAAAATTTCAAAAATATATCATTGGTTTTTTGGAAGATATAAATTATTTTCAAAACTGTATTTTTAGGAGACTGATTAGGTCTCTAACGCACCACAGGCCAGGTTAGTTAGGAGATCTTTTAGGTCTCCAAAGCTACTAGCGGAAAGTTCTTTGAAAATGAAGACGCAGCGAACGTGTTAAGAGGCAATTAATTAAATGAGCGAAGCAATTCTTATTTTAACATAAAATTGCGGGAATATACTAAAAGTGGGGCGTCTTACGTTTTTAACCGCTTCAAAAAAGAAGGAGGTTCTCAATTCGACCGTAGGTATATATGCTTTTTTTTATGTTTGTTCAGCGATTTTTTCGTCATTTATGGGCCGATTTTGATAAATTTTTTTGTTGTAAAGTAGATATGCGCAGTGGGGTCCTTTTAAAAGGATCACCAGGATTTGATTATGGCATCTTGGAGAAATCGAGGGCAACTTTCGAAAATTGTAGGGACGACTAATGTGTTTGTTAATGTTTTCATACGTACATGAAAGCGCTACAATTTCATGGAGGTCTGGCGTCGATCTGATGAAGCCGAAAGACAGTAAAGGGAACTCCTCAACGTTTACTGTAGTTATCTAGTGTTTGGGCTTGATTAATTTGTAGTGACGAGAACTTTACACCTACATGTTGAATTAAGCACCATCTGGCGAGTAGTTTTTTATCGTCGAGAGTTATCTCTGCTTATCGAGTTTGAAGTTATTTTTTTTGTAAAAAGCAATAATGTTTTATCATAATTCAGTAAGTAGTAATTTTGATAGCGCTTGATATATGTATGTATTATCATCATGAATAAGATTCCTTGAATTGAAGCCTAGTGAAAATTGATATTATAAGTAGGTACCTAAAAATATTATTTATGAGTGCTTGTTTAATCACTACAGCTAAAACTGTCTTTGTTTGAACGCAACCTACTCAAAACTCATTCTCATTTACAGATGGTCTTTTGTCTCTTATCAATATAACTGTATACTTTAACTTTCCACGATTCCTAACGGTTGAAAGCACTGAAGGAAAATGTTGACACATAATTTTATTTTATTTAAGTGTAAATAAAGCAAGGAATATAAGCAGAACGTGTATTTTACACAAGTAGACGCCTACATTTCCCTTCGGGAAACTTGTGGCTCCGCTTTTATCGGTTGTAGCGTAAAGTTATAAGATAGCATAAGGTCTTTCTCGATAATTCAGCCATCCAACACAAAAGGAATTGTTCAAATCGAACCAGTAGTTCCTGATACTAGCCCGTTCAAACAAACTCTTCAGCTCTATATATTAGTATAAGTAAGATAGTAGGTAGGTATCATTGCATTATGCTGGGTCGTATTCATTACGTAAAGAAGATGCATACTTCATTAATTGAATTTGATTATTAAGCCTGATTTGTTGAACCATTTTCGTCTACGTGCAACCGTGTGATGAACATAAAGAAAAAAACCATTCAAATGTATTTACGTAGAGTCGCATGTGTAGAGTTCGGTACCACCGAAGGATATTAATTCTTAGTTTAAGATATAGAGCCCTATAACCTGTGACGGTCACAAAACAAAGGCAATAAATAAGTTCCGTGTGTCACCGTTTGGATCGAAATCATCAATGATTTTCAACGATAAAAAGAGTACGCTAATGTAACCTTGTTCGCCAATCAGTATCGCTATTTTTACACGACACACGCGACATCAAACAATAAATCGTTTCAATGACGATTCAGTCGAAACAATCTCGCCTGGCTCGGAAGCGTCCAGTTCAACCCACTGAACTGAAAACCTAAATCTAGAATTGACGAATCAGTGACTGAGTGGAGGCGACTTTATAGGCCAAGGCAACAGATTTGCCTCCAAACTAACCCGGGAATGACTGGAGTAAATGTTTGACATTTTTACGACCGTCGATAATTTTATTTCATAGGTTAAATACGTTGTCGGTAGTGGTACAGTTTAAATACGTCGGCGCGTAAATGTGTGTATTCACTAGGTTTTTACGATGTGGGAGCAGCTTACACAGGATGGGCGCGCGGTCTAGCGAATAGTTTGCTTGAATAGATCTCAACACTGAAACGTAGTTCTGCCGTGAAAAAAATATTGTGTCTGTGTGTATGCATGTGGATGTATTGTATGGGCAATTTATTTCATTAAGTAAGTTTTTGGTTAACCAATGGTCCTTGAAATTATGTAAATATATCTGTTTTATGTGTAAATTAATTTTATGTATTTTCTACCTTATTAATTGATGTATGGGTTAGACAACTACGGTAATTTTTTTTGATTATAATTTGAATAACTGTAATGCCTACTAATATTAGATATAAATGCGTAAGTTAAGTGCTCTGCCTGTTTGTATGTGAGGTTTTTGTAAACCAAACCACTGAATCGATTTTAATAAAAGGTACAGATGTAGAGTTGATCTTGAGAAAGAACAAAGGATATTTTTATCCCGGAAACTAAAGGAGAGTGAATATGGAGTATTATGTAAAATGTACACGCAACTTTACTTATTTTTTTTAATTTTACTTCAAATAACGATATGGCCGGCCATCGGTCTAACTTCGATGTGGCCGGCGCTAAAAAAATTATTACTTGAGCTCACAGTTTATCTTGTGAACAAAATTAAAATTCTCGCCGTCAATCTGAAATATACCTTAAGTACAGGCAGAAAGCTGACATTTGTATGGAATTCAATTAAAACGAGTTCCATACTGAACGCGAACCCAGTCTTATTGATAATGGCCCTATTTGAGAAATGTGGGGTCCCTGGTGCGATTTCCATAGGCAACTAATTCATGTGACAGTTCAATGTATGTTCTATAAGAATAAAAAATACACACGTACCTTAATTTATTTCCAATTATAATATTCCGTCTCATCAAGTAATATCGCTCTCAAAATTAAAATGCTCAGGGCAGCAATTCATTAAGAACTTGCTGTACGAAAACCGTGTTCAATTTGCATGGTAATTTCTGATATCGGTTATACATATAAATATAATATAGGTATACGTAAGGGTCAACTCCAGGTCACAGTTCGGGTTAAGCTGGAACCGGGCAGCATCAGGTCGCGCTGACGTCATTGAAGTTCGTTCACCTCGGCTCCCTCGCCGCCCTCGCTCCATATACAAAATGCAATGATACACTGAAGGTTTCGGTTTGCCTTTAGTTGGAAAATTTTCAAACTTTTCCATTTTCTCTCCGTTATAATATATGAAGTTTCTCTCAATGATGCTTGCTTACAAGTAGAACGGTTACGTTAACTCTTGGGCAGTGTTTTTGTTGCATGTGTTTTTATTTATTAAAAAATCCCTCCTAAAGGTTTTCGAGCTTTTATCATTAAGTTTAATCCCGATGGTACCCATTTATTGTGGTAGTGCTTTTAGCTAGGTTAGCTGTCGACCAGGATTCTTTTAAAGTCGTGTGTGTATAGAAAATTTAAAAATCCAATAACTCATTTGCCGTCAAATCAGTTGTTTGCATAAAAAATCGCGAAATTACGTCTGTAACTATTCTAATTTTGGGTAGTCTAGAATAGACTTCGAAACTTATCTTGAAACATTTATTTAGCAACTGTACTACAAAACTAATTTTAAACACGATATACATTTTTGTATAGATATGAATATTTTAATTATTGTTTCTACGAGAAGCATACTTAAACTTGTTCAACACCAACTTATCAGGTTATTCACACGAAAATAGTTGGTTTCGCGGTTACGTGGTTTCACGCGTGATAAATAAGAGTATATGTAAGTATAAACACGAACATGCATAAGGCATTATTTTTGACAACAAGCAGTTTTTAAACATCTAATCCAAGATCCATATAACTAATATTTCGTTAATACAACACAAGTGGCGCTTTGTCATCCACTTCGAAATTGTCTAAAAATAAGTTTCTTTTACTATGATTGAAAGTTTTGATCAAACATATTAAATTATTTCCTAAACTCTTTATTTCATTCATTTTGAATATCCTATTTAATATGTTATTATTATTTTGAATATCTAATTTAATATGTTAATTATGCCAGATATCCAATTTGCGACTCACATTAGTAAATACTTAATTGAATAGAATGAGTTATCGCAAAATAAAAACTTTTGGATGAAAACATAATTTAAGTACTGGTTAGTAATGTAACCCGGGCAATCTAACGAATACAACTACATTGTACATTTCGTACAACGACGTGCTCTGTAGATAAATGTATCTATATTTTAAAATAATGTACTGTGACAACCCTGGTGTATGTACTTCGCTAAACTGAAGCAATAAACAATAAGGGCCATAAACATGTCAAGCGAACTATAGAACAATAGAGCGCGGCCGTCTCGAAAATACGCGCACGACGCTTCGACCTTACGGCAATAGTCATAAGGGCGAAAGTCGATTGCAAGGGACATACTCGAACCTTATTCCAACCGGTACCGGAATTAGCATGAATACTCTAGAAATGGCATGTTTGGTGCGTGAGTGGTATAAAAGGGGCACTCGGTCGACTGTGTGGCATTCTAGTTTCGGAAGCGAAGCCGGGAAGATACCAGCGATACCTACGAGCGATACCAGCGAGAAGTGAAGTGATTTCTACGGGCGATACAAGATCGACGAGTGTGATTACGAGTGCTTGCATAGTGTTTTGGTGTGCACGTGGTGTAATTGTGTATCCACTATTACAATAAAAGTCTTTGTGGTACATTTTGGCATTTTCTCGAACCCATTACTCCTGGCACGTACCTAACAATACTTACCTAATATTAAACTATATTTATTTATTTAATAATTCATTTACAGGAAAAACGTTGTGGTCTTATAATAAATTGTGAAACTTAGACTAATTAACTTTTTGTTAACTACTTAGTAGTAGTTAACTACTAGTTGACGCGGAAACTTAGTTTGTGAATACTTTTTTGTCATTTAAAATTACTTGGCAATTTTTATTTATTTACACTTTATTGAACCTTACATAATTATGTAATGGAACAAAAGGCGGACTTAATGCTAAAAGCATTCTCTGCCAGTCAACCTTAGTCTTAAAAAAATTTAATTTTTTTTTCTACTTATCTTTACCTACTTGCGAGTGAATCATATTTCCTGTTAGAATATTACATAAAATCTATTTCGGTAGAACGAGATTTCTGTTAGTAAAGATTAGCATAATTATCTTTAATTATTATTTGTACCATTAACTAATACTCGCTCGTGGGGTGTTTGACCTCAGCGTGGAAAGTGGACCATAATGGCACACCACTTTCATTTTCGCGCAACTCTCACCGACGCGAGTTGAGATCGAAAGTGTACCACTTTTGGTGCTGCGTGCGCGCATGCCCCCCTACCGCCCCTCTATTCCCTCCCCTCAATTTAACTTTCCTACGTTTAACGCGCTTTCTTCTGATAGGCTGCGAGCACTTGTGCAATTCGCTTTCTAATTGCATTGTAATCGCAGTGTGACTGACGCCTACTAAACATCATCTAGCTGCTCCACTTTCATGCACGTATTGATTGTCGCCGGGAGTTAAAGATGTTCTGATGTATCATCTGAGCTAAATACTGTGACGTCTTTACTGGCGGTTGTACAAAAGAAAGTTGTTGACTTGTTAATTTCACTTTTTACATGTACATACTTAGATCATCGATGTTATATAGCAAGACGTTTACCTGTCACAAAATCAATACGAAAATGTTGTTATATAATAAAAAGTATTTTCGGAAACAGCTTCATATTTCTATTATTATTTAAGTGCCTTATGTCACATTATGCTAATACATATAATGTTTAAAATCTCACTTTAAGTATTAGTTGTACTACCATGACTCAGGAAGTTAGTTATCTGCGGAAATTCAAACAAATGATTATTAGAATACAATGTACATGTACCATAAAAATGTTTAAAAAGGCGTGGATGACTTTTGTTAAGAGTGTACGAACCTTGAGTAAATAATGTAACATATAGGTATTCGTGTGTATTGTTGGATTAGGTAGGATGCTAAATACATGTCACACCATCGTCCATTCTAAAACCGATCTTTAGATCATTGCCTCATCCATTTTCATTATTATTCGTTTTAAAATGAGCGCAAACCTGTCAGCCATGTTCGCATGTGCGTAAATAATACGCATTTGCGTATTAAGTTTTTTTATGATAGAGCAATTACTTATAATAATAACCATCATAATTGTTATGTTTAATATACACTTTTTACTGCTTGTTAAGAAAAATATTAAATTTCAGCAAATTGTACGTGTAAATATGTATACCTACTTATTGGTATTGTACTATAATTGATCAACATGTTACTTAATATTTGTATTGTAAATTTTTTCTTACGAAAAAATATACCTAATTTTATTAGTCATTTTATAATGAAAGATAAGTTACCACAGGGGAAGGTAATAATTATAAATAAGTGACAAACATCATGACATGTACTAATACAGTCGTCAGTAATTGCGGTCGAAATTGAAGGTTCTCGTTCTGTTCACTGCGTATAACACGTCTTTATCGGGTAAATGAACTCAACTAAACTTTACCTCATTAGGCCTTTCAGTTAACTAATGAAGCAAAGCAAACCAGAACTGGCTTGGTTTAATAATTGACCAAGACAAATATTCGAATGAATGTTCGGGTTTATCATCAATTAATTACAGCGCATTTTGGCATTTTCTCGAACCCCATACTCCTGACACGTAACAATATGTAATATGTAGTTTACATTACTAAACACCATCAGGGTTTCCCAACAGCCCAAAAAGAGCGCTATTCAATGTAAATTGAGTATTTTGTGCTCACTTTGCATAATTATGCATCACTAGTTGTGTCAGAGGAAATGATTTAAAGAAATGATCTATATACATAGGCAAGAGGGTGCTTTTGTCTTTCCTCGGCTAACGGGACTCGTCGTTCGCTTTGTTTAGCATTCAGGGTCGTTCTCGAATACACAATTTACGTCGTTCCTCATAAAACCTTACAGACTAGAATAGTTTAACGTAATTTATGACCTCTGTTCACATATATTACAATTCTACAAAGCACGAGCAGCTTAAAGCAGTTTACTGCAGGTATAGTTTACTCAAGAATTTGCTCCGTGTTGGTAATCAATTATATATGGTTGTAAAACATTAAGATATTATATGTATATTCGGCGACTGAAGCGGAGAACAGTTGTTATTGGACATGGTTGTCTAGTAAATCTAGTAATACTTATGAATTATTTATATTGGAGTTGGATTGTAGTATTCACATGATTAGAAACATGCAGCTCTACACCATTTCTATAGTAATGTAAGTACTCTAAACAAGTACCTACGTACTCACGTTGTAGTTGCTTCTAATTGCCTGAAATATATCTATATTTTATCTAGTTTCACGGTTATGTTACAAAAGACGCCAAATGTTACTTTATTGTGTGAATCAAATGGGCTGACGAGCACTTAATTGATGGTGAGCATTCATCGCCGCCCATGGACATCGGATACATCAAAAGTATCTATCACTGAAACTTTTCCTTAGGATTTACAGAGGTTCAGACCGGAAACTAATTTCTTTTTATTACTATTTAATTTATGTAACGATACCTACGATTAAATCAAGCATTCGTTTCCCCGTTTTTATTTACTATTGAGTGCAAGTAACACATCACACTCTATTGTATGTAGACTTCACCTTAAAGTACTTAAGTAAATTAAGTTCAATGTATACTCATTCATAAAAAATAGTGTTTCACCTTCCGTTGATTGTTTCAGTTTCAGTAGGAACACTACTTACCTAATGATAAATATGCAGCAATGTACTTAATAATATTATTGCGTATTACTAATTGCGTAGTATTAATTTTATTGGTAATAGTTTGTTCTAAGTCCTACTACATACCTAATTGGGTAAATTGTGTGTGGAGACAGTGAAGAACAGATTCATTTTTAACAAAATAAATATTATTATAAAGCAAATGTATGGACTGTAATATTTGTGTGTATTTGAACAAATAAAAATAATAAATTTATATATCACAGAATAAGGAAATACTGAATACTAAGTTAACGAAATCCCTTATTAATCGTACGGATAATTTTTCCGCTTCGTAACGTTGTGACCTAAAAATATGTACCTATTAGCATGGAAATAGGTTAAGCGGATAGCAAATTCATTAGCTATTGCAATTTATGTACCGTATACAAATGTATTTTAGTCGGTGGCTACAACTATAACCCATTAGTGGTTCATTGCACAGCATGAGTATTGTAATTTGAATAGCTGTGAAACATAATTATATTATGTATTCCACCACGCTTACTACTGCCACTATTTACAACCTTTTATTTTTACTGTATTTGTTTGTTAAAATAATCTCAACATAAGTAACATGCATAAATACATATATATACCGCAACTATTTTGCCTTAAATTTTCTTACAGTTATGACAAACTTTAAAGGAGAATGGGCACTTTTGTATGGGGTGCGTCCCAACCCTTATAACAAGTTGTGACTTGTATAAACATGTTGTCTTGAGACTATTATATGATATGTATACAAAATAATTTAATTACTGAATGCAGGTAAAGAGTTATTTGCATTCCAATGTTTTAAAAGTTTTGTAATGATGAAGCCCTATTTTACAAAATACGTGATAAGAAACACAGTTTCTCGTTTCTAATACAATACATGATTGTAGTTACATGATTAAACATACATGACATGTTCATTCAAAAGTTAGTTTACAATGAATGTTGCGTATGGTTTTTTTTTATAGTCTGAAGGGCAGACGTAAGAGTAGACGAGCCACCTGATGGTAAGTGGTCATCGTCGCCCATCGACACGAGCAACACCAGGGGAATCACCAGTGCAACGCCGGCCCTGAAGGAGAATTTTTTTTTTCACCTTTCTTGAAGAACCCCATGTCAAAGCGCTGTGGGAATACCTCGGAAAGAAGCTCATTCCACAGCTTGCAGGTTCGCAGCAAAAACGATCGAGAAAAACAGACCGTAATCGTGCGCCACGAATCCAAGCGGTGTGGATGAAACTTCAATCTTCGCCAAGCGGTGTGATGATGGAAGGGGGATGTTGGCAACAAATCGAACAATTCCTCGGAGCACTCACCATTGTAAAGTCGGTAGAACACGCAGAGACATCCAATGTCCCTCCTAAGACTTAGATGTTCTAACCTGTGAGTGATTCGTGGGTTGTTGACAACTCGGACTGCGCGCTTTTGTATGGCGTCAAATGGGCTAAGCTGATATTGTGGCGCCCGTGCCCACAGGAGAGAACAGTACTCCATGTGAGGCCTGACTTGAGCTTTATAAAGCATCAACAAGTGCCCCGCAGTGAAGGACTGATACGCCCGGTTCAGGACGCCAAGCTTTTTGGAGGCCAACTTGGCCTTAGTTTCCAAGTGACACTTTTACTAACGGTGAGCGCGGTGCCCTGGAATTGTGGCGCTTTGACAAATGGGGTTTTCTTAGCGGAAAACGCGAAAACTTGTGTCTTCGTGGGGTTGAACTCGGCTAAATTAAGTCGACTCCATTCCGAGACTTGCTCCAGAGAGTTCTCGACTTCAGACACAAGTTTGATTCTGCTATCCACCACATGTGACCGAGAGGCATTTGCAGGGCCTGTATAATAGGCATCTACCGTGCTGTCATCTGCATAGCAATGAATGCCGATTGCACGCTCCAGCATGTCATTGATATGCAGAATGAACAGGGTAGGAGACAACACAGACCCTTGGGGAACACCAGCATTTATAGGTTTCAAATCTGAGCAACAACCGTCGACGACGACCTTAATATGTCGCTCAGATAGAAAGCTGGCTACCCGACTGCACAACCTCTCGGGGAGACCGTATGATGGTAACTTCGCGAGAAGAGCCCTGTGCCAGACCCGGTCAAAGGCCTTAGCGATATCTAGGCTAACTGCCAGTGCTTCCCCGTTGCTGTCTAGGGCTTGAGCCCACCGGTGCGTTAGATAAACGAGAAGATCGCCAGCTAAGCGACCATGGCGAAAACCATATTGTCGATCGCTGATCAGTTGGCGATCCTCCAGATATCTAAGGAGCTGTGTGTTGATAACACGCTCACAACAGACACAAGTATGATTCTGCTATCTTCCACTTGTGACCGAGAGGCATTTGCAGGGCCTGTAGAATAGGCATCTTCCGTGCTGTCATCTGCATAGCAATGAATGCTGTTTGCACGCTCAAGCATGTCATTGATATGCAGAATAAACAGGGTAGGAGACAGCACAGACCCTTGGGGAACACCAGCGTTTATGAGTTTCAAATCTCAGCAACAACCGTCGACAACGACCTTTATGTGTCGCTCAGATAGAAAGCTGACTACCCAACTGCATAACCTCTCAGGGAGACCGTAAGATGGTAACTTCGCGAGAAGAGCCAGACCCGATCGTAGGCTTTAGCGATATCTAGGCTGACTGCCAGAGCTTGTCCGTTGCTGTCTAGGGCCTGAGCCCACCGGTGCGTGAGATAAAGTAAAAGATCGCCAGCTGAACGACCGTGACGGAAACCATACTGTCGATCATTGATTCATTATATAGTGTCATTATATAAGTATTTTTTATCTGTAACCCTACAAAGGGTAAATAAAACGTGAGATTTTTAGAAAAACATCTTACGAAGCGCGCTAACATACTGAATTACATTAAAAAAATAACTAAAAACGTGCATTTTTCTTCATCACAGAATAGGCTATATCTTTTTTCCTGCACTAGATCCTGACTTGCTGCCATACAAAAAGTTTTAGTACTTTTTAAGACCTTTTCAATGACATACATCATAAAGTGTTACAATATTAATAATACAATATTAATAATTAATAATATTAATCAATATTAGTACACTAACATATTTAGATACGGAAAAATTAATAAACATAGAAAGATAGTCACAAAAATAATACAACAGAAACAAACCTTAAAATAAATACACACACACACACACACACACACACACACACACACACACACACACACACCCACACCCACACGCACACACACCCTACACACACGCACTCAATTAGGTTTTATAGGTATTATTATAATAGTATTATAAATATAATCTATACTAATATTATAAAGCTGAAGAGTTTGTTTGTTTGTTTGGTTGAACGCGCTAATCTCAGGAACTACTGGTTCGAATTGAATTTTTTTTTTTGTGTTGAATAGACCTTTTATCGAGGAAGGCTATAGGCTATATAACATCACGCTGCAACAATTAGGAGCGAAGAAATAATGGAAAATGTGGAAAAAACGGGGAAAATTATTCATTCTCGAGGGCTTTCGTTGCATGCGTTGCGAAAACGATTCAAGATACCAAAAATATATGTATGAAAGAATTATTCCTCTTGAAATGATCTAAAAAAATGTCCACGACAGTATATTCCTACGGGAGCGGGACCTACGCGGATGATACTTACGGGTCCCGAAGCGAAGCGAGGGCGGTTCGCTAGTCTATAATATAAAAATAAGTCGGGTTTTCCTTCCTGATTCCTGATGCTATAACTCCAGAACGCACAAACCGATTTCCACGGTTTTGCATTCGTTGGAAAGATCTCGAGCTCCGTGAGGTTTGTAGCAAACAAAATTCGGGAAATTTTCAACAGAAAAGGAGGAAAACAGGGAAAATCATTGTAAACCAAACAATTTAAGTAGGTGTTGTACATATGTAATTTGGTAGGATTGTCATATGGTTGCCTTGGATATCACGTTGTTACCTTCTACTGTCTAATAAAATATTTTTCCTATTTAGTATGCTGTGTAAATCTCTGTTTTTCTATCAGGTTATGGGCCCAGATACCCCAGGAGGTATTCCACACTTCCCAGTTATTAACCAAGATTAATAGAAAGAATTGTACGTATTAAATTTTGTTTTGTTAAAGACGTCTTGGACTTTTACGTACAATGTTCGGATTGAAGTTAGAACAATAATGATATGGAAGCGTATCTCTTAAGGATCACGGAGTTGGATCAACAACCATGAGATATTAATGCTCCATTAGATGATGATTTCCTGTCAGTGTTGATACTGAGCGGTCTATCATCAGATTATGACCCGCTTATCCTGACATTGGAAAATTCTAATATTAAATTATGCAGCGAGACAGTAAAGAGCAAACTATTACAAGAAGGATTGCGTAGAGGCTTTGATAAGAGCGAAGAAGGCGCAATGTTTGCAAAACGAAATGCAAAAACAGCGAATAAACCTTTTATGAAAGGCAAATGCTTCATATGTGTGAAACAGGATCATTATGCAAAGAACTATCCGACAAAAACCAACAAAAATGGAAAAGGAGGAGAAACATGTGAAAATGCGTGGAGAGGAACATTATTATCGGCATTAGCTATAGATGTAAATTCGAATGCCTGGTATGTGGATTCCGGCGCAACTTGCCACATGACGAACAACAAAGCTTTATTGCAAAATTATGTTGTGGATACTCCGTGGTTGGTGACAGTGGCTAATAGAGAATAGATGCATAGCGAAGGACATGGTGAAGAAGAGCTGTTGTTAAAAGGGCACACTAAGCTTTGACACTAAGACTACAAAATTAACAGAAGTTATTTACGTGCCGGGTTTGTCAACGAATTTCTTATCGGTTGGAAAGATGACTTCAAAAGGGCTTGAGGTACCATTATAATGAAACTAAATGTAATATTTGTTGGGGAAAAGTTCCAAAGTAAATTCAAATGTAAATGAGTTCATAAGAAGAAACTGGGTAAAGAGGGTCAGTTACTTCGATATAAAGAACCAATATGTGAGACGGGTTGTAGAAGATACTGATTAATTATATAAGAGTCTCTGTTTGATTTGGTTTACAAATTGTTTAGTTTAAGGGCAGGTGTTAGAAATATATAAACCGAACAATTTGTAAGTGTATTGTACATACGTAATTTGGTTGCATTGGCGTATTGGTAACCTAGGATATTATGTTGTTATGTTACGTTTTACTGTCTAATAAATTATTTTTCCTATGCTGTTTTGATCTCTGTTTTTTCTATCACCTTTTCAAAATATATAAAACAAAAAAAAAATCTTTAATCCCCAAACATGGTCCCCAAACGAAATGTTACAAAACACGAAGCCTTCTGGTGGCGAAACGGAGTTCGCCGGGTTTGCTAGTAAATTCTTAATAATAACTATAATTATTACATAAACATTCTACTGTACATAAGTGGAAGAGACTAGACCCTATAACACAGGGAATCCTAGTATGGGGTCTAGTGATTATTATATAAGTTTGTACTAAAAATTTTTTGGAATAAAGAATTTGAATTGAATTGAAAATACTTGGGACGAAACCGCCCATTCTCCTTTGTAAGTAGGTACTTTTATGTACTTAAACCAAAAGCAAGTGCTTTACCAAAAGTATACAGTTTCTTAACACGTTGACTGCCATGACGGACAATGTTGTCCGACAGCAGACTTTCCCCCGGGGCCACACCAATATTTCGAGAAATGGCCCAAAAACGTCGAGGTGTTTTTTTGTTTATTTTGTCAGGAAATAACTTAAAAATAACGGGCGACTTATGGAAACTGCTATGTTCCCATTATTTTCCGAGATATCAAATGGCAGACACCATTGTCCGTCGCGGCCTCCGAGAATGAAAAACCGTGTTTCCTTCCGCAGACGCCGCGCGGGTCCCACTGTCGGTCATCCTTACGATTTTGCGCTCGCGTAGACGAATGCCGTGATTTGTAAAAATTAGGATTCCGTATAAGTTTCACACGTAGGACAAAATTGACGATTTTGTAAATTTTCTATTGACCCAATCAGCTTTGGATTGGCCCACCTTAATTCAAATGTTTATTGTAAACATTTTTAAATTTGACACCTATCGGAGACCCTGAAAGTAATTTTTGTTGAAGCTTATTTTTCATTATTATATAGGATTACTGGTTAAATCAATCTAGACCCGGGAGGAGGTGACAGTATACATCATTTGTGACATATTTTGTCCTGAAACACCCTGTCTGTCTGTCTGTTTTTAAGTAATAGGTTTTGCTTGATGGTCTAGCTAGATGCGTTAAGATTTCTTGTCTCAAAATTATGCAATTTATTCAAATTTTGTAGGGTATTTAAAAGTAGATAAATGGGTTATATAATAATCATATTCAGAATCCCAAGTCACTGTGCAATATATAGGTAGGTACTTCACAATAAAGGCTTCATTGTTAGCAAAATAAGTTTACTGAAATAAAGTATGTAATTTATCGAATATCCAAAAAATATGCATGGTAGTTAGTAGGTAGAAGTGTTAAAAATTATCTACTTTTCTCAAATATCCAATTCTATAGCACACCATCAAAGTACGTAGAGAAATACTTAAAAATAAAAATCCATCGTGGAGATCAGCAATAATTTTTTGATCTAGGAATGATTTGGAATCATAATTTAGCAGTTATTTTTATTATTTATATCATTTATGGTTGTTATCCATAAGAAATATCTTTAAAATACTTGATTATCTAGTTCTGTTTTTGTATTTTACCATAAACTTTCGTATAAAGGCAGCTTACTTATATTATTAACCTACTGAACCCATAATTTTATACTTAATACGTACTTGGTTGAAATTAATTATAATTCTAACGACTTTCTAGTATCTTATAAAGAGTAAAAATTAATGTATATTTACCTAAAACATCACTTAATTGATATCTTAATGTATGGACCTACAACGCTTTTATGAACCGCTTGTTTCAAAGCCCATAAGTTCTACGTCTTTGCAGTTTTTTTCGGGCCAAGTTGCTAGGATGTTCCTTGGGGCCGCGCGGGTCTATTGCCTTAGTAAAAAGACAAGAAATAACCGTCCGTCGGCCGATTAGAGGCTTCCAAAGTGAGCGAGTGCACGCGGACAACGTTGTCCGACGCGGCCCCCTGGACCAGACATGTTGGCGGACAACATTGTCCGCCGCGGCCCATTGGGCAAGACATCGATTTTTAGTCTGGCGTTCAACGTGTTAAGTACATATTTACCCACTTAGATTACGAGTAGTACTTACTTAGTAGTATTTAGGTAATATAAATAAGTAGAATTACATTTAATATAATAAATGTTAAAAGCATTTGGGCCACTCGGTGAAACTATTGGAGCCAGGTGGGACAATGACGGCCGACGGAATGAATGTAATCGTGACAGATAAAGCTAACCGTGTTGCTGCGAGATCTAGGTTTCCAGTGCGGTATTTTGTGGCTTTGCTTAAATGGATGTGAGTATTTCTAAATGTATTGGGGGCGCCGCCGCTTTGCTGTTTTTCGTGGTAAGTTAGAGTCCCGCACGAATGCATGAGTTGGTTAAATAGTCGCCTTTTTTCTTTCGATAGAATATTTTGTTATTTTGCTTTGTACGCTTGTATTTATATTTGTAAAAGTATGTTATTTGTTAAATTGTTTGTTATACTGATTATATTATCACTAACATACTATGAAAACAGATTCCTTACATTTAGTTCATTGAATATATAAAAACCAACATAATCACTGCTACTTATTAGAAATAGAATTGTAAAAAACTAAAAAATAAACTTTGTTCTACAAAAAAATGATCATTGTTAAAGTTTATGACAATATCTACCTATGTATATAGTACATTATAGTAGGTCAAGTAGGTACCTAATAAGTGGTTAGGTAACATATTAAATTTTAGAAGGTATGACAATAGAAAGTCACAAAACCCGTTGACACTTCAAGTTGTGCAGCGTTTTCCCGCGATGAAACAAAAAGTAAGAGGCTGTTTGCCCCGGACAGTGCAGCCTTGAAGCGCTGAACAAAATTGGCAATATCCTGGAGCCGCGAGAAGTCCGATTGGCGAAACCTTGCGACGCGCAAACTCGGTCGACGAACTCCCCAAGGCCGGGCCGCTGCCGCTTTCTTTGTTAGCCTGTCGCAACATCGGCTTCCAATTCAACCTCGACACAGCTGAACAACACTCAGTACCCCAACTCTACGAACGTACAAGGCAGATTGGACGATACGCGGCGACGCGACGTACGCAAATATGCACCTTTAGGACTGAGCTTAAAAGATAAGCGGATGATTGTATGACAATTTTATTCATTCATACGCTTACTGCTAATATAATTCTACTAAGGGTTCACCTAGCTACTACGCTCTTCAAATGCACTAAATGATCTATAATTTGTGAAATTGTGCACTGAAGGGATAAGGTTAAATGAAAACAAATCCATTTTGAATTATTATATAACAAAAAAAATAGATAAAATAAGATATCAGTGATCAGGCGTTCTGAATTTAGGCATTAAAATTCCTCCATAACACTTGAAAAAACACATTTGCAGATAAGCCATAATGGAACAAACGCACGATTACCAAAACAATAGTAGCACGTTTTCGAGACGGCATTTAGTAATTTCAGAAATATCTTTCTACAAATGACGCGAAAAACTCTGTTTTAGGGAAAGCACTTAATCCGTACGTTATATAAGTTTAGTGTAACATACGTAAGTAAGTACATACGTTACGTTTACGTAAGATGGATCCATTCAATCACTTACTATCGTCTGCTAGTTACGTAAATAACTTTCTGTTTTACTATTGTTTAGCTTAACTGGAACAGTTAATACATGTCCTGTAATATAACAGGTAAACAGATAAAGATAACATTTAGTAATCGGTGGAGTTTCTTAAATAATTGGGTTGGCACTCTGAAAAATTAAACAACTTGAAATTATGTCGTTTCTTGGACCTTTTAAGTTCTTGGAATAGCAAGCGTTAATTGAATTGCTCAGATTAGCAACAGAACGGAGCTGGATTAGGGTCAGGACTAGAATTATTGCTATTATTCGTTACCTATACAAATGCAATTGGAACTGAATAAGTAATTTATGTTCGAAAGGAATTTGTTTGAATACAATATAAATCGTTGCTCTGAGATTGACAATGGAGGTCATACGTATTCATGTTTTACAGCTGGAGCGTTGTTTCGCAGGTATCGTAATAGGACCCATGGCCAAGTTGCAAAAAGCAGGCGCGTGCGCAGGTAAGTTGCCAACGCGCCTTACCGATGGAGGCGGGAGGGCGCGGGGAAGAGGAGGGCCACTTTCACCTGGCGAGGCTGCGCGGGCGTCGACCCCCGATGCCCTACTCCACTAACCCACTATAAACTAACCGAAACACTAGGTACACTTTCGTTACTGCAGAGGTCGTCATTAGGCACGAGGATGCAACTTGCGTCGATTCGCAGACTCGTTGCACCACTCTTGCGAGAACCGCGATCTCATCTCGCGGTCGCTAAATGGTGGGGTGGATGACGCGGAGATAGTGCCCGAGAGCAAGTAGAGAGTTGCCGGAGTCAGTGACTTGCGTAAGACTTGTTATTGGCGAGAGTGAAAGTGGTGAGGCGCTGTCTCCATATTAATGAGTGCGAAACGGGTGCGTTGACTAGCCAGCTCCGGAATTCACAGCACTGGGTTAAAGTGTCACCGAACTGCTTTCTGACGAACATTGCGTAATTTCACTTTTGCTTTTTGATGGTGACGCTATTGTCAATATTTACCAGTAGATATATTTACTTTACGTTATTTTCTCCTAAAGTAGGTACGTTACTTCGAGGCGGATCTGGTACGGGGTTAAGAGTCACCAGATTGCTTTGTTACAGACGTTATGTAACTCTTCTATGGCTGTTTGATGGTGTCGCTATTGACAATTGTCACGGGTTCATATTTAAGTTATACCTACATTTTATTTTTTCTAAACGATTTAAGAAAAATTTTCACAGCGCCGGGTTAAAGTGTCACCCGAGTAAGGTCACTCATTAAGTAACTTTACTTTCTCTATTTGACAAGGATGCTATTGTCATAATTATAGATACTAATGTTTTCATAATTACTACTTATTGTGTTATATAAAGGTATCGCGCTTGTCTGTAAGAAAATGTGGATATGCCAAATATTGTAGAGCTAGCTGCTCTACTGTTATCATATTATACTTTTAACCACATTTTTTTTTGTATTTTTTCGTTTTGTTTGTTATGTGCTAGATTAGATCCTCTACAAATCTAGCTCTTAAATTAACGATAATATATTCTTATATAAATGAACACTTAAATCTGTGCGTAGAGACCAAACGTAATCCGCTACTGTCTTTTGTTCTTACGTAATATGAAAACATACGCAATTACGTTGAACGATCTAGGATTTTTTATAGTGAGTGCCGCATCAAAACCGGGTTACATTGTCTTGAGCTATAAACAATAACAACGTGACAAACAGAGAAAAAATACATTATCTTAAAATGTATTTGGGTTCGATGACGTTGACTGAACTTCTGGCACATAAATGTTATCAATTGAGATCGTAACATCTTTAAAAGTTGTGTAGGTACCTACTTGTATTTGTATCATAATATTATATAAATTCACTACAGTCACAGAACATTCAAGAAAATTCACTACTATTACTTCGAAAATAGCTCCAAATATCCAAAACAAATATTATATTTTAATTTTAGAGACTACGAATCTATTAATTTAAAAGAATTAGGTCCGTTTATTTATATCTATTAACCAGTTCTAAATGAAAATTAAAGTCGGTTAGGAAAAACGTCCAAATATAAATAAACATATAAATAACTACAACATAGAGTTAATTTAAATTAACAAAACAAGATAATTGAATTCACTGTAGTTTATGGTTTGCATGTGCACACACTAGTTGATGTATAGCACGATATCATCACGAATACTCAGGGGTCAAGTACGTTGATTAAAGGGTTCACTTGTTCTGAGTGCAGTGGTGCCATCTATCGGATATATCTCACGAATCCTTTGCTCTAACTGCTATAATAAACGGATTTAAATTGAGCGTCAACTGATTCTATTAAGGATGATGTACACTGTTCGAGAAATCACTATCGGGGCGTGCAAAAATCTATTACATTTAATTTATGCAGAGTACTTTAGTAACGTGGGTTCGAAAATATACTAACTGATAGACTATTAATATAATTCTGCGATTTTGCCCATAGCTTCAAATTCGTTTAAGAATAAGTATGATCCTTAAAAACAATTCTATAAGGTCTAGATGCCTTTTCCTTTTTATAAAAAGTTCAATATGTATATCAATTTGAAAATAATTTATAATAGATACCTATATTGGATAAAAACGTTACAAATGTTTAAAGTGGCAAAGACACTAAATGGAAATGTCTCATTTTGTAGTACAAATTTCATATTCCTTACGCCCGATAACCCTTTTAATTGTTTTAAAAGTAGCAAAAAGATAGGCGAATTACTTTATTTTAACTTGTTACCTACTAGTTATTGAAACTAAAGTAATTAAACTCATACTGCCGAATGAACTGGATCACACAGTTTTATCTTTCTTGCGTCATTTTCAGTGTTATGTTCTTTATTTTTATTAGCCTTGTACAGAACAACAACGCAAATGTCAAGCAACTCTCATTATAGTGGAATTGGTCCGACTGCAATATTCCTAAAAAGTGGTGAACGATAACAATTGGACAGGATCAAACACAGATGTATGGGAGTAGCAAATAGTTTATCGGTTGAGCCTCGGCTGGTGTACATAGACTTTAAATTCCGCTGGTAGCTCGGCGCTCGCGGCCTCGGGCGCGGGGCAACGAACGCTGACTAGGCCGAATGTATTACAGTCCGAGTCGACCGCGGCCGCTCCCTGCCACTCTTAGGGCTGCCAATGTGTTGCAGTTTGGTGTGGTGGGCATTGACAGATACTGACAGATACAGATGGGCAGATAATATGCCCAACATTATATTTCTGATACCATAAATATGTACTTGAAATATGCTGCTTTAGTATTTTATTGGTCATACTTGGACAAAAAGGCGAGAATCCATTATCTACTTTATTTTCATCACATGAAATTATATAATGTTTTTAGTTTGAAGTTTTAATTAGCCATACTATTTGTGAGTGTTAAAGTTACATATTTTCACAATAAATAACTATGAATATTGTTTCTTTAAAATTATGAAAGCTGTAAACAACAATTATATTTGTTAATACAAATTGTTTATCGACAACCCTAGCCTCAGTTTGAGATCTAGCCTAGGTTCGCCTCTTACCGCACGCCGATGCCTAAGGCCTACCTTAACTCATTACGTCAAGGTGAATTGTAAGCCTACAGCCCAAGCTTTGCAAGCGCCGCTCCATAGACTTAAGCTTTTATGCCATTCTTGACACATTAACATTCTATTTTATTGTTGCTTCTGAGATTCTTTGTAGATGCTTTCAAATGTAAATTGTATCTTTTAATAATTGTAGTGTTACTTAAATATTAAAGTACTTTTAAATAGAATTATTGTTTTGTTGGCTCAGCCCGCCTTGAGATTTTAGATTGTTTAGCACTTAGGGTTTGTTCATAGAGTATAAAGGTTGGCATATTTAAAAAAAATAACAATCAATTTACCAAAGGACACAGCTGCTTCTATGTATATTGATACATTGATGTAAATCGTTAACGTCACGCGTTTAATAAATTGTTCATATTTACCCAGTAAACCCGTAAACAAATACGTGCAGTAGTTTTTGAGGTTATTACGTATGGGATTTTTGTATTATATGTTTAACAAATTTTTATTATTTTATATGAAAGAGATATTATCCGCACATTTAAAAATTTGAGGTTATACATGACAAAGAAAAATATAAATGTATTATATACTTGTATTGCTAGAGATCTACACTAACATATTATACCTATTAGGTACTCTCATCAGTTCAAGTAGGTATCAATATATATATGCGCTTCAAGACTTCTCAATAAGGTGTCAGGTGGTCCGTTGCAGCTCTACTTTTTACTATAGATACCTACATAAAATTACAAGTGTATTTAACTTTTTATAATGTATCATGTCTGAAAAAATAATATTGTTAAAACAAGTCCAATTTAACCTAACTACTTATTAACGATCTTGTTTCCTGAAGCGAAATGATGACAGACATCACTAGAATAGTATAAATCATTTGTGGTGTTAAGTTAAGTGATCATAGTAAGAAAATAGATAATTATTTGTGCAATAGATGTTTAATTATCGCCTATACAGGTGACTAGTCTCGTAAGCTTCACAGTTTTACTTTCATACGGATGTTGCGCGGCCCGGGTATAAATAAACCAGTGGACAGAATTCGTCAGCTCCTTTCATCACTCAGATTCAGACAGATAATTAATTAGTAACATCTGTTCTTATGAGAAACCCTTAACTGATTGATATTTGACACCAATGGACGATATTTAAGAAAACATATTATCCGTAAGGGGTTAAAATACATTTAAAATCTGTTTTTCACTTCAACTTTGCGTTTTTTCAGCTTATCCCAGAAAATATGGCTTAAAGTATTGAATGTAGTTTCCGCTGGATTTGGTTTCCAATTAGAAATGATAGGTAGTACGTAAAAAGCTTTAAAGACGGTCTTTTTGAGTGTGTTAACTAAGGCACAAATTTTCCGATTTGCAAGAGATGTTACTGTCGGAACTACTACTACTACTACTTAATTACTAATCGGAACTGTGACAGGAAAAACGTTTATAGCGGAATAAATGTAAAAAATAAATATTAAATTGTGTACGGCCGAAGCTCAAACTACATCAGTAGAGGCGGCACACAAGTGTTACTATTTATTATACTAATAAGAATAAGCAGAAGATTAAAGTTTTTTTTGAATTTTGGTAACCGCGAATTCTTAGATGATATTATTTTGTAAATCTAATTGGAGTTTTTTTATATTGTTATACATAATTTTTTGTCTTCATATTGGTCATCACTTTATCCTATGTATCATCCCTGAGTATGAAATGGATACCTATTTATTAAACAGTTTGTGACAATTTTAATAATAGTCAAGCTGATATTATCTGATATTGTGAATGTACCTACCTAAATCATGTGACTGATGTTGTTCAAGGTACAAAATATCAATATGCTTTTTAATCCTTATTATTTTTTAAATCACTACTTAGTAAATTCAATAAAATCATAAAAAAATTTGACATAATATTCATAGAGAAAGATTAAATCGTGATGTGACCTTAACACTCTTAAATTAAATAATTATTGTAGATATAAAAAAAACAGTCTAATTATTCCGACTTATAACGCTCATTTTCATGTGAAATAGTAAATAATTCGCTGTTAAATTCGCCAGCATTAGAATGCGAATTTGCGCGCGACTCACGTTCGCAAGATAAGTCAGTCAGGGTCGGCGCGGGGCCGACGGCCGGCCGTGCACCCGCTTGCGACAGCGCCCCCCGTCACCCGCGACCCCCCGGTACCCCCGCGACCCCCCGTCCCTCTCGACGGCGCTCCATCCGAGCCAGCAACCATAGGGAAAACAACAACACCCACGTATGATCTGACGAGCTCTTCACAAACATGTTTGTCACCCATCACCATTTCAATCAACGCCGACTTCACTAAATCTGTTAACACTGAGAGCCAGTTAGAGATTCGGTTTACTCTACTTTTAAAGATTTCGTAAAACTTATTAAACAAGAATGTAAAGCGACTAGCTATGTTTAAAATGAAGCATGCAGTTTATCTTTGCCGTAACGTAAAGATGAACTAGATTTTTGTAGAGATCTACTTTTTCGAGATAAATATCGCAACAATCATTGTAGCTGACGGTGCCATCAAGAAACTTGAAAATTAAATGTAAGAAGACAGTTATAAATGTTTTGCAACTATAGGCTGGAGTATATTGAAAATAAAGAGTAGGTATGGTATATTTTTAGTATAAATTACGTGTAATTCTCTCTCTTTTGGTACAAATACGCCAAAAGTCATATCGCACCACATATACCTAATACTAAATACATTTAAGTGCCTTTTTTAGGTTTAATATTTGAAATAACCTCAATAATTTCAACATATAAAAATTACATGGCTACAACAAGTTCACCTGTTTGGTTCGCCCTTTCGTGAAACATTAATAATAGGTACTCAAAATAATGGAGGCTCTACACAATCAGTCGGCAATGCGTCGATGATTCTTTTGTTCTTATTGATTTGGTAGGTGGTATAGATTACTGGTGTTAATTATTTTTCCCATTTCAAACAGCCATTTTTCGCATGTACACATACAAAAAACAAAACTAAAATAAAACAAGTAAACATACCTAAAAAGTAATTTATATATAATTAAAAATATTTAATATATTAATAAAAATATTTTAAATTTAATTATATTATACCTATTAAGGTTCAATTATGTCATTATAATTATTA
This sequence comes from Hesperia comma, assembly GCA_905404135.1. Taxonomy (NCBI): domain Eukaryota; kingdom Metazoa; phylum Arthropoda; class Insecta; order Lepidoptera; family Hesperiidae; genus Hesperia; species Hesperia comma. The sequence goes on from FR990018.1 coordinate 9,342,772, forward strand.
TGTATCTAGCATTTAAGTGATGAAATAAAAAGATAAGTAACTATAAATAGTGCTTGTGTTTATTTTATTTTTAAATAACAACCTCATAAAAGGTTCAAGTTGGCTTTTTTCCTTTTTGTTATTTTTCTGCTAAGCGTTATAATATTGTGTATCTACAGCTACATACACTTTGAAAATTTAACAAGCTACGTAATCAGTGGCGACAAACTAATACAATACATATTAGTAGCGTAGTAAGGAGTAGACGAGTGATCTGATGGTAGGTTAGGCCAAAAGCATTATAAAGCATAACACGCCACAAAAAGGAGTACAAGTCGAGCCTCGTAGACTACAGGCCCATGTCGAAAATGGATGGGTCATATGAACCACCAGGTGATGTATATAGGACGATATAAGAACACAAAATAATAAGATTCAGCATTATGACACCACTTGTAAGCTGTCCAACTGAGTGCTGGTGAGAATTCAAAAGTTTAACCCTCGATTTTTTTCCCCTTGTCGCATGATTTTTGTAGGTGGGATCGTCGTTACTAATACAAGGTAAAAAACAGTGATTTACCAGGAAAGGATTTAGCCAGAAAAGTAAAAAAATCTATGTAATGGCAAGCTCGTCCATTGTTAGGTTTCATTAAAAGCTAGGGGATAGGAATACCATTGTTGATGTGGATTCGAAATGGATATAAAGCTGCAGAATTCATAATAGCGTCAGCATTGAGGCTAAAATACTCAAAACATACTTTGGCAAAGAATTTTAAAATTAATTTTCTAAATAATTTTGGGGCATTTCTCGGTGAGCATATGAGTAAGACCAGTAAGAACTGTTTTTATTGTTATATTACCCATTAAACCAACTAATATTATCCTTGTCAATATTTCAATGTAAAAGCTAAAATTATTAGGTTTTGGTAGCAGTGTAGTACTATTCCTTTGTCAAATTTTAAATCATTTTTGAAATGAAATGAAATCAAGACAAGTCAAATGTTCAAACAGACATTTAGGTTGAAGCAATTATTACAACGTGGCTAATGAATTGTAGGTACTAGAGGTTAATCATTGAAAACGAGAACAAATATTCAGGGCGACTGATATTTCGAATTAAGTAATACGTTAATCCTAACATTGATAGGTGTTACTTGTACAACGTTGGTTACACTCGTAGGGTGGTGACGGCGGTGCCGGCACAGGGAGCGACCTACTTACCGTACGACGACCGCGTTATATTTAGCCCCGGCTCCCAGTGTTCATTGCATCCTACACTTATTTTCCCGTGCACACGTTATCGCATACGAATGCAATCGGATTCTAGACTAATCCTGATTCAAACTGATACTATTGGTTTAATTTTGTAAGTGATTGTCGTATGACAATGCTTTAAATGTTTATAGGTACATGTATGTATGTCGGGCGTTGTGGGTTGGAAAGAACCCTTAAGAAGTTTTTGAAAGTAAATGGTTAATAGAAATTGATCGATTTAATTTTGACAAGAAACGATTATGTTTATGGACATCATACCTATTGGTACGGGAGCCGACGATGCTAAATGTGTACTTGCTCGAGCGTCATAGAGACCTATTGGGTTGCAAAGGTTAGATGATAAGGAGAAAAAAATGTTATATAATGTATACCTTTTCATCGGTGGGGGAAGCGGCTATAGATCTTTAAATATGTAAAAAAAAACTGCCGCATGGACATACTCGAGCGCGTCAGATATTGATACCATCAATGGCCTACGTATTTTTAATAATGTATGTATGTTAATCTGACCGTTTGCATGGTGGGGGTGATCGTACGTAAGGGTTGAAAATGAAAAAAAAAAAAATTTAATCGAGCGCGTCAGATTTTCTAAGGGGGTGTAAAGTGCACCAAAAAAAAGCTCTAATTCAATAATCTGACGATTTGGATGTGACCCAAACTCGCAGTCATTATACTATTATGCAAAAAAAAATCGCCATTTTGAAATACTCAAGCGCGTCAGATTAAGATATATATGGTTCATCTTTATGTCCTAGACTTGCTGTCTCTTAATCTGACGATTATCTAGAGGGATTTCCCTAATCTGCCAAAAAAAAAATTAAATCATTGAACTTAATTAATAGAAAAGCTCAGGAAATAGCATGCAAATAAAAAAGTGTATGTTTTTAAGTAGAATACTTGTATTTACATAATATAAGGGCCGTAATATCAATCATAGTTTAAACTATGCTTCAGAGTTTAGTCACGAATTATATTTTCTTAAGATCAACGGTAGATAATCGATCAAGTCCAGTTTAAATTATTTAAACTCTCCCGAAGGTTGGTTAAAAACCTCCTTGTGAGATTAACCTTTCGTTTAATTTGACGTTTCTTCAAGATAGTTTTTGAGTTATTCATAATCATAATAATGTGTATTGAATTTATGGTAGTTGCCTCATAACTTTTGACTGGGTATTCCGATTTTTATAATTTTTTTTTATTCGGAAGCTGGTGCTTGTCTTGTGATATTGTATAAATTTGAGCAACCTCTAATGGGCAGTTTTTGAGTTATTTTTAATAATGTGTGTTTATGGTCGCTACCTCATAACTTTTTACTGAGAATTTAAATTTTCATCCTTTCATCCTTTTTTTTAATCGAAAGCTCGTCGTATGTTTTCGTATAAATTTGAGCGAAATCTGACGGGTACTTTTTGATTTATCTCTACTTATCGATTTTGAACATTAAACTTTAATGACGAATTTTTGTTATTTCGGCTTTTATAAATCGTCAGATTATATATTTTTCGTTATCCTTGAATCATTTCCTTCAAAATAAATAAAAAATTAGCCACGCTCGAGAATGTCAAGATGGCGTTTTTTTTTAACAACTTTGTAGCCCTCCCCTTTCATTGCGTCATTCTCAAATTGTCAGATTAGTGGAATACACACTTTTTAGCATGTAATTAACTCACCGTACCTTAATCTGACGCGCTCGAGAATGTCTGATGATCAATTTTTTTTTACTAATCTGATCCTTTATTCTTGAGGCGCGGCCTCATATATGGGGCTCATATTTGGTGGAGCTACTTAACTGGGTGCCAGATACCTCCTGTACCTTAATCTGACGCGCTCGAGTAAGTACAAAAATCCCCTCTTGGGCTCCCCAGCTATATAGATATTTAGATTTTCTTAAGTGTGTGAAAACTGCAAAATCACGCTAAGCAAGTGTCTTTGTCTGTTATCCTTTTTCTCTTATCCTTTTTGTCTTTACAGTCTCACCATCATCCAATCCCAGCAGTAGGACAGTTATGGGCTGTGATGACACACACATTATTTAATCCTTAGTAACATTAATTTAATCCTTAGGTGATAACTTTTCATTATGCAACCGTAAAGCTGCAGAAGTGAACTCAGTTAACTCATTCATCAATCAATTAATTGTGATGAGGACAACGAATGGAATGATTATTCTTCATTTTAATTAACAAAGTTCTTGATTGCCAAGAATTAGTTGCGTGTAAATGTTGTCTGTACTTAACAAATAGAGGCTCTAGGTTCGATGCCAAACAAAGCCGTTTACAAATAGATTGGATGTGGGTTCATGTGGCTTAAATATTTATTTCGCTACAACGTAAACCACACCTAATGCTATGTTGCTTGTATGAATGTCATTAATACGTTTTTTTTGTCTTTATTCCAAAAATATTCAGAACTTACCATTCTTCTTCATAACGTAGACATATGTATGTACTGGTATTTTGTCAACATGTGACAGTAGGACTTACCTGTAATAAAAACATAATTTATAAATAAAAATGCCCGTAAATCTATGACTAATTATCCAATACAAAACTGATTGTTTCAAATTACAGGCACATTCATCAGTGACGCTTAGAAATTAAAAAGTACCTGATTAAGGTTATATTGAGTAACGTTTAAGATCTTTAAATTTTAGATTAATTAATTGGGTTTAACATAGATGTCATGTTCGCCCATGAGTCCATGAGCATCAGCCAATCTCAAACCAGATCAACCGATTTGAAATCGTCACAGCTGAATCGCTTGCTGCGGACTGTACCAATGACTCGTCAGTCTCGTCACTCGGTGAGAGCTAACATCCACAACCTTCAAATCAAATCACAAAGCTGAATAGTTAAACCAGCTGTAACGTTCACTTAGTTCCACTCGTATTACAAACAGTGATAAAATTAATAATTTAAATGACAATACAAGACGTCCTTGTAAGTCTGAAATGGATTGAAATTCATATTGTCAAGGACGTCAAGGTGCATCGATCGTTAATATATAAAACGCAGTAATAAAAATAATAAAGTAGGTAATCAAGTTTTGTTTCTTTCTTTCAATTTTACGCTGGAATCATTTTTATAGATTGCCCAAGTCAATGAGTAGAGTAGTGATCTATCAGCATGGTAACTCCTAACCCTGATGATTGAATAAAAATTAAAAATATAATAGATAATTGTCTTAATTAAATACTTTATACAACTGTTGGATATTGAACATTGGTTCGAGGTGAATTAATGCTAACACAAAAAAGCAGTTTCTACTTACATATAGAACACTACAGGTTTACGACATTTACAGGTTTAGTGCAAACCTGAACCTATTATTATTTTATAGTGAAACACTTGAAGCTAGCTCACTGCTGTCAGACTCAGCATATTTGCCTAATTGATCAAATATATGGAGTTCAATAATACTGGGCGGGGCATTAGCGATCATAAGCCTTGTGGCCAAAGTTGAAAGTTGTTTGCGATATGCTGGCGTTCGAGTCGTTACGTTGTCATCGTCCTAATTTTGCAGTGTCCTCGTTTTTGAGGTCAGCCTCTATCGGGGCAACGAACTCGTGCCCTTATCGCAGGGAGAGCGGTGGGGGGACGGCACGGCAACGAAGCGTTTCTCAGTAAGAACTTTTAGTTAGCCTACTCTGCTACAGATGGCGCTTTTTTATTCATGAGTGAAAGTTATTTTTACAGTAAATCTTTAAAAAATCTCATTCTTTACTTTGTTGTAACCTTACGTATTTAAATTTTTATAATTTACCTATATTTATATTAAATTTAATTCGACCAATTCTCTTACAAAGAAACCATAAATAAATCTTATAATTAGGAGCCCAACTATTTGGCTCGTGAAATGGACAGTAACTACACTGTAGGATGTCTGAAGCAAATGCTACAGTTCTCTAGTGTTAGCTCGGCTCGCACGCACACAGACGAGCGCACTCGCACGGCTACGAGCGCTAGCTGCGTAGCTATGTGTCGGTAGGTAGGTAGGTACGGGCCTGGGTCGACGAACGGCAACCAGGGCAGCCTTGCTCTGTCCTCCGCGCCCTATTTCTGTCGCCACAGCGCCCGCTCCCCGCGCCTGCCGTTCCCCCCACAACCCTCCACTTTGGAAATTACTTACTCCAGATATGACTTTCACAGATTAGACTAAATGTGTATTTATTTAGGCCAATGGGTTTGTTGTGATTATGGCAAGCGAGGGTTGAGTTTCAGAACTGAGATCGAGGATACCTACATACGTCCCCGTTTATTCAAATGCAAGGTGTGCACGCTACACAAAGGGGAAACAAAAATATAAGCCAAAATTAATTAAGTGATTAACGAAGGCAATGATATCATCATAAATATGACACAGTTTCCTATGACCTCAAAAAGTGTTACATTTGACGCTGTTATTATAGAAGTGGAGGTGATGACGATGAAGTTTTGCTATTGAGAATCTACTTATCCAATGGTGTTATGTGTCTTACCAATCGAAGGTCAACAAACAGCGGCGAGTCAATAGTTTCAAGGTGCTAACGTAGGTATTAGCGCCGTCTTAGTTATTAATTTTCAGTTCCCCGACCATGAGTTTGTTAAACGTACCTATAGTACTTGCAAGCAAATATTTATTTGATTTGATTTATATAATATTATTTGAAAGTGGGTGGTATGTGACTCAAAATGCGGGATGTAAATTATATTTTAGATTAGGGGAAAATCAAAAGCAAGTTTATAATAGTATACTCGTATACTGCAGCAACAAGCAGACGACAGGGCACCATTATCAAATGAAAACATAATACAAATACAACCTGTATTGTTTTGTTGCCTAGTTACTTATCATAAACTTAACTTTATTATAAATACTCCTATGAAACTTTAGGTAGGTAGGGGTATATGGTGATTAGACAGAAATGAAAATCGGGAGAGAAACCATCGCTCGCCTTAGAATGCACACTTACTCAGAAAACTATACCTTAGTCTAAAACATTTAATTGATAAAATAGTGATGGCACTACATAGACATATTTTAGGAACTTAGCGAATATAGAGTTACAATTTTATTGTATATAAAACGCAAAGATACAAAAGCTCATATGACCTATTCTGTAACGATAGTCATTAAGTAGTCTTGACGAGGGACTGTTAATGGCCACTGAGGAGACCAAAAATAGAAAGTTACACTGTAACAGGAAATTGGAGCAGTCTAATTGTTAGATTTTGCCAAGCTCAGGTATCGCTAGAACTTTTAGTTTCTTGAAGTAAAACATTAACCACATTAAAAACAAAACTAATCGCAAAAAATTCTCCACATCATAAGAACAATAATAAGTTCTTAAGGTGATATAAAAAGTAAAAGGCGAATTTCAGCCTTCAAGTTTCCTGACGCCTGTCACTTGTAGCGCTATTCGTTTATTTGTTTGTATGGGGACATGCAGTTTTTCTCCCGATCTCAGTTTTCGCAACTTAAAACTATCGCAATCAGCAAGGCTGTGGTGTTTTCACGTCCTTTATAGAATTTTAAACTCAAACTCCAAATAAATGGCTAGAGTGAAGCATCACGAACAATGGTACACAATATTGAGGCCGGAAAACGTCAATGAATATAAATGCATCTTATGAAAGGGCAGACGACATTTGAATTGGTTGGGAACTTTAGGAGGTGACAGAATCTCACTAGGTCGCTTGTCTAATATTCAATTTGAAACTATCGCCCACTCGTCCACTGAACCTAGTGTAACGTATAGTAACGCCTTTATTATTAGAAGTATTGTATAACGTTCAATTGTAATCGAGTGTCGTCAATGCATGACACGTTCTAGTGACAATCACATATGCGGGATGTGTTGGTGTGCGTGTGACGTGGCGGCGAACGGCGTGACGCTCGTTGCGTCAACTTTTACTAGCACTTTCTCGCCGGCGCTTGCGCAACCACCAGCGCAATACTGGTTCACTGGACTCCATGGTGACAGCTTTTCTCTTCGAGCCGTGAATAAATACAACCGCAATTGCGTCATCGATTAGAACTCGCACATAAATGCATATTTTAATAGAGATATTAGTGACATTAGTGTTATTGTGTTTGTAAACTGATATCAATTATGTATATGGGGATTTTTAGCTTAGAAAGAGTTTAACGAAAATTAATACAACAATGAATGAACAAACAAAGACTATATTAATATGCAATTCGTTGCTAATTTACGCGTCCGTGAGCACACCCGTTAAACCAGTGAGTTTATAATTACGAGATATAGTTTTTCTTTAAAAATACAATAATAAGATTATTGAGTCGAGTAATAGTAAAAATTCAATGAAAGCTAGTAGTGGTAACGGGACAACGAGGGGGCAGCGCAGGTGGAGGGGGGCGCACGAGGTACGTGCCCTAGTTTCGCACGGGTGCATGAACTCTAACGAGGTAAGGCCACCGACCGCTGCGCTCTACGATTGAAATTACACCTTATAGCTAATGGATTAGAAAGGAAATCTGTTTGTATGCGCATCGAGCAGTATATCGTCAGTAAGTAAGTATTGATATGACACGAAGGAGTTGAGCGTGTGACGCTAGATCCAGCTGCGACACGACCTTCGCAATTATCGTCCTCGTGAGATCCGGCCATACTGTCACTACTATTGGTACCTGCACGTCGGAAAACTGCACGATATTCATGCCAAATGCCAACAAAGATGTTAGCAGGAGCCCTAGGTATGTATCTTGTGACTTGTGACAAAAGTAACGTGGGTGTCAGCAAGTCGGCAGCGAACATCAGTACGTTTCATCACTCAGAAGTACATCATCATATATCATCGGATGTGATCGTAGTCAAGCTTCAGCATAATTACACGATAAAGAGTAGAAAAGATATATAAAACCGAATTTTATTATGTAAAAACAAAACAACGATAAAAAAGTTTGCTTAATATTAAATGCGACACGATCACACGATTTATACAACCGCTTGGTGGTATGGCGTAAATAGGTCAGTCAAACTTTACTATAAAGGGAACTAGAGGAAATTTTCTATCGTTCCGATTTATTTTGAGGTAAATTGAGACAGAAATAAGTCAGTTGTGAAATTGTTTGTAAATATATTTCGTAATGGGATCGGTCTTTTGAAACGAAAGGGATTAAGATGTTACTACATCGCTGGCCCAGTAGGGGGCTCGTATATTTCGATTATGACACAAAATTTCTCGTAAGGCACATTTTAAAATTTCTTGAAACATTATTTACTTACTCCACTTTCGAGCGTCTACAAATAGGCGCTCTTACCTCATTATCGAGGAGTCAGTGCGTACATAAATATGAAAGGCAGCCCTTGTTTTATCAGTTCCATGATTCCATATATTTTTCCACAGCCAGCGACAAAGGCAGCTGGAGCGTCAAGCAACATGAATAATTCTATTGTTTTTGTATATGGGTCACGTCGTAGTTATGCATAAACGGATGTGGCACGTACAGATAGAACAATCTTCATAACTGTATGGTTCTTGTTATAATTAGAACAACGCTTTATGTTTATGAGTCAGGCGGGGTGGACAAATCTTGTTTCTGCTAACATTAGGTTACAGTGACCGAGGAACCAGATGTTACAGTATATTTAAGTCTACTTATAAACACAATGTTTGATTCATTAAACTTTGTTCAGAAATATAATTTGTTTATAAACGCTAACACACTCATAAACGCTAACACATGGGAATAACACACGGGTATGAACCCCCGCAGTAGGTTACTAGGTAAGGTAGGAAATACCCCGGCGGTAAGATTAGCCACACAGTTTATAGAAAACCCACTCACACGGACAGATACCTTCATGGCACCTCACACCATCACCCTAAACATCTCGCATCGGTTGCTAAGTCACTAACTAAACGAGCCTACGACATTTGTGATGGTGATCATTTAACGCAAGAACTAGATTACGTTAATAAAGTTTTGCGTCAAAATGGGCACAGAACGTTATCAAAATTCACGCACAAACACACTCCTATTAGCACAGCAGAACGGCAAGCGGCATTTCTACCTTATGTTAAAGGGGTAACAGATAGAATCGGTAGGTTACTAACTAGGAAATATAATATCAAGGCGATATTTTCACCATGCAGAAAGGTCGCATCCTACCTACGGTCAGCGAAAGATTCTATACCTTATCAGTGCCCCGGGGTATATAAAATTGATTGCAGCTGCGGTAGCTCATATATTGGTCAAACAAAACGGGCTATCTCTCAACGGATAAAAGAACACATCAGCGCTGTCAAAAAGAACGACCCTAAGAAATCCGCGATAGCAGAACATCTCATCCAAGCCGGTGCTAACCACTGGATTGAGCTACATAGTCCACAGGTGATCTCAGTTGAGCGCCAATACATTCCACGATTAGTACGAGAGGCCATAGAGATCAAGAAACACCCGAATAATTTCAACAGGGAAGATGGGTTTAAGTTAGCTCAAACGTGGAATCCAGTGGTCAGTATGTGTTCGACGAAAACAGTAAATTCAAAGTCAGTGCGTGAAGATGTCGTTAGTGTCGTGTGTCGTGATATGGTGACAAAGGACGTCAAACGGACAAGACGTAAGGTTGACAGGCTTATCTGTCATTAGTGTTTTGAGTGTCAGCTGTCAATAGTTTCCCCCCGCCACCGCAGTCTCGCCGTGACCATGATCCATGCAATTGGGTCGAAATATCGGTGTAAATAATAAATATCGTGAGTACCCGTTACAGTTAAAATGTTTAGTGTCCGCGATGATAAAAGCTTAAAATCTTATATTACGAACCGGTACGGGCCGGAATTTGTAAATAAAATCCGTCACCTAGAACGTACTCGGAAAAAGCGTGAAGTTACGTGTGCGTCTATAATATTCTTAACAAAGTGCCGGGATTTGAATATAATTCCCAAGTGTGTGAGAATTAAGCCGCGTTGTGATATACGAGGTTCCGAGTCGATTCTACGCACAGCGAGTGAGAAACTATTGCGTAAAGAAATCCGTAACAATCGTTCAGTGTTAGACCGTGTTCAGTGTGAGTTATTTCGTATACATTTGGAGTGCAGTGTAGTGTTTGACAAGGACGTGTTCGATCTTATTGACCGTATAACTTTTCTACAAGCCCAACGAACAGCTGATTTAGTAAAGCAAAAACACGATCATAAGTTGGAGGTACTTTTGAAAACTCAGGAGAATAATACCCTCGGAAAAGTTAATAATTCTAAAAATGTTATAAACTTGTCAAACGAAGTTCTACCTACCGCGGCTTTAAATGTATTAGAGAAAGGGTTGAATTTTGCTCCAACACCAAAGCGTATACCGTATGAGAGGATTATTGGAAATGTTGAAGACATAATTATTCGCAACAAACTACCGCCGAATGACGCAGAGGCGTTAAGGCAAGATGTGTCGAGTGTACTAAGACGGGCGAAACCTCCATTATCCAATATATCTCCCGATGAACGAGCGACGCTTTTAACTTTACACGCTAATAAAAACCTTATAATTTTAAAAGCAGATAAGGGCAACGCGACCGTTGTTATGAATGTCACGGATTATGAACATAAAATCAACAATCTTTTATGTGACACATTAACGTACAAGCAAGTAGACTACGATCCTACGCCTAGAGTGAAACGCCAAACAACCAAAATAATCCAGGAATGTCGGAACACCATAGGGGAAGATACATATAAATACCTATTACGACCCCGTATTGTGCAACCGCCAAAACTTTATGGGCTACCCAAAGTTCATAAGCCGGATGTTCCACTAAGACCTATCGTCAGCCAAATTGACTCACCAACTTATGAATTAGCAAAACACGTAGCTAAGGTATTACAACCGTTGGTAGGAAAAACAACGTCATATATTAAGGACTCCCGGCATTTCGTAAGTATTATACAAGATACTAAGCTAGAGGAAGGTGAAATAATGGTAAGTTTCGACGTAGAATCGTTATTCACCAACGTACCTATTAATGAATGTTTACAAGTAGCTGCTAGTATTCTTCGTAATAATAATATACCTATAGAATATGTTAAATTACTAGAACACTGTCTCCTTTCCAATTATTTCTTATATAGCGGTAAGTATTTTCTCCAAATTGACGGTGTGGCAATGGGCAGTCCTGTCGCACCGGTAGTAGCGAATATATGGATGGAACATTTTGAGGAGAGAGCCATCACTACCGGGCCCAGTCACATTAAGTTATGGAGAAGATATGTAGACGATGTTTTTGCTATATTGAAGGGAGGTAAATGTGAAGTAGAGAGTTATTTAACACATTTAAATTCTATTCATAAGAACATGACATTTACTTACGAATTAGAAAATAATGGGAGGCTGGCGTTCCTGGATGTCGCGTTGGAGAAATACCCCGGCGGTAAGATTAGCCACACAGTTTATAGAAAACCCACTCACACGGACAGATACCTTCATGGCACCTCACACCATCACCCTAAACATCTCGCATCGGTTGCTAAGTCACTAACTAAACGAGCCTACGACATTTGTGATGGTGATCATTTAACGCAAGAACTAGATTACGTTAATAAAGTTTTGCGTCAAAATGGGCACAGAACGTTATCAAAATTCACGCACAAACACACTCCTATTAGCACAGCAGAACGGCAAGCGGCATTTCTACCTTATGTTAAAGGGGTAACAGATAGAATCGGTAGGTTACTAACTAGGAAATATAATATCAAGGCGATATTTTCACCATGCAGAAAGGTCGCATCCTACCTACGGTCAGCGAAAGATTCTATACCTTATCAGTGCCCCGGGGTATATAAAATTGATTGCAGCTGCGGTAGCTCATATATTGGTCAAACAAAACGGGCTATCTCTCAACGGATAAAAGAACACATCAGCGCTGTCAAAAAGAACGACCCTAAGAAATCCGCGATAGCAGAACATCTCATCCAAGCCGGTGCTAACCACTGGATTGAGCTACATAGTCCACAGGTGATCTCAGTTGAGCGCCAATACATTCCACGATTAGTACGAGAGGCCATAGAGATCAAGAAACACCCGAATAATTTCAACAGGGAAGATGGGTTTAAGTTAGCTCAAACGTGGAATCCAGTGGTCAGTATGTGTTCGACGAAAACAGTAAATTCAAAGTCAGTGCGTGAAGATGTCGTTAGTGTCGTGTGTCGTGATATGGTGACAAAGGACGTCAAACGGACAAGACGTAAGGTTGACAGGCTTATCTGTCATTAGTGTTTTGAGTGTCAGCTGTCAATAGTTTCCCCCCGCCACCGCAGTCTCGCCGTGACCATGATCCATGCAATTGGGTCGAAATATCGGTGTAAATAATAAATATCGTGAGTACCCGTTACAGTTAAAATGTTTAGTGTCCGCGATGATAAAAGCTTAAAATCTTATACTAGGTAACTGTGTCGCGGGTGGCATGGACTACACTATAACACATTACAATTACACCCATGACCCGAGTACAAATATTTATCTGTCACATAAATATCTGCCCCGGCCGAGAATCGAACCCGGGACCCCTCTAGACTACAGGCCCATGTCGAAAATGGATGGGTCATATGAACCACCAGGTGATGTATATAGGACGATATAAGAGCACAAAATAATAAGATTCAGCACTATGACGCCACTTGTAAGCTGTCCAACTGAGTGCTGGTGAGAATTCAAAAGTTTAACCCTCGATTTTTTCCCCTTGTCGCATGATTTTTGTACGGCGTTGCGGAATAATGGATTAGAAGCTGTATTGAAACAGTATGAAACTGATGCCGTACAGAATCAAATGACCAAATTTACCCTGGAATTAATAATAATAATAACGCTTCACACTCAAAGCCCCACACTAGGATTCCCTGTGTCGTGGGTGCCTTGGACAACACACAAGACAAGGACACACACCCAGACCGAGAACGGAAATTTAAACTCATCATTCAAATTGCCGCCTCGCTGGGAATCGAACCCAGGACCCTCGGAACAGCGATCGGCGTATTAACCATTGCGCCATTCGGGTCGTCATTGTCAATTGTTAAAAAATCAAAAAAATTACCGACTTTGTGGCGCACCATTTTTTACGGGATTGCGCGCTTTCTTATTATTTTTCATGGATCTATCGATGGTGAAAATGCCGTACAAAAATCATGCGACAAGGGGAAAAAATCGAGAGTTAAACTTTTGAATTCTCACCAGCACTCAGTTGGACAGCTTACAAGTGGCGTCATAGTGCTGAATCTTATTATTTTGTGCTCTTATATCGTCCTATATACACCACCTGGTGGTTCATATGACCCATCCATTTTCGACATGGGCCTGTAGTCTACTCGCGTCGCAGGCAGGATCGCTACCAACTAGGCTACAGAGTCGTCAAACGTTTATAAAACAGAATTAAGTGCTTTACAATTACTTTAAAATACTTTAAACAAGACTGCAAATTCTACAGTCTTTAAAAATCTTTAGCTCTCTATTGGCATAGTCTTTTAAGTGCTACGAACTAACTAGGTACACAAAACTAGGTACTTACTACTACTTTACAGCTTAAGCAAGTTGGCATAATAGAGTTTCTTGCTTAATATAATAATTTTTAATGTATTCAATTTCTAGAAAATCGTTAAACATTATCCATCAACATGTAAGTGGGTTATCAGAAGGGAAACATCGAATACTGAGGTTGAGAAATAATTAACAAAACAAAGCTGTATTTGGGAAATCCGGCTGTTTATAATCGTTGTTCCGTTGTGTGCACGACGTGCATTGAATGTAAACAACCTATAAATGGAACGATAAACTGCATTAAGAGCAGCCGATGCTCGATAGTTAAATAGTTATCTAATTATGTTGTTGAACTGATAACTAATCGAACCTTTAGTAGAATCAAAGCCTATTCAACATTTTCTAGTAGGTATCAGATAATTCACTATAGCCGTAATATCTACTAGAAATTTCAACAGTCATAAATAACAAAGATTCGATGGTTTTTGAGCGGTATGTAGGTGCTTAAACCCGCTTCTAGTGAAAGAATCAAAGTTTTAAGTCATTCAAATTGTTCCGATAAAGGTAAATGCGTCCTGAAACTTATTTTCCAACCTTATCTACTTGTTACGATTATCTACTTATTATATTGACATTAAAAAAATCTTTCGCCCATCAATCTGTAATAAGACATTACAGATTGATGGGCAATCCCTATAAACGTTTCTTTATGGTGTACTTCGTCGTAACAATAAAAGTCAATGACTTACTTCTTGATTTCCAATTATCACTTTCTGTAATAGTATTACAAAAATATATAAATAAATACATTATGTTATAGCTGGGTTACAAGCTTATTTTTTCTGTAACATTTTTAAAACTAAAGATTTGTAGTTAGGTATAGAATAACCCATCTGTCCATGTTTTCTCTTCGTCACTTCGACGTCTATTTCTATCAAAACGATTAGCCATGAACCAAAGATATGCGTTTTGAAATTTGCACAATCACTAACAAACGCGTCAGTGATTTCTGTATCTACTTTCTCTACATAATTTCTAAATGCAACTGCTGCTTATGGTATTATTTTAGATTACACCTACGCAAATGTTGCTTTGATAGTGATCATTTAGATGACTAAAAAAGTGTTATTGTTTACCTACTTGTATATTATTGTTACCACTTTTAAACAAACACATTGATGATGTAGACATGCAATAATGCATAAAATGATATCGCAGCTATAATATTGCAGTTTGCAGATATGCCTTTTGTGCTACGCTGTGTTTACTTAAGTATTCTGATACATTCATTTTTAGAACTTAAAGTTTATTTTTAACACTTAATCATAAACTTTAAAGAAAATAAAAATATTTAGGTAAACACAAATTAAGGAAACAGTTTTTGTGTAAAAAACCCTAAATTTTAATTGAGTTTAATAACTTGAGAAGCTAGTAGGTAATAAACTTTTCACGGAACGTTAATTTTTTAAACTGGAAAGTAGTTAAGTAATATTTTATTTAATATTTAGAAGAGTTTGAGATACTAGCTATTTAATGATAGATACTATTTTATCCTGTGACATAATGCACAAAAGGTTTATTTGTGTTACTTTGTAATTTTATAACTGTGGCAGGCACTAACAATAGTTGGCCCAGTTTACTACAAAGCGCCCACAAGTGATAAAAAAGAAGACACAAAGTGCAGGAGAGGGTATAAAAATGCATAAACCTCGAATTACTAGAGTATGAATCGTGGCAGTAGTACTCGTAGTTAATGCATCGTAGCCTATCGTAGCATGTCAGGAGCATGTTGGAGGTTAGCGGCCGGCCGGGAACCCCCCGCCGCCCCGCCCCGCCCCGGAGCAACAAACTCTGCAAGGTTGCGACTCCGCTATCGTCGACGTTGCCCACAATTACGATATCGCCCGCCCTTCTCCGACAAACTGTTTTATTTTATTACATTGCTATCATATCGATATTATGCGCGAAGGTCTCTCGGATTATTAGCGTCGCAGTTTTACCGCTCGATCGAACTCTAGGTAAATTGTTTAACATCGCAATTTGTTTGCTCGGGTATAATGATAATGGTAGGAAACTTATTTTGTTTTATTGCTTTTAGACCATTTGTGATTTAAGTATATAAAGTTAGTAAATGAATGACATGTATGAATATTTATCTTCAATTACGTGTATTAAATATAATTTACAACTAACATAATAATCATACACCCTTTGTGATGGAACAGAATATGAAGAACCTGCAATAAACGTTTATTTCATTGATATCAACGAAGTAATCGGACGTGCATCACATGTATGTATTTGGCTACTTGGTATATATGTAGGTACCAGTCATTGAAAATGATAGCCACCTGCAACGACACTATTTTTTAAATATTTAGAGTTCAGTCATAAAAATACACATTGAAACTTCCAATATAATGTTATCTATAAGTTTGTGCCTTTCTTGCGTAAAAAAAAATATTTATTTAAAATGAGTTTTCATATACATAATCCAGTGTTTCCTTTTATAAAGTTCTCTAATATACGCACTAAGATTCCAATAAACGGCACTTAACTTAGTCTTAGCGACTTTGTAAAATCGTCTACTAGCAACGCCATCTCGCGTTGAGTAGCGGAACTATACTTATAAGAAATATTTACTTTCCATTACAAATTATTTAAGTTACGTTGAATTTGAATTTATTAATAAAGTAACAGTGAGTAAAAATTATTTACAGTGTATTAAAAAAACATTTTCTATCCTTCCATTAATTTGTTGATGGAAATTTTATGTGGAAATATAACGTGTATCAAACGAAGTGGTAAGAAAACCTTAGGATTTTTTTTATCAAAAAAATTGCTTTTAAATATAACTTAAATAAAACATAGGTACACAGTGAACTAATGAAAATGCACCTACTTGTGACACGTTATATTTATGAAATACATTCATTGGCATGCGAAAGGTACCATTCAGAATTAACTACCCCGAGATAAAGTTGCATCAAGTCGTAAACACGCGTGCATTCGACTCCGATGTTTTAGTTTTCTGTTTAATTTTTATTTTACGTGCGGAACCGAACACGTGCGTAAAAGATACGGATTAATATATATAAGGAGTGACGTAAACGTGGGTGAGTGTGTAATAAACAAAGTGAGTCAAGAACGTCATTTTTTCTGTAACGGGGAGCGACGACCGCGTGAGGCTTGCGTGCGTCACCGTCACTCGCGAGGCCATTATGTAGGGCTGCAACTTGTTAATAGTGGTACAATGATAAAATTAGTTTCTATGTGCATTCGCAGTAGTCAAGCTTTCTGTGTGTCTAATAATTATGTAGTAATTACTGAAACACATCGGCGTTATAATAATAAACTCCTAGATACGATCGCGCTTCCCTAATTGACAAAAGGTAGGTTGGTTAGATTGACTATAACAATAAATAAATTTTATTCAATTGTTTGGGTGTCATTTAATGACCACGAAAATTAAAACTCTTTTGTATCACAAAATACAATTTATCAACCCTAACAGCGTATACGTGACGTACTTTTAATTATATTTATTAGCTGCTGTTTTTTTTATAAATTTCTTCAGCCCTATATTAATTTATAAGTAGCTAGCTAAATTGTTTTTATACTAGGTATATTTAAATTGTTTTTAAGCCATGTTACATTATTATTGTTAGTTTTCATGTATCACTTGTATAATACTCGTCGTACTCGATCGAGGTCAAATTTATGGGTTATGTCCAACACAATATTAAAATGGTTTGAAAACCACACTAACTATATAAGTAAAGATTCAGGTATCAAACAGGAAAAATGTATGCATATGAAAATATTTTTAATTACTACAGTAACTTTATTAAGTAGCAAGGATCGGCGTGTAATAAATTATAAATTTATTAATAAAAACAAATATTACATACTTTAAAGTCCGACCTATTTTGAAAATATTCGTAAATATTCTACATTAATGTAACTAAGTTAATATGTACTATTTTATTCTCTATAGGAGTTACTTTTTTGTTAGTGCATCATTAATTTTAAGTATTAAATCTAACTGTTCAAGGATGTTTTCTCAAAGATCTGACAAAAAAGTTCTATTAATTACTTACTAAATTCCATTCCATAAGGTCACAATACAAACTTTTTCGCCGTATCGAACATGTGGCTCCATCTTACGCTACACACTTAAACTTTCCAGTGAAGGTAACAGAGAACGGAGCCATCTAGTGAAATTTTCCTGAACCGCGTAGGCTTCAAGGCTTGTAGGTAGCAATGAAATTCGCGAAAATGCTACTAGAGACCGCTTTTCCATCTTCATAATTTTTCCGTTTTCGGCCATATTTGCAAGAATATTAATATGAAAATGACAGATTACGTATTAGTTACTCCTCAGGCACACATTGATTAAAAAGACCAACACGTAGCTTGTTTTTATATTTTTAACGATATTTCTTTAACTTTTCATGACTATATTTGGTTTAGAGCAGAGGTTTAGTCATTATTATATGCAAATCTACCTACATAATTTCATAACAAAAAGGAATTGATTTAATGAAAATACATACATGAATGATCTTCACACTTGTTTTCTTCCTGTAATATTATGCAATTATATAGTCATTTATATCAACTAAATAAATCGATTATGACTTTTTAATGAGTAAATATATAAGACTAGCGAACCGCCCTCGCTTCGCTTCGGGACCCGTAAGTATCAACCGCGTAGGTCCCGCTCCCGTAGGAATTTCGGGAAGATAATAAACTATCACCAAAATTAATTCAGGTTAAATTAAATTAAACTTAGAAATAAAGCTTACGACAAAATAATAGCAAAGTAGCAAAGGATCACAGCAAGATTAATTCAGATTAAACTTGGAAACGCGGCAAGTTTGGTATGGCAGTGGGTTCGACCAAATTTGATTACCATAAAAACGGTTCTAGTGTGTTAATCTTAAAAGATAGACATATACTGTCGTGGACATTTTTTTAGATCATTTCAAGAGGAATAATTCTTTCATACATAATATATTTTTGGTATCTTGAATCGTTTTCACAACGCATGCAACGAAAGCCCTCAAGAATGAATAATTTTCCCCGTTTTTTCCACATTTTCCATTATTTCTTCGCTCCTAATTGTTGCAGCGTGATGTTATATAGCCTAAAGCCTTCCTCGATAAAAGGTTTATTCAACACAAAAAAAAAATTTCAATTCGAACCAGTAGTTCCTGAGATTAGCGCGTTCAACCAAACAAACAAACAAACAAACTCTTCAGCTTTATAATATTATAAGATTAGTATAGATGTGGAAAATAATAAGCTTAAGCAGGTGGTTTTGGCCTACACAATGGATAATCAGAATAGCGTCTTCGCAAGGTCTCTAGGAACGTCTTCCTCATTCTGTGCACTCATAATTAATTGAAGTATAAATAAATAACCACGTATAACCTCCAATTGACTTTCTGACTATCGTCCGGAACAAATACACGACTGACCTACAAACAGTCGCGTACACAGTAAGATTCCTTATCTGTCCTTTTCCTACCTTAACATTCCAGCATGGTGCGGTAGAGATGGAGCGTCTCGTTACGATGACGAGCCTCTGCTCTCAATGTCAAGTTCACCTATTATTATTAGTTCTCAATGCCACTAAACATACGCAACTATAATAGCGTAATGTTCGTGAGGCAAAAATACTGCTGTATGAACGATTTTCATTTGCTCTACAATACGTGCACATACTCCTTTTTGTAGTTCAAAATTGCACCCAAAAACATTTTTTTTGTTTTTTTTTTCAAATATCATGGGGTGATACACTGTTCACATATAAATATATTACTTACATAGAAATTGTAGATAAGTACTTCAATTATTATTATTAATGGAACATTTGAAATTGTAATGAACTGTTTCATTCTGTTAAATTTTTTATCAATGGTCTCTAATTTTTTTTTAATCAGTTCAATCAGTTCAAAAATACATTATTTTATTTTATTTTACATATGTTTAGAAGACACATCGGTTATTTACAGAAAATGTGACGTAAGTGGCTTTGATTGCTTATGTCCGATAAGAACTTAATTTTTTATTATTGACTGAGTTTGTAGCATTATTCATTTGCTTAGCAAAGGATCCAAAAATGGTACACTTTAAAAATAACATAGTATTTTTTAAAGATTACGTAATAACTGATGCTGTAACTTCTTTGTTGCAATACAACGTAGCACTCGTCACATAGGCTTATGTAAAACCTACAGGTACTTTTATTATTTTATGTCATGCGACGAGAACTGGTCACGGCCTTCCTCAGACCTTCACAACATCAAAGGCATCATCCACGGGATGCTGCCTATATGGAAGCGGCAAACCCATTTGGTTTTTTATGTAAATATCCGACAAGCGATCAGATGAACCACCTGGGGCCCATATTTTAATAATAATAATGGGCCCATAGTTAATGCTTCAATGCTTCGTGTTTTTCTGCTCATACATAGTGTCATAATTATGATCATCGTGTCACATCGTATCAAATGGTGTAACTATTCTGAAACGAATAAATTGATAGCCAATTAATGCCTTTATATTGTAGCTGATTTGAGCCCCTGATGGCAACTGGTCATCGTTAGCAATAGATATAAGTAATTAAAAGGCATCACCGATGCTTTGCGGGCACCAAGAAGGAGACGACAAGCGTTATTTCTAGCTTAGTAACACCGCGACTGGTATCCTTAAAAATATATATTACAGTAAATTTGGGAAGGATGGAGGCCTTAGTATGATTTAATTGGGTGGTATAGACTATAGAGCAACCTCGAACAGGAGGGACCATTCTCCATAGCTCTACAAACTCTACGCTCCTTTAACACCCAAGTTTTTTTTCTATTTTGTTTTTTAATAGCTGACAAACGAGAGGATGACCCGCCTGATGTTAAGTGGTCGCGTAAATCCATAAACATCAGTAACCCCCAAGCATGATGCGTTGCCAGCCAAGAAATAAGAGGATACAGAGAAAATATTGGTTTAGCTCTTAGTACGCGAAAAGATTAAAAGTAAAGTATGATGTAACGATTATTTTTAAACGAAGACGTAATATCAAACGACCTTGTAGCGTAGCTGTACACTGACCTTACCTGCCGAGCGCTGTTCCAGGATCGATCCCACGCCGACATAGGCATTTAGATATAACCTGAATAAGATGATATTTCTCTCGGGTATCTCTTATCCAATATATTTACTACTCTCAAAAGGGAATTGGCGTAATATGAGTGTGGAATAACCATTACAGATAATTTCACACTTATCAAATCGGGGTGTCTAAGGAAATATTTCAAAATTGCCTGGCTTAGCCTCATGAGGGCGCGATTAAAGCAACAAGACGATACGAATTTCTTCGTAACTTAGCCTAGAGGATAAATTTATGTAAATTATGTCGAAAACAAAGGAGTTTTCAGGTCTTCTAATCCACGTGTTTATTTCTAAGAAACATACACATGTTAATATGTAAAACACATAATATGTAAGCATTCACGACGGCTGTGTAGCATTTTGCATTTGCAATGTAGCATGTAATATTTTGTATTTGGAGGAAGTAACAATTTTGTATTTTATTTCCATAACCTTTGCTTACTTATGGTGACTGCGTCATAGTATATAGATCATTCAGTGATACATAGTAAATAGATTTAATATAGATTTCTGAGATAGCCTCCACCAATCCGCATTGGAGCAGCGTGGTGGAGTATGCTCTAGGCCTCCTCAGTAATGAGGAGAGACCCGTGCTCAGTAGTGGGCCATTAGTGGGTTGTAGCTTAGCTTAGCTGAGATAGAATGTCTGCCCCAGCCAGGAGTCGAACCCGGTTACCCTTGTTGCGTAGGTAGAGTCACTGCCAATTGCGTTACATATTCGTTAGCGTTATTTTAACATTAGTACTAATTATAATAGATACCTACAAATAATCAGCATTATTTTGTTCTGGCAGTTTTTTTACTGTTAATTATTGATTACGTACGGTCACGTGCAATGATAAGTATACACAGGTAGATTTTCAAATAAATGTCCACTCTGAAAATTTGTATTGGGTATGCTCTACCTTAGGGATTAGTACAAGTTTCATCAAAATCGGTTCAGTAGTTTTTGTATTCTAAACGCAGTATTACACGACTGGTCCTATAAAAAATTTGAGCAACAACTATTGGTTAGTTTTTGAGTTATCTCTACATATCGATTTCGAAGTCGGTTATTTTTTTTGTAAAAAGTTATATTTATTAAAATTTTTAAAGCATAAAAATGAATGTTTACATTAAATGGAAAATTACGTTGTGTACATGTTATTAAAATGAATACCCATTTGTCAAAATAGTAAAAATTGCCACAGTTTCTAAAGTGTATACATATTTCAGAAAAAAATCACAGGCATCGTTTGTATACATGAAATGAAATAATATTGTTTACATATTACTGAAATTCATAATGGATACATATTTTTGCATGTGATCGTGTATTGTATCATGTCATAGTGTCATCATGTGTATAGTGTCATTGTATACATGAAAAATTCGGGTGGTTATAAATATACTATGAAATGTTAAGTGGCTATTTGTTTTTGAAATTTTCAGAACATTTATTTGAAAATCTGCCCGTGTATACTTATCATTGCACGTGACTGTACAAGCACTATACGTCATACATAATACGTATAAGTATTTACATTATATTCACCTGTTTTCAGTTTAAAACAGCACACTTAAAATGCTGCTTATTCTTATTTCCTTTCGTAAAATGTCAGGGGAAGCTAAATTTGAGTCAGCCCTCTTTGCTCATACCCTTCGACGTAATAACGGAATTAAAGTTACTAGGGTGCTTTGGTCACAAGGGTGAAAGGATCGCGCATATCTATGTGCATGCATACAGTATAGACAATCCTGAGGGCGCACACCCCTTCGTTTTAATATCTTAAGGAATGGTACGGTGTATCGTTATTTTAGAGGGTGAAAAGAAAATTATGAAATCTGCAATTGAGTAATGCCATGAATGTCCTACCTTTTTATATCTGCCTATGATAGGATAGTTAAAATAAAACAGAATACCTTAGTGTGGAATTAAACGGATAATAAGGACTGAAAAAGAAAGGATAATATGTTAAAAATAATTTATTTTATCAAGCTATTTCTGTATCAACATATCCAGTTTTATGGGATGTCAAGAATGAGTAAGATACATAACAACCGAGGTTATCACAAAATCTATTTAATTTAGTATTACGGTGATATAACTTCAACAGCTGTTTTTCTAGGTCACAGTCAATTTCCGCGTATCATGTGTACAAGAAAACAACTGAAAATTATATTAGTCATGATTTTGACGTGCGTTAGTATTAAAGTCAATAAGTACCTATTTGTTATTTACATACTTATCTCTATTAGGTTTCTTACGAACATTGTCAACGCAAAAATACTCCTACGTGGGTACTCACATTTTCGTCCCTCACTTTTTCGTATCATGAAACCTATTTCCAGTACACTGAACCGATCGCTAGCGTTGTACCAAAAACTTTTTATGTACATAGGTACATAGCCGGCACATGAGCAGAAGGGCTATTTGACTATGTTTTGAAGGAATGGTTCAAGCTCGGCAAAATCCTAGACTTTTCCTTATGATATACGGTTCAATGAGCAACACCATCTTATAATTAAGTGGGTCTTAAGTATTTTTCGTAATGTAAACTAGAGTTTACTTCCACGTTGCCAAAAAAGCAGCGATACTCATCCTTATCTGATTTACAAAAATCAAAAACTCTCTTGAGCTGTTAAATGAAATCCTGTGCAGTAAAATTTCAGTGCTGCGAAAAATGGTAAAGAGAATTCGAACATCAATTAAAAGGCGGGCACTCGAGCCAAACTAATTCTGTATAGACAGCGAGATGGGTAGTGGGTAGATACCGCGTGCAGTGGCATCGGGCGGCGCCGGCAGTGGGACGGGGCGGTTGAATGTCGGGCAAGGGCGGCGGAGTCACGGCCGCCGATCAATACTGCACTAGGAAGTGCGTACACCGCCCGCGAGCGCCTTCCCGTTTACACTACCGTACAGCCGTACACTAACGTAACTGTTATAGTAGTTGATGCGTCGAGATTAAATTAACACGGGAACCAACGCCCCAGTTTTGGAAGTTGTAAGCGGTGAATATTTTGTACTGTACACCAGAGTGGTACCTGTGTTTGCTACTATATGTTCTGATAATTTTGGAGTGGATTAATTTTTTACAAAAGGATATTCAATCGATAGCAATAGACAATTTTTTTCTTACAATTTGATGCTTTGTTTTGATATAATTTTATGTTTACAGTGGATATCGAAGATTTTGATCAAATCACATATATACCTATGATATGCTAAGTGCACTATTTGCGTTGTGAAGCAAGAAAGCTAGAATGTATTACGTTGATTTTATTTTTTATTAACAAAAAATATAATAATTCCAGATTAATGTAAGGATGGATGATCCGAGCGATTTATACTCACGTCGAAGTAAATTATGACATTAGGTATAATCGACCCAAGCCTCGGTAGGATTCTTTCCGATTCTTTTTCTTCGTATCCAGTAACAACAACGAGGTAACAACGAGGGATTATTGATGTGTCTGAGCAGTAACGGCTTAGCATCATTTTGATATACTGATTTATAAACTACCATAACTATTCATGGTCTAAGTGTAACATACCTATCTGCATTGTATCTGGTAATAAAAAAATACTTGATGCTTATTGTTTTAAACTTAGGTCATCACGGATTCTACACATTTTGTTAAAATAGGAGTGCACGGACTCCTAGGACTGAAGTGGAACGGCTTATTTGCATCGGCCGTCATTAATCGCATGAAAATGATCATTAAGGATTCTACTCAAATTCTAATGTTCAATTCCTGACAAATGAAAAAACTAACTTATTCCATCGCAGTCCAAAAATTCAATCAACTTTGTAAACTAAATACCTACGTCATTGATAAACTTCATTCTGTTAGCATGTGATTATAATATACATGATGATGTACGTAATACCTACTTGTAGCACTTTGTATCGTACTGCCGGTGACGCGTTATTAAGTCTCTTTTCACATAGTGCGATTTGTAACTTGAATAAAATAAAAGTACTAATTAAAAAAACTTTAAAACTAGAAACTATTTTCATTTTTCTTATGATGATTAACGAAGATGTTCAATAGCCATACCAAATCTAAATTGAAAAATAAAACCTACGCTAATGTTATGTACAATTTTATTAATGCATATATTATGCATAAAAAACTCTGAAAAAATAGGTTTTACAAAGTATTTTATGGTTATTTATAATCCACATAATACTATTACGATTATGAACAAGCCAATAATCACCCAAGTGTATCGCGTGCACCGAAAATACAATATTGATTGCCGTATAAAAGGATACATTAAGATAAAGCCGCGCTTAGAACGCAGCGTTGCGGCGTACACTTTTCCGTTGCGCGAGGGTATGGCCGCTTCAATCGATGCCGCCCCATGTTCACGGTCATCGCCCTCCGCCCGCCCTACGCTTCCGCGTCGCGCCCCGCACCCCGCGCCCCTCGCCCCGCTCGCTAAATATACCTTAGCTACGACCCTTCAGTCCGATGTTATGAAACACAATTAGCCACACTATTTCGGTAGTGCAGGCGTTCCGTCTGCTTCAGGAAGACCAAGCATTGCAAGCTTGGAAAATAGCCCGTCAATAGATGAGCATTTAAAGGATTTGCGATGTCTGATGCAATATCGCACGATCAGCTATATTGGAAATTGAAGTCATCATCTTCCTACCCATATCCCAATTTTGGAAATGAAATTGAAGTATTTTTATTATTTCAGCAACATTACTGCATCGTATAGGAAGTGTTAAAGCTATAAATTATAAAATAGCTTGGATGACTATTGGATTGGATCTATCGCTATAAAAACTTTGATCCATTTATCGCGTTTATAAATAATCGAGACTTGCTAAGTAGGTAAACAAACAAATACTAACAACTGAACCTAGTAACGATTTAAAAATATGTTACAATTTAATTTGATCTTGGAATAAATTAACACTCAATTTTTTATTTATTTTCAGGCTTCGACAGCTGAAGCGTCGTAATTTCGAATCGTCTGACGAGACGCCAGTGCCCCTAGTCTGTGAATTAGTCTATCCATACATATAACAATCGATACTTAGCCTTTCAAAACACTTATATATGATATTATTTGAAATTAAAAAACAGAATACGGGTTACGTAATATGTATTACAACTTCAACTTCAAGTGTAATATCTTGATACAACTTGTTACATCTATGGGCTTTTTTATTAGAATACTCGCAAATTCAAATCTATACTAATATGTTACATTACCCCCGAATGCTCGCGGTGAGGGAGCGCCTTAAGAAGAAAGAAATAATTTGAATAGGCAGTTAAAATTTTGTAAAGTATTTCTTGTTTGTTTCATAGAACGGTACAAAAATAACATTTTTTTACTATTAATATTGTTTTGGAACTCCATCATAAGAATGAAGTTCGTCGACTTTCAATAAAGCAAACTTACAACTTACAAGACGACTCTATAAACTTGTCTAGTTTCTTACTTACTAAATAAAAAAGGTATTTGGTTGACAAACAGATAAAAAATGACATTGAACACTTTTATTTTTGCTTATTTATGCATAATATACATATACGTCTGCTTTCACCACATATGTAAAAATATTATTATTGTTTTGCAAAATCTATATTCTTATTTTAGCTTCTAGGTCCAAAGACAAAAGGAAAGAAATTTAATTTAATCCCCAAAACATTTAGATTTTGACATTATTCTAACACAACTGTGTGCACAGTGTATTGTTTGGTTATACATTGTGGTTTCATTTACACGGAATGGATAGACAATCGGTATCACAAAAGCTTATTAGAAGGAAATTGCCTATTGTTTGTAGTGGAAGCAACGTTTCTATTTAGAAGTACTCAATGAATTGTTAAACATGCAACAAGATACAGTAGTTTCCAGCAGAAGATATCCGGTAGTCACCTTACCAAGACTAATATTCTTTCAGAAGATTATAGAAAAATAAAATCAAATAAATTTTCACAAAAGGTGGACTTATTGCTACACAGCGAACTCTTCCAGAAAACCTCTAATTACAATAGTTACTGAAGGATATTTATAAAAAAATCCATAAAGCTTCTTGAGATACGGATTGTGGCACTAGGGTTATCTAAAATACTGATTTCACGCCGTAAGACCCGGGCGTCGTGAAAGGCGAAAGAAAACTGCTCCCTCTTGGTTGTAAGGTTTTCGTAAGGATTGTACTATCAATATTATTATTGGAATGTTTCCATGAAGGCTGTTTGGCTAACCACCACCATTTTGTTTGAGTCAGCCGCCAAACGACTCATCATGTTCCGGCTGGGGGCTTGACTACTTTATTCCTTTCAATCCTTAATATTTTTTTCTTACTTAACTCATTTGGCTGTGGCCATGTCTTTGTCTAAGCCGATGTTTATTCGAGACGTTGACCACTTACTAGCAGATGGCTCCTTCATTACCTATAGTACAGATGCTTGAATGGTTAGAGGATGTGCAGACTGACCTCTAATTGGTAACAAATATTTTAAAATATCAAAGGTTATGCCGATATTATTATAAAACTATTTCCGCGCATCGAGGCTCACGGTTATACGTCGCATCCATTGATATATACCTGGTATAGTCGCTAAGTTACATCGAAAGCATTCAGTCAACATGACAACATAATAATATTATGTTGACAATCGATCATTAAGCTCTTTGATTCAACATGCAATTAAGCGTATTAGTAGACTCTCCTCGCCTACTCAGTTAGGTGGATATTAATTAATTAATGAATAAATTTATTAATTTATTAATTCTGAAGACTTCCTTGGCCTTTAAATCAATCAGATTATAGAGCTACTAAATAAATACAAAACAGTAATATTTTTGAAATATATTTTTCGGCAATAGAACTAATCATTCTGAGATTCATTTAGCACAGTCGTCAAGGGAATAAGGGAATATCTATTCAAAAACTACATATTAAAATAAAGCGTCGCATAGACATTCAAGTGCCACGTGTAGAGCTAAGCCACCCTTATTTAGATCGTCTTCTAATTAAAATAACGAGATCGTACTTGGAAAAACATATGTACATACGTGTCCCTGACATTGTTTATCTCGACTGTGTAATTGCCTCCTTCCTATTCTTTCACTCTTTGCTGTTCCAACGCTCTAAAGATTCCCCGCAGACAAGAGCATTCATTCTTCCACCCTAGTAGCCGGCTACATAAAGAAAAGTAATACAAAAACTGCGTCTGATGCGACGAGGGCCCTCAGACGGTCGTACGTACGCGTACGTATACATTTGGAGGTAGAGCGCAATGAGTGGGTGAGCAGACTGCAGTCAAAGCCGACTGAATCCCGGAAAACTACCGACCCAGTCTAGACATGGGGGCACTTCCCCTGCCGCACCCCGCGCCCGCACCCCTCGCCCCGAGCCGCTACCCGCTACCCTGGCGCTTTCACCGACGACTTGCACACATTTTAAAAACAGAATGCATCGACGCTTTTGATTGATGTAGTGTGTGTTGCAAACAAAAACCCCAGGAAGAAAGATTATGCAGCGTTTCAGTTAAACTTGTAAAGGGTTTCCACGTTTTACATTTTTTATGACTTAATGTTACCACATGCTTCATTTATAAGGTACAATGAGAATTCATTTGCAAACTTTATAGAGCAATGTATGACGGTATCTGTTCTATACTTTATCTTTGCATCAGTAACATACCTAATTATGTGCAAAACCTATGTTCCTCATCATTTAGCAAGTAGTCAGGACTTCGTCATTCAATTTTTTTAACTGCTACATATATTCAGCCACAAAATTAAATAATAAATTATTTTTGCCTACAAGCATGCCTATGAGGCATAATGTCCACAAAATGGTAAAAGTTAAAAAGGATAACTAGATGACATCCGACAACATCCGACATTTGCGTACAACACGCCTTTGCCTTGAATTAGACAGGCCGTGCGATATGCATGATTGACGGTGCTGCAGTGGGTTAGTGAGAGTGAATTACAGCGGGGGCAGGGTGCAAAGGGGGCTAGGGGGCTTGCAGACAGGGTGGTCAGGGGTGTGAGGCCAGACGGGAGAAGCCCGACGCACCTCGTTTCCGCAGCGACGTGTAACCCGGCGCACATACAAACATGCATTACACACGCAGCACGATTGTAGCACAATACCGTCTGTTTCAGCGGCTTCAGTCTCATTCGCGATCACAAAACCCTTTAAGGACGTCAATGAGAAAACGCTACTTCCGTTGCACTATTATAAAAGCCACTTTGTGACTAGTGACGATCTTTTTCCTCGAACGAATTTGAAGTCTATAGTACATTTTTATAATGTTTTCTTCAGTTAATATGGCTGAGTGAGCGGATTTGGTACATAATTAATTA
The DNA here is from genome assembly GCA_905404135.1 of Hesperia comma. Lineage (NCBI taxonomy): Eukaryota > Metazoa > Arthropoda > Insecta > Lepidoptera > Hesperiidae > Hesperia > Hesperia comma. Next base: position 9,371,987 of record FR990018.1, read on the forward strand.
TTATGTACTACATATGCCAGCGAGAATCCTAATACTTAATGGAGTTAACCAACGACCAAATAAATAATAAACGAAATAAAACTTTATTTAAAATTTCGAACTTGGCGAGGTGCACGGCAGTATTATAAGAAATAGGAAACAAAAAAATAATTTTAATGAACAAAACAAATGGGGTATTTTTTGTGGAACTTGGCGAGGTGCACTGCCGTGCACCAAGTATTATAAGAAATAGGAAACGAAAAAATATTTTTAATGAACAAAACAAAAGGGGTATTTTTTGTGGAACTTGGCTTAGACACTACCGTGTCTCTAATGAAGCTAATATTCGAATTTGAAATATGTATATAAAAACCAAACGGAGGTCGACCGATCGAGTGAGTGAGATAAAAGATGAGGCATTGTGAGATAGAATGAGCGTCGCGTCGCCACGGGCGAAGCGTAGGCCACGCCAAAATTCAGTTTACAAGTGAGCCATAAGATGTTTCACATCAAAATGATTAAGAAAATTTGTGTCATCGTTTTTATACAACAAAAAATATAAGAATGGAAATAAATTTAAAGGTCATCATTTTAAAATGCTAAAATCATACTGTGTTTTTATACTGTGGTACACCTGTTACGCCGCTCATCGTTGCCGTCGGTTGTCGATCGCCGTCGTCGGCCGTCGACGACCTATCGCGTTTCGTGTCAGTCCGCCGCCGGAGCGCGTTCGTCTCGTCGATGCGAAAAAATGCGTACGGCGTTCCATACTTTACGCTCTTTTTGTATGGACAAACCGTCGAACGCCGTCGATCAATGTGGCCCGACCCTAAAGGTCGTTGTATTCAATATTCATTCAGTAACATGGCGGGCGAATGGCGGACGATAAATAATTTTTCGTATTTATTTTAAAATTGTGAAATCTGCTTACTTAGTGATGTAAAGTTATTACTGTGCATTTTTTCGAGTTCCTCGAATTATTATCGCAATATCGTAATGCACGCCAAGGCGTTTTTATGATGGTTGCTTGAAATTCACTGAAATTCCTAGACGTCATACACGTGTGTCGTGCATGCGAGCTAGCAACCGTACTGAGAGAGTTGCGGCGCATTCGCCGCAATTGACTGGAACATAAGATTGCTTTGCGGTGTCTTCTGTAGTACTTTAGTACATAGTATCTCAATGATCTGGTGGCACATTTTTTATCATTTACTAGGGCAGCAGTCACCTAGCGCCGCACGTGTCCTGGTGTTTAGCAATCCCAGCCGATCACGAAGATTTGATACTTAGCCTAATAACGTTTATAAAATGTGGTTGATACATGAAAATCGTCGTTTTATACCTACACAATGCATCAGAGATAGGCTTGGAATGAAATTTTATATGGACCTGTATAAAATCTAATCTGATTTTACGGAAATAAATTTAATTTACGAGTATTTAGGTATAGTAGAAGAAGTTCTGAATGTAAAGCATCTTGATTATAATAGTGAGCAAAGCGTTTGAATTGCATTATTGAGTTAGATGTACGCCCCTGACCGCGCAGGCCTTGGCCGCGGCCGACAACTCATTGCCAATATCGCTCCTATCCTATTACATTTCTCAGCTACACAAGAGAGGAAAGCTCCCCCTACTTCTATCCCGTTCGTTCGCACCGTAACTGAAAAGAACAAAAGATAGACCCGGAATCAATGCCAAATCTCCATATTTCAGAAGTAGGTTCACTGTAAACGTTGTCATTTGTTATACTAAACTCTAAATGTATGTCGCTTCTTGCACTGGATGAGAGAAATATATTTTAAGTATATGTAATAATAAAATAAATAAAGGAATATATTGAGAAATAAGGAGAATACGTTAATTTTTATTTACGTAAAATTTTGGTTTTTAATCATCATTTAAGTCTTAAAGAAATCCTGAACAATAATGAACCTGTTATTAATCATAGTGCATATTTATTATCATACCGCGTGCACTTCTTTTATACCGATGATTTATAATAAAAATTCTTAATTTACCCTTTACTAATAGAGATGTAAAATGACACGGACACAAAAGTATTCTTGCCAAGAACAGTACGTACTGTCTCTTTTAAAGGAACGAAGACTTCAATGCTGAAGATAGATATCCACACACTTTTATGCTAGTCCATTGTGCTTTAGTTTAAGTATGTACACCCGATGCTTCGTTTCAATATGTTCACTGACACGAGCCATAGAAGTGTTATAATACGATGTAAATACTAGCGTTGAATGTGCGTTGCAGAAATATTAGCTTCTCTATGCTATTTTTAAAATATAAATATTTGTATTTTCTTTTTGTTTAATATTTGTGGTTTCTTTAAAAAACCGCATAATTTATTAAATTTAACTTTCTAACTAATTTAAATACATAGAATAACTTTAAAAGTTGAATGATCTTTAAATACTTAATACAGCATTTTATGTACGTACCTAATCTTTATTAGAGTGGTGTTGTTTATAAATAATCGTATAATTATTACATATACATAGGTGGGTCTGCATAATCCTTGACAAAGTTTGTATTTATAACTAGCGGACCGGGCAGATGTTGCAACATATATTATTTATAATATGTCAGGATGAAACATGTACTTTTTAGTTAGACCTCCAGCGACAAACAACAACAACAAACTGCGAAAACCGTATATAATTTAGTTAAGTAGTTTTGCGTGATGCTCGGACGAAATTACAGATAAAAATGCTAAAAATAATATATTTGGCTTCTATTGACCCTTTATAGATCTTTTATAGATTTTTCTGATGCCTGACTCCTGGTCACACCAGTTTGTCTCACCACCACCACCAGTGTGAACACACGGAATTTTTTTCCTCGACGTCACACCAAGCATTTTACTTACACTTTTACTTACACCTCGAGTCAGGCGTCTTTTTCTCAAATGTCTCCTACGTACAGACATAACCCAGTTATATTTTTATCTTAATTAATAAGGATATAAAAAGATTAAGATTTAAGGTAAGACAATTTAAAATAAAGTCTGAAGCTTGTTATTAAAAGTTATTATAAGATATTATAAGATAAGCGTCATAATGAAAAGGAATTCCCACAAATAAGTATCCTGATTAATTTTATTTAACTTGCCCTGAACTTCTATACCTACCTACGCGATACTTTTATAGCACGAGTTGGACTTGAATTCCAATTATTCATTTGTCGGGTAAAGTGATTAAGGACGTATTATGTTCGAGCTTGTTTAACCTACTTCACAGCAAACAAATATTTGGGAGGTGTACCTCAGTAAGTTTTTATGTACAAAGTACATTAGGCCTAATTTCTGCTAGGCATGTTTCGCACTCTAGAAGAAATCTCTCGTAAGAGATAAGGCTATGTGTGCAGCCTTTGATTTAAAATGCATACCTTTTAATATCACAAGTTTTTGTTACGGTGTGTATGCAATCAATAAAGAGTTTAAATCTATACATATAATAAATCTGTAACTGTTCACTGTTTTTACATAAAGATATATTAAAAAACTATTACAGGCGGTATCTATTAACGCAATAGAAATCTAAACAATAATTTTAGCTCGTTGCAGATTTGTTTACGTTAATCTTAAAAAGGGCTTAACCAATTTGGGTGCAGTTTTTACTAATATATTGTGGTAGCCTTCACTTAACATATTGTGCATATCGCGTTTTATTTCCATCAGTTCATAAATAAAAAAATATATGTTTAAAGTTTATAGAATCACATCTAACAATTTCCGAATGACACTACTACGGGACTGATTTTCGAAGCAAAGCAAGGGAAGCAAATAGATAAATAAGATTTTCCTGTAAGTGAAAATCTAATGCGGTGGAAGCTGCGAGGCGGCCGGTCGTCCGGCGAGGTCAACCGCCGGAGCGCCGCGCGGGTCGTCGGCCGCACCGCATCTGTATGCGGAGCCAACCAGCGGCAAAAAGTGCCCACGCCTGCTCTCACTGAATCTGAATTGATATCTACATAACTCCATTACCTACTCCTCACTGAACTACTACTACGACCAATGTGGCGCAATCGCAACCATGCCAAATCGTCGTTGGAGGGTTTGATTCCCAGCGAAGCGGTTGAGTGAGTTTTTTCTGTTATTGGTCTGGGTGTATTCTGGTCTAGTGTGTTGTCGATGAGACCCACGATGCAGAAAAACCTAGCGCAAGGCTATGAGTATGTAGCGTTATTTATTTATCCTGTCTCATCTTTTTTGCTGCTAGAGTGTCATTTGCACGTATCGACCTCAAGGGTAAATAATAATCGTTAGCGTCTTCAAACCAATTAACAAAATGCGTAGGTTTAAAATTTCGCAAAGAAAAAAATAAAAGATAAACATATTATACATCACTCAAATCGGAGACCGAACAGACAGATTAAGTACCTACGGTAGGTTTTCCTAGGGTGATTCATTGAAAGATAAAATCGTTCTTGACATTTCCTTGCTGCAAAATTTTGTTTGGATTCAATTTATAATTTTATTGTTGTTCTGTATTTTAATGTCGGCCTAACATTTTGTATTCATATTAAATGACAAATTATTTCCTCCCAATAACACGTGTAAATTGCCAAACAAACCCTATCTTAATGTCGCTCTCGAATCTCCTTTCACAATGTAAACGTCAGGCGCTCTAATCAAGGCTACTGGTTTTCACTTATCAAACACCTTCAAGATATTTATGGAAAATGCTCCGGTATGCAGATTACATCACGATGTTTTCTTTTACCGGCGCGAAAGATTCCTACTTAAAGTAAAAATACATCGGGTTTCAGAACTTGGATCTCACTTGCAAGAGATTACGTAGAATGCAATACGTTATATGTATGTGGAAAAAATACATACAAAAATATTTATTTTTTGTGTATTATCGGATTATTGGACTTTACACAGGGAACAACGAAATTATAGTAATAATTATAAATTATATTATAGTATCTATAATAATATAAATTTAACAATGGTAGATAAAAAATTATAATTTTGAAACTTAGATCCAAGTTAAAAAGTGTCACACATAATGTGTTGATCTTTTGACTACCCAATCAGCTGTTATAGTAATTTCATGAACGCTAATAAGCAAACATGAGTTATCATTAGTATTCTTAAGCAAGTTATATTTATGGGTATCTGTAACACTCGGCAGTATAATTTCACTTGCACTTTCCATACTATTCTATTTTATTAGCTTTTGAAGATCCGCTGATGAATATGCCTCTACTAATTATATAGCGCTTTCTTTATTAATCATTTTTAAATTACCCTATGAGAAAAACGTGTACCTATAAGGAGTAAGACAACGTTAGAAATGCTAAGTATGAGCTAGCTTTAAAATAGTAGTAAAATTATACCTATAAATAAAACGTTACTCAAATGTATGTGAATAATATTTTCAGAACAAAGAGTTTCGACACATATGTCTTCGTTATTCCTCACACAGTAATAAAATATTATAGTGTTGGGCCATATTTCCACGATACATTTGACTTACGACTTACGTAAACAAGGGGCAATGTATTGAGTTGATCGGAATTAATATTCCAAAGCAAAATTTTGAGGACATTCAGAATATGTAACAAGTTGCGTTTGGGGCCGAGTGATGATTTCGCCCTCCGGTCACTGCGTTGGAAAACGATGTCGTTTGAATTCGTTCACATATTAAATTCACGGGTATGAAGAGCTCCTGGAATAAATTTTATGAGGCACTTGACACTGAATACACTGAATACTATTAAGTGGTAAAACAATGAACCGACGTTTCTGTAACTAAACGCTAAACATCATTTAAGATTTCGTAAGAAAACCTCTTCCTTTATTTTGAATATTTTAATAGTTTTGTAGTAGGTATACCTCTATTGTAAGGATTTATATAAACATATCTTAATCTATATCGCTTTACGATTTACGATATTACAATCACACCAATCACACCACTATAAAGAAATACAAGAAATATACAAATAGCACCATTGCGCGATGACTCATGCTATTTTCAGGCAGCTGAAGAGGATTTTCCGGTATCGATCCTGAAATTGCGTCATGGGGTCTTCCAGAGGATATTTGCCTACATGTTACAAAGTTGTAGGAGTCATACAAAGATATTCAAAGGTCGCATGACTCAACAACATGGGTGGACTATTTATACAATAACAGAATATTAGGTTATTTTGATAGTCTCTACAATTACCTCAAATATTATCTTTGTAAATATAATTTATTGGTAGGCATTCTTTAACCATGATATTGTACTCATATTATATCAATAGATAGAACAACATTTTGTTTTGTTGAGATCGTAGTTCGAGATCTTTGCTAGGCTATATGTCGAGGATATCAAAAGCTCTATCAATGCCAGATGTGACGGGTGACGAGGACGACCTATTTCCTCGTGGTCCTACTGTGACGTCATAATAGGAGAACGTAGAACCAAATTATTTGATTCAATACATGTACTGATACACGATGTCTTCCAGAAATAATAAGAGAGTATGTATGAAACCTACACATATTGCGTTTACCACTGTCTGTCACTGGTGTACCGCTTTTTTATTAAAAAGAGCGTACTTTAGAGATGGTCCCTTTGCCATCAGGTCACGATCTGATCAGGGAGTCCCAAGACACATACCTACATTATGTGTTTAATATAATTTTTTATATTACGTGTCGATACGGAAGTCAGTATTGTATTGTTAAAATAATAATGAGAAGCTGAAAAGCTGTCACCACAGTGTTGTCATAGAAAAACAACATCTTTCCGTCAAAGCTACCAACGTTCGTAGCACGTCGTAGCGCGCGCTACGCTGCGCGGGCGCACACGAGCGCGGGTCACTGGCACTGCGCGGCCACTGCACCCGACTTAGATGCTTCTAACATTGCACTTTTTTTCTATTGCCTGCATTCCCGGCTCGAGTTCAACACTCGTTTATATCTAGTTACTAGTTAGTGACTATGTACTTGGGCATATGACTTTTTAACTTGTTTAAAGTCATAATTCAATTTGTTGGCCCCAGAATAATATTTTATACACGTCAAATATATAATGTAGAATATTTATTTATCCATCATTATACTACATAGATCATAATCCACCCTGTTGACTTTTTAAATTTTTAATAAAAAAATCTACTTAAGTACGTATCTACTTAATACATCTAGGGCCTTATTAATAAACGCGGTTTAAAGTTACTCCAGGTTTAAATTTTTTGTCCTTGACATGTGATTCTCTAAAGTCAATGGTTACAAAAAGACAAAATTTAAACTCGGACTAACTGTAAGCCAAATTTATTAATGAGGCCCCAATGTTCAAAAAAATATGATTAAATATTGCAAAATGATTACCAGATGTAAGTCAATAAAAATAAATAAGTGGCCCTAACTACAAATTACTAATTCCCTTTTAAGTCCTACACATCTTACAGTGAAAGCCTGCAATCATGCAAAAAGTACTTCTTATCCTCGAGTAGAGAGAGTACCTGATGATGACGTGAATCACTTTCGCATCGAATGCGCACGCGCATTTGATTCTCGTATTAAGTGCAACGGCCCGATGAACTTCGAGCACTAAGTGGGCCGCAGATTGTGCGATACGGCGTCCCTGACACTTTGATACCATCCGATATCAATTTTATTTATTTATAGATCGCATTCAAATATATCTGAATAAATTAATATACAAAAAAATACAACTCGACTTAATCCCATTGAAATAATCCGAGAAAGTGAACACGAGCAATAACCTGCAAAAAACTTTGTATATATTAAGTGTGTTTCAAGAAAAATTACTCGAGAAAAAACGCATAAACCTTTAGTTCAATAGAATACTAAACAGCATTACGGCGTCGAAGCCGAGAATATTGCAATTTATGTTATCATTTCCAGTGCCATAATTTTTTGCGTTCTCACGTTACAGGTTGGGTGCAGCGCAAGCAATGTCAGGGACTGGTATCTAAGCTGCGTTCTGAAATAGTCAGGACGGGATCTATTTCCCGGGCAGCTGCATGCGTTCGTTGCCCCTTATGGCGTTAGATGTACAACGATCTGTGCAATTACTGCAGTCCCGCGCGCACCGCCCCCCGCGGTACTAAACTTGAACTAGTGTTAGCGTGCACCTCACCTTCACTGCTTAGAAAGCTATGCCTATTGCGTGTAACACACACCTACTTACTGCCTCGGCGGCCAGCAGGTAATGGAGTAAAAGCGAGAGCATTATCTGCTTTCAGAGTCGTAGCGGCTTTGCACTTTATTACATATCCAAGATTGAAAATTTTAATCTATGGCATTGACAGCATAATTAGATTATTAGATAGTATTGGATGATTAGATAAACATTACATTTGCATATCTTACCAAGCGCCCGCACGTTTCGCATTAGTAGCCCGACAGCTTTTTCGCTTGCCTTTCAGGTTATAAAAAATCAATACATACTTGATATTTTTCTTTTCAAAGTCAATGTCATGCTAACAGACGGGGTCAACAATTTTAAAATGGTTTTGGAACTTGAAACATTTATATCTTTTTTATGTAGGTAAGTAAAATTATAAAATACAAATATACCTAAACTAAAACATATACTTACATATTTATATGTGAACACAATATAGTGGAAAATTCAAAAATTTTTTAGCTAATAAACATGCAATGAGTATGTATTTGTTATCTATGTAATACAAGTTATATGAAATGTTTGTGTGTGAGTCTGTGTAGTAAAACTGTAGTCCAAGATACATTTATGATTTAATGTCATTTTACAAAACATGGAACTAAACAAGATGATTTTCTACAATTTTGCAAATACCTATATTGATATTTTTGTTCGTTTTCTATGATTAGCAACATGTATACTTAAAACAATTTCTATGTAATTATATCGAGATTATCGATGTGTGAAAATAGAGTATCGATGTGTGGAGCGGTGCAATTCATGCGCATACGCACAAACGGAGCGCGTTCTGTTTATGACGCCCTAGTACTCTGTTGCACCGATGTGCATTCTCGGGCGAACGTGGTGCGACTTATTTGACCGACTAATGTCAATATTATTTTTAACATCTGTTTGTTTACTTTACTCGCTTTATAATTAAACAAAGTGGAACTTAATATTCTGATTGTCCTCAAATGTTCAATAATGATTACTGTCAAATTTCGACCATTGCTGCATTGGAAGAACACTTGTATTTTTTTTAATTTATGTCAAACAAGTATACGAGCCACAAGAAGAAAGCGGTGATTGTCACCCATGGCCATCAGCAACCGATGCGTTTGGCCTCTCTGACAGTATGAGCAAGGCGTGTAAGATAAATGGCGGTAGATTTTAAAAGGGGGGGTGGTAGAATACCAGTCTGGTATTTTACACCCTATCACAAATTCTCCAAGTAGGTTTTTTGGAAGCAAGAAAATTTCGGCTTGGACTTCATTTTGTAAGCCAAAATGTCTATGAGAACATTCTGCAAATAGCCACAAAGTTTTATTTTAAGTATCCTATGTATAAAAATATAACTTTGTCTACGATCACATCAACTAGCTTCAATGTTTTAATATTAGGCATTTATATGTTCACAAACGAAAAAAGAAAATGGCAAAGATATTATAGAAAGACATTAGTATAGAATCGACTTTTGTAATTATAGAACAGTAAAACAGGCTTGGGCAAAAGTTTTTTGCAATTCATTTTTTCACACGTTGTTAGGAACAAGTTTACTGAAAGTAATTTAAATAATAATAAATAAACTATACGTTATTGTGATTTTACCGTGTGTGATCGTGAACTTTTAGTTTCATTACAATTTACCAGGGCAGCTGAACCGAAGAGGCGATCAGTGCACGTGCCAAGAAAGTAGCGAGGTGCATTCGTATGCAATTCGACAACGCTATTATTTCGAATAAGTGGAAAAGAGATAGGCGCATATTGTGCATGTGTATTATTAAGTATCTGATACGGCATGACGTTGGCTTGCGTGTGTAGGTTTTGCGTATTTTTCATTGGTAGAATTATTGCGGTGGTGAGTAGTTGAACACGTTGTTCACGTCGCACGTCGTGACAAGGCGCAGAATGCAATATGCAGAAAATTATGCTCATTGAGTAATTTACGCTTGTATAGTGCAGCCGTGCTTATGCCATTCATCTTAGTTAATTTTGCAAGAAAAAATGGTATATGCAGGTACAATACATGTAACTGGAATAAAATATTTTGCATGTAACATGGTAAACGAAGACTACGCTAAGAATAACAAATCACTCAGATTTAAGTTTGACACGTCGCAAATATTAACCGGAGGTTAATTTATTTTTGAAATATGAGTCCCCACACTCGAGATATTATAATGCCCTGTATGCATTGATATGCTTAATTAAAGTGACCTATTCTACATGTTTAAATATATCAATGACAGTCCGACATTGCATGCGCGTTCTTTGCTGCCTGTGCAATGACCCGAAGCGACGTCAAGCGTGCTATGACGTCGCATCGCAGGGGCGTCGGGCGAACGAACGACCTCTTCGCTGTGTCTGCTATCCTGGTAATAAAGGTTCGCCCATTATACAACCCTTTACTGAGTCCTAAACCATCATCATGAAAAGGACCAGACTTGTATTGTTTGCAAATTGATGTCGTCGCAATCGTGTGCATAATGTTTTAACATCGTTAAAACATTCGTATTTTCACGCCCTTCAACACGGTTATGTTTTGAAGTAGGCGTTTAAAGGGATCGAGTGACTCAGTAAACGAACAGGCTTTGTAGCGTGTTATTCGACCTGCTCGTAACGATAATTATTGTATTCTTTGTCGGGTTCCATTGACAGTAACGAGTTGCAATTTATTTTCAACCAGTGCAGTGACGTCCTGACCCATGCAGCCATCACAATATGCCTATACGTGTGGAGTATAGTGATGGAACTAAAAACAAACGTTTTATTGCTTTATTTTGGTACATTAAGACAGAAGCTTCCTAAATTATACTCGTATGTTCAAACCATCCTCACGAATTTATTAAGTGAAATCCATGGAAATCCATGTGGTGACTTATTTCTTATCAACTTTAAGAGGCAAACTGGACTTACCATGTATTTATTTTTTTGTCACCATAAAAAAAATTGGCAATATGAAGTTCACGAAAACTAGGCCGTATTTACAAGTGTACAAAGGCGACAATACAGACAGCTTAGTTAGTGGAGTCGTAGAAAAGGGCGAATGTTGTTATGTCGTAACAGTTCCGGGTGCATCCAGCGCTCCATCGATCGACCGTGACCATGGCAACGCGAGCGTAGTGCGTGGGTCAGGGGCGTGATCATTGCCTTGATTACAACTCCGTTTTCCTATATTGTATCTACGAGTATGTATGCTTACAGTGTAAATTCCCTATTATGCAGAAAAAACTGTGATGCTTTATTTTGTTAGGTAAGGTTAGGTGTTATCACAAAATAAGGCATCCTCCGAGTAATTGACTTCGGCAGTGCTATATAATGTAATGTAATTTAAGATAATAAGATGATAACAACAAATTTAAAAATGCTTGCGTCTTGCTAAAAAATGATATATATTATGTAGTTTCCGCAACTATAGGTACTCCGAACGTTTAGTGATGAACATAGGTATTCACAATTCATTGCAAATCGATACTTTAAACTGATTTTATGCATAATCGTTTGCAGTATTTGTAACACGGGTGTATAAGTTCAATATCAAGTTCAAGCGATAATTTATAAATAGAAAACTTTAATGGTAGTCTGCACTCTGTTTTATATGAAGACTTTAAATAGAAAGCCCAATAATTTTAATAAATAAGTAAACCTTCTCAATTAAAAAATTATACGGAAGTATATTGTTTTCATCCACCAATCTTATCTAAAGCGTAACTACCCGATTCGGATGCGGTTTTCACTTATATAAATTAGGTAAGCTATAATATAATGTTAGCTACCAAATAATCCCAATTAATTCCGATCCGATCCCAATCTGATATTGGCAGACCAGGGCGTCGACCATAAGAGACGACGGTAATAATGCTTGGTGTTAGAGCTAAAGCCCGGCTGGCTAGCTACCACCCTTTTGTGTGAGTGAGCCGCCAAACGCCATACGAAGTGTATGTTCCAACTAAGTGTTTGACTTCCCATCTTTCCTTCTCATCCTTTTTGGCCTGCAACGCATGACCATGGGCGACGGGCGACCAATTACAATTTTCGTTAAGTGACAAAAATGCCACTCTTATAAGGTAGGGTTAGTATAAACTAGATGAATCTTTCGGAGTTTCTTGCCACTTCTTCCAAGACGTACCAGCGTAAGGATTTGTTGAAGCGATGGCCTGGTTTGACTTTCGAACAGTGTCTGTAAAAACTAAGTTAGAATAAAATCAATTTTCATTTTAAATATTGCAGTTTTGTAAATCGAACAAATACCAAAACAAACCAATATTGAGAGCCATACACAGATACGATTATTTCAAAAAGCGTTCTGTCTGATTCCTATGATCTACTGAATCGATCGATAATGATAATTTCCTCTTCGCAATTTTAAATTTATAATTCCAGAGCTAACATTACTACTCGTAATTATCGTATTTATAAGTAACAAGTAACGTTTCTTACAATTATACGACTAGTCAACATTTATATCAAATGTTGTTACTTTAGGACGAGTACAATGTTTCTTTTTTATTGCTTGCCAAGTACAAAAGCAATTTCATACTTCATTTTTATTAAACCAACTGATTTCTTATCTTACGACCTTCAGTTTACCTCTTGCTATTGCTAGTTCTTAACCAAACAAAAGGTACACGGTAAAATATACGAAGTTGCGTGGATTTATAGAGAATATTTCTGAATCATGACAATGTGTATGAAATATAATATATTATAGGTATTGTTTAAATAGATACTGTATTTATATTTGTAAACTATTCAATAGCATTTCGTACATTTTACCACTATCTTTAAAGTATTCTGATTAAACTTAAAGGTAATGGAGAGTTTTTGATTCTTATGGCCGCATATCAATGTCGTCATTATAAAAGTAAATTAAAATAATATTGCATTCGATACTTTTCATTAGCAGATATAGAATGTAACATACATCATTTAGATCTTTTTAAACCATTATTTATCATTAATTATAGCAATGAATTACCAATCTCATAAATGTATAGTATTTGGAGGAAGGTACAGACATAATTACGAATAATGACGGCCTTATTAGCATAATTGGATAGCCCTGTTTAAAAAATAAAAGGTCCCGAGTTCGATTCCCAGCCGTGGCAGATATTTATGTGACAGTTTAATGTTCATGCGAATTGGCGATGCGTTATTTGTATTTTTAACGCAACTTGCGATATAGGAAAGGACACAGTGTGGATGTATATAAGCGTATTAACTTTTTTTTTATTTAATTATTATAACACTGTACTTGCAGGTCGTAAAAGCTTCTTTGCTACTACTACATAAACCACCCATTCATGTACCGTCATTGTACCTTCCGATTTGTAAGCGGCCGTGGCGATCGTCATATTTTCAACATAATAGGTAGCGCGTGTGCAGTGTTAAGTGATCCGCTACGTTTGTGATCGTGGACGAGGAACTGCACAGCGTCAGTTGTATAAGTGGCGTGGAATCAATCGTACGATGGAACCTTGACCTTGCGCGACCATGCATCCACTTAGACGTTTGACACGATAATTTTATTTCCTAGCTATTCTTCCATTACCTCTTAACCTTACCAAGCATCTTTATTGTTGTGTAACGTTTGATTACTTTAACACTGCTCAGCGAATACGCCGTTCGATGCTAACGTTGATATTTCTTGGATTTTATATACCTAGGTATTTCATCACAGCTGACCTGTAATTCCCTCATCTCGCTTTTCCAGCCTACTTAGGTTCCAGTATTTGTTAAAAGTTCTTATGACTATTTTGGTAAGATCGAGGGTTAACTGCTTAACGTGCTGAGGCTTATCGGAGGCTTAACGTGCGCTACGAGGCTCTTTTTTGCTAGATCCATCCATACTTTCAAACGCTCATTATAATTATATGCAATGCAACAGAATTCAATTTTTTATGTTGTCAGATTCATAAATCAAATGTAGGTACTTGAGATACATAAATCGAGTATAACATAGAACTGAATTGGAAGCAATAATAGTCTCAGTGCGTACGATATTCTCGGCGAAATGAGAAATTTGCTCGTGAACCGACAAGTAGTCCGAGAATACGTAAATATCTGAATATTAGATATTTACTTAGTGTTTTACTTACTTATATTTTGCCCGTGTGTTTATTTATCTTAAAAATAATGAATGCATAGATTATTATACCTCAAATACTGAAATAGGAACAAAAGATACAATACATAGGTACTTAAGGTTATTTATACGAGTATTATATCAATAAAAGCTACTTCGAACGTCGAGATTGTTATTTCAGGAATTCTAAAATGTCGGATGACAACTATCGAATCCAACAATATTTCTAAATGTAATTTATTCATTTCTTATCTTCACTAAAACAATAATCAACAAATACCAGTTACACTTGGTACCTACCTGGTTAATTAATTTACGCAGAATGTCGACCCAAAAGCAAAGAAACAAAGCAAAAAAGAAGTTGCTTCAACTAAAACAACGAATCTGATAGCGGTGATATTATCCTTAGGTAACTAAATCTGACATCTAGATTTTTAACAGGAAAAATACCTTTACAAAATGGCAGACCTAAAATGTTGATATTATGTGTAACATTTATCTACGTTTTAAGTCAACTCATTGTGCCCTTATCGTTTTCATCAAGTACCAATATACAAGTGGCCGTGACCCGCGTTCGGTCACACGGGCGGGTGGTGGGGCTGGCCCTACGAGGAGGAGGCGGGGTGGAGGGTTCAATAGAACTTTACGAATTTACTTGGTAACGATACTCCCTTATAGAGTTAGGAATCATCGCAATTACTTAAAATAAACTGGTTATTTGATTGTTAGAGCGAGTGACGACGCGTGACCTCCAGCAAGGTTGGTCGCTACTTCCCCATGTGCTCAATCTGTTATTACGCATCTATGTGTTTTAGGTTATAAAATCATAATTCATTGGAATTTCGGTATTTCAAATGCTATGTCTGGCTTACTTTAATGTGCTTACATCAAGCTCGCATTTGAGCAGTCCTACGAAGTTGCTCACCAAGTTAGATTATATTTTTAAATATGAATAAAGGAATAAGAGCAGTACAAACAAAAAGTTTCCTTAAACCTTAAAGGAATCCATACTAATTCTCAACCCTACCTGGTTACCAACGACACGAGTGACCTTGTTACACTGTGAGATTTGATAAAATGGTAACCGTTATACAATTCCGCCCGTATTTATTTTTTATTTTTCCGATATTATTATACCGATACTCTTATCATATACATCGTACTAATAACAACAGCCCGAATCATCATTTAAAATATAACAGTGTTATTTATACTTATATAACCCTCTGCGACTGACGTGGTCTACTTTTTACAATTCTACTGTCATGGTAGTCCACCAGACACCATTTAAACAGGTCATATTTTGATATTCCGTTGTAATTTCAATTACTTAATCATATTTTTTGCAAAGCTTAGAAAGTAAATAATTACTTGATACTACTATTTTGGAAAATTAAACAACAATTTTTAAGTGAAACAACTTTTATCAACTTGACCTAAATCAGTCTTCTAATATCAACATAACAAGAAAAGGTTAAAAAAAATATCAATGTAAAAACTTTTTAGATTAACGTTAAACATTTATTAAAGTTAACACAATTGGCTATCTGACTGCAAAAAATTACGTATTTTCAACGGTTCAATTAAGTGTAATAAATCCTCAAAAATCACAATTTTTTGGCAGTTTTTTTCTTAAAATATAGAAGATATTGACTACAAATAATATCGAAAACAATATTTGGTTAACTACTCATTCTATATAGCATTATTTTCTTCAACTTGATGATGATTTTTGATGGTGGAAGGGCAAGATTTTCATCCAAAACTGTACTGACCGTCATTCTCGGTTCTCTAAGTAAATTCATGTAACCCAGCACTGTATCTCCTTCAATATTCAATAAAAAAAGTCCACCTAATATGTGTGCGCATCACATATTTTCATTCTGAATTTGACTGGTTTCTAGTATATTATGAATAATAAATAATATTATGTAATATTTTGATGACTTGTTGGAAGTTTTCGGGGCCAAGTTTTTCAGTGCCCGGTACATGTTGGGCTTTTTCGTGTAGTTTTTACTGCTTTTCTTTATCCTATAATTTATCAAGTTCCAAAAATTCCTTTATGCCTTAAAAAATTGGCCATTCTCTAAATCACTAGACTCAAGCTCTTTCTCATCGTACACCATTATTTTACGCTAGTCTTGGTTCAAAAAGATTAATTTTGACGTCTTTTTGGATCTGTGAAAATATAAGTTGTTATAATAATTAAAAACAAACAATAAATTATAATTAGTAGACTAACTTTACTGACATGTTGTTTAGGAGACACTATGAACTTATAACAATTTTACTGAGGTTATTGTCTGTCAGACACTGACCTAAATACTGACGTGGTTGTCTTGTGGACACATTTCCTCGCCCACGGGTGAATATGCACGATATAACTGCAAGCAGCTCAAAAAACAGACTTAAGCCCATGACAGGAAGGTACTGAGAGCGTTGGAGTCAATAATTAAAAAATAATGTTGCAATACTAGTTTTTCTATTTTGTGGTGTCTGTCATACTACCGCGTCAGTCGCAGAGGGATAATTTCGATGGGTCCTATGTATATGGGCCAAAATGTAAAATTAAAACTTTACAGGAGAGGCTTCCAAAGTTTCAATTTACTATAACTTTAAATTGATAAAACCGAAGTTCCCGAATCTTAGCTTATTTGCTAAGAAAACTATTTCCCTCATTTACACTGTAGTATTTTATACATACATTTATCTGGTTTTTTTTAATGTCACATTGGCCCTTCTACGTTAGTTTTTGTTAAAATTAGTTTTTTTTTAAAACACCCTAAAAGGGCCGATATACCAGGTTGGCCATTATACGCGTATTACCTACGCTAATTAGCATAATGTATATATTTTTTTTATTTTTTATCTATAAAATCAATAAACGATTGAAGTAATTGATAATTCATTAATTAGAATATAATATAAAATCTTCGTTTTAATTGTTGTTTTAATTTCCCAAAGCCAAATTCACAAAATTCCGACATCTTGACATCTTAGCGTGATAATTAGATGTCATTTTTACTTATTAAACTAAATTGTAACCCAAAAACACAACAATTACATTTCATATTCATCTTTATTCATCACAGTGCGGCCGATGCTCCGTTCAACGTACAAGTGTCAAATTGGCTGATTGGTCCAAACTATAAACAAACGCGCGGGAAACTCCCCGCGTATAAATCTCTAACTACGCTTAGGACCTTATACGTTTAAATTCATGTTACATATGCCGTTATACCGTAATAAAAAATCGTGTTTCTATGCTGAAATCTTTTTTTTTTAATAGCTCACATGATTCATTATGTCGTTAAGATGCGTTACCCACAAAAAAGCCAAAATCGCCAAATTGCTAGTTTGGCCCATATACATAGGACCCATCGATTTATTATGTTGGATAAAGATAGAATTTCTTCATTGAATTGCTTCATTTGATGAATTCAGAATTTGATTTTGCTTACCTTTTGAATGGTCTTCCTTATCTAATAATGCGCTATCGTAAATTATAAATTGTCAGTTTAGGTCATCTTGAGTAATGATGCCCTTGAAACCTACAATGTACAGGGAATGTCAAATTGAGTCATTTGAAGCACAAAGCGCGATAAATAGTAAGATACACATCGCATGCGAATATCAGCAGGAAGTAATTTGCTCTTGCAGAAGGTTATAGTGATAACACAATGTACGCAACGATATTTCTAAATAAGTGAAAAAGTATGAATCGCTATTTTTAAGTCTGATTCCGAAAGGTTCTAGCGCTCTCGCGGTTGACACCTCACTATATCCATTGATTATATGTTACTTAACTCCTTAGATATCTTCCGATTCAGGCAAAGGTTAGCTTAGACTGTTTCTGCTGTACGCTTAGTTCAATGGTAAGTGATAGATCAAGTAATGCAACTAGGGGCATTGTTGGTACCTACACATGTGAAAAATTTCGTGAGGAAAATTTCGTCTTCTGGCACGTTAATCCGTCAATTCCAGCTGTAGTTCTTAAATAGCAGTCGTAAAGCAACGTCACATGCCTTCAGGCGACGACGTTTCGTAACTTTGATTGATACTATTTTCTCCATCGATCCACAATGAAGGAGCGTAATGAAGAATCATTTAACCCTCCTGAATCACATATCGACGATGAAGAGTCAATAAATAATAACTGCAAAAATGCAACTTTTCAGGAGGCGGAAAAAAACGTTTTAAATCCGTTAATTTTTTTTTAGTATATTTTATTTATATTGCAATAACTGTTTATTTCATAAAATAATAAGAAACGAACCCAAAATCGTTGTTAGTACTGTGTATGAATCTATTTTACAATGAATAATGCAATAAAGCAAAAATGGTCAAAATGTTAGTTATTATATATTGACTCTTCATCGTCGATATGCAACCCTAGTGCCGATTACAAATAGGAGCCGAGACAAAAAACTACTTCCTATATAATGTAAAAAACCGGCCAAATGCGAGTCGGACTCGCGTACGAAGGGTTCCGTACCATTATGTATAAAAACGCCAAAAAAATCTGGTCTGTTGTATAAACGCCTCACTTAAATATTTAATTGTTGTAGCCACATATTACGCCCAACGCCATCTCTTGGGCCGAATGGTAACTAAACTTACGTCGAATGTATGGGCACTAACTTAAATATTTATTTTATTCTGTTTTTTAGTATTTGTTGTTGTAGCGGCAACAGAAATACATCATCTGTGAAAATTTCAACTGTGTAACTATTACGGTTCATGAGATACAGCCTGGTGACAGACGGACGGACGGACGGACGGACGGACGGACAGCGAAGTCTCAGTAATAGGGTCCCGTTTTACCCTTTGGGTACGGAACCCTAAAAATGAACTAAAAATGATTATACATAAATTAGTAAATTTTCATTGGCTACGTAAATAAATATAAACATCGTCACGTGTTGATGTGAATTATCTCATGTATCGAATTGCTTGGGGATCCGCGAGCAATCAGGGTACAGGGGTCGCGCGCACCTGCGCCCGCGCCTCTGACTTTGGCAGATAAGATACGACTATTATTTTGTCACTGCTATCGGCCCAATGTCACACTGACCTTAATGACACCGAATGACGCGCCGTCACCACGCGTTCGTCGCTCTGACCTTGCGATGCTTATCTAATCTGCTGTTCGCGAAAATGTTGTTAGCATCATTATTTTTCATAACAGACTCGTTTTCCGAACCAATGTCAGAGGGATTTTCTGATAGCGTCAGGACAACTCGTGGTAGCGCTTATGCATGATATTGACCTTGTTTTCAAAGTAAATTGGTAAGTAGCTGATTATCCCTTTATACATTAAGCTTATGAATTGTGTACGTGTTAATTAATTTTATCAAAGTTCATCGCATGAGAAACTTGATCCATTTCAACGTTCTGTTTTTGACACTAATTAAAATATCCATAAAATAACACAATAAGTAAGTTTATTTTTTGCACGAATACGTTAGTTTAATGAAATTCCTTTTGTAGAAAACTAAAATTTCCATGCATTTCAAGCTCAACGCAACCTCTTCTATGCTGTATACTTGAGTTATCTACGAATATCCATTGCATCCGCAAATGATAATAGACTTATGTAGGTATATCATCGAGTATCACAATTATCTACGCATGCATTTACGCTATTTTGTTTTCAATGAATGCGTGTAAATAACGATAAATGCACACGATCTTATAATACTTGTACATACGGCCTTCATTTGTTGTCGTCATAACCCGGAAATTGCCATGTAACTGTAAACGTATGTTACAATTTTCCGAAGCGGGAAGTATAAATCAGCGACACCCAAGGAAAATTGTAATTAATATTGCAATATTTTATGATTTTTTGGAAAGATGATATTAATTTAAAATGTTTGTCGGTAATTCGATTGGTATTTTCTATATTTTGTATATTGGTAAATAATAAGTTTAGGTAAAAAAAATATATATATTTCAAGTTCATTGCCTAATCCGTGAAATTGTCTGATGAATAGCGTTTTTATGAATCCAATTAATGTTGGATGAAAGAAAATTTGGCAGATTTTGAAGATTTTGAATTTTGAAAAAAAAAAATACATAATTTGAGAACCGAAGATAAGGATCAGTACACAAGGTTCAATTGCAACAAAAATTCAAGCATAGTACTGACCTAGATCAGGAATGGAGCTGGAGGGTTCCTCGAACGAGGGTGGCTTAAGAAGACGCGGCGGCGGCGGCGGCGGTGGTGGCGGCCGCATGCACTGGATGACGGAGTGCGTGGCCGCGGGCGCCGGCGCCGGCAGCAGGCACGGCGCGCGGAACTCCTTGCCCGGCGGCGCGGGCAGCTCCAGCCGACGGCCTCCCATCATCTCCATCTCATACTCGACCGGCTCGCGCTTCGGCGACAACTTCGGGTAGCACTGCATGACTCCCCCGTCTCAAAACTCGAACTCGAAAGTCTATCCAAAAAGTCAGATCCGTCTCTTAAAACCGTCAAAGTCAACTCAAAAACCAACCCTAACACATCCCAAGACGCTGAGCGTAGACGCTGCTATCCATTAAACGTGTAGCGTATGTTTACTTCGGAACGCGTGTCGTACGGTGCGGCGCGCGCCGCTCCCAGGCGAGACTCGTTCGCTCGTCGCGGCCAACTTTCTCTCACTGGCGTGGCGGCGGCGGCGGCCGGACGAAAGTGAATCTGCAGCGTTGCCCCGCGCCGGCCGCGGCCCCCGCCCTCAGGTGTCCTGCACCGCCCGCCCAACGCCGACCACGCCGGTTGCAACGACTGCTCCGACTCAACTTTAACCTTACCTACGACCTCCGCGGTGCAATGATCTTTGAAAATACCCTACGCAAAGTTCAGTTATCTGATACACAAAAAAATTGTATGTAAGTACATATGTAAATCAAATGCAACCCCTATTGAAATGATTTTAATATGTTTGCACATTCAATTTAATGTGATAAAAAAATCCTACTTGCTTAAACTTTTTTTACCATAGCGTACCATTCACTGTAAAACATAGCGGCGCTTCATAACACAGTTTTTTGTTTTTAGTAAAATATTTATTTTATTCATCTAAGAGCTGGTCGGCAAATCATTGTGCAATTTAAGTATCATTTTATTTTATTACTTTAAACACCGCTTGTTGACTGGCGGACAACGCACAAGCTAAACAAATGAACCTAGAAGCATGGAACTTTGTATATTGTGAGAAAGCGATAGGTACGAAAGTATTTTCAAAAATAAAAGATATTCTTTAATTTTAAAACATCTAACACAAATTCGTAGGCATTGAATGAACATTGAAATATATATTATAGATAATTTCTGAACGTTTCCTATATATCCGCCGCCCAATATCCCTACTGAGGGCTAGTAGAAGAAAAGACAGATCCGGCAATCGTGACAAGTCAGATCGAGTTCTACATGTTCCTTTAGATTTCGTTGCAAAACTCTGTTTAACTAAGCCAAAAATAAGTGAATATCGAGTCCCCGTACAGTGCGTGTGACCTCGGTAGTAAACTTTAAAAAAGTCACTATAAGGTAGATAATGGATGAACGGAGAGCGGGTGTGAACCCAACACTCATACGCGGAAATAGTTTGGAACAGGTAGTTCTTCCCCCTTCACTACATAGTATAAAACAAAGTCGCTATTTTTGTCTGTCTGTCTGTATGCTTAAATCTTTAAAATTACGCAACGGATTTTGATGCGGGTTTTTGTAATAGGTAGAGTGATTCAAGAGGAAGGTTTTTATGTATAATACATGCATATATTCCCACGAGAACGGGATCCACGCGGGTGAAACCGCGGGCGGGCCGCTAGTAAGAATATAAAAAAAGAATCAACGAAATTTAACTAGGAAACTAGAAAACATTTAATTGAGGTAGGCATGTGACCTTCAAGAACCTTATACACTGCATTGTTTTATATAGCGTATGGTCTACATACGTGTGCTGCAAAATCAGCATGAAAAATGCATTTCCGAAGACCGTAAACTACCAGTATGTGTAACCTTCACACAGTTTCTCAGTGTTCCGTGATTAATGCACAATAAATCGGCACGCACACTGCTCTCGGACGACAACCATAAAATGTACGCATTTGCGTTTTCTCTAATTAAATCGTATAAGAATGCACATTTGATATTGTGTAATGAACTATTCTTGTACTAAGATCAATTAGTGAATATCTCAATCTACGTAAATATGGATAACATATTATGTAGTTTCAATACGAGGTTGTAAGCGACATCTCGAAAAAAAAACACCAAGTAACTCCTAACATAGCCTGCGTAATATCATTAAGTGATTACCTATTAAAGATCAAAAATTTTGCCTCTATGAATATCTGGTTGGAGATCACTGTACTTTGTACCACTCAGTTTAATGGTACTGTTACCTACTGGTACATTTTTTAGTTGACTGGCTAAACATAACGTATTTTGGTGGCAGTACCGTCACAAATATGCGAGTGTTTCAACTTTTTTGGCCAGCAATAAATCTTTGATAATTTTAATGTAACCTACCAACCATCATATATTATATGGTTTGGGCTAATAAAATGTAGAGTAATGTAGAGTAAGCAAATTAATTAAAAGGTTACAGATTTAGGTAATACATTTTTCTTCACTTTTTTTTTCTCCTTGGCTCGAAACGCTTCGCTGACGCCTTTGTTGTTACAGATACATACATGTATAATAAGATACATCTGTATAAAAAGTGATCACCATTGCCCATGGGCAATCTAGCACCATCAGGTATCTCATTTTCTCCTTATGGTACGGGAGCCGACGATGCTAAATGTGGATTTACTCGAGCGTCATAGAGACCTATTGGGTTGCAAAGCTTAGATGATAAGAAGAAAAAAATGTTATATAATGTATACCTTTTCATCGGTGGGGGAAGCGGCTACTATAGACTTTTGAATATGTAAAAAAATAATGTCCATGTGTACATACTCGAGCGCTTCAGATATTGTAAGCATCAATGTTCTACGTATTTTTAATAATGTACTATGTTAATCTGATCGTTTGTTTGATGGGGGTGACCGTACGTAAGGGTTGAAAATGAGAGAGAAAAAATCAAATCGAGCACGTCAGATTTTCTATGGGGGTGTTAAGTGAACCTAAAAAAAGCTCTCATTCAATAATCTGACGATTTCGATGTGACGCAGACTCGCTACCATTATTATAATGTGCAAAAAAAATTCGAACTTATATTATATAGGGTTCATATTTGGTGGAGCTACTTAACTGGCTACCAGGTATCCCCTGTACCTTAATCTGACGCGCTCGAGTAAAACCAAAAATCCCCTCTTGGGCTCCCTAGCTATTAAATGACTGACGGTGAACAAACTACGAATGAAAAAATCAAAATTCTGATTTTCAATTTAGAGTAGGTATTGAAGAACGTATCGAGGTTTTCAACAATAATTGATTTATTGTTATGTAATTTTTTAAGTATTATTAAGTGTTATAGGCTGTGATATCACAAACACCCTAATGTAATATTTACGTTAATTACTACTATGTATCAACTAGACACGCGATATTAAGTGTTTTAGAGCTATCGCTATTGATAACGTCTTATCGAACTTTCAACTATTGTTACTAAAAATATAAAAGTGTATTAAGTACATAATAAAGTACTTTGTGTATTTTTTGCTAATAAAATTTATTTATTTATTTATTTGTTATTGTAATACCTGACTAATCTAGGTTCGAACGGGCGGGCTTAATGCCTATGGCATTCTCTCCCAGTCAACCCTGGGCGACGCGACGGTGAGAACATGTGGCAATAAAAAATAACAGCGTAGTTATCGATTAAATAAAATTGCTGATTGGATAATAATCCAATTTTCATCGTATCAATCGTATTTAAGTCTTTTTTACATATGGTTACAAATATATTTTAAAACTTAATATATAAAGATTCATTGACTGGCTTTAGATTCCGAGTTGCTACAATTTTTACGCCTAACGGCACTCAAATGTTTGCAATAAAATATTTTAGCCTTAGGGTGTCACCAGACCAATCGATCGATCGTCGATCGACGCCATCGATCGATCGTCGATCGCCATCGATCGATGGTGGAATGGATCAGTCGACGTCGATCGATCGATTGGTCTATCTATGTAGAAACTATCTATCGACGTCGACTAATCCATTCCACCATCGATCTGTGCCTTCGATTGACGTTCGATCGATTGGTCTGCTAACACCCTTAGTCACCCACTGCATCATCTCCTCTATCACCTTCTTCAGGCGTCCTTTAAAGTATTAAAAGTTTTATTCTATAAATATAAATAAAAAAAGACGTGTGGCACTCGGAGACTGCCGCGGTAAAGCTATTGCATAGCATTATATATAAATTAACAAAACAAAAAATAATACTGCATTTGTGATAATAATAATAAAATGTATGTATATAGAGTACTAACTCATTTTCTTTCACTATTTTTTCGTGACTTTCTTCATTAATAAATGCACTTTGTTTATTCATATTTAAAACACTTTGTACACAAATTATACGAGTACAGATATTCACTGTTTTACAGTGGGCCAAGAAAGTGGTGTACCAGTTTTCATTTAGTTGCCTAGTTATCAAAAGTTACATCAAAGTTCATAGGCAACATTGAGATAATCTATGTACTAAAGCAATATCACTGAAAGAGACGCATAATAATGACGTAAGCCTAATTGTTAAGAATACGTACATCATAACGTCACAATAAAGGTGCAAGACATTTTAATCTTTATTAGAAACGGATAATGTATTAATTTGTGCAAAGAAGATTTAAATATTCTGAACAAAAGCATAAGAACTATTTCAGTTGACAAAATAATTCTTTTTAAAAAGAAAATTGACATTTGACATTTAAGTCCTACAACGATCTTTTGGCGCGTGAATGACGTGTGGGTGACAGAGACAGTGCCTTACAGTTTGCCTTGCCTGTATGGCACTGTCTCTATCACCCTCAAGTCATTAATATAGTGTCATTATTTTATGTCATGTTATTTTGTATGTTTTAAATCTAAATACGCGATAATTAGACTATTATGAATACATGTTGTCGATTCCAACGCCTTATTTAATTCAGATCTACATGTAATTATTCTTAAAACACCGAACCGACGGGGCGAAAATCAAATGTTTGACAGGTAAGATTTGTATGGGAAATTAAAATTTTCACTTTTAGTTTTTTCATCGCAATTTTTCCATATTTTCTCATCGCTGCAACCTTCCCTGAACTTCCACGAATATTTCAAGACTAAAATTAGCCAAATCGGTTTAGCCGTTATAAAGTAAAAGTTAGTTAACTCAGTTAAAAGTTCTGGTATTTATCGATGTGTGGGTGCACAGACATAGTAACTATGTCTGTGTGTGGGTGATGGGGGTGTAATAATTTTTTCGTTACGAAATTTTTGCATTCGGGCCCCGCGCCCAAGGCCCGCGATAGAAGCTATGCAATCAGCATCAGTTACCGATATGATTCCGAGTTCGATTTCAGGCCGTGGCGGATAATTATCATGAGAGAGATTAACTTTTGTTCTTCAGGTTTTAAATACTAATGTTATTTATTAGAATATTTATATTTTTGTGATCACGAGCTTTTATTTCTTGTTGTTGTCTTTCTTATTTGCTTTGATTATATGTATACACGTCTAGATTCCGCAATTCAAACAAAATGTCACTCAAAAAACGTCCTCAGTTTTCCGACATGTGTGAGTACCGCTCGTGTACTTATTGTAAGTGCACTGTCAAAGTGAGCGTGTGTAAGGGATGCCTGCTTCAAATTGTAACATACCTACTTTTTCCCTATGATCTTTGCAAATGAAGGTTGAACAGAATAGGTTAAAAAGTTATTGTTTTGTATTGTCTTATATTTATTTTATTTTATGTAAATTAATAAAACCCATAATATAAGAAAGACCTAAGTATTTTGTGCAAAAATATTTAATGCAAGAATAATGGAAAGTCTGTAGCCCGAAGGTCTGTCTACGTGTAAAATACTGATATTCAGCTGCATTCTGTTATACTTACTAGAAGCCGAGCCAAACATCCGAGTCGGGATAATGCTGCCTAAGATTGAATACATAAAGTCGTGGATTTTATATAAGTTATAATAATTTTTTGATCAAATAACTATCTGCAGTCGTGTTTAAATAAACAATATCTGGTGAGAATCGAGCTTTGCTCGGTTTTTTTAATCGTGTTTTTGGAAACCTGTGCTGTTATTATGTAGGAGCCCTACATTTGTTTATTTGTAAAATATTGTAAAATTGTCAACCCTGGTATCCATTTCCTTAGTAACAAAAATAATACCATTATTGTCATTCTTATGATACCTACAATTTTTGTATTTAATCACATCGAAGATGATGTTTTCTAAAAATAAAACCTAGCTAGATAGATTTTTCGCCCCCAAAACTCCCTGCACACAAAATTTCATGAAAATCGTTGGTCGTTTTGAGATTCAGATTATATGTTTATATATACAAGAATTATTCGTTTACAGATATTAGATAGATAGATTAGATAGTTTATTTGCAGCATTTTATAAATAAAGATGTTGTGTTACTTAATTGTAATTTATCTCCCGTAAATTCGGCACATCCCCTAGTAATAAACTGGCAACACCCGCTAATCGGATCTTAACGAATTAAAATATCGTGTTTTCTTTATGCATAGTGATTAATTTAAAAAACTGACCTATGAAAAGTAATCTTCTTATTATTACACGGTTTTCCCGTATAATTGCGGCACAATTTCACTGCGCAAACCGGCATATTTAATATTTTTTCATGAGCTACGCGTCGCTAGGTAACATAAATGACACTGACCTACGTGTCAAGCAAGTCTACCAAATTTGTTGGACTTTATAGGAGCCGTTCGGTAGAGCCGATTGCGGTATCTAGACCGTGTATATAATCAAAGCTTATTTGTTTTTACCCGACTGCGTCAGAATGAGGGTTATGTTTTTCGAGTGTATGTATGTATGTTTGTATGTATGTCCAGTTCTTTGTCGGGCCCCACAGCCCAAACGGTTGAACGGATTTCGACATTTATGAGCTATCGTTGAATTCGTCAGAACTGTGTTAGTGGCATAGGCTGTATGAATTTTCAAAATGGCGCCCGAAAGTGGAAGAAAAAGAGGGGATAATCTTGAGTTTTTTTCTTATTTTAGCAATATGGGTATCAAATGGTGCTGCAAGCGGGGACAAACAATACTGTTACCAAACGGGCTAAAAAAGATATATCACATTCACAAGTATGTTTTCATCCCACCTATTCGAAAAAGACGACTTGGTTCGGTCTTAAGGGGATCCAAAGTTGGTGTTTTCTATTTAGCGGGCGGGAATGAATTTTCATATTACTTTTCCTACCCGTTATTTAAATAGCGGGCGGGAATGAATTTTCATATAACTTTTCCTGCCCGTTATTTAAATAATAGTCGGGTTAGTCGGGTTAGTCGGATTAGTCGGGTTAGTCGGGTTAATCGGGTTAGTCGGGTTAGTCGGGTTAGTCGGGTTAGTCGGGTTAGTCGGGTTAGTCGGGTTAGTCGGGTTAGTCGGGTTAGTCGGGTTAGTCGGGTTAGTCGGGTTAGTCGGGTTAGTCGGGTTAGTCGGGTTAGTCGGGTTAGTCGGGTTAGTCGGGTTAGTCGGGTTAGTCGGGTTAGTCGGGTTAGTCGGGTTAGTCGGGTTAGTCGGGTTAGTCGGGTTAGTCGGGTTAGTCGGGTTAGTCGGGTTAGTCGGGTTAGTCGGGTTAGTCGGGTTAGTCGGGTTAGTCGGGTTAGTCGGGTTAGTCGGGTTAGTCGGGTTAGTCGGGTTAGTCGGGTTAGTCGGGTTAGTCGGGTTAGTCGGGTTAGTCGGGTTAGTCGGGTTAGTCGGGTTAGTCGGGTTAGTCGGGTTAGTCGGGTTAGTCGGGTTAGTCGGGTTAGTCGGGTTAGTCGGGTTAGTCGGGTTAGTCGGGTTAGTCGGGTTAGTCGGGTTAGTCGGGTTAGTCGGGTTAGTCGGGTTTGTCGGGTTAGTCGGGTTAGTCAGTTTAGTTTGTTTAGTGACTGTGACAGTATTATTCCTGAATTTGAGGCGCCTTTTATTTTCTTATAGGGGGGGATGAAAAGTAGAGTGTATCACTCGGGAGCAAATATTTTTGGCTCGGGCGACATACTTTGAATCCCTCGCTACGTTCAGGATTCTACTAAAGAATCCCTCGCTACGCTCGGGATTCTACTCTAGAATCCCTCACTTCGCTCTGGATTCAAAAAAGCGCCCTCGCCGAAAAAATATTACTTTGCACCCTTGTAATACAATCTACTATTGTCACTGCATGCGGCAGCATGAAGATTTTTATGTGGATAATGTGGAACTTGTTTTTTTCTTTTCAGTTTTTTTTTAAGCAGTCGGGTTATTTGTTTTTATAATAATAATATTTTTCATAATACTCGTGACACGAGGGCACCTACATTTAACTACATTACATCCAGATATCGATTAAAACTTAAGTTCTTTATTTTTAACTTGAAAATATCCAAGCACATGATTTTCCACTTTTTAAAATTTGTTATCTGCTCCTTTATATGCTTATAGACTATAAATACCGGAACTAACTCATGCAAGAATGAAGTTTTAGGTACATACGAAAAACCTGCTATCCAAATTACATATTTGTTATTTACATAGAAAAATGAAATATATTCATAACCGTCTCCTATGAACTCGGTCAGTGTAATTTCGAGAATCGATACACGTAGAGGCGTTATCGGTTTTACCCCGCACTTCGATATTGGAGTCGATCGATTCTCACTCGTGTTTCGGCACGCTCACAGATAGCAGTTGATACTCATCAGCAGATAACACAACTGTTGGCCGTGAATGCAAATATGCCTATAACAAAATCTGACCATATCACTCACTGAAGATAGTACACGAATTCTGTATAATATCTAGCACGTCTGTTACCAGTTATAATAAAAATACTGATTGTAATGATCTTAATAGGAGATAAAGTTTGAGTTTCTTCCATCCCGTAGAGTTGAATTATCAAGTTTAAAACTAAGCACATATTGATAACAATTGCATAATCTGTACATGATGACGTTTAATTAATTACATTTGTGTGATCGATAAACAGTAAAAGTGTTTAATGCACCTTCACATTAGAAGAGCTATTAATTATTAGCAGTATAGTTACTAATTTGCAATACGTGCATATTGCTTCGTTTTCATGATCTGTGCTGTACCTAATCTTCAATCCAATTACTATTTACTTTTTTTCTGAAATATCGTGACGTTACTTATTAGCTCGCAGTTCCATTTTTAAAAGGATTGTTTATTTAATCGAATAATATAATATTTTTGAAGCTAGACGCTAACGAACCCAAATTCTTGGCAGTTCGCTTTATAATTGATGTGTCGGAGTGTGAGGGCAGGCTGGGTCGGTCGTCGGGCGGGCGGAACGGTGGCGCTAGGCGAGTAGTTCAGGGGGAGGTGCAGTCGCAAGCCGAGGTCACTGCCACCGCCTCACGGCCGAACCGCAGCTCTGTCTATTTTGGAGGCACACGATCACATCCAGAATAGAAGGGACTTTAGTTTAAACCAAACTAAATGATCCTTCGACAATTTTGGATCTGCGAAATGTTTGGTGCAATTTGGGTGGAAGTTATCGTATGTCGTATTGTAGTAGTGGTTGCAATTTGATACTAAAATAAAAACAAGTTAATTAAATTTTTTATTGCTCTGTTTATCACACTGAGTACACTCAGTAATAACTTATTTATTATATTCAATTGTAATTTCATACACAATGCATTTTTTTCTTTTTTTTTAATAAAACATTGAGTTGTTGTAATTATTTAGTTACTTCTAAACGGCAAAGTTTAACTGCAATGTCCTTAACCTTTCGACCCTTACAAAGAGTTGAACTTAACACGTTTATTATTTTAAGGTAAGTCAGTGACGGTCAAAAGGGCAAAGAACGTTTTACTTAATCTACATTCTCGCATGCTAATTGGCTAATGTAAGGTTTGAATAATGAGTCATTTTCGTTTTTATCGTGTTTGTAATAAAGTAATTAAAAGCATTTTTAAGGTGTAGGCTTAATTAACTCTATAAGAATTTATTGAAATACAAGGAACTTTTCTTTTAAATAATATTTGATACATAAATCAGTTCCTAATTTCGTTCATTGTACTCTTCAAAGTCATGCTAAGTGTAGCACGAGCATGACTAGGGAGGAACAGTACAAATTAAATCAGAGATTCTACTAGTAATTACACGAAGAACGGGAGTCGCATTGCGTGTTTATCGATAGTTTTATAGCTAAGTTTGGGCATCGGGAGTGAAAGTCGGCTGGGAAGGGCACCAGGACACGCCGAGGGTGCGCAGCCCGCATGCGCGGCGCATGCACGGCTATGTAGCCTCGGTACGCGCTCTCGCCGCCCCGACGCACGGCTCACGAGTCTCACGACTCACACTAACTGCGAATGTTTGCGAATTCGATTTTTACCAGTATTAAGAGCTGGTAGGCAACTTAGAAAGGTATGTCTTCATCAGGATGCATCAAACTGAATTCAGAACTTTAGGTCGTCTTTGTCCCCTGGTCCTGTTTCATGAGGTGGCCACATGTGTAAGACATAAGATCCCATCTTCTGGTTGATCATGACGTACGTTTTAGCAATTTTAAATTGAAGATTAATGAATGAATAATGAAGAATAATGAAGAATGCACTTAATTATTTACATATATTTGGAATTGTTATTTATCGTAATCATAATTTTACTAGTATTGACATTGCAAAAAAAGAAACGTTTATAAAATTTCAGTGACTAATGTTATAGCGGTATGGGAACATTTTAAAATTTTGCGTCAGTTTAAATTTTAAATTTAAATAGAGGATGTCACAAAGCTCATTACTCTTCCCTAACCTAGTCTCACTACGTCACACTATGAATGGCCCTTGAACAGACCCTGTTTTTCGCAATGTTAAGTTTTTATTTTACTTGTAGGAACAATGATTATTCAAATATTGGGTTAATCTGGTTAGTCATAAAAAGCTCATAGCCTACTTGTAACCCCGAAATACAAAAATGCTAAAATTAAAATATTCAATAACAGCTGAACTGTTTACGCAACTTGCGTAATTTATTACACCAAAAAACAATATGAACTGCATAATATAATATGAGTACCTACACTCTACTACACAACATGTTTAATTTTCATACAATGTTAAGAAAAACTCATTTTGTAAAGACAGCTATGCTCTAGTGTAGTATAACAATAATCCTTTTATCTACAATTATATGAATTTAATTTGCTATCCTTTTATCCTGTGTATCGGTGTGAATGCAGTCGGCGGGAGCCGGCGCGGCGTCGCGTCCTCGCCGGATCGATATGCAGTGGCTAGACGTGTATTTCTTCCCCTGCGTACCCACCAGGAATATGCTTATGTCGAAAATTTAATTCGGGTTCAGCGCTGTGGTCTATAAAATGGTTTAGTCTGGAATTGATCGAAAAATTACTTGTGAATTGTATCAAATGCGAGTTTTTCGTATGTTGCAGATTGGATTTCATTAATGACCCGAAAGGCGTAATTATTTCTATGCCCCACCGCCGTTGGAAGGGTCCTGGATTTGATTCTCGTCAAAGTAGAAATTTAAATGATGAGGTCGCTATATACTCTCGGTCTGAGTGTACTTTCTTGATTTCGGATGCTGTCCATATCACATACGCAGGGAGAATCCTAGTGTGGGGCTATGAGTGTTTAGCGTTTAGCGATAAAAAAAATCTTGAAACGTGTAGTTGTAAAGTTTGTTTGTTCAAACCATTGAGATACTATGTACTAAAGTACGTTCAAACACTTGCGTGTAACTAACAACACACTTAATATGATTTTAAACTTAACTCATCGCGGATTGTACACATTTTAGGTACTATGATACGGGTACACACGATATGTATTATAATAAAATACACGATACGATACGATATGTATGTATTATAATAAAGTACGCGTATCATAGTAAAATATGAACACACTTATTATAAACCGATCTAGTAAATGTTTGTTGAAAACCAAAACCTTAAAAAATATTTAAATTGTAGAAAAAATAAGGAACTTCCTTATTAAGTTAATAAGAAACTGTTACATTGTATTCTAGGCAATTCTAGGCCAGTCCCATGAGTTGAAATATCATGAAACGATATTTACTACAATTTGACAT
Organism: Hesperia comma; assembly: GCA_905404135.1. Classification (NCBI taxonomy): domain Eukaryota; kingdom Metazoa; phylum Arthropoda; class Insecta; order Lepidoptera; family Hesperiidae; genus Hesperia; species Hesperia comma. The sequence continues at coordinate 9,404,410 of FR990018.1, forward strand.
TGACATTGGCCTCTTGTTTCGAGATCGATTCCAGAGCGGGTGTTGGTTGTGTTGAAGTGTTGGGTGGTCTTCTTTAAGTATCCATATGTATGGCACCCGCATTTTGATTAGTCCTAGTTAAGGGCAGCAGCGTTCACGAAATTTTCACTGAAAAACCTTGGTATGTTTCCAGAATTGCAATTTTCCATAAAGCATTTGATTAAAAGATGATCCTCTGACATTACTGACACTTAGACATTTTTCTTTGTTACAATGTGTCTAGCTTCCAGTCTGCGACATCGATTCGTTCGCGTGAACTGCACTAACCGTTTTAACCGACTTAAAAAAAGAGGAGGATTTATTCTTTCTATGTGTGTTACCTGCCATAACCTTGTACTAGGTGAACCGATTTTGATAATTCTTCTTTTAATCGAAAGGTAGTGCTTGTCGTCTGATCCCATAAAAATTAGAGATACCTGACGGTTAGCTTTTGGGCTATCCTTAATAAAATGTGTTTATGGTCATTATCCTATAACTTTTTTCTGACTATTCCGACTTTTGTGATTAAGTTTTATTCCAAAGCTGGCGTTTGTTGTGTGATCATTTGAGCGACATTTGGCGAGTAGATAGTATTTGAGTTACCTATACTTATTAATTTATTTTGAAGCCGGTTTTTTTGTAAATTAAATAAAATGGTTAGAATCTGACTATAGACTTTTCATAGAGTTTCTATGTAATCCTTTTCATCGATTTAGCTTCAAAACGGACAGACTTTTATACAAACTCCCCCCTCCCATTATTACACACTTAATGAAAGAATTTTCAAACAATATATTATGTAAAATGAAGCATAGTGTAAAATTTTAACTTTCCAATCAAAGTAGTTTGGGTAGTGCATTGATAAGTGAATCAGTCAGTCATTTTGTCAGTTTTCCTTTTCATATTATACATATTTAGATTTATTTGCGCTAGACTGTTCATTATTAAGCAGGGTGCACTTCGAGCAGGGAATACCCTACTGAAGTAATAATGCATTGCCCTTCATCCATGTTGAGTTCCATGCATGTTAATTAGTTGTGTTCCACTTTTTACCCATATTTTTGCTTTCATTGAACTAATAAAAAATATTTACTTTCTTCAGTAGGTACCCTAACCGTATTTTTACCTTTGACAACAACACTAAACACAATCCATATTATGTACATTACCTTGGATCAAAGTTTGCAAATTTAATTAAATTTTTGCAAAGTAAACTGAATATTTAACATAGTTCATCTTAAATGTTTGGTTGGGTTGAAAATATAGTTCGCGAGTCTCGAGTCTCGACCCTACGGGCCTTGAAGACTGCAGTAGTGGAATGCCCTTGCAAGGGTAACTCAATGTCGGACTTTAGATGCCAGTCGTCGACCTGGGATTCTCCCTGCCCCCCGCTCCAGAGCACCCCATCCCGCAATTTCTTTTAACTGAATTCAACAACTGAGTAAATAAGCATTAACGACGACCTACCTTTGGTTGCACCTTAAAATAACACAAGTGATCACGGTCAAGTGAAAAGTCGTCGTTGGATATGTATATCAACAACTTCTATGTTTTGTTTAATTCAGTTAATTAGTTCAAACATGTTGTTGAATAATAGTCGTATACAATTTACAAGTATTTTAATTATACTTTACATTACATACGCAATTAATCGATGCATATTTAAAATAAAAAGCCGTTTCTTTAAAAAAATCTTACATAACTTTTTAACCAATATTTTATAAGGTGCATTCCATAGATAATAGATAGATTACATATTTTCGCAATGAAATTATAAATGACAATTCCATAACACTAAGTACATAATATATATTGTAACATCATTATATGCTATAAGTACCTATATTGTAATATCATTATATACTGTGTGTGTAGCATTACACAACTTTTACGTAATTAATTGACATTGGCATCAAACGAAGCAGACAATTTCCAAAGAAGCCTCGATTTCCCCAAAAATCTGTAGATACGGAATTAGTGGTTATCCTTTGTGACATAGGATAGTACCGAAACTATAAAGTGAACATTAAGTTGGTTCGTTTAATTTGCTCATACTATTTTCGTTAGCCTGTTAAGGGAGGCAGGGGAGGGGGGGGGCGGGGGTTCAGCACGCGTCGAGGTCCTGTCGTTGACACCACTCGAGGACGCGCGGCCCAAGGTCGAACTGCCCAAAATGAACGGCCACGCCTCACGACGGGTACCACTTGCGATATAGAAAGCCGGTTAAACGACTGATTTCAACGATTTGTAAGCCAGCAGCTCTAAAAGAAATTAAGTATACCTTTGCTTCACTTAATAACCTAAAATCGCATGCAACTCGCAAATTTGCTCGGATTCTATGTATACAGTAGTTTTTTTCCGAGTTTTATAACGACAGCTTATAGAAGCGCTCATAGCCCGGCAGCTCATGGAAGAACGTTAGTGATAAAAACTTCTAGGGCGCTTATGTGCTTTGCAGGGTACGTTAAACCGTCAGTCCCAGTTATTATTGATAGACAACAGTCCTTGGCCTCTATTCCCTCCACAAACCCGCACTGGGACAGCGTGGTGGATTAGGCTCTATATGCTAGGATCTGTATGAAGAGGGATGAAGCTTTTTTTAAAAGAAGATCATGGACGAATTAAAAATAATAAATTATTATTTCAATATCAAGAATCTCGCCTAAACATTTTGGTGGGGGTAAGAATGGGGCATAGATTTCCCGAAACGAAACGAGGGCGGTGAGTGACGTGACTTGTGAGTCATGTTGTAAGATGTAGAAGCCCTGGTGTTACTTGCAGGGCTACTGGCTCTGACTGAATCACGTTGTTATTTAAGTGATTGTGCAGATTTAGATTTGTTTGCCCTTGACACCACACCCTTAACTCGTATCAAATGCCAGGCCATTACACATTTTCGGAATTACAATCCGTGAAAATCGTTGGGGTAGGAGTGTTGCAATATAAATCAATTTTTGTTTTTTAAATTTAAATTTTCAATTAAAAATAAATATTGGCAACTGAAACTTGCCGTGGAACGAGTTTTTAGATTTCCTTTCAATGTACTGCGATTCACTAATATTTGTCACCCGGCCCTTTGAGAGCTTCAAATTAACGACGTTTTGCTCATAATGATTCAGTGAATTTTTATTCAACATATCGTACCTTGTACGTGAACAGAAAACATTGTACTTGCTGCTTTTTTAGCTTAATGATCGCACGCTTGCATTTTATTCTGTCAGTCAGTCAATCAGTCTTGTCCAGATAGCAAATGGTGTTAGAATGTTGGATGGTTCTAATAAACAAAGTCCAAGAATACGTCTTTATACCTACATATTAATTGATGTAAGTATAAGAACTGGTCTGTTAGTTGGTGTTATTAACAGACCAACAAGTTCTTGAGAGTTTCTTTCTAATTCAGTCACAGATATTTTAGCTTACTTCAGGATTAAGACGGTCGGCATTTAAATAACTATAACCGGATCCGCAGTTTTCTAATCGAAACGCAATCATTGGTAAAATAATCACTACACGGTGAAAATGGTACTAAACCAGATTCCATGGTTCTACACTAAGACGAACTCTATCGGCTCTACCACTTATTAAATACCTACTATGAATATTTAGGGTATAATTTTAACTAATGCAGAAAATTAAAAAAGAACATAATATAGGTATAAGTACGCTAAGTCGAACCTATGATTTACTTATTCTTTCCATTCATTTCCTTTGTAAACTGACTGAAAAGCTATATAAGCAGTGTTGTATACGAACTACGAATAGTTAATAACTTAAATATAATATATGTATATAAGCTTAATAAATATAATAATTGACCATAATATTAAGGGCAATATAATATAGATATAAGTATGTGTATTAAATTTGATATTACTGAGTACAAAAGAGCGAAAGCTCTTGGAGTTCAAGGCTTACGATTATAATAACTTGCGAGTTATCGTTATCACGCACGCCTTCTCCTCGAGTACAGTAATCAATGTATACAGACAGGCTCCAACTAACGTTTGTAATATATACATTTATTTATACGTGTCTAGTAACCTCGTCAGTGTAAGACGTTATTTCTAGTTTAGGGCTTTACAAAATGTAAGGAACAGTAATTTCTATTAAAGCTAGTTGGAGCTGATAAATAAAGGTGTCGGATTAATGGTAACAACTTTTATTTGCTACTAGAGCGCCAAACATTTTGTCGAGAGACCGACAAACGAAAAATAAGACCAGAATCTACAAGTATCTGTAAGTTCTTGCTTAACACTGACTTAAAGTTTTATAATTATGTTTTAAAGTAAATATACTTATGTAACTTTAAAATAATAGTACAATTTAAGAACTTGACTATTTCTAAGAATCATACCTTAATTGCCCCATCGCAGATTTGGCTTAGTTCCCAACTATATACCAATACACATATTATTAAACCCCATTACATTTTATTATAATGGTGCGTACAGATTAGGGTCGGGCCACATTGATCGACGGCCTTTCGCATTTTGCCGATTGAAAAGGAACACACTATTACGCATTATGCCTTACGGAAGCGAACGCCTCCGTACAGCTCACAGCCGTCAGCCGTCAGCGTCAGCCGTCGATCGCCGTCGATCGCCGTCGATCGCCGTCGACGGCGCGTTCGGCTCGTCGATGCGAAAGGACGCGTACGGCTTTCCATACTTTACGCTCTTTTTGTATGGACAAACCGTCGATCGCCGTCGATCAATGTGGCCCGACCCTTATGCAACATGTTATATAACTTCTGTTTTATAACACGTCCACACTATCTAACATTCTATTATATCTAACATAATAAATGTTACAAGACCGTACACATTAAAACAACATTGTTGTATAACAATGTTTTATAACAAGGCACAAGTAGGTAACTCGTACGCAAAAGTTATATAATATTGTTGCACAAACTAATAAATAAATAAAAATAAACACATAGCGTCCACATTTGTAAAACATGTTATTTAACTATGTTTTATAACATGTTTTGTTACATAGTCTGTACGCACCATAAGGATACATGTTGAGCTAGAAAAGACAGTGACACTGTATAAATAAACGAAACGATAACGTTAAGAAAAAATAACTTGCGAACGTACCTATATTAATTGTAATTGGATGTCTAAATGATTCATAATTATATCGCCTTTATTGTTATTCGACAGCTGAAAAATGGTTTTACTAAGTACGACCATATCAAAAATATAAAATACAAAAACGTTATTTCATCCTAGAAAACAACAAGTGATGGCAATTGGCGACCTGTTTAAGACAATCAAAAAAACGAAAAAAAAATTCTAGAAGAATAGGAGGAATACGTATAATAATGGAAATTCCGTAATTCCACCACGATTCAGTCCTAATTAAATTAGCCCATTAGACTGGGCGAATATTTTTCCTTGTCTCTAGTAGTGTAGTAGTACCTATAGAATTCTAGATTATTATTGAAGATACGATCGCTAACAAAGATAATAACTATACGTGTATATCAATGTGTGTATCAACAATAAATGAAGTTTTAAATACAAATGAAATTTAATAAACATATATTTTTAAGTTTTTCATGTTGATAGTTTATACATCTGTACTTATATAATTTAAAACAATCTAACGTTTTTAAGATGGTTTCAGTATGTAGGTACTCTGTCGTTTCAGTTTGAAAATTATTCTATTAGTCGGTCTGTCTACGTCACCGAAATGACTTAGTCGATTTGCATGAGGTTTTAACTAAAAGATTCATTGTGTTAATTATTTGAGTTAACATTTATTTCTTTCCAGTATAATTAAACATATTATGGCTAAGGTGCCACAAATCGAAGTGAGACCGGTTACCAATGATGGAGAATAACTGTTTTTATCTGCCAATATTAAATACTAAGGTCAAATAAGGTCAACTTTTTTGGTGTTTTAGTACTAGGACAACTAAATAACTAAAACCTGTTTGTTCCACCAAAGACCAATGATTCGTACAAAAGTAAATACTTCTCTTAATAACTTCGTACATAAGAAATTAGCTGAATAAAACTAAAATCTATCTATGAGAATAAAAGTTTCAATATCGCTTCGACACGTAACGTCGCTTATTGTTCTATTTCAGGTCACAAGCAAATTCTAGAATGGCTGAGGGGGCTGCAGTAGTGTGATAGCCGAGACTGGCGTGGGGGTGGAAGGAGGGTTACGGTGCATCGTACGAAAGGGCAACTGCAGATAACGCAAGAGGACCCAGACAGTCAACGTCCCGATGCACTCCACCCCCCGCGCCCCGCGGGGCCCGCGAGTCCATCGGGAACCCGTATCCGGTCCGCAAACCACGGTTTTTGCTTCGCTCCCATCGACGACACACTGCCAGCGATCGTTGATTCGTTGAACTAATGAAAACGATTACCCAGTCGCATACTTGAGACAATGAGACGCCGGTCACATATACCACTTTTTTTGGTTTTGTTTACGTCTACCTAAATGTGCGTTGGAGACGTTAAACAGGAACGGCGTACGTGCGGTGAATATCAATTATGAGTTATTTGATTAAAGTTTCGCTGAGTTTTCATTTATGTGCATAATAATATGGTCATTTAATTTGAGCTGTTTACTTTAGATTCTGTGTAATATTATATTAAATTATAATCTAAACAAGATCAGAATAAAATTGCGAGTAATAATTTTAACATACTAGGTATAGAAGAGAGATATATTGTCAAACTTGATCTTGGCTAAATGTACAGAATAATATTAATATGAACATGATAATTTCTGATAAATCTAGCCATTAAATAGAAAAAAAAAACATTAATTGTGATTATTACCCTATTACCCACTGATATTTATGTTAAGTAGCATGTTGTTTTAATATAGACGTACCTAACTAATGTTTTTGCAAGTCTACATTCTCACGATGAATCTCGTTATCACGCTTATAAAGTACCCATTCTATCGGTCTATAGTTTTTTTAGAACACATAATAACAAATAAAATATGATAAAAAATTAAAAGGAGCCCGATACAGGTAAGCTTTGTCTTTTAAACTGGAACAAGTAATTAGTAATGACTAAAATACGACGACAACTAGTCATAATAAATAGAAACTCTAAAATATAAAATTTTCAAGTAAAATAAACTTAAAATAAAATGCAAAAAAAATCTACATATAAATATATTGCAGGGTATTGCGGAACCCTTCGTGTGAGAGTAGGGTTGCCAGACGGTCGGGAATTGGCGGGATTCTCCCGAATTTTTGTATGTCCTCCCGACTCCCGACAAAGCAAATAATCTCCCGAAAAACAAGTTCGATAATTTTAAGTTCACATTTTCGTCAAACGAAACTTGCAAACCACTTGGGCGCTTGGCGCAGAGCGAAAAAACATTGCAATGCACTCCGTCTGACTTAATACTTAATAATTTATACTCAAAAGAAAGGAACCGAATGAGCATAGATTTAATAAAGGCGGAATTAATAATTCGTTTAAATTTTGACGAAAATTGTTTAAATTTTAAGACCTTTTTGAATAACGATAAAGCTCAAAAGTTGTTAAACGCGGTAAAAAAAAATAACAAGTACTTACGGCAAGAACAAAAACAATAAACATGCTCATTCGGTTCTTATCTTACGTGTCACAAATACCTACTATGTTTTTTTTCTTATATCTACAGTGCAATGCAAAAATATGTTTGTTTACTTAGTATATTATTAACTTATTTTTTTATTTCTCCCGACCAAATCCCTAAAATCCCGAAAAATCTGTTATTGATCCCGATAACAGGAAGAATCGATCTGGCAACCCTATGTGAGAGTCCAACAAGCACTTGACCTGTTTAACGCTGGACGTTTAAGTTTAAAGTTGGGCCATTTTAATAGGCCACATTTGACAACTGTTTGTCTTTGCTTCATAGTGAAGATAACCTGCTGAAAAACATCGATTAAATTGAATAAATCGATAAGGACTTCAAACATCTGTAAATTGAATGCGATTGTTATAAAAAGTATTAATAAGCGCACAGTTCACACAACGACAAAAATAATGCGTCAAAATAATGGCGCGAAATGTAATCATGACTTTTTTGTAACATTTCACGTTTCTAGATACTGACTTTTGAGCCAGACGTTATTATTAAATGAATAATTACATATTTTTTGGCCTAAAATGTAATAAAATTAATTTTGTTTGTATTAAAATACATTTTATTTTGTAATCGTGAAATATTTTTTGACGATTAGTTCGACTTCTCGAATTCAACTTATCTACTCATCTGTTTCTTTCGGTACCATCCCTGATATTTAAAAAGAAAAAGAGTGCACTGACGTAACTTTGTAACGACGTCAGTTCCTTACTTTTAAGTGTAAAAAGTTTAACAATATCTAGTATGGAATGTATTAGATACTATGGGGTGCCTCCCTTACAAGGTTACTTCGGAAAATTTTGACGAACTGTCAAATGTGGCCTATTAAAATGGCCCAACTATAACTTTGATTAAGATCTACAAAATAAGGATAGATACTTAATTTAGTCACATTTAGTCCAATGGTTAATACCATCAATTTCGTCCTGATTTGCGTCAGTGATGGGTCCAAAAAAATTAACCTGGGTATATGCCCGGTAATCGTTGTCGGTGGACTACCGTCCACGCCAGATAACCAAGTTAAAGTTGACTCGGTACCACCTGTCAAAGAAGACATATGTATTTTGCTAGTGTCAAAGACCTGGGCACTCGGCACCTCTGTAACCGAAGAGCTCGCGGCTACCAGATTTTCATTTTTCGTTATTTTGTAAAACCTGAAAGTTTCTCTGCGCATGTTCCCAACTTATGTGAAAATTACCAAGGACTATGAAATTTGGATGGTGATTACCATGGTACATAAATAGTTCAGAATTTGAAACTTGAGTTTTTTAATAATGCCTAATCATCATCATGACATCATCATCATCATCATTGGAACCCATATCTAACTGTCCGTCTGCCTGAGCGCGGGTCTCTTCTCGGACTGAGAAGATTATAAGGCCATAGTCTACCATGCTGGCCCAGGGCGAATTGGTAGACTTCACACACTTTTGGGTTTTGCAAACTCTCCGACATGCAGGTTTCCTCACGATGTTTTCCTTCACCGTTATAGCGATTGACATTTAAATACTAAAAACGCACATAACTCTGAAAAATCAGAGGTGCGTGCCCTCCATCCAAGTAACAAAGTCCCTGATCTTTCTTACCTGTACTAAGGGTATCCGCATGTTGCGTGGAGTCATTTTCAGGAATATCAAAATAACGAAAGTTCAGCAGTCGGAGGCTCTTGTTCAATTATCAACAGCACCATTTTTAATCCACTTCGAAAAAGTAGGAGGTTAGACGCGCGTATTTTTTTATGTATGACCGACCGCTTGGAAAGTAGATATTTTAATGTTAGTTCCATGCTAAGGACACTAAGGTCTGATGATGGCACCCCAGGGAAATAGCGAGAAACTTTTGAAAATTAAAAGGACGACTAGTGCGCTTATATAAGTTTTCAATCTGTCTGTCAATATGCAACGTTTTCACGCTTAATCCGCTGAACCAATTCAGATGAATTTTGGTATGTGGATAGTTTCAGTCCCGAAAACGAACGTAGGATAGCATATTTAATATACCTTAAGATTTCGGCATACGTAGGAACTAACTACCTTTACACCTTTGAGAGAAGACACATGTTTTGTTTTGCAACGACGTTTCGCTAACATCAGGGCAAGTTGACTCTACAATTCTGTCTCTACAATTTGTAATCAACAGCTTGTGTTGTATAATATAAAATTGTTATATATTTTTTAATTATGTTTTGAACTTTATTGAACATTTATAAAACATCAAATATAAATTATGTAACAATTAGTTTTATTTATCAGACTCCGGTCACTAAGCTTGTAAATAATAAAAACTAGTGATAGATGGGTCATAATTACTTCTTTACCATTATTATAGCAACATTGGTTAAGAGTCGTTAAGACTTATAGAGAAACTTATAGACTGTCGAGAAACACTAATTAAATAGAGGTACGGCCTCTAAAATACTACCTGTATATATCATATAAATATATGTACAGAGATACAATACTACCTGTATATATATAGTAAGTATGTATTGTATAGCGAAGATGGCCCGGGGCTCGTGGAGGCTGCGGTCAAGGCCGCGTCCTCGACCATGACCGCCGCCGCTCACCGCTGACACTGAAAGTGCCAATGCCTGGTGGCCCGTGCTTGGTACAACGTATGTACTCGTACTACCTTTATTTATTACCTTTGCACGCGTGTTGTAGTGTTGTTGAGCAATTTCTAACTTCACCGATAAAGGTTCATTCCATTTTTAGTATGTACCATTTACCATTTCATTTTACAAATATTTTATACTACGAATGTCCGCAGACTGATCAAAGTTCCACCACAAAAGTGAAGGAGAATATGATACAAACATTATTTCGATTTCACTCTTAAACATTCATTAGTTATACTTTATAACTTATATATATAGAATAGTAATCCGCCCTTGCTTCGCTTCGGTAAATTAATATTAAAGCCTACAGCCTTCCTCGAGAATGTAATGTAGATAAAAATATTTCTTCAACATTTTTATTGTAAACATATCTGCAACCTCAGACCAATAAACTATAGACGGAAAGCCGGGAACAAGAGTGAAGCCAGCAAAAAGTCAGCCTAGCCTTGTAATACACACGGCAGCGTTCACACCAAAACGATTTTTGTGTTCTAAATAATAAGCACGTGCGAGTCGGACTTGCGCACGAAGGGTTCCGTACCATTCTGTATAAAAACGCCAAAAAAATCTGATCTGTTGTATGAAAGCCTAACATAACATAAAAAACAGGAAAAAACACGATTCCGTATTCAATGTGAACGTCCATCCGTCAAGACGTATCGTGTTTTTTGCCGAATCGTCAAAGACGTATTCCGTGGGAATGAGCCCTAAAATATTTATTTTATTCTGTTTTTAGTATCTGTTTGTTGTTGCAGCGGCAACAGAAATACATCATCTGTGAAATTTTCAACTGTGTAACTATTACGGTTCATGAGATACAGCCTGGTGACAGACGGACGGACGGACAGCGAATGTTCAGTAATAGGGTCCCGTTTTACCCTTTGGGTACGGAACCCTAAAAATGAATGAAGCTTTGTGTTCCAAAAATATAAATTTGTTCTAGTTCAAACTGTCAAAATAGGGAATTATATTGGTTTCGATGTGTGCTTTCGGCTGACTTTTGCCGGCTTCACGCTTTTGTTCACGGCGCTACGTCTATTAGTTTATTGTTCTGAGTCTGCAACCGTATACTTTTCTACGTACGTAATTGTCACAATAACTTAAAAATATTTTTATAGCATTAAATAAAGTTTTTTTAGGTATACCTAATGGACCAAGCAATGTAAAAACAATGCGGTTTTATTCAAAATTACTATAAACTCACACCCGTTTCGACATTTTTTTGTGTTGAGTTAAAATACTGATATATTATGTAAAGCTGAAGATGTGTTTGTTTAAACGGGCTAATCTCAGGAACTGGTTACTGGTTCGTTTCAAACTATTCTTTTTGTGTTGAGTCGATTTATCAAGGCCGATTTACTGCTAAAAATTAATTTATTATGATGATTTCATTAAACAGTTAATTAAAATTAACGTTACTGCCACCAATATTGACTTGAGCAGCACTGTGTGCGAGATAGATACAGGGTGGGGTAGCGTACCATATGTTAATGAAATTACATAATATTCGTTTTCGTTCATAACTACGGTGTAATCTATCTACCTATAATTCATCTATCAGAATTTCGTAGTCCAGTGCTGGACATAAATCCTTCCTAATTGACGATAAACTTTGAGACCTTTATGGACCATATTAAGTACGGGTCTCTCCTCATAACTCAAGAGGGGTAGAGCATACTCCACTATAGTAGGGCCATTTTAATAGGCCACATTTGACAGTTCGTCAAAATTTTACAGAGTAACCTTGTCAGGGAGGCACTCCATATTATTTAATATTCCCTACTAGATATTGTAAAAATTTTTACACTTTTAAGCATAGATTTATTATATAACTAAAGATCGGCAATTGTATCACTTGGACGAAACCAAAAATTAATCGCCCGCTGTCAATGTCACCGCCGAGCGCGACGCCTTCCTGGTGGTTTTTATATCTAGAGGAGTCACATACAGGTACCGCACAAGTAACCATCACTAATTAACACTACAAAGGACGTTATTCCACACAGAAATGTAAAAACTAAATTAAGTATTTTGAGAAAATTGAGGAACAATTTTTGACAAGTGCCCGCTAAGCCCGCTATGCCGTCTAAAAATTGGTTTCGTCTATCTATCTCGCTCTGCCATACGTGTATCATAAAAATTATGTTTTGCTCTTTCGCATTTCCAATCTATCTAAACGTCAGTGTATGCTACATCTATGCTTTTAAGTAAAGAACTGACGTCGTTACAAAGTTACGTCAGTGAACTCTTTTTCTTTTTAAACATGAGGGATGGTACCAAAAGAAACAGATCAGTAGATAAGTTGAATTCGAGAAGTCGAACTAATCGTCAAAAAGTATTTCACGATTACAAAATAAAATATGTTTTAATGGGAACAGAATTGATTTTCTTACATTTTAGGCCAAAAAATATGTAATCATTCATTTAAATATATAACGTCTGGCTCAAAAGCCAGTATCCAGAAACGTGAAATTTAATGTTACAAAAAAGTCATGATTTCATTTCGCGCCATTATTAGACGCATTATTTTTGTCGTTTTTTTAGTCATTGTTTGAACTGTGCGGTCATTAAAATAGTTTTTATAACAATCACATTCAATTTACAGATGTTTGAAGTCCTCATCGATTAATTAAATTAATCGATGTTTTTCAGCAGGTTACCCTCACTATAAAGCAAAGACAAACAGTTGTCAAATGTGGCCTATTAAAATGGCCTTACTTTAAGCTGTAGTTTTATTTGTAATACCAGCAACAACATAATTAAAATTATGTAATAGACACTTTTTCTGTGTAGAAAACAATAACTACTTATTAGACAACTCACCATTTAGGCATTGCGCAGACATCGCTTACGGCTGATTGGGGGTTACGGGTCAAGAACATGTCCTCGATTACAGGGGGGGTGACACCCCTTCCCTTTTTCCCCCTCCTGCCCTTGTACTCAAAATGTTAATTACCTATCCACAATAACAAATAAAACCCCAAATTATGACATCTAATATGAAACAACATGACGAACCATCTGATGCTAAATGGACACTAAGGAATATATTGTTGAAGTCGCATCTTGGTCAATAATGTGTGACCAACCATCTGTGTGAGACGATCCTTATCTTTGGGGATTATTGGGATTTAATTCACTAAAATGTCCCGACGTCATCCTTAATAGAAAAATCAAAAGATGTTCCTAAATACTTCTCTGGGATTTAACTTTTACCGGACCTTTGTAGTACAAGCCAAAATACTAACTGAAATTTAAAGCATGTCCAATCTATATACCTACCAAAACCGAAACGCTCGTGTGTTGTGTGAGCAACTCTATTTTTCTTCTAAGATTCAAAGACTGCTCATGTTTGTTAGTCAGATGGGTTATTCCCGTTTAGTCACATAACGAAAAGACACTGAACGAGAAAACACTTTCTTATTTTCTTTATCTTCGCTCTATTTTCTTTTCGCCGAACCTCGTAGTGAACGCAGTTACCGAAACTCGCTCGTAGACATCGTAGTGAATATCTTATGAACAGTAAACGAGTCTAAGGTGCTGAGGTAACACTCAGATAAAGTTATTGGACTCTAAACACCCAGTTTAATCTAAACGGTAGTAATTCAAAAATGATATTTATTTATGGGAAACCGTGCCACTGCTGAGTTTGGGTCTCACCTCGAAATAGGATTTTTACAATTCATAGTACACCATCGCTTATTACAAACTTCATATACCTTTGAGGACATCATGGAGAACTGTAAGGTGTGCAGATTTCTTCACGGTGTATTTTTCTCCGTGCAAATGATATTCATAACTTTAACTAGTCGTAAAATAGTCGTAGCATAGTCGGCTATCTCTATTGTATCATTCAAAGTCTGTTATGTTAATGTTCACCGTTGATATATCTAGTGACTTCCAGCCCAAATAAGTTAACACTGGAATAAGAAAATGATTATAGCTAATCTTATATAAGGGGGAGAATCCGTATTAGATATAGAATCAGTATTAGGCAGAAGGTCCCGGGCCTGAGCTCGCAAGGCCGGGGTTAAGGCCGCGTCCTCGGCCGTGACAACTCCAAACCCACGCCTACGTTTTCTTGTAATTTCCAATATTAAAGCTCCAATATTAAGCCTTCGAATACACAAATATACATAAGCTTTGTATGTAGAGATTTTATGTTTTAGAATGTATAGATACATTAGTAATGTATCTCTCTAATATTTGTAATTCTAAATACATCCTGACATTCTTAGCATTGTAAATATCCGCATAAAAATAAAATAAATCTAATAAGTCCAATAGTTTGTAATTATCAACTATTATTAATTACAATAAATATTATATACGTATAACAAAGTTGTAAATACAGTGGGTTGGCTTCTTCAGACAAATCAAATAAAAAATGTATTTTATAGTTCAAATCAAATCTTTTTTTAGGAATTAAGATAGCAAACGAGCCTAAAGCAACCATCCTTCCGCTAAGGCGGTAAGAGTGGGAGCTCGAACCGCCAATCAGCAGCCCCGGGAAGGATGATGGTATGAGGTTGGCCGCATACCATCATAAACAAAAGGTGCCGCGCGGGATTCTACTCGCGCTGGAGGAGCCGAAAGGCACTGCGCTCGAAGGGCTCCGGTTGCGTTCCGTTGGAGATCCCGGAGTCCTCCACATAGCGTCGAAGACGGCCACCGGGGGGGTTTTAGTGAGTAAAAACCCCACATAACCATGTGTCGCTCCCACGGCACAGGGTACCTTTTGAAGGTTTCCCCCTCGTTAACAAAACAAAAAATTGTTTTTGAATATTAGTTTGTTAATAAGTGTGAGGACAGGGACTCTTAGTTATAATTAGTCCTGTTAGTTAATGTTAGTAATAGTCCAGTTAGTTTTGTTAGTATGATTCCCGTTCTAATTCGGTCACATTATAATCGGTCGGTTCTAATGCGTTGCTACCCCTGAGGTCTGAGATGGTCGCCTCTAAAAAGTGTTACCGCCTCCACACCTTCCTATCCGGAACACAATTGTTATTAAATTAAAACTAAGGTCGGCGGTGGTACTTCCTCGGGTGAGCTCTAGGCCCTTACCACCTCATTTATTGAGTGTTTACCCGTGGTCCCGTTGGTTTGTCCCATTAACGGGACCACGGGTAATTTTAATTCCCCGTAGTCCCATTGCACTAGGGGTTACACTTTTATCGACTTTTTCAACTTCTGATATCGATATAATGTTTGAACCTCCTTAGAATAAAATAAAAATCCATGATAATGGCATATTGGAAACGTCAAAAGAGCATTCTTCTGACTTGTGGACATGTGTATACATAATATAGATGAAAAATGTGGTGGTATTGTGCTATGCCCTGCCATATGGCGTACATCATTGATGTGTACTTTAGTACATAGTATCTCAATGGCGTACATAATATATATTATAGTTGTTAATGCAGTAAATTATTGATAATAATGTTGGTAACAAAATATATCAAAGGATTTTCATAAAACTTTGGAGTAATATAGCTTAGACATCGGAATACATAATTTGTTAATATTTAGAGAGATTTTTGAAGGGACTGGTTCCCCGAAGCGAAGCGAGAGCGCGTTTACTAGTCTATCATAAAATGCTGCTCATTGTACCAGTTAACTTCAAATCTATACCTTCTTAGAATAAAACTGTAAAGAAAACGATGCTGTACTATAAAATAAAATATACAAATGGTGAAAAAACAGGCCAACGTAAGATAATGATAATGTACTTATCTCTAACCAAATAAGGGCGTATTACATAGCGTTCTTACTTCTTACAGATCAAAGGACGCGTAAATAGTAGGTTACTATATAACAAACTAATAATTATAATTCCTATTAAATAACATCAAAGGAAAAGCAATCTACATACATTTTATTAGGTAACACGCAAATCTTTGTTTTTGAGAAGGTAACAAGCAACGCCTTATTACAGGAGTCAGTTCAATAACTCGAACGCCTACGCAAAATCATACACGTGCCGCTTTTGCGGTCATGTCACGGTGAAGGTCACAATTCCCAATTTGTTGAGAGATACTTACCCTGAAATACAGCCTAACGGCCTAAGGTCGTCGAACTCAGAGAAAATCTTTCAGGGTATCCGACCTTGACCTTTACGCGCGCACGCGCTTTGCTCCTTACCCAGTACCCTGACCCTGTTACGAAGATGGAGCCTATGTGCCAAATACCTAATGTATTATGTACCTCTGAAGAATGAGTTTTGTACATTCTCATCCTAGTTTCTATAGATGAAAGTATGTAACTCAGCTCGCTCCATTATATTTATCGTCGGGAAACATCTTTAACGTCGAACAATAAACTCGCTAACGAAATTAAGGACTATTTCGTTCTTTGAAATCATTGAGATACTATGTACTCAATGTTTGAAATGTAATGTCACTGAAATTACATTTTTATATTAGTAATGTGGTTATCATCTACCAGTCTGTCTTATTTTTTATTACATATAGTAGAAGACAGAGTCAGTTTTCCTGTCTGTATGCTTAGATCTTTTTAATTTTATAGTAGGCAATGGGTTTTGTTGCGGTTTTTACTATCGTTCAGAATCTAAGCTTTAGACAATCAGATCTCCTCCCGATGATTAAACACGTATCAAAAAGTCAGTATTTTATGTCAATAAAGAATTTTTAACATTTTCATTGTTAATGCCTATATATTATACTATTATTTTACGAGTATGGGTACCAATACCAATGGTACCAATGGTGGCCTTAAGGAAACAATGATCCCCGCTGCGCAGCAAAAGCGGGCGGATTTCTAAGTTATAAATAGATAAAGTTGAGTACGAAATAGCGACCTCCTGAGTTATCACACACTCTCTACTATAGTGCCTAACAGCGAATCTGATGAATCGATGATAAAATCATTTCTCGTAACGGACATGGGTAGGTGTACCTACTTTTCAGCGTTAGCGGTTATAAACCTGCAAATCATATTGATAGTAAATGACCAACCTAATTGGAATTCTTCGGACTTAGGCGGGAGTTGGCTAATCCCCACCCCCTTCATCAAACTCCTTAATCTTAATTTAATGAGAATCGTAAGTATTTTGGTAGCGCGTGATTAAAACGGCGCTGAATTTTGAGCTCCCACTATATAGTCGTGCACTCTTGACAGGGCGGTCGTGGTGTCGTGATGATTCTATTGTTTGGCATTCCTGAAAATAACAAAAGTGGCAATGCCTATTCATATATCTCTGTTTGTGGCATTAAGTTTGCATTATACAGTACAGCAACCTAGGTAGATTTTAAATGTTTTAAGCTACCATTCAATAAATCGTGACAGATTTCACTGGATACTGTCGTAGTTCATAAATTTTAATGGAAATAATTACAAAACAATAAATAAATAAGCCATCAAAATAAGAAAATCCCCTGAGTAAAATAAACTTTTGTAGGAAGGAAACACATTTGAACTGGTTACTGTGACGCAACTGTGGCAATGGACATGGCTCCGCTCAGCTCACATGCATGGTGCAGTGGCGGGCATTTCCATAAAGACCGTCAATTTTGAATTAAGACGACTATGCTGTTTTTTCCATTTATGCCATTTTGTACGTATTTCTCTTATATGTACAATTTACATACTCGTCGTAACTATAGCATTGGTACGTAAATTCAATTTGCAAATTGAGATTTTTATGGAGAATTACATAATAAAACCTTCTTCGTTTCTTACGGTTCTTGTAAATACATAAGTCAGCAGTCGGAAATATTGCTATTGTATTCTATCAGGCTTTCTACATTAATATTTTCACTTTTTAACCGACTTCAAAAAAGGAAGTTCTCAATTCGACCGTATATTTGCTTTTTTATGTGTTTCCAGGGGTTTTCTCGTTGTTAATGCGCGGATTTTGATAATTCTTTTTTTTTTGTTGGAAACCATGAACATTCCAAGGGTGGTCCCATGATGAGGAGACTAGAGAAATCGAGGAGAACTTTCGTACCTAAATTGTAAGGCGACTAGTAAGGTTTGTAATTTTATCATTAAGTGTTTTAAAGCACAACAATTATGAAGGTCTGGACTGGAGTCAATCTGATGATGGACCCGAAAGACAGTCGAGGGAACTCCTCAACCATTTCCAGCAGTTAACTTGTGTTTGGACTTGATAAAATAAATGGTAAATGAATATTTTATTCGAAGTAGGTTTTAATTTGATACATAAAACTCAATGGAACATACTGTCTATGAAGTACAATATGATTATAAACTCAACGGGGAATTTTTAACGGTTTTTTAGGTGTCATCTGAATGTTCGAAGAATTTACGTCATATTTTTACAATTATGATCCCTAGTAAAAAGTTATTATTCATATTAGTATAACAAATCATTGCTCTTTCAGTTACAAATATTAGTTTTGTTTGAAGTTTTTGGTCAAAGATGTTATGACCTCTCAAAGCTACACAGGTAACGAAGCTGAGGTTTGTACTCGTACACGTTACACTCGTAAATACTATTCAGGCGGAGTACCTTGCTCTTACTTGTTTTTGACTAAGCTTATTTGATTTGATCATTGTTTTAGATGAGTTTTTTGAACATGGAAAAAGGGGGGAGGAGAAGTTTATCCAATTTTTGAAGGTTTATCGGAGGATCAAGCAGGAAAGTCAGATATTGGGGGGATTCTGATCCTGAAGACGAGATTTGCCTTTTAGTGCTTTGCCTACCTCGACCAACACGAGACAATCAAATCAAGGAGGTATTGGTCAAGTCAAGAACCTCGAGCAGGTACCACTCAAGCAAGTATTAGTCCAACTCCAACCAGTGCAACCCCAGTGCCTTCATCTCCATTTTTGCCTACTCATCGAGGTACTAGAACTAGAGGAGTGAGTGTTAGAGGAAAATGGAGGGGAGAGGAGCAGGACTAGAGGAGGAAGAGTAGACAGAAAAAGAAACGGGGGTGGAGGTGGGAGAAGGGCTGGCAGTGAAGAAAATTCATATAATTGAGCTATTATTGATTATAATTTTTTTTTATTAGTTTGATCTCATAATTATTTATGAATTGTTGCAAATATTATTTGTTACTGGTTGATTATAAATAGTGCAATAAATGTACCCAACAAAGAAGAATTTTTATTTTGTTTTGAATTTGAGAATAACTACCTCCAAACGATCATGGCCATAAATGTAACCACCTATCTTATTACTTCATTGGTCATGGTCACATATGTAACCTCCCCAAATAAGCAAACCTGGGTCGTGTTACTAGTTTAAATTGTCATCAAAGGATACCTAGACGTCCCATAGTTCTAAAAAACATCAGATTTTTAAATTCCACAAGAAAAAAAGTTATGACCTATAAAGGGTTAAAGAAGGTAACATTTACAATTTATAAATAGTCCTAGAAGTGAAAAACCAAAGTAATAATTACATACATTATAAAAAGTAGTCATTATCAACATTTAACAATTTCAGCAGATATAAAGTAAAATACAAGTAAACTTCGAAACACAGACATATAGTTATTATGTCTGTGCTTCGAAAAATACTAAAACAATTTCTTATTGACAAAGCCTACTATAGCGTGGATGAGTATTTAAGTGATAAATAATTATAATTATATTAATACGTTTTTGAATCTTTAATTAACATTAAAATATTCAATACTATTTAAATGTAAAATTTATACATATAACTTATTTACATTATTATTGACAGAAATTATTATTATTATTAACTTTTAGTATGTAGTCTTAAAATGCGACGCCTAACAAGGAACATTATGTTATGAAAATGTTTTGTGACATATATGTTATGCATAATAAATGAAATGAAATGAAATGAAATGAAATATACAAGTAATAAAGCAATAAACAAAGTAATAAACAGAGGCAAGGATATATAAGGAAGGAACTAAAGAAGGAGATAAAGAGGACAAAGGACAAGGAAGACATATGTAAAAGGAAGTAAAGAAGTAAATATTACAAATATTACATATACTACAACGTATTAGATAACTACCTAGCAGTTGTTATGTTGACTCCTAGGAGCCCTAGGTCAAATTACCGAAACAAAAACATACCACAAATAGTTATAAAAGTGTCAATCAACGTTAGAATAAATGTAGAGACACCTTAATAACGGAAAAGAATCTAGCAGCTAGCAGCCCAGATACATACAATATTGTGCGGATCGAATTACCCCTGCCTGTATTCACACAGACAAAGCAAAAAGCGCTGATTCTTACGATGATTTACTAATTGCGACTTTGTAGACCGATGAGCGGTACACTTATTCATGAGTAGGTAAAACAAGTGTTCAGTGGCATAGAGCGTGGGTGGCTGCGTTGCAGGGGAAGCGAGCATTAACCCTTTCTGCAGTTCATTCGCCGTCTGGCCTCACCCCTGCATACCGCCCACGGGCGCCCCTGCGCCGTCCCGACTGCACGCCTGCCACTGCAACTCTACCTATAACCTTCGCGCCAACCCTTGTGAGCAGCCACTAAACTACAACACCGCCATTGACGTCAACCGCGGCGCTCATGGCAAACGTGACCAGGGTATGTCAAGTAGTAATGGTAACAAATTGCTAACATTCAATTTCAACTAGGTAATTAAATCTCTCAATAAATTACTTTAAAAACCTATTTATTTATTTTAAAACGTATTTTAAGAGATAACGCAATGAATTACCTCAATAATCCGTACATACATTAGATATATATAATAGTGTACAATGTTTGAGAAAATTAAGGATTCTAGGGCAAATAGGAAAATTTCTAGAAAGACGTACCTACTTGTATAAAAAAGATTACGAGTTGTTTTATTCACAGGTGGCTGAAGTCTGCCAATTGACAAAGGCCAATGGGGTGAATTATGACCTTTCCGCTCACATTGTCAGAGGGAGACCCGAACCAGTAGTGGGGCAGTTATGAGTTGGGATGAAGATGATAATATATGATCTTGACAAAATGCAGAGGCAGGTACATATATGCAAAATTTCTACGTCAGATAGTACTAAAATCACGATGTTGCCAAAGAATTATTAATAATAAAGACAAAATTAAACTAATCGCATAATTAATGATTGTAACAATACAAGGAGAAGCATTATTTGAAAATCTGAATTACATTTTTTGAAACGGTTAAGTTACTACCTTCTAGATATGCTAGGCACAGAGATACTATGTATGTATATCTCGAAGGATAACAATAAAAATTAAAATGTGGTGTCGTGGGACACCAGGTAGGAACGAAGTTCCTTCGGCTAATGTAGAATCGACACAATTTGCAAAAAAAATCGTGCTCAATTTTATGTAGGATTTCTTGATTTTTCTCTTAAAGTTTGCTGATTAGTTTTTATTTAAGTACAGGAAAGAATTTAGAAAATTCAGTATTTTAGGAAATAATAAATTACGTAAAATAATAATGTTAGGGCACAGTAACAAATGCCCCTTAAAACTGTCTCAAGGAAATAACGCTTTTATACTAGGTACGCCCTACTACTAGTACTAGGTAACTAGGTAAGGTAGGTACTAGGTAACGCGTATTTTCTTACGGTTTTACTATCACATATTTTTCAGTTGCACAGCAAAATCCCTATCTCCTCCAAGCCTGCCGTAAGGAACTTCGTTCCAAAAGGACTACATAATACCTATCTATAAAATAATACAAAAGTTTTTTGATAGGTATTCAAAAATCGTTTACCTACTATAAACTGTTCTCACTGAGATCAATTATTTTCAATCATGTAATGTTACATATAAGTACATTGCGACATGTTTTATTACGTACGAGTAGCCCATAAGGCAGGTGTCCTATCGCGGGCGAGTCGGCTAGTGAATCCCACCTATTTACTCGCTCAAAACACGTACAAAGATATGACATTCCAAACAAAAGAGACGCATTATATGTCAGCGAGTACCTACTTGCTAACTAAATACTTCCGATTGACAGCACTAGCTGGCGCTAATTACAAATATCAGACGAGATATAGCATGACGAATTAGGCCGTGGTACGACTTATGCAACCTTCCCTACATAGAAATATCTACTGCAAACATAGACAATCACCATCGAAAACATTTTGAGGCCTACAGGATGTCGTCAATGGTCCCTAGACTAAGAGATGACGTAGCTTCGGCTTCTTGCAGCTTATGAACATGGCGGTACTGCTTCATTCCCATTATGTCTGTGTGTTTAGGTGTTGCATGCTTGTAACAACAATATTTAACGAGATAAACTTGTACGTTTCATTAGAGAGAAAGGGATGAAACCATTGCAGCATTGCTAACATACCTACGACTTTGTAGTGTTGAAAATTATGTTAAGTCTGCTTAATACGAGTATTATTATGTTTATAAGTCTGTGATTTCTCCTCATAACTTTTGACTGGGTGCTTGCTCCAAATAAAAAAAATGATAGTGACTACTTTACGAAGTTTATTATTATTCACATCCTGTATTAGGTAATTGCTTATAGTATTTTAGCGATTTGCTTAATTATATAATATAAATTGATAATAATATTTCTTTCAAATCGAATCGAAGCAGGGTACATAACTTTTTTTGAGATAATTAAAAACTAGATGTTGGTATGTTAAAAGTTAGACTATAGTTAACTAGTAAATCCGCCCTCGCTTCGCTTCAGGGAACCAGTCAATTATGTTATTCCAATGTCTAAGCTATATTACTGCAAAGTTTCATGAAAATCCGTTCAGTAGTTTTTGCGTGAAAGAGCAACAAACACACACACACACACACACACACACACACACACACACTCACTCACTCACTCACATACATCCTTACAAACTTTCGCATTTATAATATTAGTAGGATTAGTAGGAAGTAGAATTTTCAAAGCAACGCCATCTAGGTAAATATATCTGAACTATTTAACCCTCTACCGCATATGGCACCATATATGATATCATGACTTTGCAATTTTTTTCTTCCTAATCAAGTGTTGTAAATACGTTGTTACCCAATTAAATACATAGAGATATTATCTAGCTTTGATGAAAAGTAATTGGTTTGCCTAAAATTAGATAACATTTAAATGTGTGCTTATTTTTGTGTGAGTGGTCGATGCATGTCTCTTGAGGTGGACAAAACTCAATTTCAAGAAAGAAAATCTAACACAATTATTAAATTTTGTCGTTTGATAAAAATATTTTCATAATAAACACAACCTACACTAAATTAATCAATAATAATGTTTCCAGTTTTTAACTGTTTTCCTTTGTTTTCACACAATTTTCACCCGGCACCAGATATGGTTTCGTATGCATTGAGACAATTTTTTGTTAGGACAAATATGGTTTAATATGCATTCAATCAAAATTTTACACTGACTATAAAATACACGATATGACTATATCTTACATTAAAACTGTTATATACATGTTCTTTTGTTTCTGTAAACCATGGTTTTAATACCCTTTAGGCTAAATTAACCTTCGTAACTTTTGTGCATTGCTTTTGTGGTAACTTTTATGGTAATTATAGAATATCCCCTTCCTACAAGGAATAGATTCTGAAGATGAAAGTTTGGCAATGATTGTGCCAAATTGAAGATATTCAGTTATTTCAGAAACAAATGATGACACTCCTGAGTACACAATATTACGACTTGATACACTTAACAATAATAAAAAGTCAATATACCCTCAATTTAGTAAATAAGTCGTTATTTGAAAAACATGAGGGTATGCACATGATTCGGCTGTATGTTATCCATATTTTCTAAAGAAATTTAATTACCAAGAGCTGGAATCACTTTCTGATCCCTTTCGACTTCATTTTAGACAGTAATAATTTTTCATTTATTTTTTAGTATTTATTCTTATTGGGCTCAATGCATACGGAGACATATATGGCCGCATATTTTTTTACGTGAATGCATACGAAACCATATGTGGTTTTGAAAATAAAAATCTAAACTAAATGACTTAGATTTTTTATTTCTCGACATATATATTTGTGAGTATATAAATAAAGAGTTTTACATAGTTAAATATTTTTTATCCATCTCCTTCATAATTCATGCAGTAGAGGGTTAAATGCATCGTAAAGCACTGTTGAAGAGAACTTTAGGTATTTAGTTACAAAATAATATTGGAGATGGCACATGGGATAAACTCAGGAGTAATTGGTCACCGTTTATATATAATATAATAAAAATAAATTTATTAATTTTAATTACGTATTACACTAAGTAAATACGACAATTATTGACTTCTTGTTGAAGAATACGCAATAACAAGGTTAAGGTACATTATATAGGTATGCCTGTCAGTCATATTATTTTAAAGACACATATTTTATTATTACCGAAAAACGATACTAGATTGTAAATTACGTAAAGTTACGGTAGAGGCACATCACTATTAATGATTCGCAAAAAAGTGGCAACACAGCTAATGTCAATTTAGTCCGTAGCGAAAAAAACAGACTGTAGAAATGTAAAAACGCATATTTAAATACAATTTCATTACCATTCAATTCATCTAATCAAGCATTATTGTTAACTTTGGAAATTAATTGGTGATTAAAAATATATATATTTATCTGATTTGTTGAAAATAGTGAGCGTGTATTGGAACATAAATCAAATGTCACCGTACCCATCCTATGTGAAATGGAGTTATGCTGCCTCTACACATAGGCCAACACGTTGGCAAGTGCGTTGGCTCCCAATGTGTAGAACGGGCGTTGGAACGTTGGCGGTAGGCATTTGAACGTTGGCCGGCGCGCTGGCGAGCTTGCCGCGCGGTGTCGGTATCATCAAAGAACACTTGTCGCAAGCTTGGCGCACCATCCACACATTGGCCGCGCGATCAGTTTGCCCGGAGCAGCGATCAAGAGTGCATATTTTCTTCTTGCGGCGTATTAACACCTAACGTAACAAAATGGCGTATAATATGAGTAATGAGGAAACTTTTAAATTTATTGAGCTCTATCAGAGTGAAAATTGCCTATGGAATCCAAAAAATAAGTACCATAAAAATAAAAATGTTGTAAGTATTAAAAATGCTAAATAAATAAGGTTCTTGGACATTCCGTTTTCCTTACGATATTTTACTTCAAAGTAAGAGCATCGTACTTTATTATTATTTTAATATTATAAATATGAAAGTATCACCCTTTTCTTGTACACTTTTACGTAGTAATTATAAGCTGTGAATAAATATACAGCTGCAGCTGTTACCAACTCAACATCCATTTTTTGATCCGTCCGCACATTGGCCCGAACCAAAGCATACTGAACGACCTTCCAATGTGTGGATTAACTCACAAGCACGTTGGCAAGCGCACCGCCAGCGCGTTGGCGAATGCGCTGGCCTATGTGTAGAGGCGGCATTAGGCCGGCTCCCAACGTTGGCGCGAACGTTGGCGCCAACACCATTTTCTAGCTCCACACGTTGGCCGAGTAGCGCCTGCCAACTCCCAACGCTCGCCCCAACGTTGGCGCCAACGCCATTTTCTAGCTCCACACGTTGGGCAAGTAGCGTTGGCGCGAACGTTGGCGCCAACGTGTGGAGCCGGCCTTATAGCTGTCTTATTAATTCATTTTTCTTATTTAAATGCACTGAAATTTCGGTTTAAAGATCTTTATTTCTCATAAGATGTTTACATCACTTAGAATGAGAAACTTAAAACTACAAACATGGATAAATTTTATGTCCGGTGTGCATTATTGCGTGTATGTGTGTGTGTGTGTGTGTGTGTGTGTGTGTGTGCGTGTGCGCGTGTGTATGTGTGTGTGTTTGGGTGTGGGTGTGTGTCTGTGTTTGTATACGTGAGTTGAATATGCGTTCATGCATATTTAGCGTAATTGTGTTGTGAAGTGTATTTTTATAAGGTATGTACATTTTATTTACGAGTGCGTAAGTATTTCGTCCTTTTTTACTATTTTCTTTTTTTTTTGTATTTTATCTATTTAAAATGTTTTATATGTATTTTGAGATGATATGCTGTCTTAATAATATTTTAAACTTTGTAATATTTTTGGTTCTAGTCACTGCTTCAGGTAAGTCATTGTACAATTTTGCCCCTTCATATTTAATGTTCCTTTTACCATATAATGTTCTCGGTACTGGTACTTTTAATATATTTGTGTTTTTACGCCTATTGGTAAACTTACTTGGTACTCTGTTGTGAAATTGTAATTGTGTGTGTATTGTTTTATTGACAATTTTTCTAACTAATAAGCATGTATTGTATATGTAGGTTTGATGGATATTTAATAGTTTCGTTCTTTTGTATAAATCCTTTGTAGGTGTTAAGTAGTCTAACTTAAATAAAACTTTAATTAACTTATTCTGTGCCCTTTGGAGTGGTGATATGTTACTTTTAGCAGCACAGCCCCATATTTCAATTAGATATTCCAGGTGTGGTTTTACTAATGCGTTATAGATTATTAGTCGTATTTTAGGTGGTATGCATTTAGAAAGGTTTCTGACACAATATAAAAGTGATAATAGTTTGTTTCGAATTTTAGTGATATGAGATTTCCAGGTAAGTTTACTGTCTAGTATTATTCCTAGATACTTTTCTTCGTTTGACCTCTGCAGCGTGGTATTATTTATAACAAGTGGAGTTATTGTTTCAGTCCTTTTATTCTTTGCGGCAAATATCATGTAAGATGTTTTGTTAATGTTTATGGTTAAGAGATTTTGAGCGAACCATTCATTTATTGTGTTAAGGTCTTTTTGAGCGCTTGGAATAATTTCTTCAACACTGTCACCATAATAAAATAAGCAGGTATCATACTGCATATAATGTTATATTTCCCAAAAGGTCTAGTTTACCTATATCGTTAATATGGATGAGAAATAACAATGGGCCGAGAATAGATCCTTGCGGAACACCAAAGGTAAGCTGAGCAAGCTGACTCTGATAGTCTCCTATTTTGACAAGTTGAAATCGATTGTGAAGGTAAGATTGCAAGATTTTGAGGGCTTTATCAGAAAACAACTGTTTTAGTTTGGTGAGAAGTAGTTCATGCGAAACAGTGTCGAACGCTTTTTTGAGGTCAATAAAGACACCAAGTGCTATCTGTTTATTGTCGATAGTTTCTTTGATTTTAGTGATTAAGTCTATGGCAGCTGATAGGGTACTTGATTTTGGTCTAAAGCCGTATTGCGTGGTGCACAAATAGTTAATTTTGCTAAGATGTTCAAATATACGCGTGTGAATTACCTTTTCAAAGATCTTTGACATCACTGGAAGGACGGATATTGGTCTGTAGTTGCCCGGATCCGTGTGAGAGCCAGATTTGTATACAGGACTAACTTTTGCAATTTTGAGACTGTCTGGAAATATGCCATGACTTAGACATTTGTTTATACAGGACACTAGATCATTACCTATTAGTTCCTTTATACATTTAAGCGATTTTGTGTTGATCTCATCTATTCCCGAACTTGTGTTGCTGTCAAGATTATCTATTATTGTATTTATTTCACTTAGTGTGCATGGTTTAAATTGTGAAAGTTTTTGGTATGTGTAAGTGCTATGTGTAAATGTGGTGGCACTAGTGATGTTGTTTGTTTTAGTAGTTTGTGTAGTAATTTCGTTGGCTAGAAGTGAACCAATACAGGAAAAAAAGTTATTAAATGTCTCACAAATTTCAGTACAATCAGTTATAACTACGCTGTTTACAATTAATTTTGAAGGTACGCTTTTTTTTTCAATTTTGTTATTTGCTAAACTAGATATAAGGCTCCACATTTTCTTTGGTTTCTTCTTGCAATTCATAAACATATTGTAAAAGTAATTTTTTCTTAAATCCTTAATCAATTCCTTTACGTTATTTTTCTCTTCTACAAATTGGTTAAGCAGTTTTTCGTTATTCGGATTTTTCTTATAACTTTCCCATAATTCATTTCTTCTATTAATTTTTGTAATAACTTTTTGGTTAATCCAGTCTTCTTGTGGCGCATTTACAGTAATTAAACCGCAATTAAATTAAAATGCTGTAAAATATGTTCCATCTCATTTTTCCGCGCGGCATAGTCCTATTTTCTCTTTCGTTTCTTTCTCTTTCTCTCAAAAAAATTCGCTTCAACCAAAGACGTATATTCGTACAAGGATCTTTTGGCGTGTGTGTGACAGAGACAGCGCCTTACAGGTAAGGCAAACTGTAACGCGTTGTCTCTGTCACCTACGCGCCAAAACATGCTTGTAGGACTATAGAAAAATAAGTAGGTATATACAAGCATCTTATGGCGCGTGGGTGACAGAGGCAACGCCTTACACCCACGCGCCAAAAGATGCTTGTAGGACTATACAACTAATACAACTAAGTACAAATAAAAATAAAATAGGTACGTACAAACTACCTTCTGTCTCGGATTCACAGACGAGGTACTATCAAGTATTTGTCACTCGATGTACTTGCGCGCGATAATAATAATAGGGACTAATAGAGGGCTATAGACGTCCGATCTTTCCCTCCGACAGTCGGTTCCGATAGTCTGATCAGGCAATCGAAAGGCACTCGTGCCATACATTTTGTACATACACAATACACGTCCGATTCGATAGTCATCCGATTCTACTGTCTGATGAGACTATCGGAACCGACTATCGGAGAGAAAAATCGGACGTCTATTGGAACCCATAGTCGTACTAGAATCTTTTGGCGCTTGGATGACGTGTAGGTGACAGAGACAGTGCCTTACAGTTTGCCTTATCTGTAAGGCGCTGTCTCTATCACCTTCAGGTCAAGCCACGTGCCAAAAGATCCTTGTACGACAATATGCATGATTTTTTTTAATTGTTTCTAACGTTTATTTATGTCAATAAAATACCGTTTCATTATCCCTAAGGCTAACGCACACATACGTAACCTAAATCGAGGTACATTTATGAGCATAGGGCGTATTCAAGTAGAACGCTGGTTACCGGCGCCGATCTGCCAGCGCTTATTGGATTGGAACCGATCCGCGCAGGTAGTCTCTATACTTTGTGCCGAACCAGTGCCGATAAGCGCCGACAAGTTCCGACCTGTCACACGACCGAGGTTATGTCAACGGACCAGTTCCGATAAGCGCTGGCAGATCGGCGCCGGTAACCAGCGTTCTACTTGAATGCGCCTTTATTGGGTATTTTGTGATCTCAAGCTTTGGCAAGACCGGATGAGGTTTCTCTGCACTGTAGACTTTAATATCTGTCTGTATTTTGTAATGACGAAGTACCCCTAAGTTGTCTGTAGTTAACACAAAAAAGTGTCAACCCTGATAAACGTCACGTCATTTGTCAATGCTCGACTCGACAAATTTTATGAAATTTTCATAGATAGAAGTAATTGTTTATGTTTGTATTAAAGATTATATAAATTATGCCGAAAAATAAAGGAAAAGGTGGTAAAAACAGGAGGCGAGGAAAGAACGAAAATGAAACAGAAAAACGTGAGTTGGTGTTCAAAGAAGACGGGCAGGAATACGCCCAAGTCACAAAGATGCTCGGTAATGGCCGCTTGGAGGCCATGTGCTTTGATGGCATAAAACGTCTTTGCCACATCCGCGGAAAATTAAGAAAAAAAGTATGGATAAACCAAGGAGACATAATATTAATCGGCTTACGAGATTATCAAGACGCAAAGGCTGATGTAATTTTGAAGTACACCCCTGACGAGGCGAGGAATCTGAAAACTTATGGAGAATTTCCAGAAACTGTACGCATCAATGAGACTGTGGTATATTCGGTGGATGGCCTCGATGAGGACATTGAATTCGGTGATGAAGTCAGCTCGGATGATGAAAATTCAGTAGATAATATTTGAACATCCATTATCAACTTTCTATTGTGAGTCAGTGTAAATTTATTTCGTGTTAAATAAAATTTCATTGTGATTAGAGATTCACAAATTATGCTCTGGACACTATAAGTTATAGTCTATTTTAAATAGACTTACAAGTCTTTTCCCACATTGTGTTTACTCCCAATCCCAACTAAGCCATAAATTATACCACAAAACCTTATATACCTACTTCAGCTCTCGCCTCTATAAATAAACTAAATTATATTGCACAACATTCCTTATATTTCTTACCAGTCATTGGGTAATGTCTTAAAGTGTAAGGAATGTACATAAATTAATTAAATATTGATAAAGTAAAAATGTTTGTTTTTTATTGACATCAGCCCGTCAAGCTTAATTTTCTGAACTTCCCCAATGGTATTAATCTTTGTAATTATATTTGTAACTATCAAACAATAGTAAATAGTGTTTTAACAATTTTTATTAGTGTTAATATTTATTAATTAGCACAATTAACTGTGAACATGTGATTTTGTTGGAACGTAGTTCTTATCCTAATTTTTAGTAATAAAACTATTACTCCCCAATGTATTTGTAATTTACTTAGTCAAACAACACTAGTTATTGATTAGAATAGGGTTAACATATGATTCCTCGTAACATATTTTGCACCAGTCTGTTTTTGAGCAACAATTTTATTAATACTTGCTGGTGTTATTGAAGTGCAAAAAGTTGACAATGTACTACTATATTTATAAAGATATATTTCATTGGTATAAAGGTATTATCAGTTATAGAACCTATAATTATAGAAGTTTATTTCAATTCTGGTGAAATTTAATGTCATGTCATAGTAGATAAAAATAGGTCTTGTAAAACATTGCTTAACCTTAGAAAGGTTTGATTTGAACTTATAATTTTATTTAGCAACAAGCAATTATTACTACAACATTGTTTATTACCAAGCATATGTTTTACTTGTTTTTGGCTATGTTGTCACCATTTTGCACTTTGAAGATTGGATAATGACCAGATTAAGGCTGCTATACTCCATTTACATTCAACCTGGATTAAGGTAGATGTAAGATTGAGGGTGGGGTCTAAAAATGCTCTCAGTAAATTTTGTTTACAAACTGAATGGAACTGTGAGCAAAGGTAATTATTTTGGTTTTGGCCAGGAGTGGCAATTCCATACGCTCGCCAACTCAATTATAAGCTGTTCCAGGGTCTGAAAGTATCTCCATACCAAATATCAAGATTGGTTCAGGGAATTAACTGTAAAAATGTGAGTAGACAGACAGTTACTTCCGCATTTATAATGTTCTTAGAGATATTTTAATTTCTTAGTATTCAGTATTCACACACTACAAAATTTCTAATAAACAGATATAAATAAGTTACCAAAGTAGTGACCTGAAAAAATAATTTTAGTCTATTATCGAAATATTTGCACCTGATTACCAAATGTTGAAAAAGTGTCATTTCACAAGGAGTTTAATGTGTACAACCTTATAATAAATGCCTAATTCAAACTTAGTGCAATGCTGCAGATCAAATCAATTTTTTAATGAATAAACTTGAATATTGCTATCAATAATGTAAATTTGATATATGAAACAATGTGAAATATCATGTCATTTATATGTTACGTACGTCATCTAATAATTATTAAACTATTTTATAGTTGGGCCATTTTAATAGGCCACATTTGACAGTTCGTCAAAATTTTCCGAAGTAACCTTGTAAGGGAGGCACCCCATAGTATCTAATACATTCCATACTAGATATTGTTAAACTTTTTACACTTAAAAGTAAGGAACTGACGTCGTTACAAAGTTACGTCAGTGCACTCTTTTTCTTTTTAAATATCAGGGATGGTACCGAAAGAAACAGATGAGTAGATAAGTTGAATTCGAGAAGTCGAACTAATCGTCAAAAAGTATTTCACGATTACAAAATAAAATGTATTTTAATACAAACAAAATTAATTTTATTACATTTTAGGCAAAAAAATATGTAATTATTCATTTAATAATAACGTCTGGCTCAAAAGTCAGTATCTAGAAACGTGAAATGTTACAAAAAAGTCATGATTTCATTTCGCGCCATTATTTTGACGCATTATTTTTGTCATTTTTTTTTGTCGTTGTGTGAACTGTGCGCTTATTAATACTTTTTATAACAATCGCATTCAATTTACAGATGTTTGAAGTCCTTATCGATTTATTCAATTTAATCGATGTTTTTCAGCAGGTTATCTTCACTATGAAGCAAAGACAAACAGTTGTCAAATGTGGCCTTTTAAAATGGCCCAACTTTAATAATTGTTTTTGTGTACGATAGATAGTGCGGCACGTCTGCTTTTATATAAAGCGACATCTGACGGGTAGTTTTTGAGGTATTCTTAATTGATGTGTATCTAATTTATAGTCTACCTCACAGCTTTTGAATGAGTGTTGCAATTAGTATAATTGTTTTTTTTAATCGAAAATTGGTGCATATACCTAGCCTAATTCCATACAAAGAGCGACATCTGACGAGTAATTTTTAAGTTATTTCTACTTATCGATATTGAAATCAGATTTTTTTTGTAAAAAGTTAGTCATTTACTTATTGAATAGTAAAGTTGGAGTCAAATTCAGTGATTTAATACCATCAATCCACAATTACCTAAGTATGAAAGATAAAGTGCTGCAATTTATCGAATTTCGTCTTATAGTTTTTGGAACATGACTATTCAGAAGTATAATGAAGCGAAACGCGGGCAGTTTCTTTATAACTTTCAAATCACGGGTAAGTAGGTGGTACATAGTAATCGTTGAAAGCCTTGTATTTGGGGTTAAGAATTCGGTCTCCTTCTTAGGAGGTCCGAATCCCAGGTTATTCACTTCTATAACCGGTGCAGGAAAACGTCGTGAGGAATTCTCATCATCATAATATTGCACGTGGAAACATATCGACGCCTGAAAGGCAATAATTACCAAGCGACATGTTGACAACTTTACACTAGAGCAATTTAAAGTTTTTTTTCTCGGAAAAAAAATCGTAAAAAATCGTCTATTAGTCAAAACTTCTCCATTCAAACGAATTTGAAATGCATCTTAGAGGCTAAGTAAACCTTCATTTAATGATTATGAATTTTCTCATTATTTTGAGAAATAGTGTCGCTTAGTAATAATTTCAATCAACATCACAAACAGTTAAAAGTTACTTACCGACCACAACATTTTATCTAACACAACATTTTGTCTAAATATCATTATTGTACAATTTTGTTTGAAGAAAAATGTCTCATTCAAGAAGAACGCATGTTTGACGTACAGTTAAAATGATCTAAATCGAAATCTAAACACTTTTCTGCCAGGCAATTTAATCTTAGTACAAATTACATAAGGCTAGTGTATGATTCTTTTGAACAAGCGACAATGAATTAATTAAATAACGCGATTAAGATCAATTTCTCTGGTTTAAAACTTTAATATTATTTAAAGTAGTGTCCCGCCGGGGTTTTTTTAACCCCCGACGCAAAAAGAGGGGTGTTATAAGTTTGACGTGTCTGTGTGTGTGTGTGTCTGTGTGTCTGTCTGTCTGTCTGTGGCATCATAGCTCCCGAACGGATGAAGCGATTTCAATTTAGTTTTCTTTGTATTAAAGGGGACTTACGGGCGCGTGTTTTTAGATATGTTTGATGAAAATCGGTTGAGCCGTTTAAAAGTTATTGGGGCTGAAAAGGGGGAAGAATTTTCATTCTGTCTCTTTGTGGCATCATAGCTCTTACCTATAAAAAGTATAAAATAAAAAAATAAATTAAAAATTTAAAAAACCCCCGACACAAACATTTAAAAAGTAAAAAATAATATCTCTAAAAATAATACGTCGCGTTGGGGGACCGCTCCATTTACTTCTAACTTTAACACAAAAAAATATTGATAAAATATTGATAAAATATGATAAGTCTTGGGTAAAGGACTAAGTAGGTAGGCATGTGATACTTATGAAAAAAATCGTAGATAATGAGTAGTTAGGAGCGGTCCCCCAACGCGACGTATTATTTTTAGAGATATTATTTTTTACTTTTTAAATGTTTGTGTCGGGGGTTTTTTAAATTTTTAATTTTTTTTTTTTAAATAAATAGGTGAAAGAATAGAAAAGAAAGATAACCCTTAGTGCTCAGGAACATTTAATTAAGTATAAAGTACATGGGTCGTGGTTCCGTAAACCCTGGTCTGGCTTTCTACGTAGGAAGGTGCGGTACTCTCCTGGCTTCCGTCTTAGCTGGGCAGGTTGGGCTTCGTCGTCCAGTTCTCTTTGAGCCCTTGAGTGATTTTGGTAGGTAGGTACCACAGTGAACTCCTTGGCAATTATTTGGTCTTTTTGGTAGCCCAGGCGTAGGACCCTTGGTATCTTATAATCCAAGCATAGGACCCCTATTTGGGGTCCGAGTATGTAATATACTTGTTAAAAATCCACTGACACGTACTCCGTACGTACTTATCGATCTCGTACATAGGCCGAAAACGTCGACTGTACTAATTTTTAAAAATATACTAATTGTAGTAATTTTCAAGCTTAACGAGCCTAATTTAATAATGATGTACAATTAGTGGTATATTATTGCAAATAAAAAAAAAATCATGGAGGAGTGCTCTCAGTTAGACGGTGGCCAGCTTTCTGTCCCTCGGATCGACTCGGACGAAGTCGCCGGCGCAGACCGGTGATCCGCTCGTAAACAAAATGTCGCGTAGAAAAGTGTTTAGGGACAGCGCATACGATTTAATATTTTATTTTGCTAATGTTATTATATATTATTTTTTTTAATTATTCTATTGTTTGTTTATGTTAGTTAGGTTTATATTAAGTAGGTAAAGTTATTTTTATTAGTTTATAAGTTTAAGTTAGTTTCATTTTAAAAATATATTTTATAATTTGATTAAATAATAATTTTATGTACGTGCAACGTTAAAGTAGTAATTTCAGAGATACATTTGGTGTATTAGGTAAGCTTATCAATAACATTTTAACAAGGCGTTATGTAAAAATTTTAGAAAAAATTCTACTATATTACTTTTTCAACTCCATTTTATCACGGAAAAAAAACAACTAAATGAAAACGAGCACAAATTTCCGGCAGGTAAAAAGTCTTAAATAACGAGAAAAAAAAAAAATTATTTGGCTAAAATTTCTTAAGTAATGCTCATACCGTGGATAATGTAAGGTAAAAAGTACACTGGCCGGCACAATTAACCGCCCACCCTTCTTAAGTATCACAGCATTTGTTTATGAATAGTAACACTTAATTTGACGTTTGCTATTTCTAAAGAGGCTACTTGGACAACAATTTATGGTACAGACACTTGATTTGTGTGAATTATTGAGCCACATGCACATTTTTAGTGTTTTAGTCGAATTTTGACTGTTATACTGTAAACATTACGAAGTGCAAAATTGTGGAATTTTGTTTTTTTTTCGGGACTTTTTCTTTTATTGTTTGTTTTCCATTGTGGTATTCATTTTTTTTAAACCATACACATGCCTCTAGATGCAGCTGGAGCAACCAGAGCTGTGGGTTTAGCTCTATCGCCCGTATCGTTCGGTCGTATCGCTCTAATGATGGGTGTTCCGCGAACAACTGTGTGGGATGCGGTTCGGCGCTTCCGGGAGACGGGTTCCTTCACGCACAAGCCTTGGCAGGGGAGACACCGTTGCATTTCAGGTCGAGATGACAGGTTTATTATGAGCAACATCTTACGAGATCGCTTCTCTACAGGTGTGGAGGCAAGAAGTCGACTGTTCGAGGTGCGAAACGTGAGTGTCAGTGAAAGAACAGTAAGAAGAAGACTGGCAGAAAAATTCTGAATGCTTTTGGCCCATTTAAAGCCCCGCAATTACTGAGCCACCATAAAAGAGACAGACTCCAATTTTCTGGCGAGCACTCAAATTGAACGATGGATGTTTGGAGTAGAGTTCTGTTTAGTGATAAAAGCAGAATTGCTCTAAGAGGACCAGATGGACGTCAAAGAGTGTACAGACGCCCTAATTAGCGGTTTGCACCATGTGCATTAGTGGAAACCGTTGGTTATAAGGGGGGCTCAATTATGGTTTGGGGCGCAATCTCTTATGAAGGCCGAACCGACCGGATCATCTTCGAAAGAGGCAGCGTAAAGGCTCAGTGGTACCTGGAAGAAGTCTTGCAAGATTATGTCGTGCCCTTTGCTCCATTCATTGAAGAAAATTTTCTTCCTATGCACGATAATGCCAAGATCCACGTTGCTCGCAGCACTGTTCAGTACCTGACTGAGGTCGAGATTCAAACAATGCCATGGCCGGCGCGTAGCCCAGACCTTAACCCCATAGAACATGTCTGGGTCAACCTTAAAAGAAGGATCCGGGCACGGTTCCTAGCTCCGACCACCTTAAGAGGCCTTAAAACTGATGCGAAGAAAGAGTGGCACAGCATTCCTCAGTCAGTCATCCAAGGCATCATGGATGGACTTCCGAATAGGCTCCAGGAAGTCTTTAGAGCTAGGGGAGGAAACACTCATTATTGAAAATTTTGTGAGTAAAGAAAAAAAATGTTTTTCGTGTGTTAAACTTTTCTGAATTTTTTCAAGAAATAGGTGAATTTGTGTATTTTTTTATTTTGCACATGAAACAACACTTTTTTAACAAAATTGTTGTTATTTATTGGTACTTGATACTTTTACACAAACAAAAAACAATATTCGACAAATTTATTTGCGTTTACGAAAGATTCAAAAATATGTAAGTGGGCGGTTAATTGTGCCGGTGTGTGTACTTTATGATTTTACACATAAATTCAAGTCAAGACAAAAATTACTAAATGTATGAATTTGAAATCTAATACCTCCTAAAAGAAAATTATTCATTCATCGGTAAAATTTTAGTCGCTTGGTCGCCGAAAACTGAAAATTATTATTTTTTCGTATTACCAAGCGACAACAAAACCCTTGCTATCGTTACGAGAGTGGGACCATTCAACGCAGAAAAAATTTCTGATTTCAATGATATTATAATGTATAACTCAATATCGTCCAAAGTGTCGCTTGGTAATTTTTGCCTTTCAAACGTCGATATTGTAACAACAGTAACGAATTATAAAATCAATTTAAATACTAGTACTATTCATACTTTAGACTTCTGTTAGATACGATTATTAACCGATGCGTTTAATGCGTTTGCCAAAATAGTGATTCCTATATTGGTACACTTATTATGCAATACTGACAGACGAACTCACGTGAAAATCACTCACGTGCCAACAAAACATACAAATCTGCCATAGCAAAACATGACACTGTTACATTTATGCATCAGTTACCCTTACCACTCACCACAGTACTGAATTTTTTTGAAAAGTGACCCTACGTAAAGAGCAACCAACATTAATTTGCATTTCACAATGTCGGGGATTTTGATGACATCAGTGCAGATACTGCAGATTAAAAGAAAGGTAGGTACGGGAAATCAGTACTTGTTGTAAATGAGTTTAGAAACATCTTGTTTG
This sequence comes from Hesperia comma, assembly GCA_905404135.1. Lineage (NCBI taxonomy): Eukaryota > Metazoa > Arthropoda > Insecta > Lepidoptera > Hesperiidae > Hesperia > Hesperia comma. Next base: position 9,441,918 of record FR990018.1, read on the forward strand.
TCAATGATGTTTTAAATAAGTATAGAGTAAAACATAAAAAATACAATAATCCACTGGACCAACTAAAATTCGTGGCATTACGCGAACATTGCGACAAACTCATTAAAGTGTGTTATAGAAAATATATTACCATGATTGAAGAGAACATTGCTAAAAATCCCAAATATTTTTGGACACATCTCAAAAATATTAAAAAATCTACTAACTCTTATCCTTCCAAAATGACCTTAGAAGGTGAAGTAGCGTCAGACGGAGCTAACATTTTTGTAACCTTTTTGCTAAACACTTCTCATCAGTGTATACTCGTAATAATGTCTCTCTGTCACACAACAATTCAATCAAGACCATATCAAGTAGCTCTCTGTGTTCAATTAACTTTTCACGATTTGAAGTTTATAAAAAAATAAAAAGACTTGACACACGTAAAAGTGCTGGCCCAGACGACATACCGGCTGTTTTCATTAGGCGATGTGCAGACCCACTCTCCTTGCCCATTTGTATTATATTTAACGCATCCCTAAAAACCGGAGTTTTCCCTAACCTTTGGAAGCAAGCAAGAATAGTGCCCATTTTCAAAAAAGGAGGACAAGATAACATTATCAATTACAGGCCTATATCTATAATTTCAACTTTATCAAACTTGTCTACTACGACCAATTATATCGCGACACGTACGACAGGCACTTTCCGAAGAACAACACGGGTTTACACAATCTAGATCCACGACAACTAACCTGACACAATATTTTGTAACTTATCTATCGAACTCTGTAGACAAACGAATTCAAGTGGATGCAATATATACTGACCTGTCTAAAGCATTCGACAGAGTTGACCATTTGTTACTTATAAAAAAACTATCTAGTTTCGGTTTTGGAGGTGCTTTATTATCATGGCTAGCATCATATCTTACTGGCAGGTCTTCAAGTGTGGTAGTTAAGGGTTTCACATCTACTCCTTATTGTGCAACATCGGGCGTACCTCAAGGATCTATATTGGGGCCTATCCTCTTCAACATTTATATAAATGATATCACAGACTGTATTCAAAACTCTAAGTGTTTTATTTTTGCGGACGATGTCAAGATTGTCAAACAAATAGTATCAATAAATGACTAGAGCTCTGCAAGATGATGTGGATAGGTTATCTAGTTGGTGTCTAGTTAATGGAATGCTCTTAAATGCAGAAAAATATTCGTTTATAAAGTTCACACGTAACCCATGATTACATCATATAAAATCAGTGGATTAGAACTTACGGAGCAGGATGATCTGGGAGTAATCCTAGACTCTAAATTGAGTTTTAGCCACCATGTTGACTATCTGCAAGTCAGCACGGAGCATGCTGGGTTTCATTTTCAGAAATTCCAAGGAATTTAAGGAGCTACGCACTAAAACCTTACTCTATTCTACATTGGTCAGAAGCAAGCTGGAGGACTGCTCTGTTATATGGAACCCTCAATATCTACCAGGTCCATAAAGATCGTATTGAAACCATCCAGAGACGTTTCACTCATTTCAATTTGCAAGGAGCAGATAAACACTTACCCTATGAATATCGGCTTCAAAAATTCAACCTCATGACACTGTCTGATAGACGCAAAATACTTCTTTATAAAATAACAAACAGCATTATTGACGATTCTGAACTTCTGAGACACATCATGATAAATGTACCACCACACGTTCCACGTAATCCTAGACCTATCTTAACCCATAAAACCTTTAAAACTAATTTAGGTTATAACTCCATCTTCCCCAGACTGAGCCGACTTCTGAAAGAATTCCAAGTTAGAGACGCTACCTTAGATATTTTTCACGACAATCTTCCTAAGTTCAAAACCAAAATACAGGGCGTCTTGAAACCAAAAATTAGTTCATCAGTCCTCTAAGCTGCATCAAAATGTTATAAATATATCTTATTATTAATTTTCTCTTATTAAAACTATGTTAGTATATTAGTCTAATGTTTCGCTCATATTTAAATTTATATTTACTTTAAACCAAAATTCTCCACACCTGAAGCAGCTGTGAATTATAATAGCAGATAATTATATTAATATATTGTATACAATGATGTTTTAAATATCTAGATTGAGCGTCGCCCTACAATGAAAACAAAAAAAAACAAGGCAACATTGTCAAGCATGTGTGCGTGTAGGCGATGTTTTTCGCGTTCATTTATTGTCTATGTGTGCGTAATCTGTGCTTAATTATATAAAAGTTGTGGCCGACAGTTGGCCACAACACAACTCTTTGACACGTTTTCGCGGATTCGATGTTTCCATCTAGATATTTAATACATCTTTGATTGTATAATAGTATAACGTTTAATGTTTATGCACTTTACTTTAGAGTTTGCTGTACTCATTTATAAATGAAATTGCATGCCATTAGATTTAAGGATTCTCTGTTTTATGTTTGCGTTACATGCTTTTTTGTTAATGAGCCTAATAAATAAAATAAAAATAAAAATATCTAGATTGAGCGTCGCCCTACAATGAAAACAAAAAAAACAAGGCAACATTCTCAAGCATGTGTGCGTGCAGGCTATGTTTTGCACGTTCATTTATTGTCTATGTGAGCGTAATCTGTGCGTAATGATATAAAAATTGTGGCTAACAGTTAGCCACAAATTTTTGACACGTTTTCGCGGATTCGATGCTCCATCTAGATATTTAAAACATCATTGTTGTCTGTATAGGGAGGTATGTACCTTTTTTTTTGTTAACGAGGGGGAAACCTTCAAAAGGTACCCTGGGCCGTGGGAGCGACACAGGTTTATGTGCGGTTTTTACTCACTAAAACCCCCCCGGTGGCCGTCTTCGACGCTATGTGGAGGACTCCGGGATCTCCAACGGAACGCAGCCGGAGCCCTCCGAGCGCAGTGCCTTTCGGCTCCTCCAGCGCGAGTAGAACCTCGCGCGGCACCTTTTGTTTATGATGGTATGCGGCCAACCTCATACCATCATCCTTCCCGGGGCTGCTGATTGGCGGTTCGAGCTCCCACTCTTACCGCCTGCAGCCCCGAAAGCCCCCTTTTAGTCGCCTCTTACGATCAGGCAGGGGATACCGTAGCTCCATTTCTGTTCCCGAGCTACAGGGACGAGGGAGGCATGTACCTATGTATGTCGTATCATACGTACCTACTGGTCATTGGATACTTGCATAATTTTTGACGTGAGTACCTACCTAACTGTAGGTTACTATGTTGTAATGTCCCCTGTTTGTGCACAATAAAGAATATTTGTATTGTATTGTATTGTTCTTGAGATGAGTCACACAATTTTAAGATTTTCGTAAATTGTTGCACTAAGTACTTCTCACATTGCAAATATAGGGGTGGGTGTATTACTACAAAGAGCAACCGAACGTGGTCTGTCTATATTATTAGTGCCATGTCCATGAATATAAGCAAGACAGGGCAGTCAGGACTTAGTAACAATCTATAAGTAATAATTTCATAGCATAATAATATAAAGCTGAAGAGTTTGTTTGAACGCAGTAATCTCAGGAACTACTTACTGGTTCGAATTGAAAATTTATTTTTGTGTTGTGTGTGTGTGACCATTTTTATTAAGGAAGTCTATATAAGATCTAGGTACAACCAATGGGAGCGGAGCAACAAGTTTCCCGAAGCGAAGTGGTCTTATTTCAAATAAACCGGCCTTTTAACAGAAACATTTTTGTTGACTTACATAAGTAGTAACGACTTTCATAAAGGAAGAATCACATCGAGAGTCGCGGGGTAAATTAAGTATATTAACAAAAAGTTTATATCATTTGCGTTAAAAATATTAATATATTATCGATGGAGATAAGTATCAATGTTGTATTTTTAACCGACTTCAAAAAAGGACGTTCTCAATTATTCGACCGTGTATTATTATGCTTTTTTATGTGAGTTCAGCAATTTTTTCATCTTTTATGAGTTGTTTTTGATAATTCCTTTTTTTATTGGTAAGTAAATATTCCAAGGGTGGTCCCATGATAAGGACACCAGAAACTGATGATGGTATCCCAGAGAAATCGAGGGGAACTTTCGAAAATTGGACGGGAGACTAATGTGTTTGTTAATGTTTTCAACAAGAGCATTACAATTTAATGAAGGTTTAATGAACAGGACACTTGAGGGAACTTCTCAACGATTTACATCAGTTACCTTGTATTTGGGGTGACGAGAACTTTACGTAGACGGGTTGTATTGAGCGCCATCAGGCGAGTAGTTTTGAGTTATAATAATAATAATACGCTTTATTGTACACCATAGCAAGGACACAACAGAATAAGGCATTTTGTACATAATGTTATACAACAGGCGATCTTATCGCTTAAAAGCGATTTCTTCCAGACAACCTTAAGGTAGAAATAGAAAATTGGAAATGCAGTACAGTCAACCGGGGTAACTTTGATACATCATCGATGTATTTTCTTTAAAAACTTGCTATTTCTCTTATTAGATAAAAGTTATGATTTAATCAGTGCTCTCGGGCTGGTTTTCATATTGTCAAATTATAAAAAGTCTTTAAAAATGACAAAATATACAAAAAAATTGCAATTTTGTTGTGTGTCAAAGTTACCACCCCTATATGGGTAGCTTTGACACCGATGATATTTATCAAAAAATCTTCTAAACTACCTTACTTATAACTTTGATGTAACATTTATAAATAAGGTGATAGCCTGTTTTATGATAAGACAACAAAAAAAAAGTAGTTTGATGGGTTAGTTTTCATGTAAAAGACACTAAACTAAGAAAATTGAATGAAAAAATATTGAATTTTGTTTTTTAAATACTTTTTTGGTCTTCTATGAAAAAGATATTAAATAATATGTATCATTAATTGATTACCTACATTGTTTGCTTTGAAATGAGACATATTTCGGCTTCCTAGGACGTCTACATCGATAGCAATGATTAAAACAGTACAGGCGCCCGAGCTTCGAGGTTGAAAAACAAAATGGCTGCAATTTTTTCATTTTATTTCTGGGAAAATAAAGAAGTCCCGGGGGCCCTGGGATGTTTGACTAACACTAAAATTGGTAAATCGCAAAAGTCAGGATACATCTTCTAAGGGATAGGTACATACATTGTTACTGTCAAAGTTACCCAGAATTTGTTCAAAATCTGACTTACCGGTATTATTTGTAATTTTAACTAAAAATTAATTAAAATTGTTTATGTATCGAAAGTAGACCTGTAAAAGATTGTATTATATTATAACACACCTTGATAGCAGTAAAGTTTTGAGAAATATCTAAAAAGTTTTACGTCGGAAAAAAACACGAATAGTACGCACACGTTTTTGAAAGAAAGTTTTTTATATTAGCTTTGTTTGAAAACCACTTTTTATTTAAGATTACGTTAACGACGTTCATTATGTACATAAAATGTAATAAATAAATTTTATGCGCTAAATGCCTTTCACGTAAAAAATAAAAAACTATTTTGGGAGCCGACTGTCAAAGTTACCCTAAAGAATCAAAGTTACCCCGATTGACTGTATAGGGGGCAGGGTGTACCAAACTAAAAGAAACATAATTATTATAATTGAAAAAAAAAAGAATAACATAACATATAACATAATTGAAAAAAAAAGAAACAAGTAAGTAACAAAAATTAATAACTATAATACGACAGCATAGGGAAACTGAGTGATAGCGGTGAGTTGGAAGAGTTGCGGGAAGATAATTTTCTACTGGTAAAGCTGAAGTAGCTGTAGGTAATGCTCTTTTAGAAGTGATTTGAAGGAGTTTAAGGAGCCAGCAAGACGAATAGATAAAGGTAAAAAAGGTATCTCTGCTTGTTGATGTTGAAGTCGGTTATTTCTTTTGTAAAAAGCAATCATTGAAATAGCTTGTCAGCCAAAGCAAGACTGGCGTGGAAACATCTTTGCGCGGAAACTTTATGTAGGTAGGTATTTCTACTTGGCAAAACCGGGAAAACCCTTTTCTGTGTAGGTACGATGTACTCAGATGTACTTACCCCTCTTGTCCGTTTTATTTTGCACGTTTAAGGGCGCTTTTAGTGTCACGCGGATTTGCTCACGCACTCGGGATTGGCCCGCATGCGTAGCACCCGCAAAGAACAATTTCATATATGAATTTATTATAAAGCGTGATAAACGCACGCGGGACGCGGGGCGCTGTGCGGGGCGTCATCCCGCAGCGGGGCATCCGCATGCGTGAGCGTCCCTACAACTTTACTGCCCATTTTAGTGTCGAACGGGGCGCACGCACCGTATTGTACTAATCGTCTACGCCAGTGTTTTTCAAACTTTTTCATGATGCGACCCCCCTGGCATAAGAAAATATTTCGCGACCCCCGGCTCCTGATGCTTCACTTTTTTATCACACATAGTACTAGCTTCTGCCAGCAGTTTCACCTGCGTCCCGGAGGAACTACTTCGCGTACTGCAGATAAAAAACAGCCTATAGTCTTTCTCGATAAATGAGCTATCTAATCGTAAAGAATTTTTAAAATTGGACGAGTAGTTCCTGAGATTAGCGCGTTCAAACAAATAAACTCTTCAGTTTTTTTACACTTTAATGTAGCCCACATTATCGCAGTTTTATTAAGGATCCCGATTTTTTTTGGAAAATATTATATAGCCTATGTCACCCGGGAATAGTGTAGCTTTCCAAGAGTGAAAGAATTTTTTAAATCGGTTCAGTAATTTCGGAGCCTTTTCAATGCAAACAAACAAACCTTTCCTCTTTATAATATTAGTATCGAAGTATCGATAGTATCGAAATGTCGATACAATATTTATCTAATATTAGTATTTTAGGAAAACGATTTAATTCCAAGTGTAGCAAATACAGATCCACGATGGATGAAACTGATTATTCAAAAACGAGCACAACATTCGCATTAACTCATGTTAAAATGTTATAATGTCTTAGGATTTTATTTTTTGTTCATTTGTTTGTATTGAAACATAGAATAGAAATGTTTATGAGTATATCCTTTTGTCAAAATTCTCTTTTAATAAATCAATCTTTTCAATCCTTATTGTTTTTACTCAATTACTCTCGATTTCTGGCGACCCCCCTACGGAAGCTTCGCGACCCCCCAAGGGGTCGCGACCCACAGTTTGAAAAACACTGTCTACGCAACCCGTTACGCAACCCGCAGAAGACTGAAACTTAAACTGCGTATGATCCGCAGCGTGAAATTTCACGCATGCGGGCCAATCCCGCGTGCGTGAGCAAATCCGCGTGACACTAAAAGCGCCCTTAGTGATAAGCAACACTATCTTATTCTGAACTGTAATTTAATTTAATTTACGAAGTACACTGGGTCCAGTCTTTTGTACCCCATGAATAAAATAACATAATGTTGGTAGCTTTTATTAGCCCAACTTAAAATGAAATGATTGTTAAAATTTAGTTTGTTTAAATACATTTAACCGATTTGGGTTTAGGCACGGTGCTTTTTTAATTTTGACGGATAAGTCAAGTCATCTTAAATTAAAAATAATTATTATAATATACAGAGCCTCTGCTAGGGGCATACACGTGCAAACGAAACCTTCCGTTCCGGTACCCATTGGCTCCTCGCCCGTTGGATGTACTCAAAGCAGGGTTGCCAGACATTAGCGAACTCGATTCACCGAATTTTGCCTTTCGAGTAGCCTAAACCTCTTATTCTCGATTTGAAGTGATGATGACTAGAGGGGGGGGGGGGGTGTCGGGGCTAAATGGCTATATTGGTAGCCAATTTGATTTTTTGGTCGCCATTTGACCTCCCGAAGTAGCCTAAGGCACAAAATAGCTAATTTGTCCCTAAGGGAAGGAATAGACGTCCGATTTTTCTCTCCGATAGTCTGATCAGACAAATTCAGACAATAAAATCGACGGACGGAAGGACGGAATAATCATATAATATATAAACTATGAGCTCTATTGTAAAAGCAATGAATAAATACTATTTTTCGTACTTTAAAGATACCGTAATCAATGCAAGATACCGGTTCTTAGCTACGGAAAAGTAGTTTTAGTCACGATAAAAGTACCGGTATATTATTTTATATAAAGAAATTGGGGGATAATCGCTGATGGTTTAACTTATATAAATAATGGTGCTATCTAGAATTTAATTACTGCTAGGTATATTATTATAGGTAGTTCCATGTCCATGTTAATAAATGCAAATGTAAGTATTCTCTATGGATAAACCATGTCATGCATGTCATGGAATTATTAAATAGTTTAATGTTGCCAACTTGTTATGAACCGCCATGTTGAATTTTGTTGTGCTTCGGTAGAAAACATTGTGAGCACGTGGAAAGTTGGATTTTCGGATTTAGCGAAAATTGTTAGTAATATAGATCGGTTAAATTAACTCTTGTCTTGACACAGTTTTAAATTATTATTTGTGAAACTATTCTTGATAATATATCAAAGTAAGTATCCTAAAATTTCCTATTACCGGCGAGAAATTCCATATTTAGATCACGGGTTTCAATCAAAACTAGAACACATTCACGGTGTCATTACAAGAATACTTGATAAAATAATTAAATTACAAAAGTTTAGGTATCTATTAACACATATTTAACATAATATGAACAAATCTAAAATTGCGTAACCTTTCCTTTTATAATTTTCATACATGCTTACGTGTTGTCTGTGAAGGTTTCCACACCGCTCGTGACCCTCACCAGCAACGTATTACGTTTGCGTGTTAAAAAACCAGAAAGCACATGGTTGTTGTGCTCACAGCAAGGCCGGGAAGTGAGAAAGTAGTGTAGACGTGTCTGATAAATGTCACGCTAGAATTTTAATTTCAAGCGGCATTTAGAAATAACAGTACGCCCGTGTCTCTACCGTATGGTGTATAATTCACCGGTTTTTATTTAAAGTTACTGTCATTAAGTGAACCATTTCGAATAAATTAGCTTAACTGTGTATTTAATACTCAAAATAACAATGTTATTAACAAACGTGGTGGGTATATGGTATATGATTAGGCCCATATTTTGTTGTGTTTGAACACGTGATTTCTATTTAGATCGTTTTGGTGTAAACGTAACGTGGTCTCACTTTATCTAATACTAGGCAAAATAATATAATTTAATTTTTTTGTTTCAATCAAACATAAATTTCGTGTTTGTCTTATTTTATCATTAGTATTAGTATTTATAACCTCGATATTTTATGATAACATTTTAATAAAATGAGGTTAGTGAACAAGCATTCCATTATCCAGTGTCATTAAAGTAAATAAAATAAAAAAATTCCATGTATTGAATGTTACTCTTTTATGTAAGATATTTTTCTCTATTTAGTAAATTAAATATAACTAAAACACATAAATATACAAACAAATATACATACTCCATGTTTTTATTGAGTCTGGATTGAATGTGTAGAATGCATGGAATATTAAATTTATCCTCAAACTTAAAATAAAATTTTGTTTCATTAATATTTTCGGATTATTAAATTGTCTTATCCTTGTTTTAGTTTGGTTGTAAAAGTGGCTTATTGCAATGGCACCCTGTCGACAATTGCTTATGTGGTCAGTGCCATCAATAGCAGTTTTGTTGGGTATTTTTTGGTTCAAGAAAAAAAGGGAATATGCAAAATCTGACCCTGGAGGAAGAGAAAAGATAAAAAGTCTAAAAGAAGAGTTAGCTGAAGCTTTAAATGCTGAATTGGAGCTTCAAAAAACTTCTCCTACTGGTAAAGCTGAGCGTGCTATAATTAAATCCGCTCCAATTGATATCATACCAAGAGGGGCTGGCTCCCAAAGATCATCTCCATTGGAATTGACTGATGAGGAAGTTGATTTAGAGATTGAGAAAATTATTAGGAAGAAGTCATTTGAAAAGGATAAAAAGATGTCTTACAATGGCGAGAATACTTTTGTAACAAACTGCAAAAAAGAACTTTCATTTGTGAACCAAAATTTACAATGTAATATGTATTCAACATCCAAAAATGATGTTAAAGTTTGTAATCAGGATGTTGATGTAAGTCCTTTGAATGTTGTAGATGTTACAACAAATGTAGTAGCAAAAGAAATAGTTTCTGATGACAAAGGTACAAAGGCATCAGAACCAGACAATATAAAGATAGATACTGTGGCATCTGAGAGCAATGCCACTAAAGAAGCCTCGGCGGTCGAAGCTGAGGAGTTAAATGTCAATAATGACATAGTCAATGGAGCTAGTGAAAGTAGTGAACCAAGTGACAGTGGAGATCAATATTCTGCTCCTCAGTCTAGGAGAATATCAGAGCGAGACTCTGCAAACCACAGTCCAGTGGATCCTATGCTTGCAAGCCCTTCTATGTGTCACTTCTCAGATAACCACAGTGAGGTATGTATAATGATTTTGAGGTCTTATCAAAGAGCAGGTTTCATTATGACATGGTTATTTAATTTTATAGTCTCAGTAATATCAAGAGTTTAAGACAGAATATAAAATTATCAATTGCACTACTGGTTAATATCTCACAAATAATAAATATTTTGTCTGATAATAAATTGGTGATGTCTTTTGTGTTATCAATAGGCTTGATATCCACTTATTTGTTTATTGTATGTTTGGGATGTGCCAACTTGTTTTACAGTTGTTTACATTAAATCCTACTAATATTATAAATGCGAAAGTTTGTAAGGATGTATGTGAGTGAGTGAGTGTGTGTGTGGGTTTGTTACTTTTTCACGCAAAAACTACTGAACGGATTTTCATGAAACTTTGCAGTAATATAGCTTAGACATCGGAATAACATAATTTGTTAAAATTTATAGAGATTTTTGAAGGGACTGGTTTCCCGAAGCGAAGCGAGGGTGGATTTACTAGTAAAAAATAACGACAATACAATTGGCTATTACGTTGCTTCTCAATAATATTATAAAAAATGCGAGCTGCAAACAAAATTTTACATCTGATTCAATCATAGGTTTTGTTGAGATGAAATAGATACCAAAATAGATTTTAGATTTTTATAACCTTTAAAGTATTTTTTTAGGGCTCCAGTGACAGTGGGAAAGGATGCTCAGAAGCAGCAAGCCCTCCTCCTGCCAATATGAACATGGTTCCAACTGAGACTGCATTGAGAATACATCAATTCTTAATACCACAGACCCTGGTAGGTCTGCTTATAGGAAAATATGGTTCATTTGTAATTCAAATTAAAGCAAAGACTGGTGCAAATGTATATGTAAGGAAACATCCTGATTTTATTAAACAGAAGATATGTGCAGTTGAAGGTAATTATTGTGTTGCACTAGACTTTCATTATGAATGTGACAGCCGTTTCTTAATGAAACTATTAATTTTTCTTGTACATGAAATTCACAGGAACTCAGAGTGAGATTGAGGCAGCATTAGAAATGATTAAGGAAAAATTCCCAGAGAAAAGGTTCCCAAACTTCACTATTAATGAAATAAGTGCAGATTTATATCAAAGAATGGCTCCATTAATACCAGAATTCATACAAGTGAGTATTAGATTTAGACAAGGCTTTTAACTTTTTATTCAAGAATAAATAGTTAAAAGTTAATGGTTGTAATGTATATTTCTGTCATTATTATATACTTTTCAGTATTAAAGTTTTATTGAGATTTGTATACATGTACAGCTGCATTTAGATCTGCAATGACTTTTAATATAAGAACACTTGGATCTGTTGAAAGTTTTGAGAATGCCTTGTTGGACTAGCAAACAATGCTGACAATATAAATACAATTTGTATAAATATGGAATAATGACATATGTACAATGCCATTTATAAAACTACTATAACTAAAATGATCTTTTCAACAAAATAATCATATTCATTTACTTCATTAAGCTGTAAAAATAAATAGTAAATAATTGGTTATTGTTACTTTTTATACTAGTCATGTGAATATAAGAAAAATTAAAGAGATCTTGACATTTTCGATCAGACAGTTAACTATAGCAATAAATATTTATTTTATTGAGTTTGAGTCATATAATTCAAATTAATCTTGATACGGTATTTGAAATTGAAACATTTGTCAATTGGTTCTTTAGATCATTATTCCTTTTCGCATTTGATATGTGTTTGGTCCTTACAAAAATTTTGTAGCCAGTAGATCTTTACTGGATATCTATTGCTACTGAGAGGTATTTCGCTTACTTTGGGGAGACTGGTGTGTACACAAGCAACTTTAAAATCATCAAAATCTCAGACGGTGTTGTTCCTGTTATTTTAGATGTGTGAAAGATAATTAAGCAGATTCTCTGCCTAATTGGCCGGCAAGACGCCGGTAATTATACTTGTGTTATGGATGTTATGGACTCCATCAATGGTGGTGACTTACTATCAGCTAACTTGAACATTGTTTTGTGCACTATCCCCATTAAAAAGATAAAGACATTGTCGAACAAAATCACTTGAGGCGGCCTACGAAATAGCTTCATCCAGTCAATCAACCAATAGATCGAACGATCGATAGCGGCTCTGTTGTAATTAAGTTACGAGAAGCAATAGCTTCGATCAACCATATCAACTAGATGTCGGCTCAGTGCTAGAAAACCGTCTACAAAAATAAGATCCCACATAATATGTCAGCTGTTATTTTGTTTAGTGACAAAATGATCGTAATGTAATTATAAGATAATGTTTAAACATTTGTGACTTTTCGAGATAACGTGGTTGTAATTGAAAGTGAAACTTTTGTCTAAGTTCGTTAGTGAACAGATAAAGCTGGGTAAATGCGATCTTATTTACGCGGACGGTTTTTAGCTCGAAACTAAGCTCTTTTAGGTGAGCCGTTAGGTTTTTAGCTTAAGCTTCTGTGTATCTAGCCGTTATCTAGTCGGTGTAGATCGTAGAGCGATAGCAAGATATAAAACATCAGTTGCAGCTAGTTGAGTCGGTGAACAACGACACGATAATGACGTGCCTGGTGAGCGCGGGCCACTTCTTCCTGCAGCAGCCGCTGCACCCGACGTTCCCGTCGCTGCACGCGCTGCACCGCCTCATGGCCGCCACGTACCAGAACCCGGACGTGCCGTCCTTGCCGCGACCGGTGAAAGGTGAGCTGTCATGTCTCTGACTCGTTTGGCGTGTACGGTGCTCGGTCGGTTGTTGCCTTATTACTTTCGTGTATTGATTATCTGATTGGCGAGATTGATCAATTTGGTAATACTAGTTGTTGTAGCGAATGGTGCGTTATTTTATTTTATTAGTAGCACGGATCTTTTCTATTTACATTATTGTTATTTAATTCCATAATACAATGCGTATGTTGTCTGACTGACAAACATGCACTACAATTAGCAAGAATTCATCTCATAAAGGAGTAAAACAAAATAAAAAAATGTAGATCGATTGTAGGCATATTATTGATATTGATTATTCATCTATAATTATATTGCTTTATACAAAAAAATTACGACTTCAACCTTCATTAGCAGAGATAACTCAAAAACTACTCGCCAGGTGGCGCTCAATTCAACATGTAAGTGTAAAGTTCTCATCACTACAAAGCCCAAACATTAGATAACTGCAGTAAATCGTTGAGGAGTTCCCTCGACTGTCTTTCGGCTTCATCAGATCGACTCCAGACCTTCATGAAATGGTAGGTGGTTCGAAATTTCTCTTAGATGCCATCATCAGATCCTGGTGTCCTTATCAGCGGACCCCACTGCGTATATCTACTTTACAACAAAAAAAGAATTATCAAAATCGGCCCATAAACGACAAAAAATCGCTGAACACATAAAAAAAAAGCATATATATACGGTTGAACTGAGAACCACCTTCTTTTTTGAAGTCTGTTAAAAATTAAAAATAAGTAAATGAATTACGTGATAATTATGACAAAATTTACTTAAACTTAAAATCCTTGAAGCTCATATTCTTTTTTCTCATAGGGCAGGTATAATCAGTCCTTACGTAATGCAGTATGATAGTAATTGTTTTTATTTTTGATGGTGCACAATCATAATTGAACGAAGGGCGATAAACCTTAATGCTTTGTTGACGCCTTAAATTCCTAATTATACAATATCATATTTTTACGTTAATGACTGTTGATTTGGATTTTTGATATTTAATTTACAGTTAAAGAGCTTTCATTCGCAACGAAGGTATCTCACATAAATCAGAGCCCGTAGAAACTTCAGGACAAAAATTAACCTAGAAATTGCCCTGTAAACTTTATCTTCTTGTGATAGTTCCATTAAAGTTGATTCAGCCGTTGCAGAGATTAGCCCCAACATACAGAAAGACACAAACATTGCATGCAAATCACTTAAAACAAACACTTCAAAAATCACAGACAGATAATTCAATTTTATTATATGTATAGATGCAGCTAGAAACAAGTTTCTGATTAACCATATAACTACATAAATTCAACGCCACTGATTATAGCCACTCCTATGACTAATGAATGAATTGTTGTTAACAGAGGGGTCAATCTGTGCGGCTCCTACTGAGAACAACTGGTACCGCGCCCAGGTGATATCTACATCGGAGGAGAATGACACATCTGTGGTGAAGCTGGTGGACTTCGGAGGCTACCTCACAGTGGACAACGACCAGCTCAAACAGATCCGTCAGGATTTCATGACTCTGCCTTTCCAGGCTACGGAAGCCCTTTTGGCTTTTGTCAAACCTTCAAATAATGGTTAGTTTATATTTTTTTACTTTTAACTTTTTACTTGTATATTATTGCGCGCGCAATGCGTTTTTATGTCGATTTCATCACACTTTTGTTTACGTTTCTGTCTTCTTTCATTCACATTTCATTGCTTGTGTTGCGTGTTAGCCTTATGAATTTTATATAAGTAATTTTTTCGCGGAAATTTTAACCTAGTTCACTATATTCCTACCGAAAATCACAAGCCCAGCTAAGTTTTTATGTGGCAGCTGGCAGATCGACAAATAAACACACATTATGTGGAAAGAATTTAACAGACGGCTGAGTCGCAATACAAATAATTTAATTTGTATTATGTAGGTACTAGTATGTCATTACGTCCATCCATTTAATGCAATTCCGCGATAAATAATATGTTATTACAAAGCTGAAAAAATAACTAACATAAACATTGTTCCATTTGATATAATTGTCAAGTAAAAAACCATCAGTGGTCTACAGATACGCGGTTTGAACAATTTGAAGTTGATAATATATGGAGACAAGACAGATCTGGGAAAGTTAGTTCGAAATCATAGGTCTTAAGAAAGAGGAAGAATTTATTCGACCATTTCATTCATAATATCAACTCAGGAAAATGAATAAAATCACACGTTTTGTGCAAAGACCTTAGAAAATTATAAGTTGCTTACGGAAATATACCTAATAATAAAAATTGTTTCATGTCTAAATTAAAAAGTAAAGAAAAAAAATGGATCACATGGGTCGACTACCTTACTATGCACAGATTTGTTTGTTTCCTGTGAGCTATTTGCGAAATCGGAAAACTTTCATCCACATTAAATTTAGACTGAAAATAACTACAGCAACCTTGAAATGGGCGTCGCCCCACATAATACTTTTTTGTCTAGTCATAATGGCGAATGTTATTTATAGGCGTTTTTTTCGTAACAACCTTAGCAAATTAAAATTGATTTTATACAGTGTCTAGGGTCGTGTTAACGGTTATCTAGGAACTAGGAACGGATTGTACATCAGCTCATCCCTTCTCTAAAATTACATAATTACTCTTACCCCCTTCACCTCCCAGGCACAGCTATTTAAAAATTTTGTATACATATATTAAATTGTGTCTTCACTGGTTTGCAAATCATCTTATTCAATAGCATGCATTTTGCATTGTTAGACAGCTAATTATATGATAACACTTAAACTTAATGAAATGAAAAAAAATGTCAATCCAAGAAAAAGTGGATTTGTAATTCCTTAATACGATCCAACCCTGACTAAGTCAGCTAGCTCTAGGATCTTCACATAAGTGGTACAAAACATAACGTACTGTACGTCACAGAGGCTGAGTGGAGCGGCGAGGCGCTGCGCATCATGGCGGGGCTGACGGCGGGGCAGCTGCTGCACGCGCAGGTGGCCGGCTACGACGAGGCGGGCCTGCCGCTCGTGCACCTCTACCTCACGCTGCACCCTCAGGTAAACACTGCCTTACTACCATAGATTTATTATATAACTAAAGAAGATCGGCAATTGTATCACTTGGACGAAACCAAAAATGAATCGCCCGCTGTCAATGTCACCGCCGAGCGCGACGCCTTCCTGGTGGTTTTTATATCTAGAGGAGTCACATCCAGGTACTGCACAAGTAACCATCACTAATTAAGACTACAAAGGACGTTATTCCACACAGAAATGTAAAAACTAAATTAAGTATTTTGAGAAAATTGAGGAACAATTTTTGACAAGTGCCTGCACTGCCTGCTAAGCCCGCTATGCCGTCTAAAAATCGGTTTCGTCTATCTATCTCGCTCTGCCATACGTGTATCATAATGTTTTGCTCTTTCGCATTTCCAATCTATCTAAACGTCAGTGTATGCTACATCTATGCTTACTACACTAGCTCATGAATCATGCGCTAGTGCAGTTGTAAAGCTTCACACACATTGCTCGAGCAATGCATACACTCCAGCGCCCAGTGTAACGAGGCTTTACAATACAAAACAAAAATGTTTAATTTTATCTCCATGCACAAATTACAAATACTTTTAGGCAAAATAAAATATTAATAACAAATAATATTAAGATAGATAGATATTGTGGCACTATGGTTATCATATCGGAATGACAATCACTCTTTCTGGGGCTTTTTCCAGTGAATCTATTTTGAATTTTCAGTTTAAAAAACTATCCTTGGCCTGAGTGTCCTTGTCTTTGTGTGTTGTTGATGGCACCGACGATACAAGAAATTTTAGTGAGGGACTTTAGCTGTGTTGCGTTATTATGTCAATTCTTACTACTTTAACTTTAACACACTAATCGGTGATATTAGAAGAAAAATCTAGTTTTTACAAGTTCACTCACGAGAATTTGATAAAACAAATAATAAAATTAATTATGAATTCAAATTGTTTGGTATATAACTGTTGTTAAAATTATGCAGACCTTGACATAAAACATCTTATTCAACATAACATAAGATAAATTATTTCCTGTGTTAGCACCACTGGTCGATCGCTAGTTTGCTTCCTATCTACTAATAATTTCCTAGAATTTATAATGGTGATTCATTGATTAGTGACATAAATATCTTAAAATTATTATAATATCTCGGTTAAGTTTATTATTACATCATTTAGTTAGTGCATTGTTCGCGTGTTTTTATGTTTCAACGCCATTCATGAAGATCGCCCATGAACTTTGAACCCATAAAACTTAAGTTGACAATGATTTATAGTTTAACTACACTTATTCG
Source organism: Hesperia comma (assembly GCA_905404135.1). Classification (NCBI taxonomy): domain Eukaryota; kingdom Metazoa; phylum Arthropoda; class Insecta; order Lepidoptera; family Hesperiidae; genus Hesperia; species Hesperia comma. The sequence goes on from FR990018.1 coordinate 9,459,272, forward strand.
CACTTAAAGTAAATAGAAATCGTAGCCAATTACTTCAAGCAGTCTTTTGTATAAAATTTTAATAGTATGTATGAAGGGTGCTTATAGTAAAAAAGGCTTCCATATAGGTACACAAACCAAGACCACAGAAAAATCTTCCATAATAATTGATTGTAACCACCGAAATATTTGAACAGATTTCTACTTATTACCTTCCTTATCTTAAGGAGAACAACAAACTGAAACACATTGAACATTCACACACATTCCCAAACGACATTGTAATTAACCATTGTTTTTTCTATTTCAGCAAGTGATATTCCTAAATAGAGAGCTCGTGGACCGCGGCCTGGCGGAGTGGGACGTGCCGGCCGACTCGTGAGCGGCCACTGCTACCACCTTTGTTACTACCGTGACGACAACTAGTTGTTGAGACTGCATTTCGATCCACTCACTCCCCCGCCCTACCAATACCGGAAGAACGAGAGAAATGCAGTCTCGCAACATCAGTTGCGTACTTTTTCAGTCTCTCTTGCGTTCCTTTTGCAAAATGGCACTTGTAGCTAATAAAATTCCAATCTGGGATCTCCTTTTAGTTATTTCCCAGGTATATACCTGATACGAATACTTATTTTTGTGGTATCTATTTTATGTGTTGACTTGTTTGGTATAAGAATTTTACAATTCACTTTATATACGGACATGCGACGATGATGACGTGGAAATTATGTAACCGTTATGTTACAATTTGAACGTTGATTCTTTCCGCGTCTAAACTCCCGCAACCTATTGTAGAATAATATGCGCTTCAGAAACGACTATTCATAAGTCCCAAGAAATTCATTGTCGTGTAGATCATTTTAAGGTATTATTATTTGGCGCTTCTGTAATTTTCTGTACGTCCCTATCTTAAATTTTATTTTTAAAAGTGGTCATTACATAGTCTGTATTTTACAGTCAGGATGCTCATTATAATAATAATATTGTCGTATTATAGCACTGCCTCCTGCATTTTTGTTTTGTTTTATCTATTGATTGAGCACAAATTTGTTACTTTATTTTTAGTTTTGGTTTATCATGTGTATTTTTTAATCTGTAATTCTTGTATACTGAGGCAATTTCGCCCTGTGAAAGTGCCTTTAATACGAATTTCATATGAAATATTCCACAACATCATTTTATCCAACAACACATTGTCACATACAAGTAGTTGATGCAAACTGTGTACTTCCAATTTGTTTCAGTGATTCTAGTGCCTGTTATTGCAATATACTCATAGAGACAGTGGCAAATAAAACTATATTTTTTTGCTAATTTATTAAGAAATATGGACTGTTAATATTATTATGTAGAATAATTGTAAATTACATGTGTAATATACTAAAGTACAATATGAGTGGTTGCTTTTAGAATAGATAAAAATCTGGTGTGTATTTGGCGTAATTTTTATACTTTGTTATTATTGCAATAATCTAGTTTGAACAGCAATGTTTTCATAACGAATGCCTGTATGAAAACTGACATCAATGCTGCATTCGCGTTTTACACGAGCAAATAGTACAACGAAATTTTGGTAACAAATAAAGCTGTTATGATTTTTCATATTTGCATTGCAATTTGACACTTCCGTAAGTGTGAAAGTTTTTGGTCGAAAATTGAGTTATAATGAGCATGTTGTAATCCTGACTTTTAGTATAATGAATAATGTACATACTAGAATGTTTAAGTAGATACTAAAACAATTGAGAAAAATTCGTGTTCGTAAATTAAATTCAGTATTTCATTAAGTTGAAATTTACGTGTTTGTTTAGTGATTTGATTTGTATGCGTAGTGTGGAGTCCCGCCGTGGACTAATAAGCTATGAACTCAATAGACTTTCTTTGGTAGTTTTAGAGGCGTTATATGCTGACTAGTACTACATGTATTATTTGAAGTATCAAGTCGACATTGTTCATTACTAGAGTTCACTTGTTTGGAAACTGGTATGAGTATGCAAAACTTAGTAAGTACGGTAAATATGTAGCCTGCTCTCAGTTTGCATTTTGTTAACGTCCCTACTGTATATAAACTAATATATTTGCGGTTAAATCAATAAATTATCGTTAAAAATAACGTTTTTTTATTTTTCTACAATCTGTTATGAATAACTACAATAATCTTAGTTTTTATGTCAAGCTTTTTGTTCTCATCATTCAAAAACTACTCGTCAGAGGCCGCTCAAATTTATATAACACAACAATGCAAGTACCAACTTTCAAATAAAAAGAGAATCATCAAAATCTAAATACTCAGTAAAATGTTATTAGAAAAAGACCATAAGTACAACTTAAAAAACATCCTTACACATTATTCAAGTTAATTCAAAACTACTCGTTAGATGTCCCTCAAATTTATATGCGACCATACCAAAAGCACCAGCTTTCAAGGAAATAAAGAATCATCAAAATCGGTTTACGCAACACGAAGTTATGGGGTCACAAACTTACCAATAAAGATAAAAAAATAAAAAAAAGATCGGTGAATTTTTTTTTAACTTTTCTATTTGTGCATTTTGAAATACAGTCCAACAATTTTTATGAAGATTCATTCATAGTCCCTGGATTCCGAGGTTTTGCCATTTTTATGTCTAACGGCACTCCACTATACAGGGATAATTGTAAAACATCAACAACCTCGCAGGACTAGTTAGCTAACATCATATACAACAACATTTGTTCTACCATCTACGACTTTTAATAATTTGTTGAATTTTACTTTCATATAAAAATTAATATGAATTTAATGTTTCTTTTGAACGTTCTTAACTCTATGCGCATCGTAAAGATTAGATAGGTAAACAAACCCGTGCGAATCACGGAGAAAGGGGTGGGGGCGGCACGTGCCGGTCTCGCCTTTGCAATTTAAACTTGACCTATTTATCTAGCCGCTAGGCCGCTAGTCATCCGTCGGAGGCGCGCGCGCACGTCACGCGTCATTGATTGTTGTCCGTCCTTGAGTTCGCCGCCGCGCCACCGCCCCCCGTGTCGATCGATGTGTTGTGCATATTAAATTTTACCTACCCTCTCTCGTTACGATGGCGTATCGATATTCCAATATCGAGTAGGTACACGGAAATGGTGAGGATGCTCGCTAAGTGTGACGATAATGTCTCAGAAGCGTGCCGCCAATATGCGATACGGTTTCCAAATGCACAGCTACACCGAGCCGCGAAACGATGTTGGCCGCCACACAGCGATTACGAGATTACGGGTAGTTCAAGCACAGCATGAGGGATAGTTCTTTATGTAATTTTTAATTGTTTAATGTAGCCAGTCCTAAGCCTGGTAAAGTATGAAGGGATTGTGGTCATAGCGTACACTGCGTACAAGCCACGCGAGGCTGTTATCTAGCGATGAAAGTGTTAGTATTATTACTAGCAGCTAGCAGCGCATGCGAATGAAGAGTTAGAAATGTCACGACAAGACAATGAAAACTTAAAAAATCATTTTTATTTAATGTATTGAGTTATGTCAAAAGTCGTAGAACAAATGTTGTTGTATATGATGTTAGCTAACTAGTCCTGTGAGGTTGTTGATGTTTTACAATTATCCCTGTATAAATAATCAAGCATCAGAAGAGTACTAATTTACAGACGTGATCCACTTGTTTAATAAACTTAAGTGGACCCGACTAGAAAGTGACAGTTTTTTGTTTCCCGAGGTCTACCTAAAATTTATACAAACATTTTACTAAAGAGGAACTTACCTAGAGTTCAAACCCGTCCCAAGCCCGCAAACCAAGGTGGCGCGGCGTAAGATGCGACAGAAACCATTATTATGTACATAGTATTTACTGGTATCTCTAGGTCAAATCCGACTGAATAGGAAATATCCACTTGCTTGACTAAAATAGAAACTTTGTAAAGGTAATGTTTATTAACCGACTTCAAAAAAGGAGATTCTCAATTCGACCGTATAATATATGCTTTTTTTATGGGTGTTCAGCGATTTTTTCGACGTTTATGGCCGATTTTGATAATAATTCTTTTTTTGTTGTAAAGTAGATATGCGCAGTGGATAAGATAAGGACACCAGAATCTGATGTTAGCATCTCAGAGAAATCGAGGGGAACTTTCGAAAATTGTATGAAAGACTAGTGTGTTTGTTCATGTTATCATAAGTACATTAAAGCACTACCATTTCATGAAGGCCTGGAGTCGATCTGATGAAGCCGAAAGACAGTCGAGGGAACTCCTCAACGATTTACTGCAGTTATCTAGTGTTTGGGCTTGATTAATTTGTAGTGACGAGAACTTTACACACATGTTGAATTGAGCGCCATCTGGCGAGTAGTTTTTGAGTTATCTCTGCTTATCAAGATTGAAGTACCTAGGTTTTTTTTTGTAAAAAGCAATGATAAAAAAATTAAACCCAGCCGTGGCTATTGAAGGTTTCAAGCCATAGAAAAATAAGCAATTTTTTGGTCCGTCAGCTATTTATACTCCGACTTTTAATTTAATCTATGCTTTTAATTCGATTCAGTAAAATGACGTTTGCTAATGTCACTTTTCGAAATAATGTTGCCAGCTATTCAATAATAGTGATTACTCACTCGATTATCGAACGATGTTTTGATTATTCGATTTCTCTTTTCTCAATATGTCTATTATGTGTGTTAATAAAATATGAGAATAAGAAGGAAAGGTCATTAATTTAAAATTATATAGTAAACGAAAAATATTAAACACCGGTGAATGCATGCTTTTAGTACATAAATGCACTAAAAGCGCTTAACAATTTTATTAAAAGTCATGAGGAAAATTGATAATAATTATTTTTTTATGTGTAGTTATTGACCCCGTAATAACTTTATACAAAATTTTAGCGATTTGCTAAATAATGCGTAACGATTATAATCCGATTAATATTTTTATCAAATCGAATCATTTGCGTCCACTTTTTTGCGATAATAAAAAACGGTAACACTGGAAATGTCATGTTACGGCTCATTCACACGAGGACGAATCGTCTTTTTTCACGAATCGTCTTTTTTCACGATTCGTTATTTTTTTTGACGGCGGCAATGCTTTTTAAATACTCATGTTCACACGCTTGACGAATCGTGAAAAAAGACGAATACGGATACGTCTTTTAGAAATCACGAATCGTGAATGTTTTATGATTATGACGGATACGTCTTTTAGAAATCACGAATCGTGAATGTTTCTGAACCAATCTGAACTGAGCTAAATCACGAAATAAATGTGAACTTCAATGCGGATATTTTGACGAATCGTGAAAAAACACGATTCCGTATTCAATGTGAACGTCCATCCGTCAAGACGTATCGTGTTTTTTGACGAATCGTCAAAGACGTATGCCGTGGGAATGAGCCCTTACTCATTTTACTGAATCGAATTAAGTCGGAGTATAGTAGAGTATTAGTAAAAGAAAATATTATAACCATGATATAAAATTGACTATTCCGTTTTAAAAACAGGTCAAGAATGTAGTAGACATCTGAAATAAAACTCGTAACTGAGATATAAATGTTTTATTTATCAGAATAACAATATATAAAATTAACCTCATTTTCTTATAATCTAATTCCCAGTCCACTTACATAAATACGTGCCCACTCACGTCATCATACACACGCAACAATAACAATTACATTTTAATAGGATACGTCCTAATACAAATTATGGATTTGTTCGATTTTTAGTTTTTCTTTTATTATTACACTTTCAATTAATACAAATTAATAACTATCTTGATCAGTGTCAAAATTATTAAAAACTTTGTTATTTCAATAGTTGCATACGCGATTTTTATCATAGGACTCATAACATATATTTTTTAAATATTTATGTGTCCCAACTTCCAAATTATTTATTTTTCAATAATTGTACCGTAATTATAATCTTTCATCCACATTCTATTTGAATACACAAAGAGTTGTATAAAAAATTAACTATAACGAATGTTGAAGTTTTAACTCCATACGTCAGCGGAATACTTCTTCATAGACTCTAGTTTCTTCAGGAATTGCACAGCTTCAGACTCAGTGCGTCCGCCCTTTTCTATCACTGCTCTCATCACCAAGTTGCGAACATCTACAGCCATATTCTTCGCATCTCTGAAATAAAGATAAGTTTTCAGTTTATAAAAGTGCACAAATGTCGCAATAAACATTAATTTAAGTATACCACAAAACGTCGTAATACAGCGGTTCTCTCCTAAGTTACGTGTTACCTACTTACCCACAAACATAAAAGTGCCCATTTTTATTTCCTATTATGTCCCAGATTTGATCCAAATTTTTCTCCAACAAATGCGTTACGTAAATCTTATGAGCTTGATCTCGCGAAAATGCTACATGCAGTGTTACATCGCCATTTTTCTCAAATTCTTCAAGTTCCTGTACAGAAATATTAAGTTTAGGAAAATAAAAATAACTCCACTTTCACTGTTGTTACCGACAGACCTTTAAATGTCACAGTTAAAGACGTTTATATAATTTAATGTTCGTCGCTGCTTTAGAAAGGACAGGCCCTCTTACTGGGCCAAGTTTAATATCGACGACAGTATGTACAGTTAAGAAACGGTATAAGTACGATACGATTTTTTACCAGACTTTCTTATCAGTCGGCAACAACCTTTGATATTAGCGATGTCCACGGACAACGGTGACAACTCACCATCAGGATAGTTCATAATCCTGTTGTAGAGTAGGTATATAAAAATGTAAATATGGCTACTGTCATTATCGTCGCCTTATAGTGAAAAACTCAGGAATGCATTTTTGCTCATTTTTTTTTATTGCGTTAACAGGAAGAAAACCTCGGAACGCACACCCTTATCTAACTAATTTGTCCATTTGATACTATTATAGCACCATCTATGACAGTAATTGAAAACCTCGTAAACGCAACTGACAGTTTTCGGTGTGAATACGAGTCTTAGTACGAATACCTCGTAGGTAGCTTCTATGCATTTCGATCAATCTTACAGAATATAACAGCTCTGGATATAAAAGCGGGTGAAATTGTCACATAAATTAATAAAATAACATAAACAATCCCATACAAAAATTTTGCAACACGCAGTTTTTCGTCCTCCTGAAAAGTTACTTGTTTTACGCTTACGAGGTTTTCACTATAAGGTGTCGTTATATACTTGCCTCCTGATAAATGTAGTCCTGATCGCGGTGCCTGCATCCAAAGTACAGGATGTTGTCGCCGACCACCTTGCCGTTGGCGCGCGCGTGCGCTCGTTCCTGTAGGAACCCGCGGAACGGCGCCAGCCCCGTGCCGGGACCTACCATCAATATCGGCGTCTGCGTTTGAAGTGGTAACCTGCATCAATACAAATTATTCAAATATTTTGCCCATTCTTCAATTACAAAAACTCATTTAATCAATTACAAAATTATTCATTTATTCGGTATTATTTCCAAACGTGGTGTTCAAAGTTCAATTACCAGTAGGACAAGATAGGTACTAAACTTATAACAGATTATTTTCACGTAGTAGGCCTGAATCATGTTAACACGATGTGTCATGTTATAATATATCATGATGTGTGATAATAATGTGTTAGCCACTCGCAACATAGGACATCTTCAATGTGAACGACATTTGCTTATAAACTTATTATCTTGTTTTAATGAGCTTAATGGTAAGACTTTGTATCAGTTTATAAAATGAGTTATTATCTATTATTATGTACATTTATCATCATCATGACTGTACAAAATTATTTATAATCATATTCCATATAGTAACATGAACAGAAGAATGAATAATTACAACTGAAATACGCTTTTATGAATTCTAATAAGAGACCTTTGATGTCACGTAGAATAAACAAATAGAACTCGTTCACTAAGGAGGTTTTAACTGGAGGAGACTGTAATAATTGTGAAGAACATCCACTGTCCACCTCCTGATTCCATCATCAGAATCTCGTTACTAAGTTGAAACTATCACAATGCAGATTTATGAGAATCAAATCACTGGAATTTGAAAAAGCTTTCACAAGATTTAAAAAAGCCATTAGGCTCAAAACAAATAACTATATTGAAACTTGCCTGAACTGTGACTTCCGAATATAAACGGGGACGGTGGGAAGCGGCTTGCCTGGCTCGGGTTTGTGCTTGGCCAGCCACGTCGTGGCCACGCCCTTGTTAACGCGGCCCGTCGGCGTCTTGTACTGCACCACCACTGCAGTGATGTGCACCATCTCAGGATGTAGCTACAACAACAACATTATTTATTATAAAAAAATCAAAATTTTAGACAATCCATCAGACAAGATTAGAATAAAATCTTCATTCTAGTGTGTAACGTAACTGAATACAATACTTATATGAATGCAAGATCTAGATTCTATTAGCAGTAATTCACTTGGCAATAGGCTGGTTGATAAAATGCACCAACTGCTTCTATTTAATAGAAATATACCTATTTCAGTTGATACTAGATCATTGTAAACATCATAAATAATCTAAATGGTACAGCAGACTATCTTATCTTACCTTAGGACTTGAGGAAATGGAATAGTATCTTGGCTGAAGACGAGGTAACAATTCACACAAGTGATCTAATGGAGGTCTACATGATTTGATATCTTCCAAAATATGTACAATATTCCTGCAAGCATCCACTATAAACGACTGGTACATCGCCTTGCCTTCTTGTGAGTTTGTGGCCATCAGAAAGAGTTTCTTTTTGTCCTGAATACAAAGAAAAACTTTATTCAACATACATAATTCAATGTATATGAATTGCATTTGTTACAGAAACTATTTACGTTCTTACTGGCATTGTGAAGTAACATTTAACATGACGTATTACGGTCGAACTTACAAAAACTCAAAAGTCATTAGGTATTATAATTAATTATACATTGGCATCAGTCAATTGTCAATAATATTTTCGAGTTACCAATGAACTTTGTGAGTGTCATTGGACATACAATTCAGAAACCATTACATACATCCTCATCCGTGCAATACTCCACAAGCTCCCTGAGAATGTGTGTGCGAGGTAACGCAGTAATCTCCAGGTAATGAGAGAGTGCGGTTCTGTAGGACGTAGGGCATGGGAATGGATGCTTCTTGTTGCTCTCCTGGTCCGTGTTGATCAGTGAGAACACCTCGTCCAGATCAGCTCCCGTCAATTTACCCAGGGCTTCCACTAGCAGACTGTCGTTTATAGGATAAACAGCAACATGATCACCTGAAACATATCTTTCTTAATATGGACACGTGTTTAAATGCTAAACAACTTGAACAAACTTGATAAAGGGATTTACAAGCATGGGTTTACCCAGCTCCTGATTCAAAGGGCGCAAGGTTGCTGATTTACAATGCAATTACTGATTTCCAATCTAATTTTCTAGCAAACTAATCGCTATTTGCACATTTGCACTGGGCAATGGCAAATGGTTTGTTAACCACTTACATCAGGTTATTTTCGTGAGTATGATAAATATAACTTCAAAATATTCTTACCAGCTTCATATCGCATTTTTGAGCCAGTTATGTCTAGCTCTACATGAAGACATGATCTGTCACCACCCTTGTGTAATTCTCTATTTACAGCTATTTGAGCAAGGAATGGATTTTTGGCATCAAATGGACTGGAAAAAAAGACATAAATGAACTAAAACAAAGTATAGCTGATATTAATAAAATAAATAATTAATATAAATATATATTATTATTAATTATTTATAAGGAAAAACTCACAATATCGAAGTATCAAAAATAAAATGGATGTTTGTTTGTAACTACTTAGATCTTCCTGAAATACTCAAATGTTTTTGTTAAAGAGATTATCCATAAAGAAGTGTTTTCATTAAACACATATTAATGGCAGTGTTATTGCCGTTTTTGAAAAACAAAATGCAACCACTCTTCTGATGATGAAAATACAGGTTCTATGAGTCATTCAAAACCTTCGGACCTAGGTCATATATAAATGGTTGTATCGTTGCAAAACATAAAAAGGTTATTGCACTATCAAATCTTGTTAATTTTGATTAAGAAAGTTTAAAAACTTGAAAGTTGCCTTTGTAACTAAGTTTCAATTTATACATCTTTATGTTAGGTTTTAAATAAATAAAAATCTTCAAATACCTCCTAAACCAAACTAATTACCATTATCAAAAGATACTCAAAACACTTAAAACAGTGACTTCTGTAAGTGAATATTCAATTAACAAAATAATTATGGACTTTAAAGTTTAATTGTATATTGTTTTTAAAAATAAATTAATGAATACTTACGGCCTTTGAGTTTGTAAGGAATGTAACCTTGCAATTTCACCAGTGAATATCTCATTAGGTGTTATTTCACCCGGTGGGTGAGTGACCAAACGGAACTGTCTTGTTAATTCCTCTTCACCTGCACTTTCAATATTGAATTTCTCGCACACAGCTGGCCAAAACTTGTCTTTCCATGTTATAAAATCATCCTCAATGCTGTAAAATATTTATGGGTAAATACAAGAATCAAACATTTAGTACAATAAAATAATATATGCAGAAATAATTTGGATTTAAGATCTCATTCTTGCAATTCCGCCTTTAATTATAGACATGACATTGTACTTTACATCAACATATAGGCCACGTTCCGTAACTCGACCAAAACCGCCCAAAACGTTCAAATTTCTATGAAAAAGTGTCATTTTGGGCGTTTTGGTCGAGTTACGGAACGCAGCCATAATTATGTAATCAATGTATCTCTTACAATGGTTAAACCCCGACTAAGAAAATATGTATAACATTATTACTTATGTATATTTATCAAAAAATTGACATTTGTATTTTATAATTTTCAAATTTGTTCCGAAAAAAGCAGTGCATATAATAAACTAACTTAGCATCATCGTCTCCCATGCCCAACTCATACACTCTTGTTGCTCCAAGTTCTTCCAAGCGTTTATCCAAGTAAATAGCAACTGCATTATAATGTTCATATGTTTTGTTCCCAAGACCAAATACCTGAAAAAAATGTGTGGAATTCTTTTAGTGAAGTTTTAGAAGAGTTTTCATATAATAACTTGTGTCGGTAAGATATACGAAGAGTAAACAAACAGACATATTTACATTTTCCACATCTATTGTATACTAATGCAAGACCTGTAACAGAGGTTAGAACACTACTAATACTATGTGTTAGATTTTTTAAGTATACAAACAGCATAGCATACCATATATCGTAATTTATGCCAAGGGGATATTCTGCGATGTCTATTTATAATTTTGGTGACATAACGTTGGAAAACTCTGATGGAAATGTTCGACATTGATGTTATATTAATTCAACGTATCTTTAATTGTGTTGGTTATGATTTAGGTATATGCTTTCGTAAATAAGAGTTCCATCGTTTAGGTTAAATAATAAATAACCGCCACGAAATTTCTCTCGTTGATTCTCGTATTGTACTACAATTACAATACACGAATACACCACTTCAAACTACACACACAGTATCTCGAAAATAGTATTTTTATTTTAGATAGGTAAGTAGAATGCAGAATGTTACGCTTACGATTACGACTACAGTCCGCCTAGCGGTGCGCGACTTTGAATGATTCCATTCGAATTATTCGATTTAGTAAATCATTCGAATCAGTCGAATGATCTATACAAATTAGTAACTAATTTGTTTTTTTTTGGGATTTTATGACCTGGTATTTACAACCTTTAGGTCAATAACTAATTTGACTTGAGTCGACACAGAGTACTAATCGTGTAGTTGTATTAGTAAGAGTAAGAGTAACCTTTCATTCGACTCGGACGTGACGGAACTTAGTAAGTTAGCGGTTAGCGAACCTACTCTAATGTAACGTTAAATGTGTTTACCATTAAAATTTTAACACTATGAAAATAACGTTACTTAACGATACTTACGACGATATTTACGATATAAAAGTCCGCGACAGCATATTTACAAGTACATTTTACGTGGGAGCCACTATATCAAAAATAGTGAGGTTTAAATACAACTAGCTGTGCCCGCGACTTCGCCCGCGTGGAATTTAACAAAAAGTTATTACATTTGTAATATAACATTAGCCTAAGTTACTCCTTATTACATCAGCTGTCTGCCAGTGAAAGTCCCGTCAAAATCGGTCCAGTCGTTCCAGAGATTTGCCGGAACAAACAGACAGACAGACAAAAATCGTAAATAATGTTATTTTGATATATGTACACCGTGTACACATCCCATTATGCATTTAGTAAAAAGCGGTTATTTTAATATTACAAACAGACCCTCCAATTTTGTTTATTTAAATTGGGTGCTTTTTACGATGCACATTTTACAAAATTTATCACATTCTTATCAAAATTGATTCATTTGTCGCTTTCAGTATTTAACGTAAATAAACTGTACGAATACAAATTCCACGCGGGCGAAGCCGCGGGCAAACGCTAGTATCCCAATAAGGATAAGCAGTGAACGATCCATGGCTACATAATTATTATTCATTCCAAACTGAGTGAGCGTCGAATGAAATGAAGTCAAATGCGCGACTCTCGTTGCGAGTCGAAAGCGAAACGCTGAGATTAGTTACTAATTTAGTAGTCGTCATTCGTATTATTCATTCGAACCTGACAACAGAACCGACTGAGTGAGCGTCGAATGAAATGAACTCGAATGCGCGACTCGCGTCGCAAGTCGAAACGCTGTTAGATTAGTAATTACTAATTAGTAGTTGTCATTCGAATATGAACATTAGTATATTACTAATATTCAATTCGAATGCGCACGTTAGTAGTTGTAGATTATTCGAATAGTGAGATCATTCGCAGTCGCGCACCTCTAAGTCCGCCCAACTTAACTCTGAAATGGCAAAAATTGGAACTAACGAAAAGTCATTCATAAGTACGTTGTGTTCATTCATCTGTCAGTTACTAGTGTGCAATGATTGGTCAAATGAATGTCAAATGCGTCCGACAGCGCCTCTTTCGTTTCAGTCTTAAGTTGGGTTTACTATACCTACGACTCATTGACATATTGATATGATTGACATCTCTTTTCATCATGTTCTCTATGCTTTTCATAGGTACCATAGAGATATTTTCATACTGATAGGAAAATGTTAAAAATGACGTTTGATTGCATTGACATATAAAGTTAACTTCATGTTATAGACACGAAACACAGAGACCAGTGGAAGTGCGAAGTAGGCGTGGCACAGCGACTAGCGGAGCTCCGCGTACTTGCCGACCGTCATAGCTTATCTGTCACTGAGCTGCCTCGGTTGTGCATTTCGTAAATTGACATTTGCTTAAATTATAGTAATAATGCCTTACTGTGCTATTTTGGAGTGTAAGAATGATAGCAGATCAAAAAAATTATCTAACGGCGGTGTTTCATACCACATACATATAAGCCTAGTTGTAAATTTATTTTGTAATAATTCAAATTCAAAGCAAAATTAAAAGAAAATAAATAATTTATGATTGAAAAGCTACTCTAGTTACTTAGTAATAAGGTTCGTTTTATGTTTTAAATGCTATTGCTATATTTCTCGAACATTCTTTTGGTTTAGGTACACATCTTTTTAGATTTCCTAAAGACGCATAGAGAAAAGAAGACTGGCTTAATGCTACTGGGCGAGTCAATTGGTTCCCAATCAAATCTAGTACCATATTATGCTCAGAACATTTTTTACAAGAAGAATTCATAATTTCTAACAAGGGGCATAGATATCTTAGAACTACAGCTGTCCCCACATTAAAAATTGTTAGGTTTTTTGATCAGGTTATCATTTTCATATTTTATTGGATACAGACAATTAACTTGCGATACGTTTTAAAATAATATAATATGACTGACTTATTTAGAATAGACTTTAATTATATTATAGATTTTTAATAATTTTATATTATTAGATTTTTATATTTATGAAATAAAACGGCGTGACTAGTTTGGAAAAACTTATGCGACTTTTATTTCATTTTCGAATAAAGAATTGTCATACAGAAAAGCATAGATATTTTGTATAGGCACATAATAACAATTTATTTAAGATACAAAACCCGATGGAAAGTCCTGCCCCCTTATTATAAACTCTTAATTCCAGGCAGTTTACGTTCACAACGTGTGGGTGACAGAGACAGCGCCTTATTACCTGTAAAGCGCTGTCTCTGTCACCCACACGTTGTGAACGTAAACTGTCTGGAATTAAGAGTTCATAATAAGGCCCCTGGTTCTTCAAAAAGACAGGCAACTCCGACCAACATTAAAAGCGAAACAGTAACGTTTCTTGGACACATAAAAATATAATTTTATAGCACAGCGTGACCTAAACCCGCACTTATGTCACAGATTTCCGTGACATAAATAACTGATTTTTGCATGGTAAATTCAAAAATTATATTATATATTAATTAACTTCACACCATTCAAAAATGAATCTATATTCATAATTTCGTGCAGTTCTTACCTGAATAATAAAACATAAAAAAAACAAAGATTTTGAGTCGACAACATATATTCGCAAAATTCAGATTGTCCAGTTTTGTTAAATTGTAATGGTTCTGAGAGACAAATCGCAGTCGCCATATTGGACATTAGCGAAACGTCACTGACACCTGATTACCTAGAGGCCTAGAGCATACTCCACCACGCTGCTCCAGTGCGGATTGTTGTCGAGGGGTTAGCGGCCAAGCCAACATGGCTTACAATAACAACCAGGACCGATGGCTTTACGTGCTCTCCTAAGCACGAAAGCACTTAAGAAGTTTTCGCCACTAGCTATAGCCACTAACTACCGACCGCGACCGCTCTTACTTAACACTTAGAAACCAGGAAATATATTATTCCACGAAAATAAATTTTCCTTATTTGTATAACGTTAAGGTTGAAATGCATTCCAATTCACATCGGCATTGTTTTTGTAACTAAGGTACGTTGAGTGACATTGAAATTTCATTTATCGACATACAAAAGTAGGTATATTTTATTTTGACGGTAAAACATGCGCAGCTTATTATTCTGTGACTTAGTTTAGTTAGCTATAGTTGATAAAAATAGCTACGGTCACATCTTCGCCTTACAATGTCTGCGATACAAGCTTTCAAAAATTTGAGCACGTTTTAAGTACCAACATTTCGGGTCTACGCCTTGTAGTGTACAAGGTTTGATATAAATATCGATAATTTTCGATAACGCGGTAAAAGCACCACGCACATCTCTAAGCCTAAACCAATGCAGGATGATGTTGTTAACCAAAAATATAACTTACTACGTATACCCTTAAGGTCTTTATTATAGATTCTTGTCACGACATCTAGCGTTCAAAAGACGCAATTATTTAATCATTTGACATGACAGATGACATGTATTGGCACAGTTTGCAATTTCAATTTCAACCTTATCCGCAATAAAATCACTACATAGTGTTAGCGTTATTTAATTGATTATTCTCTTTTAAGAATATTATAGCCATGTTTATATGAATTGTTCCTGTTTGATTGAATAAAAATAATATGTATCTAAGATTGTAAAATAGTATCAAAGAATATTTGTTTTTAATACATGATTAGGTTTAACTTTAATAATTAATTTATTGTGATACAAGTAATTTAATATCATGCAGTGCCTGGAATGACTTGCATCCGGCGCCATCTTTGCCTTGTGTTTTCATAAAAAAAAAAACAAGTGAATAATGGCGGGAAAGAAAAGAGGAGCGACAGTATGGGTACTGACTAGGTACTGAGGTTTTGAGGGAACTATTGAACTATGCCATAAAACAATATTTGTATTATTTACGCTGTATTAGTTGCATAAAATATTATAATAGATGAGGAATTGATTATTGGAATTTAGAGAAGGAAAATAAAAAGGAGTAACAAAGGAAAAGGTGTTTGTATTTGGGTTGACCCCAATAGTTCAGAAGACGGGATTTTCGAAAAGGATATATAAAATTTCCTTCCACGCCTACCTATGTATATTAGTAAGTATGAATTGCTTTTTTTTGCCGTTATTTAAACCTATTAAACATAAAGAGATTTGGTTAACTGACTACAGTTTTATACTATTTCGTGTTACGATTTAACTATTGCAAGCATAATAGTGGTTAACACAATATTTTTCCTTCTCTTAGAAGCTTTGGTTATTAGTGCAAATAGGAAAATAAAACATTAAATTGAGACTTTTAGTACAATTACATTTATTTACGTATTTGGCACCAGCCGTTTCGCTGTAAGGAATTTTGATTGCATCATCGATGTATGGGTTGTATTGTATGCGTATAATTTTAATCTGTGAACACTCATTTAAATGATAAACAATAAAGGATAATTTTGATCTACATTAAATAGTCCATGTAAATAATATACTTACTTATCGGATAAAGATTAATACTGTTTAGGAGAAAATAGCTTATGGAAATAAAGTACCTAATATTTTAAAATTAATAATAATGAGAATGAGATATTAAAATATGATGTTCGGCACCGTTATTTCTTACTTTGGACCTAACTTATGTATAGGTATGTATGTACATTTCAATCTATGCTTATAAAATAACATGTCCTGATTGACTGACTGATTCATCATCGGGGAGCAAAAACTGTTACAGCTATAGAATTTGGTGAGTAGGGTCGTTGTATTGAGTAGACACCCACTAAGGAAGGAATTTTAGAAATTATAACCCTAAGGGGGTGAAATAGGGATTGAAAGTTTATATATGTAGAAGTCCGTCATTTTCTAAGTTGGAAACATGAAATTTGGCATATTTATTCCTTGGGGAGGGTAGGGGAGCACCAAGAGAGGATTTTTGGAAATTCCACCCTGAAGGGGGTGAAAGGGGTGAAAAACTTTTACATGAAAGTTCTACACCATTGAAGTTAGTCACTTGGGAATTTGGATTTTGGTTGCTTACTGCAAAATAATGAATAGGTACGTGTATCAGATTTTTTTTTTTTGAAAGTTAACCCTCAACCCCTTCAAAAGGGGGTTGAAAGATTGTATCGGATTTAATAAAATTTTCAAGATAGAAATTGGTATATACATACTCTTTGTTGTAAATAAAAAAAAACTAAGTGTTTTTTTCGAAATAACCCTCCAACCCCTAAACATGCGGGGTGAAAATTTCTATGGTATTTTCGGTAGTTTCCAAGTTAGGAACTTGAAAATTAATGTCCAGTCTCTTGGTTAAGCTTAAAAAAATATGTGCTTCAGTATTTTTTCAAAATCACCCCTAAACTTTAAAATTGAAGAGGACATTTCCGCGGGATCGTAAAATGCGGATTCATTAAAGGTGGCTTCCGGGCCGGGATGGAGTCGGACTTTCTTATGAAAGGGAAGCAGCAGGTATTGGACTGCAAGGTCGATTTTGCTCAATATTAAATTGAAATTGTAATAGGGTTTCAGCTTAAAAAAAAAGTATTTTGGAATGGGTCCAGGGAAGGGGCGCTGTCCAGTTCAGTGAAAGTGCGCGAGGTGGCCGGGTTCCACGCGGGCAAAGCCGCAGGCGGAAAGCTAGTTCATTCTTATGCATTTATGTAGGAGATAACTCTAAGTTTTAAAGTATTAAATTATACAATAAATATCTTTATATTGAAAACAACTAAAAAGGTATATCAGGTAGATATATTTTGGATTATTACTACGACAAGTAAATTGATAACTTACGTAATAATTTCTGTGGACTTCCATTTTTAACCAACTTTTAAAAAAAAGGAGGTTCTCAATTCGACCGTATAGATATATTATGTTTTTTATATGTGTTCGTGGACTACATCGTCGTTCATGAGTCAATTTTGACTTTTTTTTTTTTTTTCGTTGGAAAATAGATATTTCGTAGGTGGTACCATAATAAGTACGCCAGGATTTGATTATGGCATCCCAGAGAAATTGAGGGGAACTTTCACAAATTGTAGGAATGACTTGTGCATTTGTTAATGTTTTCGTTAAATATGTTAAAGAACTAAGTACATTTTGATGAAGGAATTTCGTGTATTTTATTGTATGGTGTTGAAACATTAAAGTGTTAAATAAATAAATTAGGTCTGGAGTCGGTCTGATGATGGAGCCGAGGGAGAGTCGAGGGAACTCCTCAACGTTTTATAGTAGTTATTACCTTGTGTTTGGGCTTGATTCATTTGTATTGATGGGAACATTACACCTAAATCTAGATGGGTTAAAATAAGCAACATCTGGCGAATGGTTTTTAAATTATCTCTGCTTGTCGATGTTTAAGTCGGTTATTTTGTTTTTGTAAAATTATATCCGGAGAGAAAGTAGTTTCTGGCACCAAGCACTTAAATTACAATAACAATGATACGCTTTATTGTACACCATAGCAAGGACACAACAGCATAAGACATTTGCACAAAATGTTATACAACAGGCGGTCTTATCGCTAAAGAGCGATTTCTTCCAGACACCCTTAAGGTAGAAGTAGAAAATTGGAAATACAGTATAAGGGGCAGGGTGTACCAAACAAAAAAAAGAAACCTAATTATGTACTTTGAATGAAATCAAATAAAAAAAGAAACAACATAAGGAAAGATAGTGCTCTTTGACTTTTTTTTCTTAAACGAGTACAAAGTTTTAGACTGACGAATGCTAGGTGGCAGTGAGTTCCACAGCCTAACACCATGTACTGTGAAGGAGTGGGAATAAGACGAGGTTTTGTGACGGGGAAAGTGTAGGAGGGATTTAATGTGGGTTCTGCAAGCTACGCCAGACGGGCGTGCATGGGTGAAACGGTTGCGGAGGTATGAGGGAGAGGAAGGGTTATTCAATATATTATACAGGAGGCACAGTATACGAGTATTCCTGCGAAAACGGATTGGGAGCCACTTGAGATTCTTGCAAAACTGCGACACACGATCAAATTGTCGTAACCCAAATATGAACCTTATATAAGTTTTGCAAGCGCTCAAGTTTATTTAAAAGCTCCTCTGTGGCATCCAAATAGCATACAATAATCTAAAATCGGGAGAACTAGAGAGTGACATAGAGAGATTTTTGTTTTAAACGGCAAGAAACTCTGAAAGCGTCGAAGCGAGTGCATGGTATGAAAAACCTTACGACTGACCTCCCCAACGTGCATCCTCCAAGATAAATTAATATCCAGAGTTAAGCCAAGGTTTTTAACAGTAGTAGCATATTGTAAAGGTGTGTTATCCAGACATAATGATGGTAATTTAGATAAGTCTAAGGATTTTTGATAATATTTCGAACCAATAATTATTGCCTGAGACTTCTTTTTGGGTTAATTAGAAGCCCTAATGATCGAGCCCACTCACTTGCTTTTTGCGTAGTGATTTGACATTTGAAGGAGTTAAGGAGCCAGCAAAACGAATAGATAAAGTTAAGGAGTTCCAGAGGCGGACAGCAGTAACTGAGAAGGAATGTTGATAGAAGGATGTGGAGTGTAAAGGAGTACTAACACAAAATAAGGATAGTACAGAAGTTAAGCTCATGTATGTACCTCGATTTGGGTTGCGTATGTGTTCGTGGGCCTTGGGGTTGACGACTCCGCAATGTTCTTGGATTGGATCTTGTTATGTAATTTATTGATATGGATTAAACGGGAAAGTGGAAATAGAAGTGTATGACTGGAGTCATTGGCATAGGGTGTAATTTGGTAACCATTGTTCATGTTTGTATTGTGATTGTAGACTGAGATCGTGGGAGTCCTTGGATGGCGGGTTCAATAACGCAGGTAATCCAGGTTATCTGTAGTAACATATTTTTTGTACGAAATAATGGTGCTTGCGCGTAATCGTTTTGATTGCACGTGCTTGTGGAGGAAGAGGACTTGGGGGGATGGGTGCTCTTTATAAAAATAAAATTGTTCGGTTTTGTATGTAGTGAGTATTGACTCATTTGGCTAACTTAGCATTTATTTCAATTTATTTGGATTCTATAATGTTTTTGTACGTCTATTAAGTACTTGAAAGAAAATAATAATCATATTATATAAATTAACCCTCAAATAAATAATTTTGCAAATTGTCCAACAATCCTTTCAGTTAATATTTATTAGAAATCGGAGGCAAATATACACTTTAGACATGCAAGGAACTTCCTGCCTCATACTTACATTGACTTGTGTTTAGTAATGAATCATTGAATTACAAGGAAGTAAGGACTTTTTGTGCCTTTCTGTAGCAAGTGGATGTCAGAGGGATTGTAATGCGCAATTTAGAGTGGAATGGAAAAAGCTACTAAGATAATAATTATATTTTTTTTAGGAAAAGTATCTTATTTGTGTGTTGTAAATGTCATATCGCTGGAAGTAGCAGCCGGGGTCCGAGTGGTCCGAATTGTTCTGATTCTTGGTGTATGTGAGCCGTGTCTATGTGCGCGTTTGTTTGGCGCACTTTGTATGAAGCTTTGCATCTGTATTTGTCTAATTTGTGGTACTAAGGAGGTTTTTAAAGGAGCGGAGGGATTTGTCGTGTGTTAGGTAGAAGAATTTGAAGTTTTGTTTTGGGTATGGAGGATAATTTGGATCAAATAAAGATGTTATAGAGAAGAGTGAGAATGTGAGCATTGTGGCAAGAACGAATTGGGAGCCACTAAAACTAAACTTAAATAATATTAGTGACTAGCGAACCGCCCTCGTTTCGCTTCGGGACCCGTAAGCATAGACATACATAAATATAGACCGGCCTTGCACGTTCGAATGTGTGTCAAATTGTAACAATCCAATTTTGAATTGAATCGGTTTGTGCGTGAAGTTGGCGCAATGGAATTTTGTTACTATATTTGAAAACGAACAGATTACATAGTGATATCTCGCTTCCGCGTTTGGAAGTTTTAGTCGTGCTGTCTCTGTCACTCTTACATATGTCACGCGCCATTTTAATAAAGTTATTATTTTAGAAATAGTGAAAATAATTTACAATTCAATGTTTACATAATGAAATGTGATTCCTTTGGACTTTATTTGTGTTTCTTGAATTGAAAGAATATTTTTGAAGGCACAGGAAGCCCTATTTTCTACATTTGCGGACGTAATTACTGAAATCAATTTTGCGTAAGGAAGATGTGTCACTCGCTGCTGTCTACAACAGACTGACTTGATCAATCACTCAATCACACAACCTAATGTTGACCACTCGTCGTGCGCCTTATGTATGTTACGGGCCCATCTTGACTTTCTACATCCATGCCCGTAAGTATCAACCGCGTAGGTCCCGCTCCCGTAGGAATTTCGGGAAGATAATAAACTATCACCAAAATTAATTCAGGTTAAATTAAATTAAACTTAGAAATAAAGCTTAAGACAAAATAATAGCAAAGTAGCAAAGGATCACAGCAAGATTAATTCAGATTAAACTTGGAAACGCGGCAAGTTTCGTATGGCAGTGGGTTCGACCAAATTTGATTACCATAAAAACGGTTCTAGTGTGTTAATCTTAAAAGATAGACATATACTGTCGTGGACATTTTTTTAGATCATTTCAAGAGGAATAATTCTTTCATACATATATTTTTGGTATCTTGAATCGTTTTCGCAACGCATGCAACGAAAGCCCTCGAGAATGAATAATTTTCCCCGTTTTTTTCCACATTTTCCATTATTTCTTCGCTCCTAATTGTTGCAGTGTGATGTTATATAGCCTAAAGCCTTCGTCGATAAAAGGTCTATTCAACACAAAAAAAAATTTTCAATTCGAACCAGTAGTTCCTGAGATTAGCGCGTTCAACCAAACAAACAAACAAACAAACTCTTCAGCTTTATTATATTAGTATAGATAATAAATTGGTGAAACCCAAATGAACAATTACGAATAAAATTTAGTCTTACTTGTTTCTAAGCTTATTGGTTTTGAGTTTCAGAGACAAACGGCAGTAAGGAAACCCAAGGACAAGGGTTGAGATCGGTTAAGGTAAAGGTTAAGGGCTTCACAAGGATAATACCCGAGGTTAAGGGTTAAATATGGATCATGCCCAAGGTTAAGGGCTTCACAAGGATAATACCCGAGGTTAAGGGTTAAATATGGATCATGCCCAAGGTCAAGGGCTGGATTTATAAGGAAATTACCCGAGGTTAAGGGTTAAAGATAGGACAAACAAGCACTGAGGCAACGAAATGGTGAATAGGGACGGCATATCGATGGAGAGACAATGGACGATATGGACAGAAGAAACGGAATTAGATAAAAACATTCGTGCAACTGTAATTAGAAGGAGAATGGGTGGACATCAGAGGAAGCACAGAGATTATCAGAATCATCAGGACTACGTCATGTCCGACACATGTCAGCTAATAATTGTTAGTTTTAGTAAGACGAGCCTATCTATACATTTTTGGTACTTATATTAGATTTTTTTTATCTGTTTAATTACATCGAATGTAGGTACTGACATGTTAAAATATTAGTCTTTATCGATGTTGAGTAATGTTTTAATTTGTAAATAATTATGATACTGAGAGCTTCCATTCCTGGTCTAACGTCATAGATGTTTTTTTATTATTTTAAAGGAGAAAGTAATTATTAACTTTTGCGCAATAGGTACGATGGGTTGGTCGAATAAGTTTATGTGAAGCTCATGTGTATTGGCTCTTAATTTATAATGTGAATAACTAATGTAATGTGTAAAAGGAGACCAGCAACTTTATTAAGGACCTTGGGCCTGGAATATGAACATGTAGGTATGAGACATCGTTTTTTTTAGATCGAGGATATTGTTACCACATTGTGCATATTCTGTTTTTGCGGAAAATGATGGGAATAATGAAATATAGTCGTCTTACGCATCGCACACACATAGTGTCGCGACTTAGCGATGTCCAATACGTATCGCCAACGATGTTTTAGTATAGGTACCTATCGATACGACGGTATCTTATTTCGATGTAAACGTACGACATTTAGACGTAACGCTTCGCCGATAAGTATATTTAATCAAAAATATCGGATGGTGCCTCGTATAGGCTTGAAAATTATAATGTTTTAATAATGATATGATGTAACTAGATTTTTAAATATGAAATGGATGGATGATTTTTAAATATAAAATGTACAAGATTATTTGAGGGTATTGAACAAGCTGTTCGCTCCAGGCCCAAATCTGATGTTCTCCTTTAGATTATCAAAATGTTTTATTTCTTAATATGAATCAATGAAATCATTTTAAGTGCCATATTTGATTTATGTAGCCAGGTTACTTTAATGAGACAAAGCGATGTAAGTAATACAAAAATTGTGGAATTATTATGGAGTTGTGCAAGCTAGTAGAGGTATCGATGCAAATCTGGTTAGACGATAAGGATTATATTTTGTCGCAACAGTTGTAAAACCGTGGTGGAAAAAGGTAAGAAACCCTTACTTTTTTCTTAACTACATACATACCTTGCAATTATAGCGTCGTCACTTAATTTTTTTTTGGTTCCGTAATTAATGATACATAAAAGTAAAGCTGTAACATGATATTATATTTGTAGTATTAGGTACCGACTCTCTGTCTCAAGAGGCTGTAGTAGATTATGAAGGCATTACAGCTTTTAGACAAAATTCAGTCCTGGACCATTGATCGAAATTTTGGTAAAAGTTCAGTTGATGCAACGAATGATGTGGTGGACTTGCTAATATTGTAAAAAGAAATGAATTACCTACTTAAATGATGTTGCAGTCGTAAATATTGACGATAAATAAGTAATATACATTAGGTACTGCCACAGACGAGTCTGGTAATAGAATTATTATCTAAAGTAGGTACGTACCTATTGTCTGTGCTGACTGGTTCTAACGCGATGGGACTCGCGATATATAGGATGGCCGAGCTGTTCATTAATTGTTTTATATTTAATGTATTTTTCATTCTTTCAAGGAGTTACGTTATTTTTTTTATAAAAGTGATTATTATTTGTAAACACGTTCGAGAATATTATTATCTAAATAAGTTGGCACTTTTTTTTTTATTCTGACGCGATGGGACTCGCGATATGCAGGATGGCCGAGCTGTTAGCGTTATTTAATTGATTATTCTCTTTTAAGAATATTATAGCCATGTTTATATGAATTGTTCCTGTTTGATTGAATAAAAATAATATGTATCTAAGATTGTAAAATAGTATCAAAGAATATTTGTTTTTAATACATGATTAGGTTTAACTTTAATAATTAATTTATTGTGATACAAGTAATTTAATATCATGCAGTGCCTGGAATGACTTGCATCCGGCGCCATCTTTGCCTTGTGTTTTCATAAAAAAAAAAACAAGTGAATAATGGCGGGAAAGAAAAGAGGAGCGACAGTATGGGTACTGACTAGGTACTGAGGTTTTGAGGGAACTATTGAACTATGCCATAAAACAATATTTGTATTATTTACGCTGTATTAGTTGCATAAAATATTATAATAGATGAGGAATTGATTATTGGAATTTAGAGAAGGAAAATAAAAAGGAGTAACAAAGGAAAAGGTGTTTGTATTTGGGTTGACCCCAATAATAGTATAAAACAAAGTCGCTATTTTTGACTGTCTGTTTGTCTGTATGCTTAAATCTTTAAAATTACGCAACGGATTTTGATGCGGTTTTTTAACCGACTTCAAAAAAGAAGGAGGTTCTCAATTCGACCGTATATATGCTTTTTTTTTATGTACGTTCAGCGATTATTTCGTCGTTTATGGGCCGATTTTGATAATTCTTTTTTTGTTGTAAAGTAGATATGCGCAGTGGGGTCCCCTGATAAGGAAACCAGGATCTGATGATGGCATCTCAGAGAAATCGAGGGGAACTTTCGAAAATTGTATGGACAACTAGTGTGTTTGTTCATGTTATCATAAGTACATTAAAGCGCTACCATTTCATGAAGATCTGGAGTCGATCTGATGAAGCCGAAAGACGAAAAAAAAGGGAACTCCTCAACGATTTACTGCAGTTATCTAGTGTTTGGGCTTCATTAATTTGTAGTGACGAGAACTTTACACTTATATGTTGAATTGAGCGCCATCTGGCGAATAGTTTTTGAGTTATCTCTACTTATCAAAATTGAAGTCGGTTATTTTTTTTTGTAAAAAGCAATTATTGTAATAGGTAGAGTGATTCAAGAGGAAGGTTTTTATGTATAATACATGCATATATTCCCACGAGAACGGGATCCACGCGGGTGAAACCGCGGGCGGGCCGCTAGTTAAGTATATAATTACTTTACACGTAGTACACTGCCATCTAGATGTGGATAGATAAACTTGAAAAGCATTATGATCTTAATTGTTAACGGAATATGGTTACTAAATAAGACATGGAAAAATAAGAACTAATAACAACATTTTAAGGTGCATTGTCAACTATACACAGTGGGTTGCTCAGACCATTCGTAGTTGACATGTAACAACCAATGAAAATGTAAGTTTCTTAGTTGTGTTTACTTGTGTAGGATGGCTATGACGGTTCCCATACTAATCAACACTTGTACCATTTCCACTGGTCTCTGTGTTTCGTGTATAAAAATCACGTATAAGATGTATAAAGAAAAAAAATCCCACGCACAGGATTGTTAAACAGCGCCATCTACTATCGATTTCCGAAAACTTTAACACAGTGTAATGTATTTCGACTAAAATCTAGATTATAATTATTTTTCGTGTATTGGTATTGTTTTGCATATAAGTACCTTTATCCACCATGGGAATAAGATAAACCAGATATCTTAAACGGAGAGGAATTCAGGAATCTTCTTCCTTTTCACGACAATTTCCTATGATACGAGATTGACATTAAGGCAAAATAAAAATGTTCCTCCTAATTTATTTTCATTCCATCTATTCGTATCATAATTTTACATTTACAGAATTGCCGAATTGGCACGATAAGATCGAATATTTAAAGGTCAATTGGGTCATTTAGTCCACACACTTATTACTTTTTAATTCTGCACAGGAAGAATCCTGTTGTCACCAATGCCGATACTGTCGATCGTAACTTATCATACCATCTAAATAGGCGATGTTTACTCATAGGTTGAGCCAAATCATGTACGTACATAATTCATCGGAGTGGTTTTGTTGTTAAAAATTATATTTAACTATGCATATATCTATCTGTTAAAAAGGTCTCCTGCTAATTATACATTTACATAAACAATACTCACAGCATAATTTAATCCAGTAAGATCCGGATCACCATTTTTCAGCCACTCATAAAACTCCATAGCATTGTCTGTTGGATCTCCTTCACCATAGGTTGCCATACAAAAGACAGCAAGAGAATTCGGTATATCCTTCAATTTCCCCAATTCTTCCTATTTTAAAGTGACAATACAACAATTACTTGAAGTATAAGGGTAAGTAATGAATAATTTTAGTAAAGATAAGTAAGAAAAAAAAATCATATAAGTAGGTACGCAGTAAGTATTAAAGAGAAAGAGAAAATAATGGCTTACCATATCACATTCCTCAGGGTCAGCGACCATACCCTTCATTTTGTAACGAATGCCTTCTTTTGCGAGCCGCCCTGCAAATTCTTCTCCAGTACCTGTTTGCGATCCGTAGAAAACAACCAAACTTCTGCCGGACGTTTGCAATTTTTTGATAAATGAATTTTCTGTGACTTGTATAGATCCAGCCGGTCTGAAAGTAAGTAACGCATTTTTGTTAATTAGGTCAAATGAATAGGTACTACAAACAAACACTATAACGTTAGACTCTTATTCAACGGAAATGAAGCCCGTGTGTGTGTACCTATATCTTAATAACATAATATAAAACGAAGTCCCCAGTCGGGTTTGTTTATTTGTCTACCTGTCTGGTCGTCATAAACTCTAAAATTACTAGATTTTCGTGCAGTATTCCCCAAAATAGCATCGCATCGTGTCGAAAGTTTAAATCTAATTTACTATACATTAACTGTAATACGAGTACAACGATAAATGTTGCTAGTTGAAGATAAATGAAAAATCTAAAATCACTAAAAGGAAAACCAGCTCCCTTCGCTTCAAAAAATGTTTGATATCGTCGGGGATAGTGCAATAGCGCGTAACTAACATTCGACAATTCCGCGTATCTGACCAAGGTAGCCAATGTTCAATTCGCGGACATTCCGCGTAAGATCCCGATTGGCAGCCTTCCCGCTGACTTGACTTTCAGTCGACTAATAGAAAGCTAGAATTCGCCCAAAAACAATACTGCGTATCTACAGCCGGCAGTCGACGATACCGCGTATGTCATCAGGTGTAATTGAGAGCGTGTTTTGTGGTTTAGTTTTGTTGTAAAACTCAGTGTTTACGTTATAAATATTAATGACAACATAAAGTAAGTATTAATTCAATATAAATTAAGTATTTTTATGTGAAATTTCATCTGTTAAGTATCATTTAAATAAATTTTACCTTTCTTCAATCGTTCTAACCTATTTGTTTTTCAGAAATATCTAATATCACGAGGAGAGCGACAAACGAGCTAGACTAACCCAACATTACACGGAAGAGATCCCGGACGTCAGCCTGTATGAGATTAGAGAGGCTTTCAAACAGTTAAAAAACAACAAAGCACCGGGAGATGACGGAATCACAAGCGAACTGCTAAGAGCTGGAGGAAAACCCCTCCTAGTGGCGCTCCAAAAGCTGTTCGAATCCGTTACCAATACTGGGACTACCCCGGAAGCGTGGAGCAGAAGTGTAGTGACGCTATTCTTTAAAAAGGGCGATAAGACCCTCTTAAAGAACTACAGGCCCATTGCACTTCTGAGTCACGTTTATAGACTGTTTTCGAGAGTCCTCACAAATCGCATTGCACGCAGGCTTGACGACTTCCAGCCTCCCGAACAAGCAGGATTCCGTAAAGGCTACAGTACCATAGACCACATACATACGCTACGGCAGATTATACAGAAGACCGAGGAGTATAATTTGCCGCTATGTGAAGCCTATGTGGACTTTGAGAAAGCCTTCGATTCTATCGAGATCTGAGCGGTACTAAATTCTCTCCAGCGGTCGACGCGAATCGACTACCGGTATATCGAGGTGTTGAAGTATTTATACTTATCAGCCACCATGTCCGTCAGAGTACACGACATAGCAACGAACCCCATTCAGCTGCAGAGAGGTGTCAGACAAGGGGACGTTATATCCCCAAAACTGTTCACCACTGCGCTGGAAGACGTGTTCAAGCTAATGGAGTGAAAACGACGTGGTATTAATATCAATGGCGAATACATCACACACCTGCGGTATGCCGACGATATAGTCATTTTGGCGAGATTTCGAGAAAGAAGTCACTCGTAGAATCCAACTAGGATGGGCTGCGTTCGGGAAATTACGTCACATCTTGTCGTCCAAAATACCTCAGTGCCTGTAGTCGAAGATGTTCGAGCAATGTGTGTTGCTAGGGATGACATACGGCTCCGAGACGTGGTGCTTTACGATTGGTCTAATCCACAAGCTCAAAGTCGCACAGCGGGCTATGGAGAGAGCTATACTCGGTATTTCTCTACGTGATCAAATCAGAAATGAGGCGATTCGTAGACGAACGCGGGTAACCGACATAGCTCAAAGAATTAGCCGGCTGAAGTGGCAATAGGCCGGCCATATAGCTCGAAGGACCGATAACCGATGGGGAAGAAAGGTCCTCGAGTGGAGGCCCTGTCTCGGAAAAAGGAGCGTAGGACGCCCCCCGACCAGGTGGTCTGACAACCTGAAGAGGACAGCGTGCATCCGCTGGCTTCAGAAGGCGCAGGACCGGTAAGAATGGCTCAAATTAGGGGAGGCCCTTGTCCAGCAGTGGACGCTAAAAGGCTGATGGATAGATAGATAGATGGATGGAAGACAAGTGATGTTAATAATACAGTATTTTGAAGTTTATATTTAACTGAGATTGTGTGGACTTTTTGAAAAAGTTATAATTTTAGGATACTTATTGTTTATACACTTATTAAAATGCTGGTAAATCTAAAATAGATTGAGAAAAAAGTGATGTTGATGTTCAGTAACTTTAAATTTATATTTAAGGGATATTGAATAGAAAAATACTTTAATTAATAAATAAAACTTTTTTTGTAAGAACAGCGCCCATAAGCTGGTAAAGATTTGATTTTGTAAACCATATTTTGCCTTAATTATTAAATATTATTATTAAAATTAATTACCAGTTTGATTTCAAAACCGCGTAACTGGCTTTTAGGCTCCATTTTGACAATATTGTGGTTAAATCATATCCGCGTAAGTAGCGTGGCGCGTGTATTAATCATTATAATTGATCATATATAGTAAAAGTATATAGAAAACATCAATTACTATTATCTATGTAAGAATGAACCCATTTACACTTTAAATAACAATATGAAAAAGTTTTAACTTGCCCGTGTAAAATTTGATCGAATGCCGATACGCGGTATTTACATGTGCTAGTTACGCGCTATTGCACTATCCCCGACGATATGCTATAATATTTTTTAATTTCTCGCAGGAGGATAATATTTTTATATGTATGTATGTTATGTACGTAGATTTCTGATTTAAAATTAAAAAATAGCGGAATTTGCACCCCATAATTCAAAAATTAAAATAAAATTACAATACTATTTGATACTAATATAGGGCTTGATAAGCTAATTTTAGAAATCGTATTGTTATCACATTATCACCAAATGTGAAGAAAAAAACTAAACTCAGCTGCGCCAAATAACCACTACAATAGGAAAAACAAGCTAATTAATTTATACATTACATGTATGTACCTTCTTCAAATATTATCACAGGTGGGGCCAACTATACAATAACCCAAATAAATTATATTGATAATAAGTCTTGTAGTTTACTTAGGTTTTGTTTATGTTCGATTGATAGTCTCATAGAGTCAGTGTTTTGTAGAATTTTTTGTCCCCGTGACAAATAATTTGTAGTATGTATATAATTTAATACTTAGCTTGTTTTTCTCCTTATAGGCCCCTTGTGTTGTGGTCAGGTAAGTAGCACAGGTTCAATGCACTTGTATTTTTATCATTATTCATATAGGTGGTAAGAGCCTAGAATTCATCCGGGGAAGTATCACGGCCTGCCACGGTACCATTTCTACCACCATCGCCAATTTTCGCCATAATAGTTACTTTGACAACACTGTGTTCCGGATAGGCAGGCAGGCACATGTTCCTAGCCGGTTATACTTATTTAAAGGCGACTATCTCAAACTTCAGAACCGAATTAGAGCAAGACCCATACTAAAAAATTATATTATTGGAAGGGTGCATGTTCGTTTGCTACCATCATTCCATAAAAAAGGTACCTATTTAACACGAGATTCATGTAAATAGGTATAGCTGTGGGAACATTTCGTTTAGCTACCGATTCTATAATCTGAGGCTACCGAGCATTCTTTTGTTTCATGACGAAACTTATTTAGTTACGTCGCTCAATTGATCACTCACAAATACAGTTTAAGTCAAGGTTAATTCGTTGATGACCATCGCTCCATTTCTGACGACAGTGTACCTACGCTTAATCTATGAGCTGAATTACTTAAACCTTGGTTTTCTCTACCTCATAAAAATTAAAACTCAGTACCTAACTTAGGGTTTTAACAGACTGTAAGTAATAAATAAGTATTTTTAAAATAGGTTAAGTACATGGTTTTAAGATTACTATTCTTCCAACAAAAAGAGCAACTCTAATTATTATTTTATTGAGAACGGCGTTTTATTTATTGTTGTCATAATTATTAGTTGTTGCGACATAACAGGGTTAGGCAGATATTATCTAAACTATAAATTAGTTTCGTAGGTAGGTAGATAGGTGGGTAATGTAATAGGCTGCATAATGAAGATTTTTAAGAGTTATTCAGTAAATTATGTGTGTGTCTGCGTTATTTTGCCATTAAAATAATATACTTATTATCTCGAAAGGAACATAGTCTATATTATTATCTATTCATAAGTAGAAAACATTAGAAATCCCAAAGAAAATTCCAAAAATTGTTGAAAATGTCGGAAAAAAATTCAGGCCGGCTGAGAGCTTTCAGTGAAAACTATTAGGTACGTACTACTATTATTGTTTTTCAATTAAGGTTGTTAGTAAGTATCGTCACCTACGGATCTACTATTTTTGATTTAATATTGCGTATGACTAGCACATGCTTTTCCAATCTTACAATAGGTACGACAGGATCTATTTTTAGCGCAGGGGGCTGGGGGCCACGTTCCCAAAGGTCACTGCGATAGTTTCTTCTATTGTATCCACTGCTTCTAACTCGACAATAGGACTCTTATTGTCATTGGCCGTTTCTAGAACCCATAATATGTGATTTTAACTCCAAAAAGTCAGAAGTGCGTGCCCTAGGGTTAAAACCCGGACCCCATCACTAGGAAACCGAATTCTTATTTTGTTAGGAAACATTGATTTTTATTACATTTTTTCTAAATATAACGTAATACTTATATTATATTATAACCATACTCCATCCGGAACAAATTATAGACCTGCATGATAAGGAAAGCCACATCAGCCACATCAAAATTCGTTCCGAAATTAAAAACAGCGACTTTTATTTACAGTATCTATATAATAAATATAAGTAGGTTCAGAGTAGGTACGCAAAGATTTCCGTAAAGAAACTACACGTCATCTCTTTTCCCGCGACATAAACTATTGAAGACAAAATGCATTTTAGGTGATATCTGTTACAAATATGAGTAGGGGAATTATACCGGAAATACGTACGTACAAAATGGCAGGGTAGGTACTGTAAGGTTTTTTAATCATATTTATTTGTTTACATGATTTTAAATAAGTATTAAATCACCATGATTGGTTTTGACTCATCTTAGGTTCATTGACTACAACAAGCTATGCTACAAGTAACACAACAGTTTAATTAAGTGGATATTAATGTGACAACCCTGGCGTATCTACCTCGCTAAACAATATACAATAAGGGCCATAAACATGTCAGGCGAACAATAGAACAATAGCGCGCGGCCGTCTCGAAAGTACGCGGACGACGCTTTGACCTTACGGCAATAGTCATAAGGGCGAAAGTCGATTGCAAGGAACGTACTCGAACCTCATTCTAAACGGTACCGGAATTAGCGGGAATATTCTGGATTGACATGAATGGTGCGTGAGTGGTATAAAAAGGGGCACTCGGTTAAACTGCGGGCATTCTAGTTTCGGAAGCGAAACCAGGAAGATACCAGCGATACCTACGAGCGATACCAGTGGGAAGTGAATTGATTTCTACGGGCGATACAGTGTTCAACGAGTGTGTTTACGAGTACCTACGTGCAGAGTGTTTTGGTGTGTACTGTGTACATAGTGTAATTTGTGTATCTACGAGTACAATAATGTCTTGGTGGTACATTTTGGCATTTTCTCGAACCCAGTACTCCTGACACGTAACAATAAAATAATGAGAAAAATTTGACCTGTCACAAAGATCCATTTTGTCCATATACAACATGGTTACCACTATACAACAATAAATTAAATTTTATGTACCTAATGATTACCTAAGCCCCCAAAAAAATTTTCAATCAAATACCTCCTTTACTTTAGCCACAGCAATTTTTTTTTCAATATTCAAAATTTCAACACGCTGTATCTTTTATTATTGTAATAGAATAGCCATGGAGCAAATATAGAGAGGAGACGTTGTATGTACATTTTTCTATGAAAGATCGCGTGACGATTTGCGGGGCGAGGGGATAAAGAAATGGGCGGGATAATCGACTTTACTACGTAGTTCAACTATCTCACACTAGATGGATTTTAAATACGGCCGTGTTTTTGTTGTTGTAAGTAGTTGTCGATAGATGGCGCTGTTTACAAAATGATTATAAAAAGTAGAAAAATAATATTTTGGTGGTAAAAATTCTTTAGGAATTAATGTAGGACGAATTTCAGTACGTATGATTATCAAGATATAATAATTGTTAGCTCTACGCACCTATGCATTTTTATTTCCCCTGATACAAAGTGTCGCCATCTAACGTCAAGTAGAAATTTATTTGGTGAGCGCCGTCAGTAGACTGACTTAAGGCCACGCCCACTGTGATGACGTCAGGACCTAGTTGAGTTACAGTGCACAGTTGCTTAGGGCGTCTCCTCTCTATATTTGCTCCATGAGAATAGCAGAAGATTGTTGCCGCTCTTGTCAAAAGTGAGTGACCGGTGTTTAAATAGGCTGTTCTATTTTTACCCGACTGCGTCAGAAGGAGGGTTATGTTTTTCGAGTGTATGTATGTATGTATATTGTTTGTATGTAAGTATGGCCATTTATTTGTGGTGCCCCACAGCCCAAACGGTTGAACGGTTGAACGGATTTAGACATATGAGGTATCGTTGAATTCGTCAGAACTGTGAAAGTGTCAAGGGCTATATGAATTTTCAAAATGGCGCCCGAAAGTGGAAGAAAAAGAGGGGATAATCTTGAGTTTTTTTGTTATCTTAGCAATATGGGTATCAAATGAAAGATCGTGAAAAGACCTTTTCAAATATATATATATATATAATTGTATATATATATCATATAACGTTCAGGCACACGTTTTAACACAAATTGTCAAAAACCATCCCAAAAACTAGAATTTTTCGGTGAAAACACTAAAAAGTCTGAAATAAAAATATTATTATAAAAACAAAAAACCCGACTGCTTACAAAAGAACTCAAAAGAAAAAAAAATGTGTGCGTGTACTAGTGTACACAGTACACACGTATGAAGTGTCTTTACGACAATATCTATACTTTTATTAAATCTGTAGAGAGGTCAATTCTGTACATTAAATATATTTCCAAAATAACTATCAGGGGGTGATTAGGGATCGATACTGATGCCAAAAATGCAATCAGTAAAATTTTTGTCTGTCTGTCTGTCTGTCTGATGTATAACCGTTATAGAAACAAAAACTACTCGACGGATTTTAACGAAACTTGGTACAATTATTTTTCATACTCCCGCGCTGGTTATAGTATACTTTTCATCACGCTACAATCAATAGGAGCAGAGCAGTGAAGGGAAATGTTGGGGAAACGGGAGAAGTTACTCCATTTTTTAAGCTTCCGTCGCGTGTGCAACCTTAATGGTTAAAGCTACACAGAAATCATGTATGACGGAAATGTTCTCCTTAAAATTATATAAAAAATATTCCACGACAGCGTATGTCTATCTTTTATGGTTGACTCACAATAACACGTGTAACTCCCGATAGCTTAGCAGTTCGAAGCTTTCTGATTAAGTATACCTGTATTTTATCTACTCTTACGTTTATGACACTTAAGTGGGTGAAATAAAGGGGTGAAGTTTAAACGAAATTCACGCGGGCGAAGCCGCTGGCGAAAGCTAGTATATAATAATATCATAATATAAATATATTGTTATAATTATAATAGTAGTTTATGCAACTGTCATATAATGAAGTCATTTAATAATATAATATAATATAATATAATATAATATAATATAATATAATATAATATAATATAATATAATATAATATAATATAATATAATATAATATAATATAATATAATATAATATAATATAATATAATATAATACAAAATATATATATAAAATATATACAAAATAAATATATAATATAATATAAAACTCAAATTATAAAATACAATAATTACTTAAAATCAGGAAACGATCACTTAATAAAAGCTATTGTAGCACATGATAAAGTTAGAGATAAATATTCTATATACAAGGAAAGTAAGCAGTTTTGTGAAGAAATAGGGTTACAACATAAAGATAGTTACGCAGAAAAGGAAATTAAAAATCTTGTAATAAAGAAACATATAAATAGCTGGAAAAACAAAGTAATGCATGGGCAGTTCTTAAAAGGAGTATTAGAAAAAGATAATATAGATACAGAGTTCTCGTTTCAGTGGTTTAAGAAGCAACCTGTGTCACCTACATTAGAAGCATCCGTATTTGCCATTCAAGACCAGTCAATAGTTACTAATCAGTTTGAAAGAGATATTATTAAGAAACCTGTGGATGGTAAGTGTCGCGTGTGCTTGACGAAAGATGAGACCATACAACACATTGTTTCGGGGTGTGAGAAGCTAGCAGGCACTTATTACACTAAACGCCATAATAACATAGTACAATACATTCACTGGACAATAGCTAGGAAACACAAGTTTAATGTAAACCAGTTATGGTGGAAGGAATCGTTAGTACAACCACAAGTAATAGAGAATGACACAGCGAAGTTGATGTGGGAGATGCCAGTACAAACAGACATTACAGTAACACACAATAGACCAGATATTATATACATAAATAAACAAGAAAAGCACGCTTATTTAATAGATGTTACGGTTCCGTCTGATTACAATATTGGTGCAAAAGAAATAGAAAAGTTAAGTAAATACCACGTACTCAAAACTGAAATTACAAGACTTTGGAAAATACCTACTACCGTAATCCCAATAGTGATAGGAGCAACAGGAGTGATAGCTAAAAGTTTACATAGATACTGCAATAAGATAAATTCAGATATAAATATACATATAATGCAAAAACAAGCTGCCATACATACAAGTACCATATTATCAAAAGTGTTAGGGAATATAACATTTGCTGGGGAAACCGAATCTCCTTCTCCCTGAGGGTTTCAGGGTGGGAGCTTCGGAAATACACCATATCAAAAACGTGCATTTTTTGTAACGTTAGTACCGATGTGAGGTCTGAGAGACCGCCCATATAATCTCGGTTTTTTTAAATGATAGTTATGAGTTAAATATTTGTCTTTGCATTATGATGAAAAATAAAGGGTTTTAAGTAAAAATAAGTACAGTACGTAATCAACTTTATTAAATATTTGAAAATAAAACTATAATAATATTTGGCTTCAATTTTAGAAAATAATCAGACTGTTCGATTTAAAAACACAAAACACAAAAAATATTCCTCTCAGCATAACAAAAAATAGTATTTCTTACTTACAACTTATGAAACTATTAGAAAAAATAATTGTAGGAACATAAACCTTACGGGGAAAAAAATGTCCACTGTCAAACTACACCTTAAATTCTAAGCGCAATCTGATGACAACGACGACGCTTCCAGGTGTTCGGGTTGAGTTTCTTCAATATCAGAAATATCAGTACTTGTATCCGTATTATGCTCACTGTGCCCTGGACAAAAATCTTCACCATCGATGATGTCATCAAACTCGGATCCAGTCGAAATTTCATCTGCAAGCCAACTCTCAATCACTCGCTCACTATTTGGATTCAATGTACTTATACACATACGAGATCTCTTTGAATGCTGTAAATCTGTCGCACAACTATTTCTTTTACTACCGGAAGTCCCTGGTGTATCCATTGTTCATAAAATCTGTAAAAATAACAGTTTACTAGAACAAAATATAAAACAATAAACTTACTTAAGTACCGACGTGCGGTCTGAGAGACCGCAACGGAATTTAAAATCGTAATTACTTACCAAATACGGGCACGACGACAATACTGCCTGTTCCGATGTCACCGTGGGCACTAATCATGCAGCTACTTAAACGGAGGGATCGCTATTGTGCGGGGAAAGGGGTAATCTAACAACTAAAGTACCTGTCGCGGTCTCTCAGACCGCACGTCGGTACTTAAAGGTTAATACCCGTGTTATATGCAGTTGCATACACTACTTTATCTTCACTAATGCAATTTAATTTGTATTTTAAAAACAAAACACATTGCGAAACATTAAATTCACGCGTACGTGTATTGTCACAGTGAACTTGCCGCCATTAAAATCTAACCAATGAGAGCGCAGCTGCGCGCGCAGGGCCAATCAGGAGCGAGCGCACGATGTTATAATGAGATTTTACGATATCGATGTGGATATTATACCATCATGTGAAATTGCTTAAATTGAGTGTTTTGTTATCTGCGCTATAACAGTAGTAATTATAAGTCAAGTATTGGAAACATAAGTAGAATGTTATAACATTAGTGTAGATAAATAAATTTAATTGTATTGTATTGTTCATCATCGTCATTGTTCGCAACTTAGTGCATCAATCGCTAATTATACATTTCTCCCACTCTGTTTTCATCTGTGAGGTGAGGAGACTGCACATGTATTTCTGAACGGTAAGGTCTGGTGGTGGGAGTAGCTCCACTTATGCGACATGCTATACCTACTCCACCGGAAAAATCACTAATAGTCATCCTAAACTATCTTTGAATACTTAGTTATAATTTATTTACTGTTATATTGCAGTTAAAAACCTTTATTAAATATTTTACCAAAAAGACTAGTCGTTGCATACCGTATAACGAAACATTAATCTTTAGCTAGTCTGTGAATATTATGTCATGTCAATGTGCCACAAACAAGTCAAAACAAACCTGGCTGGTTATAAATAATTTCGATAAAAAGCAAAACTAAAGAGACGTCAGAGTTACATTGACAAATAATGTCATCGAAGTAAACAAACGTCATGAAATCGTATTTAAAGTTACAGAAATTTATCAATAATAAATCGGCCAAGTGCGAGTTGGACTCGCGCACCAAGGGTTCCGTACCATTAGGTAATATTAGGTATAAAAACGCCAAAAAAATCTGGTCTGTTGTATGAAAGCCTCACTTAAATATTTACTTTAATTTTTTGTACCCACAAGCAACGCCATCTCTTGGACCGAAAGGTAACTAATTTACCGCTGAAGCGTCGAAGCCATATTTCGACTTAAATATTTATTTTATTCAGTGTTTTAGTATTTGTTGTTGTAGCGGCAACAGAAATATATCATCTGTGAAAATTTTAACTGTGTAACTATTACGGTTCATGAGATACAGCCTGGTGACAGACGGACGGACGGACGGACGGACGGACAGCGAAGTCTCAGTAATAGGGTCCCGTTTTACTCTTTGGGTACGGAACCCTAAAAATAAAGAAGGAATACAAGAAACATTAAAAAAGGTAACATTTAAAATTTATAAATAGTCCCAGAAGTCAATAACAAAGTAATAATTGGATACATACATAATCTTAAATAAATTTTACATCAAAGTTCAAATTTGACAATGATTTAAAATAAAGATGGCGCGTAACGCGTCAAAAGCGTAACGCGTCAAAGCCATGTCAAAGCGTAACCGAAAAATGTGACGAAAAATTTTTTCCAACGCCGATAAAGAAGTTTCACTTCAAAAACAAGTATCACAATATCAACATAAAATACTTCATGGTGCTGCAGGCGGGGACAAACGTAGTATACTTGTGATAAACTATTACTTTAATTAGCGGGGAACACCCCAAACTTGTACAATCATACATGCATGCAAGCATAGTATAAACCGAGGAATTTGAAAATGCAATCATGATTTGTTCTTAACAGTTTAAATTGTAATTAATTGTAGTATTTTTATTTTTTGTTAAATGACCGTTATTATGATTTTATTGTTAAATTACGACAACGACTAGAAGTTTTATCTTGTGTAATCATTGAAATATTTTGATTTAAAAGATGTGCTGAGGAGTTTGTTTCGCCTTTCTGCTACTCTTATAAAGAAAAATAGCACCGTTGGAAACGGCGGTAGACTCAAAAAATGACATTTATTAGTGTACTAGCTTTTGCCAGCGGCTTCGCCCGCGTGAATTTCGTTTAAACTTCACCCCTTTATTTCACCCACTTAAGTGTCATAAACGTCCTCCTCGCGTCGCTTTCCTCATTACTGAGGGTCGTGATTCCCTGCCATTAGGTTAGATGTTTTTCTAATGGTGTCACGCCATTTGTTTCTTTCTTTGGCTGCGTGTAGTGCGTCGTGAAGTTTTATGTCCAGGGAAGTCCGGATTTGATCAGTCCATCTAGTTGGACTACGGCCTCTTGGTCGCTTGCCATCGACCTTTCCAGTGACCACCAGTTGTTCGAGGTTATGGCCTTCTTTTCTGGCAATATGACCGAAGAACTCAAGGATCCTTCGTAAGCAGATAGTGGAAAGTCGGGTCTTGATGTTAAGTTCGCGCAGAATAGAGACGTTCGTGCGAAAAGCGGTCCAGGGAATCTGAAGCATTCTTCTCCAGCACCACATCTCGAAAGCGTCAATCCGGTCGCGATCAGACTTTCTTAACGTCCAGGTCTCAGCCCCATAGCTGAATATGGAGAATACCAGAGAGTTGACCAGTTTGATTTTGGTTTTGCGTGAGATGTTACGGTCTCTCCATATTCGCTGTAGTTGGGTCATTGCGTTTTTAGCGATTCCGATGCGTCTTCTAACTTCCTTTTCACACGATCCGTTATTGCTGATGTTGGTTCCGAGATAGATGAAGTCCTCGACCACTTCGAGTCCGAGTGCACCCGTGAGCTGT
This sequence comes from Hesperia comma, assembly GCA_905404135.1. Classification (NCBI taxonomy): domain Eukaryota; kingdom Metazoa; phylum Arthropoda; class Insecta; order Lepidoptera; family Hesperiidae; genus Hesperia; species Hesperia comma. The sequence goes on from FR990018.1 coordinate 9,498,479, forward strand.
AGTTTATTACCGCGATCCACAACCATAACTTTAGTTTTGCTGTGGTTGATTTTAAGACCCATTTCTGAGCTAATGCGCTCCATTCTGCTCAGGATATCAACCATTTCCGCCTCGTTGGCGGCTAGGAGAGTCGTGTCGTCTGCGTATCGGAGGTTAGAGATTTTTGTGCCACCAATAGTGACTCCTCCATTCCAGTCTTCGCAGGCACGCCTGATGATATATTCTCCATAGGCATTAAAAAGAATGGGTGAGAGGATACATCCTTGTCTAACACCTTTTCCAAATTTTTAATTTTAATTTTAATTTATTTTCCAAATTATTTAATGTCATAAACGTAAGAGTAGATAAAATATAGGTATACTTAATCAGAAAGCTTCGAACTGCTAAGCTATCGGGAGTTACACGTGTTATTGTGAGTCAACCATAAAAGATAGACATATGCTGTCGTGGAATATTTTTTATATAATTTTAAGGAGAACATTTCCGTCATACATGATTTCTGTGTAGCTTTAACCATTAAGGTTGCACACGCGACGGAAGCTTAAAAAATGGAGTAACTTCTCCCGTTTCCCCAACATTTCCCTTCACTGCTCTGCTCCTATTGATTGTAGCGTGATGAAAAGTATACTATAACCAGCGCGGGAGTATGAAAAATAATTATACCAAGTTTCGTTAAAATCCGTCGAGTAGTTTTTGTTTCTATAACGGTTATACATCAGACAGACAGACAGACAGACAAAAATTTTACTGATTGCATTTTTGGCATCAGTATCGATCCCTAATCACCCCCTGATAGTTATTTTGGAAATATATTTAATGTACAGAATTGACCTCTCTACAGAATTATTATAAGTATAGAAGATTGAAAAATAACAAAGGCGAAACAAACAAATTGCATTTCATAAAAATGTCTAACTTTTTTAGCCCCTTTCTAGCCCCATTTTTAAATACCCAATTTATTAAATCTAGCCCTTTTTGGGTGCCCGCTTAACCCGTTTTACAAAATCAAGGTGGCAACACTGGGAGCTGCACCTTCCGCAGCGCCGCGCCGCCGCGCCGCGCCGGAGACGTCACGGTTCGAAATCGAAATTATAACTCCAACGAGTACGAAGTCGCGGGCACACCTAGTCTATAATATGGCCAACTTATTCGAACGTGTGGGTAGGTAAGTATCTCAGAAATACCAATTTTAATTAAATTTATCTTCAGCTAATTTTAATTAAATATTGGTATGTAAATATCTACGTAGCTACTTATCTATTAGAATACTTACATATTAAAACTGCATTGGATAAGAAGCAAGATAAGATAAAATGAATAAAGACTTGCAGAGATATTTAATACTTATGAATATAAGTGTTATATATATGTATTAATTTAAGTAAATAGTATGTGTATATATGTGTTTAGATACGTTATCTATCTATGTACTTAATTTATGTTTGTAGGTATAGGTATTATGTAGACATGGTTTGTATTTTATTTAGTACCGCTCATCGTGTTTTTTCTGCTTAGCCCAAAGGTTGGCTGGTAGAGAATGCAATTAGCATTAAGCCCGCCTTTTGTACCGTTATGTAACGAATAGTGGTCAATAAAGTTTAAATAAATAAGTACTGGGACCTGGGACTACTGAGTAATGTGATACTTGCGTAAAACCATTAGGTAATAAGCTAATTAGGTACCACTTCAGAATAAGTGAGGGTAATTAGTTTTGTGTATCCTTACTAATATTATAAATGTGAAAGTGTGTTTGTTTGTTTGTTTGTTTGTTTGTGACGCTTTCACGTCGCAACAAAGCTATTATATGGTAAGGTTTATGTGTGTGGGGATAGTTAGGAGGGTGGAGAGTGACGTAGGCTACTTTTTACCGCGGAAAAACATCCCATTCCCATGGGAAGATCGATGTTTTGTTAGTTACTAGATATTTATTTTCGGAGTTGCCAATAGATGGCGTTAACAAAATTCATTTGCAAATTCTGAATTACGCTATCAAATACTACATGATTGTTATTTACTTAAGTCATAGGCAAATGTAATAGGCTACTTTAGCTCTGCCTCGAGAACTCCCCGCTCCGGCTGTGTTCAGTGTACCGCCCGCCCGCTGGCACTATCCTGTTGGCTGATGTCCGCAAGTTGCTGGACTCGCCGACACCGGTGGTGGGCGCGGGCGACTGGAACTGCAAGCATCCGGGGTGGAATAGCCTAGCTGCCAACAGAAGTGGAAGGCTACTTTTTGATGCCGCTGAACAGCACGGCTACACTGTCGAGGGTGTTGCACACCGTTACCGCGGCTCTGAATAAGAGAGAACGCGTGTGTGCAGTATTCCTCGAGATGGAAAAGGCGTTCGACCGTGTTTGGCACGACGGCTTTCTCTACAAGATCTCGCAGTCGTCGGCGCCCCGGAGTGCCGTTAAGATGATCTCCAGTTTCCTCGAAAATAGAAGCTTCAGAGTAGTGGTTGAAGACGCCGAATCCACCGAGCGTCCGATCGCAGCCGGCGTCCCGCAAGGGAGTTTGCCTGTCCCCGGTCTGCTACGCCTGCTACACCGACGACATCCCGGCGGCAGGGGGGCGTCGCTTGCCCTGTATGCCGATGACGTGGCGTACATCACCACGTCGCTGAATAGAACCCACGCCATTGTCAAGATGCAGCGTGCGCTTGATGCCCTCCCCGAATGGCTCGCCGCGTGGAGACTGTCGGTGAATGTCGGGAAGACGCCGGCTGTGAACATAGGAGGATACCTCAACAGGTGGGACCCTACTCTGGAGCTTCATGGACAAGATATCCAATGGGCCCCACAGCCCAAATACTTGGGCAAAATCGACGGAAGACTCTCGATGAAGCCACAGGTTACGAAAGCCGTCGCGAATTCCAGAAGTGCGATGGCAGAAACCAGTGCTCTCCTCGAGCCTCCCTCTCGGGCTGAAGCTCGGGGTCTACAAGACCTACATCAGACCCCGCCTCACGTACGCGGCAACGGCGTGGTACGCGCTCGCCAGCGAACCGCAGCGCAAGAGGATGCGCGCAGTTCAGGCGATTGCGCTCCGCCGGCTGACTGGTGCGCCGAGGTACGTCAGGAACGCCGTCATCCAGAGGGACCTTCGAGTCGAGAGCCTGGACGACTTCATCGAGCGATTGACACGCAACATGTTCGGGCGTGTCGACGCGTCGCGGTTCCCGCATCTGCAGGACCTGGCGCCGCTCCACACCCGTCCACCGGACCGCTGGGCCTTCCCGCGCGACTTGCTGGTTGCGCGGGACGGGCCTAGCACTGACTGATACTGGGGCTTCGTAAGTCGTCGCCCGACGCTGATCGGCTCCTGCTGGGCTTCCCACCAGCGGGATTCACCCGGTAGGGGCTTGATCGCCTGGGCGGCGCGAAGATGAACCCCATCCCGTTTAAGACTCTGTGGCCTGTAAAAAGGTCACCACTCACCGGACTTGACCTATTGGTTAACCACAGATGGACAACCAAGGGCCTTAGGGCCCAACCCAAGGACTGGCCTGTTTTAACGGGCCGCGAGAGACATCCCCAAAGGGGAACTAACTGTCCCGAGGGCTCCACACACCTCAGACAGGGTGGAGTGAAGAGAGCGAGTAGTAGGCTACTTTTTAGCCTAAATTCCTACGGTAGCGGGACCTACGCGGGTGTTACCTACGGGTCCCGAAGCGAAGCGCGGGCGGTTCTCTAGTTGACGTATAAATTTATAAGATGTTTAAGCCAAATGGTTTAATCTACCATAATAGTTATAGGTACATATATTACTTGTGTCGATAAAGTTCATACTACTTAACGTTTATGAAAATTTTTAAGAAATAGTACTTACCTTTCGTTCTTAGTTTCGTAATTTTGAGAAATAAGTAATAGACATAAATTTTGATTGGTCTAGAATCAACTGAAACTATAGGTACAACTAGCAAACCCGGCGAACTCCGTTTCGCCACCAGATGGCTTCGTTTTTTGTAACATTTCGTTTGGGGATTAAAGAATTTTTTTTGTTTTATATTTGAAAAGGTGATAGAAAAAACAGAGATCAAAACAGCATACGAAAAATAATTTAATAGACAGTAAAACGTAACATAACAACATAATATCCTAGGTAACCAATACGCCAATGCAACCAAATTACGTATGTACAATACACTTACAAATTGTTCGGTTTATACATTGATGTACTTTAGTACATAGTATCTCAATGGGTTTATATATTTCTAACACCTGCCCTTAAACTAAACAATTTGTAAACCAAATCAGACAGATACTCTTATATAATTAATCAGTATCTTCTACAACCCGTCTCACATATTGGTTCTTTATATCGAAGTAACTGACCCTCTGCACCCAGTTTCTTCTTATGAACCCCTTGAATTTACTTTGGAACTTTTCCCCAACAAATATTACATTTAGTTTCATTATAATGTACCTCAAGCCCTTTTGAAGTCATCTTTCCAACCGATAATAAATTCGTTGACAAACCCGGCACGTAAATAACTTCTGTTAATTTTGTAGTCTTAGTGTGCCCTTTTAACAACAGCTCTTCTTCACCATGTTCTTCGCTATGCATCTTTTCTCTATTAGCCACTGTCACCAACCGCGGAGTATCCACAACATAATTTTGCAATAAAGCTTTGTTGTTCGTCATGTGGCAAGTTGCGCCGGAATCCACATACCAGGCATTCGAATTTACATCTATAGCTAATGCCGATAATAATGTTCCTCTTCACGCATTTTCACATGTTTCTCCTCCTTTTCCATTTTTGTTGGTTTTTGTCGGACAGTTCTTTGCATATTGATCCTGTTTCTTACATATGAAGCATTTGCCTTTCATAAAAGGTTTATTCGCCACATTGCGCCTTCTTCGCTCTTATCAAAGCCTCTACGCAATTCTTCTTGTAATAGTTTTCTCTTTACTGTCTCGCTGCATAATTTAATATTAGAATTTTCCAATGTCAGGATAAGCGGGTCATAATCTGATGATAGACCGCTCAGTATCAACACTGACAGGAAATCATCATCTAATGGAGCATTAATATCTCGTGGTTGTTGATCCAACTCCGTGATCCTTAAGAGATACGCTTCCATATCATTAAATTGTTCTAACTTCAATCCGAACATTGTACGTATAAGTCCAAGACGTCTACACAGTCCTTTGTCTTCATAGGCATTGAGATATTATGTACTATGTTCATAGGCCATTTTTAAATTATTCCAAGCCTCAAAGCCAGCGGTAGCATTTCGTACATGCGAAAACGACGATGGCTGCACCATCAAACATATTTTGGCAAGAGCCCGTCGTTGCTTGCGTTCGTCATTGTCCCTAGGGACACCCGTCTCAGCCTCAACGATGCAGTCCCATAAGTCCTCATGCATTCCTCACGTACGTATCAAATACATCCGCATCAAAAACTTCCAATTGCCGTAATTGGATATACCACTAAGCTTCTCAAAATTGGCAGTTATTCCAGAACTCGAAGCTGTAGACAACAATGATGCCGGCATCGCCGATGGCGATCGATCATTCCTTTTGATCTGCATCTCGTTTTATAAACAAAATTTAATACGTACAATTCTTTCTATTAATCTTGGTTAATAACTGGGAAGTGTGGAATACCTCCTGGGGTATCTGGGCCCATAACCTGATAGAAAAACAGAGATTTACACAGCATAGGAAAAATATTTTATTAGACAGTAGAAGGTAACAACGTGATATCCAAGGCAACCGTATGATAATCCTACCAAATTACATATGTACAACACCTACTTAAATTGTTTGGTTTACAATGATTTTCCCTGTTTTCCTCCTTTTCTGTTGAAAATTTCCCGAATTTTGTTTGCTACAAACCTCATGGAGCTCGAGACCTTTCCAACGAATGCAAAACCGTGGAAATTGGTTTGTGCGTTCTGGAGTTTATTTATTTATTTATTTAAGGCGTTGAAAAATAATAATCCTTTAGATAATTATTTTGCAGTGAATCATTCAATAAATCAGGAAGAGCTAACATTTTTTATCTACTAATCAAAGTCTAGATAGTGTCACGGTTTGGTAGGAAAAACGGAATAAATGGATTGAACAAATTAAAGTTTTGTAGCCATACAGCCCACTTGTAATATATAATATCATTGGCCCACACTAGGGTTGCCAACCGTCCTGTTTTCCCAGGACATGTCCTGGTTTTTGTAGTGTGCTGGGACGTCCTGAATAGTTTTTAAACAGCGTCCTGGGTTTTTAAATTCCTACTCTAAAAGACGACAGCTTAAACGCCTTGTGGCTAACATATTTCAAGCAATGTATTTCTGAGGAGCAGTACGCAGAACTGCAGAAAGTGGCTGAATATCGTCGCCTCAATGCTTGTTTGTCCTATCTACCAAAATTTTCGAAAATTAACTTTAAATGCAGTTTTATTAAGACTTAATCCTTCTGGTTAAGACAGATTGCTAACTTTTTCTCTTAAAATAACAAAAAATGTCATTTAAATTTTATTTGTGACACGACATCGTAATGAAAATTTCGTGCTTATTTGTACTATTTCCAGATTTTGTTTTAAATCCCACATCGTAAGAAGAGACTTTGAGTGCTTGAGTGTTCTATCTCCACTTAATCGACCAATCACAGCCAGCGGCGCAATATTCTCCGCCATTTTATTTGATTTGTCACTTTGGCGGGAGACACCGAAGAATCCATAAAATAATCGTAAAATAATCATAAAACTATATAAATTATAGTGTTTTTGGTGTTTAGATAATTCTAGACATTAATAAAAGATGTCTAGAACATTTAATAAAAGTGAACATGAGCAGACGCAGCCGCAAATTGAACAATAAGTACTTTTTAGTTTCAACTTGATCTCGTTATGAATTTGCAATAGGGTGTTGCTTTTTAATGATTTTGAACATCCCAAGAGTGCGTTAATACGCTCCAAAGATTCTCGCTCCCTTATTTTGAGACCGAATTAACGTACTGTTACGCAATTTACGCATGACAGTAAAATTAGATTTTGAGTTAAAAAATAAATATTTTGTAATGATTCCGTGTTGGGTGTCAATGAAGTGAGTTAATTAAGTAAGGGTAATGTTTTGTTGTGCGTTTTGTTAAAACGTAAAAAATAATAAAAGAAACTCAATCTTGAAATACGTAAGTGTGTGTTGATAATTCTAAAAAAATATGTTGCGTTGGGGGACCGCTCCAACCTTAACAATTTAATTACGAATAGTAACTAACGTAACCTCATAACCGAGTTGGTTGACCCGTTTAAATGACGCCGTTTTGATAACCCGGATGGCGCAATGGTTAACACGCCGGCACGCTGTTCCGAGGGTCTTGGGTTCGATTCCCAGCGAAGGGGCAATTTGAATGATTTTTTTTTTAGAATTAATAACACACTTACGTACTTTAAGATTGAGTTTATTTTATTATTTTTTACTTTTTAAATAAAATTTCTTGTCTCGGGGGTTTTTTAAACTTTTAATTTAATTTTTAATTATAGTCTTTATAAAACTCAAATCATAAATTGAAAGAAATCGTTCATAAAAACATCCTGTATATAATATCTGAAACATAGAACAAATAAGCACGAATAAATAAAACAGTCACTTTGTCCTATCTCCAGTGAGTAGTGTTCTAAGTCCACATACATAATTATATTTGTGCATGTTTGTTCTATCTCCACATACAACCTGTAAAATAAGGTAAAATTAATTACGATCTTATATAAAACTTATCACTATCAATTCATAGTTAACTCTTGTATTAAGAAAAACCTTAAAATCAAAAAACTACAGCTTTTTAAAAGAAATACAGCTAAAATTTCGTGTACTGTAAAATTTAACCAATGGTAGATAGGACAAACAAGCACTGAGGCGACGATATGTATTTAGTATACCGGGTCATAACGCTAATGTCGAGAGAGTCTTTTCCCTCATAAATTCACAGTGGTCAAAAGAAAGAAATCGATTACTGCCAACAACAGTAGCTGCAATCATCAAAACTATTTAAATTATAGATATGAAGTGTGACCAATTTTATGATTATTTGTTAACTCAACCACAGCTACTGAAGGAAATTGGGGTTGAAAAGTACAGTAAAAATTAATAACTTATAACATAATATAGGCTACTGTTTATCCCGGAATTCCCGCGGGATCAAGATTCACGCGGGAAAACCCCCTATGCATGAAAGCGCCGGCTAAAACTTTTATGGAACTTTGACTAGGTGATAGAGGAGGTTCTGGAGCAACACATAGGCTACTTATTATCACGGAATTCCAGCAGAATTAGGATTCACGTGGGAAAAATTCTTATGCGCGAAGCCAAGTGATGGGCTTAGATTTTTATGAGACTTTCACTGGGAGATACCTAAAGGAAGTCGTAAAGTAACATATAGGCTACTTATTATCCCAGAATTTCCCGCGGGATCAGGATTCACGAGGGCAAAACTCCTATGCGCGAAGTAAGTAATGGGCTTATATTTTTATGGGATTTTCACTGGGAGATAGAGGAAGTTGTAAAGTAACATATATGCTACTTTTTATCCCGGAGTTCCCGCGGCATCATGATTCACGCAGGAAAAACTCCTATGCGCAAAGTTGCGGGCTTAGATTTTTATGGGATTTTCTCTGCGAGATAGAACAAGTTCTGGGATAACACATAGGCTACTTTGTATCCCGGAATTCCCACGGGATCAGGATTCACTCGGGAAAAACTAGCGGAGCCGCGGGCACAGCTAGTTTATAATATAAGAATTTATTAGATAATATAAATAACCTAAGTTTAAAAAATTTGTTACAAACTAAAGTGTTTGTTTTATATTTTAACAACTAGTTTTCAACTCGTATAATTTTATTAAAATACGTTTATTAAAACATATTATGATTATTTTAATTACTTGAATTTCATTTCACCTATTTTTATTTGATATTAATTTAACTATTGCAAATCTATTACTGCGTCCTGTTTTCAAACTAAATTGTCCTGGTTTCTCCGACTGCAAATCCTGGTTTTTTAAATTTGAGGTTGGCAACCCTAGCCCACACAGAATCTATCTAACAAAATCATGAAGTCTGGACTTCTTATTGATGTTTGTCACTATTCAATGAACGTACTTAATGATATAAGTAATTCCGGAACTAATTACATTTATATTATGTTTGGAACATGAAGACTAATTATTATAATAGGACTAATTTTACTATTGTCTCTTTTGTCAGCATTTCAGCAATGACTAACGATCGGGGCCAAACTCCAAGGTTTATTTTGATAACCCAATAAGCCAATAACTACATATTGCTCTACCAATATGAGTATCCAGTGCATTCACATTTTTACCCGACTGCGTCAGAAGGAGGGTTATGTTTTTCGAGTGTATGTATGTATGTCCATTTATTTGTGAGGCCTCACAGCCCAAACGGTTGAACGGATTTCGACATATGAGGTATTGTTGAATTCGTCAGAACTGTGGAAGTGTCACAGGCTATATGAATTTTCAAAATGCGCCCGAAAGTGGAAGAAAAAGAGGGGATAATCTTGAGTTTTTTCTTATCTTAGCAATATGGGTATCAAATGAAAGATCGTGAAAAGACCTTTTCAAATATATATATGTCATGTAACGTTTAGGCACACGTTTTAACACAAATTGTCAAAAACCATCCCAAAAAGTAGAATTTTTCGGCGAACCCACTAAAAAGTCTAAAATAAAATAAAAATATGTGCGTGTACTAGTGTACACACGTATGAAGTGAAACTTCTTTACGACATTATATACATATAATAATATCATAATATAAATATATTGTTATAATTATAAATAAATTTAATTGTATTGTATTGTTCATCATCGTCATTGTTCGCAACTCAGTGCATCAATCGCTAATTATACATTTCTCCCACTCTGTTTTCATCTGTGAGGTGAGGAGACTGCACATGTATTTCTGAACGGTAAGGTCTGGTGGTGGGTGGGAGTAGCTCCACTAAGCGACATGCTATCCCTACTCCACCGGAAAAATCACTAATAGTCATCCTAAACTATCTTTGAATACTTAGTTATAATTTATTTACTGTTATATAATATATAATAATATTATATAAGCACAGGTAATAAAATAAGCTTTATATGTGGAGTAGCAATTCCACGTATAGTAGCTTACACGTAAGCTCGTGAATATGATGGAATGCTAAGAAAAAAATACATACGGACATTTTGGCCAAATTGAGAAATAGTTGGTACATATTCTTTATCACGAAAACAAGTTTGATTTTTCTTAATCATAATGATTATTATCTTCAATATTATTCGATTTAGCATAGCACAAGTTCAGTGTTTTCAATCTCGGCGGCTGCAGATACTTCAATTATAGAAAACCCACAACGATGCAATCAGAAATAGGAAACTAGGTACATAAGTAAATAGCCAGATAAGTTCATGTTAGTTCGTATAGATCCCTTACGATTTGATGTTCTTGGAATGTGAAAACGCATACCGCCATTTCGAAGCAAAATGTTGCAAATTAATGTTTTGATGCAAATTAATGTTGCGGTAGGTACCTATTTCGGCATATTTGAAGGTTTAATAACTTTTCGTTGTATATTTGCAAGATTTTTAATTAAACTCAAATACAAATTAAGTAGTTTTTTATGGAAGTAATTAGTCGAGTATTTACATTATGTACCCTTAAAAACACCAAGCTAATAACTTGTATGTAAGTAATTTGAATAGGTAGGTGTCTAAAGTTAAATGAGATTTATTCAAAAGTTCAAAACTAAATTTTTACACGCATGATTTAATTCATAAATGGCCAATTATTATCAAAGAATCAATATATTTCTTTCGTTCTTTCCTACTACAATCGGTTAAAAAGATTAATATAGTTCTGTGAATGCAGAATATTTGTGTGTTTAAACAGTTTAAAGTATTCAACTCATTTTCTTAAAATTTAACAAAATACAAAGTTTCACCATTGAGAATCCTACACATCCCGTAGTTTCGTAAATGATTTATCCAATTTAAAAACATTTGTGTTAACAGTCAAACCAATATAATTGTCATCACACTAATAGTGTGCTAATATGGAACCTATAAACTACGAACCTATACTAAACTTAATGTATTAGTGTTATAGGCTAACAAATGTATACCTATCTACACTAATATACTCGACGTTACGGGAGTTGGCAAAAAGGTAGGTCCTCGGAATAATAAAAACAGTTTCGGTGTCAATTATAAAGATGTTAAAAAGAATAAGGTTTGAAACTTGGGCTCGCCAACTTGACCAACTCAAAACGGGGTCAAAAATTCCGTTAACGTACTTTAGTTCATTCTCAATGTAACGGAAAGCTAGAAATCATGTGCTGCAAATCAAAGTATGTATTTTCATGACAAATGTGTACCTAATTAGATACCTATAACCCTTGTAATTATACAATTATAATATAAATGTATTTAATTCTTAAATATATAAATCTAACTTGCTACTAAGTACATAATATAAAGCTGAGGAGTGTTTGTTTGAACTCGCTAATCTCAAGAACTTTTGGGTCGAATTTAAAAAATCTTTTTGTTAGATAATCCATTTATTGAGGCAAGCTACAGGTTATACCTATAACAGAACTCTACGACTAAAACGAGCGGAGCAGAAAATTTCCCGAAGTGAAGCAAGGGCATTGCATTTTGCATTATGTATTATGTGCAAAGGACGACGTCTGCCGGGCCCGTTAATGATATATTATAGGTGTCCCATAAGTTGTACGACAAACTGAAACGGAAAATAGCTTAGAGGTTGGAGGAGGACCTAGACGTACCAGATGCCAAAAGAAAAGTTTTAGTAAAAGTGTCACCGTTTTCGAGATTTCGACCTATATTTCATTTTTCGGAAATTGGGCTCTCTTACCCTAATTTCTTTTCTTTGTTCATTTACAAAAATCAACAGATATTTTAATTATTATTTTTTATTTGAAAATAGCTGCAAACATAAGATCGCACATTCATTGTTTAACTTACTGCAGAAAAATATAGGTATATTATGTCGATAAGAACTTGATAGGATTTTTAAAGGAACGTTGTACATAATGCCATACTCGGTTTAAAACTATAGTAAAATAACTACCAAGTTACTACCTAGAGACTACGTATATTTCTCGGCCTTCTTAATATGCACCGTCACTTATAGAGTAGGTAGCGTGTTCGTTTAATGACGATTTTATGTAAAACAATAATGCTTTGTCATTTTCCATGAATAAAATAATATTTATTTACTTACTTAAAAAATTGGAATTATTATTATAGATAATATATTTTTCAAACACACTTGCTCGTAAAGTTGCTATTTTTTCTTTAGTCTTACGCCCGGAAAGCGGTTTATTACACACTAGTGCGTTTTACTTTTCATTGCCGCACTAGTGTTTTTCTTATTCCACTTTTTTTTAATATCCGTAAAGAAGTTGTTACCAAAAGATGTTATTTTGTAAATAAATAAACTTGTTGTACTTAGTCAAAATCTGATAAGATAAGATTATACTTCATCTAATTATCTATTAAAGCATTTAAAAAATACAATATTTTAAATCATTAATTACCGTAAATTCTTATTAGTAATACATAATTATTTTAATATATTAGTTATAGTTTAATATATTGTGGCTGAATGTTCGGTGCCTCTGGACTTAACCTGCGCGCGCATAGTTATTCAACCAAAGATACGGCGCGCGAAAAAATAAACCGCGCCATTTTGTGCAAACATTTGTTCGTTTATAATTTGCTGATTTGTGACTGAAAAATGTCGATACCTAATTGTTTTTTTCCTCGCAAGTGTGTTGAAAAACGTCGTATGATACGCGTGTGCTTTGTTCATTACAGTCTTGGCTCTATTACAGCCCTCGCCTTGCGGCTCGGGCTCAATTCCGCCTCGACTGTAATGACCAACTTCGCGCACTTGTATCATAATGTACTAATTCCAAAAGTTTATTTACACGATTGAACTTATGTTATCACAACAGTACATAGTTAGTTTGGTCTGCTTAATGTACCTATTGTCCTATTGATCATGTAAAATACAAATAAACTAATTGCATCATTAAGCTTTTGTTTATATTTATGATTACACAAATTAACGCTTTGTTGAGATTTTCAAGTTATCATGATAATTAAGAAGATGTCGCCCAATACCATTTCCATGTTATCAACACTCAATAAATACAATACCTACATTAACTTGTGTACATAAGGAAATTATAATTATTATCTTAGTGTCTTAGTCTGTGATACTGTGTGCTGTTTCAATACGTACATTATTTATTTCATATTCTCTACCTTGTTTGATAAATAAAACGTAATATTAGAACAATATTATTCTTCAAAAGTACATACATAGTTACAAAATTAGATATAAGTACCTACCTAGTGATTGTGAATCTTACCGAAAATAAGTATTACTTATTATCATGAACCTATAATGCTTATTATAAAACTATTTCTAAAACTGTAAAATATTATAATTAGAAACTAGTAATGTTATAATGAAGATAGAAACCGTGTAGGTACTTAACTATGTAGATAGTACATAAGGACGTGTTTTATACATTCGAAGATAGGAATAGACGTAATTTTTGAATCGAAGTTTTGACCTAAACTTCCATAAAACACACTCAACCTTGTCTATACTTAGAATTAGATGTTATTAATTTTTAAGCTATTGCATAGCTTTTATCGCGGGCCTTGGCGTGGAGACCGAATCGAGAAATTTCGTAACGAAAACACCTAACACCCCCACTCGTGACATCTATCGATAAATACCAGAACTTTTAACTGAGTTAACTAACTTTTACTTTATAACGGCTAAACCGATTTGGCTAATTTTAGTTTTGAAATATTCGTGGAAGTTCAGGGAAGGTTGCAGCGATGAGAAAATATGGAAAAATTGCGAGGAAAATACTAAAAATGAAAAATTTTAATTTCCCATACAAATCTTATCTGTCAAACATTTGATTTTCGCCCCGTCGCGTCGGTTCGGTATTTTAAGAATAATTACATGTAGATCTGGATTAAATAAGGCGTTGGAATCGACAACATGTATTCATAAAAGTCGAATTATCGCGTATTTAGATTTAAAACATACAAAATAACATAGACATGTAGACATACATGACATAAAATAATGACACTATAATGACATTTGGTTGTTGTATTGCGTGCGTTCAGAAATATATTTTGTATAGTTTGCTTTACAGTTTGCTTTACTCTTCATCATATAAGTCAAATCGCCCCGTGACATGTCCGCCCATTATGACGTAACAATTTTCTGTTATCAAACTGGTTCCTTTTTTTAGTTTTAAGCTTATAAAATTGTCAAATCCTCAAAATAATCCGTAGAAATATTTTAACGATTATATTAGAAAATTATATTGAAATGAAAAACAAAATACAGCCACAAGAGAAATAACGAAACGAAGATTCATCAAATAGGTTAACAAATAGGTTAAAAACTTATAGCAGTCTTTACACTTATTTTTCGAAATAGATTTTTCTACGGGACGCAGCAATACATTGGAGGGAGCTGAAGATAACTCCATTTGTGTCTGTTTTAATTAATGACCTATTATAATGGAGGAATTTTATGCCTCTACTAAAACAAGTGTGAGGAGCAAGATCAGCAGGAGATGGTGATAAGAGATCTGCAGAAGCGAGGTAGTTAGGCCGAAACTGAAAGCTCTTTCCATTAAAAGGAAGATTTCAAATAATATAATGACATTATGTGTCAGAAAAAATTTATGTGGATGTCCGAGCAAGAGAAACATTGTGGTAGAAGGGTTTCGTACTCCGGTTCGAATGACGTTAGATCGACGGTCCATACCAATATGGATTAACCGTACCCCAAGCACAACCATTTCCCCTAATTGAAGACCTTGTGGTTAAGACAAGAAATTGCAAATTTTTTTCGAGTCTAGATGTCAATTCTGCATTTTGGTCTATTCCTTTAAGGATTGAAGATAGGAAAAAAACGGGTTTTGTCACGCAAGAAGGACATTACCAATGGACATGCTTGCCATTCGGCTTAAAAACCGCTTCAGCGATTTTTCAAAGAGTATTAAGCAACATATTAAGAAAATATAAACTTAGAGATTTTGCTGTCAATTATATAGATGATATTCTTATATTTTCAAAGACTTTTTCTGAACATATAGAACATCTAACACAATTGTTAGAAGCAATTCAAAAAGAAGGTTTCAGATTGAAATTTACGAAATGTACGTTCGCAACCGATTCCGTAAAATATCTGGGGCATATAATACAAAACAATTCAATAAAACCAGTAAAAGATAATTTGATTTCAATACAGAATTTTCCAGTCCCAAAAACTCAAAAGAACGTAAGACAATTTTTAGGAAAGATAAATTTTTACCACGAGTATATACCGAAGCGAACAATCATTTTAAACCCATTACATAACCTACTTCGAAAAAATCAAAAATTTATTTGGTCAGATGAATGCCAAGAATCATTTGAGAAAATAAAAAACATTCTGTGCTCTCAACCTGTTCTGGAAATTTTTGATAGGTAGTAATTTACCCATTAATATTTATACAGATGCCAGCTTGGAAGGAATTGGGGCTATTCTAAAACAAATACAGCTGAATGGAAAAGAAAAACCTGTAGCTTATTTTTCTAAAAACCTCAATGAAGTCCAGAAGAAGAAAAAAGCAATATACTTGGAATGCTTAGCAATAGCAGAAGCAGTAAGATACTGGCAGTACTGGTTGATGGGAAAATCATTTACTGTTTACACAGACCACAAACCGTTAGAAAATATGAATATTAAATCTAGAACTGATGAAGAATTGGGCGATTTGACATACTACCTGTCACAATATGAATTTAAAATAAAATATTCACCAGGAAAACAAAATTTGGAAGCCGACTGTCTCAGTAGAAATCCAGTGTTAGACTCAAATGACAACAGAGATGATCAATTAAAAATTGTAAATTTGATTAATCTTAAGGATATTATAGCAGACCAAAACAAAAATGAAGATTTACAAAGAAAGAAAGACAATTTAATTAAAAAACATGCACTGTATTTCATGAAAATAAGAAAGAAAGAAAAAATTATATTATCAGAAGAATTTAGTATTAAACTTTTAAGAGATGTAAATAAATATAATGAAACCATTCACTCCATTACTGGGTTTTCACCGAGTTACTTATTATATGGTACAAATGTAACGATTTTTCCAAATGAATTAAAACAAGAAAAATCACACGAAGATTGGATCATCGATAGAAAAACAGCACTAAAGAATACGATTAAATCTCATAATTATAACAAAGCACTATATGACAAAAACCTAAAAGAGTATGAATTTAAGGTAGGAGACATGGTATACATAGAGAATGGAAATAAGCTAAACAGAATGAAACTAGATGAGTTAAAAATCGGACCATACAAGATTATTGAAATAATTTCAAACACAATATACTTACAAGATTAATACAGGGCACAAGAAAACAGAATCAAATCTGTATCATATTACAAAACTTATTCCCATTCTATCAGTAGCTGATCATAGAGAAACCGAAGAGACGGATGAAACATAAGTAAAAAAAAAAAATTTTTTTTTTGCCTTGGAGGGGAGATGTAAAGAAAATATATTTTCTTTTTAATTTAAATTTGTACGTGTTCCAAGGCATTGAAGGGAATCCAATGTCAATGTCTAATGAGTGAAAATAATTTTAAGATGTTGCAGAAAACATAATAAATAATAGAGAAGTCTTAAAAGGGTGATATTTCTTAATTATAAACATTAAATGTCGTTTCTTTGTTTACAGGTGAGTAACTATTGTATAAATGTGATAGAAATATATAATTTGTAATACCTATATCTTTACGAGTGTAATGTATGCGAGTGTTACTTAAACAAATAAATCTTTGTTTACAGAGCAACACATTTTTGTTTAATTGAAAAATAACATTATAATATATGTATTTCATGAGGAGGAATTCAATGCAACATATAGGTATCATGGATAGGTATATATAATAGGTACCTCAATATCAAATCCATACTGGCCACACAAGGCATAAAACGTCGTTTACGTCATTACCTACTCAGTTTGTGGATGTAATCATATCTATCATAATTTATATAGGTACCTATTTATTCATGATCGTCATCGCGATCGCGCAACTGTGCTGTCTGTGGGGTAAAAAAATTTAATCCATTTATAAAAAGTAACCTGCAACACATTTGTAAAAAATTGTTGACGCAAAAAATATAAAACACCATCTAGATACTTCTACGGATGTACTGTTTGCATGTGTAGGCATCGCAGGAAAATTACTACATATTCATACTAAGCACACTTCAAAAATTACACTTGCACACAAGAGTTGAACTCGACTATCAACATTATTTCTTATTATATCTGAAATAACAGACACAGTTGTTTTAAAAAGTACTTACTGTATTGAGTATTTACTAAGTAGCATATCATCTTTTTTATTTTCTTTTCTCGAGCTATATAGCCACCAAACAGCTGCACCGAATAGGATTACAAGCATGATTATGTCAAATGTGCTAAATAGTGATCCAGTGACAGCGGCGGTCGCCACCGTCTCCTTTAAAATATCCTGAGCATTATCCGACATGGTGTTATAATTACTGCATAAAGTGTTCACTTCGCGTTTTTACACTTGGCCGTTCTACACAAGGTCACTAGACGAAGCTTTAACTTTACACGACAACGTTTAACGTATCACATTTGAAGTTATTACGACCATCTAGCAACACTACTTAATTTCTACTAAGCTGCGTACTACTGAGGTAGGTTGGAATTTACTATACTGACTACTGAGACTACTGACTGAACTGAACCAGTGTTGCCAACTATATTTTGAAGAAGATCGTATTATGAGAGTTGAAAAGATAGTATTTTGGCCGAAATTGTAGGGAAAAAATCGTACACTAAAAATTTTCAACAAAAGGATATTATTTATTTGAAAACAGTGTAATCATTTGATTTAGTAACATTAATATGACAACAACAACATGAAAAATAAGGGAAAATACCTAATATATTTAGTTACTACCTAATTCGGTACTCATTGCCTAAGTATTAAAATTCTTTCATACATCATTATCATCACAGAATCATCTCAAAAAAGAAGCAGAAGAAATTCCAACTCCAACCACTTCTTCAAAACGTAAAAACAACTTCAGACACTTTGTAGCAATATTCCTTAAGGGGGCTAGCGTGCTAAATTCGCATAGTGTAAAGGCAGTTCTTTAGACAGTAACTAGTGAGCGTAATGTATGATGACACTAGTTAATGCACTGAGTTAGCGTTCTGCAAATTGTATAATGTAAAGCCCCCATTACTATCATTCAGTGTGTTCCACTTTAGCATGCAAAACGCTCAAATCATTCAATTTTCCATAGAAAAAAGTTGCGTTTTGAGTGATTTGGTCGCTCATTGGAACGTACCCATTATATCAGTGTGTTGTCCCCATAGAGATATCTATGGTTGTCCGGGTTGTCCCCTGGAAAAAGTGCGTTCCGGTATTTTTAAAGAAAAGTAAGGATGTGTTCATGAAAAAGAAAATGTTGCAATGACGTTATTTAACTTAAAAATCGATAAAATTATATGAAGCATGTATGACTAAAAAGATCGTATATGGAGTGTACGATTTCAGGTCATGATCGTACACAGCATTTGTGGTAAAAAAGTCGTACATACGATTTAAATCGTACGGTTGGCAACACTGAACTGAACCAACCGAAGTGGCAGCTGATTACGTCGTGCTCGTAACCGGTTACCTGACTTAGGGATGAAACGATACGAGTAACTACAAGTACATACTCGATACTTTCATTCGATACCAAGTACTTTTAGTATCGATACTTTGAAATTGAGTATCGAGTAAAATATCGTATCGATCAAAAAGTACTCATATCAGTATGCCAATGTCACAAAAAATTGCATATAAGATAGAATGAATGATGATAGAATGAATCTATGAATGAAATTTGATATGAATTGAAGTTTGTGAATGCACCTTAGTTTTGTATAGTTGGCAAACTTGTTTGTTTATGCCCGAAAAAAATAACTACAAAATAACAACAACAAAAAATAATAAACGCCAAACAGTCCAAACACACCAAAAGTACAATTCACAAAACACAATCACAGTCTAATGATATACCAAGTCAGTAGTTTACAGATCAATAATTAATCCAGTACAAAAAGGCGAAGCCAAAAGTCACCAGTACGAGAGCCACGCCAATTGAAAACGATAAGGTGCACAGTAAACAAAATAGCATGTCATGTCCCTTTGAAAAGCCAAGTGATTACTTTGAACTTGAATAATTAAGAAATCTTGGTCTTGTTTATAAATGGTACGATTTTTTTTGGGGCAACATTTCTTAGAGTATAATACCATTTTGTAATCTTGGTTAGATGCGTCAACTTTTAAAAAATCTGGCTGCAGTAGTGTTCATACTTATTTTTACACAATGAGTCAAAGTATACTGAAAGTAAAAATCTTGCAAAATTTTAAGGGAATTTTGGTGTTTGTTTGAGTTTTGTGGAAAAACTGCAGGCTTTCTGGGATTTTTAGGAATTGTGATGAATAGTAGGACTTCTTAGGTTGCCGATACAAAAAACAAATCTAAAATATTTGAAAAACTGTGGTCGTGGTAGCTCAAAATAACACAAGGGTGTAAATTTTCGAAAATTTATTTTTTATGAAAACAAAAAGGGCTGGATTTTTTTCTTATTTTTCCTAAAGTAGTCATGAGCAAGTCCATTCTCCAGTTCCCGCTTATCGTCGAATTTTGGGACGCGTTGTATAAACAAGCACGCATACATTTGAACATAGTACAATTGTAGGTACTATGTTCAAATGTAGGTACTAAGTATATACAATTGTAGGTACCTCTGTACCTTGCGAAAGACTGTTTTCGAAAGCTGGCGCAACAGTTACTGCTTCCAGAGATAGCCTAACTGGCAAACATTTGTAAAAATTAGTATTTTTGGGAAGCACTACAAAAACAGACTTTTTTTCTTAAGCCTGCTTTGTTAGTGCTTTTTCTATTTTTTTATATATCAATAAATTACTTACAATACTTGTTACGATATTTATTTGAAATTTTTAAAACGATTCGATACGAGTAAGTATCGATACTTTTCAATCGATACCAAGTAAGTATCGATACTGGACGATCGATACTGTATCGAGTAAAAGTATCGATACCTCAATGGTATCGTTCATCCCTAACCTGACTGACGGCGAAGGCATGAATAAGAGTGAGACAGAGCATGCTTCGGATTACGGTCTAGAGACCGACCGATTGCCGAGCTTCGCCGAGTCGTCAAGTGATAGCAGGGTTGGATTTCGTAGTATAATTATACTATTTGTACCATTATTTTATGATGTGTAGTATGTAGTATCGTAAGGTCATTATACTACGCGAAAATACCATAATTTTACCAAAGAGGGTCCTTTTATTTTTTGTTAATAATTATCCTACAATACCAGATTTTTTGTAACAAATATTATGGCAATACCAAATCAAGCAATGGCGGTGATTCCCCACTGGGAAATCCCATCGTGTTAATACTAAAGACGAAATTCCAATCGACGAATTATCTGAGAGTGTCGTCCAATTGCCTCAATTTGACTGAGTCGAGTTCTGTTAATTTCTAAGTAAGAGTCTGGCTATCCAAAGCTGAACCAAGCAAAGCGCATTATATTTAAAGAATAAGCATATGGTAACACAGAATATACCAGGAAAAAAAGGTTTGATGCTTTTAAAATTTATAAAAAACAAAATACAATCGGAAGTAAGAACTAATTTAATAAGCGTGATATTGGCAATGAGGAAAGAGTGTATGAAAATTATTTTAGTAAATCACTCTGACAAAAAATACGATTATAGTCAAAAAAGATAATTTTTGAATTTTTGAGTTCAAAAAGGATCAGTGTCTATTTAAGAGAAGCCATGTTGATATTCTGTCACAGTGTGGCCGCTGCAAAAAACATTGGGTTCAGCTTTGGTTAACCAAACTCAACCTAAGTATAATAAAACATTTATAATTATCAAAAGATTTCTATTAAATCCCAGACAAAAACACAAAAGAAGAAACGTAGTATAATTTTTTGAAAAGTAGTATAATTTTAATTTCCATAGACAATAATTTTCTGAAGCTCTGAATCCAACCCTGAGTGATAGGTACTATGATAATATCAATATTAGCCTATCTTAATTCTTCTTGACTTCCAGACTCCAGTCATAAGTAATTCATGTACGCACTAACCAGCCGAACAAACAAATACGAAATGACCGAACCGACTTAGGTACTTCTGTAGGCATGTATGATACTAAAATTACCTACGTTGAGCTCGCGAGACCAAAAAACCGAATTAAATCTGTCTCCCATGGTCTCCCATGCTATCTCTATAATACATATATTATATTCGTGACTCGTAGTTTTAAGTTTTGTATTTTTATGTATGTTAGTCTGTAAGGTATTTATGATATGGACCTCTGTACATACATTTTACTTTGTAAATGTATGTATATTGTCTGAAATAAAGATTTATTATTATTATTATTATTCGGGAAAATTTCTTCTTCTCAGCACGTGGGCTGGGTTTTACGACCACATTTACGGGCCATAGCCAAGTAAATGCAGGGTGTTGCTTAAGAATCAATCTAATTATTTTCCTCAATTTGCATGAATTTCCTAACTATCCTACAGGTATTTAAAATAGCAGCCTTTTGGAGAGACACATAGAGGGTTTCTTTTAATCCGATCAGTTTAAGACTTTGGTGGAGGTGCTTCGGGATGACGCCAGTGGTAGAAAGGACTATGGGAACTACATATACTTTATCTTGGCTCCAAATTCTTAATACTTCCTCTTTTAGTTCTGCATATTTACTAATTTTTTCCGTAATAGTTTTAAGTATATTATGAGTATTGGGGACTGCAACATCGATCAGGTAAGTAGTTTTGTTAATTTTATCTTGTAGTGTTATATCCGGTCTGTTATAATGTATGGTTTTATCGGTAAGAATGGCACGGTCGTAATATAGTTTATAAGAAGCATTTTCTAATACTGTTGCGGGTATATATTTGTAGTACGGGGTGTTAGTTTTTTCAATGAGATTATGTTTGAGTGCAAGTTGTTGATGAATAATGCTAGAGACTTGGTTATGCCGGTGTGTGTAATCTGTTTGTGTGAGTGTGGTGCATGCTCCAGTTATATGTTGGATGGTTTTAGATTGTGTATGACATTTGCGACATTTGTCGTTTGTTACTGTAGAGTCTTTAATAATAAATTTCCTATAATTTTTTGTATTAATTATATTAAAAATCCCTCCGTTTCTGCAAATAAGTTGCCCACTTTAAGCCATTTATTCGATGCTATCTTATCTATATGAGTTTGCTCCAGGTCATAAGGATGCCTTCCGTGTAGAGATTTCTTTTTCCAGTTTTCCGATTTTACAACTTGTGGGTCTATACTCCTCGGATCTTCTATATCTGAGTGGTCACTAAGGTTCAGTGGAGTAAAGTTGACGTCATTGTGGGCTATGGCTTTATGTATATTACTTGTGCAAGATTTTACGAGAAAAAATGATTTAAGTTGATAGATTTGTTTGTGCCAAAGATGCTGTATATCTATTAACCCTCTACCTCCATTGTGTCTTCTAATGGTGAGTCTTTCTATGGCAGATTTAGGATGTAGATAATTATGTTTTGTTAGTGTAGTGCGTGTAGTTCTTTCTATTTGTTCTATATCTGTTTTGGACCATTTGATTATACCGAACGAGTAGTTTAGTACTGGGATAGCATAGGTGTTTAGTGCCTTTATTGTATGTCGTCCAGAAAGTTGAGTGTTGCATATCGAATTTATTCTTCTTTTATATTCAGTGGTTAGTGATTGTTTAAGTTTAGTATGATCTAATCCTGTAAGTTGTTTGTACCCTAAGTATTTATATATGTCCGTAGATTCTAAAGCTGTTATCGTATAATTATTGTCTATTGTATAATCTCCTGGTTTAATTTTTCCTCTCACTACATGTAGAGTTTTACACTTATCTATCCCAAATTCCATCCTAATATCTTTGCTGAATTCTACAGTTGTTTCAACTAATTTTTTCATATCATTGTGAGTCCTTGAATACAGTTTTATATCGTCCATATACTTATATTAAATGTGAGATAAATGTTTCTTCACTTGAATGTTTAAGGCAGTATCCAACTTGACACTGATGCAGTAAGTGTGACAGAGGATTCAAAGCCAGGCAAAACCACAACGGGCTCAAGGAATCTCCTTGATAGATACCTCTTTTAATAGATATCTCTCTAGTGGTTATTATGTTATTATTGGCGTATACCTGTAATGAAGTTTTCCAAAGTGACATAATATTTTGCATAAACTTTACTATAGTTGGATTAATCTTGTAAATCTGTAAAATTTTTAATAACCAGGAATGTGGGATTATTATTATTATTATTATTATTATTATTATTATTATTATCTACACGTGCCCGAAGGCTCTGCCCAAAGTTGACTGATATGTTTACGTAGGCATTAAAAGACATCACACTTAACTACATAATATTATTTTCTTGTTTTGATGTGATAAGTTTCCCTACATGTACATCTTCCTACTTTGCGAAATCTTACTCAGCTAGGGCTGTTCAACTATGGAATGCTCTGCCATTATATGTATATTCGACGCGCTCAGACTGTGGGTACATTTAAAAGATTAATTAAATCATATTTTCTTTCTCTCTAACTTCTTAGACCACTTCACTATAATTATTTATTTTCTCTCATTCATAAATTATTATATAACTTTTTATTCAATAACTACATGACACTTTTATAATATGTATTAACAAACAGCTAGTACACCCTTACTTTTTTTTCTCTAGAACAAAGTAGTCCTCTACCCAATGGTTGCCTGGAAGAAATCGCTTCTTAAGCGATAAGGCCGCCGTTTGTACATTAATTACCTAAGACAATATGTTTGTACTATTTTTTACTGGTGTACAATAAAGAGTTTTGTTGTTGTTGTTGTTGTTGTTGATAACGTCTTATAAATTGGTTTGCCGGGTGGCACTTCAAGAAACTGTGTCACGCTCCGCTCACGTTATGCGCTTACAATGAGAGCGAGTGAGAGGCACGCGTCCCTTCCACTCGGGCATGGTTAGCCCGCCTAAGAGCGAGAGAGACAGACATAAAAAGTGAAAGGCACGCGTCCCTTCCTCCTTAACATTACTTATGGTAGCTACGGCGTACACACGTTGGCGTGTTTCAGAAAATGGTACAGCGCCATCTCTGGAGAAGTAGAGTAATCTCGTTTGTTACCTCACTTAGTTGTGACTAATGGTTAATGGTCTAACGGTTAGCAGCGCTAGATGGCGGATGGTGTTACAATGTTTTAAATATAATTCTTTGTATAAATAAATGTTTTAAATTGTTACTATTATTTCATCCTTCTTCCTACTATACGAATGAATATTCACATTAAAATTATTTTACCACTCAAAGTCGTTGTCACGTAAAACTTTCGCCCGTATACCGACTTTACAGGCAACCAATTTTTTAGAATGTAACTAGCGACCCGCCGCGGCTTCGCACGGGTGCAATGCTGATACTAAATACACTACAGAAAAACTATGAGCGTTGTATATAAAAACATAGCGGCCCGCTTTGGGTTCGTACGGGTATAACATATAAACGTGTTTTTCTTAACAAAATTCAAAAAATATTTCAATCTCGATTTTCTCAACATTTGCAAAATGTTAGCTTTGTGCCTTTTTTGATTACGACGGCAGAATTTGTCATAATTATTCAGGATGGAAGTGGGTAAAACGGATAGTACTTATATTTTTATGTATAATAACATCTATTAAATAATGGAGAAATACTGTTATTTTCAGGGTTTCTAATGTGGTGTCGTAAATTCTTACATTTCTTGCCGCTTACATTGCGTACGCAGGCTTAACCTTACAGGATTTATAAAAATAATGTACCTACTAAGTATTGTACACCTTGAAAAGGTCTACAGAAAAGTTCGCGATGGTATATGTCTATCTCTTATGGATATCCCACAATAACATTTTTTTGTCATTTACTTTTTACGACGAATAATGGCTAATTTTCGAAGCAATTTTAACCAATACAGCATTAATCCTTATCCAATTAAATAGCTTAAATAGATTGTTGATTTAATATAGATCTATATGGTCCTCTACAGCACAAGATTTAATAGAATATTTTCGAAGATATTACAGATTTAAAATTGCGGGACGTAGCGCTTGCGGCGGTACTGGCCGGCCGCCCGGCCGGGGCGAGTGACATAGGCCATACTTAACGACGTGACTTACCGAATGAGACAGGAGGACAGAAGAAAGCCGAAGATCGTGCACGTGGACAGATTGGCACCATTTCATGGATCGAATAATGCTCGGGATGAGCATGACTAAGAGGGGGGCCATGTGACAACCCTGGCGTATCTACCTCGCTAAACCGGAAGCAATAAACAATAGGGGCCATAAATATGTCAGGTGAACAATAGAACAATGGAGCGCGGCCGTCTCGAAAATACGCGCACGACGCTTCGACCTTACGACAACAGTCTTAAGGTCGAAAGTCGATTGCAAGGAATATACTAGAACCCTATTCCAAAAACTGCGGGAACAATCTAGAATGGCATGAATGGTAGGCGAGTGGTATAAAAGGGGGCACTTGGTCGTCGGCGGGGCATTCTAGTTTCGGAAGCGAAACCGGGAAGAACCAGCGATACCTACAAGCGATACCAGCGAGAAGTGAAGTGATTTCTACGGGCGATACAGTGTTCGACGAGTGTCTTTACGAGTACCTACGTGCATAGTGTTTTGGTGTGTACTGTGTACATAGTGTAATTGTGTATTTACGAGTACAATAAAAGTCTTTGTGGTACAGTGGGCCAAGAAAGTGGTGTACCAGTTTTCATTTAGTTTCCTAGTCATCAAAAATTACATCAAAGTTCATAGGAAATATCACTGAAAGAGATGCATAATAATGACGTAAACCTAATTGTTAAGAATACATACATCATAGGTCACATTATAGGTGCAAGACATTTTAATCTTTATTAGAAACGGATAATGCATTAATTTGTGCAAAGAAGATTTAAATATTCTGAACAAAAGCATAAGAACTATTTCAGTGGACAAAATAATTCTTTTTAAAAAGAAAATTGACAATTGACATTTAGTCAAATAAATATGTAATGTAATAAAAATTGGCTAAGTGCGATTCGGACTCGTCCGTGAAGGGTTCCGCAGCAGCAAGTAACATAATATAAAAAAAATATTCGAGTAGATTGAATGAAAGGTAAATTGCGGTTTACGATTTATAACGTATTAAAAAAACTACTTATTAGATCTCATTCAAACCAATTTTCAGTGGAAGTTTACATGGTAATGCACATCATACATATATGTTTTTTAGTTTTATCATTCTCTTATTTTGGAAGTTACAGGGTGGGGGGTACTTTACCACTTTGGGAGTGCTTCTCGCGCAATGTACTCGTATTCAGTTCAGAAAAAAATGATGTTAGAAACTTCAATATCATTTATGACGACCTATTCATCCCACACGTATGGGTTTGATGAAAAAAAATTTTTTGAGTTTCAGTTCTAAGTATGGGGAACCCTCACAGTTTACAGCGGTTCACAAAATATTCCTACAATTATAGTAAACCCAACTTAAGACTGAAACGAAAGAGGCGCTGTCGGACGCATTTGACATTCATTTGACCAATCATTGCACACTAGTAACTGACAGATGAATGAACACAACGTACTTATGAATGACTTTTCGTTAGTTCCAATTTTTGCCATTTCAGAGTTAAGTTGGGCGGACTGTACCAAGTTTCCGACGTCAATGGTTCTATCAAGTTTAAAACCATTTAAACTAAGAACAAACAAATGTCACGTATTTTTAATCGGATAAAGATGGCAATAAAAGTTGTCAGATCGATCTGCAAGCGAAACTAACCCTTATCACCTATGAATCTGCAAACGGCATTCAACCTTAGAGTGGTAAACCAATAATTTACCTTACGGCTCATTCACACGAGGACGAATCGTCTTTTTTCACGAATGGTCTTTTTTCACGATTCGTTATTTTTTTTGACGGTGGCAATGCTTTTTAAATACTCATGTTCACACGCTTGACGAATCGTGAAAAAAGACGAATACGGATACGTCTTTTAGAAATCACGAATCGTGAATGTTTTATGATTATGACGGATCCGCGCACAGTTTAGTATGCGTTTGTATGTGAACTTCAATGCGGATATTTTGACGAATCGTGAAAAAACACGATTCCGTATTCAATGTGAACGTCCATCCGTCAAGACGTATCGTGTTTTTTGACGAATCGTCAAAGACGTATGCCGTGGGAATGAGCCCTTAGAGTTTACCTTAGAGGCCTTAGAGTGGTAAACCAATTATTGGTTTACCACTCTAAGGCCATTTTCTCGAACCCAGTACTCCTGACACGTAACACTATTTACTTAATAATAATAGGCAGTCTTTGATGTAATCTGGTCCTCAGCCTCACTGACTTTATTCTGGAAAATTATGTAAGTAAATGATATTACCTAAGCTTTTAGTATTCTACTGAAACTGAAAAGTCTCCGCTGATCTCTATGCTGATAAAAATATATGCGGGGTCAAAGGTCGCAAACAACAGTTATTGGTGAATATTTTAATATCAATGGCTACTGTGACGATCTATATTTTGCTTATTAACACGTTCGCTGCGTTACGGGCAGAGTTTTGCCGTATTTGACTACCGAACTGTGCGGCGGTCAATTGTCTGTGTCTTACGCCCGGTGCGGGGTTGGGTTTTATATGTTCCCGTTCACGTAGAAAAGAGATAAATATATAGCCAAGTTTCTTTTTTCAAATGTATTCCATTTTTCGAAAAAATAAGTACGGCATATAATGGTGCCGTAACGCACCAGAACTTAATTATTTATGTATGGTGCGATGCGGCATGCATGTTGCCGTAACTTAGACGCCGTACCGCACTGTAGGGAACTCGCGCGCAGCTTCAGTGTGCCGTAGTGATGTGCGCAAGGATCACCGTTTGCACGTATCGACACTGGATTGCGCTTTATCAGCGCTCGTAAATTAATATGAAGCGTTCTCGTAAGAAACTTGATATAAATAAAGTAATTAAGACGGAAGGTGGTGAGGTATAAATGTTATTAAAATAATAGTCTTTATCTATTTTACATTTTTTCCCAATCAAAACTTAACCAGACGATTAAGAATTGATCCCATATCTTTGATCTCAAATTGCAATGATTATGTTTCTTGTTACTTATGTATATATATTTGATTTTGCATGACAAATCAATGATAATAAAATAGCAATTTTCAACCTATTCTGCAATTTTTTCACAATTAAATCTTAACTATACGATAAGAAATTGATCGGATACATTTGGTCTCAAATAATTTTAATGCTTATGTTCCTAATTACTTATATTTTTGTTTGATTTTGCATGACTTTAATAAATGTTATTAAAATAACAATCTTCAACTATCTTACAAATGTTCCCCAACACTAGTTTTAAATTCGGTCTATCGATCTACATGCGGCACGGCATGTATATTGCCGTGAAATCGTTGATTTTCAAAATTATACATAACTTCTAAAATATCAGGTGGAGACCCTGGCGACGTTAGCCATATGTCAATAGATATATAATCTATCGATTCGTTTATTTTGTTAAAGTAAAACATGGGTTTCCATGTCTGTAAGAGCTTTCAAAGTCAGGTCCTGGTACAGCAAAATACAAGCCGTAACGCACAGCAGGCAATACTCATACGGCAAGATTATGACTCGTAACGCATGGGCAGTAAGTTTTATTTTTGAGCTGACGCAGTGAACGTGTTAAATCTATAGGACAAAAAATGTGCTACTGTCTCTGGCAAATCTTGCAAAAAGCAATTGATGAAAGCAACTAATTAATTAATGATGGAATAAATGTTTCTTTCTTTCTTTCTTCTTTCTTTCAACTTGCGTGTCCAGAGTGCAGAAACCGAAATATTGATGCATTTCATACTTAATAAATAATAATAATTAAGCCTCACCATTCCCCATATTTCAGACCGCATCAGCAGGGTTGGTTTTTGAAAAAAATATGTAGCTTATGTTTGATTGTGCATCAAAATAACCTTCAGAGAAAATACATCAATCGGCCACGCAGTTTAGATTTTTCTCCACATGCACCAAAAGCAATGGTTACGGAACCAAGAATGAATAAAACCCCATATCTACTCCACCGATTCCAAGGCACCCACATTGTAAACAAAATATGACTATTTTACGACACCTGTGGCGTGGCGTACATAATAAGTAGTTATCAAGGGACTACCATTTGAAGGGTTCGATTTCCAGTAAGGCATTTGAAAGATTAGTTTAGATTTATCTTCTCGGTCTGGGTGTATATCCTTGTCTTTGTATGTTGCCCATAGTCCCACGAATCGTGGGTACCTTATACCCGTCCGTGGGCCACGACTTACGACACAACAAAAGGAATCCTAATGTGGGGCTATGAGTTTTTAGACTTTGTAGAGTCTAGATATTTACATAATATTAAACTTCTAAGACCAAAGAACTGTCCGTCCGGTCCGTCATTTAGTTTATTAAACTTTGTGTAATTCGTACACGTAAATCGCACGGGAAGGACAATGAATTTATTCAATCACGTTATTAAATTAACCTTGAATATTTAGCAGTAAACGTGTTACTACGTTTCAATGTTAGGTACATATAAACTGTAGGTATATCATCAATAATATGATTTATTTCATTAATTACATCAAAGAATCGATATACCTATTGTTCACACAGTACAGTAGGCACAACACAACATACCTACCTAATTAATAAGTAGGTATTATTAGCGATCAATAATTTTTCGTTAAGTAATTTAAACTATAATTTGTTAGAACCTTTAATAAGTACAAGTGTTCTCTTAAATAAAATTATAATGAAAACAGTTATGTACAAACTTACTCATAAACGTTTTGTAATACAGTACCTACAGCTTTTTGACTTCATTATTGGTGAAGTAAATAAAAGTGCAAAGGACAATGTATTGTTACTAGAATAAAACTGAGAATCGCTCACCTGTCGTATGAATTGTAATATTAGGCAAGAGTAGGTAGGTACCTACCTACATACGTGACCCATGTCATACCTACATATAAAATTAAATGCGGGACTTATGCAAATAACTATGTCCTATGCAAAGTATTATCTGGGGGCACGGCAGTGCCCCCGCCAAGTCGAGCGCGAAGCAACACTGCCGTACCATCCTTTACTGGAACCATTTCGCCGCATTTTCGGGCTCCTATTTGAGAACCTCTGGCTAGGATTAGAACGCTGAAATTCTAGTCATCTAGTAAGCTATAATCACACACTGGAAATCGAAAATTTCAAGTCGGTAGATCATTTAGTTCCAAAGTTATGCTAATGCAAAGTTTCGCATTTTCGACACTGACTGACTGACTGACTCAGGATCATCAAAATAGAACTGGTACTTCCTGTAGACCTAGAGAGCTGAAATTTGGTACAGAGGTAGAGTTTAACACCCACATATAGATAAAACTATCAAAACTGGTATCATAGAAGGTCTGGAGTAAACTGGATAAACTAACAGCTCTATCGAGACTTGGCTTTTTTTTACAGAATGTTTTTGGTGGGATTTCACTTCTTTTTGTGGAATGCTAACGTGGACTGATTGACTTACGAGACATTGATTTTGATTGATCGATAGCGTCAATAGATTGCTGTGCTCTTCCGATTTCTCATCAAGGTCAAATTGCGTGAATTTTGATCCCGCGGGATAAACTCCTATGCCGAAGGCGCGGGCTTAAACTTTTATGGGATTTTGACTTGATGATAGAGGAGGTTCTGGAGCAACACATAGGCTACTTATTATCTCGGAATTCCAGCAGAATTAGGATTCACATGGGAAAAACTCCTATGCGCGAAGCCAAGTCGTGGGCTTAGATTTTTAAGGGACTTTCACTGGGAGATAACTAGAGGAAGTTGTAAAGTAACATTTATAGGCTACTTTTTATCCCGGAATTTCCCACGGGATCAGGATTCACGTGGGTGAAACTCCTATGCGAAAAGTAAGTAATGGGCTTATATTTTTATGGGACTTTCACTGGAAGATAGAGGAAGTTGTAAAGTAACATAAAGGCTACTTTTTATCCCAGAGTTCCCGAGGGATCAGGATTCACGCAGGAAAAACTCCTATGCGCAAAGTTGCGGGCTTAGATTTATATGGGACTTTCACTGGGAGACTGAAAAAGTTCTGGAGTAACACATAGGCTACTTATTATCTCGGAATTCCAGCGAGATCAAGATTCACGCGTGAAAAACTCCTATACGAGAAGGCGCGGGCTTAAATTTTTATGAGACTCACTGGGAGATAGAGGAAATTGTGAAGTAACATATATAGGCTACTTTTTATCCCGGAATTCCCGCGGGATCAGGATTCACGAAGGAAATACTCATATGCGCGAAATAGTTGGCTTAAATTTTAATGGGACTTCCACTGGAAGATAGAGGAAGTTGTGGAGCAATGTACAGGCTACATTTTATCCTGGAATTCCCGTAGGATCAGGATTCATGCGGGAAAATCGCATATGCGGGAACGAGGTCGCGGGTTCAGATGTATATAGGATTTGCAGTGGGAGATAGAGGAGGTAATGGAGCATTGTATAGGCTACTTTTTGTTCCTAACTTCTCGCGGGATTGAGATTTACACGACAAAAACTTTGTGACACACTGAGTTCCACGCGAGCGGAGCCGCGGGCACAGCTAGTATTAAATAAATAGTAAGAAACTAGCTTTCCGCCCGCGGCTCCGCCCGCGTGGAATTTTGTTAGGTAGATATATAGCGTATTTTTACTGAACTCGACAGTGCTTTTCTTTAGACTTATTTTAGAAAAAAAGATTTTTCAGGCTGAAATCTTATTACAACTTCAATTTAATATCGAACAAAATCGCCCATGTAGTTTAATATTTGCTGCTTTCCCTTCATAAGAAAGTCCAACTCGCTCTTGGCTTGGAAGTTATTTTTCAGGAATTTGCATTTTACGATCCCGTGGAAATGTCCTAAGTAAATTTCCCGTCTCGTATAAATATTTGGAGTACTAAATCTCTATTTAATTTTACACCTACCTATATATTTTTAAGGTGATATTGAAAAAATACTGAAGCACATTTTTTAATTTTAACAAAGAGACTGGACATTCATTTTCAAGTCCCTAACTTGGAAACTAACGAAAAAAACACAAATTTTCACCCCGTATTTTTAGGGGTTGGAGGGTTAATTCGAAAAAACACTTGATTTTTTATTTACAACAAAGAGTATTTACCTATTTTCAGCTTTCTATCTTGAAAATTTTATTAAGTCCCATACAATCTTTCACCCCCCTTTTAAAGGGGTTGAGGGTTAATTATCAAAAAAATCTGATACACGTATTCATTAATTTGAAGTAAGCAACCAAAATTCAAATTTCCAAGTCACTAACTTCAATGTTGTAGAATTTTCATATAATAGTTTTCACCCCTTTCATCCCCTTCGGAGTGGAATTTCCAAAAATCCTCTCTTGGTCCCCTACACTCCCCAAGGAACATACAATACATGGCAAATTTCATGTTTCTAACTTAGAAAATGACGGACTTCCATACAAACTTTCAACCCCTATTTTACCCCCTTAGGGATAGAAGTTCCAGAAACGCTTAAATACGTATCTATTAATTTTTAATCAGTAGCCCAAAAATAAAGTTTCATGTTTCTAACTTAAAAAATGACAGTCTTCCATACAAACTTTCAACCCCTATTTCACCCCTTTAGAGGTTGAATTTCATAAAATCCCGTCTTAGTGAGCACTTACATCCTTAAAAGAACCCGCATGCAAAATTTCACACTCCTAGCACTTGTAGTTTCTGAGATTTCGTGATGAGTCAGTGAGTCAGTGACCTTTCGCTTTTATATATATAGATAAAACAGCAGTAATTATAAACGTTATTAAATAGGATTATTAAATATTTTGTTTATTGTTTTTCATATTGAGCTGCGTGGATGTTAAAAATTTTACTGTATTTAAAATACCCGCAGCGACACAGCGGGTGCATTTACCTCTATTTATATGTAAGAAGAGCATTGCGCAGTTTGCAAGGCGCCGGCGCGGCGCGGGCGGTCTGACTGTCTGTGCAACGAAAATATTAAACTTTTTTATATGTAATAATAATAATACTCTTTATTGTACACCGAAGCAAAATGACATATAAAGATAAGACATTTGTACAAAATGTGATACAAAAGGCGGCCTTATCGCTAAAAAGCGATTTCTTCCAGACAACCTTAGGGTAAGAAGTAAAAGACAGTAAGTATAGTGAAAGGGGGCAGGGTGTACCAAACTAAATAGATTTAAAGCTAATAAAGAAGACATTAAATTAACAGTAAAAGAATATATAATCATGTATGTATAAGTATAATATTATATAATAAATGGCAGCATGAGGTAACTGAACGATAGCGAAGAGCAAGAAGGGTTGAAGGAAATTGGAACAATTCTACTGACAGAGTTGTAGATAATGATCTTTAACTAATTTTTTAAAGGAGTTTAAGGTGCCAGCAAGACGGATTGGTAAAGGTAGAGAGTTCCATAGGTGGACAGCAGTGACTGAAAAGGAATGTTGATAGAAGGATGTGGAGTGTGAAGGAGTACTAAGAAGGAGGTTTTTAGAGGAGCGGAGGGATCTGTCGTGTGTTGAATCGAGGAATTTGAAGTTTTGTTTTAGGTATGGAGGATATTTTGGA
This sequence comes from Hesperia comma, assembly GCA_905404135.1. Classification (NCBI taxonomy): domain Eukaryota; kingdom Metazoa; phylum Arthropoda; class Insecta; order Lepidoptera; family Hesperiidae; genus Hesperia; species Hesperia comma. The sequence goes on from FR990018.1 coordinate 9,532,391, forward strand.
TCAAATAAGATGTTGTAGAGAAGAGTGAGAATGTGAGCATTACGGCGAAGACGAATTGGGAGCCACTTGAGTTTAGCGCGATATTCAGAAATATGGTCATATTTACGAAGTCCAAATATGAACCTTATGCATAAATTTTGTAGGCGCTCAAGTTTGTTAAGTTGCTCCTCTGTAATATCGATATATGTACTTATTCCATTTTTGTTTTTGCAGTATCGCGTATTTTAGGATAAAACCTGCCGCAGCCATTATGCTTCCTACGGCTACCTAAGTAACTACCTATTAAAAGACGACGTTGAGACGACTAGCCAGCCTAATCGATCTCGTATATTCGAGGAAAGAGTTGCAACTATGACACTTCCGCCACAACGAGTGAGTAGGTACCTAAGTTCCGTTTCAAGAAAATGTTGTTTTTTGAAGTGAAACTTCTTTATCGGCGTTGGAAAAAATTTTTCGTCACATTTTTCGGTTACGCTTTGACATGGCTTTGACGCGTTACGCTTTTGACGCGTTAAGCATACGTGCTACACGGTTTGAAACGGTGGTTTGAAACCGAGGTTTAAAACAGTGTAGACAGTAGTTTCAAACCAAATTTCGCTTGACCTTCAAACGCCCTTGGTAGCGAGGCTTGCGTTTCAAACCACTGGCAGAAGCGTTGGTTTGAAACCGTGTAGCCGTTTGTTTCAATTCAAACCACGCGAACGCAGTCACACTGCAGCGGCGAGCGCGGACGCACGCATCAACGACAACGACGAAATGTCACGAGAGCAGAAAGAACGAGAAGTGTTGACTGAATTTCTCGAGTTGTATAGAGACTTGCCCTGCCTTTGGGACCTCACATCAGAGTCCTATAAAGATTGTATTCAAAAAAAAATGCGTGGAATATTTTAGCCGACAAATTAAAAGAAATTGACCCAAGGGCCAACGCCGCGTCTGCCAAAAAAAAATACTGGTTGTCTGTAAAGTCGGTTTACTGACGATAGTTGAACGTGACAACGTCTTAGGAAAATACTGATGGAATGATTGACAAATAATGTCATCAAAGTACACAAACGTCATGAAATCGTATTTAAAGTTACAGGAATTTATCAATAAAAATAAAGAAGGAATACAGGAAACATTAAAAAAGGTAACATTTAAAATTTATAAATAGTCCCAGAAGTCAATAACAAAGTAATAATTGGATACATTACCAAAATATCTCCGAACGCAAAGGCCGATTGTGCTTCTTTGTCGCTCGTTCCGCGATCTCGCTTGCACTTCAAGCTTTAGGTACATGGGACGCCTCATCACGCCGCAGAGCGAGGGAGGTTAGGTACGATAACGCCTCATGACGTCAGATAACGGCACATAAACGTCATGTTTTTCGTGCGTGCAGCCGATATCGAATTATAAAACGTAACGTTGTCACGTTAAAAAAATTGACAATCTAAGGATATCCTATCCTATCCTTATCCTACTATCCTACTTCCTACTTCCTACTAGTCCTACTAATATTATAAATGCGAAAGTTTGTAATGATGTATGTGTGTGTGTGTGTGTTTGTTGCTCTTTCACACAAAAACTACTGAATGGATTTTCATGAAACTTTGCAGTAATATAGCGTAGACATCGGAATAACATAATTTGTTAAAATTTATAGAGATTTTTGAAGGGACTGGTTCCCCGAAACGAAGCGAGGGCGGGTTTACTAGTCTTATATCATAGGTCGAGCGTAGAGACGTGATAGTCGCGCGACGGTCTTTTTACACTGATATTTCAAACCAACACTGATTGGTTTGAAACCGTGTAGCCGGCAAAGCGCAACTCGTGCTGTTTCTGTTTCAAACCACCCGTTTGAAACCGTGTGGCACATGCATTACGCTTTTGACGCGTTACGCGCCATCTTTATTTTAAATCATTGTCAAATTTGAACTTTGATGTAAAATTTATTTAAGACTATGTATGTATCCAATTATTACTTTTATTATTGACTTCTGGGACTATTTATAAATTTTAAATGTTACCTTTTTTAATGTTTCCTGTATTCCTTCTTTATTTTTATTGATAAATTTCTGTAACTTTAAATACGATTTCATGACGTTTGTTTACTTTGATGACATTATTTGTCAATGTAACTCTGACGTCTCTTTAGTTTTGCTTTTTATCGAAATTATTTATAACCAGCCAGGTTTGTTTTGACTTGTTTGTGGCACATTGACATGACATAATATGCACAGACTAGCTAAAGATTAATGTTTCGTTATACGGTAGTAGAGAACCGCCCGCGCTTCGCTTCGGTACCCGTAGGTAACAGCCGCGTAGGTCCCACTCTCGTAGGAATCTTTGCTAAAAAGTAGCCTGTAACATTTGCCTATGACTTAAGTAAATTACATGTATAGCGTGATTCAAAACTTGCAAATGAATTTTACTAACGCGATGGCGTTAGTATTAACAACTCTGGAAATAAATATCTAGCAACTAACAAATCATCGATCTTCCCATGGGAATGAGATGTTTTTCCGCGGAAAAAAGTAGCCTACGTCACTCTCCACCCTCCTAAATATCCCCACACACATAAACCATACCATATAATAGCCATGTTGCGAAGTGAAAGAGTCACAAACAAACAAACAAACACACTTTCACATTTATAATATTAGTAAGGATGCAACGACTAGTATTTTTGGTAAAATATTTAATAAAGGTTTTTAACTGCAATATAACAGTAAATAAATTATAACTAAGTATTCAAAGATAGTTTAGGATGACTATTAGTGATTTTTCTGGTGGAGTAGGGATAGCATGTCGCTTAAGTGGAGCTACTCCCACCACCAGACCTTACCGTTCAGAAATACATGTGTGTGCAATCTCCTCACCTCACAGATGAAAACAGAGTGGGAGAAATGTATAATTAGCGATTGATGCACTGAGTTGCGAACAATGACGATGATGAACAATACAATACAATTAAATTTATTTATAATTATAACAATATATTTATATTATGATATTATTATATATATTGTCGTAAAGAAGTTTCACTTCATACGTGTGTGTACACTAGTACACGCACACATTTTTTTTCTTTTTACGCTCTAAGTATTAAATTTCTCGCAATACGTACCTACTTAGGTACCTATTTAAATTGTTACATGCCAAGAAGTTAGTGTGATAATGAGATCCACCACTGTCCATTAATGGGACTCTGTTAATAATTGCTTTTTACAAAAAAAATAACCGACTTCAACCTTGATAAGCAGGGATAACTCTAAAAATACTCGCCAGATGGCGCTCAATTCAACATGTAAGTGTAAAGTTCTCGTAACTACAAATTAATGAATCAAGCCGAAACACTAGATAACTGCAGTAAATCGTTGAGGAGTTCCCTCGACTGTCTTTCGGCTTCATCAGATCGACTCCAGACCTTCATGAAATGGTATAGACTACAGGCCCATGTCAAAAATGGATGGGTCATACGAACCACCAGGTGATGTATATAGGACGATATAAGAGCACAAAATAATAAGATTCAGCACTATGCCGTCACTTGTAAGCTGTCCAACTGAGTGCTGGTGAGAATTCAAAAGTGCAGGTAGAGGGAGTACATTTTGGTCATATGATTTTGTACGGCATTTTCACCATCGATAGATCCATGAAAAATAATAAGAAAGCGCGCAGTTCCGTAAAAAAATGGTGCGCCACAAAGTCGGTATTTTTTTTGATTTTTTGACAATTCCAGGGTAAATTTGGTCATTTGATTCTGTACGGCATCAGTTTCATACTGTTTCAATACAGCTTCGAAAAACAACGACGAAAAAATCGCTGAACACCTATAAAAAAAAGCATTGGTATACAAGTGAGAACCTCCTTTTTTGAAGTCGGTTAAAAAGTACTTACGAACGTTTTTTTTATTAAGATAGCAAGATTCGTGTGATTTTAAATATTTATAGCTTCCTTTATAAAATAATATAATGACCTAATAAAAACTATTGTTTTATTACTATATCTACACAGGCCACTAGACTGCACCCTCAATCTTTGACGTAATTATTACCATGTTTTCTGCTATTACGTACATATCAACTTAGCATGTTGATTAACGAGCATGCGTAGTAGAGACTTCTATGAACCCAATTTATTACATTATTGTCTTTTAGGTGTTATAGACTTACTCCGGTTGTGTTCCTTTTGGAGATCCCGGAGTTCTCCACAAGCGCTGAGGAAGGCCACCGGGGGGGTTTTAGTGGGTAAAAATCCCACATCACCCTGTGTCGCTCCCACGGCACCGGGTACCTTTTGAAGGTTTCCCCCTCGTCAACAAAAAAAAAAAAAAAAAAAAAAAAAAAAAAAAAAAAAAAAAAAAGGTGTTAAAAACTTAAGAAATAATATTTTAAATTAAAACTGATATAGAGGAGAATAAGTATTATATTTATGTTTGTGCTTGCATACGCCTTCATTAATTTGTGCAGGTTACCATGCCATAAGCATGCAAAATATACTTATATTAGATAATGTTTTATTGACTGTTTACTAATATGTTTTTGTCACTACTAAAAGACTTTTTAGAATTATTATTATTTCGAAGAAGATAATTATAATAAACCATTTATATTTTAAAAATAGGTTTTATTCAATGATGTTTTAAATATCTAGATTGAGCGTCGCCCCTACAATGAAAAAAAAAACAAGGCAACATTATCAAGCATGTGTGCGTGCAGGCGATGTTTTACACGTTCATTTATTGTCTATGTGTGCATATTCTGTGCGTAATGATATAAAAGTTGTGGCCAACAGTTGGCCACAACTTTTTGACACGTTTTCGCGGAATCGATGTTCCATCTAGATATTTAATACATCTTTGGTTTTATTCTTGGCATATTTTTTATGACATTGATCGAAATTTTGAATACCTACAAAAGGGACTTTTGTGCGTTTTTAGGTTCATGAGTAGCAGTTATGAGAATGTTTATATTTTTAATCAATAGAGCACGTTTTTACGTGCATACGCATCTAAAGACCATAACATGTTTTATTATCACAATATAATTATGATGAAATATTGAAAAAATCGTTTTCTAAATTTTGTTTTGGCCGTCGTATAAAAAGATGCATTTTGATTTGTGGCCCTTTTGGCATTCAGTGAGCGATATGTACCTAATAATAATAAGTAAATTAATACTGTGGGGGAAGTACGGACAAAATGACAGGGTAGGTATTTTGTTTTTTAATCATATTTATTAATTATTCAACGTAATTATAAGCAGCCTCATTGGTTTTGACTCATCTGAGTTCATGGACTACCAGTAACACAGCATTTTCAATTAGTAGTAGGTGCCTGTAATAAATTAATTAAGAAAAATTTTACCAGTCACAAAAATGCAAATAAGTAGGTACAAAGTACCTAATGACATAATAATATTTTAAGAACACAATTCACAAATAACTGTCTTTGGGACATCACCACATTAAGCTTGAGCCCAAAGAGAACAAATCGCGGCATTATCACGTAAACAAACAATAATTGTTAATTAACGGACCTTGGTACCTACCAGACCAGTAATAGAACAGAACATGGGATGCCATTTTGTGCATTGTTTAAGTATGTCATTTTATCCAAATATAAGCAAAGACCAATAAAACACCATAATTTCATCAAACAACATATATTATTATAATGTAGTTGCAAAAAAGTAAGCTAAAATCACTGGTTACCTACTGTCGATACCTAGTTCATCGATTTTAACAGAAATAATAAAAAAGACGTGTGGCACTCGGAGACTGCCGCGGTAAAGCTATTGCATAGCATTATATATAAATTAACAAAACAAAAAATAATACTACATTTGTGATAATAATAATAAAATGTATGTATATAGAGTACTAACTCATTTTCTTTCACTATTTTTTCGTGACTTTCTTCATTATTAAATGCACTTTGTTTATTCATATTTAAAACACTTTGTACACAAATTATACGAGTACAGATATTCACTGTTTTACAGTGGGCCAAGAAAGTGGTGTACCAGTTTTCATTTAGTTGCCTGGTTATCAAAAGTTACATCAAAGTTCATAGGCAATATCACTGAAAGAGACGCATAATAATGACGTAAGCCTAATTGTTAAGAATACATACATCATAGGTCACATTATAGGTGCAAGACATTTTTTTTAATCTTTATTAGAAACGGATAATGCATTAATTTGTGCAAAGAAGATTTAAATATTCTGAACACATTCTGAACAAAAGCATAAGAACTATTTCAGTGGACAAAATAATTCTTTTTAAAAAGAAAATTGACAATTGACATTTAAGTCCTACAACGATCTTTTGGCGCGAGAATGACGTGTGGGTGACAGAGACAGTGCCTTACAGTTTGCCTTGCCTGTATAGCACTGTCTCTATCACACTCAAGTCATTATGTGTCATTATTTTATGTCATGTCTATGTTATTTTGCATGTTTTAAATCTAAATACGCGATAATTCGACTATTATGAATAATATCTCAATGATTATGAATACATGTTGTCGATTCCAACGCCTTATTTAATCCAGATCTACATGTAATTATTCTTAAAACACCGAACCGACGGGGCGAAAATCAAATGTTTGACAGGTAAGATTTGTATGGGAAATTAAAATTTTCATTTTTAGTATTTTCCTCGCAATTTTTCCATATTTTCTCATCGCTGCAACCTTCCCTGAACTTCCACGAATATTTCAAGACTAAAATTAGCCAAATCGGTTTAGCCGTTATAAAGTAAATGTTAGTTAACTCAGTTAAAAGTTCTGGTATTTATCGATGTGTGGGTGCACAGACATAGTAACTATGTCTGTGTGTGGGTGATGGGGGTGTAATAATTTTTTCGTTACGAAATTTTTGCATTCGGTCCCCGCGCCCTAGGCCCGCGATAGTAGCTATGCAATAGCTTATAATAAACTTATGTACGCAGGAAAGTAGAAACACATTTCAACGGGTTTTTCCCGTTGGCTCCCATTCCCATTCTCACCCGTCCCACTAGACCCCGAATTCCGATTTTACAGATAACGTCAAATAAACTGTTTGACACACGTTTGACATGATTTTAAATGTAATGGCCCCAGTCACATGATACAGTGGCGGGGATATCTCTAAAGACATTTTATACATAAATATGCCATTTAACACGTATTTCCCTTTATAAATAATTAGTAAGTAACTATCTCAGGTAACGATATAATCAGGTAAAGATATGAGTACAATCCTGCTATTAAAGTTGCCCCTAAAAAATTCACTCCCTCACACATCGTTTTCCACCGTTAATTTAAAATTACTTCTCTTAAATATAATATGTAGGTATAGGTTGAATAGGAATATAAATAACCTCGCCATATTGCGGTAAGCTCATGGAACTAATTTGTTTTGCTGGCAACGCTTAGGTACTTTCTAAACATAACTCGTAAATTGCTTGTCAGCGAGTTGAATGTCATGGTTTGTTTGTTACTTTGAGTGCTTATTTTGTGCTAAAATGCCAAAAAATATTCATAGTCGTGAAAGAAAACTGGTTTTCTATGTGCTTAAATAACATTTCCTTTAAAATAACATTTATTCTCTTAAATATGTAAGTACCATTTCCGACTTTTTTGTCAAAATGACATGAGCGCATTGCATGAGCGTTACAGTCCGCCCAACTTATCTCTGAAATGGCAAAAATTGGAACTAACGAAAAGTCATTCATAAGTACGTTGTGTTCATTCATCTGTCAGTTACTAGTGTGCAATGATTGGTCAAATGAATGTCAAATGCGTCCGACAGCGCCTCTTTCGTTTCAGTCTTAAGTTGGGTTTACTATACTGTAACTACTGTTGCTGTTGCCATAAAAAAGGAAACTTTAGCGCCCTCATGACAAAGTTATCTACACTGACGGACTTATAATCTGCATCAATGTTCAAGACGCCTTTGAAATGAAAATTTTAACCAAATATTTAAACTTTTTATACAAATATAAATTGAAACCTTTAGTTTGGTTGTTTGACGTTATAACAGCGTAATATCATATCGGTAAGTGTATGTTTGTATACTGGACAGGACCATTCATTTTTTTAACAAAATAATAAATGTAACAAAAATTGGTTTTGAGTGGATTATTGATAAAACTTGTTTTTTACTATGGAAAAAGTTGAAGCAGAGGTTTTCTTTTCTTTTAATATGGCGTATTGCCTACGTGTGCCCTTATTACACATTATATTCGGTTCCGCATAGATCTGATTAGGGTTATAAAACTGTTTTGCGGAATATTGTTCCTTTCTTGTGAAATCGCTGTTCTTAACGCTGCCACTGTTCTGGGCACAGGATTTCTACCATATACTTACACCTTTTTTTAAACTGTCAAAAACATGCCCAATGGGATTAAGATCCAGGCTGCGTGCTGGTCATTTGCTGTTGGTGCTGGCGTGCTGGTGATACGCATCCCAACCTCTTCGCAATATTGTTGAACTTGTACAGGAGCGTGGGATCAGGGATTGTCTTACATTAGAGAAAAAAAATTCCCTATCAATCCCATGTAAGGTACCACTTGGGCTTCTAAATCCTCTGTTTTATAGCGTTGGGCGGTCAAACCAACTTTTCTACCGTTATGACGAACCATGTCGACGAACACAAGTTCCGTTCGCCCGATCATCGAAATGCCACCCACACCATACACGAACCGCTACCAAAAGGAACTCTTTTCACAAAGCAACGTTGAGCATATCTCTACCCTTGTCGATGATAGACTCTTTTGCGATCGTCTGCACCATTAAAACATGTTCTACTCCCATCGGTGAACAAAACGGAGGCCCATTGCTCTTCAATACAATTAAGATGTTTACGTGCAAATCTTAAACGCGCTTGTCTTTCAGCTGCAGACTGCTTTGGACCATTTGCTGGAGTAAAAAGGGTGATTATCGCTTCTTTAAGCCTCCTTCTTATTGTAGGTCAACACACGTTTACTTCACGTACTTCATTCAGCTCTGTTTTGATGCTTACTGACGTGAAGTAACGATTTTGTAAGGGAAGTTGAAACAATAAATCGGTCGTCACGACGGTTAGTTGCTCGAGTTCTGCCGGTACCGGCTCTCCTTTTGTAAGAAGCAGTCTCAACAAACCTTCGGTATACTCTAGAAACTGTAGACTGGTTTAAATTTAAATGTCTGGCAATAGTTCTTTGATGCAAGCCTTCCCGCAAATGCCACAATATGAGCAGCTTGTTCTGACGAAGTATCCATATTTATGGCTACGAAACTTTTATTGAGTTAAAAAGATAAAACAATACTATTGATAACAATAACTTGCGTCCCAAACGAAAAAATAAACAAACATCACAACAGACCTTCGAGTGCACATGTTACGTATCCCTAATATGATTAATATATAATACATACTTAATTCAAAATTTCTCAATAAATAACAAAGAAAGCAGACATCGCCGCATCCCAAACTAGTACAGGCAAGATATCATATGGCGGTTCGCGGAAACGAGCCTGGGAACAAAGACACCTCAGCAATTCCGATCATTGCGGTACAAGCATCGACCGTAATCACCCTAGTTTTAGGTAATTTTAAGTAATTTTGAGAATGTAATATCTTATATAGAAATTAAATCTATAATTTAGTTAAATTACTAGTTTTCGTTCGACCCCTGCTGCACCACTTCGTAACTGGCGCAGTCGAAAAGGATCTTCAACCGGTGCGAAAATATCTAAAATCGATTTTTCGGGCTGGAGACTGAAGAACAAAGAACCTGGAGAGCTGCAGCAGGATTTTGGATCCGAACATTGATACCGAAGCGATCGGACGATGACTACTAATTTATTGTAAGTACAGTGAGAATTTTATCGATTCCTTTTATCCTTTTCCTTTAAGTACAATCCTTTTTTAAAGATTATCTTATTAATTTTTTCTTTAATAATAATTTCATTTTAAAAGATCTCTTAAAATCAATAACGAAAATTACGCAATTTCATTAGATAATTTATTACGTAAAGTAAAAAAATATATTAATTTCAATAATTGTAATTTATAAGAAAAGTAATTTAGTTTAAATAAAAGAAGATTTTTTTGTTATGTTGTAAAATTAGGGTGATTCAGGTAATTATGACGTATTTAGTTTTTTGTTCATGATCCATTCAAATAAAATAAAATTAATGAAGAAGTTAGATAACTAGGTACTAAAATCCAAAATTTTCCATATAATTTATTATAATTGGAACAATAATTGCCTATATGAAATATACAATTATTCTTATATGAAATAATTAAGATTAAAATAATAGTAAATTTTTAGCGTCGTTCAATTTATAATTTGTATTAATTAATAAATAATTAATATGTCTACATATTTTACCCATAAAATTTTATTTAATTGAATTAAAAAAAATACATTCAAACAGCCAGATTACTTAATTAGGTACATGACATAAATTCATTAATTAACATTTAATATAAAGTATGTCTTATTTTATTTAATAAAAAGAAAATTATGACTATAAAATTAAATTCGCTTATTTCAACCTATAAAATAGAGCTGGCTATTGGCTATAAAATCCTAGGAAAATGATAATTCATTGTACTAAATTATAACTATTTAAGATATAAAGATTAATAACTACGTAAAATTATAAAACTGATAATAATTTTAATTTTGAATTAACTTTAATAAATTAAATTAATGATTTGTATTACTAAATAATAAAATCAATACAATATAATTATAATTTTTCACAATTATACTAGCTCTATAAATCTACAATGATATTTTTTTATTAATTTTAATATGCCTTCATAGTTTGTTATACAACCTGTTAAATTATTATTTTAAATTAAAGATATTGAAATAATTGGAGTAGATATATTATTAATAAAGTTTTTAATCAAAATTAAGTTATAGTTATCCCGAAAATTTTAATATTAGTTTTTATATAATAGTGATTGACTGTCATTGCCTACATTATTGATTTACTTACTATACATAAATATATTTTTTCCAATATTAGTACCTATTAATCCCTATAACCGATCCCTCACATCCTCCATTATATCCAAATCTAAAATATCGATAAAAATTCTTACCTGTACATAGAGGCTGCATGCCCGAAGCAAAGTCATTAAGTTTAATTATTAAAATGTTATAATTGGAAATTAAAACCAACTACAAAAAATTATAGTTTAAAAAAACTAAAAAACACGCTTTTTATAGTTAACTGAACTAAAAAAATTGAAAATAAGTTTAAATAAATTTAAATTAAGAATAGTGTTAAAAATTTCAATAAATATGAATTAATAATAGTGTAAATAAAGAAAATATTTTATTAAAAAAAAGCGTGGGGTGCTTTTTAAGATATTATCAAAATGACACCATGCACCCCACGCTTTTTTTTAAATAAAATATTTTCTTTATTTACACTATTATTAATTCATATTTATTGAAATTTTTAACACTATTCTTAATTTAAATTTATTTAAACTTATTTTCAATTTTTTTAGTTCAGTTAACTATAAAAAGCGTGTTTTTTAGTTTTTTTAAACTATAATTTATTTTCTCCTTTTTAGTTTTGTTTATTTATAATAGCTTGTTTTTATAATTTTAAACTATTATTTGGTCTCTATCGATCTATCGACTATTACTCCCGTAATAAATTAGAATTCAAATAAACAGAAGAACAACGCCATCTAGTAAAACGTAATGTACGCAGTCAATCTGAATACGGAGTTATAGCTAGTTGCCCGTAAATATGGGTAGATGGCAGTAGCAAATGGGTAGATGGCATTAGTGTGAGAGTAAAAAAAATTAAATTCTTATTTTGCATATTGAAAATTGGAATAATTTTATCAAAATAGTGTAATGTCATCGGAACTCGATAAATCTACAAAGTTTGAACGAAATCTGGCCGTTTAAAGTGGGTCAAAATCGCGCCCAAAGAAGTCGGTTACAAAAAATAAAATTAACTTGTACGAGATCTACCACTATGACTCGGTTTTCACTTTTTTCGTCGGATTGGCTTGAAAAGCGGTGGGATCGACGCAGGGCAGTTGTACAAGCACAACGAAGTCGGTTTGGAAGAAATCGGATGATAAACTTGGAAGTTATAGGCTAGGGAAGGTGGAAATTAAAGAAGTTAGGAAAAACGCCTATTTTTAGGAAAATCCGCGATAGATTTGCGTGGAAAGGGTCTAGAAAATTAGGGATCAACTGTTTATAGGTGCGTTATGAATTTGAAGCAAAACGCCTGAGGGGCACGGAAGATATTAACAGAAATGTTACATACAAACATACATACAGGTGAAGTTAATAAAAGCGTGTTAAAAAAAGAATGAAATATCCAACTACACATTGAACCTGGTACAATTGCAAGATGACGGAAGCCCTGCATTGTCCCAAGAACTACATAAGATGTTATAGATATTTATTTTCTAATCTTTGCTCTGCAAAGAAGAAGAAGATGAAGAAGTACATCGATCATTGAAACCAGACAACCTTATGAAAGCCGTGGAGGTTCCAGCAACATTTTCGTTCCAGAAGTAACTCAAATAGTTGCTGGTCTTCGGGAGGAAGGTGTTACGTATCCCTAATATGATTAATATAAAATACATACTTAATTCAAAATTTCTCAATAAATAACAAAGAAAGCAGACATCGCCGCATCCCAAACTAGTACAGGCAAGATATCATATGGCGGTTTGCGGAAACGAGCCTGGGAACAAAGACACCTCAGCAATTCCGATCATTGCGGTACAAGCATCGACCGTAATCACCCTAGTTTTAGGTAATTTTAAGTAATTTTGAGAATGTAATATCTTATATAGAAATTAAATCTATAATTTAGTTAAATTACTAGTTTTCGTTCGACCCCTGCTGCACCACTTCGTAACTCACATGTCCACAACGAAATAAATAAATAATCAAATCTTTTAATAAAAATAAAAATGTATTTTTTTCAATACTTTTTACCTAATTAGATATTATGAAACAATATTTCAAATAAGATAAAATTAGTCGGTTGTTTTTTTCAACTCGTTATGCCAGTATAAAAATAATCACGCTATTTCAACAATATATTAAATGGAAAATGGATAATGATATTTTAATTATGTGAGTAAACTTTATAGATTGGGCAAAAAATTGTTTTGCATTTCGTAAACCATTCGATACTTTACGGCGTAGGTACGGAAAAAAATAATTACCACATTGAGGTAACATGTATGTTAACTTAGTAGGTACATAGTATCTGAATGAGTATATTTGATTTCAAACAGTTTTTAGTTTACATTAGTTAAGTATTTAATTTGATTCCGTTAGGATATAATAGAATAATATAATAATAATAGAAGTAACTGAAATAATAAATAACTGAAATAAGAAATAATAATAAATGAATAATAGAAGTAACTGAAATACGTATTTATGATAATTATGAGTTAAATAAACAATATAGGTACGTAAGTCGCAAATTGTCATAATTATAAAAGTAGTAGTAGGTACCTACTGTAAACTAGGGTTGCCAACCATACTTTATTATAAAGTATCCTACGTTATTTTTAGTAATTATACTTTATACTTTTGCATACAAATGAAGTATGTGAAAATACTTTATTTTCAACCTTTCTTTGATCAGCCTAGCACCTTCTGCTGCCGCACATTGTCATGTGACATGTGACTGTGACCGACTTAGAACAAACTCAAATCATTGACTCAAATAGGCACAGGCTAATTACTCATTATGAATAGGTACACCTGCTTAAATATTTAACGTTCCTTATTATAAATTAAAACAGATGATGGTAACGATTTATAATTACTGAACGAAATGTTAGATGTCATATATATGTCATATATATAGATGTGAATGTGACAGTACCAGATGACATAATTTCACTATCGACGAAATTCTATGAAAATTATCCGTTGTTTTGTTTATAATTGAAGAATCCACGATAAATATAATAGTACCTACCTAAATAACATTATAGCAATGCGGTGATAGCCTACTAGTAGTTAAGAATTCCGCCTTCTATTCGGAGGTTCGGAGTTCGAATCCCAGGGCACCTCTGACTTTTCGGAGTTATGTGCGTTTTAAGCATTTAAATGTCAATTGCTGCAAACGGTGAAGGAAAACATCGTGTGACTGTGAGGAAACCTGCATGCCGGAGAGTTCGCAAAACTCAAAGGTGTGTGAAGTCCGCCAATTCGCACTTTGCCACTTTGGGTTTGATTAATTAGTAGTTACGAAAATTTTACACCTAGATGGGTTGAATTGAGCGCCATCTGTCGAGTAGTTTTTGAGTTATCTCTGGTTGTCGATGTTGAAGTCGGCTATTTTTTTTGTAAAAAGGATTAATATGAATTATTAAGACAGTAAAAACAAAAAATTTGATAAATACTTTTTTTCTTCCAAATACTTTATTTTTTCCCCATTCAATCAATTGTATACCTACGTGATTTCTTGTCAAAAAAGTTGGCAACCCTACTGTAAACCCCCCTTACCCCACATTTCTATTCTTACTTGGAATACTTGTTATGATGACTAATTTTAATATTTATGGTTAAGGGGGAGGCCGCACTACGGCTAAACCGCCGCGGTTTTTAACCGCAAAATTTTGTAACCCAAGGAAAGCAATACAAGCGGCCGCACTTGCGGTTTCTGATATTGTATGCGAATGGCGCGGTTACGCGGTTACCGCCGCGGGAAAAAACCGTGGTGCGGCCTCGCGCTAACTAGGTATCCAGTGTAGGTACTCAATCGCTTTTTAGGGTTCCGTACCCACAGGGTAAAACGGGACCCTATTACTGAGACTTCGCTGTCCGTCCGTCCGTCCGTCCGTCTGTCACCAGGCTGTATCTCATGAACCGTAATAGTTACACAGCTGAAATTTTCACAGATGATGTATTTCTGTTGCCGCTACAACAACAAATACTAAAAAACAGAATAAAATAAACATTTAAGTTAATAAATAATATTTTCGACGCCTCAGCGATATTAGTTACCTTACGGTCGAAGAGATGGCGTTACTTGTGGCTAATATGTAGTCCATGCTTTTAGTTACCGGTCGGTCCACGAGATGGCATTGCTTGTGGCTAATATGTAGTCCATGCTTTTAGTTACCAGTCGGTCCACGAGATGGCATTGCTTGTGGCTAATATGTAGTCCATGCTTTTAGTTACCAGTCGGTCCAAGAGATGGCGTAGCTTGTGGCTAATATGTGGTTACAAAAACTCAGTAAATATTTAAGTGAGGTTCTCGTACAAAAGGCCAGATTTTTTGGCGTTTTATACATAATGGTACGGAACCCTTCGTGCGCGAGTCCAACTCGCACTTGGCCGGTTTTTAAATCTTTAAATTAGTGTCTTCATTGACTTTCATTTCAGCGCCTAGGAAAGATACCTACTTATATGATACATAATGCCATAAGGAAACGTTTTTGCCCTTGCATGCTGAGATACTCTATGCCATAAAATGTCTTGAATACCTTTAGACATCTACAAACCAGTATGGCGGAAAAAACAAATCGACGTCCATTTTAATATGTATGAAGCAGTGACGCAATTTGGGTCAGCTAGCTACCCAAGGTGAGGGCCAATCCAATCGGCCCGCGTGTCGTGTATACTTGAGTGACTGAGTGACGACGCAGCCAAATTGGAATGAACACACGCGTACAAGAATCATACATTTAAGTACTTATTTCGCTTTGCTGTGCGTTAATGTATCACTTTTTTTTCGTAGCAATCAATAACAATCGGGACACCAGGAAGAATATACGTGTACAATGTTAATCTTTTTTTAATAGTCTAAACAGGCAAACGAGCAGACGGGTCACCTGATGGTAAGTGATCACTGTTGCCCATGGACATTTGCAACACCAGGGTCGTCACCAACCAGGAAGGATGTGATGGACCCGCTTCTTGAAGGGCCCCAGGTCATTTACTTACAGACTTTGCTTACGTACGAACTACGACACCTAAGTAGGTACGTCAATCGGTCAATAAGTATATAAGAATCAGCAAAACCAAAGACTGCTCCGTATTGAAATAAATTGAAATTGTGCCATATAGTTAGTCAGTAGGGTACCTTTGTTCCCGCTAATCTGACGATTTGGATTCTAATTTAATGACCACCCTTTGTATTTTGGCTAGTAATATTTAAGCCAGTAAAAAATTTTTGCTTTTATTTTATCAAGTCTATTATCGTTCTCGATTTATGGACATGTAAAACCTCAAGTTTTGGCATTATAAGAGGTATGGTAGGTATACGGTATGCTACATGGTATAGAAATGCAAGAGATATCAGAAGAAATAAATAAATTATTAAGTAAATAAATAAATTAAAGAGATTTTCATGGGATTGAGTTAGGTAGGGACTTAACATGAAAAGCGTAAAACCACAAGTAAAAATGGTGCTGAGAACATAAGGAAGATACCTGAGGATAGGTACGTACCTACTTATGTCATTAGTAGTGCCTTAAGCAGCACGTAAACGGTAAATGTTAAGCAGAAAAGACCTTCTTGAGACTTTCTTCAGCTTCTTTCAAGAACACTAATGGAAGAATGTAGAAGCCATGGCTTACTTTAATACCTACTCTAATAAATTTTTATTACATTCATTAAAGTAACTTCATGTCCATATTCATATTTTCGCAGTTATCATTATTGTTAATACAAGGTTACGGCCTTTGTATCTGTAATTAAATCCGGCCTTCCTAGTTTATATACGTCTCTCTATAACTACTTACAACTGGTAGGCCCATTAGTCAGTAACAGTTTTAACCACGTACCTACTCTTAAGTACTTACCTATACGACGACGTTGATATAATAACAACATTAATGTGCACTTGACTATATTATGACGACACTACAGTATCATAAAGTATTAAAATAAAACTATTGCGTTTAGCATCCTCTACATTACAGACTGCGAAGTGCGAAGGTTTTAAGGAAGTCATGTCGATTACCGCTTTACCGCCGATTACTGCTGAAATTACCTACATTAAACTTTATTAGATAAAATATAATTCTACAAGAGAGTAGAGAGTGTAGTTGCAGAGAGTTAGTACCTATTTCTTTGTTACTACTTAAACTATTATCTAGGTACAAAATTTACACCGCAATATGAAGATATACTTATTTTTATAATTAAATGAATAGTCGAAAAATTCGATCTGAGGCTTTCTGATTGTGAGTTGTGAGTGGTCACCATAGTCCATGAACCTCAGATTATATTAGAACCAAAAGGCAGATGTAACATTCGCAAAGAAAAGCAACGAATAATGTGAAGTCACTTTTTCGCTATGTGTGCATGACAACCTTAATGTCAACTAGCGGTGCACCGTATGGATACGTTATTCTTTGTGTGTGTGAGGTTGCCAAATGAAAAGTCATAATCTCCCGCAATTTTGTAAACATTGATCGCCATATTACTAACTTAAAACATTATGGCACAATTCAATTGGCAAATTATGGCAAATTATTTATTACTAGTAAATGCCCTTGTTTCCAATCCCGTAAGCCCATAATCGATAAAACATGAGGGATGGTATTCTTTAAATTGACGTGATTTTTTTGGAACAAAGTTCCTTACGGCAGGCTTGGAGGAGATAGGGATTTTGCTGCGCGACCGAACTGAAAAAAATGTGATAGTAAAACCGTATGAAAATATGCGCGACAGCAATGTAATAAAGTGTAATAGTTTTTGCGTGAAAAGTTGATTCTAGACCTAAAAACTGAAGTACTAAGTGCTGTGTAATAAGAAATCACCCGCATTACTGCAAATTATTAAACATTGCAAACGTTTGATCAAGACGCGTAAGCGTGTTCGAAATCCGCATCACATAGGACCTTTTTCACTAGACGCCAAGCGTAAGCGGAAGCAGCGCACGCAGCTACCGGGGCATTTATTGCTGTGCATTTTGGACTGCGAATATTATTTTATTTCCTTGAGACAGATAAGGGGCATTTGTTGCTGTGCACTAACATTATTATTTTACGTAATAATATTATTTCCTAAAATACTGAATTTCCTAAATACTTTCCTGTACTTAAATAAAAACTAATCAGCAAAATTTAAGAGAAAAATCAAGAAAACCTACATAAAATTGAGCACGATTTTTTTGGAAATTGTGTCGATTCTACATTAGCCGAAGGAAATTCGTTCCTACCTGGTGTCCCACGACACCACATCTTTTTTTTATTTCTGAACCGCTTCAAATAAAACAAACACTAAATGTTATCCCACGCTCATTAGAATACGCCAGTGAAAACTGCATCTAAATTTGTTAAGCCGTTCCTGTGATTAGGCGGAACAAATGCACAAAACTTTAAAGAGACAGACAAAAAATTAAAGTTTTATTAAATGTAATAATAATAATTGATTTTAATTATATCACTAGGTATCAAAAAGTACATTATAATATGTGTAAATGTCCTTTTAATATATTGAATTTAATAAGTTAATTTTTTAAATATGTTTAATTGTTTTAATTAACCTATGGATTTTTTCTTTGGGTAGATATTATTAATAAAAAAACATCAAAATATCAATAATAACATATTTATTATAACAAAAATTCGGTTTTGATGCTTTTTAACCAACGTCCTTTTTTAGTGCAATACACGTCACCCTCACTAAAATGTAATGAGCAAATCACGCAAAATTTGAATGGCAGCCAATTAATATCTTGCCTGCGCTTCCGAATAATATGAACCCATTTTTTCTCTTGTTACAGCATCTGTCGGTAATCTGCAAACATTATAATTGAAATCATTTTAGTGAGTAGGCTAAACAGAAACTAAAATATTATATAATATTCATCATACATTTATCGTGGGCAAACGTGACATTTTCAATTAACTCGGTTTGCCTATGTTAAAATGCTAATTTTATTGGCTGTATTTCCTGATTTTTAGGTTTAAATAAATAAAACTATTTACTTTTAAACTATATTTTTTTCGTTATAAATCGACCAGTGCTCAAATAGCCCATGCATATTTCCCTAAATTTAGGGTAACCGATTTGTCATTTAAAGCTGTTATAGAAACGAATGATTGTCGAGGTTTTGTGTTCCAAGCGGACCGCAAAAATATTATTATAAATAAATAATAAAATAATGAAGAGTTACCTGTGGAAAGACATTCCATATCCTTTTCTTTGGTTTTGCGAACAACTTTTACAGAGTTTAAAAATGCAAGACGGCATTTTAGCTGATAAAATTATTTTAAAAAATTTGACATTTGCGACGTTTATGCTATTTGACGCATTCCTTAGTACTGACACGAGATTGTATTAGCTTTTTATTTTGTATTTGCTTTGGTAGCTTCACTTTATACTAGAACGACTACATCTGCCTTTTGGTTCTATAATCTGAGCCATGAACATTATAGTAAACCCAACTTAAGACTGAAACGAAAGAGGCGCTGTCGGACGCATTTGACATTCATTTGACCAATCATTGCACACTAGTAACTGACAGATGAATGAACACAACGTACTTATGAATGACTTTTCGTTAGTTCCAATTTTTGCCATTTCAGAGATAAGTTGGGCGGACTGTACCTAACACCAAATGAGGGTAACCGTTTTTGTGCTCACCAGTTGGCGCCACTGCAGACGGCGGTCATGCTGTCAAAGCCCGCCCATACATTAACATTGACAAGTGACACTTGTCTGAATACTATTCAGTGAATAGACAAGAGAGAAGTGACAGGCAGACCACCCTCTACACTAGCGGCCTCTAGCGGCGAATCCACACGCGGTTACCCTCATTAAGCCATCACTCATGCACTGCTAAGTGCTAACCAAAAAATGGTTATCTGTAAAGTCGGTTTACTGACGATAGTTGAACGTGACAACGTCTTAAGAAAATACTGATGGAATGGTAGCATAATCACTAATAGTCATCCTAAACTATCTTTGAATTATAATTTATTATTAGTTATAATTTATTTACTGTCATATTGCAGTTAAAAACCTTTATTAAATATTTTACCTAAAAGACTAGTCGTTGCATACCGTATAGGTAACGAAACATTAATCTTTAGCTAGTCTGTGCATATTATGTCATGTCAATGTGCCACAAACAAGTCAAAACAAACCTGGCTGGTTATAAATAATTTCGATAAAAACCAAATAGACGTCAGAGTTACATTGACAAAGGCCGATTGTGCTTCTTTGTCGCTCGTTCCGCGTTCTCGCTTGCACTTCAAGCTTTAAATGGAACGCCTCATGACGTCAGGTCTCGACGCATAGACGTCATGTTTTTCGGTCGTGCAGCCGGCTATCGATTTATAAATCGTAACGTTGTCACGTCAAAAACCGGCCAAATGCGAGTCGGACTCGCGTACGAAGGGTTCCGTACCATTATGTATAAAAATGCCAAAAAAATCTGTCTGTTGTATAAAAGCCTTACTTAAATATTTAATTGTTTTATTGTAGCCACATATTACGCCCAACGCCATCTCTTGGACCGAATGGTAACTAAACTTACGTCGAATGTATGGCCACCCACTTAAATATTTATTTTATTCTGTTTTTTAGTATTTGTTGTTGTAGCGGCAACAGAAATACATCATCTGTGAAAATTTCAACTGTGTAACTATTACGGTTCATGAGATACAGCCTGGTGACAGACGGACGGACGGACGGACGGACGGACAGCGAAGTCTCAGTAATAGGGTCCCGTTTTACCCTTTGGGTACGGAACCCTAAAAACCATATACATTTACGATCAAATTGAGAACCTCTTTTTTGAAGTCGGAAAGTGGGCGGTACGCGGTTCGAGTCATTAATTTCTCCTGACGCCATAGCCTTGAACGTTTGGTTACGACTTACAGTGCGCCCAACTTATCTCTGAAATGGCAAAAATTGGAACTAACGAAAAGTCATTCATAAGTACGTCGTGGTCATTCATCTGTCAGTTACTAGTGTGCAATGATTGGTCAAATGAATGTCAAATGCGTCCGACAGCGCCTCTTTCGTTTCAGTCTTAAGTTGGGTTTACTATACAACAACGAAGCAACGGACACGAATATACGAGTATTTATCTTAAGTATAAGAAAACGAAGGAGTACCTCAAAATACATGTAATAAGGTGCGTTGGGGTAAGATCGGTGGTGGGGTAAGACCGTTGGAATCAAATAACTCACTATTTTGGCTTTATTTCTCAATGTTAGCCACACTGCGCGAAATATAATTTTGTTACGCCCCACCAGTGGTCGCCACGTCGCCAGTCGCTCCTGCAAGACGTATGTATGCTACATGCTTTTAAAGTTAACAAGGTAAATTTTCCAAAATTTTTGTCCATCCGGTCTTCCCCCTCAATTTTTTTTTGAATATTGTAGCGAAAGTATAATGTATTTTATTATTATTTTGCCTGAATACTAAAATTTAAGCAGTGGTAATTAGATAGAACTAATTGATATCCGTCTAGTATCTCTGCCGGCTGAAATCCGGTGTTATGCTCCTCAGGTGAAGATCGGATAAAAATATCCAATCAGCGCCAAGTGATGAAATTTGTAGTGGTTGTCAAACTTTTATAATATATGATTAAAAACCAAGATAGATTATAATAACAAAAATCTGACTATAGAATAAGCAACGTAACTTGAAGTATCATATTAGATTAAATGCATACATCGCTAACAAAATATATAATTTAGAACATTTAGAAAAAATTAACGGCTATAATTATTAAACGTATGTGCTTATAAATAATAATAAAAATAATTCTTAAAGCTTAATAAATCTAATTTTCTACTAATGTACACGCTTATTATTTTAAAACCAATTCTACCAATTCATAATTTGGCTCTAGTCTCCTTGGCTTCCCTTTATCACTCTCTCATATCCATAGTTTTACTTATATTTAAACACATAAATTTACTTGAAATTACTACTTGTATACATACGTACATAAAGAAGTAAGTAGTAAGTAAAGGTCATTCACTTGTAACAATTTAACGATAATTCTATTAGAGACAAATGTCGATAGAACCTAAACTTTGGGAACCATTAAATCGCCTAAGTTTAAAATAAGGGGTAAGATCGGACAGTCCGAATGAAAAAAAGAACGAAAAAAAAGTAATCATCTGGAACATCTATGTTCGTAGCCTTATATAGATTTCATTGATATCATATTAAAGCACAGAAAAGATCGGATATATCCTTGTCATACACCTTGTGTTCTTTGCAATAGAAACAGTTTTAAATTACTGTCCGAACTTCCCCCTTAATGACCAAATTGTGATTATACTCATAAAAAAATATATCGAGTTTTTCTAAGCGTATAAATAATAAAATATTGAGTGTACGAAAAGAAATGCTATTTTAAATTATGCTATGTTTATTCATCATCCGTTTTCCGTTTGCACTATATTTCATTGACATAGCACTGAACTCACAAAATTTAAGTTTTTACAACATCCTTCAAACTTGTCGTAAATCCGTCCGGTATTACCCCAACGCACCTGACTTACGTATAAATCATTATAAGGGGCCAATAACGGACAAGGTATGTTATCTTTTATATCCATGACGCATGTGACGCGTCATCAAAGGGAATATGCATGTGAATCAATTTTATATGAGTAATTTTTTTACAGTGAATATCGCTCAAATAAAAGCACCTTTAACGTCATTTAATTAGTTTAAATTTAGTTAAAGTGTGAAATCAAAATAAAACGTAAATTTACGAGGAATTTCAATGTAAAGGAAGTTTTTTTTATAGCCTGAAGGGCTGACGTAAAAGCAGACGAACCACCTGATGGTAAGTGGTCATCGTCGCCTATGGACACGAGCAACACCAGGGGAGTCACCAGTGCAACGCCGGCCCTGAAGGAGAACTCTTTCTACACCTTTCTTAATATATAAACTCCTTTGCAAAAAAAACGGGCACTTTATAGCTAGGGAGCCCAAGAGGGGATTCTTGGATTTACTCGAGCGCGGCAGATTAAGGTACAGGGGGTATCTTGTACCCAGTTAAGTACCTCCACCAAATATGAGCCCCATATATAAGGCCGCGCCTCAAGAATAAAGGATCAGATTAGTAAAAAAAAAATGATCATCAGACATTCTCGAGCGCGTCAGATTAAGGTAGGGTGAGTTACTTACATGCTAAAAAGTGTATATTCCACTAATCTGACAATTTGAGAATGACGCAATGAAAGGGGAGAGCTACAAAGTTGTTAAAAAAAACCGCCATCTTGACAGTCTCGAGCGTGGCTAATTTTTTTTTATTTTGAAGGAAATGATTCAAGGATAACGAAAAATATATAATCTGACGATTTATAAGAGCCGAAATAACAAAAATTCGTCATTAAAGTTTAATGTTCAAAATCGATAAGTAGAGATAAATCAAAAAGTACCCGTCAGATTTCGCTCAAATTTATACGAAAACATACGACGAGCTTTCGATTAAAAAAAAGGATGGAAGGATGAAAATTTAAATTCTCAGTAAAAAGTTATGAGGTAGCGACCATAAACACACATTATTAAAAATAACTCAAAAACTGCCCATTAGAGGGCGCTCAAATTTATACAATATCACAAGACAAGCACCAGCTTCCGAATAAAAAAAATATAAAAATCGGAACACCCAGTTAAAAGTTATGAGGCAACTACCATAAATTCAATACACATTATTATGAATAACTCAAAAACTATCTTGAAGAAATTTCAAATTAAACGAAAGGTTAATCTCACAAGGAGGTTTTTAACCAACCTTCGGGAGAGTTTATTTAAATAATTTAAACTGGACTTGATCGATTATCTACCGTTGATCTTAAGAAATAATTCGTGACTAAACTCTGAAGCATAGTTTAAACTATGATTGATATTACGGCCCTTATATTATGTAAATACAAGTATTCTACTTAAAAACATACACTTTTTTATTTGCATGCTATTTCCTGAGCTTTTCTATTAATGAAGTTCAATGATTTCATTTTTTTTGGCAGATTAGGGAAATCCCTCTAGATAATCGTCAGATTAAGAGACAGCAAGTCTAGGACATAAAGATGAACCCTTATATATCTTAATCTGACGCGCTTGAGTATTTCAAAATGGCGATTTTTTTTTGCATATTAGTATAATGGCTGCGAGTTTGGGTCACATCCAAATCGTCAGATTATTGAATTAGAGCTTTTTTTTGGTGCACTTAACACCCCCTTAGAAAATCTGACGCGCTCGAGTAAATTTTTTTTTTAATCATTTTCAACCCTTAAGTACGATCACCCCCATCATGCAAACGGTCAGATTAACATACATACATTATTAAAAATACGTAGGCCATTGATGGTATCAATATCTGACGCGCTCGAGTATGTCCATGCGGCAGTTTTTTTACATATTTAAAGATCTATAGCCGCTTTCCCCACCGATGAAAAGGTATACATTATATAACATTTTTTTCTTCTTATCATCTAAGCTTTGCATTGCAACCCAATAGGTCTCTATGACGCTCGAGTAAATCCACATTCAGCATCATGGCCTCCCGTACTATTAGATTTTTTCGTCTCTTTAGATTTAGATTGTTGATCGTCGTGAAACAGTTTTACTGATGGCGAGAATTGCTGAAACGTTTTATTATGACTATTAAAATTTTAAAACTTTTTGGAGATTTTGGGCAAAATAAACACTAATCATTCTTTTAATTTTACATATCTACCTCTTTTTAATGAGTGATAAAGCGATAAGGGCCGGTTAAATTATAGCCCTACTGGAAGAAGGTTGTTCGCAAACTTACGTGTCTCAGCGGCTAAATATGAGTCGTTCAACTGTCCAGAGGACGTGGAAACGATATCAAGAGACCAGTTCAATCAAAAGAAGACCCGGTTCAAGCAAAAAACGCCGCACAGAACCAGGAGATGATCGCTTTTTGGTGAGTCAGTCGTTGCGGATTCGTAAGGCGTCAAGTGTAGACCTAAAGAAAACCCTTGAAGAAGTAAGAGGAGTAGAAGTTAGCTTACGGACGGTCAATAGGCTTTTGGCTGTCAATATCAAGAGAGAGCCTTTGGGCGTGGGGTCACACACGTCCATTAACCCGGCCCCTGGAAGAGTAGAGTCACCTTCTCTACTCTTCACTTGGGTAATTCCTGTCTGGCGCGTCCACGTCGCGGGGGTGGGCATCTTATACATCTTGATCTTGATCGGGAGTATGAAGATGGCTAAGTCCAGCAGGGACCCAGTACTGCGGGGTATAACGCAGAGCCCGAGCCCAGGGTTACGGGTGAAGACCTCAACGGTGGAGAAGGCGGAGACAACAGCTGTCGGTACGGCGGATCCAGCGGAGGAGGCAAGCCACAGGGGCGTAGTACCTGAACCCTGATGGAGGGCAGCGGTAGCCATCAGTACCAAAGTGAAGCGTAGGAACCATATGTTCCGAGTCGGTTCACTCTTGGATTATTATAGCCACTGAGGTTATAATACCGCGATGTAGAAAGTAACGGGAACCTACTACATTATTAAATCCCATGAGAGTTGCAATGATGGACAATGATAAGGAATGTAGATCGCCTGGCAATCCGCGTAGCGACCGGCGCCCTAAGTTTTCCGGGACTAAGGGTGTGAAATGGACTACCGGCCATCAAGATGCAGGCAACCAGGCATCTTATGGAAAACATGCTACTGGAAGAAGAAATAATGTCAACTTGAGAAAAGATCTACGCATAGGTACATGGAATGTGCGAGGGCTTCTTGTAGATGGAAAGCTTCCTATTCTGGAGCAGGAACTAGAGCGATGTAAGCTCACGATCACGGGAATCAGCGAGACGCATTGGAAAGACAGCGGCCACTTTGACACTGAGAAACACACCATCTTCTTCTCCGGCAATGATAACAGCAGCTTCTCGGGGGTTGCTATTGCAATACCTAAATTATGGAAGAACTCCGTGCTTGGCTACCGTACAATCAATGATAGAATTATCTGCATTAAACTCAGCGCATCACCGACCCCACTCAACATCATTCAAGTTCAGCGAAAGATGAAGAAATAGAAGACTTCTATCATCAACTTGAATCTTCTGTTGCTGAGATACCTAAAAGAGAGCTATTAGTCATTATGGGCGACTTCAACGCCAAAGTGGGTAACACGACTCCAAATACAGGCATTCAGAATATTGTTGGGATATATGGCCACGGTACTCGGAATCCAAGGGGCGAGCGCCTTGTGGAATTCGCTGCATACAACGACATGGCCATAATGAACACAATGTTCAAACACCATCCTAGACGCCGATATACCTGGACTTCCCCTGACGGCAAACACCGTAATCAGATAGATTACATATTAATACGATCCAGATGGAGGAGTTCAATAACCAATACGCATACGCTTCCCGGTGCTGACTGTCATTCTGACCACTAACTGCTTATTGGAAATCTGCGACTGAAACTGCAAAGAACGAGGCCAACGAAAACGTCAAGAAGGGTAGAGATAAAAGATCCAAAGTCTCTTACCATCTCCATAGAGAATAGACATGCCGCATGGAAAGCCAGTATTGAAAGCAACAACTCTAACTTCTTGTGGACTTCCGCTAAGAAATACATTATGGAAGCAATCGCAGAATCACAGCCAAAAACCATTTCAGCTAAACGGCAGCACTGGATGACTGAAAAAACCTGGCTTTTGGTTGAAGAGCGCCGAAAACTTAAAGCCAGTGGAGCTAGCGTCATAGACCTAAACGCCAAATCAGCGATCATTCAAGCGGCGTGTAGACGTGACCGCAATAATCACCTGGGGAAGATATGTGAAGAACTGGAACATCATTCTGATAAATATCAAACCAAAGACCTCCATGATAAGGTGCGATATATAACACGTCAATTCAAGTCCAAGACGTGGGCTATTGAGGACTCTGCTGGGAAAATGGTTACGGAGATAAAGGATATAGTGAATGTATGGAAAGAATACTGTAAATCGCTCTTTTCCAACAATGGCACATCAACATTCGCATTTTCTCCAGACAAAACACGTGATCAGGAACCTGACATCTTGCGCGACGAAGTACGATCGGCAATTAAATATTTGAAACGCAATAAAGCCATGGGCTGCGATGAGGTCCCAATTGAAGTCTTCAAGGCGATGGGAGATTCTGGAGTCGATATACTGCTTACCATCTGCAGGAAAATATGGGATACTGGCATATGGCCTGATGACTAGTTGCATTCCATTTTTATTCCGATTCACAAAAAAGGGTCCACGAAGAAATGCAATAATTACCGACTCATATGCTTAATATCACATGCAAGTAAGGTGATGCTCCACATAATTAACACAAGACTGCTGGCCTACCTCTCGCCGCAAATCGCACCTGAGCAAGCCGGATTTGTAAAAGGAAGAGGAACCCGTGAACAAATCCTCATACTGCGCCAAATCATCGAGAAGGCCAGAGAATTTAATTCCTCCCTCTATATTTGCTTTGTAGATTTCCACAAAGCATTTGACACAGTCATATGGGGACATCTCTGGCATATACTTGAGAAAATGGGGGTACCGCCTCATCTTATAGTACTTCTGAGAAGGCTTTATGAGGATGGTACTGCAGTAGTAAAAGTGGACAATACTTTTTCTAATCACTTTAAGACCGGACCCGGAGTACGACAAGGATGCATCTTATCGCCATTACTCTTCAACACCTACACAGAGTACATAATGCGCATTGTATTGGAAGATTGGGAAAAAGGTATATCAGTTGGGGGACACGTGATTAATAACCTCAGATACGCTGATGACACAACCCTTCTCGCACAGACTAGAGAAGACATGGAAGACCTTCTGACTCGTTTGGAAACTACCAGCATTAAATTCGGACTTGCCATCAATCGAGACAAGACGAAGATGATGATAGTGGACCGGGCTGAACAAAGTATAAACAATATAAGGAGCATAGCTAACTGCGAAGTTGTGCAAAGCTATATCTACCTCGGTTCTACTATCTCCAGTACTGGTGGATGTGGTGACGAGATCAGACGACGATGTGCCATTACGAGGTCAGCAGTGGAACGGCTGGGAAAGATTTGGAAGGACAGGAGAATCACTAAGAAGACGAAAGTCAGACTGATGAAATGCCTTGTTTTTCCAATCTTTCTATATGGAGCCGAAACTTGGTCACTGAAATTGCAAGATCGCCGTAAAATCGACGCTCTAGAGATGTGGTGCTGGAGACGCCTCCTAAAGATCCCGTGGACGGCATTCCGGACAAATATTTCCATCCTCAAAGAACTGCACATTAAAGAGAGACTTTCATCAACTGTGCAGCTCCGGATATTGAAGTTCTTCGGCCACATAACAAGAAATGAGAACTCGATGGAGAGGCTGGTGGTTCAGGGCCAAGTGGAAGGCAAAAGAACACGCGGTCGATCACCAACCCGCTGGACTGACATAATAAAAAAGGCTACGGAATCTACCATAATACAATGTTCTCGCAACGCCATTGATCGCATCAAATGGAAGCAGATTGCCAAGAAAGCAGTCCTCAAAAACTGACACATGACATCGAACATCTCTCCGTGTATCCTGTCATCGCAACCACGACCACTCTGTCAAGAGTGACCGACTAAGAAGAAGAAGAATCAAGAGTTACCACCCGGCTCGGAGCCCTAAATTACTCCGTGAGCATCGTTTTGCTCGAGTTCAGTTTGCTCGCAACTGAGCTTCGTGGGCTCTGGAGGACTGGAATAAAGTTTTGTTTTCGAATGAAGCTAAAATTTCTTTATGTGGAAAGGACCGACGCCGGCGAGTTCTACGAAGACCACGGGAACGCTATGTGGATGTGTGTTTCGAAGAATTCACTCCTTATGGCGGAGGCTTCGTTATGTTTTGGGGAGCAATTAATTCGACGGAGCGTACGGAGTTAGTTTTCATAGAAAATTGAACATTAAGGGTCGATTCAGACATATCAGTGAAGTCACCGTTCCGTCACAGTTCCGGCAAATCTTTCATACATTCTCGGCATTGTCAGCACTGACACTGCACTGACAATGCCGAGAATGTATGAAAGATTTGTCGGAACTGTGTCGGAACTGAGTCTTCACTGATATGTCTGAATCGACCCTAAATGCACACCGGTACATATTGGAAGTCCTTATTTCATATGTACAACCCACATTAACTGCACTTGGGGAAGATTCCATTTTTATGGACGAGAATGCTCGTCCGCACCGTTCTGGCGACGTGGAAGTGTACATGCAAGAAGTTGGGATCCGTCGTTTAGATTGGCGAGCTCGAAGTCCTGACCGCAATCTGATTGAGCATGTCTGGGATGTTTTAAAGAGATGGGTAAAATCGTTGTAACCAGCTCCATAAAAAATCAGGGAGCTGAAAAGAGTCATTGCAGAAGAGTGGGAAAATATTCCTCAAAAAGTTACTAAAAACTTCGTGGAAAGTATGCCCAGAACTATTAAACTGTGATTTTGGCAAGAGTAGGTCACACTCGTTGTTAGCTCTTTGATTTGTAACTTTATTCAATTAAAAAAAATACAAAAACAGCTTGCAAAATTGTCGACCACTTGTAATTGCTTGACCGTATTGGTACATCGATATTAAAGAATTCATCGAAAATTTGAAAACAAATTGCCAGAATTCACTTCACTCGTACTAATTTGCACGATAATAAGCATACAGACTACATAAGATAATAAAATTTCATATATCAACTCAAATTGACCGTAGAACGTAAATTTCCTTAGGTGCCCGTTTTTTTTGCAAAGGAGTGTATATCCCCTATCCCCTATTATGGGGCCTTACGTCTTCGGCTACTAAGCAGGATTAGGATTCAGTGCAAGCAAGCGACATTGCATTGGACCAAAGGGCAGCGCACGGGCAGGAAGCTCCCTTCAACCCAATAAATTGTCATCAACTAATTAATTCAGGATGACAAAAAGTGCGAATCACGTATAGTAAGATACTCTTTGTCATCGTGACTTTCATCATCGACTATCGTTATGTTTAATAAAAATAACTCTAGTCGTAACTACATAATTTACACTTACTAAAATTTCCGACGAAGAACAGCAGCGGTAATCCAGTAATTTTCACGCACGACGCACCACATCCGCAACTGCCATTTGCATGTATTGTGTACAATTTTTCCATGTCACCCAACGATGACCACCAAGTACGATTTTATAAAAATACCAAGCACTTACTTACGACTCTGATTGCTCCAAAAGTAACTTATCATTCAAAAGTCAATAAGTACCACGTAGCTTAAACTAGGCTCTTAGCTCTTACCTTAATATATAATGGCAGAGCATTCCATAGTTGAACAGCCCTAGCTGAGAAAGATTTTGCAAAGAAGGAAGATGTACATGTCGGAAAACTTAAGGTGAGATTGGTGGAAGATCGAAGAAAACGATCGTGAGTAAGATGTCGATACTGAAAAAATTACTTTAAGTAATCGGGTCTACTAGGATTGAACAGCACGGAGTAAAGAGAAATAAGAATATGAGTATCCCGGCGAAGTCGGATAGGGAGCCACTTGAGTTTTAAGCGATATTCAGAGATATGGTCATATTTACGAAGATTAAATATGAATCGAATACAAAGATTTTGAAGTCGCTCAAGTTTATTGAGTTGCTCCTCTGTTAAGCCCAGATAGCATGTGTCGGCATAGTCAAGAATCGGAAAGAGTAGAGAGTGGGCAAGCGCAATTTTAGTGGCTATAGGTAGAAAATTACGAAACCTACGAAGTGATCTGACTGCAGAGAACATTTTCCTGCTTACCTCGTTCACTTGAGGAGCCCATGACACAGTCCGGTCCAAAATAATCCCTAGGTTCTTGACCTTTATTTTGAAATTATATAAGTAGATAGACATTTCAATATTGTATTTCTAATACCTAATATGGATGCACGTCATCCATAACCCTTGAGGTATTATACGTTTTTTAGTACATAGTATCTCAATGTCCTTATCTACCTTTCAGATAAATTATCATCTTTAGCAACAGGTACATAAATAGGTACAGCTACTCATTAACAATTAACATTGTGAATGCGTTCTAAACATGTTTTAATCGTGACGATATCCGCATACCTACATAGTATCATTATGGAAGCAAGTTAATGGAATTACACTTACTTATATACGATATAATCCTAATATTCCCGTAATATTCATATTTATTTGTGCTTACATCCAGTTTCTCAGACACTTGGCTACATAGTTCAAAGATGATTTACGTATTTAATTCAATGCCAGCCCCATGATGAATTTGTCGCAACAAAACAATGAACAACCTTTGACATTAATTTCAAATTATAGCAAAGAATTCCACTTACTAATAGGGAAGTCTTTTTGTTTCATTATGACAACCCCAAAGGGAATTTGACATTCACTGACCACATTATAGTATAGTAAACCCAACTTAAGACTGAAACGAAAGAGGCGCTGTCGGACGCATTTGACATTCATTTGACCAATCATTGCACACTAGTAACAGACAGATGAATGACCACAACGTACTTATGAATGACTTTTCGTTAGTTCCAATTTTTGCCATTTCAGAGATAAGTTGGGCGCACTGTAAACCCAACTTAAGATTGAAACGAAAGAGGCGCTGTCGGACGCATTTGACATTCATTTGACCAATCCTTGCACACTAGTAACTGACAGATGAATTACCACAACGTACTTATGAATGACTTTTTGTTAGTTCCAATTTTTGCCATTTCAGAGATAAGTTGGGCGCACTGTAAATGGCCTGCCCTAAGGGTGCCGCTTCGGGGGGGGGGGGGGGGGCTTATTGGGTTTGGGGGGGGGGGTTGATCTCAAATGCATCCTTAGGGCGCATTCATGTAGAACGCTGGTTACCGGCGCTGATCTGCCAGCGCTTATCGGTATAGTCTAAGATCTGAATCTAAATCGACATTCATCGGGTTGATAAGAGAATCAAACACACTAATAGAAACTTTTTTTGATAGTTAAAAATATTTGTTAATATTTAACAAATAATTTATTAGAGACCACTTTTTAGTGCTTAATAAATATTTCTTAGTATTTAAAAAGGTTAATTAATATGTAATAAATGAATATCAGATTTATTAAACACAAAAAAATCATTTTAAATACTAAGAAATATTTGTTTAATACTAAAGAGTGGTATAAACTAATACTTAATATTCTGTCGAGGATTTTTGTTGTCTACCCATTTTTAATATATTTTCTAATATATACGAAATTTATTATTTTATAATTTTGATTCTCTTTTCAACCCGATGAATGTCGATTTAGATTCGGATCTTAGACTATACCGATACGTGCTGACAGATAGGGACAGGGATGGGCAAATGGGAAAAACATATCGACATTTATCGTATCGATATTTTCCAAATGTATCGATATATACCACCCAAGAAATTTAATATTGATATTTCGATATATCGGTATGTTTTGCCCAATGTGCAATTATTTATAAATATTGCCAAAATATTCGAAATTTTAAAGTACCTAAATACACATCTGGCTGTTATGACATCAGTTTTATTATTAAAAAACATGTTTATGTACCTGTAGCCAAGAAAAAATCAACATACAGTGCCACAAACTTATCTGGTCCGGTTGCCAAAATTGCAACTAATGCAAACAGCAAATGTTATACTGTTGTCAGACAAAGACCAAGACAGTAGCGCCCCTCTTACCGGGTCAGATTAGTTTATTTTTATTTTATATATATATTTTATTTTATATATATTTTTATTTTATAGATATTTTTCTGAAAAAATATCGATATTTTGATATATCGATATTTTTTACCCAAACCTACTGGCAGATCGGCGCCGGTAACCAGCGTTCTTTTCGAATGCGCCCTTAGACACAAAGTCCTTTTAACTTTGTGGAAATTTACGTGAATAATATAGATTAGGATCAGCCTACTTTGGAAAATTAATTTTTCTAATTCTAATTTCGGGCCGCTCACGCTTCTCGCGAAAACGGGAACCCACAAGTATAAGACTGACCTTTGAAAATGATTATGCGAGGTTTTTGTCGCATTTTGCCTTGTTTTTTTTTGTTTTCATTGTAGGGCGACGCTCAATCTAGATATTTAAAACATCAAAGTTACAATTACAAACCGTTCGCGCGTAGGCATAGAGAAAAGATTAATATAGGGAACGCGTAGGTGAGTGAGCACACACCTCGGAGGCGCACGCCTTTACGTTTACATTTACAAATACATAAGTCATTGAGGTACTATGTTACAGGTAAGTAGTAAGTACCTACCTACATAGATCTCAATGTGTGAATTAGTATCCTTTTTTGGCAACATTTTTCGTTGATGCTCCGTGTGCATCTGGACTGAGGGCCCACTTTTTTTTTCTTGGCGTAGCGAATTGAAATTGATAAGGGAATTAGTTAAAATTAGTTAAAACTTAAAGCAAACACTCATAAATTTCTTAAACGTAAATTAAAGATGTTATGGGCAAATGTTTTGGGCCCTCAGTTCAGATGCCTACAGAAAGTGGCATGGTGTAAATCTCAGAAAGTACTAACCTCTGTGTGATCTGTGTCAATAATTTTTATTCCTGAATTTAGTTAATAATTTCTTAAAACGATTTATGTAATTCTCAACTGACTAGAGAATAACATTACAGATCTATCACACGTTTTACTTGGGCCCTCAATCCAGACGTTTATGAACTGAGGGCCCAGGCGAAACATAGGTTTAAAAGAAGAAATACACAAATTTTCCTTGAACACCGCCTAGATAACATCCCTATGAATTAGTAAAAAAAACAAATAGTGAAAAAAAGTAACGGCTGAATCGTAAAACAGATTCGAATTTTCGGAAAACGTCTGATCTGAGGGCCCAATATTTTTGGCTTTATCGACTAGGTGCAACCTCTTACTTTGAAATAAATGAGCTGAAAAGTTTTAACAAATTTTTAACTAAAATTCTACATAGGTACGGGTTTTTCTTCAAAATGCCATATTTTATGAGAAAATTAACTTTACATTTTTAATAGGAAGAAATTTTGTAGGGTAACCATGATTCCAGAATAGGAAAATAACTAACTCAGTTTTGTAAAAAATCTAATTACACTTCTGTGCTGTTATTTCTTAACCTTTACATTTTCAATATCAGCATTAGGAATTTCATACGACAGAACTCGTAACTGGGTTCCTCTTGTTTGGTATAACAACTTTTCGTCGAAAATCGCTTCGACTAATTTTAGTTGGAATAAAGTCATTTAACATAATTATTCATTTGATCGAATATTTGATTGCCATAATTTTATTTCTTATCATCATTTGTTTCGAATAATATCTTTTTATCGAATGTTCAAATGCGCTAATTTTAATTAAGGTAATGTAAACTAGACTAATAATGATTTAGTCGAAAGATTGTGTTGGATATTCGGTTCAGCGGTTCAGTGGTTTCTTTTCATATTTAATTTAAAAATTAGGTTAGCGAGGAGCGAAGCGACGAGCGTGTTAGGTTAACAGGAACCATAACCAGAACCGACCTTAGGGCGTTTATAACCACCTAAACATTTCATGAAATGAACATTGTATAACATAAATATTCGATCAAATGAACATTATGTCAATCAATATTACACAAAATGAATATTCGATCAAATGAAAATTATGTCAAACGATATTATACAAACTGATTATTATCTTAAACGTTGTTCGATTTATTAAAATTATATCAAAAGTTGTTATACGAAACAAGGGTAACCCCTCGTAACTAGCTGTTACTGGACAGTTACAAGGGACACAGGTATCGCTTTTTTAACCGACTTCAAAAAAGTTGAACCGATTTTGATGCGGTTTTCAGCATAGTATTTTCAGACTTAGGAGAAGGTTTTAGGCATGTTGTTTGGCTGAACCGATTTTGATACGGTTTTCGGCATCGTGTTTATCAGACTTAGGAGAAGGATTTAGGAATATTAACCGCGTTAAACTTTTCTTTTATGGAATTAAGATAGCAAACGAGCATGCAGCACCACCTTCCGCTTCCGCCCATGACAACTGTGACCGACCCAGAACTAGACTCAATGAGTCTCGTTCTAACTCGGTCACAGATGCGTAGCTACCCCTGAGGACTAAGATGGTCGCCTCTACCGGCTCCACACCTTCCTATCCGGAACACAATTGTTCTTAAAACAATTATTACACGGTAGGAATGGTACTAAGTACCGTGGCGGGCGGTGGTACTTCCGGTATTCCGGTATACTTCTGGTACTCCGGGTGAGCTCTAGGCCCTACCACCTAAAAACCCTATTTGGGCGTGCGTATAAGCGATACCTGTGTCCTTTTAACTGCCCAATAACAGCTAGTTACGAGTTCTGTCGTATGAAATTCCTAATGCTGATATTGAAAATGTAAAGGTTAAGAAATAACAGCACAGAAGTGTAATTAGATTTTTTACAAAACTGAGTTAGTTATTTTCCTGGCTGCATGCTCGTTTGCTATCTTAATTCCATAAAAAAAAAGTTTAACGCGGTTAATATTCCTAAATCCTTCTCCTAAGTCTGATAAACACGATGCCGAAAACCGTATCAAAATCGGTTCAGCCAAACAACATGCCTAAAACCTTCTCCTAAGTCTAAAAAATACTATGCTGAAAACCGCATCAAAATCGGTTCAACTTTTTTGAAGTCGGTTAAAAAAGCGATACCTGTGTCCCTTAGCTTGTAACTGTCCAATAACAGCTAGTTACGAGTTCTGTCGTATGAAATTCCTAATGCTGATATTGAAAATGTAAAGGTTAAGAAATAACAGCACAGAAGTGTAATTAGATTTTTTACAAAACTGAGTTAGTTATTTTCCTATTCTGGAATCATGGTTACCCTACAAAATTTCTTCCTATTAAAAATGTAAAGTTAATTTTCTCATAAAATATGGCATTTTGAAGAAAAACCCGTACCTATGTAGAATTTTAGTTAAAAATTTGTTAAAACTTTTCAGCTCATTTATTTCAAAGTAAGAGGTTGCACCTAGTCGATAAAGCCAAAAATATTGGGCCCTCAGATCAGACGTTTTCCGAAAATTCGAATCCGTTTTACGATTCAGCCGTTACTTTTTTTTCACTATTTTTTTTTTTTTTACTAATTCATAGGGATGTTATCTAGGCGGTGTTCAAGGAAAATTTGTGTATTTCTTCTTTTAAACCTATGTTTCGCCTGGGCCCTCAGTTCATAAACGTCTGGATTGAGGGCCCAAGTAAAATGTGTGATAGATCTGTAATGTTATTCTCTAGTCAGTTGAGAATTACATAAATCGTTTTAAGAAATTATTAAATAAATTCAGGAATAAAAATTATTGACACAGAGGTAGTACTTTCTGAGATTTACACCATGCCACTTTCTGTAGGCATCTGAACTGAGGGCCCAAAACATTTGCCCATAACATCTTTAATTTACGTTTAAGAAATTTATGAGTGTTTGCTTTAAGTTTTAACTAATTTTAACTAATTCCCTTATCAATTTCAATTCGCTACGCCAAGAAAATAAAGTGGACCCTCAGTCCAGATGCACACTGATGCTCCGCTCCTATTGGTCGCAGTCTTAGCAGTAGCGTTGTCTAAATGCTTCCTCGATAAATGGACTATCCACCACAAAAGGTATTTTTAACCCCCGACGTAAAAAGAGGGGTGTTATAAGTTTGACGTGTCTGTGTGTCTGTCTCTTTGTGGCATCATAGCTCCCGAACGGATGAAGCCATTTCAATTTTTTTTGTATTAAAGGGAACTTACGGACGCATGTTTTAAAATATGTTTGACTAGCTCATGCCCGCGGCTTCGCCCGCATGGTCAGAGAACTAACAATGAGTTGTTTAACATACATACATGACATTATTCTGGTGGATAAATAAGTGACTACAACTAACTAAAAATCATTCTCATAAAAGAGGTATCTAAAGTACTTTTCCTTAAAACTAATTACTATTTTAAACCAAAACAACAACAGTCAACCAAACCAATTCACGAAGTGAATCAAAACCAAAATCAAAGCGTAGGTCATTGAGATACTACGTACTAAAGTACGTAGGTACTTATGTCTTATCACTCTAATTCCTTCTTAATATAAAATCGAAACAACAAATTATACAGCGCGAATTCGAAATACAATATTGAATTTATAAGTATCTATACCTAGTTGACCGAGCTTTGCTCGGTTGAAAATTATATTTAGTATGAATCGCAAGAAATACGAGGAATTCCGCCATCTATTCAGGAGTCAAATCATACAACTGTTCACTGAGCACAAAATTCATTTTACTTATGTTACGGCCAAAGGATCTCAACAGCGTGTTTCACAAAGTTGTACAGCGCCATCTAGTTTCATACTACTGAAATTTCAACACGTTACAAACAGTACCTCATAGAAGTTAACTGTGTGAGCGAATTAATTGCATTTTAAATAGGTACATACTTAATTAGATAAATTCATTGAACTTTCCTTCGTACTTTTCGCAGGCTTAGGCAGTCCCCGACTGAAATTTTTATTTGCGATAAAATGTATTGAATGTTTATGATAATTAAACAACATAAATAAATATACTTTTAGTTTAATGAGCAAGTTGTTAGGCGTACTTAAAATTTTATTGATTCTATTTACAACAATCATCGATCTGACCATTATTTATTTAAAACTTTATTAAAATATATTATTAAATCGATAATAACAAAACTAACATTTATTTACAAATATTCTCGTAAATATCACAAACGCACGTTAAACTATCACTACGCGTCCTGCGAGGTCAAGCGAGATAATCGCACTGATTTTTAATTTTATTCAAACAGAAAATAGGTAGGTATAACGCAAAAATAGCGCTTCAACGTAAGAATGAATATTAATATTAGTATTAGCCGAACAAAAATATATTCGAGCGCCATCTAGTTTCATACTACTGAAACAAACAAACCGTATCTCATAGAAGTTATCCTAATGTTTCATAGATGGCGTCAGTTCAACACGTTACAAACAGTACCTCATAGAAGTTATCCTAATGTTTCATAGATGACGTCAGTATGATGTTTTTAAAATCTCTTTATCTCGGGAACCGAGCTTTTCTCGAACCTGGGACCTTGATAAATCGATTCCTTGAGCCGAAAACCCCCTAATCTGTAACTTTCATGAAAATCTTTGCAGCCGTTTCCGAGATCGTGATTATATATAAATAAATAAATAAATATACAAGAATTGCTCGTTTAAAGATATTAGATGAAATGCTGAAATTGAATGAAATTGAACTTCAGCAAATTACCTGTATTTTGCATTTGATGCGTAATTCAGAAGTTGCAAACATGGAGCAAATATAGAGAGGAGACGTTGTATGTACATTTTTCTATGACAGATCGCGTGACGATTTGCGGGGCGAGGGGGATAAAGAAATGGGCGGGATAATCGACTTTACTACGTAGTTCAACTATCTCACACTAGATGGATTTTAAATACGGCCGTGTTTTTGTTGTTGTAAGTAGTTGTCGATAGATGGCGCTGTTTACAAAATGATTATAAAAAGTAGAAAAATAATATTTTGGTGGTAATTTAATTCATTAGGAATTAATGTAGGACGAATTTCAGTACGTATGATTATCAAGATATAATAATTGTTAGCTGTACGCACCTATGCATTTTTATTTCCCCTGATACAAAGTATCGCCATCTAACGTCAAATAGAAATTTATTTGGTGAGCGCCGTCAGTAGACTGACTTAAGGCCACGCCCACTGTGATGACGTCAGGACCTAGTTGAGTTACAGTGCACAGTTGCTTAGGGCGTCTCCTCTCTATATTTGCTCCATGGTTGCAAATGAATTTTACTAACTACTAACGCCACCTATTAAAAACATCCAGAACAAAATGTTTAGCAAGTAACAAAACATCGATACCACCGAGAAGCACCCGATCTTTCCGTGGGAATGAGATGTTTTACCGAGGTAAAAAGTAGCCTACGGCACTCTCCACCCTCCCAACTATTTCCACATACATAAACCATATCAATGATATGGTTTATGTATATGATAATGATATCATAATATCCACGTAAGCCACGTTGCGACGTAAAAGGGCCACAAACAAACACACTTTCACATTTATAAATTAGTATTAGTATGTATGGATGAAAATCGGTTGAGCCGTTTAAAAGTTGTGGGGGGTGAAAGCGGGGAAGAATAGCCGTATGTATGCAAATATACTCGTGTGGGATCTCAAATGAAAGTGCACAGTAAGAGAATATTTATGACTTAAATCGAGAATGTTTTCACCTATATATAAAAAGTATAAAATAAAAAATTAAATTAAAAATTAAAAAAAAAACCCCGACAAGAAATTACTTACATTAAAAAAAATTAAATTGCGTGTACTTATGTACGCGCGTAAGAATTTATACTTCAATAATAAATATTCAACGTTAATAATTTCATAATATTTAGTATTAATTATACTAAAAAAAATTGGTTGTCTGTAAAGTCGGTTTACTGACGATAGTTGAACGTGACAACGTCTTAAGAAAATACTGATGGAATGGTAGCATAATCTATTTACTTACTGTATAAATTATTTAATAATTATAAATTATTTTATAATATTAAATTATTTAATAATTTATAATTTATTTACTGTTATATTGCAGTTAAAAACCTTTATTAAATATTTTACCAAAAAGACTAGTCGTTGCATACCGTATAACGAAACATTAATCTTTAGCTAGTCTGTGCATATTATGTCATGTCAATGTGCCACAAACAAGTCAAAACAAACCTGGCTGGTTATAAATAATTTCGATAAAAAGCAAAAGCAAAACTAAAGAGACGTCAGAGTTACATTGACAAAGGCCAATGAGTGGTTTAGCAATGGGTTTAGCCGGCAACTTCATACTGTTGCGCGCGCATCGTAAAATTTCACGCGCCTAACTTCATACTGTTAATTTTTTGATGTTACAGATGCGCGCGCATCGTAAAATTTTACTCTCATGAAATTTCCATAACGCGCCTAATAGCGGCTACAGACTCACGCCGAGAACCCCCGAGAACAGCCGATAAGCGTGAATGTGATCGGTTTCTCGCAGTCTCGTTCTCGGGCTCGCCTGTTCTCGGATCGGTGTCGGTATTTTTGCCCGCTTCAAAGAGTTTCTCGGGCGAGAAAAGAGAACCGTATTCACATTCTCGTTCGGTCTCAGTGGGACCGTTGTGTGTTTTTGTATTTAAAATTTACATTTCTAGTTAAAATAATCTACTGTCTGTGGTTACCAATTATTATTATTATTTTAGTACTTATATTAATTTATTTCTTATTTTAGTATTCACAAGATTATAGTATATTAATGCACACAAAACCAAAGCCGCTGCACTGACGTCCATTCCGGATGACGATCGAGAATGCGAATGAGAAGGTCGCATCGCATGAGTGTAGATGCCTTCTCGGTTCTCGCGCAATTTCTCGGCAAGATTTCACGGCGAGACTTCTCGTGTGAGTCTGTTGAAGCTATAAAGAAGTATAACTTCAATAATTCAAATTCAAATTCAAATATTTATTTCTTCGAAGTAGGTTTTTACAAACACTTATCGAACGTCAAGTTACGCCATCGCTTCAACAAATCCCTACGGCGAGTGGACTTGGAAGAAGAAGCGGCAAGAAACTCCCAAGGAGTCTTTTTTTCTCTTTCTCCACTCACAGTACAGTTGCACTTACTTCTAATTACGGCTAAAATACGAAACTCATGTCCAAGCTGATTTATCATTAAAATATTCATCAAGTTTGTAATAACCTTTCGTCATAAGAATGCTTTTGACATGAGTTTTAAGTTTACAGTACGGCATTTCTGTTAATTGTATCGGAACTTTATTATAAATTTTAATGCAGTTACCCATGAAAGAGCCACCAGTTTTGCTAAGTCTGAATTTTGGTACAATCAGTTTAGCCTTATTTCTAGTATTTATATTATGAACATCACTTTTTTTAAGAAAACAGTCATGATATTTTTTTACATACATAATATTATCCAAAATATATTGTGATATCACAGTTAATATATTTATTTCTTTAAACAAATGCCTAAGCGAATCCCTTGGCCTGAGGCTGTAGATGGCACGTACTGCTCTTTTCTGTAATATAAATATTGATTCTATATCTGCAGCTGAGCCCCACAACAGCAGACCATAGGACATTATACTATGGAAGTAGCTAAAGTAGACTAATCTTGCTGTTTCCACGTCAGTCAAAAGCCTTACTTTTTTGACAGCGTAGGCAGCAGAACTAAGTCTCCCCGACAAGGCTTTGATATGAGGACTCCATTGCAAATGAGTATCAATAGTAAGGCCTAAAAATGTTGTTGAATCTACTGTTTCTAATACCTCCTTATTCAGCACAATGTGTGTAGGAACCTGTTTAACGTTTGGTAACGTAAATTTAAGACATTTGGTTTTCTTCGCGTTTAACAATAAATTATTGTGTGTGAACCAGTTTAGTACTTGTGAAACAGCATTATTTACATCGTCAAAGCATTGTTTTCTCCTATCTACTTTAAAAAGTAAAGAGGTGTCGTCAGCAAATAACACAGTTTCACACAGGTTCCTAGTGAAGTAGGGAAGATCATTGATATAGATTAGAAAAAGTAGAGGTCCTAATATCGATCCTTGGGGCACACCCATAGTCATGTGTGTTCCGGGGGACTCTACTCCATTAATAACTACTTTTTGTATGCGTTCCGATAAGTATGATTTTATAAGGCCAACTGATTGTGTTGAGACACCATAATGACTAAGTTTATTTAATAATATATTATGATCGACGCAATCAAACGCCTTTGAAAGGTCGCAGAATATACCAATAGCATCCTGCTTATGCTCCCAAGCATCAAAGATGTGTTTAAGAAGAGCGATGCCTGCATCAGTAGTACTTTTCCCTCTCGAAAAACCGAACTGATTACAATGAAACAATTTATTTATGGAAAAATAAGATAGTAGCTGATTATATATAATCTTTTCAAAAATTTTACTAAGGGCTGGTAAGATAGATATGGGCCTAAAATTCGTAGGATCGTTTTTATCGCCAGCCTTGAATAAAGGTATTATTTTCCCATGTTTCATAAGATTTGGAAAGCTACCATCATCAACGCATTTATTAAAAATAAAACTTAAATGGGGCGCAATAACATGGATAATGGATTTAATTACTACGGTAGAAAGGCCCCACAGATCACTTGACTTCTTAATATTTAACGACTGAAAGCTTTTAATAATAGTGTCGCAAGTGACGTGTTGAAAACTAAACGATTTGGTGCATTTATCAACACAAGTCTCTAAGATAGACATAGCAAGCAGAGGACAGGTATTTAAGTTTTTTGTTATCATATGCGGTACTTTCGAGAAGAAATCTTCAAAAACGTCGGCAACTCTGCTATCGGAAGTAATATTCTCGTTATTGACCTTCAGAATAAAATTGTGGTCATTAGATCTTATTTTACCCGTTTCTTTATTAATGACGTTCCAAGTAGTTTTGATTTTGTTTGCAGAATTCTTTATTTTGTTAGAGATGTAAATTGACTTAGCTTTAGCGCAAAGTAATTTAAAAGTTTTGGAATACAATCTAACATGATTTATAAATTCTGGGTCTGTAGAAGTAGATTTTTGTTCGTACAATTCGAAAAGTTTAATTCCAGTAGTTGCCCAATCGCTGAATTTAGTTTTAAAGTTATCACATTTTGAATGTATCTTTTTAAAATTAAAATTAAATTCATCCTTTATTAAACCAAACATATTGGAA
This sequence comes from Hesperia comma, assembly GCA_905404135.1. Lineage (NCBI taxonomy): Eukaryota > Metazoa > Arthropoda > Insecta > Lepidoptera > Hesperiidae > Hesperia > Hesperia comma. The sequence continues at coordinate 9,575,093 of FR990018.1, forward strand.
TATGCTTTGTCAGATGTATCATTGTAGCACAATTCTAATGATGAAACTTTTCTTTCAACATTATTTTTGAAAATATTAATCCTTCTTTGTGTAATTGGCCTACTAGTAATAATAAAAGAAACTCAATGTTGAAGTAGGTACGTGTGTATTAATAATTCTAAAAAAAATACGTAGTGTTGGGCGGCCAGGAGCGGTCACGGGCTACACGGTCCCCTCGCCCGCCACCGCCGCAAGTGAGCGCAGTGCACCATTCTCTGGATTCTACCAATATGTTGTATCGTCAACCAATCCATAATTTTCACATCTAACACGAGTTTGCTCGCTAAACCTTGAAACTTTCCGATGTATTATATTACTCTTTGCTTGAAACTAAACTGATAGAAGACACAGAGACTAGGCGCGTGGTGTAGGGAGGCGACGCGATCTTGCCGCGGCCAGCCTCTTCGTATCGTACCCTGTCGCTGCCGGCCTCTCCCATTCCGATGTAAATCGGCCCTTACATGGAGATGTTTCAAATCCGGCCCTCAATATGTACAGTACCTCGAAAAATCGAGAAAAATCCACGGAATTCGGGAAAAATAAAGATAAATTACCTAAATGCATACTTTTCTGGTACAAAAATTGTATCTATAATTTAATTTTATCAAGTTTCAACATGGCGTCTTACCAATTTGTCATTGACCACAGATCACGAACTGTCTACTGTCACTTTAATATGACAGAAATGTACGTACATATGTCAAACTTCAATCAAATCAACCAACGTGACATGTGATGACAGCTTACCGCCATGACGGATTTTTGTTTTTGTGTTGCAATTTCAATTGTATATTTTTGTGTTGTACCAAAAAACTAAACCAATTTGAAGTGATTGGATAGTTAAAAACTGTTTGAATTGCGATTCTCCATATTTTAGTATGGTGTACAAAGTGGTGGCCGGGGCTCCATACATTTTGAAACAACTCCTTTCGACGAATTGTCAAATGTGATCTATTAAAATAGCCCTAATTTTTATAAACATTCATTTCTCACTATGAAATAAGGAACGATAGACGATAAGTTTTAACGAAAATTACTTTTACGCAATGATTTAAATATCTAGATTGAGCGTCGCCCTACAATGAAAACAAAAAAAACGGCAACATTATCAAGCATGTGTGCGTGTAGGCGATGTTTTTCGCGTTCATTTATTGTCTATGTGTGCGTAATGATATAAAATTGGCTGCCAACTGTTGGCGGCAAATTTTTGACACGTTTTCGGGGATTCGATGTTCCATCTAGATATTTAATACATCTTTGCTTTTACGGTATCTGATAGGTGCGAAATTTAAAATGGTTTATAACATCAAACATTTGAATTTAACTGGACTAATCCAAAGGGCCCGACGGGTCGCATGCGGCCAAATTAGTTATTCTTCTAGACTTGACTTTGTAGTGAGATTTCAATTCGATTTTGAAATTAAACAACATTTAGATGGTTTTTTGCTGTATTCTTATAAAATATACATGTCTATATGATGCCGATCTTGTTGGCAACATCTAATGCGTCGTAGTCTCTCGCGAGCCTGACGTACGCCTTCTTCTTACCATCGGGCCTGGAATAATTAAATCGTAGTTAGTACAATAAACAATTTGACAGTTACTGTCGGGAGAATTGAATAAATTTTCAGAGGTGTGTAATTTTTGATATCATTATGAATCAATGAGATTCCCACAGAATATCATCATGTCAAATGTTTTGGTCATTTATGGATGCGGATCAAACCGGTTGATGGCTTGGTGATGTGTCAAATTTCCCATTTCATGCATTTCACATTGTATGACAGTATGTATTGTTAGTTGTATTTAATCAATTGTTGTATAAAGTAAATAGTAGTCTTTTTTTTTAAGAAACTTCCTGTCCTGTTCATCATAACTACACAAATAATTATGACATTTCAAATCTGCCTCTCGATGGCTTACAATTTTTTTTTTGTATAATAACTAAAAATACTATTGCTAATGTCTACAAACCTGATAAGGGTGTTCACTTTAGCCACATTGATGTCATAAAGCTTCTTCACCGCTGCTTTAATGTGGTGCTTGTTTGAACTGGTGTGGACAATGAACACCAAAGTATTGTTGTCCTCAATCTTTTTCATGGCCGCTTCAGAAGTTAATGGATACTTTATGATGTTGTAGGCATCCATGCTGCAAAAACAAAATCTTATTAACAATTTATATTTGTATTGTGCAGCACAGGAATAAAGGCAGAAGGCAGAGAATTTTAATATACAATTTTTTTGATACAAAGTTTACTACTAAAATAAACAATGTGATATAAAAATTGTATGTAATTTTTATGATTTTAAATCTGAATGATTGAAGAACAAAAACGTAATTATAAAAAGAAAAAAAGTAACCCACACCATACTACTACTACTACTCTAATTTTAAAGTATGTACTCTTAGAAATATGAAAGTATAACTTGGAGATGTAACTAAAAGTTTAACAGTTTCATTCCATCTGTGTTCAACCATGTAAATATTTGAAATCAATTCATAATTACAATATTACTGATTGGCACATTCATATCACTTACCGGTTTCTCTTGGGTAGTGATTTTCTAGGATATTTAGGTTGTCGGGGTGGTTCAAAAGTCTTGGGCCTGCGGAAATGCACAGAAGTGCGGATTTTCCGGATGCGCTTGCCATGTTCACCCTTAACAACCTGAAAATGAAATAGTTATTCAGTAATATTACCATCAATTTTGAAGTACATATACTGATATACACATATATGATATGTGCAATGATTAGTAAGTTGTCTTCTACATATTCCCAGATCTAAATCAAAACATACATTTCTGTTCATCTAATGCCTAGGGAAGACTTAAAAACAAATAAATCATTACATCCAGATACTTCTGAGATAAATCATACAAATGTAGTTATTTATGTACCACACAGATTTGTTAAATGCCATTTTCATAAAAATTAATAACAAGTAAAGGTAAAACTCAATTATACACTAACCTTTCTTTGAGCTTTGAGTGCCTTAGCAACAGGTTTTACTGCCTGTTTCTTCTGTCCCTTGATGCCAGTTTTCTTAGGTTTAGGGGCAATCTTCAGCTTAGTCGCCGCAGGCTTGGGTTTTGGCTTGGCTGCAGACGCTGCCTTCTTTACTGATGGCTTAGCACTAGACTTTGTCTTGAGGGCTGCTGCCTTCGCAGACCCTGGCTTGGCCGTAGGAACACTCGCAGGTTTCTTCTCAGCTGGCTTAGCAGCGGCTGCAGGCGCCACTGCGGGTTTAGCAGGGGCGGGCTTGGCGGCGGCAGGTGCAGACTTTGAGGCTGCTGCAGCCTTAGGGGCCGGAGCAGGGGTCTTGGCTGAAGCCGGCTTAGCAGCACTGGGAGCCGACGCGGCAGTTTTCGGTGCTGCAGCAGGGGTCTTCGCAGTTGCTGGTTTCTTCTCAGCGGGTTTAGCCCCGGCTGACCCTGGAATGACATAAAGTGTTGTTGAAAATATTGTACTGTACTCCACTCCATGGAAGATATACAAAGTCAAAAAATGGTGTTTAAATGCATTTTTTACTATTTACGTGGCACTGTAAACTTCACAGTCTAAATTAAAATAGTCTTAAACTCTTTATAACTAGCACTAGCTACCCTGATAATTATGTAGGAACGGTAATAGAAGGTAAGTAATAGGTGAGGATGAGAATATTAAAAAAGCTAGATAAATAGTATATTAAAAGTTCATAACAGCAATTGCTATTTCAGACTACAAGTAGTTTTGTTAGGAATTTTAAGTGAACTAATGCAATAATATAATGTGAATTCGTATTGATAACAGGAACAAATGCCTCCGAAGTCATCCGAACATAAGGATAACCTATAAAGTTATTTTATTTGGTTTTGGACACTTATCCAAAGAAACAAATAAAAAAATACTGTCTAGGTAAATTAAACACTATATAATTCACACATTAAAAAATTAAAACAATACCTATAAAGACGTTGAAAAATAACCACCGCGTGGCCAACTATTGTCAGTAGAAATAATTTCACCAATAAATAGTAAACATTGTACAGAACATATTTATAGCACCATATTAAAATTAGCCAACAATAATTCCTACATGGTTTTTACACAATAATCCCACCAAATACTAATAAATAAAGATAATAAAAAATAATAAAAATACCGGACTTCTCTGGCTGCTTCTTAGGAGGCATCGTGACAAAAAGATGGAGACTGATCGGTGTTGCAACACCACGGTATTAAATTTATTACTAACAATACTAACATTAACATAACAATACTAACCATCGTAATTCGTACTTCGTACGTGGTACGTGTTTGGTAGGTTTTGAGTTTTTTTATATTGCAACAATTTATTAGTCTTTTATTAGTGGGGGCTTTATGGGGGCTTTAAATTATACAATTTGCAGAGCGCTAACTGAGCTAGCGTGCTAAATTTGCATTGTGTAAAGGCAGTTAGCCAGTTAGTGATCCAATCTAGTGCGATCGAACGGGCTCTGCACGCTACTCGTCCTGTGCGCTAGCTAGCGCCCTAGAGTGCATGGTGTGACTGTAAAGGCACAATCATTACCTACTTTGAGAGGCTATGCAATCGGCCCCGGTTAGAACGAGAAACAACGATAACGGTAATTACCTATCTCTCTCCGATCCCAAGGAGCCAGAAAGAGAAAGGTGATTACTAAAGATTTCGTCTCTTTTTATCCTAGGTACCTACGCTCTGAAGTCTCGCCAGAAAGAGAAAGGTGATTACTAAAGATTTCGTCTCTTTTTATCCGAGGTACGGCTCTGAAGCCTGGCTTCTGCCCTCTAGTGTAATATCTCTATGTTGACATCACTTGCTTGACGTATTGACATGACGGCTGCGTTCCGTAACTCGGCCAAAACGTTCAAATTTGTATGAAAAAGTGTCATTTTGGGCGTTTTGGTCGAGTTACGGAACGCGGCCGACATCTGCTGTCCTGTCTAAACTGTCATGTCATTAGTCATTAGTGAAATAGTGAAGATAGCCAAACAAATCGTAATCGACTAATCGTAGCCAAATTTCTAAAAAAGGTAAACCTAAAGCCTATACGTAAACTGACAACAAACTACAAAGTGATCGATTTAAATATATTATGTAATTCTTCTGAATTATTGTTCTACCAAAACCGATACGTGAAATGTTTTTTATGCTTAGGAGGCTGTTATCGAGTGAATCGAAAGTTGTTATGACATCCCTGCAACTCTATAAACATTTGATACGCCAGTGTGAGCGGTTGCCGCCTGATGCTTGTAAATACTACAAATTCGCTATAAAACAGGTAAACAATTCTGTGTTTTTCAAAAACCAATTGAAACCGCTCATATCGTCGATCAAGGATAGTCACGATGCCCGTGTCCAAGCAAAAAGGGGACGCCAGCCTAATTTGTATGTTGCCTGACGATGTATAACACCCGCAGATGTGCTTCCTTTTGTATTTATGTTCAGTTTTAAATTATCATGATTAGACATCTGTAGGTTCGCCACTTAAGATTAAGAGTGGATAAATATTATTAATCTATTTAACCGATGTAGTTTTACATCGTCACTAAACATGAAGTTGGATTGTACTTATATGTGTTCATTTATAACAAGTAATTAAATACTATTATTGCAGGAATTATACTCGTTAGCATTGTAATGTCAGGACAACTTCGGAACAGTCTATTAACCCATCCATCAGCCTTTAAAGAGTACTGCTATACATCTCGTAATTTGTGACACTGGTCAGTTATGAGTGTTTTTAATCCAGTGTGTTCTTGCTGTTCACCATCAGACTACCTGGTTTGTGGGACCACCCCCTACTCCTTTTTCCAAAATGTGCTCTCAATCCACAGAAGTAGTTAACCACTTTTATTCTCAGTTTATATCTGTGGACTTATCCTAACAATGTGGACTAAACATTTTGTAGTATATAATTCTCATTAAGTCTCCAACAGTTATATTTTTCTTTTATTTCAGAGTTATAAACAACATAAAACAGAGTCAGATCCAGAGAGAGTAAAAGAGATTATTCAAAAAAGTATTGAAGACGCAAAGTGGATAATTGACAAGGTAAATAAGAAAAAAAAATTTTTTTGTGTGGTAAATAAAATTTCTATTTCGACATTTTTACAAAATTAGTAATTACTAAAAGTTGAAATTAATACCCACACAAAAAGTGAAACGTCCTTCCTTGCCATAAATTTTTTTTGTCATATAGTTTTAATGTAAACCTGTTTCATTTTATTATTTTATTGTGACTCAAAAACAGAACATATTTTTATATGACACATAAATGTATGTGTTCGGATTTTGAGTGTTAGTAATGTGTAAATTGTGGTCTCCAGGCCACCAGTGACGCAGAGAATCCTGATAGCTCTGGTGGCTTGGAGACCACAAACAACTCATTACTGAAACCAAAATCAGAGCACATACGTTTACGTGTATATTTAATTGAATTGCGTGAATGATTAACAAAAATATTAGCTTGATTATGTTATTTCATTTTGTTTCAGTATACTAAAAAATAATGGCTGGTGTCAGATTCTTACAAAAAATACATACAATTAATAAGAACAGCTGCATTTTACATGAATATCATAGTTAATATGAATATGTTTGGTGACAAAATCGAGGATTACGAAATATTTGAACATCTCGGCAAAGGTGGATTTGCACATGTGTATCGAGCAAGATGTCGAAAAACAGGTTTATTTGTTGCTATCAAAATGATAGACAAAGCCCTAATGGCAAGTGCTGGCATGATAGGACGAGTACGACAAGAGGTCACCATACATTCTCGCTTAAAACATCCTGTTATTTTAGAGTTATTTACGTTCTTTGAGGACACACACTATGTTTATTTAATACTTGAGTTAGCGCATAATGGAGAATTAGCTAAGCACTTTCAGTTAGGTACTCGCGGTCTTTCCGAAAAGGCTGCTGCTGATATATTTAGACAAGTAGTGAGTGGAGTATTATATCTTCATACTCATAATATTATACATAGAGATTTATCTTTAAACAATTTATTATTGACTAAGGATCTAAAGGTAAAAATTGCTGATTTTGGATTGGCGACGCAATTAAATGGGCCTGATGAAAAGCATGTCACTATGTGTGGCACTCCTAACTATATATCTCCTGAAGTGGCATCTAGGGAAGTACATGGTTTACCAGCAGATGTTTGGGGATTAGGTTGCATGTTATATACCTTATTAGTTGGTAGTCCTCCCTTTCACACACAACATGTTAAAACCACTCTGAACAAAGTTATCAATGCCGATTATAAAATACCTAGAGAGTTGTCTATCCAGGCACAAGATTTATTACAGAAGCTGTTATGTAAGGATCCAAAGAAACGAATAACCCTCAAAGGCATCATAGAGCATCCGTTTTTAAATAGTGTGTTTGGGAGTAAACAAGATTTGTCAAGGGATTCAGGATTTCTCACAACACTACATAGCACACAACATAGCAATAAAGTTAAAACGGACAGTAAAGCTTCTTCTAATGAACACTACAGTTCAGGTAACAATTTTCCACCAGCAGAGCAATATGAAACGAACTCTTTTAATGTATTTCCCGAAAAACATCCAAGTCTAGTTTCAACAAACAGTAATAGATATATTTATAAGTTGAATTCCAATGAAATTCGAGCATCCGAAGTATTAAATTCGAAGCAAAATCAAGTAAATTTGCCATTTAATTATCCAATAACATCTAACCTTCAGAATAACAACTCAAGTCTTTCAGAAAATATAAAAAGGATTGACATTAAATGTGATAGTGCTGGAAGCTCCAATAATGTAGATGCAATAGATGAAGATAAAGAAAACATTCCGAAACCATGCCATGTGAATACAAATGTATTGAATGTCCCACCCCTCTGTGCTGAAAGACTACCCACCATATCTCATAGGACAAGAAATGCTGTATTGAAAATAGAACAATCTGGTGTAATAGTGGAATTTATAAAGAAGAAAGGCAAAGACCGAGAGGAGAAAGTTGTAGAAATATGCAAAATCTCTAAAGATGGCATGAGGATAGTTATATGTTCAGTTGATAAAGATAAAGATCAACGGTCAGGTCCTGAAGAAATATTTTCATACCATAATTTGCCTCAAAAGCATTGGAAAAAATATTTGTATGCTGCAAGGTTCGTAGATCTAGTTAAAGCTAAAACTCCAAAAATCACTCTATATTCTTCTTTAGCAAAATGTCAAGTCATGGAAAATGGAACTGATATTGAAATGTTTTTTTATACTGGCGAAAAAGTTACTTTTACGTCAACCGATGGCTTAAGGATAATAGATAAGGCACTGAGGACACACCACAACATTGCTACAGTTCCTGAATTAAAGCATTTAACTGATCACTTTGAGGAGTGTTCAAATCGTATGAAGAGGATACAAAATGCTCTTTCTTGTATATCCGATGAATGTTTTCCCTTAATAATTGGAAAGAGACCAGTCCAAACAATATCCAGCACAGTATCTCCGTCTGTTCAAGGATCTGTAAATAGAAATTACTGTACACCACTGCTTAATTTGGGTTCGTTTCAGCGCGCGTCGGCTAGCTCTAGTCATACTCCCACTGATGATTTCTGATTATGTTATCATAATGCATTATTATGTGCAGTTAGTTATTCTTTTAAACAGTATGTTTGTATTCATTATCACTTAGACATGTTCTAGTTGCACAACTTTAGTTGATATTTAGACAATTTATTTTGTATTCTATGTTTAATGGACAAATAAGATTATAATTTAAATAAATTCCCAAAAATAAACTGGTTTTAATGCATTGTAAATCTGTATGATATTTTGATACTTTGCCATGATAATATTGTTTGCTGTTTGGTATTTATTTTCTTAATATTAATAGTGCTATTTTGTAAGTGTGAGGTATCATATTGGTAATCAGTAAGATTCAAATTAAGCTTAGGATGATGATGATCAACAAGCAGAGGGTGTTAAGGTTCGTTGGTTACGCTGGGGCTGGTATTTTAATATAGTTTACTTTGTCCAAAAAATGTGTTGCTCGTGAAATCGGTCACACCTTTTTGGGGGCAGCCATGCCAAAAAATTGCAGTTTTTTTTTTGGAAAGATTATTTGGTAGTACAAATGGCACTATTACCGTCACTGCCGGTGGTATGGTACAACCCGACAACCCCGGGAAAATTCTAAGAATATATTAATAACTTATTACAAAAAATTTAACTTCGACAAGTACCTACATATAACTCAAAAACCACTTACCAGATGTCGCTCAAATTCATATAGTTAAGTTCACACAGTTGAAAGTTCTGAGGTAGGTACTAAACACAAAAAAAACAGTTACTTAAATTGAGAACCTTCTCCTTTTATGAAGTCGGTTAAAAAGTAGGTACTAATAATGGTCTTTAAATTAATGTAATGTAGGTAATGTAAGTAATACATAAATTATAAGTTACAATGGTTACTAATTAACATTAAATTTCAATTATTTTGTTCATAGACTTTTATTTTTGCTCTTTCCTTTTAATCCATACCAATAATTTAATTATCAAGATCCAAATAGGTACCTACAATCCAAGACCTTTGCGGCACAAAATAAGGATAATTTTTTTTTATTGAATTAAGGTAGAAAACGAACAGAAGTTAAGCTCATGTACTTATGTACCTCGATTTAGGTTATGCATGTGTGCGTTAGCCTTAGGGTTAACGACTCCGCAATGGTCTTGGATTGGATCTAGTTATTTAATTTGTTGATATGGATTTTAAACGAGAAAATAAAAAAAACAGTGTATTAGAATCATTAAATTTAATGTAATTTAGTAACCATTATTCATATTTGTATTATCATTGTAAACAAAGATCACGGGAGTCCTTAGATGACAAATTCAATAACACAGGTAATTCATTATTCAGGTTTTCTGTAGTAATATACCTATTATTGATGATCAAGCGAACTTGCAAAGTGAAGTTCGATCACAATTATATGAGTATGAGCAGCTTCATTCGACGCGATTTATAGGGTAACAATTATGTAGATGTCGCTCCAAGCGTCAGCCTTGCACGGATTTTTAGAGCTGGCAACACTAAAAAACGTCACTCCACGTGGTCTCATCCCCACCCAAGCTTACCTACCTGCTCGACTCGCTCGGGATTTTTGCTCATTTGGTTTAAAGTGCAATTTATAAAAAAGTTGTCACATTTTATTATATATATTTTTTTTCGGGTAAGGCATAATATATTGTTTGAATCCGTAGGGAGAGTGTGTATAAATCGCGTCGAATGAAGCTGCTCATATAATTGTGATCGAACTTCACTTTGCAAGTTCGCTTGATCATCAATTATATTTCGCAGCTTCATTCTTTGCGATTTATAGTTAACAATTATGTAGGATGTTTAAAGGTAATAAAATGTGACGGTGTTGCGAGTTTAAGTTTTAGTAACCTCTCGCTTTAGTGCATAGTAACGACATCATTGTAAGTATTATATTATTATTGTTTATTTAATAACCACAAAAAATTTTGTGTTTTATATGTTATACATAAATAAATAATTTATTTGTTTGTTTCAGGTGTGTGAAGACAAAATTGTTGTAGCGAAATCATTTGAGCTTATAATACTTTGTTATAAAACTTTGCCAATACGAACGAAGAGTTTGTCCAAGCAGCTTTCTAATTACATCAAGATTGACCCCAAGTTTGTTGGCTTTGGATGTGGCAGCATGTCGAGTACTGTGTGCTGAAAGTATGGATGTGTTTATTCCAGACTCTTTAAGTGTGCTTTTAATCCAACGGCTTAATGTTTGAGAAGATACTTTAGAATGAGGACTTTTAAAACTAATAAATAAATGTTCTATGGATCCACGTAATGTACGAGTTTTATTTAAATACCCCATTAAACTTCTTGCTGGACGTATTTCAGGGCGTGTGTCAAAGAAAGGTAATTTGAGAACGGGTTGTAAGGCGTTTGGTTTTGAGGTTTTAATAAGATCAGGTATAAGTAAACGCTAAACGCTAACACACTCATACCCCCGCAGTAGGTTACTAGGTACCTGTGTCGCGGGTGGCATGGACTACACATAAAACACATTCCAATTACACCCATGACCCGAGTACAAATATTTATCTCCCACATAAATATCTGCCCCGGCCGGGAATCGAACCCGGGACCCCTCGCGTCGCAGGCAGGGTCGCTACCAACTAGGCTACAGGGTCGTCAAATATTTCTAAGTATTTATAAGTATTTCTTTATTACTAATAATATTTATATTTTCAATCTTGATGAGAGAGAAAGTTTGCACACGATTAATAAGAGAAAATGGTGGAAATGCATAAAAGAACAATCCTTGACATGATATGGTAAGTGCATCTATAACCCAAGCATCAGGATCATTTTTCCACGATACATATTTTTGGCATTTCGCGTTGCACATACTAGCGAATAAATCTAGATCTGGTTGGCCGAATTCGTGTGTAATTTTCATAAAAGCTTCGTCATTTAATTCCCATTCTGTATCTTTGAATAATCGTCGCGATAGGTAATTAGTTTATATTATATTATCTTTTGTATTAATGTAAGATGCAAAAATTGTAATTTTACGCCTTTCATACCATTGCCAAATTTGTCTTGCCAGGTTATTTAAATGTTTGAATTGAACACTACCCATTTTATTTATACAGGCAATTGCAGTTATATTATCTATACGTAACAAAATTTCACAATTCTGCAGGTGATCAGCGAAACGTTTTAATGCAAGAAAGGCGGCATTTAATTCTAATTCATTAATATGTAAGTGACATTCGTCACTTTTCCAATAACGAATAGCCTCTTTGCCATTACAGTAGGCTCCGCAACCAATGTTGGAGGCATCAGAATAGATTTCAAGACAATAATTTGGGGTTCTGATAGACTTTGAACGTGTTTCAATATGCTTTAGCCACCAATTTATATCATCCTGAGCATCTTTAGAAATGTATACTAATTGGTCATATTATGATGGATTATTAAGTAAAAAATTATATTAAAGGAATTCAAAACGTTTCGTATAAAACCAATGAATCTCGCAAAGTCGCGTAACATATTATGTAGCACATTTTTCATTTTACTTATTTTTATATTAGGCTATTTCAGTAACATATTTACTAAATCAAGCATAAAACCTAAAAATTTTAACCGACTTCAAAAAAGAAGGAGGTTCTCAATTCGATTATTTCGTCGTTTATGGGCTGATTTGGATAATTATTTTTTTTTGTTGTAAAGTAGATATGCGCAGTGGGGTTCCCTGATAAGGACACCAGGATCTGATGATGGCATCTCAGAGAAATCGAGGGGAACTTTCGAAAATTGTATGGACAACTAGTGTGTTTGTTCATGTTATCATAAGTACATTAAAGCGCTACCATTTCATGAAGATCTGGAGTCGATCTGATGAAGCCGAAAGACAGTCGAGGGAACTCCTCAACGATTTACTGCAGTTATCTAGTGTTTGGGCTTGATTAATTTGTAGTGACGAGAACTTTACACTTACATGTTGAATTGAGCGCCATCTGGTGAGTAGTTTTTGAGTTATCTCTACTTATCAAGATGGAAGTCGGTTATTTTTTTTTTGTAAAAAGCAATTATTTCAAAGTTTATTATGAAACTCAGATTTTGCAAAACAAAAATAGTTTTATGGGTATTATGCTTGCATTCCTCGAATGAGCGTCCTATACACAGAAAATCATCTTGATGAGCTACAGACATCATACTATTAGACCTTAATAGGTATAATATTGATTTTAACATTTTTATGAAAACGAACGGTGCAGTGCATAAACCAAACGGTAAGGAATTGAATTCATAAAGTATATCATTGTATATAAAACAGATATTTTTTATAACTTTGAATTATGGGTATGAAGAAATAGGCATCTTTTAGATCAATATAAGCCAAAAAACATTTAGGAGTTACCAGTTTTGAGGCGGTACTATAATCCTCCATTTTAAAATGAGAAATTCTAATGAATTTATTTGGGCATTTTAAATTCAAAATGAACCTTTTGCTACTATTTGGTTTAGGTACTAAGAACACACTGGATATGAACTCTCCTTCCACATGATCGCACCGTGATATAGCTTTGAAGTCGAGTAAACTGTTTATCTACGTTTGAAATCAATCTCTTCTTGCTTTGATTGCGGATAAACTTTAGGCGTGGAAGAAAAAGGTATCTTTAGTACTTAACTAAAAATCAATTACTTTTGGTGAACCGTAAGCGGACCGCAGTACACACCTGGTTTAAAGCCTCCGGGGTGCTCGTTTCGGCGGCGGCGACGAGCGCGTCGAGGTTATCCTGCTGTGAGCGCCGCGCGGCTGCTGGCGCTGGCTCGGCCGAAACTTCGACCCGGCGCCGCTGTCGTTTTTGTACAGCTTGCGTTGTGCCTTTGTATGGATTTCGCCATTTTAAGTTTTTCCGACATATTCTCGCCGAACAGATATTTATCTCGCGAGGATTCTACCAATGTCTCTTTGAGACTCGTGTTTGTCGCGGAGATAACAATGTTTCTCCTCATTTTGGAGTCAATGTAGTGGCTGTCGCATAGCAGACGGCAGGCGTCACTGATGGGTCGCAAAATCTTTTTCTTCGATGTCTCGTTGCTGATTATTAATTCTGTAGCGACACTCAGAGCCGATAAAGCAACGGCTATTTATTTATGTTTACTCAATTCAAGGAAGCGTCGCGTTTTATTAATGCGTCCAGCAACGCTACTTTAACCTCCTGATTAAGTATAGGTGGTAACAAAACCTCACAATTGTTTTTAGGCAGGCCTTTTAATATGACCTCTTGCCACCGAGATGCCACATTCTTATGGATTGGCTTCCCTAAAGCAGTATCAGGCTGATATCCATAACTTCAAGAACATCCATTGCTGTCGCTGATGGATGGCACAGGTGTTCCCGTTCGTGACGTTGTTGGTTGTGAATGTTCGACTACAGGCGGTGACAATAGTGGTGACAAGGTGGCAGCCTGTCTTCACGCGACGACTATGGTGATGTTGCTCTCGAACCGAATAACGAACGAACCGAACGAATCCGTAATAACTTGCCCTTAAAAGGGGAAAGTTATATTTTAGCTCTTCCAACCTAATGTGACAGTATCTGCCCATATTTAGAAGTAACGCATCACAGGTTATGTAACAGAGACAACCCAGGATAATTGCTCACATTACGGAAGGCGTCTGGTGTGGATGATGTTGCCCTCGAAGCGTAATCCGTAATAACTTGCCCTTAAAAGGGGATAGTTATATTTTAGTCTTCCAACCTAATGTGACAGTATCTGCCCATATTTGGCAGTAACGCATCACAGGTTATGTAACAGAGACAACCCAGGATAGTTGCTCGCATTACGGAAGGCGTCTGGTGTGGATGATGTTGCCCTCGAAGCGTAATCCGTAATAACTTGCCCTTAAAAGGGGAAAGTTATATTTTAGCTCTTCCAACCTAATGTGACAGTATCTGCCCATATTTAGCAGTAACGCATCACAGGTTATGTAACAGAGACAACCCAGGATAGTTGCTCGCATTACGGAAGGCGTCGCATTACGGTGATTTTCTTCGTCTTCTGATGATTCCATTATTTGACATCTTCGTTTTTATTTTTTCCACTAATTTTGTATTTTTTCACTATATTCACTTCTTTTCCTCTTCTTTCCCATGTTGACGAGTGATAAGACGAGTTTGTAGTTTGAACGTGCAAAGGCTTCGGCACGGAAAGACATAATGAGCAAAAATCCCGAGACGAGTCGAGCAGGTAAGCTTGGGTGGGGATGAGACCACGTGGAGTGACGTTTTTTAGTGTTGCCAGCTCTAAAAATCCGTGCAAGGCTGACGCTTGGAGCGACATCTACATAATTGTTAACTATAAATCGCAAAGAATGAAGCTGCGAAATATAATAATTTTTATACGAAATGATAGTATTTACGTGCAATCGTTTTGATAGCACGTACTTGTGGAGAGAAGGGACTAGAAGAAATAGGTACTCTTTATAAAAATAAAATTGTTCAGTTTTGCGTATAATGAATTTTAACTAATTTAAGTAACTTAATATTTAAGGTGCGTTGGGGTAAGATCGGTGGTGGGGTAAGACCGTTGGAATCAAATAACTCACTATTTTGGCTTTATTTTTCAATGTTAGCCACACTGCGCGAAATATAATTTTGTTACGCCCCAGGCCCCACCCCGCAGTGGTCGCCAGTCGCTCCTGCAAGACGCACGTATGCTACATGCTTTTAAAGTTAACAAGGTAAATTTTCCAAAATTTTTGTCCATCAGGTCTTCCCCCTCAATTTTTTATTGAATATTGTAGCAAAAGTATAATGAATTTTATTATTATTTTTCCTGAATACTAAAATTTAAGCAGTGGTAATATATCTGGTCTAGTATCTCTGCAGGCTGAAATCCGGTGTTATCCTCCTCAGGTGAAGATCGGATAAAAATATCCGATAAGCGCCAAGTGATGAAATTTGTAGTGGTTGTCTAACTTTTATAATATGTGATTAAAAACCAAGATAGATTATAATAACAAAAATCTGACTATAGAATAAGCAACGTAACTTGAAGTATCATATTAGATTAAATGCATACATCGCTAACAAAATATATAATTTAGAACATTTAGAAAAAATTTGCAGCTATAATTTTAAAATGTATGTGCTTATTAATAATAATAAAAATAATTCTTAAAGCTTAAAAAATCTAATTTTCTACTAATGTACACGCTTATGTAAGGAACTCCTTTTGGACAATCACTAATTATGTCAACAAGAAGGAGTAACAGGCCGTTTACTTATAAAAGGATATTAAAAATACAACTGTCAGACGAAGACATAAAGAGAACACGAATATTTTACTATGGGAAAAAGATGTATGTTTGAATGATTAAATAAACAAGTTAAACAGTAAATAATTGTTTTCTGGGCTCCCTTTTAGCTCAGAAGCGGGAAATAACTCACGTAAGTCCTGATAAAATGCATTTACATACTTTGAATTGAGTAAAGATTTTGTTATGTCAAAGATGAAAATTTTAAACACGAACAATGGGCCGTCATAAGAAATGTAAAAATAATGATGATAATCGGGAAGCTTATTTACGCCGTAAATTATTGAAGGCGGTCGAAACCCGTAAATTATATGAACCTAATGAGGTACCGTCTACATCAACACCGTCCAATAAGGTCGATCAGGTGGTAACCAACAATGACAGAATTCCATCAATTGCACAGTCGTTGGCTGAAAGCCATGATAATGCTGCATCTCGACAAAATATATCATTACCGGGGTATACTTATTTTATGCCCGGACCATCATCGTGTTCTTCGACATTTCGATATGTGGGCCGTAGTGATCCATTGCCAGAGTTTGACCCACAAACATCAATAACCACTATGGAGCAATGGATAAGAAAAGTAGAAGGCATTTCTAATATGTATGGTTGGGATGAAAAGACTCTTAAATTTAATTGCACTTCTAAGATGAACGGTTATGCTCGACTATGGTATGAGCAATTATATGTGAATCAAATTTAAGTTGGTCCGATTGGAGGGCAATGCTGTTAACAGCTTTTCCTTCCAATCGTAGTAGATTAAATATGATGCGAGACTTGGTCAATGCATTAAGACGCTTTGATCAAGATTATATACAATTCTTTTATAATAAATTAGCTTTAGGTAACGCATGTGGATTACCCGAGTCACTGATTACGGAAGCTATCATAGGAACTCTTAACAATGATTTGATACAAGTTGGCGCTATTTCTGCTAGATGTCACGATCCTCCAACGCTCTGGAAATATTTATCATCATTTGCTCACCCGGTTCTAAATGAAGCTGAACGTCAGAAAGAAGTCAGTTACACTTACAAACCTCAATGTTACATTTGTAAGGGTCTTGGCCATATTACATCTGAATGTATGACTAAAGTACAAAACAAATGTGATAAAAACAATTTAGTCTGTTCATTTTGTAGGAAACGGGGTCATGTTGAAAATGATTGTTTTACTAAAAATAAAAAAAAGTAGTTATTGTAATAAAACTGGTCATACTAAAGACGAGTGTTTGAAGTTAAAATCTCGAAATTGAACAGGTGACAAGTAATGCATGATACACCGAATATTAGATAAATAAATCTATCTCTAAATATTATGTTACTATTAACATTTACCTATGATTGTCATAATGTGTACCTACGGTTTATTAAATTTTGGTAGGTCTTGGTAAACAAATGTAAGTCAGTCACTTGCTCAAAAGAAAAAAAGTCTTTCCTAATATCGTTATAAATAGATTTGGTGGATTGAAAATCATGCCGATTTGACAGTGTCATGTTAAAAGCGTAATATCCTACCTGATAGGTAGTGCTTGAGGTATCGGTGCCGTCATCATTTTGATTTTATAATAATAATAATTCTTTATTTCAGGTTCAGGCCAATATTTGTTAGTAACATTTTGTACTTATATCTAGGGGTTAGTAAATACTGACAAAATAAGACTTATAAACTAACTAAACTGGGGACTGGAAATGGGGGTTTCCACGCCCAGGCACAGTCTGTACTGCACCACGTGCATGTAGACTTACCCAGTGCCTGAGAAATGGTGAGTCCCACCTGTCCACTAGTGTGCCCAGTGTGGTGTTGGTGCTGTCGCGCAAGCGGTTTAGGAGGGAGGCGCATCGCTTCCGGATGATGGCATGAAAGCCATCAGTGTGAGCCTCTGAGAACATCCCGGAGGCGCTACAAAAGCGCGGCAACCCCATCAGCATTCTGAACCCATTATTATATTGTACACGCAGAGAGTTGTACGTCCTCTGCGTGTAGCTGACCCACAGGCTGCTCGTGTAAAAGAGTGGTAGTATGCTTTAAAAAGCGTCGCCTTTACTTCAGCGGTACAACGAGCAAACCTACGAGCCAGCATATTACAACGGACGGCCAACGCCCTGCGTTCCCGTTCAATATCAAAGACATCTTTCATGTCCTCGGAAACCCAGTGGCCCAGATATTTAAAATGCGAAACTCGCTTAAGAGGAGTACCATTAATTGAGACGGGAGGTGCGTTTAGAACTCGCTTATTACCCGTTCTGAAGATCATAAACTCACTCTTGCTTTCATTGTATCTAAGCCCATGGGACTTCGCATACCTTTCACAGATGCGCAATAATTTACGCAGAGCTCCAATCGACGGGCTTAGAAGCACCATATCGTCAGCATAACTTATGTTATTGATGCAAACGCCATCAATATGGCACCCTATACCAGTGCTACTAAGCTCTTCGATCAGACGGTTAACATATGGGTTGAAGAGCTTCGGAGAGGTAATCCCCCCTTGTCTCACTCCGCACTCCAACCCATACACGCCTGAGTGGGAGCCCGCCCACCTTACTGTGTTGGTTTGATTTTTATACCATGTACGTAGAATTGTCGTCACATCGTTAGGTAGGGCGGTCTCCCTCTCCAGCTTTTCCCACAGCAAACACCAGATCAAATGCCTTGGACAAGTCCAGGTAGCAGGCATAGACCAGTGTACTTCTATCAGTGTAGTACCGAACAGTTTGCTTGAGAGAAAATATA
Organism: Hesperia comma; assembly: GCA_905404135.1. Lineage (NCBI taxonomy): Eukaryota > Metazoa > Arthropoda > Insecta > Lepidoptera > Hesperiidae > Hesperia > Hesperia comma. The sequence continues at coordinate 9,593,709 of FR990018.1, forward strand.
GCACTTTCCGTGGATAGGTTTGGCCGAAAACCAAACTGTGCATCGTTTACTTTTAAATATTTTTCGAGGTATCCATCAAGCAAACTGTCCAGTACCTTGGCGATCACAGTAGCCAATGATATTGGTCTATAATTTGTCATATCTGAGGCATCCCCAGTTTTATTTTTGATAATTGGCACAACAATTGTCCTCAAAAGGTCATCGGGTAGATGTGAGTGACTCATGCAAAGATTGAACAGAAGTGTCAAGACCCTAGGCAGGTGGACGCCGACGTGTCTGTTCCATCCTATTATTCTCTTTCCCTTTTTTGTTAACAATTCTTTATAACAGTTTTTAGCACTCTCAGTAAGTATATCTATTACATGTTTGTACAGGTTGTCTATTAACATCTTATGGCGGCTGTCTGTACACATCCTATCAGCACATATGTTAAATTCAGCTGGGAAGTGTATAAGCCGTAGTCTCGAATGGCAAAGAAATTCATATTCCTTTATTTGATTACTATCCCTCTCGCCCCATATAGAGCGCGTTAAATTATTGCTGAAATTATAAAAATAATTTCATTGTTTAATCGTCTATAATCTCGTAATAACTTAATAATATGATCTTTCTTGCTATTATTGATTTATTTACCCTAACAAAATGAGTATAAATTATATATGATCGGAGGCTGTTCGTGACATAAGTTATAAATATGTTATATTTGCTTTGATTAATTACCAAAAACGTTTGCCTTTTCGTATTATCAGTGACATGGGTATGACGTTAAATTTTAAAGATTTTAAAAATTATTGTCTTCGGAGACAGATACAGCTATTGCTGACTTAGTTGATTCGATGCAATATTAGCAATGACAATGATTTTTAATATCTTAATCAATATTGTTATGTAACACAGAGGTACCTCTGAGCCTTGAGAGGCGTTATATGTAATGTCATCATGGTGACCGCAAATACTTATAAGTTGAAATTGTTTCATGATTCAAATTCAAAGCATGCTACTTGTATTAACTTTAATTATATAATTATAAGAACTAAAATATATTCACAATAAATATCGCAATAAAATATATGAAATTGATTAACATTAAGAAGTTAATTAAGCATTAATCATTAATCGACATTAAGAAGTCTGATTAATATATAACTATTCACGGATATTAAGAAGTCCGTATTATAACTTAATTATGGACATTAAGAAGTCCGACTTTTATTTTATTGACATTAAGAAGTCAGCATATTAATTTGTTTAACTTAAAGAAGTATGATTAATGATTAATAACCAATTATTGTCATAAGCTATTTAAATCGATCGAGCTCTGTATCCGTTATAAACCATTAAGAATTTTATATTGGTATTTGATCAAGTACTATAAGTTCAACATAATATCATGTAAGTCATTAAGAAGACTTACTTAAACAAGTCATTAAGAAGACTTGGTGTTGTAGGTCATTAAGAAGACTTACTAAAACAAGTCATTAAGAAGACTTGGTGTTGTAGGTCATTAAGAAGACTTACTAAAACAAGTCATTAAGAAGACTTGGTGTTGTAGGTCATTAAGAAGACTTACTTAAACAAGTCATTAAGAAGACTTGGTGTTGTAGGTCATTAAGAAGACTTACTTAAACAAGTCATTAAGAAGACTTGGTGTTGTAGGTCATTAAGAAGACTTACTTAAACAAGTCATTAAGAAGACTTGGTGTTGTAGGTCATTAAGAAGACTTACTTAAACAAGTCATTAAGAAGACTTGGTTTTAATTTAATTTTGCTTTTCAGTAAATCACCTTCAGAGGTGAGTTTATTTTCAGCTAAATAAATGGAATATAATGATGAACTAAACTTTGCGGGTCGCGAAGTGTATCAGGAAGGCCGACTGTAAGGAACTCCTTTTGGACAATCACTAATTATGTCAACAAGAAGGAGTAACAGGCCGTTTACTTATAAAAGGATATTAAAAATACAACTGTCAGACGAAGACATAAAGAGAACACGAATATTTTACTATGGGAAAAAGATGTATGTTTGAATGATTAAATAAACAAGTTAAACAGTAAATAATTGTTTTCTGGGCTCCCTTTTACTTATTATTTTAAAAACAATTCTACCAATTCATAATTTGGCTCTAGTCTCCTTGGCTTCCCTTTATCACTCTCTCATATCCATAGTTATACTTATATTTAAACACATAAATTTGCTTGAAATTACTACTTGTATACGTACATAAAGAAGTAAGTAGTAAGTAAAGGTCATTCACTTGTAACAATTTAACGACAATTCTATTAGAGACAAATGTCGATAGAAACTAAACTTTGGGAACCATTAAATCGCCTAAGTTTAAAATAAGGAGTAAGATCGGACAGCCAGAACGAAAAAAGAGCGAAAAAAAAGTAATCATCTGGAACATCTACATAAATGTTCGTAGCCTTATATAGATTTCATTGATATCATATTAAAGCACAGAAAAGATCGGATATATCCTTGTCATACACCTTGTGTTCTTTGCAATAGAAACAGTTTTAAATTACTGTCCGAACTTCCCCCTTAATAACCAAATTGTGATTATACTCATAAAAAAATATATCGAGTTTTTCTAAGCGTATAAATAATAAAATATTGTGTGTACGAAGAGAAATGCTATTTTAAATTATGCTATGTTTATTCATCATCCGTTTGCACTATATTTCATTGACATAGCACTTACTGAACTCACAAAATTTAAGTTTTTACCATTGAGTTACTATGTAAACTAGAGAAGCTACGTCAAACAAAAGTCATGTTCCTTTTTTCGGTTTAAAGCTATCCGTCGCTGCAGCGCTACAAAAAATCATTCAGTCTAATCTATCATTTTAAACCGCAGCGCTTAATACGCTTAATAAGATACATAATAGTCCTACAAGCATCTTTTGGCGCGTGGATGACAAAGACAGCGCCTTACAGTTTACCTTACCTGTATGACGCTGTCTCTGTCACGCACGCGCCAAAAGATGCTTGTAGGACTGTAGGTCGTTTCATTCATTACTCGGTCACTATGACGACGGAATATAGATTATGACATTTATGACACAGAACGGTCAGTGTGGGGTTTTTACATGTTTTTTACCTATCTGGTTCATCAGTTTGAATGAAACAAAAAATTAAAATTAAGTATTATTGTGAATATTTTATCCCCCAAAACTCAGTTCTACTGTAAAGTGTACACGTTCTACATTTATTAAGTACAAACATCAATAAATTTCTTTATTTTACAAAAAGTCTAAACAAGTAACTAATTAAAATTTGGGGTGTCTGTTTATAACATTGAAATAATCACTTTTTACTAAATGCATGGATAAACATTAGTATAGACTATAGACCGTCTATTCGTATACAAAAAAAACATTTTTTGCAATAACAATAATTATTTAGGACTCGTCAAACTAATTTTGGAGATACACAATTATAACCAATAATAATAATAACGAATTGAAAAAGGGCTCACTTACAAGAGAGGATACAAGAATTAAATAAAACAAAATATATTTTTATAAATTTTTAATAAATAAACAAAAACAAATGTTTTAATTATAAAAAACACAACAAAAAAGAATTATTTATGTATAGTAAAACACGAAATTAAAATGTTATCCTCAGTCCTTTATACAGTACTAGCTGTTTTTCGTCCGTGGCTTTTCCCGCGTGGAATTTGGTTATATTATCGCGCATTTTTACTGAACTTGACAGTGCTTTTTTTGATCCACTCTTTTTTATTTTGTTTGGTATTAGACAGAACGTGTACTGTGAATGGAGTAGTAACTACAGTCTTAATATTTTGTGAGATATTCGCTTCTAATTTGTCAATTAGTTTTGAACTATGGGGTGAAAAATATAGATTATGATTATGCTAGGCAGACGGAACCGCGGACAAAGTATAGTCTTTTAAGAATTAAAACATTACAGAGACATGAATGTCAGCGTGTAAAACTGATAATATTGTGTTTAAATGTGATGTCAACAAATTGTACCTACTATCACTACTGGACGTTGTTAGTCTATGAGAAGGACACAATATGGCAGACGTTAAATAATTTTTCGTATTTATTTGAAAATAGTGAAATATGGTTACTAACCGATGAAAAGTTACTCCTGTGCATTTATTTGAGTTCCTGGAGTTATTGCGGCAATTACGTAATACACAATTGGGCATTGTTCACGCTAGTTTTAAAGATTCACTGACAGGTCTCAGACGTTTTACGCGCATGCGAGCTGGCAAGCGAATGAGAGAGTTGAGGTGCATTCACCGCAACTGATTGGCGAATAAAATTTCTTTGCGGTGTCTTCTCTAGTACTTTAGTACATAATATCTCAATGTATAGAATTCAAATAAATTGAAATAAGGTGCGTTGGGGTAATACCGGACGGATTTACGACAAGTTCGAAGGATGTTGTAAAAACCATTGAGATTTTGTGATGTATCATGTGTGCGTCTCAGGTGTGCGTTAGCTCGACTCCGCAAACACAAATTAGATAATTGAGGTAATGGTTGACCAGTTAAGTAACCTCGCCTTATTGCGGTAAACTTATTTGTTTTACTGGCAACGTTTACTTTCTAAATGTCATTCGTAAATTGCTTGTTTGCAGTTGTTGTTGTTGCAGCGAGTTTGAATGTCACAGTTTGTCTTGTTACTTTGAGTGTTTATTTTGTGCTAAAATGCCAAAAACTATTCATAGTCGTTAAAGAAAAGTGGTTTTCTATGTGCTAAAATAACATTTATTCCATAGAATAACATTTCCGACTTACCTATGTTAGAGTCTGGCAAATGAAAGTAGAACCGTAAAATGGGGTGAATAGGTACGAAATTCAACTTCAAAGTAAAAATTTAGTTATTTATTGTTGGAATATGAATAAAGTGACTATTACAAACTTTTTCCGGTTTCTTTTACTTTCCGATGACTTTAAATAAATTACACGATTTATACTAATTCCACCATATTTTCTTGAAAATATACGTATCCCTATTCATACTTGAAACGGGGTGATTAGAGACGGCAAAGGGTATAATAGGAAATTAAGCACAGGGTTGCCAAAAGGCTTTAGTAAATATTTCAAGAGCCCCCGACGCGATGGTGCTAAAGATAGATTATAGCGAAGAAACCCTTACAAGAAGAAAACTAACCCTCTCGATCATATTAGCTTTCGAACTAAAAGAAACCTTATCGCAATAGGTCCGTTCGTTTAGGAGCCGTGATTTTAAGACATAACGGCTGAACCGATTTTGATAAAATTTTGCACACAAACAGACTAGGAGTCGGACAAGAATTTGGGCAATTGTTTATTTGAAAAAAGATGTAATATAGGTATAATTATATATACCGCGAAGTATTATATCGAGTGTACGAGTCAGATATACAGTATAAATATTATCTCTATTAATGAGATGGTAAAGTTAAAAGGGGTAAATTTTCACCGAATTTTCGCTCTCCTCAGGAGTCTCCTGTGAAGTTGACAAAATGTAGATACGTTTATCTGACTCTTACACCGCGATATATATGTATATCATACATATTTATATATATAAATATATATAATATTATTATATATATAAATAAAAGAGTTAACATCTCAATCACATCAGCTTTAAAACAAAATCGCTGTCCTAGTGCTTGAATGGCCAACCGAACAATTTTATCAAAATCGTTTTTTTATTTCAAACTATAGCAATTTTGATTACGCGCCTTACAATATATATTTTTTATTATTATTATTGACCTAACTTCTATTATTTAGCAAAAATAAAATATCCAATCTCCCATATAAAATTTGTTTTGAGTGCTTGAGTGGTGTATGTCCTTATTTTGCTCAAATGAACGCATCCAAATATCAGTTTACGTGCTTGTTTGTCCAATCTCCATCGATTGACCAATCACGGTGAAGCATTCCGAAATCACGTGACGCAATTTTGATTTGTTATATTTTGCTTAGTTTTAGAGTTAGCAGCATTACTTTAACAAAATTAAGCATTTTAATAGTTTAAACACAGTTCTTTGTTTCAAAATGTCAGAAAAAAACAGGACATAGTATATTAAACTAAGTAAAGTGGATTTTGATAGATACGTTGAGATTTTATCGATTTTCTCTTGTTTTAATTCGTTCATATTTATTGTATTTACTTAGGTGTTGTACACAGGATGATTTTAATATGATTTACGTGCATATCGGTCAGACTTTAGTGTGTGAAGTAATAATAAAAACTAGGACTTGGATTTATTATACGTCGGAGTGTTGGGAGTCGGGGGCACAAGATACTTAAATAATAAATTCTTTAATTACTATGTGTTTTTTCATTTATCTACGTGCAAGTATACCTACACATTTGAATCTATTACTCTAGACCTCACCAGAATTCCTCTTATCCCCCCCCCCCCCTTCTATACCCCCACAAAAGCTTAAAAAACGAAATAGGACTTTATTTCGTTGTAAACATTTTGATTCAATTTATAAAAAAACATATGAAAGGTCTTAGGGCCGCGGGACTCCGGGTCCCCACGACCTGTAGTTATTATTTATATAATTTTATACACGATTTTATAGTATAAAGTATAGCCTAAATTCATGATACTAAACCAAGTCTTGTCGGAGTCAAGTCTTGTATTCATATTTGTATCAAGTCATGTACAGAAAAATGTGGTATAAAATTGAACATACTGTATTGCACCAATGATGGTAGTTTGGACAAATAAGCACAAAACTTGCATGTTATTCTTAGGGCTCTATCTCCATGTCACTGTGCTCAATCTCCATGAACATAATTTTGTTAGAGGCGTTTTAGCCAATCTCCAATAATAAAATGAAAAATAGTCATTACTATTATTATTATTTTAAATTACTATTTTAATATACGAAAAGAAATGATTCGTGTATCTGATTAATAAAAGGTTTTAGTAAAATTTTTAATATTAACCCTTACTAATTAAAAAAAAACGTCTCCTGTAAAATTTAATTAATGGTCGATTGGCCATTCAAGCACTAGGGCAGCGAAATGGCATCAAAATCGGTCCATTCGTTTAGGAACTACGAATTGTTCATATATTAAATTTGAATAAATACATGAAGTGTCAACCCTGTCCTTATTCAAACTTCACCGTTTCTTTTAAACCCATCGTTGTCCCTAATGAATCGTTTGGAGTTTTTATTCAGCCCTTTGGAGTTTTTATTCACCCCCAAGCCGTTCCTTTTAACCCCCACAGATAATAAAAAATAGGTCGACTCAAATAAGTTCGTTGTTTTTAAAAAATGCTAAGTATTTGACTTATTTTTGTAATAATCGCTTCTAATAAGAGTTACTCAAAGTATTTAAAGCATTTATATCACGTAAACACTGAAACTTTTTGAATTATCATACAAGTTTTGAGACCAAAAAACCGCCGCTGTTTGAATACCTGTCTTCAGTGCGTAATTATGACCATTTGTTACAAACTTCATTTTCGTTTAGTGTTGCCATTTACAAAAGTAGATACTCTTCTTCAAATAAAAAAACAAAATGTACCCTTTAATCATTTTTCCTTTTGAATATCACGCACTGAATTACGTTTTTACTTTCGTCCCTATTCACCCCGTTTAACGCGTTTTACGGAACCTCGTATTTTTAAAGGAATTTTAGATGGCAACAGCAAAATTACGTCAAAACAATGTCAAACTTTCTGACGCACTGTCACTACTGTCAGTGACCGACCGTAGGTACATTCCAAGTCAATATTATATGTCGTATCCTTAAATTACTTACTCAAAAGGAATAAAACGATAAAAGTGGGTGAAGGAAGCTATATTTTACCACGATAACCGAGTATGAAGAAGGAAAAACAACAAAATAGCGAGGTTTAAGTGAAAAATATTGATTGTTTACTTGTCATGTCGTGCCATCTCGACGTTTACAGGTGAGTCGGACTAGTTGTGTTTGATAGTTTTATTTCTATTAACCGCTAGAAATATTATTTCAATAAATAAATTGTAATATTCATAATAATTTCCACTAACTTTTTTATGTATTGTTTACAGAAGTCAGCAAGCTTACAGATTCGGATTTGAAATATGACTGACCATATTATAAACTTAGAAAATAGAAGGAACGCGACAGACAGAGTTTGAGTTGTAGAATGGGAGAGTTAGATAATTTTATAATTAATGCTGGAATAATTGTGATTCACATTCAAGGGATTCCGATGCTTTGTTTGATATAGAATATTTGAAATCAGATATGGATTCATAATAATAAATTGTGTATTTTGTTAACTTTGTTTATTTTATTTACCCTGCTTACTTTAGATAGTATGTTATCAATTATGAATTTAAATTTAAAAAACTCGCACGCAAGCTGTTTATTTTTTTCAATACAGTAATTATATATAAGAATCATTTGTTAAAACGACCGTGAAAATTGTTTTTCTTTTTCAAGTATCAAAATGAGTTGACGCTTCATTTACTGGGTTGCCTTATACATTTTTTTTAAATTTCGCGGGCTTTTAGAGGTTCTACTTTCGTTTGCCAGACTCTACCTAGTTGTCCAAATGACAATATTGACATACGCGTAACGCGTTATGTACTATTACGTGCTACCTATTACTTTGGTTAATGTTGCCTGTGCTGTTGCCATAAAAAACGAAACTTTAGCGCCCTCATGACAGGTTTTCTATATTCCTGGTCAAGATGTATATTGTATCTTCTGTACCTAATATGGTTAGTGGTTATTTTGTGACTTTGTGACGTCGTCGATGTCAAGTCATAGACGAGTACGGCATAATATACTAACAACTATATCACAAATACTTGGTATTTTGAGATAGTATGTTGGATTTAACTTAACGATCTTATTGCTTTTATAGTTAGAGCTGAAAACCTATAAAATACAAGGTATTCGTTGACACATTCGGATGAGATTACGATTGTTTAAGTGAGCCAGAAATCAGGCATTATTGATTATTGGATGTTTCGCAATTGCAACAGTATTCAAGGCGATTATTATAATGTGCGTTATTTTTCACATGAACAGTGATTTATTTTATTATTTTAATGTTTTATTTACCTGTGGCGAATAGTAGGAAACTATGAAGTATGGAAGTATGTTAGGTTATTATATCTGTGTTTTGGAGGTTTACTTTATAGGTAGAAAAAAAAACATCATTATACATCTGTAGCAGAAGCAGAAATTATGAAATTATTAGAGATGGGCAAAATATATCCCTGACAAGAAAAGAATGATTTATATCTTTTCGATCTTGAGATATATATCACTCTTTTATATCTTTAACTCATTTAGCTCAGTACGACTCAGAGAGAGAATAAGGCATCTAAGACTAAAAATATATCTATCCTTTATATCTTTGGCTCTTTTAGCTCGATCGATATGGGGGCTTTACTTAACTGTAAAAATTCAAGTGATAATTATAATAGTTCTCAATAAATGTAGGTACTTGGTTTCAGTTAAAATATTTGTTTTAATTTTTTAATTTACTGTAAAATAATAATTACACGAGAATTTAATGACGTTTGTTTGATTTTATTAGATTCTCTATAATATAGTGCATTATTATTTCTAGTCGATGTTTTTTGATTATGTTACAACACTGTGGAACAAAAAGTGACAGTTGTCAAATGTGGCCCAATTTACGTGTATAATCTGCTATAGTATAAATCTGACATCCATCTCTTTCTCGTTCTCGCAAACTCTGAAAGAGCCGTAACTTATCACGAACATTGACTCTTAAGTATAAAGATATAAAGATATAATTGAAACACATGCGAGCTAGAGAGTGATTATATCTTTTGCAGAGATATATATCTTTCTTGTCTTTAGCTCGCGAGCTACCCATGTCTAGAAATTATAGTCTGTGCTGTGCTTCTAAAAAAAGTGATATTTTGTGTCTTGCATTGCAATTGCAATAAATGCTATTTGTTCCGCGTTTACTTTACATATTAGAAACAAAATTACTTAATAATAGGTAGTCCCTAACAAAATCACACAAAAATCACATTAAATGATGCGAGTGCGTTATTAAAAATTATAATGTTTTACGTTCATAAAATTTGTCCAGTATTTTTAATGATTCATCTAAAGATTAGTATTATGATAAGTGAATATTATTTCTTTTTATGTTTGTGATTGTGTATTACAATGATTACGATTCGTTAGTGCTAATGTGGTATGGCACTTGTAACAATTCGACGTACACCCAGCGTGCAGACACCAAGGAAAACGGTGAGTAACAAAAACGGATGTGTAGTTAGGTCAATAATTTGACTTAAAGAGCTTACAAAAAAGGACTAGCGAAAGGTTCTCTATATAAAAACACTCTATAAAGCACGTCTTATTATAGTTGTGTAGAGGTGCTTTCTGAACACAAAGCATAAGAATTATGTAAATATCAAAATCTGTTCTTTTAAGGTTCACCTTCCTATAAAAATGATCTATATTTTTGTATCATCAATAAAAAGTGCTGACTATTTCTTTCTTTGTTACTCTACTTTCTTTTAGGAAGGTTGTTTCTAACTTTGAAAATATTGACTTTTGGGTTGGCTTTAGTATCCGGCTGCACGATTTCCTGGACAAATTTGGCTTTAATCAATAGGTATTGATGCCCCAAATCATAATCTAATTGCTTTTTGTGCGGAAATGCATAGTTTTTTTTTATCTTAATTTTAAGTTTTTAAGGTTATGTATAAAATTTGAAGACAAATATTGAGCTATAGATCCGTTAAAAAGGAGGGAAGGCGGGGGGGTTTCGGGGGCGAAGCCCCCGAATAGGGGGTGGCGGGGGGCAAAGCCCCCCGCCTTAAAAGAAACAAAAAGAAACTTTTCAAACAGACGGGTTGGGTTAGGTTCGTTAGGTTGACAGTTTAATTCAAGAAAAAAAGGGGAACCCCGCACAGCGGGGTTCCCTCGACTTTTTTTTATAGCCTATATTATATTGCCGGCATGAATTGATAGTTGACATAGCACAACGTAAAAATCACGGATACCCTCGTTTTTAAGATTTATTTTTAAACTTTGAAGGTAGATCTGTAAACTGCTCAATATTTGTGTTATGTTTTGAAAATAACAACTAAAAAATAAAATTAAAATAAAACGACGCATTTCCGCACAAAATGCGATTATATTATGATTGGAGCCATCAACATCTATCAGTTAAAGCCAAAATCACCCAAATACGCTCAATATTTGTCTTCAAATTTTATACATAACCTTAAAAACTTTAAATTAAGATAAAAAAAAACGATGCATTTCCGCACAAAAAGCAATTAGATTATGATTCGGGGCATCAATACCTATTGATTAAAGCCAAATTGGTCCAGGAAATCGTGCAGCCAGATACTAAAGAATAACCTGACTTTTTTCCAATTTATAGATATAAATTCGTTATGAATTATATATACAGTGAATTTTATTGACAATAATTGCTGTAACTTTAAGGTTGTGCAAAGTTTTATCAAAATATTCCTGTAGACTGTAGAGGTAGGCCTGCACAGTAAATATTTTATATAACCGTCTTTAGTTGCAAATTCAGTTTGCCTCTGAATGTGAGTGCTGTTAAAAACAGTATTTTCAAGTAATAACACTGTAGGAGATTTTAGATTGGTGACAATTGAGTAGATGAGCCAAGTGGAATGTAGTGGATCTACTATAATACAGGTGCAGGCACTATTGCTTAAAACTTTTACAATTTTGTAGCCCACCATGTACCACATAATACACATACATACTTATTTAAAAAATATATAAACCTTCCATAGCTATTTTTTTATGAAGGATGAAGACTTGGCAGGCAGGTAACATACAAGACTACAGTATTAGTAGTACTTGTAATAGTAGTTGATTAGAGACAGAATTAAACTTAGAAAACCTATTTCTACTGGCCTTCAAACAACAGACCCAATGCCTTCACCTTATTGACTAAAAGAGATTGGTCAGTTTGAAAGTGGTGTTACAGTCGGTTTTTTTGCTACGGACTAAATTGACATATGCTGGGTTGCCAGTTTTTTGCAAATCATTAATAGTGATGTGGCTCTACCGTAACTTCATGTAATTTACAATCTAGTATCGTTTTTCATTAATAATAAAAATGTGCCCTTAAAATAAAATGTCCAGTAGGCATGCTTAAACTTGTTATTGCGTATTCTTCAACAACAAATAAATTTCATAATTGTCGTATTTACTTAGTGTAATACATAAAGCAAATTAATAAATGTATTTTTCATATGTTAAAAGATTTTATATTATACTAGCTTTTGCCAGCGGCTTCGCCCGCGTGAATTTCGTTTAAACCACCCCTTTATTTCACCCACTTAAGTGTCATAAACGTAAGAGTAGATAAAATATAGGTAAACTTAATCAGAAAGCTTCGAACTGCTAAGCTATCGGGAGTTACACGTGTTATTGTGAGTCAACCATAAAAGATAGACATATGCTGTCGTGGAGTATTTTTTATATAATTTTAAGGAGAACATTTCCGTCATACATGATTTCTGTGTAGCTTTAACCATTAAGGTTGCACATGCGACGGAAGCTTAAAAAATGGAGTAACTTCTCCCGTTTCCCCAACATTTCCCTTCACTGCTCTGCTCCTATTGATTGTAGCGTGATGAAAAGTATACTATAACCAGCGCGGGAGTATGAAAAATAATTGCACCAAGTTTCGTTAAAATCCGTCGAGTAGTTTTTGTTTCTATAACGGTTATACATCAGACAGACAGACAGACAAAAATTTTACTGATTGCATTTTTGGCATCAGTATCGATCCCTAATCACCCCCTGATAGTTATTTTGGAAATACATTTAATGTACAGAATTGACCTCTCTACAGATTTATTATAAGTATAGATTAAAAGATTAGTGTATTGTCAAATAATAATAAAATTATGTTGTGAAAGTAAAAAGTTATGATTCATAAAACCGGTATAGTAGTACAACACTACTAATAAAAAGCAGGTATCATTAGTCCGTAGCGAAAAAAAAACAGACTGTAGAAGAGTTTGGAAATTGCATTGCTGAAAAAAATTTATACTTTCTGGGAATGTTTCCCATTTTTTTTGTATTGTGCACTGGAGCACTTTTGTTACATTTAATTTGTTTGTTTTAGGATGAGGAAGAAAAATCAAATGAGAGTACTGAAGAAGATGTCGGAAATAGAGCCAATAAGAGGTAGGTGATGTATTTTTTCAAATAATACAACTATATGTTAGAGATAATTGAAGGTAATTGAGAAATATTTTTATACACTTAACTAGTTCCTCTTAATATAGAAGTTTAATGATATATAATGCTAATTGTATTTAGTAATCATGTAGTGGAAAGAAAGAGATAAAGTGGTTATCAAGAACAACTAAAGAACTGCTGAAAGACAGGGCCAAACTAATATCAGTGCCTAACAAGACAAAAGATATAAGACTTAAAATAGCTACAAAAGTAAGAAAATTAAGGTTCATATGAGGAAAGACCGTCAAAGATACAGGATAAAATCACTAGAGAAATGTATTTAAAAAACTGGTGGCATCAAAAAAATAACCAAAAAATTAAAAGACAAAAGTGAATGGGTGCCAAATATCATAGGTAAAACTAAAAATAAAAAAATAGAGAACAGACGTCCAGAAATTCTTTCAATTGCTACAAACTTTTTCCGAGATCTATATGCAAGGAAGAACATTATTCAAAACACAGACCTGACAGCTGTATATAAGTTATTTGCGAAGATCATTCTTACTATAGACCACATTTATGTTGTAAAACAACTATTTGAAAGAAGTAAAGAATTTAACATAACCTTCTATTGCTGTTTCGTAGATTATACCAAAGCTTTCGATTCACTGGAACACGAGGAGATATGGCATGCTTTAAAAAATCAAGGTGTAGAACATAAATACATTAGGATTCTAAAAAACATCTATAGTAATAGCAAAGCCAGAATAAAACTTGAATCTGAAGGTAAGGAGATAAGTATAGAAAGAGGAATCCGACAGGGGGATCCACCTATTCTATTTACAGCAGTCTTGAAAAAGATATTCCGTAGACTGAATTGGGAGAAGCGCGGAATAACCATCAACGACGAAAATTTGACCCACCTAAGTTTCGCTGATGACTTGATAATCTTATCACCATCTAAACACGAACTTCAAGAAATGCTAAATGAACTGGACACAGCAAGCCGCCAGGTGGGTTAATGCATGAACACCCAGAAAACGATGTTTACTTAGGCCAAATAATTTCACCAACAGACCTCACTTCAAAAGAAATAGATAGAAGAATAGGACACTCCTGGAGGCAATATTGGAGCCTTAAAGAAATAAGGAAAATAACGAAATCCATATCACCATAAAAAGGAAACTATTTGATACATGCATCCTTCCAGTACTCACATACGGATGTCAAACCTGGGCAACCACCAAAGCCCATATCAAAAAACTCCATCCATGTCAAAATGCAATTGAAAGGAGTATGCTGGGAAAACACCTCTCTGATAGGATAAGGACTACAGACATAAAGAAACAAACAAGAACAAAAGATGTCACAATTACTATCAGGAAACTAAAATGGAAGTGGACAGGGCACACCGTCAGGGGCTGTGAAAAATGGTCCTGGTCGATTATGTACTGGTTCACAGGACACAGAAAGTGCAAAAGGGGCAGACCATTTAGGCGGTGGTCAGACGACATTAAGGCAGCGGCAGGCACGACATGGACAAGAGTCGCCAAAGACAGAGAGAGGTGGAGATAGAGTTGTAAAGAACTCGAGTCTTTGAGTCCTAAATTTTGAACTCGGTGACAGTTTTCATGACTCGACTCTTAACCGTAAGACTCTTAAGACTAGAGAACTCAAGTCTATATGAGCTCTTGAACTCGAGACTCGAGACTCGAGTCTTTAGCGCTCGAGTCCTTTTTACGTGGCGAGTCGCGCTCGAGTTCTTTTCCGCTTGGAGTCTTTCTTTTTAAAGCAGCCAATAAAAGCTTTATTTTGTGAGATATAACTATGTGTAACCAGAAGGAGATGTCGAAAAATAACTTTAGATATAAGTATTATAAGTATAGATATAAATTTTAAATAAATCACGGTCAGCATTTCGAAGAACAGTTTGAAGAAGACTCGAGCTCTTTTAAGACTCAAGCTCTTTTTAAGACTCGAGTTCTTTTTAAGAGTCGAGTTCAATTTTGGCGCTCGAGTCTTCATGATAGGATTGAAGCTCGGCTCGACTCGAGACTCCGAGTTCTGTTAGTTCACTGAGTCCTAGAAAATTGAGCCGAGTCTATCGAATTAAGACTAAAAGACTCGAGTCCTTTACAACACTAGGTGGAGAGATTTGGAGAAGGCCTTTGTCACTTGAGGACACACTGACAAGGATGTTGGGGCAGGATAAAATTATTATCTACTTATTTAAACTCAGTAAAACACCAAAAAAAATTCTTGTAGCGTGAAGTATTGCTAGACCTTATAAACCTTGTGTATGATAATTTTTATGATGTCTCCTTTTTAACCAACTTCAAAACAGGAGGAGGCTCTCAATTCGACTGTATTTTTTATGTTGTATGTCTACTCTACATTGTAGAGTAACATTTTACTGGGTGAACTGATTTGATGTTCTCAACATCTGTGGCTGTCGTCTAGTGAAATATAAATTTTAGGGACATCTGAAGAGTGTTTTTTTAGGTTTTTTTTCATGTCCATTATATACTTAATTTGCTAATGTCTAAACAAAAATCGGCCCAGTGCGAGTCGGACTTGCGCACGAAGGGTTCCGTACCATTATGTATAAAAACGCCAAAAAATCTGGTCTATTGTATGAAAGCCTCACTTAAATATTTAATTGTTTTATTGTAGCCACATATTACATACAACGCCATCTCTTGGACCGAAAGGTAACTAAACTAACTGAGGCGTCGAAAGTATGGGTGCCTACTTAAATATTTATTTTATTCTGTTTTTTAGTATCTGTTGTTGTAGCGGCAACAGAAATACATCATCTGTGTAAATTTCAACTGTGTAACTATTACGGTTCATGAGATACAGCCTGGTGACAGACGGACGGACGGACAGCGAAGTCTCAGTAATAGGGTCCCGTTTTACCCTTGGGTACGGAACCCTAAAAATGAATTTAGACAAGGCAAGGGCTAAATGGACACAGTTTAATGTCTTATTCTGCAAAATTAATTAAATAACAATCTAATCATTGTTTGGGATGGGCAAGTGCTATTTCTTGTTAAATTCTCATGATAAGATTAGTGAAATAGCTGATATGTAAGTGTTCTCCCAAAGGTTTAAAACATACCCTTCAGTATAAAACAATTCACTACTACATATTGAAATAGGATTAGTTTTTTTTTTATTTTGATAATCCTGACATGATAGCTTCTTCTTCTTCTTAAAGTGCCTCTTCACTACTGAAGGTTGGCTGTTAGTTTCTGGAACCTCTCTCTGTCCATGGCCAGGCGGAATGGTTTTTCGACTGAGGTGATGCCTGTCTATTTACTGATATTACTCAGCCACGACTTTTTCCGGCGTCCAGCGCCCTTCTTACCTTCGACTTTGTCCATAATAATAATTTGGAGCAGGTTATACCTGTCGTGCCGAAGCACATGGTCGAGGTATTCAATGATGCTCTGTATCAGCTGTCGGGTCATGAAGACGCGCTGGAGCACGTTTAAAGTCCATGCTTCGCAGCCATACACAACGATAGGCCAGATGCAGCATTGGAGAATTCTAACTCGGAGAATTGTACTTTTGGTGTTTTTGGACTGTTTGGCGTTTATTATGCCGTTACCATACACAACATTGGAATACGCCAATAATTCACCTCATTTATGGAAAATTTCGGTGCAATGCTAACTTTGCTAGCAGATTGTATGAAGAAAGGAACTCAAACGTTCAAATTTATCCGGGTTATCAGGTATTTTTGAATGTGCATTCGCCAGCTAAATGCATGGTGTATGGTAACGGCATAATAAACACCAAACAGTCCAAAAACACCAAAAGTACAATTCACAAAACACAATCACGGTCCAAAGATATGCCAAGTCAGTAGTTTGCAGATCAATTAATCCAGGGAAAAGCGAAGCCAAAAGTCGTCAGTTCAAGTGCCACGTAAATTGAAAACGATAAGGTGCACAATAAGCAAAGTAGCATGTCATGTCCCTTTGAAATTCCAAGTGATTACTTTGAACGAGAACAATTAAGAAATTTTGGTCTTGGTTAAAAATTTTTTTTGTGGCTACATTTCTTAGAGTATAATACCATTTTGTAATCTTGGTTAGATGCGCCAACTTTAAAAAAAACTGGCCGCAGTAGTTTTCATATGTCGTTGAGATAACATATAAATGTCGTTGAGATAACATATAAATGTCGTTGAGATAACATGCCCATACCATAATTTTTTGTAGACACGTAGTCCAGGAAAATGAATTGTAAGTGCTAAGGTAAATCAAAACTAATTTATTACAGGTATTTTCCTCTCGTTCATGCATAACGTTATAGAAAATCAAAAAATAGAATTCTAAAAAATTGTTCTAGTCGCTCCGGTACAGTTAAAAAACTAGCAGTAGCAACACCCTAGCGATCAATTTAATGATCCATCATTTTAATCTTGTTGCGTGTTCTAAGTTTTGGTGCCAATGGATTATATTGCCGTTGATAAAATTTAAATATGTTGCACTGCTTTTCTGTTGTTGTATATATGTATGTCATTGTGTTGTTGGTGTGAATTGCTGTTGTATTAAAATGCAAGAGGAGTGTTCGCGTGTTGAGCGGACCATGTTCCCTAGCGCCTCGTGTTCCTGTTGTGCGTCGAGTCTATATTTACGCGGCCATACGCTCCGGCGCACGGAGGGAAGCCGTGACGTCGTCGCTGGCAGACGAACACAACTGCGATTTGCCTCTTGCGCGTATTATCGTTCGGGACGCACCGCATGGTGCAAGAGCGGCGGCCGGGGAGCCGCGGCTGACAAACCGCATCCGTCGGAAAATCGCGACCACTACTTCGTAGTTTTTAGTGCCAGTCTTAGTATTATGTGACGGCAATTATTGTGCGTATTTCAAAGTTGCTTCAGCAGTGTTGATGTTGATAGCATGGTCGCGTGTAGGTAAGCGGTACATAAATGGCTATGTTATTGTTTCGCGGATATTTTTTAGCAATTTATTTTAAAACGCTTTTTGCTTGTCGTGTGACGTTCAAATGTTTACATAGAATCCTAAAAATGACTGAGGTTATTTACATTTGTATAATTTACGAGAAGATACTTTTTTGTTGGAAATGTTGAGATACCCTATCGTAGCTGTTGTTATGTTTGAAACAGAAAGCTTGTTTATAACTTTATTTACTCGTGTATATAATAGAGCGTTATCTTATGGTTCATAATTATTAGTATTATTACTGAGACATTTTTTTTAACAATTTGATCATAATAACTGATAAAAGCCTAAAAGCTTTCCGCGAAAATTAAGATTATGAAAGTAAGTGTTCATTGCGTGAATAATACCATGTCCTTGGTTGCAAACAATAAAGTCACAGTTCGTTTTGTATTTATATTTGAGCCAATCACCCCTAGCAAGGTTACATAAAGTGCTACCTATATAGATAGACTAGCTACCCGCCCCGGCTTCGCACGGGTGCAAGTTAGATTTACCATAGCAGCGCCATCTATTGATTACTTACTCAACCCAGTCGAAAGGTATCGACATCTGTTACATATAATTGTGACTGTCAAATAATAACACTCTTAATTTAGTTCTCTTGTGTGGCGCTAGGTGTCTGTTCATCTGTGAAGACTGCCATGTCAATTGTCATTACTTGCAAAACTTACTGTCAAATAATAAGAGACAAATAATTAGAAATAAATTAAAATTGCGACTATAATTTGAGATTTAAAGTATCCTATCTCTCAAGTTGGATCGAACTGCACATGGTGTGCGAATTTTATTATAATCGGTTAAGTGGTTTAGGAGTCCATCGCGGACCAACATTGTGACACGAGATTTATATATATTAAGAAGATAATTAGATATTATAAGGTAAATTCTTAACCAATGCAAGTTTTAGGTGCTTAAGTATTCCTTTTACTTTTGTTCAAGAAGTATCCGCTGCAGGGAATCAACCTAGGCTCTGTGAACCTGGCACCCGACTTTAAAAAATCGAACTTTTTTTTAATGAATATTATAGATTAGGGTTTGTAGTTGATTGTAGTAACATTTTTTTTGTTTGTAGTAACTCCGAAAAAAAACTATTGCACCTTAAAAAAAACTCAGCACCCGACTTTGACAAATCAAAAATTTAAAAATTGGGGGTTAAAGAGGATCGTTTGTAGTTGTTTGTAGTAAAAAAAATTTTAGTTTGTAGTAAGAAAAAAAATACAATTTTTTTTCCCAAGTTGCGACTTTAATAAAATCGAACTTTTTTTTACTGAATATTATAGATTAGGGTTTGTAGTTGATCGTAGTAACATTTTTTTTGTTTGTAGTAACTCCGAAAAAAAAATATCGCACCTTAAAAAAAAACTCAGCACCCGACTTTGAAATATCAAAAATTTAAAAATGGGGGGTTAAAGAGGATCGTTTGTAGTTGTTTGTAGTAAAAAAAATTTCGTTTGTAGTAAGAAAAAAAAAAAAAATTTTTTTTTCCCAAGTTGCGAAATTGACAATTGAAGTTTTTTTTTCTTATTTCTACTAGCTTATAGGTTATAGACGTTATAGTGAATAGTTTTAACGTTATTTTGTTTGTAGCTCTTCCTAAAGAAGAACGAACGGACTTTATATATCCCACTCCTCGGATTGATCAAACAAAACTGGTCTTACTACAAACGATAATCTAGCTACTGCAAACGAAACCACATTACTACAAACGAAAATTCGGCACGAAAATGTGTGACGGCAAAAACGATAATCTAGCTACTACAAACGAAAACGCGTTACTACAAACGAAAATTCGGCTACTACAAACGAAACCGCATTACTACAAACGATAATTTAGCTACTACAAACGAAACCGCATTACTACAAACGAAAATTCGGCTACTACAAACGAAACCGCATTACTACAAACGAAACCGCATTACTAAAAACGATAATCTAGCTACTACAAACAAAACCGCATTACTACAAACGAAAATTCGGCTACTACAAATGAAACCGCATTACTACAAACGATAATCTAGCTACTACAAACGAAAACGCGTTACTACAAACGAAAATTCGGCTACTACAAACGAAACCGCATTACTACAAACGATAATTTAGCTACTACAAACGAAACCGCGTTACTACAAACGAAAATTCGGCTACTACAAACGGAACCGCATTACTACAAACGATAATTTAGCTACTACAAACGAAACCGCGTTACTACAAACGAAAATTCGGCTACTACAAACGAAACCGCATTACTACAAACGATAATTTAGCTACTACAAACGAAACCGCATTACTACAAACGAAAACTCGGCTACTACAAACGAAACCGCATTACTACAAACGATAATCTAGCTACTACAAACGAAAATTCGGCTACTATAAACGAAACCGCATTACTACAAACGATAATCTAGCTACTACAAACGAAAACGCGTTACTACAAACGAAAATTCGGTTACTACAAACGAAATCGCATTACTACAAACGATAATTTAGCTACTACAAACGAAACCGCATTACTACAAACGATAATTTAGCTACTACAAACGAAACCGCATTACTACAAACGAAAATTCGGCTACTACAAACGAAACCGCGTTACTACAAACGAAAATTCGGCTACTACAAACGAAACCGCATTACTACAAACGATAATTTAGCTACTACAAACGAAACCGCATTACTACAAACGATAATTTAGCTACTACAAACGAAACCGCATTACTACAAACGAAAATTCGGCTACTACAAACGAAACCGCGTTACTACAAACGAAAATTCGGCTACTACAAACGAAACCGCATTACTACAAACGATAATTTAGCTACTACAAACGAAACCGCATTACTACAAACGAAAATTCGGCTACTACAAACGAAACCGCATTACTACAAACGATAATTTAGCTACTACAAACGAAACCGCGTTACTACAAACGAAAATTCGGCTACTACAAACGAAACCGCATTACTACAAACGATAATTTAGCTACTTCAAACGAAAACGCATTACTACAAACGAAAATTCGGCTACCACAAACGAAACCGCATTACTACAAACGATAATCTAGCTACTTCAAACGAAAACGCATTACTACAAACGAAAATTCGGCTATTACAAACGAAACCGCATTACTACAAACGATAATCTAGCTACTACAAACGAAACCGCGTTACTACAAACGAAAATTCGGTTACTACAAACGAAATCGCATTACTACAAACGATAATTTAGCTACTACAAACGAAACCGCATTACTACAAACGATAATTTAGCTACTACAAACGAAACCGCATTACTACAAACGAAAATTCGGCTACTACAAACGAAACCGCATTACTACAAACGATAATTTAGCTACTACAAACGAAACCGCGTTACTACAAACGAAAATTCGGCTACTACAAACGAAACCGCATTACTACAAACGATAATTTAGCTACTTCAAACGAAAACGCATTACTACAAACGAAAATTCGGCTACTACAAACGAAACCGCATTACTACAAACGATAATTTAGCTACTTCAAACGAAAACGCATTACTACAAACGAAAATTCGGCTACTACAAACGAAACCGCATTACTACAAACGATAATTTAGCTACTACAAACGAAACCGCGTTACTACAAACGAAAATTCGGCTACCACAAACGAAACCGCATTACTACAAACGATAATCTAGCTACTTCAAACGAAAACGCATTACTACAAACGAAAATTCGGCTATTACAAACGAAACCGCATTACTACAAACGATAATCTAGCTACTACAAACGAAACCGCGTTACTACAAACGAAAATTCGGCTACTACAAACGAAACCGCATTACTACAAACGATAATTTAGCAACTACAAACGAAACCGCGTTACTACAAACGAAAATTCGGCTACTACAAACGAAACCGCATTACTACAAACGATAATTTAGCAACTACAAACGAAACCGCGTTACTACAAACGAAAATTCGGCTACTACAAACGAAACCGCATTACTACAAACGATAATTTAGCAACTACAAACGAAACCGCGTTACTACAAACGAAAATTCGGCTACTACAAACGAAACCGCATTACTACAAACGATAATTTAGCTACTACAAACGAAACCGCATTACTACAAACGAAAATTCGGCTACTACAAACGAAACCGCATTACTACAAACGATAATTTAGCTACTACAAACGAAACCGCATTACTACAAACGAAAACTCGGCTACTACAAACGAAACCGCATTACTACAAACGATAATCTAGCTACTACAAACGAAAATTCGGCTACTATAAACGAAACCGCATTACTACAAACGATAATCTAGCTACTACAAACGAAAACGCGTTACTACAAACGAAAATTCGGTTACTACAAACGAAATCGCATTACTACAAACGATAATTTAGCTACTACAAACGAAACCGCATTACTACAAACGATAATTTAGCTACTACAAACGAAACCGCATTACTACAAACGAAAATTCGGCTACTACAAACGAAACCGCGTTACTACAAACGAAAATTCGGCTACTACAAACGAAACCGCATTACTACAAACGATAATTTAGCTACTACAAACGAAACCGCATTACTACAAACGATAATTTAGCTACTACAAACGAAACCGCATTACTACAAACGAAAATTCGGCTACTACAAACGAAACCGCGTTACTACAAACGAAAATTCGGCTACTACAAACGAAACCGCATTACTACAAACGATAATTTAGCTACTACAAACGAAACCGCATTACTACAAACGAAAATTCGGCTACTACAAACGAAACCGCATTACTACAAACGATAATTTAGCTACTACAAACGAAACCGCGTTACTACAAACGAAAATTCGGCTACTACAAACGAAACCGCATTACTACAAACGATAATTTAGCTACTTCAAACGAAAACGCATTACTACAAACGAAAATTCGGCTACCACAAACGAAACCGCATTACTACAAACGATAATCTAGCTACTTCAAACGAAAACGCATTACTACAAACGAAAATTCGGCTATTACAAACGAAACCGCATTACTACAAACGATAATCTAGCTACTACAAACGAAACCGCGTTACTACAAACGAAAATTCGGTTACTACAAACGAAATCGCATTACTACAAACGATAATTTAGCTACTACAAACGAAACCGCATTACTACAAACGATAATTTAGCTACTACAAACGAAACCGCATTACTACAAACGAAAATTCGGCTACTACAAACGAAACCGCATTACTACAAACGATAATTTAGCTACTACAAACGAAACCGCATTACTACAAACGAAAATTCGGCTACTACAAACGAAACCGCATTACTACAAACGATAATTTAGCTACTTCAAACGAAAACGCATTACTACAAACGAAAATTCGGCTACTACAAACGAAACCGCATTACTACAAACGATAATTTAGCTACTTCAAACGAAAACGCATTACTACAAACGAAAATTCGGCTACTACAAACGAAACCGCATTACTACAAACGATAATTTAGCTACTACAAACGAAACCGCGTTACTACAAACGAAAATTCGGCTACCACAAACGAAACCGCATTACTACAAACGATAATCTAGCTACTTCAAACGAAAACGCATTACTACAAACGAAAATTCGGCTATTACAAACGAAACCGCATTACTACAAACGATAATCTAGCTACTACAAACGAAACCGCGTTACTACAAACGAAAATTCGGCTACTACAAACGAAACCGCATTACTACAAACGATAATTTAGCAACTACAAACGAAACCGCGTTACTACAAACGAAAATTCGGCTACTACAAACGAAACCGCATTACTACAAACGATAATTTAGCAACTACAAACGAAACCGCGTTACTACAAACGAAAATTCGGCTACTACAAACGAAACCGCATTACTACAAACGATAATTTAGCAACTACAAACGAAACCGCGTTACTACAAACGAAAATTCGGCTACTACAAACGAAACCGCATTACTACAAACGATAATTTAGCTACTACAAACGAAACTGCATTACTACAAACGAAAATTCGGCTACTACAAACGAAACCGCATTACTACAAACGATAATTTAGCTACTACAAACGAAACCGCGTTACTACAAACGAAAATTCGGCTACTACAAACGAAACCGCATTACTACAAACGATAATTTAGCTACTACAAACGAAACCGCGTTACTACAAACGAAAATTCGGCTACTACAAACGAAACCGCATTACTACAAACGATAATTTAGCTACTACAAACGAAACCGCGTTACTACAAACGAAAATTCGGCTACTACAAACGAAACCGCATTACTACAAACGATAATTTAGCTACTACAAACGAAACCGCGTTACTACAAACG
This sequence comes from Hesperia comma, assembly GCA_905404135.1. NCBI lineage: Eukaryota > Metazoa > Arthropoda > Insecta > Lepidoptera > Hesperiidae > Hesperia > Hesperia comma. Next base: position 9,618,205 of record FR990018.1, read on the forward strand.
AAAATTCGGCTACTACAAACGAAACCGCATTACTACAAACGATAATTTAGCTACTACAAACGAAACCGCATTAATACAAACGAAAATTCGGCTACTACAAACGAAACCGCATTACTACAAACGATAATTTAGCTACTACAAACGAAACCGCGTTACTACAAACGAAAATTCGGCTACTACAAACGAAACCGCATTACTACAAACGATAATTTAGCTACTTCAAACGAAAACGCATTACTACAAACGAAAATTCGGCTACTACAAACGAAACCGCATTACTACAAACGATAATCTAGCTACTACAAACGAAACCGCGTTACTACAAACGAAAATTCGGCTACTACAAACGAAACCGCATTACTACAAACGATAATTTAGCTACTACAAACGAAACCGCATTACTACAAACGATAATTTAGCTACTACAAACGAAACCGCATTACTACAAACGAAAATTCGGCTACTACAAACGAAACCGCATTACTACAAACGATAATCTAGCTACTACAAACGTAGCTAAATTATCGTTTGTAGTAATGCGGTTTCGTTTGTAGTAGCCGAATTTTCGTTTGTAGTAACGCGGTTTCGTTTGTAGTAGCCGAATTTTCGTTTGTAGTAATGCGGTTTCGTTTGTAGTAGCTAAATTATCGTTTGTAGTAATGCGGTTTCGTTTGTAGTAGCTAAATTATCGTTTTTAGTAATGCGATTTCGTTTGTAGTAACCGAATTTTCGTTTGTAGTAATGCGGTTTCGTTTGTAGTAGCTAAATTATCGTTTGTAGTAATGCGGTTTCGTTTGTAGTAGCTAAATTATCGTTTGTAGTAATGCGATTTCGTTTGTAGTAGCCGAATTTTCGTTTGTAGTAACGCGTTTTCCTTTGTAGTAGCTAGATTTTCCTTTGTAGTAACGCGTTTTCGTTTGTAGTAATGCGGTTTCGTTTGTAGTAGCCGAATTTTCGTTTGTAGTAACGCGGTTTCGTTTGTAGTAGCCGAATTTTCGTTTGTAGTAATGCGGTTTCGTTTGTAGTAGCTAAATTATCGTTTGTAGTAATGCGGTTTCGTTTGTAGTAGCTAAATTATCGTTTGTAGTAATGCGGTTTCGTTTGTAGTAGCTAAATTATCGTTTGTAGTAATGCGATTTCGTTTGTAGTAGCCGAATTTTCGTTTGTAGTAACGCGTTTTCCTTTGTAGTAGCTAGATTATCGTTTGTAGTAATGCGGTTTCGTTTGTAGTAGCCGAATTTTCGTTTGTAGTAATGCGGTTTCGTTTGTAGTAGCTAGATTATCGTTTGTAGTAATGCGGTTTCGTTTGTAGTAGCCGAATTTTCGTTTGTAGTAACGCGTTTTCGTTTGTAGTAGCTAAATTATCGTTTGTAGTAATGCGGTTTCGTTTGTAGTAGCCGAATTTTCGTTTGTAGTAATGCGGTTTCGTTTGTAGTAGCTAAATTATCGTTTCTAGTAATGCGGTTTCGTTTGTAGTAGCCGAATTTTCGTTTGTAGTAATGCGGTTTCGTTTGTAGTAGCTAAATTATCGTTTGTAGTAATGCGGTTTCGTTTGTAGTAGCCGAATTTTCGTTTGTAGTAATGCGGTTTCGTTTGTAGTAGCCGAATTTTCGTTTGTAGTAATGCGGTTTCGTTTGTAGTAGCTAGATTATCGTTTATAGTAATGCGATTTCGTTTGTAGTAGCCGAATTTTCGTTTGTAGTAACGCGTTTTCGATTGTAGTAGCTAGATTATCGTTTGTAGTAATGCGGTTTCGTTTGTAGTAGCCGAATTTTCGTTTGTAGTAATGCGGTTTCGTTTGTAGTAGCCGAATTATCGTTTGTAGTAATGCGGTTTCGTTTGTAGTAGCCGAATTTTCGTTTGTAGTAATGCGGTTTCGTTTGCAGTAGCTAGATTATCGTTTGTAGTAAGACCAGTTTTGTTTGATCAATTCGAGGAGTGGGATATATTTAAAGTCCGTTCGTTCTTCTTTAGGAGGAGCTACAAACAAAATAACTTTAAAACTATTCACTATAACCTATAAGCTAGTAGAAATAAGAAAAAAAACTTCAATTGTCAATTTCGCAACTTGGGAAAAAAAATTTTTGTTTTTTTTTCTTACTACAAACGAAATTTTTTTTACTACAAAACTACAAACGATCCTCTTTAACCCCCAATTTTTAAATTTTTGATTTGTCAAAGTCGGGTGCTGAGTTTTTTTTAAGGTGCGATATTTTTTTTTTCGGAGTTACTACAAACAAAAAAATGTTACTACAATCAACTACAAACCCTAATCTATAATATTCAATAAAAAAAAGTTCGATTTTTTAATGTCGCAACTTGGGAAAAAAAAAATTTGTTTTTTTTTCTTACTACAAACGAAATTTTTTTTACTACAAACAACTACAAACGATCCTTCTTAACCCCCAATTTTTAAATTTTTGATTTGTCAAAGTCGGGTGCTGCGTTTTTTTTAAGGTGCAGTAGTTTTTTTTCGGAGTTACTACAAACAAAAAAAATGTTACTACAATCAACTACAAACCCTAATCTATAATATTCATTAAAAAAAAGTTCGATTTTTTAAAGTCGGGTGCCAGGTTCACAGAGCCATCAACCTATTACAATATAAGTAAGTACTTACTTAAACATAGATGAATAAATCAATGCAATTACTTTTCAACATTTATTTATAAGTTTGTTTGATATTTATACACACGTGTGCAACACACCCTTGGAAGTTGTAATAAATACGTAATGGTCTATACATGCCGTTGCAACGCCAATGATGCAGTTTACGTTATGTATCTCGAATTTAAAAAAAAACATCATACTTCTAGTTCATTAAACACGTAAATGCCATTGTTATTGTAAACAACAGAATATTCCAATTTCGAAGAGTAATAACATAATATTGATTTCCCTTTGCGGGTGAAATAGGGAATTACCGCCTGTTAATTCTTTCGTAAATTAACTGATTGCTGTCGCAAATAATAAGACCTTTTTCGGGAAGACACGTTTTAATTCACAGTTAGAAAGTACAGAGCAGCGCGTAGTAGAAATCCGGCGGTGGATTGAAATATTAAAAATGCAGTAATAAACCGTAGGTAGATCGCGTAAAGTTGGAGTTAAAAACATTGCACGGCAGGAACAATTAGGCGCGGCAACACCGCCAACATCCACATTAAATTGTGGAGTTAAATTAACATAATATTATAATTATGTTACTATGTCTCTTGCTTTGTTGTTATTAGTAATTACCGGAATTGTTACTGTAGTTATTTTAATTGAACAATTTTCCTTAAATACAGTTAATTTGTTATGATAAACTACTCCGTATACTGTCCGGTGTCTATGACTATGTACATAATAAGTATATGTATTATGTCAGAGATTGCCAAGCACTTTCAATCATGCCGAATCAATTGTTGATTTATTAGTAGTTTAGTACCTAGATTGATTGATACCACTTTGCTCCCCAAATAAAATTGTCCTTCAAATTCGTCACTTTCATCACACGTCTTTGTAATTTTTTGTTCTCTTTATCAACACGACAGTGGTTAGTTTTTGTTAATTAGCCATTAACCATTTAAAATTAGGTAAATTTCAATTGATTTTTTTAACAGACTTCAAAAAAGATAACCAGTTTGACAAATTTTACTGTATTTACATAAAACATATTATTCACATAATTATGCTACACTACATTCAAAGACTTATCAATATTTTATTTGTTTGTCTGTTATGAAAGATTTTATATTAGTGACTTTGTTGATTTTGTGTTCACTTCTGTATATGTAGGTACATATATTTTACTTAGACATTATTCGGACTTACTTATTTTGACAAATTCAAAATAATACTTTATCCCACAATCATCACAAGGACCTCATGATTTTAAAAAAGTAAACTATGCATATATGCATCTTCAATATTGCAGTTTTACTATTACTTGTTACGTGCAAATTGTGTAGATACGAAGATACTGTAGCATCATTATCGAAAGTTTCGTTATGAAAACCCAACAAATCTTTGGCCTTGTCTTAAATCAGAAGGTGATATCGCACTACAAGGTTCTCTAAAATAAAATGGAATCACAACAATTACTGAGAAGTAAATAGAATCACTCAAGTGACGGTCATTGGACCTACAGAGTTTCCATAACAAAACGTCCATTATTGTTATCTTTTTTAATTGTTTTCTTATGTTATCACTAACACTCATTAACCGAACCTTACTCAATGACATTGGCATTTCATGTAAGTACAGACCTACTGTAAGGCTGTAAGTGAACTAATTGTTAACTAAATCAGTTTTTTTGTTAACGATGTTAATTTTCGAATCGTAAATTGCTAAAGATATGATTCATTTTCAACATCTGCACTCTTTTTAGCGAATTCGTAGTTACTAACTTGCTGGTGCCACGTGCCAGCGACTTCGTTCGCGTGGAGTTTTAATCATTTCAGATTTTCGATTTTATTATCTCAGCAGAAAATGGTCATCAGGCAAAACACAATTTTTGCTAGCGTTCCATTTTTAGGGTTCCCTAGCCAAATGTCACAAAACGGAACCCTTATAGATTCGTCATGTCCGTCCGTCCGTATGTCACAGCCACTTTTTTCCGAAACTATAAGAAGTACCTATATTATTGAAACTTGGTAAGTAGATGTACCTACTCTGTGAACCGCTTTAAGATTTTCACACAAAAATAGAAAAAAAAAAACAATAAACACTGGGGGTTGGGATTTTTCTGAATCATTTTGACCTTTATTTGATTTTTTTGGAAGTCGAGCTCTCTTACCCTACTTATGTTTGCTGATTTCACAAATTAATATTTTTCTGTTGGTCTACAATTCCAATCCAACCTATGATTGAGTTCAAATTGTTACGTGATTTCCAAAGTTTTCGAGACAGTAATGACGAGACGTCTTTATTCTTTCTGTGAAAAGCATAACATTTTCGATGACAGTCAAAATGGGTTTAGGAAAAACCGATCTACCACTTATGCTGTGTTTAAATATATCCAAGAAGTTTTAAATATACTAAACGATAAAAAATATGGGGTAGGTGTATTACTTGATATGAGTAAAGCCTATGATCGCGTAAATTACAATATTCTACTAAATAAGCTCTATGAAATCGGAGTGCGGGGAATAGTACACGATTGGTTCTCCTCTTACTTGACAAACCGACTACAGTAGGTACACAGAAATTGAATATTACGATTACAAAAATTGCATAATAACTAATGAAAAATCAAATCTAATAGAAATTAAAAAATCAATACCGCAGGGATCAGTCCTAGGATGCATTCTATTTCTCATTTATATAAAGGACCTACCCAAGAATTTAAACATTCCATGTGTTATGTTCGCCGACGACATATCTCTTGTTTTCCCTTGCTCAGATGGTCTACATCTTAACGAAACACTGCATAGCGCCTTAAATAGCGTCAACTCTTGGCTAACCAACCACAACCTAGAAGTTAACTTGAGCTAAACAAAATTAATACAGTTTAGGCCCCATCAGAAACGTCCTCTTAATATTAACTTCCAAATAAATAACACACAAATTGACTGCGTAAAAGACGTAAGGCTACTAGGATTGTACATAGACACAAACTTAAATTGGAAAGCACACATCCAAATTATTTCGAACAAACTCGCTAGATTCACGTATGCTCTCAATGAACTTAAAAAGTCTACTGACCAAAAAACAGCCAAAACTGCCTATTATGTAGGCCCACGCATGGCTACAATATGGAATATTGTTGTGGGGAAATAGTACATTTTAGACATAAATAGTACATAGTACATAGATTGCGGCAAACTTTTTACGCTCCAAAAGAAGTGTATTCGTATACTCGTAAATATTGACCAAAGGGAAACCTGTAGAATTCATTTTCAACAACAAAATATCTTAACTTTGACATGTATGTATATGTTACCGGAAATGTATGAAATCTAGGAATTGTATACATTTCCTAGGAAATGTATACAATTCCTAAGCTCTTTAGGAAATGTGTAAAATATTGTTTTAAAAATTATTTAATTCATACATTTCCTAGTAAATGTACACATTTCCTACATTTCCTAGGAAATGTACACATTTCCTAGGAATTGTATACAATTCCGATATCGTATTAGGAAATGTGTATGTCGTGGCCACATCGTAGATTTGTTAACTTCAAATGGTCGCATTTCATGAAATGGGCAACTCAGTTTGTCTAGACCGTTAAATCGTCTACGTTTGGTTATCCACGTTTGGCCAAATCGTAAAAACGCAGAATATAGGGCATAATTTCGAACCGTGACGTCTCCGGCGCTGCGGAAGGTGCAACCCCTTCGCCCTTGCGTAACAAAGCACAGACACCCGGGCGAGCCGAAGCGGCTGAGGCTGGTCGCCGAAGGCGACCAGCAAGCCGAAGCTGCGCAGGCGAGCGTTTTGTTACAGCGGGCGGGGGCTGCCCTCCCTCCGCGCCTCCGGGTTCTAAAAAAAACTCTAGGGGTAGGGCATACAAGACTACGTGGAGTAGGGGTAGGCTAATTTGGTTCTGTAACCAATTCGACCTACCTACACCTTGAAGAATTTGACTGAATAGTAATGCAAATGAGTATTTATTGTTTTACACAATAATATTTTTGATTAAGGCACTCGGTGAGACAATCTGGTAAAAATCTTAACGTAAAATATAATATCTTCATATTATCTATCCCGCGTACCCATTAAAGTCTTGATCTATAATCTTAATGTACTACATTTCCGATTGCTATTTAGGAAATGTATAAATTTCCTAGGAAATGTGTCCAATATAATTTATTTCACACATTTCCTGGCGATTTTAGGAATTGTATACATTTCCTAGGAATTGTATACAATGACGGATTTAACACATTTCCGTTAACATATATATTAGAAACTAGCAAATTTGTAAAGCAACACAACCATCTTTTCACAACCACTGTTCCACAAAACGTTAGCAGATATAGCAGACGCCGCCACGAGAACAAACTTGTTTTGCCTAAATCCAACATGGCGCTATACGACTCGGGACCACTCTCAATGAGTATAAAAATATTTAATAAACTTCCGGAAGAAATTAAATCTGAAAAATCATTACCGGCTTTCGTAAATAAATTAAAAACTCATCTTATAATTGCTTTTTACAAAAAAAATAACCGACTTCAATCTTGATAAGTAGAGATAACTCAAAAACTACTCGCCAGATGGCGCTCAATTCAACATGTAAGTGTAAAGTTCCCGTCACTACAAATTAATCAAGCCCAAACACTAGATAACTGCAGTAAATCGTTGAGGAGTTCCCTCGACTGTCTTTCGGCTTCATCAGATCGACTCCAGATCTTCATGAAATGGTAGCGCTTTAATGTACTTATGATAACATGAACAAATACACTAGTCGTGCATACAATTTTCGAAAGTTCCCTTCGATTTCTCTGAGATGCCATCATCAGACCCTGGTTTCCTTATCAGGGGACCCCACTGCGCATATCTACTTTACAACAAAAAAAGAATTATCAAAATCGGCCCATAAACGACGAAATAATCGCTGAACGTACATAAAAAAAGCATATATACGGTCGAATTGAGAACCTCCTTCTTTTTTGAAGTCGGTTAAAAAAAAAAGTGCTACTACTCCTTGCAGGAATATTGGAAGTAGACTGAATGATTTGAAAGATTTTAATTCCTAATTTTTAAATTAATAAATTTTGATTTTAATTTTTGACTTCATGTAGCTTTAATAATAATTGTGTATGTATTTGACTTATTATGTTAATTAATTTGATGTATACTAATTCTAATTTTAATCATAAAATTATATTAAGTTTTATCTAATTTTATTTGAATTTTGATGTTAATTTTAATTTAGTAATATTATTTCTGATAAACTGTTTTAAAGAATAATTAATTAATTAATTGAAATTAAGATTTTTATTTGTATTATGTTGATCTCATTTTACTACATTGATTTCAAATTTCATTTTAATTTTAATTCTATTTAATTTTAATTTTATTTGACTTTAATTGTATTTAATTTTATTTTTATTTTATTTTGTGTAAACTTTTGTTTGAATTTTAAATTGTAAAGTCTATTTCATGTTGATTGTACGATTTTAATATTTAATTCAATGACAATATATTATGCTGTTTATCCTTAAATTGCAACGCCCTATCAGGGTTCATGCTGTTCTGTACTCTATACTTGTAACATCTCATGTAACGCATGACGCAATAACGAATATGAATATGAATATGATTCCCAGAAATTCGGCTCTATTTAGGATTTTTTATGTTTTCGATTTTCTTCTATTCAATTTTGGCAGTGGCTGGTGGACAAAAATACAGCAAACCAGGGTTTGGTAAGAGTCTAAGAGTCGTCAGAACTCTGCTGTTCTGATTAGGATATTCATTTACAGATTATGAGGTCCTTAAATAAATGAGGTCAGTCAATGTATCATACAATAGGTAGCTACTGTACAAAAGTGACCCAGAAGTTCACAGTACCTACTGCGAATGCGAACTTACATTTATTTACCACCGTTCTGCGAAATGAAATCGTTAAGATTAACTTTTAATGTTACACAACTACGGAGAGATGTGGGCTCTCTCTGTGTATTCTACCGTCTGTATAACGGGGAGTGTTCTGAGGAACTGTTTAATTTAATACCTGCGGTTAACTTCCGCCACCGCACAGCACGGGGTAAAGCCAGGTTCCACCAACATCATCTGGACACTTGGCATTCGTCCACAGTTCGGTTTTCACGTCATTTTCTGCCACGTACGTGTAAACTGTGGAACGAACTTCCTCCCTCGGTATTTCCACAGTGCTATGACATGGGGTCCTTCAAGAAGCGGGTCCATCACTTTCTTCTTGGCGGCAACGCACTGGTGACGCCCCTGGTGTTGCCAATGTCCATGGGCGACGGTGATCACTTACCATCAGGTGACCCGCCTGCTCGTTTGCCTGCTTAGGCTATAAAAAAAAAAACACACAAAATAAAGAGACTTTGTTGAAAGAGCATTTAAGCTATTAATTTTAAGCCATCCAGGTATGGTTCTGTGACATTATTGCCTGGAGCCCACAGGCATTCGGTTTACTAATTACGTTTATACTACCCAACACGTACCTAGCTGTCAGCGCTTCACCTCGCTATACTTAATGCGACAGAGAATCCACATTCAAAAAATGTTGAGATGAGCTTCCATAAATTGATTATCCTTAATTCCTTACTAATAAAATGCGAAAGCCTGTCTGTGACGCTTTCTCGGCTAAACCACCGGCCCGATTTGGATGAAATTCAGAATTAAAACAGTTGAAAACCCAGGGTAACACAGGGCACTTTTTAAAAAAATCAACCGCTAAAGGCTTGAAAATAGGGGATGAAAGTTTGTATGAAAAGTGTAACCGCTTAACCGATTTCGATGAATATTCTTAGGAATGTAATTGATACTGCTAGGTCAAACATATGTAGGTTATTTTACTTATTTTTTCCAAAAATTAACCACGAAGGGTGTTCAAATAGAGGATAAAGAAATGAAAAATTCCACGTGAGCGAAGCCGAGCGCGCATAGTTAGTAGTTTTATAAAATTACCATGTCGTGCAATAATAATCAGTGATTCGCTTACAGCGATTCTTTATATGCCTTGCTTTTCACCAACAAAATTACATACCTATTCAATGAGTGTCCGTGGTTTTTTAAAGTGTAAAAGTTGCCGCCGCTGCCATGCCGCCCCGCTGCCCGCAAGATTCGAGGCAGAGGCCTTAATCGCGAAGTAAGAAAATTATAGCGACTTCTAGTTGAATTATGATCAAATTGACAACATAGCGTAACATTAGGACATTATTAGTGTAATAAATATTCGGATTTTTTTCTAAACACCAGAAACCCTAGGACCCTGGCTTAGTCGCCATCTCGCACGACAAAATCTCGCACGATCGTGCGACTTGGCACCTTTCGAATTTACCTAATAATTCAGTCATCAACTCGCACGACCATAAAAATTGAGGTAAATTGGTACAGTCAACTACAAAAATCCTTTTTAAAAACGTTTAATGTTTTATGGTTGGACTTTAAAATATAACGAAATGTTATTATATCATAATTTTAGATATATTGCACAAATCAACATCTCAAAAATATAAAAGTATGTTAACCCAAATAATAATCAAAGTCAAAAATAATAATAAAATATAATTATTCTCAAAAGCACATGGCTTGTTGCAGTATTTTTAACCAGCTTTCCTTTACATATACTGCGTTTGGAGCATCTCCATCCAAATACAGGAACCTTTATTTTTTTCTTTGTAAATTACATATATTTATGGCCCGTTCGAAAAAGTTTCCTCATTGTGTAGTAATTGTTTTCACATCACTTTCAGAATTATTTGGACCAAATTGTGATTCAGCTCCTAAAAAAATTGTTACGATTGAAACCGGTTTTTTCAATAAAATCGTAGGCAAAGCTGTTGGAATTTTAAATAAACAGGCTGATATTTTAGTAACGCAGTTTTATTATACTTTCCACAATGTATCGACGGCAGCAAAGAACATAAAGACATCTGCAATTTTGCCAAAATCGTTTTTTTGCATAATTCAACTCAGAATTCTTTGTTCTATCTTGTGATATTTTTTTTTCTCGAAAAATGTTGTTTTTTACACCAATTTTTCAACGTACAAAAAGACATCTGCACTACTTATTTAAAATTCGACAAAGTACAAACGGACATATACCATTTGTCCTTGTGTACGTCGAGCAATGCGGCGGGCCAGCTGTCCTTACGAGAATAACCTGCGAAGTCTCGAGGCTCTTCAGCAAGAAAAAATGTCTGATGATGACTGCTTGCAATTGGAATAATAAAATAATTGAAAATTGAATCCGGAAGTGACATTCAACCAAGCCACAAATGTAAAAAATATTTATACCTTTTTTTCTATCTTTGTTGGTGTGTTTGTTACCCCATAACTTCGTGTTGGGTAAACCGATTTTGATGATTCTTTATTTCCTTGAAAGCTGGTGCTTTTGTTGAGGTCCAATATAAATTTGAGCGACATCTGATGAGTAATTTTGAATTTACTTGAATAATGTGTAAGGATCTTTAAAAGTGTGTATTTATGGTTTTTTCCTAATAACTTTTTATTGAGTGTTCAGATTTTTATGATTCTCTTTTTATTTGAAAGCTAGTATTTGCATTGTGGTCTCATATAAGTTTAAGCGGCATCTGACCAATGGTTTTTGAATTATCCTTAATAATTTTTATGTATGTATGTTACCTCATATCTTACTACTTAGAGTTCCGATTTTAATCATTCTTCTTTTAGTCGAAAGTTGGAGCTTTAAGTTAGGTCCCGTAACAATTTGAGTTTCGTCAAACGAATAGTTATTGAGTTACTTATGACACTGATACAAAGATGATGATTATGATACAAAGTACTGTTAAAATATTATTATTAGTAGTAGTCATTTCTTTGAAACTATACTTTTTACTTACTTTATATTACAAATACAATTATTAACAAGAATCACAAAACTTTTTTTTTTATAAGACACCCTAAAACTCAAAATAGTTTAGGTATATCTGCAATTATCCAATAGCTTCAACGTAAGAATGCCGAAGTAATGTGAGACAACTACATTATTTTAGTGACAATAATAATTATATTTGTTGTTTTGATGAAATTGGTTTTATATGATCAATAAAAATAAAAATCAATCATTAAATTAATAAAATAGTTAAAGAATAAATAATTATCAGGTCCCAAGTAGGAACGAATATATGGCAGTTGACTCAATTTGCTTGTTTTCTTGATCGAAGTAGAAAAAGATATCTGCCGTATTTTTAAAAATTAAAAAATTATTAATAATTTACCTATACCAAATAATAGTTAATATTGTAATAATTTACTATTCCAAAATCGACGAAGATGTTTTTGTAATTGTAGAAGTTATACCATTTTTGCACTAAAAACGCTCTCCTGAAAACTAACGTTTTTGTAGATGACCGTTTGTTCTTTGCTGCCGTCGGTATGTTACCACCATATTGTTCTAGAAAAGTATGTCATCTCGTCGAACACAAAACAATATAATATTTAAATATAATGTTGCCAACCTATAAACCTATAAACATATTACCTTGTTTCAACACCCCCCCTCAAGGTAATACCTGTACCTACTTACATTTTAAAACAAAGCAAACTAAAATAATTAAACTCAATATTCATATACACCAAACCTTCTTGTAAACTTAATTAACAAATTCCTACATAATGCCTTAGTAAACATATCCGCTATCTGGTCTTCAGTTTTTATATAATTCAAAATTATTTTACCCCTTTTAATTAACTCCTTAATATAATGAAATCTTATATCTATGTGTTTTAGCCTCTTAAGACTCTCAGTATTGGCAGCCATTATAGCACTTTGACTATCACACCACATCACTACAGGACAAACTTGTTTAATGTTAAAGTCACATAATAAGTTTATAAGCCAACAAGCATCAGTCGCTGCTGTGCTTACTGCCACATACTCAGACTCTGTCGAAGAGAGACTAACACTGGCTTGTTTCTTGGAGGACCATAAAATGAGACAATTTGCAAACATGAAACAATAGCCCGATGTAGACTTCCTATCATTCAAATCTCCTCCCCAGTTAGCATCACAATATCCAACTAACTTATCACTATTGCACTTATATATCAGACTATAATTAATGGTACATTTAATATATCTCAAAACTCTTTTAAGGGCTGATAACAACAAAGCGTTAGCTTTATTTTGATATCTGCTTAAAATAGACACAGCTATACATATATCAGGCCTTGTGCCTTGTGCTGCATAAGACAAGCATCCTATAATCTTTCTGCATTGGTTTTCAATGTTCTTATCAACCACATTATTATCTATATTTTCTTCTAAAATTTTTACATTGAAGTTAAGATCCATTGGAGTTGACATTTCTTTACAATCCTGCATATTAAATTTTTGTAAAATATTATTCAGATATTCTTTTTGACATAAAGTAGTAACTCTATTTTCTAAATCCTGCCTTACCCGTATGCCCAGGAAGTTTGACACTAAACCTAAATCTTTCATTTTAAATTCACTATTTAATAATGACTTAAGGTCACATATTTCACTATTATTATTACTAAAGATCAATAAATCATCAACATACAGTAACACATATGTTCTGGCCTCACCATTTACTTTCACATACAAACAATTATCGCTTTGAGATCTTGTAAAACCTTGTGACAATATCACCGAGTTAAATTTATCGTTCCAGTATTTTGGTGACTTCTTCAAGCCATACAATGACTTTTTTAACTTTACTACATTTCTATTGCCGTCATAAGCACCTTCTGGTAATTTTAAGTACACAACTTCATCTATATTTCCATACAGAAAGGCACCTGTGACGTCCATTTGATAAATGGGTAGGTTCAACTTTGTGGCAACTGACACAAACAACCTAAAAGTAGACAAATTTGCTACTGGAGCATAAATTTCATAAGAGTCCAATATGTCACTTTGCTCAAAGCCCCTGGCCACTAACCTAGCTTTGTATTGAATACCATTTTTAATTTTTAATACCCATTTGCTACTCACAGTTTTTACATCCGCCGGTTTCTCGCAGAATTCCCAAGTGTTATTTTCTTTCAACGTTTCCAGTTCTCTTTCTATGGCGTCTTTCCACTTTGCAGCATTTGGCCTTTGCATCGCTTCTTGATAGGTTTTTGGCTCATCCTCCTCTGTAGAAGCTTGATGGCACCTGTAAAAAGATGTCTGTTTCCTTACCCGAGTACTACGACGTGGTAACACACCTTCATTTTCTTCATTGCTGAAACCACTTTGTTCATCACTGGAACATGGTAAGTACACGCTTGTGTCATTTTCTGTAGATTGATCTAAACTATTATCATCAAGTTCATCATTTTGTTCATCGTTTTGTTCATCAATTTGTTCATCGCCGGAATGCTGTTCTTCTTCACTAGAATCTGTCTGTTGAACATTAATATACCGTTTATTTTCATTTTCACGATTGGTATTATTTTCCAGTATATTTTCATTTTCCCACTTGTAGCGTACATCCATGTAATACATATCATCCTTACGATTAGCTACTGCACATAATTTGTCTTGTTTATAAAACTTGCACGTGTTGTTTTTTGTTATCATAATATACCCTCTGTCAGTCACGCATTTTACTGACAGTAAGTTTGTCTTTAGTTCTGGCACATATAAAACATTATCTATGGTAGTATCTAGCCACTCTAGCCCATCATAGACTTGCAGCGCCACCTGTCCAGAACCATGCGCTCTAATTTTATTTCCATTTCCAATAATCACAAATTTGTCTGAAAGAGTTCGATAGTTCGTAAAGAGATGGCGTTCGCGGCACATATGCTGGCTTGCACCCGAATCCACCAACCATTGCGATTTTTGAAAATGAGTTCCACTCACGAATGCGTTACTGACTTTATTATTCTTCTCTTTATTTTTCTTGAACCAACACTCGTTTTTCAAATGTCCTGTTTTCTTGCAGTAATAACACTTCTTTATAGATCCATCGCCGTTGCTGGAACTGTTATTTTGGTTACGATTGCTTCCACAGTCACTTTGGAAATGTCCCAGTTTACCACACTTATAACACCTTCCGTTTTTCTCTACTCCTTTCTTTGCAACGAAGGCCGATGTTTGCGGAGACACATCCTCTTTACTTTTCAGTCGCTCTTCTTCAATTAGCAATCTAGCTACCAGATTATTGTACGTTTGCTTGTCATCCGGTGCTGACTCCCAAGCACTCACAAAATGTTTATATATCTCTGGAAGCGACATCAGTACTTTTGTTATAATGAGTTTCTCCGACAATTTTTCTCCCATTTGCTTCAACTGGTTGTTTAATTCTTCTATCTTGGACAAGAATGTAGACATATCTGTCCCCTCCTCAAACTTGAATTGGAAGAAGCGTTGTTGAAGAATATGTATGCTAGTTTCAGATTTTTGTTCGTAAACACTAGCTAGCTTGTTCCACATATCAGCCGAGGTAGTACATGTTAAGATATGCGTCATCACATTTTCTGACATTCTTGTTACAAGCCATGTTTGAGCCTTCGCGTCTAGTTTCTCCCACTTTGCCTTTTCTGTCCCGTCTTCAGGTTTTACTCTCGTCCCTTGAACCACATCCAGGAGGTCTTGACTCCGCAACAGAATAACGGATTGGAACTTCCACACATTCCAATTTGATGCTCCCTCCAGTCTTACATGAGAAACAGATGTTTTGCTATCTTCCATTGTGTTTATTTTCTTCCTGCTCGTCCTTTCCTTGAAATATCATCATCCATCCATCCATCCATCAGCCTTTTGATGTCCACTGTTGGACGTAGGCCTCCCCTAACTGGCGCCACCCTAACCGGTCCTGAGCCCGTTGAATCCAGCGGATGCCCGCCGTCTTCATCAGGTCGTCAGTCCACCTGGTCGGGGGGCGTCCTATGCTCCTTTTTCCGAGACGTGGTCTCCATTCGAGGACCTTTCTTCCCCAACGGTTGTCGGTCCTCCGAACTATATGGCCGGCCCATTGCCACTTCAGTCGGCTAATTCTCTGGGCTATGTCGGTTAACCGTGTTCGTCTACGGATCTCATCATTTCTGATTCGATCACGCAGAGAAATATCAAGTATTTTGTATTTTTTCCGTCCCGTCCGATTTTGCCGATCGTAATTTATTTTGACGTATTGTTCTTCTTTATTTTCTATTACCTTCCAGAATTATGTGCCTGGGCCCATAACCTGTTGGAATTTTAAATAAACAGGCTGATATTTTAGTAACGCAGTTTTATTATACTTTCCACAATGTATGTTACCACCATATTGTTCTAGAAAAGTATGTCATCTCGTCGAACACAAAACAATAATTAAATATAATGTTGCCAACCTATAAACCTATAAACATATTACCTTGTTTCAACAAAAGCAAACCATTTTTTTATAAATTTTGCATATATTATTACTTATAGTCATAAAAAATCTTAAAATAATTTATAATATTTCATTTGTCTCATAGTTTATTCCAATGCCAGTCAATATAGGATAAAACAAGATGGCGGCTACAAAAGCCATATTTTTGACGTGACAACGTCTTATAAATTGGTTTGCCGGGAGGCACTTCAAGAAACTGCGTTAGTAAGCTCCGCTCACGTTCCTTGGTAACAGTGTACAGAAAGTGGTACAGCGCCATCTCTGGTTAAGTAGAGTAACTAGTTTGTTACCTCACTTACTGTTGTGACTAATGGTTAATGGTCTAACGGTTAGCAGCGCTAGATGGCGGATGGTGTTACAATGTTTTAAATATAATTCTTTGTATACGTTTACCCCATGAAGATACGGGAACGCAGGGTCAACTTCACAAATAACCACAACTGCTTGCAAACCCAAAATAGCAGTTTATTATACAACCAAAGAAGTCGACACATTGCCCTCTACAAATTTTTCTCTTATATAAACTCCACGTTACACTCGTTAGCGCGTTTCACAAATTGGTACAATGCCATCTTATTTACAAGTGAGGAACTATTTAACAAAAATAAAACATTAAACTTAAATTGCTTCCGCCTTCACATGACGGTTAGACAGTATAAATAAATGTTTTAAATTGTTACTATTATTTCATCCTTCTTCCTACTATACGAATGAATATTCACATTAAAATTATTTTACCACTTAAAGTCGTTGTCACGTAAAACTTTCGCCCGTATACCGATGTTACAGGCAACCAATTTTATTTTAATCCTGCTCTATTAGGACAGTTCTAAAATAAAACTAGTATAAATAAAATGTAAAGGTACTTCATTTATAATGATAATTATTTACTTTACTTTGACTAATTAATATGAAAATAGGCAGATGAGAAAAATTAGGCACTTCTTTTCGACATTTTATATTTCATTAAGACATACTAACACTATGAAATTAAATTAAATAAACTTACCTCCAGCGTATACAAAAAAACAATAAAAACACTCATTTTAATAAAAGAATTAATTTATGTCGCAGCTAAATATGCGCTAACGTTTAAGAGAAGACTGACTGACGTCACCATGCGGGACTATTTCGATGGATATAAAGGGTTAGATAAAAAGAAAGAGATAGCGCTATCCTTTTTTGAGTATGAATGAACCTGCTTAGCTCGGTAGTGTAGAAGAGCGCTGTTCTCACAGCCAAAAATTTTTTTTTGTATTTTTATATGTATACTTATATGCATTTTATGTGTATAGATATACATATATTTCGGATATAAAGCAAACAATAATTAGTCAGTAGCTTTATTTTAAGATTTAATATAAGGTCGTTTTATTAAAGTCTTTTTAAAAAATAGTTTAAATATTTTTTACCTGACTGTACTTTGTACGAGCGTGCGAGTTGGTGACTGAATTATTAGGTAAATTCGAAAGGTGCCAAGTCACACGATCGTGCGAAATTTGGTCGTGCGAGATGGCGACTAAGCCAGGACCCTGACTGAAAATAACATTCGGTAGAACTTTTTCGTTTTCGTAAAAATTGGATCAGACCAGACTAAGAAACAAAAGATCAGAGTAAGAAACAAAATGAGCACATATATAGATTGAATTTATTATTATACAATTTGACAAGTCATCATAGTGATGCCATCTTTTATTTTGACATAAAATCATTTAAATTGATGGGGGATACTATATAATTATCTGCCAATGAAATATAAAAGACATATAGCTACATTGTTAGCTTATAATATAAATGATACTGTTACCTGTAGTGTAACGAAGTCTATTGACCCATTTTAAGATTGTGGTAGTAGTACCACTAATTGTAATATTGACATAATATTATGTACTAGTACAAGTAATTATAATTTAAACTAGATATAAAGACAACGGAAAAGCCCTACAATATGAACATTGTACACCAGAATATACAGGGCTTATCTGGCAAAGAACTTGAAATTGAATTGTTTATTCAACATTTTAATATGCATGTGTTATGTTTAACTAAACATTGGTTATTGAGTGCTCAGAGTTATCTAAATTATTTTAACTATAAATTGTCAAGTGCATTCTTCAGAGAGACTGCTATTCATGGTGGTTCACTAATATTAGTACACAATGATGTGCCATGCAAAGATAGGAGAGATAGTGTCAGTCTTTTATGTTGAGCGCATTATAGAGCTGGCCTGTGTGGAGCTGGAGCGGTTCATTATTGTATGTGTATATCGTCCTCCCTCTGGTGATTTAAATATTTTTGAAGATATGTATATGGAAGACGTAGGTACAAGGTCGTTTGTGTGTATCAAAAAATCGGCCAAGTGCGAGTTGGACTCGCGCACGAAGGGTTCCGTACGATTATGTATAAAAACGCCAAAAAAATCTGGTCTGTTTTATGAAAGCCTCACTTAAATATTTACTTTAGTTTTTTGTAGCCACAAGCAACGCCATCTCTTGGACCGAAAGGTAACTAATTCATATACATATTTCGACTTAAATATTTATTTTATTCAGTGTTTTAGTATTTGTTGTTGTAGCGGCAACAGAAATACATCATCTGTGAAAATTTCAACTGTGTAACTATTACGGTTCATGAGATACAGCCTGGTGCCAGACGGACGGACGGACGGACGGACGGACAGCGAAGTCTCAGTAATAGGGTCCCGTTTTACCCTTTAACTTAATTGTATGTGGTGATTTTAATGTGGATATCTTATTAGATACTCCAAGGGCTACTGGGTTGCTAGACTTATTTAGATGTTTTAACTTAAATCCATTATTCAAAGAACCCACTAGGTGACTAGAATATCGGCGACGACAGCTACTTGTATAGATAATGTATTCTGTAATTGTGAAATATTACACAAGAAATTAATTAATAATTTAAGATCGGACCATTGCGGACAGTTTATTTCGGTAACTATAGTCTGGCCGGGCTAAGAATGCGTCCCTGACATCTGTCATTCGACTGGGCGATGTAACTTTGAACTAGCGTACAATTAATTGACAATTTTTTAATATCTTTTAATTGCCTTATTAACGAGTGATAACATTAAAATCAAACATTAAATTGAATAATTATGCCAACTTACAATAAATGTATTAATCTTGGGCTAAAATTATTACAATTACTTAAATAACAAATATAAAAACAACACCTTTTAAAAGAAAACCACGTCAAACGGCGCTCGTTCAAGGTTATATCCATGTCATATCAACTTTTTGTTTTTGTAGTGATGTGACATAATAACAAGGCAATTGTAATCGAATATTTTTGTTATCTTAATACAATGTCGGTAAAATATAAAATAAAACGTTATAATTTTATAATTATATAGTAAGGATTATATAATGTACTAAGTATTCAATAAAGTTAATAACATTATTATAATAAAGGTACGCCCAAACATAGCTTAGGAAAATTTGTGTTATAATATCACTCAGATGAATCAAATGAAAATAAAATAAATAAATAAAACATTTTTATTTTTTTGTCTTGATTAGATTCAGAAATTATGATTTAATTCAATTTATTGATTCATTAAAATTGTATTTAAGTACATAACGAATATTTCGATGGGTCCTATGTATATGGGCAAAAATGTAAAATTAAAACTTTACAGGAGAGGCTTCCAAAGTTTCAATTTACTATAACTTTAAATTGATAAAACCGAAGTTCCCGAATCTTTGCTTATTTGCTAAGAAAACTATTTCCCTCATTTACACTGTAGTATTTTATATATACATTTATCTGGTTTTTTTTTTATGTCACATTGGCCCTTCTACGTTAGTTTTTATTAAATTTTTTTTTTTTTAAAACACCCTAAAAGGGCCGATATACCATGTTGGCCATTATACGCGTATTACCTACGCTAATTAGCATAATGTATATATTTTTTTAATTTTTTATATATAAAATCAATAAACGATTGAAGTAATTGATAATTCATTAATTAGAATATAATATAAAATCTTCGTTTTAATTGTTGTTTTCATTTCCCAAAGCCAAATTCACAAAATTCCGACATCTAGACATCTTAGCGTGATAATTAGATGTCATTTTTACTTATTAAACTAAATTGTAACCCAAAAACACAACAATTACATTTCGTATTCGTCTTTATTCATCACAGTGCGGCCGATGCTCCGTTCAACGTACAAGTGTCAAATTGGCTGATTGTTCCAAACTATAAACAAACGCGCGGGAAACTCCCCGCGTATAAATCTCTAACTACGCTTAGGACCTTATACGTTTAAATTCATGTTACATATGCCGTTATACCGTAATAAAAAATCGTGTTTCTATGCTGAAATCTTTTTTTTTTAATAGCTCACATGATTCATTATATCGATAAGATGCGTTACCCACAAAAAAGCCAAAATCGCCAAATTGCTAGTTTGGCCCATATACATAGGACCCATCGATTTATTGAATATATTGAAATATAATGCCTTTTTTATGGAATTAAGATAGCAAACGAGCATGCAGCACCACCTTCCGCTGCCGCCCATGACAATTGTGACCGACCCAGAACTAGACTCAATGAGTCTCGTTCTAATTCGGTCACAGATGCGTTGCTACCGCTGAGGACTGAGATGGTCGCCTCTAAAAAAGTGTAACCGGCTCCACACCTTCCTATCCGGAACACAATTGTTCTTAAAACAATTATTACACGGTAGGAATGGTACTAAGTACCGTGGCGGGCGGTGGTACTGTACTTCCCCGGGTGAGCTCTAGGCCCTACCATCCATCCATCCATCCATCCATCAGCCTTTTGATGTCCACTGTTGGACGTAGGCCTCCCCTAACTGGCGCCACCCTAACCGGTCCTGAGCCCGTTGAATCCAGCGGATGCCCGCCGTCTTCATCAGGTCGTCAGTCCACCTGGTCGGGGGGCATCCTATGCTCCTTTTTCCGAGACGTGGTCTCCATTCGAGGACCTTTCTTCCCCAACGGTTGTCGGTCCTTCGAACTATATGGCCGGCCCATTGCCACTTCAGTCGGCTAATTCTCTGGGTTATGTCGGTTAACCGTGTTCGTCTACGGATCTCATCATTTCTGATTCGATCACGCAAAAAAATCCCGAGCATAGCCCTCTCCATAGCCCGCTGAGCGACTCTGAGCTTGTGCATCAGGCCCTACCACCTATAAAAAATTACAACATATAAATTGGAATAAATATTATGCATAATGAATGCATGTTGTTATTGTTATTTGTTACAACGCATAATGTTATTTATTGTACATCACTAGTCATGACGAATTGACATGTGTCAGGAACGCATTCTTAGCCCGGCCAGACTATAGTGCTTTTAGGCCACAAAAACAATTAATCAAATATAGACCTATAACAAAAAAATAAAATATCACTATTTAAAGCTGGTGTCTCCTCCAGAATCCAAGGACCTGCAATCTCGGAACAGCCTGATCCTGATAGTCAATTTAAAACTTTATTTAATACCATAAATTTTCAATTCCAAAATTTTTTTAAATACAAATAGGTACCTAATATACACTCCTTTGCAAAAAAAACGGGCACCTAAGGAAATTTACGTTCTACGGTCAATTGGAGTTGATATATGAAATTTTATTGTCTTATGTAGTCTGTATGCTTATTATCGTGCAAATTAGTACGAGTGAAGTGAATTCTGGCAATTTGTTTTCAAATTTTCGATGAATTCTTTAATATCGATGTACCAATACGGTCAAGCAATTACTAGTGGTCGACAATTTTGCAAGCTGTTTTTCTATTTTTTTTAATTGAATAAAGTTACAAATCAAAGAGCTAGCAACGAGTGTGACCTACTCTTGCCAAAATCACAGTTGAATAGTTACTCTTTAAAACATCCCAGACATGCTCAATCAGATTGCGGTCAGGACTTCGAGCTCGCCAATCTAAACGATGGATCCCAACTTCTTGCATGTACACTTCCATGTCGCCAGAACGGTGTGGACGAGAATTCTCGTCCATAAAAATGGAATCTTCCCCAAGTTAATGTGGTGGATGGTGCTCCGGCTCATAACAGTAGGAGAACAGCCGAGTTTCTTAATGAAAATTTTCCTTCCTGGATCGGCACTTTTGGACAAATTAGATGGCCACCAGATCTCCAGATCTAACCCTACTTGATTTTTTTTATGGGGATATGTAAAAGATTTAGTTTACAGGAACCGGTACAACAGTGTGCAGGAGTTACAAAATGAACTTAGACGTATTATTTCAAACATCCACCATGCAAAAATAAGTAAATCGACAGGGAGAGAAATTATTAAAAGAGTGAGAATTTGTATACAACAGAACGGATCACATTTTGAGCATTTGATAAATTAATTTTTTTTTAATAAAATGTCAAATTTTATGATCTTAGTTTCATTTAATATGCTAGTTACTAGAGAACCGCCCGCGCTTCGCTTCGGGACCCGTAGGTAACAGCCGCGTAGGTCTCGCTCCCGTAGGAATTTAGGCTAAAAAGTAGCCTACTACTCGCTCTCTTCACTCCATCCTGTCTGAGGTGTGTGGAGCCCTCGGGACAGTTAGTTCCCCTTTGGGGGTGTCTCTCGCGGCCCGTTAAAACGGGCCGGTCCTTGGGTTGGGCCCTAAGGCCCTTGGTTGTCCATCTGTGGTTAACCAATAGGTCAAGTCCGGTGAGTGGCGGCCTTTTTACAGGCCACAGAGTCTTAAACGGGATGGGGTTCATCTTCGCGCCGCCCAGGCGATCGAGGCCCTACCGGGTGAATCCCGCTGGTGGGAAGCCCAGCAGGAGCCGATCAGCGCCGGGCGACGACTTACGAAGCCCCAGTATCGGTCAGTGCTAGGCCCGTCCCGCGCAACCAGCAAGTCGCGCGGGAAGGCCCAGCGGTTCGGTGGACGGGCGTGGAGCGGCGCCAGGTCCTGCAGATGTGGGAACCGCGACGCGTCGACACGCCCGAACATGTTGCGTGCCAATCTCTCGATGAAGTCGTCCAGGCTCTCGACTCGAAGGTCCCTCTGGATGACGGCGTTCCTGACGTACCTCGGCGCACCAGTCAGCCGGCGGAGCGCAATCGCCTGAACCGCGCGCACCCTCTTGCGCTGCGGTTCGCTGGCGAGCGCGTACCACGCCGGTGCCGCGTACGTGAGGCGGGATCTGATGTAGGTCTTGTAGACCCCGAGCTTCAGTCCGAGAGGGAGGCTCGAGGAGAGCACTGGTTTCTGCCATCGCGCTTCTAGAATTCACGACGGCTTTCGTAACCTGTGGCTTCATCGAAAGTCTTCCGTCGATTTTGCCCCCAGGTATTTGGCCTGTGGGGCCCATTGGATATCTTGTCCGTGAAGCTCCAGAGTAGGGTCCCGCCTGTTGAGGTATCCTCCTATGTTCACGGCCTGCGTCTTCCCGACATTCACCGACAGTCTCCACGCGGCGAGCCATTAGGGGAGGGCATCAAGCGCACGCTGCATCTTGACGATGGCGTGGGTTCTATTCAGCGACGTGGTGATGTACGCCACGTCATCGGCATACAGGGCAAGCGACGCCCCCCCTGCCGCCAGGATGTCGTCGGTGTAGCAGGCGAGGCAGACCGGGGACAGGCAACTCCCTTGCGGGACGCCGGCTGCCATCGGGCGCTCGGTGGATTCAGCGTCTTCAACCACTACTCTGAAGCTTCTCTTTTCGAGGAAACTGGAGATCACCTTAACGGCACTCCGGGGCGCCGACGACTGCGAGATCTTGTAGAGAAAGCCGTCGTGCCAAACACGGTCGAACGCCTTTTCCATGTCGAGGAATACTGCACACACGCGTTCTCTCTTATTCAGAGCCGCGGTAACGGTGTGAAACACCCTCGACAGTGTAGCCGTGTGTTCAGCGGCATCAAAAAGTAGCCTTCCACTTCTGTTGGCAGCTAGGCTATTCCACCCCGGATGCTTGCAGTTCCAGTCGCCCGCGCCCACCACCGGTGTCGGCGAGTCCAGCAACTTGCGGACATCAGCCAACAGGATAGTGCCAGCGCAGCGGGCGGGCGGTACACTGAATACAGCCGGAGCAGGGAGTTCTCGAGGCAGAGCTAAAGTAGCCTATTACATTTGCCTATGACTTTAGTAAATTACATGTAGTATTTGATAGCGTAATTCAGTACTTGCAAATGAATTTTATTAACGCCATCTATTAGGAACTCCGAAAATAAATATCTAGCAACTAACAAAACATCGATCTTCCCATGGGAATGGGATGTTTTTCCGCGATAAAAAGTAGCCTACGTCACTCTCCACCCTCCTAACTATCCCCACACACATAAACCTTACCATATAATAGCTTTGTTGCGACGTGAAAGCGTCACAAACAAACAAACAAACAAACAAACAAACAAACAAACAAACACACTTTCACATTTATAATATTAGTAAGGATTTAGGAAAAAATAATGCTTATGAGTAGCCCTTTCAAACGCTATTATAAAATACATGTAATTTTTCTATCACATTTGGCGGGTTCGATTCCCGGTTGAGGTAGGCGATTTTTAAAAAATCTGTGAATGCAGTTCTACTTATTATTAAAAATAAAACGATGTCTTCTTTCAGTAAAATATCCTATCTTTAATATTTAAGGTACTTTCCATTCATGTGGCATAGCCGTGGGACGCCCGGTATTTTATAATTGTATAGATGCGGGCATATTTCCAGATCTCTTGAAATATAGAATCAAATAAAATATAAAATCATCCTAGTTTTCAAATCTGGTGATAAAACAGACCTAAATAATTACAGACCTGTCTCCATTCTACCATCTCTAAGTAAGGTTTTGAAAAGATTTTATTAAACCAAATGATTAACCATTTCAACGCCCATAATTTGCTTCACCCGGAACAATATGGCTTCACTAAGGGCCGTAGTACAACTGATGTGGGTGAAAGGCTTCTAAAATACATCTTTGAAGCCTGGGAGACTTCTCAGAACGCCATAAGTGTGTTTTGTGATTTGTCTAAAGCGTTTGATTGTGTAGAGCATGAAACCCTACTATTAAAGCTTAAACACTATGGCATCAGGAATACTTCTCTTAACTTGATTGCATCGTATTTAAGGGATAGACATCAATGTGTTAGCGTTAACGATTCCCAATCCCAATCCCAAACAATTCCCAACGGGGTCAAAATGCGTTCTGGGTGTTCCTCAAGGCTCAATCCTAGGGCTATACGATTTGCCGTATTATATGTATTAAAAAATATGCGGATATTGTGCTGTTTGCTGATGATATGTACATCACTAGTATTTAAGACGAATAGAAATAAATCAAATTATGACGACGTAAACAGTGCTCTGTCTCGTGTATCTCATTGGTTTACTGCAAATAATCTACTTTTAAATGCTAAAAAAATCAAGTGCGTAGAATTTATGCTTCCAAATGTACAAAAAATAGACAAAATTCTCAAATTAAATAACGAAAATTTAATTATTGAACAGTCTTCAGTTTTTCTGGGAGTCACTTTAGACTCCAAACTTCAGTGGGGCTTTCATAAATCGGCATCCATATATCTAAATTAAGTAGAGCGGTATACGCAATTACAAAGATAAGGCAATATGCCGACGTTGAAACTGCTAGACTCGTTTACTTTGCCTACTTTCATAGCCTTTTGTCTTATGGCATTTTACTATGGGGCAAAGCAGCTGACATAGATGCCATATTTGTGCTGCAAAAACGAGCTATTAGGGCTATCTATAGATTAAAGACGCGCGATTCTTTGCGGGAAAAGTTCAAAGAAATAGGTATTTTAACAGTAGCCTCTCAATACATCTATAGTAACTTAATATTCATAAGAAAAAATTTGAGTATGTTCAAAATGAATAGTGATACACACAATCACCCAACAAGAAATAGACATAATTTAGTTACGACTGCATTTCGCCTACGTAAGGTGCAACGATCTTTTATGGGGCTTGGTGTTCAATTTTACAATAAGGTACCCAAGACGATGATACGTGATTTACCCATTGGAATGTTTAAGCGACGTGTAAAATCACTACTGGTTAGTAAAGGATATTATGGTATAGATCAGATGCTGTGAAGATCGACTTGAGAAAAAGTTAAGGGTTTAAGATCGACAGCTTTATTTTTATGTAATTTTTTAACCGACTTCAAAAAAGGAGGTTCTCAATTCGACCGTATATATGCGTTTTTTATGTTTGTTCAGCGATTTTTTCGTCGTTTATGGGCCGATTTTGATAATTCTTTTTTTGTTGTAAAGTAGACTAGCGGACCGCCCGCGGTTTCACCCGCGTGGATCCCGTTCTCGTGGGAATATATGCATGTATTATACATAAAAACCTTTCTCTTGAATCACTCTACCTATTACAAAAAACCGCATCAAAATCCGTTGCGTAATTTTAAAGATTTAAGCATACAGACAAACAGACAAACAAACAGACGGACAAAAATAGCGACTTTGTTTTATACTATGTAGTGATATGCGCAGTGTGGTCTTTTGATAAGGAGCACCAGGATCTGATGATGGCATCTCGGAGAATCTATACTATAGATGAATATGTTAATGATAAGGGTGCCTGGGAGTGATAATGCCGCGACCAGTTCCGCTTAGACTAGAATAAGTTTTTTTTAAGTTTAGCCGTAATTAGTAGTAAGTGCAACCTGTACTGTGAGTGGAGAAAGAGAAAAAAAGTCTCCTTGGGAGTTTCTTGCAGCTTCTTCTTCCAATACCACTCACCGTAGGGATTTGTTGAAGCGATGGCGTAAAGTGACTTTCGAAATGCGTTTGTAAAAACCTACTTCGAAGAAATAAAATATAATATAATTTGAATTTGACTATTGTTTGGGATACAAAAATTGCAAAAAATGATCTATCTCCATGACGACAAATAAAACCGATCTTGACGAGATCCATTTATTTTGTCTAGAGTCTAGACAATAGTCGAACTCAAACTAAATAATAACAAACGGCCGTCAAATAATAGAAATTGTAATCTCTGGACGTTCCTGCAATTGATTTCCACTTTTTTTCGAGAATGATACAAATTCTTCTATTCTTACTTTAATAAAATTCAAAGGGCAATTTTTTTGTAGGTACAATGAATATTTTTGCCAAATTTCGATTTGGGGGCACTTCAATAACGTATCAGAGCACAAAAATATATTTTTTTAAATTATTGTCTGTCTGTTTGTTTGTCCGGGCATCACATGAAAACCCTTGAACGGATTTCCATGAAAATTGGTAGAATTGTTACTTATACCCTGGGTCATATTTTAGAATACTTTTTATCCTGGAAAATTTAAGGGTTTCTTTGGAAAACAAGATTTCCCAATTTCTATGCGAACGGAGTCGCGGGTACTGCTAGTTTTCTAATAAAAAAATATTTATATCCCCTGTGTTCAAAGCCGTCTTTCAGACTATCTTCAGATAACTTATCTTCTCTTCGATCACTTGATCTTTGGTACAGGAATTACTTTCTATTTTATTTGAATTTTTTATGATTATAAATTCTGCAATCATTACTAAACAATGTATTTCTTTATTGATGTTTGACTTTTGTTTGCCGGATATACGCAAGGATAATTAAAAAATAAAAAACGTAGGTAAAATAGCCAACGGACCACGTGGGTATATGAATGATTTAATGAAGTAATATGGGAAGGCATACTGATTATAGGTACTAAAACTACAAATTTAACCAAACTATAAATCGTAGTTGAGTGGTAATACGTAATACCAACAGCATGAGTTATGGTTTCTTTACATATTTCCAAATACAATTTGGCTGAAACAAAGCGTACACGTAATGTGGAGTAAATGAGCAAGCAGGCAGTGGTCGGTTGGACGATGCACAGCGAGCAGAGTAGCGCGCTGCCCCAAATTGGCCATAGCGATGTGAAGAAGCAAGGCGCAGATGCTGCCGCGACGGTATATGTATGGGCGAGTCGCTACTTTGGCAACACGCCGCCGCTCTATTTTTAACGAACCTTGAGATCAACCGCCCTTGCCGCCGTAATGGATGCGACATTGCTATTCTTCTGCTTGTTTAAGCTCTATCATCCAATTTTTATTGGCTATTATTAGACGCCGTTTCACCTTTCCTCTGCTCTTCCCGCAAGTTTCCTGTGACGTTATTTTTGTATGACCTCATCACATATTTGACGTTCGACTGCTTCCTTTGAGCGGCATCGTTCCTATATTTAGGTAAATGTCACTCCGTGACCCCCATCGCACAATATTTTGCGTCTGTTCAGTGCGCTTGCTCCACCGTAAGTAACCACTCCGTGTAAAATGTATTATTAGTATTCCTATAATGTACTTAGTTGATTTATTGATAAATTGATTGAGTACTACTATTATTTGAAAACAATCTTTTGAGTACTGTTAGTAAATTGAAATACCTATTGAAGAATTATGTGCGTGCGCACGTGTAGAGCGGTGTTTCTTAATAAAGTTAATAGACTCGTCGTAGGCTGTATGTTTATATACATGTATGCGGTGGTAGTGAATGAGTAATCGCGGACATTGTACATATTGAGGCAAAGCCGCGGCTCAAGGGCCTGGCGACGAGTCGTCTCGGCGAGTCGGGCTCACTCCGATCAGACTTGCGCCCGCGCCGCGCCGCGCCGGTGCGGTGAAAGGAAGGTAAACGCTGCTCCGCGCCGAGACAGATTGCCGCAACTTTACTAAAAATGGCGTCATTCATACATTGCGCGGTTGCATTATATTTAAAAAAATATTACAGCTCAGCACTTGTACAAATTCCCTAGGACAAAACTAAAAGGACTTTATTTGTATTTCCCCCTACGACAATCGTTTTTTCATCATCATTTAATATTTTCAATTTAAATTTAATAATTGTTTGAAAGTATGTATTTAGGTCTTTATTAATTTTCAAGTACTTAATCGTGTTTGTTTTAATTATTTAAAATGTTTCTTTTTAGATATAAAATAAGTATCTAAGTTTTACATTACATACATTCTTGAAGCCTAGCAAGTAATAAGAAGTATTAGGGGTAGCATAAATATCTGTTATGCATTAAGGGATTGAAAATATACTTTAAAAATAGTTTTCTGCTCAAATCAGTTGACGAAAGATGGCCAAATATCCTACTTACACGAATGAACAACACCTTGCTGAGACGTATCAAAATTTAACAGTCGTACATTTCGTAAAATATGTTTTATTCTGTTATCGTTACAAGGTCAATGTATTACGCGTAACGGGTTAAAATAAAATAAAAACATGTATGACAATCAGATACATGTTTTTTGATAATGTTGTTTCAGTCTCAATGAGTGCTACTTCGCAAACAAGGGCGCGGCGCTGGTATTGGGCGGCGCGGAGCAGGGCTGCGCGGAGCCGCGGCGCTCGCCGGCGCGACCGAGCCCCCAGCCGCAGCCTCAGCCAGACATACACCACCACCTTCGGTCCATGTTTTACTTGGTGCGCCCGGAGGAGACGCTCAAAATGGTATGATGCCTTTGTAACATTTCTGGTAATAAATAAACAAATACCGCTACACTCGTAGCTTTACACTGTGGTACCGGTATCGTGGGGGCCAAAGTCAACATCAAGTAGCACAAACACAAACAAACTAAACACTTTTACTCGTTGTTTTTTCCGTCTCGCTACGAATACAGTATGAGATCAATACAGAATCAGGACCCTTCAAACAGCAGTCCGGCATGGTAACCGTTGCAGCGTACTCTTCGCCAACAAGTTAGACTAAACATTCTGTCTAGGGATCTATCCAAGCGAAACTTACAACTATATAATGGAATACCAATGTTATCCTACCTATAAAGTAGGTCAGTCTAGTTTTCCACAGGGATAAGATGGGTGATATCACAAAATATATTTAGAGGGTGGTTGGTATAATTTAATTTAAAAAACAAAAGACGGCAGGCGTTAAAAAAAGCAGCAAATGTAATCCATAGCAACAGCCTATAGTCTGGTATTAACTTTTAATAATATGCTACTTCATTGCTGCTTGAGATCTGTCACAAACCTTAAATTATTTTGTACATGACATTGACTTCCTTGAATTGGTGGCCTCATTCTGTTTTGTCGACCCGGGCCCCTGGAGGGCTTGTCTCCATTGGTCACAGATATGTGTATTCTTGAAAACTGAAACTGAAAAGGATCTCAGCTTAGCGTCATTGTGTTCACAGATAGGTCACTGTCCAACTCGAATCAAAAGTTCTTAGAGATTAAATGATGCTCCGAGGCAAACTATACAAACGTTTTTTCTGCTATCGCTATGGTAGAGGGCAGGTACAAGTGTGAATATTACCATGCTTATAATACTTGAAGGAAACGATCTAAATTCCTATTCTGACCTTCTTCCCCTATCAACCTTTGCCTTTTAAGCACCACTTCCATCGGTTAGATTAGATGCATCAGGAGACGTTCAAAATGGCACGACTCTCCCTTCTCCAATTGGAGTGAGGTCACAGTGAATGGAAAGTTTTTAAAGTCAAGGCTTTTAGAAACATCAAGACTCAATTGTGTAGCAGGTACACTTTGTTCGGAGTTAATTTATGCGTACTCTTATAGGCGTTTCTGCATCCGTCGTATTTGTAGTAGTATTAGGGTTTATTAGTTTTAAAATTTAATTTAGTTAGTATAATCTGATCTGAATTTAAAATAAGTACCTTCTTATGAAATGTGAGATTTATCGATTCAAAACACTCGAATGGGTATAAATGATTACAATTATATTTACGTTAGCGTGATGTACAGATAATAAACAGTTTTTTACCTATTATTAGGCAGGTTTCATAGAATCTATCTTTTGTCGTATTAAAATAACAACATTGTTATCCATTCTGAAAAATGAATACGAAAAGTGAAGTGGAAAAGATTTTCAATTAAACTGACATTCTTTCATACATTCATCATAACGTGGTAGTTAAGTGTCCGAGGGACTACAGACCGATCAAACAGTCCAGGGAAGAGCGAGTTATTAAGTGTGGTTGCCAAATGGTTCAGGCAAGTGCGGATTATTGAGTGTGTACGTTCTGTCGATTCAGGCGGTGAAACTGGAGAGCGCTCACCCGGGCCGCACGCGGTACCTGGTGGTGGTGTGCCGCAGCGAGGAGGCGGCGCTGCTAGGCATCGACTGCAACGAGCGCACCACCGTCGGCCTCGTGCTCAAAGTACTCGCCGACACCTCCATCAAGCTCGACGGCGATGGGTGAGTTGGCAACGTCGCTATTAAGGATGCCCAAAATCAAAAGTTATCGTTATTGCGGATTAGTTATGGGTGGTGGGCAGAAAATACCTTCGAAAATTATTTGAGTAAAGGTGTTAGAGCATGGTAAAGGCATAGAACATTTTGCAATGCGTAATCAACGCACAACCTTTCGTCCAGGACCTGGGTAGATAGATGTAAGCCTACGTTCTGGTCGGTTGCTCTGACTGAAAATATGGCCAGTTAAATAAAGCTAAGCTAAGCTACAACCCACTAATGGCCCACTACTGAGCACGGGTCTCTCCTCATTACTGAGGAGGCCTAGAGCATACTCCACCACGCTGCTCCAATGCGGGTTGGTGGAGGGGTTAGTGGCCAACCCAGTGTCGAAAGTTTTTCAAGCCGCCCGAAGGCCTCCGACATGGCTTAACGACTGCTATCAATCGATAACAACCGGGACCGACGGCTTTACGTGCCCTCCGAAGCACGGAAGCGCTCAAGAAATTTTTGCCACTAGCGGTCACCCATCCGACTACCGACCGCGCCCGCAGTTGCTTAACTTTGTCGATCGCATAGGATCGACGCAAGCCGCCGGGCTATGAGCGTTAAATAAAACTTAAGTTTAAATATTTGTCATTTTTTTTAAATAAAATGTTTTCGTGGTCACAGCCCCTAGAGTTCGTATATTTTATATGTAGCTTCAATTTTAGAAAATATTAAGAAAATCATTGGCAATCATGGCAAAATGTCGTGAAAAATATTCGTAAGGTAATTTTCATTATTGGCAATCATGGCAAAATGGCGTGGCATAAACTTTAAAGTAATTTTTACCACATGTCAAGTATTTAAAGTTTTTTTTAAAGAAATACCTTAAAAAATAAAAGCGGTACAAGAGTAATTGTGTTAAGTACTGTGCGTAGAAAAAGTCAGCTATATCTATATCCCTATGTCGTATTTCTGCCGATACTTTTAAGTTTCGTTTCCAAAGGGCATTCACGCATATTTACCCGCATACACGACACGATACTGGCACACTGAGCTTTCTGTTTCGTTCTCAGGACAGTGACCGAGATAATCTTAGCTGCAGGCAATAATCGACGTTTGTTGTGTATATCCATGAGCTGCAATCTCTACTAAACATCAGAATGTGCTGCACTGCCATTTTCATAATTACATTTACAAAATTTGTTCTTTTTTGTCACCTACTAGCGTTGCAGCAACATGTTTGATTAGATACTATTGTAAAAATATAATGCATCATAAATTTGTTTATAAATGTGTGTATTTTTAAAATATTATTAAGTAGCTAGTTTCAAAATTCTTGGAAGACAATTATAAGGACAGCAAAGCGTAATTATTGAGGGTCCTATTTGAAAAAAGAAAACGCAAAAAAGTTCAGCTTTGAAGTCTGTAAATAAACCTTGAGGCAGAGAGGGCGAAGTAGCGAGGATTAATACCTAAGGTTCAACTTGATTCATTTACGCATGTTATGAAACACTTGTGTTGTGAACTTCCTATATTTGCAGAGGAATATAATATCAAGTAGCAAAAGAAAAACCTGAAAAACGTAAAGGTTAAAAGGGCTCAGAGAGTCATGGAAAGAAGAATGATAAAGATCAAAATATGCTGATAATACCTCTCAAAACCATATTACAGGCCAGTGAAACGTATTGAGCTTCACTGTGAAACTAAATTACCACGCCATGTAAGTACAAAACAAGCTACCGAGAGGTCAGACCTGATGGCTACTGGAGAGTAGGATGACCACTTACCCAGTGCACAGACGATATACTGGTACTAGACACTTCTGGCCACCCAAAGACAAAGAGTACATACTTAATTGTTCTTTCTAAAGGTGTAACTTTTCTAAGAGATGTAAAACTTTATCCAAGGCGTAGTCCGGCAAACTCACAAATTCAAATTTATTAATGTTGGCAATAATAATAATAATTAATATATTTATTTGTAACTAGTATAATTTTATTATCTTTTACATTTTATTATTATATTTCCTTTGTGTATTGTATAATTTGAACAATCATACAACAATTATTAATTTAAATAACATCGTTTTATCTTTAATGTAAACAATTAAAGTTTTTTAATTTTTATAATTAACACCATACTTAGTATGTTCATTGCGTAATTATTGGATCTGAATAATTACTTAACATTCGATATCGGACTACCAAACGCGTTATCAATCAAAACAAATTGACAATTAATATTAGGCTCTGAGATTGGAAGTGCATGCTCCATTTAAACGTAAACAGATGCTCATACGTTATGTATTGCCCTATACATACATTGTATGTCACACTTGAATGGAGCATTTTTACAGTTTACATACGTAATTTTACGGTTCTGTTATAGTTAAATCGAATGATGATGAATATCAGATGCGCTAGATAAAATGTAGGTTGCCGATCATTTAACATCCTTAATTTGTGTTATTCGCACGTGTTATACTGACTCGCGAGTAGCCTTGTATGTGTGCAGCTTCATTTATGTCCAGCACAGACTGTAATGTGAACATAAATAGGTAAGGTAGAACCAGAGTGGTCCAAGTGACAATTTTCACTTTTCGAGAAAACGAGGGAAACGCGTTTATACTTATTGTAGCGAAACTAATAACTTTTAACTTGTAATTCTTTATTGAAATTACAGCTAACAAGTTAGATTAAAGTAATAAGATATGTATAATCACAATCATTTGTATTTAGTATAACAAATTGATGGTTTTTCACAAAAAAATGCACACAGACCACTCTGGCACAAACAAAAATTTAAAAATTCTTGCACATGGACCACTCTGGCACAAACAAAAATTAAAAACTCTAACAAATTTATCTATATGTCCGTAATCTACTTATGTTTGTGCACGCTAATCTCAGAAACGGCTGAACAGATTTTTATGGAACTTTCACTTGGAGATAGATGAGGTTGTGGAGAATCATATTAGCTACTCTTTATCCCGGAATTCGGGATTCCCGCAGGAAAAACTATTATTCTCAAACGAAGTCGCGGTTTCAGATTTTTATGGGACTCGTTGGAGAATAGAGAAGGTTGTGGAGCAACACATAAGTAGGCTACTCTTTATTCGGAATACCCGCCACATCGGGATTCATGCGGGAAAAAATACTGTTATCGAATGAAGTTGCGGACTTTCACTGGGAGATGGAGGAGGTTGTGGAGCAACATGGAGGCTACTCTTTATCCCGGAATTTTGTGACATACTGAGTTTCACGCGGGCGAAACCTCGGGCACAGCGGCACAGCTAGTACATATATTAATATGATTCAGAACTAACTTTTTACAAAAAAAATAACCGACTTCAAAGTCAAGATAACTCAAAAACCACCGGCCAGATGTCGCTCCAATGTACAAGGTACCATAATTATGACAAGCACTACTTTTACTTTACCTTCGAACAAAAAAGAATCTAGTGAAAATTCCATAACGAACCGTTCAGCCGTTTCTGAGATCAGCAAGCACAAACATACTACAAACAAATAGAAAAGTTAAAAAAAAACTTATTCACCGATCCTTTTTTAATTTTTTTTTATCTTTGTTGGTAAGTTTGTGACCCCATAACTTCGTGTTGGGTAAACCGATTTTGATGATTCTTTATATCCTTGAAAGATGGTGCTTGTGGTATGGTCCCATATAAATTTGAGCGACATCTGACGAGTAGTTTCGAATTAACTTGAATAATGTGTAAGGATGTTTTGTACTGTGTACTTATGTTTTTTTCCTGATAACTTTTTACTGAGTGTTTAGATTTTTATGATTCTCTTTTTATTTGAAAGCTGGTACAGTGCAAGTGGTTCAATGCAAGTATCATTGTAGTCTCATATGAATTTGAGCGGCATCGGACCAGTAGTTTTTGAGTTACTCTTAATAATGTGTATTTAATTTATGATCGTTACCTCATAATTTGTCACTAGATGCTTCGATTTTGATAATTCCATTTTTTATTCGAAAGCTAGTACTTCCTTGACGTGTGGTCATATTTACGTGTGGACATATTTTTTTGTAAAAAGTTATTGTATTATTTGAAAGCTGGTACTTGTCGGTGGTCCCGTGTAAATTTGAACAACAACTGACAATTGGTTTTTGAATTATCCTTAATGTGTATTTATGTTTGTTATCTCATAACTTTCTACTGGGTATTCCGATTTTGACGATTCTTTTTTTACTTTTACAAAAAATAACCGACTTCAAAATCGAGAAGTATAGATAACTCAAAAACTACTCGTCAGATGTCGCTGAAAATTATATATGACCACACGTCAAGTAGGTACTAGCTTTCGAATAAAAAAAGGAAATATCAAAATCGAAGCATCTAGTGACAAGTTATGAGGTAACGATCATAAATTAAATACACATTATTAAGAGTAACTCAAAAACTTTATGTAGAGGTTATCTCGACGGACCAGCGCTGGCAGATCAGCGCCGGTAACCAGCTTTCTACTTGAATGCGCCCTTACATTGCACTTTGATCAAATAGTATTTTCACAAAATTAGAACCATAATCATCCAAGTACAGATTTGTCACTTGGACCAGTCTGG
Source organism: Hesperia comma (assembly GCA_905404135.1). Lineage (NCBI taxonomy): Eukaryota > Metazoa > Arthropoda > Insecta > Lepidoptera > Hesperiidae > Hesperia > Hesperia comma. The sequence goes on from FR990018.1 coordinate 9,653,939, forward strand.
CACACTAAGATTTTCCAAATTCCATTAAGTCCAAAGTGAGAGGTTGCGTTTTTTCCTAGACAATGTTTCTGAATGACAATTGAATCAAAGTGGAATAAAAGAATATTGAATTTTGGAGATGTTTTTGCCAAAATCGGGTTTTTTTCAAAAATGTCACTTGGACCACTCTGGTTCTACCTTACACAAATATGGACTAGTCGGGGCGGTGACCATGATAACATAAAGCTACCTTGCACACTAATCATGATGGAGTGTCGCAGAAACAATAACTAATTGAAGATTCATTGTCCACAGAGGATTTAGCGTATGTGTGTGCAATCAGCAGCACATATTCAAACCGGTGTCAGTGCAAGCCATGTGGTAAGTATCAATTATAATTTATGTCATTCCAATGCGTATTGTACGTGCACCGAGCGCAACAAAATACCAATGTGACGTGAGAACATTAAAAATGCTCGATTTGTTTAGATGACTAACGTGTAGTTACTGGGCGTAACTGATTTGATAATTTTATCATGCGATGACAAAGGAAGCAATTTACAAGAAAATGTAAATGTTGTAAATCCAAACGTGTGTAAATAGATTGATTTCACGGAATTTCCAGAAACTTCAGGGGCTGAATGTCTAATGCATACGATTATGTAATTTTCAAGACTCAGTCCTAAAAAGAAGTAAGGTAATTTAGTTCACTTGTTTTTAAATTACTAGAATCACATAAAACCGATATTATCTTATATTTGGCCTAAATATAAATATTCGCTTGCTGATAATATGCCAAAAACTTTTTTCTGGAATTTTATTTAAGAAAGGATTTAAATAACTTCGCGGAACTCGATCAAAATGCTTCGTAACTTGCGCAGAGGTGACGAAACAGGAACAACATTGCCATTCCACGAATCATTGCCAAATTCCACAAACTATAATAAACGGTCTATTACGATATTTACTACTATTTGATTAATCTTATAACATTTACAGTTTCTTAAGAGTAGTAGCTACAATTTTATGATTTTCACGACCAAGCAATACGCTTTTATCCACTAGCGGCTATCTATAAAGCGCGGTCATTTTCTTGTACTAGTTGAAGAAGCGTAAATTAATGTAGATACTGCTTTATTTCGGAGTGGTGTTCAATTTAGCCTAAGTATGATATATTTTTATGCTTTATGAAGGCCTCCAACGATAAAATGAGTTCTCTAAATGTGTAACTAGTAGGTACAGGTAAACTTTGTGCGGAACCGATAGTATGTAAGTATAACGTGTCCCCCAAAACAGAAGCGCAAGCGAAATTTCTTCCTTGGCGTTCAGACCAACATCTAAGTTCCCCGTAGTCATACACAGTTAAATAAAGACCGACTTACTAATATCTCTCATAATCTCAGAATGAGTGCTTCTGAGACCACTTCGTCAAATGAGCACTTTTAATGCGTATACTAACAAGGTGATAAACAAAACGTAATTGAAAAAGTTGATCAGGTGATTAAACTTAGTGGCTTGCGGGTTATCAGCGCGCGTTGCTTGCAGGTCGGCGTTGCAGACGCTACACCGGGCGAGCGGGCGGGCGCGCGAGCTCAACCACTTCGCGGGCGGCACGTCGCACGCGTGGTGCGCCTATTACGAGCGGCACGTCGACTCGGACCGCTCGTGCCTCAACGAGTGGCACGCCATGGACTGCATAGAGTCCCGCCGACCGCCCTCGCCGGATTCCTTGAGGCTGAAGTAAGCTGTTTTGGCTTTGGATGGTTCTAGATTGTAGCGTTGGCGTTTTGGTAGCTTGGGGTGTTCAAGAACAATAGGGAATATTACGCAAAGCTCGGCGTAGATGGCGCCATCAGCACATACATTAGTATAAATCATAAGCCGCGTTCTGTAACATGACCAAAACGTTCAAATTTCTATGAAAAAGAGTCGTTTTGGGCGTTTTCGTCCAGTTACGGAACGCGGCGGTGTATGTGCTAGTGCTGCACGCTGGCGCCAAAATTTGGCCGTAAGGTCTCCTATTTGTCTAAATTTTTTTTACTGTTTATGCTAGTGCTGCACTCTGTCGCCAAAATTTGGCAGTAATATCTCCTATTTGATAAGATCTTACGAAGTTTGGGTGCTTACTCTCTGAGTCTGATGAATTAAGATCGTCACGTTTCGGCGTTTCAGCAGCTGAATCTTGAGAGAGAAATTTAATAGGATTTACTAAGTTTGTCGCTTACTTGGACTTCGTATCCAATTCCTATTAATTTAAATCTATTAATTTTTCCTATTAATTTCACATTCAAGTTCCCAAAGGTGTATGGAGTCCACCAATCCGCACGAATTAGTTTAAAGGTATGGCTGGTAATGCATTTGACATTTGTTATACACGCAATGCCAAAGCAACAAATGTTAAAGCACCTGATATGTTAAAGCAGCAGGTGGAGAGAAAACGAAGTTAAGGTTGGGTTATTAGTTATTAGACTTATTAGTAATTCATATACTTAACTCAAATTCATTCTTAATAATAATAATAATAATAATAAACGCTAACACACTCATACCCCCGCAGTAGGTTACTAGGTACCTGTGTCGCGGGTGGCATGGACTACACATATAACACATTACAATTACACCCATGACCCGAGTACAAATATTTATCTGCCAAATAAATATCTGCCCCGGCCGGGAATCGAACCCGGGACCCCTCGCGTCGTAGGCAGGGTCGCTACCAACTAGGCTACAGGGTCGTCAAACATAAGAACATGATTTGTTTAATTCTAAATTATGTTGATGAGTTTCCCTCGGGTCCCTGATAATTTAAGGTTAACAAGATCTTCCGACATTAATCGATATGCATTTATTTATTTTCACACCGTGCGTTGAACCCACTACGCAAATGATTCCTACTGACTACCGCTAATTATGATTCATTAAAATAAAACTTTAGTATTGACTAGTACTCTAAATCAAACAGCCGGAGCATACAATGCTAAGACCTAGTTCCTTGGCCTAGAATAGGATCGGACGTTGGCCAATACGTTAATTAAACGCGTTATTAGCATGCGAAATGCGGGACTAAAACAATTACGCATTGTGCATCATCAGTAGATATTGAGGATTATAGTAACAGTTCAAGATTTCTGGTAGGTATCTCTCTCTGTTTATCTCTAGACAACAACTCTAGACACAATATAAGGCCGTTTCTACTGATGATTGACAGATAGAGGAATTTTTATAGTGAGCTCATTCAATGATTGTTTAGTGCGATTGCGCTTTTGTGGATACTGATCCGGATCAGCGTCGGTATCCGGGTCAGTATTGGTATCTGGACGAGCGTCGGTATCCGGACGAGCGTCAGTATTCGGACCAGAATCGGTATCCGGACCAGCGTCGGTATCCGGCTCAGCGTCAGTATCCGGATCAGCGTCGGTGCCCGGACGAGGGTCGGTATCCGGATCAGCGTCGGTATCAGTATCCGGATCAATTGTAGTTTAATAATGACCACGGTTAACGGCACGAATTTGTATGTCATGTATGACATCGGACGAATGAGTTCATCATCGTCGCATTATTGCAATTCGTATCTGTCCCACTGCTGTGCTTGGGACTCTCACAATATGAGGGGTGCAGGCCGTCGCTCGCTGGCCTAGTCCGAATTGGTTAACTTCAAATAACTTCGAGAACTATATTGAGAACCCTTTGTGTGTAGGTCGCGCTGTTTTTCTTCATCGAAGCGAGTGATAATTCGTTGATGTAACGCACATTTTTTCTAATCCGAGTTGTGTAAATTTAGTTCGGTTCGGGAGTTCAATACTTCAACCACTTGGCTATTGCTAATAAAAATATATTGTGTGGAGCTTTAATTAATTTTTTTTTCGTTCCCGCAGGCCGCGCGAGCGAGACGAGACGGAGCGGGTGATCCGTTGTACACTGAAGGAGATCATGATGAGCGTGGACCTAGACGAGGTGACGAGCAAGGTGATTCGCGTGCGGCTGGAGGACGAGCTCGACATGGACCTCGCCGAGTACAAGTCCTTCATAGACCAGGAGATGCTCACGATACTCGGACAGATGGATGCCCCTACAGAGATATTCGACCACGTGTACCTCGGCTCCGAGTGGAACGCTAGTAACCTCGAGGAGTTGCAGCGGAACGGGTGTGTTTGTGTTGGTTTTGTTTTGTTTAGGGTACTAGACAAGTGAGGTTCGGGTAATATTTTTAACATCATGGTTTTAAAGTCACCTTGAAGGCGTTAAACATTATAAATTGTAATAGGAATTCGAGATTTTTGTTATATTTACATAATTTTGTTATATTTACATGTTGTCTCTCAAATATAGACACAATAAATATCGAATATAATTGTTTACCCTATTTTGCGATATGTTAACTCGCGCTTTCAATGAACTATAAATATTTCACCAAAGTTATTTTTGCATTAAATTTAAACATGTCATATTAATTTGTTTTTGTATCTTGATTTCAGGGTTAGGCATATATTGAATGTGACGAGAGAAATAGACAATTTCTTCCCTGGTATGTTCGATTATCTAAACATACGAGTGTATGATGATGAAAAGACTGACCTATTGAAACATTGGGACAACACATTCAAATATATAAATAAAGCGCGCAACACCGGCTCGAAGGTTCTCGTGCATTGCAAAATGGGAATAAGCCGATCGGCATCCGTCGTTATAGCGTATGCCATGAAGGCATTCAATTGGAACTTCGACAAGGCACTCAAGCACGTTAAAGCGAAGAGGAACTGCATAAAACCCAATACAAATTTTCTAAATCAGCTCGAGACTTACCAGGGTATTCTCGATGCGATGAAGAACAAAGAAAAGTTGCAGAGGTCAAAGTCCGAGACCAACCTGAAATCACCTAAAACTGCATCTAAAATAGAAAATAAAATAATGGATCCGACGCCGCTGGTCCTCGCGTTGACGGGGTCGTACACGGGGCGGCCGCGCTCCTGGTCGCCCGACACCAAGCTGGCCTCCGAGCTGCTGCCGCCCACCTCCGTCTCGCTCGAGAACCTGGCCTCGGAGACCAGGCACATGCTGATGCCGTGCGCCAGCGGCAGTTACAGCGTGTCGCCCAATCAAATTATCAGGCTGAAGGAGGAGGGAGCCCCTTCGGTCAAGCACATAGTTAACGAAATAGAGAATGCGGCGTCGAGCGATCGACGAGAAGTTCCAAGAAAATATCAGAGATTAAATTTCGGGAACGGCCCGGACGCGGCCGCTAGGACGTCGGACACGTCCTCGAGCGCAGCCAGCTCCGTGGTAGAGCCCTCCTCCAAACCTCCGCAGTCGTCGCCCTCGAGGAGTTCGAGTCAAAAGTATTCACATTTAGAAGTCGAAGCCAATAAAATTCACACGTGGGATCCGGGGGAGACGCCGGGGCCGCGGGGCGAGGATGTCGGAAGTGCGGGTGACAGTGACGATATAGTGAAGAGTGACAGTGGAATTATAGACGTAAGAATGAAAACGAGTGACGCTTTTTACAATTCCGTAGACCGTAGCATAGACTGTGACGAGAGGCGGACCGGGGACGAGGACGGGCCGCCGCCGAGCCGGCAGAGCTCGTGGAGCTCGTTCGACAGCGCCGTGGGGCCCGAGCTGTCGCGGCACTCCTCGTGGGGCTCGCGGCCCGCGCCCGCGCCGCGCGACGACCCGCCCTCCGACCTCGGCATCATCACCGAGCACCTCGCCTCGCCTCTCGCCGCGCCCATCGCCGCGCCCCTCGCCGTGCCGCTCGCAGCTTCCCTCGCGCCGCCCGTCGACATCTCGGCGAACGAGCGCAAGTTCAACGAGACCTGTGCCATACTCGAGGAGCTGGCGACGGCGGCGGCGCGGATGGAGCGGGCGCGCGACCGCGGCGCCTCCACGTGGGGCGGCCGGCTGTCGGCCTCCGCGCCCGCCGACACATGGCTGCGCGCGGGGCCGCGCCGCCGCCGCCTGCAGGCGTCCTCGCACGGGGACATCCCGCTCGCCTCGCCGCCCTCCCCCGCCGGCCTCGTCGGCAGCCTGAAGCGGGAGTTCGAGGCGCGCTCCGAGTCGGAGCCGGCGCCGCGCGTCAAGTCCCGCGGCCGGCCGCCGGCGTCTCCGCCCGCGGCGGCGGCCGAGGACCTGTCGGTGAAGGTGCTGGTGGGGCGCTACGACCAGCCGAGCCGCGCGCGCGGCGAGTCGGCGGCGCCGGCCCGGCGGCCCCCCGTCCGCAACTCGTACTGCGCGCCGGAGCGCCCGCCGCCCGCGCCCGCAGCGCCCCTCGCCCCCGCGGTGCTCGCGATCGCGCCCGTCGACTATTCGAACGTAGTGGTTTCAACTGTGATGTCGAAAGCTCAAAATAAAAAACAATTGCAACATGGGAAGACCCATCCGTTGACGAGGCTCAACTTGAACCGGTCGAACAATAGATGTTCGAATCCTGTGTATAATACTATGTAGTACTATTTTTATTTATTATGAATTCTTGCCAAACTCGATATTTTATCTTTCTAGAGTTTTATATACTATTTACAAAATAAAATCACAGTGTATTTGTCTATCACGTAAATTGTATTATATGGCTGTTTGTGCATAGAGAAATGTTAAAAAGAGAGAATAAATTTTATTCGATACAACCGATGTACAACTTTTACGAGAGCTTTTCTTTTCGGAACATTATTTGTATTTTATAACTCTTGACAATAAAATGGTGAGCGTTCTCGGTCATCGATAGATATTATTTTTATCCAAAGTCTACAGTCTGCAGTCTCTTCCCGGTAACGAAGGCCACGCGAGGTACAGTTTCAATCTCGCTAATTTTTTTGTAAGTTTCTTGTATTTTAGTAGGTTTTCTTCTTATAGTTCCAAAGTCAAAAGCGTATATGCCACCGGGATTATTTCTTATCGAACATTCTGTCTGTAAAAACGAATGTATTAGTTTCACCTCAGCATTTATTTATTATGTAATTATTTGTTTGATAAGTATACCAAATACCAACTATTTTCATATTTATGTCAACAACACGCAACATATTGGAGTCTGAACCACCGCACACTATTAAGTTTGTTTGGGGCACGAGCTTCCCGCAATAAAGCTTCGAATGATAAATGTCTGGCACTATTGTTTCTATTAATTTACATGACCCATAGTCCCATACTTGAATATTTTCTTTATCTTGCCAGCAGCATGTTAATATCTGAAATGATATAAACAGAAAATATTCGTGCTTAGTAAATTGCACAACTTTTATTTTCGTAATGGGGATTTACGTGTAATATATTATCTATACTAATATTATAAAGCTAAAGAGTTTGTTTGTTTGTTTGGTTGAACGCGCTAATCTCAGGAACTACTGGTTCGAATTGAAAATTTTTTTTTGTGTTGAATAGACCTTTTATCGAGGAAGGCTATAGGCTATATAACATCACGCTGCAACAATTAGGAGCGAAGAAATAATGGAAAATGTGGAAAAAAACGGGGAAAATTATTCATTCTCGAGGGCTTTCGTTGCATGCGTTGCGAAAACGATTCAAGATACCAAAAATATATGTATGAAAGAATTATTCCTCTTGAAATGATCTAAAAAAATGTCCACGACAGTATATATCTATCTTTTAAGATTAACACACTAGAACCGTTTTATGGTAATCAAATTTGGTCGAACCCACTGCCATACCAAACTTGCCGCGTTTCCAAGTTTAATCTGAATTAATCTTGCTGTGATCCTTTGCTACTTTGCTATTATTTTGTCGTAAGCTTTATTTCTAAGTTTAATTTAATTTAACCTGAATTAATTTTGGTGATAGTTTATTATCTTCCCGAAATTCCTACGGGAGCGGGACCTACGCGGTTGATACTTACGGGTCCCGAAGCGAAGCGAGGGCGGTTCGCTAGTTATGAATAAAACGGCTTTACAATCGTTAATTTTGTAAGTATGAAACAGCTAGAAACAAAATGAGCAAAATTACTACTTCTATTTCTAAAGTCCAACATTTTATAATGTCACGGTACTAAAGTGTACTTAGGAACGCAAGAAGTTATGTAACTTCGTTGGCATGATCAAATAATAATTTAAATAAATATGTACATTGTACATCATCAGATCATCACTGACAAGATGACATCAAAGAATTGATTGTTCATCCGTGATAATTTTTTTGGGGTTTTATTTTTGAGGGATTAGAAATAAGTTTTTGGTATTATCTCGAAAAAAATGAGAAAGAAGTCAATAGGTAAAGGGGAAAAAACCGGCCAAATGCGAGTCGGACTCGGGTACGAAGGGTTCCGTACCATTATGTATAAAAACGCCAAAAAAATCAGGTCTGTTGTATAAAAGCCTCACTTAAATATTTGTTTTATTGTAGCCACATATTACGCCCACGCCATCTCTTGGACCGAATGGTAACTAAACTTACGTCGAATGTATGGGCACCCACTTAAATATTTATTTTATTCTGTTTTTTAGTATTTGTTGTTGTAGCGGCAACAGAAATACATCATGTGTGAAAATTTCAACTGTGTAACTATTACGGTTCATGAGATACAGCCTGGTGACGGACGGACGGACGGACAGCGAAGTCTCAGTAATAGGGTCCCGTTTTACCCTTTGGGTACGGAACCCTAAAAACTAAGTTTGTAATAACTTCCCTAGCGAAATACCACTTAGATCTTAATCCAATCCTTGAAGTGAATGCCGCCTTCTGCTTGGATGTTTAAGCAAATCTACCACAGGCAAATTTTACCATAAAAAATATAGTACTTACTTGCTTTCCGGGTTTATCAAAATCTAAGCCCTCTCCACATATGTGTACGCCCATAAAATATCGCGTCGCAAATGGCTGTCTATCATCCCAGCATATAACGGTATCGTCCCACCCTCCTGATATCAATTCATGGTGCGATTTCGGATTAAATGCGCAAGCGAATATTCTTGAGGTATGTCCGTCTATGACATTTTTTTTTCCACTGTAATGAGGCAGTAAAATTTAAAATAGATCCTTTAGATGTTTAAATAGTCTTTAGAAATTTAAATAAAAAACGTTTTTAACTTCTTAAAAACTTAAGTGAAAAATTAAAATTGTTCAGAACCATGAACAGCTACGCGTGGTGGTTGAGTAGGAAGGTGTAAAATCCTAAAAGATGTTTGTGGCAATAGGTTTTCTAATACTGGGACCATTAGGAACCATCGCAGGATCTTTAATTGTACGTACGTGATAACAATAATTTGAAGGCAAATACATTTATAGTTATTGCAAATTATGGGTTGGTATGTACTTGGTACCTACAGTGTCATTGATTTGTCAGCATTGATTAACAGTATTGCTTTACCTTGAATAGAAAGACCTTTCTTGTGTCTGGGCTTCTTCGTCGTACATGTTTAATTTTGCGTCATCTCCATATGTGACAAACTTGCTGCTACGCGGGTGATAACATAAGCCTAAAGTTTGCCGTTTTTCTCTTATAGTGTAGAGACATTGTCCATATTTATATTTCCAACACTTGATACAGCCGTTAACGTCTACAATAGGTATAAAATATATATTACGTTCTATTGTACAAATTATTAAAGGCGCACTTATCGTTAAGGAATAATCTCTCTTCCGGAGCGCCTTTGATATAGTGAAAGAAAGAGAAATACTTATACTACAACAAATACTTTAAGTTTTTATTTTGGCATGATACATAATCGTGTTAAATTTACTTCACTGATTTTAATTTCTGAAACCGACCATATCCTCATGCTCCCAATATGACCAAACCCACTTTTCGGAGTAAATCGACACATTTACAAACACTGGCATTATTGCTACTTATTCTATTGCTCTCACTTCTACAAATTGTTATGGTGGGTCGTCACGAAAGAAGAAGCTGTAAGAAACTCCCAAGCAATACTTTTTTTACTAACCAATACAGATAACACTCTCTACTAAGTACTTAACAAGGCAAAAGTGTACCCAGAGTTCGTGAGTTTAGCTGATCGCAAGAGTACAGGTACACATACTAACAAGATGATGTCACAGTGTTCGTTATGGGATGCGCTTTGCTGACAGGACGATGTTTGATGGCGGTCACAGGGCCGGGATATGCCCGGCACTCGTCATCGACAAGAGTCTGCGAGCAGCCGCCAGTGCTACAATCGAAAAGCCTTATAGTTCCATCTATAAAACCGGCAGCTATATCTTTATTATCTTCTGTATATTTGCAACACATTATATCCATATTCGTATCTCTGAAATTAAGAAACCACAGTAGGTACTCATGTTAAAAATAAATATTGTGTTCAATGCATTTTCTATAAATTCTTCTTGACCGACAACCTGTTGTAATGTAAGTACCTATACTTTTAAGATTCAACGGATGTCTGTATTTATTTACCATCGAGTAACCCATCTAATCGTGGAAGCTACTACCTACCTAGGCATATACAAATGTATAAGCAAATACAAAACAATTTAGGAAAGTTTTCTCTGTTCGTCAACCGATTTTGACCTTTTTGACCGATTCGATTTTTTTGATTTCGATAAAGACCACTAGAAAACAACCCTTGTAACCGTTCGGATGTAGAATGGATTAAAATAACTTAAAACTAGGACCTAGTTTGAACCTATACCACCTTAGTTCGCATGGCATCGTCTTCTATATGGAACCTTAAAAACTGGAGCGGAAAGCTGGCATTTGTTTTGTGTGGGTTACCATTAAAACGAATTCCATTTATCGAACGCGATCGGAGTACCTATATGTAAGATTATATTTTTAACATGTCCATATTTATATAATATATTATAAATTGAGCACAGCTTATATAGTAAGTAGGTACCTAGATATCCACGGAGCAACTAATAACTATTGCAGCAACTGGCAACTAGCTGTTTACATACATTTCAATTGGACTGTGCGCACACAGCAACTCGAGTTTCGAGTTCCGGCAATCGTCAACAAATTTCAGTTGCTGTACCTAATCGTTGACTAGGTCAGTTCCTAATTGCCGCAACTAGCAAATATTATACCGGTTTTTAAAGTTGCCGGTTTCCGCAACTGTCAATCGCAACGCGTCGGACGATTTCATACCCTCCCCTCCCTCCTTCTGCATGTAACCGGAAATGCGTAGATTGAGCAATTCGCATGGAAGTTGCTCACAAATTGCTATAAAATTGCGGCAACCGTAAACGTTGTAGCAACTATCAACTTTTTACAGGAAACTTTTAAAAAGTAGATAGTTGCCTCAACTCAAGTTGCTCCGTGGGCAAAGCGCCTTGAACAATATCCTATCCTACTTACTAATATTAAAAATGTGAAAGTTTGTAAGGATGTGAGTGAGTCTGTGTTTGTTACTCTTTCACGCTAAAACTACTGAACGGGTTTTCATGAAACTTTGCAATAATATAGCTTAGACATCGGAATAACATAATTTTTAAAATTTATAGAGATTTTTGAAGGGACTGGTTCCTGGCGGGTTTAATATTATACAATAAAGCGATAAATAAAACATACAGTAGGTAAGTACTTAGTACTTACATAATGCTGAGCACATTAACATTCCCATGATATATCTGATTTTGTTCACTGTGAAGTGAGCGTTTTTGGATAGTAGGTGTACTTGTGTGAACTGTTATAATTTCCTTTTGCGCTTTAGTATCCTTCACGTTTGTGTTTGCAACAGCAATACTTTTTCGTGCTGATTTTAAACTAGAAGGTGCCATAGGTCCTGCCACTGCTTTTCGCTGGGGATCCATTTGAAACGAGAGACAATAATTAACTTGTTAAAATTTAGACTGATGCATTAATGATCTATAATAACACAACTTTAGAGTTTCATAAAAAGTGCAAAAAATTCTATAAATATGTCAGAGTTTAGATTCTTTATGTGGACGTGTCAAATAATAAATGTAATCCTCACGAAACGTCTGCTTGATATACCTAATATTATTATCTATCTACAGATTCTATCTATGGCTTAATACATAGACGTAGGTTTGAAACTTAAAGATGTAGGTACAGTGCGCCCAACTTATCTCTGAAATTTTTCAAATGGCGTCGACGACGAGCGTTCGGTGGTCATCGTATACGATCGTTCGTTGTGACGTTGTGATCACTCGTCGTAGTATGCTGCCTCTACACATAGGCCAACACGTTGGCAAGTGCGTTGGCTCCCAATGTGTAGAACGGGCGTTGGAACGTTGGCGGTAGGCATTTGAACGTTGGCCGGCGCGCTTGCGAGCTTGCCGCGCGGTGTCGGTATCATCAAAGAACACTTGTCGCAAGCTTGGCGCACCATCCACACATTGGCCGCGCGATCAGTTTGCCCGGAGCAGCGATCAAGAGTGCATATTTTCTTCTTGCGGCGTATTAACACCTAACCTAACAAAATGGCGTATAATATGAGTAATGAGGAAACTTTTAAATTTATTGAGCTCTATCAGAGTGAAAATTGCCTATGGAATCCAAAAAATAAGTACCATAAAAATAAAAATGTTGTAAGTATTAAAAATGCTAAATAAATAATGTTCTTGGACATTCCGTTTTCCTTACGATATTTTACTTCAAAGTAAGAGCATCTTATTATTATTTTAATATTATAAATATGAAAGTATCACCCTTTTCTTGTACACTAAATGTAGTAATTATAAGCTGTGAATAAATGTACAGCTGCAGCTGTTACCAACTCAACATCCATTTTTTGATCCGTCCGCACATTGGCCCTCACCAAAGCATACTGAACGACCTTCCAATTTGTGGATTAACTCACAAGCACGTTGGCAAGCGCACCGCCAGCGCGTTGGCGAATGCGCTGGCCTATGTGTAGAGGCAGCACTAGACGAATGATTAAAAAATACCAAATTTTGCTATGTCGCACGAAAATGACTTCAAACAAGTGTTCGCCGCCAGACGAAAGTTCAAAAATTGAGTCCCGGATCGCTGTTCCGTGGGTCCTGGGTTCGATTTCCAGCGAGGCGGAAAGGACTCACGTGGCGCAACAGCTTCGATGTGCACTTCGCGAGTTATGGCTCACCCAGGCAGCCCGGTTGTTTGCTTGAAAACACAGAGGTGAACCACACGAGGCAGGGCGAAGCATCAGAAGTTGCCCACTTTTGAGCACATCCCATTTACCGACAGCCGACAGCGCTACCCCGAGGCACGCTTAGCCGACGCAATATGCGCCCCAACGATCCCGAAGCACATCCACATAGCTGCACGAGGCAGCCACGACGCTGTTGAACGCTCGGTGTAGACGCTGCTTAAGACTTAGGATGTGTTTGGATTAGGGACGTTATGCCCCTGCCGCTGTGGGTAGTAGTAGAAGGCTCGAAACCTTGCGCGTTCGAGCTTTCAGACATATCAGTGAAGTCACAGTTCCGTCACAGTACCGGCAAATCTCATTCACTTCTCAGTGTCAGCTGTGTCAGTGCTGAATCTATGAAAGATAATGCCGAGAATGTATGAAAGATTTGCCGGTATGACGGAACTGTGACTTCACTGATATGTGTAAATTGAGCATTAAGCTTGGAGTCTATTTCGGAAAGGCCTGTAGATAATTCCAACACTGCTAAAATCCCGCCTTCGCCGAACACGTTGTGACTTGAATGTCAGCATTAAAAATCAGCATCTTTTGTTGCGGATGCGGATGCTGATGTTAAAATTAAGGGTGCGGTTCCACTGAGGCGGAGCGGAGCGGAGCTGTGCGCGATTGACCAATCACATGGCTTGAAAATCACGCGAGGCACAATGAGACGTGAATTTCAAGCCATGCGATTGGTGAACTCCTCTCCGCTCTGCTCCGCTCCGCCTCAGTGGAACCGCACCCTAATGCTGATAATCCGCGTATGCTGATGCTGATGCTGATATTCGCAACATCCCTGTTAGGTACCTACCGATTACCTACTTACAACAAAATACAAAACTTTCTTGTTCTTGCTGTTTTTTTTTAATATTTGTAATAATAATAATATAATAAAATGGAATATTGTTTTTTGAGTGTAGCAATGAAACCCATGCCAATTTTGTCCTTAAGAGCTTTAAGTACTTTATTCAATAAAATCAATGCAGAGACAAATTTTTAATTCAATAGAATCAATAAAACTGGTGTAGAGAAAATGTCTTAAAATTTTAACAATACATAGTTGTACAATATTTGCAAGTCGTTATCAGTCATCTAGTGACAAAATAAGTTCAAAATGTAATCCTTTTTTACATTTATAACTTGTAGACATAAATTATATTTTTTCAATAATGTATAATTATGATGTTAGCATCACTTTAATTAAAGCCATCACACGCACGAATTCATAATTAAATAATTGGATTAAATTTTTGTCATATTGCATTGTAATTAAAGATATTTTCCATGTTTAATTATATTTGTCACTATATAACTCATTAAACACAAGTAATCTTGAATTGTACCGTAAATATTATATTGTACATATTATAATTATAATCTATTACGCAATTGCAAAGTATATAAATGACGCAATTGACTTTCCTATGCTATGTTCGAATTTAGAAAACAGTCCATCTTTTTTTGCAATTTTATCAACATACCTACTTACTAAGTTTAGGTACGATTTCAATCACCTGATTTTATCCAGATCATCCACCTAAAACTGTATAGTCCTATATCAATTAACCCCTTTATCTTTTTTATGTAAATTATAATGGAATATTCCTAAAATCGAACATTGTATTATTCGGAATAATTTGCATCTAAAGGCACAAATGATGGAATTGGCTAAACGATTAAAAATTACCAAACAAAATATTGTTAATTTATAAAACAACTGAAATGTAAATGTCACAAAAATTGTTTTTTTTTCATTGGAAGACAAAAATAATACAAACGGTACTGCAGATTACCCACTGAAATACAAGTGTTTCGGTAACGAACAATAACTTGTGGAAGCTAGGTATTGCTAACAAATCTTAAAAAAATTACATTCATTTAGATTACCTAACGTAGGCACATTTATAACTATTAAATACACTCAATATATCCTGTGGTTTTAGACATTCTGCACAATAAGTAGGTAAGTACTTAAATATTTTGAGTACACAAATTATTATTATTGCCTTATAATTATTAGTAGGCATGCATTTCGTTTATTTGATTCTATTGAAAGTAAATAAAGTTTATTTACCTAACTGTTGATGAATGTAAAGAATGTCTAAACGCATATTCAATGAAATATACTTTTTGCAAAATAATGACTGCTAATTGCTAATGCAACAAATATTGTCCGGTAATGCACAATTAGGTGATTTTATTAACATTGCACTTCCCACCACAAGCCACCATTTAAAGAAAGCAGATGGACGTACCACATGAATGTCATACCACGTATTTGTATCAAAAGCAAGTTGACAATATCGGTAATTGACGATAAACTAAATACTTAGGTACAACCCGTACAACATATTATAAACTTTTTGAAAATGTGATTGTTCGCAAAAAGTATTGCATTTTTTGTTGAATAACATGATGCAGCTAATTGAACTAATGTCAAAATATATAAAAACATTATGTATTTCGATTAATTTTAAACTTAACGCAAAGTACACTGCTCTGATGGGATGGGACACATAATTGAATAAATTTCTACACTCTATCCAATCAAATTGACTCATTACATTTGATATTATTCATAATGCTATGTCCTGAACTCCTGACACACAAACACCCTAAGGATTAGTACACACATATCAACTCGGAAACGTATCAGCACCGCGTCAATTCTAGCCGCTATATTCTTTATATGGAACCTTTTGTAACCACGCACACTCACTAGCCTCATTATGGTACCATGAAGTTGCTCCCCTCGGGACAAACTCAAGTTCCTTTCTTTGTTTTTGGTCGTCCCAGCGCTTTCGTCTTTCCCATTGTCAAGCCGTACCCGGGTAAAAGTGCCGGATCAACGCCGCTCGTTATGTTCCGATAACATCTAATTGAAGGCAAAGCGGAAGGCAAGCAATGCGATGCTGAATCGTTTTTGAATTGATATTTATATGCCAATCATAAAGGACTATAATTATTAGAACCAAAACGACCACAGTAAAAACGTTAATAACAAACAAAATCAAGCTAAAACCATACAACTCAAACCATGCCCTGCAATAAGTTACACTGCAATTCACTGCATAACAAAAGGAATAGGTACCACAATCATTTGAAGACCAAATCTACAGAGCGGACTTTACAAAATCACAAAAGTACGTCCCATTTTTTTTTTCTAAATATTTTTTTTATTTAGTTACAAAGATTCACACAACACTATAGTTCTTTAATAAAATTATTTGTTTTTTAAACTTGTTAGTTACGCGGGTTACGAATATATTGAACGACCGCAATGAATATTGATAAAATATGTACTAAATATGTAGTTACGTGAATCATTTTTAAAGAATTCCATACCTATTTCATATTGTAGTGTAAATAATGTTTAATTCTAGCAATCCTAGTTAGTACTAAGGTATTAATAAAGGTTATATCAATATTTGAATTTAATAAATGAAGTTTTTTGTTATGAATGCATTCAAATTTTCTTGTATGAGACATAATTTTACTTCACAGTTCGTTTTAAATATACGCTGAAAAAACATTACAATTTTAGGCCAAAAACTGACACTATTTCCTGAGGGACAAATTTACTTTTTGCTTATTGCAATAGCCAATGTCTGTGGTAATAGCTCTCTATAGATCTGGATTACTCTCCATAGTAAAGTATTACGCAATCCGCGGACAATGCATACAATAAAAATTAAAAATATTTGTTTTTGGTAACGATAATTCAATTAAAATACTATTATTACAGCTCGCTATGCGTTAAATAAACATAACTGCTACTAAATAATGTAACATTTGATTTAAGATTTTGAATAAAGAATCCTACGCAAGTATTGTTTATCTTATTCTTTTTGAAGTACCTATAATACAATCATTTGATGAAAAAAGTAAGAATTTCTAATGTTTTAAAATATATATCGGTTGCAATGAGGTAATTCCGAGAACGGGTATAAAAACAAACGTGTATGAAAACGTAATACGCAGTCCCTAGTGCCGCAGGTGTATTTAGCCCATACAGTGTGCTGAATTGTTGCACACAAAAATTAGCTTTAAAATGGGTCGTTTTCGGAATTATTCCAATGCTTTACATGTATTACATACTTAAATATTAAAGATGCATGTATGGATTGTTTTCTTGTTACGCATCACAGATATTTTCTATAAGTAGACCTTATTTTGTCAATTTTAAACATGGGAATATTTTACTAAATATTTAAATTTAAAAAAGTGTAGGGATGATGACTATTTTAAACATGTTACTTATGAGTAAGTATGTATGTTTAATAAGATATATTATTTTTTGAAGAAAATTCTGAGAAATTAAATAGTTTTGTGCATTAAAATATATGAGGAATTGTTAAAATAGGGCAATATCATTGTTGACGTAATTTTAAAATAGTATCTCTGTCTAAGAAAAGAAAGTAAGTAGGTATGCTTAAGGTTTAAAACTTTTCTCCGGTTTTATTGAGCAGTTTAAAAACTTTGAATTAAAAAATAGCTATCATCCCTATTCTAAGCGAAATACAGGTTTCAGGTTCTCAACAAAACCTACAGTATTACCAAGCACATGTTTTTATTGCATAGATACCTAAGCAGGAAAGGATATTAAGCCAATAATTTAATAGTGACTAATTTAAAATCAATAGATAATTAACAGGCACTGTAGATATTATATGTACGTTCAATACAAAAATATGTTTTGGTATTCACACTCTAAGTAACAGTAAAGAAATACTTTTCCTATATTTTTATACAACACAAACTACTAAACAGCTATACATATATTATAATATAAATTATATTAAATTTGACTGTGCAATCTAATTACACGATAAAGAGTCCCCGTTCTGTTTTCACGTATTTCATGAAGTGGTCATTTACCTATACATTACAATATTTAATATTTTGTACAGATTTGAGTCAGTCACAATAAATAATGTATTTACAATTTATAGCGGACAGGAAAGTAACTGCAGTCACCCGGATATAATTTTTGACGCGTCTAGGCATTCGAAACTCGACACATTTATTTTATCTATTTTAATGTAAAAGATGGCATTCCCGCAAAAAAACATAAATGTTACACTTTCTACATAACCATTCTTGCGCGAATCCAGGTAAACACAAATCTCTACTAAAAGAAAGTATTTATTTTTAGTCAATTGAATTAGTAGGTCCTTTCCAAAGGAACATAAGGTCTCCACTAAAATCCATTTTGCAAATTTATTGGCAATATTTAAGAATACGTTCAAGTTCACTGTTCCCTGTAGAAGTCATATTTTATAGAATCAATTGTTATAAAATATGGCATGCCTCTTTTTGATACCTACACAAATAATTTGTGTATGTGGGTACCTACTTATATAATATGTGGCAGGTAGGTAGGTACATATGTGATTTGATAATGTTGATTTAAGAAAAAAACAACCTTCATTAGCATAGACATACATACAACATCCATGTTCATTAGTGGTTACGCTGCTAACAATAGGATAAGGTAGTGAATAATGCTTAACATGACACATGCAATTCTCTCCTAGATTTACACTTAAATATTTGTACAAAATATTTTTCATCACACCTACGAGGGGCGGCTGATAAGTTCGCGGCCTAAGGTACTTAGCGATTACTAATCACCGCATAACTTATGTCACTAGTAGTAGCACTCTCTGGAAGTATATAGAGCCATTATTTTTTTTGTTGTGATCATAAATAGTTATTCTATCCAACAACAAACACTGCCATGTCGACTGAACATGACAAGTCGCCTATTTTCGAGCATCGCGCTGTGATTAAGTTCCTCACAAAGAAAGGAAATACGCCGAAAGGATTTTTTAAGAGATGTCATCGGTTTTTGTAGAATCCGGACCTTCATATACGATGGTCAAAAAGTGGGTTCGTTTATTTCAACAGGGATGAAAGCCCTATGAACACGACCCCCGACCGGGTCGACCTGTAACGGCAGTGACTGCAGAAAATATTCAAAAAGTAGAGAAATTAGTACTGGACGATCAAAGAATTAAATTGTAGCAAATAGTAGAGGAGTTACAGGTCACTATAAAAATAATCAGAGAAAATTTACATCAACATTTTTATATGAAAAAAATTGTGAGCGCTGGTTACCGCGAACGCTCACACCACTCGACAAGCAGCGGCGACTCGCGACTTGTAACAAGTTTTTAGAATTGGCCAAGGACAATTTGGATGAAATTTGTCACCAAATAGTAACCGTTGTCTAAACACGAATACGTCAGTATGATCCAGAATTGATACAAGTGTCTAATCAATGGATAAAAATGGAGAAAGAGCGCCGAAGAAATTCAAAGTGGAAAAGTCGGCGTCTAAGATTATGGCGGCCATTTCTTGGGATAGCGAGGGAATTTAATTGATTGTCTATTTACCTAATGAAACTAGAATAAATAGTCAGTACTATGCTAATTTATTGGCTTAATCAACGGAGGCTGTAGTGCAGAAGAGACGAGGAAAGTTGGCGCCCGGTGTGCTGTTTTTGCAAGACATTGCGCCAGTTCACACCGCTCGGGTTGCACGCCAGGCCCTTAAAGACACAGGATTTTCAGAAATCGACCACCCACCCTATAGTTCAGGTGTGACTCCTAGGGACTTTTTTCTTTTTTCAAAATTAAATAAGGAGTTCAGGGGCCGAAGATTTTTCGACGATAGTGAGATGAGGGCGGCCGTAAAAAGTGATTTTAACGAGGAAGACAAATCATTTTTTTTCAACGGTTTAAAAGCATTATATGCAAGATGTGAAGAATGCATTTCACTTGAGGGTGACTATATTGATAAATAAAAATTATATAACCGAACTTTTCTTTCATTAAGTACTTCGGGCCGCGAACTTATCAGCCGCCCCTCGTATTCGACGACAAAACGAAACGAAAAAGACGACTTGGTTCGGACTTACGGGGTTCCAAAGTTGCTGTTTTCTATTCAGCGGGCGGGAATGAATTTTCATACAACTTTTCCTGCCGGCTAGATCTTTTCCGTCCTATTTTGAATTTAGAACATTTTAGTATTTTGCGCTAAAGAAATCGAACGCAAATATTGTTTGAATAAAGAATGTCTGGTACGACGCGAGGGCCCCGCCAGCTGAATAATAAAAAAAGAAATCAAATTAAGATTTCGTTTTCAAATTAAAATTAAGTTTTCGTGCATTTTTACGTATTATTTTCTATTATATATATATATTATTTTCTCATAGTGGGTGATGAAAAGTAGAGTGTATCACTCGGGTGCAAGTATATTTTTGGCTTGGGCGACGTACTTAGAATCCCTCGCTACGTTCGGGATTCTACTAAAGAATCCCTCGCTACGCTCGGGATTCTACTCTAGAATCCCTCACTTCGCTCTGGATTCAAAAAACGCCCTCGCCGAAAAAATATTACTTTGCACCCTTGTCATACAATCTACTATTAATGCGAATATAAGGGCGGCAGCAGTACGACACGAAGCGACTAAATTGAAAGCGCCCTAAATAGGCGATTACACGTATGCGAACTGAGTTGTTTCTTTGAAGTAAGACAATATTAAAATAATCATAATTAAATTTGTTAAATGGATTGAAGTGGACAAAAATACCTATAATATTTGTATCCAAGCTTGATCTACGCTTACATATTTAATAAGAAAGGGATATTTATCTCATTATAATATCTAAAGCCGACAAATCAGCATATAGACAGGTAAGCATTTCATTTTTAAAACATTCTATATTTTCCTCCCGTGAAAAATAACTATATGTATAGAATTGGGACCATTTCTCGTTCCTGTTGTGTGATCTATTACTGTACTACCATATGCATATAATATTCTGATGCTATATATCATAATTGTATATAGGTAAAATTTACATAAGTTTGTGAATACTCAATTCTTTGCAATCTTTAATCTTGAAAGACTAAAGACACAAATCATTTTATTTTGCTCGATGACATTATTGCGACGACAGTAGTTACTCCATATATTTCTATATTTAGTAGGTATCTTTGACTTTAATTTCCCATAACTGTATTTTAATTTGATGCTTTCATTTGGTACTGATTATGTAAGCATGTACTATCTGTTGTATATTGATTAACAGCTATTGGATTGAGATAAATTGTATTTTGTAATTAGGCATATCATCATTGTATGTACTGCAATAAAATAGGTATATAAAAAAATATTCAGAATATCATTTACTTAAAATGTAATGACCTAATAAACCTCGGTAAATCAATGCATTAACTAAGTATTTAAATAAATTATTATTTAAATCATTTAATTATTGTTTTCAATCATGAACTATGTAGCAGAAGATACCTAATAAATATAATAAATAACAGGATTTTTTTGTAACTATATTATATTGCAAGTACATGCATCCAGTGCATTAGATATTTTTATTTTGTATTCTCAAATATGAGAATTATTACCATACATAATCACTCATGTCATCATAATATCACCTGACCCTTCAAGCCTAACTGAATACTGAATCCATCCATCTGTTAATAAAAATCTAGAGATGTAACAGGTTGCACATGGATACTTCTGACAATGGATATTACTGTATTCTCGCAGTGTCATTTTTGAGTACTATTTACAGTCTTGAATGTTTGTACAGGCATCTCTTAAATTATGTGTACATTCTTATTACAGTAATCAATCTAAATCTAGAACTAGGTACCCATTCAATGAACAATTCCACGCTTAGTCACAAAAATATTCTAGCCATTTATTTAGTCAAAAATAGACATCTATCCTCATTTTAAGCCACATATACCGAGGAAACATACATAATAAATTTATAATATAATCAACATTATTTGATAAACAATGATAACAATCAATAGACCTCTATTTTTCTTTATACACGTATGAACTTTCAACAGTCTGTTTAAAAACATATACCTATTAATGTACAAAAGCACAGTACACTTAATCTATGATAGGTACTTACAGTTTTGAGGATGTTCAGTTACATTTCATAATAAATATTGTAAATATAACTTTATTTAACACAATAAGCAATTCAAATCCATTCCATTAACAAAAAATTCAATGACTTACATTTACTTTTCAAATTATTGCTTTGCTAAGTTACTTGTATATTCTAATTTTGTATATTTGTTCAGCAGTGCCACAAGACCTCATTTGTTATACATAGTTTCATAATACCAGTTCCTACTTTCCAACATTAGGGTCATAGCTCCGAGTGAATATATCCAGATATTTACATTGTACATGTGTCCCACAAAACTGCAAATCACTGAATAAATTGTGTTCATGTAGCAATAATGAAAAATTTCTATATATAAAATAAGCTAAGCAATAGAATAATTTCATAATTTGTCAAACTTTACTGATCAGAAAAGCACTTTGATATAATGCTCTATGCTAAATTGTAATTAGTGGGTTAAACACTATTAAAATTAAAATTACTTTGAACAAAGAAAAAGCACACCAACAATTATTTCAATATTTTTAACATAAATACTATCTACATTTCAAATGTATGTCTGATCCATTTAACTACTCCATCATAACAATAAAGGTTTCAAGAAAAACAACAAAACACAAGCAATGCCGTAATAAATTAAATAACATCAGCAGCAAACCACAGATAACCGCCCATCATCAGAACAACCCATTTGTATTGTAGATATAGACAAACAATAATTATCTAATTCTCGCTACAATCACAGAGATTATTGTGAGCTTATCAATCTGACACTGCATCAAACGGAGTGGCCTTGGGATTGGTGCCTCTGTCCCCACTGACTAGAAGGTCCCTGAGCAGAATTACCTTGTTGCATCCATGACAAGAAGTTGGGTGGTGCCGGTGGGGCTGACGAAGCTGGACCTGCAAATCCACCTTGCTCTGAACTACCCGAGGGTATGTTGTTGATTAAGCCCCAACCTGCTGCCTGGTTCAGTGCTGCTGCTACTAAGGCCTGGTTGACTGGTAAGCCTCCCATGCCCAAGGGCATGCTGCCACCTTGCCCCTGACCGCCCCCACCTGCTACAGCCGTCTGACCATGCTGTCCAGATATGCCCAAAGCTTGCATGTTCACCATATCCATGTTCCGGCTGCTCCAAGAATTGTTGTTTGAAGCATTGTGTGGATGCCCCTCTTCATAGTTTCTGCTAGGCAAGTTCCGTTGATTGACCCCACCTTTGTTTTGCTTGGGTGATGCATTTGACACATTTACCGAAACACCTTTGATGATGTGGTCTTGACCGCATAAACTTTGTGCTACTTCTGGATCCAAAAAGGTAATGAAACTGAATGCCCTAAATGGCTTGGGAATAAAGACATCTGTCACCTCTCCAAATTGAGAGAAATATTCCCTTAAATCATTTGCTGTTAACTCTTCAGTACAACGGCCCACAAACACTTTGCATGGCATAGATGTCACGGATCCCTCCTTGGAATTGGGTATCCGAACGTCACACCATCGTCCATCAATCATATGTCTCTGTGCCAAAACTCTCATCTGAGAGGTATAAGATGAAAAGCGGATAAAAGCAAAACCTTTCGACATTCCCGTTTTAGGATCTCTCTTGAGCTGTGCCATCAATACTTCTCCAAATTTCTCAAAATACTCCCTGACCGTCTGCTCGGTAGCCTTCCATGGTAAGCCAAGGACTATTAAATCAGAGCAGAGATTGTCGTTTCTCTTGTTCTTTGATGAAGTAATATCGGAATTTTCACCAGATTTGCGTTTATTTTCTTTCGGAAAGCTGCAGATGTACAACTGATTACCCCATCCTTCTGGCGGCGGATACAACCGACCTTCTCTTAATCTGATGCCGCGAATGCTTTTGGTTTCAGGATGTCGATATTTAAGACCACAGCATCCAGGAAATTGCGCGGAAACTGTTGTTAACATTAAAGTTCCATCTTCTTCGATTGGAAGTTCTATGGGTTCTTCATTTTCGTCTTCGGCCACGGGCAAGTACTCGAAGGACATTATTTCTTAAGCATGAACAATATTAAATAATAATTGGTAATAATAAACACAGATATTACACTTACGATTATAATATACTGTACAATTTCTATTTCTTAAAAATATAAAATTGTTTAAACGTCAGCCACGGGTTAGGAACCCATTGCAACTTGCCAGTTGCCAGTTGAAAACATAGCTAGACTGAACGAGTTTGATAGTTATGGTACATGAAATTAAAGAAAATTCGTTGAATGAACGTGTATCAAGTATATTCAGTCGCTGTATAATAATAGACAAGAATCAAGAACACTTTCTAAAATTGACATTTTAATAAAAGTGTTGCTAGTCTTAATAATGTATAATTTATAAGTCTGTGCTCGAATCAAGTCACCTCAGAGTATTATCATTACTCTGAGCAAGTCACCGACACAAAAATATGGATAGTACCATAGAGCACCATAGAGATAGGAATATTATACTGCTGATAGTAGGTACCTACAGAAGTTAAGCTCTTGTAAAGTCCGTTTTTTTTCGCTACCGTAAAACGGGGTGAATAGGGATTGGGGGTTGAATAGGGACGAACGCTTTTTTCGCGTACGATTGCAAGTACTTGTGGAGAGAAGGGACTTGAAGAGATAGATACTCTTTATAAAAATAAAATTTTTCAGTTTTATTTATTTATTTTTATTTTCTTTATTAGGCTTACCAACAGTTGTTACATTCAGACTTACATAAATTAATACTAAATACTGTAATTAGCTAAATGTACAACCAGTTATAGGTAAACACTGCATGCTTTATGGAAGGCTAGTCTAAAAATAAGTATAATGGTGCTTAAGTTTTATAAGATGCAAAAACAATGAATAGAAAAATTAAAACAAGAGTTAATTCAGTTAATCTGGAATTTTGTTCATTAAAAGATGGCGAAACTGGTGAATTTTTCCTGAAAACAAGTCTATTTGTTTTGCGTATAATGAATATTAATTCATTTAACTTAACATTTATTTCGATTTATTTGGATTCTATAATGTTTTTGTATCTCTATTAGGTACTTGAAACAAAATAATAATCCTATTGTTACGTGTCAGGAGTACTGGGTTCGAGAAAATGCCAAAATGTATCACAAAGACTTTATTGTACTCGAAGAAACACAAATTACACTATGTATACAGTACACGCAAAAACACTCTGCACGTAGGTACTCGAAAACACACTCGTCGAACACTGTATCGCCCGTAGAAATCACTTCACTTTTCACTGGTATCGCTCGTAGGTATCGCTGGTATCTTCCTGGTTTCGCTTCCGAAACTAGAATGTCCGCGGTTGACCGAGTGCCCCTTTTTATACCACTCACCTGCTATTCACGCCAATCTAGAACATTCCCGCTAATTCCGGACCCGATTCGCATAAGATTCGAGTATGTTCCTTGCAACCGTCTTTCGCCCTTATGACTATTGCCGTAATGGCGAAGCGTCGTGCGCGTAGTTTCGAGATAGCCGCGCTCCTATTGTTCCTATTGTTTGCTCGACATGTTTATGGCCCCTATTGTTTATTGTTTCCGAAGTAGATGCGCCAGGGTTGTCACACTATTATATAAATTAACACTCAAATAAATAATTTTACAAATTGTCCAACAATCCTTCTATTTAATATTTATTAAATTTATTAAATATCGAAGGTAAATATACACTTTAAACATACAAAGAAATTCCTACGTCCTACATTGACTTGTGTTTAGTAATGAATCATTGAATTACAAGCAATTAACGACTTATTGTACCTTTCTGTAGCAACTGGATGTCAAAAAAATTATAATGCGCAATTTAACGTCGAATAAAATCAACCACTAAGACAATGATTTAGTGGAGTGCCGTTAGACATAAAAATGGCAAAACCTCGGAATCCAGGGACTATGAATGAATTTTCATAAAAATTGTTGGACTGTATTTCAAAATGCACAAATAGAAAAGTTAAAAAAAAATAGTTCACCGATCTTTTTTTTATTTTTTTTTATCTTTGTTCGTAAGTTTGTGATCCCATAACTTCGTGTTGGGTAAACCGATTTTGATGATTCTTTATTTTCTTGACAGTTGGTGCTCTTGGTATGGTCCCATATAAATTTGATAAAAAAAATACAGTCCAACAATTTTTATGAAAATTCATTCATAGTCCCTGGATTCCGAGGTTAAAAGCTAACGGCACTCCACTAATTATAATAACTCCATTTCATATCCATTTCTTAGGAAAAGTATCTTATTTGTGTATTATAAATGTCATATTGCTGGAAATAACAACCGTGGTCCGAGTGGTCCGATATGTTCCGATTTTTGGTGTATGTGAACCGTGTCTATGTGTGCGTTGGTTTTGGGCACTTTGTATGAAGCTTAACATCTGTACTAATTTGTGTCACCGATCTCCAATGAGTTCAAAAGTATAGGTTGACCAGAAATATAAAACACCTCGCCATATTGCGGTAAACTCATGGAACTAATTTGTTTTACTGGCAACGCTTAGTTTCTAAACGTCAATCATAAATTACTTGTCAGTGGGTTTGAATGTCACAGTTTGTCTCATGTTTGTCTTTTTCCTTTGAGTGTCTTTTTTGTGCTAAAATGACAAAAACTGTTCATATTCGTGAAAGCAGTGGTTTTCTATGTGCTAAAATAACATTCCGTGTAAAATAACATTCATTTCCTTAAATAACATTTCGGACATAGTTGTCAAAATGACATTAATAACATGAGCGTTACTTGGCGTTATAGTAAACCCAACTTAAGACTGAAACGAAAGAGGCGCTGTCGGACATATTTGACATTCATTTGACCAATCATTGCACACTAGTAACTGACAGATGAATGAACACAACGTACTTATGAATGACTTTTCGTTAGTTCCAATTTTTGCCATTTCAGAGATAAGTTGGGCGGACTGTACTATAGTTACTTTTGTCAGTTAGTTGTCAGTGCTGTTGCCATATAAAAGAAAACTTTAGCGCCTTCCTGACAGGTTTTCTATTTTTCTGGTCAAGCAATAGAGTGCATGGTATTGGGCGAGCCATACGGCTGCCCATTAGTAAACCCAACTTGAGATTGAAAGAGAATTGAAGAGAGGTGCTGTCGGACGCATTTGACCAATCATTGCACACTAGTAACTGACAGATGAATGACCACAACGTACTTATGAATGACTTTTTAACATGGGGGCGTTAGTTCCAATTTTTGCCATTTCAGAGATAAGTTGGGCGCACTGTACATTGCAAATTGCAATCGCCACCGGTTAGAAAGAGAAACAACGATAACGGTAATTACCTATCTCTCTCCGATCCCAAGAAGCCAGAATGAGAAAGGTGATTACTAAAGATTTCGTCTCTTTTTATCCGAGGTACGCTCTGAAGCCTGGCTTCTGCCCTCTTTTGAACTCTTTGCCGATCTCATTAACCCTACTAAGTTAACAAGAGAGAGAGAGTTTTACAAACCTGAGATTAGAATAGGGTACTTTTCGTAATGAAAAATAAACTATGGATAAAAATTAAAATTTATGAAGAAATATACCTCCTTCTTAGTACTCCTTCACACTCCACATCTTTCTATCAAAATTCCTTCTCAGTTACTGCTGTCCACCTCTGGAACTCCTTACCTTTATCTATTCGTCTTGCTAGCTCCTTAAACTCCTTCAAATCACTTCTAAAAGAGCATTACCTACAGCTTTACCAGTAGAAAATTATCTTCCCGCAACTCTTCCAACTCACCGCTATCACTCAGTTTCCCTATGCTATCATATTAATATGTTTCTTTTTAGTTGGTACACCCTGCCCCCTATACTGAATTTCCAATTTTCTATTTCTACCTTGAGGCTGTCTGGAAGAAATCGCTTTTCAGCGATAAGACCGCCTATTGTATAACATTATGTACAAATGTCTTATCTGTTGTGTCCTTGCTATGGTGTACAATAAAGTGTATAAATAAATATACTTACTTTAATATTCTGATTTTGAGTCATAAAAGCACATAATTATTTTAGTAAACAATATTAAAATTCGAAATTTTTAATCGGTACCTATGTCACGTGACCTCAAACACGAGAGGCATTGGTGTGACGTCATAAAGGCAAACCTATTCCTCCAAGAACCAAACTGTCAGTTCAGTTTCGTGCTTATCAACTTGAATGAATGCCGGTCTTACATACAGTGCCACAAACTTATTTGACCCGGTAAGGGTGGCGCTACTGTCTTGGTCTTTTTCTGACAACAGTATAACATTTGCATTAGTTCCAATTTTGGCCACCGGGTCAGATAAGTTTGTGGCACTGTACAAGTTACCATTATTACGTCATTAAAATGGCTGACAAGTTCTGACAGCGTTTTTCCGGAAATAAAAAAAGAATTAATATTTTCTTTTATTTTAAGGTGAGAAAACGTGTTTATTTTGCCGAAATATATTTTTTGTTGCTTTTTATTAGGAAAATCAAGTTTATTTTTTACTACCGAAAGTACCCTATTACAATTATATAATATTACTAGCCGACCCGGCAAATGTTGTTTTGCCATAATTATAAATTATTTCTAGGTAATTTCTATTTTTAGGTATAAGATTACTAAAATGGCTATTAAAAATAGGGGTTGGTGATAAAAGGGTGAAAGTTTAGGGTTGTATGTATTTTTAGTGCCACATTATAAACAAATAAAAACAAATAATTTTGTCCAAAAATTAAAAAAAAATGTTAAGGGTGAACAACCCTTATCACTTACGGGTATGGAAAATAAATAATACCCGATTCTCAGACCTACTGAATATGCATATAAAAGGAGACCAGCAACTTTCTTAAGGACCTTGGGCCTGGAATATGAACATGCTTGAGACATCGCTTTTTAGATCGAGGATAATTATTGTTACAACATTGTGCATATGCGGAAAATTATGGGAATAATGAAATATAGTCGTCTTACGCACCGCGCACACATAGTGTCTACTTTAGTCGTTTAGTATTTAATGATATGACGAGATTTATAAATATGAAATGGATGTATTAAAATATGCAAGATTATTTGAGGATATTAAACAAGCTGTTCGCTCCAGGCCCAAATCTGATGTTCTCCTTTGGAAAAATCGGTAAAGCAGTTTCGGAGGGGTAAGGTAACTATAACATATAGGTAGGAGGAGTAAGGTAACTATAACTTATAACATTGTGATACGAGAATTTATATATAAGATACTAGGACACACGCGCGCATGAAAAACATGTATAAATATTTTTTTGTGGGTTAATTATCAAACTCCTCTGCTACCAAGGTTTCTTACACCTTCCTTGCTAGATCCTTTATCGGTTATCGCATAATAATCATTATACCCTCGTGTCCGGGTACCTGCAAAGATACTTTGTTAATCTATGCAGGATAATGATGCGTGGCGTAATTGAAGTCTACACAAGCACAAATATAATGTGAGACCATCACATATCGAGAGAACCCTCTTTCACAGGTTTCCTGATAATATCGATTAAATATAATCGAACGTAACCCACCCGTTCTATCATTTAAATTACAATTCCCTCAGCCCTTCACTTTTACATGGCGATAAAACCATGAAAGTGCAATAACTTGTTGTGGTTGAATCACTACTACGAGTAATTAATAGGCTTTATATAGTAGTACGCAGTAGTAGTATATATGTCGTAATTAATCTAGAAAAGTGTTCAAGATAAAGGTAAAATTATTATTCTAGTCTAGAGTATTTTAAGGTTATCTCTGATGATGATCTTTGTAACGTTAACGTCTCTGACTGGAATTAAAGTTGGCTGCTAAAAGATGTTTTGTGTATCAGATAAATAGTTCTGCTAAGTTTAATCTATTATTATCAAAACTAAATCAGACTAATGTATATGGTTTATATCAAATTTGTAAAAAGCAAAGATGTAGAACTAAGAGAACTAAAAATAGTAGATTTTTTTTCTTACGTCTGTGAATTAAAGTTATAAAATAATAGCACAAAATACTACCACAAAATATTTGTGATACTACACTCTGTCTTCTATGGCAATCATGGACTTCCATGCTTCCATGATGGCAATACACAATATAAATACCTACAGTTTCCTTCCGCACCTTCCGTTTGAAATTTATTAGGTACTCTATGATTATGATATAGCTTATCTGTATTGATGACTGATGTAGCTATTCAAATATAGATTGTATTTGTGTTATTTATACCTACTTCAGTATTTGCTGTAATTTGTGCTACTAAAACTTGTATTGTAAATTGTAACATCTGTGGACATAATTTAAAGACATTAAACGTAAATTGATGCATTGTTTTTAATGAATTTAAATTTTTGATTGCATGTCTTATAGGCAAATTATAGTCTTTGTCCGTTAAGTTAATAAATGTAGTAATCAGATTTATCTTAATTTGACAATAAAGAGTTAAAATTTTAACATAACCTGTATGTCAGTAGTCATACAAAATTCGTAATTTTATTCAAATCAAAGAACATCATTTAATTTTATAGTGCAGTATTCGTTTTACAGTTTCCCCTGTGTTTAGAAATATGTCATTGTTATAAAGTAGTTTTAGTGGTTCTTTTAATGGTACTATGGATGATGATTGTAAAGATTACAGGAAAAATAAACCACAACAAAAGTTTTACAAGCCTGGTAGTGGACCTCTCAGAAGATCTAGATATGGCTCGGATGCTAAAATGGATCAGTACGATTTAGAAAACGGTCATCGAGGACGAGACCACAGTTTTTACGGATCTCAACATTCTCTGAATGGTGAGACTTTAAGTGATAGTTTTCGTGATCAGCTTTCTACAAATAGTAGTCGATATAAAAAACCAGAGCAACAACTGTATGTGGCTAGAACTGCAGAGTCCAGCTCAGATATTGACAGGCAGCCTAAGCCAGGAAGGAGTGATGATAATCAATATAACTCTAGAAGAATGCCCAATAAACAGGAAAGACACGGCTCAAGTGGTACAGGGTCATATTCCAGGAGCGCTTCTGGTAGGGATTATCACTACAAAGATGGAACCAATAATGATATCAACTTTAATAGAAATTATAGGCAAGTTTCGGAATCCAGATCAATATCGCCTGCTCATTCTATGATAGAAAATAGATCTATAGACCGCAATCGGGACAGCAGGAGTATGGAAACTTGGGCAGGTCAGCAAAAGTCTGGCTCTGGTGGAAAACCACCTTCAGGACGACGTAATTCGGCTGGCTATCCTATGGATTCTAGACCAAAACATATGATAAATTTAGAAAATATACCTCCAAGATTTAGAAAAAAATTTTTAGAACAATCAGGTCATCACAGTTTTGAAAGTGTTGACCAATTAAACAGAGATCGATACAATGTTAACAACATGAGTCAATCAGCTTATAATCCGAGTCAATTTCATAGTCTGAACACTGGCTGGTCTCAAACATTGCCATCTAGGGGAAGAGGTCGGTTAAGGGATAATGAACATTTTGATAGGGAAAAGTTTGTAAGTTCATACATGAGAAGCAATGATGTCCAACACTCAAGAAGATCCACGCCCAGTAGTTCATACTTGAATTTATATGACTCTAGCATTTCAGAAGATAAAAATGTGGATGAAAGATCTATTCCAGATCAAAGCATACACGAAAAACAAGGAGAAGTTGGGAGCAGTGGTAAGTTAATAATACTTTATATATTATCTGTTACAATACAATCTAATACAATATAGCTTATTGTCTTTGCAACATATAAAAATATATGTTTTTAATACTTTAGTACCTAAAAATGGAATTAGCAAAGAAGAATCATATGACAATAAGGAGGCAGAGAATAGTCAAGAACCTCAGAATGATAGTGAATCTATTTCACATATTTCTACCAACCTTTCTGACATGACAAATTTGGTAAGTCCAAGATTATTCTTACAGTATTCTTTATTTACAGTATTTTTGTATTATTCATAATCATCTAAATTTTATTAGCTAATATAAAAAAAATCTTACTTGTCTTAGGATTGGACTGAGGAAGTAGAAAAGTACATAAAACTTGATGATATATGTGATGCCTCAACTAGTTTTTCACAAAATATTCAACCAAGTATATCACAGGAAGTAAAGCCAGTTGAACCTCGGGAGTCCAAAAGAAGTGGAAAATCCCGCCGTAGAGATAAAAGGTAAATAACTTAGAATACTTTACTCTTTTTGTGCTCAGACTCAGACTAGCCACACTTTAAATGTTATATAAATACATTATAGTATAATATGTATATCAATTATGATCTATCTATTAATTATATTGGGTTTAAAAAATTATGTATTTTTTTAATGAAGATAATCTAATTTTTTAAATAAATCTGATTTTAATTTTTTTACATATTCCAATCTCTTTTTATTTGAAAGTTGGTTATTATAGAAATAACATTTTTTATATTCAAATTATTGTTGAATTAGAAAATAAATGAAATCAGTATTGCAGTTCTTTGTAAATTATCAAGAACTTCAAGTTACTAGTTTACCTTTTGGGGAAATCCATATTTTATAGATAAACATAGCATTGCATGTAGTATGCACTATTGTCTATGTTAGGGTAAGTAATATTGATTTACAAGTAAAACAACGAAAAATTATTTCTTTGTATCAATATTTTTATTTAAATGACTTGATGTAAATTGCAATTTTCAATCCACCCTATTTTCTGTTTTATTACAATTAAAATAAAATTGAATTGAACTTTAACTGTACCTTATTAATTACTATAACCAGGAGCTCAAGTAGAGGTCAGAGAAATTCAGAGAAAAAACCAGAAAGACATAGACAGGACAGTAATGTTAGTGTACATTATGAGTCTGAAAGAAGTAGGAAGGACAGTAATGTAAGCATTCAACAAGAAGTTGTTTTGTCAAGCTTGAAGCAACGAGAAAGGGAGAGGCGTGATAGCCACAAGAGCAATAGATCTTCAACTATTGGGAATAGCCGCGACGATCTTGACCGTTGGCGATCATTGAGATCTTACAGTCGAGAGCAGAGCACAGAAAGGTATAAATTATCTTTTGTTGTCAAATTTTGGGATACCAGTTATTTCAAGGATTTCTTGACTTAGCAAGCAATCATTTTGTTTTAACATACAGTAATGAAATGACAAACAAATTTACAAAATTACTGTTTCACTTGTATTGTTCAAGATATATAGTCAGTTTTAATAATATTGTTTTGGTTTTCAGAAGAATTGTATCTCAGTGTAACAGCAGGGACACATCCACAAATCGTGCACATAGTCCCAAAGACAGTGATGGCTTCAGAATACCAGCCTCAAAGTCATCAAATTGGTCAACTGCATCACAGGTTTTTATCGTCTTTTATGCCCTTGGTACCTTTGTAAAAGTGAGTCTCATGTTTTATTGTTTTGAATGTTAAATTTTAGAAGAAAAGTAACGGAGCTTGGACAAGTGGGCGACAATCAAGTGTGGAGCGTAGGCGTCAATCGCCAACGCCTAGCAACGTTAGTATGAGCGCCGAAGGCGGGGGCGAAGGCACGTCTGGAGGCGGGCGGCGCTCACGCAAGAAGTCGGGTCGTCGCAGAGGGCGCAATGCTGAAAACGTGCAACCAATAGTACATCACCCTTCCACGTCTTCAACAACAAACTGGCGCGAGGAGATACTGGAGTCCAAAAAGCAGCAAAGTGCACAGGACAGGTATTTTCAGAAATCTGAATAAACTTCAACTTTGAAATTGAATATTTAATAAGTCAGTAAAGACCAGTCTATAGAAAGACCTTTTTCGTTTAAGAAAGTTAGTTTTTGTCGAGAGAAATTAAATTGTGGACTTTATATTTTCAGACATCCTGAAAATCAACGCAATAGGCTTAATAGCGTTTTGGCGGAAAGATCAGTACCAGATTCATCTACTTCTCAACCGGGGTTATTGATACTACCCCAAAGTTCTGTTACAGATTTACAAAAAGATCAAGGGTAGGTAAAATTAATATTAATATACCTTGTGTTATATTGGTGAAACCACCAATTATTAAATATTACATGATCTTATTTTTCATTTTCAGACGTGCAGGTCCCAATGATGTTCATAAAACTTTATACGATCATCACAATCCTTCCAAACCAATAAGAGTACAAACAAGCTCCAATAAGGTGGATATGAGGATGGAAAGGGGTAAGCTTTATGTACAACTATTTTATGGCGAATGATTAAATTGAAAGCATAAGTTGTTATTGTTTAAATGGTAGTGGTTAGGTGTAAAAAGAAATAAACTGCTTCATGATGTGTGCTGGGCATGCTTTAAGGACATTCATTAATTATGTCGACCCAATTTCATGATTATGGGAGTCCTCCTCCACCCTTTCATAAGTGGTCAAAATTCATCCCCTTCTAGTTTAGCGTCGCAAATTTTGCATTGCAATTTGAATCGAGTAATAATTGAGAGAGATAATAATTCCTAATTTAAAGTTTGTTAATTCGTTTATCGACCTTAACACAATACAATTAAGTTAATATGCATGCAAATTATATAAAAAATATGGAGCAAATCATATGGCCTGCATATAAATTCCTTGAAAACGCAAGTAATGGTGTTAGGTAGTTCGCGTATATTATCGAAAATTGACTGGGTTACTTTGCCCAAAGTATATTTTGATGGTGTTCAGATACCATTCAGTGAGCAAGTTAAAAATCTAGGTATCATAATGGATTCTTCTCTGTTTTGGAAACCACAAATTATAACTGTCAGCAAAAAAGTATTTGCTGCCATGGGATCCTTACGCAGACTAAAAAATCTACTTCCCACTGCTACTAAAATTACGCTAGTTCAATCTCTGCTTCTACCTATACTTGACTATGCTGATATTTGCTATCTAGATATCACAGAGGAGCAATTGAACAAACTTGAGCGTCCCCAGAACATCTGTATAAGATACATATTTGGTCTTCGCAAATATGATCACATATCTCCATTTCGTACAAAACTCAAGTGGCTCCCTATTCGACTTCGCCGAAATTTACATATTCTGTCTCTTTATACTGCTACCTGTTCAATCCAACTGCTCCTTCGTACCTTAAAGAGCGATTTCAATTCATTTCTCATTTCCATGATCACACTCTTCGGTCATCTAACAATCTTTCGCTCCTCATACCTATAAATCAAACTTCATTTTACAATAAATCATTTACTGTAGTTGCTGTTCGTCTCTGGAATTCGCTTCCTCACAATATCCGTCTCGCTAAGTCTTTAGAGTGCTTCAAAAGGCAGGTTATGGATCACTACTTACAAAGCACCATCTATTTATTTCTTATCCCTTCACTATACCACATTTTCATTATCACAAAAACAAAAAAAATATTTCTGGTGTACAAATATAGTAGTTTATGCAACTGTCATATAATGAAGGGTATTAAAACACGAGTGTGAGTTTATGAAACGAGCGCAGCGAGTTTCATAATAGTAACGAGTGTTTTAATACCCGTGTTATATGCAGTTGCATACACTACTTTATCTTCACTAATGCAATTTAATTTGTATTTTAAAAACAAATTCACGCGTACGTGTATTGTCACAGGTGAACTTGCCGCCATTAAAATCTAACCAATGAGAGCGCAGCTGCGCGCGCAGGGCCAATCAGGAGCGAGCGCGCGATGTTATAATGAGAAAAATCGTAAAAACGATATCGATGTGGATATTATACCATCATGTGAATGTGAAATTGCTTAAATTGAGTGTTTTGTTATCTGCGCTATAACAGTAGTAATTATAAGTCAAGTATTGGAAACATAAGTAGAATGTTATAACATTAGTGTAGATAAAAGAGTTTATCTATCTATCTATCTATCTATCATTTTTTTTTATTGAATTAAGGTAGCAAACGAGCATGCAGCACCACCCTTCCGCTGCCGCCCATGGCAATTGTGACCGACTTAGAACAAGACAAAATATTTAGGGACTAGGCTAGGGTGGTTAGTCCAATTAGTAGATGGTGTTAGAATGTTAGTTGGTTAGTTTGTTAATAAGTGTGAGGACAGGGACTGTCAGCGATAGTTATTCCTGTTAGTTAATATTAGTATTGTCCTGTTAGTAATGATTAGTGTGAGTCTTGTTCCAATTCGGTCACAGATGCATTGCTACCCCTGAGGACTGAGATGGTCGCCTCTAAAAAAGTGAACCGGCTCCACACCTTCCTATCCGGAACACAATTATTATTGCTCTTAAAAACAATTATTATGACGGTAGGAATGGTACTGAGTACCTTGGCAGGCGGTGGTACTATCCCGGGCGAATTCTAGGCTCTTCTACCACCATTACGAATTACGAATAGTTGTAGAAATTGTAAAATAAAATAGAAAGAAAGCTTATAATCTTCGGGAGAACTAGTGGCTAAACTCTAAACTAAGCGTAGGTATGCATCTATGCATACCAGAGAACCCACAAAGAACCCCTATAATATTAAACTTGTTATAAAACAAAAGTAAATAAAATGTTATTTTTCAAAGCAAGGAAGGTAGCGAGCTGATCGACGGAAGCACATTGCGCGGGGTGCCTATTGCTATGTTATTTAATTTAATGTAAGCCAGTTTAAACATAATCTATCTATGCCTATTGTGTCGACCCGGATGGCACGCCGGATCGCTACTCCGAGGGTTCGATGCCCAGCGAAGTGGAAATTTGAATGATGAGTTTGAATTTCCGTTTTCGATCTGAGTGTGTGTCCTTGTCTTGTGTGTTGGCTATGGCACCCACGACACAGGGAATCCTAGTGTGGGGCTATGAGTGTGTAGCGTTATTTTATTTATTTGGTCGTTCAGGGCTGCGGGAGGGGGGTCGCGGCGCGGGGCCGAGCTACGAGGCGGGCGAGGGCGCGCGCGGCGCCCGCCACACGGCGCTGCTGCAGGAGGTGGACCGCGCGGACGCCATCCTCAAGATGCACACCATGCGCAGCCCGCTCGCGCTCGCGCAACACTGGCCCGACGTTTATGAGACCAGGTAACTATATTCTGGATATGAATACCCACATGGAATTGCTATTACCAGCTAAATATATATAATATAGCCAGTGCTCACAGATCAATTTGGCAAAATAAGCAAACATACTTTTGGCAATATTTATTTTCGCCAATCTGTAATGTACCTTAATCACAGGGGCGGAAAGCTAGTAGGTATATGTTTGGGATGCAATTAAAACAGATTCCATATTGAATGCGAACGCAGTGTAGAAGCTTTATGCCCATGTGAGCCCGTGTGTTTATGTGTTAAGCCCATGTGTTAAGGACACTGATTATGTCAGGATAGTTTGCATACTTTAAATAGTTTAGCTTAAGTTTGTAGCGAAGACGCTTGAAGTGTTAGGTGAATTTGCTTTGAGCATTGCGTTTGTTGGTGGTGAATAAGGGCCCCGATACTTATCGAGGACGCGTTATCTGCTAAAGCAGAGCTGTTTGACTGTTGTCGGCGCCGTTGTAAAGGATATTATCTATTCGACATAATTATGATAGGTTTATATGCATTAAGTATGTCGGCCGAATATTGTGTACCTACAAACTTAAATACTCGACTCGGGTGATCGCACCCTTTTTCACCGATTGTCTTCTTCATATTGGGTGGACGGTATTCCATCATTTGACATATGTACTCGTATCTCTAAAAATATAAAAACAAAAGTGTAATTTAACTTTGTTATTTTTTTCAGAAAAGTGCTTCAAAACGCCCTTCATAGACTTCTGGTGTCCGATCTCAAGTACTGTCAAGCAGAAAATGTCGAACAGAAATTTTGGAAAATTCTATACTACGTTTTCATTGAAAACTTACGCAAAAGTGTAACGCAAGCATCTCCTGAAGAGAAGCCTGAAATAGTTAAACTGATAAACATTATAATCGAGGAAGGAAATCTGTTCTTTGAGAATCTCGTTCAACTGTTAGAAAAAACGTACAAATTCAACACAGATGACTATCTCAATGACAATCACGCCACCCCTCCTAAAGGGTTGGGGTATGTCGGATTGGCGCTCATCTCAGTCCAAAAGTTATATGTGTTCCTAGGTGATTTGGCTAGATATAAGGAGCAAGTCAACGAGACCAATAATTTTGCGAAAAGCAAATCCTGGTATACAAAAGCTCAGCAAATCAATCCTAAAAATGGGCGGCCATATAACCAGTTGGCTATATTGGCAATATACGCAGTAAGCAAACGATTTATGTACATAACTTTATCTAATTAAACTTATGCGTGATTATGTATTGACATTTTTTTTTCAGAGAAGAAAGTTGGACGCAGTGTATTATTACATGAGAAGTTTAATGTCTTCTAATCCATTTCAATCGGCTCGTGAAAGTTTAATATCATTGTTTGACGAGAACAGAAAGAAGGTAGGCAACATAATGTTATATTAAACGCTTTCACATTTTTGCTTATTTAAGAGTATAAAAATTCATGTTACATTAATTGAAGATTATATCAAAAATTTAATCATGTAATCACATAATAATTGATAGTAATGTTAGTAAATTGACCGTTATAGTCTATCTATATCTTGACGTATCTTTGCTACGCTTTCAAAAGGCAAGACGTCTTCGTGCACCCTGCGTACATTCGCGTGTAAGTTGCATCATTAAAACACAGCAAAATTCATCAAATAAATAGACAGAACCAACAAACTTCCTCCTTTTTTTTATCATAACAACGTTTAAAACTAATTTTCGTTGTACATGGTTTAAGTATTTAGTTTTTTTTCGGTATTATTATTGGAAAAATAGCACGTAGTTCAGTTGGTGGTGATATATTGTAGACATTAGGTTAAATTTGTAGCTTATATCGTGCATGCAAAAGCATGCATGAACTTTAAAATTTGAGCACAGTATTATCGTCAGGCTACAGCTTTTTTGCCGGGTGTGCATGCTGAATATTACTATCTGATCTGGACAGTTTATTTTATGTTCTGTTCTCTCAAAACTGCTATCCGTAATATTGATCTTGTGGTATTTTTGAACTCCCAGCATGCGAGTTAATTTATGCTTGGGCTTGCTAGCTACCACCCTCGCATTTGAGTCAACTGCCAAGCGATTTTCGTGTTTCCTTCTTTCTTGACTGACAAAGCTATGTTGTATCCGTGTGGGACAGGGACAATCAGGTGGCTCGTCTGCTTGTTTCTCGGCAAATAACAAAAAAACACAATTCCATAAGCCTACTGTATTGTACTTAGGATCACCTAGATTAGCTGGTACATATACCTACATATTTATTTCGTATTTCGGTCGACGCAATTTAAGCATGTGCCACACAAACAGTGTAGACAGTAGTTTCAAACCAAATTTCGCTTGACCTTCAAACGCCCTTGGTAGAAAGGCTTGTGTTTCAAACCACTGGCAGAAGCGTTGGTTTGAAACCGTGTAGCCGTCTGTTTCAAACCACGCGAACGCAGTCACACTGCAGCGGCGAGCGCGGACGCACGCATCAACGACAACGACGAAATGTCACGAGAGCAGAAAGAACAAGAAGTGTTGACTGAATTTCTCGAGTTGTATAGAGACTTGCCCTGCCTTTGGGACCTCACATCAGAGTCCTATAAAGATTGTATTAAAAAAAATGCGTGGAATATTTTAGCCGACAAATTAAAAGAAATTGACCCAAGGGCCAACGCCGCGTCTGCCAAAAAAAATTGTCAATCTAAGGATATCCTATCCTATCCTTATCCTACTTCCTACTTCCTACCTACTAGTCCTACTAATATTATAAATGCGAAAGTTTGTAATGATGTATGTGTGTGTGTGTGTTTGTTGCTCTTTCACACAAAAACTACTGAATGGATTTTCATGAAACTTTGCAGTAATATAGCGTAGACATCGGAATAACATAATTTGTTAAAATTTATAGAGATTTTTGAAGGGACTGGTTCCCCGAAACGAAGCGAGGGCGGGTTTACTAGTCTTATATAGGTCGAGCGTAGAGACGTGATAGTCGCACGACGGTCTTTTTACACTGATGTTTCAAACCAACACTGATTGGTTTGAAACCGTGTAGCCGGCAAAGCGCAACTCGTGCTGTTTCGGTTTCAAACTACCGTTTGAAACCGTGTAGCACATGCATTAAGGTTAACAATATGTTTACTAAAAAATAATGATCTCACTAACAAGTCAGTAACCATGACAAGTTATAATAGTTCTTGATTGAGTCGTTAGTGGCCAGAGTGGCTCTACCAAGCTTGCCGCTCTCATATTCGTTAATTTTTGTTGTTTTTTGTTTACGCCTTTCCGTTCTCACGCAAATTGTAACCAAAGCCAAGCTAGTAATGACTGGAGCTGTGAAGGGGTTATTAGTTTTAAAAATAGAAACAATACACTAGCAATTAAAGGTTCCTGGCTTTACACTGGCTTACTAGTATCCTCACTAGCCTACTTGTTTAAAACAAAGCTAGCTCTGATTATAAAAAGCTAGAATTTCTAGCTTTCTTAGACGCGACTACACCTTTTGATTCAGGAATTCTGAATAAGGAACTGTTAAATTGTTTTGAAAGACTTAACCGCTCGTTTACAAAAACGTTTTCTAAAAATCGGTTAAGGATTGGGAGGTGTAGATTGCGTCTCAGATTAGTACGAGCCTGGCTTGTGACAGCGAGTGAATTAGCAACGCTGGAGGTTTTATGATTCACGTAATTTGTTAGTACGAGACGGCGGAGCGTAAGCGGCGTGCGGCGTTGGAAGCGGCGCGCGCCGCGGAGGGCGACGCGGGCGAGGGGGCGCCGCCCGAGGGCGCAGGCGACGGCCGCCGAGAGGTCTGGGTGCGCCCGGGGGGCCAAAGAACCGCCACCCCACGACAACTCGACGAAGACACCTTCGACAAGTTGAGCACCGTTGAGGTAAGTTTGAATTTGGAGGAAGACATTTATATAAATCAAAGATCGGGTATTGTGTCCGTGGGCTTATGTTTACTAATTTTATGGTCGTTTGTGGAACTGTGTGGTCGAGGTTTGTCTTGACGGGGCAGTGGACAAAAACAAGAAATTACTCGCGGCTGTTTCATGGGCTACTTTTCTATTTGCTTTTGGGTCATTCCATTATCGCGGGTGCAACATCTAGACGCATGTTTCAGTTTCTTGTAGCTAAATGAAAAACATTTTTAATGAAATTAATCTTGGAACGACTACATTTTAATGTATTCATTTTATATTTGTTTGCAAAGATTTCAAAATAATATTTTAGAAATTTAGAAGTCAGGAGAATGGTTCAAAGTGCTATCGCGGTTGCAACAGATTTGGCCCTTCCTATCCAGATCCTGAATGAAAAACGCATAAATCTGTTAATTGTGGTACATTTAATATTTTATGCTTTGATATTTCGTAAGGTGTTTAAGTAACCAAATACATAAAGAAGAAACTGTAAAGAAAACAAAACGAATAAATTAATAATTCGCTTTTTAATTCATCGCGGGTGCAATATCAAACTATCGCGGGTGCAACCCGTCTACTTTAAACATCAATTTCACTTATATAAGAGCAAAATAAGAAATCAAACAATATTTATTATTAATAAGCACACTTTTAGTGTCGCTTGTAATTAATAATTAATAATTATTTTTCAATTTCGGCAAATAATGTCAATATTTACCGAAAATTATATGCATATACTATCTCAATTAGCTTATTTATCCGACGCTTCCAACTTCGCGGTATCTTCAAATTATACGTATTGTCATTAATGCTTTCTGTGAAAAGTTTACCATCAATGGTCTTCATGAATTTTACTTCGATTTCTCCGCCTTCATCCATATCGATCACACGTTACGTTACGTTTACGTTACGTTTTCGATATTTCGTAAAAAGAGCTTGATTTTTTGCTTTTATATATCTGTCGTCTAGTTTCAAAACCCGCTAAAACACTTTTAACAAAATGTTCAGGAAACAAAAAATAAATATATACGTCAAATAGTTGTAACTTATAGGAAACCAATCATTTTAAAAGCCTTATTAGACGTTTACAAATACATAAACAACTAAATATAATTCAAAACAGCTTTAATGATGAATCAGTAACTAAAAATGTTTTTGTTTTAGAGGGTTTTGTTGTGAACTTTTGGTTATGGAGGGATTTGAAATGAACCTTATTTATTTTGGCGGGTTTTGATACGAATAAAATTTGTCATGTGGATGGTTTTATTCCACATGTGGTAACGTTGATAAATTTTAGTTTCATTGAAATTTGAATATGTGGGATTTTTATCTATCAACAATTTTGGTATAATAATAGGTATTATTTTCTTATCATAGTGGAGTGCCGTAAGCTTTAAACCTCGGAATCCAGGGACTATGACTTAATCTTCGCAAAACTGTCGGACTGTATTTCAAAATGCACAAATAGAAAAGTTAAAAAAAATTAATTTAACGATCTTTTTTATTTTTTTATGTTTGTTGGTAAGTTTGTGACCCCATAACTTCGTGTTGGATAAACCAATTTTGATGATTCTTTATTTCCTCGAATGCTGGGGCTGTAAGTTAGGTTCCGTAAAAATCCGGTCCGTCACAGTCCGTCAGACGATTAGTTTATGAGTTATTTTTACGGGACTTAGCCTAAAGCAGCAGCTTTCGATTAAAAAAAGAATGATCAAAATCGAAACTCTAGGTAGTAAGATATGAGGTAACATACATACATAAAAATTATTAAGGATAATTCAAAAACTACTAGTCAGATGCCGCCTAAACTTATATGAGACCACAATGCAAGTACCAGCTTTCAAATAAAAAGGGAATCATAAAAATCTAAAGACTCAGTAAAAAGTAAAAATTTAAAAACCATAAATACACAATACAAAACATCCTTACACATTATTTAAGTTAATTCGAAACTGTCAGATGTTGCTCAAATTTATA
Organism: Hesperia comma; assembly: GCA_905404135.1. NCBI lineage: Eukaryota > Metazoa > Arthropoda > Insecta > Lepidoptera > Hesperiidae > Hesperia > Hesperia comma. The sequence continues at coordinate 9,696,755 of FR990018.1, forward strand.
TGGGACTATACAAGTACCAGCGTTCAAGGAAATAAAGAATCAACAAAATCGGTTTTCCCAGAACAAAGTAATGGGGTCACAAAAAATAAAAAAAAGATCGGTAATTTTTTTTAACTTTTCTATTTTATTTCTATTTGTGCATTTTGAAATACAGTCCAACACTTTTTAATTTTATGAGGATTAATTCATAGTCCATGGATTCAGAGGTTTGGCAATGTTATAAAATTATTTTCAGTACATTTTCACAGTATAAACAAAAAATCTTCAAAATACTCAATTTATACCTAATATTGTGAAATATTGAATTAAAAACGGGATTTGAAAAACCCCAAAACCATTAAAATCCACGTAGCCATATTATGCAGTACAAAAAAAATCAATAACTTTGCAACATTTTGCATAACACTTTCAAACGCCATGCAGAAGTAGGTTTTTGTCCGATTTGTACGTAGCATTTTGCTTCCTTCATCGTGCGTCTCGACTTTGTTATATTGCATAACTTTTTTCGGGTATCTTTAGGATCACACTTTTGAATATAATACAATAAATCACCTATTTTTAATTACTTTAAATGATAAAAAACCATGACTACCCTTCGACCGTTTACCAAAACCCGCCATACTGTTTGAGCTGTCACGTGACTCGAATGCCGTGCCGTGATTGGTTCGTTCGTTTTTAGCGGATATTGAAACGCATCAATGCTATTTTAGCGGAGTTTGCAACGAATGTCTATTTTGAAATACGTTTTTTGAAATGTTTAAACAAGTTTTACTGTGAAATGTTTTGTTTATTTAGATAACAAGTACATAAGAATTATTTTGCAACCATTAGCTTAATTTTTATAGAATTCCATTTTAGCGGGTTTTGAAACTAGACGCCTCATATTATGATATAATATAAAAAAAATATGAAATTAAAAAATATGAAATTAATGATGCAAAAAGGTTAATAGGCTAAAAGTTGCACCCGCGATGTCGCGATGTCGGTGCAACCAATTTAATTTGACGTTTGTTTTAATCTAAAAATCATTATACTTTTGAAAATGATTAATTTAAGATCAGTTGTGATGTCTTCTTACTTTGACAAAGCTTCAAAATGTTAGCTCTTTAATTCTATGAAAAAAGTGAACTTTTATACGTTTTGTATCGCGGGTGCAACAAGTTAACATTGTAGTCTAAGGCTTAATAATATTCAGTAAATTACAGTGTGTACATATATACATACGTTTTATGGAATCTGAGGATAAAAGAATAGTATCACTTCATGTTTAGCCGGTAAAAAAACCCTCAATCGGTCAGTAAAAGCTGTTTTGACACCAGTGCTTATGGATACGATTTTACAGTTTGCACCGACTCTTTGGATGATGATACTTTGTAACGCGCCAAAAATCAAATATGGAGTAAAGTACAATAAAAATATATTAAACATTAAATTTGGTCTTCCTTCTTTCTATTAATAACAAAAAAATATACTAATAACGTGATTAAAAAATTCATGTCGGGAATCGTCTACAGCGGAATTGCCCTTTTGTTGAAATACATGTTTGTATGTTGTCGTCAGCAGTTACTTATTCAGATACTTACTTAAATTTGATTTTTATGAACACCGTTGCTTGTTATTGCGGGACTGATGTTACAACATGAAATAAAAAGTCTTCAATAACATGACGTCAAAGCGAAATCAAATGATTCAACAACAATACGGAATTTCAAAGCAGGACCTTTGAATTTTAAATCTGAAATTGAAAGAATAATTTTAAATGGAGTTTGGTTTTAAAATAAATTATGTATTTTCTTGTGGTCACTTTTATCACCCACAATTCCCATTACTTACTTCTAAAATAAAATTTTGGTTACGTCTATGGAGCTTGTATTTACTCAATGTTATTTTTGTTGCAGTTGAACAAAACATTCATCACCAGCTACCTTCATGTACATGGCAAACTCATCACAAAGATTGGGTAAGTTGATAGTAACTAGACAGGGTATTATAGCGTGATATTATCGAGGTTTCCGTGCGAGCTGATAGGTATAAATAGATACAGAACACTTGAATAAACAAAAGACGTAATCATAGGACTGAGACGGGAACAACAATTACAGTAGAACCAAAGTGATAATGCGCATAGCGATCTTCGCCATTGTTCGGCATCGGTCGTATTTCCGAAGCGTTGGGAGATGATATCTATATAGAGTGGAAAGTACATTTACTTCATGCATAATTTAATATATATTTTTTTTGTGGTAAAAGAGATAAATTAATATTGATTTATCAGTAACGAGATTTCACGCATGACCCACATAGGAAAGCGACGACGACAATTTAACGATGGAAAAAAGAAGGTTTAAATGAAAAGAAGATTTAGGTATAAGTATTAGGAAAAAAAAGTTTTATTTAATCAGAATAAATAAAGGTACACATTAAATACCATTTGCCGTGCTTGTGAGTTAAGCGGCTTCCCACGTTTAAATTTATCCATTTGGAAGGATTCGATCTGAAAGAAGATGAAATGGGCGGAGTTGTAACATTCTATCAAATTTATGTAAGCTTTTTATGTGTTTTATTTTTTATGTGTATTCTATTTGAATTTTATTAAAATGACGAGTTAAAAATATATTATATGTACCCTGTATGTATGTATGTTTAAACTTACCTCTGAAAACAAAACCAATAAGGGTGTGTAATATCAGCTCTATATATTCTCTATATATGACAACTGACTGACGTTCAACTCACCGGCGGCGCCCGTCGACCGCCGCCGACCGTTCGAACTTGTTATCGATTGATATTGACTCCTATTTCTATCGCACAAGATGCTAAATGCAAGAGCATTGGTTAGGGCTCTTACGATTCAATAATTCGGTTGTTTCCGGAAACGCGACCACTGGCGAAGATTTGTATGCGCATTATCACTTTGGTTCTACTGTAAGATGTTGATAAAAATTTCTTTTAGCTCAATAATCTCGAATGCTCACTGTAGAGATCGCAACATTACTGGCGAAAACTCCCATTAATAATATAATCCCATTAATAATGTGTATAAAACTCTTGCGTTACTGAGTGATTGACTGACAGACAACGCACAGCCAAAACTACTGAACGGCAGAAGCTGAAATTTGGCATGTAACATACACATACCTTGGGGAGTGTAGCGGAGCACTAAGAGAGGATTTTTGGAAATTCCACCCCGAAAGGGGTGAAATAGGGGACTGAAGTTTAAACGAATTCCATGCGGGCGAAGCCTGCGGGTGGAAGCTAGGTACCTTAATTATAAAGGCCTTTGGGACTTTTTCTTTCTTTATTCTCCACTCTGGGTTACCTGGAACAAATCGCTACTTGCGATACGATCGCCCATTGTTTTCACTATGTATGTATAATTTAAGATGTGAAAATTATTGTAAAATGCAATAAATATTTTTTTATTGTAGGTATTTCATACGATGCCCAGAGCAGGGGGAGGGGAACTACCACTTCTTGCCGTAACCTGGTTACGCATAGCCTATACTGCTAAATTGTGATATAATAAACAGTTTTTGAATGTCATTGTACTTCATACGATGTCCAGCAGAGAGGAGGGGGGGGGGGGGGGGGGGGGGGGGAGGGCAGCTGCCTCCTCTTTTCGTAACCTGGTTATGCAAAGGCTACATTGCCTTCATACGATGCCCAGAGGGGGGGGGGGGGAGGGGAACCACCACCCATCGCCGTTCCCTGGTAACGCATAGTCTACATAGCAACGTGTGTGCAGGATGGAGTCGTTCCACGAGTGCGCGGCACTGATGCTGCGGCAGTTCCGCGCGCTGCTGCACCGGCAGCCGCTGCCGACGCCGGCCGCGCGCCTGCTGCAGCTCACCGCGCTCAACATGTTCGCCGTCGAAACCACCGCCACATCGCTCAGAGGTAACTTTAGTAGTATAGTGGGAATTGTGGTGCAATATTCGCGCTAGATGGCGCTGCTTGTAGATTGAGACAGATTAATTTCTCTGTATAGCTTGATACATTCTGAATACTTTTGTGTAATTCGCACATTCAAAATGAAGAAAACGTCACGTTCACTCAAATAAATACAGAGTTGTTAAAACCTCCAATGGAATAAAAATAATAATTATTATAAGTACTTAATAGGGTGCTTTATTAGCTCTTAACAGATATTGTTTTATTAGTGCAATGTGCGAGAGAGACAACGCTCTACAATACCGTAACTAGCTGATTATCTGTTTGTAACGTCCGATGTGCATTACTTTTCTCCGGGAACTGTAATGTATTGTTACATTCATATAACACTTTAAAAATGAAGTGTTTATGACTGGTGCTTTCTAAACAAATGGTATGAGAATGAAACAATGTACCAAGTAAAAAGTGCAGTAGCGCCATCTAATAGCAAAGTTTGGCATAAGAATTCCCCATTGTTATTTACACCATAATTATCTGTATTTTATTCGGTAGTTGGAGTACTACGAGAGTGTAGTTACTTTAATTAGAGAGAAGTGAATAACTTCCTATTTATTTTCTCGTAATTCGCCGCAGGTTCTCGACGACTAGCGTCGTGGTTAATTGTTTCAGAACAGTCTTATAGCATTTAAATTATCCTGTGTCATAAGCTAGATACGCAGTGCTTTATGGATCACAAAAATATACATATACACATTTAAAGGGTCCGGACCCGTGCTCCACCTAGGTTTTCCGCCTGGGTGGAGCACGGGGACTTATAAGGTCCCGTGCTCCAACTGATGGCGTTAGTACAGTGAAACAGTAAATTGTTTTCCTTAAATGATCAAAAGATCTAAACAATTATAGTAGGCTAGCTATGGCTAAATGTAACCTCTGTGTGTCTCTTTTTGTCAGCGATTTAAAGAAATAAAAGTTGAAAAGCAGAAAGCAGACGCGTTGAATTTATTTTTAATTAAAAATTGTGCACCAAGAAGGTTTGTAAATAATACTTAAACTCCGTTCTGTGCACCACATTAGCTAGCCTATTAGAATTGTTTAGATCTTTTGAATCATTTAAGGAAAACAATTTACTGTTTCACTGTACTAACGCCATCAGTTGGAGCACGGGACCTTATAAGTCCCCGTGCTCCACCCAGGTGGACAACCTAGGTGGAGCACGGGTCCGGACCCATTTTTAACTATATATTCACCGAAAAGTAATTAACTGGAGAATCTGGGCGTTTAATTTCTTTCATACATAGCATGATAATATCATGCAAGACCACAAGTTAATACAATGCAAATAGAAGTTTTACGAGTTACTAATTTTATGATAGTTGATTAGATTAGATAGATTTTTAATTAGATACATTTTGTTATAACGACTTGCAGTTTGATTAAAAATAAAATTAACAGTAGGACTCGGCTTGTTGGATGGACTGCTTGCGGTCTCTATCTATTTAGTGAAGGACTAGATCTGTAAATACACTCTGCTCTGAAACCGGGCTTATTTAAGTAAACTAGTTATGCCTCAATAACATCTGTGTGTTTTGCTTGGTTATTTCAATTAATTAAACCCAATTAAACAAAAATGTATTAAGTGTGATATAGCTAAACGGTCACTTAATAATGGGATAAAAGTTAACAAAAAAATCGTAGGTTTATTTCTTCTATTTTACACGTGGAATAAATCAAATTAATTTTTAAGTGTGTACTCTATTGATTTATATACCTAATGAAACGATAGTGTATCATGAAACTTTCTTCAATAGCTATTTCTTTGTTACTCTACTATACCATCTTCCGGGAAGTATGCCATGAGTTGACCCGTAATAAGTTATCAACAAATCTCACAAGATTCGTCCGGTTCTGAGTGCATGTTGCGTGCGGCGACATCTTCCCCTATCATTTATCGGTTAACAGCAATTATCTAATGCCATATAAACATCAGGAAATGTCAGACTAAAATAGATAACCTCATCCACGTTTATATTTGTGAGAAAGAAAATGTTGAGTTATTTTAACCTGCCTAAAATAAATATCATGAAAATTTTAATTTTCTATTCTATTAGCGTGCTCTTAATCGAATAAAATAATCGTAATTAAAAATGACTCTTATTTGTTTGTATTGTAACAACATTGCGAAAATTTGTGCAGTGTATTACATTTTTTAGGACTTCAGGAAAGTTTCTAAGTTTGTTTTGTTCCTTGAACTTCCTTTTACAAAAGTTGCGAGCTGATACTTATACTTATGTTTTGTTTTTGGCTGATACTTATGTTTTGTTGTTGTTTGTATAATTTTAATTTACTTACTAAAGAATGATGGGTCAATGTGTCGGTAGTAAAATCGACTTCCATCCAAAGTATAAAATTTCGACAAATGAAACTTAGTTTGTTTTCATAATGTACAACACCTTAATATACCATAATAACAATACGTTCTATAGCACGGGGTATAATAGTAATTACTCGATTACTTGACGACCTCAACTTGCCACAGAGTGGAATGATCTCGACTATAGCTGTCACACTATTTTATAGCCAGAACTAGAGGGTACTGTCCCCTCCCAACACCACCTGATCACCAGTTCTTGTCTTAGTTCTTGATGGTGATAATAGATGGCGTTAAACAATACTAAAGGTTGACAACAAACCATCACGATATTTAACTGTTTTGTCCACCAAGACTAAATACCGCTAACAATAAGCCCATTAAATTATGTCTTAATTACGTTTACGTCTTTGATGTTTTAAATATCTAGATTGAGCGTCGCCGTACAATGAAAACAAAAAAAACAAGGCAACATTATCAAGCATGTGTTCGTGCAGGCGATGTTTTACCCGTTCGTCTATTGTCTATGTGTGCGTACTGATATAAAAATTGTGGCTAACAGTTACCCACAATTTTTTGACACGTTTGCGCGGATCGATGTTCCATCTAGATATTTAAAACATCAAAGGTATAATTTGGACCGAACCGACAACCGACTTCAGTATCGATAAAGTAGTAGAGACAACTCAAAAACTAAAGGGACCACGCGACGAGCAACACCTTTCAAAATTTCAAATATAAAAGAATTACCACAACGGCATTACGCACAAAAAAAAAACAGTCAGTTTGAGAGCCTCCTTATTTTTTTAAAGTCCGTTGTAAATACGTAAAATGGCCAATCCTAAAAGTCATCCCTAAAACATTACAGAGTTATTGTTAACATTTCGGTTATCATATCAGTTTTATTTCTCCTTGTAATAACTGTCTGTAAATAAACGTGTATTGAATAATGTAACAGTTGACGTGCAGTAGTCTCCCATATCTCGCGACGCTCATATTTCATAACAAGTCGCAAGGTGAACCGGGCGATCGCTCCCGGCGCGGCCTGAGATCGCCTTATCTCCTGTTTTCTTAACTAATTTGTGTCCATGCATTTTATTTAAAAAAATACCTCACTACGTTGCTTACTCAGTACCTTGCCTTATCGCGTACGTCTTGTTTAATCATTGTAGGTATCTACAGACTAACATAATATCGTTTATAAAGGGTTTTAAATTTTAAGAGGGTGTTAAATCGGGCGTATCAAGCAAAAATATTAAGGGATAAAAACAACGTAGAAACTGAGTTCTTAAACAACAATAGACGTTAATATCTAAAGAGAAAATACTTGCTAATGATTCGCAATCTATTTTTTAGAAAAACCTTTAAACTTTTAAACATTCAACAAATTATAAAATAATTAATACATACCTACATTCAATTCTACAAAATGGAAAGTAAGCACATGTATTGTTACAAAATGTATTTTAATTGCCGCTTGTGTTTGTTCAATTTATGGATTCCTTTGGATAGGTACTTTTATACTTATTTTATAGATTAGGATAGGAAGCTTGAAGTCATGACATCGTAAGAAAGATATTCGACACTACGAGCAGCAAATATCTACTTGACTTGAACTGTAGGCATGGATTAATAATTTTAAAATAGGTGATTTAGTCATAGTTTTACTCGGAATTTTTGATATCAATGGCTTCCAATTCTTCGAAGTGGTCAAACAAAAAATTTATTGATATAACCTTATCTCATTTCTAAGTAATTAATAAACTCCATAAAAGTTTTTAACACACATCTTCGTATCGAAGTTGTTACCTACAAATATTCAGTGTAATTGACTTACGTAATATTTTAACACGTCTGGGACGGCGGATGTCTGCATGCATAAGTTAATATGCCAGAGAATTTAAATTTAAAATGTATGTTATAGTTGTAAATTAATGTGTATTTCATCTGCTGTTAATTAAAATAGGCAAATAACTTTTATTCAGATTGTAATAATGTGCAAATATTAAAATATTATTACCTAACTTCGTTCGTGCACAGCCTGATAGAGTCGCTTATTCTTCTAATGTAACACACTTGTAATATGCAAATTATATTTCCTTAAAATGGCCAACAGCGAGTGCTAACCGTGGTCTCTTTACTCCGTACTATGTAAATGTCTCATGCATTTATATTGAAATGCACTCGACTTTAGGATCCACACTATTATTTTTTATTAAAATCCATACTAATATTATAAATGTGAAAGTGTGTTTGTTTGTTTGTTTGTTTGTGACTCTTTCACGTCGAAACATGGCTATTATATGGTGTGGTTTATGTGTGTGGGGATAGTTAGGAGGGTGGAGAGTGACGTAGGCTACTTTTTACCCCGGAAAAACATCTCATTCCCATGGGAAGATCGATGTTTTGTTAGTTGCTAGATATTTATTTCCGGATGTTGCATTAGCAATTTACTAACGCCATCTATTAAGATGGCGTTAGTAAAATTCATTTGCAAGTTCTAAATCACGCTATCAAATACTACATGTAATTTACTTATGTCCATTGATGTATAAGTATCTAGATGGATAATCGAATCCGCGAAGACCTGTCAAAAAAGCTGCGCCAACTATTGGCGCAGAAGTACTTTCCCGCCAATTAGTGCCGATCGCGCCGCTTTCGTGTCACTACGTATTACGCGCGCAATTTAAATAAACAAATAAGAGGGATAACATGACGAAATGTGCTATTAAACTGTGCCGGAATTATAAAGGAAGGGTAAAAAGCTCAAAAAACATCACATATCATAGGCAAGTAACCAATAAACATATTTTTAATTAAATTTCAATTTTGATTTTTATTGTAACCAAATTACGTCATTTTTTTGTCAGTGTTGCTAGTTTCTATTTTTATGCTCCCGACTTAACATCATTTTTGTGGGTATATAAATTGGTTTATGGTTACGTGTATATTATTTAGTTCATGTACTTTTATAAATCGATTAAAGAAAGGTGGTGTTTACCAATACGTTTGTGTTTATTTATAATAATATAACATTAATATTCGTATGTTTATGAGCCCATTTTAATGATTATTTTTGCATTGGGTCGAATAAACCACTTTTAAAGGTACAAGAGTAATGTGAAAAGGAGACGATCCAAAATTGTATGTAGTCTGGGCCTGGTTTTGTACCAGTGATAAAATAAGATAAAAAAGAAAAATAAACCATTTTTGACTAATCAAATCCACGAACTCATCTTTATTTCATTGCAAAAAATATTTATTAACTCCACGTGACGAAATTATTCTACATGATGGCGGGCAGCAGACCAGAGGATTCATAATTTTTGACGTATGACGTTAGCTGTCAATATGCCTTCTCTATGCTTGAACAATGGCTCGAACTCAGAGTGAAGGACGCCATCTTGCAAGTGTTGCAAGTAGTACCTACCGAATAACTCGAAATTAATTTTATTTTAGCAAGTCATTTATTGCGATTTGTGAATTTATTATATTTTTAATGAACTTTCTGTATTTTTTGGTTTTTCATGGTTTAGTGTACAAGATCAGGCCCAAAATGGACCATCTCCTTTATTTATTGAAGTTTTTTTTAATGATATGCATGTAATTAACTTTCCAAGTAATTTTTTTATTAAATTAGATAGGTAACGTAAATAATTGGCTCTTCTTTAATTAAGTTACCACCTCAAATTAAGCTAAAAATTTGAGGGGGGGAGGGGGCTGACGCTCACATCTTCCCCCCACCATTTTTAAATCTAGGAAATGCATACTTTTTTTATTATAAAAAAATCAAGTTTCCAAAAATTATAAAGTGACTACCTCAAATTAAGCTGAAATTTTTTGGAGGAGAGGTTGGTGACTCCCCCAACTTTCCCCCCAAATTACTTTTTCGCTATTGTTAGTCCTGTTTGCCTGTTTGGCTGCATCTTCCGCAGCGCCGGAGATGTCACGATTCAAAATTAGGCCCAAAAATCAAATTAGATCTACTTAAGTTATTTATTTTTTATAATGTAGTTTAAAACACACACACACACACACACACACACACACACGTCCACACACACATATACATACACTTAAGACTTCGAGCGCTTACACATTAACCAATGAGACCACATAACCTTAAAATTTTTAGAGATTTAGAAAAATAATTTTAAAAAAGTAAGTACTTTATGAGAGCAATATTTAGTTTGGGGGGACGAATGAGAGTGTAGAACCCGTCCTCCCTTCAAATTTTCACCTTAATCTGAGACGGTAACTTTACAATTTTAGAAAAGGAGATGGTCCATTTTGGGCCTGATCTTGTACACTAAACCATGAAAAACCAAAAAATACAGAAAGTTCATTAAAAATATAATAAATTCACAAATCGCAATAAATGACTTGCTAAAATAAAATTAATTTCGAGTTATTCGGTAGGTACTACTTGCAACACTTGCAAGATGGCGTCCTTCACTCTGAGTTCGAGCCATTGTTCAAGCATAGAGAAGGCATATTGACAGCTAACGTCATACGTCAAAAATTATGAATCCTCTGGTCTGCTGCCCGCCATTATGTAGAATAATTGCGTCACGTGGAGTTAATAAATAATTTTTGCACTGAAATATAGATGAGTTCGTGAATTTGATTAGTCAAAAATGGTTTATTTTTCTTTTTTATCTTATTTTATCACTGGTACAAAACCAGGCCCAGACTACATACAATTTTGGATCGTCTCCTTTCCAACTACAAACTGCGTAAAAAATATTAATTTAATTAACTTAGCTGGTTTATTACAACATTAACATAAACAACTGTAATTAAATTAAGTAGGGTTTTTTATTTATTCATGAAAATAACCACTCCATAAATTAAGTTTAATGTGTGATTTATGGGAAAATTTTAGTAACTGGTATCATTGATCACGCAACATAGACACTAGACGAACGTGAAAAACATCGCCTGCACGCACACATGCTTGATATTGTTGCCGTGTTTTTTTTGTCTTCATTGTAGGGCGACGCTCAATCTACCTATTTATTGCATCATTGCTTATGTCATAGGCAAATAATCTGATGTTCCAGTATCCATACTAATCCATACTAATATTATAAATGTGAAAGTGTGTTTGTTTGTTTGTTTGTGACTCTTTCACGTCGAAACATGGCTATTATATATGGTGTGGTTTATGTGTGTGGGGATAGTTAGGAGGGTGGAGAGTGACATAGGCTACTTTTTACCCCGGAAAAACATCTCATTCCCATGGGAAGATCGATGTTTTGTTAGTTGCTAGATATTTATTTCCGGATGTTGCTAATAGATGGCGTTAGTAAAATTCATTTGCAAGTTCTAAATCACGCTATCAAATACTACATGTAATTTACTTATGTCATAGGCAAATAATCTGATGTTCCAGTATAATATCATATAATAGGCTACTGTGTAGCCGAGATTCCTACGGGAGCGGGCGAGCGGGACCTACGCGACTGTTACCTACGGGTCCCGAAGCGAAGCGCGGGCGGTTCTCTAGTAATAGTATAAATTTTTTATCCTACAAAGTGTTTATTCTATCTTAAATGTTAGATAGAAAAAAAAATTACATTACAACGTACCTACTTGATGACAAAATTGATACTATTAATTTGTGTAAATTTAAGCGTACTATCTAACATTTCGAAGAATATGACAGGAAGGTAATCAATGCGTGAGACTTTCTTTAATACAAGGCGTGCTTGTAAACGTGGCCATTTCCTGCGGCTTGGACGGGGTACTAAAGGTTTGTAATTACAAATTACAAGTTATCGGAGGTTGATGCACCGGGCCCGGCGCCGCCTCGCGCGCCCTCTGCACAAATGCGCATACTTGACGGAGACAGGTTCAACAACACTGACTCACCGATGCCACTGTGACCACCGCTGTTTTACGCTATTACACGTAATGTTGTATTAAATTATTAGAGAAAAAATTATAGTGTTCGAGGCCCTTAATTATCCCGCTCGGTTACTGCGTGAGTCTGCGTGCCTTTCGCGGCACGCGGTATACGGAATGGGCCGACAATTTTTTTACGTAACTGTTCTTTCAACTTCCCAAAATGTTAGTCGTGTGAATTTATTTTCCCTTTACGGTTAGTTGTGGAATCTTCCATTCAAAATAATCATTTAATGTTGACGCAATTTTTGTTTATTAATGCAATTTTAGCATTCCATAATTAAGAATAGTTGGTTCCATAATATGTAAAAGCACAACTCGTAGACAAGAGCTACTATAGTATACAGGAATATTTAGATGACAAAAAGGCATGGAAATTACCAGCTCTGCAACCAGCTCCGCTAGGTTAGTGCTTACCTGTATCAATAAAGTAATATTGTAATTTTTATTTTAAAAGATGCGGAGGAGTTTTTTTTCACCGTTTTTTTCTCCTCAAGCACTTTTCCAAAACGGTGGTAGAATCAAAAAATTGACGTTCATAAGTGAATTTGTAAATTCCTAGATGAAATAAACAGTTTGACTTTGACTTTGACTTTGACCATACTAGGAATTCTTGTAGTGTAAAAACTACGTACCTGAGCTGTGGAATGTTAACTTTTGTTAATTTGGAAACAATAGGGATCATATTCACGTTATTTAGCATGTTTTTATTCGGTCTTACATGGTAAATTAGTTCTTTATGATTGTCTTGATGCATTGTTTGATTTCGCGCATGGCTCGATAACTGATCAAATCTTGCCCGCGTGGAATAATAGGGATTCAGAGTGCCTGAGAAGAAAGAAGAAGAAGAAGAAGAAGAAGAAGATACATTTATTCTATCAAGATGGTTTACAACGCTATGCCTTAAAATAAGAGTGATGCGTAAATTAAAGCTTTTTATTCGATGTTGCAGTTGCTAGTTCCCAACATGATAGAAACGGGTCGTACTCAGATTTTACTGCGGGGCTATGCACCGCAGCCTCTGTTTTTCAGTACGCCCAGCCCGTTTGTCGTGCGTAGACCTGTTATGTAAACATGTATTGGTTTACATGGGTTAATGGAAGTAATTTTAAAATATACAGTCCTACTTTAATAGGTCACAGCTGGAGCTACGTCACCATTACCAGCCGTTGATGGTGACATCGGACAACTACCACAGGATGTTAATTCGTTTATTTTTCTTAGCAGCTACCTTAACAGTGGCTTCTCTGTCGACCAAATAATCTTTAACAATGATTTCCAATTCGATTTGTAACATCCATTGGATCATTGGATGACAAATGATAAGTTGAGAGTAAATGTTTGTATACATTCATATTTCATGCTATTGTCAGGGCAGTTTTAATCCATACGCAGGTGCAATCCGTGCTGTGTATTTTTAGTCGTCTCTATTTATACCCGACCGGCTCGGTCGGCCGTCGGGCTGTCGGTCATCGTTTACCAACTCTACTCATGTCCTATAATCTAGTTAGCATTTTCTAAAGCAGCTTTTATAGTTTTTATACATCAATTCTAATAATCACATTCATATGCGCCGTTAATTTTTATGTTGCTCTAAACGTTTCATTACTGGGAGCGAATGCGCTATTATTGTAACGTAATCCTGTTTCATCCGCTTACTATACAGTGGTGTGAGAGACGGTGTTGTCAAGTAGATCCGTTTTTATTGCTAAGGCTTTATAAGATTTCTTAAATAAAATTTTATAATCAGATATTTCACTTCCTAAAGATTACCCACTTTACATAATAATTAATGAAATTTTCATTTGATACCCTATAATATAAAGAATATGTTTTCAGTTGGTACATCAAATGTATCAATATTTGTAAATTAAGACATTGCTTGATTATGGTGTTAAATAAAACAAAAACTCAAAAATGAATTTGTGCTTCCATAAAAACCAACGAAAATTATTCAATTAAAGAATTCTTGTGTAACAAAATTTGTTATTCTGATATTCAGTTTGTAGTTTACCAGGTAATCAGATATTAAGAAAAAATTGTTTGTAATTAACAATCCCTTTTCTTTATTTCTATAAATTACTTTTACAAGCAAAGTATTAGAGGCCTAAATTACAATACTTTTCTGGTGTACTATTTTGTATACCATATTAAATTTGGAGAAATAAAATATTATGAAATGTAATTTAGCTAATCCAGCTACTACAACTATTATCATGCATTTACACCTAATAATACTTTAGCATTTTTAAATACGAAGGCGTACTTGTTTCAACCAACTACGGATTTACAAATCCATATACCTGTCATCGTTAGTATTCTTTCGTGATCTGACGCACTATGAATATCCATAAAAAGCTTAAAAGAAATAAACGAAATAAAGACCTATTTTCTTTACGATCCAAATAAGTGGCTGCAGTACACGCGACATAATCGCGCGGCATAATCACATTATATTTTTTCTTTGCCTTTCAGTGTAATATAACGTAACTTTGTTTTACATCGCTCTTTAATGCATCTTACGGGGCATTGGGACCGTTATTTGGCATTGATTTCATTTGATAGTGGCATCTATCCAGGGGGATCTGGCATCGAACCCTCTTTTAAGTGTATAGACACACTTGTTTGATTATACGAATATATATTTGTATGTAAATGTAACCTTATTAAAGTAAAATACTTACTGTATTTTTTTGGTATTTTTTATGAATTTTTTGTGCATGTTTATTATTTCTCTGAGTTGTATATAACGTGGAAACTTTGAATTGTACCTATTATGTAGGTACCAATATTATTTGATGGCCTATTTTAATCGGGGTCACCATCGCATGATTAAGCCTGTAGTTTAAGATTGATATGCGTATTAATCCTTTTTTTATTTTAAATTATCTATTTGTTATGTGATAATTACATATTCATCATCCTTACTTCCTTACTAATATTATAAATGTGAAAGCGTGTTTGTTTGTTTGTGACTCTTTTACGTCGTAACATGGCTATTATATGGTATGGTTTATGTGTATGGGGATAGTTAGGAGGGTGGAGAGTGACGTAGGCTACTTTTTACCGCGGAAAAACATCTCATTCCTATGGGAAGATCGATATTTTGTTAGTTGATAGATATTTAGTTCCGGATGTTGTTAATAGATGCCGTTAGTAAAATTCATTTGCAAGTTCTGAATCACGCTATCAAATAGTAGATGTAATTTACTTAAATCATAGGCAAATGTTATATCTGATGTTGAAGAAGCTGCCTCTCGCCTACCCTCTACTCGTGCTACACGAACGATATTCCAGCGGAGGGGGGCGCCATGCTCGCCCTCTACGCGGACGACGCGGCGTACCTGACCACCTCGATTAAGTCAGGTCACGCCGCCGTTAAAATGCAACGATGCCTCGACGCCCTCCCCAAGTGGCTACTCGAGTGGAGGATGGCGATCAACGTAGGGAAGACGCAGGCCATCCAATTCGGAGGAACCACGATGCGCGACCCCACTCTAAAGCTCCTCAACCAAGACATTGCCTGGACAAGACAGGCCAAGTACCATGGGGTAACCCTGGACTGTTCCCTGACTATGAAGCCCCACGTGACCAACGTCGTAAATCACGCCAAGGCAGCAGCTGCAGCGCTATGTCCAGCGCTCTCCTCGAGTCTCCCGTTGAGGGTCAAACCATCATCTGGAAGACCTACATCCGCCCCAGACTCACGTACGCGGCCCCAGCCTGGTACGTGCTCCCGAGTGAACCACAACGCAGGCGTCTACGCGTGGTTTAATCGAAGACGCTGCGCCGGCTGGCAGGGGCGCCGTGGTGCGTGAGGAACGCCACCATCCAGCGGGACCTCAGAGTTGAGAGCCTGGACGCCCACGTGGAGGACCTAGCGCAACGGATGTTCTACCTTTGTTGAGTAGTTTTATTAATAAAATTATAAAAATATAAACAAGTCAAAGAATCATTCAATTCATCAGTGATTACGGCACTTGGCAGTTTTTAGCATGGTTTGACAGATGTCACAATATTATATATTGTCTGTGTAGACGGCGACAGCGACAGCGGAAGCGGCGGCGGTCGGTCGGCGTGGCTGGAGTGCGCGCTGGGCGTGTCGCTGCTGATGTTCGGCGCGCTGGTGGAGCGCTGCTGCGCGCTGCTGCCGGAGCCGGCGCCGTCGCAGCAGCACGCCGACGCGCTGCTGCTGCTGCCCGCCATCAAGGTACGGACGGATGTGACGTCATTCGTGGGTACAGTGCCACCAACTTATCTCTGAAATGGCAAAAATTGGAACTAATGCCGCCATATTAAAAAGTTATTCACAAGTACTTTGTGGTCTGTCAGTTACTACCTCGCAAATCGCGTGCGATGATTGGTCCAATGCGTCCGACAGCGCCTCTCTTCATTTCAGAGATACTCATAAGTTGGTTTTACTGTACTTGTGTTTTGTGGCGTTCGTAAAATAATATATGGGCTACAGCAACTCTCGCATAAATCAAAAATGGTCTTATTTCTGACGTCTTTTGGTAGACTTCTTATTTTTTTTTTAGAAAAAAAGCTCCGAAACACACCGCAGACTCTGATAAAGGTTTAGTATACCTATAGTATAGTCGATTTTTACAGTAATAGGCACCCTCAACTATTTATTTAAATTAAACACGAAAATCCAGAGGGCTGTGTATAAAGCTTGAATCGTATGGTGATTTCATTTTATTTCGTCACAGGTGTGGTCGGACTGGATGTTATGTCACAGTAGCATATGGAATCCGCCGCCATCGCTTGACAATTTCGAATCAGAGTGAGTTAAATAATGAGTTTTTTTATATAATCAACACACAGTTTAAGAAACCGTAACTGATTACAAGCGTTTATGTATTTAGAAGCGAAAATGATCCATGGGACTGGCTGGCGAAGCTTATGAACATCCTCGAAGCACTAGACGACAAGAACATAGTGTTGGAAAGCGAAGCGCAAGAGGGTAAGTGTGTGAATAAATATTGATCTTTACCTACTACCATTGTCTTTAGTCCATCTACATACTTATTAATTTTTTCTAGTCTTCTGCGGAACAGACTACGTTCCTAAACAATTCTGGCCTTCATATAATTTTCATTTTTTTATACTTGGTTATTCCTTTTCATATTCATATAGTTTTATGCGAAACAAACTATTAATTAATTTATTTATTTATTTATTTATACTTTATTGTCCACAATGAAATATTGCGGAACAAATGGCGAGCTTAATGCATTCTCTGATTCTCTGCCAGCTAACCATTGGACCAAACAGAAATGCGCGAAGAGAGGTTATATGATATAAATAATTTTAGGTTATGGATATACATACTTACAAACTATAGATATTTATAGATATTTAATATATATATACATTAACATATAAACATAAATACATACATATATAAATATATACATAAACCTATAAATATATACAATTATAGTAATTAATTGGTTATTGAACCTATTTATCTCCAGTTCCAGTGCCTTTAGCGATTGGGCGATTGTTGCAAATTGGGTGATTGGGTGATTGTTGATTGGGCGATTGAATCGGCAATAATTGTCTGCAAGCTTATCGTCGATAAACAGTAACTTTTGAATCGGCTACATAATGCGTTTCGTGAATTAAATTGATTGCAACAATGTAGTGATGGTGGTGTGTCGGGTAGTTGCCGCGACAATGTTACTGTTTTTTGTCGAAACTTGATTTGTAAAAGTCTATCAGTAAGCCCTAAAGTGGGACTAGTATTACCATTGTAGTAATTTCGTTGTTAAAAGTGGTGATGTGAGCACGCGCAAAAAAGCAATAATTTAGCTCGTAATCAAATAAATGACTACTCGAATGTTTTAACAACAATAACGTATCGTTAGGATAATTTATAAAAAAAAATTAGCAGCTTACATAATGCTTGTTTACGAGGATACAATGGCGATGTTGTTGGCTTCGTAGCTTACATTGCACTAAAATGTAAGAGGTCAATATATCGCCAAGTCCAGGTCATTTGACCACAAATATTAGCCTTCCTCCCGCGATCTCGACATTGTCGGTGAAGTTTGCGTCTGGTCGTGACGATGTCGAGTGACGTTGAGTGACGGTGTGTGACGGTGTTGCCGGCGGCAGGGGACACGTGTGTGCGGCTGGCGGAGGACGCGTCGCTGGCGGGCTTCACGCCGCTCATGTACATGGAGCCGGCGGCGGCGTGGGCGCGCGCCGCCAACCCCGTGCCGCACCACGCCGCCGAGCACGCGCTGCGCACGCGCAAACTGCTCTTCTTCGGCACCGAGTGAGTACTTATATACGCATGTTTGGTAACTTTGCACACAGAAAACAGATGTCTACTTAGATAGTAATAAGATGAGAACATCATCAGTGTGATAGAAGTCTTATTAGAGATAACTCAAAATCCACTCGTCAGACGCAGCTCAAATTAAATTCAAATTATTTTCTAATTAAATTCTTAAACGGGATCACACGACAAGCACAGCTTTTGAATAAACACAAAATCATAAAAATCGGTACACTCAGTACAAAATACACTGCAAAGTTAAGAGGTATAAAAAAATATAGTCAATTTGAGAAATTGGGAACCTGATACATATTATGTGCTGACGTGATTTCTCGGTTCAACCATCGACGATTTATCATGGAGGTAAAGAAACCGTGAAGAGGAAACCTTATCTTCAATTTTTTATAAAACACGTGCGAATGAACTCGCATGCCATGGTTTATCACCATTTAATATTTATAGTAAAACAACGTTTCTGGCTTGGGTGCCCCCATAGTATTTAACTATGTTATATTTTTACCTATTTCTTTTTATTTCAAGTGGCTTAAGAGTGAAAGCCCTGAGTCGGTTGGGCGGACGAACTGATAACGTAGTCATAGCTTTAGAGTGCCGTTGGACTCCTTTGAAAACGGAACCCTAGAAATACACCTTTTATTATAGGAAAATTACTTGACCTGAGCGGAATTGGCTGCAGAGCTGGTCAATTCCATTCGACATACATCATTAAATACGCCGAAATCACCACATAAATATTAGTAAATGATTCATCGACGCCGAGCTAATTGGATAAAGTTAGAAGCAGATTTTTCATTAATCTGTTACTGTTTTTTTGCGTGTAAGAGTGTGATGTATATGTCGTTGATGTCTTTCTGTAGGTAAATCAATAAATAACGCCACATTATCTAAGGCTTACAATTGAATTACAGTGTCGTGGGTGCCATGGAAAACATAAAATATTAAATAGACACACACACATAGGTACACATCGAGAATAGATATTTAAATTAAAGTCAGCCTATGAATTTCCACCTCGCTGGAAATAGAGCCTTACGGATGATTGAGCCTGATACTACTGATACTGATACTCAAATATTTTAATACCTTAAACCTAGAACTGTCTTTAAAGCTTATTATCATATTTAGGGAACCTCTCTTCGCTTCGGGAAACCAGTCCCTTAGTAGCCAAATTCGGAAATTGCTATGCGTGTTTATTTAAACTGCTATAACGATTTATTTATGAGTCGAATAAAATAAAACAAACATTTATTATGTTAAGAGAGGTTTACCAAAACATAAACTATTGAAAAACTCACCCAAATCGGTTGAGCTGTTTCTGAAATAAGGTCAAGCAAAGTAACAGAAAAATAGACGAGAATTCTAAAAAAAACATTGGATTCTCTTGCGTTAGTAAAAGTATTTTTCAATTACCTTCCACTTACCATTAGCGATCAGTTACAGATTTATCTTAAGACATTATGTAAAATAGTTATTTACCATCGGTGTTAGAATAAAGCTATGTTGCAGATACCTGGTGGGCGTGGAGCCGCCGGTGCTGCGGCTGGAGTGTCCCGCGGGCGCGCCGCCGCGCTACGTGAGCGCCGTGCAGCGCGCGCCGCCGCCCTACCCGCAATTACAACACTTGGTATGATAATCAAGGTCTCGTGTCGCATTAAAAACCGGCCAAGTGCGAGTCGTACTCGCGCACAAAGGGTTCCGCACCGTTATGTACAAAAACGCCAAAAAAATCTGGCTTGCTTTATGAAAGCCTCATTTAAATATTTAATTGTTTTATTGTAGCCACATATTACACACAACGCCATCTTTTGGACCGAAAGGTAACTAAAATATCGCTGAAGAGTCGAAAGTATGGGCGCCCATTTAAATATTTATTTTATTTTGTTTTTTAGTAGATATTTGTTGTTGTAGCGACAACAGAAATACATCATCTGTAAAAATTTCAACTGTGTAACAATTCATGAGATACAGCCTGGTGACAGACGGTCGGACGGACGGACGGACGGACAGCGAAGTCTCAGTAATAGGGTCTCGTTTTACCCTTGTGTACTGAACCCTAAAAACTATTTTTAAACTTGGAACTTGAAAACGAGCCCATATTTTTGTATCTGTTCTATTTCGGTCCCCGGCTCACTTAGCGATGCAGCGAGCGTAATCGTTAAACTCTTTGATTGCGTTCACGGTAAATCGGATAATGAGAATTTATAAATAGATTTCTGTATCGAAGGACGATTGATTTTTAATTGTAGTCAATTTATGGCCTTTTTCAGTATTCTACATAATATACATCTTTGGACATAACTTTAACTTATGAAGTAATAAATATTAATGTGATTATGTATAACGGGTAAATAGAATACTGAAAATAGGCAACAATCACTCTTTTTGTAAAACTTTCACTGACTGATTATTCGACAAATTAAATTTGGGACGTACATAAAGAAATAGTTTGGACATGGAGGTCGCTACTAACCCGTCGCTTGCAGTCGGAAGACTCCGGTCAAGAGGAGGCGGAGGGTGGTCGCGGTGTAGCGAGCGGGCCGGCCAGCCTCAGCGAAGGCCCGGAGGTCCCGGACGAGGCCACGCGCCGCCTGCTGCGCCGCAAGGAGCAGCTCGAGACGCGCAAGGCCACGCTCGAGAAACGGCGACAGCGGATGCAGGTACGTGTGTTTGTTGTTTGTGTTAACTACAGTAGGGTCATTATAACTCTGCCGCTCTGAATATAGCTACGAGTGGCTGTGCGATTTTAAGGCCAAAATGGTGGTAGGAGGCGGCGAGTGCGGGTGGTAGGATAGGTACGCCAATACGAAGTAGCGCTGCACAAAAGACTGTCATGGCCGTCGTATTTTCAATGGTCAGTTACTGTACCTGCGCAAACATCTCTGAATTTTAGAAGTCTGATTAACTTAAAAATGTGAATGGGGTCAAGGACTGATGACCATGTAATTTAAGACGAGGATGACTGAGTAATACGCTCAGAATTGACTACAGAAAAGGAAACTCTTTAACGGTTAACAACACAGTGACTAAACATATTCGTCTTGAATTTATTGAATAAACATATAAAAGCGTGTTTTTTAGTTTTTTTTTAAGTGGTAATTTATTTTCACCTGCATTGTTTTATAAGTTAATGCTTCAAAACAATCTCTTTGTTTATTATATAATAAGTGGACATGAAGTCCAGGAAGGTAAGCATATTAATTAGGTAAAAACCTTTTCACTCTTTTCTTGAAGACTCCTGTTAATAAGTGTTTAGATTTAGATACTACTCTCAACATAAACTAAAATTCATGCAATTGGATTTTGTTTTATATACACCATACAGTCCAATACCGTTTCTTTCACATAAACAATCATTAAGGCAATTAAATGCACGATTAATAGTAAACAGCAAATACCTACTCAATGACCCTAATTTCTTCGAGCCAGAAGTATTTCCGTAGGTTAACTATCGGAAGGTTAATTTAAGGGTGGATTGCACCGTAGAGACGGTTATAGTTAGCGTAAAAAGTAACTATGATAGTAACTTGACGTTAACAAAGGAATGTAAAATTTTTCTGTTGCACTGAGTTGCTTTCGGTTAGTGTTAAAGTTAATAAATGAGTTGCCAGTGTAATATTCCATTTTTATTCTGAGTTCGTTTTCTTTGTGGCAAATTCACTATTCAGATGTCTTTAATTTCAGTTGTGTCACTAAACATCATTACGATTTTTCATTGAAATACAATTATAACAATAACTTTAACCGCCCGAAATCAAGCGGGTAATGTTCGTGTTAAATAAATGAACTTATTTTAACCGTGTTTAAAATGGTGCAACATATAAATGGTTTAACAGTTGATTTGACGGCTGGTTAGGCTTTTGTTATGGTTAAATGATGCAACCCACCCTAACTATTTTCAAATCAACATCAAAGGTATTTTATGTTTTAACTGTATCGTAGTCTCAATCATTAAGAATTCAGAAATGTAGACATTAAATGCACATAAAACACAATATATGGATTAGCAGTTAAATGTTATGACGTGTATGTTTTACAGTGAATAGACGATCTTGGTTAATAGTTTGACAATGTAGCGGACGATGGGCCTGTAAAAGATCGAGGAAATAGCGCTTTACGATCATGCTTAATATAGTAGGTACTTATCTGGATACCATGGTCGATAAAGTTTTAACAATATTATAGTATATAAGCCCCGCACGTTGATATTGCGATTGGCGGCCATCTTGGTGACGTCAAC
The DNA here is from genome assembly GCA_905404135.1 of Hesperia comma. Classification (NCBI taxonomy): domain Eukaryota; kingdom Metazoa; phylum Arthropoda; class Insecta; order Lepidoptera; family Hesperiidae; genus Hesperia; species Hesperia comma. The sequence goes on from FR990018.1 coordinate 9,719,465, forward strand.
ATGACGTAGTCGACGCGCACCGTCAGTACCGTTCGCAAGGAAAGCCCGCGCTTACGTGCTTACGCGCATCGAGTACTTGTTACCTATAGCTTTTTGTTTTTGTTATCCTGTTTTATTTTTGAGTTTTGTTGTTTAGTTTTGTTACCTGTTACGCGTTAAAATGAGTAACAAATTAATTAACAGTCGTGCTCCTTAAATAAACCCATTACAAATAAACCCATAACCCTAGCTTATTTACTTTTTATTACAATTTTTTTTGCTATCTGTACTTTTTTGCGACGGATGACGTCACGCAGCTGTTATTGTGACAAGGTTCCATCGCAATATCAACGTGCGGGGCTTATAGATGAATTTGTCAGTGGTTAGGTAGCTCATTCTAGATTTAATGGATAGATAGATAAATAGATATTGGGAATAGGCGTTAAACGCTTAGGTACCTGACAGACTAGCAAATGCCCGGGGCGACCAAAACAGATGCAAGGATTGTAGGACCCGCTCTATAGGGAATATAATATATGTATACCGCGTGGGAATCCTGTCGCAATTTGTCTGTAGATCGCGTAAACCTGTTACATTATTATGACGCCCGATTGTGTTATAACCATAAATATACCTTATAATTTATCTACGATCGGCAAAAACACAACTTTGCTAATGTAACGCTTTTTAATGAGATCCCACTATTAATAGTAGACGATCCCACATTTGTTTTCTAGCTTGCAATATAACTGACGTGTTAACTACTTGCCAGCCAGCCGTAGGCTGTAACTACCTATTTGTCTAGTTCATTTACTTCAAACTGAATTCCTCTATTGCTTTATATGGTCCCTATACCGAAATATTATGTATGGTCGTCCCTTCCGAGACGTGTAAACGTAAGTCAATGTTTAACACACTACAATGTCAAACTCGGCCAAATAGCTCATTGTCATGTCCTCAGAAGTAATTAAATATGCTTTTGCAGTCGACCTCAAGTAGTCGTAATGTTTTTCTTCAAACCAGTCGGTTCCAATAATTTTTATTTTTAAATCGAGTGATATTAAACATAAATGAAAATATGTTATCTCAAGTTTATTACAGTAAGTTGTAGTATATGTAATATATTTACTTTATTTATTTCTTAACTTCCTTGTGTATCTTCGTTGTTCTCTTTATCATCTTTATTTCCTTCCTTTTGTATCCTTTCCTTTGTCTAGTCCTTGTAATCCTTTTATCTTGCTTTCTTTTATAATACTTGTAATGTTTTATTAGCTGAAATTTATGATTATGTTGATTACTTTGGAGTTAGGTATTTTGTTAATGTATCCAATTATTACTTTGTTTATAACTTCTAGGACTATTTATAAATTGTAAATGTTACCTTCTTTAATGTTTTAGTACTTATTCCTTCTTTATTTTGATGAATTCCTGTAACTTTAAATATGATTTTTATGTTTGTTTACGTTGGTGACATTATTGTCAATGTAATTCTGACGTCTCTGTAGTCTTTGCTTTTTCTAAATTTATTTTGTATGTATAACCTTCTTAGACTAATGATAAACCAGAAATTTAAAAATAGATGTAATTTGAAAGAAGAACGCCGGCTCCAGAAAATTGAAGGAATCGGGTCAATAGGGAGTGTGGAGACAGACATTGAAGTGTTCGGAAGACTTCTTCGGGCGAGGTCTTTCAGATTCGGTGGCGTACACAGGGCCGACCCGTGTCCCTGTTTCGCGGACGCGTGCGTATCTATCTCGTCTCACATATCGTTCCGGTCGGGCGCGTTGCTTGGAGCGCCCTGGGACCTGCTGCCGTCGACTACGTCGGGAGGCTCCGCGCGCAGTGCTGTGCGCCAGGGTCGCGCTACCCTCTTGTGCGCGTGGTAGCACACCAGCCTCTACGCCTCCCGACCACCTCATCTTATCGAGAGACACGCCGGCCTCCACCGTTCGAGTCGGTGCTTCCGACCCTCCGCCTCCGCCTGCGAGAACACTCCAGGTCGTCTCCCCTCCCTTGCTTTAAGTGACTTTCTTTTGTGACTGTTTCTTGGTTAACTCGCTTATTTTTATACAGTGTTATTGTGACTTGTGACCCACTAAGAAAGAGAAGTACATCTTTTATTCCTTTTAAAATTCTTTTTATTTCATCTTACCCTTTATAACGTTACAAAGTACACATATAAAAGTACATTCAAGTCAGTTATGTCTTTTCTGAGGTTAAAACGAGAAATGGGGTCGAAGTGGCAAAAAATGTAAAAATCATTCTTATAGTATTATAATAAGTATTACGTAAATAAATAATATTTGAAATAATCGTTTTTCTCAAATATGCCCAGTTACAGTTATTGTAATCCATCGATGTCATTACTTACATTGTTTTATAAATGTAATACTGGTAAGACAAGATGACGTTAAGTATATTGGAATTGCGCAATCAAAGTGATGATCTTCGTCATTATTCTTCTAAATAAAAAAGAATTAGTTATGTCACTAGCTTGTGAAAAGTGGCACAGTAAAATTTTGCTAATTGTCCTGCTTTTTATGTCATTATCTGTCGTCTTCATAGTTACAGTAATGTCGTCGTTATTTATACTTCTACACTGATAATATAAAGCAGAAGAGATTTTTTGTTTGTTTGAACGCACTTTAATTTCAGGAATCACTGGTTCGAATTGAAAAATTATGTATTACTTTTATTTTATGTTGAATAGTGTAGGTTAAGTATAGGCTATTTAACACGCTACGTCCAATAGGAGCGGAGCAACAAGTTTTCCGAAGTGCGGGCGTATACTTATTATTTTGCAGGAGGACGCGGCGACGTCTGCGGGGTCAATATTTAATATGTCATAACCTCATAACGTTTTACTGGGTGTTTTGATTTTTATGTGATGTTTACTGTGGCCGCGTTCTATAACCCGACCAAAACGCCCAAAATGTCCAAATTTCTATAGAAAAAGTGTCGTTTTAGGCGTTTTTGTAGAGTTACGGAACGCGGCCTGTAATATCGTTGATGTTGACGTTGGTGCGCGCAGGAGATGCTGGGCGGCGGCGCGGGCGTGCAGGTGGAGGTGCGGCCGCGCTGGCTGGTGCCCGACACCAACTGCTTCATCGACCACCTGCCGCTGCTGCGGGCCGTCGCCGCGCCGCCGCAGCCCTACCAGCTCGCCGTGCCGCTCGTCGGTGAGTCTATACACATTCTGTATGTGGTGGTGGAACTGAATGTGTGGACAGATTGTAATGGTTACAGATTGCAATTACATAATGGAGCCTTGTAAATATTGTAAGTGTTGCTGTGAGTGACTTTTGAAGAAGAGGGAGAGCGTTCTTTGGGGGGGGGGGGGGGCGAGGCATTTCCGGGTCGCTTGATGTAATTGTAATCTGTACTGTAATCATGGTTGCATTTTACTCATTGCACTGAACACAAAGTGAGATTTAGCGTGCGTTCCATAACGATTTCACATTGCTCTAAACGAGGCTTTCTGTGGAAAAATCGAAATCCATTTCATTCGATTTAGGATGTACTTTAATCGTGGACTAACAGTCCCTTACAATACAACAAAGAATATGTTGTCAGTACTTGTTACTAATTTTTATAGTTTATCTAGTTTAACAGGCAATATGAATAAATAATTGCTCGTAGGATGTATTATAATTCTTTTATCTACGATTTGCATTTGGTCACATTATCACCTCAGGAGTTTGGCTTCTGCAGGAGTTGTAATAATGTTAATGATATTGTAATTGACGATGTTAATACGTGACGTAATGTGAATAATATGATTGACAGTATATTTGTATGATGTGCCACAACATGATACGTGTATTTATGCTGTCTTCGGTTACCTAAATTGAAGAATAATTATTGAGGAAGGATAATTAACATGATTATCTAAAACATGTTTTGTACGTTGGGTATATACGTTTTAGCTTGAATTTTTTGTACATTACGTTGAATGTGCTAATATTTAATGTACGTACTCATGCAGTTTAATTTCCCATAATGACTAGTTGGGCTATAATTTTTAATAAAATTATAGATTATCAGTCCTTTGCTAACTCGGAATTAGTTCTTGAGGAGCCTCATCATATTGTTGTTTACGTAAAATTTTTCCTGAATTTTTTGTCATATTCTTTTCGTGTGTCGGGATGACCAATTGATTTAATAATTCAGAGTATGAAATTTTCTCGATTTGCTTACTTTAAATTGATTATTTGTAAAGTCAATTGATTTGTCACATGAACACGTGTTTCTCGTTGTTGTTCATGAACGTTCATGTTTTGCGTACATGATTGCGCACGACATACACGTAACCCTCGACACGACACGTTATCGCCGTGATGGTTTATAAAATGTTTTAGAAATTACCTACCTACGTTCGTTCACCCGTATGGCACTACATAATTTTTTGGGATCCAAAATTTTATTTTTTCTCCTTCCTTGTTTTTCGGTGAGTAATGCATCGGTGAGACCTTCAGGGTTACTCATGTGTAAGGGCGATGATCATCATTGACAATTTGGAGTCTCATCTGTTTGTTGTCGGGTTTTTATATAAAAAGTAGGTAATAAGGTGTGTAGACACGTTCATTACGAAATAGGAATAATTACTTAGTGCGTTACTGATCAGTGGTATCGGATGGATGGGTAAGGTACATACGTAGGTAAGGACACTGTACTCAGAGATACACCCTTCACGGACACGAAACATGCAAGAAACTTAATTCAAGCGCAATGCTTGGAGTTTTATAAACACACACATTCATAGCTTCACACTATTCCCTGTATCATGGGTGTCATGGACAAGACAAGGACACATACCCAGACCGAGAAAGGAAATTTAAACTTATCATTCAAGTTCCGCCTCGCATTGAATCGAACTCAGGACCCTTGGAACAGTGATCCGACATGTAACCATTGCGTCACTCGCGTCGTCAAGCTTTATGCATTCATTTCCACACTCCATAATATAAATAAAATCAAATACGTCCATATAAAGTGTATGAAAGAGTATTATTTTGTCTGCCACGTGACGTGTCTGCCACGCACGACGTCTGTAGATATCAATGCAGCATTCGATGTGTACTAGTGTATTCACGCCAGATGAACTAGGTTTGGTCGTCGTTGTTCATTTTGACAACTAGTACTTATCACAACACTATTAAGATATAAAAGGTGTAAGTAGTAAAATGCGTGGTGTGACGACGAGGAAGAAAGTTCCTCGTGGTTGCATTGGTGTGACCACGAGTCATGTATTGCATGATTTCGTTCATTTGCTGCAATAACGTTTTATTTAGTACAAGTAGTAATTACGAAATAAAAAGGTATTGTAGTAACAGCGATTTGTGTTGTCCAGTGATGACGGAGCTGGAGGGTCTCGGTCGGTGCGGGCGCGTGGGCGCGGCGGCGCGCGCGGCGCTGGGCTGGGTGCGCGGCGCGGCGGGCGTGCGGCTGGCCACCGCGCGCGGCTCGCTGCTCGCGTCGCGCGCGTTCACAGCGGAGGAGCACGCGCGCGCCTGCAACGACGATCGCGTGCTCGCGACCGCGCTCAACCTGCACGCGAATCTCGCGAGCTCGAGCGGCGATGCCGGTGAGTTTGGTGCTGTACCGAAATGGTAAAAATCGGAGGAACAATATTTATATTCCTCCGGTGTCTGTTTGTCTGGTAAAAATCGGAACTATCAATATGCCTCCGATGTCTGTCTATCTGTCTGTCTGTCTGACAGTCCCAGAGCTCAAAATTTTGAATAAAAATAGTTACACAGCTGATTTTTTATAATGATACGAGTAGTCATAAACAATTTTTATCAAACGTACTAAAAAGTAAAAATTATTAGAAGTATCGATTTATTTTTATGTGACGCGATTTTTTAACCCATTTAAAGTTGGACGATAATAGCGACCAATAAATAATACATAGTACAAAAAAGCTGTTATTGGCTGCTAGTTACAGCAAAACATTAAAAAATTGTTTAAACTTCATTACAAGCTGTAAAAGCTGTGTATCTGTCGCCAGACGCGCAATCCGACGAGGGCGCGGTGCGCGTGGTGCGCGAGGTGGTGCTGCTGACGGACGACCGCAACCTGCGCGTGAAGGCGCTGGCGGCCGAGCTGCCCGCGCGCGACCTGCGCTCCTTCGCGCACTGGGCCGGCGTGCAGCCCGCCCAGACAGACCCGAAAGCGCCAACCGATGCTGTGAGTTACGACGACGTTTATTGCTTTTTGTTTTTAATTTGTCAGATCAAGAATGATTAGTGGAATGCCGTAAGCTTTAAACTTCGGAATCCAGGGACTATGAATGAATCTTCATAAAAACTGTTGGACTGTATTTCAAAATGCACAAATAAAAAAGTAAAAAAAATAATAATTATCCGATTTTTTTTTGTTTTAATCTTTGTTGGTATGTTTGTTACCCCATAACTTCGTCTTGGGTAAACCGATTTTGATGATTCTTTATTTCCTTGAAAGCTGGTGCTTTTTTGCTTTTGTGTCCCATATAAATTGGAGCGACATCTCATTGTCGCAACTCTTGTTCGGCAAGAGCATCGCTTGTTGCCGAATGAGAGTTATGATGCCACAGCAGCTGCGCTCGGTCGCCCGGGAAAAATAATCGTAACTCCGAAATTATATTATTATATAATATACATATAATAATTGAAATTTTTTTCACTCGGTTTCGTTGCAGGCTTGCAGGCTTAGTGTGATTAAATAAAAAATGAATTCATTACGTCACATTTATTGCAGGTTTAGACATAGGGTTTAGATTATTAGGCTTAAACAGTTCCTCCTTGACAAATGTTATGATATAAATGACTTTTTAAATGACAAAATTGATTGATTTGAAATTGTAATGAATTATTTGACATAATTATATTCTCCAGATTTTCTTAGTATTTTTATAATTTAATTCTCAATAATTTAATAATGTGTTTAATTTAATTGTGTGAATTTGTTTTGTTTGCATGATAATTTTAATTTAATTTTCCCATTTTATGAATTGTATACATGCCCATTATGTGGCGGAAATACGGAGGAAAGAAATTGTATTTATTTGTAAGACCATCTTATATCTGTATTTCACAATAAATTGATTGATTGATTAATTTTTTTTATAATTGGATTATTACACTTCGTCAATAAAGATTACTGTTTTAATGTATTCTGTGAATGTATCAGTTAAAATAACTGCGAGTTAACTCCTACTTTGCATGTTGTTTACAGGAGTCGCAACCCGCCACCTTGGATGTTAACGCAGCAACTCAGAATTGACGAGATTGCATCGAACTCTGGAAGATACTTACTTCACTTTGATTGTATTCTCATTTAATTGTTTTACTGTGGTCAAATATTTGTTGGCTACTAAAGTGAGTCTAGAGTAATAAATATTATATTGTTTAGTTGCCATCGTTTGTGCTCTCTGCACAGTAAAGAGGCGAGTACTAAGTGCGTGTCACCCTAGTATAGGAATTGAATAGATTAAGTAAAAATAATACACCAATAGAAGAATATAATTAATGATAATAATAAAAATGTCGTTAAGAGCTTTAGGATTCCACCTCCCGTGTTCCTGGGTTTCACTTTTCATTGTTGTTATTTTTTCCGACTTTATATTTTAAGCTATCAAATTTGCTGTTTCAGCTGAGCTATTATTTTTATTTACTTTTTGTAAAGTATTAAGTATATTTTTTACTTCTTTTTTATTAGATAGTTATACAATGAATATAAAGTTTACGACATCGAGTACAGATCGCTTAGTTTTTATTTTTATTTTGAAGTACTGAAATGCAATTATCGATTTATTAATAGTACGGTTTAATAGTGGAATATTTCGATGATGCGTTTTACAAAGATCTTTATGAATATTGATTGTCTTAATGAATTGTAGTTTTAACGTTTTTGCAATATGAATTAATTACTAATGTTTGTCTTGTGCCATTTTCTATCGCTCGGCAATTTATAGTGATTGCAATTTTTTGTCGTCTGAACATCTATAAAACGGTTACGATAGCCTATATTGTAGCTGAAACTTCAAAAGTACATTGATCACTAAAATATTCCATCTCACTACTTTATATTTCACTATATTATATTACTTGTAATTTTGTTAAGTGTTTAAAATATACAGATTTTTACTGTACTATATTGTAATGAAATCGTCTTATCGTGAGGTATTCCAAATGAAATATATATTCTACATCTAGTTTCTTTTACTTAGTGGCTCCGAATGAAATGGTATTTTTTAAATGTGTTTCTTTTGATGTGGTGTGAAAGTATTGTGTAAAAACAGAATTTAAATTAATGACTACCATATATTTTAAATATTATTGTGACAAATCCTTTCACATTTTTGAAATAAATTTGATGCTGTTATTTTGTCCTAATCATGAAGTTCTAATAAACCATGATTACTTCGAAATATTCGTTTCAATTAATTCTCCCATTCCTTATTCTATTGAACGGTCAGAAATAGACGGACACCATGGCGTTTTCCATTTCGTTTGATTAAAAATAAGCAAATTAGTATTCTGGCGGTATCGGAGCGGCCTAGAATACTAACCCCATTCCCATGCCGGCAAAGAGGCAAAAAGGTAAGAGGCGACGGTCGCGGCCCTTGCTAGCAACTATATGCGAAAAGTATATTATGTAAGCAGCTTGTTATTATTCCCGGAAATGAAAATTCGGAAGTTGTAATAGGTACCAGGTGCTTTTACCAAAATTTCACTTAATAAAAGATTTGATAAAAGATATAAACAAATGAGTGAATATAACTAGAATGAAGACGCCTGTTTGTAATTATATCTCTGTTACCGGAAATGTATGAAATCTAGGAATTGTATACATTTCCTAGGAAAAGCTCTTTAGGAAATGTGTAAAATATTCTTTTAAAAATTATTTAATTCATACATAAATTAATATTCATACATAAATAATTGTATACAATTCCGATATCGTATTAGGAATATGTGTATGTCGTGGCCACATCGTAGATTTGTTAACTTCAAATGGTCGCATTTCATGAAATGGGCAACTCAGTTTGTCCAGACCGTTAAATCGTCTACGTTTGGTTATCCACGTTTGGCCAAATCGTAAAAACGCAGAATATAGCGCATAATTTCGAACCGTGACGTCTCCGGCGCTGCGGAAGGTGCAGCCCCTTCGCCCTTGCGTAACAAAGCACAGACACCCACGCTCGCCTGCGCAGCTTCGGCTTGCTGGTCGCCTTCGGCGACCAGCCTCAGCCGCTCCGGCTCGCCCTGGTGTCTGCGTTTTGTTACAGCGGGCGGGGGCTGCCCTCCCTCCGTGCCTCCGGGTTCTAAAAAAAAACTCTAGGGGTAGGGCATACAAGACTACGTGGAGTAGGGGTAGGCTAATTCGGTTCTGTAACCAATTCGACCTACCTACACCTTGAAGAATTTGACTGAGTAGTAATGGAAATGAGTACCTATTCATTGTTTTACACAATAATATTTTTGATTAAGGCACTCGGTGAGACAATCTGGTAAAAATCATAACGTAAAATATAATATCTTCATATTATCTATCCCGCGTACCCATTAAAATCTTGATCTATAATCTTAATGTACTACATTTCCGATTGCTATTTAGGAAATGTATAAATTTCCTAGGAAATGTGTCCAATATAATTTATTTCACACATTTCCTGGCGATTTTAGGAATTGTATACATTTCCTAGGAATTGTATACAATGACGGATTTAACACATTTCCGTTAACATCTCTATGGTTTGTATCTGCCATCCCATTAGTTTAAGCATGGAAGATTTTTAAGTCTACCTACTCGCGACGTATTTTAAATTTATTTATTTATCTATTTTATTTGGGTAACCAACAAGACATTGTGTATACGGCTAAATCTATCTTAAGCTAAGAATTTCATGTCGTCTTAATAATTATAGGCTACCAAGGCATGCATAGTGGTCGAGCTGGATTACAATTGCAATTATTTATATTATTAAAAATAATAATCTAAAATTTTAAGGTCGACAAGATTGGGTCCTATCCACATCGAATGCCACCACATCGAAATTCATGATATCGAACACGTTACATCGATAATTCATTAGATCGAATTTTCATTATATCGAAAGTTTATTACATCGATGCTTCACGCTTCACCACATCGAACGCTTATGAAACCGAAGTATCATTTGATGGAATTTATGAGATCGAAGCCTTATCAAATCGAAAGAGCACGAAATCGACAGCATTATAACATACAGAAATGGACAAAAAAATGATGAAAATTTGATGTAATGAATTATCGATGTAACGTGTTCGATATCATGAACTTCGATGTGGTGGCAATCGATGTGGCGTATGGGACCCGACAAGATTACAGTCTTCACACAAATTTGATGATTTTGTTATGGAATAAATAGAAAAGATTAACCTAAAGTAAATTTTTTTTTTCATTTATTATTATTTATTAAAAAAAGAAAACACGTATAAATTGACTTTTAGAGTACTAAAAGTAATTGCTATAATAATAAAATTAAATTTTTGGCTGTTGTTGCTGAATATGTCAAGTCTGGTTCTCTAGAGAGGGCGTTATATTGACGATGGATTCTGTTCAGGGTGCAGTGATGGCCCAGGTTACTTTTGGCCACATTTGCCACAAAAGGTAGATTTTTGAGGGCCTAGGTGGCTTAAAGGACGTTTAATTTAATTCTTCGTAGTAAGTCTGGGCCTGGGCAATCTACGTCCCCTTTTCTAAATTTTAAAATCTATTATACAGATGATAAATAATGATAAATCTATTTAACAGGGTGAAGGTCGTTTTAAGCTTGGATTTTATGGATATTAAATATATGTATGAAAAAAACATCGTTTCAGTTTTGTTATTATTATACCTACTGTTTTCATGACATTGGGTACGTAACATAGGTAATACACAACACTTAAGCCTATTATCCAATTAGCTTTTATTTATTGACACGTAATTTTATTGGTTAACGATGTATCTAATAGTAAGTATATTTACCTACGCACCATCACGTTGAAGGTTAGATTAGCCTCAACACTACAAAACATCGCGTAATGTGAACTATGTACAAACATCAAACAATCTGTAAGATGAAGTCCACGTTCGGCATTGAGGTAAAGGTTGTCAGGGGATTATCACTACTGTGATGAAAAGGAATCTTCGAAGGAGCCCATTTCTGAAGATTGAATAGGTAAACCTCTCGATAATGTAATGAATAATAGTAATTCTATTTATGGTCGTACAAGTGAGAAATTCCAATGTTTAGACTTGAGCAATGGGAATTGGCAATGTTCCGAGGCGAGGCTAGGCGCGCTCCGGTGCGGAGGTTGTAAAAGTCCCGTTATTCTTATTTACCGTGCGCATCTCGCTTTAGGCGCTCGTGGCTAGTTTATTTACTATATAATATAACTAATGGTGATGGACACACGTGCACCGTGCATAGTCAATTATACCTTATTTATAGCATATCTCATTGACGACTTACGGTATAAAATAGAAACTACTTAAATCAATGATTAAAATTATTGATAACAATTTTCGGAAGTAAATTAAAAAACAGAATCTTATTTATTTCGTTATCTAGTTTTTTTATGGATTTACTTTTTAGTTAGATAATTTTTGTTGCAAATGTTGTTAAAAATGCTATTAATACAACATTTTGCACCGTGGTAGAGTTTTGGCTAAGGCTACCACCTTCTAGCTTGTGTCAACTGCCAACAGCCTTATCTTGTTCTGACTGTGACTTGGGCTGGCAATAATGCTACTGTGATGTTTTTGGGGTTGATAATGTGAATTTAGGTGTTAAGTTAGGCTCTGCCATATGTTTGTCGTTTATTGACATACTTAGGTAAAATTTAACTTCGGGAATTTATAACATACAGATAGACTAATAAGGACGTTTTTACATAAACGCTGTAGGTAAGTGAAAGTTCCTACGATTCCAATTCAAGAAATGTTTTATAATATAGATAAGTACCTAACCACTACATCTAAAATCCTACCCTAGGTACCTGTTTACATCCTTATGCTTAAGACGCCAGACTATCATTTTCCCGTATTCAATGTTGATTTTTTCAAATCTTATTTAATCCTTTTCCGATGAAATGTGTAGGATTCTTTTTTTATCTATAGGTACTTATTGAATTTGTTTGTTGTTATTCAACATTTTAAAACTTAGAGTTGTTAAACCATTTAAACCTGAAATGTCTGTTATACTGCAAGCTATAGGTAGGTATAGGTACCTAATATATTGACTAGCTGTACCCGTGACTTCGTCTTGGTTGACGTATGACTAGTCGTTAAGGCGAGTCACGTTGTTTATGTTGTTGTTTTGTCCAGGCTCTTGTGCTCTTTTTAGGATATACGAGTATTGTAACAAGGTATTATAATTAAGTATAACTGCTATTTCCTTATTATGTATGTTAGTAGTTAGGTACCTTGTTTTTGCTAGTAGGACACAGTGTTGTCAGTGTTCTTATTAGGATTTTTTAAATATATTTTTTTGGGGTTAAGTAACCTTCCTTTTCCATAATCAAGAACTTCTGGTATATGTATTCTGATAATTTCAATCCTCGAATGATTAGGTATATAGGATTATTATGAACAAACGCCGTCCTTGCCAATATTTCGACTAGGGCATGATATCCGGATATCCGGATATCCGTTTTATCCGGATATCCGCCAAAAAATACTATCCGGATAGTAAATCTTCTATTATCCGGATAAAACGGATAAAACGGATAGTAATTTTAAATCATATTGAAACCATTTAGGGACATTTTGTATGCTTATGTTACGAAAATATAATACTTTAAGTCTTTCTTTGGTTATTTGGCGGTGGCTTCTGCAACTTATACCAAATTTTTCATAGCATTATGATCCAAAAAATTGTTTTACCGAAATTCCACGCCACCTTTTTAATTAAGCCTTCGCCTGGGAAGCAATGGCGACCCCTCTGGAGTTGCACCCTTCCAAAAACGATAGTTCTTCAGAACCGCCCAATGTTGAGGTTCGAGGAAACTACTACCAGCAACTAAAGGTGGCCAAAGAATTATATGGTTCCATTTTAAAAGTAGAAAGTCAACATGAACGAGCTCCTCTTGGTAGTAAACTGATAAACTGTGTTTTTATGACTTTGAATATCACACGATTCAGAAGATTCAGTATCTTCCCATTGAAACACTACCCGAAATTGTCTTCATCCATACTGGCCGGAGCACTCTACAGCATCTCTCTTATATGCTATCCTCTGCGTATTTCGATGTTCGGTAAGAGCATGAACATCGATGTGCAGTAGAAATAGCGGCCACAGTCTTGAAGAAACGACAACCTGGAGGAACGTTTGCTAAAGAAGTCTTTAGCCGTTACGATAGGGCCCAAGGAATTAACAAATCGGGAGCTTCCATAAAGGCTAAGTAAGCCTATGCCTATTGTCCCTAAGAAGGTAGTTTGTTTTTGGCATGCAATAAGACACAAACTAAATATAACCTCCATAATCTTACAGAGTAGCGAGGTAATTGAAATTGGCCAATAATTACTAAGATATAACTACGAGTACCTTAATTGAAGACATGCGGCACGCTAGCAAGCTTCCAAGATTTTGATAATAATCCAGTTTTGAAAGTAACGCGGAATAGACGTGTCAAGTATACAGGCTTTTAGTACATTCATTGGAATACCATCAAGACCACTGGCTTTTTTCACGTCTAAACACTGTAATGATTTGAGAATCTTTAACAGTCCCTGTCCAAGCCCTCACACTTATAAACAAACTAACGGACTACCATCATTTCTAACTGGGCTTACTATCCTAGTCCCTAAATTTAGTCTTTTTTCGGTCAAAATTGTCATGGTTGACACTGTGAGGGTGGTGCTGTTCGCTCGTTTGCTACCCTTGATTCCATTATTCTCTTTCTTAATAAACCGAATCTCTCAGAGATATCCTAATGAGGTATTAGTTGAGGTAAATACGGTATTTCTAGCATCCACACATGGACCTGTGGCTGTGGCAATAGACACGCGGTTGATTTGTCACAGAATTTCGCACCAAGATTTTTGGATGTTACGGTGAAATTAAAGGCTTTCTGCTTCGCACTTATATTTCTTGCTTGCTTCGCACTTTGAAAACTCATGTATCAACCCGGAGAAAAATATGACACGAAGTCTCGCAGTTATGTTTAAAAACAGTTTCATTTTTTTGTTCCAAAAAGATTAACCGATGTTTAAGTAGGTACTTTGCGGATTTGAGAGATTATAGAACTAAACGTTATAGTAAGTATATTGGAAGTTATTTGACCGCAATTCAATTGGTCAAGCCATCAAAAAATTATGAGAGGTTCACCTACATATAGACCATCGCGGGGATAGCCAGAACAGTTTCCTTGGATCCCAAAACGTGGATATCTGATGAAAACTCGATGTTTGGAAGTTGAAGTGAGACAAGTAACTTCCAATTTTCGATAATTTAGAATTTTATTAAGAGGAAGTCAAAAATATGTAAAGGTTTATGATTCGTTACACTATAGTTAACAAATAAAGTAAAATTAATACATACTACGGTTATTTTTTTTAGAAAAACATTGATTATCCGTATTATCCGTTTTATCCGGATAATATCCGGATAGTAAAATCAACTATCCGTTTTATCCGGATAGTAAATTCGGGCGGATAATTGCATGCCCTAATTTCGACACAGATGAATGGACGTGGTTACTGCTTACTGCCCATTTGAAATGGACGTATAAAAATATAGCTCCTGTAATGTTATATAGTAGGTATAGGCGTATAGGCCGCGACAGTTAGGTATAGTCCTGAAAGTACCTACATTTCGCTACGGCATATGTCTCAAATCATAAATTATCTAACATTCAAAGCTAGCGGCTGTCTGCTAGGTTGAGGCTCTCTAGTTCCGTGCCTTCGGGGCAATGTAAAACGTTCTACACGACACTTTACCCGTTGTTATTGTCATGGTTTTGGTGTGTAGTGCCGCCCACAACGTAGAAGAAATATTTAAATAACTTAAATACGGTATTTTTGCCTCATGTCTTCTAAAGCCACTTGTCAAAATGTAGACGCCATAACGCGGTTGTTAATATTTGCGTAAAACTTATTCCTAACATTTTATGAGATTGCACTATACTCCATACTAGATGGACGTATAAACTCAAACTCAAACTCAAAATCGTTTATTTCACGTAGTATTTACAAATACGTGTGAATGTCATTATTTGATTCTACCGCCGTTTTTGCAAAGGTGCCGTATATTCGTTTGTAGTGGAGGAGAAAAAAAATGGCGAAAAAAAAACTCCTCGGCATCTTTTAAAAGATCACTTACATCTACCTAAAGTTTTATACGTAACTAGGCATCCTTCGACTGTGTAATACCTAAATAGGTACCCTTTCTGTATAAGTCGCGTTTTAACATGTTTCTTTAATATTTGTATGGGCGAATCAGTAATGGACTTTAGCAATTTATTATAAAAGAGTACACCGAGCCACACAAAAGACCGCTTAACCTTACGCAGGCGGTACGAGGAAGTTACTAAATGGTGCATATTTCGTGTTTGCCGATTGGTAATATCGCTTTTTTGTTTGTAAAGACCTAAATTTTTCTTAATAAAAATTAAATTAAGTACTGTATTCATGTATTGGGAAGCTACGATTAGTACATCTATTTCTTTAAATTTGTCACGCAGTTATTCACGTGATTTTAGTTTATATATTGCTCTAATAGCACGTTTTTGTAATACAAAAATTGTATCGATGTCCGCAGACTTACCCCAAAGTAATATACCATAGGACATAATACTATGAAAGTAGGCAAAATAAACAAGCCTTGCTGTTTCCACGTCCGTAAATTGTCGTATTTTTCTTATAGCATAAACAGCCTTACTGAGCTTTCCCGCGAGAGTCGCTAATTATGGGTTCCCCACTGGAGTTTAAAGTCCAGGGTTATTCCTAAAAATACTGCTGAATTTTCAAAGTTCAATAGCTTATTATTCAATCTAATGTCCTTAACGCCGACTTTTACATTAGGCAAAACAAATTCTACACATTTCGTTTTATTGGCGTTAAGAACTAAGTTATTAATGGAAAACCAGTATGAAATATGGGCAAGAGTACTGTTCTCATCGTCAAAATTTATTGTATCTCTATTAGTTTTAAATATTAGAGCTGTATCATCTGCAAACAGAACAACATTAGCATAAGTACTAACATGAAATGGGATTATATAAACTAAAAAAAATGGACCTAAAATTGAACCCTGAGGGACACCAATCGTAACTGGCACATAAAATAACAATTTGACCTCGTGGTTGATGTCTGTAGTGCCTACCTATACCATGGTCATACCCAGCTCCTGATCCAGGAGGGAAAGGAGAGAGGGAAAGGAGATGCAAGGGTTGTGAATTTCAGATTGGGGGGAGGGGGTCAAAAACGTTACCTAATATTGCTCAAGCGCACTGAACGGGTTTACCAGTCTAAGTATTGGATGTTCATATTTTTCGAAGGCCTCGGATATAATTCTTCTATAATAACAACAATCAAGACGACTTAGGCCGAGGCCGCACTACGGCTAAACCGCCGCGGTTTCTTACCGCGTAAATTTTGTAACTCAAGGAAAGCCATACAAGCGGCCGCACTTGCGGTTTCTGACAATGTATGCGAATTGCGCGGTTACGCGGTTACCGCCGCGGGAAAAAACCGTAGTGCGGCCTCGCGCTTAGAGTGGCTTCCAGAGCACGGGTGCGCTTAAGAAATTATGCAATTAGCTGTCAGTCATTCAATTATCTATCACGTTTAGAAATTAGAACTCAGTCAAACGCTTGTGTGGTTGACTGAGTTCTAAAGCCGACGTCTTATCTACAAATAGCTCTTCAAAATGTATCTCTATCTGTAATAGTTTACCTCGTTATTAGTATCAATATTTTATTTAACAACCGTTGATTTTTTGGAACACCCAAACACCGTTAGTAGGTATATAAAATTTAGGTATATTTTACAACTACCTGTTGCTCGCAACTTCGTTCGTGCATAGGAGATTTCTCCGCGTGAATCCTGATCCCGCGGGAACTCCGGGATAAAAAGTAGCCTATGTGTTACTCCACCACCTCCTCTATCTTCCAGTGAAAGTCCCATAAAAATCCGTTCAGCCGTTTCTGAGATTAGCGTGCACAAACACATATACAGATATAAAGACATACAGACAAACAGACAAAATTAAAAAAGCATTGTTTTGTGTTCTCGTGGGTATACAAAGGCGCCCCATTATAAATTTTTGCATATTTTTGCCATGTACAGACAGCGATCAGTTACAGTTTTATTAAATGACGTTTAGAAGATAGATAGGGATATCCAAATTATTCTAAGAGGTAGATATACATAGATAGGTTGTATTTACTCATTGCCAACTTACTAAGTAGTACGAGTGTTTTTCTGACGCCCACTCTAAACGGTTGTGTAGATTAATTCTTAAAACAATTTCATGCATATTACGGCGTCATTTTCAAGTATATTTCTGCTACCATAAAGTGGAAAATTTATAGCATCACTTATCTTCATAAATTATAGCCGGATCACAAATATTAAAGATGTAAAAATGAAACAGTATACTTTTATATGCATACGTTTCCTGCCGTCGGATCCCCAATACATACGTTAATACCTAATAAGTACGCATCCATTTCAATGAAGGAATTTAAATTATAGACTTTCGCAGAGAATCATCGGCTTATTGGAAATTCTGTTCCGATAGTTGAAAGTTGAAAGAGATGCATCAGGAATAATGACAAAATAACGGGTAACGCATTGACGAGCCATTTGGCTAATGCGTGTGACTGTAGGTATACGAAGGGTTGGCCCTATTTGTATATTTAGTTTAGATTGTCAGGGCTTTGTGGCAAATGTATAAATACTAAGTATCCGTTAAAGTACTTAGGTAGGTAACTGTTACGATAATCTAATACGATGGGAATGCTTGAATACCTACATAAAAATTTGGTAATCAAGATGAACCTAATGGGAAGTAAAATGTACTATTTAATAGTAGATTGTATAACAAGGGAGCAAAGTAATATTTTTACGGCGAGGGAGGGCGCTTCCTAGATCTTTTCCGCGCACTTATTTTAATAAAGAGGATTAAAAACTCATTTTTTTTATAGCCTAAGCAGGCAAACGAGCAGACGGGTCACCTGATGGTAAGTGATCACCGTTGCCCATGGACATTGGCAACACCAGGGGCGCCACCAACGCGTTGCCGGCCTCGATGGAAGCGATAGACCCGCTTCTTGAAGGACCCCATGTCATAGCACTGTGGGAATACTGAGGGATGAAGTTCGTTCCACAGTTTACACGTACGCGGTAGAAAATGACGTGAAAAGCGAACTGTGGACGAACGCCAGGTATCCAGGTGGTGTTGGTGGAACCTGGCTTTATCCCGTGAAGTGCGGTGGCGAAAGTTAACCGCAGGTATTAAGTTAAACAGTTCCTCAGAACATTGCTCGTTATACAGATGGTAGAAGACACAGAGAGAGCCCACATCTCTACGCATTCACTCATTACTGCCCACTTAAAGTTTCTTTTAGAAAACACCAACTTTGGGCGCACTTAAAGGCGAACCAAGTCGTCTTTTTCGAATAGGTGGGATGAAATAAGTAGTAGATTATATAACAAGGGAGCAAAGTAATATTTTTACGAAGTGAGTCAAGTGAGGGATTCTTTATTAGAATCCTGAACGTAGCGAGGGATTCAAAGTACATCGCCCGAGTCAAAAATATTTGCTCCCGAGTGATACACTCTACTTTTAACCCCCCCCTATGAGAAAATAAAAGGCGCCTCAAATTCAGGAATTATACTGTCACAACTCACAGTCACTAAACTAACTAAACCAACTAAACCAACTAAACCAACCAAACCAACCAAACCAACCAAACCAACCAAACCAACCAAACCAACCAAACCAACCAAACCAACCAAACCAACCAAACCAACCAAACCAACCAAACCAACCAAACCAACCAAACCAACCAAACCAACCAAACCAACCAAACCAACCAAACCAACCAAACCAACCAAACCAACCAAACCAACCAAACCAACCAAACCAACCAAACCAACCAAACCAACCAAACCAACCAAACCAACCAAACCAACCAAACCAACCAAACCAACCAAACCAACCAAACCAACCAAACCAACCAAACCAACCAAACCAACCAAACCAACCAAACCAACCAAACCAACCAAACCAACCAAACCAACCAAACCAACCAAACCAACCAAACCAACCAAACCAACCAAACCAACCAAACCAACCAAACCAACCAAACCAACCAAACCAACCAAACCAACCAAACCAACCAAACCAACCAAACCAACCAAACCAACCAAACCAACCAAACCAACCAAACCAACCAAACCAACCAAACCAACCAAACCAACCAAACCAACCAAACCAACCAAACCAACCAAACCAACCAAACCAACCAAACCAACCAAACCAACCAAACCAACCAAACCAACCAAACCAACCAAACCAACCAAACCAACCAAACCAACCAAACCAACCAAACCAACCAAACCAACCAAACCAACCAAACCAACCAAACCAACCAAACCAACCAAACCAACCAAACCAACCAAACCAACCAAACCAACCAAACCAACCAAACCAACCAAACCAACCAAACCAACCAAACCAACCAAACCAACCAAACCAACCAAACCAACCAAACCAACCAAACCAACCAAACCAACCAAACCAACCAAACCAACCAAACCAACCAAACCAACCAAACCAACCAAACCAACCAAACCAACCAAACCAACCAAACCAACCAAACCAACCAAACCAACCAAACCAACCAAACCAACTAAACTATTTAAACTAACTAAACTAACTAAAACTAAAACTAAATGAATTTCTAACAATCCGAACTGAATTCAAAAAGTGCGCGGAAAAGATCTTTATATAACTTTTGATTTAAATAACGGGGAGGAAAAACTCATTCCCGCCCGCTAAAAGTTTCTTATAGAAAACACCAACTTTGACCGCCTTTACGTGCGAACCAAGTCGTATTTTTCGAATAGACGTGGGATGAAATAGTAGATTGTATTTGTATGACAAGGGTGCAAAGTAATATTTTTTCGGCGAGGGCGTTTTTTGAATCCAGAGCGAAGTGAGGGATTCTATAGTAGAATTCCGAGCGTAGCGAGGGATTCTTTAGTAGAATCCCGAACGTAGCGAGGGATTCAAAGTACGTCGCCCGAGCCAAAAATATACTTGCACCCGAGTGATACACTCTACTTTTCATCACCCACTATGAGAAAATAATATATAAATATAATAGAAAATAATAGAAAATAATACGTAAAAATGCACGAAAACTTAATTTTAATTTGAAAACGAAATCTTAATTTGATTTCTTTTTTTATTATTCAGCTGGCGGGGCCCTCGCGTCGTACCAGACATTCTTTATTCAAACAATATTTGCGTTCGATTTCTTTAGCGCAAAATACTAAAATGTTCTAAATTCAAAATAGGACGGAAAAGATCTAGCCGGCAGGAAAAGTTGTATGAAAATTCATTCCCGCCCGCTGAATAGAAAACAGCAACTTTGGAACCCCGTAAGTCCGAACCAAGTCGTCTTTTTCGAATAGGTGTGATGAAAAATACATTACTTCCCAATAGGTTTGTCGTTCTTCCCAGTAGGTAGGTACCTACATATGTACGTACGTTCGTGGTAAAGCTGACCCGGCAGACGTCCTGCAACATAATTATATTATTAAGTAAGTACACACCCACGCTTCGCTTCGGGACACTAATTGTTGCTCCGCTTCTATTGGTCGTAGCGTTAGGTATGTTAGTATATTATAGCCTTCCTCAATAATTCCACTCAAAAATACTCGTACTTTTTCTTTTTAACAGACTTCAAAAAAGGAGGTTCTCAATTCGACCGTATATATGTTTTTTTATGTACGTTCAGCGATTTTTCCGTCGTTTATGGGCCGATTTTGATAATTCTTTTTTTGTTGTAAAGTAGATATGCGCAGTGGGGTCCCCTGATAAGGACACCAGGATCTGATGATGGCATCTTAGAAAAATCGAGGGGAACTTTCGAAAATTGTATGAACAACTAGTGTGTTTGTTCATGTTATCATAAGTACATTAAAGCGCTACCATTTCATGAAGGTCTGGAGTCGATCTGATGAAGCCGAAAGACAGTCGAGGGAACTCCTCCACGATTTACTGCAGTTATCTAGTGTTTGGGCTTGATTAATTTGTAGTGACGAGAACTTTACACTTACATGTAGAATTGAGCGCCATCTGGCGAGTAGTTTTTGAGTTATATCTGCCTATCAAGGTTGAAGTCGGTTATTTTTTTTGTAAAAAGCAATTATTACATTTCGGACCAGTAGTTCCTGAGATTATCGCGTTCAAACAAATAAACAAACTTTATATTATAAGTATAGAATAATATTCTGAAATGTATACCTAAAGGTAGGTATTGAAATAGGTAGCGCATATTTAGCTATCGATCGATACACAATGTGTAACTTATTATTCGCGCGTGTAACCAGTTCATCTCATAAAAAGCAGATGCTTTACTTAAAAACTATGATAAGCAAGATTTGCCGTAATCAACTGTTAGTATAATTATTGTGTGTAACATCGTGTGTAATAAAGTTTAGTTAATGAAGTAAGTATGTACTCAGTAAAATATATTTTTCTCTTAAACAGGCAAAATTAATAGATTATGTAGGAATAAACATTACATATTTTATCGTAAAACCGTATACTAACACCATGAAGCAGATATAGAGAGGAGACGTTGTATGTAGATTTCTCTAAGAAAGAACGCGTGTCACTTTGCAGAGCGAGGGGGCGTTAGATCCCGCCCACTTCTTTATTTTTCCATCTAACGGTCAATAGCAAAACTACTCGCTTCGTTCTATATCGATTTTACTATGTAGTTTAACTATCTCACACTAGATGTTAATACATGTAGGATATGACTTTAGGCCACGCCCACTGTGATGACGTCAGGACCTAGTTGAGTCACAGTGCACAGTTGCTTAGGCCGCCTCCTCTCTATATTTGCTTCATGACTAACACCATGGCCACTGATTATAATAATTAAGTGTCTCACTGCTGATTTCGGATCTCCTCTCATCTTTTGAAGTGTTTCAGGCCTTACAATTTAAAACACAAATTAGATACTTTTGATTCGGGTATCAAGTTCATGTATTGTTTCATAATCACTACCTAATTCAAATACCTATTCCCTTTTGACGAACGTAGTTTTATTATCACACTATAAAAAATAAATCAACGCTGTAGACTATATGGAACTATTGACGAATTTGGCCAGAAAGGCCTCTTTTAGCTTTTGTCTCTTAAAAGCCAGATGCTTGCTGTGTGATTATAATCTGACTTTCACAACTTCGCTGACTGGAGCCCGTACTCCAGACAATGTATTAGGGTTAAAGGTTAAATCGATAACTCATTGGTTAAGTTCGTGGCCAGTTTAATACTCCAGGTTATGTTCTTAGTAGCATTTAATATTAAGTTAGCTGCAGCGACGATGAGGTTCGATTTCGAAATTTTTGGAGACCTGCCCCCTTATTATGAACTCTTAATTCCAGGCAGTTTACGTTCACAACATTTGGGTGACAGAGACAGCGCCTTATTACCTGTAGAGCGTTGTCTCTGTCGCCCACACGCTGTGAACGTAAACTGTCTGGAATTAAGAGTTCATAATAAGGCCCCAGGAACCAGGAAACGTGGGCACTGTCTAACAATGTCAAACATACTCGTATACCTATAGTAGATTTGTATCTCAACTAACTTTCAACTTACAATCGTTTGGTGGTAAGGCTCTAGTCCAACTGGCCCACTACCGAGCACAAGTCTCTTCTCATTATTGAGGAGGCCTAGAGCATAGTCCACCACGTTGCTGCAGTGCGTTTAGGGATTAGTAGTTTTATTTTATGCTGCCCGAGGGCCTACGATATTTCTTAACTATTGTTATTTAACGATCTCAACCGACGGCCACACATGCCCTTCTCTGGGGAGAACTGAGGGACTTTATGTGGAACTCGATAAATTATCTGTGTATTTATATAGGAATTGTGAATCTGTCTGTGGCATTGTTGTTCTTAACGAATCAAAAAAATTTGATTTAAGTATTTTGTTAATGTTAGGGATCCGTAACTAAAGGGTAAAACGGGACCCTATTACCTACTAAGACTTCGCTGTCCGTCCGTCCGTCCGTCTGTCACCAGGCTGTATCTCTGAACCGTAATAGTTACACTTACACAGTTGAAATTTTCACAGATGATGTATTTCTGTTGCCGCTACAACAACAAATACTAAAAAAAATCGGCCAAGTGCGAGTTGGATTCGCGCACGAAGGGTTCCGTACCATTATGTATAAAAACGCCAAAAAATCTGATCTGTTGTATGAAAGCCTCACTTAAATATTTACTTTGGTTTTTCGTAGCCACATATTAGCCACAAGCAACGCCATCTCTTGGACCGAAAGGTAACTAACTAACCGTTTTACCCTTTGGGTACGGAACCCTAAAAACAGAATAAAATAAATATCTAAGTGGGCGCCCATATTTTCGACGCCTCAGCGATAGTTTAGTTACCTTTCGGTCCAAGAGATGGCGTTGTGCGTAATATGTGTACAATAAAACAATTAAATATTTACGTGAGGCTTTCATACATCAGACCAGATTTTTTTGGCATTTTTATACATAATGGTACGGAACCCTTAGTGCGCGAGTCCGACTCGCACTTGGCCGGTTTTTTTATTTTTATGGCGATGATCATCATTATCATCATCTCAACCCATCATGGCCCACCATTGAGCACTGGTCTCTTCTTAGAGTGAGAAGGTTAACGCCGTAGCCGATTATATGTAGGTATGTACCTATTTGATTGACTTGAATTGCTGAATAATTAACGTATAGATCGCCGTTCCAGAGATCGAGAGTTCCAGAGATTGAGATTACCTACTAGCAGAGAAATCTCTTCGCACATTCGTCCGAAAAGAACGTCGTGCTCGGGATCCCATCAAGGTCATTACTCCAGCAAGTGACGTGCGTATTTTCAACTACCACAATTATAATGGTGGTACCTATCTACTTCACCCGAAAACACGAAACATTAAAACAAATACACTGCCTAATCTACATAGTATCTCAATGGCCTAACCGCCTAATCGAACAATATCGAAACTATAAATAAACAAATTTACAGAATAACAGTTTCAAGTTATATTTTGGTTCAGAAGAATTTTCAATAGTGTCATGAATATTGCAGTCTTTTATGGTAGGCAGTTTTATAAAAGTTACACTGTAGAGGTATCTACTTTATCCGTCCATTATAATTTATAAACTACCTAATGACAGTTTTTATTAAGATTTAAGTAAGTACTGATAATAATTATTATTTGAATTATACGAGTAGATGTAGGTATATATAGGTATTTAACGTTAAATATTTTATTTCAAAAGAACGAAGTGTTTTAATTTCCGTATAAATAACACGAGAGCAATTTCAATAGCACGCGGGATGTGCAAATTGATCATGCTTAATGTAGGTGCACCAGTAATGGACGAGACCACCACCAGTCAATGACCAATTAGGTACATTTCAATGAGGTAAATATAAATGTTATCAGCTATCTATATCTCCATAGGTAAATATATAAATAAAATTGAAGAGTTTGTTTGTTATTCATGTATCTAAAGATCTAAAGTGTTTTTACTGAAGTGCTTTAACACACTACAATAATTTTTTAAGCTATTGCATAGCTTTTATCGCGGGCCTTGGGCGTGGGGACCGAATTGAGAAATTTCGTAACGAAAACACCTAATACATCTCTCTATGTCTCTCACACTCTCTCTCTCACTCACACTCGTGACATCTATCGATAAATACCAGATCTTTTAACTGAGTTAACTAACTTTTACTTTATAACGGCTAAACCGATTTGGCTAATTTTAGTCTTGAAATATTCGTGGAAGTTCAGGGAAGGTTGCAGCGATGAGAAAATATGGAAAAATTGCAAGGAAAATACTAAAAATGAAAATTTTAATTTCCCATACAAATCTTACCTGTCAAACATTTGATTTTCGCCCCGTCGGTTCAGTATTTTAAGAATAATTACATGTAGATCTGGATTAAATAAGGCGTTGGAATCGACAACATGTATTCGTAATAGTCGAATTATCGCGTATTTAGATTTAAAACATGGAAAATAACATAGACATATGACATAAAATAATGACACTATAATGACTTGAGGGTGATAGAGACAGTGCCATACAGGCAAGGCAAACTGTAAGGCACTGTCTCTGTCACCCACACGTCATTCACGCGCCAAAAGATCGTTGTAGGACTTAAATGTCAAATGTCAATTTTCTTTTTAAAAAGAATTATTTTGTCAACTGAAATAGTTCTTATGCTTTTGTTCAGAATATTTAAATCTTCTTTGCACAAATTAATGCATTATCCGTTTCTAATAAAGATTAAAATGTCTTGCACCTATAATATGACGTTATGATGTACGTATTCTTAACAATTAGGCTTACGTCATTATTATGCGTCTCTTTCAGTGATATTGCCTATGAACTTTGATGTAACTTTTGATAACTAGGAAAATATCTGTACTCGTATAATTTGTGTACAATACAAAATGTTTTAAACATGAATAAACAAAGTGCATTTATTAATGAAGAAAGTCACGAAAAAATAGTAAAAGAAAATGAGTTAGTACTCTATATACATTCATTTTATTATTATTATCACAAATGCAGTATTATTTTTTGTTTTGTTAATTTATATAATAATATAATGCTATGCAATAGCTTTACCGCGGCAGTCTCCGAGTGCCACACGTCTTTTTTTTGTCATCTGTCTTTCTGTTACATTATTACATCAATTTTAATGAGAATTTCCATGGGATCGGGAAAATCGAAATTTTATTTATTTATTTAAACTTTATGCACCATACAATTGTGTAGATACAAAGGCGGACTTAATGCTAAAAGCATTCTCTCCCAGTCAACCTTCAGGAAGTACGAACCCAGCGAAATGGCGGCATGAATATAAAAAAATATAAGAATGTTATTGTAAATATTAGATCATAAAACTAAAATAGCGCAATAAATTAATCACGAAATTTATAATGATAACATACAAAAGTAAAATATATATAAGATAATATATATAAATATTATAAATAAATAAATATATATAACTATTATATACAATATTATATAAATTTTCGTGGGAAAAATCCCCACAAGAACGAAGTTGCTGCATAACCAGTAGCAACCAAATGTAAAAACGTAGGTACCTAATATTTTGTTATTTATATCGCAAACATAAAATCCATGTTTTGTTCACGGAATATACTTGGTTGTTTATGATAAATTCTGTCATTTTTTATTATAAAGCAATTCGTAAGTGTCGATAATTGGTACCATTATAATTTTTTGCGGTTCAAACAGGAAGTTCCGGTTACCAAGTTTATTATAATTTCCTAAAGGTATCGTCAGTAACATGATTCACGCTCATCGGTTAGGTTAGAGTATCTCACGGTATCCATACATTACTTATTTTTATTAACAAAAATAAAACATTACATCATGTCTAAGTTTTTGATGGCACAAAAAGATTAGGTAAGGTATAATTTGTAACATTCCACGTTCATATTAAAAACAATTATCACATGTTCGAAGTGAATTTAATTTTAAACTACGAGATTTAATTATTATGACCTGCGGGGCCATTTTACTTTTTCAATTTAGGTAAGTGTTTGTATTTTATAAAAAATTGCGAAGATCTTCATGATCCAGTAAAGCTCACTGGTTAGGTTGATGAAGAACATTGGTTTCGCTAAAAATCAAAATGTAAAGATAATAAACTAACAACAAACTGCAACTCACATGAGTGTGTGTACAGATAGTTACGGGATATGAACCGCACTAGGATTCCTTGCGTCGCAGACCCATGACCCGAAAACAAACATTCACCGGTCACAAAAAATGTTTGCCCCGGCTGGCAATCAAAATGGGACCCCTCGCTGTACAGACAAAGCCACTACCAATGAGGCTACGAATAGTTGGTGGTGTAGAGTTAAATTTAAATCGATCCTACAATGCCACCACCATTTCAAGAACCTTCCCTCGGTGTTTTATAAATAAAATACCACATCATTCTATCAGGTCAGATGTCAGAAGTTCGCCTATTGGTAAATAATTAGTTAATCGTAGGTACTCTTAACAATTTAATGACTAAAATCTCTACAGACGTCATAACGTTGACATCATCGGGAGCAGACATCCGCTTGGATCTAATCATTATTATCTCAATAAAAGTATCGTGTTACGAGTTCGTTGTTCAGTTTATTAAGTAATCACGCTTACGGAAAGATTAAATTAATTGTCTTTAAGGTTCAATTATATGAGTATTACGTTGTAGTTCAAAAACCTATTAAGAATTTATTTGTTACTAGTAATCCCGCCCTCGCTTCGCTTCGGGGAACCAGTCCCTTCAAAAATCTCTATAAATTTTAACAAATTATCTTATTCCTATGTCTAAGCTATATTACTGCAAAGTTTCATGAAAATCCGTTCAGTAGTTTTTGCGTGAAAGAGCAACAAACACACACACACACACACTTACATCCTTACAAACTTTCGCATTTATAATATTAGTAGGAAGTAGGATAGGATAAAACATGATAAGTCACTTATAGGTAGGTAAGTACATTGATTGAAGCGAAACATATCTAACAGACTTCACAATTTCGTGTACAACCCTCAACGCCTTTTAGTCTTGATGTTTCAAAATCACGATTTGAATACTTAAAATTCGTTAATTTCGTTAAGATTTGATAATTTAATTCGACGATTGAATTTTTTACGTAGTAATCAATGAATCGTGCGTTGGGACGGGGCGGGTTAGCTCATCCGGCAAGCATTTGGGTGGTTTTTGTGATCGATGCCGTATGAGGAAGGCCTCAGCGAACACGATTTTAAACAAATGACGGCATAAGTTTAGGTACTTTGTTGATTCTGTGCTTTTTACATAAACTGTCTGTGAAGACACTTCAGCTAAGCTTAAGATATTGTAATTTTACGAATAGTGCCCTTTTGTGAAACAAGGTGCACTGTTTGACTTCACGATGGGTTTTAATTTTTTTATTTCAGATACATCTTTGTCCATTGATATAATTCGGTAAGCTTCGTCGAGCATAGTCTATGGGCATTTGACAAGCCAAAAAATGTTTGCGTGTCTTGTGACTGACGTAAAAACTCTTTACGATTCACACTTAACCAATTTGTAGATACAGTCCGCCCAACTTATCTCTGAAATGGCAAAAATTGGAACTAACGAAAAGTCATTCATAAGTACGTTGTGTTCATTCATCTGTCAGTTACTAGTGTGCAATGATTGGTCAAATGAATGTCAAATGCGTCCGACAGCGCCTCTTTCGTTTCAGTCTTAAGTTGGGTTTACTATAAAATATAAATAAAGCTCAAATTCGACTATACTTTTTACCAACATTAAAAAAGCAGGAGGTTCTTTCTATATTCGACATTTATATTAATTAATAATTATGTAGATATATATATCCAGCGATGTCACCGTTATTTGTGAAACGATTTTTTATACAGCATATTTCTGAGGTTGTCCCATTGCCACCAAGTTAGAATCTGAACACGGAATCCCAGAGGACTCTACGGAACCCTACCTCATTTATTTACACATGTACCTACCTATCAGTCTCCTTATATACTTGGTGTTCTTTGCTACATTTTGCCCATTGAGTTTGATTATCATTTCTACGTGAGAATTCTCCGAAGTCCGGCGAGACTTCAGACTGTTGACTTAAAGTTAACAGAAGTCGCAAAGCTGATTCTTTGCAATGGAAATCTAAAGGGATAGGATATAGGGAGGATATATATTAATCACAGGGTAGCTTTATTAAAGAGCCAAACGCTGAAAATACCATTAAATTTTTAACTAGGTCTTGGGTATAAATAGAATACCCTTATCGAATACCAATAAAAACACAAAAAGGCATGGAGTTAAAATCTCAGGCCGTTCCGATGACAGAAATAATTGTACATCAACACTAGGTAGATTGTTTTTTATTTTAATATGGTTTTTACACGAATTCATTGGAAAAAACAAAGGACCGCCTAAGTTCTAATCTATCATGAAACATATCATAAGCATGATACCTACATTAATAACGTTAAATTAACCCAATAACATTAAAACTGGCATTAAACTGTCGAAACTTAATTGAAATGGTACCTATACCTACTCGTACCTTACATATGCGATCACCTTACAATAAACTTGTGTTACTCATTTCCGGAGAAAATTGGAGTAAAACTGTGTAATGTATCGTGAAAATCGTTTTAATTATTGTACTCATACGTCATTACGTTATTCAGGTTCAGTACACAGTCGCTCGGTGCGAAATAATATCTACCTAATCAAGATCGAATACCTACATTATATCGACGGGTGCAAAGTGAAAGAAGTTATCTGCAATTTTGCGATTTTGCGATTATTGCGGTAATATACTTACTTAAAATATCATATTCCACAACATGGCAAAAAGAAAAATCGAAATATCTCCTTATTTTTCGTACTTTTGTCACGTATAAGAAGACAACTACGCCTATTTTGTAAAACTGCATGACGTCAATGCGGTTATCTACCGCTGGCCGTTTTTACAACGGGAATTTTTTATTACGAAAAGATGCATAAACGGCCATCTGCCATATGTCTTTTTCTACGTCGAGATTATTTATGTATTTTATGTAGATGTCTCAGTTTACATAAGTCGATTAGTATATATTTGGTATGTTAGTGGGTATCTAACTATGTGACTTCTTATTGTAAGCTACAATAATTGACTTGTAATTAAATAATAGTTATTTAATGATATTTTTCACTACTGTTTCACGTTCAGAAAGTCCGAAATCACCTATTTTTTTATAGCTTGAAGGGCTGACGTAAAATCTGATGAGCCACCTGATGGTAAGTGGTCATCGTCGCCTATGGACACGAGCAACACCAGGGGAGTCACCAGTGGAACGCCGGCCCTGAAGGAGAGCTCTTTTTACACCTTTCTTGAAGAACCCCATGTCAAAGCGCTCCGGGAATACCTCAGAGGGAAGTTCATTCCACAGCTTGCAAGTTCGTGGTAGAAACGATCGTGAAAAACGGACCGTTCTCGTTCGCTACGAATCCAAGCGATGTGGATGATACTTCAATCTTTGGCGAGTGGTGCGATGATGGAAGGGTGAAGTTGGCTCCAAATGGAACAATTCCTCGGAGCACTCATCGTTGTAAAGTCGGTAGAACACGCAGAGACATCCCATGTCTTTCCTAAAACCTAGGTTTTCTAACCTGTCGGTGACTCGTGGGTCGTTGACAACTCGAACTGTGCGCTTTTGCACGGCGTCAAATGGACTAAGCTGGTATTGTGGCGCCCCTGCCCAGAGGTGAGAACAGTACTCCATGTGAGGCCTGACCTGAGCTTTATAAAGCATCAGTAGGTCCTTCGCACTGAAGTACTGCTTCGCCCGGTTCAGGACGCCAAGCTTTTTGGAGGCCAGTTTGGCCTTAGCTTCCACGTACCACGTTCCACGTTACTGCACGTCGCTCGAAATGTCAACACCCACAATCCCAACACTTTTACTAACGGTGAGCGCGGTAACCTGGAATTGAGGCGCTTTGACAAATGGGGTTTTCTTAGCGGAAAACGCGCAAACTTTTGTCTTCGTGGGGTTGAACTCAACCAAAATTGAGTCGTTTCCATTCCGAGACTTGCTCCAGAGAGTTCCCAACTTCAGACACAAGTTTTATTCTGCTATCCTCCACATAAGACTGAGAGGAGTTTGCAGGGCCTGTGTAACATGCATCTCCCGTGCTGTCATCTGCATAGCAATGAATGCAGTTTGCACGCTCCAGCATATCATTAATATGCAGAATGAACAGAGTAGGAGATAGTACAGACCCTTGGGGAACACCAAGCGTTTATAGGTTTCATATCCTAGCAACAACCGTCGACTAAGACCTTTATGTGTCGCTCAGACAGAAAGCTGGCTACCCAGCTGCATAACCTCTCAGAGAGACCGTAAGATTTAAGGTTCGCGAGAAGAGCTCTGTGCCAGACCCGGTCAAAGGCCTTAGCGATATTCAGGCTGACCGCCAATGCTTCTCCGTTGCTATCAAGGGCCTGAGCCCATCGATGAGTAAGGTATGCTAAAAGATCGCCAGCTGAACGGCCGTGACGAAACCCGTACTGCCGGTCACTTATCAGCTGGCGATCCTCCAGATATCTTAGAAGCTGGGCATTAATAATACGCTTCATCACCTTAGTAAGCAGGGAAGTTATCGCTATAGGCCTGTAATTGGTCGGGTCACTAAGATCGCCCTTTTTGAGGATAGGATGCAGCGTGAGGCCCTTCGCACACGGCGTCATAGCGTATCGTAATATTTTTAAGCCACACGTACGAGTACGATGAGAACACTACGAGCATGAACATTTTCTAACAACTCCGCACACGATCCGTATCGCAAGAGAATCGTAGGAAGAGGTTTCTCATAAGTTCTGGGGTAGATGGATTCTTCGAAGAGTACGCTGATGCCCAGGACTGCTATGCGGAACGCTTGCGGTTAGATTAAAATATTAACACCGGTAAACTGTTAAGTATTAACTTTCTTACAGGTATTATGTAGATAATTTATTTCATTTTTTAGGTTTGGTTAGGTGCCTGTAGGCTGTAGGTAGATAACTTTACTGTTGAATTGTCAACCAAAGAAACTGCAACAACCTTACCAATATTCCCTAGACTTGTATTCAGAAAGAAGTTATAATAGATTATATTTAAGTAAATAAATAAGTAAATAAATAATTTTTTTTTTTCATTTAACCTTCTTCTAAATCATGTACCTTGAACAAACGTATGGACGTAGAAAAAGACATCTGCGCAATATATGTTCTAAACTTGGTGTATTTAAGATTTAACACAGTCATGAACTAATTTTAATATTAAGAAATGCTGCACTTTTTGTATTTACTGTAATATTATAAAATATACTTTATTTAATCTAGATTTTTGAATTCCCACGTTAAAACGACCAAGTGGTAGTTGACACAATTGTAATATTTTTAAGCACAATGTAGATGAAGACAACTGCAATATCTCGTAAATTAAACATAATTAGAAGAAATAAAATATGCATGTAGATACCTTATTAAATAATGAAGCAGTGATAAAAATTTTAAAAAATTTGGTTGAAAATTAAAAAAATGGGAGCACTTTTTCCTAATATGCGCTGTCCTGAAAAGTTGCTATTTTGCTGATAACTTTTTTCTCTTTGCACCCGTCGATATTAGACATACATATATTAAAATACATATATTATTACATTACTATATTAGAATACATAAATATAGATATTATTCGAATACATATATTAGACAGCCCTCTCTGGGCCTGCTGGAATGGTGCACATACACTAGCAAATAGGCGTTTGTGTATTTAGTAGGTATAAGTTTTTTTTTGTCTTTCGTTTAATTTTGTTTTGTTTAATTTGTATACTAACATAGGCTAAGTTTATCTTATTACTAACCCATATTATGTGTGAATGACTAACATAGTATTAAGAAAATGTGTGTGTGTAGTACTACAACAAATATGGACTTATTGTGGTCTGAAATAAAGATTTATTATTATTATTATTATTATATTGTCCGTTAATAACTACACGTGGCAATAATTAATAACACATAATAGTTTTCTATTTGTTGTAAATGTAAGATATCTATTATTGAACATCCTGTACTGTACCGATAACAGCCTAGTGGTTAACCTTCTCATTCTGAGAACAGACCCGTGCCCAGCAGTCACTGGGACAGTTAGGTATGGGTTGCGATGATGATGATTGAGCATTCTAGTCCAAATAGGAAACTGATATTATTTTTATCTTAAAGTGGTGTTTGTTTTGGTTGGTTACCTGTACGATTGAAACATATAACATGAGGTCGTCACGTGTTATGGTAATAGTATAGGCTCCGTTGATTTTTTTGTCACGGAGTTCATTCATAACGTCGAACGACAGTCACGCGCATGCGCATTGCTCAACATTAGACATCAACGCCTCGTGTCGTTAATTAACTGAAAATTAAAATTACGCGCTGTTTCTTATCAAAATTATAAATTGAAACATTTTGCGGAAAATTGTAGCGGTAGATAAGGAACGTTCGCATTTATGGCATATTCACATTTAAAAGTAAAAACATTAATTATAGTATTTTTTATTGTAAGTCAACACGTGAAGGAACAATTTTGTACCAAAGATGTATTAAATATCTAGATGGAATATCGAATCCGCGAAAACTTGTTGGCCGCAAATTTTATATCATTACGCACAGATTACGCACACATAGACAATAAATGAACGCGAAAAACATCGCCTACACGCACACATGCTTGATAATGTTGCCTTGTTTTTTTTTGTTTTCATTGTAGGGCGACGCTCAATCCAGATATTTAAAACATCATTGTTTTGTACTTAGTCCTTATTACGAAAATTACATCAAATGCGGCATAGTTAAAGTTTTTTGCCCGGAGATAGCTTTGGTGTGTCCTACTGATGTCCATGAGCGATGGGATCACTTATTATCAGGAGGCGCTTTTTCGGTTAATAACATAAAAAAATATAAATTTAAAATATTCGGGAAGCAAAAATGAAATGCAAAAAATCACTTTAAGTAATAACTCTTTCACAACATTTACATTACAAAATACTTGGAAGATTGAAAACTCTGAAAATGATTTTGTATGTTCTCTGGGCTCCCGAAAACTTAACAAAATGCTATAATAAAAAATGTGTGCGTGTACTAGTGTACACACGTAAGAAGTGAAACTTCTTTACGGCAATATAATCTATAAGTACTATAATAAAACTGTAGGACCACGTGTTCTGTACATTGAATATTTTTTTTAAATTTCGACTTAGGGGCACTTACATATCGAGGTAGAACTCAAAAATATATTATTTTTATTTATTGTCTGTCTGTCTGTCTGTCTGTCTGACCGATCATCATGCAAAAACCACTGGACGGATTTCATTGAAACTTGGTAAAGTTACTACCTGTATACTGGTGTCTATTATAGGGTACTTATTTTTTCGAATAATATTAAGGTTCCCTAGGGAGAGGTGACTAAAGTTTGTATGGAATTTTTTTATAACGTCGTCAGATTTACTTTAAATTTGCAACAGAGGGTTTTCACTTAAATTAACAGAATACGTATTTCTCAGTTTTTCGATATTTTGTAAG
The DNA here is from genome assembly GCA_905404135.1 of Hesperia comma. Classification (NCBI taxonomy): domain Eukaryota; kingdom Metazoa; phylum Arthropoda; class Insecta; order Lepidoptera; family Hesperiidae; genus Hesperia; species Hesperia comma. The sequence continues at coordinate 9,753,832 of FR990018.1, forward strand.
GAAAAGAAAAAAAACACGAATAAATGCGGAAATTTGTAATTTTTTAAGGTAACTTTCTGAATAAACTGAAAATGATTTTAACCCCATATTTAAAAATTATTATAGCTAAATAAGTAATCTTCAATGTAAATTCAGTATTTAAAAAAATAGACAGCAAAGGGCGCAAAAAATGTGGATAAAGTTGGTACAATTGGAGGTACTGTGTTTATTCGAGTTGACTTAAGTTCTGTCATTTTTGTTGCGGGCTTAGATTTTTGTGAGACTTTCACTGAGAGATAGAGAAGGTTCTGTAGCAAAACATAGGCTACCCACCGAACCAACCCGTAGCGCCATCTATCTCTCTCCAACTTATAGCATACCCTACTAGCGCCATCTCTTAAAGAACAGTAGAATTAAAACAAAAAACTAAAACTGTACCATACAAAGTCGTAGTACAAACTACCTTGACATTACTCAAATAATATATCAGCGCCATCTATTGGAGGATATATAAACGAAATGTTACTGCAAAATAAACATGGCGCGTAACAGAAAAATGTGACGCGTAAGCGTAACCGAAAAATGTGACGGTAATTTTTTTTCCAACGCCGATAAAGAAGTTTCACTTCAAAAAAATGTGTGATATATTGAAACTTAAGTATACGAGTAATATGATGAATGATTTCGAATTGGAATTTGCCAATAAAAGTTGTTTAGGTAACACAAGATGCAGTAAAAAGCTATTTAAAGAGAATTCGATAGAATGAAACTATATTAAATGCAATAGACATTTGGACGATACCTAATGATACCTTCCTGAGGTATTATAAGTCCGAACTCCAATCAACATTTTTGCTCGAGTGTTCACGGAACTAGGGTGCCATGATAGCCATGTTTTGTAACAAATAAAGGAAGGAATATTAATGAAGTAGAATGTTTTAGAACCCGAATTTACGAACATTTAATATTCATAATAATACATAATTATATTTGATTCAAATGTATCTATCTACTCGTACTTATAGGGATAACCTGTGTGTTTTTCTATAAGTAGGTAGTATGATAAAATTGATATTAATAGATATTGCTTGTATAAACATACCTAATTACAATTCAATTATAGAAGCATTTTAAGTTGATATTCAGATACTTAACAATTTTCTATCGCGTTCTTACAAAGTTTGTATCTACTTTTATTCGTAATAAGGATTATGCTAACAGGTAGGTCTATAACCTTAGTCGCTTTTATTAGGGCGGCCACATACAGTCGGAATTCTGAAACGGAATCCCGAATAGGGTTGGGTAAAAAATATCGATATATCAAAATATCGATATTTTTTACCGATATTTTTCGGAATTCCGACTGTATGTGGCGGCCCTTACTCACTTTAACTTTTATATCTGAAAATAAATATCGAAAATCGATATATTGCAGGAATAAATATCGCTGATTTAGACCGATATTTTTCTGAAAAAATATCGATATTTTGATATATCGATATTTTTTACCCAACCCTATTCGGGATTCCGTTTCGAAATTCCGACTGTATGTGGCGGCCCTTATACTCGTATGAGCGACGTTAATAAAATGCATTTCTTTTTTACAAGCAATTTAACTTGTAATGTTTGCGTGTATGGTCGGGTCAAATCTTGCGAGCTAAATTAAAACTACTGGCTAACTCAATGACAATGCAATTTTATGACAAGCATGACCGGATACTCCGCTCAGGATTGGCTCCGGACAAGGGAACTACTGCACGGTTTATAGCACAGTGACTAAATGTATTGCTTGGTAAGTATTTATAGTTCACTTAGCATTATAAAACCGTATATTCGTTTTTAAGCTAATATACCTATTGTTATAATTCAATTTTAATATGAACTGATTCCTGGTATTCTAATGAACGCATATGGACAACAGATGACTGGGAAGGTAAACAAAAGCCTCGGTTGTGTAAGCATAAGTATTTGATTTCTTTGTGAAGGCTATTTGCCAAATTATTAAATGGCTAATTTGCTTATGAAGTTGTTGAAAGCAATTAGAAGATAGTGATACCGAGGGATGTAAAATAATAAAGGTAAATTACAAGTGCACTGCGGGATGACAAAATAGCTAATGCACTAGACGTGAGAACACGCTAATGACAAAGAACTGCGATTTGCCTTGGGCTTACATATCGCCATTTTTAAATTAAATGTTCGCGTGGAGCGGTCTTGAAAATGTAACATTTTAATTGCGTATCTCATGAACCGTAATAGTCACAAAATTGAAATTTTCACAGATGATGTATTTCTGTTGCCGCTACAACAACAAATACTAAAAAACAGAATAAAGTAAATATTTAAGTGGCCGCCCATACTTCAGCGATAGTTTAGTTACCTTTCGGTCCAAGAGATGGCGTTGCTTATGGCTAATATGTGGCTACAAAAAACTAAAGTAAATACGAGTATTTAAGTGAAGCTTTCATACAAAAGACCAGATTTTTTTGGCGTTTATATAAATAATGGTACGGAACCCTTCGTGCGCGAGTCCAACTCGCACTTGGCCGGTTTTTTAGTAGGTATTTCATATTATCGAGAATTCTGACGTAAGCATAGGTACTCTTAATCAAAAGAAATGAAGTGAAAACCGTCATACAATTATTGCCGTTTGCAAACAGCAAAATGATTTTCGGAACAAAATTGGTACTAACCACAATGCACCGCTCTCTATGGTGAGTGAAGCAGCACCGATTTGAAAACTTACAATGGCCTAGTTTATTTAGCAGGATATTGAAAACGATGATACAATACAAGTAACAAAACTACGCAGTTTATCGCACGTAAGTATTCATTTTTGTCTGTCTGTAGGTGCTTTCCCGACTTGCGGGACTGCGAGTCGCGATTATAATTATTAAAAAAGTTGTTTCGCTCATTCGCCTAAATAAAAAGCAGTCGTTATAATATGGCCGTGGTTTTTTAATTGAATAAGACCGTTTTCCTGTGACAATGAGTGGAATACATAGTCAACCACGCTCGCCAAATGGTACCTGTAGTATACCCGTTATCTAAGGACACTTGGCTCACATACGCACCACCACGTCTTACTCGGTCGACGGTCGGATAACAACTGAGCTCGGTGTGACCCGCACAGTGTGACGTATGCGCTCGAGACAAGTAACTGGTTTATATCCATACACTACGTCCCTTCCTTGTTTTAATATGATTTATTTCTGAATATGTACTATTAAATCATGTAACATGTTACTAACAACTCATTGGCTATGTGAATGATATGTGATATTGATTATTTTTAAATATTTATTTTAATTTACATATGCATATATTATATAATAATTTGTTTATATATCCTATATTTAATTATCCATCTAATCATTCTACGTAATTAAATTGTTCCCTTCTCTCCTCTCCCTTTGTTTTTGTTAATTCAACAGAACTGACGATCTCCGTCCTGTCCTCCTCTCTCTCTCTGTCTGAGGCACAATCAAGCTATGCTAACAATTCACTCAGTGTTGTCATTTAGGTATTTGTTTCGGATTCGCACTTTATTTAGAGTTTAATGATTAATTCAGTTTAAATTAAGTCTTATTTTAATGTAACTCACACGTTCTCGTGTGCTACCTTTTAGTTAAGTTACAACAAAGTTCCAATTTTCTTTTATTCAGCAAAAGCTATCAGTTTCTAACGAGATCACAAATTTAATTTAACAATACCTAAGCTCTCCAGATTACTTTAAATTTAACTTTTTAACGCAATACGTCATCGTTGTAAACAAGTGGACGACTCGATCAGCTGTGATTTCAGAATTTACCATGGCCCCTAGAGTCCCCTTATTCGAGATTCTACCACAACTTAAATTTGAACATCGTCAGTAACTTCATCTACATAGATCCTGACCGATGCGTGACCTGCTGGCATTTCCTTAGTCTGTCTAGTGAGTTCTAGTAGTACCGTTTGGAACTGGATGTTTTTTAAAAGAGAACTTATTACCAATGATAAAAGTGATTTTGGAAACTCAAATTTGACCTTTTAAATAAAGTTGAATAAGCTGTTTTTTCCCTTAATATACCTAATTAAAAAACGAATAACATAAATCTCACAGCTTTTAATTTAAAGTTGATCAAAACAAAATACCTTGTACTCAAAATAAGTTATCTGGTAATTATCTCAACACTAACTTAGCTCCTTTCAAAGTAAGTTAACTTTTCTCAAACTTTCCTCAGAAATGCCACTTAACACATTGATTGCTTAAACAATGGATACAAAGTAATAGCCGTAAGCCATAACTTTTTTTGGTGAATTTTGATTAAGTAAATATGAATGTTTGTAAATATGTATGAATGTATATTATTATTATTATTATTTTTATTAAAAAATACATTTTTCGGATCCGAGTGGTCGGCATGCAGCACGTCGGGTGCCGAACACTCGGATCCGAGTGCTAGGGATGCCAATTGTTTATTAACTAAAATGTCATCATGTGTTGACTTAAAAAAACAGTAAGTACTTAAATAAAACAATTATGCATCTGGAGAATTATTTATTTAGAAAGATATATTAATCAATCTATGCAAAGAAGCATTAAAATCTACAATTATAAAAATCAAACAAAAAAACATAATACTTAATTATAAGTTTAACTGAAAAATGACACTGAATCACAGTATGTTACGTACACAAAGAAAAAAAACTTAAAATAAAATAAAGAAACTTAGGAATGTGCCTGACAGAAACATTGTGTACATTGTGAACTATCGTGTATACAAATCACCACAACACTATTAGAATGAAACCAATTATCTTTTTCGTAAGTTGATTATATTGCCAGAGTGGCCGCGCAAAACGTGAGCTCGCTTCGAATGCCGGTGCGTTCCTAGCCAAAACAAAATGAATGGGACGCTTGCACGGATCCGAGTGGGCGGCACCGTTACTATGGCCACGCCCCACTCGGATCCGAGTGAGGAGCACAGAATGTGTTAACATCTCTCATCTCAAGCTCTCATCACCATCTCATGCAGTGTCAATTCCAATGCCATAGCTGTTTTTCGATAACAGCACTGAACACTTTTCTGTAGTATTCATTTAAGGGCTATGTACTCTGCAAAGTAACAATACCGTTCAAGTAAAATTTCAGAAGTTCCGTTCGATAAGTTGGATGAGAATTAAATCTCTCTGTAATAAAGAAATCTTATTAAATGGACCTTAAGTCTCCAAAACACTGGTCTTCTCAATATTCCTGTATGGCGTAGAAACCTGGACACTTCGCGCAAGTGAAAGGAGAAAGATCGTTGCCTTCGAAATGTGGTGTTGGCGGAGGATGCTCCGAATTCCGTGGATCGCCAAGCGAACAAACAGGTCCATATTAACAGAGCTGAAAGTGCAAACGAGACTCGACCACCTGTTACGTTGCGTCGGATCCGCGGCAGTAACCCCAGGCGGAGGTGCGGGAACGATGGTTTGTCAAAACTTCTTTCTCCAATGTCGCACGAATGCACTCGATGGAGCGCGCGACTGCAAGCACGCAGCCGTCGATGGTTCTAGACAAAACGCGTGTAACCTGCGTGTGCTGCGTTTGTTCCCGAACGCCATAGGAATGACCTGTGCATCTTCGCACCGTAACAAAACAGAAATCGATGCACACTGCGTCACCATTTGTGAGATAACTTCAAAACTTAATGCTTTCACTAGGTAAATTAAAGGCAATCGAATTGTGCTGCACTTGTTAATAGGAAAAGTTAGGAAACAATATCCAACTTATTACTTTAATTTATAGTCCCATTGAGGCATCACAAATTATCTTCTTCTTTCAGCAAATTAATTAACAAATATTACAACCTGAGTTATAAAGATCCAACACATTAGATGTAATAAAATAAATGGTTGTCATACCGAAAACGCCGCTTTATTTTTACCTCCTTTCAAGTTGCCATTGGTTACAAACTGATACCAGAAAACGTCTCGGTCTCCAGTTCCTTATAGCCAAGAATAATTAATTGGAATTGGAAAACACGAATACTGCTTCCGAACTACTTTTCTTACTCTGGAAAACTGTATAATTTACAAATTACTAATATATTTATGTCAAATAGCACTGCTTAACGCGATAACTTTAGTGCGAATACACGTATGTGCGAATTTATTTTAAATATGTCATTATATTATACTTTCTTTATTTTACTTTCAGTGAAAAGCAACGCATCGCAAGGCTGAGACTATGCTTATTACTATCTGCCTGTTATTGTACTGTATGTACGGCTCCACGACATAATTTAGAGACAAATTGAGTATTAATATAGTAAGTTCAATCTGTAAATGTGACTAGGAAAAGAAACTCCTTTGAAGTCTCCCAACAATTAGTGTCTACCAAAGGTAGATGACATCTATGCTTAGAATATTTTATTATAATATTTCCCATGCCTATTGTAATATAATGTAATTTAAATATTATTCTTTACTGTGTGTTTATCATCACAGTAAGTCAACTACTTTAACAACAAATAATAAGTAACTGAATTTAGTCATATTATGATAACGATTTTTTCCGTTTAAAGGCTATTCTATGTTAACTCTTAACGGAAGTAATTAAGTTATTAATATACTTTAAGCAAAACCCTAAATCTGAATAATAGTAAATCCGGTATTTCCGCCTTTGAACTCAAGTTTAAATACGGGTTCTGGTATATAATATTAAGGTAAGTATTCAACATAACGCCTCATTCGTAACAGTACAGGGGTATATATATGTGGCTGGCTATTGTATATATATGTATTTGCTGGTACCACAATACTTGTGTGGATCGGCCATGTGTGCCGGAACTATGCAATGCGTGCGCTGCCACGGGAGGGAAACCGTCAAACCTCTGCTGCGTGCTGCGGATCGCTGAACTTGAGCCGGATGGAGGAACCAAGTAGGGATGTTACGGATATGGAGTTTCGGATCTGGATACGGATACGGATATAGGAATAAAATTATATCGGTTTCGGATTCGGTTACGGATATCTAATTATTTCGGATTATCCGTAAGTTTCGGATAGTTTCGGTTACGGATATTACATTAAAGTAAAATAAAAATAGTAGGTATGTAATAATTTGATTATTTTACTATCAAGTCTAGGTTATCATTTGGTGCAATAAGTCAGATATGAGAAAATGAGAATTAATGGGTCACTTCAAATTACAATGCTTTTTATAAAAATAATTGTGATATATAGAGTTACCGAAGTTTATCATGATCAAAAAATGTCCATACAGCGTTGTAAAGTTTCATCGTTTATTTAATTTTCGTTCTTTCGCCATTTGCATTATGACGTCATCCGTAATGTTGATTGCAGAAAAACAAATGAATTTAAAGCGAAATCGTTAGAGTGCAACGAGCCAAAGTCAGATTTTCCACCAAAATATACAAGTTTATTGTTTTGCGCTATGACGTCATGCTCTTTGGCGCGAAAGCCTAATTTTAAAGTTTAATATCTCAATCATTTTTGATGATAGGAAAAAGTAAAAAGATTCTTTTAGATAGGTGATAACAAAAAATATTGATCTAACACATTACGACTAAAAATAACAAACAAATATGCAATATTTACATGGCGCGTGAGTGGGTGAAACAAAAACCTGTCGTTAGGTCTTTTATTTAGACTCCGCAATTATCCAAAATTATCCGAAACTTTTTTAGCGGATACGGTTACGGTTACGGATATATTTTTATGTCGGATATCCGATAGTTTCGGTTACGGTTACGGATATCCATAACATCTCTGGAACCAAGGCGCTCATTCGGAGGCTGCTCGTGGAACCTGGTCATTATGCTCGTTGCTGCTGGCTGGAACTGCATGACTCCTTATACTTGCTGAAGGACTTCAGATACTTCAAGAGGATCACCAATGGTGAAGACTGAACTCGACCAGGTCGGGTTGATCATGTCCGCCGGGTCGATCACGTTGCTAAATTACGTCGGTCAAATCACCAATTGTGGAGGAAAAGGGGAGATCTCCCGCCAGGCGATGTCACTGCCTAGGCACCGCGGTCCGATGTTACCTTCGGACCATTTGTATCTATAGTTAGAATATCTTGAATCTTCGATATCGCGGTTGAGGATACGTCATCTGATTGGCCAGTTCAGTATGACGCGTATGACGTAGTCTATTGTTTTACTGCACTCGTTGCTTGTGGTTGCGTGGTCAGCATATGTACGGCGCGCGCTCATATTTCTGTAGGTATCGCGCCGCTACACTTGTTATAATTGTATGATATAATTTACAGTTTTTTTTTACGTACATTTTAACAGTAGTCTCTAACCGGGTCGTTAGAGTTCGATCTTAATGTTGTTAGTTAAGCTTTGCTAATAGCATAATATTCACCAAATTGTGAGTCCCTGACTCGTTTATGCCATTTGGTTTATAAGTTCGTGACTTATTTTCTATGCCCCTGGCAAATTTTACCCTTTAGTGATTTCTTAAGATGAAATTATGCCAACCAATGTAGGTTCCCCTGCACAATCGAATTTCTCCAGGGCGAGTTGCGCCATATATGATGGTATCTAGTCTCTGGAGTAAACATTTTTGTTCGCATCAATTTAATAACAAGCCTTGTGATGGATGTTTCAATCCAATGACCAATGACTGTGTCAATTTAATGGTCAATTTAATGTCCATGTCGATTTAACGACCCTGTCAATTTAATGACCATGTCAATTTAACGACCATGTCGATTTAACGACCATGTCGATTTAACGACCATGTCAATTTAATGACCATGTCAATTTAATGACCCTGTCAATTTAATGACCATGTCGATTTAACGACCATGTCAATTTAATGACCATGTCAATTTAATGACCATGTCGATTTAACGACCTTGTCAATTTAATGACCCTGTCAATTTAATGACCGTGTCAATTTAATGACTGATGTCCATGTCAAGTTAATGACTGATGTCCATGTCAAGTTAATGACTGATGTCCATGTCAATTTAATGACTGTTGTCCATGTCAATTTAATGACTGATGTCCATGTCGATTTAATGACCACTGGCAGTACCAATTTAATGACCAATGCCCATTGTCTGTAACAATGTCAATTCAATTATCAACGGTTAGTGGCCAAGCCAATTTAATGACCAATGCCCATTATCTGTAACAATGTCAATTCAATTATCAACGGTTAGTGGCCAAGCCAATTTAATAACCAATGTCCATTATCAATAACAATGTCAATTCAATGACCGATGGTTAGTGGCCATGTCAATTTAATGACCAGTGATCATGTCGATAATCCTGTTAATTTAATGTTCAATGAACGGTAGCTCTGTCAACTTAATGGTCGGTGTATTAAAATAAAAATTTACTATTTATAACCATCAGTAAACGACGTGATCAAATGATCAGCGACTCTGCCCAAGTGTCATGCTTATAACAATGTAACAATGTAAAAAATAACATAATTATTTAACGCTAAATAGCAACTTAGGGATTCCTGTGTCAAAAGACAAGAATAACCACACAAGCAAACCGGGAACAGAAATTTAAAGTCATCACTCACCTCGCTGGAAATCGAACCCAGCTCCCTGCGAACGGCAGTCCCTCATGGTACTTAGTAAGCCATAGGGATCGTCGAATTGAGTGTGTTTCTTAAACTTTAATAAGTCATTGTCACGGAGCCCTTGTCGGTTCCAACGGTTTTGGTGTCCTGTTTGGACTACGACTAACAGTTAATCGTTTCTTTTTAAAACTTTTTCTACACATTTTCCGTTTTTTATTAAACAGTCATTTTATGTATTACTAAAGAATGACATAGGTAATACAGTGTAATAACGTAACATACAACTTATCATGTAATAAAAGCGTATTAAATGCAACACAGTATCTTCTATTAAAAAGAGATAACCTTACGTTCCATAAGCCATTAACTTAAATTTATTGTCAACATCAGCTGTCGAACAGCATTATTTTGTTTTACCACTCAAGCAATGTGCTCTGATTCATATTGCATAAAATAGTAAACAGCAAGAAATAATAACAATACGCGTTATTTTACCCCAAAGCAACGTGACGTAACAGAATAACACATTTGTACAAAATGTAATACAAAAGGCTATCATCTCGTTTTTTAAAGGCTTTAAGCTATTAAATTAGTAAATAATACATTGTATGTTTAGCTGTCAACGTTATCCGCTGTCTATTTTATTATGATTTGTCAATTTTGAACTATTACCAAGTGTTACCTTGTCCTTCTTTTTTTTTTGTAATAATAGAATTTTCATTTGCTTACCTTAATTATTATTTAGATATAGTTTATCCTCGTTGCCAATGTAGTATACCCGTTATCTAAGGACACTTGGCTCACATACGCACCACCACGTCTTACTCGGTCGACGGTCGGATAACAACTGAGCTCGGTGTGACCCGCACAGTGTGACGTATGCGCTCGAGACAAGTAGGTAACTGGTTTATATCCATACACTACAGTACCTTCACCCTTTTAGGAACATTATGGAAAACTTGGAGGTGTGTGTTTCCTCAGGATGTTTTCATTCATTGAAGCAAGTGACAATTAATTTTCGTATGCACGTACCTACTTTTGGAAAATCATAGGTCTGTACAGGATTTGAAACCAGGCCTTTCTGGTCGGAGTCCAACGTACAAAACCATTTCAAACCACTTAACTATCACTGCTGATCATTCGCGTCTTTCATTTGGCCAAATACGCTTAAAACTAGTATTGAATTCTGCTAATATCATTAAAAACAAACAAAACTTCACAGAATAATCGCCGGTCGTGTGGAGCGAACTCTCCCAGTAGCTTAGTGCTAGCATGTAGGCCTAGCTGAGATACCCTTGAACCTAAGTGGCAGCTTGCGGCCGCGTTGCCAATGACCCCGAACGCGGCGCCCGCGCAACGCTTGCGCCACGTCGCCGGTCGCTCCGTTCGCTAATTGTTACATAACAACCAAGCTGCACCGCCACAGACTATTGCACTGACCAAATATTTTATAATGCTATTTAATGTATGTTTATGTAACCATTCACAGCTACGTGCGAGACAAATAAAATCTAGCTAACTGTTTGCGGATAGAACGGAATCTCCGCCGCTTACACTGAATGTTCTGCTACATTTGTAGTATCTACGAGATCTGCATGTGCAAGTATGTAGGTAGGTATGCTATTATTTATTTTAATGACTTATGGTTTTTGCGACGTTCCGATCTTAATCTTACGAATATGAAAAATTGTACGTCCCATATCAAATGGCGCTCGGATGTTTACTAGCACCGAAAATATACGTAGCAAAATATAAGGTTATATTCGGGTGCATAAACAGGTTTTCAAACGCGAATACAGCTTCCTGCCAAGTCAGAAAGTAAGGTAGAGTCACTGAACTTGCACGGCGCTTGCTGCTTCGTAGTTTTGATTGAAAATAAAGTTATTGTCCTATTTATAGATTTGAATATTATTTATTGTGACTCTGTTGTTATTTCAATTCTTTGTTGTTTTTTTATGTAACTTAAATTTGATATCTAATAATTTGAAATGTGTTTAAGAAAGAAAAATGTTTAGTTATGTGAGGGACATTTAGAACTAGGTACTTACATAATTGCAACAACTGTTTAAACCTATTATCAGTTGTCAGTCAGGTACCTACATGCAAGAAAGCATAATATGAGTAGATCAGTTACATAATTAATATACTATATATACATAACCTACATAGTACAGGTTTATCATATTTAATTTTACTTTTAATAGCGTTTAATGCTTTAAGTTTTATCAACGTTTATTTATTTTGTTACATCGTCTCCGCAATACCTATTCGACATATTTTTCCTATATGACAAGCGATTATTAGGTATCATTATGATCAAATATATAGAAATCTGTACAACAATTATATACTCAGCCGGCAACGCACCCAGGATCCTCCTCTCGGCAGACACATTATCGACAACTGGGCCACGGGGCTACCAATAAAACTCCATTCATTTCAAACAACCGAAATGGAGGTACATGTTGAGTTTATTATTTCAAACCATTTCTCTTCCACCGAATTCTGAGCAAGAGTGAGTTCGAGTGCCGCGGGCTCTTGTGCTAGAATTTTGATTGATATTTTTTGTCAGTTACTCGGCCACAATAAAATGACAGCGGCAACAAGAGAAGTGCCGAATAGACGTCGTAACTGAAAGTACATATCAAGGTTAGTCGCTGGCGGGCGCGGGCGCTCCGAAACTCGGCTAACAGTAACAGTACACCCACGTGAACGCAAAAACCGACCACCGAACCTGCCACCAGAGACGCTATCACTTTTGTGCTTCACCCATTCAAATTAATTACATCAAACTTGTGAATGGACAGTCGAGCTGGCGACACGTTTCATGTATTCTCAGTGACAAGGATTTAATTAGATATATGAATGTTACACTCTACCGAATGGATCGTACGATGAAGCAAATTTATTTTTATCAAAAAAGGGGAGAGAGTTCTAAGGCGGAAATCAAATAGTTATAATTTTTTTCTACCATTTCATTGTGTGGTGTTTCGTTCGACTGCTTTATTTTACTGAAAAGCAATTTGCATTCAGTTAACACTCGATTACTTAAAGCGTCACGCGCGTTTTCGTGTCGTTTCTGAGACACCATCGACTGCGCAAGCTTTGTCGACGAGTGCTTGCGCGGAGACCGCTTTCTCGGCCTCAATCTTGACCGTGAGTCGGAAGGCGCCGTGTTCTCATAGTCGACAAACCGATGTATCTATGTCGATTGCTTGTAGGCGGCCTTGAGCGGCAGCCATTAATTTGTGTGCAGAGCCGCCACCGGGATCCCGTTATAGCAAGCGCCTGAATATTGTGGCCACTTACCAATATCAGTAGATAGTCTAGTGGGCTCATATGTGGGGTATTTGCCATATCCTCAGTCGTCGACCTCTTTCTGGTTCACTTACACCACTATGTTTTTTATTTATATTTTATAAAGTTCAGAGAAACTATGCGACCTGATATAAATTGTCTATTGGCTTATACTTTTATATGGTAAATTACGACTAAATGCCGTTGTTATGCAAATGTAACATAAAAATCACAACATCGAGGTAACATATTATCTATACGTCCCAGGGTCATACTACTACATCATAATTATCCACTTCTTATTAATGAATTTAAAATTTATTAATTTCTGGAAATAATAAAAGAATTGTGAGCGCTTTAATTCGTTATTTATGCTAATCTACCTTTTATTTTAAGGTAGCTGAACACCATTGTTACAGTGTTGCTTAAATTAGGTACAATGCCTAAAGTTAATGCTAGCGACTTTATAAAAAAACTAGCGAACCGCCCTCGCTTCGCTTCGGGACCCGTAAGTATCAACCGCGTAGGTCCCGTTCCCGTAGGAATTTCGGGAAGATAATAAACTATCACCAAAATTAATTCAGGTTAAATTAAATTAAACTTAGAAATAAATCTTACGACAAAATAATAGCAAAGGATCACAGCAAGATTAATTCAGATTAAACTTGGAAACGCGGCAAGTTTGGTATGGCAGTGGGTTCGACCAAATTTGATTACCATAAAAACGGTTCTAGTGTGTTAATCTTAAAAGATAGACATATACAGTGTCGTGGACATTTTTTTAGATCATTTCAAGAGGAATAATTCTTTCATACATATATTTTTGGTATCTTGAATCGTTTTCGCAACGCATGCAACGAAAGCCCTCGAGAATGAATAATTTTCCCCGTTTTTTCCACATTTTCCATTATTTCTTCCCTCCTAATTGTTGCAGCGTGATGTTATATAGCCTAAAGCCTTCCTCGATAAAAGGTCTATTCAACACAAAAAAAAATTCAATTCGAACCAGTAGTTCCTGAGATTAGCGCGTTCAACCAACCAAACAAACAAACTCTTCAGCTTTATAATATTAGTATAGATAAGTTGGCGACCGACGACAATTTCGGGTTCAGTCCAACAATTTCGGTACTATTTGGATGAAATGTTAAATAATCCATACTAATATTATAATTGTGAATGTGTGTTTGTTTGTTTGTTTGTTTGTGACTCTTTCACGTCGCAACATGGCTATTATATGATATTATTTATATGTGTAGAGATAGTTGGGAGGGTGGAGAGTGATGTAGGGTACTTTTTACCGGGGAAAAACATCTCATTCCCATGGGAAGATCGATGTTTTAATAGTTGCTAGATATTTAGTTCCGAATGCTGTTAATAGATGGCGTTAGTAAAATTCATGTACAAGTTCTGAATCACGCTATCACATACTACATATTGTATCGTTAATTTACTAAGTCATAGGTAAATGTTTTAACTTATGTTCCAGTATAACAATACATATAGGCTACTTTTTATTCCGAGAATCCTACGGGAGCGGGACCTACGCGGCTGTTACCTACGGGTCCCGAAGCGAAGCGCGGGCGGTTCTCTAGTATAAAATAATTCGAATAAAATCTTTAAAAAATACATGAGTTAATTCGCAATGTATAAAACACTAAAAAGCCGTTTGAATTAGCACCACAAAATTCAATATTTCGCGTGACCTACTCCTGCTTAACTACAGTTTTTTTCTCCATAGATCAAGTGAATATACGAACGGAGTAGACGGAATTATTTAAGTGGAGTACGTAGTTAAGACGCCGTTGTCCGACGCCTCGCAGTCGTGTGATCAGAATTTGTTTATGTGCCTGGGAATAGCTTGCGCAGATAGTGTTCTTGTTTGGTCAGGTAAAACCTTAGCTTTTTACGCGGATCGCTTAGCAAATACGAATAAAGTTGTGAATTTTAAAAACTGGACGGAAATTTGCATGGGCGCGAATAAAATTAGGCACTATGCATACCTGCTTAGTGCTGTTTATATCTGCCTAGCAACAAGTACCGCTTTGGAGCTTTGGTTTTTTAATACATACCTACATAGCATAAAATGTTTATCAGTAAGCCAAGGAATAAACAATAAGTAGGTATAGTTCATATCAAAATACGTCGAACGACGTCAATGTAATGTGATGAAAACTAGATACAGGTTCCACTACCCTTTGTCTGTTGAACTCACGCTAAACCGTAAGCTTTGCTTATAGTGCTAACTAGCGGAGACTTTATTAAGTTTTATATTAAGTTGTCCGTCTGTCGGACAGTCAACAGTAGCCGACGCGACGCAGATAAGGTCGCTTGGTAATGAGAGCGCAAAAGTTTGGAGCTTTCGATGTCAAATACTATTAAAGTAGTTTGATATTTGTAGTGATGGCATAAGAGCTATTATAGTGTGAATGATTCGATGTAGAACCTTCGTTAAGTGGCCCATCGCAGGAGGACGTAACGGGTGCGAGGCGGGCGCGGCGCGACGAGATACGAGCGCCGACGTGAGACCATTGTTGCCGCTAATAGATAATTAGTTAGATGCCGTTACTTATCCAACGATCGACGATTGATCGCCGCCGTCGGCCCACATTGCAAGATTGTCATTATTTGCGTTGCACTCTACAATGTAAAACTTTACGAATAAGAAAACGAATACGTATGTGTCTGCGAAAGCTTTTAGTATGAAAAGTTCCTTTAACTTTTGTATATTTAAGGGTAAGTAAAAAATAAAAGTATGGGTGTTAAAATTCAAAATTTTCATTTTATTTTTGATGATTCATTTTAACATAACTCTTTTACTTTTAGAACATTTCAAATCACTACATTGTTGTGATTTTATAAGTAACCACAATAATAAAATCGTAGGCGGAAGCTCGCAGATAATATCTCTCGTTTCGATCCAGCAATGCGTCAGCGTTATTGGCATCCCTAACGTTACGTAAACTAATAGAACAAGTTAGATACTGATAAAAAACATCAAAAGTCGAGACGCGACACCAAAGATAACGCTGGTCATCCATGTTTTGTCCCTGTAGCTCGGGACCAGAATACGAGCTTCGGTATCCCCTGCCTGTCGTAAGAGGCGACTAAAAGGGGGCGTTCGGGGTTGCGGGCGGCTAGAGTGGGAGCTCGAACCGCCCAATGGCAACCCCGGGAAGAACTGCTCTGTGTGTGGCCGCACAGAGCCGTTTGAGATGGGTCCGTACGGGACATCCGGACATCGCGCTTGGAGGGCACCGGTCGCGTTCCTTTGGAGATCCCGGAGTCCTCCACAAGCGTTGAGGCAGGCCACCGGGGGGGTTTTAGTGGGTAAAAGTCCCACATAACCCTGTGTCGCTCCCACGGCACCGGGTACCTTTTGAAGGTTTCCCCCTCGATAAAAAAAAAAAAAAGAAAAAAAATGGTCATCCATGTTTTGTGCAAAATGTCTATTTCTGAAGAAAAACCTTTGGATATTTTCATTACATGCATGCACTTACATATGACAAAGCTTTTCTACATAATGTGTGAATAATATCTGCATATTCCTTTCTTGTATTTACATGTGCGCAAATAGGTATTTTATTACCTAACTAATTTCATTAATAGTGCATTGAGAGTGACACTAATGAGATTTTTCCTGTCAATTATGGTGATGGTGATCTAATGTAGACACAATGTTAAACCTCGGACAAAGTGTTGCAAATACGAGTACTATAAGTTAAAAAAAGATGAGCAATTCCTTGATGAATCGCCAGTTCTTATCTCATCCCAGTATGTAAAAGGAAATAATAAATCGATGGTTAGCGTCGTGTCATCGTAATCTACACGGATAGGTATGGAACAGGTATTATCATAAGACGTACTCAGCCGGATGCTCGTTACACTATTTGCGACTTACGCAGATATCTACAAATAACTAGGAGAGCATAGTACGAATATGTATCATACGAACTGCATTGTAGAGCCGTCTAGAGCGAAAACTTAAAATTGGAAGTCCGCAGAGACTGTGATACTGATAAATGGATTTACTCAAAATGGATTGTTATTGTTGAACATTTTGAGATAATAAATACTCTAGGGTCTGAAGTTTGATTAAAAGTTCAATAAATAGATAGATGCATAGATAGCATAGATGTTATATCATTAGTATAAACAATGTTACCAAAATCACATAGAAAATGCTAACATACATATGTTAAAACATTGGACAACTACCGATTTTTACATAATATGGTCATAAATACTACTCTATTTATGATATGCTTTTATTTTCTTAGATCTTTTGACTGCTGATGGTATCTCTATCTACATACATATTTTTAACATAGATACTAACATTTTTATTAATTTAAATTTATATTTTACATATCAATCTGAGACGTGTTGTGTCATCTTCACAATAAACAAGTATTTTCCATAAACTGAAAATTTGTTTCCTCAAGAAAAATATTGGGCAAATAAGACAATAAGGCTCTTCAATCTCTACGTATGTTTACCGCATTTTCCTATGGAATTACTTCGAGAATATCGAATCGCTTCGAGATATAGTGATACATTATTCAACATCTAAGTAATAAGCGGGCATTAACCACTACCGGAAAATGGGCAATTAAAAGTTTTCTATTTTTACCCACGAGAGCCTTAATGGTATTTCCAATTAATTAATTATGATAAAAAGCCAATTTCCACGTACAAATAATTACAAATACGTGCAAAATGTTAGTCATACCGGCGGTTGTTTTAGCGGGCCAGTAAACAAAATCCGTACATCAGGTCACGAACTTGGTGTGATGAGTCAGCCTATGAGGAAGATCTAGGAGCCATGGCGTCACTCCTCCGGCGCGGGCGCAGCGCTGGGCCTGCGCCGTACTCACGTCTTAACACTTAACACTGTACAATTACTACAATTATTCAATTACCATGTTAACATTTAGATTTTTAACGTTTCGTACTTTTAATAATTAAGCGTTTAAGTCCAATGGTCTAAAGGGTACACGATACACGTTGTTTTGTTCGTTACTCTCTGAAATACCTATTATTCATGTTTTTCAGAATATATATTATTAATATGTAATTATGCTGGCTTCAATATAATCGTGTACATTTGCGCATAAACATGTGTAGTGTTGGTAAAAACTATTTTATGTATTTAAGAGTGATTACTTAACTTACGTTAAGTTACTTAAATGTACCTACCTACCAACATATTTATAATATGAATGAACTTCGCTTTCATTTTTTAGAACTGTTCCAAATATAGACTAAAGTTATTGAAGCAATCTTCACAATTCCATCTCAGTTCCATCATATTTGTCATTTTACAGTTATCTCCAAAACGGTAAAATGTAGTTTTATTGCAAATAATTCATTACTTAAATCGCAAAAAACAGTTCTAATTGACTGAGTCATCAACGGAGAGCCCACTTCGTCCAACCACACATATGAATAAATAAATTGCACAAACATAAAACCGAGGAAATTGCAAGAAACTTTCTATAATGGTATTGTTGTTTTGCTGAACAAAACAGCAGATATATTATGTACCTACACGTGTAGGTAGGTACGTAAGTAATAGTAATTTTATCTTTGTTTCCTAAATAAAATCAAATAAAAACTTGTGTGGTCTCTTTCTGGAGATGTAGGTTAGAATATTATCCTTACTAATATTATAAATGTGAAAGTGTGTTTGTTTGTTTGTTTGTGACGCTTTCACGTCGCAACAAAGCTATTATATGGTAAGGTTTATGTGTGTGGGGATAGTTAGGAGGGTGGAGAGTGACGTAGGCTACTTTTTACCGCGGAAAAACATCCCATTCCCATGGGAAGTTCAATGTTTTGTTAGTTGCTAGATATTCATTTTCGGAGTTGTTAATAGATGGCGGTAATAAAATTCATTTGCAAGTTCTGAATTACGCTGTCAAATACTACATGTAATTTACTTAAGTCATAGGCAAATGTAATAGGCTACTCCCCGCTCCGGCTGTATTCAGTGTACCGCCCGCCCGCTGGCACCATCCTGTTGACTGATGTCCGCAAGTTGCTCAGCCAACAGGATAGTGCCAGCGGACCAGAGGGACCTTGGAGTCGAGAGCCTGAACGACTTCATCGAGAGATTGGCACGCAACATGTTCGGGCGTGTCGACGCGTCGCGGTTCCCGCATCTGTAGGACCTGGCGCCGCTCCACACCCGTCCACCGGACCGCTGGGCCTTCCCGCGCGACTTGCTGGTTGCGCGGGACGGGCCTAGCACTGACTGATACTGGGGCTTCGTAAGTCGTCGCCCGGCGCTGATCGGCTCCTGCTGGGCTTCCCACCAGCGGGATTCACCCGGTAGGGCCTCGATCGCCTGGGCGGCGCGAAGATGAACCCCATCCCGTTTAAGACTCTGTGGCCTGTAAAAAGGCCACCACTCAACGGACTTGACCTATTGGTTAACCACAGATGGACAACCAAGGGCCTTAGGGCCCAGCCCAAGAACCGGCCCGTTTTAACGGGCCGCGAGAGACACCCCCAAAGGGGAACTAACTGTCCCGAGGGCACCACACACCTCAGACAGGGTGGAGTGAAGAGAGCGAGTAGTAGGCTACTTTTTAGCCTAAATTCCTACGGGAGCGGGACCTACGCGGCTGTTACCTACGGGTCCCGAAGCGAAGCGCGGGCGGTTCTCTAGTGAAAAAATATATTGCAAAATATTGCAGAACCTAACTTAAACGACGATGGATGATTTGTATTACTATGTCTATTAGATGACAGTAGGTACATACCTTTCTACAATAAGGGATCTTGGATTTTGTAACACAATTGAGGATATAAAATACCTTCTTAAGGAAAAAGTTATAAGTGTCAACATTGATATATCAATCAAATACATGAAACTGTGTTTCTAACTTCTACTTCCCAATATATGAGTTCGTTCACTTTGTTGCAAAGACGGAACCTGGGTAATTAAATGAGACGTCTTATTTTAACATTCATTCATATAAATGGTTAATTATACCAGGTATAAATACGAGTGAAAAAATAATACGAATATTTATAAGCCTATATACTTAGCAGGTATTTAGTGGTGGTCGGTAACTGGATCAATATCCGGCCATTAAATTCCTTCCGTTTAATAATGGGTAGGTACCTACAATCTTTTAATATTACATTAAATAATTTTCATATTATCATATTGCTTTGCTTATTAAAGAAAAGAAGCTACTGGATACATACCTAAACCTACATAAATACCGCGACATTTCAAGTAGGTAATCGACATCGGCATTAGTTTTATAAGTGATGCAATGTATGCACTTCGTATTTATATATGTATAAACAATTTGTCATAGAAACTACTATTAAGTACTAAAATACAAAGAAAACTAGTAGGAAAACAGCATACTGAGACATCAGACAGTAATAAAACAAAATATATTTTTTTACTATTTCTTTTTCGTTTTATAGGGTATGTGACCTGTGTATTTATTTATATCCCGCGCAAATGTAAAAGTTAATCCATGAAAGAATTTTCACGCAAAGTTGGACCCTCTTTTTTAAGCTATTGCATAGCTTTTATCGCGGGCCTTGGGCGCGGGGACCGAATGCAAAAATTTCGTAACGAAAATTTATTACACCCTACACACAGACATAGTTACTATGTCTATGCACCCACACATCGATAAATACCAGAACTTTTAACTGAGTTAACTAACTTTTACTTTATAACGGCTAAACCGATTTGGCTAATTTTAGTCTTGAAATATTCGTGGAAGTACAGGGAAGGTTGCAGCGATGAGAAAATATGAAAAATTGCGAGGAAAATACTAAAAATTAAAATTTTAATTTCCCATACAAATCTTACCTGTCAAACATTTGATTTTCGCCCCGTCGCGTCGGTTCGGTGTTTTAAGAATAATTACATGTAGATCTGGATTAAATAAGGCGTTGGAATCGACAACATGTATTCATAATAGTCGAATTATCGCGTATTTAGATTTAAAACATACAAAATAATAACATGACATAAAATAATGACACTATATTAATGACTTGAGGGTGATAGAGACAGTGCCATACAGGCAAGGCAAACTCTAAGGCACTGTCTCTGTCACCCACACGTCATTCACGCGCCAAAAGATCGTTGTAGAACTTAAATGTCAAATGACAATTTTCTTTTTAAAAATAATTATTTTGTCAACTGAAATAGTTCTTATGCTTTTGTTCAGAATATTTAAATCTTCTTTATGCATTATCCGTTTCTAATAAAGATTAAAATGTCTTGCACCTATAATGTGTCGTTATGATGTACGTATTCTTAACAATTAGGCTTACGTCATTATTATGCGTCTCTTTCAGTGATATTGCCTATGAACTTTGATGTAACTTTTAATAACTAGGCAACTAAATGAAAACTGGTACACCACTTTCTTGGCCCACTGTAAAACAGTGAATATCTGTACTCGTATAATTTGTGTACAAAGTGTTTTAAATATGAATAAACAAAGTGCATTTATTAATGAAGAAAGTCACGAAAAAATTGTGAAAGAAAATGAGTTATTACTCTATATACATTCATTTTATTATTATTATCACAAATGCAGTATTATTTTTTGTTTTGTTAATTTATATATGTATAATGATATGCAATAGCTTTACCGCGGCAGTCTCCGAGTGCCACACGTCTTTTTTTCTTCTTGAGGGAGAAGGAGAGGGAGGAGGGAGAATAATTTCCAAAAATCCTTTCATATTGCTCATTGCATCACCTGAGGAACCTAAAGGTACACAAAGTTTGAAGTGAATCTATTGAAAAAAAAATCAGATTAGCCCTTTTTTCCTCTTTGGGGGGTATTTCCAAAACTCCTCTCTTAGTATTCCTCAACTCTCCCCAAGGATGCAAAATTTCCGTTTCTAAATATTAAATTCCTAAAACATTCCTAGAACCTTCCTGAGAATAAACTCGCCTCATAGTAAGTAGCGTTCACAATAAAGGGTGTAGATTGCAGAGCTTAGTCGGCTTAATACATACGCAGAGACCCGGGTAATACCGTCTGCCGTCCCAATTGTGTCGTACTGCCACTAGGCATTTAGAAACTAGCGACTGTTTAGAGAATAACTAAAGCTTAACTCCATATGAGAGAAATCTGGATAAATTAAAATAAGTATGAACTGAACACGTACGAACTCTACACTTTGCACTCGGTTTCTCATTAACAACTAAGTTTAAATTGTCAAAGTCAGTATGTCAATATATAAAAGGTAGGTACAAGCATTTCCCATTAATATTAATAATATAAAACATGTTGCAATGCAAACGAAATAAACAATGTATCTGCTAAAGAGATGCAGTTACAGTTAAAGAGTTGCAGTTACATAAACTTCTAAATATTACTCACTTTTATGATGATTACAGGCAATGGTGCTTCACAGTGGTTTGGATAATTTACACATATTTACGGTACTCATTCGTGCTCGAATTTTAATGCCCACATTGTTTTTAAAATCACATCGCTTTGAGTCATTCAACTCGCGTCAAATCATTTTGTGATTTGCAACGTTTTTAGCGTCCGCGGTGATGGATTCGATTTCCACGCATTTATTTTCCTTTAATAATGTGGACGGACAATTTTTATTTACAGTAACTAAAGAGTAAACCATGAATGTAAACTGAGATATATCGTAACGAAGCTACAAAGCCAAAATTACTCAAGAAGTTTTATGTAGTGTTTTATTTGGGGATTTCCCATTCTAGTTTTCCATTCTAGTTTTAGTGTTCTAGACAGCATTACAGACTCGTCGTACACAATAAGCTAGAAATGTTGCTTTTATCTAGGCCGTCAATGTGTAGGCGATGCCATTTGTGTTACGGGTGTAGATGGCTGGCGACGATAACCTACCATCAAATATTCAATCTGGTTATTTCCTTGCTAAAGATTAAAAAAGAATTACTGCCATTCTTAGATTTATCAATACTGTAGCAAAATACATGATGTTATTTATAAGCGTAGTTACAAAAAGTTGAACAACATTTAGTAACGATTTCCACGGATGTTTGCGAGATCGCTGCTGGCCGTATCACTTACACGAAGTGGATTAGCGTGAGATGAACATATCGTATACAAACTTGCTCAACATGCTCGACCTAGACATTGATTCGGAAAATATATCATCATGGTACATTATTATGTTCATTATAAAATCATTAGCGTAGCGGGCAACGGCACTCGGGTCGGCCGCCAAATTACCAACATTATCAATTTATACCCGCCCGTACATAAACAAAAAAGGCGAATGTAGATGACCGGTTCCCGTTAACAAATTCGTATTGTGCAATGTAGGAGAAAAATTGTAACGCTTGTTTTGGGTGCGCGGTTTCGGTGGGAGAGTTAGATACTCTGCCGCTACGGTATAAGATATGGGTACGTATGTAAGTGCTTTCACTGCACCTCCGCCTGACATCAATCATGTCTCGCCGCCTGGGCATCCACCATGCGAAGCTCGCAACGTATGAGTGACATTTTATTAAAACCGTCATTTATAATCCTAGACATGTACTTAATTGATTTTACCATGTTTGGACTTACATCGTCTTATGAAATTTCCCTAAAGTGTTATTGTACGTAATGTTTACGATGCATTTAACAGCAAAATATCTTGTATTCTTGCGAAGGACTGATTTTTTAGCAGTGCATAATATAATTCCCGTTAGGTAACATTTTTTATTCTCGTGTCCTTGGTATTTGCAATAATACTTAACACTACTAGATTCTGTACATAGAAGATGTTACAGAACTGACAAAACTACTTTATTCGCGCAAACAAGTCTACGTGTTATTATGATATTGCGATATTAAGTTTTTACTGCAGGTACGGATAAAAACCTGAACCAACGCCAGCATGAAATATAAATTGCTTGATTTGCTTCAACTTTTTCGAATCGTCCAGAAGCTACGGAAGAGTTTATCAACATGTTTTGGCAACCGTGCTTTACAGAAGCGTTAATGTATAAATAAGTATAATAGTATTAGGATAATTCAATAAAATCGTGCATGCCTAATAATGTATTACTAATATTTGTTTGTAGTGTCAGAAGTTAAAGGTTACTTCCTTATACATCGTGCCACAAGTTTACGTAATAGCACGTCTCGTCACGTCTCCATGGTTTAGAAGTTATACGTTAATCACCACTTACTATTAATAAATAGGCAAATGATCGGCCTTCGCAAGGACGCCGCTATAAAAGGTAGTTAACGATATTTTATTCAATAATTCCGTGAGTATCATAGCGCAATCAGATTTTTAAATTATTACAATAATTCATACATAATTATTGTGATTGGAGTACCTCCATCAATAGTAATATTAAGAGTCAATTCTAGGCCTTCTTAATGATGACATTGATGACAAAAGACATCGTTCATTACAGGGTCATTAAGGGTCTGTATCTTTGTTATTGTCGCTCTTTTAATTTGGGATGTTTGAAGCGTACCTATTCTACCAAATACTAATGGTATTACTCTGGGACAGTAGAGGAATCACATACGAATTAAAGCGGCACTTGCTATCCGAAGGGCTCTGATAAGTGGGCTATAGCTTAACGATAGTTATAAATCATTTACAACTTGTTTATTTGTCGCCATGATAAACCATCTTTAATTACATTTACTCCCTATTTACTATCGGTATAATAAATGTAGGTAATTACTGTATTCAAAGAATTTTCTGAGCGTACTTTTTTATTTTAATCGCCGACAAATGAGCAGAGGAACCAAAGGTCGGTAAGTGGTCACTGTGGCCCATGGGTATCAGCAGGGCTGCCGCAAGCGGGCGTGTAAGCAGTGTAGGTACCACACGCGGGCGACACCCACAGATAGGCAGAAAGTGGTTTTACATTATAAAGCTAGCGGCGGTCCTAGGCATTAGGTCCTAGACAACGACCGATATTTTACTGGCCGAGAAAAAGGGGAAAAGTGAAGAAAGTTCACTTAGGCACTGCTATTAACACTGTTATTGTGTATATCGATGTTCTTTTACTCGAATAAATGTCATGCATTGCATAAATATTCAACCATTGTTTGTCTCAGAATTAGATCAAATGAAGTGTATCGGCTGGAATGATCTTATATGGCTGGCTTTGTTTTTTCTCCATTGGTAACCTTCATGGAAATTCCTTGTATTTTTACTCTTACGACCGCGCTCAGAAAGGTTAATTACAATTTATTGTCTGAATAAGTATCTCCATCCTCTTTGTAGGTATTTATTGCGATTGAGAGAAATAGGACTAAAGATAATAGGTACCTACGTAGGTAAGCGTATGGCTAAGCTCTTAAAGTATTTTATGGTCTGGTAAGCAATAAAATTACTACAATTCATATCGAATTGCATCGCGAACTTGAAATTTTAATTAGTATGAGAATTATGTTGAAAGTAGACTTATCTAATAAGTATTGAGGGTCCTTGAAAAACCTTGTTATTGAAGGAGGTATAATTATACATAAGTTTGTGGCACTCTACTGTGTTGTCATCTTAACTTTTTTTTTTAACTTTTATAAAAAACTTGGGAATAAATTTATTAAATTAGCTTCCGAATATAAGTTTTGTATAAACAGTAAAATCAAGGTAACGGAAAACAATAGATACTAAGTACTTCCGTCTGTCAATGAATTGAAAATTGTCGGAATACTCGTGTTTTATTAGGATCGTGATCATACTCAGGAAGAGTAAACGGACTTTATTCGTGCTGATACTCGTATTTTAATTCATTGTTTATTGAATATTATAAAAATAAGCACTTCAAGTTTGAAGCTGACCACGAAATGTCTTGGCAATGGTAGTATGAATCAAATGTTATAATCTAATCTGTATCTCCATGCGCATATAGAGACAGAAACAAATACTAAGTTGATAAAGTACCTCGTTATTATAACGGTCAGAAGTGCTGCATGATTTTCATTTCGAGGTCACCATTTGTATTTCTTTATGAAGCATGTAATATGCTTTTTAGATAGATCGGATAGATTTTTTAACCATCACGTTTGACACAATTAAGTAATAATAAGTGACTCGTTTACAACACACGTATGTGTAAAACTTAATATTTTTTATTCAAAAATTTGAATGAAGCTTAATTGCTAAGTACTCCTAATTAATTAATCAAATTCCACAACATCGAGTAGATAGTATGATGACTTCTCCGAGGACGGGACACGCCAGAACATAGATACTTGGTTGACCTCATCTTTAGAATATTATATTTCTAAAGCAACGACATCATAATGTGAGTCTTTAAGTCAAGGTAACCAGTTTTATGACTGCATCCGTTCAAATGATTCCACAGAAAGGGTTCGTACATTTTGCGTATGACATGACTCAATCCCCGACGTTCCCACAAAGGTATTCGCAGGATGGACATATTAAGCCATTATGAATGATAATGCCACCACGCCATCAAGTGTGAAAGATTTAAAAAGTTTTAAATTGATGTGATTTTTAATAAACGTATAGGCCGTAGCTATTAAATCAAACAGTAACTTACATATGCATACAAATCGAGTTACCTATATAGGTTCAATTACTGGTTTAATTCGGGCTATGACCAAATGTGCCTCGGCACAGATACACAACCTACATCTATACACGAAAGCGCGCATAACTGTTAGTGTATCGAAATAAACACATGAGTGTTCGCCGTAGATACACATTAGATGATCGTCCGTTGAAAGAAGGCCGCGCGGCGACCTTCCGAATACTGGCAGTGGTGGTCGCCGAGCATTGACCGCACGCTCCCGCGCATCAAACCTCCATCTGCAATTAAGCACTCTTTTACATATCCCAAAAGCCGTTCCTTTTGGGACGAAACTGCTTTTGTGTTCAAGGAAAAAACCATTCAGTTTATGGGTTCATGTGACCGGAAGGTATTATGTATACTTTGAAATATTTATGTTGCTTACACTTTTGTGATTCAATTAATTTAATGCCAGCTTTTAAGATATGAGCGAAATGTCGGTGTAACTTGTTTAGCCATACGTATATTAAAACTTTAACGGATCGTTGTGGAACATGGAACATGGAACATGGAAGATATTTTATATATTTAAGTAGATCAACAAAACAATTATTTGGTCTGCTTTTGTATATTTACATTTTTTAAGAAATGGCAAACACCGATGGTATTATGATCAGGTAAAATTTCATTTCTTGATTTGATTTTCTTGACTGAATACTATACTTAAAAAAACGACTGTGGATAGCAGGGCATTAGTAAGTTTTCCGAATCTAAGTGAGGGTATCTTCTATTCAATGAATAAGTACCTAAATTAATTTAATCAACGGCTATCGGTAGTAGTAGGTATAGTTTTTTATTGGGATGTTCATTATGCTTAGATATTATGACGGCGATGTAGGCAATTAAATTATAAGCAAATTCCTAATTCACATAATAAATTAATTCACAAACGACTTTGTGCTACAAGTTAAAGGAAGTAAAGTTAAGTAGTCGACAAGACAGTTTCATCGCGTCAGTATCTTAAGACCCTCTCGAACGAACTCTCTGTCTCTTAATACTCGACGTAACTTCCACATGGTGACTCTATTTAACAACAGATGAGGTTACGGCCCTCCCTTCTGTTGAAGAAGGCTAGATCTGGCCAGCAACGCTTGACTTGAGGAACCAACCACGGAACAGAAAAAAATAGGAACCAACTGACAAAAATTGTGAGGTGTTTCAATTGTAGAGTCGGAAAATCATTAAGGCGGTTTCATAGTAATCGAATACTACTCAGATTTATGACTTTGATGTTACAAAAAGGGTGACCTTAATCACTTACTGGACTATTTCTTTGGACTTACACTTTTATTTATTTATTGAACACTTTATTGTTTGTACACCAAAAAACAAAATACACATGTATACAAAATCACAAGACAGTAACAAACAATGGGCGGCCTTATCGCTTTCACTAGAAGCAGCACTAGAAGAAGAACTTTTATCCGATAAAGAAGAAAACATAGAGTCAATCAAAGTTATTCTTAAAGACGTATAGTAGCAATACATAACTGCCGCGTTGAGTGACCATATCTACAAACTTAAAAATTCATCACTAGCATGGTAGAATACAAACTATATAAGATATCTATCATCTATTTAAAATAAAACTTATAAAAAGACCATAATATGATACGAAAAATTATAATCAACATAGGGGCATATTCAAACATATACATATATCGACAGGTCTATAAATACCTACGTTGGCGAGACATACTGGGAGTGAAGTGAATGACATTATCCGAACACTTATATTAAAAGCACGGCTTCTTATTAGCACGTAATCAAGAAATTACACCTGCTTAAAGCATGACATCACGACATTGTGAGTCAATGCGTTGTTCTACGTTAAATAAATAAATTAGCAGTCGATGGCCGCGGTTCGCGCTAAATGTTGCGTATGTAACGACGTCCTGGAACACTTCTTTTTTAAATTTCAAATTCTCATTCAACTCTTTGCTTCAGACTAAGGGGTCGGTTTATGTACCTAGCAACGGGAGAAATGTACCTAGGTACCGTCTTGATTTGTGATTACATAACTGTGTTTTCAATTTATTCATCCTTTTGTTAACTTTAGCTAAAGTCGGGCGTTACATATACATACGTGTATTTGATATTAAATTTAATTAATTAAATTTGTTCCTATTTTGTAGGTATGTGTTTATGTTAAAAAAATTAAATTTGTATGTATTAGATCGATTATATAGTTAGTGAACTTTACGTTACGTTAAGTAAATGAGCGCCGACACATATTATACATCATCATTAATGTTATCATTAATATGCAGAAAACGTCGCCATTTGGTTAAACGCTTTCAATGCAAACAATTACAAACCACATAAAGCGATGTGACATAAAATATTTGAATACACCAACGCATATGATTTAAGATTAATGTTCACACAAAATAGACATAAATCGAGGAAAATTTACTTCCTCAAAATATTGAGGTAAACTCACGTTTCCGTAATTACAGTTAGAACAGTTATTTGACCCATGGATGACACATGATAACAATCATCCATCGAGCGAGAATGATTCAATCGTGTAAATTTGTTTAGCTCTTACAAATAGCTTAAGGTCAATTGCTATGTTTGACTTGGGTCTCCTAGATATCTACAAGACACTTAAATTTCAATTTTTAAATGACACCTAAGTCGTGGACTTTGACTATTTAGCGTCTATATTTACTAGTTAGCTGTACATAACCTTAAATTAGTGATAATTTTGGTGATCGGAAGCAACCGGCGAAAGCGGGACTCGTTACTTGCCCGTGACTATTGGTCTTCGTGTTTACACGTAGAGAGTAACGCCCTTCGTGTTCCTTGTTTTGTTTCAAAATATTGAACACCGTTTCATTTAACACCCACTTTCAAATTACGTGTATTGACACGTGACGACGCAAAGAGCGGCTACAGATAAAGTTATTTTACTTCTATTACATTCGTCTCGGAAAACTAACGTCATACGTTATGTTACATCTTATATATAAAATTCTCGTGTCACAATATTAGTTACCTTACTCCTCCGAAACGGCTTTACTGATTTTTACCAAATTTTATATGCAAATTCAGTAGGTCTGAGATTCGGCTACTATCTATTTTTCATACCCCTACGTGATAAGGGTTGTTCACCCTTAACATTTTTTGGCAAAACAACGTCTGCCGGGTCAGCTAGTAATATGGTATAAAGCTTATCATTAGAAGATTTTACAGATTTCTATATAATTCTTAATTCTATTGTTTTACATTATTTTATATTTGAATTTTGAAGTGACTACTTAGGTATGTATGTACTATCGGCCAAATTGATTCGTACACCACCTTCAGCTTATTTTCTTACAGCAAATCAAGTGCAATTAAGTCGAAATTCGTTTAAACGTTGCCTTGGAAACAAACCAGTTACTATTCTATATGACATTGTCAATTACTGTTTATCCTTTGATGATCTAAATGTCTAGATTGAGCGTCGCCCTACAATGAAAACAAAAAAAACAAGGCAACAATATCAAGCATGTGAGCGTGCAGGCGATGTTTTACACGTTCGTCTATTGTCTATATGCGTGCGTGATCAATGATACAATGATATAAAAATTATGGCTAACAGTTAGCCACAATTTTTTGACCCGTTTGCGCGGATTAGATGTTCCATCTAGACATTAGATCATCAAAGTGTTTATCGAGATTTGAAATTTGAATATTTTGACATATAGAATACTTTAATATATATACACATTACACACATTGTCTGTCCATCATGAAGTAAAGATTTCTGATATATAATATTATTAAAAAGTGAAAGTAACTTTGTCCGTCTATTGGATTTTCACGCTTAAACTGCTGAATCTGCTAAAACGGCTGAATGCTGTATTTGTAACGAATTGCAAAAAAATACATTACATTACAGAACATTGAATGGAGATAGTTTGAAATTCTGGAAAAGACAAAGGATATTTATTCTCGGAAATCATCTCTTAACAGGATGAAGAGGGTAATAAAAGGGATATAAAACTCATCACAGTTATTCTTATCAGATTGTGATAAATTTGGTCCATGGGTTACTTATTCCTCTTAATAAATTCCCATGGAATAATTTAACCGTATTTTGTAACAACAAATTACAAAGACAAAGACAAAGACAAGCAACAGCTTGTCTCGAACGCGGGCGAAGCCGCGGGAAAAACAACTATATAGTTAATACAAAAGCAAAAACAATGTCTGCAAGATAAATAGTAATTCATTGCTCTTTGACTCTTGACAGAAATTTTGAGCGACATTTGACGGAGTGAGCTTAATATTAAAAAAGTCATATGTGCAACAGACACGCTCGAAATAAAACGAATATGACATCCTCAAAAGTTCAAACGAACTGTCAACGAAGTGGTGTATGAATCAATTTGTCCGATAGTACTTTCAGAAATTACGATGTTTTTTACTCTTATTCCTAATGATAATTAAAATTATCGAATTACTAATATAATCAATAAAGTTAGTTCTGAATTCGGTTTGTATTACTGATAGTAATTGAAACAACTTATCTCCGAAATAATATTTGGTAGTTTTGTATCAAATAATTTCTTTCTTTCATTTTCTTTCTTTTTGGTAGACAGTGCATAGGAGATTATCTTTGATGTTAAATTATCATAGGGTGGCTCGTCTCCTAATTTGCCTACTATTAAAATAAAAATAAATTATTGTGATTTTTTTCTAAGTAGTATTTTTATCATCATATTGGGATTTATATAATAATTCTAATCATTTGGAGTATGAAATCTATGAATACATAAAATGGAAGCTGTTTTCAACATCAGATTAAACTTTGACGCTGGAAGCCCTTGTAAAGCATAATTATTTAATGTGTCAACAAGCTAATGGAATACCAAAGATCATGTTACGAAGCTGGATACCAGTTTGGTGGGTCCGTATTGAACAAATGGAAGTGTGCAAGCGCACTGCATAAATTCAACGCAATGTATGCGCCAAAGTGGGAATGCCAATGAACTTAGGACGGCTATTGACAGGTATTGCGTTAAGACAAATAGACGTTCCGGCGGCTGAGACAGACCTCCGTTCACTTGACCTGCCTACCACATACATGCGTACCTTATACAACCACAAACCTCCTGAGAACTTCTATGTAAACACTCGGTGAGGGTAAATAAAGAGTTCTCGTTGGCAAGTAAGTACCTAATTATTTAACTCTAACCGCGTCGGTGTGTAAATTCCGTTTTAAGCGAAAACAAGGGCAAGAGATGCGAGACATTAGTCAATTGAAGTTAATTATTTTAAAGCAAGTGAAATATGTAAATTACGAAAATTTTCAAATTAACACCGATAATTTAAACAGACAAACATGATGATACGATTGATTAATTATATAGGCTATTCCTGAAATTGTCTTGCTTTATCAAATTACTTTATTTACTTCACGAAGGGCTCCAATTTCTGGAATTTACCTACTTGAAGAGTAGGGGAGACAGGGGCTGATTGTTACAGGGGTAGGTAGTTACAGCGGCAATAGTGGCCAAACGGATAGAGATAGGTTGACACTAGAAAGAGAAAAAAGATCACGCTATCATCGGCCCACACGCCGCGCGCCCCGCGGTGGCGCTAATGTTAGTGTGTAAGGAGCACTTGCACGCGGTTGTAAAAAACGTAGGTTAGTAACTTTTTTGTTTTTTAGTAATATTGGCCTTAAATCTGTTGACTGTAGAAGATGAAATGTGTTTTGTGTAAAATCTATGCCCTTATGCTTTCTCTTTGCAATGAATCTACGTTTATACACTCATATTTTTTATCGTATTTACTGCGTTACATTGAAAGGTTAGTTTTGGTGTTGGGGCTAAAAGTGACATTTGCTCGGGGTAGGTTGTGATATGTAACAAACAGCCCCGTACGTAATATTTTTTAAGACTGACATATTTTCAACACCTATTTTTTTTGATTTAAGTATTATAGAATGAGGACGTACAAAATAATTAGAGGAAGAGGAAAAATATCGAAAGATATTTACGAAAAAGCGGCGGTTATTTTGGAGAAAGACAGTACGAAAAAAGTACGGGGCATCGCAAAAGACTTCGGGTTATGTCATATGTCGTTAACGAGATATATAGAGAAATGTTTATACCAGAAAATAGGCAAGTTTTTGATGATGAGAAAGAAGCCATATTGGAAAGTTATTTAACGAAATGTTATTAGTCAAATTAACTATGGTTTGACGCCGAAAGATGTGAGAGAGTTAGCGTATGATTGTGCAGTTAAGTACAACATTGATATGCCTCAATCATGGGTTAAAAATAAGGAAGCTGGAGTCGACTGGTTTACAGCATTTTTAAAACGCAACCAGGGCTGACTGGGGTCGAGTTCAAAATATTCATGAAACATTTCATAGAGAATGTGAAGCCAACTCCATCCGATCCTGTTGCATTTTAAGCGCAAAGATGCTAAGCTAATTGTTTTTTTGTTTTTGTTTAGGAGAAGTAATAATTATTAAATGCTACTGTGATTAATATGCTTGTTTTTTATGTAACTTTTTACCCCTTGTGTTGTAACAACCAGCCCCTGACGTGGGGTTGAAAGTTACAAGCCTCTTTTCCTAGAATTCTTTCAATTATTCAGATTCTAATAGTGTGTTATACAAAAATGTGTTTGAATTTAAATCTTGAATAGTTACCTAATCAAATGAATCTATAATTGAGTAATATATTTGCTAACATAAAAAGTTGTGCCATTTTAGAAAAAAAATGTCACAACCAGCCCCGGTCTCCCCTAGTTAGTTACCACACACATACACGTACTTAAATAATAAACAACAAACGTTTGCATTTCAGAAACGACTTTATCTCACTAAGGTTTGACCACCCTCTATTAATATTTTGTTTGTAAGAGTTATCTCTCTTACATATTAACGATTATAAAAGGTCTGGTGAGGTCCTTTTTTACCGGACTGCACTACGCAAGGGAGAGTAATATGTCAGGCTCATAAATATCAGTCTTTGTAGCCAATTTTAAATCGGCTACAAAGACTGATATCTACACTACACTTCTTTCTACAAAATATTTTTATTAATCTTGCGAATAACTGAAGCTTTGAATAAGTATAATACCACGTCAATAGAGACAAAATATTCATATTGTGAAAAAATCAAAATAAAAATTGACGTACCAGGTTGGTTGTGGTATTTTTATTAATTAAATAGTATTTGAAAAACACTTTAGATGAATGATGTGGTACGATTTAGAGTTGTCAGACAATTTATTCTCACTTAAATTTTATCGTAATAACATACCTCGGTTTACATTTTTAAACTGTCAATTATTCTTTAGTTGGAAAGGAGTCGATGTTGGTACCCGAAGATTTCTGCGTTGACTTTATGAGGAGATTTATTAAGTACATATTCCTAATAGGTAATAACTAAGACTTTTATGACCGTCTTAAAAATATTAAAAGGTAGCTAGGTTCTAAACCTTAAGGTAACAATTTCAATAAGCACGTAGTAAATAGGTATATTAAATTGGTTTAGGTCAACGAACCAATGACCACGAAGTACTTATACAAATAATTATCTAAGTGCATTATAAATAACAAGATCTTTTATTCACAGCTAATTCATCAGAGGTCTGGCGATCGTTATTAGAAGATAATATCCAGTTGTTGTTCTGTTATACATCTCATTTTTTGTAACACCTCCGGTTTTGATCTGTTTTCGTTGCTACTTTCTTATATGTCTTTAATACTTTATGATTATTATCGAAGTATGGTTTTAATTGTCACTTCTGCGTTTCTATTACCGGCAAATTATTTGTTTCATAAATATTTTATTACAAAAAAAACCTAAAACAACAACAAGTTAATAAATAACAAGTTGTATACTCATAATGTAATGAGTGGTTGAAACACTTCGCGCGTGTGTGGTCCCAAGTTGTAAGGGAGTAATTTATGGTACTTATGCTTAAGTAGATTTACCATTTTATTAGCCAGCATGTCCATCATTTCAGTTTGACATCGGTTTAAATATATGTAGCTGTAACGGATTTAAACCCAAATCGCGCAAAAAATAAAAGCGTAAGCTAATAATGTGTTTACTATGACTGTGTATAATAACACTGTGACATGTACCGTTCAGTGCTGAAGAGGCTGTCGCCGTCTTGTCGCAAGTTGTTTACTGTATAAAAGATAACATAAAAAATCATATTTTTTGCTACAGATACCTTAATAACTTCATGATTTATCTCGATACTTTAAGATACTATATTGGGTCAAATGACATTTATTTTGATTGAATACTCAGATGTTCCAGCGCATCGTACATAGGATTTGATGTTATCAGAATAGCTTATCGAAACTAGCCTTGGACACTTAAAATATAGCGATTGGCATGGAATATCCCATCATGTAGCAGTAAAAAGTGTTTTTGTTTAAGATCCGCAGACCAAGTGATCCCATGATAAGATACTTAGGCTCTTGATTTATTTAAGTGGATTTCTATTTAGGTAATGGTGCGAGTATCTTCTTGTGTCCATCGAATTTAATGTTCAATGACCATCGATATATTGACAGCAGCCAAGACTAAACAGAAAAATTCACTTGTGCAATTTTTTTTACATAATTATTTTTAATTATGCATTTTAATAACTTAATTTTTGGTCCTATTTTGCCGCGTTTATAAAGGGAACTAGCTAACAACTATTTTGACAAAGTAACAAAGTAAGATAACCGCATTTATCTTTGGGACTAAAGACAGGGATATAATGTATCTTTCTTGGTTCTTTAATCAAGAAATTATGTATCAATATTGTCATTAAATCTGACCTAATATGACCTCAATGATATAAGAATAAATTCATAAATCTATTGTCTAGCCAGCAGTAAAACTGAGCTTACATAAATTATTGTGATAATGAACGAATCGATGAGCTGCTTACCCCGAAGGCAGCAGGGATCGGGAGAATTCATCAGGTAGTGCGATCCAGCGGTTATTGATTGTGACGCGGTAATGTACGTAGTCATTCCTTACAATAAATCACGCACCGCCGAGCGTCCAGATATGATCTGCATCAAGTGACTGGAGGATCAAAGTGCTTTGTTCCACCTTCATCGTATCTCTTTTCAAATCGTCATTGTTATTGTTTTATTCTGGTTATAGTTTTAATAAAGGTCATTTAATTTTTATTACAGTTCGTTTTTAAAAAACGATGCCGATACCGATGCCTTCGATTAGTTTGACAAGTCATGTGTTGTTTGCTGCTTTTTAAATACACACATCAAAAGTGTCTAGGGATCAAGCATTTTTATGCGGATTTCGGCAGAAGAACAATGGCGTTTCGTGTGCTTTTCTGATGAGTCTCGTTTTGGTATGAGACCGGATACAAGACGTATACGACACTGGAGAACCCCTGGACGCCAACAGCGATTAAAATCCTGCCAGGAAGTCCATCCTTATAGTGGTGGAACCATCATGGTATGGGCGGGTATTTGGATCGGCGGAAGAACTGAGTTGATTTGGATCAGAGGCAACCTCAACGCTCAAATTTATGCTGAGACGATTGTATCAGACGTCATCGTTCCTCTACAAGTGCAAATCGGTCCCTTATTTCAGTTAATGCATGATAATGCACGACCGCACACCGCAAGAGTTGTAAGACAGACTCTCGCCGCAGCTAACATCTATGTCCTGCCCTGGCCTGCTCAGTCGCCAGACTTGAACCCGATTGAGCATGCATGGGATATGCTACAGAGAAGAGCTCTGCCGAATATGGAGGGTATCCAGTGGCAAGAAGACCTGGAAGCTAAGGCCAAACTGGCCTCCAAAAAGCTTGGCGTCCTGAACCGGGCGAAGCAGTACTTCACTGCGAGGGACCTTCTGATGCTTTATAAAGCTCAAGTCAGGCCTCACATGGAGTACTGTTCTCACCTGTGGGCAGGGGCGCCACAATACCAACTTAACCCATTTGACGCCATACAAAAGCGCGCAGTCCGAGTTGTCAACAACCCACGAATCACTAACAGGTTAGAACACCTGAGTCTTAGGAGAGACATTGGATGTCTCTGCGTGTTCTACCGACTTTACAACGGTGAGTGCTCCGAGGAATTATTCGATTTGGTGCCAACTTCCCCCTTTCATCATCGCACCACTCGCCGAAGATTGAAGTTTCATCCGCATCGCTTGGATTCATGGCGAACGACTACGGTCCGTTTTTCTCGATCGTTTATGCCGCGAACTTGCAAGCTGTGGAATGAGCTTCCTTCTGAGGTATTCCCAGAGCGCTTTGACATGGGGCTCTTCAAGAAAGGTGTAAAAAGAGTTCTCCTTCAGGGCCGGCGTTGCACTGGTGATACCCCTGGTGTTGCTCGTGTCGATAGGCGACGATGACCACTTACCATCAGGTGGCTCGTCTGCTTTTACGTCTGCCCTTCAGGCTATAAAAAAAAAAGACCTTTTTTTGTTGTTGCAACGAACATGGGCGGCCATTCCACAGCGTGATTTGGATGAACTCATTTTGAGTATGCCAAACCGATGTTCTTGTGTTGTTAGTGTTCGCGGTAGAAACACGGATTATTAATTGTTTAAGTTACCCAATAAAATTTTAAAGAAAACTGTTATTTCAGTCTTTTTTTCGAACTTTAATGTTAGTGGTTCAAATGTCAAAAATCCCTTTATTAGGAAAATGGCAAATTTCTTTATTAATGCAAAGGTGACTTGGTTTATCGTTACTGTGACAAACGAAAACACTTTATTTGATGAATCCTTAAAGAAAATTTTAATTAATATCAATCAGGAGAAAAGTTATTGCAAAAATATATGTTGATCCCTAGACACTTTTGATGTGTGTAGTAATTACTACGATCGGAAATAAGCACCATCTTTCGATTCGTATGCTTAATGTATGCTTACAATAAATACTCTAGGTACTTTGTTGAAAATAAATTGTCAATTATTTCATAAAATTAAAATACAGTTTATTTCAGATCCAGACTTGTGGTCAAAGTCGGCCTTTAAAATAGTTTGATTCTTATTGAAACTTAACTTTTAAATAAATGTAACGCCAATAAGAATAACTTTCTTACGAATAATAAAACAGCAAATTGTCTCTATCCAAACTAACGAGCAACATGAATTTTGCATTTGACATTAAAGTCTGTCAAATTGCATAACAACATTAAAAAGGTTTTAGACACCCTCTTTTCTGTCAAGGGTGGTATTCCACTCGCCAAAGATCTTTGTCAAATACAACTTGGATCAAAGAAATTGGATGACTTTGTCCAATGTAGGTACTACTAACAGTGATATTATTATTTGACCAAAGAGTTTGATGTTGTGGTAATATTCCATTTCCATTCTTTTAATCCAAGTATAATAATTCGATCCTACACTATACAATATTTTATTTTTCCCTTATTATCTACATATTATCCCCTAGACTTCACATTTCTAGATCCTCCTTTATGGCGTTCCCGTCATAATGTCCCCACTCCCCGTATCTACGCAGTACATTTTTTTCGTCCAGTGTTTTACTAACAATCTTACAACAATGGTAGCAGCATTCAAAGCCGTTCCTCGTGACTCAATTTTCTCAAACTAAGCGAATATTGGACAAAGATATTGGATGAGTGGAATTGGCACTCATCAAATAAATTTGATCAAAGATTGGACATTGAAATTGGACAAAGAAATTTGACCTTGGACATACCACCCTTAGGTCAATTTCAGATGTCGGCGTGTTTTTATGGGTATATAAATGTTTACACAGTTGAATTGCGTTTGAATTGTTATTTAATCAATAGCTATTACTATAAGTATTTAAAAAAATGTATTTTTAACAAAATTATTTAGATAACCCATAAAAATATGATCACTGGGATTGTCATCAAAACAAATCCTTCGATCCAATGTTCCAAATGATCCAATGTAACAGATAAATGGAATACTGCGGCATTAATCCTAGGAGGAGTTGGTAACTACATTCATGCTGGCAGTAGAAAATTTATAGCGGAGGCGAGGTCAAGTTCGCTTTGCGAGGGCTGAGAAGTCGTATTCGGGAGGCACTTGCGGTACTTGCTCATTGTCCTCGGTCACTCGAACTCGCGAGCCTCGCAACTCGCTGCGGAGGATAGGGCTGTCCGTCTCGCCTACGTCGCCGCTACGCTTGAATCGTTTTCGCGTTACATACGAGTCTTAGACGGACCAGAATATAGTTCGTTTTAATGATGTTGATAAAATATTTTATGACTTCCTTCAGATCTTCACGAGCCGATGACCCGCTGGTGGTTACGGTACTTCTAAGCGTGTGTGTGCTATGTACATTCCCACTACATTGTTTGCACTCGTGTAAGGATGAGAAATATCTGAAATGCAATCAAACACGTATGAATAATAATTGTAGAGCTTATGAGAGTAATGATTGCACTGGCAGCTGGTAATAGTATCAAGCGAAATGGTCATTATGAATGTTTAATATAAATAAAGTTTCTTTGGTTGAAGTGGAAGCTAATGATCTAAGACTAATGATAGCGATAATATATGATTCGCACATACATTTTCTTCTTTGATAGGATTAGTGACATACTATTAGATTTAAAATACATATTCTTCAAGAACAATACATATTCTTCAAGAATTCTACAAGAACTTCTCAATAAACTAGAGCGCCTCCTTAACAATTGTATTCGATTTATCTTCGGCCTTAAAAAATATGATCACGTCTCTGTATTTCGCCGTCAACTAAATTGGCTCCCAATCCGTGAGAGGCGTAACTCTAGGATTCTCCTTTTACTATTTTCTATCTTAAACGATCCCACTTCTCCGCAGTATCTTAAGGATGACTTCCAATATCGGTTTACAACTCATGACATAATTCTTCGGTCGAGTACTAACTTTAGAATCAATATTCCACCGCATAGTAGCGGATTTCTCCAATATTCCTTCAGTGTACAGGCATCGCTACTCTGGAACTCCTTGCCCACGGAGTTGAGGAAGGTATCCACCAAGTTCTGTTTTAAGAAACGACTCCGAGAACACTTTCTAAATTCCACCCTTAATTGATATTTAGGTATATTCCACCAGATTGTAACGTATTGTGCAGAAATATGTATATATTTTACTATGTATATATTGTATTGTGTAATATTATATTGTATGGTATATATAGGTATATATTTTTATTATGTATTATTTAGGTATGGTATGTTATAGTATATTCTATATATAGGTATTAATTATTCATATATTTTGTAAGCATTATCTTCTCCCTTGTATACTTAACTCTTTTTTCACAGTTCGTACACCTACTATCTGCCTTTTCAACATCTACCCAGGGCGGACTGGTAGAGAATGCCATCAGGCATTAAGTTTTTGCCCTTGTATACCCTAGAATAAGGTGTTATTAAATAAATAAATAAATAAATAAAAATAAAAATATTCAAGCGCAATTAAATGTCTAATTAAATGTGACTACATAATTTAAAATATATTTATTTGACAAAAAATACTCTGCTAAACATGAGTTTATGTTAGAGTTTATGTAAATACCTACATGTAGTGATTACTTTAAAACATGCAATTAACATTTACTCAATTTGATATCTTGAAAGGTTTACTCTTATGGTGCGTACAGACTATATAACAAAACATGTTATAAAACACAGTTATATAACATGTTTTAGAAATGTGGACGATATATTGTCTTACGAAAACACATTGTGTTTTGTTATATGTTTCATTGTTAGACAACAATGTTGGATAGTGTGGACGTGTTATAAAACAGAAGTTATATAACATGTTACATAATCTGTACGCACCCTTATAGCTTCATTTAATTAACAGAAAATTTCAGTTAAAAATATATAAAATTCAATTAAATTACTCCAACGATTATTTAAATTTTTTATTCGGGTAAGGAATAAATTTATTGATAGGTATGTAAAAATACACGCAGATATTTTAAGTAAATGTTAATACACTCATGAAGAGCAGTTTTAGAGAGTACTTTTGAATGTTAATTTAGTATTCACAGTGTGCAGTTTATATTATAGTGTCTGCATTTAAAGCGTCGACAATGAAAACCAACATTATTATAAAAATCTTTGAATTTTAACAGTCGCACATTTTTATACAAAACTAAAGGTGTGAGAAATTCATTACTTTTAGTTGGTTCATTTACTATGTCTGTGGGTTCATGTATTTAAAATACATAAAAACATGTCCTCTTTCTAATAAAATAGTAATGTCAACCAGAATAATGATATAACAAGAACATACAGATTTTTGCGAATTACGAGATGTCGGATTTTCTTACATTATCCGGATTGTATTTTACAAAATGACCTATAATATTTTCCACTTTCGATTAATAAGAATTTTTCGAACAAACTGTTCTTGCTGGACCAAACTTTAAAAAGCTATGTAGCAAGAAAGCATCAGGGATTCGTATAAGGAAGTAAAAAACTTAAGATAAAAGATGATCTACGAGTTCTAGGAATGAAAAAATTCACAGAACAAACTATACGTTAATATACATAATTGTTGTTAATTCATAC
Source organism: Hesperia comma (assembly GCA_905404135.1). NCBI lineage: Eukaryota > Metazoa > Arthropoda > Insecta > Lepidoptera > Hesperiidae > Hesperia > Hesperia comma. The sequence continues at coordinate 9,794,709 of FR990018.1, forward strand.
AAAAGGCGCTGTGTAAATTTTAAGAATTTGTTCGGGCGATGTTAGTGGCCTGTTGTTTAATGAGACGCAGACGCAACTGGTTATGTTTTCATTAAATTAATTCTCTGAACTCGAGTCATCAAGTATGAAGTTCAGCAAAAAGCCCGCAAAATCAAGCGGAAGTCCAAACCATTACCAAATGTGGCCCACACGTGACTCGCTGAAGAGACCTTTGTGGAGAGCGGTTTAGTTTATAAGTTCGATAAGGTTGAGGTTCCTTGTAAAACTATTTATTTCATTCTAAGTCGTGCCGGGATTGCGACATCATATCAACGGACTGCATGTTCTTTTCTTTGTACTGTTTCATAAAAAAAAATTGTTAAAGTTTGCTAAAAACAAAAAAGGACTAGATATTGGATACTTACTGAATCAACCATTAATTAGTTGATATAATATATTATGTAAACGTACGTACTTAATGCTTTTATGCTGTACTATTATCATCATAAAGTACAAAAATCACCAGTAGATATTTTAAATAATTACACAAAACAATTTTTATTGTGTAATTATTATATTTTGTTTAAGTATGCCATGATCTTACAGACTCCTTTCATTTCATAATGTTCGTGTACTTCAAAGAAGACCCTTTGTGTCTGTGAAACCCTAAACAGAGTATGTAATTAGAATTAATGAGAAATGAGCAGAAAGGCGTCCCCTGACAGAACGTAATATGATATAATGGCGCCGCTCCGAGATAAATATTTCATTTTTCACTTACTTAGTATAGGATACCAAGTCTTGCTCGTAAAGATATCTGATGATAAGTTATATACCTAGGTACCTAAGTTGCGGAATGTGCCAAGACAAAACAAAATCGTATGTACGTAAATAATTAATATTCTTTGGGCATTCTTCGATTTCGTTTGATCTTAAAATATGAAGGTTGTATCAAGCAGATAAAAGTGTAGAAGAAAATTTCAAACGAATCCAGCCTCCGTCTAGACGGAGATTATGCAAAAGTGTAAACCTATTCGTTTTTCACAGTATTTGAGTATATTCAGTAGGTAGACAGGATTTTCATTCCTTTTATTGGCTTAGCGAGTTTGAATCGCTTTGATTTCCAGTTTCATTTAAAACCAATTCCTTTAGAGTTATGCTCGGTGCGCTGCTGATGAGCCTTCTTCGTTTATTTTCGCGATATTTGGATTTCAATTAAGAGATAGAACTTGTTTCTTTTACTTTTACTACCTTAATTACGATGGCTTGTCCTTAATTACAAACAAATGGAATGCGACAAACATTTGTGAACTTTGTACATGAATAATATTTTTGCTTTTACTTTAGAGCTTTTTATAAAAACTTATTCTCGCATCAAACAAACATCGTCACGATTTATTGTTTGTGTACGTCGCAAAAGCAACAGATGTGACCCAGTCGATTCCTATTAACCGCTAATATTGTTCTCCGTCATTATTGATGACAGTCGCTCCCTGTGACGCGCCCTTCGACAATATTTACAAAGGAACTGCCAAATCTGCAGGGCGAACGCTCACCGGCTCACGGCTTTTGAATCCCTCTAAATGGAAATTGCGGAAACTTAATATAAATCGAATAATTCAGTGTGGTGCAGGGGACGTTTTCGGAGGATAAATCTCAATCCGGGGTGAGGCCGGCGGTGCAGCGGGAGGGGCGGCGCCCCGGCGGTCTGGCCTCCAGGACAGCCATCTGCTGCGCTATAATCGATATTATTTAGGAAGCGACCGATATAACTCAATTGTCTCCTGTTTTATTTTAGCTGCTTTCTGGCTGCGCGCTCGATGCATTTGTCATACACATTTAGCAATGAGAAAGCTATTAATTCGACTGAATTGTACTTCTTAAGAGGTGCACCGATTTTGACAATGTTTTTGTATAATTTAAAGCTGATACTTATCATGTAGAGTCGGTCGAGTTGTTTTGAGTTATCTCTAATGATGTGTATCTATTTGATTGACTTCGACTGCTGCTGTTGATAGTTGTTGTTCACTGCTGTTGATATTTTTTTACGTACTACTTAGTCGATGTTAAAGTCGTTAAACGTTTTATCTAATGTATTTCGCAATGGTCAATTTTGGTAGACCACTAAACCGTATTTGCACATGTGGAGATTTACTAAAATTGATAAGAAAGTAGTAGTTGTAAGATATGTCAATTTTATTTTAATATACCTAATATATGGACAAATTGTCTACTCTGATACCTAACAATTACATATAATCAGGATATACATATATCCGGAACATAAAGCACTTGGTCAATGATCACGAAAGAAAGGAAACTAGGTACCTAAACCAATAAGGAAACATTCATGCTTAGCAAAAGTTGTTTGTGCCCTGTAATGAAATTTGGTAAAAGTTGGGAGCCGTAGCAGAGTAACGAGTCACTGTTCCCTAAATAATTCCAATCACTTTACTTCGACCTCACTCGTAAACTTGTTTGATTAACTTTTGGGAGTGAGTTGATCGTGACATGTTAGCGAATTGAGCATTGCTCAGAGATTTCATTCTGGGAACATACCTAAGTGCATTTAAAAATGCAAAACGCAAAACACTAGCCCACAAAGCTTTGCGGATGTCTTACAAAATTCCAAAGCATATGTAAGACCTGCATACTTATGTATGTAGGTATATTTTATAGAGTCTTATCCCATAAATGAACTTTGTTGCTACCCTTTCATTCTCCCACCGCCCAAAGATCAACTGTTAGAGAATGCTTTTAGAATTAAGTCCAACTTATGTTCTATTACTTACGTAAGATTCAATAAATACTTAGTAAATAAATAAATAATAACACTCATAGTATTCTATAATAACATATTAATCACTTAGTAAGTACCGATAACAAATTCAATACTAACCATCGCCATAGCTGTCACTGTTATTTGACGCAAATATGCTATTTTAGATCTGTTGGTCTGTACGAAGGGAGCCATAAACAGCTTAGGCGAGGCAGCCCATAAAGACTCCAATATGAGATAAGTATTTGTTCGCCATACAAATACTAGTTCTTGTGGGGTTCGAACGGTAAACCCTTCCCTGCGTCGGTGAACACTCGACGAAACGAAACCTGCGATGCTAAACGATTTCAACTTATTGAAGAGGAAACATTATCTTTTGCTTGTTGCTTGTTCATGCTTAATGTACGATCTTAAACTGTTGTTATTCGCAGGATTTTAAATCCACGATGCGGGTATGGTATCAGTATTGTACTGTAACCAAATTATGGAATTGTATCTTTTTGTTATGATTTGGTAATATAAAACGCCAAAATCCAGTGCTTAGGACGCATTTTAATATTGAGATTTTAACAGTTAAACATAAAATATTGTGTCATTATCCTTATGAAATGGTGTATCCTGAAAAATTATGGTTACAGTCTAAGATGAAAAGCTTATGGCTTTTAAAAATAAGTTGATAAAATAATCAGTCAGAAATCCATGGGTGACGACTTTTAAATTTTAAAACAATAAGAATGAAATACGAAAATAAAAAAAAAACAAAATAAATTATTTTAAGTATGTACTAGGATAGATTTTATTTAAGTAATTATATGATGTGTAGGACCTTCGAAGTAACAAAAAATGACTGACGGTGCTTAGTACGGAAAAGTGAAGGGTTGTGAATCACTGTCCTAACCAAAAATTAAAAATACAAAATAATCAATTATAACCATTTTATAGAAATTACTAATAATAATTGATGTTATTCTGACGTTTTACGTGAGGTTCTTCCCAATCATATTTTATTACATGGTGGTAAGTGCTTTCTTGGAAAAAAGATGTAGTAGGATAAAAAACCTTTACCAGTAGAGTAGGTTTACTAGAATTTGTTTTGTCCAATCATTCTTTTAGTGACGCGTTAATAAGTGCGCAATTTGACTCACATTTATCTAGTATAGTCATAGTGTATAATGTAAAACGCAGTTTCCGCATGAGATTGTATCGTTGGGCTTTTTCTTTTTAATTTTAAATAAACTGAATCATTTAAATTCTTTCTATTTAATCATTCAGGATGAAGTAGGATTTTAATTTTTGGAGACTGATACAGCAACAAAAAGATTCGATAAATATAACACTGTACCTACTCGTGACACAGAAGTTTAATTATACGCATAAAAAGCGGAAGAGTTTGTTTGCTGTTTTTTTGAACGCGCTAATCTCAGGAAGGTTCGTCCATTTATTGATTAAGGCAATAGGCTATAATAACACCACGTTACGGCCAAAAGAAGCGGAGCAACAAGTTACGCGAAACGGAGCAAAGGCGTCACATTTCACAGCATTTTTATTACTGACTGTACCTTCATACCATTTTAATAATTTTGGGATTCCTTTATGACTGGTATTCGTTCGGAATAAAAATTCACTGGGATAATAAACTAATACCAAATGGTATTAGTTTTTTGATATTAGATCGGAATAGGCCAATAATATATTTTGCAGGATGACGTACCTATACCGGGCAGTCCGGGCAGCAAGTCAAATTAAAAGAAAATACTACAATAATGTTTTCCTTCATCTGTTGGCGAAAGTGTCATGTCGTATAAACGAAATCTAGGTGTAAATTTCAATATTAAATCCTCAGATTAAATCTGTCAATTCCACTGTAGTTTGAATGGCTAAAATCGCTTGGAATGAGTGGCTTTAGTCCCTCTCAAAGAGAGGACATTCGGACTCAGTAGTGTTTATATATTAAATTTATGCTACTTCTCGGATATACCAGTTCTACTCATATTTTGATGTAAATATATAAAGTATTCAGTATTTTTAATGTTGTTAATAAATCAAGAAAATCAATTTTTGGCCGCATTTACTAAACTCTACTCAAATTAATTATTTTTCAAATTTATAAAATGAACCCTCAACAAATGGATATGTAGGTAGGTATTCATTTTATCTTTTTTAAACATAAAAATAAAAAGTAAATTACGAAGATAAAAATATACGGAAATGGATATTTTTATAAACATCAAACCTCTATTCATGCAGTAGGAAAGTTAAGAGTGCAAATGATATACGTAATTACGACAAATTTTATTAGAAATATAAAAAAGCTTATATGGTAGGTCTAAAACATTTTATATTCTGCCTTTTGGCATGTTATATTTAGTGAAAGTCAAAATAAGAATGTGATGTGAGGTCAATTTGTTCAAAAACTTTCTTTATAAGTGGCCTTTACTGGTTCAAGTAGCGTTCGTTACTCGACGATCGATACCTGGGCAAAAGAAATGCCTTGTAAAGGGGATTTAAAACGGACCAGGTGAAAGTTATCTGTCTAGATTTTTCTTCATAAATTTTTGAACAAGGGACATATATGTTGACCAGAAATATAAAAAACCTCGCCATATTGCGGTAAACTCATGGAACTAATTTGTTTTACTGGCAACGCTTAGTTTCTAAACGTCAATCGTAAATTACTTGTCAGTGGGTTTGAATGTCAAAGTTTCTCTCATGTTTGTCTTTTTACTTTGAGGGTCTTTTTTGTGCTAAAATGACAAAAACTGTTTATATTCGTGAAAGAAAAGTGGCTTTCCATGTGCTAAAATAACATTTCGTGTAAAATAACATTTATTTCCTTAAATAGCATTTCGTACATAGTTGTCAAAATGACATTAATAACATGAGCGTTACTATAGTTACTGTTGTCAGTTGGTTGTCAGTGCTGTTGCCATATAAAAGGAAACTTTAGCGCCCTCATGACAGGTTTTCTATTTTTCTGGTCAAGCAATATTATTCAAATTTTCAAATTCAAATCTTTATTTCTTCGAAGTAGGTATTTACAAACTCATTTCATTCGTTTAAACATACCGAAGTATATCGTTATTTTTTACACGATACATCATAATAAACATGCTGATCATAGTAAAGTAACAATAAAATTATTTTAATCAACTTTTTTGTATTTGATTTATACCGCTCGTCGTGTTTCTCTGTTTGGCCTAATGGTTAGCTGGTAGAGAATGCACCTAGCATTAAGCTCGCCATTTTGTACCGTAATATGTGTTTATTGTGGTCAATAAAATTTTAAATAAATAAATAAATAAATAAATAAATAAACTTTCAACATGGCGTCTCACTTAAGCTATACCTATAGCTACTCTGTGCCATAATGCAATTATAGCGATCGTCAGCTGTCACTTCATTCCGGTTGTCAGTTGACACGCACAGTTGTTTTTATTGCCAATCGTGATTTGTTTCTCAACTTAATCATTTGTGTCAAATAAAATAACTATAATGTACCTACTTTGTTTTATTAATCCATGAGATTGATGCTATTATGTTTTTGTTTGCTCTTTGTTGCAAATCTCAAATATAAATTATTTTTTCTACCTACCACAACAATCAAATGAGTTATTTTTAGTACTGTAGAGTTCAAATAACCGGCAGAGGTTTCATAAATTTCGATATATTCCTTTTAACGTGGTAATTCGCATGCTAGTGATACTGACAAGGAACATTCAATTATTTTTATGGTTAACTGGATGATCCAAATAAAAAAAAACAAAGATAAACAAATACCGCATTAATTTCGCTGCCATGTCAACATTGTGTATAGACGTGTATAACGTTTTATTAACTTACCTTTATTCCTATATATAGACAGGAAAATATGTTAAATCATAGACAGTGATATAGCGAAATAATTTTGATTTCTTATTTAGGTAACCCCCTGTTTTATTTCGTTCACATATAATTAAGTATGATGTTAATCATTCTGTTGCGGTTGTTAACATCTCTACTTATAACCCGCAAGACAAAACAATCCATTCCTTCAATCATCTAAATTGCATCGAGAAATCGCTTCGTTGTTTAATGTCAGCGAATTAAGTTATCAAAACTGATTAGAGCTAGTCTGGGGTTCTTGTCCTGGTACGCTCCAAGTCACAGATATTGACGTAAACGGCAGCGATGAGTGGTTGGTTTCGAGAAGCAATCTGGTTCGCAATTAGGTGCGTACTTCCCCAATCGCTGGCAGGCCAAATGTCCGAGCGGTGAGTCACAGGCGGGCGCGGGCGCGGGCGCGGGCGCGGGCGCGGGCGGCGGAGCGTGCGCAGCCTGAGCGCAGCGGCTCGCCAACATTCCACACGATCGTTGCCTCCCCGCATTTGCAACTACTCTGATGCAATATTCAACTTTACTTCGTCCTTGCAATGCCGTAATTCGTTATAACAAGTTTAATAGCCATTAGCCACCGAGCCGACTTTATCTTTTTATTTGCTACAGGTTCTTTATTTTCACGTTCAAGGCCATTTTGGCGCCCTTAATTACATTAAGGCCGGTTTGATGATAGTTGAGACTAAGTATCCAATAAATGGGTTGATCCTACTTCTTAGTGAATGGATCTTATTCTAATTAATCTTCTGATAGGTTCTACTATGTTGTATTAATATTGAATAATGTATCGAGTGCGCCGTGAGAAAACTCGTTTAGTGGAGCACATAAATGTTATTCAAATAAAGTGGTATGTGTGTGTTATGTTGAGTGGCAAATTGGCATCGTCTCCGCATTTGTTCCGCGCCGCCGCCTCCGCCGCCTCCGCCGCCGCCGTCGTCGCCGTCGTCGCCGCCGCCGCCGCACGGTCGGCGTGCATCGTGCATCGACATTCGATCACGCCGCACTCAACCTTATGACTGCAGCCTTATAATGTCTATGCGATTACGTTTGCGCATTTCCTCTGAAAGCCACATTCCTTCTTACATTTTTGGATGCTATTATGAATTGGAAAATGCGTTCCTAAAATAAAGTTATATTAGCTGTTATTGTTGTTGATACCATCAGCTTTAGATTTGTTTTTTGTGCTATTACCTACTACATTTGTTACGTGTCAGGAGTGCTGGGTTCGAGAAAATGCCAAAATGTACCACAAAGACTTTATTGTACTCGTAGGTACACAAATTACACTATGTACACAGTACACACCAAAACACTGCACGTAGGTACTCGTAAACACACTCGTCGAACACTGTATCGCCCGTAGAAATCACTTCACTTCTCACTGGTATCGCTCGTAGGTATCGCAGGTATCTTCCTGGTTTCGCTTCCGAAACTAGAATGCCCGCATTTGACCGAGTGCCCCTTTTTATACCACTCACCTACTATTCACGCCAATCTAGAACATTCCCGCAATTTTTGGAATAACGGTCTAGTATATTCCTTGCAATCAACTTTCAACCTTAAGACTATTGCCGTAAGGTCGAAGCGTCGTGCTGCGCGTACTTTCGAGACGGCCGCGCTCCATTGTTCCATTGTTCGCTTGACATGTTTATGGCCCCTATTGTTTATTGCGTCCGGTTTAGCGAAGTATATACGCCAGGGTTGTCACAATATTATAATCATAGGATTCTGAATTTATGACTGTCTACATAAAGATTAATATTATTTTCTCCTGTCATGAATCATGATTAAAAAGTAAGAGCTTTCGATAAACCACAAACAATTGATAGTGGAATTAGCCCCATCCCCTTCGAAGAGGATTTGTGGAATAAGCCCATCAATGTGCCTTCTTTGAATTTGACCGTAGAGATGTTCATAAATTTGCAAGGATTTGCAATACTTGGAAATTACACATATTATGATTCTGAACTTGAGTACCTAGTAGATACCTGGAAACTGCAGTCCCTAATTATAGATGATAGTTCTAAAGTTTGTTGGTACGTAATGGGTCATAAAAATAAAATGAAATAATGTTGTTATGAGCTCCGAGGAAAGCATTTAGAGGCGTGTTAACATTTTGCTTACAAAGATTCCTTTTAGCTAATTTTCTTTTTAGCAAAAACGGCAGGATGCGAAGTCGGAGGCGTGTTGAGAAGCGGCAGAAGTGCGGGGTAGGCGCGCGGGGGCGGTGGTAGGGAGCGCGGGGGGCGCGGGGGGCGCGGGCGCGGCACAAGGCTGCTGCAAGTGTCCGCCGCTGTCGGCCGGACTAACCCGTCGCTCCAGGTCAGCGCTCCAGCCGGCTATTTATAGAGGTGCCCCTTAAACAGAGTAATTATTCATTGATTAGCACTGCGAGGAATAGGGGATTGCGTTTCTGATAGCCATCGCGCAAACGAGAATCGTCGCTGGCGCCGAGCCTCGCCCCGCCCGCCTGCCTCGCGCTCCTCGCTATTCCGACAGCATAAACAGTTTGTCAATTGGCCTTAAGCCTGAAGATAGTAGCTTAAATAACTCAATTACACAATCAGTTGCATTATCTAAATAACGAGGTATTTTATTTTGGCTTGGACCAGAAACAGGAAGTCAAGATAGGTAGGTACTAGATGGTTTCATAAACAACATTAAATGTACATATTCGTCTAAAAATATTTCCTTATGAATAAATACCCCTACCATTTACTGTCTGGCGCCTAATTGGCCTATTATGTACCAAATGATATCATATTCCAGTCTCAAAGATGTCAGAACCATGTCTCATGTATGTATATTAATTATTTCACAGTGTGAGACTGAGACCCATGCTTTGGTTACCATGACTAACTAAGAAGTAGCGTTATTACAACAACTTCGATATTTATTTTTAAAACGTACCTACTATTTTTTAATAAACTTAATTAAACCAATAATATCGATAGACGCCAGCAAATGAAAGCTACAATAGCTTGATATATTTTAGGAATGTGCCATGAATGTTTCGTTTAATCATTAAGTTTTTCACTTGCTTTTGTAGAGTTTCAGGGTTGACCTAATAATTATGTGGTCGCAGCCCTCTCATGGGACTGGGGAAGATTGTAACGGAATGTAACCCCGCCCGCCCGCCTGCTAATTATCCAGCCGTCTATTTCGGTATAACGGGTATTAAAGTTGGTAAAGTGACGCTTACAAACGTGGCACTTTATCTCACTACAAGAATACTCGCAGCTTCGTATATAATTATGTGATCGATCTTAAAGGGCGATCTCGATCAGTTATACTATTATTTTCTTGTAATCTACGAATCTATTTATATCCATATGAACAATTTTTTACTTACCATAACGACAAATATAGTTTGAAGAAAAAAATTATCTAAGTACGTATCCTCGAGTACCCCATAGACTAGTTTGTAGCGATTACTTATATCTGCGTAGTAAGAGTTCCCAAATTCGAATCCCGGTCGGACAGTAATCCTTTCCGACCGAGGATACGTAGATATAGTTTTATGCTTGAACCCATATCTGTCATTCACGTTACTACGTGATAGGTAAATGTTTTTTTAAGCTTTTGCATACCATCTGCGCCACAGGAAATCCTAATGGTACGGGACCTGTGACAGTTGAGAGAGTTCAAGACAGTGTCTGACTCGCTAAACTGATAAGTTAATTATCACGCTTGTGAATTTTTTACAGTAATGCATAATATTTCTCGTTTGTATCGATCTCGTTTGTTTTAAAGGGCGACTTGTAGGTACCTATGTTATTTGAAATTAGTCAAATTGTACGACTAATCTAACGACACGATGCGCAATGTAAATCAATACTTAGACGTACAATTACTTTGGTTATTGAGATCCTCTATACTCATATTTTTATGGTTAGGAATTCTAAGGAGATATCTTGTAAGGTATAAATAAACATGTTTCTATAGTCTAAGATTGATTGGCAGACAAACATTATATAAGATGAATGTTGATAACCAAAGAGGCTTTACGACCCGTTCTGTGCGTAAAAGTTTTAATAAAACTGCTACTAGTCATACTTAAGAGATTACGGTATTTTAAAATATTATCCTCACGCGGAGGACAGTATAATTCTTGACCACCCTGTGTGCTAAAAATATAAAGTTTTAAAAGCTACTTAGCTACATAACGCAGCCCTATTAGACTATAATGTTTGAGCTGCAGAATGGTTTATATTAAAATCCTGTAACCGGCGTTCATTTAAAAAGTAAAAAATATAAGGACAACATTTTTTTATCTACCTTATGATATTATATTACATTAACTTCGCATAAGGATGAAGCTCGTAACTTGGCATAATTATGCACTACATCACTGGCGTAAAATGAAATAGCATAATAAATATTAAGCTATTATTATGCAGTAATAGCAATGATATTGCGTACTCGTAAATATTGCCAGTACCTATTGATATTTCAGTGTATCTGTGCAACGCATGTTTACGATTTTATGAAGAATACTAGGTACTTATTTTAATTTAGTTCTCTTACTTACAGACTTAGGTTTGCCTGCTTAGAAAATTTAATATACCTATATATTTTTTTAAAACCATACTATAGTTGCTGTTAAAGTGCTAAATAACTTAATAATCAAGCCATTCAAAATTTTAATAACTACACCCACAAAAGTCATGTAAAACAACCATCAAACAATAATTCACGAGAATTCATAGACGAAACAACACTAAATCTGCTCCTCCGGAAATTAGACAAACCCGTTATAATTGAGATGGATTGTAGATAACAATCTGGAATGAAAATACATATATCAGATGTCTCCATCACAATTAACAGAAGAGGCAAACGTTGATCTTACGGTATATAAATCCGGTATTAATGTGATAACGTGAGGAAGTGTTAGAATGCGATATTTTAATTTATTTATCTTACATTAAAAGTTGATTTTATAACGGTTTGCAATTTTTTATCGAATATCATGCGTGGATATAGTAAAAAGACACGTCAACAACGCTGTTACATATTCAAAATCAAAACTATTTTTTTATGACTTAAGTAATGTACTTTCAAAGATGTATTAAATATCTAGATGGAACATCGAATCCGCGAAAACGTGTCAAAAAGTTGTGGCCAACTGTTGGCCACAACTTTTATATCATTACGCACAGATTACGCACACATAGACAATAAATGAACGCGAAAAACATCGCCTGCACGCACACATGCTTGATAATGTTGCCTTGTTTTTTTTTGTTTTCATTGTAGGGCGACGCTCAATCTAGATATTTAAGACATCATTGTGTACTTAATGTGACGTAATTTATTGATGGTTACAACATACATATTTCATGAGTTTACATGTTATTGGTTTGGTAAAATATAAAGTGATAAGTCAGTAGCTGATTCAAGTTTTGAGAAAAAGTGCTTACATCTGGTCGACTCTCTGTGATTATAGGTGGGTTGGTAACCGCTTGTTGGGAAAATAATTTGAGCATTTGAGGGCACGTAAAGTAGTCGATCCCGGTTGTACCTAATTATTAAGTAGCAGTCGTCAAGCTGTGCAGGAGGCCTTAGGGGGACATACAGATTTGGTTATGTTCTCGCCCCTCTGCCAATTCGCACTAGAGCAGCGTGGCGGAGTATGCCGTAGACCTGCTTAAGGATGAGAAAAACCCTGTGGTCAGTACTTGGCTTTTAAACCAATCAAAGATAACTAACAATTACTGTGTAAACTTTTGTTCACAGTGAAATATATTATGTCTTTGAAAGCATTAAAGCTTCTTAACTCATTGCATAACTTTGAACTTTTGGTAAATTAATACAAATACCAACCAACCTACTTCAAATTATACCTAATTAAAAATACTTTCTTTACATAATTATGTGACTAACATAAGAAATAATGTGCTCTATTTTACACTTAGTAGAAATAATCTAGTGAAGCAATTATTTGCCCGTGCTGAATCACTAGTCAATTCAATGGCCCACTGGCTATGATAGGCTGAGAAGAAGAGGAAGCAATTCTAAATTTTGTGTAATATTTGTCAACTTCTACCACCCGCATAGAGGGTACTTAGTAGATCATGTGCAGATAGTACAATATATTTTAATTGCATCAGTATGACTATACATATACTAATGTCGTCATTTTCTAGCAATGTTTCAATGGAATGGAATGTTTCAATGGAATGTTTTTGGCGGAAAAAATCTGTATTCAAAGACTTAATCACATCATATCGAAAAGATCCCAAGCCTGGCCGTTGACCAATAATCTTACGGGGAAAATTCTTGGAAGGTCCTAAAAGATCAGTTTGAGTGCTGGCTCCTTGCATACTTTTTACGCAGGGTTTTGGGACTGCGTGACTAATCCATAATACAATACCTGCAGAGATCCGCACACTTTAATAAATATTATAATAATACATATAAAATAAACAACTTCAATATGAAGAACTGTGTATGTAAGTATAACCACCGACTCCTAAATCAAGATATCCGGAAAATTCATCTGATATTTTGGGAGCAGTCAATAAATTGATAATAATAGATGGGCAATACAGTTCGGCGGGTTGTAGATATTGTGTAGCGGGGTGTGTGCGTTCTGGGGTGGACAAAATCAATAGCCCGAACCTACGAATAGCTACCACTACATTCAAGGAATCGCACACATTGCGATTCTTATTTGGCTCATATTATCCTTCCACTTACGTCGAACGCAGGTGGTATTGGCAAGACATTTAACCAATTTTGATGCAAAGCGAGTATCAGAAACGGTTCACTGATGCATAGTAAAGATTTATATCAAATACGAACGTGTCACATACAATTTTTTTATGAACCATCCTTTTAATCTAGCTTCTTTAGGTATATTAATATCTTTTATGATCTGTTGTAGTTGTAGGCTATTACTACTTATTTGGCAAGTCATTAGATAGAGCCGTCACTTTGGAAGTGATTTACAGGATAACGAAACAAAAAATCTCACTATAAATGAGAGTTATCTTGAGAATTTATCATCAAGTCATGTACAATTACTTCTTTTGTTTTTTCTTTATACTATCGATATATTGAAAGACAAGTTTTAAAATCTTATTCTTCTGTTATGTGTATAAACGTTACAACGGTAATGTGTTGTTTGGAGATAAACCTATACCTACTGGAATTATTTGTAAATTAGGAGCACGGACTTTCAAAATAATGTACCCATACTTAAACGGTCAACTATCAATCACATCTCCGCTACAGTTAAGTATATAAAATGTGTGTCACATTGCGGATGTCAAGAAAATACCCTAATAATAAATTTGCATAGTAATGTTTGTAGCGGTTATGATAGGATTGAGTTCGCTATAATTAATAAGTACAGTAAATAGATAGCGAAATGTCAATGCGTAACACGTGGGTTCTGTATTCGTAGAAGGCAACGGGGGTGAGTCCTCTAATATTAAACCACGTACCTACATAACTTATTCGTAATAAAGAGGTCAGTGCCTTTACTATGTCCCCGATTTTGCATAAATCGCTACTATTTTTAGTAAATGTGCCATTTTAAGAGATATATTGTTATACAATGTTAATTCTATTTTTATAATCATCAATGTTGTTACTTTTTATTTTGCACTCGTTAGAAAATCTTATTTATAGTCATCAATAATTGTCTTGTTTCTCACGAAGATTTTAACATGACGTAATAAATAATAATTGTCATATATTACTTGGTTCACGTCTGTTTCGAATAAATTTCATCTGAATATCAAAGAGGCAGGCTGACGAACGGTGATCCGTGGCTGGTTGGGACCCGTTTGAATGCGGCACTCTAAAACGCCGCTTTGCCCGTGTCACTGTCCTCGGTTGACCACTTTTATATATAATTAAAACACTCTCTTAATAAACGCTTTACGTTAACTCACTTTATTAGCAGGTGTTTCGAGAAACACGATTAGTATGGCAAATTAAAATTCAGGTCACTTATGCAAAAAATATTTACTTTTAAGTAAATATGAATAGCCTCTATGCATCCTTTGATTACTGTAAGTAGTGCACGAATTAGAACGTTATAAATTTATTTTTTGGATTTGTTAGTTAAAATATTCGATAAGCTATAGCAAATGGGCTGGCTGGTAGTAAGTGGTCATCGCTGCCCATGGTCGCCTCTAACACTACTAAGCAATCAGCCAAGACACAGGGAATCCGCATTTCAAAATTGGAAAAAATATAAATTTAATTAAAAATAAGGATTTTTAAGTAACGCTTTGATACATGCGATAGGATACTTCAGTAAGTTTAGGTAGTAAAATCAGGTAGTCCAAAAAAGGTTAGTGTCGAGGAGATCAGCAGCCTTCAACAATGGGAACCTGTCGCAAAAAGCTTGCCTATTTTTGTTCAGTATTCAGCTTGGCCCACCAGAAGCAGAGGTTGGCATGGATTCAGTTTTTTGGACCTTCTTACATGTTACATTACCTACAAACAATTTTTCAGCCCTACGGGTCAATGTACATGCATGTAGATTGTAGGTATGTGTAGCGATACCGCGTAACTAAATTAGGCTCCCGGGCCATTATGTATTGTAAATTGTTCAACAAAGTTAGAGCGTAGAGCGCGTTGGGAAATTGCACAGGTGACCGTTAGTGGCAAAATTTTATGAGAAATTCCGTACTCCGACGTAATAAGTCACTTGTTATCCTAAAAACTTTAAACAATAAAAAAGTTTGTAATGTAGGTAGGGCCTGTAATGGTTAATTATAAGCTAAACTTATTCTCAATACCTACCTACATTTAAGGTAATAAGCTTTAATTATGTATTTACAATTTTAATGTCTTAAAAGTAAAAGTTTAACAAATCAACTTTATTTTGTACATATCATACAATATTTTTGTTATTTTTTATAATACATTTGTTCTTATTCATTACTAACTTTTTGTCATGAAAAGTGGATAAAGGAACGGAACGCAAAGGAATATTACAAGGTTTGATTTATCAGTAAGCCTAGAAAAGAACATATTATGCAGTGGTACATACAATATCAACCTTATGTTACAAGGTACTTATGTACATATATAACGTGGAGAGTCGAAACGGTCCCACAATGTTCCTGCATCACTTGTGTTGCATGTGGACATGATTAGTGTCCCGTTTTCACGCATAGTGTTCACTTTATTTATTTGTCTTTCATAAGATTTAGGGTTTTGTACACTTTTACCTTTATCATGTATACACTTTGCATAATTTATTTAACATTGTTAAAATAATAATTAGAAGTCAAAAAGGGAAGCAATGGCAAGGGTATTTTAAATAAGCATGTATAGGGTATGTGTTCTTTACATATGGAGGTTTAAATGGTATCTATCGAATTTGGTTGAAGCAGCGATAAGTTTGTAACTGGCGTACATCCAACACTGAGCACAATTGACTGACCGCATTTTCTACGTTATTTGTACGGTAATCTATGTATGTCTCAGTATTTCTAAATCTGCTAGTGGATAAAATCTTAAATTAATTCTCTACGACCTGCCAGCCTGGAATCAACATTAAACTGTTTGATGGAGGTTATTTAGCTTAAACCCATTAACGGGTTACTGCCGGGTTTGCCCTCGTAATTCAGGATGCCTTCATATACCGTATATATGTGCTAGACTACGGTTGGTGGAAAGGTTATTAGGCAACCCAAGCGTCGGGAATTCTTATCTCGTCCCGTAGGCCCCGACGTGGCTTAACGACTACTATTTTACGATAACAACTGGCATTAAAGTTAAAGCTATGATTATATATTTGCAATAACTATTAAAATCTACTAAGGTAATCAATTAATTTAAGTTTAAGATAATGGATTTATACATAAATGAATTCATAAAAGTGCAAATGAAGTACTCAAATTTGAAAGGTAGAGTCGTAAATAAACGAAATTAATTTGACAAATTTGAACGTGCCGTAAGCAAATAAAAATAATCTTTATTGCGAAATTAACTGTTTCCAGTTGTTGATTTATTATCTTAAGTTGACCGTGCGTGCGACGATGCATGCTATTATTTTCGGAGTCAAACACTTACGTAATATTAAAAGGAATTGTATAATTTTGTATTTATTCGGATGGCATTTAATAGTCGTAATAATAATGTAACCGCAATAAAAATCATGACCCCTGCAAAGGTTCCAAATGCATGTGGGCCGGTTTTCGTGATGCGGGGAAGAGCGACGGCGATGTTCGGTTACGTGCGGCGTAGCACGTCACACATTATAAGGCATCTTTGTCTTTCTTAGACTTAAAAACAAACAATTATTTAAATAAGTCAAATAATATCTGTAAGACACAGCAATCGAACATCTGATCGCTAGGTATACTTGATATTTTTACTAGGTAGTAGTCTCAAAAATGGTCTTATGTACTACGAGTAGGTACATAATATCAGTAATACCTATGTCACAATTAAGGATTTCGTACATTCTTTGTAAAAAATACTCTTAACTTAAACTGAAAAATTCGGTCGGGTATCTGTCTCTGTCGTCAGTCCGTTCACCTGATAAAAAGGAAAATCTCGTAATATATAAATATAAAATTTTAAAATCCAATGACGAATGCACAGTAATAAAGAAATTATAACTTGATAGTTACTTTGGGGGACTCAATGAAAAATCCCTACTGTTTTATACGGCTTTTCAAGTGAGAGTAATATTAACTAGTACAATACTGTTACTGACGGTTACTGACTAAATCCGCCCACGCTTCATACTAGTGACAATAGCAGCGAAAGTAGTAACTGTACCAAATTATAATTTTGTTGTGGCCAGAAATATACGGAAGTTTTAACAATGTATAGAATAAATAAATATGTAGGTATAAAAAATACGTAGGTATATAATTTATGTGTGCTTCACAGGCAGGTCACAATCAATTTGCATTATCGATAAACGATGACATTACGCGGGTACGCGATCGTTTTCTGCAGATGACGTTGAATTCAATTCGTTAAAAAAACATCGCGTGAGGTAGGTATCACTATGAATCAGAATCGGCGCAGCTAAGCTTAAGCGTATAAACCCAATAGTATGCGTAAGCACAATAGACTAAAGCAAGATTCCCATGCCTCCTTTCTTAGCAACGCGTTTACGACACTTTGCCTTACGGATATGTATGGGCAGCAGGGATATTTTACGATTACGTATAATTACGTTTGCTATAACATTTTTTATCTTTCTATGGATTATACTTTAGTAAGTTTTGAATAATTTTTTTCGCATTACCGCGCATTGAACTTAAAGACAGATCGGTGTTCCCAGGGTAGACAAAAAATTTGCATGATAAAGCTTAGTTGAATATTGAATTAAATAATATTATATTTATGCAAAATCAAAAGACGTTAAGAGGCTTAAAAAGTAGGATACGGGTACCTGTGGACCGCCAAATAAAAAATAGCAATTTACGCCCACTATAGGTAATATCGATACTTCACTTATAACTGTGTCTGAATTATGGTGTTTTTATTACGCAAAACGGCAAGATGTACTCGTCAACTCAGAAATAAAACTTCATCATTTAAAACATGTCTTCAAATAAGTTCCTTAAAATAAGTGAGGCGAAAGCAGTTTTTACTTGTGTGAATCATTAAAAGTCCAAGACCACTACTAATCGCGGCTCTGTACTTATTATTAAGGAGGACTAGAGCATACTTTACCACGCAGTTCCAGTGCGGATTAGCGTAGGGGTAGTGGCTATGTAATACTGATTGGAATTTTTCATGTTGCCTCCGACATGGCCTAATGACTGTTACCTATCGATAACGACCGAGACCCACAGCTTTATGTGCACTCTTTGCCACTAGCGGTCACCCATCCAACTACCGACCGCGCCCGCAGTTGCTTAACTTTGTCGATCACTTACACAAGCTGCCGGGCTGTGAGCGCTTCCACTTACCTATTTACTTGTGTACGTTACTTGTGTACGTATAATAAACCTGTAAGATCGATGTCTGTACATGGAAAATTCTTAAGAAGAAATATTAATTCACACTGAAGCAGCATCGTAGAGTATGCTCTAAGCATCCTCAGATATGAGGAGAGAACCTTGCTCTAGAAGCTTAGTCTAGAAGCAAATTATTGCAGATTATAATGCAATACTTCTTTAATAATGACTTTTAGATTGTTTGTCTTATTGACAGTTCTTTTGAAGAACGCATGAAAATAAATCCGTTCAGCATTATTTCAAAGTACATACTGCATAAATATAAGTCTTTATCCAAATATTTACCTTTTTGGCTCCATGGCAGCAGTGTAAAATGGCAACATGAGGAAATTTCGTGCAGCTTGATTGGCGCAATGTGAAGCACGTTGATTGATGTATAATTAAATTTTTGTGAAAATCGAAGCACCTTTTCAACAACACGCTTCACGCCAGGTTTACAGTAGTGCGATGTATTTTGTTCCAATGTTAATTTCTTTTTTGGAAATGAAAAGTAGAAGCAATTTTTCGTAAAAACTTAGGATTTTCGTCTGGAAAGGAAAAATTTAGGTATATCATTGTTAGAAGGCTATTTACTTATTCAGAACTTTGTTTTCATTTTCAAACATACATTAATATCGGGAGCTTCGAATCAGTGGCATGTAGAGCAGGCAATAATTTTAGACATTACATTTTTTTTGCAAAATACATTAAGTTGCAATCAGTAGGTTGCAACTACCATAACTGTCTCACAGCTGGCCACGGGTCTCTTCCACTATTTGAAGGGTACCGGGCATAGTCCACCACGATGGGTAAACGTGTATTAGCGGATTTCTCACACCTTTGAGAACATTATTGAGAGCATTCTGGTCTGCAGGTTTTATCTTTTCCCACGGAACTTATAAACTACCTACTTACCATAATTGCTTAAGTGAGTGAAGGGTGGTTAAAAGCGTTTTCATTATGCATCTTGATAACTTTATTTAGTTTATGACGATTAAGACTTTATGACGAATTGATGAATTAACTATTAGGTACGGAAATTGCTGCCTTATTCAGTCTAACCAGCCCCGAAATAAAGGCGGCTTACTTAGCCTTAAAGAGGGAAGAAGCCTCTTGCATTTCTCGGTCCAAAGTTAATTTACAAAGTTTATATGCCGCCATGAGGCCTCCGATACGATTTTAAGATTGCTTCGTAACGATACAAAGCTTGAGTCTACCATGTCCACCATCATGCTGTCCACCATCCAGATACAGTCCACGCCCGATGTTACTAAAATCCACTATATTGAAAACTATGAAGGTTCCGGACTATGGGCACTATGAGGTTGTCCAGGTTCATATTTTTAAATAAAAAAAAAATACACTCACCGTAGCGTATTCACGTACACATTCACGCGAATACCCAAACCCACAAGTGTAGAGTGGACCTTCGCAAATGTTTATGTGAATTTTTTGACAAATTCGTGGTATTCTCATCCTGTTATGCCTTTCAAAATAAATGGTAGAGTGCATAGAGTAACATATTATATTAGTAAATTTCATGTCCTACTTACTAATTCAATACAATACAATACAATATACTTTATTGTGTACACCAATTTCACAATAATTCAATGTTCTCTAAGGCATTATAAGCTTTTAGCAATTGTTATTCATAATAAAGAAACTTTAGTAACTATCCCTTTATTCTGTTCTGTCCGCATGACACCCTAAATGGGGTACAAAATTACATTTTACTCGTAATATGGGATATAACAATTGTGTACCTAATTTTTGTAAGCCTTAACATTGAAAATGTTCTGATCTTTTTATGCTTCTTCCTTTGGTTCCAAAGTAAACTCTACTAGTCGTTCCAAAATAATTAAAATCCACTGTTTGGTATCCTGGATATCGGGCGCTGCAATGTCGCCAGTTCCTTTCATTGGGGGTCGCTACGCCTTGCATCAACCAGTTTACCTATTTAATTCCGTCGGCACTTGCGCGGGATGGAATGTTTTTTTTACTTGACTAGAAACAAAATATTACTTTTGTAGGTAATATAGAAACTCAGAAAAAGCAGATTTATCGTTTCTTTTTTGACTGGCACCGCTGTGGCAATGCCTATTTTTCTAAGGAAATTCATGAGCGGTAATAACCACTTATTCTGTAAATAGCCTGCAATAGAGCTGACGAATTATATGATGATAAGTTGCCACCTTCGCTCAAGCTCTTACCCTCAAACGATTCTTCTTCCCGTAATCGACAATTAGCTTAAAATATGCATAGCAGAAAATTAAATCACCCTACTGTTAACCGTTGAGGAGTTCCCTTGTCTGGAGCCATAGCATAGAATCGGGCCATGCTTTTCACATATCATCGAACCCCAAACTATTTGAAAATTTTCAAGTTATTCAGACTTCTTGAAGTTGGTGAAAATTGGTCTGAAAGATTCCGCCACAACACGAACAGGTCTAATATAAGTGCGTTAATATCCAAACTAGTCGACAGTTCATACTAGTTTTATCATCAAGTTAGTAAGCTTTAATTTATCACATACATGTTGCTTTCAAGTAGAAGCTTTATATTACTTAGCAATGTGCTCGTTTCCGTTCGTATCGGAAGAAGGCATTAATAACAATGATTATATGAATAATTATAAATACTTAAGAATTCGTTATCAGCAATAAGACGTTGAAGGAGATTAAATTAGTAGGCAATTAATATTACGGCTCGTAGCTTCACCAGGTCTTTGTACTATTTTTAATTAGTATCTAATAATAAATACAATACAAAGTGATAGAGGTTTCAATGAAGACACCTGGAAGTGTATGTGTGTATGAATTTCGTCAACTCTACTCAGTCTCTACTACTCTGTTCTACATCGGTAATACCAAAGGTTTCAAGGATGCATTATCGGCCAAGAAAGGAGAAATATGTGATTGCCCTGTAGTCTCTTAGAGAAATCCTGGCGAATGTCCGAGATGGCTACCCGCAAAGCTTATAAAACCGGTAATAGGTACTACTTATTAATGACTTAATATTGATAATGACATCTTTCGGAAAAGTTCTGGCATACACAAGAGCCCGGCTTCGGGTGCATCTTACCACACTGTTTACAAATTACAGATCAGTTGTACATAATGTTGAAGTATGTCGTAATTTTAGGTTTGTTCCTATTTGCACCCACACGCCGTGCCGACTTCCAAATGAACGAAAGATGATCAATACACTGTGTTTTCCACGTTGATAATTTTCAGCACGTTTCAGTGAGACAAGTATTTGTCACACAAGTCATTCGCTTAGGTTAACTATATATTTCATAGCAGGAACCTTATATCTAGAGGCAATATAATAAACATTGTTGACGTAAGGGTCATCGCCCACTGAGCTTTTATACTGAGCTTTTATATAAACATCTACAACCAAGAACCTGGGAACTGCCAGATTATCTGTGATTACCAGTGCGTTTAACACGAATGGATAGGACATTTAACACTTGCGATAAAAAGATCGCAATCGTTCGTAGTTAGCAAGCGTAATGTGTGTGAATGCATTGTATTGTTATGCTGCTTGTCGTAACATTCGCATCGAGTATACGGAAGCGGTCGTGACAAGGTTCAGGAGGCGAAGGAGGCGAGCTTTTGCTAATTGGCTGTAACTGATAGATAAGCAATAAAATCAATGGCGAGGACACCGGCTGCATCTTCAATTTATGTCGATGTGGATTCGCGATGCGTCGTGGTCCGGCGCCGGCCCCCGCCACCGGACCTCATATTTATACGCTAAAGCGGGCACTGCGCAGAGTTCAAACGAGCGACGGGCGCTCGAAACAGTAGACGATCGAAAGAAGAATCGCAACGCGTGGGTAGACGAGGGCGAGTGCAGTGTGCAGTGCGTGCGGGTCGTGTGTCGCTGAAAGCTCGCGCTGCGAAGCCTCCGAGAGCGGCGGCATCGCGCGAGCGCCCGCCTCGCGTCAGTGCCGGCCCGGCCGCGCCGTAGGCATCACGCTCCGATATCGCAACTGACTGTTTACTGCTGGACAGTGACACGCTCTATCGACTACTTACTACCGACCTGCCACCACCTACACGAGTGGACGAGCACCTTTGCTTCTGAAAGTGAGGTGAGTTCTCATAATTTGACAAACTGAAAAAAAATTAAAATATTTACTTATTTTAAATTGCAATTGATAATACGAAAAGTGTTTAGCTAGTTCATGTTACAAAAGTTTTAAAAAGTTTACTGAGTGGTTTTGAAATGCGTTCGAGCTAAGAGCGCAAGCAACTTCTACGAGCGTCTGAAAAAGCCGGTTCGAGAGCTTATCCATCGCCGCTTCTTAACGTTTCATATCATAGAAGCCCTCGATTGAGCAAAGCGTTCGAATCCATTGGAAATTATTTAATTTTGTATGTGTATGTGTGCTGTTTGTGTGAATTATTTTAATATTATACTACTTAAATCATTATGTTTATTCGTAAAGTAATGATCTTAATAAAAGTTGTTGTAATATAATATTTGAACATTATACTTATTACAATATTCATCTACATATATTGAAAAAAATATTCAGTATCTGAGAATAAGTATATTTACATAATATGACTAATTAGCAAATTAATTTAAATAAATAATCATTTCTCTTCTAGAAGTTCCTGAAAATCATTAAAGATATCATAAAGATATTTAATGATTTTTGACACAAATAGGCACTTGTTTTTCTAAACACAGTAAATCCGAGATTACTTGAAAATTCTTTAAAATTTAATTGGACGCCAGAAATAATCTAACTGCATGGCTCGATTAGCGGAAAATGTGTTTACCCATGCTTTGTGGCTTTAAATGACACGTTTATAGATTACTCTTTTTTCCCTATATAGTACCTATTAGAAATCTATGATTAATCCAATTTGCATACTTCAAGTCATAATTGTCTCAATCTCAACATATTGTTAGGAATATTATATTATCTCTTTTTGACTTTAGTTTTTAAACATTCATTTTAAACTTGTATTTAAAAAAGTTTAATTTTTTTTATTAATTGGAATATTTTAGAATTTAAGTACACAATGAAAGAATTACCGGAGTAGCCGATCTTGCCGCGTGCCGCGGGAACGACCGTAGCGGATTCAATATTTCACAGTCACCACCAGTAATCATTCACGATTGTAGTTACAAAGTAGATTGAAATCAAATTACTTGCTCCGTCTATCAGGCATACCGCTTTACGTCAGTACGGCAAAATTTTGCAGCGTTTATAAATGTATTTTCCACGGTGCAAGTTTTGTTAGTGCTTGTATTTCATTTAACCCGAAAACTGTACCGGAAACTAATGACAACTTCGTATAACAAAAAAAAGATAATTAGAGAAGTTATCAAATACTTAAATGAAATATAGTCTTTGCAACTTTTATCAAAATTTTCTATGTTCATTAGTTTTAATGTCGTCTCTTGTTCGAGAATACGTTCATAAAAAATTTGGTAAAGCGACAATCAAGTCAACATTTTATAATTTTACACTACAGTGCGTATCGAATGCCATCCTTCCAAAGTTGTTTTTCGAGTGCGCAAAGTTTTTTGTCCATTACCTGTAAACATTGCGCAATAAAGATGTTTCAAGCATATTTATCGACACATAAAAAACGCCATTTGATATGGGTTTGTTTGCAGTAAACAATAAAACCTACCAAAATTCATAATTCAATGTTTCAATGGGTATGATTAGGTAATGACAAATAAGATAGGTACCCGCTACAAAACGCCGTGACTAAACAAAAAATGCATCTTAAACTAGCTAACGGAAGATTGATGTAAATTTTATTTGCATGATTTTAAGAATGATAGGCTAATTAACAAAATTAAAACATGTGTCGTTACGGACATAAATATTTCTGGCAATTAAAATCAGTCCGCCATGAATTGGCGGAATTATTGTTACTTTGACAATCAGCAAAAGAGGACCCTTATGTAATAATTTAACTCTCCCCTATGAAAAAAAATAAATAGTGATAAAAAATTAAACAAACTGAACCACTCTTAGGTATACAGAATTTCCATTGTTTTATGATTTTAGACTCGCTCCAAAAATAAACTTTGCTCATAAAATTAAAGCAATCGTAGTTCTCAAAATTGAATAGTTCGTACAAATCGATTAAAATGTTAGAAATTTTACTTAAACAAGCTTAAGTCAACCTTTATTAATTTGAAATATGATACAAACATTTCCAAGAGAAATAAGAGGGCATTTTAAAATCTCATCGAACATTTTGTTTCATCTCAAATGACGCATTTTAAAGTTAAGTCAGATGATAATCGTCGCTTAAAAATTTACCTATAACTTGAATTTTAGCAATTGCGTACACCGTGCCAATCAATAAAAACCTCTTATAATTAGGTACCTACTGATTTTATTTTTTGGAAGTGATGAAAATTACCTCAATTACAAAAAGTATAAAACGTACTGCGGCCACAGTGTAAAATACTTTTCATTTGTCATGAAAGTCATGAGCGTGGCAATTTGTATCGTTCGTGCTAATCCTGGCAAAGCGGGCCATTAAGGCCGGCTGTTAATTTGAAACGCGCACGTTGTTCGTCGGTTGTCTATAGTAAATCGGCGGTACGGCGGAGTGCGAATCGTCGCTTTCGATTCGGTTGATTGCGCAAAGCTCGGCGCTCGACGCTCGTTGCTCGTGCGGCGGTGGCGAGCGAGTTCAAGTGCAGGGTGAAGGTTCCTCCGACGCCGCGTCGCGCCCTTACCTTAAGGCCAAGAGCTCTGCCACTCTGAGCAACTCGCAAGCGTTTCTAGCGGCAATTTGCAGTGCTAGTGTGAGAAAACCTGCGCATAAATATCTAGTCTACCTATGATTAAATTTGTAAATGAAGAATTGATAGAAAAATTTCGCAAGGTACCTACGTGAAATAAAATAACAATTATTCCGTATAGATAAGTTTTTAATAAGCTTGAAATTTAATAATACGCTTTATGACAAATTTAGTGACAAAAGTGATCTATTTATCAAATAACGTATATGTAAAATAAAAAATAAGATTTTAGTTAATTAAATACAAAATAATGTTAAGAGTCATAGCATATTAATTTGCGATCCGTTCCCGCTGCCGCTTGTCATTGCGCCAAGGGATGCGTCGGTCGCCCCTCTCCAGCACCCTCAGTGCTTGCAGACATCGTTTAGGGTGATGTGTAATGTTTGTTAGTTTGACACTTCACATCTTTTAACGACTCATCCCATAATAACAATTCTTTATGACTGCGTTCTATTTTAGCAATGTTGCGTCCAGACTTTATATCCGCGCCAGCATTCAATCTTATGGTCTTGTTAATTGTTGGGTATGGAAAAGCTAAGACATAGTTAACGATTTGCCATAATATATCCAAATGAATAGGTTCATTGAATTAGTTATTTTAAAATTAATTAAATTAAACTTAGTCTTAATCAACGGACATCTGTACAGTTTGTGAAACTTGCACATTTATTATTTATGTGACCTTCTCTAAAATAAAAAAGCCTTTTTAATGAAGTAAAATATTATGATATTAATATACTTATAGTAGTAGGTACCATTAGTACTGATGTTACTAATTATCGTTAACAAAGTAACTGAAGCCTGTAGGTAGGTAATAGGTAGTAGGTAAGGTATATCAATAAATTAACTTGAACTTCAGCTAGTTAACCTTATTATAAATAGAATGATGCACGCAATGTCTTCTTCTTCGTCGTTTCCTTATGACTGAGGGTCGTGGTCATCGTAAGTGATTTTCTCCACTAAAGTCCTCCAGGCTTTTCTGTTTTGGGAAAGTTGCATGGATGCGTGAATGGTGGATTTACACGCTTGTTTAATAGCATCGGTCCAACGGGTTGGTGATCACCCTCTACTCCTCTTTCCTTCCACGCAGCCAACCACTATCAATTTTTCAAGATTGTCTGGTTCACGCCGCCACGAAGTACTTGAGAACCCTACGCATGCATATGTAGAGAGACGAGTTCGGATCTTGAGTTCCTTCAGAATAGATACATTGGTGCGATGGGCTGTCCATGAGATACCCAACATTTTACGCCAACACCACATGTCAAATGCATCTATCCTGTTCCGTACGCGAGACTTCAGTGTCCATGTTTCGGAAGCATAAAGAAAGATAGAGAAGATAAGGGTATGCATAAGCCTTATTTTGACTTTTAGGCTGATTCCTCTGTTCTTTCATATCTTTTCCAACCGTTTTACTGCTGCCTTTGACATCTGCGCTCTGCGGATGACCTCTGGTTCACAATCTCCATCACTGGAAATCATAGAGCCGAGATACACAAACTGATCAACCGTATCAAGATCTTGTAGTTCGAAAGTTCTTTGCAATGTGTTAGCTCGGTCTACAAACATCAGCTTGGTCTTGCTTCGGTTTATCCGCAACCCGTATTCTGCGCTTATGATCTCTACTCTTTGCAGAAGCTGGGCAAGTTCCTTTTCATTGACGCCTATGATGGTGGTGTTGTCTGCAAATCGTAGGTTGTTTATTAGATGACCGCCTACACGGATACCCCCTTTCTAATCATCCAAAGCTCTGCGCATTATGTGTTCACCAATTAGGTTAAACAGTTGCGGTGACAGAATGCACCCCTGTCTGACTCCACGTTCTGTCCTAAATGGTTGCGATTCTGTCTTATCAACTAGAATCTTTGAATGACCTTCTAGGTAAAGGCACGCAATGTACTTATATTATAATAGTAGAATATCTGCAGCCTCATAGGCTATGAGTCATAGTTTATAAATATGAAAAATAGGAATTATTTTTAATGATGAATTGTTTAAAAAGAAAGACAATTTATAACGCCTTTGGTCAGATTCTATAGCATTAAATATTTCCCTAGGTACCTAGTTCTTTTTCCAAATTTCAGGAACTATTATAATAAAAAAACTGCAAGTTATAAACTCTATTAAATCCGGCAAGGTTGGTGAATATCCGATGTCTTTGTATAGTAATCTTAGCGTTTCCTAATTAGGCCGCGGAATCACGCCTAGTTGACGGGAGCTAAATGACTGGATGGCGTTTTTTCTTTCATGACCGTGATGTCTTTTTTTCTAATGCAAAAAGGCAAGGCCAATAACATCAGTTCTCATTCACGGATATCAACGATGATACTCTATTCATAGCCAATCGTTAACAGTGTTTGAAGCGATTATATCCGTGAACGGTAATTTAACGGGCTCTTGTAAACTAAAATACGGCTACATGCGTTTTCATGTGCACTTTGAAGTAATGGAATATGCCCTTAAAATTTAGAAACCGCTCCACTGACTGTGCATTAATGTGAGCGCGCGTCGATATGCGCGCGCATAGTCCAGCGTGACAGAATGCGCCCGCGGCCGGCCGCCGGCGCAGTTGCGACCCACGCGCCGCCGCTTCCTGAGAAAATGGCAACTTATGGGGAACTGAATCTGGGGCTCACAGGTGCCATTGACCTGTGCAACTTGCCACTCCACGTATTGCCATTCACATCAGTGCTGTCAACACATGTCATTCGTTACATATGGATTTATGCATTTGAACGAGTAGGTTACTTGGTACATCGATATTAAACAGTCGTTCTATAACTTTGCTAACACAAAATACCTGCGCATGTGTAAATGCGAATTTTCTTCTATACTTATAATAAATCTGTAGAGAGGTCAATTCTGTACATTAAATATATTTCCAAAATAACTATCAGGGGGTGATTAGGGATCGATACTGATGCCAAAAATGCAATCAATAAAATTTTTGTCTGTCTGTCTGTCTGTCTGTCTGTCTGATGTTTAACCGTTATAGAAACAAAAACTACTCGACGGATTTTAACGAAACTTGGTACAATTATTTTTCATACTCCCGCGCTGGTTATTGTATACTTTTCATCACGCTACAATCAATAGGAGCAGAGCAGTGAAGGGAAATGTTGGGGAAACGGGAGAAGTTACTCCATTTTTTAAGCTTCCGTCGCGTGTGCAACCTTAATGGTTAAAGCTACACAGAAATCATGTATGACGGAAATGTTCTCCTTAAAATTATATAAAAAATATTCCACGACAGCATAATATATGTCTATCTTTTATGGTTGACTCACAATAACACGTGTAACTCCCGATAGCTTAGCAGTTCGAAGCTTTCTGATTAAGTATACCTATATTTTATCTACTCTTACGTTTATGACACTTAAGTGGGTGAAATAAAGGGGTGAAGTTTAAACGAAATTCACGCGGGCGAAGCCGCTGGCAAAAGCTAGTGTGTAAATAAAATCTTAAATTCGAGTTGATTTGGCAGGAGTCGACGACATACGAAAACCGTTATCAAAACATTTAAATGTCGCAAAAACGTGTCTGTTTTACTGTTTATCGTAATTTCGTGACGTGAACACTTCCAGGTATTAAATGACGTTTATTAACAGAAGTCAGTTTTCACGTACATTAATGTTGCTATTTAAGCGTAAAATCTATGATAACGTTATTAAATCTAATAATGCGAATATTACTACGGCTTGAATAGCATGAACTTAGGGGAACAATAATTCATTAAACGTTCACAAAATGGTTACTTTAAAGCAGTTAAAACATGCAGAAGGTTCTACATTACTGTGAATTATTTGATCAATAAATTAAAGAGTTAGAAAGTAAGTTTATGGTTGTTACAAGGGTAATTGGTTCCCGGTGAAATAGACCCTTGCTGTGTGTGAGTAAGAAACCTCGCGCTGGTCGCCACTTGAATATCAATATCGGAATAAAGCCGGCCCATGACGCAGGTCACAATGACCAATAATGTAGAATCACACGATTATGGTCCTACGTGAAATCTGTTTAAAATTCACATTTAAAAACAACTCGATTTTATTCTCGGCACCACTCAATGGAATGTAGGTTATGCTTATGATGTTATTTAGCTTGAACTTTTTGCTGGTCTAAGTTTTTTATTTCAATAGTTATCTCCTTTCTTGTCAATCAGATTTGTATAAGGCGTGAAAGTACTGACGTCATTGTGCTAAATTTCGCCTTGTTAATATGTTTTACCCCTGGCCATTGAAACGAGATTCACAATATCTAATATACGTGGGAAAGACATCACCTACTTTGCTTGAATTACTTTGCCTCGAAATAATCTTTTATTGTATCTGTATCTTCGTTTCATCGTTTAATTTCGCTAACCATAACATTTGAAATACCTATTCGCTGGTTTCACAGTTATTATGAAAATTATTTAATCAGTCCTAATTATAAATTTAATTGAATGAATCCTTTTAATATCTGCGTAAAAATATTCTATTCGTGAAGACTCACGTGACTCAACACGATTATCGTTTTCTATTCATGTATTAAAAAGGCTGTCAGGAATATTTTATGTTATTTCTCTCGTTTGTTAGCTCTGGCGCTTCTAAATAGCTTTCCGACATCCATTAACTTAATAGATATTGTAAGTCTTCACATTCAAGATATAATGCCACAATTTACGGCGTAGGGACGACCGGAGGAGTCTCGCGTCGAGCGTGCTTCGGTTACCTTACTAAAGAGCCCTTCACTGTCCGGTCCACGGACTCATGGCACCCACACTCTAAATAACAAGGCAAATAGACATGTCCACTCTACCATTTACAGAGTAAAAATTCTCATCTCATGTTTGAATAGGTCTTTTACCAATTAGTATTTGTACCGATATACATGACGGTTGTGTTGGCGAGGTAACGTGTAGTCTGTTGCTCTCATCACAAACTTTGTCGAGCCCGACGCGTCAAGTGCGAGGCGTGAGAGAATAAGCAGACTACTTAGCACTGAACAATTCCTGTTTCTGTACAGGTACGAACCGTCTTGTGTATGGCTTTGACTTTTGGAAACGAAATATTATGTTCTATACGAGGGTATTACAACACTAATATGAAGGATGCTATATCAAGGCTTCATATTATACTAAAACCTATTAACATTAGGTTTTTGTTTTCGGAACGATTAAACACGTATCTTCAAGGTGTGGAATACAAAACATCATTGAATTCAGGAAAATACAAGCTATTGCCAAAAACATTGAGCGCAGTTTGACAAATGATGTAACGGTCGAAAGGACATTTATTTTACTTTAGCCCAAGCTCGATATAAACCTTCACCTGCTTTCGTGACTTTGATACAAATGACGTTTCAAAGTGAATATATGCGGAGTGCAAGTCTTCTGCGAAAAAGGTTTTCTTTACCATAAGCAATAGGATTCGATCGTAAGCTTATAGAAAATGAAACACTTAATTTAATGAAATTTAGTGCCCATTCAGAACAGAATTGTGAATTAATATTTATGGGAAGCTTAAAAGCCGAAGAACTGTCGAACTACAAAATCAAATTGATTTATTAATATAGTATATATTAGTTATGAGAATTCTACTTACCAGTTCAGGCAAAATTGGAAAACTAATTTCGTAATAAATTATAATATTGAAAATGACTTCACTTTGCGTATAGGAAATAGTAAAATAGGTATCTAATAGGTAATTTATGCTTTTATATTCATAATCACGCTGGAAACAGGAACACAATGAAAGCAGTTTAATTTAAATTGAGTCCAGTAGCATGGTGAGCACCGATCTTTGCGATGATAACTGAAATTAGGGGTCGCGCACATACACACCCAAGTAACAAAATGTGGTCTTGTAGTGGTTCCGGGGCCAGGTCTATAACAGGCTAGTAAACGTTTATAACCACGGAAAAGGGCCCATTTTATACGCGTACTTTTGCTAACAAAACACTCATAGTATATTTGGCGAGCACCACTTAGACCAATAATACACTCATATTAGGACTACGCAGAACTATCTGCTCCCGCGAAGCCAGCTATAAGCATCTAATAGAACCAGGTAGGCGTGTAACATACTCCGCGCATCTATTACTAGCTACTTCAAACATGTCTGAATTGTTGTTGTGTTGTTCGATTATGGAGGAAAATAAAATAATAAAAAATAAGTTCATCTATTTTATATTAAGTGTATTAACTAGTATTTCGCACGTAATATTATAAGTGCATACATGTTTGCAGAACTCTGTGTAACCTGTTATAAGCTTGGTAGTAAATCCTGGAACCACTAAGAGAGACGTACTAGTGCTGTGAGCCTGTAAACTGTGCACTACAGGAGAACTTTGTTACTTGGGCATAAAACATAATGCTTGTCTTGACCGTAACATTCGTAACTTATCATGATGTGACTAAAAGATGAAGAAGCTGAAGCAGGATTTTGCACAATTAAACACATTTAAACTAGAAACGCTCATGCTTCGGCGGCTTATGTCAATCTTAAATGATTGACCGGGTAAAGGAGCAGCTGACACGGTCAATAATAGGAATGGTGACCGCTAATAGCAAAAATTTTACAAGCATGTCCCTCATATAGAGAACACGTTAATTCAAGGGCCTAAAAACTTCTGATACATGGGTAAGCCACCAACCCACAATGGATGGTCGAATGCTCCTCTTGGCGAGATGGCGTGATATAGGAATATGCTCTGAGCCTTCTCAGTTTTGAACAAAGAATCGTGGTCATTTGACAATTAATGGGTTGAAACCTCAGTAAATCTTAATGCACAAAGTATGACGATAACCTCGGCAAAAGTTGGTGCCGTCCAGGTCTGTTTATCGTGCGGAACGTGCGATGTCATTGTCCTACGGCGTTATAAGTAGATACAGCGCAAGATTTAAGACCCAACAGACTTTACGTAGACAAGAAAAAAGATTTTTTCGTTAGCACAGACTAAAGCTATGCAAAAAATATTTTACTTTACGCAACAAATTCATATGGATCGGTTTGTATCGTACTAATCTGAATATCTTAAACTTACTGAATATCTAATACTGTTCAGAACATAGAATCAGTGTTTAAACATAACTGCTGTAATAGGTATTAAGTACTACGGCGCTTCCTGGTTCACGTCACTGTCCTGTATAATGCCTTGTAAACATCGTGCGCAGACGTCTTCACCTTGGAAGAACATAGGGTTTTTACATGTCTGTTTTTTCGTATCGATGATGATGATACAAGCAAAGTCATTCAATAGCTCGTGGCCGGGGATCGACACGACCGGTGCTGTTAATCTTGGATTCAAAAAAGCAAACCGTGGTGTTGATAGATCAATAGCAAAAAGTGACGTTATTTAACGTTTTTGTACTTGTTGTGATTCAACTTTATAGCTTATGTCTTTATGTTATCATACGATCGTCGGTGCGTCTTTTGGTGATGAAGTCACTTTTGGAAATTTTGATCACAAATATGGTTTATAGTTATGCCTAATAGGATAACATAAATGACAGCTGTAGAACATATATAAACAACATTGCAAAAGAGCCAGGTCACTCGATAAATAATATTACACTGAGTTTTGTCCCAATGCCTGAGACATTTAGGTATTTCACTTGTTATTTTGTGCAATTACTGTGTTTATACATCACAGCGAAAAAAACCCAAATACAAATAATCGATAATGCATAAAAAGAATCGTTCCATTAATTTATATAATAATTATATTAGCGTATAAAGAAAACCCACCTACTTCCTACATACATGAATTAATGCTGCTATTAGTAAATAAAAGCCTTGCACCAGAAATCTACTAACGGCCTTAATAATTCGATCGCCCTGACGCAGGCCACTCCGGCCATTATACATAATTGCATGTATGTCGTTACATTTCCTGAATATTACGCGCATTAAATACATATCTCGATGCGGTAAGTGGCTCAAAACTGCGGCATCTCCGTAACGGTACAAAACCACCATTAATAAAGCATGTTGCATAAAGCAAGCACAAGTAAAACAAGCTAATTTCCGGTCTCGGGCCCTCTTTTATGATTATTGGATATTAAAGTCGACATGGGCCTCGGGAGGAGAGGTTATTGAGAGAACGAACGTGCACGGAACCTCACCGTCTACGACACCATTTGAATACTTATTGGAAATATCAAGCTTATTCGGTTTTGGATTCTGATCAATATTAAATGAGGCTTTCGGATTTGCCGTGCGATTTATTCACGAGACCGCAAATAGCTTTCGTTTCAGTGGAAATTATTCATATCATAATGATAAATTAACGTTTATTTAGAATTGTTATACTTATTTGTTGTTTTGCCTAAACGTAAATCCGCTAAAGGCGTGATTTTACTCGTAGTTGGTCATTCCTACTTTAATTGTAACTCTAATACCGTTTTTTTCGAGCATACATAACAATGATGTTATTACTCTTCATTTCATGGTGCGTAAAATAGCTCTATTTGTTTTTTTACATTGACAATAAATAAAATAAAATAATATGACATTTGTTTTATACAAATGTTACATTTATTGTTTTGGTGGCGTGGGAATCATCGTTTGAGTTAATAAAAGATGATACATGTAGAAAAAATTGACGTGGCATCGATGGTCCTTACGATTACAATACTAGGTTGCGCGGGCGCGGCCCGACCGCCGCCATTGTAATTCCGACTTACTAAATCAATATTTGCGCAGATGTCGGTGCAAGAGCATGCTATGCTTGTACCGACCTAAAATTCATACAGCTTATATGGCAATGTTAGCGGTAAATTTTCTCGGCAGCTACCTACTTGTAATCCTTCAAATGTGGGTCGATGCTGCACGCATAACTTGACCCCGGCCGTCTGGGGTCTCGTGATAATTCATTAAAATCAAACCTCAATAAGCGCTTAATAGCATCGCCACTTACACGAATGAGTATCTACTCTTTCATTTGGCTTATTACACGTAATAGACTTTTAGAACACGTGCTTAACATGTTTCTCGTGTAACGGTGACCTTGTTCTATTATTTCCTATACAGAAAAAAGCTTCTAAACCTTCGGTGTATAGAAATAACAAACCGCCTTTAAAGGGAAATAACATAGAATAATCTTAATATGATACCATGAGCAGGCTTTAAGTTTTTATCAACAAGAACTCAGTAACACACAAAACATAGAGAAACCTACCCATAAATAAAAATATATATTATTACGCTATCTGGAGCTTACTACTGATACTTTCCCGGGACCAAAAATTGCGTGGCATCGATGAAATCGAAACATAGTTGTAATGTTCTATTTTTTTTCTGGTTAGCTGAATTCGTCATCTAAGTATGTGTGGCACTATATATTTTATTAATAGGTATAATAAATAGAGAAAAAAATGTTAAACCTCGAAATCTTTCATTGCCGAATTGAAAGCTTAAAACCTTTTTATTACGCTGCGGTTTTCACCTCTGTAGTTTTGACGAGGGATTGATATGAATAGTTCTGTCAGTAAAGTTAGATACCTATAAATAGTGGTTTGATTAGTACATTCGTAAGCAAAGTTAGGTTGAGTAAGCCCTATGTAACTAACTACCTATATAATTCTGCAGCGGTGAGAATTCAAACCCGGAAAACAACTCAAACACACAAGTGGGACTATTAAGTCATTATTTTTTTTGTA
Organism: Hesperia comma; assembly: GCA_905404135.1. Taxonomy (NCBI): domain Eukaryota; kingdom Metazoa; phylum Arthropoda; class Insecta; order Lepidoptera; family Hesperiidae; genus Hesperia; species Hesperia comma. The sequence goes on from FR990018.1 coordinate 9,829,708, forward strand.
TATTTAACGAAATAAATTTAAAAGTTACTAAGTTTACTGTAATTTTGTCATAGTTGCTGACAAATTATAAAGATTACTGTCGACAGTAGATGGAAAATCGGCAGTACCTATATATAAGGTTTTAAACTTTTATCTTTTATCATCGCGGACACTAAACATTTTAACTGTAACGGGTACTCACGATATTTATTATTTACACCGATATTTCGACCCAATTGCATGGATCATGGTATGCTGGCCTGGCATGATCAGTACCTATATACGTAGTTAAAAGGATCACACCGTAACGAAATATTAATTGGTAGAATGCTAAGATTTTTGCCACAGATTGAGGCGGTGTGCTCGGTTAACGGAACACTGATTGATCATAAAACATATAACAGACCATAAAATATAGTAAATCGATATTTGCGAGATTTTATAAACTACTTTTGACGCGCCCCGGCTTCATGTGGGTTATAGGTAATATTAAGCAATATCAGTTCCTCCGACAGCAGGTCGCTACCTTCATAAAATATTTTTTATAGTTCGCTTGATTTTATTTTTTGAGAATCTGAAAGATATTCATTCATTTTAATAATACTTGTAAAGTGTAAAAAAGATAAATGATTTGTAAGATAACAACTTTAGATCGCTTACCTAATAAAAGAATATCGCTTAATAAAATATTAACGAATGTTTTTTTTACAAAAATAGGAATTTTAACTTATTCTTAAAAAGGGGTAGGCTAGGTTATAGGTACTTACGCTATTTCGGAATTGTTTCTAGGACTTTTATGAGGAACATTTAGGCCATCCATAATTTGGAGTAAATTTAACTATTCACGCAGTGCACAGCGTAGAAACGGAATGTGCAACTTTGTTCACCTTAGTTGATGAGCGACTCTAGCTAATTTATGTTATATATCATCCGACTTTTAATTTGCAATTCTTTTAATTATACACAACTATTATATGAAATGAAATGAAATGAAATGAAATGATTTATTTCGAACTTGGTTTTTACAAACACTTTTCGAATGTCATCTACGCCATCGCTTCCACAAATCCCTACGATGAGTGGCCTTGGTAGATCTATCTTGGTATAATCCGATTAATATTTCTTTCGAATCGAATCATTTGCTTCCAGGCTACGATCACGATATTTGAGATACTCGTAATAAAATACGGTAACACTGGAATTGTCAATTTACTGCATCGAATTAAAAGCTGGACTATAGGTGTGTAACAAATTTTTCAAAATGAATAATTAGTACATTGTAGGTGGTCCGTACAATTTTACAATGGGGTTGCTCTCAGCGCTCTTCCTTAACGCTGTCATAGATCCGGAAAAACGTCTCACCCAGCCCTCTCCACTTGATAACCAATCAAGATGATCCCTTGGCCGACAGTATAAGTGTTCATTAGACTGTGCCTGTATTGTAAGTAAACAGGATGCCAGTATAATGATAATATTAAATACCATAAAATAACTACATGTAACAAAATAAATGTTACATGGTTAAGGCAGATAATTTAGTACAACGTAACTTTCCTAGGCCCCAGATAATTAAAAAACGTATAAAGGTTCCATTTCATAGCCCTTAAAACCATTAACGAAGCAGAGCGTGGTTAGCTCGGTGTAATTACAGTTTATAGATATGTCGTTAAAACTGCAAGGATTTTAATTGACTATCTCCTGTCCTAATTGCAAATAAGTGGTATAAAATAGGAATCGAGCAGCGAAGCGCGAATGAGACTCTCCCCTTTTTAATTTTTTGTACTATACATTACAGACATGCCAACAAATTACAAAAAATATTTTTATCCTCTACGGTTTCCAAGTGAAAACGAACAGCATAATTTTCTAAGCGCGGTAACCACGATTCCCGTGTAATATGATAATGCGACGTATAAATATTTCATGTCTAGGTTGCTTATTATCTTTTTGCTTGGGAACCTGTTACTTCGATGCTAAAATGTACCTATCCCTTGCTGGCTTACTTGAGGAAAAACTTGTACAAAAAGCCCGTACGTATAGGTACGTAATCGTAATACGATTAAGAATGCCGAGGGCTTCATCACTTTCCTTCTATTATTTCCACGATACTTTACCATTATGCTGCTTGTTATTACCCATCCAACAATACAATTAAGAAATGTATTTTCCCAAAGGTGTAGGTTATGTAAAAAGGTATAGTAGGTTATGTAAAAAGGTATAGGTTATAGGTATACATAACATAATAACGTGGTGTTTCTTTGGTTGGTACCTAGTGGAATTCGCAAACACACGTAAGTACAATACAGTAATCCATAAGAAGTTTGAAGTATTTTAACTTGAAGTTATGTATATTGTTTTGTTGCGAACCATGTTTCAAGCAGTAAAATAGTTAACGGAAAACGTTTGTGAAGTTAAAACTACTACGTGCCTAGCTCGGTCGTTTAAAGCTAAGCTTTGACGTTTGCTTGTAAGTACTTTCCATTCATTCCTTACATAGAGATATGGCCAGTAATGACTGGTCGGCCGGCTAGCTATCGGCCAGACGCTCGTAAACACTGTTCGACACGAAGCATTCGTACATGGCTGCGAATACAAGTCAATAGACATCATACAGAGTGCATTCACTTCCTGGTGAAGCTAACTGTTCGCACAACAAAATTTCCCGCGCCTGTTCGACTGTGCTAAATTTATGAGTCAGTTAATTCAATGACAGATTTAAAGGTCACCGCTTTGAGCAGACGATGCCGGCGACGGACGCTAGGGTTCAGAAGCGACACAGGTCAGCGGTCGCTCTAATAGCCAGTATCCCACACTCGCCTCCCGAGGAAGCCAACGCGAGGGTGGCGAACTCGCACAATGGACAAAAGGCGCCGTATAACTCAACTTCGCGATGAAAACGTTTCACTAATGTTTCTTAAATCCTAAATCGAATTTGAGTCATATCTGAATCACCGACGAGGGACTAAAAAATTTATCGCCAAGGACATCAAAACGAACTCGAATGTTTTGTAGTAGAAATAAAAGTGTTGCATCATTTCGTTCTGAAAAGGACTCAAATGGTTTTAGCTGTATAAAATAAATGATAGTGTTATAAAAGTTATAAAGACTATTTCATCAAATTTTTAAATCAAATATCTTAGTTTATCGGTCGATAAGTAAATGGTCATGATGAGGGGTGTCAGCAATGAACCCTGAAGCGTAGTGCTTACTGGCTGGAACGCGGCACGGCGTGGCACGTAAGGGCAACGCTCGTCGTGTGAGCGCCGCGCCCGCACCTACAATCACGAATTCATGGTGTGCCTAGCAACAACGTCTCACCGAAGTTTTCTTCCACACATACCTACACTACATAGATGCTTGCATGTCTGTATGCGAGCTTAGTGCTCTCAAGGATTCCACTATCCTTAAACCTCTTTCCTCTCTGTGATGCATAAATTATAATATTGTTTAACATAAAGGTTATCTAATTATATTTGCTGAATAATTTGTTATGTAATTTGTTTTCGAAATCTGCGATGCAATAAATTTTAATTACCTACCTACCTACCTCTGTTTACAGAGGGTGCTAATCTCAACTTCCTGATGGAAAGAGCTTAAAAGGTAATGTTTTATTCATGAAGGCATACCTTAATGTAACTGTCTTAGAACGATTTTTCAATCGGAATTTTCGATGAGAATTTAGTCGAGATGCGAACGAAATTTTAATGCGAATGAGAAATTCCACTAAGTAACACATACGAACGTCTCGTATAGATAAATCGGAATCACGATATAGCGTGGAAATAAGATATTTCTTAAGAATGCTCCAACGGAATGTTAAGTTCGTGAATAACGGTGATGAGTGTCTAGCTCAGATTTACCTAAATTATTCGGACTACGTTGACAATGCGTGCGTGAGCCCGGGCACGACCCGATGTAGTGCCAGCCTGCCGGAGCCGCATGTCGGAGCCGCATGTCGCTGCCGTATGTCGCTGCCGCATGTCGCTGCCGCACTTCGCTGCCGCACGCCGCTGCCGCACGCTGGCCGACCGGCCCCAGGCCGCATCGACCAGACACGTGTCTGCCTCCACACATTTACTGCAAATTACTTGATCCGATGTGGTGCGTGGGACAATACAACTCATTGAAATGCATTCGAATTACAACCAGAGCCGATTCGGGACGATGGAAATATAAAAAAATATTAGATTCCGTTGCTGGTGGTGACAATTATTGTTAAATGAATATAAATAAAATATTAAGATCGTCAAGGTATTATACAACCTTAATACCTACGCTTACAGTTATTAAATGAAAAAATATGTTCATATAGGTAAATATTCCAAAATAACCAAGAACTGTTATGTGTAGAGATAGTCTAGATAGTTTTTACCCGTATTATCTGACACAAAATTTGCACGGGTCAACGAACTGAGAGTATCTCGCAAGGGAAACTAATATTTACTCTCCTTGCGCTTCCATCCCCGTTTCCCTAAGAGATACAAACCTTGTCACGTAGTCCCTTCCAAACGACTGCCCTAAATCGAAACCGTGTCCTATCTTTTAATAAACTGAAGCTTTTATAGCTTATTGCAATATAATTTTTAGTGTTAACTGATATTGAATAACCCGTGTATAATTTACAAAAGTTTAACATTTACTTAATATAAGATTTAAATATGGACCTATTAAGTATGCGCTTTATTTTTATGACACGATATATTTCAAGTAATAAAAAACTGAAATTACCAGAATGGCGATGAAAGCAATAATGTCATAAAATGGTAATGTGACACGAATGTTGACCCGGGTACAACGTTTACGTGCCGTAGCTGATTGGTATGCGTGTGTCCCGCCGCGTCTGCCGTTAATCGACCGCTACACTTCGGTGACAATTATCGCCTAATAACGACGCAGTGTCGACTTGTAGCCAGAATCTAATAACAACTCGGTGTCGCCATGTCCACGACTCCTATGCTAATCACTCGTAATTTACGACGGTTGATAATCGCGAGTCGCGTACGTGAGCGCATTGTGCGAACAGCCGCGCACTGGATGTCTGAGCGTAGCATGCGAACACGCTTGCAGCCTTATAATGTGGGAACGCACTAATCGAACGCAAATATTTTAACAAAACTATGCATGCGGGATTTATAAGGTTACGATTGCTATCAGTCAGTCGCTGTGCATGGACATAAATCATAAGAAAGCCCTCTTTAAGCACAAAGTGAAGCAGGCGAGATTGGCTCGATGCCACCTTGCCGAGTGACATGGCAGCCATCGCGTCTTACATCTCGTGTGCTGATTCTAGCACATGTCATCCATTCAGGACAGGGCTTATTCATCTGTTGGTAACCTCAATGTTGCACGGTATATAGTTTATCTACCGATACTAACACCAAAATAACAACAGTAAATTATTAGCGTTCAATAAACTATGAATTCACGCAACAATCTTATGGCATCGGCATGTTCTCGTGAATTATTATTGTATTCTCGGTCGAGATGCAAACGGTAAAATATAGCACACAAATCGCTTTTGCCTTATCGGAGTTCATGTTCAAGAAATTGGTGTCAATGCTCGCTGCGGTTGCAGTGTTCCGAAATTATGTGTTGGGCAACATCGCAGGCGGGACCGGCCACCGACCCACCGCCACTGCTCGCCCAATGCCCTTTCGATCACATTCAATCGCCTTATACTGTCCGAGCGCCTATTTTATTCAAAATAAACTATTTTGTGCATTTATAAATCTACACAGCACATGTTTAATTAACGTACGTAAGACTGATCTTAACAAGCGTAGCACGTCGTAGAGGCCGCGTAGTCGCTTAGATAAAGCTACAAAATACTGTTCGTCTTAGATGAAATGGTAGTCTTCAAAACACCTCTTAAATTTAATTGTAACGAGCTAACGGTTACTTTTGACAACATATCGTTGGAACAAACGGTAATCCAAATTATACCTGGGAATTGGGCTGCAGTGGCAGACAATACAGTGTCGGTTCCCACTTTTATGTCCGTTAATTATTGATACAGTTCTTTACTTGATGCGTTATATAAGCTTCAAGAATAGTTTGTAATAATGATAGGTAATATGTTGTGTAAGAACAGTTGCATTTCAATGAAGATTGATTAAATCAATGAAAATCGATTTACGTTGAAAATATGGTGATGTGTAATTTAGGCGATAATAAAACGCGATGTAAAAATAATGTGTTATCAAGATATAGGAAAAATATAAATTATGAGAATAAAATTGAGTAAGAGCAGATATATTACTTTGAGTATAATAAAGACGTAATAATATATAATATCTATAAAAAGTATAGGTATATACCTACTTTTTATAACAAGATGAGATTTTCAAACCAAAGGAAAAGTAAAAATTGTTAATGTAATTAAAAAAGAAGGTATTTGTTATTTTGAAAGCCAAAAACATCAACATATAAATAAAATACCTACTTACAAAAAATTAAGTAGGTCAATTCACTTTTTGTTTGAATTAACATGTGATGTTTTACTTAGCTGAATCTTTTAATACGTAAACGTAATAAACTTAATACTTCTGCTTTTACAAAGATCAGTTACTGAGATTGCGTGCAAGCATATAATATTCAAAGTATTCTTAGACGCAAAGACGCACTTTATCTCAAAACCACTCAGGATATTCTAAGAAAAACTCCAAAGCTATCGACTTAACAATGTGAAGAACTCTCTACGCCCGGAACAGGTGGTGTTTTTAGTAAAGCAAATAAGTACGCAGTGCTGAATTGTCCACGCCCTCACCCTCTCGCTTGAGATGACTTGCGGAGTGTCTAGACGGAGGGATCCCTACTTACTTCTACCAATATAATAACATTATTGTATATTCCGGATTTTCTTTGCATTGCTTTGTAATATAGATAATCGTTTTTCCTTTTCGAAACTTGTTAGACGAGAAATCTATAAGAATAAAAGTTGGTTCAACTTTAGGTTATCTACTTTGCTTATGGTACATCTCGTGAAATAAACACCGAGAGCAACATGTAATTTATACATATTAAGAAAGAAAGACATGCTTAATAGGCATACGTTCACCAGAAAATACGTGAATGTGCAGAACAACGGGCTCGGATCAATTCGTTCCCACGGCACTACTCTGCTGTAGGTACCAACAGAGCTGGAGTTACAATAATTTGCTCCGTAGTTATTGACTCTTGCAGTACGAGCCATAAATACAAGTTAGCTGCTTAGAGAGTAACTGCGTATAATGCCTGCCTGCGCCTGGAATTGCTTTTAGTACCAGCCGTGCGCGATGTTCCCGGTCATATGAGCTCAAATGCTGGTACTGAAGTTTATATTAGCGCTGTTTCCTTATTCTTTACAAAACATTGGTGTGCATAGGAAATCTTAACGCCTCCGTTCGGTTTCGCAACGCTTGTGAAGAGAGTATTATGTATTTTATTACCAAATTTTTTACTCCGCCACATATGTATGTGCAATGATGTGCAAAGAAATTAATGAGGAAGTGACTTCGAAGTGAATGTTTTTTTTCGTGATACATATATCTATATTTGTACGCATATAAATTCAATCCTAATCGTAATATAATCATAATCATATAATGCTCTACAGACCCGGTTAATTGGTAAAAAACCAACGCTAACTAAAACGACAAGAGTAACAAGTAGTGTCGACAATAGGTTTTGACGTGTATATCCGGCGTTCATAAAACAACTCATTGATATAAGAATGGATGCGGATCTCTGTTTGCGGGGGTGCTCCCGGCGGCGCCCCTCGGGACTCCCTCCACTCGAGCACGCGTCCTCAATGCTTACTTCCACGACACATATTCCCACTGTCGACTGTCGCCCCTGCCTTCCGCCATACCTCTATTTATAACATTCTCCTTTAAAATTTTGATACAGCCAGTGTGTACACGCCCCGAGCCCTCCAATTAAAGTTACAAGCGTTTCCCGCTTGAGTGTTAACAAAACTTTTTCTTTAAAAGTTAATAAGCTCACTTCATAACTGAACCCATTTGGCGAGAACTTTTTCTAACCGGCTCTTGCGGTCGAGTTGTAACGGAAGCTTGTTTCGCACAATGCCTCTTAAAACCTCTACGGAACATGAAATAATGTTAGCAGCAATGCATTCATGCTTTGAACATTACTATTACAATCTACTTACTTCTTTAGACGCGGTACTCACAATATTTCTTGCGATGTTAAACATTTTTATAAATACAAATGTACTTTCTCTATAAAAATGTACACATGTATATGTATGAGTGTACCTACTTCGATAATTTGACCTACATTTTGATTATTTCAACAACGTTATAACTGTTTTATTATAATTATTTTTAAAGTTAATCTATTGTATTTGTTATCATAATCTGAAAGTGAACGTCAGAACCTTGTTCAGAATACGTTGTCTAATATAATTTAATATAACTCAGCTCCTTTTAAGTCCAAAATATTCATTTACATATCATTTCAATGAGCAAACAATACTACTCTTTTATACTTCTAATAGCGTTGAGTTGTAGAGACGTCGGTGAAAAAAATTATATCTGCATAAATTCTTTAAAGTATTTATAAAAACATTACATTACCCAATTACAGTAATGTACCTAGCAGAACAGTACTAGCTAGGCGCTGTTTATTATCATACGTTTATGTTATATTTGTCCATTCTACCTTTGCCTACGGAAAGCTTTCGCGCGTTACATTTATTACATTTAAACGCTAACGGCTGTTAGACTACAATAGGCAATGGTAAATGTTGTTCGTGGATTGATTTATTTTGTTTTGTTGCAGACGGGCGGCGGCAGATGGATCGGAGGCGCGCGGCGGGGGCGCTGCTCGCGCTGGCCGCGTGCATCGCGTGCTCCACAGCGGGTGAGCTTCCACTGTTGACCAGCATATCTTGCACCCCCGCCTGATATAACTTTATTATACAATACATAAAATACACACATACTTACATCACGTAAATACACTTAACTCACGCACACAGATTCGCTTAAGTAGTGTCAGATTTATCACATCCCTAAATAAGCTCCGGATAAAATTGTATCGATAGTTTGAGTGGAATTTAAGGTGTGGGTACTGTTATTAGGGTTATTAGGTACTGCAGAGGTGTCATCGCAATAATTTGGAACGAAATACTTATTTCATTCTTCAGTAATGCTGTATACATTTAATTTTGCTCTCGCATGCTTTTAGTATGAAACGACATTTTACCGTTTTCATTATTATTCTCAATAACCAAACAAAAAAATTTACCAACTTATTTTCTTATTATGTCTACCTTAAATATTTGGTAGAGTTTCTAACCACAAAAGTTTCTTAGAACTTAGAAAATATTTAGAACTATGTATGATCAGGAAGAATTATGAGATGTTAAAAAGAAGCATATATACGGTCGAATTGAGAACCTCCTTCTTTTTTGAAGTCGGTTAAAAAAACCTTCTGTAACCTTATTTTCATAACCGTAAAATAGTTATCATATTAATCATGTACGGCGAAGTAATCTTTATGCCATAAATTTCAGCACTCGTTATCCTAATTGCTATTCGGAACAATATACGATCAAATATAACTATGTATAGTATCCCGTTCATCGACACCCCACTTGTAATACAATTGTCAGGCTAACGCGAACCCTGAACTCACCCCTGCGCAAATCCTATTAGCACAACATACTGCACAGACTGACAGAACATTTTTATTAAGGACATATTATAATTAGTCTTATAGAGCCGCATCTCTCTACGGGTGATGTAACTGTGAGTTAGTCGTAAGATACGTTATTTTTAACCCAATTGAAAAGTATACCGCGACATAATTTCCTACTTCTCAGATGTGATATTGATACCGTTAATCAATTTGGTCGTACCAATTTCAACGAGTACGTATACCATCTTATGTATAAAAATACGCTGTATATCTCGAATGAGAATAGCTTCAATTGCTGCACGTTCGATTGGATGTAGAATATGCAGCGTCAGTATTGACCGTGAAATGGGCTTGAATAAAGTTCGAGCGCGATGAAACGATAGTAAAATTGGCACTAAGCCGATTCATTCACAAAATAGTCATAATTTCTATTATTTAGTGAGACTGGAGAACAGGTATAACCGTTGTGTTGTCTCGTGACCTAGAATAGGTAGAGCTCGTGAGAAGATGTCCGTGCGCGATACCCGGAGGCCGGCAGCCGGCGGCGCCGACGGCCGCGCGTTGGCCGCCACCCTCGCCGATCTTCCACGCATCACCTTTTGCAATCTATTTACATTCTTACTTCTTACGATTTATGCACATTATCAAACAGGTTTACCGGGCCGTTGACCTTTTATCTTAAACGCGTCACATATTTCAAAATGTCAGCTCTCTACGTTTAATGCTATTTGCGGAAAGTTCTGTAAAATGGAAAATGTTTTAAAACTAAATAAATGCAAATATGGACGCGGTTGAATTCCTGAAAATATGTAAACGAAAATGACCGTCGCGTAACAGTAAATCTCGTTCGGCGATGCATGTTATTAGATGATGCTATTTTTGTACGCGAAGATTTAGTATCCGGAGCACGGTTACTTCAAAGAATTCGAATTGAATTTATGTTATACATAGGAAGTATATTCAAATGCGGCCTACAATGTTTAGGTCTACCCGTGTGAACTTAATCACGCATGGCGACCACGACGACATTCATTCATTGAAACAACAATCCATATTAATGTAGTGCAAATTTTAAATTCATGCTGCCTCCTCATTTCGATTGCTTCGGGGCATGTTTCTAAACGCACGATTTTGCATTAGTAGGTAGTTTTTTGTTCGTGTATAACGATTTAAAACGTCACCACGAACAGTGGCGATTTCTCTAAGATGGCGCGTATGGCGGTGCCATACCATAAATTTTAAGCATTAAATAAAATGTAAAAAATCATATATTTACAACCTAATTATTTAGACCTAAGTACAATAATTACATTTTATGAGCGCTGCGGTCTTCTATCACGAACGCGACTCGCGGCGATTGTTTTCGCGTTCGGTCGGCGCCGAGCGCGGCCGAGGCGAGCGATGCGCTCCTGCAAGCGCATGCCTAGTCCATACAAAGTCGTTGGCCCGCGCTGCCCGCGCCTCTTCGATCGCTTAGTATCACCATAGTAAAATTATACTGTGGTATCAGCGTATCACTGAGTTTGAAACGCGGGTCAGGCGCTGGGAATGGCGCATTACCTAACGAGTTTTCGCATGTTTTCGTGATAGTGTAGATTTGTGATTACGGTTTCTATCTTTCTATTGATTTAATTTACTTTTTATTTAGTAGGTAATTAGTTTATAATGAAATGACATGAAATTATGAGTGATTCAACAAAATCTGTGATACAAGAACTTTTAGAAAGACCTTTCACGACGAGATCGTTTGCCGAAAAACAGTTGATAGTGGAAAATGGACTTTCACTATGGGACAAACCCTAAAATCGCGAAAAAACATTAGCTATTTCATACAAAAATAAAAATGTCAAATTGTATGAAATTTCTTTTTAACCGACTTCAAAAAAGAAGGAGGTTCTCAATTCGACCGTATATATGCTTTTTTTATGTACGTTCAGCGATTATTTCGTCGTTTATGGACCGATTTTGATAATTCTTTTTTTTATTCTAAAGTAGATATGCGCAGTGGGGTCCCGTGATAAGGACACCAGGATCTGATGATGGCATCTCAGGGAAATCGAGGGGAACTTTTGAAAATTGTATGGACAACTAGTGTGTTTGTTCATGTTATCATAAGTACATTAAAGCGCTACTATTTCATGAAGATCTGGAGTCGATCTGATGAAGCCGAAAGACAGTCGAGGGAACTCCTCAACGATTTACTGCAGTTATTTAGTCTTTGGGCTTGATTAATTTGTAGCGACGAGAACTTTACACTTACATGTTGAATTGAGCGCCATCTGGCGAGTAGTTTTTGAGTTATCTCTACTTATCAAGATTGAAGTCGGTTATTTTTTTTGTAAAAAGCAATTATTATTTGCGATTTCAAAGTAGGTTTCTTAATGAAAGACTGCAAGTTTGTTAGATTGTCCGTCTGAAGAAATGGTTTTCCAGTTATGCGCACTTAACACTACACCCTATATAACAAAAGCTGGAGCCACCCCAATTATAAACACCAGGAATCGCCACTGACCACGAATAATGAAAGCATCTCATTAAATGTCATGGGAATAGCTGCATGTGATGAAAGTGAAAATTTATGGATTGTAAGTTGTTAAATAAACAATTAATTATTTATTCGAGCAAAACAGCATTAATAAGTAACATTGAAATAAAATATACAATAACAGTCAAATAAATAAATAAAATAATCGGCTTATACAAGATTAAGGATTTTATTTATGATCTCGGTTGTTATGGTCAATATCTACGATGATTATATTCAGAAATATTTTAATTTAAATGGCGGTCAAAAAGCTGATCTCGGCATTCTTGGGTACAGTTATGACCGTTAGATGATGAGCTCGCAGGCTTTAAAACGTCCTACTAATACACAAACTATATGTATATATTTTACAATTTATTTAATAATAGGTAGATATGCCATATTATAAAAACTAGCTGTGCCCGCAGCTTCGCTCGCGTGGAACTCAGTGTGTCACATAGTTTTTCCTACGTGAACCCCGACTCTGCTTATTTCGTGGCAAAGCATGTAGTCTCAGGAAACTGTATGCGTTTAAATTGAAAGGGGAACGGATTATATTACAGTTTTGGCGGAGTTAAATTTCGCATCACCATTAAGATAGCACATTATGATAGCAAAAGAATTATCGAAACACCAAATTTAAATCTTATTTTGTAAGCTGGGCTGGGAGACTCCTCCCTGTGAATTAAGGAACTCAAATGGGTAATTGGTTTCGTTGTCGTGATCAACTACATATGTGCAATCGGCAAAATTGATTCGTACCCCACTTCGTCAACAGTTCGTTTGAACTTTTGAGGATGTCAAATTCGTTTTCATTTCAAGCGTGTCTGCTGCACATATGACTTTCTTATTATTATGCTCATTCCGTCAAATCGTCAAACGTCGCTCTAAATTTTTGTCAAGTGCAATGATTTACTTTTTACAATCCATACTAATATTATAAATGCGAAAGTCTGTCTGTTTGTGACGTTTTCGCGGCTAAACTTTGGATGAAATTCGGAATGAAAATAGTTGAAGACTCAGAGTCACACATAGGCTACTTTTTTTTAAAAAATCAACCCCTAAAGGCTTGAAAAAGGAGATGAAAGTTTGTATGAAAAATCGATTTCGATGAATTTTCCCAGGAAGATAGCTTTGATGACGTACCCCCTTCCCCACTTCCCCGGTCTGCGATATAAACGAATTCCACGCGGGCGAAGCCGCGGGCAAAAACTAGTATCTGATAACTGCAAAATATATTTGACAGAAATCCGTATGTCTTTTGTATTAACTATATACAAGTTTTTCCCGCGGCTTACCAGCTAAGCAAAAAAATACCGTTAAAATTATTCCATGGGAATTTATTTAGAGGAGTAAAATTATCCTTTGTTTTTTTCAGAATCTCAAACCTCCATATAATTTCCAATAAATTCAGCATTCAGTCGTTTCAACAGATTCAGCAGTTTAAGTGTGAAAAGCCAATAGACGAACAAAGTTACTTTCACTTTTTAATAATTTTAATTATCAGAAATCGTTTTTGCAGATTTGAATATCTTTACTTCATGATGGACAGACAATGTGTTTAATGTTTATGTTGATTATTGTATTATATAATATGTCAAGGTATTCAGAAATACAAATCTCGAAATATAAATAATGTATTGTCAATGTCATGTAGAGTATTAACAGATTTGTTTCCAAGGCAACGAATATTTAAACGAATTTCGACTTAATTGCACTTGATGTGCTATAAGAAAATGAGCTGAAGGTGGGGTACGAATCAAATTGGCCGATAGTACATTATCAAAATAAGTATAAACGATTTCATCCCTAATAATTTCTACCGAATTTATCAATACAACTTATTAATTTTTTGGGGTCATTATTGCGCATTCACATAACTATGAATATTTTTTGTTTCGTATTTTTTTAATGTTCTCTTCGCTGGCAACAACTTTTGCAAGTATTTTAGGTATACTATACTATTTAGGTATAAGGTAGGTTTATGTGAAAGAAGGAAGCCTTCTCCAACTTTATCGATATAATCGGAATTTGAGTTGAGAATGCGAATTCAGTAAATGAATGTCGATCCTGCGGGAAGTCCGCAACAAAAAGTAGCTATGATGCCATAACCTCCTCTACCTCCCACTGAAAGACCCAAAAAATTCTGAATCCACGAACTCGTTCCCAAATAGGAGTTATTCCCGCGTGAATCCTGATGCACAACGTTTTTTATCTCCCAGTAAAAGTCCCATAAGAATCTAAGCCCGCGACTTGGCGCATAGGAGTTTTTCCCGGGTGAATCATGATCCCGCGGGAAGTCCGGAACAAAAAGTAGCCTATATATTGCTCCAGAACCTCCTCTATCTCCCAATAAAAGTCCCATAAAAATTTAAGCCCGCGCCTATGTGCATAGAAGTTTTTCCCGCGTGAATCCTGATCCTGCTGGAATTTCGGGATAATAAGTAGCCTATGTGTTGCTCCACAACTTCCTCTACCTCCCAGTGAAAGTTCCATAAAAATTTAAGCCCGCTACTTCGCGCATAGGAGTTTTTCCCGCGTGAATCCTGATCCCGCCGGAATTCCGGGATAAAAAGTAGCCTAAATGTCGCTCAGGAATATCCGCTATCTTCCAGTGAAAGTTCCATAAAAATTTAAGCCCGCGATATAGGATACGTATATATTGTAGTAGTTTTTTGCACCTGAATCCTGGTCCCGCGGGAATTTCGGGATAAAAAATAGCCTAAATGTTGCTCAGGAATCTCCGCTATCTTCCAGTGAAAATCCCATAAAAATCCGTTCAGCCGATCCGGAGATTAGCGCGCGCAAACAGACAAACAGACAAATTTTTTTTTAATAAAAAAATTTTTTTTTGAGATTCATGTTCTAGTACTGTTTCTTAACCCCCCTATATATTTTATTTCATCAATTTCGTAAAAAAACAGAGACGACTTTTCTACGCTCTTATTACAATAGATAACTATGCGTTGCAAAATATTTAAACACTTAAGAAAATACCAATTTATAAAACTTTATTCAAATAAGTGTAACAAACTGTTTTCGATTATTTTAAAGTCTAAAGTTCTAAACCTTGGTTCGGTCTCTATGGCCTTAACGACGCCGCTGAGTAACATTATAGCGTTTTCAAACCCAGCGATAACCATAGCGTTATGCCTGTTACCGGTATCCAATCGCCAATTTGGCTAAAACTCGAAACTTAACGATGTTCTCCGTTACTTTAATTACGTCTTTGTCGCCTCTTCGCTCGCCTTTAGTAATTATACGCAGTAAAACGGATATGTAAAACGTTAAGACGATGACCGATTGCGTCTCCCCAGCGATTTACAGCTAATATCCTGTTCAGCCGTAAAGCGCTTAATAAGTCGGCAGTCCTTCGTAAAAACAACAGTAAAACATTCTCAGAACGCTGGCAATATTTTATAATAACTGTATAAAATATTCAGTTCAACAGTACCCGTAGAACTTAATTTAAATGTTAACGATTAACGCCTTATCTCTAGATCGTAATTGATAATAAAATAAATAACTGTGCAAGTCGTAATATTTTAGCACGAAAACAACGGAATATATAATTTTTAATGGTTTAACCATCGAGATTAATGTATTTTAATACTAGACCGATAGTTTTTTAATGTATGTCAATAAATTATTCTAATTGACTCGTCAGAAAATAATTGTCGAAATAAGAACAAGTTTAATTACAAACTTAAATAATTTTGAAACAAGCATTACACTTACATTTACTTCATAGAATCTAGTTATTAATTTTGTTTTGATGATATTATATTAAACTAAATTTGACATTTCAATAAAATGTAAACATTTTGCTTATTGTATCTACATAACAATTGCATTCAGTCCTCCATGCGGTCTACCACAGTTAGCTTGTTAACCGAGGATTTATTTGTAATTCTTAATGTGTAGTGTGTTCTGAGTTCCACACAATTTGGATCACGTAAGGACGGTATGGCGTGAGACAATCGTTTCGTGGCAGTTGCAGCAGGCGAATATTGTTTAAATCAGAGATGGTTTAAATATATCATCAAATGAAAATGTAATCCGTGAGTCATACGGTTCTGCACTTAAAATGTATATAGAACTATCTTATTCTAATTCATGTTAAAATGTAGAAGTACGGGATTTATTTACCCTTTCTATATTACACAGATATGGACCCTCATATTATTATCTTAAATTGATGATATTATTAAAATGACGCCTGTAATTTTGTACTCGAGGGAATAGATATCTACCTACTGTTTCATTTCCTATGGCATAGCTATAAGGCGAAAAAGTTTTTTGCCATAATATTAATTTGTATTACAATATGTGTTTTTTTTTTGTTATCGAGGGGGAAACCTTCAAAAGGTACCTGGTGCCGTGGGAGCGAGAGCATACTCCACTACGCTACTCCAATGCGGATTGGCGGAGGGGTTAGTGGCCAACCCAATATCGGAAGTTTTCAAGCCCCTGTTATCTATCGATGACAACCAGGACCGACGCCGACGGCTTGAAATGCTCTTCGAAGCACGGAAGCGCTCAAGATATGTTGCCACTAGCGGTCACCCATCCAACTACCGACCGCGCCCATAGTTGCCTGCTTAACTTTGTAGATCACTTGGAATCGACGCAAGCCGCCGGGTTATAAGCGCTTCATTCATAAATTTTTAAACACAAAACACAATATAAGTACACATTCAAAAATTTTACTTCAAGTAATAAAATGAATGAAGCGACCATTGTAATTAAACAAAAACTAATTCTATTTACATAAAATTGTTAATAATTGTCGTTTAAATTTTTGATTAGGTACCTACTGTTGTAAGCTCTTAATTAATTAGAAATTATTTTAAATTTCAGCACCGACGGCTAGCAACCAGACGGCTCTAGACCTGTTTGAAGGTAATTACATTTAAATTTATTATTAATTAACATTTCCTATTTCTACCTATTCATCTATCACACTTAACAGAAAAATCCTTTATCTTAACTAACTAACTAACTATCCCTTATTACTCTTCATGCAAGCCAAAGAAAAAATAAACATTTAATAATCAATGGAGAATAATACTTATGTATTAACGAGATAAATTTTTCCTATATTAGTATTTTTTTAATAATTTCAGGTCCTTCTGAGGGTTGTTACTACAACTTCCAGCACTATGGCGAAGGCGATCGAATTATGACAAACGAGCCGTGTTTGAACTGCACCTGCCACAATAGGATGCTCATGTGCTACCTGAAGGTCTGTCCCTTCACGAAGCCCATAGGCCAGGACTGTACCATCGAGAAACGTGCGGATCAATGCTGCCCAATCGTGACATGCCCAGATGGTAAGAATACCTATTATTTTTATGCCCAGCCGGTATCTTTAAGATGTGTATAATGTTTGAAATAGGTATTAGAGTTTTATGAATTCGATTCAAATTTATGTCTGAGAGAAGAGACATTATTTATTAATGGGCTGAAAGATTTTCAAAAGTCATCCAAGCGAAGCCCTATGAGTAGCCTATTGTTTGGATATAATAATATACTTTTTTAACAGTTTATTGCATTAAGCTTGCTACAATAATGTTAATTTTGAGTCTCATAATGAATTTTTAAACTTAAAAATAATAATAATAAAATCTACTTATTGCCAAAACATCAACATGCATTACACAGGCATCATTATAATAAAACTATAATAATGGTAATCATAAAAATAATTTAAATTAAACAAAATGGCAATAGGAGCCGGCTCAGCTTTTGCTAACGCGGGGCTGGGCTCCCGTGTAGCGCTGGTTTTCAGCCAGTCCTTCCTCCCTAGGATGTTGTGCGGGAGTTACTTAGATACATTCTTGCTGTATATATCTTAATCCCCATGGGGTAGAAATACTGAAGGAACCCTATTAATCGAGTCTAATGTTCAGTTCCAGTTGACCTACTCACATCAACGTCGACTTCCTCTCCGGCTGAATATGGCGCAACTGGACTCGGCAAGGTGGACAAATATGGTTGCAGCATTAATGGAAAATATTTCCCCGAAGGCTCAAAAGTACCGCCGACACCGAACAAACCCTGCGAACATTGTTACTGCATTCGTAATATGACGACTTGCGTTATGCAAGAATGTACTCTACACGTGGATGGATGTACTCCAATCTATCACAAAGACGTCTGCTGTCCGGTTCGATACTCTTGTGGTAAGTGTCATGTAATGTAGCATGGTAATATAAACTTAGTAACACCGCCTTCAAATTTAGCTTCTGATTTCATACTCATGGTAGTGTGCAAATGAAGGGGCGGCGAAAATACGGAGGTATACACGGCTTCCCTTGCAGCGTGCTTTGGCAAAGTTTAACAATTGTTTACTTATAATGTCTGAGACCAATGGCTTAATATGCTGAAGGTACATTTTGTATTCATTGTATTGTATTCATTTGTATTCATTGGTGAAACTAAGGAGAAGTGATCACTCAATCTTTCTCGCTTAAAGGTGCTTAAATGGATAGTTACATAATAATGTATTTACTTAAATTATCCAAAATACATTTTTCATTAAAACTATTTATAATTGCAACATTTACGACAAAAACTAATAGAATATCTTTGCTTTAAATTAATTATTATTATTTGCAAAAAAATATTACGATTTGATAGATGTCGAATATGATAAGATACATAACGTTTCAGTTCGGTTATTATGAAATACATGTATAAATAATCATCATTTAATTCGTATTCCAGATCACCTAGAAGATGAAATGTTGCTATTGGATGATATGACAACTACTGTGCGACCTACACCTGGATTCTTATTAACAACAACGACGATGCCATCTGTCACACAAATAAGCCAAAACTGTGTCCACGACGACCAAATCTTTGCAGATGGAGCATTGATAAAGACTGAAATAGCTTGTGAACATTGTTATTGTATGAAAGGGGATATTGTATGTGTTGTTCAAGAATGTGGCACACCAATGGAAAATGAAGGTAAAAATTGTACGGCGCTACCTCCTCGCCAAGGTCAATGTTGTCCCGATACTTACATTTGCGAAGGTGATGAACTTTTACCAGAGCCAACTACAAGTGTAATATATGAAGAGTTGACTACATTATCACCGCCAAGAAGAGTTGAGGGTAGTGGATATAGAAATGAACCTGATGAACCTTATACTGAAATACCTGCTTTTGAGGGTAGTGGTGAAGAGCATGCAACTACTTTTGAATCGTCAGATGTATTCACACCACAAAAGCAAACACCACAAATTATAGATGAAACATTTACACCTACAGAGGAGTCTTACAAACCTAGTCTCACAACAATCGAGCCAGATAAAGAGCAAAACACTGTACCAGATGATTCACATGAAAGTACTTCTGACTCTCACCCAGGAAAAACCACACTTGCGCAAGAAGCTACTACAACTTCGCAACCCAATATAGTTCAAGTTATGAAAGAAACCGACACAACTGAATCTAAAACAACAAGTTCAGATTATCTACGTCCGTCAGAAGCAGATAGTTTCATATCCAAAGATGACGAATTTATAACGACAACCGAAACTGTATCACACTATACTAAAGATGAAAGTAGTAAAATTACTGAAATGAAAGCAGAAGCTGAAACGACAGAAACCGATAATATCATGGAAGAGGTGACCACTCAAAAATCATACTTAGAATCTTCGAGCTCTGAACCCAGTACTGTATACAAACAAGATGATAAAACAACAACATTCGATGTCTTGCAATTGGATGAAAATTCTCAATCACAATTCACGACACCCGAGATACCTAAAGATATTTCTGAGGATGATTTAGATAAACACGATACTACCGTTACCCCTGATAAGGAGGATAAAGTATCTCTAATGACCACAACTGAAAGTAGGATTGAACTATCTGAAACGACATCAGTAAACCCCGTGGAAAATGAAATAGATGAAGACGTACTTCCTCCTGGTAGGATTCCAGGTGAAGGAGACTGTCTTCTTAATGGAGTCACCTACAAAAATAGTACAAATGTTCCCAATATTAACAATTGCCATTCCAGCTGTAAATGTGTCAGTAGTATAATCAAATGTGATCCTATAATATGTAGTCCTCCACCAGAACATATGGACAATATGAATGACTGTCAACCTATATATGATACCCCAGACGCGTGTTGCCCTACATACATATGTCATTCTCGTGAAACAATTCCACCTGAATCCCATAGTCAAATGTCTGGAACAGAGAGTCCAAAACCATTGCTTGAAAGTGAATGTCACGGTGATCAATGTCAACCACATAAATCTAAACCAATTCCAACCGAACCATGCAATTCAGAAGGTTGTGAGTCCGTAATGGAAAATCAAGAAAAGGAATGTAAAAATGGAGCCTGTGAAAATGCTGAAGCAAGTACAGGTCCCCCTCCTGTAAAACATCCGGAAGATTGCATTGGCGACAATTGCATGCCTTCTGCTGAAATTTGTACCGATGGAAAATGTCAACCATCACCTACTAGTCAAACTATTTGTGATAATGAAAATGGATGTCAGCCAGCTGAAGCATGTGAAGGAAGTAATTGTGCAAGTGGAACAGAAAGTACAGTTGCCAAGGAAGAACGTCCCATCTGTAAAGATTCAGAAGAATGTAAAGTAACTGACATATCTGGTTGTGAAGGTTCTCAATGTGATACATCTACTGTAGATACACAAATACATGATAAAAATATAATCCAGACTGAATGTAAGGAAGAAAGTTGTAAACGAAAGGATCAGCCGGAAGAAAATAAAGCGCCTTCCGAATGTTCTGGTTCTGCTTGTATTGCACAGAAAACAGATGGAGAATCGGGTGTTTTGACTACAGAATCAGCGATAAAAGATCAAGTGTACAAGGAATCAACAACTGAAATTATTACCGATACTTATTCCAAATCACCAGAAACTGAAAACACGCCTACAGATGAAACGCAAAAGGTTGAAGCAATAACCGAAAGTCAAGACATTTTGCCTGAACATTCTACTGCAAAGTCTGAGGAGTCGCCAGCTCATGATATGAGCCAAACAGTCACAGAAAAGGGAGAATCTTATACAGATAGTTATGATTCATATGTAACAAAAGTGGAGGAAACAATTACAGAAATGTATAACAAACCAGAAACTGAAGCTACGTACGATAAAGAACAAGTGACAGAATCTATTGAAGGTATTACGAAAGAAACGATTACTGAATCCCCATATGCTACGCAACACGATAAGCATCCTTCTGATTTGCCAAAAGAAGATATTAATGATATGCCACCGAAACCTTTCGAAAGTTCCACTGAAACACTTTATATTGAACCACACGATGAGAAGGAGCAAGAAGAAGTAACAAGCAATGTCAAAGATTTTACTCAAACGCAAGAAATTGACACTAAACCTACTTATATACCAGAGACATCAACTAAAGTTTTAGAAATAGATATGACTGAAAAAGAATATACTAGTAAGGAAGAAGTTTTCACTGAAATGCCAAAACAAGATCAAACTACAGTCAAAACACAAGATAGTGTGAATACTGAATCTCAGCAGAATGTATTCATGACTGAATCATCTGTACCATTATCACCTGAAATTACCACTGAAGATCATATTGAGCTTAAAGTTAAAGATGATGAGGTCAAATCTACAGGAGATTATGATGCGGATTCTCACATCTCTGTACAGAGTACCACAGAACAATTTGTTCCAAGTAAAGAATCTTCAGAGCAATATGAAACTAAAGTAGATGAAACTGCTACACAGAAAATTGATGCTGATGTAGAAATAGATCGTATTTCTACAGAAAATCCAATTATATTTACAGAAGTAATACCGACTGATACAGCGACCCATGAATTGGATAAAGTCAATAAAGAAACTGAGTCTCCAGAAGTCACTGAAGCGTCTGTGCAAGACCAAGATAATCTTAATAAACAAACCGAGATGTTTGATACTGTTTCGGATAAACAAGCTTACACAACACCAGACGAAATTCATGAACATGTAACTTCTGTTACTTCAATAATTCATGCTACACAACCTGCTACAACTGAAGAAAACTTAATTTCTCCAACGCATGACATTTCTGACACTCAAAAAGATGAACTAACCGTTCCTAAATATCCAATTAAAGATTCAACTACGATTGCACAAGAGTTTGACATGAAAGAAATCACTACGCTGCAACCCGATATGGCTAAAACAAATGCACCTGAAATTACTGACGTATACGAAATTTCTTCTCAGACTATGTCGGATAAATTAGAAGAACATACTGGCACTCCAATTGAAGGCATGCAGGAAGTGACTACTTTAACGCCCGAAAAAGCATTCCAAGGTGATACAGTAACTAAAGTGCCTTCAATCATAGAGCCACATGCAAATGACATACCTACTAATGTTATACCAATAGATGAGGGTGGATTATTAGGTACTACGATTTCTTCCATATCTTCTGACAAAGATCAAGATATATCTACTAAATACTCAGACATAGAGTCTGGTATGGAAACCACCGAAGAAGTTACCTCAATGCCTGAAGTGCATTCAACAAAATCAGAAGAATCTTCTTCTGTTTATGATGAAACCGTGAAAAAGACTTCAGAAAAATCATCAACCGGTAAAGGAGAAAGTTTAGCAGTAACCACAGAATCTTTGGAACTACCACATGAACACAAAGATGAAGTTCCACATACAGACGATGAAACTCAAGAACCCTCTATTGAGGATCATACCATAGCTCCTACGATACCCTATACTGAAGGCTATGGTGATTCTGGCGACAAAACTATTCCAGTATCTATTGATGAAACCAAAACAAAAGAACAGCCACAATATACAACACCAGAAACTGTAAGTGAATTTACAGAAAAGCAAGATACAGTGTCCACAGATGATCATGTAACTGAAAATGTTGAAGATAAAACCAAGGGTACAGATTCTAGTAAAGAACCGCAAAAGCCGACAGAACCTTCAGTTTCAAATGAAATGGAAGTTCAAAATATAGAAACCACAACTCACTCTCAAGATACAGAAACAAAATTAGCTACAGAATTACAGACCGATCAAGAGATATTTAGTACCCCAACCCATGTTATGAAAGATGAAAAGGGTCAAACAGAATCACCTATGTCGCTTATCACAGAACCATCTGGATTGATACATTCTGTAGATGCTGATGATTCTAGTATAGATAAAACAACACAAACTCCTCAAGAAAAGATACAAGATGAAGAAGAAACTAAGAGACCTGATCATTCTGATACAAAACCTCATGTTCCAGATACAGAATATCCTCAGACACAAGAAATAGAAAATATATTTGATTCTAAAACAACGCCTCAAATCCACCCAGAAAAAGAAAGCCAACCTGAAAGCCAAGAAACAACGATACCTCAGGAGTATACAACGGTAAAAATATTAGATATTTATAATGAAGAGAAATCACCTCCGATGACGACTACTGAAGTTGCTGAAAAATTACTTCCAACCACTGAGTACCAAGATTCTGTCAAGCCTGACTCAGGTTTATATCCAACTGATGTCAAACATGAATCTTCTGAGATTCCAGTGAAAGTTAGCTCAGAAGAATCATTTGCTACCGAACACGAAGAAATTTCTACAAGATATCCGGAAATATCTGGCTCCATAACAACTATGGTTGACGATCATGAATTTGATGTGAAACCAGAAAATATACCAGTCAAGGATCCTACCTCAGAAGATACTACAGAGAAACCCCAAAATAACGTAGATATAACCACCGCGAAATATCTCATAGAAGAACAAGAAGATTCTCAGCAAGGTGATAAAGTAGATGACAATAAAGACAGTGAACACACAATCCCAACTGAATTTACAACTAAATATCCCGAAACATTAGAAGAAAGTCAGCAAACCAATAAGCCTGAACCAAATAAGCAAGAAGAGTTATTCCCACCAGAACAACCAATTTCAGAACATGAGAAGCCAACTGAGGTACTTCCAGCTTTTGGCGAAAAAGATATAACAACACCAGGATATCAAGATTCATCAACGATGAAAGAAGAATTAATGACAGACTTACCTGAACCACATTTAATTACCGGCGATATTTCGTCAACAGAAAGCTCAGAAATGTTACCTAGCGAAGAAAGTAACAGACGTACACTTTCTCCTATACCTGATCTCGAAACTGTCCAGCCTGAGCAATATACCACAGAAAAGAAAATAATTACTGAGTTGTCAGAAAAGGTAAACCCCAAGGAAATAGGACAGACTGACATGTCACAAGAAACATCTACTGATGCACCAGCAAAGGAAAGCGCAACTTCAGAACCTGTCACTGAAGAATTTGATCATGTTACCTCAGTACCGGCAGCTACGGAAGGCAATATTCCAGTGGTTACTGAAACTGTGACTTCCTATCATGATGAAAAAGTTCCTACTGTTACTGAAAGTACTGAGACGCACGCTAGTGAGGGGCAAGATATTATTTCTAAACCTGTCACTGAATTAAACCCTATTACAGATATACAGACAGAACAACCTTTCCAGAGCGAAACTGAAAAAGACACAATAAGTGATAAAACAACTGCTCACGGTGATTTAATAGGTATTCCTATAGCCACTATGCCTGCAGAAATACCTTCAGACCATACTGTAGCGCACGAATCACCAACTGAGAGTTCGATACAGAAAGAAACTGAAAGTTCTGAACCAACGGTAACTGAAGCTTCAGTACTCATTGACACCGAAAGTGAAACTTCTATTCCAGTAGAGACTGAAACATCTGTTTCTAAAGCAACGGAACCATCTACTTCAAAAGAATCTGAACTGCTACCAACTAAAGTAACTGAGGTACCTGTATCTAAAGAAACTGGATATGCTGAAACAGAAATTCCTAAAGAACCCCAATCTAATGTATCTGAAATAACTGAAGCTTCTATACCTCAAGAAACTGAATCTGCAGTATCTGAACTTACTGAACCTTCTGTCGCTAAAGATAGTGAACCAACTGTAACTGAAGTTACTGAGGCTTTTGTGCATGAAGTAACGGAAACTTCTATAACAGATTCTTCTAAACCTAAGGCACCCGAAGTATCTGAAAGTTCTCAAACTGAAATACCTGAAGCTGCAGTTTCTGAAATAACAGACGCTTCTATACCTGAATCTTCTGAACCTAAGGTACCTGAAACAACAGAAGTTTCTGAACCAAAAATACCTGAATCAACTGAAGCTTCTAAACCTCATATACCTGAAGTGACTTCTCAACCTGAAGTTTCTCAACCTGAAGAAACTGAAGCTTCTCAATCTGAAATAACTGAAGGTTCTCGACCTGAAGTAACCGAAGCTTCTCAACCTGAAGTAACCGAAGCTTCTCGACCTGAAGTAACTGGAGCTTCTCAGTCTAAAGTAACTGAATCTTCACAACCTGAAGTAACTGAAGCTCCTCAATCTGAAGTTACTGGAGCCCCGCAATTTAAAGTAACGGAAACTTCTAAACCTGAAGTTACTGAAGGTTCTCAAGCGGAAGCAACAGAAGTTCCTCAATCAGAAATAACTGAAGCTTCTCAACCTGAAGTTACTGAAGCTTCTCAATCTGAAGTAACTGACGCTTCTGTCCCCGAAATTACGAAAGCTGCTACATCTGAAGTCACAGAAGCTTCTGTACCGGAAAAAACTGAAGCAACAGTACCAGACGTGACGAAAATTTCTGAAGCTGAAAGAACTGAAGCTTCAGAAGCTGAAATAACTGAACCTTCTGTACCTAAAGAAACAGAAACTTCAATTCCAAAAGAAACCGAAAGTGAAATTATGGACAAAGAGCCTGGAGAAACGACATCTAAGCCAAAGGATGAAAAATCGGAAATACCTGTTGAAGAGTCACCAACGTTGGAGCCAATACATTCTTCATCAGAAACGACACCTTATCTCGTTGAACTACAGGAACATACAACCAAAGTTGATGAAGATATTTCCTCAGTTACACTTACTGAAGAAGATAGAACAAAAGCTCCTGAAATTTATCACACTGAACGAGGTGATCAACCACTAGATAATATCCCAGATAAATTTATGCAAGAGAACTTCCAGGAAGAACTCACAACTAAGGAAACCTTTACCAAAAAAGATGAACAAGTAACTACTCTACCTCCAGAACAAGCTAGTGAATATACTGAAAAACTTCCTGATAAGACTGATGTTGCGACTGAAGAAATACCATTGTCATCAGAATCTCCAATATCAACGCTATTAAATGCACAAATCACAACTCAAGCTGTACCTTCTGGAGAAGAGAGTATAACAATAACTCCGACTGTTTCAGCACCGCTTGATGAACATGATAAACATACGACTGCAGACTTCGGAACTGAAATAACATCGGATAAAAAAGAAAAGCCATTAGTAACAGAAAAAATACCTGAACAAGAAGTTATGCATGAAGAAACTAGTTCCGAAGATGCGTTTATCCCGGTAGTTACAAAAGCGACCACGATAAAAACGCCAGAAGAAAGCACTACGCAACTCCCTGTAGAGGATAATAAATATTCTAAGCCCGATTATAAGCCCAGTGAACCATATTCTCCTACTACGGCATCAGAAATGCCTAAACCAGAAGTTAGCGAAATTCAACCTACAGAAGAATTACCTTCACCAGATTTCGGACCTACTGGATCAAGTGGATATGGTCAAGAACCAGACTACGTAGAAGAAGATCAAGCTTTTGGACCAGGAACTTGTCGATATGGTGGTAAAGTTTACGTATCAGCTCAACAAATCCCAAGAGATGATCCATGTGACTTCTGTTTCTGCTTTAGAAGTGATATTATTTGCTTACAACAAAGTTGTCCGCCTCCTATTCATGGATGTCACGAAGAACCAATCCAAGGATTCTGTTGTCCACGCTATGAATGCCCAGTGTCAATGGCGACAACACTCAACGTTACGACTACGACAACAACCACTACTACAACACTACCACCTCATTTCCTTCCGCACGCATACAAAGGCGCCGCACAAAGAAGAGGTTGCCAAATAAAAGGACATTCGTACAAAGTTGGCGAAGTGGTACGAGCGTCGTCAGGGCCATGCTTACATTGCACGTAAGTTTTATTTCCTAGTAATTTGTTGCGATCACCCTTACAGTTTCTAATACGTTGTATATATCAAATGTTTGTTTTCAATTTCAGATGTGGAGGAGACGGACAGATGAAATGTGATCCAAAGGCATGTACGCCAGAACCAATGCTACGACAAATGATTGCAGCCGCCGTTTCTGCCAAAAGGCGAAGGTGAAATACCATCCAACTTTCACCAAATTACAAAAGGACATCACAAGGATGAAACACCTATGTGATAATTTACTTATGTATTCTTCTATGCACAAGAATAATGCTCAAATTTCGCGACGGTGTAGTTTAAGATTTCGTGTCATATGTAGTAATTGATATTATTAATAATTTACTTCTCACAAAATCTCGTGGCACGCGCAACTTAATTGTCAATGAAATAACTGTGACTGTGATTAAAATAATTGTATGTATAATTTTTCTGAAGCAGATTTACAATGTTTGAATCTTTAATTAAGGCTAACTAGTAAATATCGTTTTTTTACAAAAATCTGTGCCAAACGATAGTTCTAGGTGGTAAATGAAAAAAAGTTTTAATCGAAGTATTCATAATTTTACAAAGCGACCAAAACGGAGCTAAAATTGTGTGCAAACGTTTATATGTGACGAAATGCTTCGTGGGTCCCATTAGATCGCCGAAATCTTGACCATTTTTACAAGTAAACTTAAAATGATTTACCGATATAAGTTTAGTCAATTCTTTACTTTTACACGATGTTACATTATGTGTCTAGTATCGTGTAAATATAAAGCAAGTTTAAGGATCCCTGATGTTGTAAATGCCTTACTTAATTTGTAATAATTTATATATTTTAGGTGTATAGTACTTAAGCCATGTTTTGAGACCAGTGACTATTTTAATTTAGAAATAAAAGGTCCCTCAAATCAAACATGAAAAGTGTCAGTCGATGCGTCAATGTTAGCTATAGCCTTGGCCGACGCTTTTCCGCCTTTCACGTCTTACAGAAACCGACATGTTATATCTTGTTTTCTATAATTCGTGGGAGTAAAACTAGCACTTACCTACTACTTATTAAATTATAAGCATTTTGTGAAGAACTTTTAGAAAATCACAAAAATAATATTGTAGGGTCTTTTATAACTTTTGATATAAAAAGTGCTAGGAAATGTCAGATTTTGATGGGTACGAAAGTTCTAAGGACTGTTGCGAACGTCTCAAATCGGGATAGACGAAAGCGAGCGATTGCATTAATTCGTACCAATCTTCTTCTGTTTATGCAGGTTGTAGTTATATTTTCTTATTTATTAAATTTTATAGCAATAGTATTACATAATATTTCTGCAGAACCATTAGCGATTTGTTGAATTATTTAAAATAGTTGAATCTCATACCTACATAAATTTCAGTTGAATACTAAATACAATGTCAATTAAATTACATTATGTTAACAGTTTAATTTTGTTTCACCGAAAACATGCTATGGTCTTGCTGTCTGTACAACTGTGCAAAGGAGATTTAAATAAAATATTTCAAATAAGAAAACTGTTTTCAATCTTTTACTTATTTACCTGCGTATTGATTAGATAATAGGGTACTTTCCGTAATGAAAAATAAACTGTGAAATTTGATAAAAATAAAAATTTATGTAGAAATATACTGTAATATTCTGATTTTGAGTCATAAAAGCACATAATTATTTTAAAAAACAATATTAAAATTCGAAATTTTTAATCGGTATGTCATGTGACCTAATACACGAGAGGCATTGGTGTGACGTCATGATGGCAAACCTATTCCTCCAAGAACCAAACTGTCAGTTCAGTTTCGTTTCGTGCTTATCAACTTGAATGAATGCCGGTCTTACATACAGTGCCACAATAGTACATTATGATACAAGTGCGCGAAGTTGGTCATTACAGTCGAGGCGGAATTGAGCCCGAGCCGCAAGGCGAGGGCTGTAATAGAGCCAAGACTGTAATGAACAAAGCACACGCGTATCATACGACGTTTTTCAACACACTTGCGAGGAAAAAAACAATTAGGTATCGACATTTTTCAGTCACAAATCAGCAAATTATAAACGAACAAATGTTTGCACAAAATGGCGCGGTTTATTTTTTCGCGCGCCGTATCTTTGGTTGAATAACTATGCGCGCGCAGGTTAAGTCCAGAGGCACCGAACATTCAGCCACAATATATTAAACTAAATAATTATGTATTTATAATAGGAATTTACGGTAATTAATGATTTAAAATATTGTATTTTTTAAATGCTTTAATAGATAATTAGATGAAGTATAATCTTATCTTATCAGATTTTGACTAAGTACAACAAGTTTATTTATTTACAAAATAATAAATCTTTCGGTAACAACCTCTTTACGGATATTAAAAAAAAAGTGGAATAAGAAAAACACTAGTGCGGTAATGAAAAGTAAATCGCACTAGTGTGTAATAAACCGCATTCCGGGCGTAAGACTAAAGAAAAAATAGCAACTTTACGAGCAAGTGTGTTGAAAACTTATTTGACCCGTTAAGGGTTGCGCTACTGTCTTGGTATTGTTCTGACAACAGTAGGTATAACATTCGCATTAGTTCCAATTTTGGCCACCAGGTCAGATAAGTTTGTGGCACTGTACAATTTGCCATTATTACGTCATCAAAATGGCTGACAAGTTCTGACAGCGTTTTTCCAGAAATAAAAAAAGAATTAATATTTTATTTTATTTTAAGGCGACAAAAGCGCGTTTATTTTGCCGAAATATATTTTTTGTTGCTTTTTATTAGGAAAATCAAGTTTATTTTTCACTACCGAAAGTACCCTATTCTACATTTATGTAGATTAGACAATCTCTAAAAGTAGGTACAAAAAATATATGAATAATATTTCTTTGAACATTATGGGTAAATTAATAAATATAAGGTCTCGAGTGAAAAGTTTTCTGTTTATTCCGTATTATTCTGTGATATTATTTTTAGAAATACTCATTAAATATGACTGAATAAAACGTTTCAACGTAAAAACTTTATAATGGGTGTCTCAGTAAGAGTGCACTTTTTCATTTTAAAATAAAAACACGTTTTTATGAGAGAGTTACGATATTATTATTGTATTGTAAAGACAACCATGTTCCGATTAAGTATGGAATAAAAAATTCGGCAAATGGCCCCATGGCTCTGATGGTATCTCAGAGAAACCGAGGGGAACTTTTGAAAATTGTATGGACAACTAGTGTGTTTGTTCATGTTATGATAAGTACATTAAAGCGCTACCATTTCATGTAGATCTGGAGTCGATCTGATGAAGCCGAAAGATAGTCGAGGGAACTCCTCAACGATTTACTGCAGTTATCTAGTGTTTGGGCTTGATTAATTTGTAGTGACGAGAACTTTACACTTACATGTTGAATTGAGCGCCATCTGGCGAGTAGTTTTTGAGTTATCTCTGCTTATCAAAATTGAAGTCGGTATTTTAATTTTTTAATTATTCTACAAGCTAAAGTGGAAACTAAATTAATGAAGATAAATATAACAAAAATCAAAAACAGATCCTAATTTGTTAGTTTCTTAGAATTTTCATAAGTATTGTTACGTGTCAAGAGTACTGGGTTCGAGAAAATGCCAAAATGTACCACAAAGACTTTATTGTACTCGTAGATACACAAATTACACTATGTACACAGTACACACCAAAACACTATGGTCGTAGGTACTCGTAAACACACTCGTCGAACACTGTATCGCTCGTAGAAATCACTTCACTTCTCACTGGTATCGCTCGTAGGTTTCGCTGGTATCTTCCTGGTTTCGCTTCCGAAACTAGAATGCCCGCAGTTAACTGAGTGCCCCTTTTTATACCACTCACGCACCATTCATGCCAATCCAGAATATTCCGGTAGTTATTAGAATGAAGCTCTTGTATGTTCCTTGCAATCGACTTTCGACCTTATGACTATTGCCGTAAGGTCGAAGCGTCGTGCGCGTACTTTCAAGACGGCCGCACCCTATTGTTCTATTGTTTGCCTGACATGTTTATGGCCCCTATTGTTTATTGTTTAGCGAGGTAGATACGCCATAATCTATACTTGTCTTACTTATTACTTATTTAATTATTATTATACTAATAATATAAAGCGTATAATATAACAGTACTGCCTCGGCTCTGCTAGTGAACACACGCTTGTTTGTTTATACTAAACCAAAGGTTCTCAAACATTCTCGCAATATGCTTACGTGTGCCAGTTGTGGACTCCAACACACAGAAGGTTCAACGTGCAGCCTCTGTAAACAAAATTATGATTTTGCCTGCGCTGGAATAACTGAAGGAGGATACAGGAGGCTGGGCGACCGGAAGAACTCGTGGCGATGTCCCAGGTGCAAATCCAATCTCTCCCCGTCTCTGGCTGCTACTTCACCACAGCCTAACCAGCTAGACAAAATTCAAGAACAACTTAATAACGTCATGCTGAAGTTGGCACCGTTGGCAGCCTTAGTAGAAGACGTAAAGACGATTAAGGATGATATTAAAAATCTACAGCAGTCACAGGAAATGGCCCATGAGCTTCTAAATAACTTTGCGGCAACTATTCAAGACTTAGAGACCCGGGTAAAAAAGGTGGAAAAAATCGCACAAGACATCCCAAGTCTTCAGAATGAGATAGCAAAGATTAATGACAATCTACAAGACAGGGAGCAATGGGCGCGAGCAAACAACGTTGAAATTAGAGGGATTCCCTTAAAGAAAAACGAAAATCTCTATGAAATCGCCCAAAAAATAGGACAACTCTGCGACTTTCCAATAAAAAAGGAAGAAATTAATTACATCGCTCGCATACCCACTCGAGTTCCTAATGGAGAAAAACCTATTGTAATCGCCTTTAACAGCCGCTATACCAAGGAAGAACTGGTTGCACTATCGCGTCGAAGTAATCAACTCAATCTGCAGAATTTGGGTTATAACGCTACGGGGAATCTCTACGTTAACGACCACCTGACGCAGCGGAACAAAAACCTACTTAGTAAAGCGAGATCACTGGCGAAGGATAATAACTATAAATATGTATGGGTAAAACACTGCAAAATAATGGTCCGGAAATCTGACACGTCTCCAATATTTTTTATAAAGTGCGAAAACGACCTTATGAAAATAACATAACTTTACTAAAACCGTTACGTCATCATTGCAAGTGTTTGCCGCATAGTTTGAGAATCAAGCGCATCGTCGGAGTGTTTTGTTCGCCTTATCGCTGTCGGCCGGGCGTAATAGTCATCAGGGCGGCCGTCCAATTGTCACCCGTAAGTTTGCCGCATCTTAGACAACTTTCACTTCTATGCGCCTATATTTATTGTAGCTTAGCGGTCTCATTCGCTTACGCGCTTGTGGACGCAAGTTTACCTTTGCTTGAGGTACGTGATACTGCTTGTTACTGGGCACTTGACGACAATTATACAATGTTGCACTTTTTAACCGACTTCAAAAAAGAAGGAGGTTCTCAATTCGACCGTATATATGCTTTTTTTTTTATGTACGTTCAGCGATTATTTCGTCGTTTATGGGCCGATTTTGATAATTCTTTTTTTGTTGTAAAGTAGATATGCGCAGTGGGGTCCCCTGATAAGGACACCAGGATCTGATGATGGCATCTCAGAGAAATCGAGGGGAACTTTCGAAAATTGTATGGACAACTAGTGTGTTTGTTCATGTTATCATAAGTACATTAAAGCGCTACCATCTCATGAAGATCTGGAGTCGATCTGATGAAGCCGAAAGACAGTCGAGGGAACTCCTCAACGATTTACTGCAGTTATCTAGTGTTTGGGCTTGATTAATTTGTACTGACGAGAACTTTACACTTACATGTTGAATTGAGCGCCATCTGGCGAGTAGTTTTTGAGTTATCTCTAATTATCAAGATTGAAGTCGGTTATTTTTTTTGTAAAAAGTAATGTTGTTACGCTAACGTCATTTTAGATAACTACTCATTACGAATTCTTCTTTTGCATATGATATATTGTTTTGTTTTTAATTGTTTCATTTTATGCTATATATTATTATTACTTACGTCTAATTACGAGTATATTTCTATATTTTACACTCGTGGGTATAAAAATAATAAAACTACGGTCATAAATACAATATTATGTATGCACCTATTACGCTTCAATTGGATTCGCTTGGGTTATGCATTATGGTTAGTTAATAATGGCTTTTAAGGGAATTAATATTTACTACCAGAACACCCGAGGACTACGCACGAAGACGCATCTTTTTAAACGCAACTTACATCTTCATTCCTTTGACATAATTTCACTAACAGAAACATGGTTGCTTGATGGTATTCATGATAGTGAGCTTTTTGATAGTCGGTACGTAGTATGGCGAAGATATAGAAATTATGCCGTTACGAAAGAAAAATACGGTGGAGGAGTACTTCTAGCTATTCGTAATGGTATTAGTGCAGTGCATCGTCCAGAATGGTCCTCATCCGCTGAAGACATCTGGGTTACGATAACACCTAATAATAAAAATAAAACCTCATCCAAACTGCACGTTTGTACTATTTATCTTTGCAATGAGAACCTTGGAAATTCCTACAGCGTACAAGTTTGCAATTTCACAGATCGCCTGTCCCAAATAGTTAACTCGCATCCGACCGACTTGTTCTTAATTATGGGTGATTTTAATTTTAGCAACATCCAATGGATATCTGACATAAGTAGTGCTCCCCCTAAATACTTCGGAGTCGCAGGACATACTCAAACTTATTTTTTTGACACAATGTTAGAATGTAACCTAACTCAATATAATATTCATCGTAATATTAATGATAGAATACTGGATTTAGTGTTCTGCAACTCCCTCTTGCGAATCCTAGTCTGTGAGGAGCCACTGGTGCCAGAGGATACCCACCATAGATCTTTAAACATTTGGTTGGACTATATGAAAGTTGACCATCTTAATTCTACTTCTAGGTTAAAATATTACTTTGAATCGGGTGATTATGATAATATTAAGTTAAGCTTGGGAAAAGTTGATTGGAACGATAGTCTGCTGAACAACTCACTAGAGCAAGCAGTACAAAACTTTTATAAATACCTATACGACGTTATCGACAAATATATACCACACAAAACAATAACAAATGACGACTTTCCGCCATGGTACAACGCGTCTTTAAAAAAAGTACTTAAAGAGAAATTTAAATATCTAAGAAAATATCACATTTATAACAACACCGCAGATTACGACTCATTCTCCCTTCTTCGCCACAGAGCCAAGGTATTGGAAGCAGAGTGTTATACAGCTTACATAAATAAATATGAAGATTCAATAGCAAAGAACCCAAAGCTTTTCTGGTCCTTTATCAAGTCACAAAAACTCAGCACCAACAATATTCCTACATCCATGACTTATGATAGTAAAACGGCTAACTCAGGTCAAGATATTTGTCAATTATTCGCAAATTACTTCCAATCAACGTTTCTACAACAGGCAACCCCCTTAGACGTTCGTACATCAAATTCCTCACTGTATTCTGGCCATACTAATGATATAAGTAATATAGAAGTCGAACCGGAAAATGTAAGGCGACTACTTAGGAACCTCGATCACTCAAAAGGAGCAGGTCCAGACCGAATACCACCAGTGTTTGCCATCAAATGTTCCAACTGTTTAACTACACCTTTAACTATACTTTACACAAGATCTATAAAAGAAGGCATAGTTCCTGAAATCTGGAAATCGGCATTTATAACACCGGTGCACAAAAACGGCAATAAAAATGACATCAAAAACTATAGACCGATTTCGAAACTATGTATCTTTGCAAAGTTACTTGAACGTATAGTATTTACGCAGGTTCAAAACTGTCTTCAATCCTCCTTCATTCCGGAACAGCATGGGTTCCTTAAAAATCGGTCAACAACAACTAACTTAATATCATTTACTGACTACCTAACTAATAACATGGACTCAGGAGGGCAAGTAGACGCCATTTTTACTGATTACAGTAAATGTTTTGATCGGATTGACCACACAATTCTCTTACAAAAACTCTTGTACGCTGGAATACATGGTAATCTGTACAGATGGTTTAAATCTTACATCGAAAACAGATCCCAGGCTGTCGTTTTGAAAGGTTATACCTCTACATGGCACACTATA
Organism: Hesperia comma; assembly: GCA_905404135.1. NCBI lineage: Eukaryota > Metazoa > Arthropoda > Insecta > Lepidoptera > Hesperiidae > Hesperia > Hesperia comma. Next base: position 9,865,088 of record FR990018.1, read on the forward strand.
CCCTCTGGAGTTCCACAAGGTTCTTTACTCGGTCCAATGCTCTTCAATATATTTGTTAACGATATCGCACTATGCTTCAAACACTCAAAGTTTCTATTATACGCAGACGATATGAAAGTTTTTAAACAAATACTCTCCACATTCGACTGCCATCTTTTACAACAAGACTTACAAAGGTTTGAAGATTACTGCCACACAAATAAGTTAGACATTAACGTAACAAAATGTCACGCTATCACATTTACCCGCAAAGCGTATTTTATTAAATTTAAGTATTATATCAATGGACAGGAACTCGATGTTGCAGATAAGATACGTGACTTAGGGGTAATACACGATTCAAAACTTACATATGATAAGCATATTGATTATATTGCAAAAAAGGCCAACAAGTCTATCGGATTCATCAAGAGACAATGTTCACAATTTAACAACATAAAAATTGCCAAAATTCTCTACTGCTCTCACGTGCGTAGTATCCTCGAATACTGTTCTCAAATCTGGAACCCACAGTATGATATTTATATTAATAGATTAGAATCCATTCAGCGTAGATTTATGAAGTATCTCCAATTTAAGAGCAACAAATATGATGTAAGCTACGAACTTAGATGTAAGAGAAATCATACTTTACCGTTACATGAACGACGTAAAATAGCTGATATCGTCCTCTTAATGAAAATTGCCCAGTACCAAATAGATTCACCATATCTCCTTAATAAAATTAATCTACAGGTGCCTACAAGGTCAGTGAGAAAGCCTCATAACTATTTACATGCCTCATTTAGTTTTACCAAATACAGACGTAACTCCTTCTTTGTAAGGTCGGCAAAATTCGTAAATCGATTAGATGGCTTCCCTGAATTTGATCTCTTCAACACATCTGTTAGCGCCTTAAAGACCAGAGTTTCACGAGACTGGTTTTCCGTGATGACCGCGTAACTCATATTGTTTGTATCCATATTATTATTGTAATTGTATTTTGTTTTCCATTTACTTTTATTGTAAACAAACAAGTTAGGAATTTAGATTCGCTATGCGAAAGCAGCTAAAAGGTGTTATCCGTTCTCAATTTATTAAGTAATTGTCAGGGCCGGATCTAGGGGGGGGCAAGCCGGGGCCCATGCCCCGGGCGGCAAATTCAGGGGGCGGCCAAATTCACACTTCACGGACCAATGGACAACTCTTCATTTATTTAACTTTGACCACGGAATAAATAATAGTACAAGCACAGGAATTTCATGCCCATATCAACTTGACCGACACCCTGAGCGTGGAGTGAGACGAGCTGCACGAACATTTTATTATTCGCGACGCGCGTAGGCATAGTTCATAACTTTTAGCAAAATAGAACCGACTTTAACGCCGAAAAGTAAAAATCGGTTCAGTTAAACGCGGTTAATATTCCTAAATCCTTCTCCTTAGTCTGATAAACACGATACTGAAAACCGTATCAAAATCGGTTCAGCCAAACAATATGCCTAAATCCATCCATCCATCCATCAGCGTTTTTGCGTCCACTGCTGGACATAGCCCTCCCCTAATTTGCGTCACTCTAACCGGTCCTGCGCCTTCTGAAGCCAGCGGATGCCCGCTGTCCTCTTCAGGTCGTCAGACCTGGTCGGGGGGCGTCCTACGCTCCTTTTTCCGAGACAGGGCCTCCACTCGAGGGCCTTTCTTCCCCAACGGTTATCGGTCCTTCCAGCTATATGGCCGGCCCATTGCCACTTCAGCCGGCTAATTATTTGAGCTATGTTGGTTACCCTCGTTCGTCTACGGATCTCCCCATTTCTGATTCGATCACGTAGAGAAATACCAAGCATAGCTCTCACCATAGCCCGCTGCGCGACTTTGAGCTTGTGGATTAGACCAATCGTAAAGCACCACGTCTCGGAGCTGTATGTCATCACTGGCAACACACACTGCTCGAACTCAGGCACTGAACTTCGACTTCAGGCACTGAGGTATTTTGGACGACAAGATGTGACGTAATTTCCCGAACGCAGCCCATCCGAGTTGCATTCTACGAGTGACTTCTTTCTCGAAGTTTGACTTACCCATTTGGATCACTTGTCCCAGGTAAATATATTCGTCTACAACTTCGAGTGCAGCGCCATCAACAACGACCGGTACGGGCGTGACATGTGCATTCGACATGATTTTCGTCTTGTCCATGTTCATCTTAAGACCCACCCGTTGTAAGGCGCTGTTCAAGTCCCCGAGCATTGTTCTTCCATGAATCTCGCCAAAATTACTATATCGTCGGCATACCGCAGGTATGTGATGTATTCGCCATTGATATTAATGCCACGTCGTTTCCACTCCATCAGCTTGAACATGTCTTCCAGCGCAGTGGTGAACAGTTTTGGGGATATAATGTCCCCTTGTCTGACACCTCTCTGCAGCTGAATGGGGTTCGTTGCTGTGTCGTGTACTCTGACGGATATAGTGGCTGATGTGTATAAATACTTCAACACCTCGATATACCGGTAGTCGATTCGGCACCACTGGAGAGAATTTAGTACCGCCCAGGTCTCGATAGAATCGAAGGCTTTCTCATAGTCCACAAAGGCAACACATAGCGGCTGATTATAATCCTCGGTCTTCTGTATCATTAGGTATTTTTGTTTACAGGTTGTAATTATGAGTGTGCCAAGAAAAAATCTATAAGGAGTGGAAAAAGGCTAAATATAAGGAGTTGCAGGGAAAACAATGTGCAGATAATATGAAAAATTGGCTTCGCAGAGGGGTAACCCGTCAGTATCTGCTGCAACTTCCGAAGTTGATATTGAGTTAGAGGATGTTTCTGGCACTTTACTCGATCAAATGGATCAAGATTTTACAGTGCCAACTTCACCATCTTTATCGATGTGCGAAGAGCAACCTGAGCCAGGCCAGTGATTTCGCGCTGCGCCGCGCGCCGCCGCGAGACGCATCTCAATGGCGCGAGGTGCATCGTAAAATCGTTGGCAACACGACGCCTCGCTGCGCAGCGAGACGTCGCGCGCGCGACGCAGCGAGAAGACGTGCGGCGCAGCGGAATGTGTCTTCATTCGCCACGTGCTCTTTCTCTTCTACAGGAAGTCAGATTATACCAAGATCCCAGTCTATCATTATATTTTCATTTTTTCACTCGCACACTCGACCGAACCGCATCAATTCACCACGAAGTCTGGACGGAAGGCGGCGGCCTCGGCTGCGCCTCGCGGCGTTGCGCGGCGTTGGGAGGCGCAGCGCGGCTCTTGCACGCCGCGCGTACCGACGATGCACGGCTGCGTAGCGATGCACCACGCTACGCCGCGAGGCGTCACGAGACGCAGCGCTGCATGAAGCAACGTATTCTGAATTCTCACAATGAAATGTGTATCTTTTCGTGTAGAAAATAAAGTTCTTTTTTGAGCCGCTCTTTGAAAGACTGCGCGCAGCGTCGCGTCGCGTCTCGTCTCGGTGTGAGTTGACCCTATGTGGTACAAAATTGGCTAATTGCGAAATTGGCTAATTGCGAAAGGGTTAAAAGATCTTGGCTTTTATTTTCTAAGACAAAAAATGCAATTTTTTGTGCGTGATCCAAGATTTATCAGAAACTATGAACAATGATGGATGCATTGTTTCCGGAAGGCCTAACCTAAGTAGGCTTTGTCCAAATTTCAAGCAATTTGTGGACATCTGATAGCTGGAATTATAATATGGATGATAAAGATGAAAATAAACATAAGTACTTAGGCGGGGCGGCATTTTTCAGTTTTTGCCCCGCCTAAAAAAAAATGAAGATCCGGGGCTGGTAATTGTATTACTATTATTATTTAAGATCACTGTTTGCTTTCCGAAAAAAATAAAATAAAATAAAATAAAATATACAATAAAAAGCATAAAAATTTCGAAAATTGGAAAGTTATTAGTCCCACTCCAACTTCCGAAAATTGATTTTGTAATCAGATCTCCACGTTTTGGGATCCTAGAAAGCTATTTTGACTATGCCCTCGATAGTGGATGTGTGTGTGTATATGTAAATCTTTCAAAGCTTTTTAATGGCTTGACCAATTGACTTCCGGTTGATGGCATTTCAAAGACTTCTGCAATTCTGCTGTAAATTCGACCGAATCGAATTCTAAGATACTGTTACGTTAGTTCCATAATCTCTCAAATCTGCAGTGCTTAAAAATCGGTTGATCTTCTTGAAAGAAAAATGTTGAAAACTGTTTGTAAACATAACTTCGAGACTTCTTGAAATATTTTTTTTTCTAGGTTAATGCATGAGTTCGCAAAGTTCCGGATATACCTAAGTGCGAAGCAGAATGGCTACGTGCTTGTTCATACTGAACACGCGGACGCGGTGGCGGACGCGGGCGCGGTGGACGTGGCGAGCTCGTGTTCACATTAAATAAATAATTAATAAACGCTAACACACTCATACCCCCGCAGTAGGTTACTAGATACCTGTGTCGCGGGTGGCATGGACTACACATATAACACATTACAATTACACCCATGCCCCGAGTACAAATATTTAGGTATCTGCCACATAAATATCTGCCCCGGCCGGAAATCAAACTCGGGACCCCTCGCGTCGCAGGCAGGGTCACTACCAACTAAGCTACAGGGTTGTCTAACATTGGCCGCCAGGCGTTTGTGCGAGAGTTCAGTTGCGGCGCTACTGAATCGCGCGCTCCGCCGCTAGTTCGATGTGAACACACACAAACATCTCACGCGTTTGATATAGCCGCGAGCGCGCCGCGCGCGTCGTCGCTAGGTTGCCCACGACCGCACGTGCGTCTCCTATGTGAACACTTGGATATTACGCCATACGGCCATATGTTTGATATTATATTTCATGACCGCGCCCGCCACCGCGTTCGCGAGTCAGCATGAATGAGCACTAACTCCACCGTCAATCTCGGTGCGAAATTTTGTGAATTCTCAACCACGTCTCTGTTGCCTCAGGTTCACGTCTAGATTCTGGAAGTAACTTCAAATGAGGTAACTATATTGATCTTAATATCTATTGGCCAATTTTAATTACCCCACTACTCTGTAAGGTCATGGAAAGTAATGTATATTGAACTTGTTTGTTATTACATGCCAAAAACAAACTACTTACCATCATAAGGACTAATAAGCATAGGCTTACTTAGCTTTTTAAGGAAGCTCCCGCTATGTTTATTCGCTTATCGGAATTCTTGAGCAACCTTTGCTTCAGGATTTCTTCAAGACTCTGGCCGCCACTCTATTTCTACTACACATTGTACTCATGGGCTCATGCTCTTGCCTTAAAATTTCCTCGAACCTCAACATCAGGCGGTTATGATGAACTGTCGTTTTTTGAATTAGGTATACAACACCAGAGGGATCGCCAATGCTTCCCAAATGAAGGCTAAGATAAAAAGGTTGCTTGGGAATTTAGTCAAACAATTTTTTTGGATCATATAAGAAAATTTTGGTAGAAGTCGCAGAGGCAATCTCCAAATAACCAACTAAAGCCTTAAAATATTATATTCTCGTAATATAAGCATACAAAATGTCTCTAAATGGTTAAAATAAAATAATGATAAGAAAATTTTAACGCTCTCATTGAGATACTATAGTACCTCAATGAACGCTCTATCTATAGTAGGTACTACGGCGACACCTAGCGACGAATCGCAACACAGTAGATAAAAATCATAATATGATTCGATGAACCCTCATAAGTTTCCGAATTATCAGTTAGGTCACATTCTTAGGATAAAATGTCATTATCAAACTAATTAAACATACAAAGTTTAAATTGCATTGATACTTTAAATTTTATTGATAATATCTAAAATACACTGATTTCGTCACTAGGCCGTATTTAACTAGCACAACGACTATAAATTATTATGACTCATAAATTATGAGCTACGCGACTGCAACGCAATCCAAAATTTGTATGTATCTGACACTTTTCACTGACAGGAGATGCGTCTACGATGCGACTCTTGTCAGTCAAAAGTGTCAAATACATAGAATTTTGGGATTGCGTCGCAGTCGCGTAGCTAATGAATAGCGTATTGTGAAAAGTGCCTAAAGTTATAAACTTTAACAAAAAATATTCACCTTAGGTATGTCCATTTGATTCAAAACACGCATTTTGAGAAGGATGTTGTTTATGTTTTGTTGTTTGTGTTTGTTGTGTTTGGGCATGTAGAGTTAGAACTTTGGCTCTACATAAGATCTGATAAGTTTTTGACAGTGCAAGAAACTTTGCCTCGCCTTGACAACATTTTACATGAAAAAGTTTTTGGTAGGAACTATTTAAATACATTATCTTATGCATATTATCTTTAATTCCTCTTTTATTGGGGATTGGGATACCTAACGCAGTAACGTTAAGTTTGTGATGAAAGGTTTTTATTTTATTCTATTTATTTAAATAACTAACCAGATGTAAAAAACAAACTGATTCGAATAAATAGAAACGGATATAAAATTTTCAGATTGAAGAAAACAATTACTACAGTCGCAATTTTATCTTTTCAAAACTAATTTAAGCGGCGCTGTAATCGAGTGGAATAGTTTCACACTAAATGATCGACAAGAGCCGCACGTAATCTTCAATCCTCATAAACTACAGTTTATAAAGCTTCTAGCTCTGAACTACAGATGGCGTGGAAGTCAAGATATTCTAAATATAAAAATAGTATATAACTTTTCAGCTCATAATAGTATAAATATTACAATTTATACTTATTACAATTTAACTCTAGCAACCTGAAAAACATATAATTGGTAAATTATTTACTTCTGTTTATAAATTCTTATATATTACAACAACAAACTTGCAATTATAAAGTTAAAATAACTAGGTACTGTACATTATATATCTATTATTAAGTTTAACATAATCAGATTTACTTTTTTAATTCTATTTCATATATATTTTTTAAAACTTTTGAATTTACCTATAAATTGGCTCTTAATTTTATGCATGGGTACAAATTTCTAAGAGAACGTTTATCTACAAAAACTTTTTAATTAAATTGCATTTCTAGTACCTAAGTATACTTACAGAAAACAATCTTAAAGTACCTCCACAACCTACATATTCAAACAGTGTAAATACCTGTTCTTCAAGTTGCTCCTGCAACTCTCTTCAACTTTTTGTTCAATAATCATAACATGGAAATACCATTTGGATGATGGCACATTCATAAACATTGCATATCTAATTTTTGGTAGGACGGTACTTGCTGGAAATTGTGTTCAGGGATCTTATTAATGTTTTCCGGTAGTAAATAGGATTATTTACATACAACTTCTCATTTACCATTAAGCGATGCAAAATATCCTTTACAATAGGGTACTTTCCGTAATGAAAAATAAAGTATGAAATTAGATAAAAATAAAAATTTATGTAGAATTAATATACTTCAACTTAACTGTCCAGTGAGTCACATATGACTCATAATGAACTTTTGGGATAAGTTCAGGAGTCACATGTGACTCATTTCTTGATGCAATTTCGGCGTTTATTTTTGTTATGAGCGTGGCATAATATCTCAATAAAAATTATGTAAACGTATAGCGAAATACCGAAACTTTCAGAAAGTACAATAAAATTTCGTAAAAGTTTTTTGGTACTAAAGATACATGGTAAACATCATGAGTATTTTTAGTATCGAGCTTTGTATTTGTATGAAAAAAAAACGAAAATAAAAGACAGAAAACATTGTATTGGGTCAAACATTATACGACTATTTAGTAAAATGTGACTTGCATTATAGAATCCAAACAAAATGCTTTTTTACATGCTTTGCACTCTGTGTGCACCTGTTTGGCTTTTCGTACCAACTGCCCTAGCATTTTTAGTTGAAAGTAAAACCTCAAATACTAATGTAAACATTTTGCGCGGGTAAATTTTTTATTAGTGACGTCTTATAAAATAAATCATACTTATTTATCATTCAATTTTATTGTCTATAGTTCATAGTTCATAATGTGCATATATGACTCATTGAACGTTGGAAATAAAATATTTTATCCCACGCCCATGAGTCATATGTGATTCAAAAAATAAATTAAATAAAACAAAGTCCAAAACAACAACTATTTTTCTGAAATATTTTTTAATACAATGTGAATGTTATTTAATCTAATAGATGCGAAAATGTTATGGACGTGGGGTAGGAGTAAATTTTATTGTATGGGGACAGTTAAGTTGTTAATATTCTAATTTTGAGTCATAAAAGCACATAATTATTTTAATAAACAATATTAAAATTCGAAATTTTTAATCGGTATGTCACCGTGACCTAAAACACGAGAGGCATTGGTGTGACGTCATAAATGCAAACTTATTCCTCCAAGAACCAAACTGTCAGTTCAGTTTCGTGCATAACAACTTGAATGAATGCCGGTCTTACATACAGTGCCACAAACTTATTTGACCCGGTAAGGGTGGCGCTACTGTCTTGGTATTTTTCTAACATTTGCATTAGTTCCAATTTTGGCCACCGGATCAGTTAAGTTTGTGGCACTGTACTGTACATTACCATTATTACGTCATCAAAATGGCTGACAAATTCTGACAGCGTTTTTCCGGAAATAAAAAAAGAATTAATATTTTCTTTTATTTTAAGGCGAGAAAGCGTGTTTATTTTGCCGTAATATATTTTTGGTTGCTTTTTATTAGGAAAATCAAGTTTATTTTTCACTACCGAAAGTACCCTATTGTTACTAATTAGGCAGCTGATACAAACAATTGAATCTAGAATTTTTATATGAATACTGGAACCTATTTATTATACAGATGCATTATACTCGTATACTCGTACTTATGAGTACCTAGGTACTATTTCTTTATTGAATTTATTCATGTTTATTAACATATTTTGAATGCTTTAATCAGTCTATTCAATAATATTATTGACGAATAAGTAGGAAATAATAAAATTAATTAGGTACTTACTTTTAAAATTCAAGTAAGGCTTATCCACCTTATCATAACATGCTATTTGTTACCTATGTAGAATTATGTACCCTCAATTTGAATAACGCTGTCTCTCTCACACTGCTATTCATTGGTCTAGCCCATCTCGCTCTATTCCATTACTTTTATATTGTTCGCTAACTTTCTTGTTTGTATAAGCAAATACACGTATTTGAAAGTTTGTATATTTGTAGCTTGTACTGTAGGTACTACTTGTACTCGTATAATAAGTAGATATGTTTTCATACGGCTTCAGAACGATTAAACTTAACATTCACATTATTTAACTTTTATGATTCACGGTTGACTGAGTTTAATTTAGAATCTGATTTAAAGAACATTCGTATTCCTAATATCGGTTATCCTATTATCGGTATTCCTAATATCGGTTAATATCGGACTGGACAAAGGATGGATAAATAACTTAACCCAGCATCTATACAAATGTATTAAATAACTAGTAAATCCGCCCTCGCTTCGCTTCGGGTAACCAGTTCCTTCAAAAAATCTCTATAAATTTTAACTAATTATGTTATTCCAATGTCTAAGCTATATTACTCCAAAGTTTCATGAAAATCCGTTCAGTAGTTTTTGCGTGAAAGAGCAACAAACACACACACACACACACATACCTACATCCTTACAAACTTTCGCATTTATAATATTAGTAGGATTGTTATTATAATATAGGTGGAAAGAAATCCCAGGGTAAAGAATTTATTTTGGTCTTGGACGATTTGATTTGCCGAGAAGGTTCAACGGCCTAGCTAAATTTCATTAACGCGTTAGTGACTCGGGGGATACGTTAAGATGATTTAACGTAGCGATTGTCATCTCGACCCTTATTCAGACGGAACTGACAGTTTTCACACTCCTTTGACATTGTAGAGAACTTTCAGATTTCTTCACTACCTCCAACCTTCTATATAATATGTCGTGGCCACATCGTAGATTTGCTCACATCATGAAATGATCGACCATATCATGATATGGTCGCATTTCATGATATGATTAACTGTCTATTGGCCACATCATGATGTGGTTTGAGCAGATCAATGATAAGAAATCGTTTCTCGATATGGGCAACTAAACGCGCGGCTTTTTCATGAAATAGTCAAGATTATTTTGATCATATCGTAAAGTAGTTACATTAATTACCGGTAGAGGCGCTGCAAGCGCTTTGTTTATGTGTAAAGATGGCGGCCGTTGGCGTAAATGTTGTTTCTCTTGTCAATTCGGTCTAGAGTAAAAGAGTAGCAACAAAAATTGCGAATTGCAGAATACAATTCACGTCAATTGTTAAAAACGAGTAATATTGAACAGAAGCATAAAAATTGAGTTGAATTTGGATATGAAACAATGAATATTAATTTCCATTACTACTCAGTCAAATTCTTCGAAGTGTAGGTAGGTCGAATTGGTTACAGAACCGAATTAGCCTACCCCTACTCCACGTAGTCTTGTATGCCCTACTCCTAGAGTGTTTTTTAGAACCCGGAGGCGCGGAGGGAGTGCAGCCCCCGCCCGCTGTAACAAAACGCAAACACCCGGGCGAGCCGGAGCGGATGAGGCAGCAAGCTGAATCTGCGCAGGCGGAGCGGATGAGGCAGCAAGCTGAATCTGCGCAGGCGAGCGTGGGTGTCTGTGCTTTGTTACGCAAGGGCGAAGGGGCTGCACCTTCCGCAACGCCGGAGACGTGACGGTTCGAAATTATGCCCTATATTCCGCGTTTTTACGATCCGGCTAAACGTTGATGACTAAATCGTGAAACGTAGACGATTTTACGATCTGGCCAAACTGAGTTGACCATTTCATGAAATGCGACCATTTCATGATATGGTCGATCATTTCATGATGTGAGCAAATCTACGTAATGGCCACGACATATTATATAGAAGGTTGGAGGTAGTGAAGAAATCTGAAAGTTCTCTACAATGTCAAAGGAGTGTGAAAACTGTCAGTTCCGTCTGAATAAGGGTCGAGATGACAATCGCTACGTTAAATCATCTTAACGTATCCCCCGAGTCACTAACGCGTTAATGAAATTTAGAAATATTTCTTACTCTTAATCAAGGGTCAAATGTCTTTTTTAAATATTTTTATACTAAAAGTTATGATTTTTAATTAAATAATTATAAATCTATTTTTGTTAACATATCTCCAAAAACTAAGCGTGGTTGTTTTTTTGAAAATTACTTTTATACTGCGTGATGCGGAACGTAAAGGAGGGCCTGGATTGATCACTTATCTACTGTTAACCATAGATAGGTAAAACTACTAGACGTTATAGGGACGACTTATAAGAATAGATAAGAACTTACTAATCGCAAGGGATAGCTATCTAACCTTAACCATTGGTTGAATATTGGGAATGGCCGTAAATCGTGAAACGTAGACGATTTTACGATCTGGCCAAACTGAGTTGACCATTTCATGAAATGCGACCATTTCATGATATGGTCGATCATTTCATGATGTGAGCAAATCTACGATATGGCCACGACATATACATATAAAAACGACTTAGGTACACTTATAAAAAAGGAACAAGACCAAATTTAACAAGTTTTTTGGAAATTTTAATAGAATGGAATGAAAGTTCGCCCGGGGTAGTACCAGTTCCCGCCACGATACCTGATACCTATATACTATGTTTGTTTCAACAGAAATCGTATTCCGTTCAGAAATGTGTGAATCTGGTTACACTTTATAGAGAAGATCACCTCGATCATCCCGAACAAGGATAGCAACACATCTGTGACCGAACTAGAACAAGACTCTTTCTAATAACTACTTACTGGACTCGCAGCGACTAGTAGGACTAATTCTATCATTAACAGTATTACCAGTATTAACGTATTAACAGTACTAACGTTCTAAAACTATCCACTTATTGACACACACTCCTAGTCCCAATTTAAGTCTTATTCTATATTGGTCACAGTACTCGTAGTTATGGGCGACAGCGAAAGGGTGGTTCTGGACGCTCGATTCCTATCTGAATTCCCTAAAAATCTCATTGAAAGATCATTGAAGTATGGGAAAAAAATAGTAACGTAGAATTGTCATTATTTAAAAAAGCAAATTTCCTTTCCTCTTTAGGTACTGAAATACTTTTCGAGTAAAAACAAAAAAAATACTACTTCAGACGATAATCAGCATGATTGTTAATGTCACGGATCTCTTTATCTATGACTATGATACTTTTAATTTGGGTAAATAAATCTGTTCCCACTGGAACAGGCCTAAGTCAATATTGAAGTTCTGTCTCAGCGGAGAGTTTTCCTATTCGATTTGACGCAAGTGCTTTATTGATGTTTTAACACTAACTCCAAATCTCGCAAGCTCTACAGTTGGAACCACTACGGCCGTCAATTTGCGGCTGTCGGGAATGGCTATCGACTGACCGCAAAGCTCGTTCTTCGATGCAACTTCTAGATTTTTAACGACGGAACCAATAATGGACCATATTTATATATAAAAAAAAACATTAAAATTAAGTAATATTTGTGAGTTTAGTGATGAAATTTTGTATGAAAAATCTAAACCGCTTGACCGAATCCTATTATTTTTTCAGGAAGATGAGGCGAGGTAAAATATAAGCATCTTATTTTTTCAAAAAACTACCCAGAAGGGACTGAAGTATTTTGTTGTAAGTTGAAAAACGATTTCAACGCCAGCGGAGCCGCGAGTGGATAGCTAGTTATGTCATAAAGTGTTTCTACTCTGTGTCCGTATGCTAAACTAAGTAGGTATAAGGAGTAGGTGAGTATGTGTTAGGAGTTTACTACCCAGTTTAATCCCAAACATACTCTGTGCTTGGTTGTAGAGCTGAAAGTGCTGAAACCCAGCTGGCTTGTTACATCGTGCTTGAGTATGCCGTCAACGACTCCACGTGATATGGCTAAAGACTTGAGAAGCAGTATTTTCTTTCTTTCTTCTTTCTTGGCTGACAGCGCTTCGATGATACCTTTGGTGTTACCTGTGTCCATAAGATATGGTCATGAACGGCGGCTAGTCTGCTCGTTTGCGGCTATAATAAACCCTTTATTAGCGGTGAGGATTATATTATGGACCCAATTTTAATGTGAATAACAAAAACCGAATACCTAATTTGGTAAACATCCAATTCATTCCAAATCAACTCGGAGAAGTGAAAAAGAAAAAAGCTGAAAAATAAATAATATGATGACACCGCGTCTTAAAGAAATTTCGATGTTAATGTTCGAGGATGGCTTGGGGACCTAAACATCCTAACAGTGATAAGTTACCACTGGTAACACTTTATCCCAATAAAAAAAAGGTTAGGATAAAATGATTTCAACTGACTTTACTCGCGCCAAAAAGGGTTCGGAAATTTAAACGAATTTAATAAGAAATAACGCACACGGTGGAAATATTGTTCTTATTACTCAGACTTAATTAAATAATACATTAATATATGAAAGCGACAGGTCACTCATCACGAAATTTCGAAAACCGCTTGACATAGGTATTTGTAAAGATGAAATTTAGCAGGAAGGTAGTGTGTAATTAGGTACTAAACATGGTAAATAAATATTTGTCTCTCACATAAATGTCTGCCCGAGCCGGGATTCGAACACGGAACACCTCAGTTTGCAGGCAGGATGCTTTTATCGATTACTTAAAAGTACATAAAGGAGATGTTTCAAATCCGGCCCACAATAGGTACAGTACCACGAAAAATCGAGAAAAATCCATGGAATTCGAGAAAAATAAAGATAAACTGCTTAAATGCATAGTTTTCTGGTACAAAAAATGTATTTATCATTCACTTTTATCACGTTTCAACATGGCGTCTTGCCAATTTGTCATTGATCATAGATCACGAACTGTCTACTGTCACCTATGACCTCATATACCTCAATATGACAGAAATGTAGGTACATTATGTCAAACTTCAATCAAATCAACCAACGTGACATGTGATGACAGCTTACCGCCATGATGGATTTTAGTTTTTGTGTTGCAATTTTACGTGTACATTTTTGTGTTGTACCACCAAACTAAAGTAATTTAAAGGAATTGGATGATTGAAAACTGTTTTAATTGTGTTTCTCCATTTTTGAGTATGGTGTACAAAGTCGTGGCCGGGGCTCCATACATTTTGAAACATCACTTTACATTCTTAATGAGAAAAGGAATAACGAAAAGCTTCCTACATTGAATCGATAATCTTATCGAGATTTTGAGATTACCAACACAATTGAAGTCATGAAATCCTATGATATTATGCGCGTTATTCACTGATCATCAGGGCTTTTTATGGTTTGGAATGGCATCATCATTTTATGGTTTGGAAGGAATTGAAGTCTTATTTTCTGTCGATCATTTACTGCAGTTAACGTTTCTTTTTTGTATTTAGATACTTATTATCCTTATACATAATTGAGCGATAGAGCTTAGGAGCTAAGGTAATAATTACATTATCACGATACGTCTAGAATACTATGTTCTCTCATCGTCAATAACGGAGACGGGTTATAGAAACCGGGCGTATCTAAAAGTTTTTTCATTATATTTCTTTAGGCTTCTTTTGTAAGTACATGGTTATTATGTTTGTTTTATTCTATTAATAACAGTCCCCGCCTCGCTCTAATACAGAACATCACAAGGCTTTTTAATTTATTATCCTCCTAAACCAAACAAAAATGTAAAAAACATTAAGGATTTATCTATAAGGAAAAAAAATCAGTTTTGAGAGTGAAGTTTTAAAAAAATAACTTTCACAATGCTTTAATAACGTCAACTTAATAATGGATTCGTTAAAGGCATTAATTGTAATTTAATATAACAACAGCGTAGGTAAGTAAACTGTAATAATTAAAAGTAAACTTTGAGCGTAATGTTTACTACTTGTTCGTCATCGAAACAAAATGATTGATTTCTCAAATATTATGATAAAGGTTGTGCGTGATAGGTGGCAATATTCCATCAAAAACCGCGCATTCTTAGGTCTTATTAAGCAAATTTAATAAGAAAACATATCCCTTTAAATACATTAATTCATGTAAATAAATCCTACTTCCAGTGTCATTAGTGCGGTTCAACACTCGACAGTCTTTTAACCTTTCTATGAATAATCAAGATGATGAGTACTTAATAGGTAGCTATATCAGAAGTGAAATTATTAATGTACAGAAATACTGATTTAATAATTGCTTTTTACAAAAAAAAATAACCGACTTCAATCTTGATAAGTAGAGATAACTCAAAAACTACTCGCCAGATGGCGCTCAATTCAACATGTAAGTGTAAAGTTCTCGTCACTACAAATTAATGAAGCCCAAACACTAGATAACTGCAGTAAATCATTGAGGAGTTCCCTCGACTGTCTTTCGGCTTCATCAGATCGACTCCAGATCTTCATGAAATGGTAGCGCTTTAATGTACTTATGATAACATGAACAAACACACTAGTTGTCCATACAATTTTCGAAAGTTCCCCTCGATTTCTCTGAGATGCCATCATCAGATCCTGGTTTCCTTATCAGGGGACCCCACTGCGCATATCTACTTTACAACAAAAAAAGAATTATCAAAATCGGCCCATAAACGACGAAATAATCGCTGAACGTACATAAAAAAAAAAGCATATATACGGTCGAATTGAGAACCTCCTTCTTTTTTGAAGTCGGTTAAAAAGACTAAGGTTTTTTGTTTTTATTCTTCTTAATCTTACAGGTAAACAGTAGATAATCTTACATGGTTAAAAGTGTGCCTTTAATTTTACTTGTTACACAACTTACACAGAGGTAATTATCGTACTTTAGTAACATATTTTTTATATTTAAACCGCTTTTGCATTAAACATAATTATTGCATTCTTATCACTTTTATCCCAAAATGCTAAGACAGTAGGCACTATAGTATAGGTATAGAGCATAGAGTCCACCCGGGGAAGTACCAGCGCCCGCCACGGCAGTTCCGTTTATGTAGTATCATTTCTACCGCCATAATAATTGTTTTTCATCCCACCTATTCGAAAAAGACGACTTGGTTCGCACTTAAAGGCGCCCAAAGTTGGCGTTTTCTATAAGAAACTTTCAGCGGGCGGGAATGAGTTTTTCCTCCCCGTTATTTAAATAAGTGATCGGAAAAGATCTTTTCCGCGCACTTTTTGAATTCAGTTCGGATTGTTAGAAATTCATGGTTTTATTTTGAAAAATGAGTTTTTTAGTTAGTTGAGTTGGTTTAGTTGGTTTAGTTGGTTTAGTTGGTTTAGTTGGTTTAGTTGGTTTAGTTGGTTTAGTTGGTTTAGTTGGTTTAGTTGGTTTAGTTGGTTTAGTTGGTTTAGTTGGTTTAGTTGGTTTAGTTGGTTTAGTTGGTTTAGTTGGTTTAGTTGGTTTAGTTGGTTTAGTTGGTTTAGTTGGTTTAGTTGGTTTAGTTGGTTTAGTTGGTTTAGTTGGTTTAGTTGGTTTAGTTGGTTTAGTTGGTTTAGTTGGTTTAGTTGGTTTAGTTGGTTTAGTTGGTTTAGTTGGTTTAGTTGGTTTAGTTGGTTTAGTTGGTTTAGTTGGTTTAGTTGGTTTAGTTGGTTTAGTTGGTTTAGTTGGTTTAGTTGGTTTAGTTGGTTTAGTTGGTTTAGTTGGTTTAGTTGGTTTAGTTGGTTTAGTTGGTTTAGTTGGTTTAGTTGGTTTAGTTGGTTTAGTTGGTTTAGTTGGTTTAGTTGGTTTAGTTGGTTTAGTTGGTTTAGTTGGTTTAGTTGGTTTAGTTGGTTTAGTTGGTTTAGTTGGTTTAGTTGGTTTAGTTGGTTTAGTTGGTTTAGTTGGTTTAGTTGGTTTAGTTGGTTTAGTTGGTTTAGTTGGTTTAGTTGGTTTAGTTGGTTTAGTTGGTTTAGTTGGTTTAGTTGGTTTAGTTGGTTTAGTTGGTTTAGTTGGTTTAGTTGGTTTAGTTGGTTTAGTTGGTTTAGTTGGTTTAGTTGGTTTAGTTGGTTTAGTTGGTTTAGTTGGTTTAGTTGGTTTAGTTGGTTTAGTTGGTTTAGTTGGTTTAGTTGGTTTAGTTGGTTTAGTTCCTGAATATGAGGCGCCTTTTATTTTCTCATAGGGGGGGATGAAAAGTAGAGTGTATCACTCGGGAGCAAATATTTTTGGCTCGGGCGGCGTACTTTGAATCCCTCGCTACGTTCAGGATTCTACTAAAGAATCTACTCTAGAATCCCTCACTTCGCTCTGGCCGCGCCATCGCCGAAAAAATATTACTTTGCTCCCTTGTTATACAATCTACTATTAATAGCAACACTGTGTTACGGATAGAAAGGTGTGGAGTATATGGATATTATTATACCTGTTATGAAAGAGCTTAAAATTGTCATTTTACCAATAACTTGCCCGGCTTATAAAAAATGAAAATATCGTCGCTTACTACAATGATCGTCTCGAATGGGGCTGTAGTAACGGATTTTTATTTGGCATAGATTCGCGGGTTCTCAGGCTCGCGAGTCGCGACGGGCCCGCGGAGTCCCGTGCACCCACCATCCGGAGCCGCGGCGCCGCCCCGCTCCGTTCGCGGTCTCCATGGCGACCAGCTCAAATGACGTATCGATCCCGCGAGGGGGAAGGGGGCGCTCGCGGGGTGGCGCCGCTCCACCCGCCCCCCGACCCCCTTGAACCCCTGCCACCGCCACTCGACCGTTGGCCCATGCAAAATGACGGATGTAAAGTTTGGATATACCTCCTTGGAAGGAAATAATATTTTCATTAAAATGAAAATGAGGTACCTAAGTAATGTTTTGATATTATTTCGTTCAGCCATATTACATTGTTAACGGCGAACGCTGATCCCACTACGTTAGTTCCTTAATGTTTAAGAGAATCTAATTCCATCACAACTTACCACAACCATCTTATAATGTAGATAAGTATTATGATACCTTCTATAATGCGCTCATTTTGTAGGAAAGCCCGACTCTTACTTATGATGGTTGAGATCTGGAAGTGCTTCCACGATGGTACCTCTGTGCAAATTGGAGCACTTAGTAGCCTGCCGGATCATCGAAGGTTCTTACATCCCTTGAACAAGACAACAAAAGCACACCGATGTTATCAAGTGTCTTGGTGACATCAGGGTCGACGACTGATGAACTCTGAAGCACGATCACCAATCACTTGATTAGGTACCTACTATATCGAATTCTGCCGGTTTCATGGTTGATGAATAATAGGTACACTAATTAGTCTACATTTCCAAGAGTATTTTCTGCAGCCATAATTATGTTAAAGTTCGACATAAATTATACCAAAAACTCAAACTGTTTTCAGATACTAAAGTTATACGAAACCTGTTAACTTCATCAAAAACTTTTAATTGCTAAGAAAGTAGTAAAATGTAGGTACTAGTAAAGTATTTTTAACTAAATAGAAGTGTTTTCACTGATGTAACTATCTACTTTATTTTAACCATGGTCACATAGCACATCATACATTCAGCAATTAATACCGATTTTTTATAAGTTCATTCATTAATGAATAGTAGATATAGAATACCTACTTACTAGTGAGACATACCTAGGCACAAGTTGGTGGTAAAATGGGATTTGTTATCCCATAAGGAGAATACATCTAAAAATTGTCTAAGATGTTTTGAGTGTTTTAATTTCATTCCTTTTTATAATTACAAAGCTCTACTTACCTTAATGTACAATTTCTATGTCAATAATTTAACGACTGCTTTGCGTTAAAATTTTATTATTTTATGTGACGTGAAGGCCAAAACTTTTATTTTTGGTAGGAATATTTAGTAGATTCGTGAATTTGCTAATCCTCTACTTTAACTAGGAAACAAATTGACGTAAAAGCGTTCCTCTGAATTTGTTTTGTTATTAAAATGACCAAATCTCCCTTTTCATAATTTCCTTGTGACAGATTGACCCTGTGAATGTCTGAAAACACTCTAACTCATAGACATTTCCTATCTCTTCTAAAAAAAGAACTAAATTTGTAAATTTTAATTCACATTCCTTCTCCTCGAGCCCTATCTACGAGTATGTATCTATGTATATAGATACTCGTATAAAGTGAAAGGTGACTCACTGAACAGGAAATCTCAAAAATCGCTTGATGTATGAAGATGAAGTTTTGCAGGGGGGAAGTTTATAGTTGTAAGACGTCGGCGTACAACGTATTTTGTCATATTCCTCTCCTAAGTGGGTCAAATAAGGGTTGATTGAAAGTCGATCATTCACACGGACAAAGCCGCGAGCAGCTACTTAATAATAAAAACTTACTTCATGGGTATTTTCGCATGGCTTCAAGATAGTCAAAGATACCCTTCAAAATCTGTTTGGTTATACACAATGCAATCTGTGCTAATTTATTAAAGTTCTCTTTATAAGTACAGAGTCAAATATACGTCGTCGAAATTACACAATTTGCATTCAAATAAATATTTTTAAATCAAGTCATTGCTATGTTTAAAAGTCTCTTCTAAAATTTTGTTTCAAACATTAACATAATTAAGTGGTTCTCAAAGTTTTCCCATTATAAACTTAGCGAGAAATTTTATTTTTCCCTCAAGTCACGCGTCTCTGTGTGCGCGCGTGTAGACGACACAGCGAATTGGATTTTCTCTGGTGTGAGTAAACCTACTTTTGCCGATAGAACAACGAACTGCATGGAGACTCTTATTGAATTATGCATATTACATAATTATTATAAATGCTTCATATAAAGGAGAACTGCCATTTTTGACCCAGACCCGACATGAAAGAAACATATCCCAGTTTTTTTGTTATGTTGAGTATAACAAATATCTATTATTGTTATATTCGAAATAAATTATGTGGCTAACAACAAAATATTCCACTTTAAACTTTTGAATTTTTTCATACTAAAAAGAATTGTTTGATATTTATTTGCACAAAAAACTTGTAAAATAATATAATGTTTGGATTATCCAGATGACCTAAAGTTCTAGTAAATAATAATACGTAATTATTACGGTAAGAACTCACGATGCGGAATTTTTCCGCGTTCGCCGCGGAAACGGAATTGCGCTGCGGCGCACGCCGCGGAGCTAAAACGCGTCGTGAGTTTTTAGTTTGCTTTTATTTTATAATTATACTAGCTTTTGCCAGCGGCTTCGCCCGCGTGAATTTCGTTTTGGTAGCGCCGTCTGTCGGATCCTAATCTAAACCATCCTCAAAGCCACTGTAACACACACAACAAATTTCATTAAAATCGGTCCAGCCGTTTAGGAGGAGTTCAGTGACATACACACGCACAGAAGAATTATATATATTAAGATTTTTAAACTTCAAGTAAGTTATATCAATCGAGTTAAGGTTAATTTAATCTTGGATGGTAAAGAATAAAGGTACCATTAAAAATCTGGGAGCTTGATAGTGGAACATAATATTGATTGCTTTAATGGAGATAAAAGTTTGGTGACTGTCTATATTTCCTATTTTTATTAACTTTGGGTCATTCTAAATGGATACAATTGCTATTGTGAAAATTAAATGGTTTTGAAATATTACGCCTGAGTAAAGTCACATAGCCATAAATTGTTGTTAGCCACTGTTATTTAAAATACTGTTGTTATATTACATATAACAAAAAGACTGAGGTACTTTTCATTACTGTCGGGCCTGGGTAAATTTTCTATGGGCCATGGCAGTTCTCCATTTGCTACGTTATTATTAAAAATATATTAAATTCGAATGAGTTTAATCTACCTTTTGAATGTAAGAAGCTCCGTCTACCTTTACTCCTAGCTAACATTTTTACGCACCTCGTGATGCACAATGGACCCTGCCAAATAACAGATGGCGCAGCGGCGGCATACGTCAGATCCATCCACTTGGAGTAACAGTACTATGGCTTTGTTAATAGGTAGACAGATTCAATATACGTCATCTATATTGTTGATGTCTTAGCAATCTTGGTACATACTAACTACGATGTTACAAGCTAAACGATCTCACATTACACTTTACTCGGTTGCGCAACTGAGTAAGTATTCATACTTGTTTTATCTTTTATTTTATTAACTCAACGTTTTATCTAAATCCATTTTATTTTTAAATAGTTTTATGATTTTACAATTGTGAAATTAATCAATAATTCATTTTAAATATCGCATGAACTACTCCATAGTTTTGAGTTTCAGTCATAACGTCTTTCCTCGATGCGAACCAAGAAATATAGATCCTCGCGAGCAAAACCTGTACTAAATCACTAGTCTGCATTATTACATACATATAATTCTACTATCAGTAATAAATACCCACGACGATGTTGCAAAACTTTCGTAATTTCACTCTGGAAATTAAGTAATTTCTAACAAATTCAACGTAACCTGTATCGTGCGGAGCAGATAATATTTACTGAGCTTTTACGGATTTTATACTATTATCCTTACGTAAACCTTATACAAACTCATACATTCTTACAGTACCTAAATCTGATAAGTTAATCCATACTTATATCACAGTTATGTTATGATTTATTAGACTGTGCTAATATTATATTGAATAAAGATTTGTATTTTTGGATGTTTGTAACGAAAAACCCAAATAGGTACCTACTACTGGACCGATTAAAAAAATCTGTCACCATTGACTACATTATTCTTGTTTCAAATAGGCTATTCATATAATTCTAGCATCTACTTGTACATCCGAAGCCAGGGTGATTCGCTAGATACAATCATAACATAATAAGCAAATCAGTCAATTGGCGAGGAATCAAACCTAGGACGTTACGTTACAGTAAACACTTTTTATCTAGGTATGTATACAATACCTACACTCTATTACCAAGTACTTAAGATAATCTAGAGTTCGCCCGGGGTAGTACCACCGCCCGCCAAGGTACTCAGTACCATTCCTACCGTCATAATAATTGTTTTTAAGAGCAATTGTGTTCCGGATAGGAAGGTTTGTGGAGCCGGTTTCACTTTTTTAGAGGCGACCATCTCAGACCTCAGGGGTAGCAACGCATCTGTGACCGAATTGGAACAAGACTCATACTAACAATAACTAACTGGACTATTACTAACATTAACTAACAGGACTAATTATCACTAACATACCCTGTCCTCGCACTTATTAACAAACTAACCAACTAATATTCTAACACCATCTACTAACTGGACTAACCATCCTAGTCCCTTTGAGTCTAGTTCTAGGTCGGTCACAGTTGTTATGGGCGGCAGGGGAAGGGTGGTACTGCATGCTCGTTTGCTATCTTAATTCCATAAAAAAAAAAAAAAAAAAAAAAAAAAAAAAAAAAAAAAAAAAGCTTTTCCACTCCTATTTTTGCATAATTATTATCTTACGTTCCGTTTATAGTTAAGTTATGCTTAATTATGTATAAGTACTGTAAGAGATTGATGCCAACCGATAGAAAATATTTAAGAAAAGCTATTATAGTATTAGTTAGGATTTAGTATAGTTGTCCGTCCATCTGTTCGTCTGTGCGTAAGTTCAAGTAAATCTCAGCTACAGTTTTATGTAAGTATATTATGTAAATATAAGAAAATGACTGTCACAATATTTTGGTAAAATTATTATAGATGCCAGTGCTCTTTGTACGTAAAGGATAAGTTTTCCGAAGCGAATTGAAGGCGGGTTCGCTAGTTGAATAGAATAAATTTCAATACTATAAGTATACTTACATCGTACTTATAGGTATACAAATTAATTGAATGTTACACCTATTTATCGTTCCACACACCGTTCCCGTAATGTTTTTTCTCATAAACAATATTATTTGAAGACGGTTTTTGTGAAAGTTATTTTAGCGATTATTTCTGAAACCTTTGCATTACTTTTGCATTGCCTTTTCTTTTTACATTGCCTTTGAATACTATGGCTAAGTTTTGTCCATATTATTATGGTATATTCAATACAGGTTATTTAAACAAGGTAGATATATATCAAACTAGGAGTGTTTAATTCAAAATATCAATTCAAACAATTTTCTAACATATGCTTGGTTCTCTAACAATCTATCTACCCCTCAAGTTTATCGAGCAAACTTATGGGGCACCACTGTATTATGTATCTACCTAAAGCTATTATTGACAACATAATAAAAATAACTTATAAATCGTATTTAATATTTCTTATTTTGAGGATCTAATGATTTGGGGTGGTGAATAACTGTCTTCTGTTCTCACAGTTTAGTTTCGACAGTTTTAATAAATGGTAGAGCTTAGCGGTCATGCGGTAATGCATAAATTGTAATAAATATTTTAACAGCATTTGTTTTCGAGTTAGAAAGGTATGAATTAGGTCACACATTTTGGAGGCTTGGATCTTGTCCTCAAGGTTAGCAACTCTTCTGTGACCACATCTGTACTGTGGGTCCTCTATCACTGACAGTCCCTGTCTAAGTCCTCACTAACAAACTCACCAATTAAAGTTCTAACCTAACACCATCTACTAATTTGACTAACCATAACAATCCTGATTTGAGTCTTGTTTATCGGACACAATTAATAAAATTTAGCGCGTTAAATAACTGTCTCTACATTTTATGCTTTACCTAATTCCATGTTGATGAGAGTATTTTCCAGGAATCCTACCTTTTGAATAACTTTTTACAAATAACAACCGACTCCAACTTCGACAACGACGACTTCGTCATTTGATACCCATATTGCTAAGATAAGAAAAAACTCAAGATTATCCCCTCTTTTTCTTCCACTTTCGGGCGCAATTTTGAAAATTCATATAGCCTGTGACACTTCCACAGTTCTGACGAATTCAACGATACCTCATAATGTCGAAATCCGTTCAACGGTTTGGGCTGTGGGGCCGCACAAATAAATGGACATACATACAAACATACATACATACATACACTCGAAAAACATAACCCTCCTTCTGACGCAGTCGGGTAAAAAATAGCCAAGTCTCGATAGAGCTGCTTGTTTATCTCTAAAAAGTAATGAAATCTCTAGACCAAGTTGAATCTCAAGTTGAATATCAAGAGATAAAAAAGTGGCTCTATCGAGACTTGGCTATTTTTTACAGAATGTTTTTGGTGGGATATCACTTCCCCTTGCAGAAAGCTGATATGGACAGACTGACTTACTAGACATTGATTTGATTGATCGATACCGACCATAGTTTGGCTGTGCTCTTCTAATTTCTCATCAGGGTCACCTGGTACTCTAGACCTTCTATGATCCCAGTTTTGATAGTTTTTCCTTTACGTGGGCGTTAAACTCTATCTCTGTACCAAATTTCAGCGCTCTAGGTCTATGGGAAGCACCAGTTCTATTTTAATGATCCTAAGTCAGTCAGCAGTCAGGGTCGAAAATGCGAAACTTTGCATTAGCTTAACTTCGGAACTAAATGATGTACCGACTTGAAATTTTGCATTACTAGTGTGTGATTATATCGATGACGATAATTTCAGCGTTCTAATCTTAGCCAGAGGTTCTCAAATAGGAGCCGGCAAATGCAGCGAAATTTTTCCCAAAAAACGATGGTACGGCAGTGTTGCTTCGCGCTCGACTTGGGGGGGGGGGGGCACTTCCGTGCCCCGAGATAATTTAAAAAATCTGAACACCCAGTCAAAAAGTTATGAAATAACACACAAAAAAAAATTAAGTCAAATAGGGAACTTCTTCCTTTTTAGGGTTCCGTAAACAAATGGCAAAAAATTAACCCTTATAAATTCGTCATGTCTGTCTGTCTATGTGTCTGTCTGTCCGTCCATATGCCACAGCTACTTTTTCCGAAACTACAAGAACTATATTGTTGAAACTTGGTGAGTAGATGTATTCCGTGCACCCCTTTTAAGACTAAAATAGACAAAAAAACATTATATTGTGAGGATTCCCCTTACTTAGAACCGCAACTCAATTTTTTTTCATCAAACTCATACGTGTGAGGTATCTGTGGATAGGTCTCTAAAAATGATATTGAGGTATCTATTATATATTTTTTCTAAACTGAATAGTTTGCGTGAGAAACACTTCCAAAGTGGTAAAATGTGTCCCCCGCCCCTGTAACTTCTAAACTAAGAGAATGATAAAACTAAAGAAATATACGATGTACTAACTATGTAAACTTCCACCGAAAATTGGTTTGAACGAGATCAAGCAAGTAGTTTTTTTAATATGTCATAAATTGTAAACCGCAATTTACCTTTCATTCAATCAACTTAAGTATATTTTTTTATATATTATGTTACTTGTTGCTACAGAACCCTTCATGGGCGAGTCCGACTCGTAATTGGCCAATTTTTTTGAAGTCGGTTAAAAATGCGTACCAGCGTCAAGCTGTTCATGTCATACCTACATAAGATTAGAACATTTTCCGAACTAAATTTTTAGGATTTTCGTGATGTCTAAGTACGGAATTTATGGTCATTTTCACAAATTATTGTATTTCCCTGTGCTTTAGTCGTCTTAAACTAAATTGAATCCATTTTTAATTCTAAAAGCACCTAAAATTGTTGCACGAGATGTTATTAAAGCTATTTCATACAGATGATTGGTAACTTAATTTCAACTTAAGTTCTTTTAAATTTAACTAAATTTTATTAGTCCAATTTAATTTTAAGTCAAATTAATAAAAAGGTAGTAAAAGTTATGGAGTAAAAGCGAGACGCGATGTAATTTTTAACAAAATGCTTAAAATATTTTTCTTCTTAAAAATGTACGAGATTATTATACTGATTGTTAGATTTCAAAATTTTGATCATCTGGAAACTAATTGGACCTACTTATCTTAGGTAGAAATATATTTGTGAAAATCTAACCTAACAACCAACAAGAAAACAAATATGTAGATAGCCAAGCTCTACATATTAACCATGCATATAACTACCCTACCTGTCTGTCTAGACGTAGTAAGGTACATGTACGTATGCAGATATATCTATCAAAGGGATCTGCAATAATGCAACCCTAGTACCCAATGGCAATTATATCGCCGCTTTTACGAACGGGCTCACTAAATTGATCTAATGGTCAGTATGTCCGATGATGAAAAGGGACATTTTAATTTACCTGAAATTTCTACTTTGAAGTTGTTGTATTTTCATCTGTCTAGGTATACTGTTGATGTATTTTAATCCACTTACCTTTTCCTTATTGTATTATGATTTATAATACATATTTAAATTAGCTTCACATTTGTATATGACTATGCACTTAGTTATGTAGGTATGATAATATGTAAATCCACTAGAACTTTGTAATTAAATTTTCACCCACTCCCAGTCATTGAATTTAATTACAACTTTGCACTCGTAGGTAAGAAGAATCTACAACAATCACAATAATTTATTCTATTAAGCATCACTTGAACTAGATCATAATGTTATCTGGTAGGTATTCTCACCAAAAGTCCGTAATAAATAGAACAGCAAAATAGTTTGACCATCGGATCATAGATGTCGCTGTAATACTTATTTTAAAATTTAATGGTACACGGTTTGCTTCAATGTTGTGTGTTATAAATTATTCATTTAATATTAAAAACACTAATAAACATAAGTACTAATTAGTGAAAGACCTAAACAATCTGTAGAGAGAAGTGGGGCACATTGCCTCTTTTGTTGATCAGCGGATTGGTATTCTATCTATGTATTTCCTCCGTGACACAGAGCAAATGTACTTCTCGTTTCTTGGCATCAAAGGACGTTAGTTAGCCCCCTTACGCAAATAAAAGATTGAAGGTAAGAAACTACCAAGCACAGTAGGTACTTTTGAAGTCCTCTAACTCTATTTCAAAATCCTCAATTTACTGATGACCCTAATTCGATCAAGTATTTAACCTCGATCCCTTCACATAAGATAACATATTTTCGGTATTAGGTATAATTAATGTTTGTCGGGAACCGTTATTTTTAGCGACTTTAAAAAAAGGAGCAGGTTCTATGTTTGACGCCAATTTTCCAGCGATACCATCGGTCGTCATTTGTGAACCGATTTTACATTCCAAAGTTAATAATAATCCGTATTTAATTTATTTCAATTTGGTAAGTTCATGACACAAGAATCACGATAATTACATGCAATTACAATGCATATAGGTACTTATGCACTTAAGATGCAATTCCTACAAGTATAACAGTGTGAGATATATGTATTTTTAAATGTCTTACTAAACAAAAACAAAAAGTTTAATATTAACGTAGCACGACAAATCACCAAATAATATCATTTTAGTCCACTTATTTCAGGTTACACCGTGTTATACCTAAGTTACTGATATTGTGTATATTCGTGAAGTTATTAAACACAGTTAACAATTTCTCTCCCAAACCGGTTATTAGTTGGTACAGTCTAACTTTATTTAAGCTTTACGACCGGAACAAGTTATTCCGTAAGGTTTAATAACCGACTCAATAAGAATAAAAACTCCAAAGGGATTATTATGAAAACGTAATGAATTAAGGTTATTTGAGTTAAATTTGCTCTTTTTTAAACAAAATTTAAAGATTCATAATAGTTATTATGTAATTTTAACATGTTTAGTTTGGTAATATAATGTGCAAGTGTATTAGAAAAATGTTAGTTATTAATATTATTATGCTTAGGTACTTTGTTTACTTCATAACTATAATGTACATACTCTAATAAGCTAAACTCTCTTTAATCTTCTTAATTTTGTGGTCGTGATGCATTTAAGACAATTTTATCAAAAACGAATAATATAGTCCCCGCTCCGGACTCGTAGGTACTAGAGTTGCCAGGTGTCCCGATTCGCGTGTGACTTCCTGATTTTCGCGAGTATGTTGACATACCGATTCGGTCTCTATCGAGACATCGCGTCGTGGCGGATTTTCATAAGTTTTCTTAGCTAGTTTAACATCAACAATTTTAAATTTTATTAGTGACACGACATCGTAATGAAAATTTCGTGCTTGTTTGTTGTATCTCCAGATTTTGTTTTAAATCCCACATCGTAAGAGACTTTGAGTGCTTGAGTGCTCTATGTCCACTCAATCGACCAATCACAGCCCGCGGCGCAATATTCTCCGCCATTTTGTTTGATTTGTTACTTTGGCGGGAGACACCGAAGAATCCATAAAATAATCGTAAAACTATGTAAATTATAGTGTTTTTGGTGTTTAGATAATTCTAGACATTAATAAAACATGTCTAGAACATTTAATAAAAGTGAACATGAGCAGACGCAGCCGCAAATTGAACAATAAGTACTTTTTAGTTTCAACTTGATCTCGTTATGAATTTGCAATAGGGTGTTGCTTTTTAATGATTTTGAACATCCCAAGAGTGCGTTAATACGCTCCAAAGATTCTCGCTCCCTTATTTTGAGACCGAATTAACGTACTGTTATGCAATTTACGCATGATAGTAAAATTAGATTTTGAGTTAAAAAATAAATATTTTGTAATGATTCCGTGTTGGGTGTCAATGAAGTGAGTTAATTAAGTAAGGGTAATTTTTTGTTGTGCGTTTTGTTAAAACATAAAAAATAATAAAAGAAACTCAATCTTGAAATACGTAAGTGTGTATTGATAATTCTAAAAAAATATGTCGCGTTGGGGGACCGCTCCAACCTTAACAATTTAATTACGAATAGTAACTAACGTAACCTCATAACCGAGTTGGTTGAGCCGTTTAAACCGTTGAGCCGTTTTGATAACTCGGATGGCGCAATGGTTAACACGCCGGCACGCTGTTCCGAGGGCCTTGGGTTCGATTCCCAGCGAAGCGGCAATTTGAATGATGAGTTTAAATTTCCGTTCTCGGTCTGGGTGTGTGTGTCCTTGTCTTGTGTGTTGTCCATGGCACCTAGGGAATCCTAGTGTGGGGCTTTGAGTGTAAAGCGTTATTATTAAAATATTAAAAAAATCTTCGGTAAAAGACTTTAAGTATATTATAGGAGCATGTGACACTTATGAAAAAAAAAATCGGAGATAATGAATAGTTAGGAGCGTTCCCCCAATGCGATGTGTTTTTTTTAGAATTAATTAATACACACTTACGTACTTCAAGATTGAGTTTCTTTTATTATTTTTTACTTTTTAAATGAAATTTCTTGTCTCGGGGTTTTTTTTAATTTTTAATTTAATTTTTAATCATAGTCTTTATAAAACTCAAATTGAAAGAAATCGTTCATAAAAACATCCTGTATATAATATCTGAAACATAGAACAAACAAGCACGAATAAATAAATCAGTCACTTTGCCCTATCTCCAGTGAGTCGTGTTCTAAGTCCACATTCATAATTATATTTGTGCATGTTTGTTCTATCTCCACATAAAACCTGTAAAATAAGGTAAAATTAATTACGATCTTATATAAAACTTATCACTATCAATACATAGTTAACTCTTGTATTAAGAAAAACCTTAAAATCAAAAAACTACAGCTTTTTAAAAGAAATACAGCTAAAAATTCGTGTACTGTAAAATTTAACCAATGGTAGATAGAACAAACAAGCACTGAGGCGACGAATTATGTGAATTTCCACATCTTTGTTGTTTTTGCGACAACTTTTCGGGAAAAAGTATCTAAGAAGTCGATTGAGCATACAAACAAATGTAAGTTGTTACAATCCGTGTACAAAATGTCCGTCTGATAAATAAATAACTAATTGTTCATTCATTCGTAATTGTTGTTGATAAATAAATACTTCTTCGTCACGGCGGTATTCCGGGATTAAAAGCTTTTTGTTATTTATAACCTCACCTATTTTCCGGAGAATATAATAACTAAAATAAATTCAATCATTTCAAAGAGTAGGCCAGATAAACAGAAAGCCAGACTAGCCGAAAAAATGAAAAAAATTGGTTGCCTGTAAAGTCGGTATACGGGCGAAAGTTTTACGTGACAACGACTTTGAGTGGTAAAATAATTTTAATGTGAATATTCATTCGTATAGTAGGAAGAAGGATGAAATAATAGTAACAATTTAAAACATTTATTTATACAAAGAATTATATTTAAAACATTGTAACACCATCCGCCATCTAGCGCTGCTAACCGTTAGACCATTAACCATTAGTCACAACTAAGTGAGGTAACAAACGAGATTACTCTACTTCTCCAGAGATGGCGCTGTACCATTTTCTGAAACACGCCAACGTGTGTACGCCGTAGCTACCATAAGTAATGTTAAGGAGGAAGGGACGCGTGCCTTTCACTTTTTATGTCTGTCTCTCTCGCTCTTAGGCGGGCTAACCATGCCCGAGTGGAAGGGACGCGTGCCTCTCACTCGCTCTCATTGTAAGCGCATAACGTGAGCGGAGCTACTAACGCAGTTTCTTGAAGTGCCACCCGGCAAACCAATTTATAAGACGTTGTCACGTCAAAAAAAATCTTATTTGCATTTCAGTGTCGTTTTAATAACTACAATCACTAGAGAACACATTTTGAAATCACGGACAGACACTTTATAAATAAACGATATTTTATCAATTAAAAAGCAGAAAAAAATCACGTAGGTAGCTACGGTTTCGACCCCATACGTTTCGACATCACACTTTCAATATTATTATGTAAATCGGGTCCAGTAGTAGAGTGGGCGTTCATTCGTACTATTTACATTCCAGATAGGTATTCTTGACTAAATAAGCAATGTGGGCTTCTTTCATATGTCAGGACGTGAGCTCAGGATATCAAATGAAACACAGGGTTAGTTCTAGCCAAACACACCACCATCTCCGTTTATTGAATCAGACAGTTTGGCTCAGTAAATACGTTATTAGATCATTTAGATTTGGTTTGGTATTTTGACATCTTGGATTTACTTCACGGAATTACGATATTGGTGTTATCGATCGATCCACTCGCACTCGCGACTCACGCGTTATTTATCAACTATTATTAACGATTCACGGCATTTCAACATAGAAGGAGCTTTTACAAGATATTACACCGCTAGACATTACTTTATTATTTTCCAATTCTATTGACAGCTATCAGATTCCCTATTAATCATCGCGTACAGATTAATCGCATCAAACCAGTATCATAGGTTTACTAGGGTATCGACTACCTCCTCCGTCACGGCCATCGCTGACTCATCGCCCGTCCTCGGGTGATGCTCCGCCCCGTTAATATTACCATCTCAATTGCTCGACCCGTAATTTTCAATTAGTTCAACCCGAAACAAAACTCAAAATCTTTAACAACAAAAATGACTACTGCTGCTACTGCTGCGAGTGGATTTTAAAAACTTTGTTTGCATTTTTTAACCCTGACTACCGTAAGCTACCACTCGCTTCGCTAGTGTCGCTATGGAGAAGAAGCGAGTGAGAAGAAACTCCATAACATAACACTTATTTAGAACAAAATTACCAATTTATTATTTGCGCGATTTGTTTTAACGTTTACTCGGTAAGACGTCACCGTATAACATCGCATCACCGCGTCATCGCCAAAGAACCGTATTCGTTTCAGCATCTTCCCGCGATCCATTCTCAAGCACGCTCTACCAGCGGCAACACGCATGAGGCATTGAAGATTACCTGAAACAACAAAACACATACGCGAGTATCTCTCCACGCTCGGTCCTTCCTGACCTACTAAATAATAATCAACGTTCACAGTTACGGCTGTCTTACATCCACACACGACCTCGTCAATCAAATCAATCACAAACCTTACTGATCACATAACTAACTTTGAATTACATACGGATAATCTTTTGGACAAATTAACGTGCTCACACAACTTACTATCACAACATGTAAAGTCTGTTAATACTGCCACACAGAAACTTGAAGAAACATACCACGAAGGCCTCTGACTGTATATTATTTGCTGTATAGGTTTGCTACACAAGCGTCTGAAGAGTTATGCCACACAGGCCTTTCAATGGTCATGCCACAAAGGCCTATCAATAGATTTGGCACACAGGCTAGTCAGTGACACATAGGCTCGTCAGTGAAACACAGGCTTGTGTAGATGGCAGTTGCCAACGGTAAGTCATCAACGCTGTTATCGATACATCCCGACGCGTTAATAGTTGTTGGCGTTAAAGGCCAGCACTCAGTTTCAATGGAACATAACAATCAGGCATAGACCATACTTAAAATTGTCGCCCAGGTGTTAAGAAAGCGGTACATTTTATTGACTCGGGTAGTCCACATCAAAATAATTCCATAATATAATTGCCTTTTTTTTAAAAGATGGAATTCACTCAGAAATTTATTTTGTGATCATCTTTTTACTCGTATATCAAAACCCCATGAGTACCACAGATGAGTGATGTAAAGCTCCTGCTACCCCATGACCACACTGGTATCAAAAAGTTAATAACTTTATCTTTTGTTACATTTACAACTGAATAAGAAACTTCAAAATCTCATTATTGACAATTTAGTTTCTGGCAAAATTCTCCTTTCATTAATTAATTCCATTCTATGTCATATCTACAAACAACTCAAAAACTAACACACAAGACAAGGACAGTCTCACCCAGACCAAGAACGGAAATTCAAATTCATCATCCAAATTAACGGCTCGCTGGGAATCGAACCCAGGACCTTCATAACAGTGATCCGGCGTGTTTACCATTGCGCCATCAAATATTGTTTTATGATTCATTAATTGAGCAACGTAATTCAATACTCAAATAACACAGTTACTACTTTATAGATCTGTCATAACTATTTCTGACAAACTTTTAAAACCTTTAATTCAATTAAATTCTTGTCCTAGAGACATTATATTGAGGTATTCTTACTGTTGATTATTGCCTCTTAACCAGACCTCTCGAGTATTCAGATCAATAACCAACCTCAATAAAAGTTCTCAATTAGCCAATGAATAAAACAAAACAGAAATCACCTGATATCCAGAAGCGTAGTGTAACAACACTTAAAGCATTGTAATTCCAAGTACATCTCTCTCTGAATAGATTTGTGTTAAGTATTGTTGCAGATTCCTTTTTCCTTACATAGAATGCTCATAAACAAAAATTATTGTATTCCACAATATTCAAAACTTGCTTTAACCAATTTATCTTAAACTCTCATTCCCTTGGTATATCAAGTTAGCAGAGATCTTCTTTGTGGTACTTATTTTGAACTGTATGACATGTCATGTTTGTGTGACACAGAATTCTTAAGTTGTCATTTCTTTTCTCAAAACACACTTTCAAAATTATGGATTATTACGTGTAATTTCCTCTTTTCAATTTCTATCGCTTTTTATCAAAATATTTCTGATTGAATGTTTCGTAAACATAAGCCTCATTTCCATGGACCAGTGATGAGAATTGCTGACATGACAGATGGCAATCTTAGCCTTATCCACAAAAAATTTCAGGATTCTTTATCCACTTCTGAAATCGGGTCCAGTAGTAGAGTGGGCGTTCATTCGTACTATTTACATTCCAGATAGGTATTCTTGACTAAATAAGCAATGTGGGCTTCTTTCATATGTCAGGACGTGAGCTCAGGATATCAAATGAAACACAGGGTTAGTTCTAGCCAAACACACCACCATCTCCGTTTATTGAATCAGACAGTTTGGCTCAGTAAATACGTTATTAGATCATTTAGATTTGGTTTGGTATTTTGACATCTTGGATTTACTTCACGGAATTACGATATTGGTGTTATCGATCGATCCACTCGCACTCGCGACTCACGCGTTATTTATCAACTATTATTAACGATTCACGGCATTTCAACATAGAAGGAGCTTTTACAAGATATTACACCGCTAGACATTACTTTATTATTTTCCAATTCTATTGACAGCTATCAGATTCCCTATTAATCATCGCGTACAGATTAATCGCATCAAACCAGTATCATAGGTTTACTAGGGTATCGACTACCTCCTCCGTCATGTATATTATAGATAATATTTTCAATTTGTGAGACAAGGCAGTGGTCCTGTACATGTACAGTATAATAGGACGAGACACCCCTGCCCGCCCGCGCCCCCCACCACCCCCAGCCGGCCGCCTGCACTGGAATGCCCATTGTCCGGCAAATATGATGTTGGCGAGCCACTTATATCAATAGCTGCGTTTGTTCCTACAAATTGTGAGTTATCGCGTCGTTTCCTATTATTCAAACAATGATAAAATTAGCGCCACAGACTATAAAATGTGGAATCTTTATTCAAGTTACATGGGCTATTATTTTTGCCCAATGGATTTTTAAATGCTTCTCGTTATGTTTAAAACAAAGGAGTGTTTCAGGAACCTAAGCTTAAGAAATCTATTATAGCATCAATGAAATAGTTTAGAAGCAGTGTCAATTGTATAAAATTATAAATGAAGAGAATCCTAATCATATTTCGGGACCGACCCGTGCGCTTGAGTGGAGCGCAAGTTATGTATTATACAAAATGCATGGCGTTAGTGCCGTGGCAGAGTAACGCATAGATGCATCGAGGGCATTATAATGTTGTAGTGAAGTTATTAGTGGTTGAATCAGGCGAGGCGCGCGGAGTGAACGTTGTCAAGGCCAACTGAGGTCACTCCACCGACGATCTCCGAGCCACGATGCCCGAGACCGGTTCTACAATTTTTAGACTCTTTTTATTTTCATTTTTGTATACACGACGCTGAGACTAAACAATGTTTATAATGCCAGCCCTCCTCAGATTACCATTTATTTTAGAAAATGAATTAATGCTTTGCGAGCCTTACATATAATTATAGGAAATTTTAGTCAGAGGCAATGGTCTTGATCGAATGATGTGTGCTTAGGTAATTTTTAATTTACTTTCCAATAATCAAATAGTGTGAGTCGTGTTATCTAGATTTATGGCTTTCATTATGATATTTAAAGTCTGATTTGCGTTAGCGTATTTCAAATATAGTTTTTTTATTAGTACTAATAATTTTATTCGCTTGTTTTGACCGAGGACAAAAATACCTAATTTACATGTGATTCAATATTAGACACAGAATAATCGACTATCATAATTTTGTTAACTTATTGCTAAGCCCCATTCTTTTCTAAGAATTGACTTATAACATAGGTATATAAATAGAGTTATGGCCAAAGATGACTAAGAGTAGGCAAGTAGACATCTTTGTTACTTAAAATCGGACTTTTGATTATTTGGAAACGCCTGAAATACCTATGTAAAACAAATTTATTCTATCGAAAGTAAAAATTCCTAAAAACGTTTACAAAATGTAGAGTTCCGCCAAACTTGAACCAAACTCATCAGACTAATTAGGGCAAACCGTGCAAAAATACAAGAATTTTACCAAATATTAGTTCCCTTAATAAATGAATAGCAGTTATAACTAGCTGTGAAAGTTAATAAGAACTAAAACTTGTGATATTACCAGGGTGAATTTCCCAAATGACTTTTTTTTGTCTTCGGTGAAATTAGTATTTAAAAAAAGGAAATTTTTATGAATTATTTTTTTTAGTATTCAATATTTCGTTATTGGGTTATGGCAAAAATATTATTTGCCTAAGACTATATATAAAGGTAGAAATAAATACATAAACCTCTATTTTGTGGTGCTGTCCCTCTACTTTTTTTACAAACAAAAAAGCTTATACACTAATAAAACAGGTAACTTAAGTATGTAACTTATTTATTTCATAGAATATTAGTTTTATTATTAATATATAGCATATTTCATTACATATGTAACGATTATTATTACTGAGAGGCACAAACGTACTTGTCCTGCAAAATGTTCTCATATGGCTGGAAAAAGGCAATTTAATGCTAACTTTAAATCGACGAATGTGACAGCGCCCCCAACCTAATATTATTTCCCTCGTTAGTGTGTGCTAGTGCGCAGTCAGGAGGGTAATGCGTGAAATCGCTGCATATTCCCGAAAATAACGTACAATATTACAAAGGCAAGTATAACACAAAAGGCAGCGTTTGGCGACATAGCGACTTCTTCCAGGCTACGTAAGGTTTTTAAAAATAATATACAGCTAAGTAAAAAGGATAGAAGTATGCACACCACAGTGTTAGGAAATATGCATAAAAATTAAATACACCTTTATGAGCTGTGAAGGACTATTGTGTAAAGGTGGAAAAAGTTACAGAAATAAGAGAAGATACACATGAGAATAGAAAAATTTTGAAATATTAAATTATTAGCCTTACGTATAGAACTATAAAAGGAATTCGAAAAGGGAATTGCTGTCTCAGTAAAGGAGACAAGGTAGAAGGAAAAATTATGTGAGGGAATAGAAAGGGCAAGGTTTATAGAAAAACGAAGTAAAAGGTTAAGAATCGGGTGACGGTGTTCGAAATTATCGCGACGATAAGATGGATAACCGATTAAACAACACAAAGGATAGGGTAGAAAGTATAAGCCTCAAGCGAAGACGGACAGAGAGCCACATGAGTTTATAAGGGAATTCAGAAATATAGTCATATTTGCGAGTTCCAAAATATACATATAAACCTAATGCATACATTTTAAGGAAGCTGACTTTGCTCCTTAGTGAGGTCGTAGGTAGTAAAGATTCGGTAGAACCAGGGACAAAGCAAGGTTAATTTTAATTGATTACTTAAAACAGTATCATTATCAGTTAAGCCGTTTTGAAACTAGAGAACGGAAACCGATAAACATAAGTACCTAGGTAGATGCAAGAAAACAAAACATAATTAGGTACAATCGAAACGAATTTGTTATAATATCTCCTTCAGTGGATACTGTTACTTAATAATACTTTTTTCAGATGTCTTTCAACACACACATCGATCAGTTACACCTTTACATTTATGGATAATAATTCTATCAAGTACAAGAAAAAAGATAAACCACAAAGGGAAGTAGAATGATTACATAAACGCAACATGAAATGTCAAATTTTGTTTAAATTAAACAGATATGTCTGTTTTTGATACGACCGTTTGTTTATTTTCACAAAACTAGTTTGTTTTTATTGATTGTTTGATAGCCGCCAGATGGCGCACGTAGTGCTCGCACTGGGCCGTGTACGGTAAACATGATACCCTCATCGTTTGCTATGGAATTTTTACACGCTGCGCAGCTCTGAATACCAATGTTCATTAAGCCGTTGTGGGGTTTCCCGGACAGATTTCAAAATCATTGAGAGGTCTCGCTAAACACGCATACCAACACCACTCAAACACATATCGAAAAGTTTTAATGAATATGAGTCTAATCAAAGGCATAAATCTAAGACACGTCTAATTATATTATAATATATTATATTACTTATGAATATTTACATCTTCACATACATCAGTGACACCAAAGATGTCTAACCAGTTTCTGACGAAATAGAAACTCGCAATGTTATATCATTTGTCATCTCCATCAGAAATATTACCTACCCACCTCATTCTTAAGAAAGTAATCGTCAAAGTCTCTTAAACAGATATCGCCTAGCTCAATTGTTGTGACTCTACTCGACTCTACCTAACATAAGAAGGAGTTTACGACACGGGCTTCTCTACGACGGACGTTCGTCTACGTTATTCTCATGCAGATAATTCAAAGGAAATGAAACAAAGTGTTTTTAACCTTTCAGCTGGCAGCAATCCTAAGTAGAATTAAGCAACAGCGGGTACGGTCGGAAGTCGGATGAGTGACCATCAGTGGCATAAAAACATCTTGAGCATGCATGGAATAAGTACGAGTAGTTAAGCCATGTTAAAGGCCTCCAGACGGCATAAATACTTCTGACACTTTTGTTGTTGTTCCCTTCACCAATCCGTACAGAAGCAGCGTGATGATATATGTATGCTCTAGTACTCCTCAGTTATGAGGAGAGATTCATGCCCTGTCGTGTTCCAACAAATTTTATCGCAAATAATTAAAGCGGAACTTAATTACACCGGACGCGACGGATTAACGGAAAAGTCATAATTTTTTATAGGGGTTAACCGACTACCGAACCCTCTCGAAGTTACTTAACTAAGTTAATCCTTTACTATGTTTAAAACTTTCCATTATGAATGAGTAATTCATGAAACAAATATTTTATACACATACAAAATAAATTTAATTTAGAAATGACCTGAGCTTATAATAATTTAATTATAAAAACACGTTAACATTTAACAGCAATGTATAAAATGATTCAGACACATTTAATTACGAACTGTAACATTTTTTTATGATAACTACAGTTACTCATGCTTCGCTAGGTATGTGTATCACTTAAATACATCCACACGTTGGAAATGTTCAGAAATATCAACGAACTGACGAACAATGGAGTATTATGTGGTAATAGTGGAAATATATTCGTTTGCTTATGCGTGGAAAAAAAGTATCTAAACAAATCGCGGTATTGTTATACCCGATACAAGATTAAAACGACCACTCGCTTATAATAATTTTATGGTCATGCATACACAAGGCAATATTTATTGGAATCCAAGAGGAAAATTTGCAATTTAATACAATTGATTATTTATCCTTCAGGTTTATAGACCTAATAAGTAATACAATTTCATATTGTTAGTCGTAGAAAGAATTTGCTTCATTCATATTTCAATCCTGTCAGTATGTATTTTCGTTGTGTTATTGTTGCAAATTTTAGTGCTTCAGCATGTAACGAGATGTTAACATCACAACCTGCTTTGTTTTGCCACATATTTTCAATTTTATCCTTGTTTGAGACAAAAGACTAAATCGACTGCGACCGGCATAACGAGAGCTCCTCCTCTTCCTGCATACTATAGTAAAGTAGAGCACTCGGGGATATCTATCAAGTTTATAAAGGTCTTTGTATGTGGTCCATTCAGCGCTTCGGGCAAGTCACTTGTCGAGGTCATAACCTGTTTGCGACCCCTCCTTGTGGGATCACGGGGCTCGACAAGTTTCTATCGCTAGGAAAACCGAACCGTCCGTGTGTACAGTAAACAAATTAAGTATTACTTGCGATATTACACTCGTATTTCATTGTAATAAAGTCAATTGTAATTTTACATTACCAAATTTATTACCTTGCTCAACTTATGTAAATATTGCTTCTTTACTTTTAGTTTGTTGTGATTTTGAGGACAAAAGAGAAAGTATGAAACATTGCTTATTCGAAAATGAGAATAGGTCCCCGTGCAGAACGCTACACAATCAGTCATTATACTGTTACTAAAATTATTATTTTCTACTAAGATAGCCGTAAAACACTTGACAGAAATTAATACATGCGGTAAGCCTTCAGTGTGGTCAATGAATCTCCGAATCTGTATTGAGTGGCCATTTGGAGATGTTTCAAATCCGGCCCACAATATGTACAGTACCTCGAAAAATCGAGAAAAATCCATGGAATTCGGGAAAAATAAAGATAAATTACCTAAATGCATACTTTTCTGGTACAAAAATTGTATCTATCATTTAATTTTATCAAGTTTCAACATGGCGTCTTGCCAATTTGTCATTGATCACAGATCACGAACTGTCTACTGTCACTTTAATATGACAGAAATGTACGTACATATGTCAAACTTCAATCAAATCAACCAACGTGACATGTGATGACAGCTTACCGCCATGACGGATTTTTGTTTTTGTGTTGCAATTTCAATTGTATATTGACGTGACAACGTCTTATAAATTGGTTTGCCGGGTGGCACTTCAAGAAACTGCGTTAGTAGCTCCGCTCACGTTACTTATAGTAGCTACGGCGTACACACGTTGGCGTGTTTCAGAAAATGGTACAGCGCCATCTCTGGAGAAGTAGAGTAACTAGTTTGTTACCTCACTTAGTTGTGACTAATGGTTAATGGTCTAACGGTTAGCAGCGCTAGATGGCGGATGGTGTTACAATGTTTTAAATATAATTCTTTGTATATGTTTACCCCATGAAGATACGGGAACGCAGGGTCAACTTCACAAATAACCACAACTGCTTCCAAACCCAAAATAGCAGTTTATTATAAAACCAAAGAAGTCGACACATTGCCCTTTACAAATTTTTCTCTTATATAAACTCCACGTTACACTCGTTAGCGCGTTTCACAAATTGGTACAATGCCATCTTGTTTACAAGTGAGGAACTATTTAACAAAAATAAAACATTAAACTTAAATTGCTTCCGCCTTCACATGACGGTTAGACAGTATAAATAAATGTTTTAAATTGTTACTATTATTTCATCCTTCTTCCTACTATACGAATGAATATTCACATTAAAATTATTTTACCACTCAAAGTCGTTGTCACGTAAAACTTTCGCCCGTATACCGACTTTACAGGCAACCAATTTTTTTTGTGTTGTATTGTACCAAAAAACTAAACCAATTTGAAGTGATTGGATAGTTAAAAACTGTTTAAATTGCGATTCTCCATATTTTAGTATGGTGTACAAAGTGGTGGCCGGGGCTCCATACATTTTGAAACAACTCCTTTGTTTGCAACAAACCCGTAAACGGTCAAAGTGACGTAGAAAACATGTTGTATCTATTAAGTAGTGGCGTCCCGTGGCCCGTGGATATTGTTAAGGCACACAATGCGAGTGCAGCAGGCCGATGTGCCTTGTGAAATGTTGCACGACTACTTTTTTCGTCTGGATTCTATACTCACGATAGTCGTTTTTTAAGCCGCGAGCTCAAGATGTACAGGTTTATCTGTTTAAAATTTATTAACATCGAGAAACAATTTCAAATCCTTTTCTTCAGATGGCCATGGGATTCATGATGAATGGAATTGTATCCTATTAAATATAAAATTCTACCTTTATTTACAACACTTTTTTAAGTTACCTTTAAAACATGTTCGATAACAATGACATAGAACAATGACTCATAATACTCATGCGTTTTTAACAATAATCTCTGAATATTCATATTATAAAATCAAGTGGCCAACAATGATGTATAAATATCTAGATGGATAATCGAATCTGCGAAAACGTGTCAAAAAAGCGCAG
The DNA here is from genome assembly GCA_905404135.1 of Hesperia comma. NCBI lineage: Eukaryota > Metazoa > Arthropoda > Insecta > Lepidoptera > Hesperiidae > Hesperia > Hesperia comma. The sequence goes on from FR990018.1 coordinate 9,905,790, forward strand.
CCAACTGTTAGCCGCGAAGTACTTTCCCGCCAATTAGTGCCGATCGCGCCGCTTTCGTGTCACTACGTATTACGCGCGCAATTTAAATAAACAAATAAGAGGGATAACATGACGAAATGTGCTATTAAACTGTGCCGGAATTATAAAGGAAGGGTAAAAAGCTCAAAAAACATCACATATCATAGGCAAGTAACCAATAAACATATTTTTAATTAAATTTCAATTTTGATTTTTATTGTAACCAAATTACGTCATTTTTTTGTCAGTGTTGCCAGTTTCTATTTTTATGCTCCCGACTTAACATAATTTTTGTGGGTATATAAATTGGTTTATGGTTACGTGCAGTGCCGGATTTAAGCATAGGCAACATAGGCAGTTGCCTATGGGCCGCCACCACAAGGGGGCCGCCACCACACCACAAAAACATTAAATTAAATCGATAGAGGCTCAGTAGAGCGAGAGAGAAAAAAATACTGAGTTTTGTTACAAATAGACGAAAATCTTTTTTTAAGCGGGAAAAGTTGAACATTTAAAACTCTACGAGTTGATTTCGCACGAAATCTAAATATGAACACAAATGGCGCCTTTCGCGCATTCTACCGCGCTAGACCAATAGCAAGAGTGGAAAATGGCGTGTCACTCGGCGCGCGCATTATTTTTACCATTAAAAAGGCAAGACTTTTCCCATTGAGAAAGTGAGTGAGACGCGTTAGAGCGGCGTCTCGCTCCCTCTATGGAAAAATTGCTGCCGCCGCGCCATCGCCACCACCGCTTCGCCCGCCCAAGCGCGCATACGGGTACGTATGCAGATCTGGCCGCGCTAACTATGCGTTCCTGAAGTCTGTCATTCGACTGGGCGATGTAACTTTGAACTGGCGTACAATTAATTGTCAATTTTTTAATATCTTTTAATTGCCTTATTAACGAGTGATAACATAAAAATCAAACATTAAATCGAATAATTATGCCAACTTACAATAATTGTATTAATCTTGGGCTAAAATTATTACAATTACTTAAATAACAAATATAAAAACAATACCTTTTAAAAGAAAACCACGTCAAACGGCGCTCGTTCAAGGTTATATCCATGTCATATCAACTTTTTGTTTTTGTAGTGATGTGACATAATAACAAGGCAATTGTAATCGAATATTTTTGTAATCTTAATACAATGTCGGTAAAATATAAAATAAAACGTTATAATTTTATAATATATTATGTAATGTACTAAGTATTCAATAAAGTTAATAATATAATTATAATAAAGGTACGCCCAAATATAGGTTAGGAAAATTTGTGTTATATAATATTATATCACTCAGGTGAATCAAATGAAAATAAAATAAATAAATAACACATTTTAATTTTTTTTCTCTTGATTACATTCAGAAATTATGATTAAATTCAATTAATTGATTCCTTAAAATTTTATTTACATAACGAATATTATTATTGAATATATTGAAACATAATTCCTATAAAAATAGCAACATATAAATTGAATAAATATTATGCATAATGAATGGATGTTGTTATTTGTTACAACACATAGGGCGTTTTTAGTGTCATGCGGATTTGCTCACGCACGCGGGATTGCTCCGCATGCGTAGCACCCGCAAAGAACAATTTCATATATTATGAATTCACTGTAAAGCGTGAAACACGCACGCGGGATGCGGGACGCTGTGCGGGGCGTCATCCCGCAGCGGGGCATCCGCATGCGTGGCCTATCCATACAACTAGGGATGCAAGGTTGTTGTAATATCGATAAAAATATCGATAATTATATCGAGGCAATGAAATTATCGATAGTTGATAATATCGATATTTTGGTCGATAATATCGAATTTATTTAAATTTAAATAAAAAATATGAAGTTCATAGAGATTTTTTTGTTTCATTAGTCCTTACGGACAGGCAAAGGGGCTAAGCCCATACAGCCAGAGAAAATAGAGAAATAAAACAAGTAGAGGATGTTTTTTATTTGTTTATATTGTAAGAAAAGGCTAATGTTCGAAGCCCAAACAGCCTTATCTAAGGTCGTGAATTATCGATATTTTTCTTCGGATATGATATCGACATTATCGTATCGTTATAGCGCAAATATCGATAAAAATATCGATGTTTCCCCTTCGATATTATCGATATTATCGATTTTCCGATATATCGTTGCAACCCTACATACAACTTCAGTAATCAGTACCCATTTTAGAGTCGTGCGGGGCGCACGCATCGTGTTGTACTATCAAAATGAAAATTGACACAGAATGTCAGATGTACTCTTGTCTTCTTGTTTCGTCGTTTGTAAAGCATGTAAGCGACACATATTTTTCTGACATTAATCATTTTTTCACACGTCTATACCGTTACGCAACCCGCAGAAGACTGAAACTTATCGTGCGTATGATCCGCAGCGTGAAATTTCACGCATGCGGAGCAATCCCGCGTGCGTGACCAAATCCGCATGACACTAAAAACGCCCATAATGTTATTTATTGTACATAACTAGTCATGACGAATTAACATGTGTCAGGAACGCATAGTTAGCGCTGCCTCACTTATAGTATGCACTTCGCTCGACATGAATGAACTGGTTTTTTGTATAGACAGTTGAGTATCATTTTTCGTAAGAAGGTAATGAATGTGTACATAATATGTGTAATATAATATGAATGTGTAATTTTAATCCCTAAAGTTTATGTTATTCAAACTATTTGAGGGCCTCCACCACACGCTCTGCCTATGGGCCGCCGAGGTCTAAATCCGGCGCTGGTTACGTGTATATTATTTAGTTCATTTACTTTTATAAATCGATTATAAAAAGGTGGAGTTTACCAATACGTTTGTGTTTATTTACAATAATATAAAATTAATATTCGTTTGTTTATAAGCCCATTTTAATGATTATTTTTGCATTGGGTCGAATAAACCACTTTTAAAGGTGCCAAGAGTAATGTGAAAAATTTATTTATTAAGGTTTTTTTATTGATATGCATGTAATTAACTTTCCAAGTAATTTTTTTTATTAAATTAGCTAGGTAACGTAAATAATTGGCTCTACTGTACTTTAGTTACCACCTCAAATTAAGCTAAAAATTTGAGGGGGGGAGGGGGCCGACGCCCACATCTTCCCCCCACCATTTTTGAATCTAGGAAATGCATACTTTTTTTATTATAAAAAAATCAAGTTTCCAAAAATTATAAAGTGACTACCTCAAATTAAGCTGAAATTTTTTGGAGGAGAGGTTAGTGACTCCCCCAACTTTCCCTCCAAATATGGCTGTAAGGAAGTGCATACTTTTTTTTTAATTATTCTTTTAAGTTTCAAAATTTTTAAGGTTATGACGGAACTAAAATACTGTACAAGGTTCTTTTATCTTATCTAAATTATTTAGATAATTGCTACCTTTCAAGGCAGGAAGTGTTGTAAATAAATGTTGAAGGGATCCCCTTCGGGCGTCCCTTTTTCCGCTTGGTTATTATACAATCCAACCTAACCTATACCTACCAATCCATAGTGCGTCGACTTGTTTTATTCTTTAAGGTGTTTTTTAAACACGCGATTTGCGGATGGATTACTGACTCTTGGCTTAGTTTGACAGTGCTACCAATATAATAAGGTTAGTTCGAATCTACTTTTTCGCTATTATTAGTCCTGTTTGCCTGTTTGGCTGCATCTTCCGCAGCGCCGGAGATGTCACGATTCAAAATTAGGCCCAAAAATCAAATTAGATCTACTTGTTATTTATTTTTTATAATGTAGTTTAAAACACACACACACACACACACGAATCCACACACACATATACATACACTTAAGACTTCGAGCGCTTACACATTAACCAATGAGACCACATAACCTTAAAATTTTTAGAGATTTAGAAAAATAATTTAAAAAAGTAAGTACTTTATGAGAGCAATATTTAATTTGGGGGGACGAATGAGAGTGTAGAAACCGTCCTCCCCTCAAATTTTCACCTTAATCTGAGACGGTAACTTTATAATTTTAGAAAATTTCATTGTTTTTTTCTAAAAAAAAGTATGTATTTCCTCTACCCAAAAATGGTGGGGGGAGGGTTGGGGAGTCACCCCCCTCCTCGTCTAAAATTTTCAACTCAATCTGAGGTGGTCACTAATAGAAAGTATAGCCAAAATAAAAGTAAAGTTAGATCTCATTCCTAATATCTATGATTTTTCATTTCAAATTTCCAACTACAAACTGCGTAAAAAAATATTAATTTTATTAACTTAGCTGGTTTATTACAACATTAACATAAACAACTGTAATTAAATTAAGTAGGGTTTTTTTATTTTTACATTAAAATAACCACTCAATAAATTAAGTTTAATGTGTGATTTATGGGAGAATTTTAGTAACTGGTATCATTGATCACGGAACATAGACAATAGACGAACGTGTAAAACATCGCCTGCACGCACACATGCTTGATATTGTTGCCTTGTTTTTTTTGTTTTCATTGTAGGGTGACGCTCAATCTACCTATTTATAACATCATTGGTGGCCAACTAACCTATACTACATACTGACATACATACATGTAATAAAATTATTAACTAATTAATTTCTAATTATACATCTAATAAAATTGTAACTGATCGCTGTTTGTGCACGTTAATCTCAGCAACGGCTGAGCGGGTTTTAATAGGATTTTTTCTGGGCGATAGCGGAGGCTGTAGAGCAACATAAATAGGCTACTGTTTATCCCGGAGTTTCCGCGAGATCAGGATTCACGCGGGAAAAACTCCTATGTACAAACGAAGCCGCGGGCAACAGCTATAGTACAGACCTACTAAAATGTTATTAGTTTACTAGCTTTTGCCCGCGGCTTCGCCCGCGTGGAATTCGTTTATATCGCGAACCGGGGAAGTGGGGGAGAAAGTACGTCATCAACTATCTTCCTGGGAAAATTCATCAAAATCGTTGTTTTCATACAAACTTTCATCCCCTATTTCAAGCCTTTAGGGGTTGATTTTTAAAAAAAAATTAGCCTATGTGTGACTCTGGGTCTTCAAATATTTTCATTCCGAATTTCATCCAAATCGGACTGGTGGTTTAGTCGTGAAAACGTCACAGACAGACTTTCGCATTTATAATACTATATGTGTGTGCCCGCTACTTCGTACGCGCAGGAGTTTATTCCGCGTAACTCCAGATCCCGCGGGATTTCCAGGAAGACAGACTTGTTAGTTTTATATTAATGTTTGTTTAGAAGCTATTTATACCCCATACGCGAAGAAGGTTTTCCCGCGTAAATTCCGATCCCGCGGGATTTCTGAAAATATCCTATATGTTAATCTAAGTTGCCCTCTTTGTGTGTGCCCGCTACTTCGTACGCGCAGGAGTTTATTCCGCGTAACTCCAGATCCCGCGGGATTTCCGGGAAGACAGACTTGTTAGTTTTATATTAATGTTTGTTAGTTTTATATTAATGTTTGTTAGTTTTATATTAATGTTTGTTTAGAAGCTATTTATACCCCATACGCGAAGAAGGTTTTCCCGCGTAAATTCCGATCCCGCGGGATTTCTGAAAATATCCTATATGTTAATCTAAGTTGCCCTCTTTGTGTGTGCCCGCTACTTCGTACGCGCAGGAGTTTATTCCGCGTAACTCCAGATCCCGCGGGATTTCCGGGAAGACAGACTTGTTAGTTTTATATTAATGTTTGTTAGTTTTATATTAATGTTTGTTTAGAAGCTATTTATACCCCATACGCGAAGAAGGTTTTCCCGCGTAAATTCCGATCCCGCGGGATTTCTGGGATAAAAAATATCCTATATGTTAATCTAAGTTGCCCTCTATGCGTGTGCCCGCTACTTCGTACGCGCAGGAGTTTATTCCGCGTAACTCCAGATCCCGCGGGATTTCCGGGAAGACAGACTTGTTAGTTTTATATTAATGTTTGTTAGTTTTATATTAATGTTTGTTTAGAAGCTATTTATACCCCATACGTGAAGAAGGTTTTCCCGCGTAAATTCCGATCCCGCGGGATTTCTGGGATAAAAAATATCCTATAAATGTTAATCTAAGTTGCCCTCTATGTGTGTGCCAAATTTCATGAAAATCGGTTCAGTAGTTTTTGCGTGAAGGAGTAACAAAGCTATTTATACCCCATACGTGAAGAAGGTTTTCCCGCGTAAATTCCGATCCCGCGGGATTTCTGGGATAAAAAATATCCTATATGTTAATCTAAGTTGCCCTCTATGTGTGTGCCAAATTTCATGAAAATCGGTTCAGTAGTTTTTGCGTGAAGGAGTAACAAACAAACAAACAAACAAATACACAAACTTTCACATTTATAATATTAATAGGATGTCTTTACATACTGTACAAAGGAGATATCGGGGAAGAAAATGTAAATGAATTTATAGGACCAGTAGAAGCCAAAAATATTATTTTTGTCTATGAGTCTATTTATTTGTCTTCTTCTTCTTTATTTGTCTATTTATTTACACGTGCAACACGCAAAAATAACTGAATAAAATCTGATGCGGTTTTCAGTCGTATATATTGCTGGTCCTACTTAAAAACTGATGCCAGGTTAATCTTAATACGCTGATTAGAAGCTGAAATATTAATTTTATATGTTGCAGGACAACGTTTGCCGGGTAGGCTAGTAATATCATACATGTTACCGATTCAAAAAATGTATCTGCAATGTATAAAAAATAACTTGGTAGGTTTTGATATTACTGTAAATTTTACGTTTCAGTCTGATATATTTTTTATCTATTTATCTGTGTCTGTTGTCTGTCGCGTAAAAACCATTTAACAATACTAAAATAAAAAGAAAGAAATAAAACTTACACTCATTAGCCAGAAGTGATTTTATAGAATACGATTACGTTAATAAACGATACAGTTATTACAGATATACTCTACCTAAAATGTAATATGTAGTTAAAATTAAGGCGAACACCTTTAGAACTCGGTATATGTAGTGTTCTTTATACAAAAAAGTTACAGTAGGCCAATAGCACAGTACAATAGTATATTTTTAAGAATGGATTTTAACCCTTGTCCCACTTGGATGGATGGATGTACCTAATATTTTATGTATTAATACATGAAGAGAAAACGTACCGCTTTTTAAGAATAATGAACGCACTTATGTAGGTGTATAAGATACGAGTATAGCAAACCTAAAGATTACATGAAGAAGAAATATTGCTATTGCCCTGTGACTCAGCCCGCGCCAACTTTTGACTGAATTTAAAAGAAAATCCCAACCCCTGTTTAGCTAATATAAGTATATCTTTCTAATCCCTTAAGAGTAGAGTATTACAAAATACGTTCTTAGCGGACGTCCATTAATTATAAAACTACGTCCTTGCCAAACGTGTAGGGGTATGTCAAGCGGTTTCCGAAAATTCGTTCGACCTTGCGCTATTACATTATATAATTACATATACAAATACAATACATATATTGCAAAAAAACTTTAGAAAATAAAACATTATTAGTGTCATCATAATGTACTATGAAAATGACAGTTTTTGATAACGTTAAGATTAGCAATAAAGGGTGTATTGTCTGTAATAATCTGTAAATCAAATACCAATTTCAAAGCAGGCTGGCTATAGCTTTAGTGGTATTGAAAAACAATTATTATGTAACCCCTTTAAATGTGGAATATTAAAATTCCTTGATCATACTATTACCTACCTACTAATATTATAAATGCGAAAGTCTATTTGTTTGTCCGTCTGTGATGCTTTCAAGGTAAACCACTAACCTGATTTAAATTTGATGAAATTCGGATTAAAAATAGTTGAACGCCCAGGGTTTTACGTAGGCTAGATTTCTTTCAAAAATCAACCCCTAAAGGCTTGAAATAGGGAGTAAAAGTTTGTATTAAAAATCGCTTGAGCGATTTCGATGAATTTTCTCAGGAAGAAGCTGATGACGCATGGTCACACATAGGCTAATTATTTTTTCAAAAACCAAAAACGCGGGCGCATTGCTGTTTTAGAACTGAAATGTAAAGTAAGCAATTTTCGCTTTTATACTCGTATGTTGTCACATATTATTATACTGACAATAGATGACGGTGATGGGTGATGTGAATCATGTTAATCTGACTGTACAATCCGAACTAATATTGTAAAAGAGAAAGTAACTCTTTGTGCCTGTCTGTTTGTCTCTCTCTCTAACCAATTTTAACGTAATTTGGTTCTCCTTGGAAAAGATCATAGGATCATTTAACGGGAAGGAATACTTAATGTAGTCTTGATTGTTATAATTTAATAACTGAAATAAATTACTTAATAAACTAATTCGTACCAAGCGATGGAATTCGAACTAAAAGTTTTAATTTTTAATCAGAACCAAATAACAAATGGTATGATGGTATATAAACGAATTGAGTTGGAACTATTGGTATTATAGAATAGCTAAAATAAATTTATGTACAACATATTGTAGGTAAAAAAAAGGATTGAGTGGAACGTAATCTTTTTAACATAACACGGTTGTATTGTATGTTATTTTTATTCAAAATACGATTTTAACGCTACACGATTGTTTTACAAACGTTAGGAAAATTTTATACATACTTTAGATACACTCTGTTGAAGTACTAAACAAGTTATTTCGTTAATTAATAACTTCTTTAATTTCAAGTTTTCATTTTCTAATTAAAAAAGTCTACTTAAGAAAATTTCTTTAAAAAAAACAGAAGCCAACTTCATTAATACCTGTAATATCTTCTATCTTCATAAAGATTCTAATCCATAATTATTTATAGAAGAAAAAAATTAAAATAGCAATACCTCTGTACTCTTTACTTTAACGTTCCTGTATTATGGCGGTCACTTACATGCGCAAACGTTTGTACATTGTAAGGATTGCCACAGCTTTGACAGCTTGGAAAACCACGAATGTTCAAAAGCTTCGCATACCTAATCATTTGTGAAGTTCCGCCTATGTGATTAAGGTAGGTTTATGATTGACGATGGGATCTACAATGACCTTAGTAAATTTTACTTACAAGCTGAATTGAATTGTGAGCACTGGTAATTAGTTTGGTTTTGGCAGGGAGCGGCAATTCCATATGCTCGACGACTCAAGATACCTACACTAAACTTATAGGCTCGCTTTGTACGATACACTTTCTAATTTACTTCAATGTCGGGCAATTTCCAGAAGAAATGACCGAAACAATATTTTATCTAAGATCCTGCTTTAATCCGCAATTTTTCTTAACTGAATTTATGCTGATGATTGCGACAAATATTCAATTATTGGTATTAAATATTTATCTATTCATGACATCGCCGTATGAGATAATGCGACATTTTGTAAAGTTCTATCTTCTATTTAATCACTCATGTACATATATTCTCTACGCAATTTCAATTACCATAAGCCGGATTCCAGTTGGATTACAACAGAAAAAAGAATTTCCATCTCGATACGCCTACATTATTACTTGATTTAAATAAATATTATTATCAATTCTATAATATCATATTTCACATCACATCTATATAATACGAAAACGAACTGAAATAAAAATAGAACTATCAAGAGCAACTCACATAAATAGAAACTTAATTAATTACAAAACAAAAAGCTCTTAAAAGCTTTTCATTTCAATCTCAGCCGAGTTGGGGTGCCGCCCTTCAGCTATCTCACCGCGCTAAATTCCATTGCGATTTAATGTTTTTTATCCCTATCAGCAATACCTTTTTACTACTTGTTATTGCTTTTTATTTACAAATATGAATTATTCCGTTAAATTAGTTAAAAACAGTTATTTTATTACTTAATTAACATCACAGTGTAGATATATACCTAATATATTATGAAATTATATAAGTATTCATGCCTAAAATGCTTAACGCTCAATAATAAAGACCGATAAGTAGGTACCTAATTAATTGTGATATGAAAACTTTATTGATCCATTTATATTTTTTCATCAAATAAACCTTCGTTACTAAATATTCCAAAAGTTAAGTTACCAAACAAATCATATCGGTTTTACGACAGCATGACATATTCAATCTCATTTGGAAATGTTATTAGAGTAAGAAACGTTTGTTTAAATTTTTTCAGTTGTAAACTGGAGTAAAATGAAGGAGCGTCCCGGCGCGGGACGGAGCGGAGAATAACACATGGGGTGCAGCGAAGGGTGCGGCGGGGCGGCCCACTGAAAAGTGCGCGGGTGGGGCTGAACAAACTCGCGGGGACATACAACGCGAACCTCGACTATTACAATATTTTTGATTAGTTATTTATATTACATTTTTAACGTTGGCAATTACAGTAGGAATTTTCACCATTTTCTATTAAATGTTGCTTTAGGAATATAAAAATAAACCATTAAGATTAGAAAACCCTAAACAATCTTTATCAAAAAATTATTGAAGAGTATCGTGAATATTACGAATTATTTGTATTATAATTCAATATAAAAACATTAATGTACTTTATCTCTCACTCATTTTATACTTCTGTTACGATGAGGTCAAGTTACAATAACAAGAACACTGTGTACACGACAATACAATTGAAAAACAATTATAAGTTGTAAAATAATTTCAGCAATGTTATCATTTCGTCTGTTTTACGATTAAGTTAACATAACTATAGCAACAATTTACCGTTCTGGAACGTCCAAAGTGGTTGTTTAAACACAATATATTTTAGATAAGACTACAACAGCAATAGAAAGTGTGTCACATTCGCATTGAATGTATCCGGTCGTAAATCTTACGCAAGCACCATTCGATAAGTAAAAAGCGTTAGTAATGTGTAAGGAAAACATTTCCGGCGCGGCTCAAGTTGTACGTCCCTCCAGCATGTACTCTCAAATAGGGGAACAAGCATTTTAGCATTACCCCCGTGCACAACTCTTCCCGCGGGGAGGGGGAGGCCCACGGCGACGTAAAAATCAATATGCTGGAGTTGTTAAATCACGCTTATAAACGAGCACTCGTCTTCGTTTCAATCCTAAAATTTCTCAAGTATATGAGTTTAGTTTTGAATGGCATCCTTCACCTCAAAAGCCCAAAGGCTAGTATCGATTAAAATTTACAAAGGTCGTCTTAAAAGTTCAAAGTATAGTTTCCTTGAACACTTTTAACAATAGCAACAAAGTTGAACAAACCAAACCCTTGTCTTGTCCAGTACGTAATGAGTACCTGTCGTGGTGCCGTTCAAGAATTCTTCTGTCCCGGGGTAAATAAAATTAAATGGAATATATTAAAATAATAATGTTAATATACTTATTATTAAACTGTTAAGCATTAAGGACTAAAATAATAATTATTATGCTATATCAATTGATCTTTATTTCGATCAAGTTAAAATACATATACTACATGTTGATATAATGAGAAAATTCATATACTCGTACCTACTCTGTCCCCCATCTGACTGTAGTGTTTTTCGTTTATTGAAAAATCTACATCATTTTCGCAAATTTATAAATGCTAAAATTACGTTTTGTTTGAATAGTCAAAAATGTGTGAAACTTTTCCAACGCGACAAAATTTATAAATTGGTACTCTAAGGTCCCTGGTATGCGAATCTCAATTGATATTAAGTTCGCCACTTCTGTTGGCCAAAGACCAATAAAGACAGAATCACCTTTTAATAAAATAAAGAAATAACCGTGTAGCCCCGTTGGCAGTGACCCTGTCTGACCCTCCGACATGGTCTCGGTAGCTATACTAATCCGGAGCGACCATAATTATGTGACAGATCAAAATCAAATAAATGTTTGTATTACTCGAGACGTAAGTAGCGCCTAGTAGACTCCATAAATGTTGCTGTTTGAAAAAGATCCTTGTCATTTTTATGAACATCCGCAGATATGTAGGTATATTTCAAAGTAGAATACTGTGGATATTTTCTTCAATCGAGTAAGGTTTATTGCCAACCATTACTTATAAAAATTTGTAAACGTCATTTAGCAAGTAATGTACGTTTTTTTATTTATCACCTCCGACCTTGCGCCTTTACAAGGAATTTAATGCCTTGTCGGCAATCATTACCTTTGGGGATAGAGATCTAAATATATTTACTAGACGTAAAGATAAAAGTAAATATCATAATCTAATGTTGTCATCCTCTATACCTACCTTATACGAATATATAATTTCTTATCCACTTCGTTACGTGGTCAATTACAATGTTGTTATTTACTATTTCGTTAATGGCCCACGCAGCTTTTAGGTATGTTACGAATAAACAATCAAATGTTAAAAAACAGCAAAACCCAATTCCGTAATAAAATAATATTTCAAAATAATAGCTACAGCAAACAATTTATTAATTATCAAAGCCGCGGCCCAAATATTGTATAGACGTATAAGAAAACACAATTAAATCAAACAAATAATACACCCTGCTTCACAAAACATGAGAACGGGGCCGAATACCTCCACACACAATCCACACAAACAAGCTATGTCAATAATGGCGTTCGTTTAGATCAGAATTACGATTGCATTAAATTATACAAGGGACTGGCTGGCGATAATCTATGAAGCTATTGTGGAATTAAAAATACAATACGCAGTGTTGATTAAAATATCGACGTCTGTGTTACTACAACTTGAATTTTCAGATGGCGAGAGAGAATACACTTTTATAGACTAGAATGGCCTCTTCCTACTTGGTGTACGTAAGTTATAACATAACTGTACTTAGTTACATTAAGTAAACGTTGCGGGTTTTAATCCATTTAAGATGGTTTTGAATAAATAAACCTTTTGATTTTAATCTTTTTTATCGCACAGAAGATAACATTGAAGATAAAACGTATGTCTTATATTTAAAAAAGTAATTGCTCTAATTAAAGTGGCATTCCAATAATAAATTATTTTAAAAATAAACATATAACTAGCCATTTTCATCCATAAGAGATAGTAATGGCTATTTTATGTGAATAGCGTAATAGTGCCGCGTCGCGACGATCGAATCCAATCATACTCGTAGCAATGAGCCGAGCCGGTTGTCTCGGCGTAACAAATACATTATATTGCATGTGAGGAGAGAATAGGAGATGTTTAACCATTAATAGTGTTAATAAAGTTTGAATGTCAAAATATGGTTTTATATATTTAGTTACTGACATTATCTGCCAATAAAAATTAACAGAGCTAATGAAATTATTTAGTAAAGTCGAATTATGTTTCAATGTAATTCTCTATTAACCGGTCAACGCTCTTAAAAGATTTTCTTCGATCATTCTAAATATATCGCTGGCTCACTATTACAAGGTTCTATTTCTTAACTAAATAAGTGATACAATTTTAACATAGAACCTTGTAATAGTGAGCCAGCGATATCTCAATTCCATCTTCAATAATTTGTTGTGACTTCTAATCAAAACTTACCTACTAACTATTGAAAAAGGAAACTGAAATTTCGTTTCAATTAAATAAAATAAGAGAAAACAAATATCGTATTATATTTGTTATTACGATAAAATGTGAAATAGTTACCTAAAAGTAAAAAGTAATATTACTTGTCCCGTTAAAGTGGGTCACCCTCCGGGCCCGACTCCCCGGGGCCCCTCCTCGGAGCCGTCTCTCGTGCGCCCACTGTCCCCACTACCCCTACCACCCCCAACATTCATTGTGCCGCAATATATTTCTTTTTATGTGCAAACAGAAAAGTCATTTATTTAAATTTTCTCACGAATTCGCATCGCAATTTTATTTTATTATATTATCTATATAGCGATTAGATTGCTCTGAATTTCACGATTTCATTACGCGGATATTCACATATGGGTGCGCGGGATGTGAAGAGTGGTATGAATTGAATACCTTTCAATACTCAAATGAGCACGTTACAAATTTGTTACAATGTTTCATCTTCCCAAGGCTCAACTTGTAAAGGTACATTTTCTTTTCACTCAATATTATTTTGCTTTGAAAGACCTGTTTATATTGAGTTTCATCTATCTTTGGACCGACCTCGCGTCGTCGCTATTATGTCCCCAAATAATTAAATTGCGAGCGCTTGACGTTGTACAGAATAATATTAAACTCAATCACATTGCAAAGATCACATCAGCTCAGAGAAAGTTACAATGCCAATTATTATAAAACAAAGGGTATTATAATAAATGAGAAGATTAGATTGATGCTTATTATGTCGTATTTAAAAGCTCTTATATGGATAACCTCTTTTAGGTATATGGACTTATTTTATAAAAACGATGGGATTTATGCCCTTAGTTATTAAAAATAAAAATAATGGGATATAGGAATGTCATGTTTTATGATCATGATAATGATACATACATATTTAAAGGATCTAATAACAATGATGGGCATGTAAGTATAAAAACTCTTTTATAAGATATGTCTAATAGACATAAATACCTGCTTATCCGTTGTAAGATTTCTTTTAGGTATATGCCACCTATTTTTAGAGCAACAATTTTTTTTATTTATTTATTGAGTCGATGTAAAATTTGCGATAATCCGATTGCCAAATTATTTTAATTCATGCTTGTAGAGAGTAGGTAGATATAGTACACAATGGTGGCAACATATGCCACCATTACAAACAAATAACACCTTAAAATATTTAAGGCTGCATGGAAACAAACTTAGTATAAACCTTGTATAAACTAATGGAATAATAATAAACAAATTGAGTTTTGATATTAACCAAATATTTTCGAAGTCAACAAACGAAAAAAACGTCCGCCTAAACTAACTAACTAACTAGGTACTAGAATGTACGTTATATAATAATATCCATTTTGAAACACGGGAATAACTTGGAATGAAATTCTTTTATACAGGCAACCATAACAATATTACTGTGTGCTTAAATGACTCTGTAACCCAGATGATGGTAACCCCATCTACCAAAAGAGAAATTGGTCCCAGGTTTGATATCCTTCCGGGGTCTTCCGGATTCCGGGGTGTGAGGGCGTAGGTAAGCTTTTTCCAAGTCATTAGGGGTTTAATGCTTAAATTAGCTTTAATAAATAAATAATAATCGAGTGAACGTCTAAAATGCCTGAATTCTCTATTGAAGACATGTTTGTTATTATATGTACTTAAGAACTTGGTTGCTCTACCTTTGTTCGAAAGCTAATGTTTGAGTGATGCAGAGGTATTGTTAAAACGTTTGCTGATGAAATTAGTTGACAACGTTCTCAGCTTTTACGATACGTATATTATAGAGAATATAGAGGTATAATATTATTTGTTTAATGTTATATACATAACATAAAAAGGGGGACTAACAACGTTGATTGTGTACAACATGAAACAATACTGTAGAAACTGAATCATTATGGCCTAAATAATAATAATAAGGCACTTAATATAGTATCATCGTACTTACGTAAATCGTGGAATTCAAAGTGTCTGTATAAACGGAATTAAATCATCGGTGTCCCTCAAGGCTCAATTTTAAGTCCATTTCTTTTTTTATATTAATGATCCTCCATTTCATAATATTAATTAAGCTGATGTCGTATGGTTTGCTGTGGTACTACTATGTATTAGGTATATTTAAACTTAATAGAGATTAAGTAAATTTTGACGATGTGAACAGTACTCTTGCCCTTATTTCATAGTGGTTTTCCATTAATAACTTAGTTCTTAACGTAAACAAAACTAAACGTGTAAAATTTGCTTTGCCTAATGTAAAAAGCGGCATTAAGGACATTACTGAAATTAGTGAAAGAGACTAGAGTTCGCCCGGGGTAGAACCACCGCACTTAGTACCTACTCATTTCTACGGATATAATAATTGTTTTAAGAGCAATTGTGTTCCGGATAGAAAGGTACCAGATAGTAGGTGCGGTTTCATTTTTTAGAAGTGACCATCTCAGTCTTCAGTGGTAGCAACGCATCTGTGACCGAATTGGAACGAGACTCATACTAACAATTTCTAACTGGACAATTATTAACATTAACTAACATGACTAACTAACACTAACAGTCCCTGTCATTTCACTTATTATAATATTCTAACACCATCTACTAAATAGACTAACCATCCCCAGTTCCTAAATTGAGTCTTGTTCTAAGTCAGTCACAATTATCATGGCCGGCAGCGGAAGGGATGGTGCTGCATGCTCGTTTGCTACTTCCACTCAATAACAAAAAAGTCACGAAAGTGTGCATGTACGTAACATACAAAGCATAAAATTATGTTGAACCTAACTCGCATTCGAATCAAATCGATCGCAGGGTAAATTAATTGTCAAAAAATTTACCCATTAAATTGAGGTGTACGAGGCTCCATCAATCTTTCAAGTCCAAGTCGACCTCCCCTGCGGTGCTGGGTCACTGGACAAGGTACAACCCTCTTTAAGGCCGTCTTAGTGGTAGCGCTGAAGCTTGGTCGACTACAGCACCTTCTTGCTCGAGTGAATTGCCAAACGACTTGACGTATTATGGATGGGGACTCCTTTCTTCCATATATTAAAAGGAAAAAATATTTATTTCAAATACGCGGTCATTATTTTCATTGCAAAAACATGTATAAGAGGTTTTCAAAAAGCTAAGTAATTTGAAAATAAGTATCCCATTTCCAAATTACCTAGGTACCTCACTATATAACATTAACTCTACTTATTAAATTACCCATATCCATACTTCCACATTATTGTGAACTAGCTGTGCCCGCGGCTCCGAACGCGTGGAACTCTGTGTGTCACAAAGTTTTTCTTGTGTGAATCCCGACCCCGTGAGAATTCAAAGATAAAAAGTATTATCACTAACATACCCTGTCCTCGCACTTATTAACAAACTAACCAACTAATATTCTAACACCATCTACTAACTGGACTAACCATCCTAGTCCCTTTGAGTCTAGTTCTAGGTCGGTCACAGCTGTTATGGGCGGCAGGGGAAGGGTGGTACTGCATGCTCGTTTGCTATCTTAATTCCATAAAAAAAAACTACTATATTGGTAGTTTTACAATCGGGTACCAAAATATATAAACCAGAAGAGATGCTGTAAAAGTCCCATAAAAATCTAAGCCCGCAACTTCGCGTACTTATAAGAGTTTTTCCCGCGTGAATCCTGATCCCACCGGAATTCCGGTATAATAAGTAGCCTATCTGTTGCTTCAGAACCTCCTCTATCTCCTAGTGAAAGTCACGTAAAAATTTAAGCCCGCGCCGTCATGCATAGGAGTTTTTCCCGCGTGTATCCCGATCCTACGGGAATTCTGAGATAAAAAGCCTAAATGTTGCTCCACAACTTCCTCTATCTCACAGTGAAAGCCATAAAAATCTCAGCTCGTGACTTGGCGCCTAATAGTTTTTATCACATGAATCCTGATCCCGCGAGAATTCCGGGATAAAAAGTATCCTATAATGTTGTTCCAGAATCTCCTTTATCTCTCAGTGAAAATCTCATATAAATTTAAGCCCGCGTCTTCGCGCATATGATGTTTCCCCGCGTGAATCCTGATCCTACCGGAATTTTGGGATAAAAAGTAGCCAGTGTGTTGCTCCAGATCCTCCTCTATCTCCCTGTGAAAGTTCCATAAAAATTTAAGCCCGCGACTTCGCGCATAGGATTTTTTCCCGTGCGAATCCTGATCTCGCGGGAATTCCGGGATAAAAATAGCCTAAATGTTGCTCAGGAATCTCCGCTATCTTCCAGCGAAAGTCCCATAAAAATCCGTTCAGCCGATCCGGAGATTAGCGCGCGCAAACAGACAAACAGACAAACTTTTTTTTATTTTTTTCTAAGATTTTTGTTCTAGGGCTGTTTCTTAACCCCCCTATATATTTCGTATTGTCAATTTCGTAAAAAAGCAGACACGACTTTTCTACGCTCTTAATATACAGGGTGTCCGGCTTCGGTCTGTACAAACTTATGAGGCGTGTAGGATGAGTTAATTTATGAATAAAATTCTTCTACATACTAGGTCTAAACCCGACTCCCCTCGATCTACAGCCATTTTAATGTTTTAATAATTTTTTTTGGACCATGCACAGTAAAAGTACTTTAACTTAAGAAGTTTAGGTCCAATCTTCTTCAAAACTAAAATGAGAGAGTATTTTTGGAAATGTCCCTCCAAAGGGGATTAAAAACATGGGATAAACTGAAACATTTTATTTATTTAATGGATTCCCTTAAAACTTCCTAGGATGACGCAAGCTGTGACTAAGGAAGTTTTTTTAAAATTACCACCTTCCCTCATACACGATATAAACCAATGAGAAATGAAATAATTTTATTCGAACTTGGTTTTTACAAACACTTTTCGAATGTCACTCTACGCCATCGCTTCCACAAATCCCTACGCAGGTGAAACCGCAGTCGGAGTTTATAATTCACAGTACCTGGTTGACCGAGCTTTGCTCGGTTGAAAATTATATTTAGTATGAATCGCATACTGATAAAATATGAATAATGTTCTTCGATCTTTCCGACATAATAATGAGTTTAAAAAGAATTGCGTGTACTTATGTACGCACGTAAGAAGTTATACTTCTTTGGCATCATTAATAATAAATATTCAACGTTAATAATTTTGACAGCTGTCATCCGAAATGTAGGTCTCAACCAGACCTACAACTTTCCCAAAGACACCAGTGCTCCAGGAGCAGCCGTTGCCGGGATATCTCCGTTCGAAGTTTGACAGCTGTCATTGGAAATGTAGGTCTTGACGAGACCTACAACTTTCCCAAAGACACCAGTGCTCCAGGAGCAGCCGTTGCCGGGATATCTCGGTTCGAAGTTTGACAGCTGTCATTGGAAATGTAGGTCTCAACCAGACCTACAACTTTCCCAAAGACACCAGTGCTCCAGGAGCAGCCGTTGCCGGGATATCTCGGTTCGAAGTTTGACAGCTGTCATTGGAAATGTAGGTCTTGACGAGACCTACAACTTTCCCAAAGACACCAGTGCTCCAGGAGCAGCCGTTGCCGGGATATCTCGGTTCGAAGTTTGACAGCTGTCATTGGAAATGTAGGTCTCAACCAGACCTACAACTTTCCCAAAGACACCAGTGCTCCAGGAGCAGCCGTTGCCGGGATATCTCCGTTCGAAGTTTGACAGCTGTCATTGGAAATGTAGGTCTTGACGAGACCTACAACTTTCCCAAAGACACCAGTGCTCCAGGAGCAGCCGTTGCCGGGATATCTCGGTTCGAAGTTTGACAGCTGTCATTGGAAATGTAGGTCTTGACGAGACCTACAACTTTCCCAAAGACACCAGTGCTCCAGGAGCAGCCGTTGCCGGGATATCTCGGTTCGAAGTTTGACAGCTGTCATTGGAAATGTAGGTCTCAACCAGACCTACAACTTTCCCAAAGACACCAGTGCTCCAGGAGCAGCCGTTGCCGGGATATCTCGGTTCGAAGTTTGACAGCTGTCATTGGAAATGTAGGTCTTGACGAGACCTACAACTTTCCCAAAGACACCAGTGCTCCAGGAGCAGCCGTTGCCGGGATATCTCGGTTCGAAGTTTGACAGCTGTCATTGGAAATGTAGGTCTCAACCAGACCTACAACTTTCCCAAAGACACCAGTGCTCCAGGAGCAGCCGTTGCCGGGATATCTCGGTTCGAAGTTTGACAGCTGTCATTGGAAATGTAGGTCTTGACGAGACCTACAACTTTCCCAAAGACACCAATGCTCCAGGAGCAGCCGTTGCCGGGATATCTCGGTTCGAAGTTTGACAGCTGTCATCCGAAATGTAGATCTCAACCAGACCTACAACTTTCCCAAAGACACCAGTGCTCCAGAAGCAGCCGTTGCCGGGATATCTCGGTTCGAAGTTTGACAGCTGTCATTGGAAATGTAGGTCTCAACCAGACCTACAACTTTCCCAAAGACACCAGTGCTCCAGGTCAGTATGATGTTTACAAACAGTACCTCAAAGAAGTTATCCTAATGTTTCATAGATGGCGTCAGTATGATGTTTTTAAAATCTCTTTATCTCGGGAACCGAGCTTTTCTCGAACCTGGGACCTTGATAAATCGATTCCTTGAGCCGAAAACCCCCTAATCTGTAACTTTCATGAAAATCTTTGCAGCCGTTTCCGAGATCGTGAAAATAAATAAATAAATATACAAGAATTGCTCGTTTAAAGATATTAGATATAGGAGGTTTATGGTGCTACAGGCCTCTGTAGTTATTAGACTTATAACCTGAACTTGACCAATAATGACTGAAGTTTTAAATAAAAGTAAGTAGGAAAATATATCTGAAATAGTTTTGCTTTGTTTCATAATCTCGAGGTCTCCTTTCAATAAGTAGACCAAATCATTTCATTTGTTTCCAGTATTTTTTTTATTTGAACCGTCCTATACTTGAATCTTCGCTTAGTTGTTCGCTTAGTCGCTCGTTTGTTAGACTTCTGGCTACTCTGAGTTTTAATATATTTATGTACTTTTTAGATCAGAAGTAGATCGTCTGATCCACAATCCGCGCCAGGGAGAGCTCCACTGCTAGCTAATGAAAATGGGTGAATTTCAACAAACACGAATTTTGCCTAATTCCAGTGGCGAATTTTATCTTGCTGTTTTTGATATATTTTTTTGGTCTAAATATTATCTTAATATTGTAGTAATATTTAGTGCTATAGTAGAGATTGCAAAAAAATATATAGGTCATGAGATATGTCCATTTGAAGCTACCAAATGCCACCGAAATTATGTAAGAACCACTGGAATTAAAATCCTATTCACCGAAATTGTTTAATGGCACAGAAATTAAAAATAATAAAACTATGATCATTTTAATACAGTATTTTTAGTAAAAAACTTTAAGTTTAAAAGTAGCAACAATTTAAGCATCCCAAATTATGATACTTACGTTTTACTTTTATAGAAATTTAATTCGGTTGATTTATTCACCTCAAAAAACGACTAAATCGCTACAGTAGTCTACATTACCCTCATTGAAACCTTGTTTTCCTCGTTTTACTAGCAGTCCTAGAGGAGACCCTTGTTCTCTATTGTTATTACATTGCGTGACAAGCTGCCCCGTTTCTAATGCAATATAATTTAAACGCAAAAGATAAGCAAAATGAAATTAGATTCAACTGATGGTTACTGGTCATCGTCGCCTTTAGACACGAACAACACCAGGGGAGTCGTCAGTGCAATGCCGGCCCAGAAAGAGAAACCTTTCTCCTTTCTTGAAAACACCATGTTATGGCGCCCCGGGAAGGAAGTTCGTGAAAAAACGATTGTGAGAGTCAGACTGTAGAAGTTTTCCAAGAATCCAATCCAAGATGTGATGACATCTGCTTTCAACTTTTAATAATGCACATGACACCGATATTAGACAATTTTGTATTCCTGTGCCACCGCGGCAATTATTTACGTGTTTAACCGGAAAAATATACAATTTATTCATAGTTCACATACACTGATTAGAAGAAGCATAACTGGGTGATGCAGGGATTGGTAGTTAGGGCTTTTCAAAATCGATTTGTTAAAAATAATTAAGTATTCAAAATGCACCAGCGATATTGCCTTTTTCTGCGGGACAATTTTGAAGGACATTTTAATAGCTATTATACTCACTTAATTTTATCACAAAATATATAATTAGTAAGCTTATTTAATAAACTTCTAAATGACATTACTCTTCTATGAAATTATTTCACGGGACAAAAAAAATACAAAAATGTACAAAGAAATGTAATTGGGACAATGCACCGTAATTAGATTTTAGGTCTTAGACTTTTTAAAATTAAGAACCTATAACTCTAACACCTTTGAAACCTTCATTAACGTGTAGATGACTGTTAAAAGTACCTATATAAAAAATTGTGTTATTGTAGTTAACTTGTACACATCGAATTACATCGTTGCCGTCTCAAAAACGCACCTCAGAAATTCACCCAAATACAATATATTTTAACTTTTTATAATTGTTACTGACGTCAAACATACCTACTAGGCTAGCAAAAACTCACAAGGTTGCGGCTTTGAAATTAATGGTAGTAACTTAAATGATGTTTTCACAACTCATTTTTCAGATATGATAGCTTGATTCGTTCCACTGAAACTCTTATCTTATCGGCGTCTCGTTTCACAAAAGCGATTCTAAAACTGTAAACGACGCAACATTGTAGCATTTTAAAATATCAAATGACAAGCAAAACCCGTGCGAATAATTCGCACTACGTTGAGCTAAAGCGCCACTATATGAAAAGTATTATAATAATATGTGAGTTGATTTGAAATTTACCAACCGTCAATCATGTTGACGTTGTTTCTAAATAAAAGCCGTTAGATGGCAGCATTGCTGTATTGTTTCTCAATGTAATAATTAATTATTTTGCAAAAACAAAAGCAACAATAAAATTTTCAATTGTTGATGCCGGTAGAGCAAGCAATTATCTATAAAATGTATGCGAAGTAATTGTGTGGTTTTTTCGAAAAAGGGAGGCAAACATCTTAATCTTAGCGTTTTAATATATATAATAAGTTATTATCATCGATTCATTAACGAACATAGTGGGATTTTATTACTCGTATGTAACGGTAATTGATGGTAAAATAACAGGCTAGTAATAACTAAACGCTATATTGTAAACAAGTGCATAAGTGTAATATTTACTTTTTCCTTCGTCGCCGTGTCCGTTCGCATTTTCCAAAGTACTAACTCCCCTGTGTTTAACCATCTCCTAAATAAATCATAGCTTGTATCGTATCGTAAGAATCTGTTTTTTAAAGTTATCTACTTTTACGTTAGACCGTTTTTTTAGAATAGACTGAACTACAAAATAAATATGGCCAATTGTCAACCGTCATAGTAAAGTCAATAAGACACTGACATTACCGCGAATTTGTTGTATCGAGTCGTATCGATATCGATTGTACTCTGTAATCGATTATACTTGGAAGAATTCTCAGGTATTAAATTAATTTCCAAAGATATTACGAAAACGGAGCAAGTACCCTGCCTACGTATCGGGTCACGCGAAATGTAGTGTTACCAGTCACAATAAGTAGGTCCCTATGCAAACTTTGGCGCTAATAGCCCGGCGATCCTAAGCTATCGACAAAGTTAAGCAACTGCGGGTGCGGTCGATAGTTGGATGGGTGACCGCTAGTGGCAAAATTTGTTGAGCGCTTCCGTGCTTCGGAAGGCATGTAAAGCCATCGGTCCCGGTTGTTATCGATAGATAGCAGTCGTTAAGCCGTGTCGGAGGCCTTCAGGTGGCTTGAAAACTTTTGACACTGGGTTGGCCACTAACCCCTTTCCCAATCCGCATTGGAGCAGCGTCGTGGATTATGCTCTAGGCCTCCTCAATAATGAGGAGAGACCCGTGCTCAGTAGTGGACCATTAATGAGTTGTAGCCTATGTAAACTTAGGAAGCTTATCGCTTTATTGTTTGACACTATGACTTGACTACACAGTATAACTCATCAACTTTGAAAAACTCACCTAGCTACGAATGCTACGATAGCATTTCAGAAAGGTGCGACGCTAAACTCTAGCAAAGTTTTTATAAACTGTCTTACTAATAAACGCTGTGTAATGTTATTGTGTTTAAATTTTTTTTGTCTCTTTCTTACCTTTGACTTCAGAGAATCATATTACAGGGACAAATATTTTTAAACATGGAATCCATACTAATATTATAAATGTGAAAGTGTGTTTGTTTGTTTGTGGCTCTTTCACGTCGCAACTTGGCTATTATATGATATAGTTTATGTGTGTAGAGGTAGTTGGGAGGGTGGAGAGTGACGTAGGCTACTTTTTACCAGGGAAAAGCATCTCATTCCCATGGGAAGATCGATGTTTTGATAGTTGCTAGATATTTAGTTCCGGATGCTGTTAATAGATGGTATTAGTAAAATTCATTTGCAAGTTCTGAATCATGATATCAAATACTACATGTATCGTTAATTTACTTAAGTCATAGGTAAATATTATAACTTATCTTCCAATATAACATATAGGCTACTTTTTATCCCGAGAATCCTACGGGAGCGGGACCTACGCGGCTGTTACCTACGGGTCCCGAAGCGAAGCGCGGGCGGTTCTCTAGTAACTTTATACAGCGTTTATTAATAAGGCATAAAGTGTTTAGTGTTCTTTTATTTTACTTATTTTATTTTATCATAAAAAATATGCCTAATCTATATAAAAAAATGATTAAAGTAACACAATATCGAATTATTCCTAAGGCAAAGAAGGCAAGTACCTTAGGGACGAGGTTATAATGGAGCGCGGTCGCGGAATTAAGATCTGACCACTGACCAAAAATCGCCAATAATAATTCATAACTCTTCCCTAGGATTCTCTGTGTCTTTACACAAACCACATCATTGACACCCCGAAGAAAAAAATCAAAGCCTACCAACATTGCCTACTCACTGTCGCCTTTAATCCGCCGCTAAAGTAACAGGTATGTTTCAGATATTTGCAGTCGTTCGACGATGTTGATATAAAAAGCTTGCAGCGAGCTGGCCCGGTGCCGCGCTCGCCGCTACACGCGTTGACAACCTATAAGCTAATTCAATCTCGCTTAACCGCTTCACACTTCACAGCAAATTGATACCGAGACTTTTACCGGATACATCCTATTTTACCTATCTAACGGTATGATGATTTTTAGTTGTTAAATCATTATAATAATATACTTTTAAATATGTATTTTATTTAGTGCTAAATTAGTGTCATTTAATGACAAACATTTTGATCATCTGACCTAAACTTCTGAAGAAAATTTTTGCAATACTAATTGTAGCCAATTATTTGCCTAGACAAACCTTTACTAAATAGTCAGGATCAGTCCAAATAGTTTTGTTATCCTCTTTAATTAGGGAACATACTGTATCCTGTAACTCTGCATCAATTCAGTTAGACTTGTGCGACTATATAGTTAGTTACAGAAGGTAATAAGGGCTGGTCTATTTGAATAATTGGCTTAAAAGTTATGCCTACTAAAAGGTACACGTGTAACAAAATGTAAAGCGCGTACATTTACACTAAACACTGTTTACTACACAACATTCATAGTTGTAAGATTATCAACGATCAGCCAACGTGTTCCCGCAACTCTGTCTCATGGTAGCTCTACAGCTCTACATGCCTTATTTGACAACTTACAAGTTACAAGCTCGTTTATGTTCGCGTTACGTACGGCACTAAGACTTGTCAACCTACATTGTGCTTTTTGAAAATCTTTAAATCATTTAATACTGTATTTTTTAACTTTAGCTTGATGTCAGCTGTTTGTAAACGAAAATACTACAAAATGCTGCCCTGTATCAGAACTCTACCATTTTAATAATATTGGATCATTATATTTATATTTAGACATTAACAATGTGGAAATTTATTAATGTGCGCTAATCGAAATATTTCAATAGTTACAGTATTCGATGGTAATGTTATGGTCCATAGATTGACATACAATTAGAAATGATTATGTGCTTAAAATAGTAAACGAGCATGTCGTCCAAACTTGGCCAGTGTGATAGACTACGGGCTTTATTTCTCATATTTTAAGCCCAGCTATGCTATAAATGGCTAGCAATGAGTTAAAGAGTAACAAAAATAGAAAAAAATAGAAGGAAAACCCTTTTTCGCTACCAGTCCGTCTATTAGGGGTTCAGTAGCAGTGGGTTATCCGTGATCGGCGCGCGGCGAAGTTCTACACGCGCTATTAGACAACTGACAAGCTCGTTTATGTTCGCATTACGTGTGACACTTGTTATATAACGCTATGTTGTAACTTACGCCGTGTATACGAATGCGATCCTTTCTCTGCATAATACATATATGTCGGAGTGTTTTGTGCTCTGTACATGAAGGCGAATTGATGAGCAGTTGATTATGTTCGTTCATTTGTAAGTGTCAATTTATTTGTCTTGATATCATTAGTTATTATGTTATCCAGAACAGTTTTTTGTGTTAGATGCGGCCTAGCATACTGTTAATTCTGTAAAAAATCTATAATTTGCATGCAACTCTACATTACACCTTCTCTTATAGACTCTATAATATTTGACTAAACAGAACAATAATTCGACTGTCTTACTACCAAAGCATGCTCAGACACGCTAGTAAACTGCACATCACAACGTACTACCGGCGGGCTATTGTTTAACGAGCCCATTAACCTTGTGTCATCAAATCGCTTCAGGAATCTGCAGTCGCTTAAAATACGTTGTGCAAAAACCAGTGGTGTTTATTTTCATTGAGATGGGATATAAACAGGGCTGTGGCGCACGAGTGCGGGCGGGGTCAGTGAAGTTAGTGTCGGCTCGTAAACGTATCGGGCGGGGGCTACCGCTCGCCGCCGCCCCGCGGCGACCGCACTCGACACGCTGCCGCACGTCGCCGACGCTCTGAATCGCACCCATTCAAACATTCGCGTCCAATGGATACACCTTGCGAATATTGTTTTAAAATTGTTATGTTTTGTGATTTTGTGTTTGCTAGGTTTCAGGTTTTGTTGTTTGGTGCTTTGATTGTGATCAATACCACCCACAGGAATTGTTGTTCCCACAGGAAGAAGTTGTAGAGTGTGTAAATAATTATAAGGATGATTTTTATCGTATTAGGCTAATGTGAAAATAAGTGTTATTAAGATGAGTTTATCAATGTACAAAATAGAAAGAAATGTGTACGAACGTAATTTATAACAATTTATCACTTTTGGTTGTGAAAGTTAAAGACCTATATGTGCAAAAAAGATCAAATTTGGTAACAAACATTCATATAATTTTCATAGAAGCCGTATTTCATATTTCTTGAATACGCTGGCAATTTCCAAAAGTATTTTTACAAGTAATTTGTAAAATTTAAACTTAAGAAAAATAAAACTTTAATTGTATTGTAATTAAGAACATAGTAAGAAATTTTTACGAAAAAATATTTTCTCATGAAAGTTAACCCAATTAAAGTAAATTCAATCACACAAAAAAAATCTGACACTATTTCAGCATAAAATCATTTGGCTAAGCTTAACTATATGTATTATACCACTTTTCATAATAAACGTTAATTTTAACACAATGAAAAAAATGCAATACTTCATAAAAGGTATAAAGACATTTCATAGCAACAGATTAAATTATCAACTCTAAAACCGTTATTTAAAAAAATATTGCAAAAAGTCTAGGGCAGGTCCATGATAGGCTCCCCTGGGAAAGGCGGCGGCGGCGGCGTTCCGACAACAGACAGCGGGTGTCAGCCGCCACGTGCTACCCAAGGCCACTCGCTTAGTGTCAAGGTCATTGCCACTCCAGCTCGGTACACGCGGCACCCACGCTTCTCCTGTCACCACAAATAGACCGACCCACTCAAAACAACCGTAACATGATGCAACTACTACACACCACGTGCCTACGACGTCAGAACAACGAGGCACTGCCTGCCTCTCAACATGACCACTCCTAATCGGTGGGCACTTGGAAATCCTTAGGAATGCGTCCAATAGGTAATTAGTTATACGAAGGAATCTTGGTTTGTATCAAACGTGGTCAATTGAGTTATAAGTTCGAGTGCGGTCGATAGTTATGAATTTCCACTAATGGCAACATTTCTTCAGCGCTACGTGCTACGTTACATTCATTAAGTCGGCGATTCTTACTATTTTTGTCGTTAAGACAGTGTTAAATCATGTCGGTCCAGCTGCATAAATAATGAAATTTTCTGGAGACAAACTATACTGGATCAGCGTATCGAAGTATGCTCCAAATTTTTCTAGTTATAAGATAAGTGGGTAATGTTTCTTTTATCTTGCTGGCAACGCATCGGTAATGCGTTTGCTGTTACAGTTATCGAAGAGCGTCGATTACAGTAACACCAAATGGTCACGATCGTACCTAGTTTCCTCGCTCGTCGGAAAACCTCGTGCCATGTAGAGCCCGTTTGCGGGAACAAAAAACATACAAAAACCTACTGATATCCAACCGCTTGGCTGCATTGACTCCCCATTGTAAACGCTACCATGACTAGGTACAATACGTCACATTCCACAGATGATAAGATGGAGAGTTTTGGGTTAATGCCAACACAAACCTCTACAGCCACATGCAGCCAAGCTCTTTGTAAGTTCGTGCCTACTCACCTACTCACCTCGTAATGTGATATCCGGTTATCTAACGTGAATTCTTAATTATTCTCGAAACTATGTTAATATCGGATATATTAGAATCGGCCGGAGTCAACATACATATAATTGAAATTAAAGAATCATTTAATTACGCGGATACTCATTCTATCAATACACTTACGCATGTAATTTTTTGCTCTACCACAGTTGTTCGTACACACGTCGTAACTAACGTGAGTCGTAAATAAATTAGGGAAGAGTAAATAATATCTACAAAGCACAATTAATTAATATAAAATACGTATGTTAGCTATGGTTCTTTTCAATGTGTGATTATACGCCTATAGGGAGAGATATAAGAAGTTAAATAAATCATAATAGTGAAGAATAATCATTCATTCATATTATTTTTTATTGTCAATTTGTACTTATAAACCTTTTGCTCTTTTCACAATAATGTTAGTGAAGTAAGTCCGAATGTAGACAAAGGTTTAATTATTGCATTGTTACCTCTATGTTCTTAGTATGGAATCGTCGATATTAGTTTAACATTTATTTACAACACCTATTATGGGTCTCTATTGCTGAAAGTATTTATGTGTCCCGCTATCTACTTAAATAGAGAGCACGTTCTAATAGAAATTATGACCTTTTGAACTTTAAACATTCCATCACGTAACTTAAAGCCTTCCTTATCGAACCCTCCCTCATATCCAGTAATTATATCCAGCCAGGGCGGGACCGCTGTGTAGCTACAGGTCTACACATTTGCTACAGTAACGAATAACATCAAATTAAGGTTTAAGCTAAACAGAAAACATTAATGGGACCTTAATTCGCGATTAAGGCGAACATCGTATGCGGGGTGAGCGGTGGAGACGCAAGCTGCGGAGTGCATGTGCGGGTGTGTGGGGGGCAGGGCGCGGGGCGGGCGGCAGTCGTGCCGCGGGCCGCCACTTCTCTGTACTCGAGGAGCCCCGGTACACCTCGGTTTCCGGCGGGTGCTCCCTCGCGGCTTCGCAAGTAAATCCTGTCGCGCCGGCCCGCGTGTTCCGCCGGCCACGTGCCAGCTCGCCCACGGTGACGACACCTCGCATTGCGCGTACCCACCACCTCCATTGATAAAGCTCAGTAATTATACGAGCCGATGATCAACATCGCTGTTTCTGTGAGCTTTTAAGTAGACTCCGGAAGTATCTTTCTATTAGCTTAATATTGTTGTTAGCTAATTTGTAGCACTGTTCTATGATTAATACGTTAAAGTGTTTATTGGATAGGCAAATATTTAAATTAATAATAATAATAAACTGTTTGTAGTTATAATCTTAGTTTAGTGAGAAGTTTGTTGAAAATGTCTACGCTATACTTCAGGTTTAATATTAAAATTCAATAGTCACGATAAAATAAAGAATATTTGTAAAAGCGCACTTCACAGGACTTACATCAGTTGTTTTGTTTTTTTAAACGTGTGATGTAATCTAAATAATTTAAGCTTTCAATTTTGTATAGGTACATTAAAGGCTATTATTATTATGATGTTTTAAAAGAGCTAATGTTTTCTTAAATCTGAAATCTTGTTAAAATTTCTAGAAGATTTTCTTAGAACTTATGTTTAAAGTTCACTTTCGCAACTTTAAAATAGAGAAGCTTAATTTTTGAAAAAAAAAACTGGATTTGTGAAATTTACAATATTAAGTAAATGGACGGTTGTATCTGGAAATCAGTGAAAGCGCAGAGAGTCGATGAGTCAAAATGGAAATGGCTCAAACCGCCACGGACGATCACGGGAGAACTTACAAAATTTATCAAATGTACAAGGTAAGTAGACTTAAAAAATGTAGGTACATAACTTAGAAATAATTGAGGTGTTACTTACACTTTGTCAATTATTAGGTAAGTGGAAGCCACCACCACCGCTCGTAGTGCAACCTGCTGACTAACAGCCGAGGCTATTCCACCAGGTCGTCTGTGGCACCTTTAATCCCACGGTACTCATGCATGACGAAAAGTTTATACCCGCTAGGCTAGGCGGGTGCTTTTCTTACTAAAACTTATAGTCAAATATTTTTTTACGTACTTCTGCAGGTTAAGAGAGCCCTTAATTACCCGTCCTATTCATTCGGCAATGCGATGGTGATGCCTCTGGTGTCCATGGGCGACGATAAACTAATAACTTAAGCTCAGTTGGTTAACTTGTTTGTTGGCTAGTTAAATAAAAAGCACATAAAATTTTAAATAGGCATCGACAATAAAACATCACACGCGTTAACATAAAACGTGTAGTGACTCTACAGGCTATAAAAATAAAATTAAGTGAAATTTTTAACGGGATACTTAGGTTATAGTCGCAGCGTGATATCGCTTCAGACCATATCAAGTCCCAATTTTAAGAAACTCTTAAGGCCTCTGGTTGAAACATATACTTCATTAACTTCTTAAACTCCTAAGTTAACATCAGAGAGATTTATGATGGGTTGATAATAATAAGGAACCCGATATGTACCCTCAAAAGTTGTGCATTAATAAAACCAATTAATATTAAAAAAAACAAACCGTATTATTAATATTTAAATGTACGAGTTACCAATTCCTGTCAGTTTCCTTAGTATCATGGACATCCGTATTGTCTATATATCTGTGGTGTTACACACGCACACATACATATTATGTATATAATTATTTTGTACTACCTATGGATCATTTACCACCTTCAAATGTCCTATACAAAACTATGGAAACTATGGAAAACGTTAAAAGAATTGAACACAATTAATTACTAAATGTAGCAGTGATTGATAGACACACTTATTTATGCACGTAATTTTTTAACACTACCTAATACCATATCATCACCGTGACGTGAAGTTGCGTTGACATGGAGGAGAAAAATCGGCACAAGCAACTCTTGAACACATCTTAATTTGATACAAAAATATTCCATAAAAAGTGGACGCTTCATTTATATGTGTGTTATTTTTAAACTAAGCAAAACTAACTGGATTTCATGTGTATATGAAAGAGTGTAGAACTGCAATGATGAAATGTTGTCATTGCGGTCACCCAACAAACTGCCGACCACGCCCGATAACGTTAGACGTTTAACATTTAACTTTATCAATCACTTACGCTAGACAAGACATTGGGCTTAGAGCATTTTATAGCGCTTCTAGTATCTCCTTGGGGATATCTGCTTAGAATATTCAAATAATTTCGTAGAAGCCACATTGGAAGTTTGTCCAGGAAAATTAATTACAAATAACCAGAGATGTATATAACTATTTGATAAATCGATTGAATAAAGATGCACTCGAGATTTCAGATTATAACTAGTCGCGACATAACCAGAACCAGTCTTATTACATTCTTAGAAAATTTCAATTTACGACAGTTAAAGCTGCTATTAGCAACAGACGAGGACTGAACTGTCACCTATTCACCCTTTATTTGTTTATTTATATACTCTAGTTTAACAAAAGCATAACTTAGTAGAATGTATAACAAGAGAGCAAAGTAATATTTTTACGGCGAGGGCGTTTTTTAAATCTAGAGGGAAGTGAGGGATTCTTTAGTAGAATCCCAAGCGTAGCGAGGGATTCTTTAGTAGAATCCTGAACGTAGCGAGGGATTCAATGTACGTCGCCCGAGACAATAATATACTTGCGCCCGAGTGATATACACTCTACTTTTCATCCCCCCTATGAGAAAGAAAAATGCGCCTTAAATTCAGGAATTATACTTTCACTGTCACTTAAAGAACTCATTTTTCAAAATATAACCATGAATTTCTAACAATCCGAACACTAGGATGTTAAATTCAAAAAGTACGCGGAAAAGGTAATTGCGGCGCACTTATTTCAATAAAGAGGACGAAAAACTCATTACCGCCCGCTAAAAGTTTCTTATTAGAAAACATCAACTTTGGGCGCACTGAAAGGCGAACCAAGTCGTCCTTTTCGAATAGGTGGGATGAAAATTTTTTTTATCGGTCACTAAGAGCCAATTATATTTCACTAAATAACGTGATACTTACTCTTGAAAAAATAAGAAAAACATAATATGTTTATACATATGTATGTAATCATTATCAAAATTCTAAAATCAATCAAAGGAGGGCGTTTTGGTACCCATGTCCAATCAAAATGACTTTAGTGTCATTTGATAGGTCTTTTCAAGAGTACAAAAAATTACTATGGCGACAAACCCGTACAAATTGTCCGTTTTGAAATATAGCCTTCAGAAGATACGGAATATTTAGTTCTCTCGAATTAGGGTTTAACAGGGGTTTAAAAAATCATACTTTGGCGTAGTTCGACCGATTTTGAAGATGTTTGCACAGATTTTGAGCTTATTAATATTCAATTAACAGATAAAAATCTGTTACAATAAACACAATAAAATCAGTTTACAATTTTTTGAGTTAGGGCCAATTTACATTGATACAGTAGCTGGCGCCAGCGTCACTGGATTCCAGCTCTGTGTTGGCACTGGCACTGTATCACTGGCGATCACCGGGGCGTAGTGTTAACACGGATGCAGTGCCACTGGCTACGCGGCGTGGACGGGGCTGTCCCTGGATCGAAAAATAGGCAGACGGTCTGTTTCGATCCAGTGCTGGATACTGGATGCTGGACTGAATTGTAATATGCTTACACTGATACAGTGCTTATCTAGCGCTGGAATCAAGTGGCGCTGGCGCCAGCTATTATATCAATGTAAATCAGCCTTTATGAGTGATTTATCTAATATACAATATCTAATAAACAATATAAACATATAAATACACGTATGACTTTCACTTTCAGTCGTTCGTTGAGTTATTGCAAAAAGTTTGTTGTATACTTAGTACTAAAAATATATAACTTCAAGCAGGATTAATGCGATCGGACAATGAACCAGGACTAGCGACATTTATATTCACAATCTACATAAAAATACCTTTCCAACGACGTATCATTTACTTCGATTGGTGCCGGTACCAGATTCCATACATTTGTGCCCATCCTCCTTTCTTCGGCATTAATTGTTTATTTACATTAGGTACACCACTGTTATTCCATCATTAAAATATGTTTTTCTGGGAACTAAATTATTTTTCCTTCCATTAGATTCAGAGAAGACGGAATATACCACAGAGAATACGAACGGCCGTAAGCGATTCTATTAGAGTTCGTTTTCACATTCGATTGGAAACTGCAAAAAATCCTGTTCATGGTTGATTTCAATAATTTTGTCGGATACCAGGAATAGTGTACAAAGAATAGTGAACAAAGATGTAGTAGTGTAGAATAAATTTAAGTTATTCCAATAATTGTTTGAATGTGTCGATCTGATAATTACCTAACCCTCGACGGAAATAAAGGGTGTTGTAATGTTGTAAATCTACCGTGTGCATTTATAGAAATGTATGTTTGTAGGTTCGCAACTCCTAAACGGATAAACCGAATTTCATCTCATTATTTTTATGTTTGAAAAATGAATTAGTCTTGTTTTGTAAGCGAATTATGACTCGTTTGAAGCAAATCTGTTTAGCGGTCTAAATATCGTTCTTGTTATTAACAGAAAATCCGCCATTTCTACTATTCTAATGAATTGAAAATTAAAATTTTGTATCCAGATGATTGTTGCCATAACATAGTAACCCTGACCTGTTGTTGCAGCAACACCTGGAATCGGCAGGATACCCAACTCTTCACCATCTTACAGCAAAGGTACCGTGTTTGATTTATTGGAATGGTTAAATTAGAAGTTTGGAAGATTTTATAAGTGGGCGTTTTCAAATTTATTCTTATTAATGAGTGCACTTTTTATTTCTAGTTAAAAGAACGTAAAACGGTTATGGCCGCCTGAGAACTTAGATCAATATTACTTAGAACAAAATACTATAGGTGGTAAATAAGGACCTAGAGTTCACTCAGGGAAGTATGAGTCCTCAAGGATAGCATCGCCCTTTTGACCGAATTGGAACGAGACTCATACTAACAATTACTCACTAGACTATAATTATTAACATCAACTACAACAACAGGACCAATGATGTTTTAAATATCTAGATTGAGTGTCGCCCTACAATGAAAACAAAAAAAAACAAGGCAACATTCTCAAGCATGTGTGCGTGCAGGCGATGTTTTTCACGTTCATTTATTGTCTAATGTCTGTGCGTAATGATACAAAAGTTGTGGCCAACAGTTGGCCACAACTTTTTGACACGTTTTCGCGGATTCGATGTTCCATCTAGATATTTAATACATCTTTGAACAGGACTAACCTTCACTACAATCCCTGACCTCACACTTGTTAACAAACTAACCAACTAATATTCCAACACCATCTTTAACTGGTCTAACCATATTCTAGTCCCTAAATTGAGTCTTGTTCTAAGTCGTTTCCAGTTATCTTGGGCGGCAGCAGAAGGATGGTGCTGAATGCTCGTTCGCTAACTTAATTCTATAAAAAACTTAGTAAAACATAATTTTATATTTTGTAAGCGTTTTCCATAATTATAATGAAACAGGTATCAAAATTTTGTAATTTAAGTGAACGTAAATTATGCGATTGTTTGTCAACTCTAAAGCCCAATATTTAACAGACAGCTTATCGAGAACCCAAGTCTTGTCTGCGTCGTGTTCGAATACTAAGACACATTATTAACAAATTTGGTGCCTATATATACATATATCAAGCTATTCAAACACGATGCATTTGAAGCTTTTATAAATTAGCAGAGTTGGGTCCTGGTTATAGCGACTCCACCTTGCCCGTGATTGCCACTTACTAGACACTAAGTGAGCGACGCTTGTAACATACATCCACAATGACATCTAAGGCCCTTACTTATCTTGTTAACTAATAATATGAAACAAATTAGCTACTGCTAGACTTAGATGATGCTTAGAAGTGGGCATTTACATTAGGTATATACATACTTTCCTTGGGATCATTTTCTTAACGGCATAGGTAATTGCACTGCATTTTATAGAATCA
Source organism: Hesperia comma (assembly GCA_905404135.1). Classification (NCBI taxonomy): domain Eukaryota; kingdom Metazoa; phylum Arthropoda; class Insecta; order Lepidoptera; family Hesperiidae; genus Hesperia; species Hesperia comma. Next base: position 9,940,779 of record FR990018.1, read on the forward strand.
ATCCGTGAATTAGAACACCTGTAATACATGTGTCACCGACTTGTTGCTGACTAAGCAGCGGGTTGTATAGAGTCAATCGAATCAAAGTAGCACGCTTAGATTTCAAGCGGAACTTTTTCGGTTATAATACCTAATAGTTTCCTCATAATTCATGGACAAATCAAGCAATAATAAAATCGAACCGCTATATTAAATAAATCTATCTATCAGCCTTTCCAAGTCCACTGCTGGACCTAGGCCTTCCCCAATCGGCATCACTTCGACCGGTTCTCAGCCCTCTTTTGAATCCAACGATTTCTTCTTCCGCCGTCTTCTTCTTCTTCTTTTATACATATATGTGTTACCGTTAATTTGCGTAAATCAGATAGAGTGCATATTAACGAGGTATTCTGCAGATTATCTGGCTGAGTCAGTTAAAGTGGAAAAACTATAATTGAGTTCTAAGTCACAGAGTGTCTTAAAATACAAAGAACATTAACATCTGTCTTACAAATTGCACTCAGTGACGTCATTCAAGACGCCATGACAGTCTTCGGCGTTATGGAAGCCAATTTGAATTATTTTCTTATAACGCAAAATAAATAATGTTATTTCTTTATTTAAACAAAAATAATATATTTTTTGACTTCATATAACACTAAAGTGCAGGACTAACGAAACTAACTATTTATGGAATGTGTCAAACTATTGACTCAAACGAGACCCAATTTATGCATTTATAAATTAGCAAAATCGGGGCTTTGCTGTCCTGCTTAGTTAAGGCCCGCAATGTGTTTAACAACAACAATATATTATTGTATGTATTATTGTATGCCGAAGACTGTCATGGCGTCTTGAATGACGTCACTGAGTGCAATTAGCTGATATATCTGTGCTTTCTCTCACAAAAAATGTTTGATTGGTATAATCGATTGATTAAAGATTTAGCTAAGTAAATACTTCAGAGTCAAAGTACCTTCTTAAGGAGGGAAGCCAATGATTTATCTGTTACAAAGGGGAGTTCAGTTGATTTGTAACCCAAGAATGACCAAGCGCATTACAACGTAAATAATTAATTTTTTATTGTAGAATCTGTTCTAAACAGTAATAAAAACATGGCATCCAAGATTAAACGTCATGATCGTAATGTATTTTCTATTATTTTGATTTGCTTTAATGAAACTTGTAACTTTAGTAAATGATCCAAAAAATGCCAAATCACTTTTAGAAACAAAACATTCAAACTATAATTTATTATTTAAAAGGCGGTTATTAATGGTTTCAGACTGCAGTGGCAGAAGACTAGCTTGTTACATTTTCAATAATTGAGATAAATTATTAATGACGGCATTTTTGTCAAACTGGTAGTATAATTTTTCTTTAATCATGTCAAAGTAATGTATGTAACTTCTCAAGCGCAAATATACAGGGTGGATACCACCATTCAACAATAAATGAAACCACGAGCCCTGCTTCATGCAAGTAACATATTACATTTCGTAAAAAAACGCCTAAAATCTAATTTGCAATTTTTTCCTGTATTTTTGTGCTATTTAGTTTTTTTTCAAACAAACTAAATAGCACAAAAATACAGGAAAAAATAGAACAGCCTATAGATCTAAACATCGATCACTCACTTTGACAAGAGCGGCAACAATCTTTTGCTATTACAATAGTAATAGATACAGCGTGTTGAAATTTTGAATATTGAAGAAAAAATTGCTGTGGCTAAAGTAAAGGAGGTATTTGATTGAAAAATTTTTTGGGGGCTTAGGTAACCATTACGTACATAAAATTAAATTTATTGTTATATGGTGATAACCACGTTGTATACTATACGAGTACATACGATGAAATTATGGTGTTTTCCTAGTACTAGGAACAGGAATATAAATTTCGGTTAACTATACGAAACCCAAGCAAACTTGAGAACCAATTGGGCAAATTCCCTTCACATAGTTATTATTACCATATCACGGCTTAGATATTGGACTACGGCAAGTAGTCGTATGCTTTTTAAGTTAATAGTCGTAGAACGAGCAGACAAGCCACCAGAATATAAATAGACAACATCGCTAAGGGGCACCAATAACACCAAAAGCATCACCGAAATGCGTCCAGCCTGGACAAAGAACAGGGAGAGAAAGGCAGGTCCAATCAGAACACGACAATTTGTTTGGCGACTAGATAGCTGCTAGCTACTAGCCAACCGACCTATAATATAATACCCTGGCCTGATAACCTTAAATAGAAATCAATATTCTAGACCACAATGGTCAAAAATATTATCCCAATAGCCTCTTAACTTTACGAGCAAATGTAGAGCTGAAATAAACATATTTTAATCCAATTAGATTTTCACGAACAGATATCGAAAATAAAACTATTCTATTTGCTATTTGCATATTCTGTACTTTTTGAGTATAAGGGGCTCCATTCACCTTTAGGTCGAAACCAATCGCCCCTACGAAGATGTGCTCCATGTCTCACCTGTTGGTAGTCGTCGGACTTTTCTCCTTCTAGTTAATCGTGAATAGTAACATGGTATTTTTATCATCGTGGCTAGGATTTACTTCTGTTCTAAAATTAGCCACGAATTGTGTTAAACATGTATTGGTGACATTGCTGGAAAGTGCGGATCCCCCGAATCCTATCCTTTCGGTAATGTGGTAGTAGTGTCAGTACAATATTTCAAAGAAATCCCAAGATACTTTGTATTGCACAAACAAGGTACTGGTAAATTTTCATCAGATCCCAGAACTTTCCCATAATGTACTTAATGGCTCGAATATAGTTCTGGTGGGCAGGGATTCTAATAACATAATCTAAAACATAATAACATAATGAGAAACCTCCTCTAGAGAACCCGTATAGCAGACCACCGAGACGTCAAAGATGAAAAATATTAGGACTAAAATTATTGAGCTAATGGAAACATTTTTAAATAATTAACAACTTAGTATACCTAAGTACTTAGATTGAGCTCATGAAATTGTATTTGTCATGTAAAATATATTTGTTTATTTTGCATAAATAACTGCGATGGACCAACAATATACACATTAACACTAAATAAAGAAACTAATAATCACTTAATATGTTTTTGGAGTTTACTCCTTAAGAAACGATTTGAGTTATAAGGCCTGGTACGGAAATTTTATGAGGTTGAGGCGTTACGTAGAAAGAGACAAACATATATATCTGTAGGATTGAACGTGTAAAAGAATGAGATGGAATACATTACACAGCGTATCTCATTCTCGGGGTCTCCTCTTTGCGCGATACTTCGTAGTCTCACTGTATAGTTTATATATTTCATATTCGAATATTAGCTTCATCCGTTTTGTTTTGTTCATTAAATTATTTCGTTTCGTATTTCTTATCTGTTGCACGGTAGTGCTCCTCGCCAAGTTCGAAATTTTAAATAAAGTTTTATTTTTTTGTTTTTCTGTTGCACGGTAGTGCACCTCGCCATGTTCGAAATTTTAAATAAAGTTTTATTTCGTTTTTTCGTTTCGTATTTCTTATCTGTTGCACGGTAGTGCACCTCGCCAAGTTCGAAATTTTAAATAAAGTTTTATTTCGTTTTTTCGTTTCGTATTTCTTATCTGTTGCACGGTAGTGCACCTCGCCAAGTTCGAAATTTTAAATAAAGTTTTATTTCGTTTTTTTCTATTCGATATATATCATAATTATCGTTCGTAAGGAGTAAACTCCAATCATGCGTCGTAGCTGACACACACTTTTTTTTCTATTCGATATATATCATAATTATCGTTCGTAAGGAGTAAACTCCAATCGTGCGTCGTAGCTGACACACACTTTTTTCGTTTCGTATTTCTTATCTGTTGCACGGTAGTGCACCTCGCCAAGTTCGAAATTTTAAATAAAGTTTAATTTCGTTTTTTCGTTTCGTATTTCTTATCTGTTGCACGGTAGTACACCTCGCCAAGTTCGAAATTTTAAATAAAGTTTAATTTCGTTTTTTCGTTTCGTATTTCTTATCTGTTGCACGGTAGTGCACCTCGCCAAGTTCGAAATTTTAAATAAAGTTTTATTTCGTTTTTTTCTATTCGATATATATCATAATTGTCGTTCGTAAGGAGTAAACTCCAATCGTGCGTCGTAGCTGACACACACTTTTTTTTTGGTTCCTTTCAGTACTATAAAAATAAGTTAAGTAAACGAAATTGGTTAAAAAAACAAGATTGGTTAATAGGTGACAATAGGGCCAGTAGGATAAATGCCTATTATTTAATGTCAAAATATTACTGAGGCGATATAGGCATTAACGACTGTCTTTGACATTTTATTACGGAATTCATCTCGAAGTAGATGGATCATTGATCTTTTTATTTAAGACTTCTATACTCTACCCTAAATTTAATTTATTTCACCTATTGAGGCTGAAGTGTTTTTTTTTATGGAATTAAGATAGCAAACGAGCATGCAGCACCACCTTCCGCTGCCGCCCATGACAACTGTGACCGACCAGAACTAGACTTAATGAGTCTCGTTCTAATTCGGTCACAGATGCGTTGCTACCCCTGAGGACTGAGATGGTCGCCTCTAAAAAAGTGTAATAATAAATATGAATTAGCGTCAAGTTTATCTAATCAGTCCTAATAATGCGGAAGTACTATACTCGTAGAACCGACTGAGTAGTCAAAAAAGTTAAACACTTCTTTTTCTTTTATTTTATTACTGACGTTGCTCTACCGTTCATGTAGGTATCCTGAACTAATAGAAAATAGTTTACCTATCGAAGAGAGGTCTGATTGATAGCAAAAGTAATAAAACATCCTAGCCAGTTAAAAAAAGTAATACACATACAGAAACTTGATATAAGCACTTAAATCAATCAACAAACCGCTGCGCTGGAAAATTTACATACTCGAAAATTTCCTCGAATGTAGAGATCCCGAGCCACCCTCGTTTCGGAAGTGGCGTAGGTTTTAATCATACAGACAGACAATATTATTGGAAGACTGATGCAACAATAGCGCTGTTGGCGTGCTGCGGCCGGAGGACGTACTACGGCCGCAGCTCCCCTAGGCCCCGCTGCAGCGCGCGCCACGATCGCCACGCAGTCTTCCCGCGCGGCCCGCACGTGTGTATAGCGTGCCTTACACCGAGCTCCAACTAAACCTTTCCGATCGGAATCGAAATAGACCTACGACCAAGTGAGACATACATAGTACACTAAAATTATTCGTGCTTCCCCCGACTTCCTTTACCACGGACGTAGTTACGGTACGCGCTGTGCTATAATAACTTTAGTGGTGCACTAATTTAAACAATTATTGTTTTATTTTACGATTCCTTAATTACATTTCGTCCTGTACCGGGATGCGTTAATTCATGACGTGGAATTTTTCTACCGGCATTCAATTGGATATGTGGTGGCAATAACTAGCTGAATGGTAGGTAATCAACTTTCTAATAACAATTCTTAATCCTAATACCTGGTAAGCTGGTAACCTTATATTGCAACAATATTATTTATTGAAAGGTTAAATCTCTACATAAATTTACCGACTCTTCTTTCTGTTCTGTGTACGGAAAGGTTATTTGACACTTTTAAAATCTAAGCACTTCTATACGCAATTTTTGTTAATCTCAGTTACACACATTATCTGTGAAACAATTAATTTATCACTTAGTTTTTACGATAACAACTAATTTGTAATTAAATTTCAAATTAAGCCTCATATTTTTTACTATTATTATAGACGTTTGTATAAGGGTATTAAATAGTTAATCGTACCTATATTTATGTAAATTATGTTATTTGCGATACTTAATTTAATTTATATCTTTACTAAAGTTGTCTATGAACTCAAAACTAGTAACATTGTATACCTAATATCATTAAGTATACAAAAATACCGCGATAAAATGTTATCAAATGGTAAAGTAGAGCAGAAGATTGATATCTACTGATATCGAGATAATTTACGTTGTCAATTAACTACGAAAATATTTATAGACGACATTTTATACATTGAAATATACCTACGTAGTGGTACAAACACAATAAAATGTATTAAGTACTTTATATTATGTATGCATTATAAAATACATTTAAAATGCGTCGTAAAGCAACATATTTATGAGACGGTGTACATAATAATATATGCTATAATTTAGCATATGAATATATTATTTTTACAGTAATCTACGTAAAAAGGCTTGTTCTAAAAACGATACCACTGAACCACAGTGAAACCTTATGAGTGTTACACTAACTACGCATAACGGTAAATGTGTATTTAACTCAAACTTCATTTTATTTGATTGTTATGTATAACCATTAAAACTTATATTTTTAAATTTTCATCCATTTACGGAGGTACTAAAATAAATTTATTTTGAACAGAATACACTGGTTAAATTTAAATAACTTACATAAAGAATATCTTACGCTCTTCTGGTTAGTAAATTCCAAACAAGAGAAATCTCAAACCGAGTGGCCCTACCACTTTTTTTGTCATGTCTGGACAAAAAAGACGAATTCACCTGCTCCGTTCTTTTACTCGTATCTATTGAATACAAGCCCAAGGATCCCCTACAAAATATAAACAGGTTACGATGAGAGATGCGTTCCAATTGTAATAACATCAATTGATTTAATGCTATTTTAGTGGGAGGAACTAAACGAGGTCACCGACCGACAATTATGTCCTCCTAAAGAGTTCTCTACAACACAACACTCTACATTAGAGCTATGAGTTCGTACGTATTCCATTTTAAAACTCGCTTATATTTTGTTGATCACAAGATTATGTAATGTTTACTTATTAAAGTCTTTAAATCTTATTAATGTTCATTCGAAATAAGTATAAAGTAAAACATATCAAGATAAAAGAATAAAAGTATATTATTAAAAATATTTTTTTTAAATCTCGATAATTCACACTCTTTACGATAATTGTTTGCAAAATTATAATACTCAATGTTTGTAGTATAATTTAGACAAATGAATACTTTTCGATATATTATGTTTATTAAACTTGCCTACTTTTTAAAACTTTCTACTTTCCACGCTCTAAAAACATAATAGAAACGTTCTATAGAAATGGATGCCTCATTAGAATTAAAATTGTTAAGGTTAATGAGTTACAATTTATCCGTAATACCTACTAAAAACTATTTGTAATGGAATGAAATAATGATTGTAGACAGTAATTAAACTTTATTTGCCGTACATCGATCGATCGATACGATGGAAGCCATGTCGTCTATTAGAATAGATTTAGATTAGGTTTGTCGTTCATAGTTTATTGGAGGTATTACAAAATCGTATAACACAGAAAGCAATTATTGGCGTGTCCTTTCACTTACTTGTTGATAGTGTGCAATGTGTATAAGGCCCATTGGGAGCGCACCAGCCGGTGTGGTGCGGGCTACGGGCTACAAGCCAGCAAACCGGTCCGAGAGGAATGAGACCAACTTGTAGTCAGCCGACCCACCATACAATATTGATCAATAGTTTTTTGAAATACTTACAATACATAATTGTTTCTCAACCAGAACACGCTTAGTTTTACATTTTAAAGAAAATAATTTTTAAAATTAAGGTTTTATTGCATTTTAGATACTTACATCTTATTTTATACAAACTGTAAAAACTTCATCATGTAGGTTTATTACGTTTATTACTCTAAAGTAAACAACTATTATCCAAGAATAAAAGACAACAAGGCAGTTAAGGCAATTTTAAAAATATTTTTTTTTATCTATAAAATAGCCAAACTACGCTACGTAAAGTTAAATGACTTAATATATTGAGAAGGTTTAAGTAGGTACCCTGTATCCGTACCCAAATAAATTTCGAACAAAAAATGCTGATATTAACAAAAATAATTTTATTGCCATTGAAATTACTAATTTATGTTATAAACTACTTAGGAATTCATAACATACAATTATGTAAGTGGGGCGGTGATTTACGAGGCGTACAGTATAATATCTATAAAAGCTGGTTTCAGATAACGAAGTTTTGATTAAATGAAAGCTTGAAAACTTTTCGTACAAGGTCGAGAATGGCAAAGCTTGCGATGTTGAACCCTCCCATTTGCTTACTCATGTTTTAACCTCGATCGAAAAACTTGTAATAGGTACAAACTATATTTATTTTGCTATAAGCTTCCAAGCACGCTCATATATTACCTCTTTACGTAATTAGATATTTATGGCAGCACAGACTATTTAATAATCATTTATAATGGACGACCCGGATGGCGCAATGGTTAACACGCCGGGTCGCTGTTCCGAGGGTCCTGGGTTCGATTCCCAGCGAGGCGGATATTTGAATGATGAATTTGAATTTCCGTTCTCGGTCTGGGTGTGTGTCCTTGTCTTGTGTGTTGTCCATAGCACCCACGACACAGGGAATCCTAGTGTGGGGCTATGAGTGTGAACCGTTATTATTATTATTATTATTATTATGATATACAGGGTGGAATTTTTGAACGCCATCTGAAGGGAAAGTACTGTACATACTGGAGAAGTGGAGATAGACAATTTTATTCAAAGGAACCATTCCTTTATTTTTAAAAAGAAACAGAACTGCATTCACAGATTTTCGAAATTGATACAATTCGAAAAAATAACACCTTGTACTTTTACGGCATCAACCGATAGGGTCAATCATAAGGAACAAATCTCTCTAACAAACGTGATAAATTAAACACAAGGAAAACCATGAAATCTAAACTTATAAATTAAATGGGATAAGATAAAGCTTTTTTCCCCCACTTTTTGGACCTTTGGGTCCACCGGATTACATAAGTTAGTAATTATTAAGTATCGTTGACATAATTTGTTCATTAAAATGACGAGAACTATTTAGATAAGATTGCATTTTGCATAATGCTGGCTGGACAAAACATATAAATATGGAATGTTTGAAAATAGGATAGTGAAATAGATCGCCCTGCAATCCTGCAATAGTCTTTTGTTATTCACATTTCACAGTTCGGATTGTACCGTTTCGAAAATCTGTGAATGCAGTTGTGTTTCTTTTCAAAAATAAAGGAATGTTTCCTTTGAGCAAAATCATCTATCCCAAGTATGTACAGTACTTTCCCTCCAGGTGGCGTTCAAAAATTCCACCGCGTATAGTGCACTTAATATGTTTGTTAGTAAACCCGGTAACGGTTGTTACATAAAAAATAAACATTTTTTTACAGATTACTAGTGCAATTATCAGTCCAAAAATAACTTGAAAATAACTACGTTTCAAAATTTTTTTGGTGACAATAGACCATACATAAAACTTATATTTAATGCAACTACTAGGTAGGTACTTACTTACATTTAATACACTGTCTATTAATTCATTAACAAACCGTTAAACCATTTAATTTTATAGTTCCACGGTATATAGAGTCTTTTCTAGCATGTTTATTTCGTTTAAAACTGCTTGGTTTGTAAATGGCTGCCAGGTGGTAATAAAATTTATTTCATGTAATATAATGTTCGCTATTATTGATCCAGTTAGAACCTAAGGCCGTACTTCTTTAGATTGCGATATCGATTTTGCGCTTAAACGTTTTACCTTGTATTGAATAACGAGAAAAAACATATAATTTAAGGGATAAGTCCAAAATGCGTTATATTCTCAGAACAAAGTCGCTCGTAACTTGTAAATGATTGATCAAACTTAAAAAATTCCACAAAAATAAAATTTTTTAAATCTTCAGGCTCATATAACTTCGTCCCGAATGAAACGTAAATTCAATATTATTTCAAATAAAAGGTCATGTTATATGCGCAGAACGAGCAAGACTTCTTAATTGCGTAATTATTGCATAAAACGTTGCAGTCAGTGTTTCCTAACTAGTCTCATTAAATGTCAAAGTGTTTGATTAATTCCCAATGAATACAAATAATGATATTTCCAAAAGATATTTATGTATAAACTAAATAAAACTAGTTTGATATGAAGTTTTTACAGCGATCTCGAAAATGGAATTTATCGTGATATTATACCGCGTTCGTTTTGGCCTTCTTTTGCTTTTCTTATTTTGTACGCATTTTTATTCTTTGTGTACGCATAAGACAATACAACGTCCTTTTCTTATTTCTACATAGCTTTATTCCAGTTTTTCGAAATGCCTATTCACTTAAACCCAAGGGTCACACTCAAGACAGTTTCTGGTAGAGTTATGTTATAAACTCATTTTGTTTTACTCTATAGTGTTTTAACATGGACACGAATGAAGTATTAAATATCAAATTTGCATATTAATTGGATCGTATAATAAAATCTTTAGCTTGGCACAATAACAAGTTTGGTATTTGCCAAGAGGCTGTTTGCTTTCGTATTATTATGCGTAATTTTATTATTGCCCATACAGTGCCGGTATTTTGTTATTGCAGTATTAATAATATTAACTTCGGTAATAACAATGACACATTATAGATGATGATATGTGTACATTTCAGTATGTTGAAAAAATGTATGAAGCTCCAGATACCTAATTATTGCGTTCTTAGGGATTTTTAATGTACGTACCTACTTACTACATTCTTTTTTTAATTTGACAAATGTTTGGGTTTGGGTATGCATCTATTTGTAGCTCGACGCAACGAATTAAAATAACTATGCAAGTAAAAAAACATAATTTTTATTGAAATAATTAATATTTTAATACGTGGTAGAGCCTAGAGCTCGTCCAGGCTAATATCATGCCCGCCATGCTACTTAGCACCATTTTATCAGATAATAAAAAAATATTTCAACAAGAATTTTTCTCCGGTTAAAAAGGCGTGAATCCTGTAACATTCGGTCGTCCATGAATACCAGAAACACCAAGGACATCATCGATGCCTTAAAGTATTGGCTTTCGGCTCTAGGCCGTAACACGAGAAGTTGTTTGACAGCTAATTCAAGCTAAAGGGAGGAGGAAGCCTTCATGGAAGGATAAAAATAACAGAAATATTAAAATTTGTGAATACTTATAATATTTTTCTTACGCAGAGACATTTACGATACCGTAGCCAATATGAGAATGGGGTCATTAATAATTGCTTTTTACAAAAAAATCGACTCCAACATAAACAAGCAGAAACTCATAAACTACCCGCCATCAGGTGGCGCTCAATTTTAAACATTTCGGTGTAAAGTTCTCGTCACTATAAATTAATCAAGCCCAAACACAAGGTAATTCGTAAATCGTTGAGAAGTTCCCTCGACTGTCTTTCGGTTTCACGCGATGGACTCCAGACATCCTCGCCACACTATAAAATAATAATTATGTTTCCCCATGTTGTCCCAAATGAAAAGAAGTATAAATTCAAAAACATTCTTATCCAATTTCAAATTTCCATACACAGTTTGTAACGAACTAAATTGAAATATCGTGTCTGATTGAAAAATGGAGTTGCGTTCGGAACATTTTTGCGCGATGATTTTTACGATTTCAAATTTCACCTATAATATTTAATATAACCGGATACGTCGTTGGGTAGACTTCAATTGGCTTTTATGGGTATAATTTCTACGTAAATAAGCTCGTACCATTGATGTAACGAATTTAAACGCAGTCGGTAACTTTGTTGTTACGAAAGAATTATACTTAGTTAAAGCTATTCATAGCGTGTTATACTCGTAGAACGAAACATGCTTGCATTAAAACTATAATTATAAGGGATTAGACGAATTCTTATCAATAAAATTCAACGCATTCATAAAGGGGGATACCCTTTGAATTTGAATTTCACCGTAAGACTATTTTATTGATTAGGTAAATGAGGACATTTTATAAATTTTACTTTTTTAAATTAATGATGTAACCTGAATTACCTTTGCACAAAATATTAGGAGCAGGTAGGTAAAAATGCAACCCCTGGATGTTTATTATTTAAAAATAGATTTATCAAGCAAAAGCCAGCAATCGAAAAGGATAGAAGAGTTGATACGCTATACGTAATAGGTATTTTCCAGAAAGATATTCTATAAAACTAGGGGGTAATAATAGTACCCCAATGGGTAAAAAGCGACGGATACAATGCCAAAAGGGTTACGATGGTGCCACCCATGTTCACTATTCGATGCAAGGACTTACGTACCTACGTATCGATAATAACCTTTAATTACGAGTAACTTTTTTTCACAGACATTTTTGAGAGCTTTACGTAAATCATTGTCACCAAAATTGTAGAAAATAAATAAAGTGACGATTTTCTTAATAATTCATTTTCAATTTCTGGTAGAATACAATAATTAATTGATAAGTACCTACCTATTTACAATTTCATCCTACCTACGTAGTTAAATAAACCATTTCGGACATCCGCCTTACAGTAAACGTGGTTGTGTTGCTATATTTCCACTAATATATTTATTGGTGAGACATTCTTAATACAATATATTATGCATTATATATATATATATTGTAATATATTATATTAAGAATTTTATCATAATTAGGCATATAAATTTGAAATATATCAATTTAACTTTATACAAAACCCACCAAACCTATGGAAACTGGAAACCATTATGTATTATAAACATTATTATTACTATAAGTATCTAAGTTATACCCACAGCTTACAACGTAGACAGGTACGTTTATTCCTCCCTAATTGGACCTACACGTTTCTACCTCAAATAAAAATTGTCTTTGTGTTTTTTTTACTCGTTAATAAACTAAAGTGAACGTAAAGATTTTATTTGTTGTTTCAGCGACCAGAAAGCCTTGAAACCCCTCTGTCTACGCCTCGCGACACGAAGGGAAGTGTGTACGCTATGAATGATCAGGTCAGTGGAAAAGTTGTCTATTGAGTAGATAATATTATCTTTACGATAAAAGATAATATTATTTACCTTTCGCACTTGTATAAATAGGCGGTACGTACACATTATAATAGTAGTAAAAATTCAAAACCTTTAGTAGCAAAATAAGCCAGAGTACTTACTGTGGTTGAACATTTCCAATATTATAGTGATATTAAGTTTAAAAGTTTAATCATATAAACTCATAACCTTACATCTATTATGAAGCCTTCCGCAACAACGTAACGTAGGTACCTTCGAGAACATCACCTTCTTTAAATCCCTAAGTATTGCACTATGTATGACGAAAATCCCATTGAAACCGGCTTATTACAATAGTTATCAAGATTAGCTGGAGCCCCACGGGGCACATAATTATAGATATAAAGTAGTTATGCAGTGATAACTGAGTGGTTTGAAGCTTGGATTCTTTTTTTAGGGAATTAAAGCAGCATACGATCATGCAGCACCATCTCTCCGCTCTCGCCTTTAACGACGGTAACCATTACAGAACTAGACTCAATGCGGGACTAGGTCGGTTAGTCCAAGTAGTAGACGGGGGAAGAACGTTAGTTGGTTAATTATTAGTTATTATGTTACCGTTAAAGTGCGTAAATCAGGTAGAGTGCAGATTAACTAGGTAAGTATTCTGCAGATTATCTGGCTGAGTTAGTTAAAGTGGAAAAAAAGAATTTATTTCTTACATTAACTAGATAATCTGCAGACTTCCTAGGTAATCTGCAGATTAACAACCATGCATACGGTAAAGTCAATAAAATAGGTTCTTGTTTGAACGTCAATTGTTAAAAACGAGTAACATTGAATGAAAACATAAAAATTGAGTTAATTTTGGATATAAAACAATGAATACTCATTTCCATTACTACTCAATCAAATTCTTCAAGGTAGGTAGGTCGAATTGGTTACAGAACCGAATTAGCCTACCCCTACTCCACGTAGTCTTGTATGCCCTACCCCTAGAGTATTTTTAGAACCCGGAGGCGCGGAGGGAGGGCAGCCCCCGCCCGCTGTAAAAAAACGCAGACACCCGGGCGAGCCGGAGCGGCTGAGGCTGGTCGCCGAAGGCGACCAGCAAGCCGAAGCTGCGCAGGCGAGCGTGGGTGTCTGTGCTTTGTTACGCAAGGGCGAAGGGGCTGCACCTTCCGCAGCGCCGGAGACGTCACGGTTCGAAGTTATGCCATATTTTCCGCGTTTTTACGATTCGACCAAATCTCGATCGATCGGCCAGACCGATCATTTCCATTCATTTCCATTCCATTCATTCATGACAAATCAAATTGACATCAAAACAAATTGGTACTCAGGTAGCCAGTCTTCCGCAATTTAACGGTGTACCATCCGTTATTGTGCAGACTAACTAGGTAAAGTGCAAATAAGACCTTTTTTTACACTTTAACGTATCGTATCAGTGTATCTGCAGATTACCTAGTTAATGTGCACATTAACTAATTATGCACTTTAACGGTAACAATTAGATAATTACGGGGACTGCGGAAAGGACTTACAAAGACTGTAAATTCCCGAATAAGGGAACCTGGACTGGGTTCGGACCTTTAGGGACCTATAATTTTCAACAATCAAGCGATGAATTTAATTATCATTTACCTAACACTAACAGTCCCTTTCCTCATATTTATTAAACAAACTAATCAAGTAATATTCTAACACCATCTACTAACTGGACTAACCATCCTAGTCAATTTGAGTCTAGTTCTAGGTCGGTCACAGTTGTTATGGGCGGCAGCGGAAGGGTGGTGCTGCATGCTCGTTTGTGCTATGTTAATGCCATGAAAAAAAGGACTTATAATAACTTTAAATTCCCGAATAGGGGAACCTAGACCGGGTTCGGACCTTTAGGGACTTCTAATTTTCAAAAATCATGTGATGAATTTAATTATCATATAATATGCTTCGGTGAAAGAAAATATCATGAGGAAACCTGTACACCTGAACGTTCTCTATAATGTTCGCATGGATGTGAGAAGTCCATCAATCCGCAGTTAGCCAGTGTGGTGAACTATGCGAGGTATGCATGCAACTCACAATGTCAGATGAGGCCCAGCGGGCCCAGCTGCGAGCATGATAATGATGATAAGCAATCTAGGTAATTATCTTCTTTGGGTAAATAAGAAGTGAATCTTATTCATTCTGTCATAATAAATGTAAGGTACAGAAACGTAACATAATTCAGAAATAACACGGTAGGTAGGTACATGAGGATGAATGTAATGAGGAGGAAGGATAAGAACAAAGAAAGGGTATCTGTTTTGAAAAAATATTTTTACTGCATGAAAACATATATAGAATTACAAAAAATAACCTTTAATGAGACGTCCATATGAATGTGTTAAATTTAAAATAAGATGTTTATTTACTTAACTCAATCAGCGTAAAAATGTACCTAAGCCAGAGTTTTTAATCAACAAACAACAAAGGTAGGTGCTTTATCCGAGGTCCAGTAAGGAAAGCTACCCAGCTCTGCCCCTACTTGCATCCGCGCATGCAGTCAGTGACAATTTACACGGCGGTAATTTCAATGCTAAAATTGTTATTAGCAGTGTACAATAATGTTTTATTGTATTGTAATGCAATAACTGATGATTCGTGGACCGTGGACATATTCGTGTATTCCTTATTAACAAATTTACCTAATAAGAACTAGTCATACATACCTACTATGAATCCAGATTTAGAGAAATTAATTCGTTAAAACGAAATAATATAACAAATCTTACTCTTAGGTACTGTTGAATAATATACAGGAATCCAGATATCAATGTTTTGCCTATTACCTTGTAACGCGACAATAGAACTAAATAACAATAGCACAATTACAGCGAAAGCTTTTTTTACTATTATGCGCGGTAGAAACTTCTTTTAGGTATTTTCTCATGCTGACTTTCATACGAGTACTAAAAATGTCATTATGCATAGATATAGTAGAACGTCTTTTTCTGTGTAAATCAATATCATAAATTATGCAACCCTTGCTAAATACCAAACATCTGCAACAGGTACCTAAGAGAGCTTAGTCTAAAAAAAAATACCTCTAAAATGTACAGCCTATTTGTTTCATGTATAACCCCCAACTTAAAAAGAAGGGTGTTATAAGTTTGACCTGTTGTGGCACCGTAGTTCTTGGATGAAACCGTTTTGAATGCGGTTTCTTAAATCAAAAAACAGTTTAGGTACTTGCAATGGTATTAGCTGTGATTGGTAGAAACCGGTCCAGCAGTTTGAAGAGTATCAGCTCTTTTCCAATATGATGTGAGGCATTTTTTTGGCATAAAATTTAAAAGCAACGCAAGCTCAAATCAGTCAAATCATGAGTCAACCATTTTTCATATTTTTTTATCTTATTGATTTGGTGCAAATTAAACAATATTGTATACTAGAGAACCGCCCGCGCTTCGCTTCGGGACCCGTAGGTAACAGCCGCGTAGGTCCCGCTCCCGTAGGAATCTCGGCCAAAGATAAGCCTATAATATGACATACTGGAACATCAACATCAGAATCCGTCCTGTCTTCACTCACGGCTAACATAGCCGTGGGGATTCAGTTTCGGGGCCGGTGGCCCCCTGACTGAGGTGTCTGCCGCGGTCCGTAACAACGGACCGGTCGTTGGGTTGGGCCCCTGTATGGGTCCTCGAAGATTGTCCAGATGGTGATGTGGAGTATGGGTGTCTAGTCCGAGGAGTCATGATGATTTTCACGCCGCCCGGGCGATCAGGCCCTACCAGGTGAGACCCGCTGGTGGGAAGCCCAGCAGGAGCCGATCTGCGACCGGACGGCGGCTTGCGGTCTTGTCCGAGGTGGTTCATGTCAGGCTGCTCCCGCGCAGTAGGTCGCGCGGGAGTGCCCAACGGTCCGGGGGGCGGGCGTGGAGCCGCGCCAGGTTCCGCAGGTGCAGAAACCGCGCCGCGTCCGCGCGCGCAAACATCCGTTGCGCTAGGTCCTCCACGTGGGCGTCCAGGCTCTCAACTCTGAGGTCCCGCTGGATGGTGGCGTTCCTCATGCACCACGGCGCCCCTGCCAGCCGGCGCAGCGTCTTCGATTGAACCACGCGTAGACGCCTGCGTTGTGGTTCACTCGGGAGCGCGTACCAGGCTGGGGCCGTGTACGTGAGTCTGGGGCGGATGTAGGTCTTCCAGATGGTGGTTTGACCCTCAACGGGAGACTCGAGGAGAGCGCTGGACGTAGCGCTACAGCTGCTGCCTTGGCGTGATTTACGACGTTGGTCACGTGGGGCTTCATAGTCAGGGAACAGTCCAGGGTTACCCCATGGTACTTGGCCTGTCTTGTCCAGGTAATGTCTTGGTTGAGGAGCTTTAGAGTGGGGTCGCGCATCGTGGTTCCTCCGAATTGGATGGCCTGCGTCTTCCCTACGTTGATCTCCATCCTCCACTCGTGTAGCCACTTGGGGAGGGCGTCGAGGCATCTTTGCATTTTAACGGCGGCGTGACCTGACTTAATCGAGGTGGTCAGGTACGCCGCGTCGTCCGCGTAGAGGGCGAGCATGGCGCCCCCCTCCGCTGGAATATCGTTCGTGTAGCACGAGTAGAGGGTAGGCGAGAGGCAGCTTCTTCAACATCAGATATAACATTTGCCTATGATTTAAGTAAATTACATCTACTATTTGATAGCGTGATTCAGAACTTGCAAATGAATTTTACTAATGGCATCTATTAACAACATCCGGAACTAAATATCTAGCAACTAACAAAACATCGATCTTCCCATAGGATTGAGATGTTTTTCCGCGGTAAAAAGTAGCCTACGTCACTCTCCACCCTCCTAACTATCCCCATACACATAAACCATACCATATAATAGCCATGTTGCGACGTGAAAGAGTCACAAACAAACAAACAAACAAACACACTTTCACATTTATAATATTAAGTTAGGATAAGTAAGGATAACGTAACGTAAACCATACCATTTGAATCGGAACATTTTCCACCCTGTGTGAGCGGCTTTCCACGTGGTCTGTTCTTCAAGTCGAAGTTTCCACTACGAAAGCATTTAAATCAAAAACAAACGGTGCGTTAATTACCACAGTCCTCTCCAAACGCACCATTGTTTCTACCGCGTTAACGAAACGTGCAGATTTGAAAAAAAAACTTAATAGATGTCATTTGAAAAATTTTCACACAAAAATCTCACAAAATTAGTTTTTATTGACTACTATTACTACAAATCTTTACTAACCAGAAATTACATAATCCATTAAATTAACTGCTATTAAAAACGAATAATTTAATTCAATTTCATATCCATATCAAATTGTGTGATGTCCTCAGACATAATTTGGTAATTAAAGGTTTAAAAAGTTTTTATTATTTTTAAGGTGCTCCCTCACCGGGAGCATTCGCGTGTAATGTAACAATATAGATTCGACTAGCTCCCTGACTGACGAGCATTCGCATGTCACATGTAACATTTAGTACAGATTAGAATTTGGAGCATTCTATACCTATACTTACGCGAATGCTCTCGGTGAGGCACCTTTAGGACATTTTAATAAACCTTGTTAAAAATCTATGTATGTGCGTATTAAAAAGTGCGATATTGTTGCATAGATACTGCTATATTGTAAAAAAATTACCAAAGTTTATCAACTGTTATATCTCCTAAATAAAAATGAAACATCATAAGAGATACCAATGAGGCTAATCGCTACTGAAATGTTATCCTTTTATTGTTATCTTATCTTGCAATTTAACACGTTCGCTGCGTCTTCATTTTCAAAGAACTTTCCGCTAGTAGCTTTGGAGACCTAAAAGATCTCCTAACTAACCTGGCCTGTGGTGCGTTAGAGACCTAATCAGTCTCCTAAAAATACAGTTTTGAAAATAATTTATATCTTCCAAAAAACCAATGATATATTTTTGAAATTTTTATGGGTCAAAAATAACCTATTGCTGTATATTTTGCTAGCTGCGGACGCAGTTATGACATACGAATAAACTACAAATAATAAAATAAAATTAGGTATCGATTGTATCTCGTACCGCAACCGAAGATAGTTCAATATGTGTAGTAAATAGTGATGGGAATAAAATAATATCTCAGTTGTCGATTGAAAAAGTTTTATTAAAGTTTATTTATAAACTATGGTCGCAAACAAAAAGCATTTATTTAAATGTAGGCCTATAACAAAACATAAATTGTCAATTTTTAAAGATAACATTTACTCTAAAATGACTAAACCGGCTACTATTGAACATAATGATCCTATTAATCTTTATAATAAATTACATAAAAATATCAACGACCAATTTAATCGAATATTTAAGTGTAGGTACATAAATAAAAACAAGAATTGTAAATTCAGTGATTGGGCTACTGTAGGTATTTTCTATGGCGAAAGACAATATAATTTTTCTCTATCTCTCTCTATGCTCACATCGATACTAGGACAACACTAAATCGAGTCACGCAGCGCCCACGCCGCCCACCTTCCCTCTCTTGCGTCTACGAGGCTTACGATTTTACGAGTATCAACATGCCTCGTAACGTAAGGAATTAAAATAATTATAATACTATGCGTTAGGGACCTAAACCATCTCTTATTCTTTTTTTTATGTCCTGGAATTCACCATTAAGTAGGAAGCAAATATGTATATTTGTCTTTCTCATACTTAAAGAACTTTACAAGTTAGAGCCACCCGCACGGAGTGAAAGAACACGATTTTAGTCGACGCACAGTTCCGAAAACCTGTAAGAGATCTGATAGATCTCGTAACGCAGCGAACGTGTTAAGTACAGCTACTAGAGGTTTGACCACTTTGAAGGTTTGAAGCACATGTATTATGCAAGGCTTGTGCTCTTATATAGTGCTACTTATACTTACTTATAATAATTATAATGAATGTAGAGGTAATAGGTATGTACGTAATTAATTTGGCCCATAAGTATGAAGATTAAAACTATATTTTACGATAAAATATAGTCATCAGTCACCACGCTGGCCAAGTGCGGATTAGCGGACTTCACACACCTTTGAGTTTTATGAACTCTCCGGCATGCAGTTTTCCTTACGATGTTTTCCTTCACCGTTATAGCGAGTGACATTTAAATGCTTAAAATGCACATAACATTGAAAAGTCAGAAATGCGCGGCCTGGGTATCTACTACCTTTCAAATTGTGTTCGATAATAAAATAATAATAATAATAATAATAAAACAATATTGTTTACAGACCTTCCACACACCATCATTTGGCGACGAGGAATTCGACATACCCTTGATTCACGGACAGCATGCAACAAGTGGAACCGTGCAAGGCTCACACATGCAATACACTCAGTTACACCACTCAGCGCCTCAGGTAAGTCCAATAAACATCATAATTATAATTAGATTTGTCAGTTATCATGAATTCATGATAAAGTCAGCAGAATGTAAGTCAATCTCACGGCATACGAAGGACTACTTAAGCTTGTACCGAGTTTTCGTAGGGTCCATTGACAGACACAGACTGGCTCGGAGACCATCGGCTCGCATTTTTCTTTTCACACAGACCGGATAGTATAGGTACGCTTGGAATTGGCCGGAGCGGATCCACATAGATCGAGAAAGAGCACGCAATCAGAGCCGATCATCCCCTCTTATTATTTCACCCGAAACGCGTTCTCAAGCATTCCTAATGACAAAAGAAGTGCACATACAAAAATAAATCTTACCTAAGTAATACAATTACTCAAACCCGTCGCGTTGTGATAAAAATCTGCTCTCCTCTCCGAGCCGGTCTGTGTGAACGGACCCTTACTGGGAGCTTGAGAGCTTCTTCATTTTTACTTCTACCAAATTTTTTGGCCGGCATGCATTTATATTGATGTCTATTGTGTTGCTGGAGGCTAGAGTCGTCTCCTCGTTTTTAGGTTAAGTATTTACAAAATAACTTACTTTTTACAAAGATATAAAGGTACTTCAAAATCAATAAGTAGGAATAGGGTACTTTCCGTAATGAAAAATAAACTATGAAATTTGATAAAAATAAATATTTATGTAGAAGTATACTGTAATATTCTGATTTTGAGTCATAAAAGCACATAATTATTTTAAAAAACAATATTAAAATTCGAAATTTTTAATCGGTATGTCACGTGACCTAAAACACGAGAGGCATTGGTGTGACGTCATGATGGCAAACCTATTCCTCCAAGAACCAAACTGTCAGTTCAGTTTCGTGCTTATCAACTTGAATGAATGCCGGTCTTACCATAGGTCTTACATACAGTGTCACAAACTTATTTGACCCGTTAAGGGTGGCGCTACTGTCTTGGTATTTTTCTGACAACAGTATAACATTTGCATTAGTTCCAATTTTGGCCACCAGGTCAGATAAGTTTGTGGCACTGTACAATTTGCCATTATTACGTCATCAAAATGGCTGACAAGTTCTGACAGCGTTTTTCCGGAAATAAAAAAAGAATTAATATTTTATTTTAAGGCGAGAAAGCCTGTTTATTTTGCCGAAATATATTTTTTGTTGCTTTTTATTAGGAAAATCAAGTTTATTTTTCACTACCGAAAGTACCCTATTCTAAAACTACCCGTCAGACGTCGCTCGAGTTCGCTTTCGAATAAAAAATAGAGACACCCAGTCAAAAGTTAAGTAAAGTAAATTAATTAATAATTAATAAAACCTATTATTATACGTAATAATGCGTATTATACGCATTATTAACGCTATTGCCCAGTACCTACAAAGTTATGAGATAACGAACAAGGTAACGAACTTTTTAGAAGTCGGTTATAAAGACTGGAAATCTGAAATACAAAGTTGAGAAAGAAAGCAAATACCATTAGAAAACATTTACATTATATTTGAATAATAATTGATAATGCTGTAAAATTATTACCTACTGTAAGTATTTTCAATGAGCCTAGACATTAGATATTTGCATCTAGATTATCTAGACGTAATTAACAATCAAATAATGTTTTATAAGGATAAGTAATATAATATTTCATTTTTTAACAGGTTATTATTCATACTAAATTAAGTCAAATGCTAGTTTTTCTGTCTGTCTGTGAGTCCTATGACGCTTTCACATCTAAACCACCGGACTCGTTTTGGATGAAATTCGGAACGAAAAAAGTTGAAGACTCCTAAAAGCTTGAAATAAGGGATGAAAGTTTGTATGAAAAATCTGAACCGCTTGATCGATTTTGATGAATTTTCTCAGGGTGTCAGTTTATGTCCCAAGGTCAAACATAGGCTACTTATTTTTTCAAAAAACAATCCTTAAAGAGCTGAAATATAGGAGGAAGAAATAAGGGAAAACTAATCCCGTTTCACGATGTAAACAAATTCATATAAATATGTATAGTTATATTATGTATAAACCAATGCGACAGGAACAAAGAGACTTCACCCTTTCTCAAAACTAACCAACTGTAGGTAGGTAGGTACTTACCCAATGATACGAAAAAGCGAATTAATATTTTCGACTTGATCCATAAAACACAGAAAATAATTATTATTTTCTCCTTCGGAGGAGTAGGTACATATAGGTATCCAATGAAGGACGTGGTCTGTCTGTAATATTTTACAACACAATAACAAACAAATTTCTTTTACTCCATTGTACCTAATGGTACCTACACGGATGCCCTTTACGAAACCCGTCCTCAATCATATGCCCTAGTTTTTAGATTGCTTTTATTGAAACTAAATTGACTTTCAATGGATTCTGTTCTGAATATTAAAAGATTAAATTTCTAAATGTAAAAAGCGACTTTATTGAGTAGGTTTTTTTACTTTTCTACTTAAAATGACATATTTTTACTTTTTACAAAATTTTAATTTTACTTTTTACAAGACGTTTAAAAAATTTTCTTAGCAAAAAAAGTGTGCACATATTCATACTATGTCTACATACTCACCCAAAGGGAAACTTTATGAGATAATTTGTCCCATCTAATAATAAATTTCTTTTTCTCTTTTCTATATGGACTTAGGTAGGTACTTGTTTTGCTCTGAACTGACTCCAACTCTATCATCAATTTCGTCACTTTATAAAAAACGCAGACACCTAAGGGTGTTCCCAGACTAATCGATCGATCGACGGTATCGATCAACTTGGATCGAAGTCGATCGACTGGTTAGCTTTAATCGATCGACTGATACCGTTCGACTTACCAATCGATCGACCGTCGCCGGCGCCGGTTTACGTTAATTGATTAACCCAGGGTATACTTATTCCATCAGTTTCTTTCGAGATGTATTCAGAAGAGAACGCGTTGTTCTTGGCTATTACGATGTTGCTCGTAATATTTTTACGGAGACGCAAACGCAGATGAACAGGGGCGCCGTAACCGGGCGTGCAACGCGTGCGGCGCACGCGGGCGGCACGTCCAGGGGGGGCGGCAAATCGAGCGATGACGTGAACATAAAAGTTTTGTCTTATTACCTAGGATGTTGAAAAAACAACACGAAAGAGAAGATTAAAGTCTATCGAAACAGTCCTAATGCAACCCTTGTGTATGAACTTATTAGCAAATAAATCTATCAAATTCACAGTTGAAAATTCAATCGATAATTTTCTTACTTACGACAAAATTATAAATTTTTGCGCCCTTTAAAACGATTTGTAATTATTGTCTTTTGTCGAAAAAAAAATTACAAACAATTTTAATGCTTATAACATTATCCCTACCTTTTATGAGAGGCAGCTCTGAGACTTTAAGGTAATACCCATGCATCGTAGTGATACAATTACGTACATAATATAGGTTCAGGCCAAGGGCCAAGTCCGCATCTTAACAGGGACGCCCAGTTTTCTTTTAGTAGCTTTAGTGTAGATAGAAGTACCTGGTTGACCGAGCTTTGCTCGGTTGAAAATTATATTTAGTATGAATCGCAAGAAATACGAGGAATTCCGCCATCTATTCAGGAGTCAAATCATACAGCTGTTCACTGAGCACAAAATTCATTTTACTTATGTTACGGCCAAAGGATCTCAACAGCGTGTTTCACAAAGTTGTACAGCGCCATCTAGTTTCATACTACTGAAATTTCAACACGTTACAAACAGTACCTCATAGAAGTTAACTGTGTGAGCGAATTAATTGCATTTTAAATAGGTACATACTTAATTAGATAAATTCATTGAACTTTCCTTCGTACTTTTCGCAGGCTTAGGCAGTCCCCGACTGAAATTTTTATTTGCGATAAAATGTATTGAATGTTTATGATAATTAAACAACATAAATAAATATACTTTTAGTTTAATGAGCAAGTTGTTAGGCGTACTTAAAATTTTATTGATTCTATTTACAACAATAGTAATTTCATCGATCTGACCATTATTTATTTAAAACTTTATTAAAATATATTATTAAATCGATAATAACAAAACTAACATTTATTTACAAATATTCTCGTAAATATCACAAACGCACGTTAAACTATCACTACGCGTCCTGCGAGGTCAAGCGAGATAATCGCACTGATTTTTAATTTTATTCAAACAGAAAATAGGTAGGTATAACGCAAAAATAGCGCTTCAACGTAAGAATGAATATTAATATTAGTATTAGCCGAACAAAAATATATTCGAGCGCCATCTAGTTTCATACTACTGAAACAAACAAACCGTATCTCATAGAAGTTATCCTAATGTTTCATAGATGGCGTCAGTTCAACACGTTACAAACAGTACCTCATAGAAGTTATCCTAATGTTTCATAGATGACGTCAGTATGATGTTTTTAAAATCTCTTTATCTCGGGAACCGAGCTTTTCTCGAACCTGGGACCTTGATAAATCGATTCCTTGAGCCGAAAACCCCCTAATCTGTAACTTTCATGAAAATCTTTGCAGCCGTTTCCGAGATCGTGATTATATATAAATAAATAAATATACAAGAATTGCTCGTTTAAAGATATTAGATAGATTAATGGAACATCCAAGATTTCACGTTCAATTCTTAATTAATTAATAAAAACTCGGCATATATGCTAATTTAAATCTCTGTTCTAAGAATATTATATGTAAAAGAAGTGAAGAAAACCGGCCAAGTGCGAGTCGGACTCGCGCACGAAGGGTTCCGTACCATTATGTATAAAAACGCCAAAATAATCTGGTCTGTTGTATGAAAGAATCACTTAAAATTAAATATTTAATTGTTTTATTGTAGCCACATATTAGCCACAACGCCATCTCTTGGACCGAAAGGTAACTAAACTATCTAAACACTTAAATACACTTAAACACTTAAATATTTATTTTATTCTGTTTTTTAGTATTTGTTGTTGTAGCGGCAACAGAAATACATAGTCTGTGAAAATTTCAACTGAGTAACTATTACGGTTCATGAGATACAGCCTGGTGACAGACGGACGGACAGCGAAGTCTCAGTAATAGGGTCCCGTTTTACCCTTTGGGTACGGAACCCTAAAAAAGAAAGAAGCTATGCTTGATATTTCTCTACGTGATCGAATCAGAAATGATGAGATCCGTAGACGAACGAGGGTAACCGACATAGCTCAAAGCATTAGCCGGCTGAAGTGGCAATGGGCCGGCCATATAGCTCGAAAGATCGATAACCGTTGGGAAGAAAGGTCCTCGAGTGGAGGCCCCGTCTGGGTAAAAGGAGTGTAGGACGCCCCCGACCAGGTGGTCTGACGACCTGAAGAAGACAGCGGGCGTCCGCTGGCTTCAGAAGGCGCAGGCCCAGTCAGAGTGACGCAAATTAGGGGAGGCCTATGTCCAGCAGTGGACGCAAAAAGGCTGATGGATGGATGGATGGGAAATTTCTGAGGATTCTCATCGCCTCATTTCAATATCACCTGAAATGAAAAAAATTACATACTCTATAGCTTCTATTTTGGACAAAGCTGGTAAATCTTCTTGTTTATCTAACACACCGATTAGCTCAAGCCCTAGATTGCACTGGTAGTTAGTCTAGATATCGCTAAGGCCTTTGACCGGGGCTGGCACAAGGCTCTTTTCGCGAAGTTACCATCTTACGGTCTTCCTGAGAGGTTGTGCATATTAAGGTCGCAGTTGACGTTTGTTGCTTAGATATGAAAACTATAAAAATTGGTGTTTCCCAAGGGTCTGTGCTGTCTCCTACCCTGTTCATTCTGCATATCAATGAAATGCTGGAGCGTGCAAACGGCATTCATTGCTATGCAGATAACAGCACGACAGATGCCTATTATACAGACTCTCCAAATGCCTCTCGGTCACAAGTGGTTGATAGCAGAATCAAACTTGTGTCTGCACTCGAGAACTCTCTGGAGCAAGTCTTGGAATGGGGTCGACTAAAAGTCGAGCTCAACCCCACGAAACACAAGTTTGTGCGTTTTCCGCTAAGAAAACCAAAGTTTCGACTTTTCGACCAACGTGCAGTATCTGTGTCACTTGGAAACTAAGGCCAAGTTGGCCTCCAAAAACCTTGGCGTCCTAAACCGTGCCAAGCAGTAATTCACTGCAGGGCACTTGCAGATGCTTTATAAAGCTCAAGTCAGGCCTCACATGAAGTACTGTTCTCACCTATGGGCAGGTGGGCCACAATACCAGCTTAGCCTATTTGACGCCATACAAAAGCGCACAGTCCGTGTTGTCCACAACCCACGAGTCACTCACAGGTTAGACATTGGATGTCTCTGCGTGTTCTGCCGACTTCACAACGGCGAGTGCTCTGAGGAATTGTTCGATTTGGTGCCAACTTTACCTTTCCATCATTGCACCACTTGCCGAAGATTGAAGTTTCACCCAAATCGCTTGGGTTCGTGGCGAACGACTACGGTTCGTTTTTCTCGAACGTTTTTGCCACGAACTTGACAACACTGAGGGCGATCCTTTTCAATTCGGTTCTTGCTTTTACATGTTTGTTAAGTAGCTATGTTAGTATTAATCTTATTTTATCTGTCCTTATTGGAATAAACAATTCTTCTTCTTCCTTCAAGAATGGGGTCCGTCACTTCCTTCTTGTTAGGTAAGGTAGGTTTAGTTTGTTATCTCATTACTTCGTATTTGGTGAACAGGTTTCGATAATTTTTTCGACATTCAAAAGTTAATGAATACCGTCTGATCCCATTTAATTTTGAGGGACATCTGACGGTCAGTTTTTGAGTTATTCTCAATATTTTGAATTCAATGTATGCTAACTTTTGACTGGGTGATCAGATTTTGATAATTCTTTTTTTCTTCCAAAGGTTGTGATTGTCCATATAAATTCCTTGTAGGTGGTTCCTTATAAATTCAAGCGACATCTGGCGAGTGGTTTTTGAAGTATCTCGCCTTTAAACTCGATAATTTTTTGTAAAAATATATTTATACATGAAGGTAGTAAGAAAATTAAATATTGTCTTGATAATTTTAGAAACAGGGGGCGGCAAAATCAGTTTCGCACGCGGGCGCACGAACACCTTACGGCGCCCCTGCAGATGAATCTGGATGTGGGCGTTCTTTAAAGCCAAAGATCGCTATCGTATCCAAATGACATTTTAATTAGCGGTTTTTCGAATAAGTGACAGTGATATTGAAGGACTGCTCGATCGACGTGGCCCAGTCCATTCCATCATCGATCAATGCCGACGATCGACGATCGATCGATTGGTCTGGTAAACCCATAAAACCTACCCTTCCATAGGATAGGCAACAGCTATCCTACTTAAACGTACTTTCTGGTTTTACAACAGTCAACCAGGACAGTATTCAGAAAACAACTTATTATTTAAAAACTTTTTATAAAAAACAACTAACTTCAAAATCGATAAGCAGAGATTACTCAAGAATTTGCTGTCAGATGTCGCTACAATTTATATGGAGTGAGACGACAGACTTTTGATTAAAAAAGAATGAGGGTAACCGCGTGTGGATTCACCGCTAGAGGCCACTAGTGTAGAGGGTGGTCTGCCTGTCACTTCTCTCTTGTCTATTCACTGAATAGTATTCAGACAAGTGTCATTTGTCACTGTTTATGTATGGGCGGGCTTTGACAGCATGACCGCCGTCTGCAGTGGCGCCAACTGGTGAGCACAAAAACGGTTACCCTCATTACACCGATAAGAATATTCCATCAAAAGTTATGATGTAACGACCATAAATTAAATACGCATTATTAATAAATAGGTGACCCGGAGACATCCTGGAATATATATTATTAAGTAGAGGCCTTCGCTTCGGGAAACTTGCTGCTCTGCTCCTTTAAGTCGTAGCGTAAAGCCTATAATAACGTTCCTCAATAAATAGACTATTCAACACAAAATATTTTTTTTATTTCGAACCAGTATTTCAAATTGGACCAGAACTTAGTTCTTGAGACTAACGCGTTCAAACGAACAAACAAACAATCTCTTCCGCTTTATATTATTAGTACCTATAGATAATTAGATTAGTAAATTAAAGATTAGTATTAGTATAATATATTAGTGTCGATAACTACCCGTCAGATTTCGATCAAATAAACTGGACCATAGGTAGGTACATGAAGCACTAGCTTGCAAATGAAAAAAGAAATAACCTACTTAGGGCCTGATTCACCACTTCCTAATAAAGTCCCTTACAGCTTATCACGAACTTATTTGCCATATCAACTACAACTTTTGGGCCTATTTCACCACTTCCTTATAAAATCCCTGATAGCTTATTAGGAACTTATCTGCCATATAAACTAAAACTTTAGGTTGCACGGGTGTTGATTAAAACTATCTGGCAGACGAACTGTCTGATAAGTTATCGGACGCTTCAAGTTGCCGATAAAGACGTTATCTGGCAGACAGCATTGGCGTTTAGTTTCTCTAAATGGATCGATACTCAAAAATGTAGAAAAGGTTATAAATCTTATATTTCTCGTTAAACATGGTCGAAATAGGTATACTTGCAAATGTATAAAAAAGTTAACTTGAATTATTTCGAACCAAAACTATTTGATTACTTAAGTTTTTATAATTCTTCTCAAACGATGATAGTTTACGAAGTAGTAACGTAACACAACTAAGCGACGTTGCCGCTCCGTCAACTCATTATCAGAGAGTTTGATTTGAAACAGAAAAAAGTTATCAGCGGCCTTTATCTGGAGGATAGTGGCAACTGTTATATAGCATCACACATCATCTGGAATTGGTGAAACACGACCTAACTCTAATAATATTATATTAATGGCTACAACCCACCCATGGCCCACTACTGAGCACTAGTCTCTCCTCATTACTGAGGACCACAGCATACTCCACCACATTGCTCCAGTGCGGGGTGGTGGAGGGGTTAGTGGCCAACCCAGTGTCAGAAGTTTCAGGCCACCCGAAGGCCCCTGACATGGCTTACCGACTACTATCTATCGATAACAACCGGGACTGACGGCTTTCCGTGCCCTCCGAAGCACGAAAGCGCCCAAGAAATTTTGCCACTAGCGGTCAAACATCCAACTACCGACCGCGCCCGAAGTTGCTTAACTTTGTCGATCACTTTATAGTAAGCCGCGGGCCGCGGGCTATGAGCGGTTCAAATAATATTACCTACAGTAAAAATGTGTGTAATCCGTGATGATACAAGTTGAAAATCAGTTATGCAAAGTTACCAACAAAGGTTACTAAGAAACATGCAGGTCCTCAATTCATTATGTACACGTTTGTATCAAGTTCATATTATTTTCGTCTAGTACCTAAACTGTTAGCTAGGTTACAATGGGGGAATCGTCATCCGCAGTTCCATAGGTCTCAAGATCGTTCCCCACTATGGTAATTTTTTCGTTTTATTAGGTATAAAGTTTTTTATGGTACTTTTTTGATTGATAAGCTCCTTTATTTACTTCTAGAACTGTGTGTACTTTCATGTATAGTCCTACAAGCAACTTTTGGAGCGTGGGTGATAGAGACAGCGCCTTACAGTTTGCCTTACTTGTAAGGCACAGTCTCTGTCACCCACACGCCAAAAGATCCTTGTACGACTTTAAGTGTCAATGTCACCTTGTCAATGTGTGCCTTCCTGGTGGTTTTTATATCTAGAGGAGTCACATCCAGGTACCGGACAATTAGTAACCATCACTAATTAAGACTACAAAGGACGTTATTCCACACAGAAATGTAAAAACTAAATTAAGTATTTTGAGAAAATTGAGGAACAATTTTTGACAAGTGCCCGCTAAGCCCGCTATACCGTCTAAAAATTGGTTTCGTCTATCTATCTCGCTCTGCCATACGTGTATCATATGTTTTGCTCTTTCGCATTTCCAATCTATCTAAACGTCAGTGTATGCTACATCTATGAGTAAACCATAGACATACATACATAGACCGGCCTTGCACGTTCGAATGTGCGTCAAGTTGGAACAATCCAATTTTGAATTGAATCGGTTTGTGCGTGAAGTTGGCGCAATGGAATTTTGTTACTATATTTGAAAACGAACAGATTATATAGTGATATCTCGCTTCCGCGTTTGGAAGTTTTAGTCGTGCTGTCTCTGTCACTCTTACATATGTGACGCGCCATTTTACTAAAGTTATTATTTTAGAAATTGTGAAAATAATTTACAATTCAAAGTTTACATAGTGAAATGTGATTCCTTTGGACTTTATTTGTGTTTCTTGAATTGTTAGAATATTTTTGAAGGCACAGGAAGCCATATTTTCTACATTTGCGGACGTAATTACTGAAATCAATTTTGCGTAAGGAAGATGTGTAACTCGCTGCTGTCTACAACAGACTGACTTGATCAATCACTCAATCACACAACCTAATGTTGACCACTCGTCGTGCGCCTTATGTATGTTACGGGCGCATCTTTACTTTCTACATCCATGGAGTAAACCCAACTTAAGATTGAAGTGAAAGAGGCGCTGTTGAGTTGAGTTGTGAGAGAAACTGACAGATGAATGACCACAAGTGACCACAACGTACTTATGAATGACTTTTTAACATGGCGGCGTTAGTTCCAATTTTTGCCATTTCAGAGATAAGTTGGGCGCACTGTACTATAAATAAATTCAAATGTTTATTCTGTAATTTCTGTAATATTCTGTAATTTTTACTTATAATCTAAATAACAAATAATATTAGATAAATAGTAATAAATGAATAATACTAAATAAATAGACATATTAAGACAAGAATAACCTGAATATGTATAGTAAACCCAACTTAAGACTGAAACGAAAGAGGCGCTGTCGGACGCATTTGACATTCATTTGACCAATCATTGCACACTAGTAACTGACAGATGAATGACCACAACGTACTTATGAATTACTTTTCGTTAGTTCCAATTTTTGCCATTTCAGAGATAAGTTGGGCGCACTGTAACATCGTTCGTTAATCATTTGATTGAGTAATAACACGAAGGTCACGAAGTAATAACCTGGTGTCTGTGTTCCGTGGTAATAGCACAGTATATAATAAGCTTTATTGAAAAGGTGGCAACATTATTTCGAAAAGTGATGCATTGAATTTAAAAGTCGGAATTATCTTGACATTGTCAAGTTGACAATGACTTAAATGTATTGCATCAATTTATGTCTGGCTGTCTGCCATTGCTGTCTGTCATTTCATTAATTTCAATTTCAAAGATTCAAAGATAAGTTTTAAAGTTAATGATAATTGGATTATGCGTACCTAGTGTTCTATTGTGAGTTTTGTTTTGTTTGATTTCGTTTTTAGTACTTACACTATGTAACTCTGATCATATTCAATATGAAAACAGAGGCGAGAGGAGAGATCTTGGTATCACGTATCAAACATTTTGGCTTACGTTCTTATTTGACATCCAGGTGGGAATGATGAATCCGGCGCAAGATGGGTTAGCAGCTCCTCCTGGTGGTGCCCCGTCATATCAACAACCACTTTACCTTCAAGAACCTCATACACCAGTGACCTCTCACAGGTAAGTGATACAAACAAATAAAAGTTTGTACATGTGTAATAAAATTGGTGAGACACATAAGTTGTAAAAGTATTTTATTTATTTATTCATAAGACAAATTAATTGAAATTATACCTGTCCACTCATAGTAGTACCAGAAGAGTAGTTGTATTTATTATGTTTTTTAGAGGTACAAAATCAGGAGAAGCACATGGAGAATTTAATCTTCCCTCCATGCAAAACTTATTTTAATAATTTTTATTGTGCCACAGGAACTAACCTCCAAATTAATAACTTACACATTTTATTTTTTTTACCTATGAGACTGAACATGTTGCTAAAATGCCCTTTGCCATCAATGATGTACAACAAATACAAATTGTTGAATGTTTGCAGTGGTGCTGGTGCCCCATCAGGCAACTACATGATCCAACAGCAACCTGGTGGACAGCACAGGCTACTAATGATGCAGCCAACGTCAGTCATGAGTGGACCACCTACACCAAGCACACCGACACAACCAGCACCCGTATATGGGTCTCCTCAAAGAGCATCACCCCCCGGAACTACCAGTGACGACTCCGATGACAGTGTGCCTTCTCATCATTCACAGGTATTTAATATACAAAATTATATTCTTAGTTATCATTAGATAGCTGTAGATGTAGTGTTTGTGCATGTGTTTAATACTAGCACACTTCTCAGAATTCTTTTCCTGTAGATTATACCATAATAGGTTTCAATGTTATTGTTTTAATCTTAGGTGAATCAAATTCATGATAAATAACATAAATTATGTAATTTGCTTAAAGAAAAGATAATAGGAAGTATTGCCTTGTCTTTAATTATTGATAACATACTATTTAATGTATGCTTGCTGACAAATATATTTGCTTTGTTGATAAACTAAAGTTTTGTTGATTAACAATAACACTTGTACATACATATGTAGTTTTTGTGTTGCTTCAAGTTAAACATTTTATATTCATTATAAAGATATGCTTCGCAATGATATTATACTTCCAAAAGAGATATTATATCAAAATCTTTGAACATTTTTAACTACCATAAAACAAAACATTGATAAATAATTAAAAATTTAAACTGTCAATTATGTAAAACTGTGTGGTCTGAAATGATCGGTCTCTCATATTATATTATTATACTTTTTATCAATTTTGATGTTCATTCTTAAACTTTTAGCATCACTTTTTATTTATTTATTTTTCTAATATAGTTCATTGGCAAGTATACCCATGTTACAGTTGAATGTGATAGAACTTATTGTAGATTGTTCTAATGAATTGGTTGTCTGTTGGTAGTTGCCTGGTGATGCGGAAAGCCTTCTGCCTATCCATTATTGCTCAGCGAGCCGGCAGCAACAAACTACGCTTCATCAGGTATAGGCAAATTTTATCACTTCACATACTCTTTAAGTTAGATAATAAATTTATATATACATATTGCCAGTGAACTATATTTTAAATGACAAAGAAATAATTGAACTAAATAATTATACTTACTAATGGACCCAATAGCACACAAACACAATATATCCAGTAAATTTAAAAGCTTATGAACAAATACAGTGAATGTATTGAAAAATTTTGTAACTTTAGATTTAAAATATTTTTTTGAATACAGATTGGTGTAGGAAACATGGCAGTGAAAAGATCATCTCCTGAACCAATGGAAAATGGAATTAACCGAGGACAAATGCAAAAAAAGCCTAAAGTCCAAAAAAAGAAGAAAAAGCGTGACCCTAATGAACCTCAGAAGTAAGTAATATATTATGTATATATTAATATTAATATTATATTACTATTTACATATTTTTTATGATTTTACTCTTTAAAATAGTGTAATAAAACTAAACAAGTCATCTGTTTACAGGCCAGTCTCAGCATACGCTTTATTTTTTCGAGATACGCAAGCAGCAATTAAAGGACAAAATCCTAATGCGAGTTTCGGAGAAGTATCTAAAATTGTGGCTTCAATGTGGGATGGCTTAGATTCAGAACATAAAAGTGTGAGTGATAATTTGTATTGTGTGTTAGCAAAAATTCATGATTTAAGTTAGCCCAACATTGTAATATTTAAATTGGTATTTATTTAGTCCTACCATTATATCAACTCAATGTTGGATGGATTTTTATTTCCTTTTGTAAAATCGAGTTTATAATCGTAACATAAAATAAAGAAATTATTTTATTTTATAACTCTTGTTGTACAGGTTTATAAGCAAAAAACTGAAGTAGCCAAGAAAGAATACCTCAAAGCACTTGCTGCATACAGAGCGAGTTTAGTATCAAAGGTGAGTTTGTTGTCTTTGTAAATCAGAATGTGTGGATACGAACACAGCAATGTTAATTTTAATATTTCTATTAACATTTAAAGTATTTAAATTAATGCATGTTGGCTGTTCAGGTTGAATTCCAAAATAGACATAATGTAAATTACAACAAAATGTTAAAAGTTTAATGTTTTAAATTTAATGGAGTAATTTTAAAGTGCTTTAGATAATAATATAAACTTCCTTTAAATT
Source organism: Hesperia comma (assembly GCA_905404135.1). Taxonomy (NCBI): domain Eukaryota; kingdom Metazoa; phylum Arthropoda; class Insecta; order Lepidoptera; family Hesperiidae; genus Hesperia; species Hesperia comma. Next base: position 9,974,932 of record FR990018.1, read on the forward strand.
GTTTTTCTCTTGAGCTAATTTAAAATTATTACATAATACAAACATACAAGTTTTTCGTGTAAATGCAAATAGGAGGTAACATGATGGTAAGCTGCCATCGCCCGTGTTTTCAGTAACCAGTTGTTGTTGTTTTAATTGAGTGGTACATATCCAAGCGACCCAAAATAAGCATAGACCTGGCGCCAACTTTCAGCAGGGCTATTGGTTTGGGGCTGAATAATGGACTTCTTGTAACATTCCTTGTTACACCTTGTTACATTGGATAAGTTACTAAGATCTTGGGGGTTAGCTACGCGCCGCGGTGGGAAACCAAAAAACGTTTTTTGTTGTTCACTGAAAAAATATGATTTTTAAAATAAAGTTTCTATAACTTGAGAAACATTGAAGGGGGTAAAATTATTTTGAACAATAAACAAATCGTAATTATTATTTTGAAATTTAAGTCGCGTACTGCCTTTCGCTAAGCAGGAAGCTGTATAATGAGTATCCAGTATCTCTATACCAGAGTCTCTGAGAATATGGAATTGCCACTCCTTGCTAAAATTAAACAAATTTATTGCCTATAATCACGGAATTCACAAATCAATTTAGCTTCACGCTTCACACACTTATTACGTATAAATATAAATGTCAGGGGGTAATTGTAGCTAGTAGACTTCCGCTAAGATCGAATTTTATAACATTCCACCTCTAAAAATTAAATTAGAGTTCAGAGTTTGTTGAAAGTCAATCGGGCAAAGCCTCAGAAAAACAGCTACTTAGTTCATTATATAGTATAGGAAAATGATACAACAGACCTATGCCCTTCCGAGAACGTCCATCGAACTATCGGGAATATCTGTGGCAAATTATATGCTGATATTTATAAATACCCATGTCGGTCTCAGTTTGTAACCCAGAATAAGAACTGAGACTGGTAAATATGTAACTTCCAAAATTTGAGTTAGTCACTAAGCCGCACCGCTTACAATAAGAACGCCAAAAACGGTATTTAATTAGGAAACATAGGCCTATTAAATATCTTGAACATTTATATCTGGAAGACATTATCTTAATGAAAACGAAAACCGCATCCGAAAATAATATATATTATGAAAATGAAAATCGACGTCATTTTATACGATGTACGTTTAAATTGTATCATGGAAATTAGGATATTGTACTAAGCGTAGACAGCCTAGTGGTTAAGAATTCGGCCTTCTACTTGGAAGGTCCGGGTTCGAATCCTGTATGACCTCGATCACAAAAGGTACGTATATGGAATGAGTTAATGTATAATGAAAATACAAATCTCTTAAAAATAAATAGACATAGATTTTATAATTTTTAACATTAATTTCATACTTATTAATTATTTTTACAATTTATCATAGGATTATTAAACAGAATAATATTTCATGGATGAAATGAATTTAATAAAATATTTAGGGTCATTATTTTACACTTATTGCAACTTTTCAATGCCACTCATATTTATTTCATGGGAATAATCACTCATTATTAATTAATTGCTAATTATCTCTTATTTAAAATGAAACTCAAAAAATCCAAGCGTACAGGACGCAACTACATAGCTGTTTACAATAGGGTACTTTCGGTAGTGAAAAATAAACTTGATTTTCCTAATAAAAAGCAACAAAAATATATTTCGGCAAAATAAACACACTTTCTCGCCTTAAAATAAAATAAAATATTAATTCTTTGATATTCGTCATGAATTTTGATGACGTAATAATGGCAAATTGTACAGTGCCACAAACTTATCTGACCTGGTGGCCAAAATTGGAACTAATGCAAATGTTATACTATTGTCAGAATAATACCTAGACAGTAACGCCACCCTTACCCTATGCCCTTACCGTGTCAAATAAGTTTTTGGCACTGTATGTAAGACCGGCATTCATTCAAGTTGATAAGCAGAGGCGGTCTGGCCAGGTCGGCTAGTCGGCGATCGCCGAGGGCCCCGGGGTTAGGGGGGCCCCCAAATCGCTCCTCCTAGGAGTATTTTCTGACTAATAAAACATAAGTATACGAGCAACGTAATATGGACAACAGTAAATGATCTTCAAAGTAAACTGTGTTAATTAATTATGAATTAATTACATAGTTACATCGATCACTAATATCCAGAATATCCAGATACACAATCGGGCGCAAATATCCTCACCAAATAGTCCGGTCAACGAATTCCTCACGATAGGGTCTAGAATGCGTGAGCCGGAACCTAAGCGATTTCTTTCGAAAATAATTATGTAAGTATTCAGCGTACTTAGGGTGAAAATATACTTATATATCTTGCCGTCTGGGAGATGAGGCCGGGATGACAACGGTGTCAATTTTGGGTTTTGTGCCAATATATCAGAAATGGTGCGTTGTACCAAAAAATATTTTATAGTGAAATTAAAGCTTGTAAAATTCGCAGCAGCTTTCGTTCTAAGCATACGATTTTTAGATATTTGCAATTGTTTTTGAAGTACATGCTACAGAAATGTGGAAAATACACTTATTTAGCGTGAGGACCATTACCGGAGCCGCAAAATTAATTTTAAATTTACTGTAACACTAGCTGTAGCCGTGGCTTCGGTCGTGTGGAAGTACTTTTGACCGTGGATCCCCCTTTTTACTCGTTAATTACACAAGCACAGGATACAAAAAGGGGAACGTAATGCTAAAAGCATTCTCTACTAGTGCATTCTGTACCTTTGGGAGTGAGAAAAGATTGTAAGCGGTTACACGTAGACAAGAAATACTTAATGAAAAAAGTTAAAGTAAAAATAATGTATATATAACAAATATCTATATCACTATAGTTTAACCCATAAATACGATTAAAAATAAATAACATTAAATAAATTCGTTGAAGAAATAAATTCCCATTCCCTTCATGGAGGGGGGATATTCAAAAATCCCTTCTTTGTACTTCCTTAAACTCCGCAAGAAACATGCATACCGAATTGCACCTTCTGCGCTTAGTAATTTTGGCTCTGCATTGTCTGCCAGTCACTCAGTAACACAAGAGTTTTATACATAATATATTGTAATATTGATGGCACTAGGTCTCGGCCGGTGACTTCATCTGCGTTCTTACTCCTCCAAAGAGGACGGGGTAAAGGAAGGGTGTATCATTCTAAAATAATTTGTTTGTGTTCACATGCGTCAGTTGAGAAACCTATCCACAAATTTTCAAGTGAATCCATTGAAGAAATGGTATGTTTCGATTTATCGTCCTTTTTGTAGCTTTAGGGCTTTTTGTAGCTTTTTTGTAGCTGTAGGGGGAAATTTTCAAAAATCCTTTCTTGGTGTTCTGCAACAAGGCATATACAAATACATGCCAAATTTCAGCTTATTACATTTAGTACTTTTGGTAGCTTCCTCAACTGACGCGAGTAAGCAATGATATTGTGGTATTTTTGGAAATTAAAACTTAATAAGTGAAGCGCTCATAGCCCGGCGGCTTACGCCGATCCTCAGTGATCGACAAAATTAAGCAACTGCGGGCGCATTCGGTAGTCGGATAGGTGACCGCTAGTAGCAAAAGTGCTTTGGAGGGCACGTAAAGCCGTCGGTCCCGGTTGTTATCGATAAATCTATAGCAGTCGTTTAGCCGTGTCGGAGGCCTTCGGGCGGCTTGAAAAAGTTTCGACACTGGGTTGGCCACTAACCCTTCCACCAATCCGAACTGGAGCAGCATGGTGGAGTATGCTCTAGGCTTCCTCAATAATGAGGAGAGTAACGTGTTCCGTAATGGGCCATTAACGGGTTGTAGCGAAGTAAAAAGGGAAGTCCACATTCATAAGCATTTTCCACGCGGCCGAAGCCACGGACCGGAAAACAGCTAGAGTTACAGTAAATTTTTTACTGCAAAAACGATTGGGAATTTTGAAAAAGTGGGCGGAACCAAAGTTGCAGAGTGTTTTATAAGCTTCCTAATAGAACGTTGCTTGCCACAATGCACCATTTTTTCTACCACGTACCTACCATTTCTGAGATATTGGCGAAAAACCAAAAATTAACACCTTAGTCACCCCCATTTCCCCTCCCGGTTCCTCCTAAACGTCAGAACAATTATAATATGTTTTCACTCTAAGCAACCTAACACGTTTCTGAAGAATTCGCTTAGAGTTTCGCTCACGCACTCTAGACCGTCTTTTGAGACATACGTTGACCGGACTAAGGGTAATTTTGTAATTTTTGTTCCATGCAAGGGGCCCCATATTTGGTTTTGGCCGAGGGCCCCACATGAAGCCAGACCGCCCCTGTTGATAAGCACGAAACCACGGAATACAGACACCAGTGGAAGTGCGAAGTAGGCGTGGCACAGCGACTAACAGTACGCGGAGCTCCGCGTACTTGCCGTCATAGCTTATCTATCACTGAGCTGCCTCGGTTGTGCATTTCGTAAATTGACATTTGCTTAAATTATAGTAATAATGCCTTACTGTGCTATTTTGGAGTGTAAGAATGATAGCAGATCAAAAAAATTATCTAACGGCGGTGTTTCATACCACATATAAGCCTAGTTGTAAATTTATTTTGTAATAATTCAAATTCAAAGCAAAATTAAAAGAAAATAAATAATTTATGATTGAAAAGCTACTCTAGTCACTTAGTAATAAGGTTCGTTTTATGTTTTAAATGCTATTGCTATATTTCTCGAACATTCTTTGCTACTCGATCGTAGGGATCGTAGGGATGGGGGTACAAATTTATCGATATCGGTGTTTTGTAATTTTATTTACGGTGTAATATCATACGACCAAGACCTGTACCAAGACCAAGGCAATCTGTAATAGTCAACTTGGTCAATATATTTTTATGAATAATAAATTATTTGTAATATTATATTTATTTTGGTTTAGGTACACATCTTTTTAGATTTCCTAAAGACGCATAGAGAAAAGAAGACTGGCTTGACTTTGACTTTGACTATATATATTTAAGATACAAAATCCGATGGAAAGTACTGGTTCTTCAAAAAGACAGGCAACTCCGACCAACATTGAAAGCGAAACAGTAACGTTTCTTGGTCACATAAATATAATTTTATAGCACAGCGTGACCTAAACCCGCACTTAAGTCACAGATTTCCGTGACATAAATAACTGATTTTTGCATGGTAAATGACGCTAACTTCACACCATTCAAAAATGAATCTAGGTATATTCATAATTTCGTGCAGTTCTTACCTGAATAATAAAACATAAAACTAAGATTTTGAGTCGACAACATAAGTATATCCGCAAAATTCGGATTGTCCAGTTTTGTTAAATTGTAATGGTTCAGAGAGACAAATCGCATTCGCCATATTGGACATTAGCGAAACGTCACTGACACCTGATTGCCTAGAGGCCTAGAGCATACTCCACCACGCTGCTCCAGTGCGGATTGTTGTCGAGGGGTTAGCGGCCAAGCCAACATGGCTTACAATAACAACTAGGACCGATGGCTTTTGATTGTTGATTATTCTTTGGTGTATATCTTGTTGATGTAACATATGAAAATAAATAAATAAATAGCATAAACCGAGCTTCGGCGTGAGTTTGCTAACGCTACGGCTCACCGACGAGATGAACGCTTCTCGGTTCTCAAAAGTAGTATAAAACTGTGGTCACGCACGGATTAAACAATAGTACAGCCCATTTGGTAGCGTTCTAGTTACATACTTTATCGCATTTGTATGATAAAATACAAAACAGTAAAAATAGGTACCTATGAATAAATATGGCGCATATATGCGCGTATAGACCGTATCTGGCAACACCGGTTTTCAGACGTCAGTCGCCATTTCGCATTCTGTGAGTTAGTACCTAGTCTAGTCTGTGGGCACGTCTCGTCTTCGATCGGTCGCCTCGCTTGTTGGGTTGGGTTGGGATGGGAATGGGACGCCGCCATTGATTTTTATGTGACAGGCCGTCTCGGAGCTTGAATCAAGTTGTTTGTTGTATTTATTTAAAAACAAGAAAATAAGGATTGCAAAGTTACAGATATATTTATTTATTGACAAAAATATGCGTGTTTAATTTAACAATTACAAAAATATAGTGTGGTACTGCACACGAAGCGGCGTGCTTTCGGTAAGCTTTCAAGGAGCTTTGTGTCGATTCCGGTTTCGGTCTTTATAACTATTTTTGTGCCTGCTATTTATGTTTTGATTTTTTATAAGTTCGATAATTATTTTGAGATGATAGAATGTAATAATCAAGAGATACTTTCTATGTTTACATACATTATTATCTTACGAACAAATTTTATTCTTCATCCATCCCTGTAAATACATAAACAATAATAATAAATAATATAGATTTTAATGATATTATTTGTACAAATTAAATCTGTTTCATTCAGAGTATAATTTCATTAAAGTTGCGCACTATAAAATTGCTAGTGTTTTATAGAAATTAATTAAGATATAGTATGGAGATTATTATAATTCATAACTCAGCCAAAGCTTGTGTTAAGTAAAAAAATATTTAGCCTGGTTGTATGCAATGTGTTTTATTTTAAATGGTTAAACTATCTTTAAATACATTTATTAAACATAACTTTTTGTCACCAGAGCGGAGAACAAGAAAATCAAGCCATGTATAACCATAATAATTCTAATGCAAATTATGGCAACTACTATCAAGGACAGGCATATGGCAATGGCCACTCTCCTCAAGGCTATGTACCAAATCAAACACCGCAAGGGTACACTCCTCAAAACTTTCCAGCGGGACAACCCCCACCCGGTTATACCGGGCAGCAATCTCAAGGATACCCTCCTAACCCTCAACAGTCACCCCAGGGATACCAAGGAACTATGGGACACCCTCCCCAATCATATCAAGTGAGTAAACTTGTGTTATTTCACATTAAGCAAAAGACCATTATGCTCAACTGCAACATGCCATAAAATTCAACTCAACAGCACATGACATGAACATGTGGAACATAATATACAAATTCTTATTGTTGAAACTTTTTTGTCAATAAAATAAATAGCAGAGCAATAAGAACTTCAGACTGACAGTTTTAGGACCTTAGTTGACAAATGTTTTTTAAATATTTATTAACAAATTAATGTATATCATTGTATTTTTTGTGCAGGGTGTACCAGGGCAATCTCCTCAGGCCTACCAAATGAATCCTAACTCAGCACCACAAGCTTGCCAACCTAGTATGCCGCAATCTCAGAGAAATTATCAAGCAACACAGTCATCTCCTAACTATACAAATACGGGGATCTCCCCACCAGGATACAGACAGGTTCAGGCACAATCTCCACCAATGAACCAAGTGCATACAAATATGCAATACCATCATTCACAACAGGTAATATTATAAACCTTTTTTCATTATTAAGTCATACATTGGTTTCTTCTTATATATTTTTATACACAACAATGTATAAATTATTCCAGATTCAACAAGCGCAACAATATCAGCAACATCAGCATCAACAATCACAGCAGCAATCTCATCAACAACAGCATCAGCAGATACAACAGCAGCAACCACATGTGCAGCTGCAGCATCAACAGCAGCCACCCCAACCACCACAGCCCTCGCAACACCAACAACAAACACACCCACAATCGCCTTTGCTATCAGCGTCTGCTCCCAAGACTGAACAAAATTCCCCAACTACCAATGGAAATTCAGGAATGCCACAGTCGCCTGAGGTAAAATTATTTGCTTAATTTTATTAATTAATTTATTAATATGAACTCATTTTACTATAGTATGGGTATTCACAATGTATATTTTATTAGTAAATAATGAATGTTACTTTAATGATTAATAAAACATAGATAGCAGTTATTTGCTACTTCTTTTTTAAATTAGCTGCTAATTCTGTAGTAGTAAATCAGGGTAAATAGGACATCTATCTCATCAACAACCAATATGATAAAATAATAAGATAAGATTGCTCAAGGACATCCCTAAAGGCATCAACAATTCATTGCTGGACAAACAAGAAATACAAAACCTCTTTTTTACGTCTAAGTATCAGATTGTGATTTCTTATGCATGATTTATATATTTTTTCAGCAAAAAGATAACAGGAGTACACCTTCATGCATCCGCCAAGGTTGCACTAATCCAGCAATACCCAACAGTGAATGGGAGGATGAATATTGCTCTAATGAGTGTGTTGTAAGCCACTGCAGGTAATGTTTAGAAATAAATAATAATCCAAAAAGTAAATTATATGTTAATGATAAGAGTGAATTAAAATTTTTAAGAGTATATTAAATTTTCTTTTCCATTTACAGAGATGTCTTCAGTTCGTGGGTAGCTTCCAATACTAACAATCAGATACAAAACTTCTCAGTGGTAAAGTAAGCCTAATTAATGTACATATCAAATTGCCTATAGAATATTATATATTATTAAGCTTATATTGAATCTAGAAATTACTCATTTGTTGCAGTGTTATTTATTGGTAGACAACAATTTTAATATGAGAGTTTTAATAAATCTCATGTGTCTTAAGAACTTAGAATCACAATATTTTGTTATTATCGTATAAAGTAGTTTTTAATTATGGCAATTGTAAATTAAATTAAAATACAAAACAAATGGTAAACACACATTAGAACAATGTGAACATTGGTTTCTTGTAAACTCTGCAATGCGAATATTGATTTCTTAAAAATCTAATTTACAACACAATTTGAAAATACGAAAATATTCATTTCTGTAATAATCGCATTTATTAATGAAGACTATTATTAATGTAACTTTAAACGAGTATGTTATAAATAAGTGAACTATTTTGTTGTTTCATTTCCATGTACTATTGTTTAAAAACAAGTATATTTCGCCTTAATACAAGTATGTATTAGGGTCAGGTGGGGTAAGAGGGACGCTGGGGGAAGAGTAACAGTAACTCGTAAAAAGAAAACTATAATGCCCAGCTCTATGGTGACTACGTGGATAAAACAATATTAGGCGTAGTTCAAATATTCTTGGATAGATTGCGCTGGAACACAGCAAGTAAGCGAGCAAAAGAGAAAAAAAAATATCAGATGTCAAGCTAAAAAAACAAGACCTAGCGGCGTTCCTTGTTTAAGTTAATTTTAGTATTAAAAACATCAGTGTTGCGGTTTATTGCTATGGCAAGTGTATATATTACGTTTAATCTTTATTTTCTACGTATTACATTGTTTGTAACGTGTGTTTTTAGTGCTTTTTCGATGTCAATAATAACATAACCTTCAAAATGGCAAGCTGGGAAAGAGGAACGGCTATACCAGGTTAAGAGAAACATATGTTCCTCTTTTCCTATTTCAGGGGTAACAAACATATTTAAAATCCGCTAAAATATAACACGTTCCGAAAATAGCCATGATTTGCTTTACTATTTATTTGTTACAGAAAAAAAGCAAAATGCCTCGAGCTTACGTAAGAAAGACCGATAGAAGTTCTTACCCGAAAGAAAAACTATTAGAAGCAGTTAGGGCCGTTAAAAGTGGCGCCATTCATTTCTATTTTTAACCGACTTCAAAAAAAAGGAGGTTCTGAGTTTGATCTGTATGTATGTATGTGTATGATTTTGATGCAGTTTTCAGCATAGTATTTTTCAGACTTAGGAGAAGGTTTTAGGTATATTAGACGACTTAAAAAATGGAGTTTTGCACTTTAAAACGTGTTTTACGTATTGTCCGCCATAAGTTCGCATTTGGCTGAACCGATCTTAAAGTGGATTTCAGTACACTAATTTTTAGAATTAGGAAAAGGTTTTTGGTAGCTTTACCGACTTAAAAAAATGGCGGTTCTTCTTTTTATTAATACAATCATTTAATAGCACAAAGAGTTTAGTACCTCTGACCTTACTTATATGTTCCTCTTACCCCAAATTTCGTTTTTGTTTGCTGTCATCCTAAAGAAGACCTTATTTAAAACGAGGCGAGGTTTAATTCCTTTTACTCAAAAAAATGTTTAAAACATGCTATGTTATGCACTTAAAAACATAAGTTATTACTTAAAAATATCGAGTGTTCCTCTTACTCCAAATCTCGGGAAAGAGGAACATTTATAAGACCTATGTTTGTTGCTAAATTGTGCCGTAATTACACGAAGAATTTAGTTCTGTGTCAAAAAAATGTAAGTATATTTCAAAACAGTAGATTTGTTTCTATTATTATCAAAGTAAATGTATAATTTTGATAGCTGAAGGCCAAAATATGAAAATACCAGTAAAGTATGTTTCTCTTACCCCACTTGACCCTAATAGATTTTAAGTAAGTATATAAATAAATGTTTATAATGACAATGATCCTGAAAGCGATAAATTAGGGAGGTGTAATAAAACTTGTAACTTGGTTTACATAATGAATAGTATTGAAGGTTGCACCTTCCAAAATTAAAGTATCTACGAATATTAGATTGTGATGGCTATGAGTTGGTAATTATAAGTTTCATATTTATGCCTATTTGCGATATGTCGCAGTCTAGCCTACTTTTATATGCAATAATAATCATAATTATGATATGTAAATTTTTTTAAAGTAATAAATGATAGCAATATCAACTACATACTTATTCCTCTAGGAGTTGTGCTTAGCATATAGGTTTTAGCTGGACCAAAATTCCCTTTACATTGAAAACTATAAAGATAATGTAACATGAAATAATTATTGTATTGTATATTTAGCTATATTACAAACTGTAAATAACTAAATAGGTACTTGCAATAATAGAATTAGTAGTAGGTAGGAAGGCGTACAGCATACATAGTTCTGTGTTATTTATTTAGTAGTCTCAGATTACAAGCTACCTTCTATGAAATTGTAAAATAACAGTGTATAAATTGTAATTAGAACTATTATTTCATTAAATTTCTTAATACTGAGCACCACTTTATTGAACTACCAATAACCAATACCTTACCCTTTATAATATAATGAACGACAAGGTTTCGTTTTTGAGCTGATATCAATTTAATTCAAAGTGGCTCAAGCATGGCTGCGAACGACCGGTTCAGGTGGCAGGCCGGCTAGAACCATAGAGATATTACACTAGAGGGCAGAAGCCAGGCTTCAGAGCGTACCTCGGATAAAAAGAGACGAAATCTTTAGTAATCACCTTTCTCTTTCTGGCTCATCGGGATCGGAGAGAGATAGGTAATTACCATTATCGTCGTTTCCCTTTCTAACTGGGGGCGATTGCTATGTATGGGCAGCCGTATGGCTCACCCACTCTACTGTAATATCTCTATGGCTAGAACGCTTCGGCGCAAAATGAACACAACGCGCAGAATGTACAAAAAAGCCCACGTTCACATTAGGTATAAAAACGACACAATATTCTTGAGCAAAGCGATGTAACATAATTATTTATATTTCTACTAAGTAGTTAGTATTTATTATTGTCAACTGCTCTTAAAAACGGCATTTCCAGAGTTGTCCAATGTCATATAAATCTGGCTAACGAGCGAAAAGCTGTTGGCCAGACTAGGCGTCTATCACACGGCACCGCGCATCGCCGCGGTAGGCGGTGGCGGTAAAGCGGATTTCGAAGCGGCGGCCCGCGCGGTAAGGCGGTTAAGCGCCTGTACGCGCGGATGGATTTAACGCGGTTTTGATGACGGCGTTTGAAACTTTTATGACGTAGAAAGAAAAAAAAGAAGATATGGTATATTATTACGAACACATTACGAAGCAGAACTCTTAATGGGGCATTCATTTTATTCTATATCGACATCGAATTCCATTTTTAACCGACTTTATTAAATAGCAACACGTCCTGCACCAACAATGATCCACGCGTTTATGCGGTGGATCGTGTGTGAGGCACCGCCCTTCCGCGCGGAGTGGCGGTGGCGGTGAGAGCACCGCTCGACCGCGCGGTGATTCGGTGTACGTGTGTTAGGCATCAACGGATTTCTTAGACCCCAATAAGGGTGCGGTTCCACTGAGGCGGAGCGGAGCGGAGCTGTGCGCGATTGACCAATCACATGGCTTGAAAATCACGCGAGGCACAATGAGACGTGAATTTCAAGCCATGCGATTGGTGAACTCCTCTTCGCTCCGCTTCGCTCTGCCTCAGTGGAACCGCACCCTACAACTTGAAATCCGCTTCACCGCTTACCGCGGCGGTGCGCGGTGCCGTGTGATAGACGCCTTTTTTTGACTGAATTTTATCCAATTTAAATACGAACTAGAGATAAAATTATTCTTATTTATTCCGCAAATAATTGCTTTTTACAAAAAGAATAATCGACTTTAACGTCGACAAGCAGAGATAACTCAAAAACAACTAGCCAGATGGCGCTCAATTCATCCCGTCTAGGTTTAAAGTTCTTGTCAATACAATTTAATCAAGCCCAAAGATATAAGTCTGTAGATAATAGAAAAAGAGATAAGTCTGTAGTCTAAAGATATATACCTGCTATAAGTCGTCGAGGAGTTTTCTCGACTGTCTTTCGGCTTAATCAGATTGACTTCAGATCTTTATAAAATTGTAGTGCTTTAATATACATATTTAATTGAAACATTAACGAGCCCACTAGTCGACCCTACAATTTTCGAAAGTTCCCCTCGATTTCTCTGAGATGCCATCATCAGATCCTGGTGTCCTTATCAGCAGACCACACTTGGAATATTTACTTTCCAACAAAAAAGAATTATCAGAATCGGCTCATAAACGACGAAAAAATCTCTGAACAAACATTAAAAAAAGCATTATAATATACGGTCGAACTGAGAACCTTCTTTTTTGAAGTTGTTTAAAAAAGCCCTTACAAAACTGATGTTGCATGTCGCTGTAACAAGCCCTAGTCCTTGTTGCACATTTTGAGATTTGTACATTTTGCGTATTGCACATTTTGCGTTTTGTACATTTTGCGATTTGTTCATTTTGCGTTTTGTACATTATGCGCCGAAGCGGACTAGAGTAGGTGAGCCATACCACAGCCATACAACAACCGCAATCATCTCTGTTCTCTATGAATTTAAGTGGGAAAACATCTATACAGACAAAAATATCTATAAGTACCTACCTACTTATATTTGAACCACAGTTGGGAGGTCGTGGTCAAAACGCCCCTGGGCCTAATCAGTTTGCATTACCCCAAGAAGAAAGTAGGTAGCATGTACTTATTATGCCACCAACTTAAGTATCTGTTCAGTTGTTGTTAATGTTTATATTCAATGTTTATATTCAAGTTTTCTACAACATAAAACTATATTTAGGAGAATCTCTAACTAACCTATGGTAAATTCTTGCATAACCCGTATTATGCACTAGTTTATTGAACCAACAATTTGAGAAGATACGATAACTAAATTACCTATGAAATATTTTTTCGCTGATTTTACCAAAACAGTGTCCTTTACCCTTTATGTGTTTCTTTGTTTCCTCAATCATATTTCCCATTAAAAATGTGATAAAGTAAGAGTTTTCACCAACAATTTCACACATAGGTTCCTACCTACCTACAATACACAAAACATACTTCAACTGAATTAGTTAAAGCAGTAAAGATAAACATGACTAAAGCACAGTATAGATAATCTATACTAATATTATAAAGCTGAAGAGTTTGTTTGTTTGTTTGTTTGTTTGGTTGAACGCGCTAATCTTAGGAACTACTGGTTCGAATTGAAAATTTTTTTTTGTGTTGAATAGACCTTTTATCGAGGAAGGCTATAGGCTATATAACATCACGCTGCAACAATTAGGAGCGAAGAAATAATGGAAAATGTGGAAAAAACGGGGAAAATTATTCATTCTCGAGGGCTTTCGTTGCATGCGTTGCGAAAACGATTCAAGATACCAAAAATATATGTATGAAAGAATTATTCCTCTTGAAATGATCTAAAAAAATGTCCACGACAGTATATGTGTATCTTTTAAGATTAACACACTAGAACCGTTTTTATGGTAATCAAATTTGCCGCGTTTCCAAGTTTAATCTGAATTACTTAATCTTGCTGTGATCCTTTGCTACTTTGCTATTATTTTGTCGTAAGCTTTATTTCTAAATTTAATTTAATTTAACCTCAATTAATTTTGGTGATAGTTTATTATCTTCCCGAAATTCCTACGGGAGCGGGACCTACGCGGTTGATACTTACGGATCCCGAAGCGAAGCGAGGGCGGTTCGCTAGTTATATTATCTAATTTGTGCATACATGGTGACGATTTTCTAATCTGTGCTGCGGGTTTGCGTCACTCAATGTCATAAAGTACCCTCATGTTATATATTTTTTAATTTCTACCTTCGCAATTCTCAATAATTCATTTTGGAACGGCGTGAAGTTCGCGTCATTTGCCATGTAAAAATTAACTAGGTACTTACGCCACGGAAAACTGTGACTTAAGTGCGGGTTTAAGCCACGCTGTGCTATAAAGTTATTAAAATGCCTGAGCCTCTCAGAAGTGATGCACGATTAGTTATTTTAAAAGTTTAAGATTATATGAGGGAAGAAAATCGCCTGCTAATTCCGAAAATAACGTTTGAAAAAGTGGCAGAAGGCGTCGCAGCACTCGCAGCAGCAACAGGTTAGTGTTGCTATTGCAAGTTAATATACTCACTTATATTTGCGTAATTGATTAAAGTGTCACTGAATATATTAATATTTGGTATCTAATGTTTTTTTATCTATACTAATATTATAAAGCTGAAGAGTTTGTTTGTTTGTTTGTTTGTTTGTTTGTTTGGTTGAACGCGCTAATCTCAGGAACTACTGGTTCGAATTGAAATTTTTTTTTTGTGTTGAATAGACCTTTTATCGAGGAAGGCTATAGGCTATATAACATCACGCTGCAACAATTAGGAGCGAAGAAGTAATGGAAAATGTGGAAAAAACGGGGAAAACTATTCATTCTCGAAGGCTTTCGTTGCATGCGTTGCGAAAACGATTCAAGATACCAAAAATATATGTATGAAAGAATTATTCCTCTTGAAATGATCTAAAAAAATGTCCACGACAGTATATGTCTATCTTTTAAGATTAACACACTAGAACCGTTTTTATGGTAATCAAATTTGGTCGAACCCACTGCCATACCAAACTTGCCGCGTTTCCAAGTTTAATCTGAATTAATCTTGCTGTGATCCTTTGCTACTTTGCTATTATTTTGTCGTAAGCTTTATTTGTAAGTTTAATTTAATTTAACCTCAATTAATTTTGGTGATAGTTTATTATCTTCCCGAAATTCCTACGGGAGCGGGACCTACGCGGTTGATACTTACGGGTCCCGAAGCGAAGCGAGGGCGGTTCGCTAGTACTTCATATAATATTATATCTTTGTTACAGGAGTTAGTGAACGACTTGATTACAAGCGAATGAGTGAAAAGAAAAATGCTGAAGAAATCTCTCTGGCGCATCGTCATCATTTTCCACAGGGATTTCTCGTGAGGAACCCCTCCAACTTAGAGATCACTATGACAATTATTTTTATTAATTAGGTATAATTAATTATAGTCAACAACGTATTTTTTATTTCTCTTGTCCTGAAAATTTAATTTTTATATAAAACTAGCTTTCCGCCCGCGGCTCCGCCCGCGTGGAACTCAGTATGTCACAAAGTTTTTCCTGCGTGAATCCCGATCCCGCGAGAATTCTAGGATAAATAGTGGCTTATATATAACATTCCACAACTTCCACTACCTCCCAGTAAAAGCCCCATTTGAGCTCGCGAGTTCATTCGCGAATAGGAGCTTTTCCCGCGTGAACGTCGATCCCGCGGGAATTCTGGGATAAAAATATATGTTGCTCCATAACCTCCTTTATCTCCCAGTGATAGTCCCATAAATAAAAAAAGACGTGTGGCACTCGGAGACTGCCGCGGTAAAGCTATTGCATAGCATTATATATTTCGGAGGCACTAGTCAGGATGGTGGTATAATGCTCCGATCATCAGGTTGTAAGGTGAAAATAAAACACAGTGGGCGTTCAATACGTGTCTTCATGATTTAAATTGGGTTACAGGTTACACAGCTTAACTTAATTTGATTAAAGCTTTTAGGTTATGTTAAAACGTGGTACGACTGAAATACACTTAGCGACCGTTCAGCTCGACGTCTGCTCGAGAAGTCCCCGCTCTTCGTAGCCGACTCCACAGGTGCCCTCTGTTGGGTTCCCCTTCCGATATCCCATCGAGACACGTTTACAATTCGTACAGTGTTGCCATTTAAATTACTGTTCCGGATTTACGTTTTATTCAAAGTTTAATGATTTATTTAGTTTGATTTTAATCTGATTTTATTTCCGTCTCCGACACGGCCATTCTGACTAGCACACGTCCTCGTGTGATGCCTTTTACTTTAGGTTACAACAAAGCTCTAATTTTATTTTATTCAGCAAAAGCTACTAATTTTAAACGAGACTACAAATTTAATTTGAACAACAAGTTTTTAGATTACTTAAAATTTCTTTGATTGAACGCCAAGTTTTTGTTTTAATGCATTTATTTTTAGCCCTAACTACCTACACTCCCGCCGCGCCGTTTCCGGTGTCGTCGCTATGGAGAAGAAGACGGCTAAACAAACTCCATAACCACACTTGTTTAGAGCAAAATTACCAAATTTATTATTAACGCGGATTTGTTTTTAACCTTTTAACGCAATACGTTGTCGTACATTCGTCGTAAAACCGGATGACTCGATCGGATGTGGTGTCGGAATTTACGTACCTGTAACAATAAACACAAACGAAAGTATCTCTTAAAGCTCTGCCCTTCCTGACGTAAGTGGGCAGGGAATAAAAAAACAACTTTATCAAATCATTAGAAATTTTGAAAATCATAACAGATTATTTCTCTCAAAGGCCAAAGCCGACATGTCGATCAACACCCATACTCATTCAAATAATAGGAAACTCATTGAAATATTGCAGTGCTCGTACCCTGACCTCCTGATCATCACACTTATAACCTCCATCCAGTCATGAGTATCAACCCAATAGGCAACCTCTATCCAGTCACCTCCGCATGTAACCTCCATCCGGTTACAAACACTACACCACCCAGATAATCATTTCGAGCTTTTATCAAAAATAATCTTAAAAAGGTTTGTTCAACATGTCGCTTTATTTATCCTATCACATTACAGATTAATCCAAAACAAACTCTACATTTCTCTTTAAAGCTACTTTTCTTAAAAGGTTATCATTTCTCGAACAGGTTGACTTATCGAACGGTACTCAAGCACAATCATGCACTTCTCTCAAAAATAACAACCGTATACATAGCTCTCATCTGCATGCAACGTCCATCCACCAATAACAGCACAGAACACTTCTTTCCAGTGCTCGTATAAGGGCCATGCATTTTTCAAAGTAACAACACCATTCAATTACAATTTCAAAAATTCCGTTCGACAAGTTGACCGAAAACTAAATCTCTCAAAAATAGTCTTTTACCAAGTGAACTACGTCTCGAAAAGAAAAGTTAATTTATTACTTCTTTAAGCTATTACAAAACAAGTATGAACGATACAGATCACCTGTTTCGCTGCGTCCGATCTGCGGCTGCCAGTTGCCAGAGCTTCCTCCTTCAATGTCACACGAATGAACTCCAGGAAGCCCACGAGTGCACGCACGCAGCCGTCGACTCGGCTCCAGACAACACATGTGTAACCTGCGTGTGCTGCTGCCTGTGCATCCTCGAAAACTTATCTGAAAACAGAACGATGCACATTGCATCGTCACATGTGAGATTACTTCAAAACTCATTGGTTTCACAAGGTAAACCAAAACCAATCGAAGTGTGCTGCACTTGTAAAAATAATTGGGGAACTGATTGTACCCAACTGCTACTTTAATTAAAAATTTCACTGAACTTCCGATATCTTAATTGTTATCTTTTGTCATTGTTCATTAATTACAAGACACTTTAAAAGGTCATATTTTCACAAGGAACGAAAATAAAATGGAAGTTATAAAACTCCAACACACCAGGTGTAATAAAATAAAAGTCATACCAAAAACGCCGTTTCACTTTTACCTCGTTTCATGCTACCACAACTAGGTGATGTCACCCTTGGTTCCAGACAGGTACCAGACAAGGTCTTGGTCTCCAGTTCCTTATAACCTAGAAACGCTTCCTAAACGCATCATAAATCCGACGTAAACACTTACGCCGACTTTATTTATTTCGAAAATATAGTGACTAAAGCGGGTAAGAATCCAACTAATTCGTCTGTAATAACTCTAACGACAATGTTTTGGATCATTAGATAACGCTTACACAATATTTAAAATTAACAATGAACTACGCGGGTATTTAGAATACTACACAAAACAATAAAATGTGTTTTACTTCTAAAACAACGTGAACTAATGAGTAACTAATTCGATCGACGTCACCAATGAACAACCAAACCGTTCACTTTAAAAAAACTAGCTTACGCTTTTATTGTTATTATTGTTGTAGGCTTTTATTATCGTTGTAGGTACTCGATAAATGGAATAAATACTTCGTCAAGTTGAGCAAAAATAGAGCAAACCATTTTGTGTGTGTTTATCCCCTTCCAATTAATCCTTTTCAGCGTTAAGCGGCGCACCAAATAACCAAAAACCAAAATAACCATCACGAACATTACACGTTTGATAAAAGTCACTGCTCTGTGCGTCATATCTCGTTATCAATTAAAAATTGTACCAACACGGAATGCATAATAAAATGCCTAACTTTAAAACGTTTGTTTTTCTTTTCGACCAGACTACAAAATCTTATCTACCAAAGGGGGTATCTTTAAGAATTTTATGAATGTAGATTAATTGTCACTTCGGAACATAATAATTTTACTTTAAAATGACTCGAGTTACGTTACATTTCGATTAAATTAAATGAACAAAAATGCTTACCCAACCAAGTACCATTGTTATCCAATAACTTTCATCAACTATTATCATCAAGGTATCTCAAAACAAAGCATGAATCAAACCCGTGGCCTGTGGCTTTTCGCTAAGCCCAACGTTGGTTGGGCTAAGCGTGGGCTAAAACACAACGTTGGTTGTGTAACAAACGTAGTTTGTTGAAACTACGTTTGTTACAAACGCATTCTTCCGAATGCCGAACGGGTCGCACGGATTCCTCCGTGGTCTAACCTGGACCCCGACCTCCGCCAGAGCCACCCGCGTACCGCGTATCCACGGTCTACTTAAAGTAGTTTCGTATCCACTTCAAGCAGATACCGACTTCTACGGACTACGGCTACGAAATGTCTACTGGTACGGTCCGACAAGCCGAGCTAAGATTCATCGCTATCACTCTACTCAAATTCACTTTTTATATCACAACACTTCAAATGGTACTTAGCTCTTGGGCATTCTAACAAACTAATACCACAAATCTACCCACATTAAACTTCAACAAAATGATCGCATGATAAAAGAGTGTTCCGATGTTATAATACTTGGTTAAATTACCAACACTAAAATCAAAGGGTGTAACTTTACCTTCATAATAAAAACAGAGGTCATAATAAAAACTATTTCTTTTGTTTTTCAGCGATTAAACATCAAAATAAGATTACAATGAGGAGCGATTTGTTTTAATTACGGAGCTGTGTTAAATGATTTTATCACCGGAAATTGATGTCTTTATTTTCACTCACGATTATCAAACAAACTATACACACACAATATAGTTTACACAAAAATTAAAATTTAAGCAATGAAATTGTATCACCTCAGACGTAATGAAATAAAAATAATAAAAACTCGCGGTCTTACTTCAAAGCTTTACCAAAGTTCGACGCCACATTCCATCTACGCCATGTGAGATGTAATGGCACATGTCAACTCGCTTGCCATTTATGAATCCAGTTCTCATCTGAAAATTGCAACCTAAAAACCTGAAAATTGTAACCTGAAAACCC
Organism: Hesperia comma; assembly: GCA_905404135.1. NCBI lineage: Eukaryota > Metazoa > Arthropoda > Insecta > Lepidoptera > Hesperiidae > Hesperia > Hesperia comma. The sequence goes on from FR990018.1 coordinate 9,994,751, forward strand.
ACAGTGAGTTCTTTATCCCAACTTCTGATTTCGGAGGCACTAGTCAGGATGGTGGTATAATGCTCCGATCATCAGGTTGTAAGGTGAAAATAAAACACAGTGGGCGTTCAATACGTGTCTTCATGATTTAAATTGGGTTACAGGTTACACAGCTTAACTTAATTTGGTTAAAGCTTTTAGGTTATGTTAAAACGTGGTACGACTGAAATACACTTAGTGGTCTAAGATCCGAATCTAAGTCGACTTTCACCGGCTTGATAATAGAATCAAACTTATTTTATAATAAATTTCGTATCTTAGAAAATATATTAAAAATGGGTTGACAACAAAAATCCTGGACAGAATATTTTTTATTATTTTTTAAAAAATAATTTTTCAAAAATATTGCATGATGAAGATAATAATAAAATTTTATACTGGACTTAAAGTATAGAACATATAGAATGTGCAGACTATTATCAAATCGAGTGAAAAGTAACTAGTATTGACATACCTGTTTATACCTGTCTACCCAGTAGTTCGTCCAGGTAAATAATAGTCTACCCTACGTCTGCACATTCTATATGTTCTATACTTTAAGTCCAGTATAAAATTTTATTATTATCTTCATCATGCAACATTTTTATGAAAAATATTTTTTTAAAAAATAATTAAAAATATTCTGTCCAGGATTTTTGTTGTCAACCCATTTTTAATATATTTTCTAAGATACGAAATTTATTATAAAATAAGTTTGATTCTATTATCAAGCCGGTGAAAGTCGACTTAGATTCGGATCTTCTACTATAGAGAAACGTTATGCCGTCGGGCATAGGTACGCCGTACGACGCAGTATAGGATTTTATTACAAAGTACACTAGTTAACTTAATGCGACCGTTCAGCTCGACGTCTGCTCGAGAAGTCGGAGAAGTCCCCGCTCTTCGTAGCCGACTCCACAGGTGCCCTCTGTTGGGTTCCCCTTCCGATATCCCATCGAGACACGTTTACAATTCGTACAGTGTTGCCATTTAAATTACTGTTCCGGATTTACGTTTTATTCAAAGTTTAATGATTTATTTAGTTTGATTTTAATCTGATTTTATTTCCGTCTCCGACATATATAAATTAACAAAACAAAAAATAATACTGCATTTGTGATAATAATAATAAAATGAATGTATATAGAGTAATAACTTATTTTCTTTCACAATTTTTTCGTGACTTTCTTCATTAATAAATGCACTTTGTTTATTCATATTTAAAACACTTTGTACACAAATTATACGAGTACAGAATATATTCACTGTTTTACAGTGGGCCAAGAAAGTGGTGTACCAGTTTTCATTTAGTTGCCTAGATATCAAAAGTTACATCAAAGTTCATAGGCAATATCACTGAAAGAGACGCATAATAATGACGTAAGCCTAATTGTTTGTAATTTGTGCAAAGTGTTGTAATATTAAATAAAACGCGGATAGCAATTGAAACATGAAAAACGATATATTATTTCGAATGATAGGAAAAATAACAAGTGAGTGCAAAAATAGACAATAGAATAGAACATAAAGTAAACCACAGAAACAGACTATAAAACAGTTATGCAGTTATGTTTAATATTCCTACATCCTCCCTCTTAAACATAACCCCATTTTCGTCATACAGAACATCTGCTTCGGGTATGGTGTGGCTTTTGTCAGGAAATCTGCAACCATCTCTCCACTTTGTACATATTGAACCTTGATAAGCCCCTCTTTGATTTTGTCACGTACAAAATAATGCCGTACATCAATATGCTTTGTTCTTGGATGATAGCCGTCAGAACATGAACGTCGGTCTTCTGTTGAGCTCGCCCAATTAGCATCACAATAACCTTGACACATAACTTCTTTAACATTTTGTTTATATGTGAGCTTGAAATCAATTGTACCCTTTAGGTAGCGCATAATCCTCTTCAGAGCAAGCCAATGCTGCATTTCTGGTTTATTATTATATTTACTCAACATATTCACAGCATAACCGATGTCAGGTCTCGTACCCTGGGATATATATAGAAGACATCCAATAAGTTCCTGATATGGTACATTATTTAGTACTTCACTGTTTTTATTTTCAAACTTCTCATTGACATCTATAGGTATCTTGGCTGGTTTGCAGTCAGACATGCCATACTTGTATAAAACTTCTTTTATATACTTCTTCTGATCTATATATAACAAACCATTTTTTCTATCTCTTTCCACATGTAAACCGATACAGAATTTAAGTTCACCTAAGTCTTTCATTTTAAAATTAGCACATAATTTTTCTTTCATGCTCATCTCTAATTCAGTGTCATTGCTAAGAATAATCAAATCATCTACATAGATAGCTATAAATAACATTGACTGCTCACTTTGTATTTTGTAATAAATACAGGAATCTAAGCTTGATTGTAATAATCCAAGATCCTTCAAAGTTGACGATAGTTTTTTATTCCAAAGCCTACTTGCTTGCTTTAGACCGTATAATGAACTCTTTAATTTACACACTTTATTACTTTGTTCATATAACGGCGGCTGTAACATATAGATTTCCGTATCTACGTCCCCTTGAAGGAATGCAGATACTGCATCCATTTGATACATGTTCAAATTATACTTTACTGCCGTTGCCAATAAGTAACGCAGAGAACAGAGTCTGATAACAGGTGAGTAAACCTCATTATAATCTATTCCCTTTTTTTGTGCACATCCTTTAATGACTAAGCGGGCCTTGTATTTAACTATGTCTCCATTTTCATTAACTTTTGTTTTAAAAACCCACTTACATGGTATAGCCTTTTTATTTTCTGGAAGATCTGTTAACTCCCATGTGTTGTTGTCTAACAGGGCCTTATACTCTTCATCCATTGCTGACTTCCAATGCTTTGACTCATCACTGTTCAGAGCTTCCTGTAATGATTTAGGGTCAGAAAGAATGTTTTGAGTAAGGCACATATCAACAAAACCTCTAAGGCGTGGTCTTAGTGTAATGTTACTTGTAAAACTATCATCAGTTTCTAATTCATCACTATCAGGTTGATAAGTTTCATCATTATCATTATCACAGGAATCAAATTCTGACTGGCTACTTTGAACAGTTGTGTCCAAACCTTGAGACTGCTCTATCTCACTATCTCCTGTAGGCTCATTGCTTTTAGTATGAGGAGACAACTCCACACTAGTAGACTGTGGCACTACAACGGACTTTTCATGAGAAATTTGATTTTGATTATCCACTGTACTTGGAAAGTCCTCAAAAAATATGACATCTCTACTAATAGTTACATTTTTTGACCTTTTATCAATCAATCTGTAAGCCTTCGTATTGTCACAATACCCCACAAATATCATTTGAGTTGATTTCTCATCCCACTTTAATCTATTCAGCACATGAACCATAGCCTTAGATCCAAAAATCTTTATATGAGAAATATTAGGCTTTTTACCTGTCCACTTTTCTTCCGGAGTAACTGAAAGAGCTCGTGACGGAGAACGGTTTATGACATACGCAGCTGTTGCCACTGCTTCAGCCCAATATACCTTAGACAGCTTTGCATCAAACAGCATGCATTTGGCTCGCTCCACCAAGGTCCTGTTCATGCGCTCTGCCAGACCATTTTGTTGAGGAGTATAGGGAGCGCTGGTCTGGTGCTTGATACTGGAAGCTTCTAAAAATTTAAGAAAATCCTTATTATTATATTCTCCACCATTATCAGTCCTGAGAACTTTGATTTTCCTTTCCAACTGATTTTCTACTAAATTTTTGAACTTTTCAAAAACTGACTTAATATCTGTTTTGTTCTTAAGAAAGTAGACATGAACTTTACGGGAATAATCATCAATGAAAGTGATGAAATATTTTGCTCCACCCATAGAAACGGTTTCCATAGGGCCGCAAAGATCCGAATGAATTATTTCAAGTAAATTTTTTGCTCTGGAACCTGAGCGTGGAAATGGGAGACGTGTTTGTTTCCCTTCACAGCAAGAAATGCAGGGAGTATCAACATCCTTTTTAATTATTGAAATTCCTTCAGCAACAGATTCTAAGCTTTTAACGTCTTGAAAATTTAAATGGCCCATTCTCCTATGCCATACATTTAAATCAGCCTCATTTACTTTCTGATGAACAGTACATGCAAGAGCAGCATTAATATTAGCATCCAATTTATACATGTTGTTAATGCGCCTCGCCGTTGCAATCAAATTATCTTTAGTATCAAAAATCATGCAATTTGTGTCACTGAACTGAAGTCGACAGCCGTTCTTTGTTAATTGACTAACTGATAGGAGATTTGTTGTTAACTTAGGTATTAATAAAACATCTCTCACCTGAATGTGATGCTCATTTCCATTAATAACAGACAGTAAGTTAACTTTACCCATCTTCTGCACACACACAGTTTCATTATTGGCCACCATTATTTCTTGAATCGGAGGTGAACATAAATCATACATCCAGTCCTTATAACGGGACATGTGCATAGAAGCTCCACTGTCAATGTACCAGGCGTTCTCATCGACTTGGCTGTAGGCTGAAAAAATTGCTGAAAAACTACTATTAGGTTTAGTATTAGCATTTTTCTTTACTGAGCATTGGTTGCTGAAGTGACCAAATTTATTGCATGAGTAGCAACGGGGGCCCTTGCCTTTAACTTTATGTTGCTTATTATTATTATTATAAGCCTTCTTATGCTTTGTAAAGAAAACAGACGGTTCCGGGGACTTCACTTCTTGTAAGAGCTTGGTTTTAATAAAATCTGAAGTAATCCTTACACCTGAGCTTTCTATTCCCATTATCATAGGTCTGTAGGAGTCGGGTAAACCAGCTAACATAAGAGTGCCCAACCATTCGTCGTCTACAGCAAAACCAATATTTCGCAGCTTGTGCGCTGTGGTCATCAACTTGTTCACATATTCCTCAATTTTAGAACAATTATCCAAGGAAGTGTTAATGAGATCTCTCAATAATCCAACTTTCCTGGACAGCCCGGAGTCTTCAAATGCGGTTTGTAGGTTAATCCAGACCTCCCGAGAACTACTAGCATCTTGTATATGCACGTAATTTATTGGGTCCACCAACAAAATTATTTTAGACTTAGCTTTCAGATCCAACTTTGGGTCTACCACCTTTGCACCTTCCGGATTTACATAGTCCCATAATTCTTCATGTTCTAAATACGTTTTCACGGCGAACTTCCACGTGTTGTAATTTTCTCTGCCGGACAATTTTTCTATTTGAGGGTTTGACAT